>OX155899.1:28899288-33899288 GCA_944588485.1 Phosphuga atrata
AGAAACTCCACACAAGTTAACCACTTGGAGATCACCCAATCTTAGACAGGGTGAATACCAAATTGACAATATCGCAATTTCCAAGAAAAATTCAAAAGAACGAATTTAAACGGCAGAGCTCGCAAAGGCGCCTTTGAATCATCTTCTCCAAACAAAGACGAAATTCCAACCCCATAGAAAGAAAAAAGGCCCACTCAAAAATATCAAACCAGATCCAGAATACCTGAAACCGCACAAAGAAGAAATCATAGTGCAAATTAATCAAGAAACATCAACAAACTGGCAGAAAATAACAAAGAAAATTCAGGAAGTCATGAAACTAGGACAACCTCCTCGCACAAGGAAACATTGCTGGTGGAATGCAATTTGCGATCGGGCAGTTGTCAACCGAATGATTGCGTGGAAAAATTTTAACAGTCACAAAACTGAGGAAAACTAGGAGAACTTTCTTACAATTCAAAAACATGCTTCCAAAACAATTAGGAAAGAAAAACGAGGATATGACAACAACAAACTTGATGAAATCCAACAGGACTTCAAACAAAATAATACTAGAAACTTCTACAATACATTTAACGAAAACTTAAAGGGGTATCAGGCGCCCAGCTTGTGCTTCAAAAAAACCCGATGGCACGTTGGAAACTAATGCGAAAGAAAACTGTAAATTATTAGCCCAATACATCAACTCCCATCTTAACTGCGAATCGCCCCAAGAAAAACTTGCGTTCACCCCTCCGGTTTCCAAGAGGCCAACAAGCCCCTGACCTCGAAGAAATTCAGAAGATCATCCAAAAGCTCAAAAATAACAAGGCACCAGGAGAATATGGGATCATTGCAGAATTCTGGAAACTGAACGATCCTACACTTACGCAGAAACTTCATAACGTTATTTCAGACATGTGGATGATGGAGCGAATACCAGGACTGGGAATGTGCTTTAATTCATCCGTTACACAAAAAAGGGTGATAAAACAGCCATCAGTAACTGCTCCAGATTGCTTATAAAATTCTCTCCAAGGCACTTTTAAAAAGGCTAGAACCCCAGATGGATCCACTAATTGGTAAATACCAAGCCGGATTCAGAAAAGGGCGATCATGTGCTGAACAGGTGCGGAGCTTAAACACAATATTACAAATGAGAAAATGTAGCAATACAGTAATTACATTCGTCGACTTCAGAAAAGCGTATGATTCTGTAGACTGTGAAACACTTTTTATAATCATGGAAGAATTCGGGATAGACAGAAAGACCCGAAAAATCATTAAACAGACGCTTACAGGAACTATGTCCAAAGTTAAATACATGGGTGAAATATCGGAGCCCTTTGTCATTAAAACTGTAGTTCGACAGGGGGATGGATTATCCCCAATGCTTTTCAATATTGTTCTAGAAAACATCATTAGGGAATGGAAACCTCATGTGAATGGCATTCAAGTTGGTATAAAAAAGAGAACCGTCTTACAGTCAAGTGCCTCGCGTTTGCGGACGATATTCTCATTATTACTAACACCAGACATGAAGCAAAACAAATTTCTTATGAAAAAAACCACTATATGGAAAGACGACCAGCAAATAACTTAGCTTTAATCACACAATACGGTAAGATAACACAAGGTCCCCATATTAAGTACTTTGGTGAAATCATACAGTCATCGGGACTAAACCGAATCACCAATGAACAAAGAATCAACAAACTACAGAAGGCCTACAAGCTAACGTGGGTTGACTACAACAAGAAGTGCATCTCGTTAGATGCAAAATTAAGGCACTATACAACGGTGATTCATCCGGAAGTAACTTACGCAGCCGAAACAATGGTTATCGACAGTCATTCCAAAATTAAGGATATAGAAAAACAGGAAAGAAAAATTCTCAGAAAGATTTACGGGGCAGTTAATGTTAACGGTATTTGGATGAAGAGACCTCAAAACGAACTCTACCAAAAGATCCACACGATAAGAGACGTATTCAGAAAACGCCGAGCACAGTTTTATACACACATTTACAAGATGGAAAACTCCAGAACGGCGAAAAAATTGCTCAACTCAACGTCATGTGGCACTAAGTGGTTGACGGAAGTAGTTTAAATTTTTTTAAATTAAATCAAATTTTTCTAGGATGATTTTAGTGGCAATAAAAAATAAATTTTTAATTATCTTTTATTCATTTATTTTATTAATAGTTTTTGTTATAAAATAATTTAATTGTGTAAATCTCTATTAGTAAAATATTTCGGTGTAAAATCACTCCGTTCTCGAAATTTCCTATTTTCTATTTTATTCAGACTGAGCAGAGGATAGAAGTCGCAGAGCGAATTCATATTTTAATATAAAAGAGGTGCAATTGCATAGGCCTGTAGAAAGAAAATCTTTATAGCGATAATCTATCAAGCTGTGAGGCAGAATACATCGCAATAGAGAGGCGAGTAAGGAACTGTTATGGATACGAACATTATTCGAAGACTTCGCTATTGAACCGACCAAGCCAATTCGAATGTACTAGGAGGTTAAAAAATGGGGAGTCGAGAAACAAAGCAAAACACGTTGACCTGAAACATCCTTTTGTGATAGAGCTACCCAAAAGAAAAATCATCAAAATACAATACTGTCCAGTAGATCAGATGATCACCGACATGATGACAAAATCGCAGAGGGCTGTGATGCTGAAAAAATATTGAGAAAGATTTCAACTAGTCAATTTTGAAAATCGCATTGATTAAGGAAGCATAATTATTCAGAAGGGGATCTATTGGCAACGTGTAATTCTGCAACGCGACGTCCTGACCAACTCGACACGAATGTACCGAGTGTACGCACTTACTCGCTAGTTGTGTGACCGTTTGAAATCATCATGGCATCATTACTCTAAAATTTCTTAATATACATATATATATATATATATATATATATATAATGGGAAGATTAATATTTAAAAGAAAAAGAGCACGATCTAATGATGTATAACAATAGTACGATCAATCTTCAGTCACTTCTGGCACATGAGCTCAAGATGCTTAATGTGAGCCGTTTCGCTGCGTCAAAGCAAGAGACTATGAAACGGTCAAGACCTATAGTGTCAGGGTCTGAGGGCGGCGTGCAGTCTTACAACTGTGATGATTACGTTTGAAATGTTTAGTTTCAGCATTTCTATGTGGAATATTTCTTACCATCATCGTTGTTTGAGAGGCTCACTAAGCACAATGGCATTGATTGTTTATTTCTATCCTATAGCCTTGAGATGTTTGTAATTAGAAATTGAACTTTGGCTAATTCTTCCTTGATGTCCTCCGCAGTTAGTGATGTATGTACATTCCTTTAAATTACTTGAAGAAGCTTCTCTTTGGGGTTTTGGTATATATAATATTCAATGTTTGTTTCTTTATAGTAATTTGTTAGTGATCCTTAGCGTTATTCTGGTTAATTCTTAGTTGTTTATAATTTGAGAAAGTTGTATAGTTAGTAAGGCTAACTAATTTATTTGTGTCGTTAATAGCTTCTTTGAAGTTAATATTTTCTGTTAAATAGATTGAGATTTTAATCTTACTTTGTTGTGTTGGCCGTTGAACGATTTGTGAAATGCTCTCGGATTCATCGCTATTCTTTGATAGATTTAGTGATAGATAAGTGTATCTTTTTTGGTTCTTTTTTACATTTAATATGCATAAATATTATATAACTTGTTAAGCACAGCTATACATTTTTTAACACTTAACAGGACTCCAGTTTCGACTGGTTAATGTCATTTTCAAGTAGATTACATATATTCATAATTGATTGGATTAATTAAGTCATTCTAAGTCAGTTATGGTTATGAAAACAGAACAGTACATTAATAAAATGAACTCTTTTATTTCAACAGAAAAACTAATTGTTTTGAAAAAATTGACAACCCAAATCAGAAATCTATTAAAAAATATGTTTCATTTAAATATTGTGCGGTGGAGATCCAACAGGCTGGGAACACATGTTTGATCGCATCTGTAATGAAGTTGAAGTTGTTCTTGAAGAAATATCTAAATATCGCTCAAAGTGTAAAATTCCTTAGTAAAAATATCGACGTATCAAATGCTCATTAATAGTACTACAAAATACGTTCACTCCGTTGGCTTTCTACCGAATTGATAATATATAGATTTTCAGTAGACCACAAATGTTCAATTTTTTATTGGGCTTACCGTTACTAACAAAACGGATTTAGATCGTCCACACTCATGCTGTAAAAAACTATTGTCAACTACATGCAACTCTACCATCACTTGGACACCATAATTAATTTACCATTGTTGATGTTGATCTGACAATCTTTCTAATGTTCTGAAGTTTATAATCGTGATAATCATTTTCTTGCCAAATCGAATTCCTTGAATGGTCTACAAAATACTGCAAAATAGTGGCAATAGTATTATCTGCACGTGAATAGCGTTATAAGTAAATACGTTAAGCTTGGATTAACATGTTCGGGGTATCTCTGGGTGTATAACAACTGCTCTTGGGTTCTTCTGAGATTTAACATTATTCAATGTCAAATCACAACAAAACTATTTAATAATAACTTATTGACTATACAACTTATCAACTGATTTCTTACTATCTATCTATTTCGTAACTATCAACTGCTTAACTTGTGAAACAAAATATAGCGTGGGATAAAGCCTAGTTTATGTTACAATATGCCTTTGCTTTATGTTTCCAAATACTCCTTGCTTTAACCGTGACGATTGCAAATTTTTGATATACATTTTTTACCAATTTGATTTACCGATGTTTATAGTTTCTTAACGGAAAAGATATCAGCATTTTTCCTTTATTTGTTTTATTTCTTTGTTTTATTGTTTAAAAAATTATCTCTTTTTAAATATGTCAAAATATAGGTATATTTCTTGTAAAACAAAATTGAATGACGTAATTAGTTTCATTTTTTCATATATGGCAAAATATGCAAATTCGACTTAAAATGGACCTTACTCAATTCCATTTAAGAACTTCTCTTCAGATTTTTTCCACCGTTTTTTCTTTTGTTATTATAGAGACATTTCGCTAAGACCCTGTACGTAGACACTAAGAGTGTAATAACCATAAATACATAATAAGGCAAAATTCTTTTAATGGGATATGAAAAGATCTTGCAGATGTGCAACATTGTAAATATTCTAGCCTCATAGCAAGAATTAACGGCAGCAAAAATGAGGACTGTATGGAAACGTGGGATATTGAACAGTAACTCGGTTTCAAAGCGAGTCAACGTAAATTGAGTGCATGGAATCGAATACTAATGAACTATATAAAGAAATATTTATTAACATAAATCAACGATCTTATAAAGAATGGAACTATGACCGCTCGAATATTAACAAGTATCTAATAATTGGAATATAATTGGAATAGCTGAAAGCATACATTATTATGGAATTTGTTTCCTATATTGGACGTAGTCTTACAATTAGCGAAATCCTTAACTATACAATTCTATACTACTTAAAAATGTATGAAGGTTAAAGGCAAAAAACAATACAACTTTATTGTCAATTTTTCGAATATAACAATGAAACATGCATTTGTTTCAAATAGTTCTGATAGATGTTGGAATGTTCCCATTTCATTTGTTGAAATACGTAGGGTTCTTTTGTTTGTAATATTTGTTAAGGAACCTGGAACCTGTTTTGTGTAATGCGTCTGAATTAGGCGATTTTCTTAAATATTATGTAAAAATAAACAAATAGATAATAATAAAAATATATTCTTATATTTACAATTATTCATTTCTATTAATTATAAACTAAAAGAAATCCCCACAGAATAGAGAACAGCTCTCATCCACCCTATCCACAAGAAAGGCTTGAAGTCAGACCCCAACAATTATAGGGGAATATCCCTTCTGGATATAACATACAAGATCCTTTCTAAAGTCCTTTTGGACAGGGCAGAACCGCTACTAATCGGGGAATATCAGCGAGGTTTTAGAAAGGGTAGGTCATGCTTGGAACAAGTACTAAACCTCAAAAACACCATAGCATACCAAAAATCAAGGGCAAGGTTTTCAAGTATTCGATTGATAGGGAATCTCTGTTATCAGTTCTAGAAGAAATGAGTTTGGATAAGAAAGCAACTAATATAACAAAAGCGACCCTTATAAATACATTTTCGAAAGTTAAATTCATGGGTGAACTATCGGAACCCATCGAAATAAAAACTAGTGTGCGACAGGGAGATGGATTTTATACCGTTGCTGTTCAACTGTGTACTTGAGAAAGTAGTCAGAGAATGGAACACAAATATAAAAAGTGGTTTAAGACTGGGTTGCAAAGAGAAAAACCTTAAAATAAATTGCATTGCTTTTGCGGATGATATGGCCCTGTTTGTTGAGACAATGGAAGAAACACAGGAGCAAATCCTTGAACTAAAAAAAAACACCCAGCTAAAATAGAATCACGTAAATACATCAAAGTCTAAGAACAAAATATTGAAATAGTAAAATAATTCAAACACCTCTGAGAATAGATTAGTTGGAATGCTGGGGAAGGCAAAGCGATGGAATCCAGAAGAAATAAACTTGAACTGGCATTTCAACTAACAAAAAATACATACAACAAAAAATCCTTTCATGGGGGTCCAAAAACACACAATACAGAAGAGTGACCAAGCCAAAAGCGCTGCATGCAGCAGAAACACTAAACATGAACTTCATAGGCCAAATGGAGAAACTTGTGTTGAAGGAAAGGGAAATTTTAAGGAAAATCATAGGACCAAAATTTCAAGATAATAATACTATAAAATAGTATATTCAAGAATAAAATTTTGTGATAGAAAATTAAAAGATAGGTACTATGCGAAAAAGGAGGATACATTATTATGGTCATCTTCTCAGAATGAACTCTAACAGATTAACCAAACAAACCTGACTTTTTCCGTAACCGAAAAATTAAACCCAACTGGTTTAGAGAAACTGAGAAAGACCTAGTAGAATGAAATATTTCAGAAAATTCACTAATTGATCGAACAACTAAATTAATCACTAAAGATGCAAACGTAAGATTGTAAGACAAATCCAAACCCATATTTTCGGAGGAAGAGAGAAAAATAAGATCAGAAAGATGATGAAGATCACAAATGAAGAAATACTGGGCACTAAGAAAAGAACAACACACAAAGAAATGATTGATTCAACGTACCCGAAAGAGGGCGAAACGAAAAAAAGAATAATATAGACATAAGTAACTGGTGTCCCAATGTGACTTCCCATTTATTTCTGTAACGTACAATATATTGTCGTTAATAGTATGTAAATAATATTTTGACCTGGAAATCTTCTTCTTTACTTATTTGATATTCTGTTGCTAAAAGTATAAAATTTTCCGCCTTAATACGATGATTATGCACAGTGTCTAAATTTACTAATCGTATGATAATAGATGGATTCGTAATGTACTCATATTTGAAAGTTGTTCTTATGGCTGACAAAGTCAGGAACGAATATAGCGACGGGTGCTAGACAAGACAAATAGAACCTCAAGATAACAGAGACAGGACCGATGAATTAAACTAGGCAAATATGAATGAATAAAATAAATTGGACAGAAAAATACACTCGGCATAGAAACTTATTAATACACGCAGTTCTCTACTTACGAATATTCGACTTACGAACTATCGAAGTTACGAACAAAGTAGATACATTGCCTGCCCACTGTCGGCTTTGTTAACATGGTTGGGAGCAGTAGGTGAGTGAGACTATTGGTTATGTTTGGACCTTAGACGTGTATCAATCGTGTTTGGTGTCATTTGTTTTCTATTAAAGTGCAGTTGGTTATTTTTTATGTACAGTTAAATGTATTTTTGACGTTTTAAGTAAAAAACATTTGCAGTGCCTATGTACATTTGTATATTCTGTATATACACAGTATTTCTGAAGCTTTGGTTCTTTACCTCGTTAGTTTTTGTTTTGTATTTAACCTCCTAGTTTACCTGTAAATAGTACCGCTTATTACAACTTGAATGAAAAACGTAGTAATAGCGAAATTGTGATGTGCGGAGGAAGGAAGAGACAAAAAATCTCTATGGAACACAAAATAGACTTAATAAAGCGCTCTGAGAGAGGAGGGAAAATGGATGATATTGCGCAGAAATATGGAATAAATCGTTTTATCGTTGGGACAATTTTGAAAGACAAGACTCTTATTTCGGAGCTTTCGGATGTTAGATGATGAAGATGCGCGTCCCTATGCAGTCTACAATTATTACTAATTGTAAGTAAGAAAAAAGGAACAATTATGGAAGAAATGAAAAATTTGTTGACCATTTGGATGGAAGTCAACAACAAGTTTTAGTTTCATACCTTTTTTGCTTATTCTGTATGTTGTATATATATATATATATATATATATATATATATATATATATATATATATATATATATAATAAGGGGGTTAAGCCCTCATGTTTACATAGTTAAACAGATTAAAAAACAACTTGATATTTGAAACAGTTAATTAATTAAAACAAAATGCAAAATTTGAACAACGTGCACTCTAACATGGTGATAATGAAAAAGGATGTGGAATAGTTTTTTTAGTTATATTAGTGGAAGTGGAATGTGCGCAATCCCGGTAACTATAATAATTTATGTTGCGCATCTTCCCACATATATATATATATATATATATATATATATATATATATATATATATATATATATATATATATATATATTAAGGGGGTTAAGCCCTCATGTTTACATAGTTAAACAAATTAAAAAACAACTTGATATTTGAAACAGTTGATTAATTAAAACAAAATGCAAAATTTGAACAACGTGCGCTCTAACATGGTGATAATGAAAAAGGAAGTGGAATAGTTTTTTTAGTTATATTAGTGGAAGTGGAATGTGCGCACGGTGTCCCGGTAACTATAATAATTTATATTGCGCATCTACCCGCACACGAGAGTTTAAGAAACGCATATACAAACTAATCCTTTACACCAGATTAATAAAATTCAAATGAATTTCTATGTTTTGAGAAAATTTACAAACAAGTTTTTTTCTACAAAACATAAGTCAATAGATCAAGAAAACAAACAATTACGTCTTATGAGAAAGAGAAAGATGATGTTTTAGTTTTAGTATGTCATCGATGATCAAGTCAATCACATTTAAAAATGTTTATCTAAGCTCATAAGTCTTTAACATGTAGAGTCTACATGTTAAAGACTCTACGTATGGGAGTGAACAGAAAAAAAGAGGGATGTTATTTGGTTGGTTTTCCACATTGATTTCTTGACCTCTATTCGTTGGTAGAATGTCCAGGGTGTTATCATTTACATTTTGACAGGTATTATTAACATTATCCGTTCCAGGATTCATAGGAGAACTAAACAATAGGTTATTGACTAATTTATTAGAATATGAATTTTCCCGCAGGATGTCTCACCATCCCTAGGCATTCAATCACAAAATCAGCTTGTGACAATTTGATTACCCTATTTCTCATTACCGAGACTAGATTAATTTTCATTTTCATGGGATGATAAGAATGAAAATTAAGCCATCTGTTACTCGAGCAGGGTTTTCTGTAGCATTTAGTTTTTAAAAGGTTGTTCTAAAGACTCATGTACAAAAACGGAATCGAGTTGTTTGAGTCTTCTTCTTCTGCTGTGAATTAGAGATAGATGTTAAACCCGTTAGAAACATTTAGCGTTTTATATATAGAGGTATATATATATATATATATATATATATATATATATATATATATAAATATCACCCACGAACGAGCTCTCAGTATGCGTCTAACGGTTGACCCGCACCCGTCCGTTTAACGGACGCATATATCTCTTGAGAATGGCAAATGTTAGTTCGCCGAAACGTCGAGAATCCGGTTCTTTTCAGAGCCAACCCTCAGCATCAACGCGGAATCCCCGAGAAAACAATACAACACAGGTATCTATCCGCGAAAACCTCAAATACAACATATAAATATATATATATATATATATATATATATATATATATATATATATATATATATATATATATATATATATATATATAAATAAATGGGGGAGATTGTTGACCCCATTGGTCATACGTGCCACTATGAACAAAAACATTTGAGTCAAAAATGAATTCTAAAATTAATTTAAAAGTTTCGAAATCAAGAAAGCAGTGCGGTATAACATTTCCCCAAAAATTAAAAAAAAAGCATGAAATTTGACCAACACATAATCATCAGGTAGTTTGAAATTGTTTATGAATTTACTAAAAGTTAGTGAGTCCTTTACATAATAGTCATTGTCTGAATCATAAGAATTAGCAAGTATGGTTGCTAGCCATTTTGCTAATTTACTATTTGGAGAGTCCACCGCAGATGAAGAAAGAGAGGCTTATAGAGAGATTAGGTGTATGGATTTTAGGTCAAGGGGTAACAGCATTATAAATAGTAAGTATTTTACATCTGATCTCATCAACTAATAAAATAATTGCCAGGATATAAACCTGCATAAGATAAGCTTACATTAATGATAGGAGGGAACTGTTCAAGAGATTACAGATCCTCTTTTAGTTTAACGCGCTGAAAATCCAAGAGCTCTAAAAAATATTCCTAAGATTTATTACCTGTTATATGGAATTATATATATTGCTCTATTGACCTGAAGACGGCGTACGATTCGGTAGATCGAGGGAAGTTGGTAGAGTACTTGGGAAAGAAGGCTTTTTCACAGAGTGTCATAAGGAATGTAAGGGAGTTGTATAAGGAAACTGTATGTAAGATTAGAGTGAATGGCAGGGATGTCGGTTGAGTCCCACACTCTTTAATCTCTACGTGGCTGACATGGAAAAGGTGTTGAGGGATGGTCAAACTGGAAGCGTGGTTATAAGGAGAAGGAAATTGTGGAGCTTAGCATACGCGGATGATGTGCTAGTGATCGATAAATCCGCATGAAAAATGAGGGAGTTGATTGAAAGGTTGAGAGGTTATTTTGAAAAGAGAGCGCTATATGTAAACGTGGGAAAAATTAAATGGATGCGTTTTAAACAGGACAAATATAGGAAAGAGAATTTTGAATGGCTAGGGAAGGAAATTAGGATGTGCAAAAGTTTAGATATTTAGGATATGTGTTTGGCACTGGGTGTAGTAATAGTGAGCATGTAGATTATGGGTCAAAAAAAGCGTGGAGGGGCTGCAGGACGTAAGTACGAGGAATGGATGGAAATCTAGATTTGAAGGGAACTTTTGGGCGGCTGAGGTAATATGGAAAGCGTGTAAGAAGTGTGTAAGCGTATGGTTCGGAAGTATGGAGGACTAGAAAAGAAGAGAAGATAGAGAGGGTTCAACAAAGCTTCTACAGGAAATTCCTAATGTTAGACAAGTCGAAGCTAGGCTACATAGTCCTGCAAGAGGCGAATGCCTAGAAAGTGGCCGTTATAGCTGCAAAAGGGTGGTAAAGTATGAATGCAAGGTGAGTGAAATTATACGAAACAGGAGGGATATCTGGCGAGGGACTAGAAAACTTAAGAGGGAAGGTGCAAACTGGGTGGAAATGATAGATGAGCGATTAGTATAGGTAGAATTACAGGAACACCAAAGCAATATTGCCAATAGTAGATTTTTTCAAGAATAAGCAAGAATTCAGGTGCATGGTCGTTTACCAACCTATTTAAACTCAAGTAAAGAGTCAGACGCGCGGGTCATACTAGCAAGGTTTAGGTATGGAAGTGAAGAGCGTGGTAGGAAATATTGGATGAGTGAAGAATATAGGAAGTGTAGAGTATGTGGGATAGGAGAGGATAGATGGAAACATTGGATGGTAGAATGTACAAGGAATGAATGGAAGGAACAGGACAAAATGCTAGGACATGAATAGAAGGAGTGTATGGATAAATGGTTTGGAATTGGTAAGGTAATTGTTGAGAAAGTGGAAAGAACAAATTGGTACCGAGGAAGAACCTATTACGGTAATTTGTAATATATAATGTATAGCAGTGGTTCTCAACCTTTGGAAAAATTGTATCTCCTAAAATGAACTGCTAAAAATTCTGTACCCTTCCCTTTTTTTTAAAGGTAAAGGAAAAAAAGTTTTAATATGTTTAGGCTAAAAAAAAAACAAAATAAAATAATCCTATGATAAAACATAGTTTTATTAAAATTTATAATACATATAATTATAAAATAAAACTATAAATCTCTCAGAAGGCAACGGGAAACCACTGCACCACCCTCAGTCTCCGGCTCATCGAGGGTGCTAAGAATCCCCGGAGGTAAAACAAAAAAACACATTCATATCGGGACAAGGAATGTCCGCAGCCTTTACGCAGCAGCTGAACTCGCAAACACCATCAGAGAAATTAAAATATTGACATTGACATTCTTGGAGTAAGCGAAACATTCTGGCCAGGTTCAGGTAAATTTCAATCAGAAAACAAAACTATATATTACCCAGGAAATGATACTCATAGACATAGAAGAGGTGTTGGTATAATTGTATCAAACTACATAGCTGATTCTATAACTGCTTTTATACCTAGCACAGATAGAACAATGCTCTTAAAAATAAAGGCAAGACCCTTCTCTATGAACATCATATAGGTGTATGCTTTAACTTCGAAATCGAGTGAGAATTAATTCGATGAATTTTATTCCCAAATCTCCGAATTATTACAACACACAAAATCGCAGGAACTGACCGTGATTATAGGTGATTTTAACGCAAAAGTTGGATCTGATAAAAAATGAATGAAATAGTTGGTGCGTTTAGACTAGGAGGTAGAAACGAAAGAGGAGACAAATTAATACAATTCTGCCAGGAATAGAACTTCAAAATAAGGAATACTTGGTTCCGGCTTTCGCCCAGAAGTCTATACACCTGGAAATCTCCACAAGACAACCAACAACATATCGTACGTAACCAAATCGATTACTTAAAAACTCAGAACTAAGATTACATCAGAAGGCGAAACACCAACCAAACAAAAAAAATATCATGAACAACTGAAAAATCCAAATATTTAACAAAATATTTCAATGATGCAACAAGTTGATCGAGCTTGATTGTCAGAACATAAGCCATCTGGAATTGTGGAGTCAAACAGCCGAAATTTTAAAAAGCGCATTAAAGAACTCCCTACTATAAGATAACAGCCTAAAACTAAATGGATAAGTGACTTCCTTGGAAATCCTTGAATTAATATATGAAAGACGAGTCTACAAGAACAAAGATGGTGCAAAATACAACAGTTGGCAAAGAATCAAAATTCGACAAGCAAAAAACACCTGGCTCGAACAAGAATTCTCGGAGATATAAAGGCTCCAAAACTTGCACGATGATTTTATCTTGCATAAAAAGATAAAAGAAGCATCAGGCATATAGAAGAAAAAAACACGAATATGTTCGATAATATTCGATAATATTCGATAACTACAACAAATTGATAACTGGTGCTAAAGAAAAGTCTGATATTTGGGTGCACTATATTAACAAGCTAATTGAAATTACGCAAGAAATTACGCTCTTTATAAGAAATTTCTGGAAATTTCTATTGTACCCCTTGCAAAAACGCAATGTACCACCAGGGGTACATGTACCCCAGGTTGGGAACCTGTGATGTATAGTATTCTAATGTATTTATTTAAAATGTTTTGTATGTATGCCAATAAAAAGTTATAAAATAAAAAACAGAATATGGAAATCAAACAGTAAGACTTTGGTTATTTTTTCAAACATTTTATGCCCTACTTGAAAGAATATTGCAAGGAGATCAACCATTCCTTTTAAGATATTAACCTTGGTTGATAATGCTGCAGGTCAACTACTACACTTAAATGATTTGCACCTGAACGCCAAAGTTATTTACTTGCCGCCTAATACCACATCCTTGTTGTAGCTCATGCGTTTTCGCATCAAGCGTTTTCGCATCTCTAAAAATATTATTTGCGTCGTACGACCACGCATAACTTGTGTTTTTTACAGCTTTTTTACAGCATAAATATAAGTAGTATATTTTTTCCAAAATTCCTTTAATGTTATGAAGTTCTTCTAATCTTCGTCTTATTAGCTATAATAGCTGCAGTTCTTCGCATTAATAGGTTTCTTAAATGCAAGCTATTAAGGCGATAGATGAGAAGAACTGAAAGCTATTAAGGCGATAGATGAGAAGGACTGCCAAATATTAAAAGAATTTTGGAAACAATGTAATATTTATGAAGCTGTAAAAAATATAGGTTATGAGTGGTCTGAAGGCTTCAAACATGAAAGGTGTATGGGAGAAACTGTGCCTATTTTATTTTACAAATAAAATCGGCGATAATAATTATGCAGACTAAAATGAAGAATACGTGATCATTAATATTTTATAGAATAAGAGGATCCTAAGACATATACTGTCCAACAACTGTCAGAAGGTTTCAGTTTAATTGAAAAGGCGCTCGCATGTTTCCAAACACAAGACTCAAACGAAAACAGTTTTTTCAACGACTGTGCATGATGGCCTTACGTGATAAAAAGTAATACTGGTTGAAAGGAAAGGAGCTACTACTCAAACTTCTATTACACAGTTTTTTTTTTATATAAAAACCACTAATGAGACTTAAATATAATGTTCTAATATTATATATAAATAAAAATACAGTAGAGTTTATTTTTAAGTTGTTTGTTTAATAAATTCAAGCACATACATATGTACAGACGTAGTTATTTTAAATGAGTAATTTTAATAAATATGACTGATTTGAATTTATACTTTCCTTTAACAATTTTAATTCAACATTATTCAAGTAGCCTAAACAGTACATAATTGTAAGAACAACGTTGTATTTGACTTTTTCGAGTTAGGAACTTTTCGACTTGCACACGACCACTTCTGACGGATCTAAGTTCGTAAGTAGAGCACTGTCTGTATAAGTATTTCTTAAATGTATACAGGCGAAAGATACTAGTAACACTGTCGTTGTTCGATGCCGACTCTATTAGGTCCTACTTGATTTCTATATGCCGAAAATAAACTAACAAAATTTAGAAGAAATGCCTTACTTAATGCTGAATAAACTTTTTACATTAATATTTAATCGATAAATATCTTGGTTGAAATACTAAAATAAAGAAGGAAAACATTCGACCTGCATGAAGAAAATAAAGGGAACTTTAGTCCGATTTCAAATAGTCTAGAATTTTGGGGAAGTATTTTTAGTTTGCAACTGCTCCGTTGTTTACAATGTTTGATTTTACCAAATTATATATGAGAAACGCCTGCCAAACTATGCTATAAATATGATGTCTCCAGTAACTTTATTACAAATAACTTTAAATATCTATTATATCTTTATGGATAACCATAATTTACGTTACAAACATGGGCAGAAAATCAGTTGAATAGTCAACTGGGAGAATACCAGGGGGGTTTCAGGAAGACCCGATCCTGTGTTGAACAGATCCTCAATCTTAAAACTGTACGTGCATACTCCAAGATGAGAAATCGCAACGTGGTCGTCACCTTTGTTGATTTTAGGAAGGCCTACGATTTCATTGATAGAGAAACGCTTAACAAAGTACTCCAGGAACTAGCACTCGACAATAAAACCTGCAGACTCATCCTAGAAACTTTGACCAACACCCATTCCTGTGTCCGTGAAAAGGTTATGAGAGAATGGCGCAAGGAACTGAACAATTTGGGTGCTCAGAGTGGTATCTACCTGGGACGTAAGAACGATGGACTAGTTGTAGATTGCCTGGCCTTTGCAGATGACAAGGCACTGTTTGCTGATTCTTTTGAGATGGCAACAATGCAGGTAAACTGCCTCAGAAACAGGCTGCCAAAGAGGGTCTTTAAGTGTCGCTGGAGAAACCAACATTTTTCACCATCAACAAATAAGCAAACAGAGAGATGTTACTAGAACAGGGAAACATCAAGACGACTGAGAAATTTAAGTATCTCTGCGAATGGATTAAACCCAACTTATCACAAAAAGCATCATTATCCAAGAGAGTCAGCAAGTTAGAACTAGCCTATCGGCTGACTAAGAACACTTACAATAAGAAATGTCTGTCACGCAGCCTGAAACTTAAACACTACACATCAGTCTTACGACCAGAAGCCCTGTATGCCATGGAGTGTCTTTCCTTGCGCCGAAGGGATCTAATAGAGAAATTGGAAATCAGAGAGAGGAGAGTCCTCAGGAAGATCCTAGGCCCGGTAAAGGAAGATGGGGAATTCCGAAGATGGCATAACTCTGAGCTCTACGCACATATTGAGATGCTTTCTGACTGTGCAAGGGAAAGAAAAAAAGCTTTCTATGGTCACGTTGCAAAATTGCCTCCATACCGACTAACTAACCGTCTGTTCACCTTCTGGCAAAACAAGAATCTTCTTACCACTTGGTTGACAGAGACCGAGAAGGATATTAAAGAACTGGGAATAACAGATCTCAAAAACAGACAGTCTGTGAGACGCACCCTGAAGGAAGTCCGTGAATTTCAGGAAAAAACTCGAAGGAAAGGTACCCCCTGGACAGAAGAGAGAAAGGAGTTACACCGGCAGAAGATGGGACAGTACTAGGCAAAGGTCAAAGCCCAACAGTTGAACAAGCGAGTTCCCAAGTAGGCCTATTCGAAAGAAGAAGAAGAATAACGTAAGTATTATAATTAGAACTTTTTTTCATCATTCAAAAGTGTACCATAAATAAAAATATGTATATAAAAAGAGAGAACAAAATAGTATTCATTTTCAATTTTAGTGAAATATGGGAGACTACAAAAATGAGGAAGCGAGGCTCGTCCGGATGTGGGAATATATGGAGACAGACTCTGCAGCATCATATGATCTGAAAGTGAAGACCACATGATTTTTGAAGATGATTCTGTTACAGAGCAAGGAATTTCCGAGGATGAAGCGCCAATTCATCTTGATGGGAAACCCGAAACCAAAGCAAAAAATAAGATGTTTTCCTAGAACGCATGGAGGGTTCTCTTTAGAAAAAACATATAGAGAATCGCAATGCACGAACCCGCGGACATAATTTAATAACGCTACTACCTGGAATGAAATGAGAAGCCAAGGACGAGAGGACAATCATCGATGTATGGGATTTATTCTTTTCAGAATAAATTCTCAACAAGGCCGTTATGTATAGTACACAAAAAGAGTATGCTGAAAAGCATAGAACTGCACGGCTTATAGATCTTATCGAACTGACAACCTGCATTTGCCTTATTTACATCGCTGGCAAAAGAAAAGTAATTCTGTAAACTTCTAATATTTATTTAGAACATATGGAATATCCTTCGTTTGACGATGTCTTTAGAAAGATTTAAGTTCATACAACAAAACATTTGTTTCGATAATAAATTTGTACGAGCAGCTAGAGTAACAAGTACGTCTACTAGCAGATAAAGCGATTTTGGCTGTTTCATCAAACCAGCCGAAATTAGAGATTTTTTTGAACAATTCAACCCTATATTACCTGGACATTTTTGTAGTTCTCAATACTATCGTTTTGAAATGTTTTGGGTTTTTAGGGGACGTTCTTCTTTCCGAATGTGACATCCATCTAAACCAAATAAATATGGGACAAAAGGTCTATTCATTAGTAGACTCGAAGTGCTTTTACACTGCCAAGATGAAAATATATGCTAGAAAACCGCCCGAAAGTCCGTATAAAGCGACAATGTCAATATGTCGTTCGTTCCTAAGTTGTGCAAACCAATATGAGTATAAAATCGAAATATAACTATGAACAATATTTTCACCTGTTGAATTGGCAGAAAAACTGCTCAGCGACCATAAGCTAATTATCCTAGGTACTTTGAGAAAAAATAAGAGGCAGATACCTCAGGAGGTGAAAGTAAAGAGACCAGTTTAAACGAGCATGTGGCTTTATAAGAACTTTATAAGAACTTGATGTTGGCGTCCTACATATTAAAAAAGAATAAAAATGTTATTTGAATGTTAAAGAATAAGTATGTACTTTGATCTATGCATCCTCATGATGCTCCCAATATCGCAACTGGTTAGCCAGAGATGATAATTGATTACAATAAAACCAAAGGTGCAGTTGATTCTGATGATAAGCTATGCGCAACGTATGATTGCGTTAGAAACACGCGAAACAGCCGATGGTCATATTCTGTGGAACAAAGCATTAAATGCGTTATATACAAAGCCAATAACATAAATGATGAAACTTCTAGGTGGAAATTGAGTGTCTTCGATTTCAACTAGTTGAGAATCACGTGAGAAGAAGGCTAGAATATAAGAGTATATCAAGAATATACAAACTTAGAATCTGCAAAATATTCAATATACCAGAGCAAGAAGAACCAAGAACAACTCCGGTGCACGGGAGATGTTTCCACTGCGATACAAAGAAGAATAGGAAGACAAAATACATTCATATTTCATTCATTTGCTTAGAGCAGTGCCGTCACGTGCGCCTGGCCGGACAGGCGATCGCCTTACGGCGCCACATATTTATGGCGGCATATTATTAACCCAGATATGATTTTATCAGAATGTGTTAAAATCAGGGACTAAAAACTTAAAATATGATCAGAATGAAAACGGTAAATTCGCGTTTACCTTATTTACATTCTCATCCAAAACATATCGTTTTCGTGAACGGAAATTAAATAACGGTTAAAACTGGTTTTGCAAATTTTACTACAAAGAATACTATCACATCCTCATTTCACATCATCTTCTTCATTACGCCACTAATATTACTTTGTTGCTCTCCTAACAAACCTACCGCTTTGAGCATATTTGCCCCATTGCCTGTTATACTAAAGACTTGCTTCTAACCAACAAAATATTCTTCTAAGACCGCTAATATTATACAGTGACAGTATTATACAATTATACAGTGACGTTGCAATGCATGTATGTTTTAGATACTGTAGATTTCAAAATTTAAAAGTTTTATTTATATTTAAACGATTCAAAAATAAAATCGGTGTAAATCGGTAAACGAAATTATTTATTTCGTTTTCATTCATGATCGTAAAATTAAAATGTTGTTTTCGTTTTCGTTCTTTCAAATATTTCGGTTAATTTCGTTATTTCGTTTTCGTTCTGTTCTTAGTCTAGTTAATTAAATATTTTTGAAAGTTATGAGAAAGCATGCCTTTCCTTCAATTCCCTCATCGCCAAAGTAAAAAAAAAACTAAAAAGAACTAAAACTAAACTTGAAACTAAACCGTTATTATTTCCGACAAATTGAACGTTGATCAACTTTTAAAGATCATAGTTTCCCTATCAATTCTTTCTTTATTTTTTCTTTTAAATTTGAAGCTTCCGATGACATCTTTTTTAAATATTTTTCTAGATTAATCTCATTGTCCTCATTATTTATTATTGGATTCAAAATTATTCGAAAACCCAATTCATTAATTTACTGAATGACCCCGTTAACTGTTACCAGTTCTTTACACGCTTTCTTCAACAAATCAGTAGTAATGTTGACTGAAAAATTAGTATTTCGTTTTATAACAGCATTATCTAAAGTGATTTGAATATTTAGGCGCCTCTTTTTAGCTGGTGGTGATGAATTGGACGAGGGTACACGTGACGGACCTGCAGATATGTTGTTTCTGCATGATTTCCCTTTATCGCAGCCTTTAATTTGGCAAGTTGATTTATATGTTACTGAGTCACTGAGAAAAAAAAATGGAATGGATTATTTTTATTTCTTCCCCCTAAGTCGGCTTAAAAAAGTTTAAGTTATATTATGTTTGGAAAAGAATTACGGAAGACTTGTGAAAGAATTACGTTGTAAAAGAGTTAGGCGACCAACGACATTTAATATTTTGTTCAGGAAGTGACGCCTCTAATTTGTATTTTTTTATTAACATCAAGAGCGTCACTAGCGATTTAAGAACAAAAAAAAAGACAAGAAGAAGAAGAAGAACGGTTTCTATAAACAAGATCAGAGAAAAAACATTAATTTTAGCAGCAACGCTTTTTAAGTTTATCATATGTTTTTTAGTTTCTTTCTCGAACAGTGTTAATTTTGTATTTGTATTTAAGTTTTTCATTCGGTTTTGTTGTGCATTTAATAATTAAAACGTTATTAGTTCGTAATCACTGTATAATTCATTCCAATCTCCACCAACACCAGACATCAAACATATTATTATTTCGTAAGTTTACCTTTTATTCTATGTATAATAACAACTTCGCAAAATTTGGACATTATTTAAAAAACACAAACAGAAAAAAAAATACAGACCGATGCCGACAACAGAATGTCACTAATGTAAATGTCACAAATGTCACAAACTAAATTGTGTAATGCGGTCTTGATCTATTCTCTCTCGGACAACCTAACCTAACCAACTCTCAATTAAACCACATACATGCGGCAGCGCGAACTCTCGACAAGACCACTCTCCACGATAAGATCGAGAGTTCGCGCTGCCGCGCTGTATTCGGTCATGATCTATTCTCTTTTGGACAGCCTTACCTAACCAACTCTCAATTAAACCACATGCGTGCGGCATGATGGCCTTTTTTTATTGTTGGGGTCGTAGTAAGCACCTCACGGTTAACTTAGCAAGTGGACCCTCCGGAATAACACAAGCATCTTGGGACCGCTTTTCGCATAACTTTCAAGATGTTGCTGTATAGTGTTGCCCCTACATCCCCCCTCCACTTACAGTGATTAGGGGTTCAGGTACTAACATTTTTTTATCTTTTCGGCTTCTTTGCCTTTCCGATCGTCTAGCATTTTCATTGTCATGATGTCTTGGATCATGCTTGATGTATCTGTCCATAAGTCCTCCGAAGAGATCATTTGTTCAACCATACTTGATGGGTCTAACGTTTGTCCAGTCTTATCCTTCCATTTATCCCTTTCAGGTATCCACCTGTCACACTCAAAAACGGTATGCGCCGCGCTGTCTGTGAGTCCACAGTAAATGCAGAGGCAATTTGTGGCCCTACCGATGCTATGGAGAAAGTTCCTGAAACAGCCATGTCCGCTCAAAACTTGGGTGACGTAAAAATTTGTTTCCCCGTGTTTTCTAGTTGCCCAACGCTCCACATCAGGGATTAGGATTCTGGTCCAGTATCCCTTAGTGGATAGACTCCACTGGTTTTGCCAGGCCTGGTACATTCGGGCCTTCGCTAGAGCCTTTTTGTCAGCCTGTGTGCCATCGCCGTTTAATCTGCTATTGTAGACTTCCACCCTCTCTTCTGCCATAAGTTCTATGGGTGGTATGCCGGCCAACACTAGGGCAGCATTCCTAGAGACAGTCCGTTAAGCACAGCATACTCTCAGGGCCATTTTCCTTTGTACGGTTACCAAGTTTTGTCTAATAACATGTTTTCTCAAAGCCTTCGCCCAAACCAAAAGTTTTCTCTTACTACTGCGGGGTCCTCCTACGTTAGGCATTCATTTATCTAACGCTGCTGCAGTTTTCAGTGCTTTGGCTGCCACTGTGGTGATATGGCGATCAAAGGATAGGCTCTTGTCAAAGGTTACACCTAGATATTTGAGCGATTCCTTTGGGGTTATTTTTTCTCCTTTTATTTTAAATGTGATGGGTTTCGTTTTTCGTAGTCCAGTTAGCAATACAGCTTCTATCTTTTCAGGTGCAAGCTTCAGATTCTTGATTTCCATCCATTTGTTCACCTGTTCAATGGCCCTGTTTGCTCTCGATATAGTTTTCATTTCCGTCTTCCCCGACACTACAAGTGCCAAATCATCAGCGAAACCCACGATGTCCACACCTTCCGGTAGCTTTAGTCTGAGCACTCCGTCGTAAAGGACATTCCATAGTGTCGGTCCCAAAACAGAGCCCTGCGGCACCCCACTACAGACATCACGCTCCACTAATTTGTTGTTTTCTTGGAGTACAACTTTCCTATTATGTAGGTAACTTCGTACCAGACGTAGCAGGTATGGTGAGATACCTCTTGCTGAGAGCTCCTTAAGAATGTTTGGCCAGGCAACTGAGTTAAAAGCGTTGCCTACGTCAAGAGTGATAAGGGCACATACCTTTCTAGATTTCTGTGTGCCCGCTTGCGATTTTTTTGCTACTTCAATGACTTTCGCTATAGCGTCTACTGTTGATTTTGTTTGCCAGTGAAGACGTTTAGAAGCGTTTATTTTTTGTCTGAGAGACTTTTTGGCAGTTACATATTCTTGTCTGTATTTTTCCCTGAGAGCTAGGTCTGAATTATTTCTTCCTTTGCGCAGATATATGCGTCTGGACGCAATGCAAGCTGCCCTTGAGATTTCATCGTTCCACCAATAGACACGCCTGGGTTTTACGAACCGCTTTTTTTGTGGGAATGATGCCTCATATGCTTTGCTTAGTGTCATTATAAACGACTCTGCTGTACGGTCTTGTGACTTTTTGATTTGTTTCTCAAGATTAAGGCCGAAGTTTTGTAATATTACCTGGGGAAGATGCACGTTTGACAGTCTTTAATCGTGTAGAAGATATAATTGTGGTCACTTAAGGATTCCCTCTGTAGGACTTTCCAGTTTCCTATTTTGTTCGCTAAATTATTAGTTGTGAGTGTGAGGTCAATAATCGACTCGGACTCCCTGCGCTGGAAAGTTGGTTCATTTCCGTCATTTTTTATGTTCAGGTCCATGGTAGAGATCCAGTCCATTACAATATCGCCACGTGGATCCATTTTTGGTGAGCCCCAATATGGTGATTTCGCATTATAATCGCCGGCAATAAGTTTTGGTTTTCGTTGGCTTCGCATGGAGTGGCTCAGATCGTCCAATGCCTTTTGTAAGTGGTCCAGATTTTTGTTGGGCGAAAAGTAGCAGCTATATAATATCATTTCTGCAGTCTCTATCCAAACGTAGCCCGTTCCACATCCACTGCCTAATATTGGAATAGTTTTGTTTATGGCTCTTATTGCGGTGTCTTTATTTTGGTCTGCATACCATTTTGTATTACTAATTATTTTTTTGTTTGGCTCACTTTTTGGCTCACAGTATTATTATGTCAATGTTTAGCTCAGACACTGTGGCATGCAGCAGGTCATGCACCCCACGGGATCTCATTGTATTTAATTGGAGGACTTTCAACATTTTGAATTTTTTTGGTGTTGCCTTGCCTCCGCCAGCGCTTTTTGTAAACTTGGGCACATGCCAGAATTTGGTCGGTGTCCCTTACTTTTACAAAATGGACAGAATTCTTCGCCTTGGCACTGTTTGGCAATGTGGCCTTCTTGGCAGCATTTTAGACAGAGTTTTTGTCTGTCAGGTCCATTGCACTCTTTTGCGGTATGTCCTATCTGCCAGCATCTGTGGCACTTGGTAAGATTAATTCGTGGCCTTATTCTTCATTCAACAAGTCCAATTCTAATTCTGTTTCTTTCGAGTAGCTTTAGAGCTTGGAATTTTGGAAGTGCTACTGTTGCAATTTGGTTTTCCCCATAGCACGGTCTTAGGTTTCTTACCTCCACATTTTTCTCATGTTCACCAATGTCGAGGTGTTCTCTTATAGCGTCTTCTACTTCGGCTGCTGTAGTAACAGCGTCCAGGTCCTTTACGTGCAGTATTACGCTGTCAGTCATGGCACGGACATTTGCTGTTGGTCACTTTTGTGCTATGCTTTTCCTCAGTTCCTGTCCTTCACCACCTTTTACCTCAAGTAAAAGTTTTCCTGATTTGACTTGACGCATCTTTGTGATGACTATTCATGATGTTTTGGTGTCAATTTCATTTCGTATCATCTTGACCAGATCAGGATATGATCGCCCTTCCTCTTTTACAAAAACTGCATCAGTAGTTTTTTTCCTCGCATCCTCTGTTCTTTTTTGCCTAGGCTTTTTTACAATCTCTGTCCAATTTGTGTCGTTTTTCGACGGCGTTGGTTCTATGTTTGTAGCAGTATGTACTTTATTGCTATACATCCTCAATTCAATATTTGTACTGGCAAAGGTGAATTCAATTGCTTTTTTCACTGTTAACCAGTTTTTTTACGGTAGGCTTATAGATAGCGATCTTATTTCTACCGCTGTGCTGTATGAGTTTTTTAATGTTTGTAGACAGCTAAAAATGGTTTGTACCTCCACGGGTCCTCCTGAATTTTCCTCCATAACCATTTGATAAACATATCTGTTGTTTATTGTGGTGACGCCGTCATCGCACGGTGCTTCCATCGTGTGCTTTAAGTATGCCACTTCACCTATTGTAATGTCTTGTTTAGACATTTCTATGGGCCTGGAATACACCTCGAGGAGAGCTTTGGGTACGCCTGCGTCGGGATTTAGGTTTTCGCCAATGCACCAGGCAAATTCCCATTCTGTCGATGTTAGCAGCGCGATTCCTTGCCCTTCTTTCGCTGTACGAAAGGCTTTTTGGGGCCATATTTTTTGCTCTATCTCTATAAATTCATCAAGAGTGTTGCCGTTGTTTATTTCCTGTAGTAATGTTTCCAGAAACTCTTTTTCTTTGTCGTTTTCCGATTCTCCTGTTTGCGTGCTAGTCTCTTTGGTAACAGGCCTCCTTTTATGACTAGGTTCTTTCTCAGCATGTTGAGTCAATTGCCCACTTATCCATATTCTCTCGAGGGCATCTGCCAATGTACACATCTCATCGGTTGCTTTCTTAACTTCAGGTTTTGTATTTGAGTTCGCCTTTACATGCATCCTCAGTTCATTTGCTTTCGCTATTTGCTTCCTTAGTGATAGTTTCTAGCTCCTTTCCCATTCCTTCGCTAGGCTCGTGCCTGTTTATATTTTGCCGTTTCCTCTTGGTAGGCTGCTCTATGATGGCTATGATGGCCTAATAGAGACCATCCGACACACCCTGCTAGATAACAGATGAGGCTCTGGCGACCGAGTCACGGCGGTATAACCGTTAGAACTGAAATTAAGGAAATGTAATTTAATACCCATGGAGGAAGATAACGGGAAATCACCTCCATTATACTTCCCAAGAGAACCACATGATGACGACATTCAAGTCATTATCGTGGTCGCAAACATTCATTAGTGAATATGCATAAGAAGAAGAAGAATACATAGAAAATTAACATGGCCCCTGCGCAAGAATTAAAATAAAATTAAATATATTTAATACATAAAATACTTAAATTGTAGCGACACAGAAAAAAGGATAATCCCTGCAAAAGAATTGAACTTGCCAACAGCGGATCTGCTGTTGCTGCATAAACACATTTTCTGTCAATTAACTGGACAGAAGTTGCAGTTATATTTGTTGTTGTATTAAAAAATGTCAGTTTTTTGAATTACAAAAGCCCGGATATTTCTTGAACCAGCCGACGTAGAAGATTCATTTTTACTTTCCACGTTTAGAAATACACTTTGGAAGACGATTAGCAACAGTTAGTGAAGGTAACTCTACAATTCCCATATTCTTAATAATAGCGCACCTTTATTATACAGTGTCGACAATTATACAGTGACGTTGCAATGCATGTATGTTTTAGATACTGTAGATTTCAAAATTTAAAACTTGGAATTTATATTTAAACGATTCAAAAATAAAACCGGTGTAAATCGGTAACCGAAATTATTTATTTCGTTTTCAATCATGATCGTAAAATTAAAATGTTGTTTTCGTTTTCGTTCTTTCAAATATTTCGGTTAATTTCGTTATTTCATTTTCATTCCGTTCTTAGTCTAGTTAAAATATTAAATAGCGTAAATTTGTTTCTGTTGGAATTTCGTATAAATAGTTTTGAGCAAATAATTTGTACAGCTAAAGAAATAGCTAATGAAATGGAAATAAATGCAGATTTATAGTCAAAGTAGTCTTTCAATTAGAATTAGACTTAAAAGCAAATCATTTTAGTTTATTTCTAAAATATTTGTTCTAATTCTGTTAGAGAAAGATTTATACATTTGGAAAATTATAATAACATTTTTCAATTTTTATATGATATTCCATTGTTAGCGCAAAAAAAATCAGACGAAATTCTTAAAAATTGTCAGGATTTGCATATGTACATAACAGACGATATAGAACTTTAAAATTTGTCTAACGAATTACAATTTGTGCGAAATATATTAACAACAGGTATGACACCGCTGGATGCAGTATTTATTATGCAGTATTATATAGAAATAAATAATTTATCTGAAACTTTTCCTAATATTATTGTTTGCTTAATTAAGAATATTTACCTATTACCGTTGCCAGTGAAGATCGTTCGTTCTCTAAATTAAAAATTATATGCGATCTTCTATAGCCCAACAAAGATTAATAAATTTATCACTATTAGCCATAAAACATGAAATGCCAGAGAAAATAAACTACGATATCATTCATAATTTTGCAAGGGAAAAAGCCAGAAGAGTAATTTTTTATTTTTTTTTGTTTTATTAAAGTTAAATATTAAGTTATTGTTTTTGTATAAGTTATATATTCTGTCAAAGTGTCTATACCTATATTATTTTTGTAAATATGGTTATTAGAATTACATTTGTATTTTATTTGTTAAGTAAATAAAATATATCATGGGTTTATTAATTTTTTTTAATATGTGGGGTGGGGGGCGGCGAAAGTTGTATTCACCTTAGGCGGCATATTTTGGCTTAGAGTATACTTGAATTACCTGTAAAGAAATGAAATTTGTGTACTAAAAATATACTAAAACATGACTTACTAAAACGTGACTACAATAAACAAATATACTAAAACGTGAGTTCCTTTATTGAATAAATATAAAAAAAAACAATACTAAGCAATTGATAAATTCATTATTTTTCAGCTGAGTGAATATATTTTTCTATATAAATTAATTTTGATCCCAGAGATCGATGTCGGTCTATATATTACACATTCCTATGTTATCCCCGGAAAGTTAAAATTAGATTTTTTTTTAAATAAAATAAGCGGTGCGAAATTAATGTATTTTGTCTCGGTACCTAACTTGAAAATTAACTTCGCGAAAATGGTCTGTTAATTTTAAAAGCTTTTTAATAGAGATAACACAAGGAAAATATTAATTATTAATTATTCAAAACTGTAAGGAAATGGAATGTTTCATTTCATATAAAACAAGTTTTATTATGTATTTGTCAATACATTATATTAATTTCTGGTTATTACATAGAGCCTCGACAAAAGCCTTCCATTTGACCCTGATGAATGCAAGTTGCTTAACTTCGTCCACGTTTTTCCTGCATCTTTCGCTTCTTTCCTGACTGTTCTTCGCGAAGTTGTTTTTGGTCTAACACGTTTGCGGCTGCCGTAGGGATTCCAGTCTAAGCTCATTCGTGCGTTATTGCTCTTATCCAGAGTATGTCCTATTCATTTTCGGCTATAAGTTCTTGGTTCGCCAGAAATATTTTCATTAATTAATTGCTTTATTAGTATTTAAAGTGTATATATAATTGGGTTGATGAATAAAAACAAATTATCGATTCTATGTATTTTAATACCTTATACGTAATAATTTATAATCAAACGGACTTACCTTAAGTGAAGTTCGATTGTAATTATATGAGAGTCTCGTTCGAGATGATTACATTGCAGAACCGCTACTTTCTACTAGATTCAACCACAAGTTCAGAATTCCAAAATTTTCGGGCTCCCTGCTCTCTGCATTACCGGCCACACTTCATATATTAGTAGTATGAAAATTTATTACCTTTACGGGTTTATAAATGGATTCCAAAATTTTATAGATTACGACATAGAACAATACATATATAAATAAAACTAATATAGTACATACAAAAAAAAAGAAAGAAAACATATGCTAATAAAACTAAATAAATTCCTATCCCTAAACCGATTATCAGCTTCTCGCCCCACATACTGCTCTTCTTCTCCCCTCAACTTTCTTCATCCATTCTATCCCTCTTCCAACCTCGTTTAAAATCTCTTCTCTACACTCATCTCTTTCTCTCATTTCTGCACATTCTTTCAACTAGTGCATTATTGTTTCCTTGTTTTCCCCACACATCCTGCATACTCAATTCCTATCCTCAATCCAATATTTACTCTCTCTCTCTCTCTCTCTCTCTCTCTCTCTCTCTCTCTCTCTCTCTCTCTCTCTCTCTCTCTCTCTCTCTCTCTCTCTCTCTCTTCATTTCCACATCTGAATATTGCCTTTCTCACTCTCTCTCTCTTTTCTACTCTCTCTTCCTAGGTACTTCCTAGCATTTCCTCCGTTATTATTTTCTCATATTTCCCATTGTACCTAGACTCCCTAAGTCTTGTTCTCCTTTCTTGCCATTGCACATCTCTATTTCTCTGAACTAATTCCTCTGTCATTACTCTGCCTCTCTCTCGCATTCTTGCTATCCCCGCGCCTGCATACCCGTTTCTTTCGAGATATGCTTCCCTCTCTTTCCACACCGCCTTTCCTATTTCTTTCCTTTTTAGTGTTCCGTACCGAAAACGGAACCCTTATAGGATCACTTTGTTGTCCGTCCGTCTGTCTGTCTGTCTGTCTGTCTGTCCGTCTGTCTGTCTGTCTGTCAAGACCAATTTTTCTCAGGAACGCGTAGAGGTAACAAGTTGAAATTTGTATCAAATACTCGGGTCTGCGGTCTCTTTCAGCCTTGAAAAAATCAAACTTGTAAGTCAACGCGATCAAAAGATATGATCGTTTATGTCGCATATTTTGCGATTTCACACGGGAATCAAAACCTGTAGGGTACTTCCCGTTGACCTAGAATCATGAAATTTGGCAAGAAGCGGTCTTACAGCACATGTCAAGGGAAAAATCTGAAAACCGAAAATATGTAGTTTAATTACAAGAAAAATGCGAATTTACTATTAGAAACTTATGAAAATTCACTAATGTTGTCGTAGTGGTATTGTCAGGCTCCAGAAGCATATGGGTTGCATACAGTTAGGTCCTATTCGGTTAGGTCCGAAGGTTAAAAAGTATGTGTTGGCGCCAAGCTGTTTATTCTAAATTTTCTTTGTTTATATTCGTTATGCATTTCATCACGTACGCTTTATATACATAATGTATACAGGGTATATATTATGTCTAAATTTTGCTTCTTTATAACCGACATGCGACATACTCAAGTCCCGTAACATCCTGTATATATTATATTTCGTCTAAGTTATCTTTATAATCTACATAATATGTTGATAATCTACATAATAATACTATACTATACAAGTTTGTACGGAACCCTCGGTGCGCGAGTCACAACTCGCACTTGGCCGGTTCTCTTTTTATTTAAGACACTCTTGCAGAATTCTGCACTCCCCTCTCTCTATCACTCTCTCCTTAAAACTTATTGCTATCTTTCCCGCTTCTATTCTTATTCCATCTCTTTGTTTCCTCCATCACTAAATACCCCGGGGTCTCTCTACCTACTCCTAGCACCCATTTAAAATATTTTTCTTGCACCCTTTCCAGCCCTTCTTGCTCTCTCCATCCCCATATTTCCGCTCCATACATCATCACGCTTTTCACTAGGCTATCAAATATCATCACACTCCTTCTATAGTCATGTTCAAGTTTTTTCTCTCCTATTACCCATACCGCTCCTAGTATTTTATTAGCTTTTTTTATTAGCTTTCTCACGTGTGCTGCTTCTGTATTTCTTTCATTAAACTCGTATCTTAGGTACTTAAATTCCTCCACTTCTTCACTTTTCTCCTTCTCCCATCTCCACTCATTTACTCTTCTTCTACCACCCCCATTTCAAAACAACATCATCTTGGACTTCTACATTCACTGTCAGCTTTTTCCTCTTCATATATTTCTCCATTTTTCTTATCATTTCTTTCATCCCTTTCTCCTCTCTCACTAGCATCATCAAATCGTCCACGTAGGCTAAGGACCGAATTATTTCTTTGATTTTTTAACCCCCCAGCAGCTCACTGAAGTACTTTCTCTATTCCTCCATAGTAATTCTATCACTCACTCTTTCTATTTTTTTTCTTTCTGTCCCTATTTATGTATTTGCATACCTCTTCTTCCGTCTTTATGCCCTTCATCTTTAGTTCTTCTTCCATCCGTTTTTTTTTGCTTCTTCCCTTTGCATACTAAATTGTACCTCTTGCGTGCTCTTTTGTGCTCTTTCTTAGTTGCTTTTTCTCTTTTCTAATTTCTTAGTTTCTTTCTTACTGCTGGCTTCCCTTCCATGCATTCTTTATCCCACCACCCGTTCTTCCAAGACCCCACCTTCACTATTGTCTCTATCACTTATTTTCTGTTGCATTGTTTACGTAATCACCCAGTTCCTTCACATTTTCGTGTATCCTTTCTTCAAGGAGGCAAGTTACGAGCCTCCGTAAGTCTTGTTCTATAATTTTCTATTCCATATTCCGTCCAGATATTCTTCACAATTTTTCTTCTAATATCCACACTTCTATCTTTCTCTCTTCCTTTTGTCTTCAATTCCAATGACATATGATCTGACTCGACCTTTTCTGCACACCTTGAATCCTTCTTTTTCGTCCCATGCTTCTGCATTGAACATATCATAGTCAATAACTGTCTCCCCTCTTGGTCCAATATACGTGTACTGTCATTTCTCATCTCCTATGCTGTTTCCATTTAGTATGTCCCACACTCTTTCTTCTACTAAACTAATCAGTAGTGTCCCTTCCGCGTTTTCTGTTGGTTCATCTTTTCATCTTTTGTTGGTCTTCTTTCTATTGTTGTTTGTTCTTCTTCTTTCCGTGTTCCTTTTCCCCCAATTCTTGCGTTAAAATCCCCCCCAATCACCAGAGTTCCCTCGTCTTGCTGTTTTACTCGCTCTTCTATCATTTTCTTTGTTTCTTTTATACTCCTACTGTATATTGTTACAATTCTCCATTTTCTCTGTCTACTTTTCACCGTTCTTTCCATAATCTCATTCTTCTTTTGCTTTGGTTCTGCTTTCTTCTTCCAATCCCTTTTCACTCCAATTATTATCGCACCTTTAGCTCTCCCTTTCCTGATTACCCTCTCTGCAAATTGATACTTCCATTTAATCTCTTTCGGCATTATTTTTCCAATTTTTCCCACCTCTTCACTTTCACCCACGTTTCTACCATTCCCACTAAGTCAAATTTTCCCAAATATTCCCAAAACTCATTGTCTTTGTTTTTATCCCCGCTGTGTTCCAGAATACTATTCTTATTTACTTCTTTTCTTCCTTATTCCTCTTCGTGTTCGTTTTCCGTTTTCTGCCCTGTCGTCTTTTTCTTTTGCTCTTATTCAAAAATTTGCTGTATTTTGCCTTTTTCATCATCCCACTTAAACCCTTTTCCCTCTATCCATATTTTTTTATAACCGACTTTCACCTGCTGTCCCTTTTGTCACTCTTCTTTGGATAGCGCTCTTAATTCATTCTGTATGTCTCTTTGCTTCTTTGTCAGATCGTCTTCTATGTATACTCTCTTTTCTTTTTTTTTTCTCTTAGTTTCCTCTAATTTTCCATAACTTTCCGCTTTTCACCCCAGCCCCCAAGTTCCGCCACCAACATTTTTCCTTCACTTCCTTTTTAGCCGGTGATCTTTCCAGTTTTTTTACTTTTTCTTTTATATTCTTCGTCTCACTTTTTTCATTTTTATCGCGAGTCGCTAAGAAAAAACACGCGCCCCAAAAAACGAAATTCACAAAACCCGCTATTCTAAATACGTCCGCTCGGTTCAACTGCTCGATTTGGAATTATAAAAAATGTTTTGTTGCGTTCGTATAGAATTTTGTTACATGTACTAGAATTGTATTAAAACATGATTTGTTGAGTTCCTTTAATGAATAAATATGCAAAAAGTAACAACTTTGCAATATTGAACCGCCAATATATTAAGTCATACTAAGCAATTGATGTATATATTGTTCTGAATATATTGTTCTATATTATTTAATTTCGATCCCAGAGACCGATGCTACACATTCCTATGTTAGTCCCAGAAGGTTAAAATTAGATTTTTTTTTAAATAAAATAAGCGGTGCAAAATTAATGTATTTTGTCTCGGTACCTAACTTTAAAATTAACTTTGCTAAAATGGTCTGCTAATTTTAGAAGCTTTTTAACAGAGATAACACAAGGTAAATTTTACTTGAATAATTATTCAAAACTGTAAGGGAATGGAATGTTTTGTTTCATATAAAACAAGTTTTAATCAATACATTATTTTTTAGTGAGATATTTATTTCTGGTTATTACATAGAGCCTCGACAGAAGCCTTTCACGTGACACTGCTGATTGCGAGTTGCTTAACTTCCTCCACGTTTTTCCTGCATCTTCCGCCTATTTTCGTACGGGTCTTCGCGAAGTTGTTTTTGGTCTAACACGTTTGCGACTGCCTTGCGGGTTCCAGTCTAAGGCCATTCGCGCGACATTGCTCTTATCCAGAGTATTCCCTATTCATTTTCGGCTATAAGTTCTTGGTTCGCCAGAAATAATTTGCTTTATTAGTATTAAAAGTATATATATATATATATATATATATATATATATATATATATATATATACATATATATATATATATATATATATATATATATATGTATATATATTTATATATATATATATATATATATATATATATATATATATATATATATATATATATAATTGGGTTGATGAAAAAAGAAAAATGATCGATTCTATGTATTTTAAAACCTTATACGTAATAATTTAAAATCAACGGAAATTACCTTAAGTGAAGTTAGATTGTAATTATATGAGAGTCTCGTTCGAGATGATAACATTGTAGTACCGCTAGTTTCTACTAGATTCAACCACAAGTTCAGAGTTCAAAAATTTTCGGGCTCCGTGCTCCCTGCATTACCGGTCACACTTCATATAGTTTAAAGCATATTTTAATATTAAGGAATTTAGCTCGAATACACAAAAGGATTTTTGGGAAAACTTTTACGAGGAAAAGGAGGGAGGGGTGTTATCATCTCGAACGAGACTCATATAATTCCAGTATATATCTGTCTCTCATATAATTCGAATATACAATCGAACATTACTTAAGGTAAGTTCATTTGATTTTAAATTATATTTCGAGTCTCGTTCTTCGAGATTACATTGTAGATGTTTAGAGCAAATTGTCTCTATAAATCAAGGTATTATAATTATTTACATTTAAGTCCTTTTATAACAACGAGATTAATTACAACTATGTTTATCCAATACATTTTTGCAAAAATCTTTGAATTTTGCGGCCAACCTGCAGCGCTTTTAATTATGCTTACATCGAGGCATTTTTTGCTGAGTTTCAACTGGTTTAAACCAACAAGATTCAATATAAATCTTTTAGCTCCATCAGGTTTTGAAACAAGGAAGTATGGTGATTAACATTGGCATACTACAAGTTCATAGTCGACATTATTGCTTCCATAGCTAATATTTTTTCAAATTCAAATTCTAACAATCTTTCATCTACAATGAAAATTGTATATCCTTAGTAAAGCTCAGAGATTGAGGAGGAGGATAGTTATGAAAAGGAATTTCATTTATGTAATTTAAAATAAATGCATCACTAGTGATCTTTTTCCAATCCTTGCAGTAAGTCTCTCATATGCTTAGAAAGGACTGAAGAAATAAGTGCCCTTCTAGCTGAAGAGATCTGATAATGCAATTGTGATACAAGTTTTCCTGTATCGGCCAGCTTTTATAAGAGATTTAACTAATCTAATGGTTGTTCTTCATCATTTAGAGCCGTTGTAATGCTCTGACTCAAGGCAGACAAGGCTGAACCAGCTAGATTTTGTTCAGCAACGTACTGTGGATCTCTCTTAATCCCCCTTTCGTTTAGAGATGATGAGATTTCTGCATTTGACTTAGGATGTTTGTCAACTAGGCCCATTTTTATCTCCCTGGATAAACCAATAGTCAACCAAGACCATCTTGACACGAGACGAGTTGTAAATTGACTGTTTCTTTATTTACTACTGCTGGATCATATCCCAGAACTAATTCTAAATCATCATCTAATTTGTTAGAATGAGTTTCCTCTTCTTTAGCACCTTTTTTGTCCTGACCCTCATGGTGAATGAAAACTGGCCTCTGAAGTGGCTCCTGGTTATTTTCTTTATCGAGCATCGGATTATTTTCTTTGTCAATATCTATGTTTACTTTGTGGAAGGTTTTGAACATCATCTACAAGTAAAAATGAAAATTTCCCTGATAGTGCCAGATGAAGGTTCATAGCACTAGTAGTTATTGCCTACTACGCGCAAAAGGCACAAGCATTGTACGCCCATCAAGACTCATACAAATTGAGTACAAGATGTCCTGTAAATGATAAAATATCATTTAACCTTGTAAATGAAAAGGACATTTTTCCCTGATAATGCCAAATGAAGATTCACAGCACTAGTAGTTAGTGCCTCCTATGTCTAAAAGTCACTAGCCCTGTACGCCCATTAAGAATCAGACATATTGAGTACAAGATGTCGTGTAAATTTAAGTGTTATAAAATATTATTTAATCTTTTAAATGAAGAGGACTTTTTTCCCTGATAATGCCAAATGAAGATTCACAGCACTAGTAGTTATTGCCTCTATAGACACTACATGCAAAGGGCACTAGTCCGATACGGCCATTAAGACACACAAGCTGAGTGCATGATGTCGTGTAATTTAAAATTATATGAGATATCATTCAACCTTTTAACCTTAAATACCTGTAATATTTGTTGATTTGTTTATTTTATCGGCTTCCCTTCAAGTTCAAAAAACCCTTCAACTCTTTGTTTATAATCTCCGCAGTCTCTTATTGGTTTTTTCCTCTTCCCTGTCTCCCGTTTTCTACTCTTAGCAATTTACGCTACGAATTTGATGTTTGTTCCACTAATCTTAAAAAATATATATATTTTTGGGTTAACACTTGGTTAAATACTCTCAAAAACATATGTTTTCGTATAGCACAAAAAAGTGTGACCGGTCAGTAATGTAGGGAGCAGAGAGCCCGAAAATTTTTGAACTCTGAACTTGTGGTTGAATCTAGTAAAAAGTAGCGGTACTACAATGTAATCTCGAAGAAAGAGACTCGAAATATAATACGGATGTTCGATGCGAAAAAGTTAAATAAAAAATTTTCAATTAACTATAAACAATTTAAAAGTGACAAAATTTTGAAAATAATCACATGACTCCAAACGCGCCATAACTTGTTTGTGACGTTGTACTGAACATTCTTTATAAAATCGTCGTTTGATGATTTTTTCGGCGCACTGTTTCAAACCATTGATTTCGAAGTTTAACAATTTGAAAATTAAAAACAATTTTTTGATGAGTTCTTTTTGTAGTGCTCATAGTAGATATTAAATTTATTACGTTACAACGCGACTGGTCTATTTTCGAGTTCAAAAATATGTTTTCAATTTGGTATAACTTTTTAATTACAACGAAAAAAAAAACAGTTTTGTTATAAAATTTATATATGAGCTTTCGATTTATGACAAAAAAAATTATTCAAAAACTCAATTATAGCACATATCACATAATAATTGTCGAAATACATATTTATTTTCGAAATTGAATTCAGTATTAATATATACTTGAAATAATATATGCTTTTTAATTAAAAAAATTATCAGATACATATAATGGAGTTTTTTTTATGAAAAGTTATTTTAACGGAAAAATAAATACGAAATATAGTAGTAAATGACATGCTCAGTGTACATGCTTTGGGCATTTCAACACAAATGGAACACAGTCTACAATGATTTCACAATTATATTAAATATACAAAAAAGCACATATTATTTTATTTAATTTTCAATGGTTATTTCGTTAGTTCGCATAAAAACTAGCATAATAATTTGTTATTTTTTATAATTTGCAATTCTTTCATTAAATTCTTAATAAAGATATGATGAATCCCAGGGAACCCCAAATAACATGACATTCTCAATTGAACTCTTCGAAAATTGTTTTAATTGTTGACTTTTATCGATCCCTCCAATTTACTACCCGACTAGGAATTACAGTTCGGTTTTTATTACGAACGAACTTCGCTATTATAATTATTATATCTTATTCATGCCGAATGTGTGTTCGTTTCAAATGCGTGTTCGTTTCACTTCCGGCGTCGTTCCAAATTATTAAGCCTGATTCGGAACACATTCGGAAGCCAAGCTTGCCTTTAAGCAGTAGTTTAGAAAACAAACTCGGATGTGAGGAGCCCAACTTAATCTGGCCCAAATTCAGATTCCTTTTTAGGCGGTGGTTTGGAAACCACACTTAGGCGGATTTGACATCCTTTTGAGACAACAGTTCGGACACTAAACTTGGATGCGTCAACTGTAACTAAATTTGTTCCAAATTTTCGTTTTAATTCGCGACAATTTAATTGATCAGTAAAAATACGATTTGATCAGTAACAATTTGAATGTACGTTTACTAAATAATTAAGCAATGAACGAAATAAAATGAAAATAGTAAGCAACTAAGTGAATAGTAAAATATTTACAGGCAAGATAAAATTATATATTTCAAGTTGAAATATTGGATGATCAGGAAATTATTGTTTAAACAGTGGTTAAATATTTTGATTTAGGAAATTTTGAACCTACTTAAATGGATTTACGTTTGTCAAGTATTATATTTTATTTGTGGCACAGAATATTGAACTGCGCAACTGAAACAAAATACTACTCAGTTTCCAAAACTCAGTTGATTCTTAAAACTGTCAACTCAAGTGCCTTCTGTTGCAATGAAATAGATTAGATTATTTTACAAGGTTAGGTTTTGTTTATAAATAAATTTTGCAGTCTTATTCTGCGGGCTCTTAGGATAAAAAATAGTTGTCTAGGTTATAGAAGATTGGATTCTCATTAGAGCATTTCCTTGAACAAATGGAACTGAACAAATTATAATAGATAAAGAAATATGTTGAAATATTTCAGTATGAAAACAAAACAGAAGAAGTCATAAAGAAATACTTCAGGTGTAATCAGGTTATTGACTATTATTGATTTTTTCAACATGAACTAAATAGCGCATCAATTTGTAATCAGGTTAAACTTCGTGGTCAACAATGTTTTGCAAAAATTTATCTTCAGTATGACTCTAGAACGCATAAAGTACATTTATTCAATACCAAACCAGAACATGCTCATGACTCTATTGAAACAAAAGGCGTTCTTGGGTTGGAAATCTCTAAAGTTGGAAATACAAAAACTTTTTGAGTTAAAATTAAAGCCTAATGCCATTTTAATAGAATTGTCCAAGAATACTGATATCAGGAAGCTTTCCTCAAAAAGACAATTGGGTAACTACTTGCATGAGTTGCCAGAATCCAAATATGTTTCATCACCAATAAGTGTTGGAGAACTAGAAACATGGCTACTAAAAAAATCTGTTATTCCAGAAGACTTTCATATCCCTTTTGTTGTACAATACGAAATACAGACTGCGGAAGAGGAAACATGTTGCTATTTTTTAAACAACTACATATTTAATGAATATTTGTGCCAACAGTTCCAAAATTGATGCTGATGCAATATACAAACTCTTGTGGCAAGGTTTCTCTGTTATAATAGTGGCTACTGGCTACAAATTTGAACCTAAGGTGTTGATATGCGATGCTACAAAAAGGATTCGGAACCCCTTCAAAAAGATTTTTCGGAGATGAAAAGTAGGTAATCATGTTCTGGGCGCATATGAGGAAAAATGTTCAGAAGCGCGTAGAGCGTAATGTGGAGAAAAAAAACGCTCGCTAATTCTAAGTAATATTAAAACTCTGCAACTTTCTTCGTCTCCAGAAACATTCGAAAAAGCTGCTGATCTTAAAACAAATGGATTGTGTAGCAAGCTTTTTTGAATTATTTTAAAAGAGAGTGGCTGTCCGACATTAGTAATGGGTACGATGGTGTAATGCAACGTGTACTAAGTACTAATAACGCCTTAGACGAGTTTAATAAAGTTATAAAAGACCCTCATGCCCTTCCGAAATACCTTACAGTGAACCATTTTCTATTGGTTGCTCTTGAAAGCGTTAAACAATTGTCGAACGAGTGCAAACCTAACTTGAAAAAAAAATCGAAAATAACGACAATTACATTGAATTAAAAAATTCACTTTGTTTTTTACCACACTTATATTATGTAAAAATGATATATATATAATTTATTATTCACCGTCATACAAATTTCTACACACATATAACATTTTTACATAATATAAGTGTGGTAAAAAACAAAGTGAATTTTTTAATTCAATGTAAGTATACCACGTAGTAACTGTCGCAACGATCCTATTCATAACGACAATTACATTACTCATCAGTGAACTCAAAATAATAAACAAGTTCTCATTTTCGCCGAAGGGGAGAGTTAAATTATTTAGTTACAAAATTCCAGCAGGGGATTCAACCCAAAAGTCAGGAGAATTTAATAAAAATTGCTCCGACAATTGGGTCGACTTAAAAGAAATTCTACCATGTCAACTTAAATGAAATTGTAATTGCCCATTTTTTTTTAAAGAACATGGTCTGTAAATATATTATTGGCATAGCCGTTAGACTTGAATACATCAAACCACCACGATCAGAAAGTTTGCCATAAATATTTTGCAGAAGCGCAAAATATAAGTATTTATGGCAAACGTAAGAGAGGGCAAAAAAGCTCTTATTGTGGAGTAGTAATAATACATACGCTAGTACTTATATCAACTTCCAAAAAAGGTACAGTGGTAACAAGTGTTGATTTAATCTAGGTTCGACTGGGTGATATACCGCGAAGCTATAGATAAACCAAGACAACAAACGCGCGACTTCTCGATCTAAGATTTAATAAAGTGGCAAGGACTGTTGGTTTAATCTAGGTTATATTAGGTGACATACCGCCAAGCTGTAGATAAATCAAGACTACATTCGCACGACCTCTCGATCCAAGATAAGATCCAAGAAGTGGCAAAGACTGTTGCTTTAAGCAATTAAGATAGAGCAATTAATAATTATAACAATTATAATATACACAAAAAATAACTTTTCGGCTCGGATAAATATGCATTAAAAATTACAAAATATATATTATGGACCAAAAAATCTAAAAATGGAAAAATATGAATTTAAAAATAACAATAACTTATAATATAATATAAAAATAAACACAGTTTAAAATGGATAAGAACAATTTTATTCTTCTTCCGTTTCATTAACATTATTGAAATTATTGCAGCACACAAGTATGTGATTACTTTTTCAAATTTTTCAAATTAAAACTCTTTCTGTTTGTTCGAAATAATGCTTTGTACTGGCTGAATGATCTTTCAACTTTACAGGATGTTACTGGAGCATAGTTAAATTTGCACAATTCTGCAAGTAAGTGAGGCACGTCTCGGTTATCAACTATTCTTCCGTCCTGCATGCTGTTATTTTTTTGGGGGTATCAAATTCTTTATTTTTTCCAAAACACTTCTTAATTTTTCTTTAACTCCGTCAGCAACGAAGCCTTCTGCTATGCACACTTATTTTTATTCTGTATTATTAATCTTCAGGTTATCATTCAGTGATGTTGAAGGATTTTCTAGTGCTTTTATCTGGTGATAAAAACAGTAATTGACTTATGCTGTTTTAACCATATAAGGAGCAGCATCCGCACTAACAAAAAAACTTGTTCATGTTTAATTCCATTAGGCCACAAAACACCCAAAGCATCATTAAAAAGCTTTGCTAATGTTTGGTGGTTGCATTTAGGAAGTTCTTCACATGCCAATAAAAAGGATTTGCTGGATCAGTTTTCAAATAAACGGCCAATAACCACTTTGGTTATGCAACGACCTTGAGTATCTGTAGTTTCATCGATTGCAACCCATTGGGGCCATCTTGAATATCTTCACGAATCAAAGCTAAACAATCTTCATAAATGCCACTTACATAATTTTTCTTAAGTGTGGATTCATCAGGAATATGTTTGCCCGTGTACTTTTCTAAGAATTTTTTTATAAACAGGATTGTTTAAATTCCATTAAGGTATGTCTGCACACATTATAGTATAACACAATTCTTTCGAGAAAGTAGAACTTTGAGGGCAGCTTGCCATTGTATTAGGAAAAAGTTTATTTTTCCTTGTAATTAAATTTATTTTTCCTTAAATAAATATTTACCTTATGTTTTGCAGATACGTGTTGCGATGTTAAAAAACCTTGCTCAGTCGATACAGATTTTTCACAGACATTACAAAACAGTACTTTCCCATCTGTACTCAAGGATTGATTTTGAAAATCGTCGATAAATTTTTCCAATTTGAACCGCAATGGTTGTTTATTCTTGGGCATATTTGGTTAAATAAGTAGATAAATAGGTTTAAATAAAAAGGAAAAGGTTTAAATAAAGAGGAAAGTACGCGAATACATAAAAACACAGTGCCGCAGTAACTCAGCACGGCACGAAGTACGAATGTCGCTGTCACACTCAGTCTATGGCGGGGAATGCAGATTGAAACAAACGATATCGCAGCAAGCGCGATATCAAAGTGGCGCAAACGCCAATTTTGTGCATTGCTGTTGCACCGTCGTAAAATAATATAAATATGGATGATTTTAATATTTTTTTTATTAAATATGAACTTTCCTTTGAAATATAGAAAAATATGGAAAACAAAGATTACATTTTCTCGTTCCAAATATCATAATTTGTGTGGAAAACAAAATAACGACCGAAAATAATTTGAATTAAAAATATGAATTTTCATATTAATCTGGTCGCTAAAGTAATATATCATTATCTCCAAGTAACTGAGCTTGCATTAAATTCTATTTGCGATTACTCGAGTCATAGAAAAATTTTAAATGAATTTTACTATTTATCTTACTATACCACCAAAAAGAATTTAAGCTGCAAGAAAAAAAAATCAAAATTGATGATTTCTTTGATTTCTTTTTAAGATCGTAGACAAAAAGCCGAAGCTAAGCTTAAAAACTAAACAAATTTTGTGGACAAGTCAATAAGTTTTTAACATGTCTTAAGATCATATTCTGTCAAAATTTGAAATGAATTCTACTATTTAGTATACTATACCACCCAAAATAAATTGCAAGTAAAAAATTCCAAACAAAATACTCTTTTTAAGATCGTAGCAAAATGCCAAAGCTCAGCTTCTAAACTATTTCACACAAGCACAAAATTTGCGGACTAATCAATAATGTTTGTTTTTTTTTTCTTTGTAAAAGCAAATTATAACGAAGAAATTTCATTTTATCTCTGGAATGCTGGGAATTTTTCATTAACTTAATTAATTCAAAATGATTCGTGAAAAAAGTTTTGAAATAATAATTAAAAAAACGGATTTAAATTTTCAATGGGAACCGCATTTAACTTGAATAGTATCTGCCTATCCTTGTTCATATATATATATATATATATATATATATATATATATATATATATATACATATATATATATATATATATATATATATATATATATATATATATATATATATATATATATATGTATATATATATATATATATATATATATATATATATATATATATATATATATATATATATCCAAGGAACAAACCTAGGAAAACATATATAAATTTATTGAGGATGAATTAAATATTGATAAAGACCACCAGAATACATACACACAAGTAGAACAGGAACGTGACATCTTAAAAGTAGAAGTTGAACAAGCCATTAATATACTCAACAACAACAAAAGTACAACGGAAGATGATATCAGTGGAGAAATGCTAAAACAGCTGTCCCCAAAAGGCATCCACCTCTCGTGGGCAAGCTGCAACAAGGTATGGCACTCAGGGCAATGGCCAACTAACTGAAATACATCTATCTTCATTCCACTGCACAAAAAAAGGATAAAGCCAAAAATGTAGTAATTAAGAACTATCGCATTAATCTCCCATCCAAGCAAGAACATGCACAGAATTCTGCTACAATGACTAGGTAGCTTCTTAGACCGAAAAATTCTACAAGAACATGCAGGATTCGTGGCTGGTAAAAGTACTCGAGAGCAGATCTTGAATGTACGGCAAATTATTGATAAAGCCTGAGAATTTGCAAAGCCCAGATATCTATGCTTCTTCGACTACAGCAAAGCGTTTGATTGTGTAAACTGGTACCAATTATGGAATGCCCTCTTAGACATGGGAACCCCACCCCACATGTCTTTCTGCTCAAAACTTTATATGACAAAAGCAAAGAAATCATTAAAATCGAGATAAAAAACTCAAGACCCTTTAGGATAGGACGAGGAGTTCGGCAAGGATGCGCCAAGGATCACCCTTGCTATTGAAAATGTACAGTGAGTGAGTTATATTAAGAGGAGCTCTGGAGAACTTCCGCCTTCTGGAAGGCGGAATATTCATTGGCGGTAGGAAAATAAACAATTTACGGTTTGCCGACGATACCACAATAATCGGCCAAAACGAAGAAGAAATGGACGAGCTTCTGGGAAGAGTCGAGAGAGAATGCTCAAAATTCGGACATAAGCTAAATCGCCAAAAAAACAAAGCTGATGGTAGTAGATCACGGCAACAGGATAGAAAATCCAACCAATATAATGATCTTAGAAATCGTCGACAATATAATTTTTCTAGGCTCCTGCATAAATAGTGACGGCAATACGTCTAAAGAAATTAGAAGATGCATAACTTTTGCGACAAAAGCCATGGCGAAACTATCCAAAGTATGGAATGATGACCACATCACGAAAGGAACAAAACGAAGGCTCGTCAACACCCAGTGTTTTTCCAATTGCACTGTACAAAGCCGAGGTATGGACTCTGTAAGCAGTAGATCGGCAGAAAATAGCCGCTTTCGAAATGTATACGTGGAGGAGGCTTCTAAGAATCCCTTGGACAGTACATAGAACTAATGTATCTATACTAAAAGAACTCGACATTTACATAAGACTATCAATCGTTATTAATCGATGAATACTTAAATATTTTGGATACGTCAATCGTGGAACGGGTGACAATCTCGAAAAACTAGTCATCCAAGGAAAAATTTAAGGTACGCGACATTGGGAACGCCCTACAAAACGCTGGATCGATCTGATACAAGAGATCATCGGGACACAACTACAAGAAAACATAAGAACGGCGGAAGACATGGGTACATGGAGGAAGATCGCTAACTCCGCTATGACATAATAAAACGCCAGCATGGGATCACAACAATTCAGGCATGATGTAAACGACTAGAGAGAGAGAGAGAGGTAAATGTGTACAAACATAGAACATATAGTAAGACAATTGTAGAGTGGAGTTAGCTTGGTCAGAATCGTCAAGCAAATTTCAGAGTTAAAAGCAGGGTGTGTTGGCCCGACTTTCTTCGAAGTATACTAGATGGTGTCGATTTTGACTTTATTACAGCTGTGCGCGAGGTTTATATCCGGCGCGTGGCAGCCTAAAGAAAATAAAGCGTATAAGCCTAGAGCGTATTTCCGGATTACTGAACCTGCCGGATTAACCATTTTCGTTTTAAATGATCTCATCACAGATAGTATAACAAAATTGCCTTTTAATATACGTTTTGTCAAATGTTATGTGGATGATTTTATCTGTTCCAAATGACAGAATGAATGAAGCTCTGAAAGTTTTTAACGGGTCTAACATCAACCTGCAATTCACAGCAGAAGAAGAATATTCTAACAACTCGATTCCGATTTTGGACATGAGAATCTGTAGAACTAATAATACCCTATTTAAAACCAAATTATATAGAAAACTTTTTTCGAGTAATAGGTGGCTTAATGTTCAGTCTTACCATCCTATAAAAATAAAAACTAATCTTCTGGCAATGAGAAACAGAGTAATCAAGTTGTCACACCCTGTGTTTATGGTTGAATGCCTAGGTATAGTGAGAGATATTTTGCTTGAAAACTCATGTCCAAATAAATCAGTTAATAAACTATTTCTTGGTTCACGATCTAATCCAAGAACGTAGAAATTTGAAAATAGGTGTCGGCTTTTGGATAACATTTTTACAATTGTACCAACTAATAGAGTTCAAGGAAATAATGTTGATATTCCATCAAAAAATAGTGATTGCCCATTTTTAAAGGTGAAGATATTCGGATTGCTTAACGTATCATTCTAAAAACAACAAACTTTTCACAAAAACAAAAACTAAGTTAGAAACATTCGAAAAATGAAATGTAGTGTACAATATTCCTTGTCTGAATTACAACAAATTTTATATTAGACAAACGTCTAGGTGTCTGTTGGGATGTATCACGTCGCACATAAGTGGTTGTAAATTAAATAAAATATCATGTGCCCTTTCTGAACATGTAATTAAAAATAAGCACTCTATGAATTTTGGTAATGTAAAAGTCTTGTGTACTGAAAATAATTACCAGAAAAGTAAATGTTTTATCATAAAAATGAAGAAAAGAGAACTACTCGGATGTTAAATTAAACGGATGATAATAATCTAAGCATTACCTATAATTATGTTTTAAAACGATGTTCTAGTTTTTTCATTCTCTTTCTCACAATACGTAATTTGGTTTAACTATTAGTGTAACCTTTTCTAAGCTCTCAAAACTCTGATCTAATTAAACAACTTCAGTTCTCCTTTTTTTAATATCTCCTTTTTTATTTTTATTTTTAATAAATTAACTTTGTAGAAATGGGAAATTTAGTTAATGTGTATTTCAAAAGAATGCCTTTTATAAATTTCTGTTTTTGTTAAATAAGCAGTTTTTTACTGTAGCCTCATCTTAGTAAGTATATACAACCTGTCTCAAGACCATGTGAATGTATCACTTTCCGTTTAACCTTGTAGATTAGATGTCTTGAAAAAGGAAATAAACATTTCCGAAAGCTCGATTATTTAACAAAGAATTTCTTTCAACCCAGCCTATGGTTGACTGCATCTTCAATAAATTATATTTGTTTTCCTTGCTTTTTTTCTTTGAAAATTATATTGAACACATGTTCACAAAAGGCTGCTGAATTATATATTGAATCGAATTTAACGATTACAGAATAGTTTATTAACTTATCAGTTTATTTTAGATTCATTCTTTTTTCCATTCCAAGTCTTACCTCATCGTCTTATTATAATAATAATAACAACCAAACCGTCTCTTAGCGTATCGACATTATTATGGAATTACATACTACATAAATCTAAAAAAGTATTAATCTGCTTTTATTATTAGACATATTTAAAGTAATGTTTCATGCAAAAGTATTTTTTCTGTATTCTTTTACACATTTAACATGCTTTAGAAGGGAAAAAACTCGACAAATCAATTACAATAAAAACTGCAGAGAAACCGCATTGTTTACGGCAGAAAAAGATCAAAGTAAAAGACCAAACTAACCTATGTCAAATGGAGTTTTCTGGGGAGACGGGACGACTAGTTCAAATGACCGCTTCCAGCAGTAAATTCCCTACTATAATCCCCTACTAAGAAATCACACAACTCATGGTTGGAATATAAATGCCTTAATTCTACCCTATCGATCAAACCAATGTAGGATTTATTTAAATTTGTCAAGAAATAAGTATAAAATAATATTGTATCCAATCCAAGCAGTAGTATAGTTGAAGGTTAAATAAAATAAAAACTTTGAGTGCAAATTCATTATTGAATAAATTAATTAGACATGTAAATTGGAAGAATTCAAGCAATAGAACTCTTCTAGAATTTTCAATCAAACATTGTTGTGGATAAGCAGATACACCAAAGTATACCAAGGGTAACAGCATGGGTGCCGGGCCCGTTCAATAAATTAAAATACGATTGTTCGAATGATTATATTATGTATTTATTAGATTCAATTTTTTTTTAACTAAACTAAAAATAATTTACATTTTATGGTATATTATTACATACATAGACATTTTATATTTCATGTTATTTTTTTACACTGAAAGTATAAATATTCTATATTCAAAACAAAAATGTTATAATAAACAAAACCACAGTTTTATACTACTTTTAGAAGATATTTAACTTCGTGTGTTGCAAAGCAAGTCATCAATATTTGGTTGAATATCTTGAGCTAATGCAATTTTTAAAATAGTTTCTCGCACAAATATGTGCTTCCGAACATAGCCAGTATACGCGTAACAAACTATAACATTTTAGTAAGCCGATCTAAAGTTAAATATGTGTCAAATTCTGGAAATATAGCTTTCAAACGTCGATTTTTCCTTCAGAAATGAATCACATTGGATATAAATTAATTCCATTTGTAAGTTTTTATAAACAATTTCTACAGTTACAATTATCTACAGAGGCAGGTCAAGTAAAAATATGAAGTTGTACTTCGCAGATATTAAATTCCGAAAATTTTCGATCAAATTCCGTTTCAAAAAATTTGATTTGGTGAGCATATTCTTAAAATTTTAAGTTAGGTGATTTAAGCAATAGATATTGACAGCTTTCATAGTGAGACAAGTTTTCTTTTTCTATTTGTCTTCACCAAAGTAATAATTTTTGTTTGAAAGCGTTAATATTGTCAAACGGCATAGTAACAATATGATTTTTGCCTTGCAGCTTAAGATAAAGTTGATTATATATAATAACCTTTATTGGCATAAAAACATAACCTTATCATCTTATAACAACAACAAAAGCCAAGACCAATAAAAAAAGAAAACCACAAAAAAAACCAAAATCAATAATCGCAAACTATACAAATAATGTCAATAAAGTTAAAAGAGTGAAAAAAGCTACACTGGACTATTTCTCTGTTTCCTCTGTTTACGTCCCCTGTTCCTTCCAACCTTTTATCCTTTCCATCATTACCAAACCACTACCATTCTCACTCATACATTATTCCCATTTCCTTCAACACTCTCTTTCAGTCCACTCTCCTTTTTTTACACTCTTCAAACCAATGCACCCACACGTCCTTCCCCACCCCACATACACCACAACTCTTATAATTGTAATCCATCCAATACTTTCGACCTCTTTCTATACAGGCGTATCTAAACCGGGCAATTACTGACTGGGAATTCAGGCCCGTGGTTGATTTTAAATATTGAGGTAGTTTTACTATATCTATCTACTATATCTACTCTTCATTATTTTCCTTTGACGTTCTTGCAGTTCAAATTGCTTCAGCCTTACCACTAGCCATTGGTCAACTTGCACGCCTTTCTTCCTAAGCCTCTTCATTTACATGATACCCATACCAGCTCCTTCATACAGTTTCCTTCTATTCCTTCCCTAATTTGTCTCTCCTACCATTCATTCCTTCCGAATTTTAAATGAAATATTCTGCTATCCTGAATATTTCATTTAAAATTCTTTCCTCAGTCATTCCATTCACCTTACGTTCATACCTTTATACTCGTCTGCTTGCTTCAATTCCATGTAGGAAGGAGTTGATCTGTCTAATTCCAGGGCCTTTTTAAAGAAGTTGTAGTTGTACTTTTTCCACGCATTCTTCTTCCTCTACTCCCCATACTTCTGCTTCATACATCAATATACTCCGTCAAGAAGCCTTCCATATCATCTCCTTCGCCCGGTAATTTCTGCTAAACTCTTTTCACATACCTTCAAGAACCTTTCTCCCGCCACCCACGCTTTTTTAGCCACATACTCAATATGCTCTTTATTACCACACCTACCCCCAAGTACAAACCCTAAATACTCAAAATGTGCAACCTGTTCTATCTCCATCCCCTTCCATTCGAACCTCTCCTTCATACATACCCCACCTTTCTTAAACCTCATCCATTTTGTTTCATCTACATTTACGGTGAGTTTCCAAAAAATCTCTAATCTCCCAATTATTTCTTTCAATTTCACTGCCGATTTTGCCAGTATTCCCATATCATCTGCGTACGTATCTACTTTGAAATCGCTCGACTTTATCTCACTTTGACCCTACACCACATTTCTTTAAACAACCGCTCGATACAATCTCTCAATTTTCCAAATATGCTCCCTTTTTCCCAACATTTCTACAACATTTTCCTATTTACAGTGTCATATTCAACTTTTAATTCCAGGAACAGAGCAAAGAACTTACCTTTGGGGCTTGCTAATTCCTGGTCGATAACATACCTCAGGGTTATTAAATGTTCAGTAGTTCCCATTCCTTCTCTAGAAGCTGCTTGGATTTCTGGCAGCAACATTTTCCCCTCCACTTTCTCCCTAAAGTTGATTAAGATGTCTTGTAATATCAACTAAGCAGGCCAAGTCCTTTATCCATTGTCTATCTTTTACTTCAGCACATTAATAATTTTTTGTTCCCAAGAAAATTATGATTTCGTCCAGAGATTTGAAGAATCGTTTTAACACTTTATGAATTGAGAATGGTAGATCGGTGTATTCACATTTTATATTTTCCAAAAATAAAACAAATTGACGATGACAAACTGCACGTGCTCGAATATAATTAACAGTTCTGGTATCTATTTTGGTTACCATGTCCGATATATAAAACTTTAGAGCACATTACATGCTGGTGAATAATACAATGAAAATGTTCAAAATTATTTTTATCATACTGTTTGAATGCTTCTTTTAATCTCGCAAAAACTCCTTTAGTAATACCGGTCATGGTAGGTGAACCATCAGTTGCAAGACAAACCAACTTTTGCAATGGTAACTTATACTTCTTCAAACCTTCCAAAAACGCATGAAAAATATCATCTACGGTAGTTTATGTTTAGCAATGACTTCCGAAAGTTTTTCAAATACTTTTAAATTAACATCGCATCCGCGAATAAAAATGGCCATTTTTCTAATATAGGGTGCGACAAAACAGATAGTGCAGTTTCGAGGGGCTATTAAAAACAAACGTCGCAATTGACAGACATCGGATTTATTTTATTTCATTCGCTACAGCATGCCGTTTTATGTGTCACGTTTTGAAGATAGCATCAGAAAGATGCTCTCAGCAGCAATACATTCATGAAGTCGATTTATAAAGTCTTTTGCTGCATTTTGGCACATCCTGAAGGCTATGGCGGCGATTTCTTCCCGTAATCGATCCTTTAGTTCATCGAATGTGTGAGTTTCTTCAGGTAACTCCACAGGAAGAAGTTTCAAATATCAGGTGGGTGTGCCGTACATTCCACATTACCCCTTGGAGAAATGAGGCGCTCGGGGAACATCTGTCGCAGATTTTCTATTGAAATTCGAGCAGTATGGGCCCTAGGAACCATCCATCCTGTTGGAACCAATTTTCTACCAGATCGGTTTCTTCCATTAGTCCTTCCAATTCAGGTATAAAAAAACATGGAAACAGAACGTTTAGCGGTGACAGTCACGGTCCATCCATTGTCCTCAAAAAAAAAAAATAAGGTTCAATCACCCCAAATTTAGAAATCGCACACCACACGGTCACTTTTTGCGTCAGTAACAAGTTGCCACAACCCCCAGGGGTTGTTTCCAGCCCAGTACCGAAAATTTTGTTTATTTACCGCTCCTCAGAGATGGAAGTGCCTCGTCACAACTGAAAAAAAATGACCTCGCTTGAAACCGATTCTACATTTCTTAGGAGCTAATCATGCGTTTTGCATAGTCAGGTGGCGACGAAAGAACCGCAATTTTCAAAAAATTTGCGGTTGGCGAAGCCCCTACGTTGATCCTCCCGACACAATGAGACCCCTCACAGGTTCCTATATCCACCACAAAACAGTCAAAAATTTGTCTTTTTGCCAAAGTATTGGTCATAGATTGTTTTATGATTTGTGCAATAGTGCCTTTTAAGATCATATTCTTTAGCAATTGAAATAGTAATTAACATGTTATACAAACAAGTATCCTGTGTAGAATTAGATCGCATCTCCGTTTGGCTTCCTCTGCTTCTTTTCGATTCACGCCTTACGCCAGTACACATTGTCCCAAGTATTCATGCAACTACACACGACACCAACTCCAGCCAAAAAGTTCAAACTTTCTAACTACAAGCGTCAAAGCATTTAATTCATTAAATATCATTTAATTGTAAAAAGAGACACGTTATTAATCGAATATAATCACTTACAATTAATCAAACTGCACACTGCAACTACATACAATTAAAAACAAAATTTACTTTTAAATTATATATTCATATATCTTATAAAAAAAATCAAAATTTATTACTTGAAACAGCTTTAAATGATGAATTTTGGGGCTGGTTCTTTGGGAAATATGGTGGTGTTAACCACCTGTGGTGCTACTTAAAAAGCTCTTGTTCTCTAATTTCTTCATTCACTTGAGTATGATTACCAATAGTTGACCATTACTTTTAATTGACCATTACGTTGCATTATGTTGCCATAATTATTTACAGCATTGTTTCTGATGCAATGTTGCACCAGACTTCTTGCGAAGGTGAAGATGTCTCATGTTGAACGGCAACGAGAAAATTATTTATTGATAAAACCTTTCTAGTGGAAATGGATTTCAATATTCATTATTGTAGGGTATTTCGTTCTTGTACAAAATAAATTTTGCTTTTATTCAACCCGATAAAATGGTATATTTAGCAAAATTAGGTGTCTTAAAACTAAATATCTATTAAAAATAGGTATTAAGTTATAAGAATCTAACTGATAGACACAATTTCAACTCTAATCTTTTCGCTATTCATAAACCCTCATGACATAAACCTTTTAGAAACTGAAATTCTTCTGCATTTAAATGAATATAAGCTAGTGTAACCTGACTAGAGTCAATCCGGCATTGACGATTTTCCTCTTTTTTGTATTGTCTATACTTGTTCCACGATATATCTATTTATTAATATGTCGTGTAGTGTCCATTAGACCAATGTTGTCATAATTTTACTTCCTATTTTTTTGACATATGAAATTTGTCCTTCAATATTGTTTTTTTGTTGTCCTCTCAATAAGTTATCGAAAACTTATACTCCGAATATTTAATACTCATTGTTATAATATTTTATTAGCTAGTAATATGTAATATATTTGTGTATATGTAATTATTTTCATTTGAAATTTAAATTAATTCATCCTTATGTAAGTGTGACAAATAAAATAGATTCACAAATTATAAAGAATGTCAGATTGATTAACACGTTGACTGCCAACTACGAGATAGCTCGTAGATTGCGTTCTTTGCTAGGACGCCGACTACGAGTTATCTCGTACTGTGTTTACTTACCATTTTCGCGCAGCTACGATTAAACTCGTAACATATCAGTGCTAATATGGATAGATAGCTTCTGGGAAGAGAACAAAAAATCAATGCTGGCTACATGAACAGAAATTTTATTAATAAATAAACAGAAAACATAATTATAAAAAATTTATTCAAAATCAAAAAGTAAAAGAATATTGTTTGTGAAACTTTTTAAAACAATCTTCCACACAAAGGGCTGGTGGCTTCTCTTCACAGGTCGGACAAAATTAACGCGTTTCTCGGCGTTTTTTTGCTTGGGTACATATACGACATGGCTTTGTCGGACGTTGTTTTTTTTCGGTAGGTGGCAGACTCTCTAAATTATGAAACTCTTGCAATTTCATCTTTTTCGAAACTGGTTGAATCTCTTCTCCAATCAACGCGACGACGAATTCTTCTCTAAACTTTATAAGTTTTATTTTAGAAGAAGTTCCTTTTTGAAAAATTTTGTGCGCATTGTGTATATATATCTATAATATGTAGTGAAACCTTTCTAGGCCATCTAATAGTCTTTCTTAGAGATGGTACTACACATCATTTTGATCTGATCGGTCAATTCCAGACATTCCTTTATTGTAATCTCGAATTATATTCGGTTTCATAGAAAGTTTTCCATTGCGATTGGACACCTCTACCATTTCAACAACATGCCTGTTTGAAATGGTAAGGACATCTTGTTTGTCCTTCCATTTGCACACAGTAACAGGTCCATTTTGCTGCCAAATACACTCTCCTTTTTGGAGTTTACGATCTACCACATCTCTGGGGTTTCCCTTTCTGTTATTTCGTAAGAGTTCCACACACGTAAGTTTTTCTTGTATTTAGTAATTTAGTTAGAGTAACAGAATTATAAAAATTGTCCATATAAAGCGTGTATCCCTTATCGAGATAGTCCTCGAGTAAATGTAACACAACATCAGTAGTGTGACCTAAATTGTGGTCAGTTTCCTCTGATTTTCCGCTGTAAATTTTGATTTTCATTACAAGACCGTCGGACTCACATAGTTCGTACAGTTTGACACCGTATTTGTGTTTTTTATTTTTTATGTACTGGCGGAAATGCAATCTTCCACGCCACAGCATCATGGATTCGTCAATACAAATATTTTTATCTGGTACATAGTTTTCACGCATAATATTGTTGAAATGAGTTAGAATTGGTCTCACCTTGTATAACCTGTCGGCAGATGGTATTGTGTTGTCAACCAAATGAAAATAACGAAGTAACAACTGGAATCGATTTCGACTCATATTTGAGCGCCAAAACATTACATGATATAGCTTGCTTGTGCTCCAGTAATGTTCAATTGATGGGAAAGAACAAGGCCCCATTTGTAACAAAAGTCCAATAAACTCTTTCATCTCTGCAGCACTGACGTCTGTCCACGTTGATACCCTGTTAGATTTTTTTATTGCTGTGCGTTTTGCAATTTCTTGCGCAGCATATAAATTAGTATGTTCGACCAGTAATGCAAGAAACTCTTCCGAAAAAAATAAGTCCACCAGCGTTTGCACTGTAAAATTTGACGTATCCAATTTCAAACCAACATTTTCTTGGAAAATAAATAGTTCAGGATTTTGTTGAATGTCCGTCTACAAATTATCATTCGGATTTGATGTTGTTGCTTGGGGTTCATCATCATTATCATCGGGATCGGGAACAACTTCATCTTCAGGTTCGGGAACAACTTCATCTTCAGGTTCGGAGACGACTTCATCGTCACTATCACTTGAATTCTCAGAAGGTTCATAATTGCTACTGCCGTTACCATCCTCGCCGAAAATCTCGTTAAATTCTGAATCACTTAGATTAGCGTAGTACTCTAGTTCATTTTCAGTCAGTGGTCTTTTCTTATCCATATTGGTTTCTTGATAATTTAATTATAACAATAATTATAAAACAACACACTCAAGAAAAACGTAAATGTGAAGCACTCGACAATATCTGATATACTACTGACGAATATGGACGCATATATCTGATTCAGTTTTAGCGAAGCGACAGGTCTAAACGTGGCTGTGTACGAATTAACTCGTAGTTGGCTTCCGCGAAGAGATTTCTGTTACATAAGCCAACTACGAGATAATTCGTAAGACATTCTTTTTTAAATACATTTTCTATGCTTTTTGGTGATTACTATGTAATATAATTAGAGTTTTTAATAATATAAAATGATTAAATGAAATTGGCTTTTTAGACCGGAATTCTGAAAATTGCCGTGGCAGTCAACGTGTTAAAAAGTATTTAAACTGTTATCTCCATCTAAATAGATATTCGTATATTACTGTTTCATATTAAACTTAATTGTAAATTTAATGAAGTCAGAATTAAGTTTCTTAATATATTATTATTTCTTAGTATAACAATGATTTAAAAACTTGATGAAACTGAACTAAAAAACGTGCTATGTAAGTTATATAAAACTAAGTTATATGAAACTACTTACCACAGTTTATATAATCTTGGAGTTTGTATAATTTATCATATCAGATAATTGTTTTATTAATATTATATTACGTGACAAGAGTTGTAGGAAGCATATTACGTACGGGCAAAAGATTTACGCACGACCCGCGTAGCGGACTCATCCATTCAATGTCCCCTTCCACGCACTTCATTACCACATCTATATCTCGCCAACACTGACCCTCCGACTATTTACTTGTGCTAAAATAACCAGGAAGAAGGCCGTGACTTGTAACTGAGCCTTGGTGATATTTGCTAGCCTCTATTTTGGATTGGCGCTCTTGGCAGTCCACTTCTAATAACCTGTCTCTTAGCATCATTTTCCGCTGATCACCCTCACTTTCTTTCCAACACCTCGGATGATACCGCCCCTCTCTCAAGCAGTTTCCTTTTATGCAACCCCCAACCACTCTCACTTCTACCACTTAACCCCTCTTTATTCACTAAAAATTATTCACTCGAAAGATTTCCTTTATTATCTTTTCATCTCCTAACCCATCTACCCTATATTCGAAATTTCCATCCGAACACTCTTTCCGCAGCAATTGCCGCACTCAAATCCTCAAGGACAATGTGACCAGGGGTCGACCTATCAAATTTCAATACCTTTTAGCTGCACCAATTTAAATTTAGCTGCACCCTATCGATCTTGTCTGCCTCTTTCGTTCCCCAGATCTCACATCCATACATTTATTGTGCATTTGAGTTACATAATTACAGAGTTCCATACTGCAATAGTATAGAAAAAAAAGTTTCATAATAATTATTTATATATACACAAGTGTAACACGGCTGGTACACGGCCCGTATTAAAAAGAGGGCAAAAAATATTTATTATAATTATATTAAAAATATTAAAAAATATAATTTGGAAAAGATTCAAGCATTTTTTTTGAATAATTTCACGGAACATTTCGAGAAATAATTTTTCGACATTTTTACTTAATATTACTGCATTACTAATATCCGTTTACGCAAAAAGTTTGAGATTTAATTCGACGGATTTTATTAAATTAGATTATTTAACTAGTACATGTGGATCGTATTTTTCTGAATGGAATAGTTTTTGTGGATGGAAGAGTTGAGAAGAATGGAATAGTTGCTAAATGTGGGATAATTGATGAGGGTGGAATTGTGTAATTGTAATTGGAACGTGAAGATGTATATGAAAGAGTAAGCAGTATCGCAAGATGCGCGAATCTTGTCGCGCTTTCAGCATCAGCTTAAGTTGTCTGCGTGTGCACAATAAGGGGATTTTTAATGCTGTCACGTTTGTAAAATAATATAATCAAACACTTTAGAAATGAACTTAATCATATAGTGTTGCCATTTGTCTGAAATCAAAGTTACTATAATTAAATCAGTGATATTAGAAAAGCTCCCAACGTTCATAAAAAAGTTACTATATCTAACGATGTGATGTTAGTTACTAAGGCTTACATGGACGAAAAAAAATCAGCTGTGGCGTAGAAGTTACTAAAAATCTAATTTAAAATGTCACAACCTTTAAATTAAATAAGTGGCATTCTTAGAACATATACTTATGGAACAGGAATAGAAATCATAAAATTGTGTCCAAGAAGTGAGATGCAAAGTCTCATTCTATTTCTTTTAGTCGAAATGCTCATGCGCGGCGTACACGTATTTTTGATGTTGTTTACAGTTGCCATCTTGTTAGATAGATGTTATTTATCCAGTTTATTAAGGGTTTATTACTTCTTTTTTGATAATATCAATATCGATGATCAACAAAATGGGTGTATATTGCTTGCAATGCGGCAATCGTAATAAAATCGTTTTGTACCACCGGTAAGAAAATATAATTTTATTGATAAAATATAAATATTGGGTTATAATATCTTTACAGACTTTCGAAAGATGTGGCCGTTAGAGCAAAATCTGGTTAGCCTTTTGTAGAATCGAGGACAAGGATCTTAAAGCCACCAGCTTCATGTGCTCGTTTGTGTTATGTGCTTCCTGTGTTGTTTTTAATAATGAAATTAAATTCGGTAATTTTAAAACGTGGGGCAATACCATCCATTATTAATGTGAAGAAAGGAAAGAAAAGAAAGAATATTTGTACCGATATAATCGGTGCTGATACCCAAATTGATGCATCTACTCAAGCTGCTGAGACAGCAATTAATGTTGCATCTACATCCATTGAAAGTAACTGTTTATTTTATGTAATCTTTTTCATCAAAATATTATAAAAATAATGAAGTACAAAAGATGTGTATATTTCAGTCTGATTGATCACGTTGTCTTGATAATAGTAGTTTAACGGTGGATTTCACAAAGGATGATTGAAATATAACCCTATATTAAATTGTTATTAATGATGGCTAATTATGGTGATAACAACTGTAACTAGGGTAATAACAATTTAACTTTGGCTTTATATTTTAATTTTTTTTTGAAATGTGTATCATGTATCAACAAGGTATCGGAATGACATGATCTTAAAAAACAATGTTATTTTTCTGGTTTTTGTTAAGTGCCATGAAGGTGGCTTGAAAGCTAAAAAATAACTGACAAATTTCACATGAGATTTGTTTTTGGTAGTCCTAAAAAGACTCATTAGTGTTATAGTGCTCTGGAAAGGTTGAATATATTTATATATTCAGTCTGTGTTCCGACTTTATTAAGATTACGGTCGATTTATTTTTATTTTGTAAAAGTTGTAATATATATTAACTAAATTTGTAATAAATAAAGTTATAATGTAATATTAAATAAAATAAGAGTAGGAGTTTTCTTGTTACAGTGTCAAGTTGTATTGTTATTAAATTGTACTATACTAGTACTTATACTAAGAAAAAAAAAACTTTAATTTAATTATCTTTTGATAAATCTCTTATTTTTAATGTAAACTTAAATATTTTTCTTATTAAAAAATAAACTAACTTTTTTTAATTTTTCTTTAATATATTTTTTACAGTTACAAATTATAGAACTAAATAATACACCACCTAAAAAATAAAAACCACCTAATGTTATAAAACTTGTATAAGTAACAATAAAATTATTTCAAAATTAAAGTTCAACCATATTTATGGTTAAAATTAAGGTTAGAACATAAATGTTTATTTCATTTGGAGCATGCGCATAGCGAACAAAAGAAATGTTATATCTTTCCTTGTCGCACAGATTTTGGACACAGTTTCGCTACACGTAAGTTATACGGTATTCCTATTCCATTAGTATAAGTTCTATGGTGGCATTGATGTTGTCAACTTTGACGTTCAACATCACCAACATATATTGTTTTTATCAAGTTGGTAACTTGTGTTGTTGAGTTACCAACATACTCAGACATAATCTCACCAATTGTGGAATTGACGTTGTTGTCTAGTTTGGCAAATAACATAACCAAGTCAAAAAAAGTCAGCTGTTTCGACTAAGTCGTTTTTCGTCAAAGTTGTTAGCCTTAGTTACTAACGTCACTTCATCATATATAGTAACCTCCTTTTATGAAGGTTGGCAACTCTTGATTTCCAATATCACTCCTCCAATTAAAGTAAGTTTGCTTTTAGACAATTAGCAACACTTAGCAAAATTATGTTACTAAAAGTTTCACAAAAAAAAAACCAATAAATTACTCAACTGACGTTAATGTCAACTTAATTTTCATGTATTTCTTTATTTAAAAAATCCAGTGTCAAGGTTATCGGCCATGAAAATTCCAAAATGGTCAAATTGCTTCAATAGAAATATCTATAATCTTAATAGATCTGAAAGAGTTTTTATTATATCTATTACAGTTTTCGAGTTGTTGCTATTTGAACCTATTAGTGTCAGTTCCTGTTTGACTTCGAGGGATGCGTAAGTGTTCTGGATTTCTATGGCGCTTTGCGACATGTAACCTAATAGCCTAACCAAGGTTAAACCAACATTCAGGTTTATTTTATTTGTAATCTCTTGGGTCGCGCTACCGCTTGTAGTTTTTTTTCGCTTTTGCGGTATGCATCCTAACCTAAGTGAGGCTAACAGACTTAATGTAAATGCATGTCTGGTAGACTTTGAAGAGTTAGACAAAAAAATATATTTGCAGTTTTCAATAAATATTTCCTTGTTAAAAACAATCCTGTGTCAAGGCTATCGACCACAAAGATACCAAAACGTCAATTTCAATAGAAAAATCTATAGTCTATATAGATCTGAAAGAAATTTCAATATATCTGTTGCAGTTTTCAATTTATAGTTATTTGAATTTATTAATTTTTGTTATGTCAGAGTTTGAGGGTCTTGATTTATCTGCCGCTTCGTGGTGTCCAACTTGATCTAACCAGGGTCAAACCAACGGTCCTTGCAACTAGGGTTTTCGCGTACCCGACTTTGTTTAATACCCGGGTATCGGGTATTATTTTTTCATATACCCGGGTATACCCGGGTACCCGGGTATTTGCAATTTTTGCAGAAAAAGAAACAATTTTCTAATAATAATGTTTTATTTTATTACGAAAAAGTGAAGTATGTCAATAAGTCTCCTTAACTTATTGTACAGTCACACAGTTAAACAGTCTTGTTCTCTTTAACTAATTAAGAACTAAAATGACTTTTTACTACAATAAATTCTGTTATCAAAATACAAAAATATAACTAAACAAACTTTCTTCTCTGATACAGTCGAAATTTAAAAATTAAACGAGTCTTGTTTTCATAAACTGATTAAGAACTAAAAATACTGCCTCCGTTCCACAAAAAGTGAGCTATTAAACCTATTTAAAAATTCCAAAATAAGTGAGCTATTACAAAACTTTAAGAACTTCAACAATGGATACATTTTTAATGAATTATTCTGATACAACTATACATTAATTAAGTACAATTATGAACTGAACAAATTTACTAGTGCCTTAAAGTGAATTCTGCAATTCTTGGCAGTATTAATGATATCGGTGTTGCAAATTGATACTAACCGGAAGCTGCGCTTCCTGAACAAGTTGCAAAATCATTGTACGCTTTTGATTATTTACATTAGGTTTTGGCATTTTTTCGCTAACCCCAACTCTTTCAAGCATTTTTGAAAAATAACTATGATTGTAGCTGTGGTGTGAAAAATAAAGTCAAACTGTTTATTACTAGTAATACTATTAGCAAACCTTAACTTAACAATCAAAAATTCCACAGCTGACTAAGTTCATAGTGCAGTACGAAATACTATTTCTTTATAGTTAAGATTTGAAAAAAAGTTATTACATTTCAATAAATTTCAATAAAAATTGAAGTAGCTCACTTATTGTGAAACGGAGGTAGTACTTTTTATGATAAAAACTTTTACTTTTTGTTATGTTATAAGATAAAACAATGTAACTTCATAATCTTAATTTCTCCTAAGAATAAGCAATTTTTTAATAAATCAACTTTATTTTAATTGTTTTTAGTGCAAATTTGCTAATATTATTTTTCAGGCGCTACTTGGTAATAATTTTCCAAGAATTTTGATGAGTTCTTTGATCAAAGTTGGTACCCGGGTACCCGGGTCTGACAATGAAATACTACCCGGGTACTAAAAATTTCATATACCCGCGTATACCCGGGTAGAAAACCTTACTGGCAACACTGTCTTAAATTGTATCGAGAGCTCGCGCTGCCGCGCGTATGTTGTCTTGTTTTATCTGTCCGCTTCGCGGCGGGCAACCTAATCTAACCGGGGTTAAACCAACGGTCCTTGCGACACTGTCCTATATTAGATCCAGAGTTCGAGCTGCCGCGCGCATGTTTTCTTGATTTATCTGTCCGCTTCGCGGCGGGAAACCTAATCTAACCGGGGTTAAACCAACGGTCCTTGCAACACTGTCCTATATTGTATCGAGAGCTCGCGCTGCCACGCGTATGTTGTCTTGTTCTATCTGTCCGCTTAGCGGCGGGCAACCTAATCTAACCGGGGTTAAACGCACGGTCCTTGCGACACTGTCCTATATTCGATCGAGAGTTCGAGCTGCCGCGCGTATGTTTTCTTGGTTTATCTGTCCGCTTCGCGGCGGGAAACCTTATATAACCGGGGTTAAATCGAATGTCCTTGCAACATATTGGATCGAGAGTTCGCGCTGCTCCGCGTATGTTGTCTTGATTTATCCGCCCGCTTTCGCGTCAAGTCTATAGACCACAAATATGTCAATTTCTATAGAAAAATGTACAATCTAGATAAAACGTATATAAACTATACAAAACTTAATGCGTTTGTTAAAAGAAAGTGCGCTCTATAGATCTGTGTTAAAATTATTTCATGCAAACCCAAGGAAATGAGGCATATGATTTTTCGAAGTCGAGGCAGAAAAATAGACGACATTTTTAAGTTCATGCAGCACATTTCAATAGGCCTCAATGAGCACGATTCGATTTCAAAAAGAAAAACAGGATAAATTTCGAGATGGCTTTTCCTTCAGCCGTCAAGTGGTAGAACTGATCGTTTTTCAACAATAACTCTTGTTATACACGCTAGGAAGTCGTGGAATACACCTTTAGATTCAAAATTAAATGTGTAATTTTTAACTATTCCTGTAGGAAAGTCGTAATTCTCACCGTTTGGAAAATGGATTTTAAATTTCCAGATGACCCAAAAACTTACATCGTCGCCCATGTAAAATTAGCCGAATTTCTAGAATGTCCAATCAGAAATTTGTAAAACAATCGTTTTCTTTTATAAAAACAGTAAAAACTCAGAAAATCAGTAAATTAAATATGGCCGAGCTTACTTTTACTCAGGTAGAAGTGTAAATTTGCTAGAATATACAATTGTTTCTAATATAGAATTTTTCAACTTTAACAAATCTGAGAAATAAAATTTTCCCGGATACCATTCACCACGGAAAATGGGAGGAAACTTCTATGGGGCGGAGTTGATTATGCAACCGTTGCTAGCCACCCCGAATCTTGGCAAATGAATTGCATTTAAAAAAAAATCCTGGTAAAACAGTTTGCAATGGAATGATAAAATTTGCTCCGTTGGTAGAGGAAAGTTTACTCTATCGATTCATGCTAGAAGAATTTTTTAGAAATATAGGGAAATGAAAAAAGGAAAATGTTTGAAAATCAAGTAATCAGTTGGAGGAAGAATTCAAACGTCGGCCACGTCTGGACCGTCAGCCGCAGAAAATTCATGCAACTTATTTTAATAGAACTGGATGACTTGTATTCGAATTTGAATTAAAAATGCCGATAAATTTTGAAATGGCTGTTTTTTTCCGCAGTAAAATGGTAAAACTGATAGTTTTTCGCCAATAACTCTGTTGCTATACATCCGAGGAAGACGCGTGTTGTACCGTTCGAATCTAAATTCAATTTAAAAGCTCCAATTATTTAAAAAAAAAACTCGTAAGTATTTCGGTTTATGAAATATATTTTACAATTCAAATGTGAACGGCAGCAACTGTTTCTGATTAAAATGGTCTGAATTTTAAGAATCTGCTAAAAGAAAATTGTAAAATCTTCGTTTTATTGTAGAAATTTCTGAAAAATTGCGAATTTTGACATTGCTATGTGTTGCTAATCAAGAGTCAGAGTCGCTGAAATCTGCAATTTAGGGATTTCAAGATATCTCTTTGAATTTGATTTGACTTTCAACCTAACAATGAGCGAAAAATCAGAATTTTGATATAATTTTTTTTTTAATCTCATCTTCTCGCAAGTACGCGAATAATCATAAACGGATAAACTTCAACAATGACATTTGCACATAACCTGAGCGAAAATAGTGTCAAAATGATCAGCTTAAAGTCTAAATTGGCGACTCAGCGGCAAGCAATGGTCGTAGTGTTTTTGACCTGGAGCGCGAATCCGTTGATGGATTTGAGAAATTCAAACGCCATACTGTTGGCCTTTTCACTGGGCATGCACTTGTCGTACTGGAAATGTAAATTTTCTTTTTCGCGTTTCCGTTTGAAGAGGTGAAAGAAAAGTGACTGCGAATTGGGGCCTGCAGAACGTCCCCGGAGGTGTAATGCGCAAGTAGACACGTGGGGCTATAGTCCCTGAAAAGAGCAATTCTAAAACATTTCACCGAATATTGAAGGTTTCAATTTGCCCAATTTTGAAAAATTCGTTTCGAATTTGGACGGGCGTCGAGACCCCAAATACGATCGGACGGTGCGTCGTTCCTATCGCCTTATAGATCCTTTCGTTCTCTATTTAGAAACCGCCACCTCGAAGTCGTGCTATTTAATTTAGCCAATCCTGGAGGATTCTCACGTACGTCTGCAAAACATGGTTTTTTAGCTCGATTCTGCTCACGCAGTATTTATAAATTACGTTTAACCGCCGATCTGCAATAAGAAGCAATACAATTTTCTCATTAGAGACTAAAAGTACGAAACTAGTTCAGCGAAATTTAATTAACAATTATTTTTACGTGAAACACAGAAGAAATCATAAGAAATAAAAAGTAAGTATATTACATTGGAATATTACGATTTTCGGTATGAACTAAATGAAAAGGACCATATTTTAATTATTGTATGGTTATAGTCATAGTGGTCTACCCGAAAAATGCCAAGGACCACTAAAATTATCGATTGGTTAACTATGTTGACCATTTTGTTATTATATATTCTAATAATTAATACAATATAATATAATTCGTCAATTCTCAACTGCCCAGAACCCACAGAAAGACTCCCAGACGAAGAATTTACAGATAGACACACATACTCACCTCCCCCGATACAAGATGAAGTTAACAGACACATCCTTACACTCAAAAACAACAGAATGTCTGGCGAAGACGTCATAGTGGTCGAACTACTGAAAAACCTGAGACCGATCTCACTCGGAGAACTCACACAGATCATCATAGACTTATGGACATCAGAAAATTTAGCAGATGACTGGAAATGTGCACTGATCCACCCTTTTCACAAAAAGGGCGACCTAACAGATGTAAACAATTACAGGGGAATCTCACTAATATAAGTCACTAAGTCACATTCAAAATATTCTCAGCGTGCATACTGCAAAGGACACAGGACCAGCTGGAGCACAAGATCAGTGAATAATCGGTCAAGCAGGCTTCTGCCCTGGTCGCTCCTGTGCAGAACAAATCCTCAATGTGAAGACTACTCTGAAAATCAAAGCCCTCAGGTCAGCCTCAGGTCAGGCCAGCGAAGGTGCATATGACTAGATCCCACATACTCCAGTCATATGCACTATCCAGTCATATGCACGTCGACCGCCAGCCATTGTTCAACATCCTAGACGAGCAAGGGCTGGTCGACAAGACACTGCGATTGATCAAACAAACATTGACAGTCAACATCTTAGGTGAAGTTCAAGGGGAAAATCTCCGATCCTTTCGAGATCAAGACATGCGTTCGGCAAGGTGATGAACTCTCACCACTTCTCTTCAATTTATTGCTGGATAAGGTCATCAAGGAATGGAAGAAGGAGCTGAAAATACAAGGTCACTGGAAGCCAGTGCGACTTGGACGAAACAAGGAAAAGCTAAAGGTCGAGTGTCTAGCCTTCGCGGACGATCTGGCATTACTCACAGACAACGAAACCACAGCAATCAGACAGATAGAAGTATTCGAAGAGTGCGCAGAAAGGTAGAGCTACAGATCTACTTTAAAGAAACTGGGTTTACTTCTGCACGAAAGTGTACATACTAAATTTAAATAAAATATGGCAAGAATACAAAATATGGCAACAACAACAGGGTCACACACTTTAAGTACCTACGTGAAGTGATCGAACCAACAGGAAAACAGAAAATCTCGCAGAACACTTTTTCTTCTTCTTCTTCTTCGTGGCGCTACAGTCCCATTTGGACCTGGGCCTCCCGTATTTTCTGCCTCCAGTCGTCTCGTTGCCTTGCTGTTTTTTTTCCAATTATGAACTTTCAATATTTGTTTGGCGTCCTCTTCAATGTTGTTTATCCAATATCTGGCTGCTTATATTTCTGTTTTAATTCGAAAATATATCGGATTCCCCATTCTCTATAACCGTTCCATATATTTTCCTTAGGATTCGTCGTTCCCATCTTGCTAATATTTCCTCCAAGTACTTGGTGATTGTCCATGTCTCACTTCCATATGTCACCACTGACCAATAATGGCTTTGTAAATTGTGATGAAATTTGTGAATTGTGATTCTTGAGACCCATTTGGACTTAGATATATGTGAAAGTGAAAAGTAGGTGGCTCTGTTTCCAGCTAGTATGTGTTGTTGTCTTTCCTGTTGGAAATCATTTTCACTGTTGATTTGGGATCCCAGATATTTGAATTGTTGCACTACTTCAAATTTATTATCTCCTATTGTGTAAATATGGCCAAATCTTCTTCTTGGTTTAATCGGCAGTAGTTTGGTCTTTGTTTCGTTGACCTTCAGTCCGATTTTACTGGCCTTTGTTTCTAGTTTGCTGAATACTTCATTGATTTCCCGTTCTGTTCTGGCGACTAGATTAATATCGTCTGCGTAGGTAATTATTTCATGTGACTTGTGTATTATTGTGCTGTTGTGGTTTTCACTGGTGTTTCTTATTGCCTTTTCTAATGCAATATTGAATAGCATCGGTGCAAGTCCATCTCCCTGCCGCACTGCTTTAGTGGATGAGAGTCTGTCTGTCATTTGGTCTTGTATTCTCACTAAAGCATTTCAGTCTATCATTGTTGTTCAGGCTAATCTCACTAACTTGATTGGTTTTCCAAAAGCTTCTATTATATCATATAGCCTGTTCCTATCTATACTGTCGTAGGCTTCCTTGAAGTCAATGAATAGCTCATATGTTGGTACATTATACTCCCATTTTTTTTTTGTATTTGTCGGGTGGTGAAGATCTGGACAATAGTTGATCGACTTCTATGAAACCTGCCTGATGCTCCCCTATGATTTCCTTTCCATATTCTGATATTTTTTGGCGTAGTATACTTGTGAACATTTTATATTTTATACAGAGCAGCGATATTTATCTGTAGTTACAGTTATGTTTGACACCTTTTCTGTAAACGGGATATATGATCGCCGTGTTCCATTCTTCTGGGATTCTTTCTTCTTTCCATATCTCGGTGATCAGTTTGTGTATTTCTTTGGCTAGTGTTTCCCCTCCGGTTCTTATTAATTCTGCCGGGATATTATCTATACCAGGTGCCTTGTCGTTGTTTAGCTCTCGTATGGTTTTAACTGCTTCTTCGTAAGTGGGGTCTGTAATTAGAGGTTGTGCCGTTAGTCTTTCTTCCTTTTCGTAGTTGTCATTTGCTCTCTGCTTGATTCAATAGGTTCGCAAAATGTTGATGCCATATTTCCATAACTTCTTTTGTTTCTACTATGCATTTTCCTTCTTTGTTTTTACAAATAGATGGCCTTGGGTGAAAATCTTGTCTGGTGTTTCTTAATATATTATATATCCTATTCACTTCTTTCCTTCTATGTGATTCTTCCAGTTCTTGTATTTGGGAATCCAGCAGTGCTCTCTCCTTTCTTATCATCAGTTTCTTGGTGTTCCTTCTTCCTCGTATTCTTCTCTTCTGTTTCTTGTTGGCCTTTGGATAAGTTTACTTCTGGATTCATTTCTTTTCTCTACTGCTTTTCTGCATTCCTCATCCCACCATGCTACCTTCGACTTTTTCGTTCTATACCCAACTTCTGTTGCTGCTGTTCTTGTGATACCTTCTCTTATTCTTTCCCACCTCTGTTTTACTGTTATATTGGTTTCCAGCATCTCTAGCTCTGTCATACATTCCTTGGTTCTTTGTTGGTATCTCTCTTTTACTTACTCGTCTTTTAATTTATCTGTGTCGAAACGTCTTGTTCTTTTCGTGGGTATTGGTCTTGCCTTCTCGATTTTTTCCCTCAGTGTTGCCTTGACTATCATGTGATTGGACTCTGATATTGCTCCTCTCATTGTTCTACAGTCTATTATATTTGAGCTATGTCTGGCTATCACTAGAATGTGGTAGATTTGGTTGATGGTTCGGCCATCCGGCGATATCCATGTTCCTTTATGGATTTGTGAGGGAACATCGTGCTTTTAATTATCATTCCTTTTGCAGTGCAAAGTCCATAAGTCTCTCCCCATTGTCGGAGGTTCGTTCATTGAGACTATGTTGTCCTAGGATTGGACTGTATGTTGTTTCCTTGCCTATTTTAGCGTTTAGGTCTCCCATTATTATTTTAGTATCGTTGGCGGGTGTTCCATCTAATTCACTTTCTAGTATTGTGTAGAATTCTTCTTTCGTTTGGTTATTCTATTCTTCAGTTATACTGATAGGTTAAAGAATTTAATTTTGACTGATGTAGCATATTCTTTCCTTAATTGGTTTGTAGTCTATAATTTTGTCCATTATCCGCTTCCCTATTATGAATCTTGTTCCAAATTCATGCCTGACATTGTTTGTTCCACTGTAGTATATGTAGTGTTCTTTCCTGGTAAGTCTTCCACTTCTAGGCCATCCCATTTCTTGAACTGCGGTCATGTCCACCTTGTATTTTTCTATTTGGTGAGTTAATTCGTTTAGAGCTCCTGGTTGGTATAAAGTTCTTATGTTCCAAGTTCCAATAGTCATGTCCTTTTCTCGCCGTTTTCGTCTTTTTAATATCTGTCCTGGTTCTGTCCGAGGCTTCGGTAGGGTTTTCGTAATGGTACGGTTTTTACGGGTTGAGGTTGCTAGCCCCATGCTCAATCCTCCTCGTTTATCCCGGCTTGGGACCGGAAACAGCGTCTACTGAGATACTCGATTTACCCAATAACTACTGCAGGCGGAGTTGCGCAGAACACTAGGTTATTAAAATGAAGAGAGCCGTATACAAAACACAGGGTATCTACACGAAGAAATGTCTGTCCACTTTCACCAAAATTTGTCACTACAACAGAGTAATCAAACCAGAGGTGCTATATACCAGTGAAACACTGATGTCACACACAAAGACCGACCATGAAAACACCCTCACACAGGAAAGAAAAATCATTAAGAAAATTATTGGACCAAAACTCGCAGACGGAGGCTCTAGGCTTCACTCCACGAGTACCACAGAGAAGATCTCCAACATCGCAGCGGATATTAGAAAGAGGCGACTAAAATGTTATGGACACATCAGCAGACTTTCACAGACCTCACACACCAACAGAATCCTCAGGTACATCTAGGGTCCCAAGACCACTACACCCTGGATATCACAAGTCAAATTGATCTGGAAAGGCACATATAGACTCAGCGGATATTATAAACAAAGGCGTATTTAGGCACAAGGTATAAAAGTGGTAAGTGGTGTCAGAGAAAACAGCACCTAAAGCCCAAAGGCCAAAGTGGACTGAAGATAGGAAGAGAGCCTTTAGTGAAATAATGAAGGAGTACTGGAAGAACAGGAAGAACAAGTAGTGTGTAATAATAATACATAAGTTAATATAATACACGTTTTATTTAAATATAGACTTCTTTGTTTTCACATAAGTTAATGGGGCTAAAAATGCAGTATAATTGTTTTGCAAAAACCGAAGTTGTTAGAGATGCGAAAAAATCCAGCTTTTCAACAGAATTCTTTGTAAAATGATACCAGAAAGAGTGATTTATATTTTTAAAATGAAATACTCATTCTCAGGTCTGATAATAGTGAGCTGACGTGTATGTAATAATATAAAATATACACTATAATATAAACTAAAATTTAAAAAAAAATTCTAAATTTATATATAAATGGCGTGATGACATCAAACAGACTGTGTGTGCTTTCTGAAGTGCTAAAGTTGCCAAATTTCTGATTGTTAGAATATACGGAGGTATATATGTATGAGCAAATAATTTATTGAAATCGACTCTTAAAATGACTCGCGATTGTGATGTTAAAAATATAAAGTGAAAATAATTCATATTAACAAAATACGGTGCCGATGTATACTTCACCACCATCTAATACGATGGTTTCATATGAGTTAAACTTCTCACAAAACTCGGTCAATAAATTAACATTACGGAATAGCTACTTTTCATACAAAATCTATCCAGTAACTATTTTCATGATAATCCCTGTTTAATGGGAAGTTGTGCATTTATGAGTCAGGGTATCAGTCAGAGCTGACTGACTGATCGGGTTGACTGACTCCTCAATGCACAACTTCAATAATTTGTAAACTGGCAACCTACAATTTGGAAGGTACTCACCAAGTTCCAAAAATGGTTTCAAAAAATCTCAAAATTCAAGGATATTAGCGAAGAGAATATTACTATTTAAATTTTTCTTTAAAAATAAGGGAATATGTATCATGCTATATTTTCAAAAGTCATTAAAATTCTGTCTGAAAAGGGCGAAATTTTATGAATTATATTCCGTTTATTCGAGCTATTATATTCTAATTTTAGTCAGCTGATTATTCTCAATATGTTATGAATATAAATATGTACATTTTAAATATTCCTTATAATGTAATCACTTCTAGTATCCATAATTCTCTAGATATTAATATTATTGCAAACTTTAATACTCTTATAACATGTAAATATCTTATAGCATATATCAAATGGAGATGACCTATTTCTGGTCAACTTATACCTAGAGCATAAATAATATTGAAACATCCTGTAAATAAATACATTTTGTAGAGTTTGGACAAAAAATCATTACTAACTCCCAAAATTCAACGAATGCAACAGCTAATTAAGTTAAAATATTGAATGGTTTAATTACGCCAATAACACGGAATTTTAGAGAATGTGAACAAAAATTCGAAAATATACAACAACAAGTACGCAAAAGCGCATTTAGTTTTCCAAAAGTTTCAAAGTAATGCAAATAGAAGTCTGATAATATCGATAAGAGATTTAAGAGAGACGAGAAGAGACAGAATCGATAAGACATTTGCCAATAATTCGAATTCCCGCCACATTGGATTATAAATGAATTTCAGCCAATTCTTATTCTTTTTCGTTTAGATTAATTAAAAAATCTTATTTTGAAGATGTAATTTTTCTAATTGTTGCTTAAAATTTTGATTCGCAATTTTCAATATGTTAATATAGATTAATAGAAACATATCCAGAATATACGCAATCAAATGAATAGTATTATTAGTATTATTAAATTTTCGCCTGCTAATTCCTCTATCGAGTAAAATATAGAATTCACTTATCGCCTCTCATATCAAATCAATATAAAGCTCAATAAAAATGACCTTCATAACAAGGACCTGAAATACCTTCTCTTACTTAGTCCACTCTACTCGATTTGTCTGCCTTGCCTTGTCTATCTAGTTTTGTATCATAAATCTTATCTACCTTGACTTCTCTGTCTAGTCTTATCTGTTTACTTCTGTAGTCTTGTTTGTGTAGACATGTATATCTTGTTCTGCCTCCGAAGAGATGCCTATTGAGGTTTGTCTGTCTAGTATTACCAGTTCAGCCTAATATGCCAAACATACCAACCTGACAAGCGGAAGACCCGGATTCGATTCCCGGCCGAGGAGACATTTTCAACTGTGGCGGTTATCACTAACCGTCCGGGGTGCCCACCCCGAATGAATGCGAAATATGCCGGAGTAGGTATATAGGGGGTTTAGAGTCAAGTCTAGAATTGTCTGTCTAGACTCGTATATCAAGTCTCATGAATCAACTATTAACCGGTTCTTTTTCCCGAGAAAACAAATCAACATATGTACATATATTTATATATATATATATATATATATATATATATATATATATATATATATATATATATACGTATATATGTATATATATATATATATATATATATGTATATATAGCTCAATAAAAATGACCTTCATAACAAGGACCTGAAATACCTTCTCTTACTTATAGTAAGAGATTATATATGATTATGTATATTGTAAATGATTATATATGATTATGTATCTTGATATCTGATATATATATATATATATATATATATATATATATATATATATATTTATATATCAAAAACAACTCAAATTCTTCTTAAGTCGACGTTTCGATTTTTTGATTAAATCTTTTCAAGACCTACAAAATTGTTGCAGAAAATTACAACAAAGTAAAAGATGTTCAATCCCACTCCGAGAAGTTGGCTAGGTTTATTTCGAATATTCTTTACACTGACTACAACGTGTTCAGAATTAAAGACTCTTTTGAATTCGCCACTGCCTTAAACAATTACCAAGTACCCGATGGTCATGAACTGGTGTCTCTGTACGTGTCATCGTTGTTCACTAATATACCGTCAAAATTATTTTTGGATATTATTAAATCAAATTGGGAGTTGATTCACCCATCTTGCAAAATACCCCGCAATATTTTTTTGAAACTTATTGAATTCATGTTTGATACGCCTTATTTTTAGTTTGAAAAATTTGTTCATTTATTCTTTGTAAGTTTTTCCTTCAGATTTTCGAAACCCCCATGGGATCACGCTTATTAGTCCAGTCATTTAAGCTTAAATTAGGTAAGAATCTCGGAATTCGAGATACCCAGCTGTAAGTCTAAATACTTGTATATTGACACCCAAAAAGTTGTCTCAAAACCTACATATGGTAATAAAAACCTACCATATGTAGGTTTTGAGACAACTTTAAGGGTGTCAATATACAAGTATTTAGACTTACAGCTGGGTATCTCTAATTCCGAGATGAACTTACTATAATGACTGGACTATATCTCCGGTGGCAGCGAGATTGTTATGAACACTTTAATCAAAGATTCTGTGGACAAACTTAATTTCGAAATTAAGTTTTTGTGACAATATGTGGATGATATTGTCTGTGCCATCCCGCACGGGTCCAAAACTGAGGTCCTAAGAGCTTTCAACTCATATAATGAACATCTTACCTTCACAATTAAATGAATCTGAAAATAACAATACTCTACCCTTTCTAGACACCCTGATCATCAGCACAAATGACAACCGTATTAATTTAGATTGGTACCAAGGTAACAAGCTGAATGTAGTTTTGAGTCTCAAGACTGGGATTTTTAAGATTGAACATCCAGATCTTCGTAGCGATAGTTTAGATAGATTGTTTAATATCCTAAAGTAGAACAGTTATCCCACAACTGTAATTAGGAAGTTGTTGTTCTCCAATCCTACAAGACAACCTGTCGCTGAGGTGGTCGCAGTGGACGATACTAAAATATTCAAGAGCTTACTCTTTGTAGAATCAATGTCCCCCAGGATCAAATCAATTTTTAACAACAAGAGCCCAGCCATTATAGCGCATAAATGTCACAATAACATCAGTAGATCTTTCAGTCGCCTTAAAAACCTAACCCCCACATTAACGCAGACTGGCCTATCACAGAAGTGATTGCAGACTTAAAACCCACTCTTGCGGGGTAACAATCTAACCGGGGTTAAACCAAGAGTCTAATAAGTTTCAACTTGTCAAATAAATTCTTTGTACTAACCTTAAATAATGCGTTATGTTTCGTTTATCCTTAAATAGATTTGTAAAATAATAATAAACTTGTTATATGAATTCGTTGTCGTCACCTTAAACAATAATGCGTATCCAACGATTTACACGCCCCTGGAGGTTTTATGTCAATATCCGTTGGACCAATGCGCATGCGCAGAATGCGTACGGTAGGTTGGCTATACATGTCATCTCAAGTGATCCTTTAAAGTACATTTTAACCTATAATTCTAATTATTATCAAAACAGAGATTTTAAATTTCATGGTTCATTATATCTATCTATATAAACAAACTGTAAATATTATCGTTAAAAGAACTCTGTTGTATGTATTTATCACTTGTACTTTTATTTTCAACTCTATACATTCGGTTATTGATTTTTATTGATTGTATTTTGTTTTTACACTGCTTATACGATATATGAATTTAAACTCCGCGTGCGTTTGCGCGATCGTAGAATGTTGGCGTGAGCCCATTGGCTCGCACAGGGCCTGCGTTCTAGACCTACAGGGACGTATTCGCCCCATTTTCAACATCCTCCTCCGGCAGTTTTTTTATACATACATACATACATACATACAAACATACAAACATACACACATACACACATGCATACATACATACATACGTAGATATATGCATATATATATATATATATATATATATATATATATATATATATATACATACATACATACATACATACATACAAACATCCATGCATGCATGCATGCATACAAACATACATACATACATACATACACACACACAAAAACGTACATACATACATACATACATACAAACATACATACATACATACATTTATGCATACGTACATACATACATACATACATACATACATACTACATACATACTTACATAAATTCTTACATACCTACATACGTACATACATACATACATAGATACATAGATATAGATTCGACTTGCCAATTTAATCTTTACTACTCGTTTTATAACAATCGTGTAGCGACAAAGATAGCAATGGGGGTTTTTTTCGATTTTTTTATTTTGACTCGCGGAACCCCCAGAGAGGTGTTGTTGAACATCTTGATTCCGCGAAACACAGTTTAAATATCACTGAGTTAAAGAATAGTTGCTGAAATCGTATATGAAACACAGAGCTATGTCCTATATAAGTAAATAAAATTTGGTACCCACATGACAATACGGTTTTACAGTAGGCAAGTCACCAGCTACAGCACTAGAAAATAACAAAAATTGAGAATGAGGCGGATTTAGTCAACTATCATCAATTTATTTAATTTTAAAAACATAACAAAGACATATCCCATGATGTAAAAGGCAGATTGGTAATAAATAAAAAATAAAAAACTACAGAGTCAGAGAAAGTAATTATATACATAGGGATACTCTCTGACCTCACAGAGACCTCACCTAAGAGCACAGGGTTTACAGATCTTATAAAGAAAATTGCTTATAAGTACTGCATGAGACAAACAATATTTTTGAATTTAAATGGTGTGGATTAAATGGTTAATGAATCATCATTGATGAAGGTGACAAAAAAGTATTAACCAAATAGACGTAATAATCAATCCATAATTAGGTATATCGAACGTTATTATTCATTATAATCAGCTCCTTGGGACGTTTTTCGTTGCCGCACCATGTCCTATAAAAATCTTCAGTGATACGGTCAAAACAGTTTTCTGGTGCTGATTGTACTGATGTAGGCTTTGTTAGTGATTTAAGTACGAAATATTATTTTCCTCCTTACAATAATGTGGATGTTGTATTTTAGAAGCAATAAAAATATTGCGACATTTTTGGCCCATTATATTTCTTCCACATTGTGCCATGGACGCAAATAGACATAGTCCCTGTCGCAGGACCAGTCTACGACGTGTCATGTTATCGATGGATGTTTCTCGTGATCAGTTTGTATCCAACGAGCTATTCAGAGTGGAGGATGGCTTACGGCATATTAGTGACACACTCTTAGTTGAATAGTCCTCATAGAGACATCCCGTGTGTACATTTTCTCTAACTGGCAGTTATATTTTCAAAAAGACTATGCAAATATGCATTTGCATAAATATAATATAAGAAAACTCCAGTCAACTGTAAACAACTGAGAAGTATAAAACGACATCAAACATCCAAACAGCATCTAATACGATTCCCAGACTCATACTACAAAATACGTTAAAGAATATCTGGAGAAAAATAGAGGATTTTTAAGAAATTGATGCCGAAACGTCGATAATCCGGTTTTCTCAGAACGACCTTCAACATTAACGCGGAATCCCCTATATCCCTAATACATATTTATTCCAGGTGATTGTATAGGATTTGCGTAACTTTTATATACATATATATATATATATATATATATATATATATATATATATATATATATATATATATATATATATATATACGTATATACACAGATACATACATACATAGATACATAGATAAATATATATATATACATATATATATACATATATATATATTGCAGAAAAGTTACGCAAAGCCTATACAATCACCTGGAATAAATATGTATTAGGGATATAGGGGATTCCGCGTTAATGTTGAAAGTCGTTCTGAGAAAACCGGATTATCGACGTTTCGACGTCAATTTCTTACTAATGCTGTTTTAGCTTGGATCTAAAAATCCTCTATTTTTCTCCAGATATTCTTTAACGTATTTTGTAGTATGTGTCTGGGAATCGTATTAGATGCTGTTTGGATGTTAGATGTCGTTTTATACTTCTCAGTTGCTTACAGTTGACTGGAGTTTTCTTATATTATATTTATGCAAATGCATATTTGCATAGTCTTTTTGAAAATGTAACTGCCAGTTACAGAAAATGTACACACGGGATGTCTCTATGAGGACTATTCAACTAAGAGTGTGTCACTAATATGCCGTAAGCCATCCTCCACTCTGAATAGCGCGTTGGATACGAAAAGATCACGAGAAACATCCATCGATAACATGACACGTCGTAGACTGGTCCTGCCACAGGGACTATGTCTATTTGGGTCCATGGCACAATGTGGAAGAAATATAATGGGCCAAAAATGTCGCAATATTTTTATTGCGTCTAAAATACTACATCCACATTATTGAAAGGAGGAAAATAATATTTCGTATTTAAATCACTAACAAAGCCTACATCAGTACAATCAGCACCAGAAAACTGTTTTGACGGTATCACTGAAGAGTTTTATAGGACATGGTGCGGCAACGAAAAACGTCCCAAGGAGCTGAATAAAATGAATAATACGTTCGATATACCTAATTATGGATTGATTATTACGTCTATTTGGTTAATACTTTTTTTTCACCTTCATCAATGATGATTCATTAACCATTTAATACACACCATTTAAATTCTAAAATATTGTTTGTCTCATGCAGTACTTATAAGCAATTTTCTTTATAAGATCTGTAAACCCTGTGCTCTTAGGTGAGGTCTCTGTGAGGTCAGAGAGTATCCCTATGTATATATTTACTTTTTCTGACTCTGTAGTTTCTTATTTTTTATTTATTACCAGTCTGCCTTTTACATCATGGGATATGTCTTTGTTATGTTTTTAAAATTAACTAAATTGATGACAGTTGTCTAAATCCGCCTTATTCACAATTTTTGTTATTTTCTAGTGCTGTTGCTGGCGACTTGCCTACTGTAAAACCGCATTGTGATATGGGTACTAAATTTTACTTTCTCATATAGGACATAGCTCTGTGTTTCATATACGATTTCAGCAACTATTCTTTAACTCAGTGATATTTAAACTGTGTTTCGCGGAATCAAGAGGTTCAACAACACCTCTCTGGGGGTTCCGCGAGTCAAAATAAAAAAATCGAAAAAAAAACATTGCTATCTTTGTTGCTACACGCTTGTAATAAAACGAGTAGTAAAGATTAAATTGGCAGAAGATGATTATCAACATTGTACCAGGTACCATGAAAAAACTCGGCAATCCAAAAATTCGGAACTGACTTTATTCTTGATTTTTTTTATTTAATTTGATTAACAGTTAAATAGTTAGGTAAATGAACACATTTACAGGTAGATCTACACATTTGTCATTTTGATTTCCCTTTTACCATATCCCGCGTTTAAATTGCACAACTTTATTAGAATCCTAAATGATCCTATTTAGATCAACTTTTACATATTAAACCACATAAATTTAAACGAATTGGAATTTTTTTTTCTGGCAGGTAACAAGTTTTCCTTAAAACTAGTTAATAAATCAATGTAAAAAGGCACCCACTGAAGCAGAAATGTCAATAATTATTTCACAAACACACTCACAAAATCTTTTACAACAATCTCACAAACTTTTAGCACAAATTTCAGTGTTATTTTTAAATTAATACAATTTCCGCAATTTTTGTTAACAAGAAAATTTATCCACACCCGAAAATGGCCAATAACTTAACACGTTCAGACTCGTGTTCATACTCACCTTACTTGCACTGATTACATTCGCTTCGACCCGATTTGTTTACATTTTTTGCACCCGCAAAGCCATGAAACCAACGAAACCATTTAACAACCAACACACTTTTATTTTTAACTTTTACAAATACACGATCGAAAATGTGTATATTTGTCGCTAAAAGTAGATATCTGAATGAAAATTTAATGTTTCTAATATACTGTTAAGTGTGGGGCTATTCCGAAAGAAACTTTAAATGTTCCGTATGACAGTAATTTTAAATGTTCCGTGACTCAACAAAGTTTTAAGACTACTGCTATAACTGATAGGTTTTAACTGGTTTATAAATTTCAAAGAATTGTCCTGTTTCAAATCACATATTTACTATATTCATTATAGGCCTGATAAGTTCATCTATGAATCCTTTGAAAATGTTGCAGTGCTATTAATCAGTCTGTGTAAGATAGCTTCATTCTTCAAATTTGTTATGATAATTGTTTTTTTTTTTATTACCGTACATAATTTTCAGACACAGCTACTAATATTTACTAGCATTCTAGAATATTCTAGACTATCGATATACAGTATTCTAGAATCGATATTCGATATTCTGAGATCGATAAAGAGATCGATATTCTAGAAATGCTTCCATCTTCCGGGTCTTTTATAATCTCTATTTCCCATTTGAGGTATAAATTTATTTTGTTTGAGAGTTCATGGGTACTGTTTCATAGTGTCATTTGCTCATTGGTTAATTCTTTTGTGTTGTTTACACAAACTTTAACTTTTGTCAGTGTAATTAATAATTTATGTATTATAGTTATGTATTCTACTTTCTAGAAACCAAATAGCTTTCTCATTAAATTTTCTTATTTCAAAGGTAACCCATGAAGGCTTGTTTTCATTCGAGGTTTAATGGTAAACTAATGAAAATATTGGACTCTTGGATTTAATACTTGGATTAAATGAACGCATCCGACTTTATGCTGCAATAAGATGTGTAATATACTTGCTGCTAACCAAACGATAGTATGATTTGAAATTTTCGAAATTCTTTTGAAACTTTAACATTTTATGATTAGACATATTCATAAATTATACATTTATACTTATCTTTTCGATAAGTTTCGATAAAAGGATTAATAAAGAATAAATTGGCAACGTCGGAGCCGTTGCTCATGGATGTTTTTTTGTTAAGTGACAGGAGAGAAATCAGAACTGCCAAGAAAAATATTATTATATATTAGTTATTATAGATTCTCTTATGTTTTGCATGTTCTAGTTAACAATAGGTTCTATTTCAAATTGGATGTTAAAGTCTCTTAAAACAATAAATTATTTATATCTTTGAAGGCGATCTCTAATAATTCTACCACGATAACTAAGAGTTCACACTTTCAGCAGACGATCTATAAACTGTTTTAGTGTTTTCGCGTCCCTATCTGCACTTCATGAAACCCGCCATATTTATATTTATTTTTAAATTGATTTATTTGCTATTGCACAATTTGCACAATGCAAGGAAAATATAAAGTTTAATATTAAATAATGTAAAATTGAATTTAATCACGCATACAGTATAATTAAAATTTTAAATGGTATAATATTATTCATTCGATAAATATTATCGGAAATTATTAATTTTATATCTACTATTTAAATCTGTCAACTGTGTACAAAATTAATTAAATTTAAAATGGCTGTTTCATTTCGAAACGCGTAATTAGTAAATACTAATTAATATGTGTTAAAAAGCTGTCGGTAATTTTCTCTAAATATTTCATTAATATTTGTTTACGAAAACTACTCATGTGTATATATCTACAGAGAGAGAACATTCCCCTGGGTTATCAACTTTCCCACTAAATAACCAACCAAAGAAACGTTATTGCTTGTCCTGTATCATCTCGCGTCGGAGCATTTAATTTCTCACAAAATCAAATGATTTTCTCGAGAGACTCATTATACTCGACTTTTATACGGAATTCAATAATAATTTATTGACAAAACAAATGTATTTACGCTTCAGTGGACTAAAATATTAAACTAAATGGCGGATCGACAACCTTTCAGATATATGGACCACTTGTTTATAAAATCTGAATCTAGTCAATACTATTAGATTAGTTTGGAACAGACTTCCAAAAGTTATGATTAATTAGTTAGGTCTAAAGGGGTTTTGCGACTATTTTACATTTTTTTAATTAGTAGAAGATAGCTTTCCAATATTTCAGTATAATTACCATATAGTTTCAATTATCTAAGCAAAGTACGTATACTTCATTTTCCGTAATTTATATATTTCGAACATTTTGAATATTTGAAATATGAGCCAAAGAAATTCCAGTGTTTCAAATAAACTACAAATTCGGGGAACAATATAACTAAACACTTACAGCACAGCTATTGAGTATTTAAAGATTAAAAAAGACATTTAACCCTTTGCACTCGTATGTCACACCGTATGCGACAATATACATTTTACCGTTGCACTCGTATGTCGCACCATATACGACAATATAAATTTTATCGTTGCACTCGTATGTCGCACTGTACGCGACTTTATAACTACCTGTGTATGTGCATCTTTTGTATAATTTGTACAATTTAGACAGTAGTGGTGCTCAGTTTGTGTATTTTTTACCGGTAGCGGTGCTATATTTGAAAATTTTTCTATATTCAAAATGCCTAAAAGACATTTCAAAGTGCTGGAAATAGTGACAGTGACTATGAAGAGGAACACGGAGAAGAAAGCAGCAGTGAAAGCGTAGAGGTAATTGAAACGATTGTAGTTTTCGTGGTAACGACTTGTACTGCGACCTTCGTAGATCTATTGTACTCCACACTCTTCTTCTAAACGTTTTAAACTAAACTTACCCAATTAGAGCGCCTCTTCTAGTCCTGATTCCTTGTAATTCCTAGGAATTTCAGGATCTTGGAATTGAATGGAGGAACAATTATGAATCATGGGAGAATGTTACTCTTAATGATAATATCCCAAACAGAATTGATTTCACTTCCAGAGACCAAACTGAAGGGCCAGAAATCCCAGATAATTGTAAAAAAGCTATAGATTTTTTCTTTGCTCCACCAATGAACTTGTTGAAAAAAAAAGTGGAAGAAACCAATTTATACGCAAGAAATAAAATTGCTCAAAAGAGACTATCAAAAAGATCAACATGGTACAGCTGGGTCGATGTGACTATAATGAATTTAGGGCATTTGTTGGAGTTGTCCTAAATATGTAAACTATAACAGTTAGCAATCTTCCAGAATACTGGTCGCAAAATGTTAATACAAAAATTCCATACTTTGGAGCGATCTTTAGAAGAGAACGCATCATGCAAATATTTTGGATGCTCCATTTAAATCAAACTGATCTCAACGATTAGTCTTAGAGCAAGAACACAGAAAGTGAGTCACTGTTTAGAATATTTACATAAACAATTCAGAGAACATTTTGTTCTATCGAGGGAAATTTCGGTGGATGTATCAGTAGTAGGATTCAAAGGCAAAATTTGTTTTCGGACCTATAACCCGAATAAATCCACCAAATGCTAATACAGGCTATGTATATTCAATTGTATCTAATTATGGAAGCTTAGCGTCAGAAGATTTGATCACGGCCTGATCTTCCCGAAAGTTCCAGGATTTCAACTATGCCAAAATTTATTAGTTAACAATCCATGTAGAAAATAATACCATATTTACACAGACAGATACTACACAAATCTACCACTTGCAGATCAACTGTTGAAGATAATTATTCATATAACAGGAACTATACAAAATAATATAAATTTTTTACCGGACACAATAAATAAACCTGTTTTTTATAAAAATAATACTTTTGCCTGCAAGTCAGACAATTTATTAGTATTAGCGTGAAAATACAAAAGAGTGGTCACACTCAGTAGCTGGGACATTTCTGGAACTGAACCGGTAAATAGAAGAGTGCGTGGAGGTAACATGCAAATAATAAATAAACCCAGTTTTATTGTTAATTACAATAAATATATGGGAGGTGTCGATCGTGCAGGATGCTATTCTGCATCATATTGCTTCCTCAGAAAATCATTGAAATGGTGGCGAAAATTATTTTTTTGGGGGCTTGAGTTGTGTAGTGTAAATTCATATTTGCTCTACAAAAGCACAAAACGTCACCAAAATGAAAAAGCTATGACGCGCCTAAAATTTATTCGTGAGCTGTATGGATGAATTATCAGCAGACCACCGCCAAGGTTCCAAAATTCCAAGTAGACCATCGACGGCAGACAAAGAAGAGCTTCTAAATGGAAAATTGCCCATTTTACATCCAAATGAATGCAGAAGAAATGACTGTTTAGTGTGTTTTAAGCGAAATATGAAAGGTTGAAAACACGAAACGAGATATATCTGCAGTACATGTACTCGTAAGCCAGGACTGGTTGGAGACTGTTTCGAACACTGTCATATTCTGCAAAACTATAAACTATAACAGTTTCGATAGTGTCAGTGATTGTACATATTTTATGACATTTGTGAATCTAGAGTAATGTTTTGCTAGTATTTTTAGTTTTGCCTGTAGTTTTTTATATATATATATATATATATATATATATATATATATATATATATATATATATCTATCTATATATATATATATATATATATATATATATATATATATATATATATATATATATATATATATATATATATATCTTATATTATTTTGGTGTTTTATGGTTGTATTGTATAATATTCTGTTGTTTGTTCTTTTGATGTTTATATTGTCCTACATCACCTTTTTGAAGATATAAGCGAATGTGTCTAATGGTGCATGCGAAGGGTCTATTTTCAACCCAAAATCTATATATTTTATTTAGTGCATATTTATTTTGCTGATTGTTGTTCCTTTAATCATTACTTTTATTTGTATCATTATTATTATTTACACTGAGAGAACAAAATGTACTTACACCTACATAAACCTATATAATAAATTTCAAGGGGATGAATCAAAAGAAAAAAATGTGCATTTTTAGTTTTACTTACTAAATGATCAACTTAGGTAATTATATTTTTGAACAAGTGTTTTCGTTTTGATAAAATATAAAAAAAAATTCTGAGTTGAAGAAAGAAGTCTTTGTAAATATAAATACGAGTGCAAAGGGTTAAAGTATTGAAAGACATTGTGAGTCTGGAATTGAGTTGTGAATTAAGAAAAACAAGACTCGACCTATAAGATAAGATAAATTAGACGAGACAACAAGACAGACAAGATCAGACACAGAAGACGAGACTCTAAATTAAACTGGACAGACCGACCGGTGTTAATCAGGACCATACCATATAAAGTAGATAATTTAATTTAATGATTTTTAGATTAAATTGAGGTTTAAAATTCATTTATAATACATCAAGCATCAATAATATATTAAGTATCAAAATCACTGTTGAAATATATTTGTTTACGAAATGGTGTTGAATGACAAACGTTATATGTTATATAAAGAAAACTTGTAAGAAATGCTAAAAATTTTAGTATGTGTTAAAATAAACAAGTGCCCGTTGTTATAGAAAAAGTATTAAAAATATATGATAAGAATTTAGTTTTCGTGGGCCTTTTGTACTAATATTATACATTATAATATAATAAATTTTGTACTAATAGGGCTTAGGACAAACGAGCTTAGTAGATCCGTCTTTGCATACACGATTGAAAATGCTAGAGTAGGAAGAAGAAATTGGACAGATTCGCATAATGGATACGACTAGACAGATTGGACTAGATTAATCAAAGTAGATTAAACTTATTAACAGATACACAATAGTTTGAATATAGAATCAAAGAACAGTACTCATTATTCCAGGTTTTTATAAATAATCCAGACCAGTGAAAAAACGTTTTACTGTTCTTGTTACTCTTATATGTATCCCAATTATATATTGCGATTTGAATTTGTGCAAAATATCTCCGATATTCTATTTTGGCATCAAAAGTGTAGAACTTGTTCAGCTTCTGATAGGCGATATCTGATGCGATTATACGCGCGGAATGAGCACAGTCGACAGACCCAGATTTGTAATTGATTGCTGAGTATTTCCCCTGGACCAATTTTTATCTTTGGATATTTAACATTTCTGACAAATGAATATTGATTATACAATATATATTTGCAAATCTTTCAGACGGAATTTATAAAGCTTAGCGTAGCATATGTTTCTTTTTTAAATTTTTTCTTTTTCTCTTTTTATTATTATTATTTTTATTTTTATTTATACTATGTACTAGATTAGTTTTATTTATATATGTATTGGGTGATTGGGTAAAAATTTTGGATTCAATTTATAAACCCGTAAAAGGTAATAAATATACATAATACTACTATTACTATCGTAAATCCCTTTTAAAGAGAGCGTGTAAACTTGAACAAAAATTATGTCAACTCAGTCATGCGGCGACGTTCTTCCCAAAACCTCTTCATTGGTGCACTATGTTCTTTCTACCGTTCGTCCGTCCACTTTTTTCCTGGTATCTTTGGCAGCAGTTCTTTATCAAATTTATGGTGCATTATGGTGTTTCTAAATTTAACCCGATTATTCATGTCGTGTATCATGATGTTTAGCTACTTGAGGTCTTCTTCAGTTTCCTGTATCCATTTGGACCTATTTTTACTGTTAAAGGTAATTTTGAAAATTTGTTTCGTAATTCTGTTCTGGTCCATTCTGTATATGTGACCAAAAAATTTAGCTCGTCTCTTTCTGAAAGTGTCAGTGATTGGTTCTACGGTTTTATATATTTCTGACGATGGTCTCTTAATGCATATTCCCTCTTTATTCACCGGCCCAAAAATTTTTCGGAGAATTTTACGTTCTTGTTTCTCTATTTCTTTGATTTTTGAGTGACCATGAATTAATATTGTTTCTGCGGCATAAAGTGCTTCAGGAAGAACGACTGTTTTGTAGTGTTGTAATTTTGCATTAAGAGATATTGATTTTTTGTTATAATGATTCCAAGTAAGTCGGTAGGCTCTCTGTATTTTTCTTACTCGTTCTTGATTTGCTATTATATTTATGCCGGACGGTTGGATGATTTCTCCTAAGTATTTAAACTGGGAAACTCTGGATACAGAACCATATTGTGTCTTGATGGGTAGATTGTCGGACGGGGATCGTTCTATATACTGTGTTTTTTCATAAGATATCAGGAGACCAGCCTTTTGTGAAATTTCGTGTAATTTTTCAAGTGCATGCTTTGCTTCTTCTCTGGTATTCGATAATATTGCAAGATCATCAGCAAACGCCAAACATTTGATATTAGCTCTATAATCTCTTCTCTTACCAATGTGTATTCCCTCAATCTCTTTTTCCCAAGTTCTGATTATTTTTTCCAGGACCATATTAAAAAGGATGGGTGAAAGTCCATCTCCCTGTCGAACACCCGTATGTATTTCAAAAGGTTTAGAAATTGCTCCACCAAACTTAACCTTTGATGTAGTATTAATGAGAATTTGTTGTATTAATGCCCTGGTTTTTCTATCAACTTTGAATTCCTTCAGGATGCTGAAGAGTTGGTCTGTCGACATAATACTACTATATATATATATATATATATATATATATATATATATATATATATATATATATATATGTCTAGCCCATTCCTTTCTGTCCTTACTGATTCTTTTTCCCTCGTTCCATGACAGTCCCATCTCGCCTAAAGTTTCTGTCATCACCTCATTCCATGTTTTTTTTGCCTGCCCCTTGCTCTGCTTTTGTGTGGTCTCGCCTGCCATATTTGTTTTGTTGATCTTTCCTCCTTCATCCTCACTAGGTCTCAAACCATTTTAATTGTTGTCGTTTTATGCTTTCTATGATGGGTTCTACTTCCAGTTCTTCTCTTACTAAGTATCTTTTCGTGTAATCCCCTTCACTCCTCGTAGGTACCTCATTTCAATTGCTTTGATCTTGCTTTTAGCTTGTTTGAATAACACCCAGCTCTCGATTCTGTAGGTTAATACGGGTTAAAAATAGTTTTGAATACCGTAATTTTTGATTTGCTGGATATTTCTTTTTTCCTGATGAAGGCGTTGTTCAGTGAATTAAATAGCCCAGCACCACTTTTTAGTCTATCATTTATTTTTGCGTCAATCTTTCAATTTTTGTGAATAATCACTCCCAAATATTTAAATGTTTGCACTTGCTCTAATTGTTTTTCATCTAATTTTATTGATATTTCCAAGTCTTCCTATCACCATTACCTTGGTTTTTCCTGCATTCATTCTCAAATTTCTATCTATAAGTGCATTGTTCCATATATTCAGGTTATATTGCATATCTTGTTCGTTTTTCGCATATATTATCAGGTTATCAGCAAATACACTCTCTGATATTTCTACCATTTGCATGTTCTTATATCCGACCTTTAGTGTCTTTACTTTACTCTTTACTTCCTTTATAATATCATCCATAACTATTTAAACAAGGCTGGGCTGAGGATTCCTCCTTGTCTTAAACCTTCCCTAGTTGTAAACTCCTCTGATTGTAGCTCTTCTGTTCTTACAATATTCCTTGTATTCCCATATGTACTTTGTATGCATCGATGTAGTTTATTGTTTACTCTTCTCCTGTTTAAGCCGTTCCACACAGTTTTCCTTGTAACGCTGTCGAATGTCTTTTCTAGGTCTATAAAAGTCACAAATATATTGTCCTTGCGATATTTCTCTATCAATCGTTTTATGGAGAATATATGTTCTTGTATCTCTCTGCCTTTCCTGAACCCGCACTGCGAGTCCTCTAGTTGTGTTTCAGTTTCTTTCGTTAACCTTCCTTCTAGAATTCTTTCATATAATTTTGATATGCATAGCATAGTAATTCCTCTGTAGTTATTACATTTTCTTCTGTCGTCTTATTGTGGAGTGGTATTATTATCCCTAGCACCCAATCTTTCGGCATTTTCTCTTCTGCCCATGATTTATTGAACAAACTGGTTAATATTTCTAGATCTTTGATTTCTAGGCTCTTAACCATTTCTGTTGTTATTCTATGGTGGCCTACTGATTTACCTTTTTTTAATTTTTTCACGGCTTCTACTACTTCTTCGATCTTTATATTTTGTTCCTGTGTTTCTACATTACTCTCTATTTCCCTATCGTCAACATTTCCACGAAGTATTTCTTCCATCTCCTCGTTATACCTCTCTCCCAGTATGCTTCCGTCCTTAGTTTTTATATGGTTGACTCTAACTGGTTTTCCCTTCCGCAGACCCTTAATAACTTTATATAATAATGTTTGGTTTCCAAATCGATCTCTTTCCATCTTTTCTCCGAATACTTTACCATACCATACCAAGATTTTAGTTTCGCTTGTTTCACCATTTCCTTCACTTCTCCTTCACACTTGTTTCTCTGTTCTTTGTATTTTTGTACTTCTCCATTGTTGCGCTTCCTAAATAGTGTTGCCATTTTTGTTTCTTTATTTTTACTTCTTTCTTTACTTCCTCATTCCACCAATTCGTTTGCTTTTTAAATTCGATTAATTTGCTTGTTCCACATTCTTCTGTTGCTATTTTTAATAACATGTCTTTGATATACTTCCATAATTCTTCCAGCGTTGCATTGTATGTGTTAATTAAGTTTTTAGCTAACTCAGCTTCTACTTTTTGGTTGAAGTCTTTTGATGTCTCCCCTTTTTTTTAATTTATATGTTTTGATTTTTTCTTTGGTCTTGTTTCGAATTTTTCGTGTATTATTTGGTTGTTTGCTTGTTTGTAACTTTAATGTTATTTTTGACAACAATAAATAATGGTCCGAAAATATTTCTGGACTTCTTTTCACCCTTCACCCCAAAAATCCTTTACCTCATTTTTAAAATCTCTGTTTATTATTATAAAATCTATAATCGATCTTTCCCCTCTGCTCTTTACTTCTCTAGTATATTTATGTATAATATATAATGTCTTTGTGCGCATAGAACGTATTCGTTATTATTAAATTGTATAGTATGCAAAAGTCAATCAGTCTTGTTCCATTGCTATTTCTGGTGTCTTCTCCATGGAATCCTATTGCTTCTCCGGTTTCCTCGTCCTTTTGGCCTACTCTTCCGTTTAAGTCTCCTATTATTAGTAGTCTTCCATTAACCTCCTATATTGCTTCTGCTAGCTGATCCCAGAAATTGTTCTTCTTTTTTACACTATCATTCTCATTTGGACCGTATGCCACTTTCACTGTTGTTTTTGCTTGCGTGTCGTTTCCAATTTCTATCTTCACTATTCTCTTGGAGATCCCATTCCATTTGTGTAAGTATTTTGCGTTCTCTTTCTTTATTATACAGAATTATTATAATTATTTATAATTATTATATTATATTAGAATTCTATTTGTTTCTTCTCGTTTTTAACAATATTTAATCACACTCAGTTCAATTGTCACCCTCTTGCCACAAACATGTTAAGAAGATTCTAAACTCCTACAGTGCACGTTGTCACAAGTTTTTAAGTAGAATTAAATATTAAATAAATGTTTATCGAGGCGTACAAGTTTTATGTGCCCAAACATATAAATTCCAGTGCCGATCGAATCTATTGGCAACTCTGAATTAACCGCCTTAGATTTGATAACGCCAACGTTTTTCCAAAGACAAAAAACCACCGCGACTCAACATTCCTCTTTACCTTGATGCTTGATCTCTACCCCACTGTATATCAGAATATGTCCTCTTTCTTATTCTATCTTTCCCTTGCCTTTCGTTTTGGTATCTGTTATTCCCAGGATATCCTGCTTTCTCGAATTCTTCCTCTAGTTCTTATTCTTTGCCTGCTAAGCTTCTGGTATTCCATGTTCCTACTTTCCATATTCTTTCTTTCCCTTCCTGACTTGTTATTTCTGCTCCCATGTTCTTTTCCTTTTTCTTTGCCGTGTTCGTCAACTTATAATCATTTCCTTTGGTCTGTAGTTTTTTGAATCGTCATATGTTATTTTGTATTGTTTTGTTTTATTTTCTTCTAGCGCTCCCTTTTCTTTATTCCATTTCCATACCTTGCCTTCTATGAACAGTTTCTGGTAGCCGCTTTTAACGTCTTTTCCACTTACCCTTTCTTCCCATGCCCTGGTCCTGATGAGCTTGTCGATGTCTTTTTCTTGCTTTGTCATGTCACTATTAACAAATATCTTTTCTCCTCTTATATTCTTTAATTTATTCTTGTTCCTCATCAACGCTATTTTCTCTTTAAGATTCTCCAGTTCTACTAGGTAAATGTTTGGTCCCATTTTATGAGAAGTTTTGATTCTCACCTGAGTTTCTAGTTTTCCCCTAATGAATTCGCGTATTCCTTCTTTAATTCCCGTTGGTTTGTTTCCATTTACACAAAGGCCTGATATTATTATGTTGTTCCGTCTCTTATCCTTTTCTAATTGTTCAAGTCTTGTATTTATATCTTTTAATTCTTTTTTAATCTCTATATATTCCTTTTTTATGCTACTATTCTCTTTATTTAGATTCTCATTTACTTTCTTTATTTCACTTATTTCTCTATTATTTTTGTCCTTGTCAAGTCATATTTGATTCATATCCGCTTTCAGATCTTTCAGTATATCTAATATTTTATCTATTTTATCCTCGTACTTTTTATGGGTTTTGCTGATGATCTGATTGTTTTTCTGCTTTTTGAGAAGGATTTTGTTTCATCTTCACTAAACTTCTTTTCAGCTTCTCTCTTCCTTTTGTCTCCATCTGATGACTCAATATCCGACTAATGCATTTTCAGGTACTCTTGTATCTGCTTAAGCAGGCCTTGTCTATTCTTGATTCGCGATATTGCGCCTGACCAGATCGACTCCTCGGAGTTAGTGCAACTTAACCTAATCTCTTCAACGCTTTTACTTACTGCTTTAATTTTGCTTACTGCTTTCCTAGTTTGTGCTCTTATCTACTTTATTCTTACCCTTTATTCACTTATCTATTTCTTATCTATCACTTGTACCTTCTTTATTTGCTCTTTACGTTCTCATTTTGGATTTAATAACGCAGCTATCCATCCACCGACCATCCACTTAGAATAATATATATATATATATATATATATATATATATATATATATATATATATATATATATATATATATATATATATATATATATATATATATATATTTTTCTACGTGGATGGTCGGTGGATGGATTCTATCATGGAACACGAGAAGCTTTATTTATGATTTCGCTTGCAAAGGATCCAGGATGCTTTCCTCTGTTCACTAAAGATCCTTTTCCTTTCTTCCGTCCACTCGATACCTGATCTTTTTGGTACTTCATTCTCTGGAACAACTTCCCACTTGTCAATTTTTCATGTGTATATGTGTCGTTCCAAAATTACGTTTGCTTGGATTTAAGCATTTCATATTTCTGCCTCTACTTTTTGTCTCCAAGGGAATGTCTTTAGTTTGTTAACTCTTTCGAGAATTTGGTGGGTTAACCTGGTGTCAGGAAGTCTCGTAACATGTCCACAAAATTTAAACTTTCTTTCCCTAAGGTCTACCGCAATATTAGATAATTTTTCTGTGGATTTCCGTGATTCTAGACGGTAACCATCTTCCGAGTGTCTTGGTCCTAAGATTTTCCTTATGAGTTTTCGCTCTTCTTTTAGGATATTTTCGAGCTCGCCTTTTTATTAAGCGTGAGAGTTACGGAAGTTCGACTGTGAATATATATATATATATATATATATATATATATATATATATATATATATATATATATATATATATGTTGTATTTGAGGTTTTCGCGGATAGATACCTGTGTTGTATTGTTTTCTCGGGGATTCCGCGTTGATGTTGAGGGTTGGTTCTGAAAAGAACCGGATTCTCGACGTTTAGGCGAACAAATATTCGCCATTCTCAAGAGATATATGCGTCCGTGCTGGTCAACCGTTAGACGCATACTTATGCGAATGCATACAGTATGTTAATGTTATTTCGCCGAAACGTCGAGAATCCGTTTTTTTTCAGAACCAACCCTCAACATCAACGCGGAATCCCCGAGAAAACAATACAATACAATATATAAATATATATACATATATATATATATATATATATATATATATATATATATATATATATATATATTATATATATATATATACATATATATATATATATATTATTACCAACACATTTCTCATTTTTTAGTGCAAAATTTTTATTTGGCAAAGCACGAAAGAAAGCGCCGTTTCATTTCCGTTTGCTACGTCCATAGGCTTATATCCCTCAGTTTCTATTACAATTCTTTTATTTCTAATCCTAGACTGTTTGCTGACAGACACCTACGCTTTCCTCACAAACTGTGCTGAATTTAAAAATTTGTCAAAATGTTGTTTACATTAGCTGTTGGTTATCTTCTTTCGGGAATTCTGTAGGGAAAACGGTTTAGAATGTTTATTAGGTTATCGCTGATCTGTTTACTCAGATGATATCATGATACGCAAAAACACCTATCAGACTACGAGAACTCTTACCCATTACTTCCTTATTGGTAGACGAATCTTCCAGCATTGAGAATTGCTTACTACTACCAATAAATATGTTAAAATCCGTTTCTGTCTTAAGAATTATTTTTCGTTTTAGACTGGTTGTTTTAAATGGGAAAATCAACGGCTAGCAAAAAAAATCCGTTTAATGCAGGTTTCCCTCTTTTACGGGTTCCGTCTTAGAGAATTTTCACTGTAAATATATACTGTAATATATATATATATATATATATATATATATATATACATATTGTATTTGAGGTTTTCGCGGATAGATACCTGTGTTGTATTGTTTTCTCGGGGATTCCGCGTTGATGCTAAGGGTTGGCTCTGAAAAGAACCGGATTTTCGACGTTTCGGCGAACTAACATTCGCCATTCTCAAGAGATATATGCGTCCGTCCGGGTCAACGTGCGTCTAACGGTTGACGATATATATATATATATATATATATATATATATATATATATATATATATATATATATATATATATATATAAAGAAATTCCTACGTTTAGATAGCATTTTACAAAGAAATTAACTTGCATAACTCATAGTAAAGATTTGTACAATAGTAAAATTTTACATACAAAATAATCTCCAATTTTTCAACCGCCGCGTATTTTCCTAAATTTATGATACCGGAAATTGCCGATAGTGTTGATAGTGTAATCCTCGGGAAGATTACCAAACATTTAATTTTTTGTATTTTATGATCACCAAAACCTCTAATAAAAATTAAGGAAAACTAAGAATTTACCAGCGGCTTTGCTGTAGGAAGATTACGACATAATATTATTCTCCCGCGAAACGGAAATCCAGAAAGAGGCGATATAACCGAAGGTCACCCACAAGGTTCATATTAATGAAATTTTAAAGTTTAAACTCAGTGTTGCTTCTCGTTACAATTGAAAATATGAGTGGCCACAAAAAAAAACTTAATACGATGTCGTTATCCGACAAAGTCAGGTTGATAAGTGAAGTTGACAAACGTATTAAAAAGAAAAAAGTGATTTCTGAAGAATTTAAGATTCCTCCAAATACACTTTCATCAATTATAAGAAACCGCGAAGAAATTTTGAACAGTGCTGAAAATGGTGCACCTGGTGATCGCAGACGTATGAAAAAGTTTACCTATGAAGACATTGACAAAGCTGCTTTTGTATGGTTTAAAATTACGCGGGATAAATATGTGCCAATGTCTGAACCACTTATTAGAGAAAATGCTCTTTATTTTGCTGAGAGTCTGGGACACATTGATTTCATCGCTAGTGTGGGTTGGATATATTAGCTTAAAAGGCATAATATTATACAAAAGGTTATGTGTGGTGAAGGTGCAGACGTTAACGAACATGACTGTGAAGAGTGGTGCAACAATATCTTGCCGGAATTTTAGCATCTTATCGCGAAAGAGAAATTTTTAACGCGGACGAGGCGGGCTTATTTTTGAAAAGTTTACCTAATAAAACGTTAACATTTCAAGACAAAAAGTGCTTCTGTGGAAAACACAGCAAAGAAAGAAACACTGCCATGACAGGAGCCAATATGTGTGGTACTGAAAAACTGAAACCGTTGGTGATTGGGAAATCAAAAAATCCTTTCGCTTTAAAGGTAAAGGTTTTTTGCCAGTGACATTCAGAAGCAACAAAATAGTTTTGATGACAAGCGCAATTTATGAAGAATGACTTTCTAGTTTAGACAAGAACTTAACTGTCCGTTAACACCCAACAATTACCAAGCAGCTAAATTCGATTCGTATCGTTTTTCTCCCGCCAAACAAAACGGTACAACCTTGATAGACCAAGGGATTATTAACAATATAAAATTGCACTACAGAGGAAAAATTCTGGTAAAAACTATAGTTGGGATAGCGTGGGATATCAATGTTCAGCAAGCAACAAAAAAAAAATGTTTCAGAAAGGCTGACTTTAAAGAACATGGCGAAACAAACTGGAGTGAGAAAGTCAGAAGAAGACAGTGAAGAATTATCTCCTGTCAGAACTGAAGTCCACGTATGACAGATATAATCAGCATAACGTGGATAATACAGTCTCTATTAATGATTATTTATCCGTGGATGAAGATGTGGTCATAGCGGACTATCCAACAGATATTTTAAACAAGATTAGAAGACGCGTAGATGAAGCTGGAGATAAAGACGAATATGTCTTATCTAGCAACGAAACAGTGCCAATTCCACCCACTAACAAAAAAATTGCGTAATTATTTAAATAAGTTTAGCGAAGATATGTGTTCTAAAGATAATCTTCCAGACAAAGTGTAGGTACAGCGCATTATCTCTTTGGAGAACTTTGTAGATTTTTAATGGAAAACAATTAAAAATTACTGACTTTTTCAAATAATAATATATTAATTATAATTATTTTTAATTAATGATAATTATATAACATCATTTTAATAATGTATACATATTTCTTTTTTGTTTTTTGTTTATAAATATATAAAGATGTATTTACTTAGAATAAATAATTGTGTATAGTGTACATCTTACTCATTTTGTAGTTATGTATTTCTAAAGCTCGTTTTTTTTTTTCATGAACTGTGGAATTCGACTTCGCGAAGTTTTGATTCGACTTAGGGACGAATTTGTATATATGTATATATTATGGTGGTTAATTAAAGTTATAGTCAACTTCACGTTTTTTTTTAATTTCATCGTGATATAATGATTTAAATATAAAAACATACTATAAGTAATAATTCACATCATATTTTCTTTTACCTAAAACTGATAAATTTGTAAGAAACTTTAAAGCCTTTAGGTATCTTTCATTTTCAGTCCATTTAGATGAATGGATTTGTAAAAATCCTGTTTGTAACTCAAATCTTCTCTAACAAAAATTTGATCGATTCTGGGGTTACAAAAAATTCAATACCGTTGCAAAATATATCATTTATATTTTTACATTGATAGCGTTTTACACTACATGTTTCATCCTTATAATCCACGTGTTGCTCTGGAATCGTTTCGATTGAAATCATTTCATGTTCCCTGGGCAGTTTACACAATTTTTAATTTGGTTTTTAATGAAACATCTTTATTAAAAATTGCGGTAATCAATAATTCTGGCGATAAGTAATTGCTACAGTATCAATATGATTGTGTATCATTCTAGGAGGCTTTTACACTATTAGATGATAAAAACCAAACATTTAAGTAAATAGATGTTATGAAAACACATATTTGTCGTAGTTTACTGTCTTCTCCTTTTTTAACGATAACTCTTCACGAAACAAATATATTTTCAATACGTAAATTGCTTTCGACATCCCTCGTGTATGGTGACAAGCTTCTGGCCTTCGAAAATATTTGTTGTTGCATGATGCCTCTGAATACTGAACTTTTTGTCAGAAAGACATTATCAAAAGTTTTAATAGACTAATTTTTCATTTCTCAATATATATTTTATTTTTGGATCATCTAATCCTGGTTTGTAATCATGTTGGTCTAAACCTAAAGTATTGCACCTTTTTTGAAATCTGACAAAAAGTGGAACATTAGGGCCAACAGAATTCGGAAAAACAGTTTCGTAAACATATCTATGTACGATTTCAAACAGAAATATTTATCCAAAAAAATCCAATAATACAGCAGCATCATTACGAATACCCAAATTTGAAGGGGTAGTATTACTGCATATCGCTTTAGTGCATTATCAAATCCCCAACCAAGTAATTTCTCATGAAGAACAGTAGCTTGTATCATTCCAGTCCCATCTTTATTCGTTGGTTCACCTAAGATATTTTTTTTATCTTAGGAAGTAACTATTATAGGTAATCGAAACACTATGAACAGTTTCGGTATTAAATAGATTAGGTAATAATTTTCCGTCCCAATGAACAACAATGATGATAATTTTAAATCTAGAAAAAAAGGTTTTTTTATCTCAATTGATTTGCATTCTCGTGGAGCTTGTCGATACTGTCGAATGGATAGTCGATTAATAATTATTAAGCCAATATCTATCTATTAGTTATAGTGTGTTTTTTTAATCATTATATCGTGATTCAAATAAAAAAAACCGTGAAGTTGACTGTAACTTGAACCTCAAATAACTTTTGAACCAGTAGAGTTAGTGAAAAACCATTATAGACTTTTTTGTAGAGCGTTAAATTTCCGACAAGAATATGTATGGTATATTATGATCGAATTATTTGTCAACGATCTATAAAATTCCAATGAATGAAAAGAATGTTCCCTATGTTATTTCCAGTAGGAGGAGGCTCCCTCCGACGATCGTCTCCGTCTTACATTAAATATTTCGATTTAGGGCAAATTAAATGTTAACGCAACAAGTATTACAGTTTTTGTGAGAAAAGGTGATGTCTGTTTAATGCCGGGATTTCCAAGTGTCAAGGAATAATTAGATTTGTGTGTGTCTGGGAAATGGAACATATTAGTGTGAGTCTTGTTGGCTTAAGAGATGATTTCAAACGGAAATTTGAATTGCGGATTATTTGGTTTTAGTGAGCGGAGATTGGATCATTTATTTAATTAAATTAAATGTGTTTATTAGCTAAATTTTGAACGCATATTAATTTACAAATTTAATTTAATTGTTAAACTACTTTAACATTAGATATAAAGTTAAACTATTAATATATAAACAGAATTATTATTATTTCATAAAAATTAAATATTTATCTATTTAACTATTAAAGTTTAACCCTGGAAGCCCAATCATATTTCACTGGCTATAAAGCCTAATGCGTTTGCGAGTAGGTTAAAGGGGATTACGCTTCTAGGGTTAACAAAGGTACCTGTACCAGTATATAGTTGACCGCCGTTCAAATGTGTATTTTTAAAATTAACCTTTTGAATAGTCAACTACTGGCACAGTGGTTTACTATCGGTGCGTTTACCTTATTCAGTCTATAATTATTTTCTATAAACAAGTGGATCGATAATACACAGTTATGCTTAAATTATAGATGTATTGTACAATATATACACACACACATATAAACCTCTTTTCTTAACTGCAATTCCGATCCAAATATTTTTTTCATTATTTAAACATTATTATAACCTATTGAAACAATTTAATTTTTATCTGTCACTTTAGCAAAACTAATCAAATTTCGGTCCATACCCTTAACATAAAATACATTTAATTTATTAACTTGCATCTTTCTATTATGAACAAAAAAATAACATTTGATATTTCCAATTTTTGTCGCTTTTAAGATTCTACCATCTCCTACTTTAACATCAACAGGTATTTCTAAATTTACATTGTCATTATAATATAAATCATTATTAGTTATATGGTCAGTACACCCGCTATCTAATACCCAAACAATTCTATTATCATTTACAAAGTTTTCTACTGTGTTAACGTCTATATCATTCAGGTACGAACTTACATTATTTTCACTATTACGCCCATGATACCCCACATCTCGTTGCCGATCGCCTTCATTGTGTTGCCGCCAACTGCTGCCTTGTCCTCCATGAAACACATTCTATCGGCTGACTCCATAACTCCGGTCTCCATATCCTCTGGGCCTGTTGCCTTAGTGATGCTGGAACTGGTACTGTGTTGGATGATCTGCTTCTAACCACAGTACCTCTGAACTACTGCAACATCTTCCGGTACTTCCTCTTGGACCCATGTTTCTACAATTAATCTTCAAATGTTCAGGTTTTCCACATCCAAAACATGTCTTCCTTTGAAATTTCTTTTCCATCTGCATTTAGCAATTGATTTATTATCTCCCTTATCCCTTAAGTTCCACATTTGGATTTTATTTTTGACAAATTCACACGTTTGATCTGATTCTTTTACGGCATCTATTAAATCTCCAATATAACGTAATGAGTCTGGAAGTGTGCGTAACAAATAACTTAATTTTTCTTTTTCACTTACATTTGCACCTGAATTTTTCAGCTCATTTATTATTTTTCAAAATCTGTGAATAATGTACTGGAATCATCATAGTCTTTTAACTTTAACTTTATCTTTTCTAATCTGTTTCTCACTCATATCTGCAAAGCTGTAGATTCCTTTAAATATATTTGATCAAACCTCATAATATCAAATGTTGATTCTTCTTCGCCAAAAAAATCCATTTGTTCATTTGAGATACTGCTATATGTGTAATTCATAGCTTTTAGATTATTATCATCCCATGTTTCCGGTTTATCAGGTTAATTTTTTAATCTCATTGTTACAACATCGCATTTTTTCCATTTCAAAAATAATAGGATTCGTTTTTTCCAAGTACTGTAATCCTTTCCATTAAACATCTTTATTTTAATTTCATCAGCCATTTTATAGTTAGATTTATTCTTTTCTACGTAATACGTTTTTTATGGTCTAATCTTCAAGCGAGTTTTTTGTAATTGAAACCATGCTCTGCTGCCATGTTAAAATAAATCGGAAGACTCGGTTGCAGAACTTTATGAATATTTATCAACTTACTTTTTACAATTGCATACTAATAACTAAATCATAACTTCTTCTATATAATAAATAACTAACTTCTCGCTTAATCTTCTTTCTTCAGCAGGCGACATGCGACGACAAAATGTATGTAATAGATCTCACTTTGCGCACACACATTATTATATATACATTATATACACAACATATATGTTGAATTTGAGGTTTTCGCGGATGGAAACGTGTTGATTTGTTTTCTCGGGGATTCCACGTTGTTGTTGAGTGTAGGTTCTGAAAAGAACTGGATTCTCGACAGTAGGGAAAGATAGTATGTTCTAAATCCTCCACCTCCACTGTCATGCGCATGCGCGATGACCTTTGACCCCTAACCTATGCGCATGCGCGATGACCTTTGACCCCTAACCTAACCTTGACCTTGACCCCTAACCTTGACCTCGGAACTTCCGGGTTCGACTTCCTGTTTCGACTTCCGGTTTCCGGTTTCGACTTCCGGTTTCCGGTTTCGACTTCCGGTTACCGGTTTCGACTTCCAGATTTCGGCCGCCATTTTCGGAACTTCCAGATGCGCGGGAAAATTCAAAAAATAGACGCGAGGCGGGGAAATTCAAAATTAGACCCTGTTGAGACAAATGAGGTGTGAAGTTGGTTCCAAACATCAACGGGACTAAATACATGAGACTAGACAGACGAGGCTAGAGCCATGGGACTAAATACATGAGACTAGATAGACGGGACTAAATACATGAGACTAGATACATGAAACTAGATACATGGAGCCAGACAGACGAAGCTAAATACATGAGACTAGACAGACGGGGCTAGATACATGAGACTAGACAGACGGGGCTAGATACATGAGACTAGATAGACGGGGCTAGATACATGAGGCTAGACTAGACGGACTAGACTAAACCATTTTAAACCATTTGATGAGAAAAATGAAATCTGGTGTCAGAACGGCTCTAGCATGTGCCTTAAGCGAGATACCGCCCTACCCCACAGTTGATGACGTCATCCGCCGCGGCAGATATTGCTAAACTAATTACCTCGATGCTGATTGGCTGATTAACGAATAAATAATTACAGTTGACCTTTTCCCTCAATTTATATGTAATGGATAAGACTGGACAGACAAGACTAGACAGACAAGACTAGACGAGACTAGTTAGATGAAGCTAGACAGATGGGGGCTAAATACATGAGATTAGACAGACCAAGCTAAATACATGAAACTAGATTAGACTGAACTAAAATATATAAGGGATTGTTTAATTCAAATAAAATATATTTTCGATTGTTTTTCTTATAATTGTTAATAATGTTTATATTATTACTTTCATTTTGTTATCTACGTTTTATTTTGATTTACGGCTTGTTGATTAGACGCAACCGGATGTTTGTTAGTCATAACACCAGGCAAGAACATATTACGGATTGATTCAAATGAGATTATTAGTTTTAGGCCGGACAAGATCGGACAATACCGAACAAGGTCGAACAAGAACGTACAAGACTATACAGACCTTATATTTATCCGAATAATTTCCTATGAGTAAGCGAAATTTCTTATACTTGTCTGTGAACCAGATCGTATTAATGTTTTTCATTTATATAAATATCAAAGAGTTCAATTCTGGCATCCACTTTTCATCTACTTGCATCCACTTTTCATCTACTTGCATCCACTTTTCATCACGCCAAACAGGGTGTGAGGTCTATGTGACCCCACGTTAAACAGGGTGTGAGGTCTATGTGACCCCACGCCAAACAGGGTGTGAGGTCTATGTGACCCCACGCCAAACAGGGTGTGAGGTCTATGTGACCCCACGCTAAACAGGGTGTGAGGTCTATGTGACCCCACGCTAAACAGGGTGTGAGGTCTATGTGACCCCACGCCAAACAGGGTGTGAGGTCTATGTGACCCCACGCTAAACAGGGTGTGAGGTCTATGTAACCCCACGCTAAACAGGGTGTGAGGTCTATGTAACCCCACGCTAAAGTTGGATTAGGTTAGGTTAGGTTAGGTTAGTTGAGTTAACATTAGGGTAGGTTAGCATTATATTAGTTGGGATAGGTTAGGAATGAAGCGCGCCTCATTCCTAACCTATCCCAACTAATCTAATGCTAACCTACCCTAATGTTAACTCAACTAACCTAACCTAACCTAACCTAATCCAACTTTAGCGTGGGGTTACATAGACCTCACACCCTGTTTAGCGTGGGGTTACATAGACCTCACACCCTGTTTAGCGTGGGGTCACATAGACCTCACACCCTGTTTGGCGTGGGGTCACATAGACCTCACACCCTGTTTAGCGTGGGGTCACATAGACCTCACACCCTGTTTAGCGTGGGGTCACATAGACCTCACACCCTGTTTGGCGTGGGGTCACATAGACCTCACACCCTGTTTGGCGTGGGGTCACATAGACCTCACACCCTGTTTAACGTGGGGTCACATAGACCTCACACCCTGTTTGGCGTGATGAAAAGTGGATGCAAGTAGATGAAAAGTGGATGCAAGTAGATGAAAAGTGGATGCCAGAATTGAACTCTTTGATATTTATATAAATGAAAAACATTAATACGATCTGGTTCACAGACAAGTATAAGAAATTTCGCTTACTCATAGGAAATTATTCGGATAAATATAAGGTCTGTATAGTCTTGTACGTTCTTGTTCGACCTTGTTCGGTATTGTCCGATCTTGTCCGGCCTAAAACTAATAATCTCATTTGAATCAATCCGTAATATGTTCTTGCCTGGTGTTATGACTAACAAACATCCGGTTGCGTCTAATCAACAAGCCGTAAATCAAAATAAAACGTAGATAACAAAATGAAAGTAATAATATAAACATTATTAACAATTATAAGAAAAACAATCGAAAATATATTTTATTTGAATTAAACAATCCCTTATATATTTTAGTTCAGTCTAATCTAGTTTCATGTATTTAGCTTGGTCTGTCTAATCTCATGTATTTAGCCCCCATCTGTCTAGCTTCATCTAACTAGTCTCGTCTAGTCTTGTCTGTCTAGTCTTGTCTGTCCAGTCTTATCCATTACATATAAATTGAGGGAAAAGGTCAACTGTAATTATTTATTCGTTAATCAGCCAATCAGCATCGAGGTAATTAGTTTAGCAATATCTGCCGCGGCGGATGACGTCATCAACTGTGGGGTAGGGCGGTATCTCGCTTAAGGCACATGCTAGAGCCGTTCTGACACCAGATTTCATTTTTCTCATCAAATGGTTTAAAATGGTTTAGTCTAGTCCGTCTAGTCTAGCCTCATGTATCTAGCCCCGTCTATCTAGTCTCATGTATCTAGCCCCGTCTGTCTAGTCTCATGTATCTAGCCCCGTCTGTCTAGTCTCATGTATTTAGCTTCGTCTGTCTGGCTCCATGTATCTAGTTTCATGTATCTAGTCTCATGTATTTAGTCCCGTCTATCTAGTCTCATGTATTTAGTCCCATGGCTCTAGCCTCGTCTGTCTAGTCTCATGTATTTAGTCCCGTTGATGTTTGGAACCAACTTCACACCTCATTTGTCTCAACAGGGTCTAATTTTGAATTTCCCCGCCTCGCGTCTATTTTTTGAATTTTCCCGCGCATCTGGAAGTTCCGAAAATGGCGGCCGAAATCTGGAAGTCGAAACCGGTAACCGGAAGTCGAAACCGGAAACCGGAAGTCGAAACCGGAAACCGGAAGTCGAAACCGGAAACCGGAAGTCGAAACAGGAAGTCGAACCCGGAAGTTCCGAGGTCAAGGTTAGGGGTCAAGGTCAAGGTTAGGTTAGGGGTCAAAGGTCATCGCGCATGCGCATAGGTTAGGGGTCAAAGGTCATCGCGCATGCGCATGACAGTGGAGGTGGAGGATTTAGAACATACTATCTTTCCCTACTCTCGACGTTTCGCCGAACTTACATTCGCCATTTTCAAGAGATATAAGTTAAGCTTTAGACGCATGATATGCGGCAGAGATATAATCTGAAAGTCTCACATATCTAAATAGATCTCAGAACAAGCAAATAACATAGCTGACTTGTAGTGCAACTTTTATAGATCTATTGTACCCCACGCTCTTCCTCTAATCGTTGGTATACTTACTCATTTAGAGCGCCTCGTATAGTCCTGATTCCTCTAGGAATTTCTTCATCTGTGTTGGATGCTGGGTTGGATTTCTTCATCTGGGTGTGGAAGATTGCAACTCCACTTCGTTCAAGCAGTGGGCTATAAAGTAAATTTCTTCTCTTGCGGAGTAGTTTTCCGCAGGCAGTTGTATGGAGTTTTCCTCTGTTGAGCTGCAGAATCTGCTGCTGCATTTAGTTTCAGGCAAGATTTTATTCTTTTGTGCTTAAAAGTTTCCAACATTACTTTATATTGTCTTAGCCCTGTAAGTTCTTTCCGAGTTTTTATCCAATGTTTTCTAATTTCTTGACCCACACTTTTGAACTAATCTATCATCATGTACATCCAACAGTATGGACTGTGGACAGCTTAGTCTTCTCTTCCTAGTAAAAGTAATTAACATGGTTTTGCTCGGGTTGAGTTATAGTCCCAACAAAGAACAATAGATGAACAAATTCACAACTTTAAAACAATACTCAAAATCAAGGCAATAACATGTACATTTGCACACATTTGGCTTCAAGAAAGCATACGACTCCATTGACAGACAATCACTCTTCAACGCGCAAGAGAAATATGGACTACACGAAAAAAAAGAAGATTTATCGAACAAACACTGACGGAGACATAATCCAAAGTGAAATTTGTAGGCGAAATCTCAAGTGCATTTAAATTAAAAACCGGGGTAAGACAAGGGGACTGACTATCACCACTACTTTTTAACATAATACTGTACAAAGCGATGATAGAATGGGAGAAAGAACTAAAGAATAATTTGAAGTGGACTCCGATACAGCTGGGAAGTGGAAACAAAGCAGTTCACATACCCTACCTGGCCTTTATTGACGACCTATCAATAATAACGAAGAGCCCAAAGAAAGCGATTGAACGTATAAAATTAAAAGAATACCCGAAAAAAGTAGAACTACAAATTTCCTTTGAAAATAACAGATTCTTTGCAACGAAAACAAACACAAAAGAACTGAAAACAAAGTACGGCAAAGTACATCGAGTCAATCATTTTAAATAGTTAGGAGAAATAATACACCCAACAGGATTGGAAAAGCAAGCGCAGAACGCAAAAATACAAAAATTTGAAAGAGCATTAGCGGTAACACATTCAGGAACAAGATATACGAATGAACAGCTGACTAGTCCCTAGACAGACAAACAGACAGAGAGCCCATATATATATATATATATATATATATATATATATATATATATATATATATATATATATATATATATATATATATATATATATATGTATATATATATATATATATATATATATATATATATATATATATATATATAAATATTTATATATATACCGAAGACGATGCTTAGAGAGTGGGGACTATAATGTGTGTGCGCAAAGTGAGGTTCATCTATTACATACATTTTGTCGTCGCATATCGCCTGCTGAAGAAAGAAGATTAAGCGAGAAGTTAGTTATTCATTATATAGAAGAAGTTATGATTTAGTTATTAGTATGCAATTGTAAAAAGTAAGTTAATAAATATTCATAAAGTTCTGCAACCTAGTCTTCCGATTTATTTTAACATGGCATGTTAAAATATAAATATAACAAGTTAATATATATATATATATATATATATATATATATATATATATATATATATATATATATATATTATATAAAGAGTAAAATATTTGCATTTTTACTACACAAGCGGTAGAATTCAGGTAATACGATCGACTAACGTTTGTCTAAGAGTCTCTTGTATTTCATTCCGAACGCCGCGCCGGTGCAACCATGAACTCAAAAATAGACATGGATGGTATGAACAATATGTACGCTTGGCTTATGACTTGGGCGACGGTTAGACATAGTTGATTTTATTTGCAGTTTTTGGTTTGTTTTATATTTTGTATTTTTGCTGCGGTTTGTGTTCTCTAGTGGTTCCACCTGTTATAAAATCTCTTAAATGGGTGTCGTTGAGCTTCTTGTTTCTAGGAACATCTTGGTATGTTCCTCATCACTTTGGTTTCTGAGTCAATTGCTGCGTAGTGGTCGATTAAAATTTCCAGACTACTTTTACGTCTGTAACTAGTTTTTTTCCAGTATGTTCGTCACTTCGGCGTCCTTTCAATGTCACTGACGTCATTATCGTTCTAATGCACACCTTACTTCGCAGGAATTTTCCAACTTTAATTTATTTTAATAGATTTGATTTTTTTGTTGGTTATGCTATGCCGGTCGGTTGGTGTCCAAAATTTTGTAAATAAATTGTTCATGAGGCTACCATGGATCTCTTTACGTAATATAATCTCCGACTTTTATTCAACGTTATATGAGGTTATACGTCGTTAGAATTTGTTCAGGGTAATGAATTCTTTGTATATAATTAAAAAATCTTTTACTTTGTTTTTTGTAAGTTTTGAAAAAGATTTATTGAATCAATAGAAACGTCGACTTGAGAAGCATTTGAGTTCGTTTTTGTTGATCGTATTACCCGAATTCTACCATTTGTGTAGTAAAAATCCAAATCTTTTATTATATACATATATATATATATATATATATATATATATATATATATATATATATATATAAATATATATATATATATATATGTCCATTAACACCTTGTGGGGTATTGTCTGCTCCCCTCTGGAGCTCCTTTATCCTTTTGTTGCGGTGGCTCAGTCCGCGTTTTCTGTTTTCCATTCATAGGTTCTTATGTGTTTTTGTTTCTTATGCTGTTTCTTACCATTACTTTCTGTCTTTGACCTTCTTCTTCCATTCTGTGACTCCCATTATTCGCGTGTATTTGGGCCTGCCATCTTATTTTTGGCCTTCTTCGTGGTCTACTGAGTGGTGGTTTCCAGTTTGTAATTCTCTACGTTATGGAGTCTTCGGTTTTTCTTTGTATATGGCCATACCAGCTAAGCCTCAGTGCTTTTATGAATCCCACTATGGCTTCCACTTCTAGGCTACTTTTTATTCTTTCGTTTCTTAGAAGTCTTTTTTCTTTGGGCCCAGTGTTCTTCTTATAATTCTTCTTACCAGTATTCTCATTCTTTCCTCGTTTCTTTTGGTCAGGCACATTGTCGCTAATTTCGAAATATCTGTTGTTGCTTCCGTTTACTGTCACTCCTAGGTATTTGTAGCTGTTTAGCTGTTGGAATATGTATTGGGCTATTTGAATCATTGTCTGTCGATCTTCTTCATGCGTACGTGCACTAGGGATGTACTTTGTTTTCTTTCCATTGACGGTTAATCTTCTTATGCGTGTGCCTCTTTGATGATTGTTGCCATAGTTTTGTCTAGGCTATTTTTGCTTGTTGCCTAGCAGTGCAAGGTCATCTGCGTAACCAATTATCTGTTTCGTTTTGTATTAATGATTTGTTGTTTCCCACTTTGCTGAATATGCCTTCTAGCGTGATGTTAAAACGTATTGTTGACAGTCCGTCGCCCTGTCCTTAACTTCGTGTTGTGGTAGTCTATATTCTTGGAGGTCTTCTTCTTTTTGTGAGTTTATCCATTTTTTCTATGTTGTGCTTTTCTCCTGACACTCTTCAACAAACCATTGTTTTGCCGATTTATTTTTTTCCAGGCCTATTGTCTGCTCAGTCTATTATGGTTTTCTTTATTCTGCTGCAGTCTTCTCCTATTGTTGTTGTTTCCTCGGTGGCGAGTTTGTGTTCAATTGCAGAACTATAATCTCTTCCTGTCCTTTCAGTATTTAGCTTCTTTAGGTTCCATTTCCTTTCTCTTTCTTCCTTTATGTTGTTCCGGATTATTATCTCTTTCATTCTTGCTATTACTACGATCTATTGTATTCTAATGGTTTCTTACATTTCTTTGGGGTGAGCACATGGTCTATTTGGTTTCCATGTGTTTGTTACTGCTGCTAGGTTGCATACTCGCGAGCCCTTAACGTTTGTTTTGTCGTGTATTGTTTCTTTTCCTGCAACGTCTCGGTTTTGTTCCTCTTTCGCGATTTTCCCATTAAAGTCGCCGATTATAATTAGAATATCGTTTCTGGATATTTCCTCACAGATATCTTCGAGCTTGTCATAGAATTTCAGCTTAGTGTCTTCCTCCATTTCTTCAGTGGGCGCATATACGTTGACTATCGTTATGCTGGCTTCTTTTCTGTTCTTATGTACGCCATTCTGCCGTTTACTGCTTTGAATTGGATTATTTTCCATCTTCCATAGTTGTTGACCATGAAAGCGGTGCCAGTTTTACCCGTTCCTTTTCTCCAGAGAAGTATAGCGTGAAGTTCTTTCTGTCTATTCTTCCTTTACTTTTCCACTTCATCTCTTGCAGCTCCAGTATTTCTAGTTCGTATTTGGTCATTTCGTTTGCTATTGCGTGTTCAAAGCTGTTAACGTCGTTCTTCCATGACCCAATTCTTGTTCTTTTGATTTTTTTTTCTTTTTGTTTGTGGGTTTTGTTTTTTCTTTCTCTTCTCTTGTACTTGGCCGTTGCGTTGTCGTTATCTGTGTGTCTCTTCCTCCGGTTTCCTGTAGTTTTTTGCTATTAGTTTGTTCTTTTCGCGGCTACATTCCAACACTTTTCCATTGATTGTTTCTTTTTGGAATCCTATCTTTATGTTTACGTTCGCATCCTTCATCCTCTCTGCTTTAGCCACGTTTCTTATTTTCTTCAGGATACTTTGTTTTTGTTTTTTAGTATGTTCATTTTTTCGTTCCAGTCTACCATTTGTACCACGCATTTGTTGTCCAGGATTTGTCTAGCGTTCCTAATTGTCGTATTAATTCCCATTTCTTTTGTTATACTTTTTACCGTGTGGATTTTCCATTCTTCGTTTGAAACGTTTTTTTAGGTCATTGCATGTGATTACTAGGTTATGCTTGATTTTATCTTTTTCTGCTCTTTCAATTTTCCCCTACAGTTCTTCATTTTCTTGAACATTTCTTCTCTCTTCGTTTTTTCCAACTTTATTTTTCCAACTCTTTCATGGCTTATCTGCTTTCTATTCTGCGTGACTTTATGTCTTGTTTCATCTCTTATAGTATTTTTTTAAATGAAAAATGTCCGCTTTTATAGCTGTGGGCATTAGGCTGTCTTTATCTCTGTTCTTTATTTTTTGTTTTTGTTTCATTTCGGGATCTTCGGTGGCTTCGAAGCTTCTTCAGATAACAGTAGACAAAACTAGACCAGCCTAGTCGGGACTAGACAAATTTAGTAAAAGAATAGACAAGTTTATGCTAGATAAGAATCGACTTGATTTTGGGACCAGATTACTCTAGATAAGACTCTACAAGATCATCTTAGACCGGTGGTTCTTAACCTGGGGTGCCCGCACCCTTGGGGGTGCGAGAAGGTATTTTTGAAGGTAAAAAACCTTAGAATATAAATTATTAAATAGTATTTCTTAAATTTTTGATAATAAAATATTTGAAAACTATAGTAATCCCCCCAATAACGCGAAAGTCTATTAGATATATTAAAGCGATCACGGGCGTAGCCAGGGGGGTTTGGGGGTTCATACCCCTCTCCCGAAATATGCAATATATAATATAAATATTATATTGAAATAAGGAGAAACGAGGAGAGACGCGACGAGGAGAATTCTTTGCAAGAGAGCATGGTAGGTGTGCAGTTTAGGAACGCTTGTGTGTCAGTTTTAAAAAGTAAAATGGCGCATTTCCCTTATTGTTTTTTCTTCCAACCCCCCCAAAAATTTCAACCCCCACTCCCTCCCTCGTATTCAATCGATATTATTAATATGGAATCGATTCTTTTGTGAAGAAATCGATGCTGCTCATAGCTACCGTACCTATATCACATCGAAATACGATGGCTCTCTAAAGGCCGCATGCTTAACAGGGTTTTTGAATTGCGTGAAGAAATTATTCAGTTACTGACTAGTCAATACTGTGAAACAGTAACAGATTTTGAAAGTAAGGATGCAATACTGAGACTCGCCTACTTAGCAGCTAAATTTAGTCACTTGAATGAATTGAACATATCAATCCAATAATTTGGTAAACACATAATAATAGCTAGTGAAATAGTATATTAAAGGACGAGTTCAGTAAGCGTAATTTTACAGCACGCGTCCAATTTTGGAAAACGACGAGCGTAGCGAGGAGTTTTCTAATGGACAAGTGATGAAAAACGCCTAACAAACGAGTTTTTTGTAGTATTTTTTCTATTTTGCGCCATTTTATGCCATTTTAGGCCGTTTCAAAATAAAAAAATCGCCCATACATGTTTATCAAATTTTATGGTGGTTAGTAACACTGATAACTGACACTTGAAAATAATTTAATTGTCATTATTAAAATGTCTGAAGAAATATTTTGTACTCCACCGGAGTTAAAAGAAATAGCTGTCAATACACTAAACAAATTATTGCCAGATAAGTCGCGAAGAAGATACGAGAAAGAATATTGTAAATTTGAAGAGTGGTGCAGTCTACATCAAGTTAAAGTTGTATCAGAAAATGTTTTGCTTGCGTATTTGGAAATACAACGTAATAAGTATAAATCATCAACTTTGTGGTCGATGTATTCTATGTTGAGGTCCTGTATAGCTATAGAAAAGGAGGTAGACATATCCAAATATTGTAAATTGCAGGCCTTGTTGAAACGGATATCTCAGGGCTATGTACCTAAAAAGTCAAAAATTTTAGAAGAAGATATTCAAAAATTTATAAGGGACGCAGATGATTAGTCCTATCTGGCTATGAAGGTGGGTAACTTTGTATGTATATCTCAGCTTTGTATGTAATGGTATTCATTATAGATTGTCTTGATAATGGGATATAATGGTGCCCTTTGACGTCAGGAATTATAGATATATATACAGATATGTCTGTCGATGACATAGAATACAGATCTGATTCCATCATTGTGTCTGTATCTAAAACAAAAAAATACATACCGAGAATATTTGTAATTACTGATCCTCATTGGATTGATTTAATTAAAAAATATGCTAACTTACGTCCTTATAATGTTACACATAAGAGATTTTTCTTAACTTTTCGTAACGGGCATTGTATTAATAATCCAATTGGTATTAATATTATGGGAGAATATCAAAAGACATTGCGACATTTCTCAAGTTACCAAACTCCAATCTTTATACTGGACATTGTTTCCGAAAAAGTAGTGCGACACATTTGGCCAACCATGGTGGTGATTTGTTGACAGTAAAAAATCATGGTGGTTGGAAGTTTTCTACTGTTGCGGAGGGGTATGTTGACGCTTCATTAAAAGAAGATTGAAATATCCAAAATGCTTGGATCCGAACAAGCAAATATAAACTTACCTGGATGTTCTTCTAGTGCCCCACATTTGCAATTTGATGGCAACAGTAGTAGTAGCAGTGTATACAATGTCCCTGGTGTGAGTGTTACTGCTCAAGAATCCAATGTAACTATAAATGTATTTAATAATTGTACCATTGAAAATAATTTAAAATAAATATGTTATATCGTTTTTTATCATTAGTTAATTAAATTTGTGTATTCACGATTTCCACACATCTTCTTCAAGTGCCATCTCCTCTTAGAAGGTTGGCTATCATCTTAGCTATTTTTACTTTTGATTTTGTAGCTCTTAACAACTAAACGGAACAATATTTTTACCATTTTCTTAGGTTATTTAACCAGGAAATGTGTCTTCTATATCTTACATTCATCTTAGCTACATTTGAAACTTCCCGTTGCTTTCCTGATTCAATGCCGTTGACTATATCCTATATTTTGTACGCCTTTGGGGGCGATTTCTCACCCCCAGGACAATACAGTGCCCTTCCGATATCATTTGATATAGGTTGATTTCTTATACCGGCGCACATTTGGTCTATTACTTAATATTAATATATTATTATATTACTTTTAAGTCCCATAAAGAAAGAAAAATAAAATTTGACACTAAAATAATTTGACGTTTCAAATGATAATTTTCTTGAAACCAAATTCACTTTGTTTTTAACACATTTTTTAACACTAACACCAATCTAAAGTTAACTTTTTGTTTTTTCACTATAAATTTCTCTATATAAACTTTATACCACTCAAAAAATACATAATTTCAAGGAGCAAATTTTTGTTGTGGTTTCACACATCACATAACCCCAAAACATTCTCGCCGAAAATTTGACATCACTGACAACTCTGAATTTCTGTGCCAACTTTGAATAAATTAATTAACTAACTATATTACAGCACTCGGCGAGCCATTACAGCACGTATATGAGTGCTGTAATAAGTCTATTACAGACGCAAAATAGAAAAAAATATTTTCATTTATTATAAAACTAGAAATTTGGATAAGTCGAGTTGAAAATGTGAATTTTTCAAACTTTCCCTTGCTTGATTCATTTGTTGTGAAAAATGAAAAAATACAATTATATCCGACATTACAATACATTTGAAACGATTGAACTAATCATTCAATGGATATTTCTCTACTGGAAATATTACCAAAACTCGGATATGGATACTGGATCCATTTCTATCTAACCTAAATTCGATGGATGATAGTGGCAGAGCCTCTCAGAGAAAATGCGAGGCGCGATGCAACAGATATTTGGAGGCCCCTCCTACATCCATTAAAAAGTAAAAACTTAGAGGAAGAAAAAATTAGTTTTTGTTATGGAATTAAATATTTATTAATAAGCTGAATAAGTAATTTTCTTAGCAAATGCTTTTCGCGCTTTAGCATCAGCAAATTCGGTTATAATTCGGTTGGAATCTTGGAAAGTGAGGCCCCTTAAATTATGAGGCCCGTGGCAACTGCCCCTTCTGAGTATTCACAAGTATTATAATGAATAAGCAGCAACAGCCTAGCCATTAATAAAAATAATATTGTTTTGTATTTGATATATAAAATGTACAAGTTTTTTTAAATAAACAATAAATTTTGCAAAAAAAAAATGTGGAAAAAATTGACACATTATTCAATGGGCCGCGGAGACCTATTTTCAGATTCAAATGGGTGCGGCTCACTTAAAAGGTTAAGAAACACTGTCTTAGACTGATCAGAATTATTCTTAGATGATACAATATTAGAGAAATATATCGATAATAAAATCGCCTGTGATTGGACGGATTGGAATTTGGTTTCTCCCAAAGTAAAGAAAGTTGCATTCAGCAGACAGCCATTGAATATATTTCCCATTTATTTTTAAATATGCATTTTGTATCGTTTTTATTTACAGTGTGAAGGATATTTTCATATCTATTGTGGATTCAGACTAAATTCGTACCAAACACCGAGAAAGTAACACAACAAAACCTAAGTCTAATATTAAAAAGTATTCTGGTCAGTACGTATGTATTAAAAGTTTGGACGTCGTTTAATCAGCCATAGTTGCAGAATATATAATGATAAATTTATAGGGATGTATTATGTACTATTTGAGATTTACGAATAGAATATTAGTTATTGCCTCAGTTTAATAATCCACCGTGTAATGCTGTTGGTGTGGTGAAAACAAGATGTCAGAAATGCAACATTAAATTGTTTGAAAGTGTTTGAAAATTTAATTTATGTTTCAGTTGCTGTCGTTGTGGCTTTCTTCATATGCTGGGCACCGTTTCATGCGCAACGTTTATTAGCAATATATGGGCAGCCCGATTCGAATAATATGGTCACTGCATTCCGGATTCTGACTTACATCAGTGGCGTTCTCTACTTTCTGTCTACATCAGTGAATCCATTTCTCTATCATATTATGTCAAATAAATTCAGAGAAGCTTTCAAGGTAAGTAATTACTATTTGATTCTTTTTTACAAAAATTATTTTGCTTTCTTCCAAATATTTAGCAAATGAAATATAACATAATAACAAAATAAATAAAAATGTCAGTTTAGTAATATTTATAGGAATCAATAACTTAAGAACAATCAATGAAACTAAAAATTTAAGCAAAGAATATACACTACATACCTACACTATATACCCACACTACGAATTTTATTAATAATCACAAAATATTTTAAATTTTTTGAAGATTTATTAAATTATAGTTTTGTAGTTGTATTATATCTAAATTTTAGATTGTATTTCTAGAGGTAACTCTATATACTGCAACCTTTACAGACCTATCGATCTATTTAATTATTGATATATTACTCATTTAGAACTCTTATTCCAACCCTGCTTCTTTTAAGAATGTTTGAATTGGGTTAAAATATTGAATTTTCTGTAGGAAAATCCTCAATTTCTCCCCCTTTTGTGGGGTAGGAAATTCTTCCTTCCTCCTTTTGGGGATCAATGCTCTGCAGATTTTATGTATAGCGGTTTCCTCTACAGACTCGACAGCGCAATATCCGGTTAGTGTCTGCTGTCTGTCAATCTCCAAAGCGTATTGATATTAAATTTTGTCCAAGCTTCATTCTGTATCTGGTTATTATTTCCCAAGGTTTCTTTAGATTTTCTTAGATTGCAGCTTTTTACAAGTTATTTATTATTATTCATATCTTATTTATAAGGTGTCTTATCTTTTCATATTTGGTTTTCATTCCAACTTAGATAAAACTTAGGAGGACTTATTAAGCCGGACTTACGATAGAATTTTAGAATTCACTATTTAGAAGGCTGCATTTTCCTCGATACGACTCGTCGCCCAACGCGATTTGGCCCAATTTCTTGCGGAGCCCAAATTCGACTGTCTTCGCAAGTGCTTTCGCTATTCTTAGATGCAAAAGTGATAAGCCTTCTAGTCACAGATAGCAATAGATAGCCGAGCAAAAATTGCATCAACGTGAAATGACCAATCATGCTCGGCATGTAAACCCACTACTTCCAAAGAAATTACAAAATTTATCGGAATGATGATGGATGAAATGATTTGGATGGGTCTAGTACAGACACCGCTCATTAGATGTTTGCCAAAGGACCCTATTTACAAATTTCCATTTCCACGCAGCAGAATGTTCCGCAATCGTTTTGAATTACTATTAGCAAACTAGCATTTTGTAAATAACAAAACTACAGGACAGAGTAGCAGATTTGGCAAAGTTTTACCTACCTCTCACAAACAGACAATAACCCAACAGTTTTTTCACCAGACCAAGATATTGTAGTCGATGAAAAAATATTCAGTCAATATATACCAAAATCGCATAAGTATGGTAACAAATTATTCAAACTGTGCTCCAGTAGTACACATGTTTTGTGGAAGTATATTCTGGACGAGATACTAGCGAGAGAAAACATATTGGCATTGCTGAAGACGTGTCGATTCAACTTGCAGATAAATTATTAAATGTTATATAATGAATTTATATATAGGTAATTTATATATAGGTAATTTATATATAGGTAATATAGGTGACAAGGTGAGTCGGCGACGAACGTGTTAAATCGGTGTCCCTAGTTTACTAGATTAACTATATCTTTTTGTGGAACACGCCACTACGCCACTAACCTAAGTCCTAATTTCTCCGTTTCATTGACTTCTAACTTTATAGTAGTCTTACTATGTATCCTAGCGTTAAAAAGAATAATTTAAACTCTTTTACAAATATAAACATTGTAATGAAAATTTCTTCAGTGTTAAAACATTTCTTTCCAGTAGATTGATAAATTGAATTGATAATTCTGATTATTATTTCTTTTTCTTATTCCCAATGTGTAGTTAATAAACAATAATTGTAAATATCGCTATTTTTTTAAGTTATTTATTGGGTTATTTAAAAACAAATGTTCAGTATCAAAGGTTCGGCAAGCAAAGCAGTAAAATGCAAAATTTCCTATATTTATACTTTAATTTATTATTATTAAATAGTAACATTATTTGCAATCTCTCCACTTTGCAAGAAAATCAGATTTATAATATGAAATAATAAAAATATTTATTTCACCTTCAATAGTTACGAGGCATATTATTTGAATTAACATAGAGTAAATATAATTCAGTTTGAATAACACTATTTGTTGGTACATATTTTACACATTTTACACTCTTGTTAGCACAGAAATCCCTGGTTATCTAAATCTTCCGCCAGGAATTCTTCTCTGGAGTAAAATACTGACTAACATAAATGCTTTTAGTTTGTTTTTGAAGTTTTTTTATTTAGTGATTTAATTTTGACAGAGAGTTCGCTTACAACTTGGTTTGGTTAATGGTTAACCCCGAAAGCGGGGTATGATTAAATTATCTCTTGTTCGCGTTTCATAAGCATGATTATTTGAATGAATATTGAAGATTGAAAACTTTTTGTGGACATAACATTAACAGATGAGCATATAACATGCCGGTATGGGAAATATTTTAAGTTTCTTGAATATCGATCTGCAACTATCAGTTGGATGGGCTCCTACGATAGCTCGAACAGCTCGCTTTTGTAGAAGAAAAGTTCTTGATGCAGCGGAAGCCCCCACAGCATAAATCCATATGTTGCCATACTATGGAAGCGTGCATAGTAGGTGAGCTCTGCAGCTGCTTCGTTTACTATAAAAGTAATCCTTCTAATGGAAAATATTGATGCCGAGAGGTTATCGCTCATGTAATGTATGTGTTGTTTCCATGTTAGTGAGCTGTCTAAATGGAATCCCAGAAAAGTAATTTCATTTTGTTCGATCATATTTTTTGCAGTAAATATTAAATGTTGCGTTTTTCAGTGTTGAGTACAAAGTAATTTGCATTTTTCCATTTGTAAGCATTATCTAAGGCTGAATCTGATCGTAGTTTGGGGATTTTTCTGTCGTTATCGATATTGATAATGATATATCATCCACGAAGATGCATGCTCTGTAGGTGTTAACATTCACTGACAAATAGTTTCTAAAGACAATGAACAATATAGGACCCAATATTGAACCTTGGGGGAAACCAAAAGTTTCAGACTCTCTTCTTGAGACTGTCTTTCTTCCAATCGACTATTTGCTTGCAGTTCTCAAGGTACGATTTTAGTATTGCTTCTGCCTTCCCTCTGATGCCGTAGAAGTACAATCTCTCTATTAGTATCTGGTGGTTTACGCAGTGAAAAGCTTTGCTTAAGTTAATATAGTAGACCATTGCTTCTTTTCTGTCTTCAAAGGCTTCAAGTATCGATTCCACTACTTCTATAAGTGCTGTTACTGTTTGTTTTTTCTTTCTATGAAATTTACTAACCGTTTTTTTAATAGAGTATATTATTTAATAGAGTAATAGGGATTCAATAATTTTTGACACAACAGGTATAACTAAAATTGGCCTAAAGTTACTGCACACATTCGGGTCGCCTTTCATGTGGATAGGTATGACTTTGCCGAGTTCTGGTGTTGTTGGAAAGATTCCTTCGTCAAATCAGCTGTTTATTTTGTTGCATAGAGGGTTTGCTGTGGTAAATATCTTCTGGCATATCATAATGGCAATTCTTATTTTTGACACTGCTGCTCGAAACAAGTCTATAGAGGAGTAATCAAACCACTCTCTCTCAAATTCTTGAGCCAGGAGGTATGTCGTCTTCCCGGGCTCCTCTTTCCTGATATTTTTCCCTGCATAATGAGTTATAGTAATTAATAACGATCTCCTCACATGACGTGGCCCAGATATTGAGGTTTTCTGGTTTTTATTGTTTTAATGAGTTCTCGTTCTTTATTCATCTGAGCTAATACTGCTTCATTTGTTTTCCTCTTGGTCCATGGCATTCTTAACATACGTCGTACACCCATAGTTCGAACGCTTGGATTTTATCCGAATCTTGTTTCTTCAACGTCCATGCCTACATTCCATATAGAAGGATTGTGAAGACGTAACATCTTACGAGTCTGATTCTGATTTTCATGCTTAGGTATCTGTTGGTTACAAGATTTTTAATTTTCTGGTTTTGTACTTGTTCGTTTGTGTATGATTTTCAAAAAGATAAGTGTGTATTTCATGAGGCTTATAAACCTGTATTCAGAGCAGTCCTTCGCATTAGGTTTTTTCAGCATTACTGTGAATGTCGATTTCAGCCATTGTCGAGGTATTTTGCCTGTTGTATATATCGTGTTGAACAGACCAATCAGTTGTTGTAAGATGTCTTCTGCGATTAATTTGATGATGTCGGTGAAAACCTCATCTGGTCCAGCTGCTTTGCCATTTTTCGGGTTCTTAATTGCGCATTTAACCTCTTCTCTAGTTATTTTTAATGCGGGTGTTTCGATATTTATATATTTATCCTCCGCTCTGTTGGCTCCGAAAAGTTCTTTTAAATACTCTTCCCATATCTTTATTTTCAGTGTGGAGTCCAGGATGATGTTACCGTCTTTGTTTTACAATAGGCCACCTTGCCTCTTTTTCGCTAGTCATGTAAGCTCTTTGACTTTCTTGTGCAAGTTGAATGTATCGTAGTTTGCCTGCGGTGCTTCTATTTCATTGCACCTATCCGTCATGTATTTCTACTTTGCTTCTCTAATCCGTTTTCAAATCAGTGTATGTATTTCTTTGTATTTTAAAATTTCGTTGTTTTTATGTTTGCGGTGCGTGTCTATTAGTCCGAGTATTTCTGGTGTCATTCAGTCTTGCTTTTTCTTTACTTGTCTGATATTAAGTTTGTCATTTGCTTTATGCATTAGTGCTTTCTTGATCTTTCCCAACTTGACATTTGCATCACCGTTTGTATCATTTGTTTCCTCTTGGATTTCTTGTAGTTTTTCCGGGATATCTTGTTTTATCTCCGATACAATGAGATTACCCTTTAGTAGTTCTAGATTTAATGTAGACATATCATATTGTTCTTTTGGGTTTTTTTAGTCTTATATTAAGCTTCGCCACTATAGGGTTTATTTCTGCAGCGTTTATTAATTAGTATATAATCGATTTGGTTTCTGATTATTTGATCTTCGCTGTGTTTGGGAGATGTCCATGTGTAGAGTCTGCATTCGTGTAGTTTGTAACGTAAAGTAAGTGTTAGCCATGATTCGTTGGTTAATTTGACAGAATTCCACTAATCTTTCTCCTCTATCATTAGTTTGACCCAGTCCATATTGCCCTGTGCAATTATCAACACATTTTTTGCCAACCTTCTCATTTAACCGAAATTTAAACCGTACAAGCAACCGAATATAATTGTTATATCGTGCTTTTTCGCTATTCTTAGCACATCGTTCAGATCAGCGTAATATTCTTCTGCTTCGTCATCTGTCTTATCTGTCGTTGGCGCATTTATTTGAATGATGTTTACTGTACCTGCCTGAGATTCTAACTGTATGAGTATTATTCGTTCGATGTATTGTATGACGTTTGTAACGGATTTATTGTTTTTTGATTACTAGGACAGCTACTCCATACAAATGTTGGATGTTGTGGATGTTTTATTCCAGAGTAATACATGATAACATTGTTGGTTGCACATTGTCCTCTTCCTGGCCGTCTGACGTCTGCCACTCCTAAGATACCTAACTGTAATCTCTCCATTTCCATTACTACGTTATTCATTTTGCCTGATTGGAACATGCTTCTCACATTCCATGTCGCTCTTTTTGGTGTTGGTGTTAATTTTGGTCGTTATGCTGCAGAAAGAACTGAATTTCTGTACCGCTTATTAATTAGCTAAGCTAATTTCAATGCATTCCTCCCCGGAGATTCGATCGCAGGAATATAAGCTCCGGAACATTTTGTATTGATTTTAGGCATTATGATGTGTGTACTTGGGATGTCTTATAGACCTTTACTGCGGTAGCTTCCCGTTTCATTCCGCATCACCATGCCGTTGACCAGTTTGGCAGTTCATCCGCCTTTGGGAGGGATTTCTCACTCCCGGGGCAAGGAGTTGCCCCACCCCTGCCAGCTCCACCACACGAAGCTGTTGGCTGGCAAGGGCGTGCTGCTTATACAGGGTGATCAGCAGGGTGCACCACGTGCAGGTGAGGTTATCAATTGGATCGGCATCGCAGTCACCCCTTGCACCCCTTGGTAGTAAATATATGGTGGTAAATATATATATATATATATATATATATATATATATGTGTGTGTATATATATGTATATATATATATATATATATATATATATATATATATATATATATATTGTATATATAAAACTAAAATGTGTAAATTAGATAATCATATGTTATTCCTAATTTAGCGCACTTATTATAACATCCAGGGATGTGTAAATAAAACTAACATTATATTTCTAGTAGATTCTAAAGGCCGGTCCAAACGCTACGTTTTGGGCAACCTTTTGTCTGCACAGTTCAACACGTTGCAGATAAAACATTGCGTGTAGATAGGAAAAGTGCGCAGTTTTGAAAACGGTGCGATGACGGTGCTGTTGCAGCGATAACTGAGCTACAGATCATAGATAGCCAGGAGCTGTGCAGATAAATCGGCGCATGTAGACGGTAGCTCCGTTTTCCGATTTATTTTGTTCGAAAATGATCCGACTAGTTGCTCATCCATAACGATTTCACTAAATCTGTGCGAAATGCACAGATATATCTGCACCGTGTAGACACTATAAAAATTGCAACGTTTTTATTCCGTCCTATGACTGCGCAAACAAAAGGTTGTGCAAAACGTAGCGTCTGGAACGCCCTTAATATTAACCACATGTTCAGACAAAGCCACACACATGCTGTTTTAATATACAACATTATAAATATAGACGTGTATTTTGACCTTATTAAAATATACAAGAATAAATTGTAAATCTTCCAATACGTGTGATAAAGGTAGTATATAATAATAATAATCGTAAATACGTGTAATAAATAATCTTTTCATTTATAGGTAAGATTATATTTTAATAATTTATTGTACATATTTGTCAATAAAACCATTTATAGCTACAGCTAAAGTGAATTATTTAAAACCTAATCTTTTTAAAGATTACAAAATCAAAAGATTTTAAAGATTTTAATACCTTTATCACACATATTTAAAGATTTACAATTTATTCTTGTATATTTTATTAATATCAAAATACACGTCTATATTTATAATGTTGTATATTAAAACAGCATGTGTGTGTCTTTTTGTGAACATGTGGTTAATCTTAGAATCCACACGAACATAATGTTAGTTATATTTACAAATCCCTAGATGTTATTATAAGGGCGCTAAATCAAGAGCAGGATATGAGATTATCCAATTTACACCTCCGCTGCTAGGGGGGTTTTCACCTTGTAAGAAAAAGGGTACCCCTAGCAGCGGAGCTGAAAATTGGATAATCATATCTATTCCTAATTTAGCGCCCTTATTATAACATCTAGGTATTTGTAAATATAACTAAGATATGTTGTTTTACCCCGTTTGCGAGGTGTGTGTTCTCTTGTGCACTCAAGCAGCTATTGACGGTTCTCTTTCGATTGGGTGTTGATTCTATTCCACATCTCTTTACTTTTGTTTGTGGTGTTTTTTATGAGTTGCAGGTTTCTAGTTCTGAAGTGGTTCTCTGTCTTCAATTTGTATTTTATTTTTAGGGTTAAATACATATGTTGTGATGGCTTTTTTGATCCTTGCAACTTTATATGACGGGTCCAAAAGATTTTTTTCTCTATTGAAGCCCTAACTAGCTCTGGGTTTTGATCTGGATTCATTTTCAATTGTTATGATATTTTATTTCCAGTAAGCATTGTAGTAACAACATTAAGCCGCTAAGATTCTAACATATTTACGGCCAGCGCGTAATAGGATTCTTGGAAAATAAATTAATTGGTTCTGATAAAAGCAAAGCCTCAATCAAAAATTTCATGGAACAGAATTGGTTAGATCATAGGTTCTCAACGTGGCCGATAACGCCCCCACGTGGGCGTTTGAGACTTTTAGGGGGCAGTAGAAGACCCAGAGAATATTAGGGGGAGTTGCAACGGCACAGAGGGGACATGACATGGACAAGTTTGCAATGAAACAGTCTAAAAAAGACAAAAAACACGCTAATCACGTACTGAAGTAAAGTAAACTTAAAATTGGTAAATTTTTGTTCATGTATGAATTGTAATTTTGTTGTAATTGCTTATCATGTGTACGAAAATTCATATACACTTAACCGCAAAGCAAAATTAACGCCACACATATACATTTCGATTTATTTTAATTGTCGTCAATATTATTATACATTTTGAAAACATATTAAGAATAGAACACCTAAACAGAATTATTTCGATAATAATAATAAATTTGACTTAAATAATTGTGGAGAATAAACGAAAACCAAAAATATGGTTTATTTAACAAAATTATGTAAACTGATAATTATTATTATACACACGAATACAGCTTCTTGTAAAAGGTTTTCGGCTTACCAATAAGTAGTGTTACCACCTCCAGATGTTATTACAGCCTGACATCGCCGGGGCATACTTTCAATTAGAGATTTAATCGTTTCTTGAGGGATATTTTCCCATACGCGGATAAAACTTTGTCGCAGCTCGTCTAAGCTGTTAAGTTGTGGATGTTGACTCTAACCCGGCGCCCCATTATGTCCCAAAAGATGCTCTATTGGGTTCAGGTCTGGACTGCAGGTCGGCCACTCCTAGACATGAATATTAACATAATTTACATATTCAGTAGCAATATGTGCCACATGTGGCCTAGCATTATTCTGCATAAGAACGAATCCATCCCCAATGTAAGATGCAAAAGGTACCACAAAATGTTCTAAAATGTCTATTATGTATCGTTCAGAATGCAGACGTCTACCATCAACAATCAAATGCTCTGTGTGAACTCTGTTAAAGATATTTCACCCCATACAACTACTAAGCCACCTCCATATTAAGTGGTTTCTCGAATATTACAAGCGGAATATCTTCCGTTTGGCCTTCTGTACACTCTTGGGCGGCGATCAGAGTTCACAAGGCAAAACCTTGACTCATCTGTAAATAATACTTGCTCCCAATCATGGATTTCCCAATCCACATGCCTCCTTGCAAAAGCCATTCTGTTTCTTCGGTGGTCTTCAGACAAATCTGGGACCAGTAGCTACTACCCGAGGTTGTAAATTTGAAGCACGAAGTCATGGTCTTATGGTATCTTGACTAACAGCAGTGCCATAAACCTCAACAAGTTTTACTTGGAGACTTCGTGCAGTTGTGAACCGTTCGCTCAGTGTTCGAAGCATTAAAAATCAGTCCTCCACGGCATTAGTAGCTTGTGGTCTGCCTTGACCAGGTCGTCTAGCGTGATCTTTCTTCTCTATAAACCGATGCAGAACCCTACCGACCGTTGTATGAGACACTCCATAGCCAAGTTGGCGATTTGTTAGTCCTTCATTAGATACAGTTACAATTTCAACACATTCATCACGATTTAAATTTTGTGTAGCACTTTGCATTGCGAGCAGAAGTATTTCGCAAATGACAATTATCGTATCTATTGATAAAACAAGTGAAAACCAATTTTAGAAGCGAGGTTTAATTATTGCAAAAACAAACTACTTATGAAAATCTGTTATGACTTCGAGATTAAATAAATAGGACAGCTAAAACCTACAACAGGTGTAACAATAAACGTTATTATTATACTTGTAATTGATGAATCGGAAAAAAACATATTATTTTTCGAAATAAATCAGAATGTATAAGTGGTGCGTTAATTTTGCGGTTAAGTGTATTTCAGAAGTTCGGGAATGAACATTGAACTGAAAGATTCTATTACATTTAGATCTGTATTAAATTAGATATGAAAAATATTTAATTTTTTATTTGACTTAAAAAATTTCAAAACAAATTTTTATAACAAGTTCTTGTTAAATAACTTGGATTTTTCAGTTCTGCAAGAATTGACAGTATTATCTGGGTATGTTCTAACATGTACAGTGTCTTCCGAGCATTCGGTAGCCAGCGAGTGAGCATACATGCGTCGACTAAACTGAGCCACGTAGCCCCCCGTCTCGCACTCTTTTCACGCGTCACTCTTGCTCCGCGTGGCGCCTATCTTATTCCTGTCGGTGCGTGTTACATGTCTCCAACCTATATAAAGGTAGTTTGTTTGAATTGATCATTAGCATTATCGCGCGTAATTGATAAAGTTGTAAAGTTGTAAGTTGTAAAAAAAGCTGTAAAGTAAAAACCATGTCGGAGGCAAAAAAAGAAGAGACGGCAGTGTAGTGTGGGTTATATTAAATACCGATTTATCGAAAATCAATATAATATTTTCAATATAATAAATAATATTTTGTTAGTTGCTACGGATGGCGCACCGGCTATGACAGGGCATCACAAAGGCTTCATAGTACGCTTAAAAAATAATGTTCCAGACGTGCTTGCTGTGCATTGCGTAATTCATCGCCAGCATTTGGTTGCGAGAAATCTGGGTGAACGTCTCCATACATCACTTCAATATTTTATTAGAGCAGTAAATAAAAACAGAAGTAATTCGTTGAATGACAGATTTTAGTTCATGTATGTATTGTAATCTTGTTGTAATTGTTTATCACCTGTACGAAAATTCTTATATTTCAGTAGTTCTGGAATGAAAATTGAACTGAAAGATCTATTACATTCAGATCTACATTATATTAGACATGAAAAATATTTGAAAAATATTTTTTATTTGACTTAAGGAATTTCAAAACAAATTTTTATAACAAGTTCTTGTTGAATAACGTGGCTTTTTTAGATTTAATTTTACCAGCAGTGAAAGAAGTAATAACCACTGTGCTCCATAAACCACCTGCCGATATTATCTATCAAAATTGCAATATGTGGCTATTACTTCGTCAATTTTCAATTAAGCTGGATGAGTCCACTTTACTAACCAATCAAGCATTGATATTGTCATAAGTGCGGTTCATTAAAGATGACAAAATATGTCAGGCACTATTGTTTGATACAAATTTGGAGACAGATATAAAATGAGAAACCATATTTAATACACTGGAAAAAGTTTTGTGACGAAAAGGAATTTCCTTTAAATAATATATTGTTAGTTGCTGCGGATGGCGCACCGGCTATGACAGGGCATCACAATAGCTTCATAGCGCGCTTGAAAAATAAAGTTCTAGACGTGCTTGCTGTACATTGCGTACTTCATCGTCAGCATTTGGTTGCGAAAAATCTGGGTGAACGTCTTTATACATCACTACAATATTTTATCAGAGCAGTAAATAAAATCAGAAGTAATTCGTTGAATGCCAGATTATTTAGTCAGCTTTGCATTGCCAACGATGAAGATTTTAACCGATTGTTGCTTCACACTGAGGTGCGCTGGCTGTCAAAAGGTACATGTTTGACTCGATTTTACAAACTGTTTGGATCTGTTATAGAGTTCCTAGGAAACAAAGAAACAGAATTGCGCCACAACCTCATCTTAGCAAAGAACGATATTGCGTTGACAGGCCTGTATAAATTGCTTAATGATATCAATCTCCAACTTCAAGGCAACGACATAAACTTGATTAGGACAATATCAGGACAATAGCGTTGCTGCTTTTGTATCCAAACTGCTATTATACAATAGAAATATCGGCAGAAGGGAATTCAACAACTTCCCAAATTTATCAGCCGTATTATTCAAGAATGACGACTTAATTATTTTCTGTCAACACTTGAAAAACTTCCACATTGATTTTAAGGAACGATTCAAGGATATTTTAAACATGGACATACCACAGTGGGTTCTAGATCCTTTTTCAAATCTCAACACCTCTGGATCATTCCAGTTAGAAGTAGAACTAATAGAACTGACGACAACTGAGGAATTAAAAATTAAATTTAAGAATGGCTACCAAGAATGTTGGCTGCAGTGCCGATTTCGCAACTATACCCAGGATTATGGTCGATTGTTCAACGATTTCTGATAGCATTCCCATCGTCTTACTTAGCTGAACGTGGATTCGGTGCTGTAGCAACGCTGGTAACTATAAAGAGAAATCGGCTCAGTGTTACTCAACGCGTTACGGTTGTTTTAAAGTAAAATCGTGCCTGATATTAACAAGCTCCTTAAAATGCATAAAATTCAACCTTTTCATTAGATAAGTTAAATGTTTTTTGAATATTATAAATGCGTTTCAATTGTTCTCATTGAAACATACTTCTTTAAACTGAGAAATAGGATAGAGGTCATATCCTATTTTAGGACGATATGATATTAAAGGTTATAATTTAATCGTGGCAAAAACTGTTTCAGATTCAGGACAGATTGTATGTAAAAAAAATAGGGAGCTCAAGAGAAAAATATATTATTAAAATGGGCGGTGGGCAAAAAAGTAGAGAACCTATGAGCTAGATGTTTATTACATCCTTCGAAAGTTCCAACAAAGTCTGTTTTCGTGACCAAGAAGTGATGAAGAAGTGACCAATCCACACTATTCCTTGCAAGACGGAGTTCAAAAACTATTCAAGAAGTATTAAACAAATATACTTATATGCAAACAAATCGCTATCCTAATTCTATGAAACAGGAGTTTGCTATATACAAAAGAACTTCTGAGAGAACAAAAAGATTATCTTTTTTGTTTCAAGCACTCTCTACAATTAAAGCTACATCCATCTACGCCGAAAGATCATTTTCCCTAAGCTCCAACTTTTGTACAAAACTAAGATCTCGTTTAAATATCAGACACTACTACCAATAGTTCATAAAAACCGAAACCGCGGTTTTTAATTTTCAAAAACTAAAACCACGGGTTTGAAAAAGTGGGTATATTCAAAAACCCTACTTGCAACAAATTGGTACAGTAAACCTATACAGTCAGATAGCATTATGAACCTACTGAACAGAGCAATTAAACTGAGTAGCGCTGAATTTCACAAAGATAACGTTTTAAACATGAAAAATATATTATACAGTATCATAAAAACCGAAACCGCGGTTTTTAATTTTCAAAAACTAAAACCACGGGTTTGAAAAAGTGGGAATATTCAAAAACCCTACTTACAACAAATTGGTACAGTAAACCTATACAGTCAGATAGCATTATGAACCTACTGAACAGAGCAATTAAACTAAGTAGCGCTGAATTTCACAAAGATAACGTTTTAAACATGAAAAATATATTATACAGTATCAATTATCCGAAATATTCAGTAAAAAAATCAGTTTCCAAATTCTTCAAACAATTACAACAAGACTCACATAGTCGAAGTCACACATAGCCGATGAGAGGAATAAACAACATAAATTGGATAAACTCCATAAATTGAAAAACTCCTAACAATAATAAGATTACAAACAAAATAGGATGTGCTATAGCCACATACAATGTTTGGATAATTATAAAATTCTTCACAAAATTATGAGAATACCGATAACGAATTGTTCTAAATTAATATACAGTATCCAATATAATTATTGCACAAAAGTATATATTGGACAAACAGCATAATACTTTCAGAAAAGAGTACAACACAAAAATGATGTAAAACCAATTTCGTCTCAATTACAGGTATAACGACTGTAACTAAACACAATTTCACGCAAGATACTCCATACTCCAATAATAATTAGTTTAAAAACGACAAAAGTTAAATGATATAAAATTTAGTAAAGTGTATAAATCTAAGCCTATTTATTGTGATATAAAATTGTTTCTAGAAATTAATAACTTTTGATTATTTAATTTGTTTATTTATTAAATTTGTAAAAAGTGCAGAATAACCTTTTGATTGAAACTTTTTTTATTTTGGTGTAACTGTTGTTAATCGTGTTTGGCACTTACCTAAGATCGAGAAGCTAAAATGAAGCTTCTACATTGCTTGGTTCAATAAATATTCCTGTTTTTGTTTGTCCTAAAAATTGACATTTTCAACGTCCACAACAGATATGCGCACGCAACAGACTCGACGTTGCCACATTTATTAATATTTTATCGATACTTTTTTTAGGATATATTGATATTTTTGCGGTAGTAAATATGTAATAATAATCTATTTTCCGGTCTTAACATCATCAAATTTGTTTCAAAATAAAAGGAAAAATTTTGATTTATACCGGAAAAAATAAAAATAAATTTCAAAAGTTTTTTCAAAAAAAAAAAAACAATTTTTTTAAGATCAGATCTTTCTCTTTAACCCAAAGTATATAGCCATCTGCAGACGCTTTTCGAGATCTATCTCTCATCAGTGCAGCATTGCTTTTATGAAATATAAATTGGAAAACACTTTCATTAGTTTGAAACATGAACCTATGAATACTAAGGACGGATTGTAAAGTATCACTATGGGCGAGGAGACTGGCATTGGTGCGGGGGAAATGGCCATATTGGTATGGTCAATTTGGAGGATTGTAGATTGTAGATTGTAGATATGGTGGTGACGACTTGTACTGCGACCTTTATAGATCTATTGTACCCCACCCTCCTCCTCCAAGTGTTGGTGTACTTACCCATTTAGAGCGCCTCCTCTAATCCTGATTCCTTTAGGAATCTCAGGATCTGGGTGGGTTTCAAGGCCTGCAGCTCCTCTGTGTTCAAGCAGTGAGCCCCAAGGTACATCTGTCTCTTGCGGAGTAATGCTCCGCAGTCTTTGAACAGATGTATGGGGGTTTCCTCTGCTGAGCCACAGAATCTGCATCCATCATCCTCCTCTAGGCCTAGGGCCTTGAGATGTTTCCTAAGTCTGCAGTGTCCCGTCAGGGCTCCTGTCAGAATTCTGAGCTTGTTCCTGCTTAGTTTCAGGCAAGCTTTAGTTCTCTTCTGGTTAAAAGATCCCAGCATCACTTTGGATTGCCTTAGCCCTGGAAGTTCTTCCCAGGTTTTCATCCATTTTCTTCTTATTTCTTCATCTAAACTTTTGCGGATGGTGTTCACGCTCATACCGCAAAAGGGTTCCGGACCTATAAAGGGGCTACTGGATCCCTTGTTTGCTAGGTGATCGGCTTCTTCGTTTCCGTCTATACCAGTGTGTCCTGGTACCCAGTATAGCGTTACTTTATTATCCCTGCCAAGCTTGTTCAGCTTCCCCACACAGTCCCATACCAGTTTGGATCTGATGGTGTATGAGCTAATGGCCTTGATGGCTGCTTGGCTATCTGACAGGATAGCAATTCGTTTTTTGCGGTACTTCCTGTCGAGGTTAAACTGTGCACATCTTTCGATTGCGTGTACCTCTGCTTGGAAGATACTTGGGGATGTTCCCATGGATTCGGAGTATCTGGTACGAGGTCCAAACACTCCTGCACCAGTGCCTTCCTTTGTCTTCGAACCATCTGTATACCACTTGATGGCATTTTGCTCTATGTGGTATGCTGAGGATTCGTCGCTCCAATTTGGAGGATATTTTAAATAACAGAACTTTTACAAATATACTGTATATTAGCAATAAATACTTTAAAGTTACTTTAATTTAAAATAAAATATTACAAGGTTACTTTATGTTATAATAAAATATTGTAAAAAAGGATCCCTCTTGTTTAACTATCTGTCTAAACTTTATAAATTCTTACTTTTTTTTGTAATTCTGACATTTTAACTGACATTTAATTCTGAGGTTTTTTTTCTGTTGTTTCTGAATGTTTTTTTGAATCATAAAAATTTGTTGAAATATTTTATTAAGAAACATTATTAACAACACATATTAACAATACATGTTCAAATCCCCAACACATGTTTGAAAGGGTATGCCTCAAGGGTTTTTCTAGGAACGGCCAAATGTACAGCGTGTTACCCTGCCTGCAAATATGCCGTACCTGGATATATAACAGTTGATAAAAACCGACGAAACAAAAAAAAAACAATATAACCAATGCCCATGACATTTCTGAAACAACGGCGACATAAACAATAAACTTTTGATATGTTTATGTGTGGTAATGTAAACAACACTGAATAATTTGAGATTCCGTGCCCAGTGCCATCTATTAAATCGGCCTGCACATTACAATTTCACTTGTGACCGATAGCGCGCAGCACTAATCCATAGAGGGGGTTTGCCATATTGGTATGGTCAACCCCCCCGCCGCGAACGTGGACACTCCCCGCGCCCTTACACTCCGTCCCTAGTATTTATAGGTCCATGGATTGAAACCGCGTGTTGGGCTGTCGAAAATAGGTTATGTTTTGATATGTGTGTGGAAAGACCTGAATTTAGTTTCAGTAATTGATTTTTATGAATTAAATATAAGATGAAACTAACTAATTACAGATGCAATCAAACCAACATATTACAGCGGAACACACCTTGAATATATAAATATAATCAACTTTTCCGAATCTCTATAATATTCATATTCTATAATATGTTTTAGTGTCACGGATGTGAACTGAGTCCTAGTGAATAACATAACTATCTGTTGGCTTTCAACATGATATATTATACATGATATGATTATAGAGATTCTTAAAGTTTGAATATATTTATATATTCAATCTACGTTCCGCTGCAATAAGTTGGTATGATTGTATCTGTAATTAGTTAGTTTCACCCTATATTCGTGGTGTGCAACCTAATCTGGGTTAAACCAACAGTCCTTGTTACAGTGTCCTATTTTGAGTCGAGAGTTCGCGGTGCCGCGCGTATGTGGTCTTTCTTGTTTTATCTGCCGTTTTGCGGTGGGCAAAATAATCTAACCTGGGTTATACCAACAGTCTGTAGGGAAAGATGTCACGTTATAAAACCACCTCCCCCTCGGACCTTGACCCTGACACTTCCTGTTGCCGGTTTCGACTTCCGGTCTCCATTTCCGGAACTTCCGGATGCGCGGGAAAATTAAAAAAATAGACGCGAGGCGGGAAAATTCAAAAGTAGTTGTCGGAGGGGGGCAAATAAGTTGTGAAGTTGGTTGCATATAACAACGAGTCTAAATACATGAGACTAGATAGACGGGGCTAGATACATGAGACTAGATAAACGGGGCTAGATACAAGAGACTCTCATGGGAGAAGCCAAACTCTTACTGGGCGAGTCCCCCGGTTGGCGGATAGGGGAAGCCCTCACCGGCTTGCCGGCGGGTAGTGGTCAAATAAAATAAGCCACCGCGGACCAAATAGTGCAACGGAGGAGACAACCTCCATGAATAAAATAACATTATGACAAACCCTGCCCGACGCTGAATACGAGATGATCATAGAGGGTAAGTGTGGGCTGCTCTTTTTAAAAGCTCCCTCGACAAGGTGGCAGCCCAAACGAGGGCGACTCTCGCAGGACGGTCTGATTATATAATTACCTGGCGACGGAAATGGCGATCCAAATGGTTATGGCTGGCGGGTAGACACTCTGGAAGTTGACGACTTTGGCTATGGAAACGGAGGCAAGCCAGGGGGCCGTAGGTGGCAGCCCCACCACCTGGCAAACAAAAAACAAAACTATGGATTTCGAGAAGAAAAAGAATCTCCGGGAGGGTCCTGTGGTGAAGGAAATCCCTCCGTCTGACTTGTCAGATGCTGCCTCACGGGTTACGGAGGAGGCGCTTTTCGATACACCTACGACGGGGATAAAAAATGACAACTTGGCAATGAAAACGGGCAGGAATAAGGATAAGGATGGTTCAGATGAAAAGATCGGAACTTGTGACGACACGGCAAAGGAAAAGGAATACGCGAAGGAATCGGAGCGATCCAAAAGAGGGGACAGACAGACCATAGATGGAGACTCGGGAAAACCCGCGGAACAAAATCCCTTTAAGGTAAGGCCTCGAATAGCGAGATCTCCAACGCGAGAAAGAGCCGCTACGTGGGGCCAGAGTGTAAGAAGCACGGTTGCCCAGATAGAGTTGGACCAAAATAACCCAAAAAAACGGAAGTGCGAAGACCTGTTTTCCCTTTTAGCGCAGCCTACACAGATCGCGCAGAGGGAGACTTTAAATAAGCTTACCAAAAAGACTGAGGAACTAATCCAATTTGGCAAAGAAAACCGAAATTGCCATAAAGCTGTGAAAAAACTGGCCGCCGATATAAATTCCGTTGCAAAAATGTTAAGCAAAGAATACACTCACAAAGTCTCGGAACGCGAGCGCAAAATTAGGGAGAGGGCTAAAAGAGCACGACGTAGAAGAGCCCAGAGAAGCAAAATATGAAAGGGAAATGGCTGAACTCCGTATACAAATAGAATATCTGGCAAGCGAAAATAGAACTCTGAGAAATGATCTAGAAGAGATTAGAACGGCAAACGGGTGCCTCCGGGCTAGAATTGGCGAACTCGAAGAAGCCGAAAAAATATCTCGTAGAGAGGATCAAGAGAACTCCTACTGCAAAAGATGCAAAGGGGAAGCAGACACTAAACAGGAGGAAGCGGAAACTTTGCGAGAGGAAATAAAGTACCAAATAGGAAAAAAGTACAAACGAAATACTGGAACTCGTCGAGAGGAACTGGCCGCAAAATATATATCATAACTTGGTGGTAGTAGTAGTAGGCAACCCAGTTAATGTCGGAGTAGGGCTACATCTAGGTCTATGTGTACTGCACGAAGAAAAAAAATGGAAAAGGGAATACTCAGACAAACGGCCGATAGATATCCCGAACTGCGGGAAATGGAGGGAGAAACAAAGGTCGACTACTTGGTACACTCTATAAAGAGAAAAAAAAGATGGGGAAATCAAGACTACGGAGAGTTTTGTCTACAAACTGGAACCAAAGAGCTTAAGAGAAATAGACTTACATAATAGACCTACGGGACAGCCTAGAAGGAAACCACATAACTCAGATAGCCATCCCACATATTACTGGCCTGGAAATTAATAAAATGCGAAAACTTCTAGAAATAGCTATGTATGGCACTCCTGTGATGGTACATGTGTACATCCCCAGAGAATGAACACAAACTAAAAAAGACGAAAAGGGCCCCCAAGGGTGAAGGTAAAAATAAAAGCACGGAAGCTATAATAGTAAAGAGTGATGAACTCGGCTATGCTGACCTATTAAAGAAAGTCAAAGATGAAATACAAACCCATAGCGAAGCAACCGGCACCACACAAATAAGAAAGACAAAAAACGGAAACCTGCTGCTGGCTGTCGATAAACAAAAAGGAGACGCTGAAAAATTAGGAGACATCATCAAAGTAAGGCTGGGGTATAAAAATATACGGATGAACAACTCGGACAAAAAAACGGTTCTACACATCAGAATACTAGATGCGATTACCACTCCTGAGGAGGTAAAGCAGGCCCTAGAAACGGCTGCAGAAACAAGAATACAAGGACAGATAAACGTTGAGGTTAGTAACATGAGACCCTCCTACGGGGAATTCCATGTAGCCACAGTTATGACGACCGGAGAAGCCGCTGAGGAACTATGTAAGATGAAAGAAGTTCTAATAGGGGTCAAGTTTTGTAGCATAGAGCAGAGGATAAATGTCAAGAGATGCTTCCGATGCTTGAGGCTTGACCATGTTGCAAAAGATTGTAAAGGGGGAGGCAGGACCCAAAGCTGCTTAAACTGCGCAGAGGGAGGACATCTAGCGAAGAAGTGCGTAAAGGAAAGCTACTGCCCGCTGTGCGGAAAGAAAGGTCATAGAGCGGACAGCGCCAAGTGCCCTAAATACAAACAGGCGCTGGCACTTTCAAGGTAATACAAACAAACCTAAACAGGTGCAGGGCAGCACAAGATCTACTAATAGCCACAGCTGCTCAGACACAAATCAGCGCATTAATTGTAAGTGAGCCAAATAAAAAAATGACTGATGATGACAGGTGGTTCACCGATGTTGATAAGGATGTGGCAATTAGAGTTATGGACAGAATGATAAAAGTAAATAAATCAGGAAAGGAAACAGGGTGTGTATGGATAAATACAGAGGAGCTACTGATTTTCGGATGCTATAGCTCACCAAATGGGGACAAAATACATCTTGAAAGATTACTTCATACCATAAAAAGTAGGGTTAGATTCATTAAACCAAAATATGTAATCATAGCTGGTGACCTAAATGCTAAATCATGTGTATGGGGATCTCCAAAAGATGATGAAAGAGGGGACATATTATATGAATGGATCTGCGAAATGAATATGATCGTGGCAAATACGGGAACGGAACCAACGTTTAGAAGGGGAAACAGGGAATCATACATAGATATCACCATACATAGCAAAAATATGAACAATAGGATAAAAAATTGGATGGTACATGACGCAGAAAACCTTAGCGACCACCAAAATATTACTTTTCAAATCGCTATAGAAGACCGTGAACAAATAAATAAAAAAAGGAAAATACAACCAGGATGGAAAATAAAAAAGGAAGGAATTGAAAGGTTCCCAGAAAACCTAGGAAAAATCATAGAACTCAGGAAAATGAGCAACGATCACAAAATAGATGCAACAAGCTGCCAAGCTGTCCTAACCCAGGCATGCAATGAATCTTTGGCCAAGAAAGGAAACAAACCAAGTAATAAGAAAGCCATATACTGGTGGAATAATGAAATAGCCACAATAAGAAAAGAAGTGCTGACTAGAAAGCGAAAAATGACACGCATAAATAAAAAAACTTGGGAAAGACGCGAACTTAAAGAAGAAATCTATAGTAGATATATCGAGGGCCGAAGAAAATTAAAAGAAGATATCAGAAAAGCCAAGGAACAGGCGTGGAGGAACATTTGCAACTAAATAGACAATAATATATGGGGGGATATAAGATACTATGTAAAAAAAATGAAAATAATGCCAAAGATACAACTTACAGATGACGAACTGATAACACAAACAAAGAAACTCTTCCCAAGAGGGGAAGTACAGAACTGGACCTACAAAGAAATAAGCAAAGAAGAAATACCAGCAATCACAACAAAAGAGCTAACTGCAGCATCAAGGAAACTGAAAAGTAAAAAAGCCACAGGATTAGATGGCATTCCGGCAGAAATAGTAAAACAAGCAATTATAAGCCAACAAAGTTTCCTCCTAGAGGTTGCAAACGAAACCCTACGGTCAAACAAATTTCCAGAAGAGTGGAAAAAGGGCAGATTATTATTAATAGAAAAACCAAAGAAAGATCCAATGGCGGAGACAAAATACAGGACAATATGTCTATTGAACAGTATGGCCAAACTAATGGAAGGCATAATTGGGGATAGAATAGTAAAAGAGCTGGAAAGGAAGGAAGATCTCGCAAACTTACAATTTGGCTTTTGTAAAGGTAGAAGTACTATACACGCCGTGAACAACATACAGAAGATCGTAAAAGACATTAATACAATAAACTATAGAGATAGGCCATGCTGCATTATGGTAACAATAGACGTGGCAAATGCGTTTAACACTGCAGCATGGGAAGAAATCATAAAAGAAATGGAGGACCGAAAACTATCAACATACCTTATCAACGTAACTAAAAGTTACCTTCAAAACCGGACGCTTGAAATAGGGGAGAATAGTGAATTAGAGGTCACACGTGGGGTGTCCCAGGGCTCGGTATTGGGACCTCTATTATGGAATATCCTATATGACGGTATCCTAAGGCTCCCTGTAGGAAGAAATGTGACTCTAGTCGCATACGCAGACGACCTGGCAGTCATTGTCAAAGGTAGAAAGATGGAAGAGATCACACACATCACAAATAAGACCATAAATAAGATAAGCATATGGATGAGAGACAAACAACTCAAAATGGCTCCTGAGAAAACAGAAGCCGTAATGCTGGCAGGAAGAAGAAAAATCCCCAATATGGTTATTAAAGTAGAAGGGATAAACATCCATACGGAAAAATATATAAAATATCTGGGAATAATAATAGATAAAGATATGAAAATGAGGGAGCACATTAAGCAGACGGCGAGGAAATCCGGAAAAACTGCTACGGCCCTAGAGAGATTAATGCCTAATATTGGGGGGGGCAAAACGGGTAGAAGAAAAATCCTAGCCTCAGTGGTACACTCAACACTGATGTATGGAGCGCCAATCTGCAACGAAACAATGGCAATGACAAAGTATAAAGACATCCTTACCAAAGCACAAAGAAAACTTCTAATCAGGATCTGCTGTGCCTACAGGACAGCGTCCACAGAGGCGCTGCAAGCGATTGCGGGGATACCCCCAATTGAACTAATGGCAGAAGAGAAAACCACTGCATTTGCAGACAAGAATAAAACGAAGCTCGAGCTGAAAGCCAACACGTTAGGGAAATGGCAGGACAGATGGGCCAAGGAGACCGGATCGGCAGTATGGACCAAAAGACTAATACCAGATCTGAAAAAATGGGTAAATAGGAAACATGGAAACCTAAATTATTACATTACACATATACTTACCAACCACGGAGACTTCAGAGCTTACCTGAAGCGTTTTAAAATCATAAGTGAGGAAAACTGCGAGTTGTGCAATCTAAAAGAGGATGCTGAGCACACTTTTTTGTATGCCCAAGGTGGGTAAAAAAAAGAATGGAGATGAAAACAAAAATAAAGTACGAGCTTACACCAGAGAACATAGTTAATTGCATGCTGGAAAATGCCGAAAACTGGGATCAAATAGCAAGAACCATGGAGAATATTCTAAAACAAAAAGAGCAGAGAGCAACCTAGAGGAGAGGACTGATGGAGGAAAACTCACTGAAGAAATGCCAGATGGTAGTACCGGTGCATTTTTCCCAAAAAAAAAGATACATGAGGCTAGATAGACGGGGCTAGATACGTGAGACTAGATAGACGGGGCTAGATACATGAAACTAGACAGACGAAGCTAAATACACGAGGTTAGGAATAAAGCGCCCTTCATGCCTAACCTCACGTAGCCTAACCTAATGCTAACCTAACCTAATGCTATCACAACTAACCCAATGAGATTAAAGCTGATTAAAAGCTGATGAAAGCTGACTAAAAATAGACCTCGCACCCTGTTTAGCGTGGGATACATAGACCTCACACCCTGTTTAGCGGGGGTCACATAGACCTCACACCCTATTTAGCGTGGGGTCACATAGACCTCACACCCAGTTTATCGTGGGGTCACATAAACCTCACAGACTGTTTAGCGTGGGGTTACAAAGACCTCACACCCTGTTTAGCGTGGGGTCACATAGACCTCACACCCTGTTTAGCGTGATGAAAAGTGGATGCAAGTAGATGAAAAGTGGATGCAAGTAGATGAAAAGTGGATGCCATAAAATTGAACTCCTTGGTATTTATATAAATTAAAAAAATAATGCTATCTGGGTCACAGAAAAGTTTAAAAAATTTCGGTATAACTTGGCTTTATTTATTTTTACCTGTACCCCTGAAAATGACCCCATCTCGCGTGCCGCTGATAAGATAATAGGAAGTTGTTATGGCTGCCAAACATCCGGCAACGCTTAACCGACTACTGATAAATCAAAATCTTAATATTATGTTTATTTTAGCTTCGTCTATCTAGTCTCATGTATCTAGCCCCGTCTATCCAGTGTCATGTATCTAGCGCCTTCTATCTAGTCTCATGTATCTAGCCCCGTCTATCCTGTCTCATGTATCTAGCCCAGTCTATCTAGTCTCATGTATTTAACCCCGTCTGTCTAGTCTCATGTATTTAGCTTCATCAATCTAGTCTCATGTATTTAGTCTCTTTGATCTAGCCCCGTCTATCTAGTCTCATGTATTTAGACTCGTTGATATATGCAACCAACTTCACACCTCATTTGCCCCCTCCGACATCTAATTTTGAATTTTCCCGCCTCGCGTCTATTTTTTAATTTTCCCGCGCATCCGGAAGTTCCGGAAATGGAGACCGGAAGTCGAAACCGGAAATCAAAACCGTAAGTCGAAACCGAAAACCGGAAGTGTCAAGGTCAGAGGGGGAGGTAGTTTTATAACGTGACATATTTCCCTACTACAGTCCTTGCCACTTATCCTATTTCTTTCTAGAGTTCGCGCTGCTTCGCGTATGTGGTCTTGATTTATCTGCCGCTTCGCGGTGTGCAACCTATTCTAACCTGGGTTAAGCCAACGGTCCTTGCTCCATTGCTCTATTTCTTTCGAGATCAATTGAGAAATTGTGATCGCAATCACAATTTCTCAATATTGATGCAAAAAAAGGAAAAGTGGCATCGCCGAGATGATTTCATACGCACACTCTTCGTCACGCGACAAGAAATTAATAGTCGTTGCGACAAATGTGTCAATTTTTAGGACAACAAAAACACGAATATTTATTGAACCAAGCAGCATAGAATCTTCATTCTTGCTTAGTTAAGCAGTGCCAAAGATGATTAACAACAATTACACCAGGTAAAAAGCGTGAAACTGTAAGTTAAAAAAAACATTATTTTGCACCTTACCCTTAAATTTAATCGCATATATCTTTTAAATTTTTTCTTTGTCAATTGCTAATAACTTTAAGAAAACCTGGTGATTTTTAATTTAAACTTTAAACATAAATAGCGCTTTTAGAGGTATGTTCTACTAATTCCTTTAACACTTATGTCAATACCCAGTCGTTACTACGTTGTTCAATACCCGGGTACCCATGTACCCTCATGGGTTTTTCATTCAATAAAATAATTTTAATACCCGGAGACTTTCACATTACAACTCGGGATTGCCCATAGAGTATTCCACTACCCGAAAAACCCTATTACTATAAATAAAACCGGTGGCTGGGCAAAGTGTGGGATCAAAATATGGTGGATATGCGACGCCAAAAATTCATATCCATTGAAAGGTCAAATTTACACTGGTAAAATAACAACTGGCCGTGAAATAAATCAAGGATCAAGATTTAGCTGCAAAATATAAAGGATCCAGAAGAAATATTACAATGGATAATTTTTTTACTACTTTACCTTTAGCAAAGCATTTATTGTATGGAACATACCAATTGTAGGAACATTGAAAAAAAAAATACATTCTAGTAAACATGCTAGCATCTAAAGCTCGTGACGAATTCACCTCTCTATTTAGGTTTCATGAAAAAGTTACTCTATGCTCTTATGTGCCTAAAAAAAGCCTACCTATACCTATCCTTCTATCTACGATGCACTCAGATTTGCAGCGAAGACAACAAAGATACCAGAAATTGTTCAGTATTATAATAAACCAAGAATTGCAAGAATGTGGATATAATGTTGTATCATGATGTTGGATCATGTCATATTTGTTTCCAGGATGTCTATAAAAAACCGGCCAAGTGCGAGTTGTGACTCGCTCACCGAGGGTTCTGTACAAACTTGTAAGTAAGGTATCTTTAGGAGGACCTAACTGTATGCAACCCATATGCTTCTGCTGCCTGACAATACCACGCAACACATTAGTGTACTTTCATAAGTTTCTAATAGTAAATTCGCATTTTTCTTGTAATTAAACTACATATTTACGGTTTTCAGATTTTTCCCTTCACATGTGCTGTAAGACAGCAAATTTTCTTCTTGCCAAATTTCATGATTCTAGGTCAACGGGAAGTACCCTATAGGTTTTGATTCCCTTGTGAAATCGCAAAATATGCGACATAAACTTTTAATCGCGTCATATCTTTTGATCGCGTTGACTTACAAGTTTGATTTTTTCACAGCTGAAAGAGACCGCAGACCAGAGTATTTGATACAAATTTCAACTTGTTACCTTTATGCGTTCCTTAGCAAAATGATCTTGACAGAGAGGCAGACGGATGGACGGACAGCCGGACAGACACACAGACGGACAACAAAGTGATCCTATAAGGGTTCCGTTTTCAGTACGGAACCCGAAAAAACGGAGAAAAAACGCGAAAATCGTGTAAAGAATGAAACAATCCAGTTTGCGATGAACATTCAAAAGCAATTGTAAAATGTGACGCATGTTGCCAATAATAAATTGAATATAAAAATATTTTATGTATAATTTATAATAAGTTTTATAATAAAACTAATTAAAAGTTAAATAAAACCGTTTATTTATATATTAAGTTACATTTTTTATCCCTAGAAATAAGTTTAGTTATTTATTTATATATGGGTACCCGGGTACCCCGGGTATTGAACAACGGGGTATTTCAAGTCCAAAAAGTTTATATATTTTTTGGCACATTTTATTATTTATGTATATGAATCGATGTCAGTAGACTCAAATAACGAAGATCTAAAAGGATTTGATGATTTTTCGTTAAATAAAAAAGATATGTAAGTAAGAACATGCAAAAGGGTACCAGGGTACCCGGGTATTGACATAAGTGTTAATTGTAGTATATAACTAAATTTGGTTTCTAATTACCCTGTAGCTATGATTGAGGTAACAGAAATCCACCGAAACTTGACAGGCAAATAAATGTGAATGTGATGTTATAAAAGTCTTTATAATAATAATCCATTTCCAATAACTTAACAAATTATGAATACTATGTATGATAAAACCAACATTTAAATAAATATAGTTTTAACATGAATAATAGAGTATTTACATAATGGACACAATTTATTTAACCAATTTTTATTTATTATCATTTTGCATGCTACCTAGTTAATATACAAAACATGCACTATATTTTAACGAGATTGCAAAACATGGTAGATTTTAGAAAAATATCATAAATTTAACATACTTTAAAACGTTATTTCCGGAAAATAAATAAATAAATAATCAATAATATAATAAATCAAAAAAATAATCAAATGAATATCAACACATGGAATATTTCTAATGATCGCCTGAATATTTAATAAATAAATTTATGAAAATCTGATTCAAATATTATGTAGTAGATAATAAGTTTTCCTCAAGGAAAGAAAAATGGAGAATTAAAAAACATTAATATACTTGTCTCTCAACAAAAGTTGCGAAAGAAAATAAATAAAATGAAATAAAGAAATCATCTAATTGTAAACTAATATTTCTTTCACTTAAAAAAAAAGAAAGTCGATTAGATGAGCCTGAAAATTTTTTTTTAATCAATACAACATTTTATTTAACATTTATATATTGCTAAATTGCAATTTATTAAAACATGAAAGCAACAGTCGTTGAAATTGAATACAATATCAGTACTAAATCTTTACGGCCCTTAACCTTCATGAATCTTGAAAAGAATTAATGTATCTCTATCTATATTAAAGGCTATCTAGAAGCCATTCAGTAAATCCCAATTTGCTCATAATATTCCCTCACTTAACTCTGACTTGTATCTTCCCGCAGAGATTAATTATAAATTATCAAAACAAGCCGAATAATTAATATAGTGTTTCGGACAGGTTTTAGTTGCCACGGTTATCTCAGAGGTAAATTCAAGTAGTAAATAGTAAGCGTCGTATTTTACGAGGAACCTCTCGAAAGTTGTAAACGAATCGTTTAGGATTGCATATTTTGTAAGAGCTATTTGATGTAACATATGCTAGGTTCCTGACCTAGTTTCTATTAAGTCTGCTTTAGTGCTTTTAGTGTACTAGTCAAGCTGGACAATTTAAAATAATTCAAAATTACTTCAATTAATTACATATTTAAGTATTGAAATTTAACCCAACTTTTACTCTTAATACCCATTTGATGACTTCTTGCAAATCGTTGCTTTGAACTGTTCCTTAACTCCAGACGGGGCACAAGATTATTCTGACAAGAAGAAAAGTTGAAAAAATGATGACAATTGAAATAAATAATATACAAACTATCACTTTCAGAAAACAATATATTACTCCTGTACTATAAATTAAATACATATTTTGGTTTAGATATCATTGCTTTAAATTTAATTTAATTTCCTCAGTAATGCGAAGGAATTTTTCACAACAAAATATATATTATTCCTGTACCATTAATTGAATACTTATATTTTTTTCGTCAGTTATGCGCAAGAGAGTATTTAGTATTCCATTTAATTTATTTTATTTACAGATAAAAATTATTTATTTATTTATAAAAGTTCTTTAGTGGTTGAACGTTCTACTCGAATTCGTTCGTGGAATAACACAAAAAAAAACATTGAATTTTGAATACAGACACTTTTTAAGGATTCATTTTTTTAATTTCCTATCCATACACAAGCCAAATTCGATTAAATATTACTTTTTTGTATTCGATATTCGATTGAGTATAACACATTTTGTTTTTTGAAATTTGCGACAAGATTATTTCTTGTATAGCAAAAGGCATTTCCAGATTTTTTTCCACAAGATTTATTAAAACAGCTTCCTAGAAAATCTTAAATTGCATTTTGTCTGCAACATATTAAAAATGTTTTAATCTTTGCTTTCTTAACGAGTTTCATCCTTGCGAATATTTACTAGTTTCTTTACACTTTAATTAATTTTTACCTCACTAAAAAAATCAGATATAAGAGTAATACTTAATGAAAAAGTTTTTAATTTTCTCTTTAAAAACAAATTATTGTAAAAGTTCATTTTGAATTAATATTTATTGTCCTAGATCTGATATTAAATAATCAAATAAAGTGATTAGGATGTTTGCGACCGTAACTACGTGTTCATCCATACTTACACTGATTTGATAAAAGTACTATGTTTTAATACGACACATACTATGAAAAAATATTATATAACTTGTTATTCACAGTGATTCACTTGTCGAAAGTAGAGTTGTTTTAAATGTTTAAAATTGTGAGTAACAAGTTATATAATATTTTTACAAATTAAGTGTGTTTAAAACATAGTGAATTTATCAATTCGGTTCTTCAAAATTATATAGTTGACCTATTATGGAAAGAGAATTAATTTTCACTGCGTTTATGATTTTTGTTGCAATCTCATTTCAACACGTAAACGCAAACTGTGTTTATTGGGTGGACTATTCGAGGCCTCGAGGGTGCCTCATTCACAAACTTTTTTTTCAAATTGCCATTTTTATTTTAATATTTTTAGAAATAAGTGAATAATGTCAAAGAAGAGAGCATGTAAATTTATCAAAATCTTGGAAAGGAATTTAAATTTCATAAAACCAAGATTGACACTGATGTTTATTGCACCCATTGTCAGTGTAATTCGACATTTTCAATTTCAGGTGGTGGAAAAAGTGATATTTCAAGACACATTCAATCTGAGAAACATAAAATAATAAAACAAGGCATTGTAACATGCTGATGTTATAATACTCTTAACAAATATTTTCGCAGTACACAATTTGGCGAAGAAAAAAAAACTTGCACTTGCTGAAGCAATATTTTGTTTTCATACAGTTGTCCACAACCAATCATTTAGATAAATGGGTACATCAAAATTAATTTAACTGTTTTTGAAAAAAAAAATTAGTTGTGCACGAACAAAAGCGAAGGCAGTCATTAAAAATGTCATAAAACCTTCAGCATTGTCCGTGCTTAAAATTAAATTAGAAAATTCGAGTTTTATAACAATTTACTTATATTCTTCAAATCATAATGATTTAAAATTATTTTCAACTCTAATTATTTATTTTGATTTCACAACTGGTATTCAAGTTATGGTATTGTATTTAGTTTCTCTTCGTCTGAAACAATTCGGAGAAAGACCTGAAACAATTATGAAATCAATTATTGATATATTGGGAAAAAATAATCTTACAAATAAATTAGATTAGCATACTGCGTAGACAGCAGAAAGTCAAGTTTTAGAGGCGTACATCGAAGAGGAAATAATAATACCGAATTTAATCGATCAATTGTTGAAGTAAGATGCGCTGCTCATATAATACATAATGCAGTTCAAACGGCTACAGATTTACCTACTTCCTATCGATATTGAAGGAATAATTGCTAAAATTAATAGCCACTTTTATATTTACACTGTAAGAGTCGAGAGCCTGAAACAATTTTGTGTTGCTGGAGTAGAATACAATTCATTATTTGGTGTATCCAGAACAAGATTGTTAGCTTTACTACTCGCAGTCAAAGAGTTTTACAATTATTCAAACCATTAAAATCTTATTTCCTGTCTAACGAATATTGCCTGAAAATAATTTAAAAAAAAATGTAAATGAACAACTGTGGCTCAGAACTCTAGCTTTACTTTATTCACGATCAGTATTCCACAATTATATAAAAAAAATGAAGGCGAAAAACACAATTATCGGCACTTCTGAAGAAAGAAATGGTTTCATATTTAAATATAAAGAACGAATTTCTACCACTTTTATTCCGCCGACATTAAACAATATGTTAACTCTGATAATTGAAAATGGCACGATAGAAAAAATGTAATTAGTAAAATAAATTACAAACTTTTATACAAAGATTGCTTCTTATCAAGAATGATGGACTAAACAATTTTAGGAAGCTAAAAATTTCAAATTTCAAATGTGTTAATTTAAAATAACCGTATTTAAATGACAATGACATAGAACTTGAAAACTGCTTATTTGATGAAATTTCATATTTAAAACGTTTTGTTACGTTAGGAAAAATTAAAAATTGAAATCAGATCCATGTAAACTGTTTTGAAATGGATTGAAATTTTCAATCATTTTACTGTAAATCACATTCCCGTCCAGAATTTAGAAATGATTCGTGCTTTGTTTACCTGGAACAAACGCCGCCACATACCGTGTTTTTTCCATTATTAATAATTTTTGGACCTCGGAAAAAAACTGCATATAGAAACAGTAAAAGCAATGGTGATAACGAAGACGCAACGCAATATTTTAATATTCTTTGCAATATAATGGCTATTCTTGAACTACAGTGAGAAGGTCAAATTGTCCGGATAGTAGCAGTTACGGGTTAAATATTAACTTCATAATGCTCCTTGTTTTTACAACTATAGAAAGATTCAGGTTAACTCAATGGTTAAATGTTACCTCTTTTTAACAAAATATCTTATTCAGCTTTGCCTTACAAGTACAGGAAATATTAAGCACGAAAATAGGCAGTGAAATCCGCATTGTAGTTTGAGTAACCGAACATTTTTTAGTATGATTTATATTTAGTAAGAGTGACATTTTTAGGGTTGTCGGATTTCTACCTTTTATAACTGTTACTAGTCGTCTTCCACAGTGTATTTAAAAACGGGAAAGCTAAAAGGAAGCTTGTGCGTCGACTGGCTCAATTAGTATCCTGGTTTTTGTTTACCAAAAATTGACATTTTCAAATAACTGACGTTTATTTATTATTTATGTATTAATTGATAACACAACTTATGCGTGTTCACTTAACGAAAAATCAATCCTATTCTGTAAGAGAAACGTTAAGAGTTACATGGAAAAAAGAACACTGTAGAAATTACAGTTTAAATAGTAGCGTGGGTCCTTTGAATACAAATACCTACGAATACAAATTTGTTGTAGTACAGTACGAAGTATGAAGATTGCAGTTCATACTATAATTTTTAAAACAAGTTTTGAAAAATTACAGTACCTATGCACTGCAATCTTTAGAAATTCTAATTCGTAAGGACCCAAGTTACTATTTAAACTGTAATGTCTACAGTGTATTTTTGTCCGTGTAATCGACAAGGTCGCTGCTAACCTTTTTAAACTACACTATTTTTTAAATGGCATTCAGCAGCTTAACTTACGTGAAAATATTAACATATGTTGGTTAATGTAACCTCCAAATCATTAAAATTTAATGTTCAGGATTTAGGTGCTGTTAAGTTATGAACAGCGAATTAGTATTGAAAAATTAATGGATTAAATTTCGAACAGAAAATGTAGCACGTACCGAAATTAAACAGCAGTAAGATTGTTGATACCGCTCATGGACATTTTTTGAAATAATTTTTACTTTAGATTCTTGAACAAATATAATTTACCAGGTATAATAATCTTTTAACCTCTTAAGAGGCTATGACGGATATATACGTCATCAACATATGCATTACAAAACGCCTAAGACGAATATATTCGCATAGAATTAAATTGTGTATACCACTATATATAAAAATCTTCGCTTGCGTATAATATACGTAAAAATATATGTTTTTGGAGTCCGCGTATCATTCGTTGCGTTTGAATGGGAAGAGTGGGGGCAGGGAGTGGTCATAAATACTTACATAAATCGGATCAGTGCTTGTGCGTGCGTGTTTGGACCTGTTTTATGTTTGGGTTTATAACTTTATTTTATATACTGTTAGTCTCAAAACGACGGTAAAAAATTATGGCTTTGTTTCCAAACTTGTTATTTTATTGTTATTATTTTATATTTAGATTATGGCCAAAAGAAAGAGAAACAGCAATACAATCCACGGAAGTGATTATGAAGGATTTTAGAGTTCAGAAGAAGAGGACAGTACTGAGAAGAGTACAAAAAAAGAAGATAACTTTTGTGACATTAGTAGTTCCATTGATGAAGACGAAATTGGACCTGTTCAAATAGCAGACCCAATCGACGTACCATGAAGTTTGTCTGGAATCCCTCGTCCAGCGTTTCCTTTTCAAGGCGAATCTGATATAAAGCTTGACAATTTGAACAAAGATACCCAACTGTTTAAATGTTTTTTTACTGGCGAGCTTATAAATAAAGTCGTTGTTGAAACAAATCGATATGCGGAGCAGTATCTGAACGATAATAAAGAAAATATAAAAAATCAATCTCGAGTAAAAAAATGAACAGCAACTAATGCAAATGAAATAAGAACTTTGTTGGCTCTTCTTATTATTCAGGGAATCTGCATAAAACCAGAATATAAATTATATTTTACGAAACGAGAGAGCATCGAAACACACTATTTTTTTCTCGCATTGTATCAGAAAAACGCTTTCATCTGCTGCTCAAATTTTTGGATTTTTTAAACAACAAGGCGTTGGATGCTAATTCACCAAACCGAAGATTATTCAAAATATAGCTTACTATTTTGGATTACTTGAAGGAAAAGTTTATGAGCATTTATGTTCCTAATCAAAAAAATTCCATTGACGAATCACTGATTGGGTGGAAAGGCCGGCTCGCCTGGAAACAATATATTCCCCCAAAAAGAAAGAGATTTGGAATGAAAATATTCGTATTCTGTGAAAGTGAAACTGGTTATGTATACAATTTTTTTATTTATACTGGCTCCAGTACCCAGTATTGGAATTCCATTTACCCTGATGAACTTGTATCTAGTAGAGTCATAATGGAGTTATCAGATTCGCTTCTTGGCAAGGGTTATTGTTTATACCTTGATAATTATTATACCAGTCCCGATCTTACTGATAAATTAATAAGAAGACGAGCAGATTGTGTTGGAACGATGAGAGTAAATAGAAAGGGAATTCCAACTGAAATAAAATCTAAAAAATTACGAAAAGGAAATCATATTGCAATGTACAGTAGAAAACAAATGATAATGAAATGAAAAGATAAAAAAGATATAGTAATGACAAGCACGATTCATGACGATAGTAAAAAATTAGTAAAAGGACTAGTACATCTGGATCGTATTTTTCGGAATGGAATAGTTTTTGTGGATGGCAGAGTTGAAAATAATGGAATGGTTGCTAAAGGTGGAATAATTGATGAGGGTGAAATTGTTTAATGAATTTTGACATTTGTATATGAAAGAGTAATCAGAATTGCGAGCTGCGCGATTCTTGTAGAAAGCGCATCAGCTAAGGTTGTATGAGTTGCAAGATGTACAATTCCTACTGCACAGAATATTAACTAATAATTCATCCGTCTCAAATGATTTTAATGCTGTCAGGTTTGTAAAATAATATAATCAAACACTTTTGAAGTGTACTTAATCATATAATGTTACCAATTGTCTGAAACCAAAGTGACTTTAATTTAAGGAATGATATTAGAAATGAAAAGTTCCCAACGTTCATAAAAAGGTTACTACATCTAACAATGTGATATTAGTTCCTAAGGTGTACAACATGGACGATAGAAAATCAGCTGTGGAGTAAAAAGTTACTGAAAATCTCACTAAAACTTTTATAACCTTTAAATTGATTAAGTAACATTGATGTTGTCAACTTTGACGTTCAACATAACCAACATATTGTTTTAATCAAGTTGGTATCTTGCGTTTTTGAGTTACCAACATACTCTCACTAATTAATTACTCAAACATAATCTCACCAACTATTTGTTAAAGTTACATTGTAGTCTTTTTTTTTCGTCAAAATTGCAAACCTTACTTATTAACTTCACTTCATCATATATAGTAACCTCCTTTTATGAAGGTTGGCAACTCTTGATTTCCAATATCACTCCTCCAATTATAGTAAGTTTGCTTTTAGACAATTAGCAACACTTAGCAAAATTATGTTACTAAAAGTTTCACCAAACAAAATAATAACCAATAAATTACTTAACTGACGTTAATGTCAACTTTGATTTAATTTTCATGTATTTCTTTATTTAAAAAATCCAGTGTCAAGGTTATCGGCCATGAAAATTCCGAAACGGTCAAATTGTTTCAATAGAAATATCTATGATCTTAATAGATCTGAAAGAGTTTTTATTATATCTATTGCAGTTTTCGAGTTGTTGCTATTTGAATCCATTAGTATCAGTTCCGGTTTGACTTCGAGGGATGTGTATGTGGTCTGGATTTCTATGGCGCTTTGCTAACCTAATAGCCTAACCTAGGTTAAACCAACATTTAGCTTTACATCTTTATCTTATTTTTGATCTCTTGGGTCGCGCTACCGCTTGTAGTTTGTCTTAATTTTTCGTTCGCTTTTCTTTCAGGTTAACAGACTTTAGCTTATTGTAGATCAAGCTGTAAATGCATGTCTGGTAGACTTTGAAGAGTTGGACAAAAAAATATATTTGCAAGTTTTCAATAAATATTTCTTTGTTAAAAACTATCCTGTGTCAAGGCTATCGACCAGAAAGGTACCAAAACGTCAATTTAAATAGAAAAATCTATAATCTATTTATATCTGAAAAAAAATTCAAAATATCTGTTGCAGTTTTCAATTTATAGTTATTTGAATTTATTAATTTTTGTTATGTCCGAGTTTAAAGGTCTTGATTTATCTGCCGCTTAGCGGTGTGCAACCTAATCTAACCGGGGTTAAACCAACGGTCCTTGCAACACCGTCCTATATTGTATCGAAATCTTGCGCTACCGCGCGTATAATGTCTTGGTTTATCTGTCCTGTTATTTTACCCGGGGTAAACCAACATTCCTTGCAACACTGTCCTATATTGGATCGAGAGTTCGCGCTTCGTCGCGTATGTTGTCTTGATTTAACTGCCCGCTTCGCGGCGGGTAACCTAATCTAACCGGGGTTAACCCAAAGGGCCTTGCCAAATTGTCCTATATTGGATCGAGATTTCGCGCTGCCGCGCAACATACGCGATTTCTCTTGTCGAAGGCCCGTTCAGTTTTACAACAGAAAATGACAATTTCCCGTTTCGACGCGCAAGAGGAACGGAGTTTTTGAAGAAAAAGTAAAAAAATTAAAATGCACCTGCAGTTGCCCCCTGCGGGGGCGGAACTTGGTTTGTCTTCTCACAGTCTTGATTTATCTCTCCACTTCGCGGCGGGCAACCTAATCTAACCGGGTTTAAACCGACGGTCCTTTTTCACATTGACCTATATTGAATCGAGAGTTCGCGCTGCCGCGCGTATGCTGTCATGATTTATCTGTCCGCTTGGCGGCGGCAACCTATACCCGCTAGGAAGTCGAGGAATACACCTTTAGATTCCAAACAAATTAAATGAGTAATTTTCAACTATTCTTGTAGAATACTCTTAATTCCCACCGTTTGAAAAATGGATTTTAAATCACCAGATGACCGAAAAACTTACATCGTCCCCCATGTAAAATTATCCGAATCACGAATCAGCCGCAGAAAATTCATGCAACATATTTTAATAGAACTTGATGAGTTGTATTCGAATTTGAATCGAAAATGTCAATAAATATTGAAATGGCTGTTCCTTCCGCAGTGAAATGGTAAAACTGACAGCTTTTCGCCAATAACTCTGTTGATATAGATTCGAGGAAGACGCGTGTTGTACCGTTGGAATCTAAATTCAATTTAAAAGCTCCAATTATTCTTAAGAAAAACTCGTAAATATCGCGGATTATGTAATAAATTTTGGAATTCAAATGTGAAGGGAAGCAACTGTTTCTGATGTAAAATGGTCTGAATTTTAAGAATCTGCTAAAAGCAAAGTGAAAAAAACTTCGTTTTCTTGTAGAAATTTGTGAAAAAATCCGAATTTTGACGTTGCTATGTGTTGCTAATCAAGAGCCAGAGTCGCCGAAATCTACAATTTAGAGATTTCAAGATATCTCTTTGAATTTTATTTGAATTTCAAATAAAATAAATTCTTTAATTTTATCTTTTCACAAGCACACGAACAATCATAAACGGATAAACTTCAACAATGACATTTCCACATAACCTGAGCGAAAATAGTGTCAGAATGATCAGCTGTGTAAATTGGCGATTCAGCGGCAAGCAATGGTGGTAGTATGTTGGCCTTTTCACCGGGCATGCACTTGTTGGACTGGAAATGTAAATGTTCTTTTAAGCGTTTCCGTTTGAAGAGGTGAAAAAAAAGTGACTTCGCGAATTGGGGCCTGCGGAACGTCCCCGGAGGTGTAATGCGCCGAGACTAGTGTCGTTCGAAAGTAGACACGTGGGGCTATATTTCCTGAAAAGAGCAATACAATTCTAAAACATTTCACCGAATATTGAAGGTTTCAATTTGCTCAATTTTGAAAAATTCGTTTCGAGTTTGGACGGGCGTCGAGACCCCCAAATGCGATCGAGCGATGCATTGTTCCTATCGCCTTATAGACCCTTTCGTTCTATATTCAGAAACCACCACCGCGAGACCACCTGCTATTCAATTTAGCGAATCCCAGAGGATTCTCGCGTACTTCTGCAAAACATGGTTTTTCGGGCCTCCCGGCGCCATCCGGCACGCAATCGCAATTAAACTCCAAAACAAACTTAAAGACACTATGCCGAATCGATTGGTGCCGGTCCGGTCCCGATCCGACTGTTGGGTATCCCGGGAGAGGGATCTCCGCAAATTAGGTGAAAAAAACATCGCGTTTTTTTCGATTTTTGTGTTAAAATTGACCCAGAGTGGAAACAGGATGCCGAAGGTACCAGATTCTTCCACCGCCGGTTGCGGGTAAATATCTCGCATCGAACGAACCGGTTTGGAGACACGGCGCTCTTCAATCAAGAGAACGGCGTCCACAGATGTGATGAAAAAAACGTTTTTTTTTTTCGCTTACATTTTCTGCCGCACCGGATGAACCGACGGTCACCTACTTTTCCGCATGACGTCAAAAAACGTGGAATCGACGCGGCAAGAGAACGCAGTAAAAAAATCGAGCCGCGGACCAAAATTGCTCCTCAAAGGTGCTAGAAACGATCTCCTGTTTTGGCACCTAGAGGACGCCATGTGGGACTTGCGAGCGGCAGACGGACACGGGTCGAAGGCCTGTTCAGTTTTACAACAGAAAATGACCATTTCCCGTTTCGACAACCAAGAGGAACGGAGTTTTTACGGAAAAAGTGAAAAATTTAAAACGCACCTACAGCCGCCCCCTGCGGGGGCGGAACTTGGTAAGGCTCGTCAAAAAAAACCTAATTTTTTGTTCAATTCATTGGAAAAAATTCAAGACGTAAACCGCATTTTTGACAATTTTTCTTAATTTTTAAGAAATCTTGACTTTTGACCCCTTTCGAGTTCAGTGACGGTACCTTACTCGATTAGTATATTTCGAAAAGGCGGGCTCATGGTGGAAAAACCGACTTAGTCCAGTCATTATAGTAAGTTCACCTCGGAATTATAGATACCCAGCTGAAAGTCTGTAAATACTTGTATATTGACACCCTAAAAGTTGTCTTAAAACCTACATATGATAGGGTGTACGCAACTATTAAATTTCAAAGTCAAAGGTCACAAAAATCGTTTTTTGCGCTTTTTTGTAAATATCTCATTTCCTATGGGTTTTTTGCTATTTGTATTTATTATCAATATTGCGGAATACAAAATTCTCTACAAATTTTGTTTAAAATTTTTTTTTATACGGTGAACCGTTTTCGAGATAGAGGGCGGAGAGCGCGCGGTCACAGCATCACTTCAGGTCAACCGGTGCCTCCGGTCGAAAACGCGCCATATATAGTTGATGAACTATCGATAAATCAATGATTATAAATATTTGTCAATTTTTATTAACTATTATATTATATTTTATCATTTTTTTCCTAACCTATCCACTTTTTATTCAGTATTAATTTATTAACAAGACTTACCTGCCCATGAAATTGTAGAATTGTTTAAATTTTAACCTTATTAATATTAATAACTTCTTACATGATGAAAAAAGAAACAAATAAATTATGAATTTATCTTTTTATTAAAAAATATCATTCAATACATTTATTTTTATTAAAAGTAAAAAAATGGAATAAAGGGTACAAAAACTACAATTTATACCTTTAATCATCTTCTTCCTCTTCATCGTCGTCTTCCGGCTGCTGGTAAATTTCAAACTGGTCTTCATTATCGTCTTCAACGACATTTGTCTCAAGTTCTTCCATGATTTCGGGGTCAAAGGTTCCATCTTCGTAAATGTCGCTCTGATATGGTAGAGCATTGAGACAAGCTTGCCCATTACATTGGCCACAAGCTAAAGAGCATTGCAAGCTCGTTTTCCTGCATCCGCATCGCGAACCACAACCACTCTTGCAGTTGCAGAAAATTGTATTTAGCAAATCTTCTGGAGCAGGTGGTAAAATTGTCATGATAGGCTCCAGAAAATCGTTTCGCATTGCCCAACCCCATACCTGGGGTTCCAAATCATGCCCTAAGCAAGTTTGAACTTGATAATAATACACGTTTGAAATGTTGATGAGCAGCTGCACTTGTTGGTGGAATACTTGAAAGCTGGACAGGTTTATTAAGTTTTGTAGACTTGACGTAATGCATATAACGAAGATGATCGAGACTTTTCACAGATTTCGGAGCATTATAGACTGCCAATAAGGTTTGAGTTCCACTCTCTAATAATCTCTGGGAACAATGTTCTTCCTCAAATGCTGCAGCTGGTTCATCCAAATTTGTCAGTTTCTCGAAAACTTTTAAAAATGATTTTTTCCCTTTTTAAAAAGTGCAGAGGTAGTGTCACAGCCACTTAATGCGTGCAGAAATAAAATATGTGTTTTGGAATGAGGATAATTATCAAAACTTTTAGTCGATTATATCTCCGTTTTTACATTTCCTTTCCCAACTTTTTTAAAGAAAATTTCTTGTTCGTAAGACAATGTACGCCCAATTAAAATGACAAGTAAATCAATATCTTGTCCTATTATAACTGCAGTTTTTTTCAGACTTTGATTATTCGATTTCAGTTTCAACAATAAGAACATCCGCATCATCTCTGGCTTGTTTAGTAGTAATATTTGCAGCTTGTAATTTTTAAATTAACATATTAATGAGCATATCTTTGTAACTTCGATTTGATAAGAATTTTTCTTGAGTAACTGGTACAACCATTGTTTCATCGAAACAGACTTCATACGTTTTTGAAAGTGCAGCAGTTCTTCTCTGCTGCTCCATAGCTTTTACGTTCTTACTGTAGTCTGAATATACGTCAAATACAACAATTATTTTGTAACTGTAATGCCTTTGTAAATAATTCATGTATTTATCAAAAATAATAGAAAAAGTATCTTCTCTGCTCCATACAACATGATGAAGAAGAAATCCGCCATCAATAATGAACATAAAATATAATATAATAGTTTATAAAAATTGACAAATATTTATAATCATTGATTTATCGATAGTCTATCAACTATCTATGGCGCTTTTTCGACCGGAGGCACCGGTTGACCTGAAGTGATGCTGTAACCGCGCGATCTCGAAAACGTTTAACCATATAAACAATTTTTTAAAACAAAATTTGTAGAGAATTTTGTATTCTACAATATCGATAATAAATACAAATAGCAAAAAACCCATAGGAAATGAGATATTTACAAAAAAAGCGCAAAAAAAACGATTTTTGTGACCGTTGACCTTGAAATTTAATAGTTGCATACACCCTACCATATGTAGGTTTTGAGACAACTTTTAGGGTGTCAATATACAAGTATTTAAAGACTTACAGCTGGGTATCTCGAATTCCGAGATTCTTACCTAATTTAAGCTTAAATGACTGGACTAACTGTAGTGTTAGATTATAACTCAAAAATGGGAGGCGTAGACTTGGCCGATAATATGCTTCATTTTTACACACCGGCAAGATGTCGCCTAAAAAAAATATTATATGAAAATATTTAGGCATTTTTTGGATGTGGCTTCTCTTAATTCATTTATTTTATACAAAAAGCTAGGAGGACGAAAAACCCGCCTCAACTTTCTCTTAGATTTGGGAGAACAAATGGTAGATCAATATGCCACAGAAAGAAAGGTATGTTGAAGAAGACCGAAAATACCGAGACCATCGCGATTTCTTGAACGACATTTCCCATATCTAATACCCATAACTACAAAAGAAAAGCCCACAAAACGTTGTGCAGTATGTTCCGAAAATGGGCAAAAGGAAAGAAAACAGGTATTGGTGTGCTGATTGTTATACTGGACTTTGTCCGGCACCATGCTTCAAAATTTATCATACGAGAGACGAAAGAAATTGACCTAAATTGACAAAATATGTCATAAATGTTACTTTTGTTAACATAGTATCTTAATAAATATGATCCAAAAATATACTATTTTATTTTATTTTTTGTAACACTATGTTACAATATATATATATATATATGTATATATATATATATATATATATATATATATATATATATATATATATATATATATATATATACGGTAATATCTACCTACGTCTTGGGCAGCGGATAACAAAACTCGCCACTGAGGAGCGCATTTCGTTTGACGAAATGAACCACTTAAGAGGTTAATATATAAAACACAGCCGAGTTTGAAATTTTCCTATCAAAATTAATACTAAAATTAATATAGTTAATAAAATATTGGAAAAATTTGGAAAACAGTCGAAACTACTTAAGCTATAATTTAAACTATGCCAATAGATGGCACTATTCATTCCTCATTCATAAAGTCACTAGCTAAACAAAGTTCCGCAATAAATATTGAACTTGTGCTAGAGAGAGAAAGTAGATTTTGCCTTACAATGGCGGACACGTGACAGTTAGTTGACATTGTTGACATTTCTGACAAGTTGAGTACAGCGTAATACATGTTTACTTCTTCTAGATGTGTTTTGTAGTGTGTAAAGGTGTTTTGGACAATTTTAATTGTGGATTTAGAACAATGCCAGGTTGTTGTGTAATTAATTGTAAAAATAGAACCCAACTGGGGTTCAGACTTTTCGGATTTCCGTCAGATAAACAATTTTTTTTTTTAACTTACATAGGTAATTTTAGTTTTTATTTTATTTTTAGTTGAGTAATGTTCTTCGGTGGCGCTAAAAAAGTTAGACGAGAATTAAACCCGTTATTTAGAAAAGGGCACGAGTCACATATTTTGAAATATCACTTTTTTTACGCCATTTTATTCATTGAAGCGTTTTACATATTCCGTGCGAAAAGAGTACATGTGTATACACCACAAGTCAACTTAAGAAGCACAGTCCTGGACTTATGCCCCTTTCACGTGAAACTAAACGCATCTGTCAGATATGACATAACATCACTTTATCGAGAGCTTGCCGAAAATGCTTTTAGACCTAGAAAAAGAGTCTCTGGTGGCAGGAATAGTGAAAACTAAAGATATAATAAGATAAAAAAGTCAAGATTGCTGGAAAATTATGATTAACTAACTATTTTTTTTTTGGACAAATGCCTTTTTCGGAATGATCCCTTGATCATTTCGAAAAAGGCATAAGTCCAAAAATTTTAAATCAAAATATCTTGATGAAAATTGTTCTTTTTTAATAAATAAATATTCCAAAAAGCGTGTATGTTTTTTATTTAACAACCTCTATCAGTGGGTGAAAAAATCATTATCGAGGAAGTTGTGAATCAAGTTAGTGAACCTGAGGAAAGGATTGGAAGCAGTAATGGCAAAAAATACGTTTGGAATCGGAAAATTGCAAAGAAATGTTCGTGAAACATTTACTACTAGTTTAGCTAAATAAAGCCCCAAGTGAAATCCCTTCATGCCATGGGATTTTGCAAAATTTGGTTAAAATGTTTGAAAATAGCATATTTTATTTTTCTCTGCGTGAGGTGAATAAGCAGAACAAACAGGTTTTAAAATTTTCTTTAGAGAGCCGAAGACATGCAATGAGAGAATTTGTTGGTAGAAAAAAAGTAAGAATGATTGTTTGTATTTCTGCTGTATACCTTTGTAAATAAATAAATGTATTTATATTAAATTCGTACTACTGTTTTTGAGACAAACCTTCATTTTGCACCCTCTTTGAAGTATTACCTGCACATCCTTTTCAGTCCCAGAATGTATGATCTCTGTACTAAGCATAGGCATACAGCAATGTTAATCGGGAATAAACGATTCAATTTCCCGCTCTCTGGTTGCCCTACAATGCCCGCCCTCATTGCGGTACTTTATATATCCAGTGACTTTACCCATTCATGAATGTCATCCACATTTTTTACATTTTGCGGTGCATCTAGAAAATGGTCAACAAGTTTATTTCAACGCATCAAATGTTGCACAACGTGCTACAACGCCACCAGCGACAACATTGACAAGTTTCTTTTTTATTTGCCAAAGCGATCCATTTGCATGAACGTTTCTCAACTCTCTAATGTTCTTGGGCTGACATCCATTGAATCACTCCGATATGTCAATGGTGCAGTGTGCCCAACATTTCGTGTTGCATACCAACAGCTCAATTAGCTTGAAAACGAAACTTATTGGGACATTACAATAGCTAAATCAGATCTTTCAGCATCGCCAAATCAGATACGCACATTATTTGCTATCATTATTTCGACATGTATCCGAACTTTTTTATTTTTGGCATTTGTGCTTATTGATTTTGGACTTTCGGATTTTTGTATTTTGGGCTTTTATATTTTAAACTTTTTGGATTTTGGCCTTTTTGACTTTTGATTTTGGATCTTATAATTTAACTTTGGATTGTGTGCTTATGAAGTTTTGGATTTTTGACTTTTGTATTTTGTGCTTTTGAAATCTTGGGTTTTGGGCTTTTGGATTTTGAACTTTTGAATTCGGATTTTTCTTATACGTCGTACCTTATGCGAGTGAGATGACAGACAGGATTATATTTCCATCTATTATATAATCGTGTACGATAATATTACCAGATATCGATAGGCGAAACATTTGACTGACTTTAATTTAGCTAATAAGATATTTTTTAATGATTATAGATTATAGATACGAAATTCGCCGGGTCAGCTAGTAAGATTATATAATAACACTGGTCAACAAAAAAAATAAAATTGTTTGTTTCCTCTGATTTTTTCTTTGTTTCTATCTCAACTAGACGCGAATTTTTTTAAATACGGCAACAATTTTTCTCTAACAGCTTTTGTTTTTGAGTTATAGCTAGTATTTTTACTTAGATTTTCATTTTTTATTGCACACTAAAATATGTTTTGTTGTATTTTTCGATATGGCTTCGTCATGAAGATGTTATGTGCTTAATCCCGATTGTTTTTGCTACATTTGTGGTGAACATATATTTGCAAAATATCAAAAACCTATATCGGACTTATGTGAAAACTGTGTATCATCAATACTTTACTTACAGCAATACTACATCAGCTATGTATCAACATGAGCATAAAAATCCACTTCCTCTATTCGCATTTAGACCGATTTCCACAAAATCTGGGTGATTTTAGTGGGGAGCAGGGTGAAAGATTTCATCAGGATCTTCTTACAATGGAAGAGCGTTATCAGGGGTTGGGGGGCTCACATATGATGGCAGACTACTGCTGGAGTTCGCAACGAGATCTACCTAAAGTCGTTCATTCAAGGAAATCTTATAAAAGATCATTTGCTAGTGTTCAATAGAAATTTTGTTAACATAATGCATTATTTTTCTGTATTTTTTTGTCAAAATAATAAAACTGTATATTTCAAAATACCCAATAACACTAAAAAAAATAAAGGAAACAAAACTTGTGCTGACCAATGTAATCATAAATATGAATTCCAGATTTCCCAGATCTCCATCAAACTAACATCAACTAACATATCTAACATCAAAAGGCAAATTTAGCAGCAACATTTAATGGCATGCTGTATACATATCTAATAGGTTGTGTACTATAGTTATTTGTAATGACATTTGTACTTACAGTCATTTAACTGATTTGGACCCCATTAAATCATAGCTTGGATTTTTTGCGTAGAATAAATAGATGTTTTTTACAAATAATAGCTGGAAAAATACAAAATGCGGTTTATTCATACAAAAAGCGATTACTTCATCCAAAAAAAGGTTACTTCGTCCAAAATAAAAGTTTTGGATTTTTTTGCGTACAATAAATAGATGCTTTTTACAAAAAATAGCTGGAAAAATACAAAATTTGGTTTAATCATACAAAAAGCGATTACTTCATCCAAAAAAGGTTGCTTCGTCCAAAATAAAATATAAACGCCCAATAATCGATTTGTTCTTACAAATAATAATGGTTTAGTACAATAATTGATGAAATTGTATAAAATAAAATAAATTCACCCAAAAAAGCTTTAACTGTACAAAAAAGGTTGATCCATCCAAAATTTGTTTGCACTTTACAAACAATTTTTTTTATACAAAATACAATTTTTTCTTCCAATAAACGAATAAAATTTCCAAAAAAGTCTATTATTGGGTTAAATCATCACCAACCGTTGTGAAAGAAGAATTGAATGGTCAATCAATTTCTTACATCGGTCCAAACAGTCAAAAGATATCAGAAATCAATATTTCAGAGTACAAAACAAAGAAAACCTGAGAAACTGAAATGGTTTAAATCAATCAATAAACTCAAAGAGTATAAATCAATCAACAAATTTCAATGTGGAAAGTGACTCTGAACATTAATAAATGGGAAGAATCTTCCTGTTCATAAATGTGGTTTATGAAGAATTACATATGTAAGTACAGTATTGGAATCGGAATTCTCTTGAAACTGTACAAAGTTCCATTGACACTAAAATTAATTCCATTGGGACAGTAGCGAAAACGTGGACGACCTTCAAAATCTAAGCCAGCATTAGTTCGTCAATGAATTTATAATATATAAAAATTAACCAACACATAATAAATTACACATAATATATATTTATTAAATTTATTTAAGAAGTAGTTTTTAGGAATTAATATTGTTATATACTTGCATTGGCCATCGTATCGCTTCTTGTCATCAACCTCTCAACTGCTGCTTCGGGTGTTTCGCCCTCGCCAGTTCCATCAAGTATGCCCCTGCGTGTCTCAAACGACACAGTATCAAGTGTCCTCTTCAGCACTCTGGTTTGGATGTAAGCTTCGATGTCTGGTGTTATTCCAATTTGCTGGTTATATCTGCTGTGGCTTTTTGTAACCACCCCGTCCCAAGGCATCACATACGGGATAATCTTGGTTTTTACACTTATATTTGTAATATTTCACTGGCTACCATGTCGTACTTATGCAGTTTCGTTGTCTCGACCATTTGCAGCTGATCCTGGCTTGTTATTCCAATTTCAATGATAATAGCTTCATTTCGTTTCTTAAAAATCACAACAATATCTGGCCGGTCATGTGCTACTGTACTACAGATTATATAGCATATAATATAAAACAAAACATAATATATTACATGCAATAGATTATAGGTAATAGTAATTTGATTATAGTTCAAATTTTATATCAAGCAATTTGTTTTTGTGTAAAGAGCAATCAAATGGATGGATGAAACAACCTTTTTATGTACACGTAAACCTTTTTTGGATGAATTGATTTTATGTTGTACAATTATTGTAAGGAAAAATCATAGTTTGTACGAAAAAACCAATTATTGGATGATTACATTTTATTTTGGATGAATTAACCTTTTTTGGATGAAGTAATTTATTTTGTACGAAGTAACCGAATTTTGGATTGATTAATTTATTTTGTGTTTATCCAGCCATTTTTTGTAGAATTTCATCCATTTATTGTATGTTGAGTTTTGTATACTTGAATACGAATATTGGATGAATAAATTTTAAGCGGTTTATTACTCCACTGGTTGGAGCAGCATCGGCAAACAAATTCATAGTTCTTAAAGAAATTGTATTGAACATTTCAATGGTTTTTAATAAACTGAAAATAATAAATGCTTATATATTAAATTAATAATAATAATTTAAAAAAATATTTCTTCGTTCCTTTCATTGCAGCTGCCAAGAATATTAGCCGACAATATTCTAGTATTTTTATTTGACCTTCCTAGGGTGACTGACAATTTTCTAGTATTTTCATTTTGCCTTTCTAGCCAACAAATTATTAATTGTATTTGCAGGGTAACTACTAGATTGGTATTATTTCTCTATGGTGACCTCTACATTTTGTTGAGCTCGTCCTTGCCTTTTTTGTTTAGAAGCTTATATATTATTGATTTATCTGCTCCTAATATAAACTAATCTAACCATGCAATTTGTTCAAATCTATAGATTTTTTTGCGCGCCACTGGAGGTTTTATGTCAATTTACGTTAGTTTGAATTGTGGCACGGAGGGCGCAGAAAGTATTCACATAGAAGCTGACATTCCTTCGTTTTTTCACATTTAAATCTAACGGAAACTACAAATAAGTACTAAATATTAAGGTATGTAACCATTAAGAATGCATTTCTTTTCATTTCTATCAAGTTAAATAATGTCGAGAAAAAGTTGAAAATACAACTCTTTGTTTATTATAATGTTAAATGTACCTAATAAGAAATAAATTTGTTACATCAAACACATTTTTCTTATTAAACAGAAACAAATTATTGTGGTCCAAGATAAAGTATAGTACATAACTCGAGTTGTAAGGCAATTACGTACTCGCGGAATGACGCACTCCCCGCTACGCGGGTCGTCTTTTAATACTGATTAAATATAAAAATATATAGTTTGACACAACAAATAATCATCAGTTTAATTCTTCTTTAAATCAGTTTAAAAATTATGTCATGAGATACGTTTCGGATCAGTTTTCGGGCCATATGTAGGAAAAACACACATGACAAAACGGGTCACACTTTAACAATCGGTTAAATTTTATTTTTTAAATAACTTCGAGTAGTGGCTTTCTAAAATACCATTTTATCGTATTGCCATTAAAACACACGTTAGCAGTTACTTTTTAACAGTGACCATTTACGTATTAAAAATTAACGTGAGATTTACAGAATAGACCCGATGTACAGCGTGTACTATTTAAAAGAAAACAAAGAAATTGAGATTTTGGCATGGTATTATAAAAAAAAGGGTTTTGCAAATATTGAAAAAAAATAATTTTGTTTTAATTCTAATAAACTTAAGTGTCGTCTTTTTTAATAAAATCTTTAAAATTTGTAATAAAAATTATGTACATTTCGAAAATTATTGAAAACAAAAAAAGTTTTGCCAAAAGTATAATAAATTGCTATTCTGAAAAAAAAGTACAAATAACATGAGATTTTGTTAAAAAAAAGAGAAAAAGCACAATTTTAACAAAAATGATAGTGATAGAGAGAAAGTATTGGGCCTGGCATTCTCGGATGATGTGGTAGTGGTACGGCAAAGAGCGAAGGGGAGATGAAAGAAATGATGAAAAGTCTGAAAAAGCGAGAGGGCCTCGGATAAATCGCATGTGATAGAGTCAGCCAGGAAAATATACAATTGGTGAATAGGAGAAAGAAAATGGGGAAGCGACTTCAGGAGGAGGATGATGATGTTTGAATGTTTGATAGAGAGTATATTAATGTATGGAGCTAGAAAGTCTGGGGATAGAAAGAACAAGAAGAGGTCAAGAGAGTGCAAGATAAATAGATAGGAGTAGACAGAGAAAGTCTGGGATATATAGTGAGAGAGGAATGTAAGAGAAGACTGCAAGTTACTAACTGAATGCTGGAAAGAAGAAAAGGAAATAGAAATGAATAGAAAAGAGGATTATTATCGTAGAAATGGATACGCGAGTAAGTAAATAAGAGGATAAGAGCAGAAGGCAAGTGGATGAATGTGGAGATCAGCGAAAGAGACAAGGACGTAGACATGCAGGAAAGAAGAGAAAGAATAAGGGACTCCAGATACAATATGATGTACAAGTGCTGTATGATGAGAAGTACCTGTGAAGAGAAGATGCCAAAGATAATGGGGAGGTTCAGATGTGGAAATAAGGAGAGAGAAATTAGATATTGGATGGAAGAATATAAAATAATGTGTATGATGTGCTACGAGAAGAGAGAGGGAGACTGTGGAGCTGTTGGTTGTGTAAATTTATGACGTTGTTAAGATTTATTGCAGGAGATATTTTGAGTTTTATTTTTATAATGCCATGTTTATTTGAATAGGGATTGAATGCAGAGTCAGAAACTCCGTAGGGGGGAAACAGATTATTGTTACTCAACTTGAATTGAATTGATTCGATAATTGCGGTACAAATATGTCAATATTTGGACGTAGAAGCTTCGTTTTAGCTTTGCTAGCTTACCAACACATTGTGGAGGATTAACGCCATTTATACCAGTTAAAAACCCAACGCCCTAAAAATTGAGGCCGCATTCAGCGGATTTCAGAACCGCCGAAACGGCGAGAATCCAGTTCTTTTCAGAATCAACTCACAACATAAACGCGGAATCCCCGACAAAACAAATCAACACATATTTCCATTGCTCGTACCCATCATTTTTTTTCCAAAATACAAAGTTATGACGTAAAAAAAAATTCGTCACGTCATTGGTGTTCTCGATTTGGATAGACGTTTTAATTGTCTAAATGGTAGTATGTATAATAATTTTGATATGTTACATTAGAAAATTTTCGAAGAAAAACGATTTGAATCTTTTGCGATTCTTGTTTCGTTTGCTTTTGCTTCCGTTTACTAGTCAAACATCGGTTATAAAAAGTTAAATTAAATTTAACATTTAACAGAAAAAAAAATTAAACCCAAATTAAAAACAAAACAAAAAATTGGCTTGGCCCTAAGCACAAGCAAAAGTAAAAGTGAGAATCGCAATTTAACAAAGGCAGAAAAAAAGAGAGTTTATAAAAATGTGTATTTTTTTAAATAAAACGTTCCCTTGTTCGATGACATGTTATAAAATTATTAAGATTTTCTTGTTGTACAAACCAATTTTTCTAAACTGTAGTTTTTCTTAAAATTACAATTTCTAATGTAACATATCAAAATTTTTACACGAATATTTAGACAATTAAAAGATCTATCGAAATCAAGAATAATAAATGGGGGTTGCCGTTAAAAAAATGTCGATGACGTCATAGTACAAACACCAATGACGTCACGAATTTTTTTTGTACGTCATAACTTTGTATTTTGGAAAATAAAATTGAGAGGTCCGAGCGATTATCCCAAAAACATTAAATAAAGAAGTTATTGGTTTGATTCTAAACTTTAACACCACCCTGTATATATATATATATATATATATATATATATATATATATATATATATATATATATATACATGAATATAGGAATATATAATGTATCTGCCGTGTATGTAAATTAATAGGAAATTGAAAATTAACTATGAATTTCCACTAAAATTCGCTTGTTGTTTAAATTATACTCTCCAATGCAATGGTTCAAATTGTAATGCATACCTAGTTTTTACAAACGATCTGTACTAACTAATAAGTTGATGTCAGAGCGATTGAGTTGAGTTTACATTTTCGTCAGCTCAGTATGCATCAAAAGCACCAAAACAAACAACTTTTTAAATTAAATTAATTTAAATTTACCAAAATATTTTTAAACCGGCAGACTAAGTAAATAGACAGGTGATTGATTGGATTTTAGATTTAAAGATTACGCAAAAGGTTTTGTCAACCAAAAGTAAACAATATCCTAGAAAATTTTATGTTAACTCACCGGACAATACCCTAGAAACAAGACGTGATAAACAAGACAATGATTAAGATTAGACATTTTGTTTTTAAATTATAAAGTTATTTTTTTCATTAGTTCTCTAATTGAAACTAGCTTCATTCCTTTAAAATAGAAAACCTTTCAAATTATGAGAAACACTAAATTATTCTTTACAGTGAGTATTGAAATTTGCAGTTTTCAATTTTATTTTGTCATTTATCCCCCTGAAATAGATTTATATACATTAAAAAGGTTTTTGCATGGAACCTACGATATAGCTTGAGAAGGGTAAAGATTACTATCAGAAACTCGCAAATATATAACGGTGGAGCATTATTTATAGAATTTTACGGGCCGTGAAAATTTATTTGGCTGAAATGCTTTGTATACACAGTCAAGGTAAACTACTGTCTTAGCTTAAGCTTCCAGAAACCGCAACTTTGGATATAAAAGTTAATCGAGCTGCAAATCCAAGTAAGAATCTTCTAAGGCAAATAAGACAAATATTCTCTTTACTGCCTTTTTCTCCCCAAATAATTTATTAGTTCAATTTTACATTTTTTTTAATAGCAAATGAGACATTTATGTCAATAATTTCAGGTCAGTGAATATTTTGAATTCTACATTTTTCTTTTAACATATTAGGGGTTAGTTGCTTGTAGCGTACTGTTCTACTAAATCGTACCTTCTTAATTTTGTATCATCCAAAGGTTTTAATTGACATCTAACGCTAATTGGGTAAACTGAACCCTGCTCGGACATTATAGAAAAAAAACAGTTAATGGCTGCGTTTTCATGTTGAAAACAGACTTCAAAAAAATCTGGTAAGCGCGATGAAAATCTTGAGTATGTTTCAATAGATGGTATCAAGCCCGTAAAAACCTGTTATTATAAGTTACTAACGTAATTTTATCACTAAACTAATTTGGATTCATATTCATATGTGTTTTACAAAATCTCGCTACTTTTGTACAGGTTATGTAGATTTTATTTTAAATAGACGGCAGTTGCATAAAATGTACCCCAGTCGAGTTCCTCAAATCGTACCAGTACTATTTAAGAAACTAATATGTAAATTGTCATAACTATAGAGTTATTTCATTGTTCGTTGTTTTCATAGCATGGAAAAAATAAAATATAATGATAGAAGTGCAGAATCCATGGAGAAGGCCATGGAGGCATACAAAAATGGAAAATATTGCTTCAATGAATGTTTCCGACGATTCAGAATTCCAAAACCTACGTTTAAAAGGCATCTTGATGGAAAAGTTATAAGAACCTTGGAATCACCAAAAAGAAATGGACTACTTCAAGTATTACTTCCAGCTGTTGAAGATGATTACAACTGATTGAACCAGCTGGTTGAACACATTTTATATCTTGAATCTTTAATATTTTTGGCCTTTCTATAACTAACATAAGAAGACTTGCATTACCCATAAGTTTAACTTAAATTCCAAATTGGCTGGAAAGAAATGGTTTTATAATTTCATGAAGCGACATCCAAATCTCTCGGCTAGGCAATCTGAAAACACCTCAATGGCACATGCCACCGGTTTTAATAGAGAAACTGTTGATAATTTTTTCAAGTTATTGGCACAACTTATACAAGAAAACCAAATAGATGCTTAAAAGATATTTAATTTTGATGAAAATGGTTTTTACAAAGTGCAAAAAAACGTGGAAACATAGTGGGCCATAAAGGAAAGAAACGAATTGGAAGGGTTGTTAGTGGTGAAAGGGGAACCAACACAACTTTTTTTTGCTGCACCAGTGCCGTTAGGATGTTTGTTTCGCATATGTTTACTTTCAAACAAAAGCGGGCTGCAAGATAACTAGGTAAAGGAACACCAGCAGGTAGCTTAATTGAAGTTGCAGAACATGATTTTATAACCAGCGACTTATTTTTGAAATGGTTGAAGGACATTATTAACTTTGTTAAACCAGACCATAATAGCTAAGTTATATTATTGCTTGATGACCACACGACTCATAAACAAAATTTGCAGCCAATAATTTTGGCACTCGCCAATGAAGTAATACTTCTACAGTTACCAGGGCACACGACACACAGCCTAGACTTGTTGTTGGTGTCCAACCTCCGGATGTTGGTGTTTTTGGGCCCATGAAAACATTCTATGATCAATGTCTTGACCACTAGATGCCGAATCATGCAGGCCAATGCATTACTCAATATGAAATATGTGAGTTAATTACTAGTGCTTATCATAGAGCAGCTACTATTGGAAATAGTACTTTTAAAAGTAGTGGTTGTTGGCCCATGATTCCTTCGTATTTAGTGACGCCGATTTTCCCCCTAGTTTAAGGTATGAAATTGAACCGGTTGAAGAGATTTCAAACAGCAATGTAATTTTTTTCCGAGAATGACTGCAATGATGCCGACGTTAAACTTCCTGAGGTTGCCATTGAGGACACAGATGAAGCAAAGGAAAATGTTAATATGGAACCTATTATAGTTTGAAACCTTTTTCTTAAAATGTTTATATTATTAAAATGTCACCAATTCCAAAAATTGCTGGTAAGAAGCGAAAAGCGGCTCAACCAGCAACCGTGCTCACTAGTAGCCCGTATAAACAGTTTGTTAAGGCTCTTAAGGAAAGGAAGGTAGCAAAGATTGGTGCCAAAAACAAGAAATTGCAAAATTTATAGGATATTTCCAAAAGGGTGTATAAAAAACGTAATTGTGACCAAACGGGTCCAACTACCACCGCTTCAGAAATTGCTATATCCTTAATCGAAGAAGACTAGTTTTGCTTTTGTGTCAAAAAACACGTTTGAAAAACATGATCCAAAGCGCGACGTGCAAAATATGGGTGCATGAATCTTGCGGCGGGGTTTTGAAGAGGGATAAGATGTATTATTGTCCAAGATGCTAACTTTATTAAAATATATGTCATATTATTAATTATTAATTATTATATGTCATATATTTGAATTTCTATTTTGTATTTTATTTTGTAAAATATATGTTACATATTAATATATTTATGTCATATATCAATATTTAGCGTCATTTCAAATTTTAGTAATAAAACTTTCTAAAAAACTTTGAAAATACTTATTCCTTATGCACAATTGTGCAACAATTGCAAATAACAATTGTTAGGTACGATTCTGGAATCCGGCTAGTACGATTTAGGCACCTGGTTCCCAATCATACTGATTGCAGAGTTTCCAAAAGGAAGGTATATTTCTCTTTTTAATAAAGAAGACAGAAGAAGACATTATGTATGTAGTAAAAATGCCACTAGGAGAAGAAATAAGGACCAATTATTGAAAATAAACTTAAAAAGATCTTATAAAAACATGTTTTCTTATAAATATATCAGTTGATTTGGGCAACTCTTCCCTAGATTACGTTTTCTACTAAATGTAAAGGAAATTTCAATTCATTTGGGAAGTCTGTTCTTAATATATGTTCACTTTTCTGACCAATCCTAAACCTGCTCCACATAACTGCTTCCTAACTGATCAAACCCACTCGTTGTACTACATTTTAAAGCTTGATCTGTTTAGTACCACTCAAAACTGAGTCCACCTAGTTCTGTTTGTTCACAAATGCTTTTTTTTATTGGGCATCCAGCCTTTTTAATATTTTAGATTTTTTTATATCTAGTTTTACTATTTAGCGTCTAATCTTTATCTATTTACTGTAACAAATTTGGTCATTTGAATTAAGTCTAGATTTTCTATCTTGTTTTAACTGTATTGCCTCATATATACTTTGATGTCCTTCGGAGCTTTCCATGTCTAAAATTATCTGCTTTATTATTTAATATATCACACATGAGTTTAACACAACTGTTTTAAACCGATTAACTTAAGCATATAACGTACAATTCTCATTAGTTTACTGTATTCGACGGATTATTGTCATATCGGATTTGATAATACATTTTAATAACTAAACCGGCTTGATTTGTTTTTTTTTTCTTATTATATTTTATATGTCTTTACGAAGACCAAATACAATTTATTAAAAGTAAACTGAAGTGTCAAATCAAATATTTTTAGGAAATCGATCTTTTTCAACTACTTTCCCATGGATCCAGCTATGTTGAAGCTTGGTTTTCAAGATACTCAGTATTATTTCTCTCACAGGTTTTTTGATTAAAAAAAATCGATTTCGTAATAGATTTTTTGGCACTTAAATCAGTTTAAACTTCAATCCTCAACTATACCCACATTACGCCCTTTCAAAGTACTCTATTAGTGTGGAATGAATGAGCTGTAATTGGCCAAATTGGGGCTTGGTTAATTGAATATCATTTCATCATTATTTATATTACATTTGCATTTAATAAATTGGATTAAACTAAGTATAAAAATGGAAAGAATGCGATGGATGCGACCTTTACTACGTGGTAATTCACTTACTCTGAATTGAAAAATTCGCAATTCGCAACCACCACTTTCTTCTTAAAAAAAAAGTTTATTCAAGTTTATTTTCTAACCATTGTCTATAAAAATCTTGTGAATCTTGCATAATTGCAACAAAGGTCCGAAGCTTAATTTCCTGGAGTCATTAGAAAATTTCAATAACATCAAACAGCCGTAATCCACCACTAAATCTCCTTAAGCACCAAACCGACCTAATCTTTTCACAACTTTTTAATCTAACGCAATGGTCTCCAGATAAGTCCGCAGCTACAGACAGACATCTCCCCTCCATGTCAAAAATCTTAGTGTAAATTAAATCTCATCAATTTGTAATCCACTTGAAAATGACCTTCAACGGTCGAAACTCTAATCGTGTATAGTGTGTAGATTTATATAACTTCACAAGTTATATAATATTTTCACAAAAATGAATAAGTACTCTAATTCTCTTCATTTTAAGTTTAAAATATTGTATGAGTAGTAAACTAGTCTAGTGGACTGGTTTAAATATTGCTTTATTACAATATATTACACTTGTTAATTACACTAACCAAATCAAATTAGTTTTCATTATCTTGATTAAATTACTCAAATTTATGTATGTAGGATTAAAATTTATTCGATCATACACTATATTAACTAAATTTACTTACAGCTAGATTTGCCGAGATATATTGAATATACTAAATTAAGACAGCCTTGCATAAAGTCAGTCTTGCATAAAGACAGCCATGCATAAAAAGATCAATTCGACATGAAATATTCTCCGTAATAATAACTCCGTAATAAATGAATCAACTAATAAGATATAATGGAATTTTGAACTAATAAAACAAAGAAATAATGAAATTATAAGAAATCTCTACATGGTCGAGATATAGACGAACATAATTAAAATCTATCTAGTCTAGTTTTAATTAGTTAAATTATATAATGTATTTATTATTAATATATAATCTTGTTACAGGATACTTTCAAAGGATTTTTTGGGAGAAATCGACCAAAAGGAAGCCGATGCTACTCAACACTATCAGGAAGATCCTCCCAAATCAATAGCCATAGCAACACGGATTCATGTAGTCGTCAAAGTTCATTACGATATTTAGAGGCAGAAATGGCGCGACTCCACGATTCGAAAAGACCTTTAGTAGTTTCTTTCCGCAGAAAACGATCGCAATACCCTAAACGGCCCAAACAAGTAACAATACTAGATGCTGAATTACAAGAAGCGTTAGACAATTTAAAGGAAGAGCCAAAGCGGAGAGAAATTTTTGAGAAAATGTGTTTTAATAACAAAACAAAATATGAATTGCCGATTTTTGAAGGAAATGAAAATTTCAACGAGTTTTCTTATGTAGAAGTTCATAGTTTACAGCCAACTCATATTTGTCCTAACGGGAGGAAATCTCCCTACCTACAGAGTAACGCAAAACTTGATGATATTGAGATTTTTACGGAGCAAAGTTTAAGTTTCAATGATATGAAAAGGAAGGATAAATTGGGTTCGAGGTTGTCTAAGTCTACAGTTGATCCAAATAACCAATTTTTAACGAAATCCTGCACGATGCCTCAGATGAGAATCGAGCAGCAGCTCGGCAACGAATTAAATCCAACGAATAAGGATGGAACTCCTGAAAGGTTTTTTACGTGGAGAAGTAATGAGAATGTAAGGGCTGATGAGAGAAGCAACAGTTGTTCACAATTGGAATGCTTAAATAATACACACGCGAACGCAGACAGTAATATTATAATACAAGTTACTTAAATGTTCTATTTCTTAGTATATAATCCTGCCTTTCCTCTACAGCAAATTAATTTTAGAGATTCAATCTTTGAGGGATGTGATATATTGAAATAAATAATTTTAAATTGAATACAATGTTGAAATATAAATATATTTAAACATTTAAGAGAGTGAGATTTTAATGATTAGTAGTAATGAAAATCCAAAGTTTTTTTTTATATATATTTAAGGACGTTCCTGTAGTAATAATGAAATATATATTTGCTTTTATTTCAGTTTTAATCGTTATGTGTACCTGATTGATGTGATATTTGTTGTAATGATGTAATGTTAGTGTCGCTTCTAAATATATTCACTACAACATCAAGATTTTGTTCAATACCCCAGTATTACATTTAAAAGTATAATTTAATACCAGATATACACGACTACAAACACAAGTCTATATAGATAACAGTTTCAAGATTAGAGACAGTAGACACTTGAAACATAATAATAGGCAGAGAGTACTAGACAAAAAAGAACATTACAAGAATGAACAAGCTAGACTATTGAATTTATATTATTTAGATTAGGCAGTTTGCATGGATTGATGCAGCAGACATACCTGTTTAAATGATTACTATCTTCATTTCGACCTGTCTATCGGTCCGTCTATATATTCAAGACTGTCTACCATAACTAAAATAATTTTGATTAGATACAATATCTGAGTAAGAATTTATCCACTTAACAAAGACAAAGGAATTAAATGATAATTAGTTATAGTGAATTGCAGAACCAAATAAACAAAACTAGATCTGAACTATCCTTATAAAACTAGACAGAGCAAACTAGAGAGGCGAGTCTATTTATACAGAAAAGCATACTGAAAATACTAAATGGACAAGATATGATTGTATGGACTAGCCCGTGCAAACGAAAAGTCCTTGTATATTATTAAAAGAAGTCTAGGCAGGAATGATAAATCTCACTGACTAGACAGGACCAGACTAGCAAGACTAAACTGTGAAGACTAGACTATGCCTATTTGACTATGCTACATTTCGAATACAGTTAAACTTAATCATCACAATTCTTTCCAATTCACTGCACTTTCCTCCTACCACTTTTTATGTGTTTCTAAACATTCACCATTCTGCACAGATAAATCTAGATATATGAAACAACAGTAGCGGGACTAGACACACTATCAAAACTATGCTACCCACACAAGACTAGATAGAGAGAAGTAGACAGACAATATTAGCAAGGCTAAACAGAGTATTTTTTTATTGACCCCAAACGTCTCCTGAATTTGGGCCCTGAGCACATTTGGCAAGTTGTTATATTTTAGATACAGGTAGCATGTGAATACTACTCCCATCGGAGTCTCATCCTTCCTTCTGGTTTTGCTTAAGTGATTGTGTCACGAGGTCCTGGGCGTGAGTCTTTTTTAGTCCTGTAGCAGTCGTTTGGTGTACAGTGCTTTGGCTAGCTATTAGGGTTGCCAACCATACTTTATAATAACGAATCCTACTTTATTTTCGATAAATATACTTTATACTTGCATAGAAATAAAGTATGTATATAAAATATGTATGTATGTATATTTTCACCTGCGATAATATTTTTCTTCTATTTTCTATTTCTTTATTTTCAATATTTACTGTGATGTATTAAACGAAACATTCATGTTGGTAATTACTATTGACCATAACAACTATGGTTATACTATTTATCTATACTTATCATACTTTATATTGATACTACCATAATAACTATGGTTATACTATTTATCTATACTTATCATACTTTATATTGATACTCTATCTATACTAACTGTCTGAATTAAAATAAAATATTTATATTGTCATTTAATATAGATATAGTATTTGAATAAAATTAAATTTTTTTATTATTTTTCAAAATATTTTTAGTTATATGAATATATATTTTAATAATTATTTTTTAAATTGAAGAATAGGAATTCATTGGCGGTAGTAGTTTCTTTCTTTCTACAGATTAAGCACCAAGAATCTGAGAAGCACAAGAAAGCTGAAATGAAGAAAACATCTGGTGCACTACAAAATTCAAGGTGTCTAGGATCTAGTAGTCACAACAATATTGCAGCAGAGTAGATAGCATTGACTTTTCACACTGTGAAATATAATCTATCTTATACACGGAAAAAATTACACTCTAAAAATTACAGTTTAAATAGTAGCAGCGGCCTTACGAATACAAATTCGTGAAGATTGCAGTCGCATACTGTAATTTTTAAAACTTATTTGCTAATAATACCGGAAACTGTAAATAAAAAAAGCTATTGTTAGTTTTTACAGTTTCAAATTCGTAAGGCCGATGCTAGTAATTACTAATTAAACTGTAAGTTTTTAGAGTGTACTTTTTTCCGTGTAATTGCATGGATTGCACAAATAAATTATGTAAAATGTTATATCCAGATTTAAAGATAGAAGCCAAGAAGAAGCCAATAGAGATTCTAGCTTGACTAGAACGTAAATGGAAGCTTTAGTGACAGAAGTATTAGGTTCATATTCTGTGAAAAAGGTCATAAATGATGAAGATGTATTTTTATGTCTTCAGAAAGATGCAACAAATAAAAGGAACATTAAATTTCCTTAGATCAAATATTTTTCAGAAAAAAATAGGAAACAAAATATTTTTTTTTACGAAAATTGTAACGAATCTGCCAATGGCAGATTTTAAGTTATTATGGTGGAGTCTATGGATTCTTACCACCTATTATTTAATTCATCACGACAGCGCAGATAAGAAGTAAAATTTTTCTTTTAATGCTTCTATGGTTTATGACCAGTTTACTTGGCGCCAATATGTATACATTGAATTGAAAAATTCACTTTGTTTTTTACCACACTTATAAGTGTGGTAAAAAACAAAGTGAATTTTTCAATTCAATGTAAGTATGGATTACCACGTAGTAACTGTCGCAACCATCCTATCCAATATGTATAGTTAATGTGATGGTTGTTTAATAATTATACAAAAATTATTAAATTGACCAGCAGGATCTGGAAATTGTTGAAATTTATCTACAATTTACAAGCCACGTGCTCGATATATTTAATAAAATAATAAAACGTATGGAAGGAACGTAGTAGAACGTAGAACGATAGTTTAAGAAACGAATTAGAGCACAGAAAGTACTTTGCTTATGAATCAAAAATTAGATTAGAATGTAAAAACTCAACTAAAATGATCAATACAGTTATCAAAAAAAAATCATAGCATGTTCTAAAAATACTTAAAAATATATTTCTAAGGGAATACAAAAAGTTAATTTGAAAAATAGTTATTTTTTTCTTCCAACTACTTTATTTTTTTCAATCTAAATAATTTGATACCGTTCTTTTTCTCAAAAAAAGTTGGCAACCCTACTAGCTATCTGTATCTTGTATTTGTTTATTAGATGCTGGATTTCATTCTTACAGTGGGAATTTGTAAGTCTGGCCGCATCTCTTCATTTATTACGTACCATGGCGCGTTTAAAATTGTCCGGAGTATGATTGACGGAACATGGCTTCTATTTTGGAGATCTGGCTTTTTTTTGCCGTGTCCCATAGCAGGATGCCATGCCCATATGAGTTTTATTATGATATTATAGATTCATAGTTTATTTTCTATGTTTAGTCTATATTTTCGACTTCCCTTTTATTTTAATTTGTTACTTTTTTGTACATCTGCTCTTTTCAGATAAGTGTTGAGTCTTAAAAGTCCCAGGTATTCCATCACCTTTGTTTGTGAAATTTCGTTAATATGAAGGATAATTTTCGGAACTTCTCTACGTAGTGTGACAGTGATAAGGTGACATATTAGTCAATCATTTTTCTAATAGATTAGTGTGCTTTTGAAGAATCCTGACTGCCACTTGCTGGTCTTCGTGTGATGCCAGTAATGATGCTGTGTCCTCGGCAAATGTGCATGTTGTGCTCTCTGACGTCGTTGGTATGTCTGCTGTGTATAGGGTGTCTAGTATTGGTCCAGCTACGCTTCCTTGTTGCACTTCTGCATTTTTGCTTTGTATGCCAGAATGTGATTCTTTCTTAGATGTAAAATGTTCTTCTGCTGTAGTAAGATGTTAATAGTAACTTAGATAGTCTAAGTGATTTTAGAAGAAGATATTCATAAATTATAGATATTTTATTTTTTGATAAGTCTTATCTGGCGTTGAAAGTGGGTAAATTTGTATGTATATCGCAGCTTTGTATGTAACTGTATTCATTTTAGATTGTCCTAGGATGTGCTCTTTTAGGCTTTTTAGTAGAGCTACATGCCAAACCTTGTCAAATGCTTTTTCCATATCAAGAAATAGGGATGCTCAGTAAGGACCTTTCAGTGATCACAAAATTTTGTTAATTAGTCTGTGGACCTGCTCAGACGTAACGTGTTTGTCCATAAACCCAAACTGATGGTCGGGAATTAAGTGGTTGTTGTTGATTGTCTCCTTTATTCTTATTAATATTATTTTTTCTAGCATTTTAGATAAGATTGGTAGTAGTGAGATAGGTCTGTATGAGGCGGGTTGTTTATGTTTTTAATTGGTTTAGGCAACATTATGAACTCAACCAGTTATGTAGTTAGAAAGTATTGGAGTCTAAGTGTGGCATTGAATATTATAGTTATCATTCTGATGACCTTGTCAGGTAGCTCTTTAATTACCCTTCCACTAATTAGGCACTACTAGTTGTTTTATTTCCACTTGTGTAGTTTTTCATTGTGTTGTTATTTGTTGGCGTTGGTGTGCTGCAAATGTTGTAGCTTGTTTCAAAGATGTCCTTGCCCAGGAGTCGTTCGGTTTCTTTATTGATAGTGTTGGGACTATTGGTCTGGTTAATCTTTTAGTTGGCTTCCATAGAGAGTGGTTTGGCTCTTCTTTTGATGTTAGATGAGTGAAGTAATGAGTAAAGCGTTTATTTTCGTTTGTTTCATGTTATTGCCATCGCGCTTTAGCTTTTCATCTTGTTTTTTTGCAATATGTGGTCTGGAACAGGGTTTTTTTTTAAGTATCTAAGGGAGTGGTGGCTGACAATGCTGCTTCTTGAATTATTTTTTCAGGTAGTCCACTCCAGCCTCGAAGTGTTTTTAGCGGGATGTTGCAGTTTACTTTTTGGTTAACTAGTTTTATGATTTCTTGCCAGCGTGTGTTATTATTGTTCCATAGTGTAGGGGTGTGTTGTTGTTCTGTATTTTTGAGATAGTCCATGAATACGGGTGTGTGGTAGAAGCTCATATCCGTACTTTAAGATAGTTTGAATTGTTTAGCCCTTTGATCAATGCAAAATCTAGCAAGTGTCCGAGTTTGGCGTTATGTACTTGTTTGCTTGTGTCTTGTATTTCGGGGAAGAATATATAGTTGAGAATTGGATTGTTACATTTGCTGTTTCTGTTGCAATTGTGTAATTGCATGTAGTGATGCTGTTTAGGTAGTGTTTAATGCTATTCTTAATGATAAGGGCGGTTCTTCGTTGTGCATTCTCTGATGGATTTCTCGTGTCGTATACCTATAGTGTACTTAACAATTTTTTAGTACATTCTATTTGTAAAATGTAATGCAGAAATCATCATGATATCTAGAGGGCGGATTATATGCAAAGTGCATATATTTTATTTTTTGCATATATATATATATATATATATATATATATATATATATATATATATATATATATATATATATATATATATATATATATATATATATATGCAAAAAATTTAAATAATTTAAAAAAGGTTAATAACATTAATTTAAAATCATTTTTACAAAAATATTGTGAACATAATATATACCTGACGAGAGTACCTTAAGAAAAAAATAATTAAATTTTTATAATATTCAATGTTGCGAATTAGACAACAAAGTACCGACAAATGTGGCTATTATAATGCCCATTTGTTAATAGGAATTCTTCCTGAAGGTCATTTTGGAAAATCATAATTAATTTCATCGAAACAACTTGAATAAACTAATAAATTAACAATTGTCTGATTTGTACAAGAGGGTTTATCAATTTCCCTTTTACCCTGTGAAAAAATTTTACTTACGTTGTTAGACACCCTACATGATAAAATCAGTTCAATTTTTTTTTGTTTATTGTAACATTATTCACAAAACTATTTTTTTTTAGCTCGTTGCTAAAATCTGCCAGATTTTTCGGTGTTTACGATTTAATTAGTAATCTCAAGAAAATATTTTTAAATCCCCTTTTGAGAGTCCAATTTTATAAGGTGACCGAATGTTCAATTGGCCCCTGAACCTAGAATTACCAGATGGGGTACGTGGTTAGAAGCAGCAAATTTTTATGCTGATAATTTTGCAGGTATTGAAGATATAATTCTCGAAATCAGTTATTCCAGCGCCGTTTTCGAAAATTGCAAAAAAAAAATAGTAAAAGTACGAACCCAGTACCTTGCATTTCTTAAGACAAACTATTGCTTCGTCTCCAACTCTATTCACAGACTGGAAACAAAAGGTTTGCCTCCATCAGAATCAATTGAAATTATAGAAGAATTTTAATTAAGAATTTGAGATTATAGAAGAAATTCTTCAAAAAAGTTAGGTAGAGTAGATGAATCTATCCACAAAAAAATTAAAGCGGCAATACAATACAATGAGGGATTTTTCAAATGAAAAATATCAACAAAATCTTAAAAGGCGAAATAGTTGAGGATATTAATTTTGATTTAGACATAATTGTAAAAATGAAAAATGCACCAATTACTTCTGTAGATGCTGAAAGAAATTTCTCGATTTATAAACATATGTTTTCAGACAAGAGACAAAAATTTATGTTAGAAAATTTTGAACATCTGATTATCAATTGTTATATAAATATGTTGTAAAAAACGGTATCGTTTGAGAATTGATTAGTGGCAAAGTTTAGATAGTAGTATATGTTCTGTGGCCATTTGTTCATAACTTCTATTAGCAGTGTTAATAAGTTGATTGCAGTATGATGCTTTATTTACAGCCGGTATTTGTGCTGCGGTGTGCGGTAGGTGATTGTTATTCAAATCAATTGGGAGCAGTTCAGTTCTATGTCATAAGTTAGTGAATGGCTTTTATTGGCATTGCTTACGGATATCCCTTGTAACTTGCAAGGTTTCCCTTGACAATTGATATATTTTACTACTTCCGTTATACCTTGTTGAGGACACAGTCCTGTTAGGTGGTTTACAGCACATTTAACGCAAGCTGGTGACCTGTTGCAGTAATTTTTCGTGTACATGTCCGTGCTTTTGGCAGCGAAAACATTGTGGTATATGGATGTCGCGTTTTGGTCTCGGCGCACGGTAGTCTGGATTTCAAAAAAGTTGGCAAAAATAGAAAGAAGTTCCAGATTTAAACGTAAATTGGCATATAGGGGTTTTCCAGGCCGCTGATTACGAATTCAAAATGGCGGATCCAATAAGGCATAGTACTTGATTATTCATAAAGAGGGTCCTGCAGCTAGACCTGTCCACCCCCCGCTACATCGTTCAACAAGAAGCAAATTCTAATAAGGTGGCAAACACCGCGGTTATGAGAGTGGCTAAATTTGAAAGGAAAGTGAATAGTGTGGGAGAAGAAAGAATAGTGAAAGACGTTCTAAAAGTGGTAAGAAAGGAGGGTAAAGGGAGTAATAAGGAAACAAAATGGGGATGTCTGCGCAAGCGTATGTATGAAAGAGGGGGATGGAACCAAGAAGAGATCGAGAGAATGACGAATGAGGGAATGTTAGTGGAAAGGATTCTGGCAGATAGACTACTGGAGATAAAGCTGCAAGAGAGACAAAGACACCTAGATGAGAGTACATATAATAGAGACTACAGCAAAATCCAAGTTTTTGGCAGATGTCCAGAGTATCTAGTTAATCCCAAAGCCCCACATGTAGCGATTGCCTGGTTTAGGTGCGGTAGTGAGGAAAGGGGTAGAAGATATTGGATGGCTGCAACAGATAGGACTTGTCGAGTATGTGGAGAAGGGGAGGAGCTCTGGGAACATTGGGTGTTAAGCTGTAAGAAATGTGAATGGAGCGAAGAGGAAAAGTCAGTGGCGAAAAACTGGAAGAAGGTTATGGATGAGAGTGGCTTCGGTTTTGTGTACATGAAAAAAATATTGAAGTGCAAAGGACAGGGTTAAAGGCTTCCTTTTTTTTTGATCTAAGAACTTTTGAACTGTTTAGTTTTTGTTGTATTAATTTGGATATTTTTATTTTCCGTTTCATTCTGGTGTCTTTTTTTTGTTTTTTTTTGCTTTCTTTGTTGTTATTTTTTGTTCTATACTTGTCACAACACTAATGTACGAACGGTCGTGTATTTACATTTATGCCAATAAAGGATTATTATTATTACTTGATTAAAATTTGATCTGAATTTCATATAATTTGGTACATCAGGATTTTAAAGGTGACTGAATACGAATTTCATACTAAAATATTAAAATTCAAAATGGCGGATCCAATATGGCAGACCACTTCATTAAAATTTGATCCAAAATTTAATATAAATTAATATATAGGGGTTTTCGACTTCACTAATTCCGAATTTAATAATATTATATTCAAATTCAAAATGGCGGATCTTATATGGCCGACTATTTCATTAAAATTTTATCGGAAATTCATATAAATTGGTACATGAGGGTTTTCGAGGTCACTGATAACCATTTTCTTGGTTTAATTTTAAAATTCAAATGGGCGGATCCTATATAGCCGACTACTTCATTAAAAATATATAAAAATTTCAAGATTCGTTTTGAGAAAAACGAAATTCAAAATAGAATTTCGTTTAGAATGTATAAACCAGTTTTAAAAAAGCAAACTGATTCTAAATATTATTGTTTACTGGTATGCAAAATTGTGTCTTTGAAATAGAAACACCTTTTTCTGTAGGGAAAAACCACGGAAGTCCAGCTTATAATCCACGGAAATCCAAATTTAGTACCAATAATTTTATAATATCTCTTTAGTCACAAAAATAGTTACAGAAAAACTTAATTAAAATTATTATTGCTTAACAATAGCGATATAGTGTTATATTCCTAAGTTGAGATCTTCTTCAGGTGTGCTACGGCTTCTGCTAAGGTTTGCCCTCTCCTTTGAAGTCCCATCGCTTGTCCTCTATAATTCTCTTGTATTCCATTATTGTTTGTTTTGGGATCTCTCCAAAGCTGTTCATCAGGTCTTCCCCCATGGTCTTGGTTTCCGCTAAAATTAAAGTAAAAGTGTTAGACGCGTTCGTCGGGAGGCCGAGGACTTTCTTCAGAAAGCGCGCTTTGATTTTTTCGAGGAGGACCAGATGGTTTGTTTCCATTCGATGACATAGCGACTTGACGCCATACGTTACCGCAGGCCATATCATAAGGTTGTAAATTTTCAGTGCGGTTTCTAAGCTTACTCTCTGTAGGTACTTCTGCTTTCCAATTAACTGTGCGATCTTTCCTCTTTTGTTGTTAATATGTTTGGTTAAAGTTAAAGTGGTCTGGTGTGTCACTCCTAAATACTCATATTCGTTGGTGAACTCTAACTGACAGCTCCCTATGTGTACTTTGTCAAGGCGTTTCAGTCGCGCTCCTTTCCTGAATTTGAGTACTTGGCTTTTTCCGAGGTTTATTGTGAGTTTATTTTTTGTGCACCAGTTTGTCTAGACTCATATGGAGCGCCGCTAAACTTCTGGAGTAAATTACTAAGTCGTTCGCATACATAATAGAATTTGCTTCTGGCACTTTCATTGTGGCTGGTAGGTCTGCTACGAATATCAAGAAGAGTGTTGGACTTAGTGTGTCGCCTTGCAGGACGCATTGTTTTTGGGATATCGTCTTGGTTAGTTCTATCCCATTGTCGATTTTCACATACTTTGTTTTTAAAAGTATATGAATCATGTTAAATAATTTACACTTGATTTCTTGCTCCCGCATTTTTTCGCACAAGATTTTCCTGTCGACCGAGTCGAAGGCCTTTTGGAAGTCTATAAATGAGGCATATAACTTTCCTTTCGGTTGCGATATGGCTGTTGTTATTTCAGTGGTTAGTTTACACAAGGCGTCTTCACACCCTTTATTTTTTCTAAATCCATATTGCTCTGCGGGTAGTTTGTCATCCATGTATGCTTCTATTCTGGTGTTAATTATTTTTGTTAGAAGCTTGAGTTGGGTGGGTGCTAGAGCGATCCCTCTGTAGCAGTTTGGGTCCTTTAAATTACCCTTACCCTTTATAGAAGGTTTTCAACTTAAAAACCCTCCACGATTCTGGGATTGTTCCATTTTTCAACATTGTATTAAGTATTTTGTGCCACCAGGACGATAAGATTGGGTATAACTCTATAATGTTTTCATTCCAGATGTTGTCTAAGGATGCAGCTTTTCGTTTCATTAAGTTATTAATAGCATCCGTAAGTTCTTCCTCGGATATTGATTCGTTATACCATTTCTGGTCCTCTTCAGTAAATGTTTCTCTCGGGGGTATGTCGTTTAGTGTTGTTGCAAGCAGTTCTACAAAATACTTTGCCTATTCTTCGCTTTGAATATAGTTAACGGGGTGATTGTGCTTAGTCAACATACACCAAGGTTTCCCTTCTGATTCCTGTCTGTTTTCGAGTATCTTATGCTCCTCGTATGCGGTTCTTTTAAGCTTAATGATTTGTCTATAAGTTTTACGGGCGTTATCGTATCCCTCTAAATTATTGTTGCTGTACAGTTGTGTACATTTAGCCCTAGCTTTCCAGCATTCTTCGTCATACCAAGCTTTATTTCGCCGTCTTGCCCAGTTTCTGTTTTCCTTAGAATCATTAATTATTTGTGTTAGGATGGGTAATTCGTTAACGTTTTCTCCTTTCAACATTGCTAACTTGGGGTGTTCTATGAATTGTGTAATATTGATTGCTTTGCTTGGGCGTGATTGTTTTTCTCCCCTTGGCGTATTTCTGATTCTATTTGTGCTGATTACCCATTGATGCTTCCTGATTGGGTTATTTAGAACCGTGGAGCTTATTTTGTTTCTTCCCTTCTTATAATTTGCCAAGGTGAGAACAATATTACTCTTTCCATTATGGGAAATGTATGAATAAGTGTTTGTGTTAGATACCAGTTCAAATCCAAGTTGTCTCATAGTTAGTAAAAGCTGCCTTTCTCTGCTGTTATAGGTGTCCACACTGCAGTTAAAATCTCCATTGACCTGTTGTCCTTCCAGTCTTGTATTTGCTCTGTTACGTGTTGGGTGATATCTTCAATATCCATGCCCGGGTTGAAGTAAAAGCAATAAAATCGGCGTATTATGGTGTTGGTTCCCAGGCAATTCGCGGAGCCGTAGTGTAGTTTGGGTTGCATATGTGGTTTCGCCAGGATGCATAGCCCCCCGCTTGGTCTTCATCTCGGCAGTTTGTGCGTGTCAATTGAGAAGCCGTAATACCGCTGGAAATTGACATTGTAATATACTAGCTTTTCAGTGAGACATACCAGATCCGCGTCGTTGAATATGTCCACTCCTTCAATGTTCCAGTTTATGATTTTATACATTGTTGAAATTCGTACTCTCCTTTTTGTGGCGCTCTACGCATGCGCCTCCATACGTTGGGTTGTAGGTTACGGTTTTCCTTATTTTCACGTGCTAGGCCTTTTTGTCGAATCCTTTGGATTAGACTTTCCTTCGGAGGTGTAGGACTTCCCATCATCTTCATCAGGTCGTCGCACTTATATTTCACTATTATTCCGCTCTTATTCACACAATTTGTCAGGTTAACGAGCGCGTGTACAGCCTCCACCGCTTGCGCTATCTCACTCCTATCTCCTTGTCTCCGGACCAATAATTTTGAAGGGTGTTCAAAACAGGTTATTAACCCGAAGTTCAAAAATTATCTGATTCTACATACCTTTTTCTACATATTTTACCATTTTCTAATCAAATTCTACATATTTTTTTTAGACTGCTTGACAACAATGGTTTGCTGTTGTTTTTATTTCGCATAAACTTTTGCCTTGAACCTGCACCCTTTCAAAATATTTTTTTCGAAAGATTGAAACAAGACGAGAAAAAAAACATCCTAATTACATTTTTTATATTTTTACAGAAATTTATTCAATGTGGATGGTTTCTGTCTTCTCTCAATATTTTCGATATTTAATTCAGCATTAAAAAAGGAAGTCTCCGTTTATTATACATAAAACTAATTTTACAAGGACCTTGAGATATTGAAGATCATCGTACTTCTTTTTTGCTATGGGTAACAGGCCATTGTTGGAATTTGTCAGTTCAACTAGACGTTTTTGTTGTGTTTGTCTCTTTTTATTTTTCCGAGTTGGAGACTCCCAATTTATACTAGAATCTTTATATTCACCAAAAGATTTGCTTCTGTGCGCTACTTTTGGCAAGGAAGTGATTTTCAAACACCGTATTTTCCTTGTAGGGAATTTTCCTTTATATACATAGGGTTCAAAATTCACCACATGATTTGAACAGATCTTTACGTGTTGGATTTATTCTGTTACTTTGAATAATATCTTTCCACTCAAGTGGAACTACTACGTAGCTTTTTTGGTCAATTAACCCCATATCTTTATCACGTTCAAGGTATGAATGATCTCTCATTGGAAATAATACTTAAGGACAATCATACCTCTTCTTCTTGAAACTGGGGTTGCGATGTGCATCACTCCACTGCTCCTGTGCGACATGGACTACCGTGGTTCTTCGATAATATTCAGGACTTACGTTTTTTTTCCCTGGATACCCATTTTATAATGTCAGTTTTATAGGGTCTAACGTGCACTTTTCGCAATCTTCTACAGTGGAATGGAGTAAAGTACACTTCTAAAACTAACAAATGGCAGTATCAGTCTAATATTAACAAAAAATGGACTTCCGTGGGTTTTCCCCTGTACCCTTCATATATATATATATATATATATATATATATATATATATATATATATATATATATATATACATATATATATATATATATATATATATATATATATATATATGTAAATATATATAGCAGGTAGTCCCGCCCCCCAACTGTGTTTGCGTAGATCCTAAACTAACAAACAATTTGCCCGGCACTTCGTATTTAATCTCACATGTACAAAGGCAGACATAGTAAAGATTTTCTTCTAGATTCTATTACAAAACATCGTAATCTATATGTTCCATATCTCAACTGCTTAGACCCCGGGGGTGATAACTTTTTTGCTAATTTACGGATTTTTTTTTACTGGGAAAACCGTTATGCAGATACATCTTTGACATGATTTCTAACACACGCGAGTATAAATTAATGAAAACGTTATTTATGTAAAAATTCTACATACCTTCCTTAACACCCTCCATCAAACAGAAATGAAAAAGGACACTCGTGTTTAGTTCATTAATTTCATATATGTCTTCATTGTTGTCTTTTGGTTCCAGTTCTATAACAAAGAGAGGTGGCCGTTGGTTGGTGTCCTATTTAGCTATGTTATTTATTGTTCTGACTGTGTAGCCGTACTGTTTTATTTCGTTGATAATTTTATGTGTCTGTTTTATTTTATAGCTTTTGTTTGTTTTATTATATGTGTGAAAGTTTGCATTTTTACTTTTTAATTCGTTGAACATTTTTCGATATTTATCGGATAATTTGAGATTGATAACTTTCTTGCAGTTGTATTAGTGTAGCATTGTTTCTACCTACGTGTTATTCTAGTAGTTCTGTTAATGGGCCGAAGATTTGTACTTATATGTAGATGTGTGGTGGTTTTGATATTTCAGTTCAGGTGTTGATGTTCGTTTGTATTGCTGTATGTAATTCTAAACATAGTAGACTCAACAAGCTGGACAAATAAGACTGGACAGGCATTGGACAACACCAGATTACTTAGGTTACATAGGAAAAACTAGACGAAACTAGACCAACAATGCTAATAATACAAATCCAGAAATGACTAGACACACAAACAAATTAAACAAATAATTAAACAAAATAAAATAAATTAAACATAATGATAATTAAACAAAATAAAAAACAATAAAATAAGACCGAAGTTTTAAATCTAATTTTTCCTAAAAGAAAACCTGAGAAGCTTAAGTACAGTTGTCAATGTATCTTGTATGCAAATCCAAGTATATTATTCCAGTTTCGTCTGTGAATATAAATTATAGTTACCCGCTATTACCCTCTCTCTATTTTGGGGAAAAATGTGTGAGAAAATCCCCAGTTAGACGAAAGCTTAACGAAATAGTCCTGCACCATTCCTATACACAACCATTACTATATGTATGCAAATTTTATTTGAAGTGAACTTAAACATGAGATCAATTAAATATGATCTCTTAATTGTTTCTGAAAACTATGTCGTGTTTTGAATAATATATATATATATATATATATATATATATATATATATATATATATATATATATAAATATATTCTTTCGAAGAACTATCTGATATGCATTTAGATTATGGTGCTGATAACGGCAACGGAGAACGTTTATGGAGATCGTTTTCCGAATAAGCCGCAGTCTCATCATACAACTATTGCAGCAATTCATCGACGGTTTCGAGAACGTGGAAAATTTAAGAGTTCTATAGAAGATATAGGGCGTGATAGAACATTTCGTACTGTGGCATTAGAGGAAATTATCTTGGATGCTGTTGCCAATAATCCGACAATTTGTGTTTGAAATGTAGCACACAAACTTGGAACCAGTGCACCACGAGTACTGTTTTGTACGTGATGACAGCATACAACAAAATAAACGATTTCCAAAGTTGATATTTTTTACCGATGAGAGCGTTCAATAGGGAAGGAATGTTCGATAGCCTTAACATGCGCTTGTGGCCTGAGGAAAATGCTCACGCGATGCATAGTAGAGGTTATCAACACAGATTTTCAATTAATGTTTGGTGTGGGATTATTGGTAACTATTTGATAGGTCCATTTGTGTTCCGCGTCGCTTAACGGGGGCGCCTTACACATTTTTTCTGGAAAATGTCTTCCTCAATGGATTAGACCCAGCCTATGTATCACTGAGACATGAAATGTGGTTTACGCATGACGGTGCACCGGCACATTTTAGGCCCGTGCCAGGCCCGTGCATGTTTCGATGCGAGGTATCCTGATAAACGGATAGGCAGGAACGGTCCGATATCATGGCCTGGCCGCTCCCCAGATCTGAATCCCCTGGATTTTTTAATCCCCTGGCAAAATTTTCATTTTTTTTGTAAATTGAACATAGTTCTTTTTTATGTTTGTATTTTTTTTAAATAAATTCCACCCCTTTGTTTGTATTACTGGTAAAACTTTTGTAAAGAGTTTTTGACCCTATATAGCTCTGAAAGTGTGTTCTGACACACCCTGTATATATATTTTATGGATCCAAATATCGAGGATTTAATAATATTATTTGCATGACATAAATGTTCAAATGAATTATTAATATTATAACAATAATTATAATTATAATTATAACAATAATAATATCAAATTGTGATTGTAATTATCAAATTGTTATATTATATTAACTATATTTTAGTATAAAATGTATAATTTAAAATTAAAATTATATTATTTCTAGAATATTGCCCATAAATCGGAGAAACCTCGTTACAAAAGTAAAACTTTTTAGGAGATAGAAAATTTGTAACTTTTGTATGCCACATTATAATTTTATATGTAATAAATAAATTATTTATTTTTAATATAATAAATTTTATATGTAAAAAAAACTAACGTGCTTTCGAAAACAATTGTAGACTTATTAGGAATTTTGTCACTAGAGTGATAAAGAGCAACCTTAGAGATTTGAAATTAATTCTAATCAATTTACTTATAATAATCAGTTTCACAAGCAATCGCTATTACGAGTTTTTCCTGATTATGAGCGACATGTATTTTTTGGATAATAAATTAAAGTAACCTTTTTATTTTAAAATTCGTGTGGACAATTAAAATAAATTAATTCGTAATATTAGTTCAAGTGTTCAAGTGGATTTGTTGGCGGGCAGCCAAGAGCCATTAGCAATATATTCGAGCAAATTTATTTCACATAAATTTCAACTTTTTACTCATAACGGACGGTGGAAAAAAATCTTAATAAGTCAAATAAAACAAAGAACACATATGCTATAATATTATTATTAAATCATATATTGTCCTGCACATAAAGAAATATACTTTCTGATTTACACATTAAATACAAGTATACATAAATGGAAATGAATGAGGAACAAAAGGACTTATTCAAAAAGTTAACAAAAAATATCTAAATATTCCATAATCTCTTATTGTTTTATTTATGTAAACCTTACAACCTTACACCGACTAATGGCGCGATTACTATGAACTTAACGTAAGTAGACGCGACGGAACGTGACGGTAGGTCAATAAATGGTAGGTTATGTTACATCCTTTTTGTTTAGAAATTTACAGTTCATACGTTTTCTATATCTTTTGTGTCAATATTTCAGCAACAGTAAAGATTTTATGCCCAGGTAGCAAACCCTTCGCGAGAGGTTAGTGAGAGAAAAGCGTTTTCTAGAGCGAGAGGGGAGGTCTGGGGCAGCAGCCTCATCGCGTCAATAATGGCCCCTATACAAAATAATATCTTTTCTGACACTTCAGCTATAAAAAGAAAGAAAGTTTAATCTTTTTACCTCAAACAATCACAGCCACAGCTGCAATCTGACATATTTAATTATTAACTATAGTTGATCATCATTTTGTCGAAATTCTTATTATTTATGGTTGCAGAACTGTGGTCAATTGCCCATCATATTCGCCGCCTGTATCTTCTCCGATAATGTTGTCGATAGATGATGACGGCTGCCTAGACACAATATCGCATGGCGATCGCTGCAAGAAACGAAAGGTGGACGAGACGGCTAAGATGTTTAAAGGGACTCTTGCCACTTTAGACAAATCAATGGCTACATACAATGCTCCATCACCCTCAATTTACATAAATATTACTGGTGTATTGATGAATGATGAATCCATGTGTTGAAAATTTTAATTTGTAATCAATTAATAGTCAGAGATTTTTTAATTTATTTGTTATGTTCAGCCACTGATTATGCATGCTAATTGTCAGTTTTTCTTTAATAGAAACTTGTTTCCTTCCTTTCCCTTCATCATTTGAGGCAAATATCATGATTTTAATCTTGCTCAGGTTGATGGTGAGGGACTGTCCACTGGTGAAATTATAAATCGTTCAGCAAGCTTATCAGAAGGGAAAGTATATATTACCTGCGTGTCGTCAGCATGCTGAAGATGAAGACCGTTCTTTATAGATGCTCCGATTTTTATAGTGTATATGTTACGGTAAAAGTACAAAATCGGCAAATATAAACATTTACCAATATATGTATACATCTACCAATTTGATAGGTAAATGTGAGATCAACTTTATATATCTACTTTTAATGGAAAATGTATACTTTTTGTGTGATCACGTGTATCTTTTTGAACAGCCCATGCGCTGTGTATGTTAATGTAAACCTCTAACAAGTGCCAACAATATTATGAAAAAGACATATGTACACATTTGCCGGAAATAATTGGTAAACGTAAGTTGAACCCACATTTGCCAATCAAGAAGGTAAATGTGTACATATGCCGGTAAATGTGTAGATTTACCAAACTACGTACTTTTACCGTAACACATAGATTATGACACTCATTTACACACATTTACACACTCCATTTACAACTATACTTTCGGAGATATCATTGAAAATAACCCTTTGGCTTCTGCCTCGTAAGAAACTAGTACAAAAATGTATAGAGTACCTGAACTATCGTAGATAGTGTAGAATACTAAGAAACATACAATGATTGACCTATAAATTGCTACAATTATGTCCAATAGTACCAGTACAGCTACATTGTGGTTATTAAACGCCCTTGATGTTTGATCAACTACGTCCATTAGCACTGTACTGAGGTATAACCTTTTCTAAAATGGATTGTATCGACGGAAAGATTTTATTTCGTCCAACAAACTTTATAACTTACAAGTCCACAGCTTTTTCAAGGATTTTGGAAATGGTTGGCAAAATAAAAATGGGCTTTAGATAGGTAATTAAGTTAGGGCGAACGTTTTTGACAATGCGGTAAATATATGCATATTTGAATGCATCAAGAAATATGCTCTGTAGCAAGCACCTGTTATTTATAGGAGTAATAAGTTGAAATATCTGAAGCTAGCAAATTTTTATCTACAATGTTCATATTTATTACATCAGAGCCCATTGCACTAGATTTTATTTTGAAGATTATGTTGTAAATGTCAGTTTCAGTTACCGGCTTTAGCTTCAAAATAGCTGACATTTCTCTTATACAAGAATATCGATAACTCAACGAGAATAGTATTTCCATCAACTTCTTGAGCAAGTTGGTTAGCAGATCCCACAAAATAGTTGTTTATATGGCTGTCCAATGATTCTGGCACTACCCAATGATTCTGGCAGGACTGGCCGAGGCAATGAGCAAGTAGTATTCATGTTCTTTAAACCTTACCAAATAATCTTTTCTGTAGTAGTGATCATTTTCAAATGAGCTGTTTTTTCTGTGTGGTAATTCGTGCAAGTTTTTGCAGATCCGTGAAAAATACTATTACATTTTATGGATATGTGGATATTTTATCTAAATTTGAATTATTATTTGTCCATGGACTTACAAACCAATCTGATATTGAGTTAATGACTGGGATAACTGGTTCATGATTTGGTTGTTTTTCAGGTTCTTTCAATGTTTCAATATCAATTTCCTCATTATCTTAACACTCTACATAGTGAATATTATTATTGTATTAAGTGAGACACAAACTCTCTCCAGCTCGACGCTGTACCTTCTTCTTCTTCTTTCGAATAGGCCTACTTTGGACCACGCTTTTTCAACTGTTGGGCTTTGACCTTTGCCCAGTATTGTCGCATCTTCTGCCGGTGTAACTCCTTTCTCTCTTCTGTCCAGGGGGTACCTTTCCTTCGAGGTTTTCCTGAAATCCACGGACTTTCTTCAGGGTGCGTCTCACAGACTGAGATCTGTTATTCCCAGTTCTTTAATATCATTCTCGGACTCTGTCAACCAAGTGGTACGAAGCTTCTGAAGGTGAACAGACGGTTGGTTAATCGGTTTGGAGGCAATCTTGCAACATGGCCATAGAAAGCTACCCTTCTTCTCCTTGCACAGTCAGCGAGCATCTCATTATGTTCGTAGAGCTCAGAATTATGCCGTTCGGAATTCCCGATCTTCCTTTACCGGGCCTAAGATCTTCTTAAGCATTCTCCTCTCTCCATGGCATACAGGGATTATATATCAATTTAATTGGTTCAACTTTCTCAGTTCGAGCAAACTGATGCTTATTAATTGACTGACGATGAGTTCTAACATCTTTAATTGATGCGAAGCACAATCCACATGCTTGACATGTTCGTCCAATCAATTGCGTTTGGACTGTAGGACAATAAAAGTCACATGGTGTTGAAAGAAAGCCTGGACGTTTCGGAATCTCAATGTTTAAAGATGCATGCACAAATAACGGACAAAAATTAGCATTTATTTGGTCTTTCGGAAGTGGGATATCCAAAGTTCCTGTTTGTTGGAGAAGACAAGGTGTTGCAATAAATTCATCTTGTAGAATTATATTCGCAAACTACTTCTTAATTTTACACAACATTCAGGCTCGGTTCATTTGCTAATTTGCAGTAAATACTGAGATTCCCTTACATGTCTATATTACCAATCTGGATCAATGCTGCTTGATTTACAGTAATATTATCACTTCCAGCATTTATACATTCAGCGACAACTGGTTCTTTATCAATAATTAAAGTACCCCAGATTTGTCCCAAAATGTCACCAGCCATTTTGAAATTTTGAAGTTCCATCATTATCGATTGTACGTCGTTGATCATCGAGATGATTTCCAAAAGAATCATAGAGCAAGACGAATCCAGATAAATTATGACTCAAAAGAGCCATTTCACGATCCACTCTATTGAAACAACTTCGTCCCGGAGCGTTAGTGACAATAAATATGGCATCAAGATCTAATTTTCAAAAATAAGAAATCTCAAGTTAGATAACTTGGAGAAATCGTGGATTTTCATCGGGTCCTGCATCAACAGTGATGATTAAAACTGAATTCACGCAATTTTCTTCGGTTTTGGCTAAAAATTGAAATTCCTTCAACTCCACGAGGGCCTGCAAATGATGAAGAATGTTTCCGTAAACTGATTGCAATGGACGCAGGTCCATTGTATGTTACTGCTTTCGGTTCGCCCAATCCTTCAGGAATAATTGTAATACCTGCATAAGTGGAAGGTATAAATTTATGTTTTTCCGCTACAGGCCAGTCGTGATCTGGCAAGCGGACTCTATACTCCATATGCATCAGAAAGGGTGCTTGTTTTTCTGCAGCAGTTTTACCAATTGGTATACATGGTTTGTCGTTCTACGATAAAAAGAAAACTTAAGCTGGGCCAAGTATTGAGGTGAGAGACTCTATATCTCGGATAGATGCAGTAGAAAATTTAGCATCTGGATGAATTTGTGTTCATCATCCATTGCTTTAGCTAACTTGACCGGCACTGTAACTACGTGTTCTTTTCCCTGAGTTGTACGTAAGCACCTAGGTAAAAGACGAAGAAAGGTGGCACACCTTGATTAAAACCTAATGTATGTAGTTCTTTAACTAAATCATATATTGTTCTACAGCTTCTTATCATTTCAATTCGTCGTTTTTCATTTGCACCACCTCCGAAACTTTAAACCACCTCCAGACTATTAACTATAACTTTTAAAAGTCCAGATTGAGCTTCCTCTAAACGAGGACGACCAACTGTTTCGCTGCTGCACTTCTGCGTTTTTTTTTTGAGTTAGTCATTTTTTAGAATGATCAAAATTTTTTTACATTTTTGTAATTTCTGATAAAACTTAATTATTGACTCTCCAAGGCCATAATCGCGACGTAAAATAGTTGTATTTAACTCACTTTCCATCTGTTTGTTAACTATTTCTGTAAATTAAATATGCATAATTTTTTTGTTGTTTAACTACACTAAGTTTTTTTCCAGTTTTGTTTTTCATTAATAACTCAGAAGTACATTCTTTTGAAGGAAGTAAGTTCGAATTGTCTACTTCTCTAACACATAATGCCATAGAAGATTCTGTTGAATTATTAGGTATGCTGTCATTCAAAGCTCTGAGTTTAAGAGGCATACTCTGCTGAAAAAAATATTGATTATTGTTCAACGGAGTATTGTACAATATTGTAGTGTATTGTACAACTGTATTGATTATAGCTGATAATTTTCATTACGTAGAATGAAATGCATCGAATAAATAATAAAAATTATAAAATCATTCACAATAAAGTTAAAAAAGTACCAACTAACCTGCTTAAGAAAATATCCCAACATGTTTTTCTTTTAGCGGCAAGCTGTTTTAATTCAATTATTTTTTGAGAAATGCTCATCTCAAAAGCACTAGAGTTGCTTTTAAAAGCTTCTTTCTTTGTTTTCCAGAACATGTTTGACTCTTCTTGGCAAATCTTGGATAACCTTCTATCCAAGCTGTAAATGTATGTAATGGAAGTAAATTTCCAGATATGCAATCTTTAATAAACAAATGATATTAAAATGAAAATTATTCTTCAGAATTCAAGCAATCAATTAATTTAACAGCTTAATTCCAGATTTTTTTTAATAAAAGAATATATAGATGTACCGACACATCCTAAACTGAGTCTGAGAACCAAATGGAGATGGCGCTATCCAATTCCGCCATTTTAAGCGCGAGACCAATAAACAGTAAAAGGACCATTTAATAATAAATAATAATAAGCATAAATTTTGCAATTCAAAAATTTATGTAAGATCAGATTTTCTGCCAAATTGTAAGAATTAATAATATTTGGTTTATATGATTCAATAATATAATTTCAATATTTTTCAAAATTCAAATTTCAAAGTTCAATGATATAATAAATTTCATCCTCTGTTTATTAATTAAACGGTTTACCTTCTTCGCCCTTTTGTAGTTTTTCATAAATATTTCTGCGGGAAACTCTACTAATATAAATATTTAAAAAAACACTTTTCGCATTGCAGAAATAAATCTTATCGCTATAAAAACTTTATTTATTTTGAATATCGAAATGCTCCTACATATGAAAATTAGAAAAATATTTTTTATAAACCATATGAATGAGTGATTTAAAGGTGGAGAATATATGTATGTACGTATTTTAAACAGCTTCCAGGGACACTTGAAAATATTTATGCAGAAGTCGATGTTATTTTATTGTGAAACACAATGCAGAAAATATAACTTGAAAAATTGTAACCAATATGATAAGCCTAATATGTATCCGTCTAGACATGTTTGTTTCCCTGTCTCATCTTGTCTATAGATTATAAGACAACTATTTGTTACTTACAATGTCTGTTTAGGCTTGTCTTTCATGTTTTGTCTGTCTAGTATTGTATAGCTAGCCTGGTGTGTCTACCCTTGTCGGTTTGGTCTTTTTTGTGTATTCTTGTATCTAGAATTTATATGTTTATTGATTTCCTGATTTTATTATTGAAATAATTCTTAAAACAGAGTGGCGCACATAAAACCGGAACGAACCAATTATTACATTACATTAAAACAAATTTATTTGACGCTCATATCTAGTAGCGTCTATATAGCGTGCCTGTATTGTATAACTGTATTCAGACAATTTTGTCATTATTAAATGTGTAGCTTCTATCCATCCCTTATTCCATTGATCGACGTGTGCCCATTGTTGAAAAATATGTGCGGTCTGAATCCATTAAAGTTGTTCGTGACAGTTTTCATGAAAAGTTTCCTGGAAGTGATGTTCCAGCAAAATCAATAATTCAGGATCTATTGAAAAAGTGGCGTTTTACCCTGGAAAGGTTACTGGGGCACTAAGGAACCCACTACTTGTTTATTTATTTCACTGTATTTTGACAATATTTCGGTTAGCAATTCTGAGCGTTTAGTCATTCTTCTTTGAGGTTAATTCAAACTCAATAGGGGTATTCAAATACCCCAAGCAAACACCCGTGACTGTTAATATTCATGTATTTAAAGTGGAAATGTCACAAAAGAAGGCAATAAAAAGTGCAAATCCAAAACCAAACTTTTAGGAGACATTTCAATGGTTTGAAGAAATTGAGAGTGAAGATGAAGACACTAGGTTATTTTCAAGAAAATGAACTTCACCAGTCGAAACTCGAGTCGTGTTGTGTTTAAATTTATACAACTGTAAATAACAAGTTGTATAATATTTTCACATATTAAGTGTGGTAAGTATGGCAAGGTTAAAACAACAATGCTGAATGTGGGGGAGTGTGTCGTGGACAGAAAGCATCAAACAGCGAAAAAGCCGTGGATGAACCAGGATATCATTAACCTTATGGAAGAAAAGCGTAAACACCAAAACACCATCAAAGAAAAATACAGACAATTAAAATGACAGATACAACATAACATAAAGAGGGCCAAAGAAAAATGGATGGAAGAAAATTGCCGTGAAATGGAGGAGCTACATAACAAGCACGATGCCTTCAATTTGTATAAAAAGCTTAAAGAACTTACAGAATATACGAGAAAAAAAATACCAATGGTCACAAGAAACATACACAGGGACATTCAGCTAACAGAGGAAGATAAAAAGCGAACCTGGGAAGAATACATGACGAACCTGTTAGCAGCGAAACGAGAGGATTCAATGGAGGAAGATAGACAGGCGGATCATTTAGGTATTATTAAATCGGAAGTGGAATATGTGATTAAGACAGCAAAAAACAACAAAGCTGTAGGACCCGACAACATTCCGATAGAAATGTGGAAAGCATTGAACGACAGAAACTTAGCCTTACAGAATTTCAAAATAGAATATATGAAACAGGTGAAATTCCAAGATAGTGGCTTAAATCAGTGTTTATTCCGCTACCAAAAAAAAATAATCCAAAGTCATGTGACGAATATAGGATGACCTGCGTGATGAGCCATACGTTGAAAATCCTCCTAAAAATTATCCAACAGAGAATATACCGCAAATGTGAAGAACAATTGGATGGTATACAGTTTGGTTTCAGAGAGGGATTAGGAACTAGATAGGCTTCGTTCGCTCTAAAAGTAATGCTACAGAAATGTAGAGAGTACAATAAAAATGTATTCGTCCGTTTCATCGACTTCCAAAAGGCTTTTGATAGAGTCCAACACGACAAACTTATCGAGAACCTAAAAAGTATTAATCAGACAAACGATTAATAAAAAAGTTATACTTTAACCAAACAGCAACAGTGCGGGTTGAAGATAGGCAGACGGACGAAATCCAAGTCAAGAAAGGCGTCCGACAAGGCTGCGTCCTGTCCCCGCAATGGTTCAATTTGTATACCCAGTGTGTGTTTGGAAGGGCGCTTCAGGAGAGAATAGAAAGGGCAAATATTGGAGGGGCACTAATTAGTAATCTTAGATTCGCGGACGATACTGCAATAATGCCGTAAAGTCGAGAAGAACTACAATCGCTAGAATAAGGACTTACCATTAACATAGAAAAAACGAAATTCATGGTAATAAGTAAAAACCCAAATATTTACCCTGTTATCGCACTAAATGGAAAGCAAGTAGAGCGGGTTCAAAAACACAAATATCCTGGAACAGTCATTAATGACCTACTAGATCCAGATGAAGAAATCAAGATCAGGATAGAAATGGCTCGAGAGACATTTATTGCATACTCTTCAATTCACAAATAGAAGTTTGTGCCTGCAAATTAGTCCATGGAGTGTTATGTGTGGTAAGTGTTACTGTACGGTGTGGAAATCTGGACCTGAAAGCCCAAACTATCAAAAAGCTTGAAGCGTTCGAGATGTGGATATATAGGCGCATGATATAGATACCCTGGACTTTTGAATAACCATAGACCATTGAATAACAAAAGAAGAAGTGTTAAAGCGCATCGAACATGAAAGGAAACTACTAAAAATTATCAAGATATGTAAAGCAGCATACATAGATCATATTCTGCGCAACGACAAATATATACTGCTACAAAACATAATGCAGGGAAGAATAGAGGGTAAGAGGGGAATAGGAAGAAAGAAAAAATCCTGGCTTCGTAATACAAGAGAGTGGATAGGAATGAATGTAGAAGAACTGTCCCATGTGGAAAGAGACAGAGACGCATTCAGAAAAGTGGTCGTCAACCTTAAATGAGAAGACGGCATCAAAAGAAGGAGAAGTGTGGTAAACCCATAGTGAATTTTTTAATTTAGTGTAAGAATGGATTACTACGTAGTAACATTTGCAACCATTCCATTCATTACCTAAAAGAAGTTCTCGAAATATTAAATTGGTTAAACCATACAACATTATAGATAATCATATAAACTTAAAAAAGTCAGAACAAAGCTTGAATATATAAATATACTCAACCTTTCTGGAACTCTATAATACTAATGAGTTTTTCTAGGACTACCAATTTTATTTTTATAATTTGGGGTTTACAAATTATTGTTCATGGAGGCAAAGCTGTGCTGATGAGAGAAAAATCTCGAAACGCGTCCACAGATGGCTATCTACTTAAAATATCGGAAAGACATGATCTTAAAAACAATGTTATTTTTATGGTTTTTGTTCAGTGCCACGAGGGTGCACTGAAAACTATAAAATAGCAGAAAAATTTCACACGAGATTTGTTTATTATTTATTTATATATTATTTTTGATTATATTTATATATTCAAGCTTTGTTCCGACTTTATTAAGTTTCTCGAAATATCGTACTAAAGCTGCCCGAAATAAAATGCATTTCAATAAATATTCTAGTTTTATGATCGATAGTGTTGTAATTTACACAATTTATAAATTTCTAGACAAAAAGATAAGTGCCATGATGCTATGTTTTTTAATCCTACTGACTCAATGGCTTTAATTAGCTTTAATTGGACTTTTATATTTATCTGGTGTTTGAAAATGTACACATTTACATGCGATATATTTTCCAAATAAAGCACTAAGGTTTATAGGTGTATTATGAGTTAATCTAGATTTAAGTAATTAATAAATTTCCTGAGATTTGATGACAAAAATATAAGAAATAAGATAGATAAGTTCTCGTCAATAAGTGTTATGTAACTTATTTAGCACAAATTGCACAATTGACGATAAATACCCCTAGCTTTTCTTTCACACAAAGGTAAATATATTTTGTCTTCTCAATTTTCTTTTATATAATAATATTAATTTCAACAATGCACTCAACACAAACAATAAAAGTGGAAAAACGACATAAAATAATTTTACAATTTAACAAAATGAGTGAATGACTCATTTTTATACTGTATCACGAAAAATGCGAAGATAGCCTTTGAGCAGTTTATAGCATGCTTAAACAAGTTTGTATTAATTCTATGGTATTTTTAAGTTTTCTCAAAGTTATATCAAATTATTCGTAAAAAATTCCAGAATGAACTTTATCTTCGGTTAGCTCAACTATATATGAAAAGTAGGCTCAACCAAAATTTACTTCAAGAAAATATAAATAATATGTTTTCTATAGTACCAAGCTTCTTAGAATTAAAAACGAAATTGCGTTTCTCTATAAGAATAAGAGTATTTTTTTACAATAGTTGTTAGAATGATTTATCTTACCTATAAGAATAAGAGAAACAACATTTAAAGTTTCTAATTCAAGTAATAACTAGTTTTAAAAATTCATATATTGTTCACATTTAATTATCTGTTGTGTCAACTGACGTTTAGTCCGTTTCACAATTGTCGGTCTTTCCATGGAGCGGCTGATTCAAACTTAAGAAAACGAAAGACATCAGTATATGAGTGTCATGCTTTCTTTACATCTCCCCCCCTTGGAATTAGTTTAGTAATATGGAAGAGGTTTGATTCTGTTTTCTTGTGTCCGGTATCGACCTCATAAATTGAATTGGATAACTTTTTGATTATTTTATATTATTTTATTCATCTAGTTTTTTTCTATTTAGACGATTACCATTGTCCCCGTAAACCATTCTCCTGTATCCAATTCATATGCTTTTCTATATAGACTCAACCGCTTTTTATTAAAATTTTGCGATTTAATTGTATTTTCCAAAGCCAATTTTCTAGCCTCTTTTCAGATCCTCGTCTGCACATCTTAATTTTAATTCATGTGGTAAAAGGTTTACATTTTTGCCTTCCAATAAGTATTTTGGGGCAAACTTTGTGACTGTATGTTCTGTTTCATTATACTTCTCTACACATTTTTGAGCAGTGGTTGTCCATGCTATTTTTCTAACACTTTAATTTATCTTGCATCTTATTTTATTAATTAATGTCTGATTTAGTCTTTCGTTGAGACCATTTGAAAATGGTGCATCAACTGCAGTAAATATAATTTTTGTATTTATCTCTTTTAGAAATTGTTTCAATTCTTAGGATTTTATCCCTGGATATTGATCCGTCAAAATAATGTTTATTTCGTTAACTTGTGCCACTTTCTTAATCAATTTTATAAAATCGTTTGAGTTTTGGTTTTTAGATGTTAAAATGTAGACATATCTCGTAAATTGATCAACTAGAAGATGTAAATATTTCTATGTTGAACGAGATCCCTCAAAACCTCCAATGGTATCAATGGATACAATTTCAAATGGGTATGTTGCTGGACCCAATTGTGACATGAAACCATATTTAGATTTTTTTCTGGATTTATTTTTTATACAGATTTCGCACTTTCACATATATTTTTTATGTTAGCAGTGATGTTTCTTGCTGTATAAAATGGTGTTATTTTATTTAACATGTGTATTGTTCCTATATGGCAATATGTATTGTGTACATATTTCATTATTGTTTTACTAAAATTTTCTGACAACAAAATTTTATGTTTATTTTTTAATTTTTTATAGTAAATTTTCTTCTATTTAAATTTATTTATATTATTTTGTAGATCGGTATTTGTACTTTGATCATTTTTTATGTCTCTCAGATTGATTAGATTTACTACTTTCAGAATTTCAACTGTATTTTCATAAGGTTCTAAAACCGGATTTCTGCTCAAACAATCTGCTTCTTAATTAGATTTTCCTGGATTATATTTTCCTTTAAAATTATATTGAGATAAGTAATATTTCAAATCTCCAAGTTCTTCATCCGTTCTAGCCTTTATGTTTATGATCGGAATATACCAGAAACTCCTATCCAATAAGCCAATGTTGACAGTATTTTACCGCTTCTTTTATAGCTAAACATTCTAGTTATATTGCCTTTCTTCGTTCTTGTGCATCATTCAGTTTTTTTGAAAAATATGCCACTGACTTACTGTCTCCATTTTCATCTTTTTGTTTCAGCACAGCCCCTATTCCTTTAATCCTTGCATCTGTGTATATCTATCAATTGGTAAATCTGGATAAAAAATTCCCAAAATTGGTTGTGAACAGAGTAATGATTTTATTTTATCAAAAGATTCTTGACATTCTTCTGACCAGATAAATTTCACATCTTTTCTTAATAAATTGTGTAGTGGATCTAGCATAACTGAAATATTTGGAACATTATGATGATAATTTACTTTTCCTAAGAATTGACGTATGTGCTTTCTTGTCTCTGGAATTGGGAAGTTCTTGACAGCAATTAAATAAATTTTGAGTGATCTGATAGAATTATTTTCTATTATGTGGCCCAAGTATCTTACAAAATTTTCTGCAAAAGTGCATTTAGAGAATTTGAGTCTAAAACCTTCAATTAGTATTGCCTCCAGTAGTTTTGATACATGAGATATATGTTCATTAAAAGTTTTTGAAAAAATCAGGATGTCATCTATATTATTAACTACATAGTCCGAGTTTGTGTTTTCTTACGATGTTGCTCAATATCCTTGGAAAAATAGCTGGGGCTGTCTTCAAACCAAATGGGAGGCAAGTCTATTGAAAATGACCTTCTTGAGTTATAAATGCCGTTTTTTTTCTCTCTTGTAATTTCAAAGGAATGGACCAGAATGCTGAATTTATGTCTAAAGTAGAAAAATATTTACAGTTCCTAGTCTTTACCATTAAATCCTCAATTAATGGAAAAGGTTGAGATTGGGGAAAAACAATTTTATTTAACTCTCTAAAATCTATACATGCCTAGCCTAGATTTTGGTTTCTCTTCTTTTTTATATGCTAAAGTTATTGGAGCTGCGAACGGGCTGTATGATTCTTCAATCATATTTTTGTTTAAAAGCTTTGCTATTTGATTTTCTATTTCTTGTCGATCTTTAATTGTGCATCTGTATGGACGTTTGTAACAGTATTTATCTACCATTAAGTAAATATGAGTTTCATAATCTTTTACAGTACCAACATCATATTTGTCTTTAGCAAATACTGATTTGTATTTGTCAATCAACTTCTCTATTTCTGATTGTTGATCCAGATCTAAATGATTTATTGAAATTTCAAAATCATTAGCATTTATATGCTCATTGAAATTTGCCTTATATTTGATTATTTGTTGACTGTTTCCTTGCTTTACTACCTTAGAGTCCAAAGCCTTTTCAACTTTTCGAACATCAGAAATGCCGACATTTTTATTTTCTTTAGGAGTGATATGTTGTGTGATCCTTAGATCTTCATTTTGAAATAGTTTAGAATTCTTAATACAATCCAAACCAATAACAAAATCGTAATTAAAATTTTCATTATCCACAACAAATCTATCCATCGTTTTTTCAATATTGTAGATTTCTATCTTCAGTGTTACTATACCATTTGTTTTCTTTACACCATTAATCGTCCTTAAATTTACTATCTGTAGATAACCTGTTTTTACATTTCTTATTTTCAATAATTTTGCATTAGGTAAAGACACATTTGATCCAGAGTCATAGATTCTAGAAACTTATAAGGTGTCATTCAATAGCAATTTTATTTTTATTAATGGTGGTATTATTAGTTTTTTGGATTTTCTTCATTCAATACTAGTTCTAAATTATTAACAGTTCTAACCTGATATCTTCGATTTTCAAATTGTTTATTTTTAAACCAACAATTTTCTTCAGCGGGGTAACGTACACCTTTCTTCTCCTTTTCACATATTCTGCATGGTTTTGGTTTTTCTATTTTTTTCATTTTATTTTCTGGGTACATCTTTTCTTTCTTATCCCAACTTTTTGTTTTCACTAGGTGTTCTAGACCTCTTATTTCATTAAAAATATCTTCGGTCTCTTTCAATTTGCTTCGGTCTATTCTATCAAATATGTAATCTGGAAGTCCCACAGCAATTAAATCAATCAACATGAGCTTGTCCACTGATTTGTTTATTTCTAATAAAAGTTTTTCTTTTTTTAGAGCATAGTCCAATAAGGAACCATAAATATATTTAAATTCAATGGCGTATTTCACCGGAGTCCAACCTTTATCTGTATAGGTATCATAGAATATTTTCTTCCATTTTCCCCAAGTCCAATGTATATTTTATAAGCATTGAACTGTACCAGTTGGTACATGAGCCTTTTAAAAACAGTATTAAAATTCCAATTTTATCTATATCTAGGGTTATATTGAACCGGGTACATTCACTTTCAAAGGTTTCCATCCATTGTAATACATTATTATTTGCACCATTAAATATTTCAAAGACAAATTTTTCAAATATCTCTTTTGTGTTAAGTACTTCTAATTTTGGTTGCTCATTTGTTTTTGTTTGGAGTTATTTTTCTTGTTCTTCTAATAAGTATCCATGGAAGTGTATATTCCCATCTTAATCTTTATATTCTTTCAAAGTATCTGTGTTCAAAGTAATCCAAACTCTTCTTAAAGTATCCCTTTTTGTTAGAGTTGCTTTTACTTTTTTAAAATAGCTATATTCTTTAACTTTTCATGATGTGCAATGTTTTCGAATTCAGGTGGCATATTGAAAATCTCTTGGTCTTGTGTCTCAATTGAGGTTATAGCAATGACATTAGTTTTCCCTCAGTGGCCAATGCCTTGACTATGACTTCAAAGACTATGACTTTCTGAGCTTTTCCATTTCTCTTGAAATATCCGAAAAAAATGTTGTTTTATAATATGTTTTCTGTAGTCCCAAGCTTCTTAGAATTAAAAACGAAATTGAGTTTCTCTATAAGAATAAGAGTATTTATTTACAATAGTTGTTACAATGATTTATCTTACCTATAAAAATAAGAGAAACAACATTTAAAGTTTCTAATTCAAGTATTAACTAGTTTTACAAATTCATAAATTGTTCACATTTAATTATCTGTTGTGTCAACTGACGATTAGTCCGTTTAATCAATTGTCGGTTTTTCCATGGAGCGCCTGATTCAAACTTAAGAAAGCTAAAGACATCAGTATATGTGTGTCAGGTTTTCTTTACATATTTGAAGGCATATTATATAAAAATTTAAAGCAGCAGAAGCTTTCTGCATCACAACCAACAGAAAATTTCTAATACCAGTTGATGTTACATTTGTCCCAGATCATTAGTCAGAAACTACAAAACCAGGTACTTTAAGTGTTTTTATGCCGTATGTCTAAACCATCAAATTAAAATCTGCGAAAACTGTCGAAAATAGTAATGACTTTTTTGTTGTAAAGTGTGGAAATAAGGATTACTTTAAATTAGAATGTTTTATTCATGTTTTTTCTGATGAGGTGATCTAGAAGTCTTTGAAACCAACTAAGTATATATAGTTCATGTAACCTTTGCAGGTTTAACCGGGTTAACTTAACCTAAAGAGAAATAAGGAACTGACTGTACGTACACCCTAAGTCACTATATATATATAACGGCACGAATTCATACAATTTCCCAGAAGTCAACGACGGTTATCGCAGGGAAATTTCAATGTGGACATTTTTGTAGGTCATGTCAACGCGTCCTTCGTGGGTTAGAAATGAGATTTTACAGCGTGGATGTTCACAAAATAAAAGAAGCGGATAAATGTAAGCGTAAAAATTACTATAATTGGTTGTTAGAGACTGTCGTGGGGGAAATTGTTGATCCGGTTCTCTTTTTTTCTTTGGTTACGTAAATTCTCTATACATGCAAAAGTCATTACATGATTTAAAAATCGATGCATGCTCTTACGGATAATAGAATAATTGGTCCTTTATTTTTTACTAAAACTTTTACTTGCAAGTCTATAATGCATTTTATGCTCGGATTATTCCATTCGAAAAATGTTGGATCCATTTCTAGCAAAATGCTATATGTCGGATCTGTCATTGACTCGTATACATACTGATATTACACAAGAAAGGGCCATTAGCAAAGATTTGTGGCCGCCCCGCTCTGCTGACTTGTCACCGTGAAACTGTTTCCTATGGGGATTTCTAAAAGCAGAAATCTAGAACAACAAACCCAGAACACTTCACGAAATAAAAAAATAATATTACTGAAGATATTTCTAATATCCTTGTGCATGCATTGAAAACCATTTTCAATAACATGCTTGATATGCACAACAATGCTTGTATGTTGGCGGAGAACATTTCGAACACACACTTTAAATTCATTTCTACAACGTTCTGCTAATTACGCTGTAAAATAATGTAATAAAATACGTATGTAGATTTCGTTAATTGATATTCCTTTCGGGGCCGGTTTTATGTGCGCTTCGTTCCATATTGGGTATTATGTAATATGTTTTCGTAGAAATTATTTCATACGAAATTCCAGTTCAATTCAAGTTCTAACTACGAAGTAAGTTTTGATGCAGTATTCCGATATCTTAGATAAGACCGTCAGTAATGTAATTGCCTTTTGTTATTATACTACAAGTCTCGTTCTCGATGATAATTTGTAGAAATGCTTGTCATTGCTTACATTTCACACTTTTTAGAGTTTGAAATTTGGCGCCTAGGCTAGTGAGGATGGCGCACGGCCGGCTCTGTACAGTCATATTTGTTCGTTGTGTTTGACGTTTATCACGTACTGAGTACTTTAAGTATAAAAAATTAGCAAATCTAAGAATAAAAAGTTTATAATGTCAGGAGATAGGAAGAAGAAAAAATCATGTTCACGATCACGAAAAGAGATAGGAACAAACGGATGGAAGACTGGAAAAAATTGAAAAACAGATCGATAACCTCAAAAACATCGTTTGTAAACTGGCAGAATTGAATAAAACCACTGATAAAAATCAGAATGAAAATGCTGGTATCACATAAAAAGTATTTAGCCTTCTTAAGAGACAATTCAAAAATGATTAAGTGTGCACTTATTCACACTTAAATATGTTTTTTATTTTCTATTTTTACAAAAGCAACATGTACAAAAAACTGTCTATATGACAATCTGTCCATACGACAAACTGTTTACACAACAAACTGTCTGTATAACAAAAAATATATATATGAGTTTCCGTACGAAACATTATCACATAAAAAGTATTTAGCCTCCATACGAGACACTTACTTAAAAATGCTTAAGTGTGTTGATTCATTAACACCCTAGTATGTTTTTACACAAAAACAATATGTGCAAAAACTGTATATACAACAAATAGTTCAGACGACAAACTGTTTATACAACAAACTGTCTGTATAATAATGATATATGAGTTTCCACACGAAACCAGTGTTACATAAAAAGTATTTAGTGTCAGTACGAGACATTTACTTAAAAATGCTTAAGTGTGGTGATTCATTCACACTTAATTATGATTTTGTACAAAAACTGTCTATATAACAAACTGTACATACGACAAACTGTCTGTAGAACAAAAAAGATATATGAGTATCCATATGAAACCAGTATCACATAAAGAGTATTTAACCTCCATATGAGATACTTACATTAAAAATCTTTAAGTGTGGTAATTCATTCAAACTTAAGCATGTCTTTGTACAGAAGTAACATTTACAAAGACCTGTCTATACGACAAACTGTTTATACGAAACATTGCCCATATGCCAATCTGTCAATACGACAAACTGTCCAAACGACAAACTGTTCAAACAACAAACTGTGTGTACGACAAACTGTCCATACAACAAACTGTCCATACGACTAACAGTCCATATGAGAAACTGTCCTTTAAACGAAGTTACAAAAATACTTACAATAAAGGTCCATATTATAAAACAATTACTTTTCTTAAAGAAAATCTTGATAAAATATTGATTCAGGTAATCTCATCCAACAATCTATCTGAGCATTCTGACTCTAAAATGGAAATTCCAATAAAAAGAAAACCTCAATGAAAGAGGTATAATACGACAGAAGCATCTAGTCGGTCATCAAATCACCAGCAGCCACTAAGGAAGTAGATGAGGTAAAGGAGTCAGCAGGCTGTCTAAAATAATTTACGCAAAACTGGGAATAAATTACCAAGGATAAATTTGTCCTAGACTATCTGAAGGGTAACAAAATACGTTTTAGAGAAATCCATACCAAACAAAACCACTAACAGACCAAGATTGGGCTAAAAATGGTATTATAAAAAGTAGGCATGAAATAAATAAGCTCTTAGCTAAAAATGTAATAGAGCCTTGTCAAAATAAAGATAATGTATTAATTTTCTCTTTGTTCTTAGTTGACAAGCCAGATGGCTCCAGTAGATTTATTATTAATTAAAAAATCTACACACATTTATAGATACTATCCATTTTAAAAATGGAGGATATTAGGTCCACCAAACACTTAATATCTATTAGATCATATATGTGTTCGATAGATCTAAAAGATATTTACTACTTTATTCCTATTTTAAAAATTTTAATTTAAGAGGCAGCTCTTCCAGTTTTTTATGCCTTCCCCTTGGTTTATGCACAAGTCCTTTTGTTTATACAAAAACTATGAAACCAGTTATGTTAAAAAATAAATAAATAAATAAATTAAAAAAAAAATAGACAACTAGGTACTTTATCAATTATTTACCTTGATGATCTATTAATTGTGGGAAATTGGTATGAATCCTGTAAAAATTCATCAAATTTGGTGAAAAACGTGTTGGAACAATTGGATCTTGTCATAAACCTCCAAAAAAGTTCACAAACATCAAGTCAGAAATGCAAATACTTCGGTTTTATTATAAAATCAGTAGATTTTAGACTTGTGTTGACAGACGGCAGCTTGCCCAGGGGTGGCATATGGATCCATCACAACGACTACGACGGTAGAAATTATGTTAATGAACTAATAATGAAAGAACTGTATTGGTGGCAAATATATACACCAACAGGTTCTAACCTAATTAGAACACTTAAGTTTAAACTTGAGGTATCTTCAGATGCATCTCTGACCGGGTGGAGTGCACACTGTAATGACGTAAACGCTCATGGTTTCTGAAAGAAAGGAAAGAAATTAATAACTAAGAAACAATTATCATAAACTATCTACAGCGGTTAGCAGCGTTCTTTGGTGTAAGATGTATCGCGAACAAAGTATAAGACGGCAAGATTCTCTTAAGAATTGATAATACGTCTGCAATTTTTTTGATTAAATCAGCTAATAAGAGAAATGAGCAAAACAACAAATTACTCATATCAAACATCAAGCCATACAAAAACGTAACTTCTCAAACGATTGTTCACTAGGAAAAGTCCTTGCAGTCTAAAGCAGGCATTGATACAAATCACTTCACAGCACATAGTACAAAATATGCTGCAGTATCTGTGGCTGGTTTTGGAAGTGGATAAAGACACAACAAAATAACTGGTTGGCTTCGACGGTCACAGACCTTCGCAAAACTTTACAATCGCCCGATCCAAGAGAATAACGATACGTTCGCAAAATCTTTATTATCTAACACATGGTTTTTTCAACTCTTTCCTTTATGGTTTACAGTCATGTAACATGATAAATGAATCAGTTTTCTTATACGCTAAAAGTCTACAAATTATCATAGAGCACGAGACGTATAGTCTAATTTAACGATCAAACGAGCCCGCCGAATGCGGGCGAAGTTCGATAGTGTTTATACGAAACGTCTCGGTCGAAGATGATCAATCTCCCTCCCTACATGTACCCGTTAATAAATATTACCCTAGATCATCTTGCAGGGAAAACTCAACTACAAAAATCGCTAAAAATATGAATGTACAGGGCCGGCCCACAGTGGGCTGGATTATCGAAACAGCGGATAAAAATAGAATGCCTCGTCGTTTATATTTGAAATTTTTGTTACAAGGGTCTTCTACGCTGTTGAACACGAATCTGTTATTAAAATGTTCAAAAACAAAATGGCGCATCCAATATGGCGGACAATTTTTCGAAAACTTATCCATTTTTTTCAAAAGTTAGTACTAAGTTTAGTTTTTGACGTCGCTGACTACAAATCAGGTATCAGAATTTTTATAAACAAAATGGCGGATCCAATATGGCGGACAATTTTTCGAAAAAGTTTTTTCAAAACTGTGTATTTAGAAGTTTTTATACGTCGTTGATCAGGAATCCATTCTCGGAATTTCAAAAGACAGAATGGCTTGTCCAATATGACGGACAATTGTGCATTAGGCATCCTTCGAGCCTCTAATTATAAATTTCCTATCAAAATTTTAGAAAACGGAATGGTTGATCGAATATAGAAAATTCTTTATTGTATATGTGATATTGTATATGAAAAATAAGTAGAGAGTTTTAAGTGCTGCTTAAAATAATTATGAATATCTGATTCTTTAATCAGAATCAACAAAATTGCTAGTTCTCGGATCGTAAACACGCAACACTGTCAAAGCATCGGCAGACAAACTTTTACAACTTTTGGGTTATTTCCGGCTGATGCTCAACATACAAGGGTCGGATGTATCAAGAAGCCTATTAAAGACATCCTTCATCCAATGTAGCTTTTCTACATTTTTTTTTTTTGTGAAATTTTCTCGATATTTTTTTATATCCTTGTTACGTGCTTTTTGGGCGTCTTCTGACATCTGACCAATCGGAAGTGGGGCCAATATTTCAGTCCAATGTATATGTACTTTATGAATTGTAGTCGACGTACAATACCATGGGTACTTTTCGACAAACAATTCCTCAGTTTCCGAATAATACGTTTTTAAACACTGATCGAAAACCCACAAGACTAACTTGCAATATTGTATAACACCTCCTTATTAAATTTTCATCAACTTTCAAAATTTCTGCAGAAAGTGAAACATTTTCGAAAACGCGTCTTGCGGAGTTGCCGTTGTTAGAACTTTCGAAGCCTTTTTTTTACCTTTCTACATTTAAATAACATATCTACCGGCTGAGTATAAAGAAAATTTTGTAAAGTATCAAAAATTTTAAACTTTGTTAATGTCCACTTGGCCCTGCCAGTGGTATTCGGTTCTGTAATACAATACATCTCTCACTTCTCCAGACTTTGCACTGCGTATAGTAGTGATTTGCACCGTACCAAACATGTGTAGGCACGTGTCGGTAGGCAACTCTCAAGAATTATGATTTCATAGAGTATTACTTACGCGATGAACGTGAAACTAGCCCGGGATGTATTGGGCGATTAACTATTTTTACAGTTTTGTGTCAGTAAATTATTTAAGAAAAGTTTTCTACTCGCAATTTTCAGTCAGCCAGTGAATGAGCATAAAATATAATTTAATAATGTAAAAAATATACAATTATTATGCATACTTTTGGGATCAACCTGCATTGAGCAGATTTGATATTGCACACTCAAACAAAAAATTAGCAGCACTTTAAGCGGAGAACGATTTTTCGCAAAGGATTGGCGAGTCATATATACGTCAAAAGTAGGTAACTTCGGGATGTTGTTTAGCCGCAGGTTTTGAAGCCAGCTGCCCTTTCTTTCGTTAAGACACGCACAGAGGCTTCTTCATTTAGAAGATAATATAAGAAAAAAGGTAATTTTCAAATTTGGATTTTTTTATTTTTGTCCACTTTCTCGACAATCCAGCCTACTGTGCGGCCGTGCGCCGTCCACACTAGTCTAGGCGCCAAATTTAAAACTCTAAAAAGTTCGAAATGTTAGCAATGACGAGCATTATATTATAATCACGATCGAACTTCGCCCGCCATCGGCGGGCTTGTTTGATCGTTCAATTTAATTTGGTTTTAAAATGTCTTCTGTGGGCTTAAACTAGAAATACTATTTCTAAAATATCTTAGTATCTTCAGCTTAGATGACGAATCGATGTATTCGAGAAATAGACCTATTATTGCATCTTTATCTGATTTCTTTTTAAAAATTTTCTTTTTCTGTAAAAATTCTTTTATATACGCTCTTTTTGTATTGCAAATTATTTTGCAAACAGAATTTTAGTCAAAAGAGATTGCTGGATAGCTTTGAGTTTTCGAATTTAAACTTCTAAGATTTTGGACAATAGCCATTGGTTCTTACGATATTTCGATGCGAAGTTTAAGATATTTCAAATGTAAATTTATTTAAAAGGTTTGTAGAGACTATGATAACTCTTAGACGATAACCTTGATCAAGTAAATTTTTACCATAAATTCTTATTTTTAATTTATTATATATTTAGTTCAAACATAGAATGCGCGTTTGTAAATATTAGGTCGAAAGGTTTATTTTTTTCCAAGTTATGGTCAGTCAAATTTAAAGGAAAATTTTAATTTCCTATATAGAACTTCCAAACTTTAAAAAACCAAACATAATGGAAATGAAATAAATAATCAAAAATTAATAGTTTGCGAGTTGCTGAATTTAAATTTGTAAAAAAAATGACGATAGTCCTACCTGGTTCTTATGATATCTCAATGTGAAGTTAGTGTTTCTAAAACCAAATCTGAATTTATAGACAAACCCAAACTAACAAAAAAAATGGGTTTGTTAAGATTTGGACTGATAACTCTTGGACGTAGACTTCATTTGAATAATTATTCGTGCTGCTCCATGAAAAAAAATATGCAAAACAAGCAACTTATTTCAGTTTTGCTTATTGATATTCCAATCCATTTTCTGTTTGTTTCTAGAACACGTTACTAAAAATCTGCTTGTTTATTCTAATCTCTATAATCTTGTCAGTTTGGGTTTGTATAATATGGAAGGAAAACCATATTAGACACAACCAAACACAATCATCTTATTAGTATCATAGTATCCTCTATCTGTCTACTTAATTATTTAGTTTTTACCCCTTAAATTTTAAACCTTTACCAACGAATTTAATTAATCTATATCCTAAGAATACATTTTAATTCCAAGTTGAATCATTTCTTTGTTAATCAATTCTTAATATATTAAATTGGCCCATAATGAACTAGCTAAATTTAAATGAAGCTTAATTAAAACGTATACGTGCGCAGGTCTTGTTTCAGTTAACAACGGCTTCAGGCAAAATAAATTAAATTATTTCTCTATTATTCCCCTCCACTTCCCACTCCCCATATTTGTGACATACATCGAATCTTATAGAATATGGCATGTCTCTAAAATAATCGCAGTGTTAATATAAGTTTTGTCTCAGTTTTAGCATTAACTTTACTCCTTAGTCATTTCTCAGATATTCTACCGGTAGACGTGACGGTACCGGTAGATATGACGTCAAAAATATAAATTAGAGCTAGAAAATAGTTTTAAGAATGCATAGGAAGTCATTAACTTTTTTTTGGTCATTAAGTATGTCTTATTTGCAAAACTTCAAATGTAAACTTTAAAATATGCAACTTACTTCGTCATTATTAAGTACTGCAGTTCAGAAGATGCATTTAAGAAGGTGAACATAATCGATTATTATGAATCATTAGAGTACTCGATTATTACTCGCGAGAACGAGTAATGAATGATAACTCGGATAAAATGTAAATCATTCGATTATTCCGCATTGTTCCAGCAATCGATTATCTTGAAATATAATAACTTGACTTGGAAATCGGAATTGGGCATAAGTAGTCGTTGGTAGTGCCGTGATGGACTTTTTTGATAGAATTATTTTAGTACTTAGTTAGTACTCGTGCGCACGAGTTATAAATGATCACTTGTCCATTATTCATTACTCCTCTTTAATTTGGGAATGAGAAAGAAAATTTTAGTTCCTCTAAATCAATTGTATTGATTAGTTAAGTGAAGTAGATTATTTATAAACTTTTAACCATTTCGCGACGATTCTTTTTATCTGGAATACATGCGAATACTTTTGTGGCGTATGTGGTGTAATACTTTTGTTTATATTTGTATACGTCAAAATTATATTTTATAATAGAAAATGTCCAAAAAATATCAAGGGGTTGAAGGGGGTAGTGGAACATATTAGCACATTAGTCTTTTGTTGTAGTAATTCTATGTACCATCAGTCCTATAGAAAAACTTTCTTTTAAAATTGTTAAATATTCCTAATGTATATAATACAAAATATTTTAAGAATGATATATAGCAAAACATTTGGAGCATAGCAGAATGTCACATTCTTCACAAATTGTCTTTGTGCGTTTTTCTCGTTGAACATTCCACTTTAAGATGTAGAGATACATTTTCGACCCGCTGTCTTTTCCCAGATGGTCTTTCTTTCTTTAATAAATGTCGCACAGTTGCAGCTTTTCTTCCTACATATATCATTTCTTCCGCCAGGGGCACTAGAAATTGCAGGAATGGAATTTTTCTTTGTCTTCTCTTTATAGATAATCCATGCGTTTAAGAGAGCCATCATAAACAGACGATAAAAAATCTCCAACCATTTGTTTAATTTGCGATTTAGATCATATAATCCCACCATCTGATCCGCCAAATCAACCTCTCCCATAATCTCTCTACATGATGCAACCATTTGTGAACACGGAACACTAATTTTGGAGACATCTTTCAAAGTTTTGTTAACGGACATAACATTAGCAGTTTGGCAATTGCTCAACATAAGGACCTATTTTGTGTCTTGTCTTCTTCATAAATGTGAAGAAATCAATGCGAATAATTTTATTATGGCGCAGTTGCTGACACTATGCTTAAGCATTAGATTAGCATTACTAAATGATACACATATAAACCTAATTTAACCAATTAAAAGTGTTTAGTCCTGACCTAAAACTTAGTGGTATACATGTATACCAGGAGTCGCGAATGGGTTAACCAGATTTTTTTTATTTTTAACAACAAATGGGTTAATGAAAACTAAAGCTTCTTTAAATCAAAGTATTTATTAAAAAGGTAGGCTATAGGCTGTGGGAGGAGGCCAATGCCCGACCTGGGCTGTAGCGCCATTGGTTTTATTTATTCAAAAATTAAATTAAATATTATTATAATATATATTAACGGCCAAGATAAATTTTTGTCAGGGGCTGAAGGCCAACAGATATTATGAAAGAGTAATAAAATAAAGTTAGAATTTGTGTAACTACTACCTTAGAGGCCAAGATAATAAAATCTCCTCGGCTCCTCATCCAACAGGAACTCTTATCTGAAGGCAAGCTTTATTGATTTACGCTATGTGTCAGTTTGCCTTCAGATAAGAGTTCCCGTTGGATGAGGAGCCTACGAGATTTTCTTATCTTGGACTCTAAGGTAGTAATTACACAAATTCTAACATTATTTTCTTTACTCTTTCCTAATATCTGTTGGCCTGCAGCACCTGACAAAAATTGGTCTTGGCCGTTCGCGTTACTGATCTTGACATTACCTATACCAATATTTTCTCAATCATTTTGTATTTAATTTCATAAAACTTTAAAAAAAAGTCCAATATATGCGAGCGAAATTCAAATTCGCGAGACGCATCACCATTGGTCGAATCGAAACTTGCTGTGTGACGTGCACATTATAACATTTATCGCCATCGAAGTTCACTTTGCTGTTTTGCTGTGCAATATTTCTGTAGTGTTTTTTATCTTTAAATTTAAAATTGAATATTAATTTATATATAAAATATTAAATATTAAATTAGAGTCAAATTTAACGTTCTATTATAATTAGAAATTATTCGTAGAATTATATTCATTTAATTACATATCATAAAATTCTACGCCAGTGACTGCAAATGTATGTGAAAGGAGAGAAATGTGAATTCTCCTCGATTTAAGGCAATCAGAGAACAAGGTCCAATAAGCCCTATCTTCCCTGTACTGCATTCTTTAAAAAAATGGACTATAGATGCATTTATGATGTTATCATCATATTTTGTATCGCATGCGCATGCGCAAAAGATGTAGGTAGGGTAGACAATGCAATGGTTTACCTCGATTGGGACTTTATCAAACACTATCTGATAATTTAGCTCTATAATAATGATTGAGTCTGCTTAGGACTACCAAAACAATTTGTTACAAACAAATGTTATTAATAAAAGCAAGGCTGCACTGGTGAGAGATAAATCTTGAAACACGTCTGCAGATGGCTACTTACTTAAGTTATCGGAAATACATGATCTTAAAAATAATGTTATCTTTATGGTTTTTGTTGTGCTACGAAGGTGGACTGAAAGCTATTAAATAACTGACAAATTTCACATGAGGTTTGCTTTGGTAGTGCTAAAAGGACTCAGTAATTCTCATAGAGCTCCGGAAAGGTTGAATATATTTATATATGCTATCTGCGACGAAATTTATTTTTATGTATGATCAGCTGTGTTACTTTTCTTTCATTTGATGCGCTCAATCTCTTTATTTACTCAGTCTTTAATTTGTCATACTTGTCTGTTGCGCGAGGTGCTATGATAATATCTTTGATTTATTTAGAATAATGATGATATTGATGATTTAGCCTAGTCCGATGTTATATTGGAAATTGCAAACTAACCTATTTGTGCAAGCCAAATTTCGGGTTAGTCCGGCCGGTAGACATTCTTTTACTCTTCTACGTAGTGTTGTTCTAGGGGTCACCAATGAAGTTGTTCTTAATTTTGTCTTGGAATGAAATCTGAAATATTTATTTAAATATAAAAACTACACAATTGTAAAAACTTTTCTACTTCAAAAATGTAATCTGACGAGTCCGCTTTTTAATATAAATCTCCATCCCGGAGATTAAAAATGAACAAGTAACCCCTACTTGTTGAGCTGGAACTGATATAGACGATAGCAAGTTTTGAAGTGAACTGATTTTGCATTAACGGGGGGAGGTATGTAAACTACTTCTTGTTGACACACGTGTTCAACAAGAGTATCTGAGGAAGATGTTATTTTAACTGTTTTTCGATATTTCGCCCACGCATTAAGACCGGGAAAGGATGTCTGAAAACTGAAAATGCATTAAATTATTATCGGTATTGTCTTCATTTACATAAATTAAATTATACAGGTACCATTACAGCTTCAGATAATAATTTATAGTAATCAGTTTTAGAGTTACTGGAAAGAATAATAAATCAGTTAATTAATAAAATCACTGGATAACTAATCATTTGATTATCCCCAAATCATTCGATTATGCCCATCACTAGTAGATACAGTGGAGCTACAATTTATATCTGAAAGGCAAAATATGATACACAATTGATACAACCTTACTTATGCCAGAGTTATCCCTTGTAAATTATTCTCCGGATTATATTTAACTGACAAAATGTGATCGATATTTGTTATGTCATCGATAAAACAAAATAACATGAAAATGTCATTGATACCTGTCTTAAAGATTCGAAATCCTTGAAATAAACTAGCGTGTGTATGCGCGCCGGCCCACTGTAAACTGTTGGCTTCAACTACTCCTATTTTTTTTCAACCTATTTATGAGATGAAATAAAGAAATATGTCGCTGGAAAGACAATATTATATGCTTTAGTATGAGACTAAGCAAGTTTTTTCGATTTCTTTTGTTTAATATGAAATTAGCGCATGAAACAAATTAACTCTTTTCATTACAACAAGAAATATAGTTATTGACCATCCAAATTAACAGTTAATTTTGAATTATGGGTATGATCCACATTTTGCCCAAACAACATCTCTCATAGGATTAGACATAGATCTAGTCAAGTTCGCTATTGTTCATTGTGAAATGTAAAGTCACTCTTCTTCTACTCCAACAATAAGCTCTGGGATCGAGGTTGGGGCACGAAGCCTAGCTCAAATTATTCGTTTATACACATCGCATAATTGAGGTACTCAAAGCCAGAGTGGGCCAAACCCATTCACTGGCGTAGTAAGATAATTTGTGTTTAAAGTTTTCAGAAAACTTATTTCGCAAATATAGTATATCATTACAACTCCAATTTTTACAGGATTTTGTAGATGCGCTTCTTTTGAGAGGTAGTTTAATAATAGGAGTTGCAAAATTTTCATAAATGTACATAAAAAATGGTTTTTCTTAGGCATAGCCCACTATGGCTTTATCGATTTTCTAGTTTAACCTTGCAACTTGTAAACTTGGACCAAGAGAAAAATACATCAGCATATTGTAGTTTTTAAAATGCCATTTTAATAAAATATATTGTAACAAAGAAGTTATATTTTTTGTTTTAAAAAGATAATAGTATATTTTTTATTTTCAAAAGATATTTGTGATTAATAAAATAAAACTAAAAAAATAGCCTATCTATAATAATAGTTATTAACTAGTACATGTGGATCGTATTTTTCTGAATGGTATAGTTTTTGTGGATGGAAGAATCGAAAAGAATGGAATAGTTGCTAAATGTGGGATAATTGATGAGGCTGGAATTGTGTAATGAATTTTCAGTTGCGCGACACTGATACATACCACATGATATACTTGGAACGTGAAGTAAGCAGTGTAACAGTGTGAAAATGAAAGAGTAAGCAGTATCGCAAGATGCGCGATTCTTGTGGCGCTTTCAGCATCAGCTTAAGTTGTATGTGTGTGTGCAATAAGGGGAGTTGCAAGAGGTACAACTCTGCTAAACAAAATATTTGCTAATAATTAATTTGTCTCAAATGATTTTAATGCTGTCACGTTTGTAATAGTATATTACGTAATGAGAGTTGTAAGAAGCATATTACGTGCGAGCGGAACAATTATCCCCGCTACGCGGGTCACGCGTTATATCCCCGCTACGCGGGTCGCGCGTAATTCCGCGAGAACGTAATTGCCTTACAACTCGAATTATGTACTATACTTTATCTACGACCACACTATTTTTTTTTCTATTTAATAAGAAAAATATGTTTGATGTAACTTATATAGTGATTCATCCATATAGGCAACACAATGTACGCAGTGTCAGTGTCAAATGAAATAATTTATATTTACTTAATGATTTATATTTTCTATGTTTAATTTCATTAATACCTATTAATACCTACTGTGTTGTAGCAGTATCGTTTAGATTTTTCATGGAGCAGTCTATATAGCCTTCTGCTACTACAGACGAACGCCAGCCACCATGCCTTTTTAGTGACAATAAATCACCAACGGAATCCACAAGAATGGTGGCTGACGAACATAATAATAATATTAAACATAATAATGTCCTGTATAAAGATTTGCTTCCGGCAAATGAAGATAATTGGCAATTTGTTTAGGAATAGAGGCAATTTTATTTATTCCATTGCATAGTGCATTTCTCATTTTGATAATTTAGAAAAAAAAGCTGAGTTTTGTCCATATTTTGTGGGCGTAGGTGAATATATTTTTTACAGGTTTGGTAAAATTCTTTCGGTATCACAAAAGATGTTTGAGTTTTTGTTTTGGAATCGGGAATTTTAATGATCAGAGATGTTCCTTTGTCTTCTATATGGCAGGGTTTGATATTTCATAGTTCTTGTATTCTGCAAGCACCACTAATGCCAATGATAAGAATAACCTAAAATTATATAAAAAATATGTCGTTATTTAGTCGTTATTTATGTCGCCCATTAGAGAGCATTATAAGATAAAAAAGTAATGAATACCTTTATCAATAAATATTTATTATCCGGCGAATTATTGAGGAAACTGTTAATTTATTAAATGGTTAAAATTTTTGAATTTTTGCTTTTAAATCCATCAGATTTTCTCGTTAGTAAAGCTATTAACTTTGAATGTTTTGAAATGTCTATGTCGTGCTTTATATTAATTGTTGTCTGAACCATTCAATAAATTGCCCAAAGTGAAGATGGTTTCATTGTTTGAGATAACTCATCAAAGTATAATAAAACATTTTCTGAAAAGGATTTAACTTTATGCTTCATTCTCCAGTCCATAAATTCTCTATATGCATCCTCGTATCGATTCCGAGATTTAATCCGTAGCAAATTATGGGCAGCTTGTTTCGCTTTTTCAACAATTTCGGGCGGAGTAGCATTTTCTATTTCGCTATCACTGGACAATACTGGACTTTAATTTTTATAATTGAAAAAAAATATAGTGTTTAAGTATTAGTTTGACGTTTAATTTTTTTTGACAAATAACGGAATCTATTGGGTTGCCTATATTAAACGATGGTAGCAGCTCTCAACCAATCAAAGTATCGTAAACCAAACGCACTAGTGCGTTATTGAATCATTAAATAACATTAATCGCGGACTGTTACATACGTGTGTTGTAAGATGTATTTACATAATCCACGAACTGTACAATATTGGGCAATTATAATAGTGGTCGTAGATAAAATAATATAATCAAACACTTTTAAAATGAACTTAATCGTATAGTGTTGCCATTTGTCTGAAATCAAAGTTACTATAATTAAAGCAGTGATATTAGAAATGAAAAGCTCCCAACGTTCATAAAAAAGCTACTATATCTAACGATGTGATGTTAGTTACTAAGGCTTACATGGACGAAAAAAAATCAGCTGTGGCGTAAAAGTTACTAAAAATCTCATTTAAAATGTCATAACCTTTAAATTAAATAAGTGACACTGATGTTGTCAACTTTGACGTTCAACATCACCAACATATATTGTTTTTATCAAGTTGGTAACTTGTATTGTTGAGTTACCAACATACTTAGACATAATCTCACCAATTGTGGAATTGACGTTGTTGTTGTCTAGTTGGACAAATAACATAACCAAGTCAAAAAAAGTCAGCTGTTTCGACTAAGTCTTTTTTCGTCAAAGTTCTTAGCTTTAGTTACTAATGTCACTTCATCATATATAGTAACTTCCTTTTATGAAGGTTGGCAACTCTTGATTTCCAATATCCTCCTCCAATTAAAGTAAGTTTGCTTTTAGACAATTAGCAACACTTAGCAAAATTATGTTACTAAAAGTTTCACCAAAAAAAATAATAACCAAATAATAAATACCAAAAAAAATAATAACCAAATTACTCAACTCACGTTAATCTCAACTTAGTTTCAAGTATTTCTTAATTTAAAAAATGCAGTGTCAAGGTTATCGGCCATGAAAATTTAAAAATGGTCAAATTGCTTCAATAGAAATATCTATGATCTTAATAGATTTTAAAGAGTTTTTATTATATCAATTACAGTTTTCGAGTTGTTGCTATTTGAATCTATTAGTGTCATTTCCGGTTTGACTTCGAGGGATGCGTATGTGGTCTGGATTTCTATGGCGCTTTGCGACATGTAACCTAATAGCCTAACCTAGGTTAAACCAATATTCAGCTTTACAGCTTTATCTTATTTTTGATCTCTTGGGTCGCGCTACCGCTTGTAGTTTTTTTTCGCTTTGCGGTATGCATCCCAACCTAAGTGAGGCTAACAGACTTTGCCACTTTAGCTTATTTTAGATCAAGCTGTAAATGCATGTCTGGTAGACTTTGAAGAGTTGGACAAAAAAATATATTTTCAGTTTTCAATAAAAATTTCCTTGTTAAAAATATTCCTGGTTCAAGGCTATCGACCACAAAGATACCAAAACGTCAATTTCAATAGAAAAATCTATAATCTATATAGATCTGAAAGAAATTTCAATATATCTGTTGCAGTTTTCAATTTATAGTTATTTGAATTTTTGTTATGTCCGAGTTTGAGGGTCTTGATTTATCTGCCGCTTCGCGGTGTCCAACCTGATCTAACCAGGGTTAAATCAACGGTCCTTGCAACACTGTCCTATATTGTATCGAGAGCTCGCGCTACCGCGCGTACGTTTTCTTGATTTATCTGCCCGCTTCGCGGCGGGCAACCTAATCTAACCGGAGGTAAACCAACGGTCCTTGCAACACTGTCGTATATTGGATCGAGAGCTCGCGCTGCCCCGCGTAAGTTGTCTTGATTTATCTGCCCGCTTCTCGGCGGGCAACCTAATCTAACCGGGGTTAAACCAACGGTCCTTTTTCACATTGACCTATATTGAATCGAGAACTCGCGCTGCCGCGCGTCCTCATCAGATGAATCAAGACCACATACGCGCTGCCGCGCTTGTGTGGTCTTGATCAGATGAATCAAGACCAGATAAATCAAGACCAGATATATCAAAACCACATATGAGTTCTGGTCCTGGTCAGATATATCCAGACCAGATATATCAAGACCACATACGCGCGGCAGCGCGGTCTTGATCACACGCGCGGTCTTGATCAGATAAATCTAGCCGAGAGATATCAAGAGCACACATGCGCTGCCCCGCGTATGTGGTCTTGATCAGGTGAATCAAGAACAGATATATCAAGACAATATACGCGCTGCCGCGGGTATGTGGTCTTGGTCCGAAAAAAAATTCTGTGTCAAGGCTATCGGCCACGAAAATACCAAAATATAAATTTCAATAGAAAAATCGGAAGGAAATTTGAATACAACTGACCAAGTTTTCAAACTATAGTTATAGTTATTCTGACCTCGTGTGCGACTTTGAGTTTGAGGGGCGGCGTCCGCCACCAGATAAAATATTTTGCAAGTAACTAAGGGATATCATAGACTGACTAATTCTCTACATATGTGTGAAATTTTATTGTTCCACGTTGTTTGAAACTTACTAAAATAATTTTTTACACAATTCAAGACATCACTCAATCACAAATTTCAACCACAAATGTACACGAAAATTTCAAAATATACAAAAATTTCGAAAAAATATATTAATATTTGAGGGATTTCAATGAAACTTTGACTGAATGTGCGTATGCACCAGAAGTATCAGTTGACAAAATTTGAACGCTCGCACTACAATGGGGACGTCGTGAGGAATGATTTTTTCTTCAAAGCTTACTTGCAAATATCTCGTGAACGCCTTCAGCTAGGAAATTATAACCGGAATATCCGCATATAAGATTCCGATGTCTACAAAAAAGTATTTCTTGCAAATTTTGTAAAAACCTTCGGTTTAGTCGCAAAAGTAAAAAATATAAAATCCAAAAATTTATACTAGGGGTACTACCCCTTCTCTGAATTTCGTTTTTCAATTTACATTGTTTCAATATTTGGTTTCTTGGCTCTTCCGCCAAAACGGTTCGCTTTGGAAAAATGAAAACGACACAACTTTTAGATGAAAATCTGCTCTATAAAATAGCGCTAAATGCATGTTTCTTAGACTCCGGAAAATTGGACAAAAGAATATATTTACAAGAATTTCTTTATAAAAAAAATCCTGTGTCAAGTCTATCGACCACAAATATGTCAATTTCAATAGAAAAATGTACGCAAAGAAAAGCGTGTGTATCTATATAAAACTTTTGTAAACTATATAAAACTTAATGCGTTTGTTAAAAGAAAGTGCGCTCCATAGATCTGTGTTAAGATTATTTAATGCAAACCCAAGGAAATGAGACATATGATTTTTCGAAGACGAAGCAGAAAAATAGACGACATTTTTAAGTTCATGCAGCACATTTCAATAAGCCTCAATGAGCACTATTCGATTTTAAAAAGAAAAACCGGACAAATTTCGAGATGGCTTTTCCTTCAGCCGTCAAGTGTTAAACTGATCGTTTTTCAACAATAACTCTTTTGTTATATTCGCTAGGAAGTCGCGGAATACACCTTTAGATTCCAAATTAAATGTGTAATTTTTAACTATTCTTGTAGGAAAGTCGTAATTCTCACCGTTTGGAAAATGGATTTTAAATTACCAGATGATACAAAAACTTACATCGTCCCCCATGGAAAATTAGCCGAATTTCGAGAATGTCCAAGCAGAAATTTGTAAAACAATAGTTTTCTTTTATAAAATCAGTAAAAACTCTAACCAAATATGGCCGAGCTTACGTTTACTCAGGTTGAAGTGTAAATTTGCTAGAATATTCAATTGTTTCTAATGTAGAATTTGCCAACTTTAACAAATCTGAGAATTAAAATTTTCTCGGACACCATTCACCACGGAAAATGGAAAAAAACTTCTGTGGGGCGGAGTTGATTATGCAACCGTTGCTAGCCACCCCGAATACTGGCAAATGAATTGCATTTAAAAAAAAACCTGGTGCAGCAGTTTGCAAAGGAATGATAAGTTTACTCAATCGATTCATGCAAGACGAATTTATTAGAAATGTAGGGAAATGAAAAACACGAATGTTTGAAGAGCAAGTAAGCAGTTGGAGGGAGATTTCAAACGTCGGCGTCGGCCACTTCTGGACCGTCAGCCGCAGAAAATTCATGCAGCATATTTTAATAGAACTTTATGAGTTGTATTCGAATTTGAATCGAAACTGCCGATAAATATTGAAATGGCTGTTCCTTCCGAAGTGTAAAAATAAATAGCAAAACTGACAGTTTTTCGCCAATAACTATATTGCTATACATTCGAGGAAGACTCGTGTTTGTACCGTTGGCATCTAAATTTAATTTAAAAGCTCCAATTATTCTTAAAAAAACTCGTTAATATTGCGGATTATGAAGTCAAATTTAGAATTCAAATGTGAACTGTTTCTGATTTAAAATGGTCTGAATTCTAAGAATATGCTAAAAGAAAAGTGTAAAATCTTCGTTTTCTTGTAGAAATTTGTTCGAATTTTGACGTTGCTATGTGTTGCTAATCAAGAGCCAGAGTCGCCGAAATCTGCAATTTAGAGATTTCAAGATATCTGTTTGAATTTGATTTGAATTTCAACCTAACAATGACCGAGAAATCAGAATTTATATTTATATTCTTTTTTTTAATTTTATCTTCTCACAAGCACACGAATAATCATAAACGGTTAAACTTCAACAATGACATTTGCACATAACCTGAGCGAAAATAGTGTCAGAATGATCAGCTGTAAGTGTAAATTGGCGATTCAGCGGCAAGCAATGGTCGTAGTCTTTTTGACCTGGAGTGCGAATCCGTTGATGGATTTGAGAAATTCAAACACCATACTTTTGACCGTTTCGCCGGGCATGGACTTCTCAGGCTGGAAATGTAAATTTTCCTTTTCGTGTTTCCGTTTGTAGAGGTGAAAAAAAAGACTTTGCGAATTAGGACCTGCGGAACGTCCCCAGAGGTGTAATGCGCCGAGAGAGGTGTCGTTCGAAAGTAGACACGTAGGGCTATAATTACCGAAAAGAGCAATTCAATTTTAAAATATTTCATCGAATATTGAAGGTTTCAATTTGCTCAATTTTGAAAAAATCGTTTCAAATTTGGACGGGCGTCGAGACCCCCAAATGCGATAGAGCGGTGCGTCGTTCCCATCGCCTTATAGACCCTTTCGGTCTCTATTTAGAAATCGCCACCGCGACGCCCTGCGCTTTAATTTGGCGAATCCCTGAGAATTCTCGCGTAAGTCTACAAAACATGAATTTTTGGGCGTCCCGGTGCAATCCGGCGTGCAATAGCAATTAAACTAAAAAAAAAACTAAAAGGCACCATGCCGAAGCGATTGGTGCCGGTCCGGTCCCGATCCGACTGTTGGTTATTCCAGGAGAGGGATCCCAGCAAATTAGGTGAAAAATACAGCGCGTTTTTCTGATTCTTGTGTTAAAATTGACCCAGAGCGGGAGTAGGATGCCGCAGGTCTCTGATTCTTCCACCGCCCATTGCGGGTAAACATGTCGCATCGAACGAACCGGTTGGGAGACACGGCGCTCTTCAATCAAGAGTACGGCGTCCACAGATGTGATGGAAAAAACGGATTTTTTTCGCTTACATTTTCCGCCGCACCGGGTGAACCGACGGTCGCATACTTTTCCGCATGACGTCAAAAAACGTGAAATCGTCGCGGCAAAAGGACGCAGTAAAAAAATCGAGGCGCTGACCAAAATTGCTCCTCAAAGGTGCTAGAAACGATCTCCTGTTCTTGTCACCTGGAGGACGCCATGTGGGACTTGCGAGCGGCAGACAGACACAGGTCGAAGGCCTGTTCAGTTTTACAACAGAAAATTACAATTTCCTGTTTCGCCCCCAAGAGGAATGGAGTTTTTGAAGAAAAAGTGAAAACATTTAAATGCACCTACAGCCGCCCCCTGTGGGGGCGGAACTTGGTAGGGTTAGTCAAAAAAAACCTAATTTTTTGTTAAATTCACTGGAAAAAATTTAAGACGTGAACCGCATTTTTTGACAATTTTTCTTAATTTTCAAGAAATCTTTTTTGACCTCTCTCGAGTTCAGGGAAGGTACCTTACTCGATTAGTATATTTCAACATTCATCAGCTGCTGAATCACTCAAATCAAAATACTCTGATTCATCTACGTGTACGGAGTTTTATTTGTTTTTTCCTTTTTTTCCGTTGTCAAAACGTGTTTCCGTTTAGGTAAAAGCGGTGAAATGCCGGAGGAATAAAATCTAGCAAAGATTGCAAGTCTGCTTTTTTTTCCGCTGAAATGGAATGTCCATTTGGGTGAAGTGTATGCAAATTTTGTGTATTTTAAATATTTTTTTTCTTATTTCGCTTTGCGATATTCACGTTATCATAGGAAAACATTGATCCGTTGTGACCGTAAGAAAAATAAATCATTAAAGGTTTTGTTTTAAGAAATTTAAGAGACAAAATTTTTAGCCAACTAACTTTTACCTTCACGTCATATATTTTTCGGTTAGTAATATTTTCTGCCATGAATTTTTCTACTGAGAAAAAGTATTTTTTTTTATTTCCTCTACAAGGAATGGTTGTTGCAATCACCTGGAACCAGTCTTCTAGCAGATATATGATTGGATGATACTTTTTATTAAGTTCAATTGATCCAAAATCAGCATCACATCTTAAATAGGAGTGCTCACTCACTAACAAAATATGCTGAATTTCCTCAATATCAGTAAAAGAAACCACAAGTTGACAAAATGCAGTCATCTTTATATTACGATTTTGGCCTCCGCCTGTATCTGAGTACATAATTACATTTTTGGTAGTTACATATTTTTTATAATAATGCAGTAAACATGACCCAATTTCCTCTGGTCCTCTGGAGGCAACTGATTTGTCCCACACATACATTGCCAGAGTGGGTTAGGTAACCTACCTCATAAACCAAACATAAACAGTTCGCTGTTCGACGCAGCATTCTGTAAACCGTTCTCTTGGTCTTCGGTACACATTTCTTCTTCGGTAGCTACCATAGAAGCATATTCTGGTCTCATCTGAGAACAGAACAGACTCCCATTGTTCCAACGTTCAATTTAAAGGATCCCTTGCAAAACGCAGGCGTGTTTGACGATGAGCAGTGGTAAGTTTTTGACGAACTGCAGGTGTCTTAGACGTCAAATTTATTTTGTGCATACTTCGTCTTACTGTCCATTGACTAATAGCCACTATTCGTACTTCACGGAGCTGTTGTTGCAGTTGAATAGTATAAAAGTGACGTTTTTTTTAATGATGTTGATACAATAAAGCGGTCATCCCAAACCTTTGTAAACCTTCTTCTGCCTGTACCAGATTGTTTACAAAAGGATCCAGTTTCCCCATAACGTTTGAAACTGCGCACAGCGGCGCGTATCAAATCCAGTCGTCGCACAGTGGGGTATTTAAACGATTTAGCCGGCCAAAATTATTTCGTAGTTTATATACATTTTAAATCGTTTTTTATGTTTATTTATAGTTGTTATAGTTGTTTGAAGTACATAGGAGTATAAATAAATAGGAACAAATAGTATATTGAGACAAAAAAAAAATTAAACTTTAAATTAAGGGAAATGAAGCAAAAACTAAATTTTTCATAAAAACAAGAAAACTTATTAGTTAACCTGAAGAGTCCCACATCTCGTCGTTAGTTCGACTTTCTACAGTTTCCTCCGCAGATTCTTCTGAAGAACTTTCGTCGTTTTTATTAATGGGCTCGGCGGAAACAGGCATTTGCATTAGTTCTTTGCTGTGCATCACTGATCCTTTTCTTGGTTTCGGCCTCGTACTAGTAAATAGGGGATCAGAGCTGAGCAATAATCTGTTAATAATATCTAAATTGCACTGCTCTCTCGAGAATTTAAAATTACCTCTAAAATCACTTTGATTCGTATTATCAGGTAGTAGTCAATACCGGTAATTTCAGCTGCCATCTCTGGATTGGCAAAAAATCTCCTGCTAGTGTTACTATCAATAGTGTTGCCGTATCCAGCTTTAGGCACATCGACGATCTAGCGTTCAATATAGAAAGGCCAAATTGTAATGCGTTTGTGGAGACATTTCTTGTAATATTAAGGTAATTAAGGTATTGAAGGTAGCATTGAGGAGGTATACATTGGAGGTAGCACCACAAATGTAGCATTTCATAGTTGAGGTAGTTGACGTTGCAGCATTGCATACTTTGGCATCCACCATAGTTAGCGTCAATACATGCTTAATCGAAATAGAGCTCTTTCCTTGTATGAACTCGCTATTTTGTAAAGCGTTTATAGCTTCTTCTACATAGGCGATTTCGGATTTTGTGATATCCACTGTTTCATTGACAAACCATATCCTCATTGGTTTCAAGAGGGAGTTGGACTTTGCCAAACAACTTCTTTGTTTATGCTGCAAACCAATTGCAGTGGAACAAAGCAACTTTGAAAAATATTGCTGTCTGTGGAATCTTCTTCCTGCATCTTCTGTTTATATTGTGTTTGTTGCGATCCGTCACATCCCCATTTCGAAATTCGCGTCAATGATTTACGCTCTTGTATTACGCTCAATTTCATCAATACATCCTCCAAATATGTAGCCAAACGTTTTGCTGTGTGGTCCAATAAATGCTGCAAGTTAATTTCAGCACAACTATCAGTTACCCGATAGGCTGCTTTTTCCGGATAACGCCTTTTTTGCTTGCTGTACAATGGTATAACTCGGATAATAATCCTTGTTACTATTTCTAATAACTTCATATTGCTGCCTTAAGAGATCGGCTTCTACAAACATTGAGAGGGTGGCCATTGGATCAAGTTGTGACCTTTTTCCGTGCATTCACTTTTTGTATGCTGTTTGGTAATCTTGATCTTTCTGCGGAGGATTTGTTATATCTTTCAGAATTTTCGATGCAATTCTCTCTCCAGAACTTTGAAGAGATGATTGAGCAGCTCACATTAACACACCTTTTTCGACAATACTGCGCACTTCAATTGTTTTTCTGCGTTTGCTCCTTTCACTTGATGCTTCAAACGATTTTGTAGGTCGGCCACTAGAACGTAGCTTAACCCTCGGTATTTCGAAGGTTCCTTGTAACCAATTGTCATTGTTTTATAGAAGACTTCTGATTTTTTATGCGCTAGTGTCCATTGAAAAAATTGGTACTTTAAATGGTAGAGTTTATGTTTAACTTCATTTGGCTTTCACAATATCCATCTTGCGATAAAATATATGTCTGAAGCTAGCTCAACTTTTCGTCAAAGTTTGATAAATCTTGTTCCTGCATTTTGTCAAAAAGAAATCTTTCGCCTTCGAGGTACCTTCGGATACTGGAACGAAACACAAAGTATCGATAAAAACATCGTTTTCACGGGAGTCCGCAACTAATTTTGGTGTTTTTAGTTAGTACACATACTATTTATTCTATTATAACTTAAAAAACCACGGGGACGCACGCGGAAGTATAACAAAAACCTTTTTGAAAATCAATCATGGAGTTATTTTTCATAAATTTCGATTGCCATTTTGTATCCTTAAAATTATTACTAATTATGCGATAAATTTACATAAAATCGATAAATATATATGTGATATTACCTGATATATTGAAATCCATCACAATTCTTTTCAAAACAAACTTCAAAAAAATAAAAAAATGTTTTTTCAAGAACTCTACTTTCGAGGAGTCCGAGAACTAATCGCACACAACAGAGATCGACTTACTACTAATACTACGCTGCGTATTAGCGTACAAGTGATTAAAAAAAAGGGTTGTATATTGTTCTATGTCTATTTAACATTATCAGGATATACTTTTTTCAGCTGGAACAATTTCTAGGAAATCGATTTTTGGCCGCCTAAATAGCGTAAATACCCCACTGTGCGTCGTGCAACAACAAGCTGGCCATTTTCCAGTAGAACTAAAACTTGTGCGACTTCTTGCGGTGTACCATGCATTAAATAACACTCTTTAAAACTAATCAAACTATAAAAAAAACGAATAATATGCAAATTTCAATTGCAAAGACAATAGTTAAAATCTTTCACGTTTTTGTTTAATTTAACGTTTTTGATAATTATCCTTGATAAATTTATACTCATTAAATATTAAAACATCATACTCATATTAAAACATATTAAATTGTTTTTTTTAAAGCCCTGATATTAACAAAAGGAAATAAAATTTATTTTTAATTTGTTTTCCCTCAATATATTGCTCTCTAAAAAACATGAAATATCGGCAAACGGCTTCCATTGGCATAACGTTGTCTCATCCTTGGTGTAGTCCATCTAAACCAGTGCATGATCATTTTGCAAACTGAACTAGATGGTCTAAACTCCAACAGAATCTTTTACTTTTACAGAATTTTTGTTTACAAATAAAATAATCTTTACTTCAGGTAAAGTGAAACATGAAATGATCGTCACGTACAAGAAGTTTTTACTTATCTGGTCTTATCCGTTTTGCTTTTTATTCATTTTTCTAATTATACTCATCCTTGTCTAATTTTATCTGAAATTTAAAATTGTTTCACGTAAAATTCACGCTTTGATTTTTATTTGAATTTTTGATATCTTATTTTAATATATCCTTCTGAGGCCCAACGTCCATTAAAGTGGACATATTAGTTTTGAAACAGTTTAGAGTAAAATTTGTTTCTGTCGGACTAAAACCCGGCAGTCCATTGAAATAGACGTGCATAAGATGCCAATCTGTCGGTGTATTGACAAAACGCAGTTACTTGTAACTAGTTGATCAGATCCAAAAGTTTGAAGAAACTGTGTGCGTTGCGGCAACACATAAAGGTAGGGTAACTTTGAGGCTAAGATTTAGATATATTTTAAAAAAATACAAAGCAATGTTTTCGATGCAGAAGCGGAAAGCTTTAATGTTACTCTTACAATGTATTTCTATTCATTTCACATACTCTACAGTCGAAGTTAGTTATTGTACATTTAAATGGACTCTTTCTTTCAACTCTTTCTGCATTATTTACCTCACCTACAAATCAATAATTTTTTAATTTAGCAATAGTTGGCCATAGAACCCACCTTCGACCTGGAGAACATGATGCAGAATTGTTGGTTTGGTAAATTCCGATATCGAGAGATAAGAGGACGATGGAACTAATTTCTATTCCGAAAAATATAATTTTGAAAATAATGAAAACTTTGCTAAAGGTCTAGAGCAGTGGTTCTTAACCTGGGTTCGACCGAACCACAAGGGTTCGGGAAGTCAGTCTCAGGGGTTCGGCGAGGGTCAACAACCCGACGTCATCGTGACGTAGAAACCGTATTGGTTTCGGAAACTATTGCTACAGAAACGACCTGCAAGACGGTCAAGCACACACCTGACTCATACGTTCGAGATGGCACGCCCCACTCGCCTATCATTGTCTGCGGGTGATCACGCAACTTCGCTTAGCCTTTCTATGCTGCAGGAAATTTTGTGCGCCCAGTATTCGAATTATGACTGTCGTGATTGTACGTCGTGTGACTTCTTTCTAAATATTTGAATCCCTTCATACTATGTCGATCAAAAAAAGAAAGTGGTCGGACGAATATGTACAATATGGATTCACATGTAGTGGAGAACAGGGTATTGGGAGCCTACTAAGGGAACATTTTGATAAAAACCACATTTGTTAACATTCTTATAATTTCTAGTCAGGAACTCTTACCTTGATTATTAAATATATTTTAATCACAGTTATAATGAATTACAGTAATTTATGAAGATACAATAAAGATTTTACAAAAAAAGTCAGTCGCTCCCATTACCCGACATATGCGGGTAATGGGATTTTATGCTCATATTGGAAATGGGAGCCATAATATTTTCTATCCCGAAAATTAAACTAAACATACTTTACGTGGCATCTAATATAAAAAGAAGATATATGTATCTAAAATGACATGAAAATATATTGCGAAAGTTCATGGGGTAATGGGAGCTATATCGGGTAGTGAGAGATCTGCTTGGCTCCCATTACCCGCTGACCACCACTTTGAAAAATAATAACATACATACATAATTCTGCTTTCAATCACAATTTTAACAATTGGACTTGTTAGTAAATGAATCTAGGGATGTAATAAGCATAAACATAATAAAATAAGACTTCATGCTTATCTTGGCGCTAACAATCGGCAGTTTCTTATAAGCGTGGAGCGAAAAACTCACAACCGTCCCTCGTGACTTAACGCATTGGCGTTAACGGATCGTGCGCGTCGGGCGAAGTTTCTCGATGGTTGAAGGAAGCGGCTGAGTGTATACGATTGCGCAAATGTGCATACTTTACGTTCAATCACCATCGCTCCCATTACCCGACCGCTCTCATTACCCCGCGCTCCGCTATAACGGAACGTGATGGCAGTCAGCGTCCTAATTGCATGATTTGCAGCCAAATTGAGCAATTATAGTCTAGTCTTAATCATGGAAATTACAAAAATACAACACTCGCTGAATTCGAGGTGAAGAGGCACAGATTTGATGAAAAGGGTACTCTGCCTATCCTCGGCTTTGTACCCATCGACAAACCGAGCCTTACAGCATCGTACGAAGTTGCTTACCTTATCGTAAAGCAGGGCAAACCAGACAATATTGGAGAAAAACTCATAAAACTAGCCGTGTTGAAGATGGCGAATATCATGCTGGGAAAAGCGGCTGAAGTTGTTATTCTAAATTCCTCTTTGAAATGACACCATCAGTGACAGAATAGACGAGATGAGCAAAGATATCTTGGCCCAAGTAGGTGCAGATCTGATTTCAAACCCGGCAAAATTCAGCCTTCAACTCGACCAAACTACAGACGTTTCGAATCTAAGTCAGCTTGCAGTATTCGTGCGTCATGTGAAAGACGACGTGATAAAGGAAGATTTTTCATTATGTAAGCCTCTCACAACAACAACTAAGGCAGCCGATGTAAAGAAACTTGTGGATGACTTCTTCAAAGAAAATAATCTTTCGTGGGATATGGTTTCTGCAGTTTGTTCGGACGAAGCTCCAGCCATGCTGGGGTCTGGTTTTGGTGCGCTAATGAAAGCCTATGCACCACACATCGTTATTACGCATTGTATTCGTCGCAGGCATGCGTTGACAACAAAAACCATGCCTCCAAAACTAGAAGAAGTCTTAATATTCGTAGTTGAATGCGTAAACTATGTGCGAAATAGTGCTCTGAGGCACCGCATCTTCAAGGAGCTGTGTAAAGAAATGAGATGATCTGAATTCGAGGTACTTCTGTACTGTGTATCTGAATTGTGTTTTTGCCATACGTGAGGAATTAGCCCTGTTTTTGCAAGGGTACCAACATGGTCATACAGATTGCTTCAAAATTTCTGAATTTATTCTCATGCTTGCGTACATGGCTGATATCTTCACAGCTCTCAATCATCTGGATCAACAGGCAACATGCTGCAAAATATCGTTCCATATCAAGACACCAAAAATCAACAACATTTTGAACAGAATCAGCCATGCTATTCTAAGAAAAAGAGTACAAAACACAAGGCGTAGTTTGCACACCACGGATGAAGAGTTAATCAGGTTGCATCTCCAACTAAGCAACCAAATCCACCCTCTTCTATGGAATACGATCAGCATGCTAGCTGAGCACAATGCCGAAAACATAAACTTTTATAAAACCGAAAAACAAAAAAAGAAAATAGAGCATCTGCAACAACCGTTGAAACGCGACAACAACAACAAACATGTTTCACGTAAACTAGTGCACAACTTATCAGATTCACAGTTCGACGCAGCCACTATCAGTGTTCTGAGGAAAGGATTTAATTTTTCAATAGCACCAATGCGAATTCCAACAGAGAACATAATCTGCAACATAGAAAAAGCAATCAAAAACCTGGACCCGGATTCTGCAGAGACAATAGGTCAAGATATTACTAACATATTACGCAAAGCCAGACCTCCAAAGAAAAATATCATACGAGAAGAAACAGCAGCGCTCAAGAACCTTAAAGGAAATGCCACTGTTATCATGAAAACCACGGATTACAAACAAAAAAGACATCATTATTGCAAGACGAAACATACAAACTTATCTCAACAGATCCGACAACATATCTGGTGAAAACAACAAAAGCCTTAATCAAACGAACACCAATAGATCCACAAACACAAGTTACAATAATAACCAGAGAGAAATCATTACAATGCCCGAAGATGTACGGTATTCCCAAGATCCACAAAAACGGCGTTCCACTGAGACCAATTGTCAGTTCCATCGGCTCACGCTTCAAGATCTAGCGAGGTACTTAGGCAGAATACTACAACCACACACTGAGGACATGGAGTCTTACGTAAAAAATTCCACCTATTTCGTTGACATCATCAGAAACAGAAACTTGAACATAATGACATCCTAGTAAGCTTTGATATAACTTCGTTATTCACACAAATACCAACGGAAGAAGCTTTAACCATAATTAAAGAAAAGTACAAACCAGCAAAGCACATAATTGACCTAGTTAAGCATTGTGTTGCAAACACTTACTTCGTATACGATGGACAGCGATACAGACAAACAGAAGGAGCACCCATGGGATCACCTATATCACCTGTGCTAGCCAATCTTTTCATGGAAGATCTCGAAACATGAGCATTGAAAACAACCACCAAAAACCGAAGCTCTGGTTAAGATACGTCGATGACACATTCGTCATCTGGCAACATGGAAAGGAAGAATTATACAAGTTCTTGAACCACTTAAACAGCTTACACCAAAGGATCAAGTGAACAATGGAAATAGAACAAAATGGCACGTTAACATTTTTAGACGTGCTAGTAATCCAAAAGAAAGATGGAATTCTAGGTCACACTGTTTATAGAAAAATGACACATACCAACAGATACCTACATGCAATCTCTCACCATCACTCAGCACAACTCAATGGGGTGTTAAAAACACTTATACATAGATCCACTAAATTAGCAGATGCAGTACACCAAAATGAAGAAACATCCAAACTCCGCAGTGCTCTGATATCAAATATATACCCAAAAAGACAAATAAACACCATCATGAAAAAACGTAAACAACCAAAAGCTAACGATAAGAACGAACTAGAGACTACCAAAAGAGCCTTTGTACCATACGTCAAAGGAACAACAGACAAAATCAGCAGAGTACTGGGTAAGTACGATATCAAGACCGTATAATACACAGACAGAAAAATTTCACAAATCTTACGAAACCCCAAGGACAAAATTCCATTAGAAGAACAAGGAGTGTACGAAATACCATGCGGATCATGCAAAACGGGTGAAATGAGCGCGGACGGATTACACTCCGTCTCACTCCGCCGGCGCGGCTGTTTTCGGTCCCTTAGTGAAACAAAAACAATAATAGTGTGCACGGAGTGTCAAGAAAGTTATCATACAAAGTGCCAAAATGTACAATTAGTGAATGTGATAACATAGGGTGTGGCACAAAAACAGTAACTGAAGAAGAATCAGATTTAACAAGATCCCACAGTGGGAAAGATGAAATAAATATAGGAGAAAGTTTACTAGGAAATCTATTTGAATCGTTAAAATGATTAAAGTCCATGATAGTGAGAATGGATGATAAAATTAATCAGCTGTTAGAGGAGAACAAACAGTTGCGCGAGGAGATAGCGGAGATACGAGATGAAAAAACCCAAATAAATAATGAAGAATCAATGTCGTTTGTCAAAGCACTAAGAAAGACACAAAAATTAGTAAAAAATCAAACATTAATAATGAATCCGAAAAATAAACAAGAAGATCCAAAACAAACCAAAGGCGTTTAACCAAAGCGTTACTTGAAGGCGTTTCAAAAAAAGCTAGCGTTGTGGAAACGACGAACAGAAAACGGTAACTTTGCAAACTATCCCCTGCTAGACGAATGTGTAAATGTGTAAAGATCGAAGATGTGTCTGGAATCGGAGATATTTCTGTATCGGGATAACTGAAGCACGCAATTTCCATGCACTTAGACGAGCTTGCAAAGTCTCTTGTAGGGTGCTTCTCTTCAAGAGAGTTATATCCAGTATGGGTGAGGCAGCCGTTTACGTTTGATGTTGAGACAACAGATGTCAATAATACATACCTGGATGAAATCATTGAAATTCAACAGAGCGAGGTTCAACAGCAACTCTTCAAAACAACAACGCTTTCATCGTTTTGGTGCCCACAAATAGTAACGTACCCTGCTATTGCGAAGAAAGCTCTGGAGATTTTGATACAACGTTTGTGACAACATATCTTTGCGAGCAATTCTTTTCGAGGATGCTGAACATTAAAACGAAGAAAAGGAGCAGACTTAGTTGCGAAAATGAAATGCGAGTGGCACATGCCAAGGTAAAGCCTCGCATTTCCGAACTGGTTTCTAAAAGGCAACAGCAGCAGTCACACTGATTTGCAATTTGGTTCTTTGTTCTTAATGTTCCATTATTTTTTCTTAATGTTTTGTTCTTTGTTAGTTAAGTTTTGCTCTATAATTGTATTGTTTATTTTGTGGACCAATAAAATATATACCTATGTTTTGAATTTGAAAAATTGTATTTTATTTTTCCAATTAAAAGGGGTTCGGTGAATGCTCATATGAAACTGATGGGGTTCGGTACCTTCAGCAAGGTTGAACCACTGGTCTAGAGTCTAGATCAGGTATGTCAAACTCATATGATATTGCGGGCCACATGATCTATTTTATACTAAGTTGGGGGCCGTATGTTTTTACTGTTCAAAAAATTAATTAAATACGATTGCTAAAATCATGTATCATGTATATCACGATTATATTATGTATTTATTAGACTCAATGTTTTTTTACTAAACTAAAGATATTTTACATTTTATTGTATTATTTTATATTTCCTGACATTTTATATTTCCTGTTATTTTTTATACTGGTACTATCAATATTCTATATTAAAAAAAAACTAAAATAAAAGTTATAATAAACAAAATCACAGTTTAAACTACTTCTTAGAAGATATTTGGCATCGTTTGTTGGAAAGCAAGCCATCAATATTTTGTTGAATATCTTGAGCCATTGCAATTTTTAAATTCGATGATATATGTGGATCGGTTAATCTTAACCTTTCTGAATTTTTGTTATTTTTCATAAAGATAATAGTTACTCACACAAATAAGTGCTTCCGAACATAGCCATTAACGCCTAAGAAACATTTTAGGAAACCGATCTACAGATAAATATGTATAAAAATCTGGAATTTAAACTTCCTTACATTTTTCCTTCAGCAAAGAATTACATTGTATATCAATTAATTCCATTTGTAAGTTTTCATCAACAATTTCAATATCGATAGATAGAGGTGTACTTCACACATTTAAAAAAAAATCTGCGATTGATTTGCGTTTCCGTTTCTAATAATTTAATTTGGTGAGCATATTCAGAAAATTTAAATTTTGATGGCTAAGCAATAGATAAAGCACAAACACACCTTTCAAAGTAAGATAAGATTTCTTTTTCTATTTGTTGTCGCTAAAGTAATAATTTTTGTTTGAAAGCGCTAAAATTATAAAATAACGTTGTAACAATATGATTTTTGCCTTGAAGCATAGGATTAAGTTGATTAAGATGACTTGTACAATCAACTGAGAAAACCAAGTCCTTTATCCATTGTCCATCTTTTAATTCGGAACTTTCATAATTTTTTCTTTCCAAGAAAATTATGATTTCGTCCAGCAATTTGAAGAATCGTTTTAACACTTTATGACTCGAAAGCCATCGAACTTCCGTTTAATATCATAGATCGGTGTATTGACATTCTCTATCTTCCAAAAATATAGCAAATTGACGCTGATTAGGTCCACGTGCTTGAATATATTCGGACTCTTTTTAAAACATGTCCGATATTTAAAATTTTGCAGCACTGTACCTACTTGCTAGTGTCTAATACAATGATAATGTTCAAAATTATTATTACCATGCTTCTTTTAAACTCAGAAAAACTCCCTTAGTAATACTGATCAAGTGCACCATCAGTTACGAGACAAACCCACTTTTCCAATGGTAACTTATAATTCTTTCATAAGCGCAAGAAAAATATCAGCTCCGATAGTTGTATTATTCATAGGAATGACTTCCAAAACTTCTTCACTTACTTTTAACATAACATCGCATGCGCGAATAAAAACGGCCCACTGAGCAATAGAGTAGGCATGAAATGTTGATATTATTAAACTTAATAAAGACGGAACAAAGCTTGAATATATAAATATACTCAACCTTTCCGGAACTCTATAATACTAATGAGTCTTTTTAGGACTACCAAAAATAAATCTCGTATGAAATTTGTCAGTTATTCTATAGCTTTCAGTCCACCTTCGTGGCACTCAACAAAAACCATAAAAATAACATTGTTATAACAATGTTATTTTTATGGTTTTTGTTGAGTGCCACGAAGGTGGACTGAAAGCTATAGAATAACTGACAAATTTCATACGAGATTTATTTTTGGTAGTCCTAAAAAGACTCATTATTATTATAGAGTTCCGGAAAGGTTGAGTATATTTATATATTCAAGCTTTGTTCGGTCTTTATTAAGTTTATCTGATTATCTATAATGTTGTATGGTTTTACCAATTCAAAATTTGATATTATTAAATTATTCTGAATTAAATACTTTTTTAAAAATTCGTTTTTAAATACTCGGCTTTTTCGTCAACTATTTGCTACAGTATTTCAACTTACACTTTTAAATTTTTTGATTTGTGACTAGGCGGGCCGCAATCTATGTATTGTTGGGCCGCGTGTTGATGCCTGGTCTAGATGAACGATCTATAGAAGATTCAGATGAACAACGTGAAGAAGGTCCAGACGAATAACGTGAAGAAGAAGCATATGCTGACTCAAGTTCGGAGTCTGTTCCAAAATTTAACATTATTCATTAGGTTATGGTCCATCGCCACGATCAACCCCTACAAAACAAGTAATGAAGATTTTACTAAAATTAACTGAAGCGAAAAATTCAATGAGATGCAAATTCAACAATTTCCACAAAAACTATTTTTTGTATTTGCGAAACATAATGCTTATCTATGTATTAGTTGCCACAGTCACCCAATGGAGTAATAAACTTGCGTGATCTTTACGTGATTTTCGGGGGATGATTCCCTATTGGTCAGTGCAAACGCTTTTGAAGCGTAGATCACGCAGCCGAAACTTTAAACCAGTCGACCAGTCCGGTTGTATGCCACGTGCTCTCGAGTTTTCAGTGTTTCTGTCTTACTTAAAATATGTGATTACATTTTATACATAAATCAGTCTTTTTCAAGACTGTTTTTTTTAAATTAGTATAAAATTTTTTAAAGTAAAATTTGGCAAAGCAGTGAAAATCAGGCTGTTTGAACGTCACTACGAACTATCACGTGAACGCCGCGCCGCGTGATCACTCCACGGGGTCGCTGCAACAAGTACAGTACAATTTTTTTGTTCGTTTATCTAAATAATAAATTTTACTTGACTATGCATCGATGTCCATTAAAGTGGATAATTTCTTTTTCAAAAAACCTTTCGTCAAAAATATTAAAAAAATAATTTAAGCTTTTCTATAATAAATATAAAAACAGAAATTGATTTTAAGTTTCAAATTTATTGTATAAATACTATATATGTTTAACACTGTGCCTTCTTTAGGTGACGATATACAATATCAAATTGTCAAAAACAAAAATAATATTTATTATTAGAACATTATTATTTTTGTTTAAAAATATTTTTTGTAAATGGTGAAGCCTTAATTATCAGAATGCAAGTTGAAAAAGTTCGCAAACTGATTTTTAATGATCTTACATCGATCTTACGTCTTACATCTTACATCTTATGATCGCAACTAAGTCTGTTCCTTTTCTTCGTTTTAATGTCCAGCATCCTAGAAAAGGATTGCTCGCAAAGATATGTTGTCATAAACGGTATCAAAATCTCTAGAGCTTTAAGTCATTGTAGGTAAACCGGTATGTGATGGTATAAATTATATAATTACAAAGAAAATATTGAACACGTCCATGGCGTATTTGATATTTTCTTTTCGCAGTCGAAGCATGAGCAGAAAAACGATACATTTTCTGTGAATCTCAGTAGCACCTTCTGAAGCTTTGTGCTTGACTTATTTTATACCTAACTAGTTGACGCAATATTTTTTTTTATTAAATTGCCAGCGTCTGATGATTAAAGCGTATTTAAAATTAATTAACAGGATGATGAACGTTCTCTATTTTACTAGCTATTTCCTTGCTCATAAAACAATTTCCATAAATAGTATTAACAAAGTACGAGAACTGGAAGAGTGAATTCCTTGGGAATATAATTCCAGAAAGTTTACACCGCATGTTTGATGAAATGAAAAGAAATATTAATCCGTTTTTAAAAGAAAGGTGTATCTATCAAATATTTTAGTTTTATTTTATTTTTTAAGAAAGATCTTTAAATTTATAATATAGTAAATAAAACATGTATTTAGGAGTTCGATCTTTAAAATAAAAATGTAACTGAGACTTTTCTACAAGATCAGTTTTCGTAAGTTTAATTTTAAAATCGTTGTTAATCGTTAATTACATATATACAATATACAATATATACAATATATATATATATATATATATATATATATATATATATATATATATATATATATATACATATATACATATATACATATATACATATATACATATATACATATATACAATACCGTTTATTTTACAAACTTTTATAGACAAAGCAAAGAGAAAAGTGGCAGATGTGTAGCATGAGATGTTTTAATTAAACTAAATAAAATTGAATAAAATATGTTCCGTGTTATTTAAAATACCAAGGATCCAAAGAGGGAGATTTAATTTCATATTTCAAAACCTCCCCATGTATAGTTTTCTTTTACATAGCTCGGTATTTTATATAATTTTGTAAGCTATAACTAAGGGGCGATTTTTTAACCGTTTGGGCTTTGAAAATTAAAAAAACAGAAAATTTTCAAAAGTGCAAGAAATATTTATTTGAAATTTAATTTTATATTAAAATAAAATAAAATTTAATATTTGAATTTAATTTTATTTTATATTAAATATTTCAATATAAATGAATGCCCGCTATTTACTTTTTTAAAATTATTTCATGTAAATGTTGCCCGCGGGTACGCCGCAGGTGGTCCATCCGTCAGCTGTATTTTGGCATACTTTTTCCAGCATTTTGGCCGGTATCTCACCAATGGCAGCTGTAATGTTGTCTTTCAGAGTTGGAATTGTGGCTGGCTTGTCCCTGTATACAAGAAACTTCACGTATTCCCACAAAAAAATAGTCTAGTGGGGTTAAATCGGATGATCTCGCCTCTCAATAGGTTCATGGTATCGAGTGCTGTGTAGCACGTGGCACCGTCTTTCTGGAAGCACATGTCAAACAAGTCCAATTCTTTCTTTTGAGGTAAGAAAGTCGGTAATCATCGCACAGTACCTTGCTCAATTGACTGGAACGTTGCGATACAGCAGAGTAGGGAAATATCCTTCGTTAGACCCTCCTCCTCCTTATGGGATTTACATGTAATCTAGCCCCTTATGGGGGAATTACATGTAAAATCTAGCACGATGTCCCTTATGGAAATTTTCATGTAAGTCTAGCACGAAGCCCCTTATGGGGAATCCTATGCAAAATAGTTCTGAACGCGTCCGAGCGAGAATGTCTAGATGACGCTGCAAGATACGTGTACGTTGGATAGTGGGAAAATTCAAAATGAGGGGTGAAAATTCAGATAGGGGTTGATTCAATTGAGATTAGGGAGAATTTAGATTGATAAGACTAGACAGACAAGACTAGACAGACAAGACTAGGCGGACGAGACTAGTTAGATGAAGCTAGACAGATGGGGGGCTAAATACATGAGATTAGACAGACCAAGCTAAATACATGAAACTAGAATAGACTGAACTAAAATATATAAGGGATTGCTTAAAGTAAATAAAATATATTTTCGATTGTTTTTTTATATTTGTTAATAATGTTTATATTATTACTTTCATTATGTTATCTACGTTTTATTTTGATTTACGGCTTGTTGATTAGACGCAACCGGATGTTTGTCAGTCATAACACCAGGCAAGAATAGAGGGACTAGACTAGACAGACTAGATTAGACCGACAGACAAGCGGAGAAAAGTCAAAATGAGTTGCGGGTGGGTAACGGACAATCCTGTATGCATACATAATTGATTGCAAACATATTACGGATTGATTCAAATGAGATTATTGGTTTTAGGCCGGACAAGATCGGACAATACCGAACAAGGTCGAACAAGAACGGACAAGACTATACAGACCTTTATTTATCCGAATAATTTCCTATGAGTAAGCGAAATTTCTTTAACTTGTCTGTGAACCAGATCGTATTAATGTTTTTCATTTATATAAATACCAAAGAGTTCAAGTTTCTGGCATCCTCTTTTCATCTACTTGCATCCACTTTTCATTTGCTTGCATCCACTTTTCGTCTACTTGCATCCACTTTTCATCACGCCAAACAGGGTGTAAGGTCAATGTGACCCTACGCTAAACAGGGTGTGATGTCTATGTGACCCCACGCTAAACAGGGTGTGAGGTCTATGTGACCCCACGCTAAACAGGGTGTGAGGTATATGTGACCCAACGCTAAAAAGTGGACGGAGTGGACGGAAAGTGGACGGAAAGTGGACGGAAAGTGGACGGAAAGTGGACGGAAAGTGAACGGAAAGTGGACGGAAAGTGGACGGAGAGTGTTTGCTAATAAAATCTTGTACTCATTGGGGTAGGTTAGTTGGGTTAACATTAGGGTAGGTTAGCATTAGATTAGTTGGGTTAGGTTACAGGTGTTAAGACTGAAGCGCGCTTCATTCCTAATACCTGTAACCTAACCCAACTAATCTAATGCTAACCTACCCTAATGTTAACCCAACTAACCTATCCCAATGAGTACAAGATTTTATTAGCAAACGCGTCCTCTTTCCGTCCACTTTCCGTTCACTTTTCGTCCACTTTCCGTCCACTTTCCGTCCACTCCGTCCACTTTTTAGCGTGGGGTCACATAGACCTCACACCCTGGTAAGCGTGGGATCACATAGACCTCACACCCTGTTTAGCGTGGGGTCACATAGACCTCACACCCTGTTTAGCGTGGGGTCACATAGACCTCACACCCTGTTTAGCGTGGGGTCACATAGACCTCACACCCTGTTTAGCGTGGGGTCACATAGACCTCACACCCTGTTTGGGGGTAACATGTAATTCCCCCATAAGGGGCTAGATTACATGTGAATCCCATAAGGAGGAGGAGGATCTAGAACGAAGGATCTTTCCCTACTCACCAGCATTATTTTCCTCCAATACGCACGCTTCGCATACGGGTTGGTGGATTAATGTCAAATAAAGTGAAACTGGTGCGAAATTTGGCCATAACAGCTTGAATAACCTGTTCGTTCGGTGGGTCGATTATGACAAACCACAAAATGGACGTAATTTTCGAAACTCATTTCTCACACAGCACGAATTTTGATAATAAAATTCAATGATTGCAAATCATTGCGATGTTCGCTCTTGAGTATATTCTTGGTGAAATTGTAAACCTTACTGACTTACATGTCACGCATCTTTTTTTTTACACTGAAAAACCAAATTGCAAAAAAATCACCCGATATAATATGCAATATTAATAAATGATAATATTAATAGAGTTCAAAATAACAGTTACCTCGCAACCCTTTGCCAAAATCTTATTTAATCGATTAAGTTTGATGATATGTTAATTAGATCTTAGGGCGAAGCTATATTAGGTTATTTACATTAGAGTGCAGAAAAGTTGATTTTGCAACGCGACAGTTCGTTTGGTGAACGAGCCCGAAGGGCGAGTTCCCCATTAGCTGGAGCGTTGTAAAATCATTTACGCACGAAATTTGTATACATTTATTATTTACAAAATTGGAAATTATTTAATTTTTTTTGGCACAATGTTACAAAGTACGGCTACTATGCGGTAAAGTGACTTTACCGCCTTTTAGCCGTACTTGGCAACATTGTGTGTAAAATTCTAGTTTCGTTTGATGTATACACTATGTCAAAGCTAGCAATACAATTTAGGGGGCCCAAAAACTGTTTAATATTAATTAATTCGTTTAGAGTAACTACCAGATAATATTAATTATGTAATTTATTCTAAAACACACGGAAAATGTATTTTTAATAATAAAAAAGGAAAGTCTGGAAAAATAATGGAAAGAGCATCCTGAAATCATCTCAAGTGCTTGGCGCTGAACAAGACCCGATGGAGATGTTTTGTGGAAGTCATTTGCTCATCTCTGGAGCCATAGAAAACAATTATTAACAATTAAATAAAATTCTTCATACATTTTTTTTAAGTTGTTTTGCAAGATAATTGGAGAAGTTTGTACAATAAGAAATATTATGTAGTGGCAGCCGGTGGATTGTTGCAAATAATTGTTAGTTTCTATGAAATTTATAGGTCTTTAGAATTACCAGAAAAAATCTTATTGGTATATTTACCTAAAAGTTTTCCTTGTGCTTTCGAAATCGAGGGATATTTATGTGAAAACTTCACTTAATTTTTTTCATTTCTTGTAATGCATTCACAAATGTAAAACAGCTAATACAAACGGTATAAGTTTATAGAAATTCGAACTAAATACTTTAATATGTTCAATGTATTATCAAAAAGTTTTCATTTAATGATAAAATTTCCATGCATTATAAATATTAATATTACTAATAAACATATATAAATATTGGCTTGGGAACTAAGTTCCTGCAACTATTATCTATAAATAGTTAAGCATTGTGGAGTTACTTGTTAAAACTTCATTTAAATATTAAAGATAAAACATGTTATGTACAAAAACTTGTGTGACCTAAAAATTCTTTCACAACCTTAAAACTTGTATTATTGTACCCGCTTTAATAAACTTCAAAAAAATATGACAAATCGAATGTAGTGGCTCCAAAACTCAAAAATTAGCAAACAATAGTGTTTTCTTCATGTTGTGTCATTCTTTTCCGATATAAACCGACTAATTGCCCAAATTTAGCTGATGGACATATATACTGATTGGGTCGATACAGTCAATTTAAAACACTCTTGAGTTGCTCTATAAGAAAATAATTTATTTGTGAACAATATATTGAGTTTGACATTTTTTCTGCGATTTTGTATTTAGTTTGTTTCCATTGTCCACAAAAACTGTATCACCAACTTTAAAGTCAAAATGTTTTCGGTTTTTATCGTAAATTATCTTAATTATGTGAAAAACACAATAATTGTGTAAAAGTTATTGTGTAAAAACACAATAAGTTGTGTTTTTCAGAGCCTCATCCCTATCTTTAATCAAATCCTGTTTGGTCTTTTTGTGTTTTAGTTCTTTTGGTAAAATTGTAACATCTGTGCCATTTAGTAGATACTTTGGTGCATATCTAGTGACTGTGCTCCATTGCATTATAGTTTTTTACACAATTATGTGCTAGAGTTGTCCATGCTACTTTTTTGTCATTTTCATTTATTTCGAATCTGATTTTATTAACTAGTCTTTGGTTTAATCTTTTATTTAAGCCATTTGAGAAAGGTGAATTCACTGCAGTAAAAATGATTGGAATATTTTTTTTCATTTAAGAATGTTTTGATTTCTCTGGAATTGAGACCCGGATATTGGTCTCAAAGAATCTTGCTAATGTCGTCAGTTTCTGTAGCACTAGTTTGATTAAATCATTGGCGCTTAGAGTTTTTAATGTCAAAATATATGCGTACCTTGTGAAATGAACCAATAGCAGGTGTAAGTGTCTTCTTGTTGACCGTTAACCCCCAAAACCTCCAATCGTATCGATAGAACATATTTCAAAAGGTTTTGTGGCAGGGCCCAAATGAGATATCAAACCATATTTATTTTTTGCTCTTGATTTGTTCTTTATAGATACAGCACAATTTTCGCAGGTTTTTATGTTTTTTGTCATGTTTTTTGCTGTATACCATGAGCTGATCATTTTGTGCATCTGTTTAATTGCAATATGACCTAGTTCTGTATGCACATTTTTAATACATTCTATACTGAAAATTTCTGATAGAATTATTTTTTCTTTTTTTCTTATTTTCTAATAAATAATAAATATTGCTCTTTGAAATTAGCTTGTTTCTTCTGCATTGTATCTTATCATTTTTTAATTGATCTTCTAAGATAACTTCTAATTTTATTAAGTTTACTACTTTTAGTTGTTAATCTAGGTTCTCATTTTGTTCTAGCACTGGATCTAGACTTAGGCAGTCTGCTTCGATGTTGTATCTTCCTGGAGAATATTTAATTTGGAAATCATATTGTGATAACTAGTACGGTAGGTCTCTTAATTCTTCATCTGCTCTTGACTTTATATTCATATTCTCCAATGGCTTGTGATCTGAAAAAACTGAGTGATCTGAGTAAATTTCCTACCAATCAAGCAATGTTGCCAATACTTAATAAATTCTTTGATTGCTAGGCATTCCAGATATATAGCCTTCTTTTTTTTGAACTTCGTTCAATTTTTTTGAGAAGTATGCAGCTGGGTTTTCCTCGTTGTTTTCTTGTGGCTGTTTTAGGACAGCTCCTACTCCTAGTATACTAGCATCTATCCTAGTGTATATGTGTATACGTAACTTTGGATAAAAAATGGTTAGAATTGGTTGAGAACATAAAATGTTTTTCATTTCATCAAATGACTCTTGGCACGCCTTTGACTAATTAAAGACTTGTCCTTTTCTCAAAAGGTTATGCAATGGTATGATAAAAGTTTATCTTTCCCAAAAATTGTCTCATATTTTTTTGCGTTTTTGGAGTTGGAAAGTTTCTAATTGAAATCAAGTTATCTTTCAGAGGGCTAACTGAATTATATTTGATTATGTGACCCACATATTTAACCGAGTCAGCTGCAAATGTGCATTTTGAAAATTTTATTCTTAAACCTTCATTTTTTATTGCCTGAAACAGCTGTTTTAGATGTCTAACATGATCAGAGAAAGATTTAGAGAATGTTAGGATGTCGTCAATGAAATTTGCTGTGAAGTCTCTAAGTTTGTGTTTCCGTATTATGTTACACATTATTCTCTGAAATGTAGCTGGTGCGGTTTTTAAACCGAATGGCAAACACGTCCATGTCAAGTGACCCTCTTGAGTGACGAATGTAGTCTTGTATCTGTCTGTAATTCGTAGAGGTATCGACCAAAATGCTGAGTTTAAGTCCAATGTTGAGAAAAACTTGCAATCTCTTGTCTTTACCATAAGATCTTCAATAAGTGGAAACGGCTGCGATTGAGGGATAATAATTTTATTTAAAACTCGAAAATCTATGCACAATCTTGATTTTTTGTTTTCACCTTTTTTATAAGCCAGTGTAATTGGGGCTGCAAACGGACTATAAGATTCTTCAATTGTGCAACGATATGGCTTTTTACTGCAATATTTTTCTTTAATAGATCAATGCGAGCTTCATAACCCGTTATTTTTCCGATGTCATATTTATCCTATGCAAATACAGATTTATTGTTCAATATTAAGTTATCAATTACTTCCTGTTTTTCGTAGTCCAGATGATTTATACAAATTTCGAAGTTTTCTCCTTTGAAATTTTCATTGAAATTTATTGAATTGTCAGATTTTATTTCCTTAGAAATTCCATAATCTGATTTTTTTCTTGGAAACTATTTGACTTCTTTGTATAGCAACTTTCTGAACAATTTCTAGATTTTCGTTTTGAGTTAAATAAAACTGCTTTATGCAATCAAGAGCAATTAAAAAATCGTACTCGAAATTTTCTATTACAAAGACATCCATTTTGTTTATTAACATTAAAAACGGTTACATCCAGTGTTATCCAGTCAATTGCCTTTTAATGCCATTGTTTTCAAATTAGTATTCTTTGAATGATTTGATTTCTCATTATTTGTGCTTACTAACCTTGAATTTATAAATGACACACTAGAGCCTAAATCATAGATCCCAAATACTTTAACATTATCACTCAATACTAATTTTACTTTAAATAATGGCGGCACAATTAGTTTTTTTTGGTCCTCACACTGTAGTTCATACTACAATTCTGCATTGTTGAGGAACTTTATTTGTTTCTTATCCTTTTCTCTTAAATTATTATTCCTTGTCCTGAACCAACACATCTCTTCTGAGTGATAGCGCACACCTTTCTTTAATTTTTCACAAATGTTACATTTTTCTTTTATCGGCGTTGTGACATTTTATTTTTTTAATATATATTTTTTTTTTGTAACTAAATGTTCTAATTTGCCAAGTTCATTAAATAAGTTTTTTGTTTCTATAATTCCTTCTTTGTGTATCCTATCTGTTATAAAATCTGGTAAACCGGCAGCAATTATATCGATTAAGGTCCCCTGATCAATTATCTTTCGTACTTCAAGTAAGAGTTTTTTTTTTATAGCATATTCTAACAGAGATCCTGATTGATACTTAATAAATAAAGCATATTTGCTTACAGTTCAACCCGTATTGGCATAAGTTTGTAAAAAGATTTCCATTCTAACCATTCTGAATGTAAACTAAACTTGATCGCCATGGATGAATCTGTACCTGATTTTTCCAGAAATAATGTAGATTTCAATTTTTTCTTCGTCTCTTACTATATCAAACCTATCGCATTCTTTTTCAAATATTTCCATCCAATAATATGCGCTTAAAGTTTTTCCATCAAATTTTTCAAGTACAAACCTATCTGCTAACTGTTTTATACTTTGCTTTTCTTTTTTGTGCTGATCTTCAACTAATTTTGCTAAACTTTCAATATTGGATCTTCTGAATTACCTTCATTGGCAATAGTCAGTTTTTCTTCTGTAATTTCCTCTAAAAATTGGTCTTGAAAAATCATGTTTCCAACATATGATTTTAGTATATGTTCTGTCATTTTTATCCATACACTTCTAGTTTGATGTCTTTTTTTCAATGAATATTTTACTGTAGCATAAGCTTTAGAGGCGTAGATTAGTTTGTGAATTGATGCTGCATGAAACTCCTCAGGAATCAGGAAAATTTTGCCATCTTGTGTGACAATTGAGGTTATACCAATATGGTTTGACTTTTCGTCTGTTGCTGCCATTACTTCGAACGTACATTTCAACTTTTCCATTTTCTGACAAAAAATGTCGTTTTATAATGGTATTTTCTACTGATTGGGTCGACACAGTCAATTTAAAACACTCTTGAGTTGCTCTATAAGAAAATAAATTATTTATGTAACATTATTATACAAATTTTAAAAACAATAATATAAATTCTAATAACAAAATCTTACCTATAAGAAAAGAAACGACAATTAATGTTTATAATTGTAATGTCGATTCCCAATGCACTAATCTAGTTTTTCAAAATTATAACATAAATAAAATAACAAATAGTATCCGTTTTCTAGGTCAGGGGTCACCAAACAACGACCCTAGGGCCACTTCCGGCCGGCGGACAGATTTTGTCCGGCCCGCGGAGACCTAGCATACTTGAAAACTCCTTTTAGAGAACATATTTTTTATAGAAAATCAAATTTAGTTTACTGAAGTATTCTAATTTTATGTTGAATAATTATTAATATGACATCTACATTGATATGGCCATGGGCTAACTACTCATAACATTGTTGTAGGCTTATTGTTATTGTTTTTGTGATAAGTTGGATAAAGAAACACAGAATTGTAATGAGTAAAGACATGTATAATATGCAGAAAATTTAACTTCAGTATATAATAACTAACAAATTATTGAAATGAATACAACTAACATTTTATACATTTTAAATAAAAACATAACTTATAACAAGCATAATGACATATGAAATACTAATGAGATTTATGTAATTGAGATTTTCCACCGACAATAGTTTGTAGTTGTGGACCAATTTTACTTGTACCAATTATTAAAAGAGATTTAAGATGCTCATCATTAGTTAATTTAGATCTGTAAACATTTTTTGTGTACTTCATTTTGGAGAAGGCCTTCTCACACAAATAAGTAGTACCAAAAACAGAAAACAGCCCACGAGCAAATTTATGCAAATTATCAAATTGTGTCAGTGGAAGACTCTTATAAAATTCCAACAAAGATGAGCTTTGATATTTGTTCTTAATTATATCACTGCACTGTAGATCAATCATTTCCATCTGAAGTTCCACGGCTAGGGTTTCAATGTCAGTATCAAAAGGATTCCGAAAAAGCTTAATTTGATTCGCAATGGCATTAAAGTCCGAGAAACGAGTATCAAAATTTATTTTCAAAGCACTCAAAGTTTCGATTGCAAAATCGATAAGAAACTCAGTCTCAGTGGTGTGGCTGAATATTTCACATGTTTTAAAATGTGAAAAACATTTACTTCGTAGTTGTGATTGAAACAGTATCAATTTCTTCCGGAATGATTTGATTTTAGTGTATAAATCAGGTAGATGCTGGTCTTCTCCTTGCAATCTCAAATTCAGTTCGTTCACATGTTTTGTCAAATCAACATAGAATGCTAACTTCCACAGCCATGCGTTGTTTTGTAATTCAGTAAGAGGGCGATGCTTTTCATTCAAAAAAATTTCGATCACTGCTCGAAGTTCATTTTCTCCAATCTCTTCAATAAATTGTCGGAATTGTCGGTGATTCAGTCAAAACGATCTGATAAAATTAACAGTTGATATGACTGGTTTCAGAACTTCAGACATATCCAAACATTTTCCGCACAAAGACTGTTGATGAATGATACAATGTAAGACTAATGGTTTTGAACCTCCGTCATTTTCTACAGCCTTTAACACAAGAGCGACCACTCCTTTATCTTTCCCACTCATGTTTTTGCCTCCATCAGTTGTAATACATTTCAAGTTTTTCCATCGAAGGTTCTTTTGATTAATGGCCATTTCAACTCCTTTAAAAATATCTGTACCAGTAGTTGTGCCATGAATACTATACATATCAAGAAGTTCTTCATGCACTTCATAGCTTTTATCTACTCCTCGAATATAAATCAACACTTGAGCAGTATCTGACATAGCTGTTGACTTATCCAAGGCCAAAGAAAACCACTCAACATGTCCATTTTTGTCGAACAGTTGAGAGGATATATTTTCAGCGATGTTTTCTACCCTTCGAGCCACAGTGTTTGCTGACATACTGACAGTTTTTAATAAATTTACCTTTTCAGGGCACTTTTCTTCGGCTACTGCAATTATGCATTCTTTGATCATTTCTCCATCGGTGAATGGTTTTCCACGTTTTGCAATTTCAAGAGCCACACGAAAGCTGGCACGAGTTGCAGCCTCTTGTTCAGTTTTGAGTTAAGTAAATGAAGATTGCTGCGATTTCAATCCGCGCTTCATAGCTTCGAATTTTTCTGTCCGCAAACTTCCTGTATATTTTGAGTAATTTTAAATATGTTTTGTTTCAAAATGACGTTTAATGTTATATTCCTTGAGAACGGCTATTCTTTCATTGCAAATCAAACATAGCGCCTTGTTACTGGACTCAATTACGAAATACTGAATGTTCCACTGATCTTTGAATTTTCTGCATTCACTATCAATTTTTCGCTTCTTTTCCATACTACTAAATCACACACAAAAGCAACAATTCAAATCAAAATACTGTTACAAAGATGTCTTAAACTTAAACACTCACAAACACGCTTTACGAGGGTACGCACTATTTTATTTCACAACAGTGTCATGGGAACTGACTTGTGGTTGTGCCACTAGCCTTCTTATATATTCCAATTACTGCCATCTAGAAGTGAGTGGAAGACAACAGAACATTCTCGAACCAACGAGATTATTCTGTACGTGCTACTAGCGCCATCTGTTAGCGATAGAAGGTACTACATATTTCCGCTTGTGTCCACCAGATGTCGTGTCACGTTACTCCTCGTACTCTACGACTAATCTAGAAATTAAAGATAATGACAGGAAAATTAATAATATGCAGTGTTGCCGTTTTGCGGACTTTAGTCCGATTTGCAGCCTTTTTTAAACGTTGCGTACTTTTTCGGACTTTTTTTTCATCAGTGGACTATTTCAGTTTTTACCACCGGCAACAATGATAATATGGTTTTGGCCCTCGGAACTTACTGGAGTAATCAGTATGGCCCTAAGGCTGTAAAGTTTGGAGACCCCTGGTCTAGGTTATCCGTTGTCTCGGACTACTATGATGCTGTTTTTGAACGGAGTAATATTAAAGAAAATTATATTTTTCTTTACATATATAAAGCAAAGCATCAGTTAAAAAAAGCAAAACGAGTCCATTATAGGGGCCTCAAAACTCTAAAGAGCTAAAATGGGCGATTTCTTTAGGTTTGTTAATGTTTTATGTAGTTAATGGAGTAATTGAGAAATAGTTATTTACATTAGAGTGCGGAAACCTTGATTTTACAATGCAACAGCTCGCTTGCTGGAGCATTGTAAAGTCATTTCCGCACGAAATTTGTATAAAATTTTTTGGCCGACAATTATTATTTAAGAAACAAATAGATTTAGATTAATTACAATATTGGAAATGATTTAATTTTTTTATGTTGGTACTCACAAACTTTGACAGTTTTACTAAATCAAATTTATTAGGTACAAAATATGTAATTCTTCCAAATGACAGACGCACAGTAAAATAAAAAAAATCACTCTTATTTTCTACATTATCTTGACAAATATGGTGTAAAGTAGCGTTTTCTACATTAGATTTTATTGTCATATACTTAATTTATTTTGTAAGTGTCCCTGAAAGGTTAAAATTTACTGGTCAGTTTACCGCATCGTAGCCGTACTTTTGCTACATTGTGTGTAAAATTCTAGTTTCGCTGGACGCATACACGATCTCAAAGCTAGCTTCACACTTATTTTTCTTATTTTATAAAAATGTTATTGTTTTCAATCGTTTTTTCTTCATTCTTTTGCTTTTTTTTAATTATTTTTTTAAATTTTCCATTTACTTTTAATATTGCAGCTATTGGCAAATAAGAAGATTTTTATAAGAAAATTAAATATTTTTTTTAAATTAGATATATATTTCCTTGATATTGAATATCTCAATACTTTCAACTGTTGATTTCAAAGTACTATAAATGCATGTCCACTTTGAATTTTGTTAATTTTGGAGAAGTGAAAAATCTTTTTCTAAGAAATCTCTCTGTTCTTCGATGTTCTTGTTGATTATTAAAAATAATTTAAATAAATTTTCAAATCTAGCTCTTTAAGGCTAGCTCGAGTGGCTTCCCGTCTTAGAATGCACCTTTACCATTACATGCTCCTTTACCATGACTGCCATCTTCTCCACACCGTGCTCTCTAAAATTGACCTTTTCTACTTTCCTTCTGTATTCTTACACTCCTTGTATGTCCCACTTTTTTATTATTACCTTCTTCCTCTCTTATTTTATACGTTCTCCGTCTCCTCTTTCGCGGTTCCCCCTTCTATATTTACTTCTATCGTTAGGTGATCGGATTCTATCCCCTGCACTTTTCTAAATTTTTCTATTTCGAGCCATGCCCCATCGTTTACCAGTCCGTAGTCTATCACTTTTCCCCCTTTATTGCCTATAAATGTTAACTCCCCTTCTTCATTTATCTGCATATTCCTACTCAGTACCTCCCACCCATTTTCCTCTATCTAGTCCATCAGCTTCTCCCATTCTGAATTTTCTACCTTGTCCTTGGATTTTCTTTCTCCAGCGACACTTGAAGACCCACTTTGGCAGCCTGTTTTCTGAGGCAATTCACCTGCATTGTTGACATTGTTGAGAATCAGCAATCAGTGCTATGTCATCTGCAACAGCTAGGCAATCTACAACCAGTACATCGTTCATACGTCCCAGGTAAATACCACTCTGAATACCTAAGTTGAACAGTTTCTTGCGCCATTTTCTCATGATCTTGTCAAGGACACAGTTGAATAGAAGTGGGGAAAGTACATCTCCTTGTCTCACTTCAGTTTTTATTTCGAAGCTTTCAGAGATCTCGACTCTAAATTTACCCCTGGAATGGGTGTTGGTCAAGGTTTCTAGGATGAGTCTGCGGGTTTTGTTGTCCTTGTTTGTAACGCCTTGGAGAGAATCTTGTATGTTACCGGGACGAGAGAAATTCCAAGGTAGTTGTTTAGATCATTAAAATCTCCCTTTTTGTGAAGCGGATGCATCAGAGCAGATTTCCAATCGGGTGGTAATTTCTCAGTTTCCCAGATGTCCTGGATGATCTCAGTTAGTTTGCGCACTACATTGCTTCCAGCACCTTTCCGCAGTTTAGCAACGATAGAGTCCTCTCCAGCTGCCTTATTATTCTTAAGAAGTTGAATGTTATTGCCAACTTCTTCTAATGAAGGGGGCAGCGAGTCCGGGTTTGGTGTGGTTTGTTTATAGTCGAAGTCATCACTGGGTGGGTCACAGTTGCGTAGATTTTTAAAGTACTGAGCTTAAAGGTGGTAGATGTCCTTGTCGTTATAAGCCAGTTTGCCTTGTGAGTCTCTGAAGTGGAGGCCTGGCGGAGCGTATTTTCTGAGTGTCTGTGTACTGCTTGAAAGTTTCAAAGAAACATCAGGAGTTATTTTTATCAAAACTCTCTTCTATTTGGGTTAGTTGGTTTTGTGTGACGGTTCGTTTGGTTCCTCGAATTATCTTAGCTGTAAGCTTTCTTTGTTCCAAAAATATATTTCAATTTTCCTTTGTCTTTTTAGAATTCCACTTCACCCAGGCTGTCTGTTTTTGGGCTATTGCATTGTCACAGTCTTCAGTCCACCACGCATGCTCCCTTCTTCTAGCGAGGGGGCGAGTTCATTGACCGCTTCGACAAGAGTCTCCTTCAGTTGGTGCCAGCTGTTTAGCTCTGTATTATTCAGTCTCTGACATACTTCTTATCTGTGCATAAGTCGCTCTACGTCAAATTTTACCATTTTGGAGTTTCTGTGTAATCTAGTGTTTCTAGGCTGGAGTCTTATTTTGATCTTTGAGAGGTAGTGGTCTGAGTCCAGATTGGCGCTTCTTAGTACCTTCGCGTTTTGTATTTCATTTTGAGATTTTCCTGAAATGGCCACATGATTTATCTGGAATTCACCCAGGTTGGTAGTAGGTGAAATCCATGTCTTCTGCTTCCTTGGCAAGTGTTTGAAGGCTGTAGACTTCATGAGCAACACAAAAGTCTTACACCGATCCACCAATCGTTCTCCGTTGCGGTTGGTTCGCTTATGCGCGGGATAATTGTTCACTATGTTTCTGTATTTTTTCTCTCTTCCCAATTGAGCATTGAAGTCACCAAGCAGTATGACGGTGTGCCCCTCTGGAAGTTTAGAGATAATATCTTCTTAGTCTTCCCAGAATTTATCAGTTCTGTCTAGATTGCGTCTGTTGTCCTTGTTGATTGGGGCATGTACATTGACTATACTGTAGCCCTTGCTTGCTCATTTGAGAGAGATGATGGATACACGACTGCTCGGGAAGGTTAAGTCGATGGCTGAATCCAGTATCCTGCGAGTGATTATTAATCCTGTAAAAAAGTGGGGAACGTTCTTCATTACCCTTCTGACTTACGACCCTCGTAACCCTCTGACCCAGTTTTCCTTTGAGGATTCTGTAGCCTTGGGACTCGAATGCATAATAATAATAATAATGTGTGCTTCTGTAATTTGTATATTTGATTTTTTTAGCTCTAATCGTTTTTCTAATAGTCAAACATTCAGGAGAAATAGTAAGAATTGATATACGTAAAGTATTATTCGCAGATGAATTTGAGTTCATCTTTTTTTGAGTCCATCTAAAAGCTCTTCTAACTTTTCTTCTTTAGGTTTTTCCTTTTTCGTAATAGGAGGTCAATTAGAACCACTATTTAAATAAGTTTCAGCATATACAGTCATTACTATTTACACTGCACACATTATTATTTATACTGCTATTTGTTGCGGACTTTCCTATCTCATAAATCAATTTCCTACACCATTGACATATTTTTCCATTAGTAGGCAAATTCGCATATTTTTCTTGGATTTCTTTTGAAATACATCGCAGATCTTTTCCCATATGCCCAGTTTTTCCTAAAGGGTTTACGTATCTATGTATATGAACCATACTTTTTCCTTTAAGACAAGATGTAATTTTATTTTAGGGATATTTAACGAAGTTTATAAAAATATGTTCTCGAACTAATAAAATTCGAATTCTGCTTTAATATAGATAAATTTATTATAATAATTTCCACAATTTAGGCACAATAACTCTAATCAATTAACTCAAAATTAACACTAAACTTGTCAAATTTACCAATTGCGCTGGAAAGCCGTTAAAAACAGTATGAAAGAACATGAATTATAAAAGTTATATTTTATTTCTGATTGGACTACAATAAACAAGGAGAAATTAAAACATGGGACAACAAATCGGGGTGGTTTCGCCACTTACCTTCTATTTATAAAACATCTTCCTTTCTTGCTCTGTTGAAACGAGCCTCCTGTCGCCGACTAATTTAAGGGAGGAAACGGGAAGGTATAAAGACAAGAATATTTGGCGGAGAACCCTTGAAACGCAGATCTTATAGAATGGGCAGAATCCCCGAGAAGTTCCCATCAACAAAATGAGCAGAGATTGTAGATTGTAGATGCGGTGGTGACGACTTGTACTGCGACCTTAATAGATTTATTGTACCCCACCCTCTTCCGCTAAGCGTTGGTGTACCTACTTACCCATTTAGAGCGCCTCGTCTAGTCTTGATTCCTTTAGGAATTTCAAAATCTGGGTGGGATTCAAGGACTACAACTCCTTTGCGTTCAAGCAGTGAGCCCCGAGGTATATATGTCTATGGCAGAGCAGTGCTCCGCAGTCTTTGAGCAGATGTATGGTGGTTTCCTCTGCAAAACCACATAATCTACATACGTCACCCTCCTCTAGGCCTGGGGCCTTGAGGTATTTTCTAAGTCTGCATTGTCCCGTCAGGACTCCTCTCAGAATTCTAAGCTTAATCCTATTTAGTTTCAGGCAAGCTTTTGTTCGTTTCTTGTTAAAAAATCCCAGCATTATTTTGGAGTGCCTTATCCCTGGAAGTCCTTTCCAGGTTTTCATCCATTGTTCTCTTATTTCTTCATCTAAACTTTTGAGGATGGTGTTAACACTCATGCCGCAAAAGGGTTCCAAACCTATAAAGGGACTACTGGATAGCTTGTTTGCTAGGTGATCGGCTTCTTCGTTTCCGTCTATATCACTGTGACCTGGTACCAAGTAGCGTTACCTTATTATCTTTGCCAAGCTTGTTTAGCTTTCCCACACAGTTCCATACCAGTTTGGATTTGATGGTGTATGAGCTAATGGCCTAGATGGCTGCTTGACTGTCTGATAGGTTGCAATTCGTTTTTTGCGATAATTCCTGTCGATATTAAATTGAGCACATCTTTCGAATGCGTGTACCTCTGCTTGGAAGATACTTGGGAATGTTCCCTTGGATTCGAAGTATTTGGTACGAGGTCCAAACACTTCTGCACCAGTAGCTTCCTTTGTCTTCGAACCATTTGTATACCATTTATAGAATTTTTCTCTATGTGGTATGCTAAGGATTCGTCGCTCCAATTGGCTTTACTACTACACATTGCTGTGTAGTTTCTCTCGAAGTAGTATTTGCATACCATTTCGTCTTTTGGTGCTTCCAGCCAGGGGATCTGGGCAGCGAGGCTGTTTCGGTTGCTGCTCCCGATTATTTTACCCCTGCCTATTCCTTCTTTGCTGAACCTAACAATTGCCGATCTGGCGGCCCTCTCCACGAAAAGGTGCAGCGGAGTCAAATCTATCAGCAGCTCTATTTCTGCTGTCGGGCACGACCCCATCGCCCTCGTGATGCAGACATACGCCAGTCTTTGAATCTTCTCATACTATTTCCTCATAGAGGCCAGCTTGGTTCTAATTCCCCACGCAACTGCCCCATAAGTGATCGCAGGTCTCACTATCATGGTGTACATCCTTCGCTGGATTATGGGGATACAATCCCACGTTTTTTCTGCCAGATTACTGCACACCATTAGAGCGCGTTTGGCTTTACCTACCGCCGCCTCAGCGTGTCTATTCCATAGGAGCTTGCTATCTTTTGTGATACCCAGATACCTTATCTCCTGTTTGTATTCTACTGCCCTCCCATCTAACAGTATGGGCTGCAGGCAGTTTAGTTTTCTCTTTCTAGTAAATGGTATCACCGACGTTTTGCTCAGGTTGAGTCCCAGTCCCTCCCAGTCCCAGGTTTGACACCATCTACTCGTTGCTTTGTGGCCTCTCTGAACGATTTCACAGAGCGTTTCCTCAAACTTCCCACTGGCCAATATGATTATGTCATCGGCGTAACCTTGAAATTTGATGTCTTGGTCGTTCAGCCTAGCCAGTAATTCATCTACTAACAGGCTCCACATTAATGGTGATAGTACACCTCCCTGTGGGCACCCTCGAGTTGTGAATATCTTAATGGTGTTTCTTCCCACTTGTGGCTCTGCCGTTTTGGTTCTTAGCATTTCTCCCATGCACTTTGATATAGTGCTGTCAATATTCCTTCTTTAGATGATTGCTTTGACAGCCTCGTGTGAGGTGTTGTCAAAGGCTCCCTCTACATCCAAGAAGGCACATATCGCTACTTCCTTTGTCTCTATTTCTGCTTCAATGCCACTTAGCAGATGCTACAGGGCGGTTTCTGTGGATTTCCCTGCTCTGTATGCATGCTGGCAGTTGTGTAGTGGTAAAATAACCTACCAGCACTATTGTCCTAAGGTAATTATCGATTACCTTCTGCATTGTCTTTAACACAAAATATGTTAGACTAATGGGTCTAAATGACTTCGCTTGAGTGGTGTTTTTCTTCCCCACCTTCTGTATGAATACCAACTTAGAGCCCTTCTCCGTAGCTCCGGTATGTATCCGAGCGCTAGATTACTTCTATAGATTTCTAGAAGATACGGCATAAGTTCTCTGCCTCCTTTTTATAGCAAGTGCACGGCCGTGTTCCTGGTTATTTGAGGACAAGTAAAGGGTCGGACGACCAGTCAGTGTTGGCGAGATTTAGGTGTGGCAATGAAGAGCGTGGAAGGAGATATTGTATGAAGGAGGAAAGTAGAAGGTGTTTGGTGTGTGTGTTGAAGGAAGATATGTGGAGTCATTGGTTGGAAGATGGCACGATGGCGGAGTGGAATGACCAGGAGAGAAGGCGAGGAAAGGATTGGAGGGAGTGTATGGACGAGAGCGGGAAGGGACTGTCATTTTTACACAGAGTGAAAAGATGGAGAGAGCGGATGCGATGGGGTAGTTTTTTGAGTGTTGCGGTTTAGTTTTTTTTTAGTTTTTTAGTTTTTTTAGTTTGTGAGCTTATGTCCGATGTACAGGTGTGGAAGTATAAGTTTATAGGGTGGTAAAACTTCTTTTTTCTTTTTAATGGGGTTTTAGTTTCACAACTTTTTTATTATTTTTAATTTATTTTTTTTTTATTGTTTTATTTTGTATGTATATTTTGTGTGGAAATGTAAATTATTTTAATTATGCCAATAAAGGTTATTATTATTATTATTATAGGAAGGCGGGAACTCATCTGATTCGGTTTTCCGTACAGATGGACGCGGCCTTCCTCCAGTCAGCCCGACTTGGTCGCCGTGGTTGCATGGAGCCCTCGGTCTCTTTGTATTTTTTACATCCCGGAAAGTGGGTTTCTAGTAGGAGGACAGCTCTTTGCTCTTTATTCTCCGTGCATCTCCCAGCCGGTCTCTTGAGAATGTTTGTCATTTCTACTTTATCCTTCGCTAGTGCTTTGCCCAGTCTAGGTGCCACCGGGGTGGATTCAACTTTCAAGGTCCTAAAGTTTTTTCTTTTTGTCCTTCTGATCTCTTTGTTGTAGGTGGTAAGCACCTCGGAGTATTCTAGCCAATTTCCGTATTGCTTAGCTTTGTTGAAAAGCCTACGTGGTTTTGCTCTTAATGTAGACAAATTTTTGTTGCACCTTTTTTCATCCTTATGCTCCTTCACGGTTTTTACCGGGTAGATGGATTTAAATGCCGTGGAGATTGCTACATTTTTTTCTTCTAGAGCCTGCTCCAGTACGGTGTAGTGTATAATACTAACTCGCACTGTCACTTGCTCTAGGTTCTCTTTTAGTTGGGAACAAAACATAGGCCACACAGTTTGCCTGAGGGGGTGTTTTTCTCACTCGCTCCTTCCAGTTCAAACTCTATGATCCTATGATCTGACATAGAGGGTTCACTTGAAACTCTCCACTTTTTAATTAGTTTACTTACGTTAGCGCTACTTACCGTAATATCTAGTACCTCATTTCTGACCTTAGTTACAAAAATTTGGTGTATTCCCGACGTTGTACACAATTAAGTTTTCTTTAATGAAGTATTATAATAGGTTCTAAAACCTCTATTATTCGTGATCATGTTACCCAACATCTCGTTGTGGGCGTTCGCGTCACATCCTAGTTACGTTCGCGTCACAGTGTTTGACCAGCTTTTGTACCTCCATGGGTGGTATGCTGTTACCATTACCAGGGAAATATGCTAATGCGATCACTACTTCGCGGTGGAGGCCGTCGGTCTTGATGAGAGCCTGGATCGGAACTAAGTTCCGCGTTAAAAATTTTGAAAGACATAAGAAATTAATGCCTTTTCTTACTATAATGCAAGTTCTAGGGGAGACTTCACGGCTGTTCCATACCAACTTACATTCCCTGTTGCTGAGGCCTCTGATCTTACCTCCGTAGGTGCAGGGTTCTTGCAGCAGCGCCAGCTCTAGGTGTTATTTGGTGAACATCCTAGCCATCACAGCCAAGGCACCTTGGTTTGGTGGATGTTCACTTCGGCTATTTTGGTGCGCCTACTGGTCATTCTTGCATTGTGACAGTAGGCAGCAAGTCCTCCTCTGTCTCTACAAGAACAACATCCACCTCTGCCTACGTAGACGTGGCTGGACTGCTCATGTCTACGAGTGTGAGTTCAAGGTCATCCTCCCGGTAATCCGGGCTGACTTCCTCGTTCTCGGCATAGTCCATTATAGCTGCAGCTGAGGGAGTGGCCGCCATTGCTCTCTTCCACCCCGGAAGTGGCCATTGTTGCGGTCGTCACTTTGGAGGGAGGGATTGCTGTGGCTGCCGCTACTACCTCTACATCCGCTTTTCCTGTGGCGTCATTCTTCCGACCATGGACTTCAATCCGCCCGAACCTATAGTAGAGGATATGGTTGACCTCCGCTACAGCTCTAGCAGACCCTTCGTCAATTCCCACTGTTAGGAGTTGACCTCCACAATCCACCCGGCAACCAAGGACTTACCATTCGGAGATGTAGTCCTTTGTTTTGGGCCCTGAGGTAGTTGATGGAGGCCTCCGAGGTTTGGTCCCCGCTCCTATGAAGGAGCATGGTCATGACGTGTGACTTCGGGATGTCATCACTCAATTTCGCCACCAGAGCCCCTCCTTCCCAATATCTTAGGATGGGTGGTCTCGTCATTAACCATTTTGCCGTCCATTCGTTTGCCCAGTCGACAATGACTAGTCCCGGTGTATTTAAACTGTATTCCTTCAAACTGTACTTCGTGAGATCAGTCTACGACTGTCTCCGTCAATATTGCCTGCCCAAAATCAGACATGTCTTTCTTACCCCGGGGATTCCTTGGGTAGTCTCTGGACATCACACTAACCCTCACCACCTTGACGATGGTGGCATAGCTGGTGCTCGGTCCAGAAGCCTTGGGAGGGCAGCTGGGGTAGCTGACCACTCCCGTTGCCCCACTTTGGATGTTTCCCTTCTGTTTCTCAGCTGCCCTGTTTTTGGGCGTGATATACTCAGCCTCTCTCTTGGCAGCTCCTTGCGTTTGTGGTGTAGGTCCCCCCTTTTTCTCTACTGCTTTCTTCTTAGCTTCCTCGGGTTGTGGACCGTCTGCTAAGAAGCACAGATACCATCTCATCCCGACTCCACTGAGACCTTGTCTCAGTGGGTCGTCGAGTCCGCCTAAACTACCTCAGGGTGGCAAGGGATGAGCCCATCTCGTCTCCTTCGTGCCATCCTTGGGCTTTTTTGTTTCCTCTTGCTTAGTCGCGGATTTGGTGGGAGTAACGATGTTACTGGTCACCCTGCCCTGACTTCTTGGAGCCGTTTTGGGATCGGATCTCCCTTGGCTTACTGGCTTGGTGGTAGTAGCGGTGTTACTGAACATCTCACCTTTGCCTTTTGGCGACAGTCTGGGAGTGGGTCTCTCTCGACTGGTGCCCTCTCTCGGATCGTGGGGCTCACGCTCCATCTGATCCGCCAATTCGATGGCGATTAGGTCCCGCACACACGGATTATATATATTTTTTTATCTTTGCATGTAAATCCCACGCGTAACAAGGGAACTAAAGGTCAGCCACGTCAGATCCCCGCTTGATGTGGTAAGGCTTGATACTCTCTGAGGTCGCCAGGTATCAGAGAGGCTCCGTTAGCGATGGCCGGTTGCCCTTGGCCACCAACAAGTCCCTTCGGCACGTGTCGCATGACACCTTGGATCAAGGGTTTGGAAGTTCTTGGTTGTTCGCTCTCGGAGTTGGATTCCAGTAGTAACGTCCAACGATATGTTGCAAAATAAGCCCTCACACCGCGACAAGGTGACTTCCAGAGTGAGGAAAAATAAGCATGGTCGCATGCCGGCCAAGACTAAACGTGTAAAAACTGCGACTTAAATCCCACTACTTATTCTAAATAACTCGCGCAGCGCGGTTTTTTACCATAATCTCTAATCTAAATCGCTACGCGATTTTTAATTCGATGTGCTCTATTAACATCTGATCGAATTAATTGATCCCACATTGAATTGAAAAATTCATTACGTTTTTACCACACTTATTCTATGTAAAAATGTTATACAACTTGTTATTCACAGTTATATAAATTTTCAAGTGCCACTTGAAAATGACCGTCAAACGTCGAAACTTAAGTCGTGATATGCGTAGAAATTTATATTACTGTGAATAACAAGTTGTATAACATTTTCACATAGTATAAGTGTGGTAAAAACATAGTGAATTTTTCAATTCAATGTAAGTATGAATTACCACGTAGTAACTGTCGCAACCATCCTATTTATAAATTGATCCCACTATTGACACTCGTACGCCTTCTTTTGATTGGCTGTAGAACCATTAAAAAAGGGCCCGAACTATTTCCGTATACAAATATTTCATTTGTCCGTAGTTCCATAAGATAGATATATTAAATGCAAAACAAAAATTTAAAAAATAAAAAAAATAAAACGGTCTAGTGCATGTCAGGCCACGCGCAATGTAAGGTTCCGTAGTTGCCATTCTTACTCTTATGACATAAGACTCAAATATCTAAAAAATTTCATAAACAATAGCTTAATCAGCTGACATTGATGTTGTAAAGTGACCAACTATTTTTTGTTCAAAAAGAGTACACTTTTCAAGTATTTTATAGGTGAAAACGATAAAAACCTTATTTTCTTTTAAGAACATATTCTTCTTCGGAGTGGATTTTTTTTACTAAATGAGGATGTCCGTCTAATAATGTAGCCACATCCGAACAACTTTCATTTTAAAAACAAAAATAAGAAATATTCAACCTGTTCGTAAATCTACAAAATTAATTAATTTAAAATTAATTAAGTCCTACTAGGACTTTGACAAATGTCATGAAACAACTACTTCCCTGGCTAACACCCAATAATTTTCAACTTTCATTTTGCATATTAAATATACTATTAAGACGGCAGATGATGTTTTTACAGAAAGTTGCGACTTCTCACTGCTCCAATAATCATTCCTTGGTGAAAATACCCTTTCAAAAGCGGCATTAGTGCCTGGACAACATAAGGAAATTTCTATTAAAACTTTTAAATTTTCAGGTGCGATATGTTCTACTGTAAAATGCCGAAAGATTTCTACCCATCTTTTGTCAAGTTCTATTTTGAAAATAATTTTCTCATCGTTCCATTTCTTCAATTTTTCTTCATTTAAATATAAATTTAGTCTTCGAATTTCTTCAAAAAGAAAATTGTCATTAATAACAATATCTTTTACTTCCTTCATTACAAATTCGCCTGCTGAAGAAACTTCTTTCCATTCAATTTTATTTTTTAGAAGGGTACATTTCAAACAATTTGATGTTCTAAAGTTCAGTATCCATTCTTCGATATATTCATAGCAAATTTTATAAAAAATTTTAACTTCTTTTAAAAATTCATTTTTTATTCCGGGATTAGAATCTTCCAAAACGGTCAGTTTATTCTTTAGAATTAGTGGTAAAAATTCATCATTAAATCTTGATTTACATTGCAGTATGAAATCGTCTGCTGCTGAAATTTTATCTCCTTCAATTTGTAGTAATTTTATGAACGACGCCTGACTGAATAAAATAAAGCATAGGTTCTGACATATCGTTTTGAAATAATTTCTTGAAAATTGTAGGACATTTGTAAAGGCTTAAAAAATATGAACGTAGTGGATCATATAACTGCAAAACGCGTTCTAATGCTGGAGTTAAAGCAAGCCATCTGACTTTAGAATATCCAAGCAGTTTTTTGTATTGTACACCAGCCTCTTCACAAAATTTGTTCAAACTTGCTACCCGTACTGTAAACCGATTGAAATATAAATATATATTTGTAATAATTACTTCCACATCTATTGACATTGAACTTGCTGATTGATGTAAATCCCACGAGTAGCTGTATTGATGCTGTATTGATGGCAGTTGATATAATGTGAGCATTACAATCAATTTCCAAAATATTTCGTTTCAGAAGATCTTTTAATTTTGTGTACACATTATTGACACCTTTACGGGTGCGTCCTCTAAAATTTGTATTTGTATTATCAGCCGAGAGCGCCAATATTTTCTTATTTAAATTGTTGTGTGTTATAACTCGAAATAAGTGATTAGACAAAATGTCTGATGTTTCCCCTTCGATTGATTCCAAATTTAAAATCTTAATTTGAATACCGTTCTAAATTCTAATATCGAAATAGATTACTAAAATTGGATAAAGTTTTATTTCATTGTGATTCGATGCGTATGATAAAATATATATATGATACAGAATCCACATTTTCTGAAAGCATTTTCTTGCATTATTAATTAAATACGCTGGTTACGATAGACTCACATTTTGTTCGCGCACATGAAAATTTTTCGCCAATTTTTTTTTTCATAATTTAGTAGTGCAGTCCATGCTGCGAAAACTTTTATTATGGATTATTGTGTGAAAAGCGAAAGCACCCTCCATAACTGCCAATTTTTTTTCATTAGTTCCAAAAGTATTCCCTTTAATGTCAGTTAAAATGTTGTCAGTTGTCAAAATGTTGTCAGTTTGGATGTTGACGCTGCTGTGTCATGAGATATGAGACGTTTTATGTACTTAAGTTTCAATGTGTGCCGCTATTGCACTACGTCCATGAATTGCAATTGAAAATTCGGTTAATCTGTACTAAAAGACATTACATGTATAGGCAACCCACCGTACGTATTATACGCATGCGCATTGGGGGCAAAACACAAAAGCGTAGGAAAAATAAATTTGAGGGGGGTATATAAAAATTCTTTAAAATGATAATTTAAAATTTAAAAAGATAAAATTAACTCTAACCTAACCGGACTTAAACCAACGGTCCTTGCCGCTTTGTCCTATATTGAATCGAGAGTTCGCGCTGCCGCGCGTATGTTGTCTTGATTTATCTTCCCGCTTCGCGATAGGCAACCTAATCTAACCAAGGTAAAACCAACGGTCCTTGCCACTTTTTCCTATATTGGATTGAGAGTTCGCGCTGCCGCGCGTATGTTGTCTTGATTTATCTTCCCGCTTCGCGGCGGACAACCTAATCTAACAAAGGTAAAACCAACGGTCCTTGCCACTTTGTCCTATATTGGATCGACAGTTCGCGCTGCCGCGCGTATGTTGTTTCGATTTATCTTCCCGCCTCGCGGTAGGCAACCTAATCTAACCAAGATAAAACCAACGGTCCTTGCCACTTTGTCCTATATTGGATCTAGAGTTCACGCTGCCGCGCGTATGTTGTGTTGATTTATCTTCCCGCTTCGCGGTAGGCAACCTAATCTAACCAAGGTAAAACCAACGGCCCTTGCCACTTTGTCCTATATTAGATCGAGAGTTCGCGCTGTCGCGCGTATGTTGTCTTGATTTATCTTCTCGCTTCGCGGCGGACAACCTAATCTAACCAAGGTAAAACCAACTGTCCTTGCCACTTTGTCCTATATTGGATCGAGAGTTTGCGCTGCCGCGCGTATGTTGTTTCGATTTATCTTCCCGCCTCGCGGTAGGCAACCTAATCTAACCAAGATAAAACCAACGGCCCTTGCCACTTTGTCCTATATTGGATCTAGAGTTCGCGCTGCCGCGCGTATGTTTTCTTGATTTATCTTCCCGCTTCGCGGTAGGCAAGCTAATCTAACCAAGGTAAAACCAACGGTCCTTGCCACTTTGTCCTATATTGGATCGAGAGTTCGCGCTGCCGCGCGTATGTTGTCTTGATTTATCTTCCCGCTTCGCTGCGGACAACCTAATCTAACCAAGGTAAAACCAACGGTCCTTGCCACTTTGTCCTATATTGGATCTAGAGTTCGCGCTGCCGGGCGTGTGTTGTCTTGATTTATCGCCCCTCTTCGCGGCTGGCAACCTAATCTCATCGGGGTTAAACCAAGGGTCTAATAAGTTTCAACTTGTCAAATAAATTCTTCGTACTAAGCTTATATAATGCGTTATGTTTCGTTTATCCTTAAATAGATTTGTAAAATAATAATAAACTTGTTATATGAATTCGTCGTCGTCACCTTAAATAAAAATGCATATCCAACGATTTACACGCCACTGAAAGTTTTATGTCAATTTTCGTTAGAAAACCCACCAATGCGCATGCGCATAATGCGTACGGTGGGTTGCCTATACATGTAATGTCTTTTAGCACCAATTAACCTGAAAATTCCCTATTGCAGATTGTGCATTTAACGAAGGAGTCATCATTTTGTTTTTTAACTACAATGAACGGAAACTCTTTTTTTTAATTTTCGTTTAAACGCTTTTTCCTTCTTTGACCTGTAATTTTGACGTTGTTAGAAAAAGAGGTCTGTAGTATCTATCTATCTCTCCAGGTACATAATAAGGCCTCTCAATTGTGCGGGAAACGGCAGGCATAGGTGAGCGCGAAATTCAAATCACTGTCAAACTCGTGTCTGGTGTTTGCCCCGTCCTCTGACGTGCCGGAAACGGAAAGCAATATGCGCGCGTAAAATTCAAATCACTGTCAAAATAATTTTAAATATTTAATTAATAAAATTGAAATAAAATAATCTAAAAAAATGTTTTAGAAATACAAATGAGTATAAAATTATTCAAATGACACTCACTTGACTCTAACAAAAATTAGCACTTTAAAGCTTAATATTTCACAAACGGATCTCTTAATCAAAATATTGTTTTCACAAACCTGTAATATTTTTGATAGACCTATAAAATGACATCCTACACCATAGAGTAGACGAGAAAAAAAAACGTCCCCACTTCTATAGGGTAAAGAGGTACCCTTTTTATTTTATTTTATTTTAACACTTTGTCGGCGTGACTAATCGTTAAATCCATGCCAAATTACAGCTTTATATATCTAATAGTCTCTGAGCTAAACTGCGGACGGACGGACGGACGGACACACATATCGAAACTATAAGGATTCCTTGTTGATAACAACGGAACCCTAAAAACGGAGATAAGGTAAAAATAATGCAGACTCTTAAGGCTTAACTAAGAGGGCTTCGAAAAACGTGAAGATTTTGCGTAATGTATATATAGGTTTCTATAAAATTAAGAAATTAAATATCAATGAGCAATTACTCCATTAACTACAGAAAATAATGACAAGCCTAATAAAACCGCTGTTGTTTGTTAAATTTGAGTATTGCAGACGTTATATTGGAGACGTTGTCGTTGTGCTTTTTTAATACCCGATTTATATTTCTACTTTTAAAACATATGACCATGAGCAAGATTTGGACGATTAGTTGATTTAGCTCGGAAAAGAATGACGAAAAGAATTTTTGCTAATTTTTGAGTTTTCAAACCGATATATTGGATTTGTGATATTTTTCTAATAGTTTATTAAAGCAGGTACATTAATAAATGTTTTCAGATTGTAAAAGAATTTTAAGGTCACACAAGTTTTTGTACAGAACAGATTAATATATTATATGGTGTTTTCTTGAAAATTAAAGGGCCAGGTTAAGGCCGCCATGATCATTTTGTTTTAAATAGCACCTGGCATTCTAAAATAGATATATAGAAGTCATTTATAGATAAAAGTTCCAGAAACTTGGTTCCTAAGCCAATATTTATATACTGCGTAGAAAATCAATAAATGATTTTTTTTTTGAGTATACGTTGCATCAAAATATTTAGTTCGAATTTCAATCAGCTGTTTCACATTTGTTTCAGCTGTTTTTCATTAGTGAATGCATTATCAGAAATGAAAAAATAAAGTGAAGTGTAAAGAACACACAGAACCACAAAAAAAGTTAATAAACAGAATTTAAACAACTACAGAGGGATTTCTTTACTGTCAGTAGCATATAAAATAAAATTCTCCAAGATTTTATGAAACATAGAAACTACACTTGACGGTTATTTAGGTGAATATCAAGATGATTTTAATAAAGGAAGGCCATGCCCAGAACAAACATTTAATCTTAAGTCAGAAATTCGCCATAGATTACTTAATTCAAAGGACAATGTAGTCATGTTTGTAGATTTCAAAAAGGCCTTTGGTTCTATTGACAGAGAAACTATAGACTCGCATTATAAAATAATTCGATAATTAGGCATAGAGTCTAAACTGGGAAACCTAATACGTGAAACGCTTAAAGATACAGTCTGCAATGTAAAATTTATGGCAGAAATTTCGCAACCTTTCAAAATAAGTGTACGACAATGTGATGGCTTATACCCAATTCTTTCTAATTGTGTATTAGAGAAAGCTGTAAAAAGTACGAACGAGAAACTTATTGAACACAACATTTCGCCGACAACGTCAGGAAGAGGAAGCAAAAAGATGGAAATAAACTGTCTAGCATTTGAATTTGACTTTGCTATACTTTCCGAAAATGTGAAAACTGCTAATACACAAATAAATCTTTTGGAATAAATAGCCTGCAGAACTGGCCTAAGAATTTCTGCAGAAAAAACAAAATTCTTAACGAACATTAAATGCACCAAAATTCCTGAAAAAAAAATAATGGCCGAATAGAGAAGTTAAAAAATTTTAATATCTAGGAAAGCTAGGAGAGCTTTGGAAAAATCTGCAATTGAAAAAAGGTTACCTAAAATGAGTAAAGCATATGGTATCACCTCTAAAATAAGAAATGTCTATCAAAAAATGCAAAAATAAGGCATTGTAATGTAGTTAAATTATTATATATATATATATATATATATATATATATATATATATATATATATATATATATATATATATATATATATATATATATATATATATATGTATAGTAAGAAACTATAGTTTCTCTGTCAATAGAATCAAAGGCCTTTTGGAAATCTACAAACATAGTGGTGAAGCCAGAATGTCTATATACAAGTGAATGTCTTGCACTAAACTACAATTTATAAAAGTTAGAAGTAATAGAAAGGTGAATTATAAGGAAAATATTAGGACCACAAAACACAGCAGAAAGTTGGAAATTACGAAGCTATGTTGAAGTAGCAAGTATCAATCGTAATGAGAAAAAGAAGACTCATGTTTTTCGGACATTTATTGCGAATGCAAGACAGCAGATTAACCAGTAAGATTTTTAAAATATCTGTGAAGTAAAAAGTCATATCAAGCTGAGTCAACGCAATAAAAAAGGATTTAGAAAGAAACAATATAGAAACAGAAGCTGTATACAGCAGAGAGGCCTTTCTGGAAAAAATATTGAAAATGGGACGATTCCAAGGCAGGGTAGCTAAGAAGAAAGAAAAAACAGTGAACAGATGCAAGAATACCTACTGTAAGAAAAGAAAAGAAAATATTTAGGAATTGAAATTGGAACGTGGTCTTTAGATGGATGGCCTATTCGCAACAGAAAAAAAAAGGTGAAGTGTTTACATAAATATCTCTCGATTTCGAAAGCGCCAGGAAAACTTTTAGGTAAATATACCAATAAGATTGTTGCTGATAATTCTATAAAGCTATAAATAGGAACTAACAATTGATTGCAACATTTCACCGATTTCGACTACTGAATATTTCATTTTGTACAAACTTTTCCAATTATCTTCCAAAACAACTACTTAAAAAAAAATGTATCAAGAATATTATTTTGTTGTATTATTTAATAATTGATTTCTATGGCTACAATGACTTCCACTAAACATCACCATCGAGTCTTGTTCCGCGCCAAGCACTTGAGTTTATTCCAGGACTTTCCATTATTTTTCCAGACTTTCTTTTTTATTATTAAAAAAAAATATTTTTCTTTGTTTTAGAATACATTACATAAATTAATATTATTTATTAATTTCTCTGAATGAATTAATGAATTTAATTTTTTATCGGTTGTTCAATTCCTTTAGATTATAAATTTTCCTAAAATAACTTCACCTTAAGATCCAATTAACATTTCATCAAACGTAGTTGATTACATAAGACTTAGTAATAATAAAGGACCAATATACTCGCATTTTATATTGCATAACCTTCCCTTATATACATTTTTGGATCGCTCAATCTTCTATAATACCACGAAACATATTTTATTCAGTTTTATTTTATTGAATTGAAACATCTCATGCAACAGCTGTTAGTTTTCTCATTGCTTCGCCTATAAATGGTTGAAAAATAAACGGTATGTAAACAGTATGTTGTTTATGTAAATCGAGCTAGTTTAAATTAACAACGATTTTCTAATGTATTTTTCGTAAACTATCTTGTAGAAAAGTCTCAGTTTGTACTATTAAAACTTTAATCTATATCTAAACCTGGAAAAACAACAGAATTTTTAATTTGAAGAAAGGACTCTTAAATACATGTTTTATTTACTAGATTACAAATTTAGCGATCTTTCTACAACTAATTTAAAATTGTAATAAAACTAGAATACTTGACCTTTCTGTTGAAAAAGTATTTTAGATCTCGCACATTATTACTACTAATTATGGAAATTGTTTTAGCGCGAGGAAATAGCGAATAAAATAACGAACTTTCCTCAACCTGTTAATTAATTTTGAATACGCTTTAATAATCCTGAACTGGCAATTGAATAAAAATATACAAGTTGTGCCACCTAGTTAAGTATACAATAAATCCAAGCACAAAGCAGAGAGTGTAAATGAGTCACAGGAAATGTATAGATTTTTGCACAAGGTTCGACTGTGAAAAGAAGATATCAAATACATCATGGACGTGTTTAAAATTCTTTGTAAATGTGTCAATTCTGTCAAAAACTGACAATGCGAAGGTGTGGCAAATGATTTGTCTGTATAAACTAAGCTAAAGCTCTCATTTATTTATAAACATTATTTACTTTCACTATGGTTGGTGGAACATTCTTTACAAATTTACTTATATTTATTATAATATTATTTATGGATACGTTTTTTATTAAATTACCAAACAATTTCGGGTCTTACTATCGAAGTATATTAGGGATTAGTACTTATTTTTCACAACCGCTGGTCGATGGCCAATCGTTATATTTGTATTTATTTATAACAATTAAGATGTACTATTATTATTATTAGATTATTACATATTATTTATTTATTTAATTATTAACCTACTGGCATACAGAAACTACATACAAAAAAAAAATATAAATTTAAAAATAAAAATACAAAAATATCACAAAACACAAAATAAACTCGAATTTCCTTTATAATACACCTTCTCTGTTACCAGTTTGTTTTTTCCATCTTTTTATCCGTCTCAGCAGTTTCAGACCCTTTCCGCTATCATTCATACATTCCTCCCATTTCTTTCCTTCCCGCCTCTCTCCCTCATTCCATTCACCCCTTGTACACTCTTCCATCCAATGCTCCCAAGTATCCTTTGCTGTCCCACAAACACTACACTTTCTATGCTCCTCACTCATCCAGTATCTTCTTCCACGCTCCTCACATCCACACCTATACCTTGCTAACAAGACTTGTGCATCGTCCTCTTGATTTACACTTAAATAGGTTGGTAACCGCCCATGTACCTGTACCTTTACGTACCCTTTATGAAAATTACTACTTTCTATTTTGCTTTGCCGCTCCTGTAGGTCCACTTCTTGCAAACGTTCTACCAACCTTTCGGCCCACCCTGCCCTTTCCTGATTTAGCTTTTCGAGCCCCTCATCAGATATACCACCTCTTTCATACAATTTCCTCTTATTCTTACCCCAGTCACTCCCTTTCATACCGCCTACTCCCACTCGATTTACCATTCTAAAAACCTCTTTTATTAACCTTTCATCTCCCATTTCACTCACCTTATATTCATTATGACCTTATGACCTTTCTTGCAGCCAGGACTGACACCTTGCACGCATTCACCTCCTGGATGACAATGTAACTAGGTGTCGACCTATCAAGCTTCAGGATTTTTTTGAAAAACTTCAACTGGACTCTCTCTATCCTCTCTTCCTCTCTCGTCCCTCAGAGTTCTGAGCCATACAATAAAATGCTTCTCGCACACACCTTCCACACCGTCTCAGCCGCCCTGAAGGTTCCTTCGAATTTATTTCTCCATTCATTCCAGACTCGCCCAGCTGCCACCCACGCTTTCTTCGCTACATACTCCACATGTTCTCTATTGCTACCTCCATTTCCAAATACATACCCCAGATACTTAAACTTTTGCACCTCCTCGATTTCCCTCCCTCTCCATTCAAACCTCTCTTTCTTGAACTTTCCACCTCTTTTGAATCGCAACCATTTAATTTTTCCCACATTCACAATCAAATCTCTCCTTTCAAAAAACCCTCTCACCCTTTCAATTACCTCTCTCAATTCCCCAGCTGTCTTGGCAAATACAACTACATCATCAGCGTATGCTAAACTTCACACCTTTGTTCTCCCTACCACCACTCCTCCAGCTTGTCCGTCTGCCAAAATTCTTTCCAAATCAGCCACATAGAGATTGAAAAGTGTGGGGCTCAGTGGACATCTCTGCCTCAGGCCCTTTTTTATCTCGAAATATTCCGTTACACACTCATTCACCCTGATCTTACACACCGTTTCCCTATACACCTCCCTCACATTCCTCCTCACTCTCTCCGAAATACCCTTTTTAACCAAACATTCATACAATCTCCCTCTATCTACGGAATCTTACGCTGCTTTCAGGTCGATAAAAAGAGCAAACAGGCCCCCAGATCTAATTTCCTGATCAATTATAAATCTAAGTGTTATGAGTTGTTCGACTGTGCCTCTTCCCTCTCTGAATCCTGCTTGTACCTCTGGTATTAACTGCTTTTCCTCTGCCCCTTTTCTCAACCGCCCTTCTAGAATCTTGGCGAACATTTTGTAGGACGAGTTCATCAGCATGATCCCCCTGTAATTCTCCACCCTTTCCTTGTCCCCATTTTTGTGGATTGGCTGTATTATCCCCTATTTCCAGCTCTCTGGGATACCCTTTGTCCCTTTCCATAACTTGTTGAACTCCTCCGTAAGCTTGTCGATACATTTATCTGGTACTAACTTCCACGCTTCATTTCCAACTCCGTCCGGTTCCGCCGCTTTCTTCTGCTTTAAGGCTGCAATTACCTGGTGTACTTCCCCGGCAGTAATTTCTTCTTCACCTACTTCTTCAACAGTCTGTTCCCTTCTAACACCGTCTTTCCCTCGATCCACCGTTATCTCCACTCCTTCCAATAGAACCATATAGTGCCTTAACCAATTTCCTTAGGTTTCCTTAGGTATACTGTCTGGAATTCGCTCCTTCCTTCCGCTCTTCTCCTTTAAATATTTCCACAGCTGCGCTTCAGTTTTAATCTCGAGTATTCGTTGTCGCTCTCTTCTCTCCCACATTTCTCTCTTTCTCCTCTCCAGGTTTCGCAAGTCCGCTCTCGTACTTAACCACAGTTCCTTGTCACCGGTACCCTCTCTCCACCTTCTCGTCACCTCTCTATATTTTTGTGTCTCCCTTATGAATTCCTTATCCGCCCATAATCTTCCCACTGTTCCTTCTGTGACTTTCCTCCTGACCATTGCTGTTTCCATTTCATCGGTTATCATATCTATATCTTTTAAATTATCCCAGTCTATTGCCTCCATTCTTAATTTAAACAGCTCCGTCTCACCGCTATCCCACCTGGTGACTCATTTTTCTTTCCTGGACCCCTCTTCTACCTGCTGCTTTAACGTGATCAGTATTGGCATATGGTCAGATTCACCTTTCACTCCGATCTCCATCTCTCTAATTTCTTGCCTCGCGGAGTCGTTAACAACTGCAATGTCTATCACCGACACCCCCCCCAGCACTCCCAAACGTATACTGTCCCTCCCAGTCCCCTTCCACACACCCGTTCAAGACATCCCATTGACTTTCCCTTACCCACTCTGGCCATTCTTTTCCTTCCGCATTCCTCGTTTTGTCCTTAGATTTCCTTCGTAGTACTTTACCAGCTCTATCCACCGTGTTGAACTGCTCCTCTCCTATCCTCACATTCCAATCACCTCCTAGCATCAAGTTTGTCGATGCCGTATTTTCTATATTAAACCTTATGCACTCTTTAATTCTTTCCAGCCCCTTATTGTTATACACCGTGGCTATCTGCCACCAGCCTCCCTTCAGCTCTACCTCCCTGAAAACTATACCCTCCACCTCTTGTTGTAATCTCTCCGCTTCCCTGATACCACACTTGATCCCTGTTACTATCCCCCCCTTTGCCCTTCCGTAGCCACTCTCCCTCAGGGCCGGTTGCATCTTCCATTTGTACTCCTTGGGAAGTCTCTCTTTACAGTTCTCCCATTCTTTTTCTTGGACCCAGGACTCCACTATTCCAATTATTTCGAAACCCTTCAAGAAGGCTATGAAAGAGCCGTCCTCCCTTTCCAGTTTTTTCCTAAGCCCAGCCACAGTCCAAAATAATATCTTAACATTTTCCCTTTCCGATCCGTCCTTGTGTTTCTGTCCCTTTCTTCTTTGGTCCCTTACTCGTTTTTTTCCCCTTCGGATCAAGGTACTCATTTCCCGTCTATTTCAACTCTTTTATAGCCTACTTTGACCCGATGACCCATTGCCTTGAGCTCCTTTGCCTTCCTTAATAACTCCTTCTGGATTCCCTGCTCCTTCGGGGTGAAATCTTCTTGTATAAAAATATTTGTTGCTTTTAGCTTGTGCTTATTTCTCATTATCTCCCTTTTTTCCTCCCAACATTCTAGCTTTAACAAAATTGGGCCTTTGTTCCCTCCTTTAGAGCCGAGCTGGTATGCATTCACGAAACCCTCGTTAATTCCTAACCTTTCCATAAACGTTTTCTTTGCCTCTTCTTGCCATGTTTCTCCTTCAATTCCGTAAATTACGATGTTATTTCTTATCTCCCCTCTTAATCTCCTCTCTTCAATATCCTTTAGGCTAATCAGTTCTTCCCTCAGCGCTTGTCGTTCCTCCTCCCACCTAGTCTCGGTTCTTTCCTTCTCCTCCTTAACTGATTCCGCTGCATCCTCCAGCTTCGACATCCTATTCTTTATTTCCTTATTCTCATCCCTTATTGCCCTCAGCTCCGATAACAATTCTTTTCTCCAGTCCTTTTCTACTTCTTCCTCCTCCTTCCGTCTCTTCACCACTCTTTCCAGCTTTTCCTCCAGCCTTCTGTTTTCCCTTCTCATTTCCTCCAGCTTTCCGTCTACTGCTGTGAACTCCTTTTTAATTTCTTTTAATTCCTGTAGAATTCTATCAAGTTGCTCACTCTGCACTGTACTACTCTCACCTCTTCCTATATCTTTAATCTCATCTTTTTTCGACCTTTTAGCTATCTGAATCGGTGACCGATTTAGCTTTGCGCATCTTTCAAACGGACTCATCGACTCACTGTTCGCTCTCGGTCTGTTTTCGTATTCGTCCATTCTCAAGCTAGAACTATTCACATATGGTGGAGAACACGGCTACTAGATCAGCTATTCCTCACTAGATGCGCACTGTAAAGCTGAATAGGTGATTACCCTGGCGCGCCGCAGCTACCAATAGTATCTTATCACCACGTGTCTTTTATCACAAACATACGCGACCTTTCACTTTCCTCACAACCAAAACAACTAAAACAAAAACTAAACCTTTAAAAGGAAAACCAATCAAAACAGCTCCCACTAACTAAAGTCAGATACTCGCGCGATAAACCACACTATCTTTATTTTAACCGAAAAAACAGCTCATTAAAATCATCTAGAAATTAACTCGCTGAGGACAACCGACAGACTCCGTATTACATATACAGGGGTTTGCCAAAATAATATAAACACCATCCAATAGGGTACAGCTTCTTATGGTTTGGCATCACTGTGTGATGTGTACACTGTGTGTACATTCTGCGACGTGGCTCCAAAGCGCAGTTGAAGTGCCAGTTTTTGAGGTATGCTTTGCTCTGCGCCGGCTAACACAAGTGATCGGTGAAATGCATGTTCGGATTTCAAAAGGGGACAAATTGTTGACGCGCAATTAGTGGTGACGAATTTTTTTTTTCAAGAGTGCCCCATTGTTTTGTGTTGTCTTTTTGGTCGTGTTTTGGTCTGGTTTTGTCTAGTCATATCTGGTCTTGTTTGGTCTTGTCTTATTCTTGTCTTGTCGGGTATTGTCTGGTCTTGTATGGTCTTGTATGATCTTGTATGGTCTTGTCTGGTCTCATCTAGTCTTGTCTGGTCTTGTATGGTCTTGTCTGGTTTTATCTGGTCTTGTCTGGTTTTGTCTGGTCTTGTCTGGTCTTGTCTGGTCTTGTCTGGTCTTGTCTGGTCTTGTCTGGTCTTGTCTGGTCTTGTCTGGTCTTGTCTGGTCTTGTCTGGTCTTGTCTGGTCTTGTCTGGTCTTGTCTGGTCTTGTCTGGTCTTGTCTGGTCTTGTCTGGTCATGTCTGGTTTTTTCTGGTCTTGTCTGGTCTTGTCTGGTCTATTCTGGTCTTGTCTGGTTCCGTCTGATCTTGTCTGGTCTTGTCTAGTTTTTCTGTTTTTTTTTCTGGTCTTGTCTGGACTTGACTGATCTTATCGGGTATTGTCTGGTGTTATTTGGTCTTTTGTGTCCTTGTCTGATTTTGTCTTGTCTTGTCTGGCCTTGTCTGGTTTTGCCTGGTCTTGTCTGGTCTTGTCAGGACTTGTCTGGTCTTGTCTGGTTTTGTCTGACCCGAAACCGAGTTTTAAAACTGACACTATGCTTCAGACTCCGAAGATAAAGCAGACAAAGAATATTTAATTAAATTTATAATAATATTTAAATCAAACTCAAACCAAGATAGTTACAACTAGAGAGGATTAGACAGTATCGGATCCTGGTCTTGTTTGCTCTTGCCTATCTTTGTTTGGTCTTGTCTGGTCTTGCATGGTTTTGTTTGGTCTTGTCTGGTCTTGTCTGGTCCTGTCTGGTCTTGTCTGTCTTGTCTGGTCTTGTCTGGTCTTGTCTGGTCTTGGCTGGTCTTGTCTGGTCTTGTCTGGTCTTGTCTGGTCTTGTCTGGTCTTTTCTGGTCTTGCTTAGTGTTGCCTGGTCTTGTCTGATCTTGTCTGACCTTGTCTGGTCTTCTCTGGTCTTGTCTGGTCTTGTCTGGTTTTGTCTGGTCTTGTCTGGTTTTGTCTGGTCTTATCTGGTCTTGTCTTGTCTGGTCTTGTCTGGTCTTGTCGGGTCTTGTCTGGTCTTGTCTTGTCTTGTCTGGTCTTGTCTGGTCTTTTCTGGTCTTGCTTAGTGTTGCCTGGTCTTGTCTGATCTTGTCTTATCTTGTCTGGTCTTGTCTGGTCTTGTCTGGTCTTGTCTGGTCTTGTCTGGTCTTGTCTCGTTTTGTCTGGTCTTGTCTGGTTTTGTCTGGTTTTGTCTGGTCTGGTCTGGTCTTGTCTTGTCTTGTCTGGTCTTGTCTGGTTTTGTCTTGTCTTGTCTTGTCTGGTCTTGTCTTGTCTTGTCTTGCCTTGTCTTGTCTTGTCTTGTCTTGTCTTGTCTTGTCTTGTCTTGTCTTGTCTTGTCTTGTCTTGTCTTGTCTTGTCTTGTCTTGTCTTGTCTTGTCTTGTCTTGTCTTGTCTTGTCTTGTCTTGTCTTGTCTTGTCTTGTCTTGTCTTGTCTTGTCTTGTCTTGTCTTGTCTTGTCTGGTCTTGTCTTGTCTTGTCTTGTCTTGTCTTGTCTTGTCTTGTCTTGTCTTGTCTTGTCTTGTCTTTACTTGTCTTGTCTTGTCTTGTCTTGTCTTGTCTTGTCTTGTCTTGTCTTGTCTTGTCTTGTCTTGTCTTGTCTTGTCTTGTCTTGTCTTGTCTTGTCTTGTCTTGTCTTGTCTTGTCTTGTCTTGTCTTGTTTTGTCTTGTCTTGTCTTGTCTTGTCTTGTCTTGTCTTGCCTTGTCTTGTCTTGTCTTGTCTTGTCTGGTCTTGTCTAGTTTTGTTTGGTTTTGTCTTGTCTCGTCTGGTCTTGTCTATTCTTGTCTGGTCTTGTCTGGTCTTGTCTGGTCTTGTCTGGTCTTGTCTGGCATTGTCTGTTCTTGTCTAGTCTGGTCTTGTCTTGTCTGGTCTTGTCTTGTCTGTTCTCGTCTGGTCTTGTCTAGTCTTGTCTGGTCTCGTCTAGTCCTGTCTGGTCTTGTCTGGTCTTATCTAGTCTTGCCTGGGCTTGTCTGGTCTTGTCTGTTCTTGAATGGTCCTGTCTAGTTTTGACTGGTCTTGTCTGGTCTTGTCTGGTTTTGTCTGGTCTTGTCTGGTCTTGTCTGGTCTTGTCTGGTCTTGTCTGGTCTTGTCTGGTCTTGTCTGGTCATGTCTGGTCTTGTCTGGTCTTATATGGTCTTGTCTGGTATTGTCAGGTGTAGTCTGTTTTTTTGCGGTCTTGTTTGATTTTGTCTAGTCCTGTCTAGTCTTGTCTGGTTTTGTCCAGTCTTGTCTGGTCTTGTCAGGTCTTGTCTGGTTTTGTTGGACCAGAAATCGGATTTTAAAAAGTGATACCATGCTTTTGACTCCGAAGATAAAGCAAACATCTGGTCTTGTTTAGTTTAGTCTGGTCTTTTTTTTAATGCATTTATTATATAATAATATTACAGAACCTAGGCCCGGTAAAGAAAGATGGGGAATTCCGAAGGCGGCATAACTCTGAGCTCTACGAACATATTGAGATGTTCTCTGACTGTGCAAAAAAAAAAGAAGGGTAGCTTGCTATGGCCACGTTGCAAGATTGCCGCCAAACCGACTAACCAACCGTCTGTTCACCTTTTGGCAACACAAGAAGCTTCGTACCACTTGGTTGACAGAGACCGAGAAGAATATTAAAGAACTGGGAATAACAGATCTCAAAAACAGACAGTCTGTGAGACGCACCATGAAGGAAGTCCGTGGATTTTAGGAAAAACCTCGAAGGAAAGGTACCCCCTGGACAGAAGAGAGAAAGGAGTTACACTGGCAGAAGATGCGACAATATTGGACAAGGGTCAAAGCCCAACAGTTGAACAAGCGTGGTCCAAAGTAGGCCTATTCGAAAGAAGAATACAGAACATAAAACATGACACCCGGGGCCCGCTCATTATTGCAGGGTGTATATCCAATTCCACCCAGTGGATATGTTGAGATGCCTTCTCTGTGCGGCTTATCTTAGCTTATCGCCTCCTTTTGGATCATTATGTCTTTTACTTTGTTGAAGTTGTCCCAGTTTTTTTTTCTGTTCTTAACATGTAGTCTGTTGTTGCTCTTGGTTCTATCAGTCCGTCCTGCATTATCGTTGCTCGTTCGCGTTCCCATCTGTCGCTGACGAATAGGGTGTGGTACACGCTGTCGTCCTCTTCGTAGTAGTCACACTGTGCTTCTATTGATCTGCCATTGCTGTTGAAGTAGTCCTTGAACCATGCACGTCCCGTGAGAATCTGTGTCAGGTGGAAGTTGGATTCTCCGTGCTTTCTGTCTTTTCATTTGATTGGGTCCGGGATTAATAATCTGGTCCATTGTCCCCTTTCTGTATGCTCCCATTTTATTTGCCATTCCTTACGAGTATTTCGCCTGGCTATTTCTTTTTCACTTTGTCTCGGTCGTCTAGTCAGGTCTGGTCTGGTCTTGTCTGGTCTTGTCTGGTTTTGTCTGATCTTGTCTGGTCTTGTCTGGTCTTGTCTGGTCTTGTCTGGTATTGTCTGGTCTTGTCTGGTCTTGTCTGGTCTTGTCTGGTCTTGTCTGGTCTTGTCTGGTCTTGTCTGGTCTTGTCTAGTCTTGTCTGCTCTTGTCTGGTCTTATCTGGTCTTGTCTGGTCGTGTCTGGTCTTGTCTGGTCTTGTCTGGACTTCTCTTGTCTAACCTTGTCTGGTCTTGTCTGGCCCTGTTTGTTCTTATATGATCTGGTATGGTCTTGTCTAGTATTGTCCTATCTTGTCTGGTCTGAGCCTGTCTGCTCTTGTCTTATATTGTGCGATCTTGTCCCGTCTTATCTGGTCTTGTCTGCTCTTGACTTATATTGTGGGGCCTTGTGCGATCTAGTCTCGTATTGTCTGGTTTTGTCTTGCCTTATCTGGTTTGCCTGGTCTTGCCTGATCTTCTCTGGACTTCTCTGGTCTTGCCTGTTGTTATTTGGTTTGTCCGGTCTGGTCTAGTCCGGTGTGGTCTTTTCCGGTCTTGTTCGGTTTTCTCCAGTTTTGTCCGATCTTGTCCGGCATTGTCACGTATTGTCCGGTCTTGTGCTTCCTTGTCCGGTCTTGTCTGGTCTTGTATGGTTTTGTCTGGTCTTGTCAGGTATTGTCCGATCTGGTCCGATCACGTCCGATCTTGTGCGATCTTCTGCGGTCTTGTGCGGACTTGCCCGGTCTTGTCCAATCTTGTCCAGTCTTGTCCGGTCTTGTCCAGTCCTGTCTGGTCTTGTCTGACCTAATCTGGTCTTGCCAGGTACTATCTGGTCTTGTTTGATTTTGTCTGCTCCTGTCTGGAGTTGCCTCATCTTGTCTGCTTTTTTCTTATGCTGTGTAATCCTCTCTGGTATTATCTATTTTGGTTTGTGTTTGGTCAAAATATTATTTTTAATTTGATTAAAAAAGTCTTTATCTGCCGTATCCTAGGAATTTAAAGCATAGTAACAGTTTTTAAAACTCGATTATTTACATACGTATACATACGTATAAAATATGTATGTACGTGCATATACGTATATATATATATATATATATATATATATATATATATATATATATATATATATATATATATATATAGGGGTAGTGGGAGAGGATTGATGCGATTTTTAAAACATACCATTTTTAGGTGTTATACCAATCATTAATCTGAATGAAAGGTATTTCCTCGAAAAGATTGATTCTTTATTTAAAACCTAACGAGCTAATTTGGGTGAAATTTCAAAATGTACTAGCGTAAAAAGTGACCTAAAAAAAATGGAAAGTGTATTATTGCTCCCCCGCCAAGGGGTGGATTGATACAGAGATTAGGTAAGAAAGAAACATGTATAAATTAATCAGTATGTTTATTATTACGTTAGAAAATAGTTTTTAATTATGCTAAGCATAAAAACCCTTACTTACTCTATGTTAAAAGAGGAAAGATTCTCCTCAAAAGTGTACAAATGAGATAGCCGTACGGTCACATTTCTATGTTGTGGAGTAAGTTTTAACACGACGTCCGTAAAGTTTGCATAAGCCATATCCGGCTCTTTCGGAAACCTAAACCTTATTCTCCCCAAGCCTTGACGTTTTCGCAAGTAAGACACTTCATACTCATTCATTGAAGATTTGTGCCACGTAATAAATACATCTCTTTTGTCGTAATTTGATCAGCAAGAAATCATTAGTACTTATATCAAAAGCAGACAGCTCTTCCTTCTGTTCACAATCTACTTCCTGAATAGACTCTAAATCAGAATCGATGTCATTGATATCACTATCTGAATGTAGACTTATTGGGTCCTCTTCATTTTCTGAAGATGATTCTACTAGACGCTCATTTTTTTTTTTAGTTCATTTAGTTTTCTTCAGAAACACTTTAACTAGCTTCTTTCTATTTTTCTTCTGCCAGTAGTTCCAATCTTTCTTTCTCTGGCGAATCTGTGTCAATTCGTGACTTTAATTGTCTTCCTCTATTTCTTCCTCAGTTTGTTTTCGTACCGGCGCCTATGGGAGCGGTCTAATGATTTCTGGTGATAAAATACTTGTATGTTCGAATGAAACAACTGATCCAGAAGCCGTAGCTAGAAGGCTTGTTTTTTTAGAGGGTTCTACAGTGGAGAGAAGTGGATGTGACTCCAAAGTTTCTGGTGATTTTGTTATGGTAGTGTCCAAAGTAGTTTTTTTTAGGGGGTTCTGGTGCAGAGTGACGTAGTTGTGATCCCAAAGTTTCTGGTGGTGGTATAGTAGTGGTTTCTTCAGCGAGATATGGAGGGGAGTAAAGTGGATATGCTTGTGGTGCCGTGGTGGCAGAGGTTTCTGGACGATCTGTCACATACGCCGCGCTGAAGTCTGCATCGCAAAAAGCTAACCTATTAAGTGGTCAAATACCTGTATGCCTGTTGAATGCCGAAGCTCTTGCGGCGCTGGTATTCTCAGGTTTTCTGAGACTTATGCTTGGATGACGTTTTCGAAATCCCTTTAACCATTCAACGCCAGCGAGTTTATCTTCATTCCATTTTTCTGTGTACTTACAATGTGGTAGTACACAAGCGTAGTCGTACCCTAGTTTTCTTAATCCCTTCAAAGTCAGCCCATACTGTATGGCGCTGCTTTTGTTTATATATTTCTCTAATTCTTCTTCTTCATCTGTTTAAAAAAACTTGTTTATTTGTAAATTTATTTTCAAAAGTTCTTTTAGCACCACTTGGTAATTCATTTTCTTTCTTTTTCTTTTCTAATCTATGTTGTAGTGTCCCACGCTTAAAATCATATTTTGCTGCAGACTTTCTTATCCCCAATTCTTTACTAAGAACACTTTCTATAGCCAACTTCATATTTGCCTCGGATACATCGGGCCTATCCGTCACTTTCTAATAAATACGCGGCATTTTGAGTGAATTTCATGCTGAAAAAATAGTAAAAAGTAAGGTATTACATTTGTCGTATCAAGCCACATATCAGGGGGAGGATTGATACAGTGTATCAATCCTCCTTTGGTTATCTGTATCAATGCTCCCCACAAACAAAATAAGTAATAAACTGTATTCGTTTTGAAAACCAAGTAAATCTAGTTCACAAAATCCTGAAATTCAGAAGTGTTCAGTGTTTTTTTTTTTTTTTTTTTTAAAGCGCGAATACAAATACTTCCGGGTTGTCAAAGTACGAATATCGAATAGAAAGAAATAAAAGCAGCAGATACAGTGGGGCGATTTATATGGTTTGACAGACTACTAGAGCCATCTTTTTGTCACACTCGTAACTACGTAGTATGTTTTTAGTTCACCTGTATCAATCCTCCCCACTCCCCCTATATATAAATATATATATATATATATATACATATATATATATATATATATATATATATATATATATATATATATATATATATATATATATATATATATATATATATACATTTATATATATAATATATATTCATATATGTATATATATATAAATATATATATATATATATATATATATATGCCAGTAAACGAGAATTTTGGATTTCACAAGTTACAAGTTACCTGCAGTTTCTTTTCAAGCAATTTTAATCTTTATATTTTTCTGATTTTATGCTAAAGCATGCTAGAAAATGGGTCTCGCATGTTTTCAGCTGATTTCAACTAATTTAGTAGCAAGGCAAATTGAACTATTCAAATTGACATAACCCTTTTGCACGCGCACCCTCGATATATTCCCCTCCTGGGCGATGGTCTAGGCTCGCCTAATAATAAAATCGTAATTGTCTGTAAATAATTAAAATAAAACTGTAACTTTAAAATATCTTTTTAATAAATTAAAACTTGATGTCAACTTATAGACATCTAATGTGGACGAATGCTAACTAATTTATTTTGTAAGGGGTAAAGTAAAACTGTAGCTATAAAGGTAGCTTTAAATTAAAGTACGCTTCTCTATATAGATGGCGGTAATGTATTGTATTTCTACCTTCACCTTCACAAATATATCACTTTACAGTACAATTTTTGAAATGAAGAAATCTATTTATTTAGGATAATACATATTTTATACACATCTAAGGTGTAATAATCATTTGATTAAAATATTGAGAAAATGCTACTTAAAATTAGTAAGACCTGGATACGTAACTTATTCTGCTCATAACATTAAATAATAATTTACCTTTAATTATTTTTATATTATTCATAGTCTTGACAGTGTTTATCAAAGTGCGATATGCATACCTTGAGTTTGTCAAGTCAAGAAGTTATTCAAGTATTTGAGTTAGGAGGTTATTCAAGACTTTGACTCCAGATTTTATTCTCCCGTTTTCTATAGGGTTTTAAAAAGTTTTCTCTGCTTTACCCGAAAACCTTCAACCCTCACTCAATCATTTTAACCCCCGCTTAGATTACTAAACATTTTCAGTCAAGTGCAGTTGGCGTTTCTGTTTAAGTGTTTTTTTTTAAATTAATTAACCTTAGCCTATCACAGATACCGTAAGGAAGACCTTTTTATACGTGTTGCTTGCAGGAACCGCTAAAATACGGACTCTGCTTTTTTCTATTTTTCGTCAATAATGAAGTCATTATAGGGCTCATATGGGTTCGTTTATGGTTCACCGAGTGCGATACAATTTTCTCAATATGTATCGGCGATTTTTTTTTTAGAAACGACATAAAAGTGCGAAAATAGACGAAATTAAACTTATCCTTCGCTGGGATTGTAGAGGCCTCTCCATCTAGCCTCTCCATCGTTCAATCCACAATTTTATAAATTTCGCAGTAGCAGAATTAAAGACGACGAATTATTTGGAATATTTTTTTTTAGACTTATTCCGCAACCTTAATTGACAACCTACACAGTTCTTAAGTGACAAGTGATTGATGCTTTTGATTTGTGTTTGTCAATGTCAGTTTGCAATACCGGCTCAATAGTATCATCTGATTTCACAGTATTTAATTCTTCTGCTTCTCGATTTAATAATTGATTGTTCAACTTCTTCTTTGCCTTAAAATAGAAGAAAAAAGGTAAAAGAGTGATGACATGATAGACGATGTTTTGTAAGATTCATGAACTGTTTGTGTTTGTGAGTAGTAGTAAACGTGTTAAAAGAAAATTTTAGTAATTAGAATAGGAATTGTTTTAACAATTGAAATATCTTTGATTGTCATATTTCAATTCTTACTTATTATTGAGCTTTATTTCAATATTGATGTTAAATTTGACACTTATGAATGAACTGAGAATGGATTGAAATAATTATTCAATAGTTATACATTGTTCACCATTTATATGGTAAAACAATAAGATTAATCATAAAGCTACTGAATATTGGCTGAAAAGTTATTAGAATAATTGATCTTTAATTGAACAATTTTCCATTATTTTCATCTCAAAGATAAAAAAAAATTTCATTATTATATACAATTAAGTTAAATTCTTTTTGGCTGTAATTGAGTCATTGCTACTAATTTAAGCAGAAGCACCTCTTACCTCATAACGCAAATTTTATAGAGCTATTTGTTTCAATGTTGATCAAAGTTGGCTCATTATTGATTGCTTCACGTACTTCGAAAATAATGCCTTTGTCATTATGCAAGCATTAATCTGTTAAAACGATGTTTCTCGATGTAATTGCTGCAGTTGAATTTGTTGAGGAAGTACTGGGCACAATATTGGGCATCACAACATTGGGCAGTGTTTCTGGCATCTCCAGGATCTTACTAGGTAGAAGTAAAGTAGGGAAAAAAACGACATTTGAGAGTAATGTGTGCGAGTAATGTGTAAACGGAAATTGATATAAAACCTACAGTGCCGTGTAAATCGTTGGATACGCATTATTATTTAAGGTTACGACGACGAATTCATATAACAAGTTTATTATTATTTTACAAATCTATTTAAGGGTAAACGAAACATTAACGAAACGCATTATTTAAGGTTAGTACGAAGAATTTATTTGACAAGTTGAAAATTATAAGACTGTTGGTTTAACCCCAGTTAGATTAGATGGCACGCCGCGATGTGGGCAAATAAATTAAGACAATATACGCGCGGCAGCGCGAACTCTCGATTCAATAAAGGACAAAGTGGCAAGGCCCGTTGGTTTAACCCTGGTTAGATTAGGTTGCCCACCGCGAAGCGGGAAGATAAATCAAGACAACATACGCACGGCAGCGTGAACTCTCGATTCAATATAGGACAAAGTGGCAAGGACCGTTGGTTTAACCCTGGTTAGATTAGGTGGTCCACCGCGAAGCGGGAAGATAAATCAAGACAACATATGCGCGGCAGCGCGAACTCTCGCTCCAATATAGGACAAAGTGGCGAGGACCGTTGGTTTTACCTTGATTAGATTAGGTTGCCCACCACGAAGCAGGAAGATAAATCAAGACAACATACGCGCGGCAGCGCGATCTCTCGATTCGATATAGGACAAAGTGGCAAGGACCGTTGGTTACTCAGTACTTGGAATATTGTAGACTAATTGAGACTAATGTAATGGGGGTTGAAGAAACTAATGTAATACTGAGTTGTTGGGGTTTATTATCATTTAAAAAAAATTTGATACCCCCTTCAAATTTATTTTCCTTAGACCTTTGTGTTATGCCATCAATGCGCATGCGCATAATGCGTACGGTGGGTTGCCTATACATTTAGTGCCTCTAAACATTTTAACCCAAAGTTCTGCCATTGTTGGCGTCTAAATAATAATATCATATATTTAAGATGAATAAGTTGATGTATAATCAATATTCAGTCATACATTTTTATTAGACTTTATATATTTAAGCTTATTTTACTTACATTAATTCATTATTTGGCCATAAATAAAAAATAATGGTCTTTACCTTTTCCAGGTTTTCTATGGCATCCTTTCACATTGCACCGAACCATGCTGGTTTTATTTAGATAAAATGAAATCACCCTAACCTGCCTTGGCATTACCAGAACATGACAGTACTTTAGTACTTGGACTGAAACTTCAGATGGCGTTCGCGTTAGTTTATACGCTAGCTTCCCCTTCATCTTATACTGTTTGGTTTGTATCTAATTCCAAAAATTTTAAATTAAAAAGTCCAAAATATGCGAGCGAAATTCAAATTTGCGAAACGCATCACCATTGGTCGAACTAAAAGATGTGGTGTGACGTAGACATTTATGACATTATGACATCTATTGGCATTGATATTCACTGTGTTGTTTTGTTGTGCAATATTTCTGTAGTGCTTTCCAATACCTAGTGCAACTTTGGTACATACTGAGATAAACTATCCAGAACATTGACTGAAAGTGTTTTTTTTTTTTAAGGCACAATCAAATAATCTACCAAAAAGAGATGCAATTATGGCAGAATTTTGTGAATCGCATGCGCAATAGATGTAGGTAGGTTGGACTGTACACCTTAATTTGTACTTATCTGTTGTACTCATAAAGGTAGTGACACACTGGTCCGACGTACGCAACGTATGCAACGCTTTACGATATCTGGACTGTGAAAAACTATGCCCTAGAAACACACTTAAGATAGAGACACGCTGGTCTGACGTACGCAACGTATGCAATGCAACGTGGGAGAATTGGTGTGCACACTTGTCCCGCGTATGCAACGTAAATATTGCTTCGGACGCTGTTATGATTTCTCCGAAGGTGCACTAGTGTGTCTGTCAGTCATGTTTTCTGATTCTGATAGCGAGTTTGAAGAAGATTTATTGAATTTAATATTTTTAAATGAATATTTCCGCGCCACAAAAACAAAAGTGAAGAAGAGAAGATATTGGGTTCATGAGATAAATAAAGAAAGAGGAAAAGTTGGAGAATACCATACATTAATGGAGAAACTGGAATCTGATCCAGTCTGATCGGAACGATTGTTTATGTACTTTCGCATGTCTAAAATACTGTTTGAGGAGATTCATAGTATTATTGAATGTGACATGAAAAAAGAACATACACGTCTTCGGAAACCAATTAGTACTAGAGAAAAACTAGCAGTTTGTCTACGGTATGTATTATCTATTTATTTCAGTTACCTGTATAATATATATGGTTGATAGGTATGGTATATAAGTAATACAAATGAAAATGCTTGTAATTGAATGTTTTTATTCCATATTGACATTTTCATAATAAATGCGAATATTTTCTTTATTACTAGCAGCTTCTGATGAAACTAGGGTATTTGGCATACCAACAAAATACGATGGGGAAGAGTATGATGTGTGGGTTTGTGAAAAACTACTAGAATCAGAATTTTCAATATTGTGGCTATGGCTGCTTATCCGACTATTAATATTAATTGGTGTTCTCAATATATTTCCTTGTGACTTCAGATGTTTGAGTTCTGCTTCATTTATAACTTTAAGCAAATTTATTTTAATTTGAATTTGATCTAGTTTTGGAAGTTTTTTCACGGATTTACTCATACTTAAAAAAAAGTATCTAAAACATCCAGTTCCTGTTTTTTTTGCCTTATTTCTTGAGAGCTTTTAATCATTTCCATCACATCAGCCAAATAATTATCACTACCAAAACTTGCACTTCTTTTGTATGACGCATTCGATGTAGAAGAACTGGGGCGTGATAGATTGATGTCAGGGGATGTTGGACTTTCAGCATTTGGAATACTTTCCGGGGATGCAACGGAGAAATTTTTATTTAATACAGTAGTATCAAGGTTTCATGTAGTATGACGGCCCTCCAAATATGGCTTCAAAAATGACATTTGTTCTTCAAACCGCCAAGACGCAATTATTTTACCGCTTGTCCACTTTTTTTTGACTTCGTTTCATAGCATTATTATAGCAATTACGCAATTTATTCCAATTTTCTTTACACTCCTCAACTGCAATAATAAAGTAGTATTAATAGCCCTATATTTTAAAAACTATTATAATAGTATATTTCAATCATTAGATTCCTAGCAACGGGCAATTCATTTCGGAGTATCGGATTCAGCTATCGCATGGGATTTTCTACTACACGTTTGATTGTGAAAGAGGTTTGTGAAGCGATATGGAAACATCTTGGCCCTATCGTGATGCCGCAACCAACATAAGCGATGTGGAAACAAATAGCGACTGGTTTCAAACGCTTTTCGAACTTTCCAAATTGTATAGGTGCTCTGGATAGTAAAACATGTGAACATAAAGTGCCCAATTAAGGGTGGCTCAGATTTTTAGAATTATAAAGGTCAAAATTCCATTGTTCTTCTGGCTTTGGTAGATGCTCAGTACAAATTTGTAGTAATAGATGTGGGTTCCTATGGAAGGAATAGTGACGGAGGTGTTTTCGAAAAATCGACACTAGGTAAACTACTAGATGAGAAGATTAAACATACCAGACGATCAACCTCTCATTCCTGGTTCAGAACCGTTGCCATATGTTATAGTCTGTGATGAAGCATTTCCGCTTAAACATTATTTACTTAGGCCTTACAAAAAAAATGTTTTGCTTAATAATGAACCGAATAAAATTTTCAATTATAAGGATTGTAGAAAACGCATTTGGAATATTATGAGCAAGATGGCGGGTATTTCAAGGGCCTTTGCAGGTACAACCAGAAATGATAGATAAAGTAATTCTAGCAGCATGCTGCCTTCATAACTACTTGGGCACAACGTGTGAGTTACAAGATGAAATATCTACAGAGCCTACTTGTTCGGATGTACAACAATCATTATCTGCATTGGACGGCCTACGAAGGAACCACACATAATATGCCTACCGCATTAGGGAAAAATTCAAAGAATATTTTGTTTCTCATGAGGGTTCGGTGCCATGGAAATTAAGTACGGTGAGAAGAGGACTCCAGAATACACAAAACCAAAATTATTAAGTTGCTACTTTCAAAATAATAAATGGCATTTAATGAATAAAATGAATGTGTTTCATTTACCTGTCCACCTTCGAAACACTAAATAAGTACTAATTACCAAAAATATACCTACACATATTCATAATTTTCATTTATTTAGTATGAAACACACACCGCCAAAATATTTAATTTAACTTATAAAAGTAAGATATATCCACAGATTCACATACTTAATATAACTCGATACATAGCAATTATACAAATATGTTACAAGAAAAATACTTATAGTAGAAAATAGATTATTTTATATTATTATATAGGTTAATTAAATATATTATTTAATAGGTTAATCCAACCTACCAGGCTTGCTATGCAGTTTTGCTATTTCTTCCCATGCTGCATTGCGTAATGTAGCATCACGATATTCAATGCATTTAATATTATAAATGACATCGTATTGTTTTAATAAATCTATCAGCTGTTCATCTCCCATTTTGACAACAGAACGCTTGCATGAAAGGTCTATTTGTCTCTGACGTGCTAGGCGTAAGTTCTAGAAACACACTGATCACACGTGTGGATAGCGTACGAACATCCCCTCTACCTTCCCACGCCGATCTGGACAACCCAGATCGACGTTGCGTGCGTGGCGTGTGATTGTAGGTATGTGCTGTAGGTATATTGCGTGTGGTTCCTTCTAAGGCCATCCAAAGCAAATAATGATTGTTGTACATCCGAACAAATATGTTCTGTAGATATTTGATCTTGTAACTCAAACGTTGTGCCCAAATAGTTGTTGTGCCCAAATAGTAGAAGGCAGCATGCTGCTAGAACTACTTTATCTATCATTTCTGTTTGTACCTGCAAAGGCCCTTGAAATACCCGCCGTCTTGCTCTTAATATTCCAAATGCGTTTTCTACAATCCTTCTGGCACGAGACAATCTATAATTGAAAATTTTATTCGGTTCATTGTTAAGCAAAACATGTTTGCTGTTAGGCCTAAGTAACTAATGTTTAAGCGGAAATGCTTTATCACCTACTATAACATATGGTACCGATTCTGAACCAGGCATGAGAGGTTGGTCGTCTATTACTACAAATTTGTACTGAGCATCTTCCAAAGCCAGAAGAACAATGGAATTTTGACCTTTATAATTCCAATAATCTGAGCCACCCTTAATTGGGCACTTCACATGTTCACATGTTTACCGTCCAGAGCACCTATACAATTTGGAAAGTTCCAAAAGCGTTTGAAACCAGTCGCTATTTGTTTCCACATTATTTCTATTGGTTACGGCGTCACGATAGGGCCAAGATGTTTCCATATCGCTTCACAAACCTCCTTTACAATCAAAAGTGTAGTAGAAAATCCCATGCGATAGCTGAATCCGATACTCCGAAATGAATTGCCCGTTGCTAGGAATCTATTGATTGAAATATATAATATTTTAATAGTTAATTTCCATCAAATCTAAAAACGGCCATTATCGCTGCTATACATAAAGCAGGGGATAAGTCTTTTTTTTAAACTATGGGCCTATAATAATTTTATCGTATTTCTCTAAAATCCTTGAGAGGATTATATGCTCCAGAATTATAAGGTTTTTTTATATGCATAACTTAATTAGCCCTCTCCAACATGGCTTCGTAAAAGGAAAATCGATTGAAACGGCATGCTTCCAGTTCATAGAAGGTATTATTGAAAATCTTCAGTCACGCAAAATTCCAGTTGTAATGTTCATGGACCTCTCGATGGATGGACGCTTACGATTTAGTTGACCATAATCTACTAGAAGAAGAACTCGTAATATATGGTATAAGAGGAGTCGTGCTGGAGTTGATGATATCAGTCGTAACTAATCGGGCACAAATTACCAGGATCCGCCCTCCAGACGGATTTGTACATTCTCTCCCGAGTACGACCAAGACGGTTATTCTACAAGGTAGCACAATGGGGCCCCTACTTTTCGCTCTATTTATAAATGACCTTCATGGTTCAATAACTTACCTCACACTAGGATCAATTATGCGGACGATACATCCCTATTGTTCTTACACGTTAACTGCCGCGGGTAATTTTGAAAAAGGTCCCTCAGGCCACGACATTTTTTTTTGATTTTCATTCATGAATTAATAACTTAAAAAAAAATAACTTTTTTTTGGGATAAGTTGCAATGTGTTCTTCCACGCCACACCAACCATTCCGTCATAAAAAACCTATGATAAGCAAGCTCCGGTAGCATACACACGACCAGAAAGAAGATATTGTGCTTGTATACGAAATTATACACGCGGCGTACAGGACCCCACTAGCGTGTATACATTTGTATACACATGACAGTTAACGTGTTAAATAGTACAATCAACGATATTAAAAAAAGGGCTGCTGAGTCGTTGAAAGTGTGGAAACAACTCATTATACACAGCTGTTACTTTTCCCCCAACGCAAAAATTGAACAGTTGTCAGAATCCCTAGAGAGTCTCAGTCAAACCATAAGGGGTCAGGGGAGAAAAGGTAAAGTTATAGCAGGCGACTTCAACGTATAATACTTACTCAAATACTTACTCAAAAGAAGACTCAAAGAACATAGGACTGTGAAGTACTACAGAACAGTCACTAAGTGACCATCGGTAAGTATCTCGGCTACGTAGTAAATGAAAATAATGGAAGTATTCGAACCCGATGCACAAACAAAAACGCCTGGACAAACAGATCAATGCCAACAGACGTACAAAAATTCTATAGTAACCTAGAAGCGGAAATTAATAAAACCAAACATTATACAGCAAATTCGTTTATAAAAACTATATACAAAAGCTGCCATTCCACACTGCCACCCGGGAACCCAGACAAAAAAGACGAGTCTGCTGGTGGAATTATACTATCGCTCAAGCAAGGGCAGCCTGTAATAAGGCCATACGCATATACCAACGCAAAGCTAAAAAAAACGGGCCCAACACAACCAGCAAAAATTCAAGTAGGAGTACAAATGCATGATAAATGTACAGATGCATTCAAATTGCAATGAGAGGTCTGAAATTAAGGCAACCAAATATTAGAGTCCCAATGGAAACAACACTACAGATTGCCGATGCACGTTCCCCAACCAAAGAAGAACCGGTCTGGGAGCAATCAGACGTGCTAGAGATTGTGCCTTTCAATGGGAAGTGAAGGAAAATAGGTAGAAGTCCATCTATACCTGCCATTTAGAAGGCGCTGGCTCCTTCTAAATGGCAGGTATAGATGGACTTCCATCAGAGATCATAAAAACCATTGTGGTATAGTTTCCAAACTATGTTCCGAAAATAATAAACCAAATTGTCACTGAGGAAATCTTTCCAGATATATGGAAAAAAGCCAAACATATTTTAATTATGAAAGGCCATAAGCTCATCGAGAAGCCTTCGTACAGACCCCTGTGTCTGTACTATATGTAGAAGAAAAACTCCTACAACAATTGCTGCTACAAAGAATAAGACAATTATTAGAGACAGGTGAGAACCTCTCAGAGAATCCACATGGGTTCAGGGAGGGAAAGTCGACAGTAGATGCTATAGCCAGTGGTCGTTGAAGTGGCGAAAAAAGCCCAAGACGGCTCACAAAGAACGAGAATGCTATGTGCACTATTAACACTCTACCTTAGAAATGCCTTTAATTCTGCATCATGGCAAACCATCTTGGAGGAACTGGCAAAAAAGGGCATGTCACTGTCTCTACTGCGATTAATCAGGAGCTATTTTAGAAATTGAAAAATCATTCTGCAAGCAGAAAATTTAAGAGAAGAGCACGATGTCAGCAGTGGTGTTCTACATGGATCGGTTCTGGGCCCGAAACTGTGGAACATCCTGTACGATGGAGTCCTCAGACTCAAACTGCCGGAGGAAGTGGAGATCGTGAGCTTTGCTGACGACCTGGCTCTGGTAGTGACTGGGAAAACAGAAAGGGGAATAATGCTTAGAGCAAATACAGCTATAGATCAAGTTGGTAATTGGATGGAAGGAAAGAGACTAGAATTGGCCCCCAAAAAGAGAGAGCCAGTGCTGCTAACAGGATTCAGAAAAATCGGTACCATTTCTTCCCTTTTAAAGGGAGAAAAGTTTCGAAAGAATCAATTAAATACCTGGGTGTAACGATCGGTAGATCGGTGCATTAAAAACCACCCCATCGCAATCGCAGATAAGGCGCTCAAAACCGCTGTAGCACTAGACAAACTAATGCCCAACGTCGGTGGCCACAAAAGCTGCAAGCGAAGGCTCCTATGCTCGGTGGTACACTCTTCCATGCTTTACGCAGCTCCGGTATGGGCAATTGCCATGGAGAAGAAATCGATCAGATACAAGTTATCGCTTTCAAAGGAAAATGACACTGTGTGTCCAGTGCATACCGAACGGTCTCAATGGAGGCCGCACTTGTAATCGCTGGCATAGTACCAATAGAGATTCTGGTGCGAGAGAGAGAAGAACTCTACCGAGTGAGAAAAAGCGACGTCTGCACAATGAGCAATAAAAAGAAAGCCGGCAGGGTTCGATCGTATAAGGCATGGCAAAAAGAGTGGCAGCTATCGTACCAAGGACAATGGACCAGGATCCTTATACCTGACTTCGAGCGATGGGTGCCACAATTGCATGGTGAAACGAATTTTCACCTTACACAAGTGCTAAGCTAGGGTCATGGTTGTTTTAAGTACTACCTGCATTACATGCGCAGGGCAACCGATAGTCTCTGTGAATACTTTGGCCTTGAAGACTCGACACACCATCTTCGAATGTCATAGATGGATACAAAAAGAGAAACTTGGGAAAGGAAAACTAACCTCAAACTAGAGCCCATAGGCCTAACCGGCCATATGATCAGGTCGGAGAACATCTGGGCAATAACAAAAAATATGGTCACAAACATCATGACCTTGAAGAAACTACAACGACGTTCTGCGTGAAGCAGTTTCAAGATGCTAGAGGAGTTCAGAGAGCCACTTGACAAGTTAACCAATGGTGCCTGCTACGTCCCGTCAAAAAAGAGACTTAACCTTTTCACTGTCATGTCAATTTTAAGGAATAACATACAGCGCCAGTATTTAAAAAAATGCCCGTAGTTATGCAACTCCTTTTACATTGATCACCTATTGTTCAAAATCGAAAAATTGTGCTCCTCTATAATCCTTTGCTCCTACATAACTTAGTCAGTTACACTGACGCAAAGTCATAGGTTTAATCTAAAGAATTGCGTCGAAAATTCTGCCGCGGCATGTTGAACCCAGATGGCGGCAAACTTGAAGGTACACTTTTACAGTATACTCTGCACATTTATGGAGATATTTCCGGATCGGGTGGCCTGACAGAAGTGGGGGCCCGAGCAGTTTTTTAAATTCCCGCATCTATCCTGCGCGATGCGAACCCAAATTTTTGGGTTGCGAATATTTTTTTAACATTTCGGAAGCACCGGATGAAGGGAGCGACGCATAAAGCCGCGAGTGGTACCAAAATACGCGTATGGACGGGCGGCATCTCCTCGTGCCGAAAATGTCGGATCCAACCGCGCGGCCACCCGCGGTAAATGTAAACAATTCGTGCAAAAAAAGAGTAATATTTTACATCGCCGGCACCTCGACTGGGCGGTTTGGATCGCGAAACCATAAATGCAAAAGAGGAGCGGGCGTCCGTTCCAAATCGAACGCGTGTAGTTTAGAGTCGCTGCGCCCAGAAAAGGCGAAACTGTGGCGGTCAGGCTGACCACACCTTCCGGCGAAGGAGAGCCAACGTTTCGAACTGTGGCAATTCTGCGGGAAATTTACGAGCCGTTCAAAGTCATCACAGCTTAAAAATCGGCGACCTGGAGCCCGTTAAATAAGTGTAGGGCGTCCATGGAAGTGATTGCAAAATCGGCAAAAAAAAGTTGTATTTTCTCTTGCATCAGGTGAACCAGGCAGTACAGCGAGAGAGGGCTCTAAAAATGTAGCGCGCCGGCAGCTAAAGCGTCCGTGAAGAATTTTCGAGATCCGACGCAAAATGCGCCTCGAACGTAAAAAAATCGTGATTTTAGGTTTCGGTCTGGTGCGTTCGAACCTGAGGGTGTTGAGTCGCGAAAGTGGCACCGCTCGACGTGGCTCTCGGTTCTACACCTGAAAAATGTACAATCCCGTTTTGCGCCGCCGCCTCCGCTTTCGTCAGGCCGCTTCCGCAAAAATCTCAATTTTAGGTGGGGTTTGACCCTCTGGAGAGGCGCGGCAGGACGGAGGACGATACCTGGGTGTGCGCAACGCGCGGTGAAACCAGCGAAGATCTGCCGCCTCCGGCGGCATAAAAAATCCGAATTTGACCTTTTCAAAAACCCACGTGGTGTGGTCCCCCAGGTGAAATTCCGAAAACGCCACGTATCAGAATTGATAGAAATTTGCGATTCCGTCGTGACCTGGCGATTCAGGCCGAACGTGTGCCCAAACAGAACCCCATAAGTTTGCATTACAAAAATTACCACTTTTACGGAGGTCACGGCGAAGATGCACGGGGAAAATGAAATTCACGAAAGAATTCCGGTAGAAAAATTCCGGAACGCACGGCGATTTTGGCACGTCCCAAAAATTTTAAGCAAAAATGTCGAAAAATGAGGCGACAGTTGGATGGCCGGCGATGTTCCGGATACACCGGTACCGGAACCAGGTCAGTGCAACGCAAACTGTCCGAGTTGTGTGTGAAAACGTGAAAAACTTGGAAAAATTCGCCCAACCGCCCCCGGAGATGGCAGGTCCGTAGAATTATTTTTAAAAAATACCCGATTTTTTGCGAATCGGTTGTGGGAGATTTCCAATCGTTGCGTAATATTAAAATATTTTTTAAACAATTTACAAAAAATCTCTCCCCTTTTAAGAGAGATTTCTCTCCCCTTTTAAGTTCAGTGACAGTTCGTTACTCGTTTAGTAATCCAGCGCAAAACTAGATGGCGCTGGTGAAAAAAAGAAACCCCGGGCTACATCGCCCGGGACGGCGCTGTATAAATTCAGGGCCCCGGGTTACATCTCCCAGAATGGCGGTGAAAGTGTTAAACTAAACAAAGAAGAAAACACTCAAACAATAATCTTCAAAACGAAGCGGAATACGTCGCTATACCCTGACGAAATGACAACGTGAACGCGTATGTACCAGTAAGTAATTCTATTAGACCTCTCGGACTTCATATAGACCAATTTTTGGACGGGGCTCACATAACAACTTTGTGACAAAGAAACTTAGCAAGACAGTATTCGCTACCGAATTATATACTACTACCTATATACCTATATTCCTACCGAATTAATACCGAGTTGAGACGGACGTCCTGAGGATAGTATATTTTGACATCTTCCACAGCCTCCTTAAATTTGGAATTATGTACTGGGGAAATGGCACCATAGTCGTCAAGTGTGTCTTCAAGATACAAAAACAAGCCAACATGTTTCCATCCACGAGAACCTCAAATACTCTTAAATCTGAACTACCGTGAAACCTACATAGGTCATTTTCGTAAGGCGAACATTTTAACAACTACAGCTACGTATGACAAACACAAGTTCCTCAAGAAACACAAGCACCTCTTCATAGATTTTGTTAAACCCACTGAACGGCTAATAAGATACAACAAGGGGCTTTATCAGCTACCCAAGAATGTTCTAACATTGACCGAAAGAAATCCCCCGTATATTAGCATGAAACTATTCAATGCTCTGCTTCCAGAAATCAAACAAATTAATAATATAAAAAGTTAAAAAGAAACAGCTATTCCAACTACTAAATAACATTGAACCATACGAAGTAGAAGAGTCCTTTTCGAAGGTGTAATACAAATAGAGTTATATCTCCTATTCTTACCAGCGACACATTTCATTTAGAATGAAATTTACTTACGATACTTGCTTATAAAATGAAATAAATATTTTTGAAATTGAATTTGTCTATCTAATCACGCTGGTCGGCTCTCCTCTATGTACATCTCTTGTCTAGTTTTTCATTATCTAGTCTAGTTTCTTTAGTTTGAGACTATTTTACTATTTACTAGTCAGTTTACTATACTCTAATCTTATCTCTCATGTATTTGTTTACCTGTGGTCAGAAGCGGATTAAATGACAACAGCGCCCTAAATTTTATTTGACCAACTTCTATTTCGGTTCGGGCGATGAAGGAGTAATCAAGTAGACGGGCGCGCTTCCGAAGCTCTATAGATAGTTTGCTTTTTTATTGAATGCAAGTAAGTTTTTTCTCGCTTAAAAACTATCGCGCGCGCCGGTAATCTCGTGCCCCTACGCACGTGCCTAGTAGTTTGCCTTATAGATAATCCGCAACTGCATGTGTGCGTCTACTTTTGAATGCCTAGTCCGTTGTTGGTCTAGTTGCGTTCATGAAAACCTGTTTTCCTAGTTGTCTCTATATGTCTATTGTTTATATTTGGGAACTCTTTTAACTGAAAAGTTTAATTATTAGAAATTTTTAGATATCAACATATGGCTAATAAGGGTTGTAAAACTTTTTCCCGTAATTTTTATAAATTTTGGGTCTCTAAAGTAAATATAGTCGGGTACGTAAAGTAATAATTTAATATTTTTTTCTACAGTATTGTGGAAATGTGCTTTACATATTTACAGGAATTGTTAGTTATAGGAATTATGGAGGAGATGCAGCATATCTTATGTAAATTTAAGATAACCATTTCTGAGTTTTTGTGAAAATTTCTTTTAGTCTTGTATAAAAGGAAGACAGACGTGAATAGGATAAATAAGGAAGTAGGTAAATAGTAAACACAATAAAAATAAAAAACTATTATAAAGTTAAATATTACAATCGAATCTAAGATTTTACGTTTTATTCTTATTTTTTTTTTTAATTCTGTTACACCGAGGAAGAAACATGTATATGTTGTTTCTTATTTATATAAACAAAATATTTTTTATGACAATTTTTTCGGGAATGGACAGGGGAAATTAGCCCAAAGCTCACTTAGGGCTGTAGTGCCAAAGGAAGAAGAAGTATTCGGGAATGGTTCACATGCGAGTTTTGCTTAATACATTTCTTAATGCACACAAAAAAATAGAAAACCTTACAGAATTTAAATTTAAATATTAATTATATACAAGAATATTTTTTACTATATCTATACTTTTTTATACAAAAATTATTAATTTCTTAAATTGATTTTATTTAGTTTTTTTTAACAAAAATGGGAAAATTCCCTAGCTTTAACATCCTGCATGTAAGCAGTAAGCTCGTCTTGTAAAATTCCAGCTTCAACCTCCTTCAAACTACTGTTGCTAATGTTACATGAGCCTATAGACAACCTCGCATCTTTGGTCTTGTTCAAATCCGGCTCATCTTTAACCGGACTTGAGTAAAAGCTCGATAAACTGCCAGTGCCGTTTACTTCCGCAATGCAGTGGAGAAACTTGAAAAAATCTTGAATTTTTGATCTTGGTGGGGATGGCACGTGCACCGCTACCAATCTCGTATTTGGTGTAATTACATCTAGATTTCCTTTAGGGATCATTGTTAGTGATATTTCTGATCTATCTCTTGGCCGTGCCATTGGTCTATCCAATTCCATTTTTCTGTTTAATCTAAGCAAAAAACATACGTTACGATTATTAATTTTAATAAAATTACATTAAAAATCAAAGAGTTAATTATTCATGTATATTATTAGAATAAAAAATAATTAAATAGCATTATTTTTAATATGAATAATTTATATTAGATATAAGAAAGTAAAATTTTATTTGTATTCACCTTAAGGTTATTTTTGAAATCACATCGGTCTAAACTACAGTTTATAGACTACATCTAAAAATAACATACATAAACTAAGCGACAATAATAAAAGGTTTCTGAAAATAAAAAAAAATTAGTGCATGCATTTAATATTGAAAAAAAAGTTATGTACTGCAATAAACGTAGATTTATACTAAAGTAGATGAAAGACTAACGGAAGTCACGGAATTCTCAAGATTTCAAGAGATGGGTACCCCATATTTTTGGGGTACCCAACAATTATTTTTAAGTCTAAGTAATCAAAGGAAATAATACATTAATTCTGCTAGTTGAAAATAATAGTATATTACGATGTTTATTTATTTTTAAGTAGTACGTACTAGTGTTATAAAGATGAAGCAATGTTATGTTTTTTAATATCTGATGGAAGTTGCTATATTTTTTTCACACATAATTTAACAATTCGCAGGAATTTCTGTGCAATGTTGTTATTTACTCACTTAGGTTTAACCATATTATCTTTATAATTTGAATAATTTCATCGAGAGCTCGTCATGCTTAAAATTTAAGTCAATGCTTATTATTGAATATATATATTTTTAATGTTCTCGATGAGTAAATTTTATGATCTAAAACGTAGCTTTAATTTTATTATACCAACATTAGCTGTACAACATAATTTATACTATGGATCTTATGTGTAACTTATTCAAAAACCGTCTCGACACAGGCATTTTTGCAAGAATTTAATCGATTTTGAGTTTTTCACGACATCTTGAGAAATAATCGACAGCTTTTAATAAATTCTGTCATAAAATAATGTGTGTGAAAATATACTTGAATTTATTTTCACTAGAAGCTACATAATCAAAAAAGCATTTTATTTTAAATAAAGTAATATGCTAAATATTGGATAATATTTGGTTGTGTAAACACGATCGTTTTATAGGTTTTTGTCTTGTAAACCATATAGAAACTTGTTAAAATCACATTGTATATCTGATTTTTTTAAATTGACTACTCCCTGATTTTCTGATAGTTTCTACTCAACTTTTCTGCTTACTTTTCCATCTAACATCGTATGTCTATGCTTGGATATTTATATCTATGTCATGTACGGCCTACCTGTTCCGTCTTGCATGTCATTCCAAAGTACATAACATTAATGAATCCAAAGAAAAACGTTTTGTTATTCTCCAAAGAAACACAGTAGATTAAGGTAGAATAAAATCTTCTTTGTGCTGCTCTTAGCGCTAGATTTACAAGGGCATTTAGGGCTAGCACCTAGGGCGGCAAAATTCGGAAGGTAATCTTATCTTCACAAAAATGAATAATTAAAAAAATGAACTAGTACTTCTTTCAAAAACCATATATATATATATATATATATATATATATATATATATATATATATATATATATATATATATAATATATATATATATATATATATGTATACATCTTCAAAAAATTAGTAATTAAAAACAACATAACAAGCATTTACAGCTATTAAGTTACAGTAATTAATAAGCCATATTGTATGTCCGGGCAGCAGGACCTCGTGGTCCTTTGTATAAAGTATAAAATAGATATTTTCTCTCTCTCTCTCTCTCTACAATTATTAATTTTATTTTAAATAAAACATATACGATATATAAATCAAATAACTTGAAGCGCTGCAAGCTACCACCCGCAGTCCCATTCGCAGATGAGTTTGCTTGAAATGAGATTTCAACGTAAAAGACTGCATTGAACTGAGAATCGGCAGTTCAATGATTAGTTCAATAGAGGCAGTTCAATGATTATGATTAGTCTTGAAGAAAATATCAAAGAAAATACAATTACGAGACTTGAAACAGCATTTATGCAAATACTTTTGTCTTGCTCTCAAGATTCAATGCTGTTATCTAAAAATTGCAAAAGGTTGATTGTGGCATTGCCAACGTAATGGATGATTCTCATAATTCCATCAAAGTTGTTGCTGATACGCGGAATGATTTCGAAATCTATAAAAAGCTTATGTAAAGCTTTGGAAATTTCAATAAGAAATTTTAATAAGACAACTGTTTCCAGAAAGAGGAAGAGAAAATTACAAGCTGATGAATAATGAGATGCAGATGTTCAACTGTCAGGTTGGAACCATTTCAAAGTTAATACTTTCAACGTCATTCTTAACAATCTGGATTCTGAATTGCGAAAAAGGTGTTTAGCATATGAAAACATCCAGGAAAAAATCTCGGTTATCACTGAATTTGGCAATTTGAGTATTTAAGAAATTCGTGAACGATCTAAACCAGGGCTTACACTTTTTTCATTCACAACCCAAAAAAATATGAAATAAAGATAAATACAAGAAGAAGTAAAATGGATATCAAGAGTTCAAAGTCTAAGAATATTATTGTTATTAAAGGACGAAATATTATGAATCAATTTTAATAAATCTATATTTTAATTTAAAATTTAAATCGAAATCGGCACCGATTTACAGAAGGGTGTATCGACCTGGGTATCGTACCGATGGGTGAAAAGGTGTATCGACCTGGGCCGAAATCGCGCGATTTATAAATTTATGTCGCGACTTTATATGTCTCGGGTAGTATGCTTCGAGTGTGAGAAGCGAATGGAACGGAGTCGGAGTGGAACGGAGAACGAAGAACGGAGGCGCGAAGCCAAGTTAGACCGACACGTGCACGCAATTAATAGCGCAAGTTAGCCAGGGGTGTAATCACGAGCCCAAAGGGCTGCAGCGGCATTCAACGTCTGGAAGACAACAATTTTAAGGGATCCCTCCAACCATTATCCTCATTTCCTCCCTTAAAATAGGCGCTGGAAGGACGATCCACACGTGGCGGAGACGCGAGCAACCCTAACAGGTAAGTGATTAGACCAGCCCTATTTCAAACTGGAAAATTTGATTTTCGTGAGACCCGGTCCAAACAGTGATATCTTGCTACTTTTTTCAAAATGACTTATGACTATACAAGCGGTGTTATCTATCAGATATTTTTGATAATTTATGTATATATTAGGAATAAATGTATCACTCTCGTTCTGTAATAAGAGGAAATATATTTACAATAATTAAATGTTACAAAATAACACTATAACAATATAACAACGGATTCGCGGAGCTGCAACCTACTATAAACATATTGGCGTGACCTTTGGCTTGGGTGAACTCTTCCGGTGAACTGAACTTGATGAACTTGTTGAACTGAACTCGGTGAACTGCTATATCGAACTTTGCCGGTTAACTGACTGTGTTTCGGTGGTGAGCGTTTTTATATGGTCCTTCAGGTATCTGGACCCGTTTTATTGGGGATTGTTTTTTCTCTGCTGTCGCAAACTAATCTTTCTTAGATTTGTATCGTTAGAAAATTGTAATATAAATCCTAACGAAGATTATAATCAATCCTACCATAAAACATGAATATTAAATCTTTTAGTATTTGTTCGAAGATATTCCGAAACGAAAATATTTCTGAAAAACCGTTCGGGTGATTACAGTATTAACCGTATAATAAAACACAAAATATTCTTAGGATTTGTTTGGGTATTATAGCAACGACTCTAGCGTAAAACTAATTTCTTTGAAAAGCCTTCTTCGGAAAGGCCCGTTGCCGCTACAAATTTTTTAACGATTTTTCTCGGATATAAAGTTCTCGATACTGGAAAACATTTCGAACTATTTCCTTTCTACCCTACTGTTCCAAATGTTGATCTCTTTAATAAAACTTTCAATTTTATCAATCGAAGTAAATATATTACAATTGTTTCCCTTAAGACAATGGTGCGCAAACTTTTTTCATTGGCGACCCCCCATTTTGTGTAAAATTTTGTCGCGACCCCTGGATCGACAGTAGACGTTTTTTAATGAATCGCATCTACCCGCAGATATAAGTAGTCTAGTATTAGTATGAAGCGGTATATTTGTATTTAGAAATTAAAATTTGATGACTCATTGACAATCTTTTAAAAACACCGTGTATGTTTCTCCCTTATTAGAGGTTTGAGTACATCTAATAAGTTAGTAACATCTAATTTTACGAAACAATGGTTATGTTCACGCATATGAGAATAAATATTTTTTTTAAAGAAGCTGGATTGACATAAGTAGGTAGATGCAAACTGAATTAAAATATTGATAGCCCTTTTCAAATTGGCATATTCGTTTCTAATCAAAATTGAATGCGCAGTGTTTCGTTGCTTGAAACATGATTTAACTGTTCTTTTTTATCTAAAGTGACATTGGAATTAATAATATCAAGCGAACATGGATCACGGATCCAACCTAATTCATTATCTGGAAATTTTTCGAACCTTTTCGTTAAGTTTTCTCCCAATTTTATCAAATGATGAGATATGGTGTTTTTTAATTAACAGAAATCTATATTTATTATTTTCTTTAGTAAATTATGTAAAGCACGGGATCATAGGGGCTTCGGGTATTGCTTTTTTTAATTCTCCTTTCCAAAGTATCAGCTTCTTTCTAAAAGCTTAAATTTTACTGCTCAATATTAAAATGTATGTACTCTCTCCCTGTAAACTCAAATTCAAAACGTTAAGTTTAAAAAAAATTCCCAGTGGTTTCGTCAAGTTTTAGAGCAAACATATAAGAGTTTTGGTGATATTGACGTGATATGGCGGAAATTCGACAAGAAACGAAATCTCTTGATAATGGTATTGTTTTTAAATCGTTACTATATTTTTGTCCATGCATAATTGATGCCATTTTAATTGCTGAAGGAAGAATGATGGATTCTCCAATTGTATGTGGTTTCAAATTTTTCGCTATTGAATATGCAACTTCTAAGGATGCCCGTAAACCCTTCTCAGGAGTTGTTGTATATATTTTCAAAAATACAGTTTGATTTTTCATAGTTTCAGCCTGTCATTTAAAAAAGGTTTCAGATTTATTTGCAAATTCTTTATGTTTGCCTTCCAAATGTCGTTTTAATTTAGCAGGTTTCAAACTTTCATTTGTTAATTTATCCGAGTAAATAACACAAGACGGACGTTCTTCCCCATTAACAACGCAAAATGTAAATCCGTTTTTAATAAACCCTTCGTGATATTTTCTCCATTTTTTATTAGATGTTTTAACCACACATAATATGTAAAAATATATTATAACTCATTAGTCACAGTTATATAAATTTAAACATTTAACACGACTGGAGTTTCGACGGGTGTCATTTTCAAGAAGTGTGAACTTGAAAATGATCTTAACCCGACAAAAGTCGAAAATATTTTGTTATTTATCATGCCTGAAAAGTACTTCTTAACGTAGAAAAATGTCACAAATGTCACATCTCGTTGTATTTCCACTTAACCTGGGTAACGCACGCAAATATTTAATATCGCTAGGTTACATTAAAATAAACAAATAAATAAAAAATAAAATGAACAGAAACAAGACCGGGATATAAAAAAAGTGAAATGTAAAAAAAAATCATTACAAAATAATAATAAAAATTGAAGAAAACGTATTAAAATAAGTGTAAATTCTATGGTGATATCGGAGACTGAGGTGAGTTCTTATGACGAATCCACACCATTGGAGACAATTGAAAAAGCAAATTCTTCATTTTTAATGCCATTTTTTTATGGCCCCTGGATCCCAAACTTGAACGAACATTGACGAAATTGTCAATTTCCCTCTCGAGCTTCGTTCGTCTCACATCGTTCGTGTGCACAATTTTGATTTCGCGAAAAATTGACAACTTTTAGTTACAAAATATACCATTATATAATAACTGTGGTTAAAATACAGTGAATTTATCAATTCAGTGTAAATATGGATTACCACGTATTAACGGTCGCAACCATCCTTCAATGATTTCTTTGTTTTTTTAATGGTGTTCGTTGTTTGTTTACCTTATTTGTGCTAAAACCAAATTATGGTCATACATTATTAAGCACATCTGTGTCAAAAAAATAGTAAAATAATCATAAGTTCACGATAAAAATACATTATAAAATGCAATTGGAGGAATAACATAATACAAAGACACAAATAGATACAACATATTCGATCGAAATAACTTTCCTTATGAAAGATGTCCTCATGAAATAAAAAATTGAGAAAACTAAATACGCAATCCATTTTACGCATTGGTGTGTGCAGTACATATTTTTCCGCTCTCGCACCTATGATAACGAACCGCAACGCAAGACGCATTGGTGTGCGGAGACCTTTATACAAGTCCGTTTATGCTGCCTGCTACAATACTTGGCATCACAAAAAATGGCATCACATCAGGTTATATAATAATTGTAGGTTTTTCATAAATTTGAATTTATGCTTCAGAATTTACTCGTAATAAAATAATTTTTTCCCCAAGAGCGCCATAAGCATAGTTACAGCTCTGATTAGGTATTAGAACAGAAAATGGTTTTTATATATATACCGGGTCTCTCATTTTAATCCGCCAGTAGCGATAATTCTATACCAGTGCTTTAAAACAAAAAGTGTTCTGAATAAAAGTTAACGGTTATAAGGGATAAATTTCATCCGGGATGTTTTCCAAAATTGTTGATAGATGGCAAACGTGAAAATGTGTTTTTTCATCAATTACATAGCAAAATTCATTACATAATTAATTGTTATTCTTACTTAAGACTCACTCACAACATAACAAGTTATATTGAGAAAAGAGAAACAAGAGAAAAATAAACAATTTTGGAAAACAATCCGGATAAAATTTGCCTACTATTTACCGCTCTATCCAAATCTGCAAATGTAGGTGGTCTGTCAAAAATAGGTGTTTCCATTTAAGATTTTAAAATTGCCTCCTGTTCCCGCCCCCCGTTGTCGGCTGGGGGTGCAAAGTCGACGGCACCAGATCAAAAAGCGTTCTGAAAAAAAGTTAACGGTTATCAGGGGGACTCATAACCGTTAACTTTTTTTCAGAACGCTTTTTGTTTCAATGCACTGGTTCAGAATTATCGCTAGTGGCGGATTTAAATGGGACACCCGGTAAATATATATATATATATATATATATATATATATATATATATATATATATATATATATATATATATATATATATATATATATATATAAATATATATATATATATATATATATATATATATATATATATATATATATATATTTATATATATATATATATATATATATATATATATATATACATATATAATATATTTGTATAGTGGGAATCCGTATTCTAAAAGAGTTTTGAAAAGGTGCCTCTTAATAAAATTTATAATCTACTATTGGTAAAACCACACTACATTATAGATAATCATATAAACTTAATAACGTGAAGGAACACAGCCTGAATATATAAATATACCCAACCTTTCTGGACCTCTGTAATATTATTGAGTCTTTTCAGGACTACCTAAACGTTATTTATTATTATTACTACAGTAATTTACTAGCTTTCAGTCCACCTTCGTGGCACTTCAAGTAAGTGTTTTACAAATTATTATTCATAAGAGATAAATTTCGAAACGCGTCTGCAGGTAGCGCTATTCACTTAATTTGATAGAAAGACATGATCTTGAAAAACAATTTTTTGTTTGTTTTTGTAGAGTGCCACGAATGTGGACTGAAAGCTAGTAAATAACTGGCAAATTTCACATAAGATTTGTTTTGGTAGTCTTAAAGAATGTCAATAGTATTATACAGCTCCGAAAAGGTTGAAAATATTTATATAGTTCAGTTCTTCAGTTATAGTTCTTTAGTTTCTAAAAAATCGTCAACTTTACAATATATGTCTTTTTTCGCCATTTTTCAGCCAATTTCAAACTCTTACAAATGCATTTAAATATTTTACATTAAAACCTTGCGACCCCAAGATTTCGCAAAGCGACCCCATATAGGGCGCGACCTATAGTTTAAGAAGTCCTGATCTAAACGTTTAAGTAACGTTTACTTCTCAGATCTCGAGTTTTGAATTGTATGGCGTTTTTTGTGTACTTTAAAGCGCATTGCACTGAAAAAATAATTATTCATGAAAATGAACGAAGAAATTCACCTTCCGATCTTTTGAAACTTCTTTGTACGAAAGAGCTTTACTCTGAGCTTCCGAACGTGGAAAAATATAATAGGAAATGGTTAATAGGAAACGTTCGTTTTCATGTTTGAGAAGGGTTAAAAATTACTTACGTTCTACAGTGAGTGAGAATAGACTAAATAGCTTAGCAATTCTATGTATCGAATCAGATTTACTTCAACGCTAAAATTGTAAAGATTTAATAAACCAATTTGCAAAAAGTCAGACGCGTTTGCCTCTGAAAACATGAACAATATAGGAGCCGTTTTCTTGGAAAGTGTTGTAAGTGCATTTTATTTTATATGGAAATATTTAAGGTTTTGCACTTTATATTAAAATAATTTGAAAACTATGGATATATGTTATTACACTAGTTTTGTATTTCTTAGGGTTCCGTTGTTATCAACAACGAACCCTTATAGTTTCGATATGTCCGTCCGTCCGTCCGTCTGCAGTTTAGCTCAGAGACTATTAGAAATATAAAGCTGTAATTTGGCGCGGATATACAGATTAGTCACGCCGACAAAGTGGTAAAATGAAATCTTAAAAAAATATAATTTGTGAAAATAATATTTCGATTAGGAGATCCATTTGTGAAATATTAAGCTTGAAATATTAGCATTAAGTGCTAATTTTTGTTAGTCAAGTGCTGTTTCTGGATATATGAAAAAAATCACAATACTAGTATATATAACAAAGTTAAAAGGAAAAGTATCACAGCTAAGTAGGCTTTATTAGTTTAGGAGTAATAGTCGACAAACTTATAAAATGTAACAAATCGAGCGACAGCCGTATATCAGCAATATATTATTGGTTATGTTGAACGTCCAACTCGACAACATCAATGTCAGCTAAGTAAGTTATTGGAATTATTATGGAATTGTTTATAAATTTGAGTTTTAAGTCATAAGAGTAAGAATGGGAACTACGGAACCCTACATTGCGCGTGGCCCGACACGCACTTTGCCGTTTTATTAAATATTAAATTGATTTAAATTTATAATGTAATCATTTTTTAAATGTGATTAACAAAAATGTATACTTTAAATGCCTTTAAAAGGACTTACACCACTTTCAAAGTCAGCAAAAAGTAAAAATCTTACATTTACAAAATATATATATAAACAATATATATATAAACAAAACAACCCAATTCATTTTTATGAAATTTTTAATAAATACTTTAACAATGAAAAAAAATAAAAATAACAAAATAAAAAGGCTTTATTTGAACATTTTGCATTGTCATCTGAACTCAACATTTGTTGTATTGTTACTAAGGGTAATAAAAAAGAATTTCTTGCGATTATCGAAGGTTGTTATGCCCGCACGGGAAAAAATTTCTAAGGCGCACCAAAAAAACATTTTTCTTGCGTTAGATAGACATGAAAAGTGTTTTCAGGGAGGTATAATTAAAAAATGTTTTTTAAATCAATAGAGTTATTTTTTAAATAATTTTATTAAAATAAATCGAACTATTTTTAATTAAAATGTTTCGGAATTTAATTGACGGCTAAAATATTTGATTTGGCAAATACAAAGCAAATAATACCCACCAAAAGTTGTTAAAATATTTAAAAAGTCCTTTATAATTCGACTAACAACGCTGACTAACTCGAAATGGAATTAAAGGGCTACACCCGCTAATATTTATATCGCCATCTAAAATTAACGCGACTTTGAAGAAAAATTTACACTTACACTTATTTACACTTACATAACAAAAATATAACAAAATATAAAAAATATAATATAATTCTACTTAGACAAATCTCGTTCCACTGTATATACACTATATATCGTACACTCAATAATTTTATTCATTTACAACGATCTTCTTGAACGTTTTTGAACTACAACCTGTTGCTCAAACTTATAAACCTTCGAGATACGGCCAACAGATTGTAATAATAACATTTTTTGGTTTCACTTAAAACTCTGTGCAATAAACATCCACAAAAATAGATTAGAAAAACATGGATAAGGCAAGATGAAATAGAGAAAATATATAGGAGCAACTAGATAAATAAAGACATGCACAAACATATAAAAAAAATCATTTATGATAATCGAGAAATTCCTAATCAATGGTTATCATCCACTTTTGTGCTCATATCCAGAAAACCAAATACAAGAGAATGCTCGGATTATCGAAACATCGCACTTATGGGCCACACCTTGAAGTTGTTCTTAAAAATCGTTTACAAAAGAATTTACAGAAGACTGGAGGAAGACATAAGCAACACACAGTTTGGATTCCGCGAAAGACTTGGAACACGAGACGCGCTTTTCGGGATTAACATTCTTTTCCAGCGCTGTCTTGATATAAACCAAGAGGTGTTGTAATGCATCTTACATCGATTTTGAGAAAGCCTTTGACAAAGTGAAACATGACAAATTACATCAGCTACTAATCAGCAAAAACATTGACTCGGACGACGTTAGAATAATTAGTAACCTATATTGGGGCCAAAATACAATGGTAGAAAACCAACAGCCAACAGAAGAAATGGAGATTCGTCGTGGTGTGAGACAAGGTTGCGTCATATCCCCGCTTCTCTTTAATCTATTTAGCGAAGCTATTTTTAGGGAAACAGAAGATGAGTTAGGGGTAATAGTTATAAATGGAGAAGTGATTACTAATTTGAGGTATGCTGATGATACCGTCTTGTTAACGAGCAATCTTGAAGACACAAAACACCTTTTGGAAAAATTAGATGTGCAATGTAATGAATACGACCTAAAGATTAACTTTAAGAAAACCAAGTTAATGGTAGTTACAAAGCTCCCGTACAATCTGAACCTTGTGAACCTAGTATTCTCTTTCTTTTAAAATAACTATTTAAATACAAATTATTTTCATCAGAATTGCTATCAGTATCTGATTTTAGGATTCTTTTCTTGTTTATATTTTTTGGGAGATTTCTACGAAAGAAGAATTACACATTATTAAAATCAATAAAATGTAGAATGACATGTATCGATATAAGATTTTTTTCTGTGAATATTCACCTGAATCAATCTCCGATTCTAAATTGCAATTTTCATTTTTAATAATTATATAAAATGAAATGCACACTATTACCAACTTAAAAGTTTTAAAAGTAATAATACGCCTCACCTCCTTCAAGCTAATTGAACAAATACTACACATTACTATATATTTCTTACAGTGACTGTATATTCTAAAAAATGGAGAAAACGAAATTCCGGAAAACTTTAAAAATGTTTCTCATTTACAATTTTGTAACAGATAAAAATACACTAAAGAAATTATGTAGTACTAAATAGTAGTATGTCTTTAATGAAAGTGGACTTTCCCCATTTTCAAAGTAATTATATTTGTTATTTCATTAACTACGAAAATTTGTAATGATAAAAACACTGAAAATTTTAATAGATTGATTTAGATAAAGTTTATGAATTAAAAGGACATAGTATATTGTATTCATTTTTGTCATTACTTATTTTTTTGTCAAGATGGACTTACACTACTTTCAAAGAAAACGGATCATATTGAAATTTATGAGTAATAATAATATTAAAAATAATAATGATAGTATTTATTCATTGGACGATATAATTATTGTGTAGAATATGTCAAAAATACATAACAAATAGAAAAATTGAAAAATTGAACAGGAAATTTCACATTTATACATCGAATTTAAAGTAATTTAATATATCTTCTATGTTCTCACTAATTATAAGACTGAAATACGCCACGCGTAACAACATAGTTTTTATTTTACTTTAAAATATATTTAAGTGTTTTTATTAAAGTATTGTGTTTTTTTAAACACAATTTTATTGTGTATTAAAGTATTTTTAAATTCTGTTGGTAGTTTGTTGTAAGTTATAATATTCCTATAAATTGGACTATTTTAAAAAAAATGCCCATTCGTGTATTGGGATTTGTAAGGTATTTTCGTTTCGGGTGTTATAATTGCTAACGTTTACAGATTTAAATTTTGCAATCTTTTTTTTACATATAATAATAATAGTAGCCCAAATAAATGCAATAGCCCAAAGATAGACAGCCTGGGTGAAGTACAATTCTGAAAATATCAAGGAAAACTGGCATAAATTTTTGGAACAAAGAAAGGTAACAGCCAAGAACTTTCGATGAACCAAACGAACCTTCACACAAAACCAACTAACTCAAATCGAAGAGAGTTTTGCTAAGAATAACTCCAGAGATTTCTTTGGAACCTTCACGCAGACACTCAGAAAATACGCTCCGCCAAGCCTCCATTTCAGATACTCACAAGGTAAACTGGCTTAAACGACAAGGACAACTGCCACCTTTTGGCTCAGTACTTTAAAAATCTACTCAACTGTGACCCACCCAGCGAAGACTGCGACTATAAACAAACCACACCAAATCCGGACTCGCTGCCCGCTTCATTTGAAGAAGTTGGCCAGATCATTTATCATCTTAAGAATAATAAGGCAGCTGGAGAGGACTCCATCGTTGCTGAACTGTGGAAAGGTGCTGGAAACAATGCCGTGCGAAAGCTAACCGAGATCATCAAGTACATCTGGCAAACAGAGAAATTACCATCCGAATGGAAATCTGCTCCATCCGCTTCACAAAAAGGGAGATTTTACAGATCTAAGCAACTACCGTGGAATTTCTCTCGTCCCGGAAAAATAAAAGATTCTCTCGAAGGCGTTACAAACAAGGGCAGAAAATCAAATGGAGAGTCAACTGGGAGTATACCAGAGGGGCTGCAGGACGACCCGATCCTGTGTTTTCTCAACAGATCCTCAATCTTTAAGCTGTGCTTGTATACTCTAAGATGAGAAACCGCAAAGTGGTCGTCACATTTGTTGAAGGCCTACGATTCCATTGATAGAGAAGCGCTTAAAAAAGTACTCCAAGAACTAGGGCTAGGCAACGAAACCCGCAGACTCATCCTAGAAACTTTGACCAACACCCATTCCAAGGTTAAATTTAGAGGCGAGATATCAGAAAGCTTCGAAATAAAAACTGGAGTAAGGCAAGGAGATGAACTTTCCGCACTTCTCTTCAGCTGTGTCCTTGAAAAAGTTATGAGAGAATTGCGCAAGGAACTGATCAATTTGGGTGCTGAGAGTTGTATCTACCTGGAACGTAAGAACGATGGACTGGTTGTAGATTGCCTTGCCTTTGCAGATGACATGGCACTGTTTGCTGATTCTCTTGAGATGCCAACATTGCAGGTAAATTGCCACAGAAAAGAGGCTGCCAAAGTGAGTCTTTAAATGTCGGGAGAAACCAGAATTCTTCATTAACATCAAAGAAGCAAACAGAGAGATTTTACTAGAGCAGGGAAACATGAAGAGAACTGAGAAATTCAAGTATCTCGGCAAATGGATTGAACCCAGCTTATCAGAAAGAGCATCATTATCCAAGAGAGTCAACAAGTTGGAACTAGCATATCGACTGACAGTTGTTGAACGTTGCTATAAGTTGTTGTAAGAACTCTTACAACAAGAAATGTCCGTAATGCAACCTGAAACTTAAGCACTACACGTCATTCTTACGACCAGAAGCCCTGTATGCCATGGAGTGTTTTCCCTTGAAGCGTATATGTCTGGTAGAGAAATTGGAAATCAGAGAGAGAGGAGAATCCTCATGAAGATCCTAGGCCCGGTAAAGGAAGATGGGGAATTCCGAAGGCGGCATAATTCTGAGCTCTACGAACATATTGAAATGTTCTCTGACTGTGCAAGGAAAAGAAGAGTAGCTTTGTATGGCCACGTTGCAAAATTGCCTCCAAACCGACTAACCAACCGTCTGTTCACCTTCTGGCAAAACTTGGTTGACGTAGAAACCGAGAAGGATATTAAAGAACTGGGAATAACGGATCTCCAAAACAGACAGTCTGTGCGACGCACCCTGAAGTCCGTGGATTTCAGGAAAAACTCCGAAAGAAAGGTACCCCCTGGACAGAAGAGATAGGAGTTACACCGGCAGAAGAAGCAACAATACTAGGCAAATTTCAAACCCCAATAGTTATACAAGCGTGGCCCAAAGTCGTGCTATTCGAAAGAAGAAGAACAAGAATAATTGTAGTTTATATTTAGGTGATAGTGTCAGTATAATAATAATAATAACCTTTATTGGCATAATTAAAATAATTTACATTTCCCTACAAAATATACATACAAAATAAAACAATAAAAAATAATAAATAATAAAAATAATAAAAAGTTGTGAAACTAAAACCCCATTAAAAAGAAAAAAGAAATTTTACCACCATATAAACCTATACTTCAACACCTGTACATCGGACATAAGCTCACAAAACAAAACAAAAAAAAAACATAAAAAAACTAAACCGCAACACTCAAAAAACTACCCCGTCGCATCCGCTCTTTCCATCTTTTCACTCTGTGTAAAAACGACAGTCCCTTCCCGCTCTCGTCCATACACTCCCTCCAATCCTTTCCTTGCCTTCTCTCCTGGTCATTCCACTCCGCCATCGTGCATTCTTCCAACCAATGACTCCACATATCTTCCTTCAACCCACACACCACTACTTTCCTCCTTCATCCAATGTCTCCTTCCACGCTCTTCATTGCCACACCTAAATCTCGCCAACACTGACTGGTCGTCCGACCCTTTACTTGTCCTGAAATAACCAGGAACACGGCCGTGCACTTGTATCTGACTGTAGCCTTGGTGATATTTACTAGCCTCTATTTTCGATTGGCGCTCTTGGAAGTCCACTTCTAATAACCTCTCTTTTAGCTTCCGTTTCCACTGAGCACCCGCACTTTTTTCCGTTTCCAACCCCTCGGAAGATAACCCGCCTCTCTCGTACAGTTTCCTTTTATTGAACCCCCAACCGCTCTCTCTCTTCTACCACTTAACCCCTCTTTATTCACTAACCGAAAGATTTCCTTTATTATCCTTTCATCTCCTAACCCATCCACCCTATACTCGTACTTTATCACTCTTTCCGCAGCTATTACCGCCACCTTACAAGCACTCACTTCCTGAAGCACAATGTGACCAGGCGTCGACCTATCAAGTTTCAACACTTTCTTATAAAACTTTAGCCGCACCCTTTCGATCTTGTCTTCCTCTTTCGTTCCCCAGACCTCGCATCCATACAGTACCACGCTTCGCACATATGCCTTCCATATGGTCTCTGCTGCTCTAAAGTTTCCATCAAAGTTCCTTTTCCAAACCTCCCAAATACGACCCGCCGCCACCCATGCCTTCTTTGTAACATACTCTATGTGTTCTTTATTACTGTATCCAGTCCCAAAGACATACCCCAAATACTTAAATTTACTAACTTCCTCTATTTCAGTACCCTGCCATTCAAACCTTTCTTTCTTATAGTGTCAGTATATTTAGCTTAATAAAATAATCCCTACAACTGGTGTATTTACTGATGCCCACAATAATTTTTATAGTTCGTTTTTATAGTTTAAAAATTCTGTTGTGATTTGGGTCCTTCTCCCATGCAACTATTCCCTACTTTAACAGACTATGGAAATGAGCAAAGTAGTACGTTAATAGCATTTTTTTATTAACCAAGGCTTTCATTTGTCTTAAAGCGAAGCATGCCGTAGATAATCTTGCACAAAGAATATTAGCATGATCTCCCCATTTTAGATTACTGTCAATAGTAATCAAAAAACGAGGTACAATTTACTTGTTCAATAGAGCCCTGTTTTGCCTTTATTCAATAACATATGTTTCTCTTACAATTAGTTTTTTGTTATTAATTCAAATTCAAATTCATTTATTAACCAAAAAAAGATGTATATATAAAGATACATATTGGTAAGTCTATAAAATGATTAAAATAGTTTAACATACTCATCAATTGTATATAAACATATTGAAATAAGACTGTCTCTCATTTTTTTCCTGAACTTTCTGATTGAGACTTCCTGGGTAAGACTTGTAGGTAGCTTGTTATATAAGTAGATTCCAGCAACAGCAGGCGCTTTAATGCAGACAGTCAATCTTGAATAGGGGGTATATAGTTTCATGCATCCTCTAATATTATAATTATGATTATCTTGATGTTTAGGAATTAATTGCTTATTTGTGTGTATCTAACAATTGGTTTCAAGAATGAAGAGACTTAATACAGTTAAATTTTTTAAGTTAGTAAAGTGAGGCCTGCACGATGTATAAGCCGGTAAACCAAGAAGGGCTCTTAGTATCCGTTTCTGTGCTTTCAAATCTTTCGGCCACTCTGGTGAAGTCCCCCAAGCTATTATACCATATGAATGAATTGACTGAATTTCAGCAAAATAAAAGTGCAATAATTCTGGTACACTCAAAAACCTCTTCAGGTAGCGGAGACAGTAGGCTTTCTTACTGAGCGTCTTACACACCCTGTCGATGGTCATGTGCCAAGCTAAGTTTTCTTCAAAACATATATCAAGAAATTTTGTGAAATTTACACGTTTTATCGCACATTGATCCGTTTGTATAGAAATATCCTTGGCGTATTCACTACGTTGAGTTTTGAATAAAATATCTATATATAAAATATATAGCTAAAAAAAAAATTTAAAGTTTTTCTTGGCCCACCCCAATATATATATATATATATATATATATATATATATATATATATATATATTAGGGTGGGCCAAAAAAAACTTTTAATTTTTTTTTCTTTAGCTACCACGAAAATATCGTCCAAGATGACGAAAAAAAATTCTAGTAAAGTTTCAGCCCTTAACATTAATATTAAGAGGTGGCTCATTGTGATTTTTGATTTCCCATTTAAATAACATAAGAATTTATTTATTTTTTGTTTGGATTTTTAATGCACTCGAACGAATAAATGTCTCGTGGAAATAAATACATATTCTTGTAGGAAATTTAACGATCTACAAAAAAAGTCTGAAATGATTTTTTGCTAAGTTGACTCGTTTAAAAGTTATTGGAGGTTAAAGTCCAACCTCAAATAGTTGAGGATAACTTTTACAATTTCTTATAGTCTATCACAAAATAATGACTCAAAAACATAAAATATCTTAGTTCTCGTAAATCTTATCGAGTTTTTTTTGATAAAACAATAAAATTTTTATAAAACATCGATAATCGTAAGAAAAATCGATATTTTCATACCTAATTAAAAAAAAAACACTCGGAACTGTACTTTACCTGAGAGCATCATTCCCTGAAAAATTAATAAGTGCTTTATTTGCACTTGACTATTAGGTAATGTGAAACATTAAAAATCATGTTTCAATAATTTTTCAATTGTAATAAAACTGTTTATTTTATAACTTGCTATTTTTTTAATCTCAAAATCAAACTAAATTTTTTTTGTTACAATTGGGAAATTTTTGCCTGTGATTTTTAACTACTTGCAATAAATATTGCAACTGTTCTTCATTTTTGGTCACGCATTTGTTATACTCTTCTATTAATGCAACTCCTCTTTCTGCTACATCATTGACAACGCTGAGACGTTTTAAAAATGTCAGATTCTCTTGATAGCTCTCATCCTGTGTCCAAAATTCAACATTTTTGTCCATGAAATCAGTAGGTAAATCAAATATTTGAAATGTAGTCAATGATTTTTTTGAAATAAAATCACTCAGGTCTGCTGATAACAACGTATCTAAATTTTCTTGCTCAATTTCAAATCGCTTCTTTTTTGGATCAGTGCTTATTTGATTTTTTTCCAAAGATAAAATCATTTTCTGCTTTACGAGTAGAGGCACATTATCGTCAAACAGAGAAATAATTGCCAACTGTTCACTCAAATACAACAGGTGATTCATCATTTTTGAACAAGCTGCTCTTGATACGGAACTGTTTATAGTTTTATACCTAATCAAGTCTTGCATGAAGATCAGATCATTGTGTGGTGCCAAAATCGCAGATGGAGCAGTAAACCAAGCTTTTAAATATATTTTTACTAGAAAAATACACACTTGACGTAAACCGTTAATTTCTCGTGCGGTTAATTTAAATTCTCCTCTAAAAAGAAATATTTTTAACGAATAAATGGCTTTTGACATCCAACGAGCATGATGAATTAGACCTGGATATTTAAACGTAGAGTTATCTTTTGGCTTTTCATCCAAAAAATTCAGTGAGATCTCTAAAAGCTCTTTATAATCATCTCTCGGTTGACGGACCAGTATTTAGAAAAAAAAATAATTCAAATTATCCTATAAAGTGAGGATGAACTGACAACTTCATCAAGAACATATGGCATGTATAATTTTTGTGAAGTCAAATTTATGAGTTCATACCTGTAAATTTTCTTCAATCAAATTAATTAACGCTTGTTTGCTATTTGACAATATTTCATTGACGATACTATCATCCATCCCAGCCTTGAAATTGCATTTATTAAGGTCATTCCATTTATTTTTAAATCTAGAGAAGAATTGAACGTTTGGGCCTGATGAGGTTGGCCAATATACCTCAAACACACCTTTAAAAACGAGTTCCAAGATGTGGTGGCGACAAGGTAAATGGATCAACTCTCCACTTAAAGCTTTTTCTATTTCAGCACAAGTCCCATGATGAATTCCTAGAAAACGAATGGAACAATCGAAAAACATAGATGATTCAAATGAATAGCTTGTATATCATAAATAATTAACCTGTATTAACAGCTGCTATGTCAAAACACATCCCTTTGACATATGAACTAAGACCCCACTGCTTTAAAGTTTCAAGAATAGCAACTGCTTGATCATTGGCACTTCCTGATTTTAGCTTCGGCACACCCAACAATTGTTCACCACTACATGATGTCAGAACGATTGGAAGTCTATCTACAGTATCGGTTCCCGTGATGTCTGTCAACAGTTTTCCGTCCCAGTGCACAATACAATTATTTTCAAACTTTAACTCATCTTTTAACCCCTTCGCAATTTCTTTTCGCAAAGCTATTCGGCTACGTTGAATTGTTTTGTAACTGATATTTACACTATTTAAATCAACTCCAACGCTTTTCAGAGTCGCAGCAATAATGTACATGGCATTTCTACAAGAAACATTCGATCGATCTAATGCAGCAACTAATTCTGGTGTTATCACGTTAATTTTAGAAGCAATAGGAGTGTATTCATTTTCAAAATCAGAGACTGATTTTGAAATCACGCTTGCTGATGACTCGGATATTATTAGGTCAGATTCTTGTCTAGTTATTGGGATCTGTTTATCTGTTTTCACTGGCTGATCTACAATTGAAAATTTGAATATTTTTATAAGCATACGAATATTATTAGATGTAGAAAAAGAGTCTTTGACAATTTTAGGAAAAATAAAATTAAATATTAAAAGTTGAAAGTAAAAGGAATTTGTAGTCATCTACTTATAGTTATTTAGAAAAAATGATAGCTAGCAATATTTTTAATCAAGCAATAAATTAATTATAACTATGCATTAAAACAATTAATAACAGTCAATTTATGTATTGTACAGTTGGATAATTATTAATTAGGCATTTATTTATATCGAGTTATGAGCACTTTGCACTATGAATGTTAATTATTAGAGGAAAGTAACCATATATGGAATAGTATCCCTAATGTGGAATACCGGCATTTCTCGAAAACAAATACCTCTAGACGCAATAAGCAGTGATCATCTAACTCTAACACTATACGCGCGTAGGTTGCAACTCGTTAGTCGAGCGAGTACTATAGCCGGGGTGAGACTGTATTGTTTTGTCACTGTCAGAAAACTTTGTATGACACGTAAAAATACATATGCGAACTCTAGGCACATAATGATTGCGCTGGTGCAGAATTCGACCCCTGGATTTGAGATTATTGCAAGTAGTTTAAGTTACATTTTATATTTGACCAAAGTTCTAAAGTATCGCATAGAAATTATGGTTGATTTTTGATAGGTTTTGTAGTGTTTCATATTTGGGGTACTATTCCATAATTAGATACCTTTATGTTGACTTTGTTTTAGAGAAATTATAGTAAGTAAGTAATTTTAATAAGTACTTACTTATAATTAATAAATATAATACAAGACTGTTACTATGTTGGGCAAAATATGTCTGTTGATCATTACGATTAAAAGTTTTAGATTTTTTAAATTTGTTTTTTTTTATGCGTAAAAAACAAAACGGTATTCCATATTTGGTTACTTTCTTCTACATGTTCATAAAATATAATACTTACTCATTTCATCGGCTATCATCACATCTGCTTCAGTGTCTGGTTGTGAACTTAAATTTATAATTCCTCTTCAATTCGAATATATTGATTGAAGGTTTTTTTGATTCGTAGTATCAAAGAGTTCAGCCAACTTTTTTTGAAAAAGAGACTGATTTTTCATCTGAGCTGGTGAATTTTTTCTGCTTTTATTTTTTTTTAAACTTTTCCACTTACAATGTAAGCCTAGCAATTTTTTTACAGCGTTTTCTCTTCCACAAACAGTCAATCCATCAGAATACCATTGCTTTTCAACTTTAACTATGGTATTCCCTGCACTTTGTTTAATTGTCTCCTTCAATACAACATGGTGATAAAAAAACACAGACATAACCTCTTTAACGATAGGTAATTAAAAAAATAGGCTTGCAGCTCATTTTTTAATTAAAGGCAACAAGTTTTAATAATAAAAATTAAAAATAACTCAGTAAACTTTACTAATACTCGAATATAATAATTAAATACACATCAAACAACCCAAGATCTCACACAGTATAAACAAAGTTGTAAAAGATTGTTGTTACCTTAAGTATTATTTACATGTAAATAATGCCATAGAAGTGGCGCTATGATCGACAACCACAGTGATTTTAGCGGTAAAATACAAAAAAGTAATAAGTTGACTTTAAATAACGAATTAACATTTATTTGACATATTTGACAATCTCTACAGTACTGCCAACTACGTTATTACAAAATGTCGTTTTAGCGCTTTTTATTTGAATCGTGCTGAATCACATAAAATTTTCTCTACGAAATTATCAAAAAAACTCGATAAGATTTACGAAAACTAAGATATTTTATGTTTTTGAGTCATTACTTTGTGATAGAGTATAAGAAATTGTAAAAGTTATCCTCAACTATTTGAGGTTGGACTTTAACCGCGAATAACTTTTAAACGAGTCCACTTAGCAAAAAATCATTTCAGACTTTTTTTGTAGATCGTTAAATTTCCTACAATAATATGTATTTATTTCCACGAGACATTTATCTGTTCCAGTGCATTAAAAATCCAAACAAAAACAAAAAAAATTCTTATGTTATTTAAATGGGAAATCAAAAATCACAATGAGCCACCTCTTAATATTAATATTAAGGGCTGAAACTTTAGCAGATTTTTTTTTTCGTCATCATGGACGATATTTTCGTAGTAGCTAAAAGAAAAAAAATTAAAAGTTTTTTTTGGCCCACCCTAATATATATATATATATATAAATATATATATATATATATATATATATATATATATATATATATATATATATAGAAAGCCGACAAGCGTCAACTGTAGAATACCCTTCTCTTCAAATTACCCACTATCACATAAACTAGCTGCGTATCATTCCATGATACATCGAGCCTTCTCCATCCCTCTCACCGCTGACAACCGAACAAAAGTGTTAAACACCATCAAATCAATTGCCACAGAGAATGGCTTCCCAATAACTTTCATCCAAAAGTTAATAAATAAAAAATGGAGCCAATTCACAAAGTCCCAAAATACCCGAGAACGCCCGTTTCAGATAAAACTTTCGTTTCCCTCACGTACTTTGGCAAAACTTACGAATAAATAGCTAACGTTTTGGGAGAAGAAAATCTACAAGTGGCCTTTAAACCTTCGTCCAAATTATCCCACACATTATTTAATGCCCAAAATCGACCCACTCAAAAAATCTGGCGTTTATGAGATTCGGTGTTCGGAATGCGTCTACGTAGGTCAGACAGGACGAAGCATAACAACTCGTTTTTCGGAACACCCCCGTGCATTCCGTCTTAAAAAAGACACAAGCTCATTCTCTAACCATCGTCTAGAATATAATCACAAATTCCCCGAAATATCTAATCTTAAAATCTAACTGCAACAAACGCTCAAAGCTCCCTCCGTTAATCTCCTAAACGAGCAAACTGACCTAATCTTTCCCCAACTTTTTAATCTTACCCAATCTCCGGCAGATAATCCCTCAACGACAGACAAACAACCCCGCTCCCCACCAAAATTATAGGGTATATATTCAACATCATCATTTTGTTAACTCACTTGAAAATGACCGTCAAACGTCGAAACTTCGAATCGTCGAAAAGTCGTGATATGTGTTGAAATTTGTGGATAAATAACAAGTTGTAACAACATTTTGACATAATATAAGTGTGGTAAAAACATAATGAATTTTTCAATTCGTTCCTCTTGCGGGAAGTGATTCTACTTGAAAATCATTACCTGGGAATTTCTGTTTGATATGTTTTTCCACGTGCTCGCATTTAGTTAGTGTATTGACTTTGCCTACATACACCCACGCACGTCTTACTACTGCACTGAAAGATAATTCCTCCTGAGTGGAAACTGCTTTTCCAAGCGTGAACTTAGTTGTATGAGGATCCTTTAGTATCCTTGTTGATGATTTTCCGAAACGAATGTTGCGATGCACCTCGTAATCATAATCCTTAGTACCAAAAATATGTTTTTTATGTAATTAACTTATTCATCATACACTTTCTGCTATGAATGAGTAATTTTATTTATTTAAAAATTGTGTATCGCAACCTTATCCATTTTATGAAAAATTTCGATAATGCGACTGCATTTTCTACAATGCTCAGGTATTTTCTACAATGCTCATTTTAGGTATCAAGATAGAACAAGGAATATTAATTAGTGCTTAATTTTACAAAAAAATAGATCCTACTAATATACTATAAGGTCTATGGAATAGTCTAGTTTATTCTTGGGAAAAGGACTTTTACAAGATTTACCCCAACCACATTATTAATAACAATAAATAGATTTATTCCTTCAAACTAGACCATCATCCATATACAAATCATGTTAATTACGCATTATAGAAATTTAGAAGGAGTATCCTCAATATTGAGATAAAAATCACGAATCGGAAGAAATCTAACAGAGTCCCACATTTCAAAAATGTTGACCAAATTATGAAGAAGAATTATAAACGTACATTCCTCATGATAAAAAGGAATAATATAAGAAAACTAGAGGAACTTTAGCAACAACATGTCCCATAGTTCTTTCAACTAAGAATTACGTATACAAGTATACAAAAATTAACCTACCAGAAAAAGTGAATACATCACTAGCATTAGGACTAAAATTTAGCCTATTGATGGGAGTAATAGCATGATAATCAAAGACGTAGAAATATGTCTATTACAATAACGAATGGACGAACAAACACTTACAGAATATATAAGCAAATTAATAGACACCATTAACAACTTCATTCTAAAACAAAAGAAGAGGACAAACCACAACCAGATCAACGAGAAAATCTGACAAAGGTAACATAACAGTGATTATGTATAAACAAGAGTACGAACCGGAAGTGACAAAAATGTTGATTTAAGTAAAGATGACATTTATTCAAGAGATTTATCATAAATTGAAAAAAAAAACAACTTCGGCGCTACAATCATACAATGTCTCTGGCTTTTAAAGCCAACAAACTAATAAAAGATTTATTATAAGATGGACTCATCATGAACCCAGAATCATTAATTAGACATACCCCCTAGGTCAGGGATGGCGAACCTTTTTGAATAGTGGGTCAAATTTAGTTCAATTTTAGTTTATTATATTTTTCGTACTAGCTCGTGGGTCACCAGGTCAGTGACATCACTTGGAAAAGAGGAGGGAGGCCAAAGTAGGGTGACCACACGCCCCGATTTTGGCGGGACAGTCCCGCTTTTTGGAGGCCTGTCCCGCGTCCCGCCGATTTTTAAAAATGTCCCGCTTTTTAGAAAATATCTGAATTTCTTATTTTTAATGTAATGTAATATATAATATAATATTTTTCCACATATTCCCATAAAATCTCCTTTTTTAATGTCACTAAATGAAAATATTGAATATCCTCAAATTGAAATGTCCATTCTTCAAGATATTCCAAGCAGTTATTATAAAAATTTCTGACTTCTTTCAGAAAATCCGTCGTTTAATGGCACCTTGTTCTGAAAATTTCATTGGGTGACATTAAAAAAGGAGATTTTATGGGAATATGTGGAAAAATCTTTTGAATATATTAGTAAACATTTTCCTAAGATTAATATTTGCGAAAATGATCTGTTTGATGAGGAGTTATTAGTAAAATTACGTTGCTGATGAAAAAGTTAAATGTTGGTTGTCTGCAAATGTGGAAACATACAAAAATTGGACGGAGTTATTCCTCCATTTTAAACAGAATAATATTATAAAAATATTTTGATAAGGAATATTATTCGCTTTAAAATGAAAATTTAAATTTGTTTTAAAATGAGAAACAGAAAAAACACAGTTGAACATTAAACTTTAAAATCTATATCATGCGTAAAAAATAATTTGATGAGAGAAATAATGAGAAATTTCACGACTTTTTATTAAATGATCCGAATCTATTGCAGTATACGCTAGGATCAAAAATATGACTGTGAAAGAACAACATATTTTTTTTTCGATAAGTCCATATTGATAAAACCAAAAGGCAGAAAAGCGCATGTTTATTATTATTCTTTATCAGGTTATAGTATTTTTTAGCAACCCGCATGGTCTGTCGCAGCACAAACTATATGCGTTTAACGGTTGACTCGCACGGACGCATACGCGGAATCCCCGTGAAAACAAGACAACACAGGTATCTATCCGCGAAAACCTCAAATGCAACATAACCTAACCTAACGTCACCATAGGTGACGGTGTATTGGTTACCACCTGGGGTAGTGCATTTAGCGAGATTTTCCTTCATGCTTAGTTGAAGAATATTCTTCATGGGACAGTGGCGAGCCACTGTCGAAGATACTACCCAAGTTTTTAGGTTGGGAGGCTTGTTATTCGGGATTGTCACCCCTAGACAGGTCGCCTTCTCTACGGCCAAGGAGTCCTGTCCACCCCACTCTTCCCAGGTGCTAGGCTCCATGCCATTGTTTAAGAAAGATATTCAAGGGATACGTATTATATTACTAGGTTCAGATCTGTTTTAGATTTGTTTGTTTATTCATAATTTGTAGTAGGTTTCTTTTATCAAATGTCAAATTAATTAAACGTCAAATTTAGAAATTCATTTCAAAATAGAAATCACTAATTCACTTTGTTTTTACACAATTTTTTTACACTAACACCAATCCAATGTTAACTAATCGTTTTTTACTATAAACTCTCCCTATGAACTTTACACCACTCAAAATACACAATTTCCACGAGCAAATTTTTGCACGTCTAACTTCGGCAGTTGCCTAGCACCGCCCTTATTTGTATATTATCTTAAGATCTCATCCTTGTTATTATTTTATAGTTTATTCTTGGGAATAGGACGATTTTAATAAAACAACAAATAGCGATATTTTACCAACATTTCGGTCTTTTATTTTGAGCTTCAGGGTTACAAGATAAAAATTTAAACATAAACAATTACAACATTATTAAATATTTTTTATCCCTCATAGCTTATATCTATTTAGTAGATATCAATGACTTAAACATAAAACTATAAATTATTGAGATTAAGGTCTGAACATGTTAACTTTAATATAAAATGTTGTCTATACCGCTGTGACAATTGACAAAAATTAATAATTTTTTTATGTTTCGTTTTAAATGTAATTGACTTGACAAATGCTATTTTTGTGTAATTTGTGCTATATTTGTGATTCTGTTATATTGGGTGTTTTTTATGGAGGTTAGTGTGTTAGTAAACACGAGTTATTATGGTATTAAAGTTATAAAAGAATATTGTTAAAGGTACTAATGCCTATTGTGTCTTCTCTGTAATTAATGATGTTATTAGTTTTACTCTGACTCATTTCACTAATGTTTCTTCTTGTTATTTTTATCAATATCAAGAATTTAAAAAATTTCAAAATCAAAGAAATGTCCACCTATAAAGAAGTTTTTTGTAAATTATTAAAATTTATGCAATCGTTCTTATGTTAACCAATGGCTTTTTTTATATATTGCCCAGATTGCCCAATATAACATTTAATACAATTGTGACATGGAATTTTGTATAATGAACCTGATATCATATCTTTTGGTACTCTATCTTTAGTTTTGGTGAAAATCAATTTCCCTATTGTTAGTATCTTATACGGAGCAATCTTGCATCCGAATTTTTTTGTTATCTTGTTAATTTTATCAGTCAAACCTGTAATGTATGGAAATATCTAGTGTTTCATTTTATTGTCATTATTATTGTTCTATGGCTTCTTATTAGGATCTGTTCTTTTTATATGTTAATAGTTGAGTTAGTTCAGTATTTTGGATATTTTTTGCTTGTTAATATTTTCCTAGTAGTATTAATGTTTTGAGTATGAAATTTTGGATGACTGTATGTGATGGCTCTTTTCAACAAATTATTGATAACATTAAATTTTTGGTTGACACTGTTGGCAGTGTGGTTAGAATTAAAGTTAATTATTCTTTTAGAGCTTGAAAGCTTATTATACCAGTTAGTTATGAGTGAGTTATCTTCTCTTATTATCATCAAATCAAGAAATGGGATGATGTTATTAGTTTCTTATTCCAAAGTGAATTTAGGTATCAGTAAGATGGAATCGTCTACATATAATTTCATTAATGGAATTTTGAAATCTAAGATTTGTTCATCAACATATTGGAAAAGGGCATTCACGACAATATTAGCGTATGCCGGGTTAGTGGGAGTTCCCATAGCTGCATTCCTTTTGTTTGTAGTATGAGTTTTCAAAAGTAAAATGGCTACTTTTAAATGTGAATTCTATTAGTTTGATGAATTGTTTTTAAGGTATTTTTGTAAAAAAAATTATGTAGTTCGATTTTCGTAATCATTTTCGTAATGCGCGGGGAATGCGCACAGTGACGGGAACACTATTTGGTCGTTGTCGATGTATTTTATGTTAACCTAGATTTAATCTAGAATTAATCGAGATTCTAAGGTTAGGTTAAGTTATATTAGAGCCAGATAAATCCAGACTGAAATTCCGAGACTTGTCGATTTAAAATAAGAAAAAATAATTCAATTTTAATATACGTTAGAAAATTTATTTCAGTACGTGTATGTTTTTTGTTTAGTGACGCGAGTTATTGCCATAGTAATAAGAAACAGAAATCGTTTAATAATGAAACTCAATCTCATTTATATTGGACTTTTACGAACGATTTGGGTATTTTTACGAATTATAATAATGACATCCTTCACGTACAATAATTTACTTATTAATGTGTTCATTTTGATGTGGGGATACATAAACTAACATTACAGCTGCTAGTTTTCAAATTGACCATTGCATTGGTAGTCACAAGAAACATCTTTCAGAAAGAGAGTTCTTATAACAAGCGTTTTTAGGATGTAGTGCTACTTTATATTCAGATTTTAAGGACAAATATTTGATTAAGAAGCGTATAAATGAGTTAACAATAAGTCGGAATACTTACAATAAATCGGAATCGCGGATTGTTACATATGTGTGTGGTATGATGCATTTACAATAGTGGTCGTAGACAGTGCCGGATTTCTGCCTAAGCCTACAAAGCCCGGGCCTACGGGCCCTGCCAGCCTAGGGGTCCCGGTGGCGGAACCTTTACATAAGCTCAAAAGGCTGGCTCTTGTCCAAAATGCCGTGAAACAGAATATTGATGCCGACTTCTCTTCTTCAATGCGCCAGTACGCAGATAAAATCAGGTATCTATCGCTGTTACTTTTAAGTCGAGCATTAAGCAATGGTGAAATACGACCTCGAGCTTGGCTCATATTTATTTTATAAGAACAAGCGTGCAGTGTTTTGCGCCCCTTGTAAGATGTTATGCCCCTTGTTACGACACTATTAACTAGGAAGAATGCTGGCGGTAGAATTGACTAGAGTCTTATTCTTCAATGGAAAGAAGAAACAAAATACTGGCGTGAGGTTTTGAGGCGCATTGTGGCTGTTGTGAAGTCACTTTCTGCACTATTATTGCCGTTTAGAGGTTCCCATGAAAGATTTGGAGAAAAAAGTAGTAGGAACTATGTTATGATCCTAGAACTTTTGGCTGAGATCTTTTTTTTCTTTTTTGGCTGAGTTTTCTGGACTTACACTCAAAACGACACGGTAACAATGGAAGTGGCACAACATCATATATCTTTCCTCAATAATATGCGATGAAATATGATCAATATCATGGCATTAAAGGTAATAAAGACAATTGTGACGGAGATGCCAAATATTACAAATATACAAAAGCATGCCAAATATTTCTCTATCTCTGTGGACTCTATTCCGGACATTTCTCATGTAGATCAACTTTCTTTCATACTGAGATATGTGTCTGAAGGCGGATGTCCTGTCGAACGATTTTTTAAATTCATTCCAAATTGTAGCCATAAAGCGGAAGACCTGGCGAATTCGTCCTAGAGACATCGCCGATTGCCGGGTGATGCAAATGAAAAACCATCTACGCGCTCTGAGACATCAGGTCTTCTGAATTCATTAGACTCGATGGAAACTTGCTTTTTGTCACTTCTCTGGACTGACATCTTGGAAAAGTTCAACTAGGTACAATTCAAGTAGCAAATCTCTCGAATCTGTTAACATCGACCTGGGTACGATCATTGAACTGTATCAGTCTTTGGTAACACACCTAGAGCACTTACGATCATTACGATTCGAAAGTTATTGAAAAATTCGGTGAAAATACCTTTTCATATGACATGCAGAGGAAACGTAAGCGTAAAGTCCAGTTCGACGAAGTAAAAGGAAACGAGACCGAACTCTCTGGCAGGGACAGATTCAAAATTACCATTTTTACCGTCATTATGGATAGACTAATTTCAGAACTGGGAAGACGCGGATCTGCCTATGAGGAGTTAAGTAAAAAGTTTGACTTTCTTACGAAACTACATCGTTTGGAATACGAAGACATCCGTGAAGGAGCCAGAATAGACTCCTCCACGGATGTCTTCTTACAGATAGGAATTTGGAAAACGACTGTCTGCACCTGCAGGCTCATTTATCATCGAATGATGAAGTTATGGAGTTATCTTCACTGAAGCTATACAAATACTTATCGGAAAAAGGCTTTTTGGACATTCATCGGAATTGCGCTCCGAATTCTGTTGTGTACACCAGCGACAAACCACTCAGCAGAGCGGTCATTTTCAGCGCTAAAGAGAGTAAAGAATTACTTAATATTCTACATAGGAGATAAAAGGCTCAATTCACTCTCTGGAATGTACATAGCGTCAGAAATAATGCGTTCAATTGACAATGATGACGTCAATCGTTCTTTTGCACAGAAGAAAGTTCGTCGTATGATTCTATAAATTTTATAGAATAACGTAACTATAGTAACATAGACTCTATTTTTCTGATGTTTATCAGTCATTAAAGTCGATAAAAATTATATGTTCTGTACTATAGTCCATTTTTTTAAGAATGCAGTATAGGGAAGATAGGGCTTAATTGACCTTGCTCTCTGATTGGTTTAAATCGAGGAGAAGTTCACACCGACGATATTTACTTCTCCATCTCCCTCTAGACTCAACTATACAACATATATATTTGAGGTTTTCGCGGATAGATACCTGTGTTGTATTGTTTTCTCGGGGATTCCGCGTTGATGCTGAGGGTTGGCTCTGAAAAGAACCGGATTCTAGACGTTTCGGCGAACTAACATTCGCCATTCTCAAGACATATATGCGTCCGTGCAGGTCAATATATATATATATATATATATATATATATATATATATATATATATATATATATATATATATATATATATATATATATATGTTGTATTTGAGGTTTTCGCGGATAGATACCTGTGTTGTCTTGTTTTCTCGGGGATTCCGCGTATGCGTCCGTGCGGGTCAACCGTTAGACGCATACAGTATGCGTCTAACGGTTGACCCGCACGGACGCATATATCTCTTGAGAATGGCGAATGTTAGTTCGCCGAGCCGTCGAGAATCCGGTTCTTTTCAGAGCCAACCCTCAGCATCAACGCGGAATCCCCGAGAAAACAATACAACACACACATATATATATATATATATATATATATATATATATATATATATATATATATATATATATATATATATTTATATATGTATATATACATATATAAACATATATATATATATATATATATATATATATATATATATGTATGTGTGTGTTGTATTGTTTTCTCGGGGATTCCGCGTTGATGCTGAGGGTTGGCTCTGGAAAGAACCGGATTCTCGACGTCTCGGCGAACTAACATTCGCCATTCTCAAGAGATATATGCGTCCGTGCGGGTCAACCGTTAGACGCATACTGTATGCGTCTAACTGTTGACCCGCACGGACGCATACGCGGAATCCCCGAGAACACAAGACAACACAGTTATCTATCCGCGAAAACCTCAAATATATATGTTGTATAGTTGAGTCTAGAGGGAGATGGAGAACTAAATATCGTCGGTGTGAACTTCTCCTCGATTTAAACCAATCAGAGAGCAAGGTCAATTATCTTCCCTATACTGCATTCTTAAAAAAATGGACTATAGTACAGAACATATAATTTTTATCGACTTTAATGACTGATAAACATCAGAAAAATAGAGTCTATGTTACTATAGTTACGTTATTCTATAAAATTTATAGAATCATACGACGAACTTTCTTCTGTGCAAAAGAACGATTGGCGTCATCATTGTCAATTGAATGCATTATTTCTGACTCTATGTACATTCCAGAGAGTGAATTGGGCCTTTTATCTCCTATGTAAAATATTAAGTAATTCTTTACTCTCTTTAGCGCTGAAAATGACCGTTCTGCTGAGTGGTTTGACGCTGGTGTACACAACAGAATTTGGAGCGCAATTCTGATAAATGTCCAAAAAGCCTTTTTCCGATAAATATTTGTATAGCTTCAGTGAAGATAACTCCATAACTTCATCATTCGATGATAAATGAGCCTGCAGGTGCAGACACTCGTTTCCCAAAGTCCTATCTGTCCGAAGACATCCGTGAAGGAGCCTATTCTGGCTCCTTCACGGATGTCTTCGGATTCCAAACGATGTAGTTTCGTAAGAAAGTCAAACTTTTTACTTAACTCCTCATAGGCAGATCCGCGTCTTCTCAGTTCTGAAATTAGTCTATCCATAATGACGTTAAAAATGGTAATTCTGAATCTGTCCCTGCCAGAGAGTTCGGTCTCGTTTCCTTTTACTTCGTCGAACTGGACTTTACGCTTACGTTTCCTCTGCATGTCATATGAAAAGGTTCTTTCACCGAATTTTTCAATAACTTTCGAATCGTAATGATCGTGTGCTCTAGGTGTGTATAAAGTGCTCTAGGTGTGTTACCAAAGACTGATACAGTTCAATGATCGTACCCAGGTCGATGTTAACAGATTCGAGAGATTTGCTACTTGAATTGTACCTAGTTGAACTTTTCCAAGATGTCAGTCCAGAGAAGTGACAAAAAGCAAGTTTCCATCGAGTCTAATGAATTCAGAAGACCTGATGTCTCAGAGCGCGTAGATGGTTTTTCATTTGCATCACCCGGCAATCGGCGATGTCTCTAGGACGAATTCGCCAGGTCTTCCGCTTTATGGCTACAATTTGGAATGAATTTAAAAAATCGTTCGACAGGACATCCGCCTTCAGACACATATCTCAGTATGAAATAAAGTTGATCTACATGAGAAATGTCCGGAATAGAGTCCACAGAGATAGAGAAATATTTGGCATGCTTTTGTATATTTGTAATATTTGGCATCTCTGTCACAATTGTCTTTATTACCTTTTATGCCATGATATTGATCATATTTCATCGCATATTTTTGAGGAAAGATATATGATGTTGTGCCACTTCCATTGTTACCGTGTCGTTTTGAGTGTAAGTCCAGAAAACTCAGCCAAAAAAGAAAAAAAGATCTCAGCCAAAAGTTCTAGGATCATAACATAGTTCCTACTACTTTTTTGTCCAAATCTTTCATGGGAACCTCTAAACGGCAATAATAGTGCAGAAAGTGACTTCACAACAGCCACAATGCGCCTCAAAACCTCACGCCAGTATTTTGTTTCTTCTTTCCTGAAGAACAAGACTCTTGTCAATTCTACCGCCAGCATTCTTCCTAGTTAATAGTGTCGTAAGTGCTGACCGGTGTTCGTCCGAATTATCATGTTCCTTTATTCTTTGCACTGCGTTTTTCCAGTTCTTGTACCCTTCATTAGCTAGCGACATCTTACAACGGGCGCAAAACTTGTTCTTATAAAATAAATATGAGCCAAGCTCGAGGTCGTATTTCACCATTGCTTAATGCTCGGCTTAAAAGTAACAGCGATAGATACCTGATTTTATCTGCGTACTGGCGCCTTGAAGAAGAGAAGTCGGCATCAATATTCTGTTTCACGGCATTTTGGACAAGAGCGAGCCTTTTGAGCTTATGTAAAGATTCCGCCACCGGGACCCCTAGGCTGGCAGCGCCCGTAGGCCCGGGCTTTGTAGGCCTAGACAGAAATCCGGCACTGTCTACGACCACTATTGTAAATACATCATACCACACACATATGTAACAATCCGCGATTCCGATTTATTGTAAGTATTCGGACTTATTGTTAACTCATTTATACGCTTCTTAATCAAATATTTGTCCTTAAAATCTGGATATAAAGTAGCACTACATCCTAAAAACGCTTGTTATAAGAACTCTCTTTCTGAAAGATGTTTCTTGTGACTACCAATGCAATGGTCAATTTGAAAACTAGCAACTGTAATGTTAGTTTATCTACCCCCACATCAAAATGAACACATTAATAAGTAAATTATTGTACGTGAAGGATGTCATTATTATCATTCGTAAAAATACCCAAATCGTTCGTAAAAGTCCAATATAAATGAGATTGAGTTTCATTATTAAACGATTTCTGTTTCTTATTACTATGGCAATAACTTGCGTCACTAAACAAAAAACATACACGTACTGAAATAAATTTTCTAACGTATATTAAAATTGAATTATTTTTTCTTATTTTAAATCGACAAGTCTCGGAATTTCAGTCTGGATTTATCTGGCTCTAATATAACCTAACCTAACCTTAGAATCTCGATTAATTCTCGATTAAATCTAGGTTAACATAGAATACATCGACAACGACCAAATAGTGTTCCCGTCACTGTGCGCATTCCCCGCGCATTACGAAATGGAATGATTACGAAAATGGAACTACATAATTTTTTTTACAAAAATACCTTAAAAACAATTCATCAAACTAATAGAATTCACATTTAAAAGTAGCCATTTCACTTTTGAAAACTCATACTACAAACAAAAGGAATGCAGCTATGGGAACTCCCACTAACCCGGCATACGCTAATATTGTCGTGAATGCCCTTTTCCAATATGTTGATGAACAAATCTTAGATTTCAAAATTCCATTAATGAAATTATATGTAGACGATTCCATCTTACTGATACCTAAATTCACTTTGGAATAAGAAACTAATAACATCATCCCATTTCTTGATTTGATGATAATAAGAGAAGATAACTCACTCATAACTAACTGGTATAATAAGCTTTCAAGCTCTAAAAGAATAATTAACTTTAATTCTAACCACACTGCCAACAGTGTCAACCAAAAATTTAATGTTATCAATAATTTGTTGAAAAGAGCCGCCATCACATACAGTCATCCAAAATTTCATACTCAAAACATTAATACTACTAGGAAAATATTAACAAGCAAAAAATATCCAAAATACTGAACTAACTCAACTATTAACATATAAAAAGAACAGATCCTAATAAGAAGCCATAGAACAATAATAATGACAATAAAATGAAACACTAGACATTTCCATACATTACAGGTTTGACTGATAAAATTAACAAGATAACAAAAAAAATCGGATGCAAGATTGCTCCGTATAAGATACTAACAATAGGGAAATTGATTTTTACCAAAACTAAAGATAGAGTACCAAAAGATATGATATCAGGTTCATTATACAAAATTCCATGTCACAATTGTATTAAATGTTATATTGGGCAATCTGGGCAATATATAAAAAAAGCCATTGGTTAACATAAGAACGATTGCATAAATTTTAATAATTTACAAAAAACTCCTTTATAGGTGGACATTTCTTTGATTTTGAAATTTTTTTAATTCTTGATATTGATAAAAATATCAAGAAGAAACATTAGTGAAATGAGTCAGAGTAAAACTAATTACATCATTAATTACAGAGAAGACACAATAGGCATTAGTACCTTTAACAATATTCTTTTATAACTTTAATACCATAATAACTCGTGTTTACTAACACACTAACCTCCATAATTAACACACAATATAACAGAATCACAAATATAGCACAAATTACACAAAAATAGCATTTGTCAAGTCAATTAAATTTAAAACGAAAAATAAAAAAATTATTAATTTTTGTCAATTGTCACAGCGGTACAGACAACATTTTATATTAAAGTTAACATGTTCAGACCTTAATCTCAATAATTTATAGTTTTATGTTTAAGTCATTGATATCTACTAAATAGATATAAGCTATGAGGGATAAAAAATATTTAATAATGTTGTAATTGTTTATGTTTAAATTTTTATCTTGTAACCCTGAAGCTCAAAATAAAAGACCGAAATGTTGGTAAAATATCGCTATTAGTTGTTTTATTAAATTCGTCCTATTCCCAAGAATAAACTATAAAATAATAACAAGGATGAGATCTTAAGATAATATACAAATAAAGGCGGTGCTAGGCAACCGCCGAAGCTAGACGTGCAAAAATTTGCTCGTGGAAATTGTGTATTTTGAGTGGTGTACAGTTCATAGGGAGAGAAGTTTATAGTGAAAAACGATTAGTTAACATTGTATTGGTGTTAGTGTAAAAAAATTGTGTAAAAACAAAGTGAATTAGTGATTTCTATTTTGAAATTAATTTTTAAATTTGACGTTTAATTAATTTGACATTTGATAAAAGAAACCTACTACAAATTATGAATAAACAAACAAATCTAAAACAGATCTGGACCTAGTAATATAATAATACGTATCCCTTGAATATCTTTCTTAAACAATGGCATGGAGCCTAGCACCTGGGAAGAGTGGGGTGGACAGGACTCCTTGGCCGTAGAGAAGGCGACCTGTCTAGGGGTGACAACCCCAAATAACAAGGCTCCCAAGCTAAGAACTTGGGTAGTATCTTAGACAGTGGCTCGCCACTGTCCCATGAAGAATATTCTTCAACTAAGCATGAAGGAAAATCTCGCTAAATGCACTACCCCAGGTGGTAACCAATCCACCGTCACCTATGGTGACGTTAGCGGACCTTCGGATTCCGGGGAGTCCGCACCAACATGCTTTAAAAATGAGTCGGAGCATCCTGAAATCACCAGACGTAAACTCAGATCAAGACGGCAAAGCTTCTTCGCAACATTTAATGCCAACTCATTGCAAAAAGTGGGAAAACTGAAACATTTGACTGATTCACTAACACGACACAACATAATACTGACAGCAGTACAGGAAACCAGATTTACGGACGAACATGCCTTCGAGTCCCAAGGCTACAGAATCCTCAAAGGAAAAGTGGGTCAGCGGGTAATGAAGAACGTACCCCACTTATTTACTGGATTTATAATCAGTCACAGAATACTGGATTCAGTCACCGATTTTACCTCCCCGAGTAGTCGTGTATCCATCCTCTCTCTCAAATGCGCAAACAAGGGCTACAGTAGGGTCAATGTACATGCCCCAATCAACCAGGACAACAGACGCAATCCAGACAGAACTGATAAATTCTGGGAAGACTTAGAAGATATTATCTCTAAACTTCCAGAGAGACACACCGTCATACTGCTTGGTGACTTCCATGCTCAATTGGGAAAAAATACAGAAATATATTGGGCAATTATCCGGCGCATAAGCGAACCAACCGCAACGGAGAACGATTGGTGGATCTGTGTAGGACTTTTGGGCTGATCATGAAGTCTACAGCCTTCAAACACTTGCCAAGGAAGCAGAAGACTTGGATTTCACCTAATACACATCTGGGTAAATTCCAGATAGATCATGTGGCCATTTCAAAAATTCGCAAATTTCAATTCGCAAATCTCAAAAGGAAATACAAAACGTGAAGGTACTAAGAAGCGCCAATCTGGACTCAGACAACTAGACCACAAGATAAAAATAAGACTCCAGCCTAGAAACACTAGATTACACAGAACCTCCAAAATGGTAAAATTTGACGTCGAGCGACTCAAGAACAGTCAAGAACTAAGTCAGAGACTGAACAACACAGACCTAAACAACTGGGACCAACTGAAGGAGACTCTTGTCAAGGCGGCCAATGAACTCGCCCCTCTCGCTAGAAGAAGGAAGCATCCGTAGTGAACGGAAGACTGTGACAATGCAATAGCCCAAAGACAGATAGCCTGGCTGAAGTGGAATTCTAAAAAAACCAAGGAAAATTTGTATACATTTTTGGAACAAAGAAAAGTTACAGCCAAGATAATTTGAGGAACCAAACGAACCTTCACACAAAACCAACTAACCCAAGTCGAAGAGAGCTTTGCTAAGAATAATTCCAGAGATTTCTTTGGAACCTTTAAGTAGGTACTCAGAAAATAGGCTCCGCCAAGCCTCCACTTCAGGGACTCACAAGGCAAACTGGCTTATAACGACAAGGACAACTGCCACCTTTTGGCTCAGTACTTTAAAAATCTACTCAACTGTGACCCACTCAGCGAAGACTTCGACTATAAACAAACCACACCTAACCCGGACGCTTCCTCCTTGATTGGAAGAAGTTAGCCAGATCATTCAACTTCTTAAGAATAATAAGGCAGCTGGAGAGGACTCTATCGTTGCTGAACTGTGGAAAGGTGCTGGAAACAATGCCGTGCGCAAGCTAACCGAGATGATCCAGGACATCTGGGAAACAGGGAAATTACCACCCGATTGGAAATCTGCTTTGATCCATCCACTTCACAAAAAGGGAGATTTTACGGATCTAAACAACTACCGAGGAATTTATCTCTTCCCGGTAACATACAAGATTCTCTCGATGGCGTTACAAACAAGGGCAAAAAATCAGTTGGATAGTCAACTGGGAGAATACCAGGGGAGCTTTAGGAAGACCCGATCCTGTATTGAACAGATCCTCAACTTTCAAACTGTACTTGCATACTCCAAGATGAGAAACCGCAAGGTGGTCGTCACCTTTGTTGATTTTAGAAAGGCCTACGATTCCATCGATAGAGAAACGCTTAACAAAGTACTCCAGGAACTAGCACTAGACAACAAAACCCGCAGACTAATCCTAGAAACTTTGACCAACACCCATTCCAAGGTTAAATTTAGAAGCGAGATTAAGAAGGTTAAATTTCAGAAAGCTTTGAAACAAAAACTGGAGTGAGACAAGGAGATGGACTCTCCCGACTTCTCTTCAACTGTGTCCTTGAAAAGGTTATGAGAGAATGGCGCAAGGAACTGAACAATTTGGGTGCTCAAAGTGGTATCTACCTGAGACGTAAGAACGATGGAATGGTTGCAGATTGCCTGGCTTTTGCAGATGACATGGCACTGTTTGCTAATTCTCTTGAGATGGCAACAATGCAGGTAAACTGTCTCAGAAAACAGGCTGCCAAAGTGGGTCTTCAAGTGTCGCTGGAGAAAACAGAATTCTTCACCAACATTAGAGAAGCAAACAGAGAGATGTTACTAGAACAGGGAAACATCAAGAGGACTGAGAAATTTAAGTATCTCGGCGAATGGATTGAACCCAACTTATCAGAAAGAGCATCATTATCCAAAAGAGTCAGCAAGTTAGAACTAGCCTATCGGCTGACTAAGAACACTTACAATAGGAAATGCCTGTCACGCAACCTGAAACTTAAGCACTACACATCAGTCTTACGACCAGAAGCCCTATATGCCATGAATGAATGAAGCCCTATATGAAATTGGAAATCAGAGAGAGGAGAATCCTAAGGAAGATCCTAGGCCCGGTGAAGGAAGATGGGGAATTTCGAAGACGGCATAACTCTGAGCTCTACGAACATATTGAGATGCTCTCTGACTGTGCAAGGAAAAGAAGGGTAGCTTTCTATGGCCACATTGGAAGATTGCCTCGAAACCGACTAACCAACCGTCTGTTCACCTTCTGGCAAAACTGAAGAAGCTTCGTACCACTTGGTTGACAGAGACCGAGATGGATATTAAAGAACTGGGAATAACAGATCTCAAAAACAGACAGTCTGTGAGACGCACCCTAAAGGAAGTTCGTAGATTTCAGGAAAAACCTCGAAGGAAAGGTACCCCCTGGACAGAAGAGAGAAAGGAGTTACACCGGCAGAAGATGCGACAATACTGGGCAAAGGTCAAAGCCCAACAGTTGAACAAGCGTGGTCCAAAGTAGGCCTATTCGAAACAAGAAGAAGAATAACAAGGATAAGATCTTAAGACTGTAGTCTATGGGATGTTTCACAAACCATTTTAATCACCACAAGACTAATTACGCCTAATATACCAATATTAGTACATAGCATATCTGGTTTTCATTTGCAGTGTCTACTCATATAGTTTAAGTGTATGTACAAAATTAATACCTGCCGACAATTTAGCAGGTTTGATCTAGGAAAGAGATTTTGTTTACAATGGCTATAATAATCATTATTCTATACTTATTATTATTATATTTATATACTAAAATATTGACTCTACTAATAAGAAAATATATTATTAAATAGGGCTACTTTAGCTCATGAAAATTCGTCTTATATGCTTTATACTATTTTAACATACGTATTAAACAAATTCACGTTATAATCCATACTTACACTGAATTGAAAAATTGACTATGTTTTAACCACAGTTTCTTCACAGTTATATAAATTTAAACACTTAACACCACTCGAGTTTTGACTGGTAGATGTCATTTCAAGTGGATTACAAGTTGATGAATGATTGGAGAATTAGGGAATTACCTGGAGACGCTTGTTCAAGATTAAAGAGTTACGAAAAGAGTAGGTCAACTTGTTCGTTAAGAGGGATTAAGGGACGGAGTACGGATATGTTTGAAAATTTCTAATGACTCTAGAAGATTAAGCCTATGTTGCCATTATGCAAGATTTTCAGATTATCTATTTCCGGAAATGTTCTGAAAACTGAGTTGGAAAACTTCGTTCTGTCTGGGTATACACTATTTCGTTCGGAACAATGAATTTCATATATGCCGCATTTTTTGAGGGGGTCCATTTTGTCTTTAGCATTACACAATAGGACAACTTTGGAGAGGGCTTAAGAACTACTTGAATACTTAAGAGCTACATGGTGCATGCGAATTTTTCAGAAATATTTCAACGATGTCCTTCCGCCGGAAATTGCCGACATTCTCAAACCAAGTTTGCACGTTTCGCTTGCACGGTGCGCCCCCTAGAGCCCTGAGAATTGTCGCTCATTTTTCGCGTGTCATATTTCATCCGTTTTTCAACTTTAGCAACTTTTACCGCGGCAATTCGCAAGTTTCAACACTTCTGCAATTGTAGAAAATTTCGCTTCTTCGCCGGCTGCGGTTCGTTGAGGGCGAATTTTACAAAATTCCTCAAATTACGTCTTTCGTCGTTTAAGTAAAAATCGGAATTTTCTTACCAAGACATTTACGCTGCATGGAAGAAAAGCAATCGGTGGTAACACTTTTCCGCACTTTCACCTGCAAGTCCCGTCGCAAGATGATTCCAATTTTCGATTTTTTTTCCGCATTATCTGAACAAAGATTTCATCAATAAAACACACCGGTGCTACTGGCGGGATGCAAACACAAACGTCAACCCAAACGTCAGTGAGTTGAAATCTACTGCGACCGCTGAAAAATTGGTTTTCGGACAAAACTCAGACTTTTCGAACAATTCTGACTGAGAAGAGAGCCCCAAGCAAGTTTCACAGCAAAGTTTGTTCTTGAAATCAGTGAAAATCATTTTGGCACATATTAGTGGAATTATGTGCCAAAATATTTGTGGTTATTTAAACAGTTTTTCTATTCCGCGTTTTAAGTATTTAGTTTCCTCATAAACGTTTTTTTTTTGTAACAAACAAATTAACAAGTATTTTATTTATCCTAGGTGAAAAATTGAAATCTCTGACCACGTTTCTGATTTAAATTGATGGTTGGTTTCATTAAAACAATGTTTTAATAGGTTCTACACCATGTGGAACAATAAAATTGTACACGTTTCTAGAGAAAAAAATGATATGTCTAATAACTCAATATCTAACACATCATTTTCGAAAAATATTTTATCTGGCGGCGTCTGCCGTAAAATGTTGGAATTCTTCATTGACGTCTGAATTCATTTAAAAAAATATTTTAGTAAGTTTCACACCACGTGAAACAATGATATTGCACACATATGCAGAGAATTAGTAATTCTATGATATCCCCCAGTTATTTTTACAAAATATTTTATCCGGCGGGGACCGCCGCCTCTCAAACTCAACGCAGCACAGAAGGCAACACATTCTAATAACTATATTTTGAAAACTGCAACAGATCAAATCAAATCAAATCAAGATCAATTTTATTTCTCTGAGGATGTAAATATTACATATGAGACAAGTCAAGCTAGAATATACATAAAACAAGCATAAAATATAAGATTAATAAAAAAACAATTAAAGAGAAACTATAATATACTATCAACAAAATCATTAACGCTATAGAAATTAACGCTATAGCTATAGAAACAGTTATCAATTAGGAACAATTTTAGACTGCTTCTGAACGATATATAGTTTGATTTATTTTTAATATCTCTAGGTATAAGATTGAAGATCTGAATGCCGATACGATTGGGTGCTCCTTTTGTAACGGTTTTTAACAGTTCTAAGATTCTGGAAATTTCTAGTTTTGTACCCATGACTATTCTTGTTAGTGCTTATTGTATGTCGGTTTTTGAACCGACTTTTGGCAGTGTTGACAGAACGCAGAGTTTCTAAGAAAATATCAACCAGTAGTATCAGTGTGCAGTACAAGAGTAAGTACTTTTGCCGGATATACTAGTAGATGTACTAGTGCCGGATTATTGGAATGTTAAAGATTACTGGATTGTATCGAAGAATTCATAGTAAATCACGAACAAAACTCATCAAACTTATAGGCAACCAAATGTACGCATTCTCCTCTCCAAAGGAAGGAAATTCAAAATAAAATTAATAGTCAGCGATATAGAGATAAGAATAAGAAAAAAACTGTTGCAATAGTTACTTCAGAAATTTCTGAACATCGAACAATCACAGCTGAGGAGGAAAAAATTAAACGTCGTAAAGAATATTCCAAACAAAACAGTCTGCGGTACAGAGAAAATAAAAGAGCTACTACTAATTTGATTAATTTACATATAGATAAATCTTCAAAAGCAGTTATAGGCATGTTTCTAAAAGTCAAAATTTCCATAACTCACAAATTGCAGACCCATCAACAAGAAATGTGCCATATATCCTATCAATTCATTTTGCTGACCTATTAACACAGAATCAACCAAACATTCCAGATTCAAATTCATATTATGATGATGACATTAAGAGTCATTCTCCTTCACAAGTGAGTTATGTTCCAGAATTTCATAAACCAATACTAACAAACTATTGTACCAAATTTGATTAATTTACATACTGATAAATCCTCAAACCCACTTTTAAGGCTATTTTTTTCAAAAGTTTTCACTTCAGTCGGCAGTGCCTGACTGCCTATATTTTTTTTTGTTATTAGGGCATTTATACATTGATCATTCGCATTCGCAACCGAAAATTTTTTTTTACAAAAACCGACATACAATGAGCACTAACAAGAATAGTCATGGGTACAAAACTAGAAATTTCCAGAATCTTAGAACTGTTAAAAACCGTTACAAAAGGAGCACCCAAACGTATCGGCATTCAAATCTTCAATCTTATACCTAGAGATATTAAAAATAAATCAAACTCTGTATCGTTCAGAAGCAGTCTAAAATTGTTCCTGATTGACAACTGTTTCTATAGCTATAGCGTTAATTTCTATAGCGTTAATGATTTTTTTGATAGTATATTATAGTTTCTCTTTAATTGTTTTTTTTATTAATCTTATTTATATATATATATATATATATATATATATATATATATATATATATATATATATATATATATATATATACAAGGAAGCGTAAGAATTTTAAACTTTTTGAAGTGGGGCTTGAAGGAAATGGTACTTTTGAGGCCGGCTAGTGATCTGAGCAGCCTTTTTTTGAGCAGAAATACTCCATGTGATGCATTCGATATTCCCCACACCAATATGTCATAGGACAAAACGGAGTGGATTTCGGCATAATAAACTTTGAGAAGATTTTTTTCTCCCACAGTTTGACGCACTTGACGTAGCAAATATGCCTTGCTGTGCAGTTGCTTGATTATTTTCTCAGTTGCTGCGTTCCATTTCATGTTTTTCTCTAAGTAGATAACTAAAAATTTCACTTTCTTCTCTCTTTCAATTTTGCAGTCTCCAATTTCAAGTAGAATATCATTTGAGGGCATCCTTCTACTACAATGAAACAGTACATAACTAGTTTTAGCGATGTTAAGGTATAAGTTGTTAGCGCAGAACCATTTGAACAGTTTTTGTAGAATTGTATTTGCTTGTATGGTAGTTTGTGCCAAGGATCCCTCCGAGATTATCAGACTTGCGTCATCAGCGTATAATGTGCAGTATTTTTGACCAATAAACTATATCATATCTGCTGTATACAGAGAAAATAGCACATGTGCTAAAATACTCCCTTGAGTGCACCCACGTTAACAACGCTAGTCTTTGACAATCCTATCTTCTCAGTTGAATTAATTTTGACATATTTTTTCCTGTCGGCTAAATATGACCTGAACTTGTTCTTGTTTTACCTCTAATTTCATAAGAGTCCAATTTCTGCAATAGTATGTGAGAGACGCAATCGAAGGCTTTAGAGAGGTCGCAGAAAACACCCACTGGGAATTTACCTTCATCCACCTCGCATACTATTTTGTTGTAGAGTTCGTTAATTGCTGTAGTGGTAGATTTTTTCCTGCAAAAGCCATGTTGTTCATTTGAAATAAGGTTATGCTTTGTTATAAAAGGCATTAATCTGTATTCCATGGAGTATTCTAGTATTTTAGCTAATACTGATACCAACGAAATAGGCCCGTAGTTGTTTTTATCCAAGCGGTCTCCTTTTTTGAATACAGGAATCACAAGAATTGAGGTTTTTAATATTGCAGGCACCTTTTCAGAAGAAAATGAACAATTGATGATATGGGTAAGAGGTTCGATTAATTCAAATTGGAAGTCTTTGATGATATTTCCGGGGAATGAATCCGCGCCGTAAGAGGATGTGTTTTTTAATTTGTTTAGAATTATTGACATCTCGTTTGGAGTGAGTTCTTCCAGATACATAGTTTTGTCATTTATGAATAAGTGATCGTTGTCTATATTTATAGATGGTATGTTCTGAACAATTAATTCCGGAGCCGCTTTCAAAAAGTCATTAAATATCGAAGCTATAGCATCTGGATCTTTTGAAATAGTCTCATTACATTTAATATTGATGTCTTGTTTGATCCGTGATTTGTTTGACAGATCATCAACTATATTCCACAGGGTTCTTTTTTGATTGCTGGATTTGTCCAATTTGCTTTATATAATAGTTTCTTTTAGTGGTAGCTATTAAATTGTGATGGATTCTCTTCTTTAACGAATAAAATTCTTTTAATATTGGATATTTCCTTTGAATATTATATAGGTTTTTCAGACATCTACTCGACAATATTATCTGTTTAGTGATACAGGATTTGGATCTTAATAATAATGTTCTCCATTGGACAGTATTTGAAAATATAGTATTGCAATAGATGAATGAATGCGTTGTTGGTCTTCTGTTCGCAATCGCTTAAATTGTATACTTCAGTCCACGATTCCTTTTGCAGAGCTTGTTGCAGATGAAGTTTATTAGCAGCACAAAAGTTTCTAGCATAATAAAAGTGTTGCTTTGGATTAGTTTTAGAAAACGAACCATTTAAACTATAGCTATTAATATAAACTTGTGATCTGATAATGTGTTATCACCAACTGTGACTGTGACAGGATAGTTTCTCTTCAAAAACATATTGTCTATGATACTGGATGATTTTAGTTACTCTGGTGGGCACTTTAACTTTATCATCAAATCCATAGGATTGTAACATGTTTATAAGGTTACTCTTTTCTTTTGACTCTCTTTCAAAGTGGATGTTAAAATCCCCAAGAACAAAAATAGTTTCATATTTAATAAAATTAATATTTCCCGTAGGAGGTCTATATATAGTGATTATAATTATGTTACCCAATCCAGATTTCCACACAATCCCACACATTTCGATGTGTTTCTCTACCGATTTTCCTACGATGTCCAATATATTGCTACTACTGAAAAATTGTTCCAGCTAATTTGTCAGTCAGCTCATCAGTCAGCCAGGTTTCAGCTAGACAAATGAAGTACGGATTATAATCGGACGTTAGTACCTGAAGTTGCAGGAGTTTATTTTATATACTTTGAGCATTTAAGAGTATTCAATTTTCTAAGCAATTATTTTTAATTTCTCGGAAGTTATTATTAGTAGGTGAAGATGTCACAAAATTGCATCTATTGTGATCATTCATTAGTTCCGTTCCTTCGTCTTTTGGAGGTTTGATAAAAAACGATTAATTCTTGTGTACTGTGGCCAGATTTCCGGGTTTTGTGCATCTTTTAATTGTTAAACTCTGCCAAACATGTATTTTACACTGTTTGATAAAGCAGATTTTCTTCTAAAACCCGTTTTTGGTGAGGAATTTTGTTTGCTAACCTCCAACCATATTCTCCATTTATACCCATATAAATTGAAAATCGATATTCAGATTTGCCCTTGAATTTTTTTTTGCTTTTTTTATTTTTTAGTATTGTGACTAAACCAGAGATTATAATAATAATGATAATTAAATAAACATAACATTATAAGAAATACATTTGTTACATCAAACATATTTTTCTTAAGAGGAAACTGAAACAAATTTTTGTAGTCATAGATAAATTATAGTACATAACCCGAGTTGTAAGGCAATTACGTACTCGCAGAATTACGCATTCCCCGCTACTTTGGTCGGGCGTAACTGTTCCGCTCGTACGTAATATGCTTCTTTCAACTCTCGTTACGTAATATACTATTAATATTAGATTATTCTATCACAGTATTATTGAGGTGCGTATTATAAGTATACGTTCAATGGGGTTCTTAATGAATCTGAAGTGATAGTAGTTAGTGTATGTGTAGTGTATAATATTCTAGCCATATATTAAATAAATATTCTGCAATAAAGTTATTTTTGTGTAATTGACTGTTTAATCGGTATTTATTACAAAACCAAATCTTTTCTTATCTTATAGACTTTCTAGGTAGGAATGATTGGTAAGAAAATTGTACCTTATATTTAATAATGTACTCGAATTGGATCTTCAATTCAATTTCTATGTAAAATCTTCTGTTTGAAATTAAAAATTTTGAGTCCATTCTTATGTTAGTTAGCACCACTGAACTGACTCTCTCTATCATTCAAATTATTTCTAGAAACAAATGATTTTCTTCAAAATAGGTTTATTAGATATTTTTCCATAAACTGTAGCAGAAACTTAATAGTTATAATATTGTCTTCTCGGTTTATATACTTCTGGCACAGGTTCACATAATCAATGTGTATTCAATTTCTGATTTACTACTTGGGGAACCATCTTGAAATCCTCTGACTATATTAGTCTCAAGACAGACTAGACTAGACGGACAAGGCTAGAGGCTTAAAGTAGATAGACAACAATGGCCAGGTAGAATGGATCATGCTACCATTTGCCGGACCGGAAAGATTAGTCAAACACCACTGAATAGATAAGGATACATATACAAGGTTAAATTGACTAAACCACGAGACGGCAGACATTTAAGTGAGAAGAGCCGTGATATCAAATAAATAGAAATAACAATAGTATGACAGAGCCAATATTTTCGAAAAAAAAAAATTCTCAGACGCTTCCTATTTTATAAATTATGTTGTATAGCTTATAGTTACAGTTACTTGGATCCCAATTTTATGTTGTAGTTAATTCAATCTAGTTAATGCACATATTAGCTCATTTAAACATTGTTAATATTTTTGGAAATTACATAAGCGTCAAATTCAATTTTCAAAAGTCGCGACGATTGCTTCTTAGTGTTAACACTACATTGATGCACCGTATATACCTTTAAATCTAATTTAATCTAGTTTATTTATTCTATTAAATCATTACAAAACTCCTTGTAATTATACTGAATTATATTTAAAAATATTGTCATTTGATTGTGACACTATTTTTGTGACACTAATAACTTTGAATAGCTTGTATCTTAGTGCGTTCCAACTAGTGTTGTAACGGAACTCCGACTCCGCATACGCAAGAGCGGAACTTCCGCAGGAAATCGTACCTCCGCTTGCGCTTTCGCCTCCGTGTTTTCGGAGGTTTGTTTAAGTTACGTCAACGCGCAAAGAACGACACTTGGAGACGCGCCGTCGCGCATGAAATGGTCGTCGCAATGACGAGGCTTGCGCAAGAAGTGGTCATATTTGTGTTCGTGTAGCGGGAAAGTGATATAATATCTACCAAAATTATAGGGAAAGATATATAATATCTACCAAAATTAGTCAAATGCTTAATAAATTTCTAAAAGTGTCATTCACCACGGACATTTGGTCTGAGCCAGCTAATGTGTCGCTTTTGAGCCTAACGGCACATGGGATTTCTGTGGACTTCGCGTGTAGACAAATTGTTTTAAATTGTTGCTCACTTCATAGTCGCCATACCGGTGATATAATTTGTGACCATTTCAGGATGATGATGCGGGATTGGAACATCCAGGGCGAGCATTTGCATTGCTTTGTTAGAAATGGTGGATCAAATATGGTCGCAGTAATTTATTTGGCGAATGTGCCTAATATGAGTAGTACAGTCCACCAATTTCAACTGTGTATTGGGTTCAAAAACATTATTCAATAACTAATCGAAGACATCAATTCCAGATTCTGTGACCTTCCAAGCTATACACAGTATTCGATACAGTGTATTGCTTTGAAGCTATAAATTAAATGCTAGATACTTGGACCCAAGGTATAAATTAAAGTTTTTTAATGTAATTATTAAAAAACAAGTCTAAACGATTACGCTTGGTAATGCTGCATGACTTTTTGATATATTGCCATAATGACATTAATATTTCAATATCTGCAAATAAAATTGGTGATGACCAAGCTTCTGCAAAATTTTACCACCAACACAAAGTGTACATACAAATCTTGCTGACATCCTGAAAATAGCAGTAGAGATGAAGAGGAAACAACAAATGGCGGCATGGTATAGCGACCTTATCATATGAAAATCACTAATAAATGAATAAAATAAAGATAAAAGACTGCAACTAACCGAAAATAATATCCCTTGTTGTGGTGGAGATATACCATTAAATAGATAGTTCTTGTTCCCATTGTTCTCACTTACTTGTTGTCACCGCCAAGTGCAGTACCAAGTAAACAATTATTTAGGTGAGCTGGTTTAATTTATGAACTCTTAAGAAATCGTTTGGAGGGAGACAGAGTTGCAAAACCTTTCCGCAAATATAATTTTGCTGTTCTTAATTTTGATGACCAGTCCCAAGCCGGGAAAAAAGGAGGAGGGTTTAAACAATGGGCTAGCAACCCATTTTTCGCAAAAGAAAAGATATGCTAAAAATTTCGATAAACAGCCTCGGAAATACGACGGAACAAAAAGACGACGAATGCTTCGAAAAAGGACTATGAGACTGGCCACATGGAATATTCAAGGTATAAGAACCAAGCAAACTGAGGTCTTCCGAGAACAAAAACAAAACAAAATAGATATATGCATCCTCACTGAAACAAACAAAATGGAAAAGGGAGTGTAGACATAGAGGATTACATTCATTTGTATAGCGGGGTAGACAAAAGCGAGAGAGCAAAAAGATGAGTTTTTATTGCTATTCACAAGAAATTCAGAAAGAACATTAAAAGCTGGGGAGAAGAAGATGAACAGATTATAACAATGGACATATATACAAATGGCAAAACAATAGCTATTATAGGAATATATGGCCCAAGTGACGATGCTAATGCCAGCACAAAAGATGCTTTCTATGAGAAATTAAAGGATGTTCTGAAAAATACTGGTCACACTAAGGAAATTTGTATACTAGGAGACTTTAACGCAGAGTCGGAAGAAAAGAAAACAATACAGTGGTGGGGAGATAGGGAGAAAAACGGGTGAATAGCAATGGAGAAGGTCTCTTGGACCTATGCCAAAGTTTAGATCTTAAGATTATGAATGGGTTCTTCCAGCATAAAGAAATTGATAAATTTACATGGATACAACCAAAAAAAAAGCTGCAATCAATAATTGACTATCTGATCCAGCCACAAAATACAAAACTAAAAACAAATGACGTAAGGGTCTATCGTAGCGCAGATTGTGGTTCAGACCACTACATGGTTGTAGAAAAAATCACCATAATGTATAGAAGAAACACCAATCAAAACAAGTGTGAGAACGACATTGAATCCAGACCTAAAGTGACCAAATATAATATTGACAGCTTAAAGAACGAGTCTACAAAATTTTTATACAAATTGAGACTAGTTGCGAAACTGAGTAATATGGGTGAAACAGGAACAATAGAACAGTAGCAGATAGTCAATGCATGTATTCATCAAGCAGCAAACGAAGCTTTAGGATACTGTGATCAGAACAAGAAATCGAATCCTGAATGGTGGACCAACGACATAAGAGACATTATAAATGAAAAGAAAAGGGCCTATATAACTTGGTTAAGAACAAAAGGTGAAGAAGACCGAAAAGCGTATGTCAAACTAAACAGAGAAACAAAGAGAATAGTGTCAAAAAAGAAAAATGAACTCTGGGAAAGAAAATGTGAAGACGTAGAGAGGTATCTGGGAGGCAGTAGAGTAGCACACGCATGGAAGTTTATTAAAAATATACGAAAAGAAAGAAAAGAAAAGGGAAATATAAACCTGATCCAAATCAAAAAATGGGAAGAACACTATAGGACGCTACTGGCAGAAAGCAGGAAAGAATTTTTAGGAGAGATTGACGAAGTTATTATCAATAACGAGATTGAAATACATGGTAATGCTGCTGGACCTGGAGACATTCCTATTGAACTGATAAAAAATGGACTAGATATACTAATAGAAAAACTTGTAGATATTTTTAATAAATGTTTAGTCGAAGGGCAGGAGATTCCAAAAGATTGGAATTTAACATACATCAGTTCCATCTAGAAGAAAGGAGACAGAAAGGTATGTGGGAATTACAGAGGGATAAGTGTTACAAGCTCATTAGGAAGGTTGTATGGTCGGATAATGAAGAAAAGAACTGAACGGGAATACAAGGATATAGATGAGCAGAGTGGCTTCCGGGCAGGAATGTCCTGTATGAACAATATTTATACTCTCTAGCAAATAATAGAGAAGCGTGTAGCTCGAAACCTTTCTACTCATCTTGTCTTCATTCATCTTGAAAAAGCCTACGATACGGTACCTTTGAAATTGCTATTTAATATATTGACGAGAACGGACATAAAGAGAGGATATATCAGAGCCCTACGCAATAAATACAAAAATCCACAGAGTATAGTGAAGACTCAAAATATTTTTTCAGAATCATTTCGAGTAACAAAGAGCCTTAATCAAGGATGCTGCCTTTCCCCTACTCTTTTTAAAATTTATATTCAAGAAGTGCTACAAAAAATGGAGGAAGAAATGTTCAGGCATGGGAATTAAAGTTGGGAACAACTACCTGTATAATTGCGCACTGAAGAAGATGTAGTCTACATGTTAACAAAACTTAAAGATGAATATGAATTGGCAGGAATGAAAATGAACGTAGCCAAAACAGAATACTTAAGAGTAGGTGAAGAAGATGAAGATGCAGATCTGCAGTGTATTATATCAAACAAAGGCTCATCTGCCCAAGATATACGACGCAGGGCACAACAAGGACAAATACATACGGGTTTTGAATCCATTACTTTGGCCCAATCGAATCCCCCTAAAAACCAAACTGACACTCTACAGAGCAATCGTAGCGCCAATATTAAAATATGGGTCAGAATGTTGGCAGTTGACGGAATCAGCAAGGAAGAAGATAGACGCCGTATAAATGGATTTTCTTAGAAGATCATGCCGAATATCTAGGGCAGAACACATACCAAATGTAGAAATTAGACGACTTACATTTAGAAAACACAAAACAACTGAAAGAATAGAAACAAGGCAGCTTATATGGTATGGACATTTGAGGCGTATGTAAGAACACAGATAGCCAAAAAAGGCCTTTAAATACTCTCCTCCGAATAAGAGGAAACGAGGAAGACCAGCTACCACATGGTTAGATGGAGTTATAGCAACAATGAGGGACCGGGCAATCAAGCCCGCCAAAGCACTTCACCTCAGCGTCCGCCTCTGCTTCCGCTAAAAAGAGCTCCGTTACAACTCTAGTTCCAACTCATTCCAATATCTCATTTTGTTTGATTATTTGATATCTCAATTTTGTAGATTGTAGTGTATTAGGAGCATAGGTGGGCATTAACTCGTTAATCCGTTAATCGTTAATTAACGAAGTTAACAAAATGCTTAACTTATTAACTTTTAACTTAACTCAAAAAAATGTTAACTCTCTTGTTCACTTCCGTTAAATTGAACTTCCGTTAACTTTAGTACGTTACATTGGATGTTTGTTGACATGTTGTCATTTTTTGTTTGAATTACGCACCACGCGGGCAAACTAGCGCGGCCCGGAGCAACAGCAACCGCTCAAATGAGCAAAAATCTACAGCCGAGAAACTACAGACCCGAAAAAAAAATAAAGCGACCCTGTTGATTATTTGCTCTGTGCGAGTGAATACGACAAGTTATTATAACCTGACTTTTTTAGCGTTAGCGTCATTTTTAACCGACTTCATTTGTATTTTATCATTCTTCATTTATTTATCTTTTCGTTTGTGTTGGTTCTTGGTGGAAATAGTTGATGGTTTAACATTTAGAAGATTACATCATGAACACTACTACTTCTACTCAAAGTTCGCAAAGCTCTGAAAGTGAAACTGAATCCTAATGATCTGAATCAAAACTTGAAGAATATTTGGTGAGAACTTGGCTAGACTTAAATTCAAAAAAATATTTTTTTTTAATATATAGTACTGCAATCTCATCAAGGGCCACAGTGGAACTTTCTCTTGCCACAGTTGGCTCTTTTCAACTGGGAAAGATATTTTGAGAGCTAAACGCTCATCACAGTTAGATGGCAATTTTAATCTGCTTATGTTCATGAAAGGCAACATAAACGTACAACTAATGACAAATTATGAATAATACAATAAATAGCCTGTTTCTTCCATATTAGTCTTCCATAGTAGGTGTGTATATGCTCTGCTACCCTTACGAACCAGGGCGGGTCGCTACTGACGCTTGTAATAATTAATTCAATTAATCTATCTACTTGTGTTTGTGTATTTACCAATGTATCCCATCCCAAAAGGTACCAAAAGCAGTATACGTTTTGGATGGTTAACTTTTAATGGTTATCTTTAACTTTCGAAAATTTTCGAAATTTTAACGCTTTAACGATTAACGAAATTAACTTTTTTATTAACGAGTTAACGATTAACGAAGTTAACTTTTGGATTAACTGTGCCCACCTATGATTAGGAGTTATGAACATTTTTTACTGACAATGTTTTATGATTACGTAAATGAAGTAAATATGATATATAAACTCGAAGCTTAACTTCTTGAACGAGGAACAATGGAGTGTTTCATGTTTGAGGAGCCGCATATGTCTAAGCAAAGGGCTCCATTGGGCTCGAGAGCCACGTTTTGCCGACCTCTGGGCTAGACCCAGAGGAATTCTAAGAGCCGTCACATATTCATGGTGCTTTGTTTAAAAAAAGCGCGCTTAGCACAACGTTTATTTTCAAGCATATCACAATGTATATATTTTATTCATAATATATTTTAATTCACCGAGATCGAACCGATTTCAAGATAATAATTTGAAGCAAACTGTAGCCTGAGGACCGGTCCCCTACAGACGCAGAATCTATGAAAAAAGTCACGGGTATCACTCCCTATCGACGCCCCTGGGCTAGACAATAGTTCAAACATTCGATCAAGGCAAGTCCCTTTGTCAAGTATTCTAATGATTCCGTTGGAATTATTTGTGATTACTCTTCTGTGATTTTCTGAAAAGAAAACTTAATAACAATTTTTCATTTTTTAATAAACTTAATAACAATTTTGAAATTACGTTAAACAGAAAGTTGAGGAATGAATAAGAAATGTAATAATAATACAGTTTTAGATCCCCATATAAACCAAATTAAACAGAAGAAACTTACACAGTTTAAATATTGGTAGGTTTATATGAATGTATATGAAAATATACATATATGAAACTAGGTTAAACATTTTCGATTTTCGATCGTCTAGCTTGGTATCAGCAAATATAAAGGTTAAATTACATAGAGTATTCAAGTATTCCCGCTGCGTTCAATCACAATGTTTTTTGTCCATGCATATGTTACAGCTCGACAACATGTTGTAGTCATAAAAAGTTATGCCATTTCCTTGAGGACCCAGCTGACTCCCTAATCGTATATAAATATACATATGTATATATATATATATATATATATATATATATATATATATATATATATATATATATATATATATATATTACTACTATCTATTATATTATACTTGTGATATTTGTAACGCCTTTCGTTTTACGAATTAATTATAATCAGACTAAATAAGACTAAAGGCTTTGTATAGTTTTGCCTATAACTATGAAATGTATTGATTCTAGAAAGCTGCAGTTAATGTAAGTACACGTACATTTCTTTACTCTTAAATTTAATTAAGCACTTATTACTAAAATGCATGTTTTTCTTGATCAAATATTGTTTCTTTGTTGCAATTGAAAAATAATCTAATAATTTCCACAAAATCGCCAAACCAAGTATTATATAAAATATGTAACATAAATAAAAGTTCTATTCAACTAAATGGTGATTCTTTCTAAATGGTGATTTTAATATTTAATTTTATGTGATGTTTACCTTTTTCCACATGGATGGAGACTGATACCGGACTCTGTCGAGCTCTTGTGTGTCAAGGTTGTATTGGTGTGTACACTAGGCTCGTCTCTGCCTGAGTCGGTAGACTCTGGACAGCGCTGAGCTGCACGTGAGAGCGCTGAGTAAGATCTCTCCGGCCGTCGAGATTTAATGCACGCCAATCCGCAACATTTTGTGAATGTTTCCTGAAAAAGAGACTCTACTATGCTTTAACCTCGTTGTTTCCCCAAAGCGGACAATCCGTATAAATTAGAAGGAAATATAAATTGTGAAGTAATCGTTTTCAAGTACCTTGAAAGCCTCCCGGAATTTGTTTGACATGATGTTGTAGAGTAGGGGATTTATAGTTGTAGAAACGAAGTACAAGATGCCGCTTATGTAAGTTACTATCTCGTATATTTTCAAGTATCTGATTTGATCTTCTTCGTTGTTGGAGAAAGATACGTGGATTGCAACCAAGCGCTGCGCGTGAAATGGGGCCCAGCATATAAAGAATGCTACTACCACAGCAACTGTAAAATAACTATAATTAGCAAATCAAATTATTAATATTATTAATTTAAATAACAAAATATATTTGTTGCTGGAACAAGATAAAAATCTTAAAAGACATAAATTTATTTCATGAATGTATTCTGCCTGTCTACTTTATTTGTCCAGAAAAAATAATGGATGATTGTTGACAATAAGATTGTCTATAGTACTTTACAGTATTAAATAAATTGTAGATTACATTCAAAATGTATTACATTCGCATTTTTAGAATTTCCTCTTATATTGGTGGCTATTATTTAGAAAAGATAATCGATCATGTTTATCCAACAAATAAAGGTTTGATAGATAGTAGCAACCGGACAAAACTAGATAAAACATAGCAGATAATTCACATTGACTAGACATTAAAGTCTAATATTTCAGAAAGATTCTAACTTTACTTTACCATTTTTAAAAAGGAAGGTCATTCTTAATATAAGTAAGAAATTGTTTAAATGAAATAGGGATTACTTTTAATTCTAGTTCATTTAATTTTTGATCAAATATTTGTCAATATTTTATTTAATTTTTTTCGATAATTTATATTTGTAAACACTAAAATATTTTACGTTAAATCAAAACAATTTATTTTGAGCTTATATTCGGTATGTGTATTATGTAATAAATAATTTTATCCGACTAGGTTAGTGGTCCCGAACGCTTTCGTATCCTCGAGCACACAATGTGATAAAGGATAGAAGAACAAAAACATTGCAAAAAAAATCAGAATTTACATGTAATTTGCGAAATTTACTTGTCGGGTGTTAATATTATCGAATTCATTGTTAAATTGGTGCGTAATTTGTTAAATATGCACATAAATTGTGTCATTTATCCATAACGTAAATTTGCCAAATTATATAATCTGTTATATACTTTGCCACTTTTACATAAAGTTGGTCAAATATATGTAAAATTTGCTGTTTAATGTAAGTTTTCGAATTTAGTTATAATTTATCAAATGTATTTGTACTTAGCCAAATAACTCTTATTTAATTTGCTAATTTTATATAAAATTTAACTTTCTCCAAATCTCCAAATTTCTCATATCGATTGTAAATTTTATACAAAATTTTCAAATTTTCAGTCAAATTATGATATCATAATTACAATATACTTGACAAGTATATCAAAAATTGCATTCATATATGTAATAGTATATTATAGTATAGTAAGATAATGAGTGTTGTAAGAAGCATATTAGTTACGAGCGGAACAGTTAATTCGGCGAGTACCTAATTGCATTAATACCTACTAAATTTAATTTCAATTTAATTTCATTAATACCTACTAAATAGATATAAGCCCTAAGAAGGTCAGAATAAAAAAGACTGAAACGTTGGCAAAATATCGACAACAGTTGTTTTATTAAAATAAATTCCTTTTCCCAAGAGTAAACTACAATATAATAAAAAAGATAAGATCCCTGATAGAAATATCGTCGGGTTTGCCTGAGCACTGAACTGCACCCGGCAGGGGACCGATATAAAAGCCCGATTACATGACCCTTGTTATTGACCCGATCGGGGAAAATTCCAGTTACCCGATTGTCGGAAGCCTGATGTGGTAACTGACCAGGGTAAAATACATTAGCCAATTTCGATGAGCCCTGTCAGTTGCCCGATTGAAAACAAATAAACCCTGTTATCATGGGCCCGATCAGGAAACTTTTTTAAACGGGATTAAATTAATATGCCCGATTCAAAATGGCAGATCAGGGGCCCAACCGTGGTTAAAGTTAAGGAACCCTGTATACATGGGCCCTAGTATGTAACTGTTAGGGTTTAAATTTGTTTGCCAGATAAAATATGCCAGATCAGATGCCTTACTGTAGCTAAATATAAACCTAGTATCTAGACTGTTGGTCCAAATTAGCCGCACTCCGTGTAAACAACAAGAAAAGTGTTATTTTAATAAATTTGTGTTAAAACTATCAGACTTCTATGGAGATAAATCTGTTCTCTAATGAAAATTAATCATTTCATACGCTCTCCACATCGCCCATTGCAACAATTTTGTTGCAGACTTGTTTTTTTTTTTTAAATTATGTTGAAGAAAAAAAATCTTCCGGTAGCATCAATAAAAATATTAAAGAAAAAAAATAAAATCGATATTTTAAAATTGCAATATAAGAGGACAATATTTATAACAAAACCACCAAGTGCAGTATTGTGCACTCTTACATAATAAAAAAATGATTCAAATCACCCGAAATTTTTTGAAAGGACAAACTATTATAATGGTAAAATAAAATTTTGAAAAAAAAAATCAATACATTTAAAATTTAATTTATTTGAAAACCTATCGATTCATCAAGCTTAGGAATATTGGGAATTGAAAAAAATAAGTCGCCGTTTTCCGTTTTCAACTGTTTCGATACGTGAAATTAATTGTAGTTACGTTAAGTTACGAAATTATCCTTGAATTGCGAGCCTAATGGCGTAATTAAACATTTTGTGATTCTATTCCTTCATGAATAATTAACAATTTTTTCAATCATCGCTAGTGATTCATATTCCTGAACTCACATTTTTACAAATCGTAAAGGGTTTTATTGGTTTACGAACCAATAACAATATTGTAACAATAAATCACCACTGGAATCCACAAGAATGATGGCTAACACACCGCATTACATTTCGTATCGGGCACCCGGAAGGAGCATTTCGAAGGAGCACGATTCTAACGGGACATAATCTTACCCCGCCCGACCAGGTTCCCGGTTTCATTTCTACCAAGGATCTTAAGATATATTTATAATTATTTAATTTTTTTGATTATAATTTATAGTAACGGAAAAATTGTTAAATATTAATGTTGGATTATTATTGACATCATCTGGGATATTAGTTGAATTATGAGTATTTGAAGTCGCATTCCATGATGTACTTGCATTTGTGGAAGTGAAATTATTGTATATCGCAGTATAAATTTCTGTAGCAATATCATTTTAATTTTTCATGGAACATTCTATATAGCCTTCTGCTACTACAGACGTCAGCCACCATGCCTTTTCAGTAACAATAAATCACCACTGGAATCCACAAGAATGATGGCTGACGAAAGTCAGCCAATGATGAAACAATGATTTGATTTGATTCCGGCAAATGAAGATAATTAGCGATTTGTTCAGAAATAAAGCCAATTTCATTTATTCCAACACATTGCTCAGTGCATTTCTCATTTTGATAATTTAGAAAAAAAACTGATTATTCTCAATTTTTTTCATAGAGATATATAAAGAGGCATATGGAGAAAATTAAATGTTTGGATGAAAACGAGAATACATTCACGTTAGATTCAAATTGCAAATCGGACAAAAAAGCTGATAGATTTGAAAAAAATTTAAAGAAGCATGTTCTTCAGAGGCAATCCGGTGCTTTTCATTCATTGCATGCTAGTTACAACAATTATAATCGGTAAAAATCTCGGATGTTTTAAAAAATAATACACAAATTCCCGAAAATGTTAAAGCCCTTAAAGTTATTAGGGATGGTTTAAATAATGTAAAAGGGATGGACAACGTAAAGAGATGGGACGAAAATAGCAATAAAAATAGCAATAAAGTTCAATAACTAAAAGCAAAATAAAACTTTGATTGTTTCAATGTATTTATAATAAAAATATTTTTACAAGAATAAAAAATAAAATTGAAATTATCCGACTTGTTTTTTTTTAATTTTTTGTATGATAAAATTCCATAATTTTGGGTCTTTTGGACTATAAAACAATTTTTAATCGTCAACGAAAGTCGAATAAAATAATTAACTAGACTCATCAATTTCCAGATATAATCAGTATATTTTAATTACAATATTTTTTTTGTTATTTTTTCTAAAACAACGAACGTCAACGGATTTGGTCTAAATAATGAATTTTGACTTTTGTACATGACAAGAAGTTATGTTATGGTTAAAAAAAACACAAACATGATAGTGAACCTAGTAACCTGATAGGGCGTGGTATGATTCTGCCTCAATAGTATCTTCTTCAGGTACATTCGTAACGCCCCTGAAGGGTACCCGACAAGAATGTAATGCTCTATTGAATAGGCCCCTGTGTGGTAAGCCCGATCATGTGTATAGGATTTAGAACGGGCAACCTAGTTAATGCCCGAATCGGATGACTAAACTAGTGCCCGACTGTTCGCCCGATCGGGTCCACTATAGAGGAGCCTTCCTCACACTGCATTACATTTCGTATCGGGCACCCGGAAGGAGCATTTCGAAGGAACACGATTCTAACGGGACATAATCTTACCCCGCCCGACCAGGTTCCCGGTTTCATATCTACCAAGGATCTTAAGATATATTTATAATTATTTAATTTTTTTGATTATAATTTATAGTAACGGAACAATTGTTAAATATTAATGTTGGATTATTATCGACATCATCTGAGATATTAGTTGAATTATGAGTATTTGAAGTAGCATTCCATGATGTACTTGCATTTGTGGTAGTGAAATTATTGTATATCGCAGTATAAATTTCTGTAGCAATATCATTTTAATTTTTCATGGAACATTCTATATAGCCTTCTGCTACTACAGACGCCAGCCACCATGCCTTTTCAGTAACAATAAATCACCACTGGAATCCACAAGAATGATGGCTGACGAAAGTCTGAAACAATGATTTGATTTGATTCCGGCAAATGAAGATAATTAGCGATTTGTTCAGAAATAAAGCCAATTTTATTTATTCCAACACATTGCTCAGTGCATTTCTCATTTTGATAATATAGAAAAAAAACTGATCATTCTCAATTTTTTGTGGGCGTAGGTTAATATATTTTTGCAGGTTGGTAACCTAAAATTCTTGATTTTAAATCAAAAATTCATCCCATTTTTTGTGGTACCTAAAGAATTTTACTTTAGGTACCACAAAAGATGGGATGAGTTTTTGTTTTAGAATCAAGAATTTTAACGATCAGAGATGTTCCGGTGTCTTCTATATGGCAGGGTTTGATATTTCGTAGTTCTTGTTTTCTGCAAGCACCAATAATGCCAATGATAAAAATAACCTAAAATTATATCAAAAAACATGTCGTTATGCCCATTAGATGTGTTATCCGGCAAATTATTGAGGTAACAGTTACTTTCTTGCTTGGTGAAAATTTTTGATTTCTTGCTTTTAAATCCGTCAGATTTTCTCATTAGTACAGCTATTAACTTTGAATGTTTTGAAATGTCGATGTCGTGCTTTATATTAATTGTTGTCCGAACCATTGAATAAATTGCCAAAAGTGAAGTTGGTTTCTTTGTTTGAGATAATTCAAGTATGATAATACAACATTTTCTGAAAACGATTTAACTTTATGCTTCATTCCCCAGTCCATACATTTGCTAGATGCATCCTCGTATCCATCGAGAGATTTATTCGGTAGTAAATTATGGGCAGCTTGTTTCGCTTTTTCAACAATTTCGGGCGTAGTGCCATTTTCCTTTTCACTTTCACTGGACATTATTTTAATTGAAATTGTTTTAATTGCAAAAAAATATTGTGTGTATGTTAGATTAGTTTGACGTTTAATAATTGTTTGAGAAATAAATGCTTTGGGTTGCCTTTATTAAACGATAGTAACAACTCTCAACCAATCAACGAATCGTACACCAAACGCACTAGTGTGTTATTGAATCACTTTGGATGATGTATTTAAATAATCCACGAACTGTACAATATTACCCATTTGTCAAACTTACATAAAATTTGACAAATCAACAAACCATTGTGACCGAACCATTTGAGAGAAATTTTGAGAAATTTTCAGAGCAATTCCATTCCCCAAAATACGAAAATTATTTCTAAATAAATCCTTTCATATAATTGGATTGGAAAATCAAATTGCATATAATTCGACAAATTTAGATATGAATTTTGATATTTGTAATTACCAATAGATTTATATTATTGTCCTACAAATTCAATTTTATTTATATTTAAACAATATTGATTGATACCCATTCTCCGTTGGTATAAATGCTCACGCACGAGACGTGAATTGTGTTCGATGAGGACGAGGAATGTACAAAAAAAAGAAAAAAGACGTCATTGACGATTACTTCACTAAACACTCGTAAATCATTCAAACAATACAACTTCACTTACTCATTACCCCACACAAATCCGACTACCAAAATTCACTAACGACGCGAAACAACGAAAGACAATAGCAAGAAGTAAATATTTCCATGGCCTAAGAATCTATAAAGTCATCTGCCGCTCCCTCCTCGATACGGAAACATATTACTCTCATACTCAAACGACAGAATACTAAATATATAGGAAATGGCAGAACGAACTTCTTTACGACTGTTTTCCAACTGAAGATACCCAAATAACATCTTATACAACATCTATATCTTCTATATAGACTCTACCAAGTTCCAAAAATCCAACTTCAACAACTGCGGAGAAAATTCAAAGAGAGCAACGAGCACAACGACCATTGTATGCTAGGCATAAAACAAGACATAACCACTTAACGCAGACACCCAAATATGAAGCTTTATGAATGTATCTAAGACTACTAACAATAAATTCATCTCTCTATTGTTATCTATATATGTATATATATGTATATATATATATATATATATATATATATATATATAATATAAATATATATATATATATATATATATATATATATATATATATATATATATATATATTTATATATATATATATACATACATAATTTCGTTTTTTTCCAATTAAGTCAAAGTGTATTTCCGGCAGAACGACCTCGTGCTTGATAGCCCTTTGTATAAAATAAACAATAAATATATTTTCTCGCTCTCTCTACATCTCTCTTGAAAACTAGAAATTAAATTAATTAGCATAACTTTTCTCAAAGTTTTTGAATCAAAACCAAATCCTTGAATGGATATGAAAACCGGAAGTCACTGCAGTTATTAGTTACCGACGTATAAAATGCAAAATTTGAATAAATGTTTATTAGAGCGATAATCAAATTAGGGTTCAAAGAGACATATTAAGGGATAGCTTTATAAAAAATATTATTTCTTATATAATTTATTGTAGGTCTTATATATTTATATAGTGTAAAGGAGACTTATGTGTACATTGCATACGAGATTTAAAAATTAAAATGTTCAGAATAATTGCAAACTCGGAATAGGAAGAATGATCGCCGCCAAGCCCAGACACTTCGGGTCGAAATGTCATTGTTTCCCTAGACATTTTAAATTGATTTTTTTTGCGAATTCACTAGCCGATATCTAGAAATGGGTTGAAAGATTATTGGAAACGGAATACGGAAACATTTGCAGTAAATTATTATCAGAGAATTCGTCTCTGAAAATAGCTTGAAATTAAAAAAATCGTAAAATCTCGGTCGATTTTATAAAATTCAGCAAATTATATCTAGAGAACGGAAACATTTCACACACAGCGAGCACAAAGAAATTTACATATTTCGCGGGCGCGCGTGCAAGAAGGTATAAATCAATTTGAATAGTTCTGTTTGCTTTACTACTACATTACTAGAAATCGAAAATCAAAATTACAAAATATAATATCGGCATATTAAATTTGAATAATAATTATTATAAATATGGAAATGTTTTTGGAATTAAATTATTTAAGATAATTAACATACAATATATGAGGATAAGAATAAATCAAGGAATTCTTCAAGTACCTACATTTATGTTTTTCCTAGCAAAATTGAAAAAATAAATAAATTGAAATAATATTGTGCAGGAATCAAATGTAAGATTTCCACTGTAAACAACTCTAAACCACCGTTAACTCGATGAATGGAAAACGAATAACAGATATTGATATATATTTCTTCTATTGATATATATTTCTTCTGAATTTATGTATTATTATATTGCTAGTAATTGTAAAACTGAACTTAACTTGACAAGTGGCCCCCTGAAATAACACGATCATCTTGGTACCGCCTCGTGGGATTCAGCTTCAAGATGACGTCTATTAATTAGTTTCTAAAGGTGTCTGCAGTTTGAATCAGTTTAAGGCCTTACTTCCTCTCTACACCGTAGGTGATTAGAGGTACAGGTATTATATGCTCGTTCCGTTCGTCGTTTTCTTTTTCTCGTAATATGTCTCGTAATATGTATTCCACTTCCAGTCTTGCCTGTCTTGTTTGACTAGTCTTGTTTTGTCTAGTCTTGTCTCTCTAGTCTTGTTTTGTCTAGTCTTGTCTGTCTAGTCTTGCCTGTCTAGTCTTGCCTGTCTAGTCAAAATAAAAAAAAATTCAAAATTCAAAAATATTTATTTCATTATCTAAGCAAGTATAGTAAGTAAATAAAGTACATTACAAATACATTCTAAATGAAATGTGTCGCTGGTAGGAATAGGAAATATAACTTTGTATGGTTCAATGTTATTTAGGAGTTGGAATAGCTGTTTCTTGAAACTTTTTATATTATTAATTTGTTTGATTTCTCGAGGCAAAGCATTGAATAGTTTCATGCTAATATACGGGGGATTTCTTTCGGTCATCGTAAGAACATGCCTGGGTAGCTGATACATCTCTTTGTTGTATCGTGTTAGCCGTTCCGTGGGTTTAACAAAATGAATGAAAAGGTGCTTGTGTTTCTTGAGGAACACAATCTTCCCATAGATAAATGTAGCTGTAGTTGTTAAAATGTTCGCTTTACGAAAATGACCTCTGCAGGATTCACGATAGTTCAAATTTAAGAGTATTCGCAGTGCTTGTTTTTGTATCGTGAAGACACACTTGTAGTATGTACCATTTCCCCAGAACATAATCCCAAATCTAAGGAGGCTGTGGAAGATGGCAAAATACACCATGCTTAGGACGTCGGCCTCAACATAACGTTGAAGGGATCTCATTGCGAATACTACCTTGTTCAGTTTCTTTGTCACAAAGTTGATATGTGTAGCCCAGTCCAGGGATTGGTCTATATAAAGTCCGAGGAGCCTTACTGAATCACGTACTGGCACATACGCGCTCATAATTGGGTTGTTGAATAAAAAAAAATTATCGATTTTTTTTATGTATTTTAAATCTTATTATAAATAATTTGGATGTGCGATGCGAAAAAGTTAAAAAAAGAATTGTTCAATTAATCATAAACAATTTAAAAGTGATAAAATTTTGAAAACAATCATGTGACTCCAAACGCTGCAATAATTTGATTGTGAAGTCGAAAGGGTGAAACTTCATTCTAACATTCAAACATAAACATTCTTTATAAAATCGTCGTTTTAGAATTTTTTCGGCGCACTGTTTAAAACCATTGGTTTCGACGTTTAACAATGTGGGATATTTAAAAACATTTTTTGATTTCTTTTTATAGTACCTGCTCCTTCCTACACGATGGTACGAAACAAGCACGATAACTTTTAATATTTGACTTTTAATATTGGACATATTTGACATGTCTACTACAACTACTGTATCAACAAAGTCAGGAGCGGGTAGAAATACATATTTATACATATTTTGCGTCACAACGGTACATTTGTGCATTTTCGGTACCGAGTTTAAAAATGTATTTTCAATTTGTTATAACTTTTTAATTACAACGAAAAAAATAAAACAAAAAAGAGTTTTGTTATAAAACTTATATATGAGCTTTCGATTTATGACGAAAAAAAATTGATTCAAATACCCAATTGATATTTCTTCAGGGTATAGCGACGTATTCCGCTTCGTTTTGAAGATATATGTATATATCTATATGTATATATGTATTATTGTTTGAGTTTTTTCTTTGTTTAGTTTAAGTCTATTAGTATCAAACCACATTTTTAACGATTCAGCAGCCCTTTTTGTGTTGGTGGTGATATCGTTGATTGTACTATTTAACAACAATAGAGATGTATCGTCCGCATAATTGATCTTAATGTGTGGTAAGTTAATGTGGGTTGCATGCAGGTCATTTATAAAAAGAGCGAAAAGTAGAGGCCCTGTTGTGCTACCTTGTGGAATATCCGTCTTGATCGTACTCGGGGGAGAATGTACAAATCCGTGTTTATTGCGGATCCTGGTAATTTGTGTCCGATTAGTTACGAATGATGTGATCAACTCCAGCGCGACTCCTCTTATACCATATTTTGAAAGTTTTTCTACTAGTAGGTTATGGTCAACTCAATCGTAAGCCAACGAGAGGCCCATCAGCATTCCAACTGGGATTTTCCGCGACTCAAAATTGTCCATAATACCCTTTATGAACTGGAAGCATGCCGTTTCAATGGATTTTCCCTTTTACGAAGCCATGTTGGTGAGCGCTAATAACGTTATGCTTATCACGGAACGTAACAATCCTGGAGCATATAATCCTCTGAAGGATTTTAGAGAAAACCGATAAAATACTTATAGGCCTGTAATTTTCAATCATAGACTTATCCCCTGTTTTAGGGATAGGAGTGATAATTGCCCTTTTTAGAATTTCCGGAAATTTGCCCACCTCTAAAGCATTGTTTATAATGTGTTGTAAAGGATTTAATATTGCAGGGAACACATTTTTCAAAGCTATGGAGAGAATTTCGTCAATACCGGAACTTTTGGTATTTTTGAGGTTTAAAATCAGCTCATCCTGACAGACTGGCATTAAGAGTAACGATTTGTTGTTTAATAGGATATTATCTTTATACTGCATAACAGGCTGTGAATCTGCTAGGACTTTCGCTTTGTTCACGAAAAAATTGTTTATGTTTGCAGCACTAGTAATAGGCTCAGCATCTAGATTGCAGTATGTGTCCGTTTTCTTCTTAATCTCTGCCACTCGTCTGACTATATCCCAAGTAGCTTTCTATGTGATGCTGTTTCAATTTCCCTTCTCAGAACTCTTCTCTTGTTGTCTTTCAATAACTATATTTTGATAAAGTTTGGAGTAGTTTAATATTCGTTTCCATTTTCTTTAAATATGGGTTGTTGAAAACGCATTTAGATATTTTATTGGTGTGTACGATAACTATAGGAAAGGCCTCGTAGAAGTTTATCCGAAAAATATCCATGAAAACGATCCATTGTCTGTCAATATCGTGATTACTAATATTAAAAACCTCCTTCCATGTTATATTTTCCATCAGTTGCCTATGGTGCTCCATGTTTTCTTTATTAAATCGTCTTGTCCATATTGTGTCCGAGACTGACGACCCAATTTTGCACTTCAATAATAGAATTTGTGCACTGTGGTCTGATATGTGATGATCTATGGTTTTAGAACTATACTCAATGGACAGATTGACTATTATATTATCAATGCAAGTTCCAGGCCAGGGGTGGCTTACTTCACGAGAAACGAGGACCGCGTTAAATGATTCCAACAAGGACTCAAACCGTCGGCTCGAGCTGGACACTTTCAGAACGTCTATATTAAAATCGCCAGCCATAACAAATTGAGAATTGTCTTTGGATAGCAATATCAGCAGATTATGTATTTTCTGCAGAAATAGTTTAACACTAGTCAATAGGGCTCTATAAATTCCCATAATTATAATATTCTTGCCGTTGATAACTGTTTCAATTGCCGAGAGTTCGAATACATGCTCTTCTGCTAGACGACTTATGTCTTTTCTAGTTTTGTAGGTTATACTTTTCTTACAATATATTGCTGATTCTCCATGGGCTCCCTCTTCTCGACAAAAAACATGATGCGAAATTGAAGTTATTGATCGTAATTAGCTGAAGTTGTTCGTGATTCTTCCAGTGTTCAGTGAGGATCAAATAGTTGCATTGCTTATAACTTTCTAGCATAAACTCAATTCTACCGATCGAGTTACCATTAGACTGGGAGTTTTGATTTATCATTATGACTTAGCTGGTTGCCGGTGAATGGACCTTGGCCGCTATAGCAGACTTAGCTTTTTTGGGATTATTGGGTGTTGTTCCGTCTTTGCATTAATCTCACTAAAAAACGATTAACACATGCGTTTCTGGGCCAGGTTTCCGGTTTCATTATGATATCAGCATCTTCTACCGGTACAGAGACTTTGATGGAGGAGTACTCCTACGGGTGTTTTGATGCGAGTTTAGTGCATGTCGCAGCGTTAATTTTTTTACTAATTATGTATTGTAATAATTTATCTGTCGACAAATCCGGATCAAGACGATAAACGTGGAAATGTTGATATCTAATTGCCGCTTTAACTTGGCTTGTGTCATCTTTCGACCCACAGACGATGTTTGATTGCCTCTGTTTCCTGTAGCGTTGTGGTTCCTTAATTTCAGCGCTTGAATTTAATTTATTTTATCGGCTCCATTTTCTGAATCGAGTTGTCTGTTGATGTTCTTTTTGCCGGGGCGCATAACAATGACGATAATTTTTCTATTCTTTCTATCTCTGCCTTATCGCGCTGCGAGTGTGATACGTTATCGACAATAGCTGGTACAGAACACGATTCAATTCCAGATCCAGGCGAGTTAATCTGCGTATCCACCGTATATTTGACGGGCTTGAACTTCTCTAACTTCTCGTTAGTTTTCTTTAATTCATAAATTTGATTAGATAGCTCGGAAATTAACAAATTCAGCGGTTCTATCTAGACTTTTATCTGTGTTTCAACAGACGACTTTACGGACTGTTAATTTCTCGTTACTGCGCTTTAATTCCTTTATCTGCTCCATTAATTCACCATTTAAGACATGTACGGGCTCAATATGTTTTTTTATTAAAACCGACAAGAAATCTTCATACTCGGAACTTTGCAGAAAAGTACTCAAAATGTCGAATTGCTTTTCCGACGGGCGATACATCTCCAAGTGAACACACTGCAAAAAGGAAGCGAATAAACGCAATGGACAGAAAGAGTGTACATATATTGACAAAGGGTTTAGGACTACAATAAGAAAAGTCGTCGCAGAAGCACAAGACCTTCGATGGCTGGCGAAATCTAACAATAACGCAGATATTAACAGATAAAATAGACAAAATATTCCAGAAAGTACAAGAAAACTCTGAAAAGGAAACGACACCCACTAAAAATCAGAACAACACACATGAAGGTAGCACAAACAGAACCAATTAGCCCAAAACTGACTGAAAACAAAGAAAAAGACGGAGAACTATTGATGGAGCTGTATATGAAATAGAAAGGGGAAATGAGTCCAAACAACATGACAACATGAGTCCAAAGGAAGGAGTGCCCTACGCACTCGGTAACACGTAAATGAGATCAATTGAGCTAGAGTGCTAGACAAATCAGCCTGGCAATATAGTCTACATAACACACTCCGTAAGAGTCCCAACAGAGAATGGAGAGATCACAACAACAAATCGTTACATATACCAGCTGATTGTTAAAAAAGCGGGTGAGGAAGAATCAGAAAAAACCACCATCCTGCTGTAAGACATTTTCTAGTCTACAACAGCTAAAACAGCTAACTGAAACGCATACCAGGAAGAAATTGGCATTCGCTAAATCTACGGTAGCAGAATGGTCAATTGTACTAAAAACGATAGAGTATACATTTGCAGGGACAGATATTGCTATAAGGGTATTTTCGCCCAAAGGACCAGCAGTGCCAGAAATCAAAATACCTAATGCACAGAAATGGATGGAAACTGCTAGAAAAAGTCGAAACAAGAAAGAAAATCGAGGGAAAATCCAAAAGAGGTGATACTTCCAAATCAGAAAGGAAAGCATACACTGATCTTCTCTGAATGGTTAAAAAAGAAATTTTACCCTGGAGTATCAGTAACACAGGTAGCAGTAATAAGGGAAACAAAAAAAAACGGAGAGCTTCTGCTTGAAGTAAAAGAAGCACTCCCTTCTTTTACTTCAAACAAACTGAAAAAACTGATCTCAAACAAATTGCCAGATATGGATATTCCATAAAAAAATTCGGACACCTTGCTGTATATAAAGGACATAGATGCTGTTCCCACTAGAAGAAGTAAAAGAAGCCATAAAATCTGCACTCGATAATCACAATAAAAAACATCCGACGCGGGTATGGGAATAGTCAGATTGCAACCGTCACGCTTCCCAAAAAATCATCGAAGGCCCTCATCGAGAAAGGTAAGTTAAAGATTGGCGTGCTATGCTGCAGAGTTACGAAGAGGATACATCTGGTAATATGCTATAAATGCTGGTAGACTGGCTATTTTGATAACACATGTAAAGGACTAGACAGACAGAAGATGTGCCTACGATGCAGCCAAGAGGGAAACCAAGGCTCGCAAAGAGGAAAAGTACTGCCCAATTTGCAAGTTGACTGGGCATCAGGCGTACTCCGGAACATGCCCAGAATACAAAAAAGCTTTGCCTCAATTTTTGAAACGTTGCCCCAATCTAAAGCCTTCCAAATCATAAGAAGAAATATGAAAATTTATTCACATATTCCTGCTTTAACAATAGAAACAGTACGTAGAGTAGCTGATGTGCTCTTTCCACACAACACTCCTTTCGATTGGCAACAGCCAGAAGTCACAGATATACCTCTCTTCACTGCCGAAGCATTATCGCTCGCAAGCAGGCGAATTAATTTTTTTGAATTTAATTTTGTTTTACTAACAAATTACTAGAAACCAGAAATCAAAATAAAAAAATATAATATCGGCATATAAGATTTGAAAAATTACTATTATAAATATGGAAATGTTTTTGGAATTAAGTTATTTAAGATAACTAACATACAATATATGAGGATTAGAATATATCAAGGATTTCTTTAAGTACATTTGTATTTTTCCCAGCAAAATTTAAAACTAAAAAAATAAATAAACTGAAACAATATTGCTGAATGTAAGATTTCCACTGTAAACAACTCTAAACCATCGTATATAACCAAATAGTATATATAACCATCTATATATATATATATATATATATATATCAATATCGTTACACGAGGGAGAAATTCCTCATACAAATTAGGTATCTTCGTCCTGAGGGTCGATTCGCTGGAAAGTATAGGGGTAAACAGTACAGTGATCGGCCGTTTTAGAAATTGAACAAAGAAAATAATAAATTGCATGCTTGTATAAAATGAATTTGTTGTTATGAATGAATGTATTGCTTTATTGCTAGTAATTGTAAAAAACAAAACTTTTCTCTTTAAATAATAATACGAATCTTAAATTAAAAATTTTATAGAAAATAAGAAGATAAATAAAATTCATCCAAAAACATAGCTATCGGTCACATAACTATAGTGATGGTCCAGTGGATTTACAGTAATTGGTCTATCCTTTATAATAAATTAAAATTATTAAAAAATATTTAGAACAGTATTTTCTAAAGTCCTAGGATTTATCTGTCTAGTCTTGTCTGTGTAGTCTTGTCTGCCTTGTATTTTATGTCTAGTCCTGTCTATCTAATCTTGTCTGTCTAGTCTTGTAGTCTAATCTTGTCTGTCTAGTCTTATCTGTCTAGTTTTGTCTGTCTAGTCTCGTCTGTCTAGTCTTATCTGTCTTGTCTTCTCCGTCCAATCTTTTCTGTCTAATCTTATCTGTCTAGTCTTGTCTCTCTAGACTTGTACGTCTAGTCATGTCTGTCCAGTCTGGTCTGTCTAGTCTTGCCGCTTGAGGAATTAGAAAGACCCAGCAGACGACTAGAGAATAATCAAGCGCCAGGGCCCGACGGTATACGCCGTACGCCGTACGCTCTTAAAATTGCATTAAAGATATGTCCTGCCTTCATATTAGAAACTGCAAACGCGATAACGAAGGATGGAAACACTGATATATGGAACTGATGGATAGGTGAAAACACTGATATATAACACTGATATATGGAGACACTCCAAATTGGTCCTCCTAAGAAAAGGGAACAAACCCATAGAGAAACCGTCTTCCTATAGGCCTATATGCCTACCAGATGTCGCAGGGAAGCTGTTAGAACATCTGATAATCGAGAAAATTGCAAATGAGCTCAGGCAAAGCAAGGGGACTCTCGGACAGACAATTTGGGTTTAGACAAGGGCTATCCATCAACGATGCCATATTAAGGGTGCTCAAGGTTGTAGAAGTCCTTCCAGAGGGCTCCAAGCGGAAAGGGAAGATATGTGCGCTGATCACGTTATTCGTCAAAAATGCCTTCAATTCAGCTGCCTGTCAGAACATCGTAGAAGAGCTGATAGCCAGAAGTTTCCCTTCCTGCCTACTAAAACTGGTATCTATCGAAGCGCTTTATCATATTGGAGGCGGAGGATAAAGTAGTCGAAAGAGAAATTTACAGTGGTGTTCTGCAGGGCTCAGTGATGGGACCCACCCTGTGCAACTTCCTATATGACGGTGTTGTAAGGCTAAGGTTACCAGAGGGCGTTGACATAGTATGCTTGGCCGACGACCTAGCTCTCATCGTGACGTGCAAAATCGAATTGAAAAACCTTATACGGTTTTTCAATAAGGATGACATCATTCTTATTAAGAAACCTTATAATGATTTTCCATACTTCGATCATATCATTCTTATGGAAAAACGTTATAAGGTTTTTTTATAAGGATGATATAATTCTATCATATCATTCTTAATCAAAACTTTACAAGGTTTTTCAATAAGGATGATATTATTCGATAACATCATTATAATTGAAAAACCTTATAACATTTTTCAATAAGGAACATTTGCTAATATCATTCTTATTAAAAAATATTATAAGGTTTATCTGTAAGTATGATATCATTCGATCATATCATTCTTATTGAAAAACCTTATCAAGTTTTTCAATAAGGATGATTTCATTCGATCTTAGCATTCTTATAGAAAAAGCTTCTAAAGTTTTTCAATCAGGATGATATCATTGAGCCATAAAATGCTTCGTCAACCTTTTGTTTGTAAATAAGGATGATATTATTCGATCAAATCATTTTTATTGAAAAACCTTCTACGGTTTTTCAATAAGGAAAATAGTATATTTTACAGCAAGATATGAAAGTGGCGTTTTTTTTTGGTGAGGTGGGAGTTTTCTCACAGCGCCAGCGAGTTTGCAATCACACCGAACAAAAAAAACACTTTCATCTCGAGTAGTAAATGCAATTTTTTCTACTGATTTCGGTTATAGAACCCATAATTCGACTTTTATAAATCCAATTCGAAGCGAAGTGTCAGAACTGTCAATACAAATTTAATTGTTGGTTTGGTCGTTTCCATGGTAAGATATTGCATTCTCATAGGAGGTGATACTTTTCAAGTCAAATGTCCTATTTTTTTCGGATTTTTAAATAGTTTCAGGCTCGTTTTACGATAGTACATAAAATATTTCATTGAAATTGATGTAATTAATAAGAAAGTCCATGCAAATTTGGTTAGTTTAGTGTTTTAATCGAGAAAATCATAAATTTAAAATGTTCATTTACGTCTCTAGATGCGAAAATATTTTCATCTCTAGAATGAAAAAATGTTACTTTCATGTAGGGTAAGCCGTGGAAAAAATGCCATTTCCACATATATCAGTAGAAAAAAACCATATCACTCGATAATATCATTCTTAATGGAAAACCTCGTAAAGTTTTTCGATAAGGATAATATCATTCGATTATATCATTCTTATTGAAAACCTTATAAGGTTTTTTAATAAGGAATATATCATTAGATCATATCATTCGATCATATCATTCTTATGGAAAAACCTTATAATGTTTTTCAATAAAAATAATATGATCGAACCATTTAACAATCTTATAAGGTTTTTCAATAATTATGACATGATCGAATGATATCATCCTTATTGAAAATCCTTATAATATTTTTGAATCAGAATGAGATGATCGTATAATATCATTCTTATTATAAAACCTTATAAGGTTTTTCAATAAGAATGATATGATCGAATGAAATCCTTATTGATAAACCTTATAAGGTTTTTCAATAAACATAATATGATCGAATGATATCATCCTTACTGAAAAATCTTATAAGGTTTTTCAATAAAAATAATATGATCGAATGAAATCATCCTTATTGAAAGGCCTTATAAGGTTTTCCAATAATAAGATCGGATGATATCATTCTTATTGAAAAATCTTATTAGGTTTTGAGGGAGGAGTGAGACCTTGCAGGAGGTGTAAGGTCATTGGCCATGGATGATTAAAGTCATTGGCCTTGAGGGAGAAGTGACCGGATAATATCATTTATTCATATAATTCTTATTGAAAAACCTTGAAAAATAATGATATGATCTAACAATAAATTGAAAAATATTATAGAGTTTTTCAATAAGAACTGTATTATCGAATGATAACATCCTTATTGAAAATCTTTATAAGGTATGATGATCGAATGATATCAAAATGATATCAAAACCATATTTTTTTTCAATAAGGTCTTGTAAGGGTTTTCAATAAGAATGATATGATCGAATGATATCATCCTTATTGAAAAAAATAAGGTTTTTCAATAAAATATGATCGAATGATATTACCCTTTTCTATGTACTCAATAAGGTTTGATCAAACCCATCTCCCCCCAACCCCAGCGTTGTTAAAAAAATAGTTAAATAAAACCAGAGTTGAAAAAAATAAAGCGACCCTGTTGATTATTTGCTGTGCACGCGTGAATTCGACAAGTTATTATAACCTGACTTTTTTAGCGTTTGCGTCATTTCTAACCGACTTCATTTATAATTCTTCATTTATTTATCTTTTTCGTTTGTGTTGGTTGTTGGTGGAAATAGTTGATAGTGTAACATTAACAAGTCTACATCATGAACACTACTACTTCACGCAAAGTATGCAAAGCTCTGAAAGTGAAACTGAATCAAAGTACGTGAGTAGAATCTGAGTATGGCCAAGATCCATACTTGAGTGATTACTTTATATTTCAATCAAAACTTGGAGAACAGAAGATGATTTATGAAGGCAAACTGTGTTTGCCTACAGTTTTTTACAACTTACAACTTCTTTTTCTTAAACTTAAACAACATGTGAAAAGGACGCATGTATCCACATATGTGCTGTTTGAAGAAAAAGTAAAAGCAGCGTCAACTCGCGGGGAAAAGAAAACCGTTCTGAGCCTTCTTGTCCTCTGCAAGTGCTGTGAATTTGAATTCTTCTGATGTTGGTGCAGATAGCATGAGTAGTAGAAACGATTTGTTTTCGCCTCAACCTGTTAAAAGATTACGTCAACAAGTCGCTTCTGTCGCTTGTAATAATTAAATCAATTAATCTATCTACTTGTTTTTTTTAAACTAAGGAAAAAAATGTAGGCACCCAGGCACTTGCCAACTGAAGTGAAAACTTTGGAATGAATGTGTTTTTTCAAGTGTTTTCAAATTTCATTTTTTAACCACAGTCTAAGGCAAATGTTACAAGCAGGACCGAAATCATTTTCAAAATAATCTTTATCAATCTGTCGATGTGCACTGTAATTTGGTTGAAAGGAAGAATATATTTGTAAAGGAATTTTATGTTGAGAATGTATGTTTTGATAGAATTGGTGAAACCATCCTACGTTATAGATAATCATACAAATTAAAAACAAACGGAACGCAGCCGGAATATATAAATATTTTCAGCTTTTTCGAAGCTCTGAAACAATTTTTGAGTCTTTTTAGGACTTCCAAAACAAATCTCTCTCTATATATAAATATATATAAATATATATAAATATATATATATATATATATATATATATATATATATATATATATATATATATAATATGTTTTCTATCGCCCCAAGCTTCTTAGAATTAAAAACGAAATTGCGTTTCTCTATAAGAATAAGAGAAACAACATTTAAAGTTTCTAATTCAAGTAATAACTAGTTTTATAAATTTATAAATTATTCACATTTAATTATCTGTTGTGTCAACTGACGTTTAGTCCGTTTCATCAATTGTCGGTCTTTCCATGGAGCGGCTGATTCAAATTTAAGAAAACTAAAGACATCAGTATATGAGTGTCATGTTCTCTTTACATCTCCGAATTCGAATTAGTTTGGTGATATGGAAGAGGTTTGATTCTGTTTTCTTGTGTCCGGTATCGACCTCATAAATTGAATTGGATAACTTTTTGATTATTTTATATGGTCCAACTCTCAATTCATCTAGTTTTTTTCTATTTAGACGATTCCCATTTTCCAAGTAAACCATATCTCCTGTATTCAATTCATATGCTTTTCTATGTAGATCGAACCGCTTTTTATTATAATTGTGCGATTTAATTGTATTTTCCAAAGCCAATTTTCTATCTCTTTTCAGATCCTCGTCTGCACATCTTAATTTTAATTCATGTGGTAAAAGGTTTACATTTTCGCCTTCCAATAAGTATTTTGGGGCAAACTCTGTGACTGCATGTTCTGTTTCATTATATTTCTTTACACATTTTTGAGCAGTGGTTGTCCTTGCTATTTTTCTATCACTTTTATTTATCTGGCATCTTATTTTATTAACTAATGTCCTATTAAGTCTTTCGTTGAAGCCATTTGAAAATGGTGCATCAACTGCAGTAAAAATAATTTTTGTATTTATCTCTTTTAGAAATTGTTTAAATTCTTTGTAATTTATCCCATGATATTGATCCGCCAAAATAATGTTTATATCGTTAACTTGTGCCACTTTCTTATTTCCATTAGGCTTTCCATTAAGCCAATGTTGCCAGTATTTTACCGCATAACATTCTCGCATATAACATTCTAGGTATATTTTTCGTTTTTGTGCGTCATCCAGTTTTTTTGAAAAATATGCCACTGACTTACTGTCTCCATTTTCATCTTTTTGTTTCAGTACAGCGCCTATTCCTTTAATGCTTGCATTATTATTCCTTTATATCTCAATTCAACTTTCTTCACCTTTTCACATATTCTGCATTTTGTTTTTCTATTTTTTTCATTTTATTTTCTGAGTATATCTTTTCTCTCTTATCCCAACTTTTTGTTTTCACTAGGTGTTCTAGACCTCTTATTTCATTAAAAATATCTTCGGTCTCTTTCAATTTTCTTCGGTCTATTCTATCAAATAATGTAATCTGGAAGTCCCACAGCAATTAAGTCAGTCAACATGAGCTTGTCCACTGATTTGTTTATTTCTAATAAAAGTGTTTCTTTTTTTGGAGCATGCTCTAATAAGGAACCATAAATATATTTAAATTCAATGGCGTATTTCACCGGAGTCCAACCTTTATCTGCAAAGGTATCATAGAATATTTTCTTCCGTTTTCCCCAATCAGAGTATAATGTATATTGTATAAGCATTGATCTGTACCAGTCGGTACATGAGCCTTTTAAAAACAGTCTTAAAAGTCCAATATTATCTATATCTTGGGTTATATTGAACCTTGTACATTCACTTTCAAAGGTTTCCATCCATTGTAATACATTATTATTCACATCATTAAATGTTTCAAGGACAATTTTTTCAAATATCTCTTTTTTGTTAAGTACTTCCGATTTTGGTTGCTCATTTGTTTTTGTATGGAGATATTTTTCTTGTTCTTCTAATAAGTATCCATGGAAGTGTATATTCCTTACTTCATCTTTATATTCTTTAAAAGTATCTGTGTTCAAAGTAATCCAAACTCTTCTTAAAGTACCCCTTTTTATTGGAGTTGCTTTTACTTTTTTAAAAGCAGCTGTATTCTTTAACTTTTCATGATGTGCAATGTTTTCGAACTCAGGTGGCATATTGAAAATCTCTTTGTCTTCCGTCTCAATTGAGGTTATAGTAATGACATTAGTTTTACCCTCAGGGGCCAATGCCTTGACTATGAATTCAGATCTGAGCTTATTCATTTCTCTTGAAATATCCGGAAAAAAAATGTTTTCTATAGTCCCAAGCTTATTACAATTAAAAATGAAATTGCGTTTCTCTATTAGAATAAGAGTATTTATTTACAATAGTTGTTACAATGATTTATCTTACCTATAAGAATAAGAGAAACAACATTTAAAGTTTCTAATTCAAATAATAACTAGTTTTATAAATTTATAAATTATTCACATTTAATTATCTATTGTGTTAACTGACGTTTAGTCCGTTTCATCAATTGTCGGTCTTTCCATGGAGCGGCTGATTCAAACTTAAGAAAACTGAAGACATCAGTATATGAGTGTCATGTTTTCTTTACATATATTTATATATATATATATATATATATATATATATATATATATATATATATATATTTTTATTATATATATATATATATATATATATATATATATATATATTGAGCTTTGACATTGTATCTTTATTCACAAAAGTACCGGTCCCTGAGGCCTTAAACATCATAAGATCAAAACTAAAACTAGAAAAGTACGTATCAGATCTGGCAGAACATTGTTTAAAGAATACATACTTTAGGTACGGTGGTCAAATATACAAACAAGTCCTAGGAGCACCAATGGGTTCACCTCTATCCCCAGTAATAGCCAACATATTTCATACAGATTTTGAGGAAAAGGCAATCTCATCAGCCACACTTAAACCTACACTCTGGTTAAGATATGTTGACGACACATTTGTAATCTGGCCCCACGGCAAACCAGAGCTGGACAAATTCCTTACCCATCTTAACTCCCAACACGACCAAATTAAATTCACAATGGAGATAGAAAAGCATCAACGACTTCCTTTCTTGGATGTTTTGGTACAGAAGAGACCTGACGGTACCTTGAGTCACACTGTGTACCGGAAACCAACCCATACAGACAGATATCTGAACGCTTCTTCGCACCATCATCCCAAACAACTAGCATCTGTAGTAAACACTCTTACCACCCGATCAAAAAGACTAGCCGACCAGCTGAACTTACCGAAAGAATTGAGGAACTTACGAGAAGCTCTTTCTTCAAATGGATATCCAAACAGCTTAATATCCCGAGCTTTTCGTCGTACAGAGAACAGTAGCCAGAGAACTGAAGAACGCCAGAAACCCGTTAGCACAGCATACCTACCATATGTTCATGGATCAACTGACAAAATCTCCAGAATTCTTAAAAGACAGAACATCGACACCATTTTCAAACCTAACCAGAAAATATCCTCCATGCTACGCAGCGTTAAAGACACCATCCCGTTAGAATCCCATGGAATTTACGAAATACCTTGCGGAGCATGTGAACGAACCTACATTGGACGTACCAATAGAAAAATATCTGCTAGGATTCAAGAACATGTAGTTTCAGTCAGACACAGAGAAAAAGTTTCATCGGCACTTGTCCAACACACAAACACCGGTCACTGGATGGACTTTAGAAATTCAAGGACTCTTGCACAGATTAGCCACGAAATGTCACGAGTATACAGAGAAGCCATAGAGATAGAAAAACGACACTACTGCATGAACACGAGAGACGATTCCTTGAGACTGCCCCCAGCATGGCGACCGATCATATCCACCCTCAAAATGCAACCCCAGACACCCCCGACTCATGTACGACCAACAAGACAAACAAACAACCGAACCGAAGCACCGCACACAACGCGCATGAGCCGAAGCCAGACAGCTATAAGTAGTCGCACCGAACGAACGAGCTCTCAGTATGCGTCTAACCGTTGACCCGCACGGACGCATATATCTCTTGAGAATGGCGAATGTTAGTTCGCCGAAACGTCGAGAATCCGGTTCTTTTCAGAACCAACCCTCAACATCAACGCGGAATCCCCGAGAAAACAATACAACACAGGTATCTATCCGCGAAAACCTCAAATACAACATATATATATATATATATATATATATATATATATATATATATATATATGTATATATTTGGGGCGTCCACAGATTGCTATTCACTTAAGGTATCGGAAAGACATGAAATTAAAAACAATATTTTTTATGGTTTTTGTTGAGTGCCACGAAGGTGGACTGAAAGCTGTAAAATAACTTACAAATTTGAGATTTGTTTTTGTAGTCCTTAAAAGACTTAATAATTGTTATAGAGCTCCGGAAAGTCTGAATATATTTATATATCAGGCTGTGTTCCGTTTGTTTAAAGTATGTATGTTTTTAGTATTATTTTGAAGATCAAGTGGAAGAATATTTTGAGTATTTGATACATAGTTTGTTATTATTGCAAGCTGATGTTGGTCAAAGCCTAAATTACAATTACATATTACCTAAATGTATTTGTGGAACATAATTAACTTTTGAAGAAGTATGATTGTGAATGTCATCATTCAAAATCATAATCTGATTGTTAATCTTGAATGTATGATTCATTTCGTGTTGATAGGTCAGCAGTATGAATTGGTGGGATATATGGCACATTTCTTGTTGATGGGCCTGCAATTTTTGAGTTATGGAAATTTTGAAATTTAGAAACATGCTTACAACTGCTTTTGAGGATATATCAGTATGAAAAATAATCAAATTTGGTGCATAGTTTTTTAGTATTGGTTTATGTAAATCAGGAACATAATAATTCACTTGTAAAGTAAGTCACATAAAAAAGTATGACTGTTGTCATCATCATAATATGAATTTGAATATGCAATGTTGATTCTGTGTTAAAAGGTCAGCACAATATTTTGGTGGATATATGGCACATTTATTGTTTGTCGGCCTGCATTGTGAGTTATGGAAATTTTTACATTTAGAGACCTGCTGTATAACTGCTTTTGAAGATTTATCTTCATTTAAATTCATCAAATTAGTAGTAGTCTTTTCTTTTCTCTGTACCGCTGACTGTTTTGTTTGGAATATTTTTTACGACGTTTAATTTTTTCCTCCTCCTCATCTGTGATTGTGCGATGTTTAGAAATTTCTGAACTAACTATAGCAAAGATTTTTTTCGTACTCTTGTCTCTATATCGCTGACTATTAGTTTTATTTTGTTTCCTCCTTTCATTATATGCATAAATTTCATTTTGACTCATGCCCTCATCACTGAAATACGCTCCTTCATCATCGTACTGTCTTTTTCTTGTTCCACCGTTTAAAGAAATGTTAACTTTTTTCAAATATGATGAAGGATGTAGCCAATATAGGAAATGGATATTTAGAACCACTAATTAAGTATATAAAAATAGTTATTATATACTTAAAGTTGTAATGGTGAAATTTATGAATATGAATTCTTCCATATAATCCAGTAATCTGCACATTCCAATAATTCGGCACTAGTACATCTACTAGTACATCCGGCAAAAGTACTTACTCTTGTAGTGCACACTTAATTCTACGGGTTGATATTTTTTCCTCTTCTTCTTCTTCTTCTTTCGAATAGGCCTACTTTAGACCACGCTTGTTCAACTTTTGGGCTTCGACCTTTGCCAAGTATTGTCGCATCTTCTGCCGGTGTACCTCTCTTCTGTCCAGGGGGTACCTTTCCTTCGAGTTTTTTCCTGAAATCCACGGACTTCCTTTAGGGTGCGTCTCACAGACTGTCTGTTTTTGAAAACTGTTATTCCCAGTTCTTTAATATCCTTCCTCGGTCTCTGTCAACCAAGTAGTACGAAGCTTCTTGTTTTACCAGAAGGTGAACAGACGGTTGGTTAGTCGGTTTGGAGGCAATCTTACAATGTGGCCATAGAAAGCTACCCTTCTTTTCCTTGCACAGTCAAAGAGCATCTCAATTTGTTCGTAGAGCTCAGAGTTATGCTGTCCTCGGAATTCCCCATCTTCCTTTACCGGGCCTAGGATATTTCTGAGGATTCTCCTCTCTCTGATTTCCAATTTCTCTATTAGACTTCTTCGGTTCAAGGAAAGACACTCCATGGCACATAAGGCTTCTGGTCGTAAGACTGATGTGTAGTGCTTAAGTTTCAGGTTGCGTGACAGGGATTTCTTATTGTAAGTGTTCTTAGTCAGCCGATAGGCTAGTTCTAACTTGCTGACTCTCTTAGATAATGATGCTCTTTCTGATAAGTTGGGTTCAACCCATTCGCCGATATACTTAAATTTCTCAATCCTCTTGATGTTTCCCTGTTCCAGTAATATCTCTCTGTTTGCTTCTCTAATGTTGGTGAAGAATTATGTTTTCTCCAGCGACACTTGAAGGCCCACTTTGGCAGCCTGTTTTCTGAGACAGTTTACCTGCATTGTTGCCATCTCAAGAGAATCAGCAAACAGTGCCATGTCATCTGCAAAGGCCAGGCAATCTACAACCAGTCCATCGTTCTTACGTCCAAGGTAGATACCACTCTGAGCACCCAAATTGTTCAGTTCCTTGCGCCATTCTCTCATTACCTTTCCAAGGACACAGTTGAAGAGAAGTGGGGAAAGTCCATCTCCTTGTCTCACTCCAGTTTTTATTTCGAAGCTTTCTGAAATCTCGCCTCTAAATTTAACCTTGGAATGGGTGTTGGTCAAAATTTGTAGGATTAGTCTGCGGGTTTTGTTCCTGGAGTATTTTGTTAAGCGTTTCTCTATCGATGGAATCGTAGGCCTTCCTAAAATCAACAAAGGTGACGACCACTTTGTGGTTTCTCATTTTGTAGTATGCAAGTACCGTTTAAAGGTTGAGGATCTGTTCAACACAGGATCGGGTCTTCCTGAAGCCCCCCGGTATTCTATTAGTTGACTATCCAACTGATTTTCTGCCCTTCTCTTTTCTGCCCTTCTGTTTGTAACGCCTTCGAGAGAATCTTGTATGTTACCGGGACGAGAAAAATTCCACGGTAGTTGTTTTGATCCATAAAATCTCACTTTTTGTGAAGCGGATGGATCAGAGCAAATTTCGAATCGGGTGGAAATTTCTCTGTTTACCAGATGTCCTTGATGATCTCGGTTCGCTTGCGCACGGCATTGTTTCCAGCACCTCTCCACAGTTCAGCAACGATAGATTCATCTCCAGCTGCCTTATTATTCTTAAGAAGTTGAATGATCTGGCCAACTTCTTCCAATGAAGAGGGAAGCGAGTCCGGGTTTGGTGTGATTTGTTTATAGTCGAAGTCTTCGTTGGGTGGGTCACAGTTGAGTAGATTTTTAAAGTACTGAGCCAAAAGGTGGCAGTTCTCCTTGTCGTTATAAGCCAGTTTGCTTTGTGAGTCTCTGAAGTGGAGGCTTGGCGGAGCGTATTTTCTGAGTACGTGCTTAAAGGTTCCAAAGAAATCTCTGGAATTATTCTTAGCAAAGCTCTCTTCGATTTGGGTTTGTTGGTTTTGTGGGAAGGTTCGTTTTGTTCCTCGAATTATCTTGGCTGTAACCTTTTTTTGTTCCAAAAATTTATGCCAATTTTCCTTGGTCTTTTTAGAATTCCACTTGAGCCAGGTTATCTGTCTTTGGGCTATTGCATTGTCACAGGCTTCAGTCCACCACGGTTGCTTCCTTCTTCTAGCGAGAGGGGCGAGTTCATTTGGCGAGCCGCCTTGACAAGAGTGTCCTTCAGTTGGTCCCAGTTGTTTAGGTCTGTGTTGTTCAGTCTCTGACTTAGTTCTTGACTGTTCTTGTGTCGCTCGACGTCAAATCTTACCATTTTGGAGGTTCTGTGTAATCTAGTGTTTCTAGGCTGGAGTTTTATTTTGATCTTAGAGAGGTAGTTGTCTGAGTCCAGATTGGCGCTTCTTAGTACCTTTACGTTTTGTATTTCCTTATGAGATTTTCGTGAAATGGCCACATTATCTATCTGGAGTTCACCCAGGTGGGTATTAGGTGAAATCCAAGTCTTCTGCTTCCTTGGAAAGTGTTTGAAGGCTGTAGACTTCATGATCAACCCAAAACTCTTACATAGATCCACCAATCGTTCTCCGTTGCGGTTGGTTCGCTTATGCGCCGGATAATTGCCCACTATGTTTCTGTATTTTTTCTCTCTTACCAATTGAGCATTGAAGTCACCAAGCTGTATGACAGTGTGCCTCTCTGGAAGTTTAGAGATAATATCTTCTAAGTCTTCACAGAATTTATCAGTTCTGTCTGGATTGCGTCTGTTGTCCTGGTTGATTGGGGCATGCACATTAACTATACTGTAGCCCTTATTTGGGCATTTGAGAGAGAGGATGGATACACGATGGGTTGATATTTCCTTATAAAAACTTTGACTATTAAGTTTGACGTTCAGAGCCATCTTAAAATATATGCGTATAGATGTGTTCTTTTGTACACATCTATACGCATATACGCACATGCGTATACATTTTTAAGTAATATAAATTTTCCATAGTACGCAGCTACTGCTGACGATGAAGGAAATCAATGAATTTACACTCTAACAAAAACTCGTTCAATGCGGCTAAAGAAGTTTTCACTTCAATAAAAACTATATATAACAAACTTAGATATTTGTAAAACACGATTACGTAAAAGCAATGTGACGTTACCGATGTAATTATTTAAATAATTACAGTAAAACTTTTTATTATGAATTTTGTTTGTAATGACGGATTATTTGGCAATATCTCGAGAACAGCTGAGAGAAAAGAAAAATATTGAAACGTAGTTATAGAGAGAGAAACAATACACTCGACTACTTTCAATTACTATTTTTTTCTCACTCTGTACCTACTATAAACTTTCAAGCCACAATAAAGCGCTGTTGGCAGATTTTTTTATTACACCATATAAGTCAAAAATAGTGAAGTCATTTTATAACTCTATTCTATTAGAAAAATAATATTTACCAATTTTTAAATTTTTTATGTTATTATACCTAAAAATAATGAATTTTAATAACTAATAGGATAATTGAAAATGTAGAAAAATTCATACACAATTTTGACTCGTTAGTTACGCTCGAACTTCCTTAAAGATTTTTCAAGGGGACAAGTATGAATAAATATTAAAAGCCACACCCGTTTGCCCCTTTTTTGTACAATTTAGCATATTGCCGCACTTCTACGGTACATATTCGCATAGGGCATAATATCAAAGAGTTTTAATTAATGTCTCAGCACCCTGGTGCGCCGCGGTGAGTAAGTAGGTACAATATAAACAATATAATCAAACATAAACAAAATAAACAATTCATATCGCGTGCGATGCATACATCGCTTGTTTTGTGGGGTTGTCGGTCTGTAATACGTAATATTTGTACTGTCGTTATTAAATAAAGCTTGTAATCTAATAAAGTGAGAATAAATTTATAATAAAGTGACAATATATTTCCTTGTGCCCCAATCCTACTCACCAAAATTTTGATTGTGTAGCTATTTTAGATTTCGTGCAAAGTCGGCCGCAAATTGGACAGATTTTTAATAAATAAGCAAGTCGGTAGTTCAAATGATAGTGATCAACCCTCATCAAGTGGCGGGGCAGCAAAAAGGAAATATCGCAAATACGATGTTAGCTATTTGGACTTTGGTTTCATTTCAATAGAAGTAAGCACTTCATTGTTTGCAAAGACCACAGTGTGTCCTCTGTTTGAAAGATGTGTCATCCGAGAGTATGCTCCCAAGTAAGCGAAAGCGACATCTTGAGACCGTTCACCCTGCAATGTTTAAAAAATCTAGTGATTTTTTGAACAAAGTTCCTTTAGGAAGGTCTCGGTAGGAGTGATTCGGCAGAAAACGTTACGTTACGTTATACCCCTATCTCTTTCTCTCAGTATTTATTTCTATACCGCGCGCTCTCCCTTTCTTTCTCTTTCTCTCAGTGTATATATCTATAATGCGTGCTCTCTCTGTTTCTTTCGCAGAGTGACAGACAAGCGTGGTCGGTTTATAACCTTTAAACTAAACAAAAAGAAAAATATTCAAACGTATTTTTGTGTTTTGTCGTTTTAAATCATACGAAAGTTATATTGTTTATAATACACTCATTAAATAACCTAACTGTTTAAAACTTGCAGTTAGTTTCCAAGCTGTAACTATCTTACTTAGTAATTAGACTTCATATGTCATCTGTCATTTACGACAGACTAGATAATATACCTGTTTACGGTTTGTTAAGCGTATGCGTGTCCGCTATGTTTAAAAGGCGGGAATATGAAAGTTTCGGGCACATTTTGTTGTTTTACGTCAAAAAATGCCCAAAAGCCATGGTGGAAATAGACACATGAGTACAAAAAAATGTCAACTATGAAGAGATCTATATTGATTTTTGTTTATCATAGCAACTGATCTTGGGTCGATAGTTGAACACACCTGATCTAAATCAAATACTCAACTACACGTTATTTGTCATTTATGACAGACTAGATTATTTTCGCACATTTTTTTGCAACCGCAAGTTTTGATGTAATATAATAATGTCATCTATACACTAAAGAATTAAATCCACAGACTAACTGCATGTGTTGCGAAATTCGCAAACTTTTACTCACAATTTGGTGGCTAAAATAAATGAATGAAAAAAAATGTCGATTTTGTTTTGGTGACCGCATTGGAACATGACTTGCGGCCAGCGGGCAAAACAAAACCGACATTTTGTTTCATTCATTTATCAAATTGACGCTTTTGTTTCGAGTCGCATTTCAACTTATCTTGCTCCAGTTTGAGAATTTGTTTACTAAATTTTGGACCGTATTGCACCTTGTCCGCATGAGGCTCAATTTGAATTTGTTCATTAAATAAACCGTTCTCTTAACGCCTTAAATCAAATAATCAACCACATACGTCATTTGCCATATATGACTGATATTTTCGCAAATCCTTCAACATCCATGTGGACCATAGGCTTTATGTCAAGTACTTAGTTCACTCGCCTTTAATAGTAGTCAATAAAATAGATACAGTCTAAATATTCGACGACAAAAACTTATGATTAGCCTGCGAAATCGATTTTGTCTCCCCAGGAGAGTTCGGTGGGGTTGCGAAAGTCCTTGGAACAGAAGGGGTTGGGGGCGATGCCCATCAGGGGGTCGTAGCCGAGATCTTTGTGATTGTTGTTGACGTCTGAAGGCAGCAGCGATTACAGCCAGTCGTCGGTGTCCATGGGAACAGTGCAGTTGTTGGTCTGAGGCTGTGCGCCGAGCTCTATGAGTTGCGTTGATTGGGTAAGGCGGTTCTGCTTTAACAGAGTGGAGTTAAAGGATATTGAGCCGCACTTGGCGGCAGTTCCCCGTTCTTTTTTTAAAATCTCAAGCACGTCGTCGACTGTTTGACTCTTTATGCTCTTCTTCTTTTTAATAGCTTCTTCGAAAATCGGCGGCACAGGTTTTTCTTGCGCCGCATCGATCACTATCGAGTTAATAGAAATCGGCAAGACGGGCGAATCAGCGTGTTTAAATTCTTCTGATTCTGAAACGCCACGTGTTGTTCCTGCTAGAGCTTCGCCTGTTCCTAGCTCTGCAACATCTGCTGCATCTGTATGACCATCGAGTGCTGTTGCTGCTTAGCTTGTAGAAGCTTCTTCAGTGCCAAACATTACGCTTTGTGCTTAGAACTGGTGGCGGCTTACGGCTTCATCTGGGATAGGGTTAACTCCCTCTGGAACTCCTCAATCTTCCTCTGCTGATCCCGAACTAATTCTTCTTGCGTTTTAAAATGTCATAGGAGAATTTGGGGACTTTGCGGGTCCATCTCCAACTGACATCGGTGTGTTGGGGGGAGTTGCGAGAGGAGTCATCGCCTCCGGAAGCTATGGAGCAATCTCCGTTCAACATGTTTGTTTTGAGGCGTTCTATGAGTTGGAGTTTAGAACCGGAAACGGGGAGGTTCCTCCGCTTTGGCTCGGCTTTTAGATCGCTGACATGAAGGTGTCTTCCAATCTTCCTATTAATCTTGTGCTTAGGGAGGAGTCTGAAGGGTGCTGTTTCCTATGGTCTTTTGGGCGGGGAGGATGATTTGGGGGTATTTGTATTGGAGTTGGAGCTAGAATTGGAGGAGGAGGATTTGTTGCTGGAGGAGGAGGTCGTAGGAGCTTTCGCCGGGGGATGAGTTATTGAGGGGAGGAACTCTTTTGAGAGCTGAGAGAGCCTTTGTACTCGTGGAATTTGATTGTTCTTGTTTTGGGGATTGCTTTCGATTTGGCTTTCTTGAGGTTTTTGTCTTTGCCGAGGTCCTCCGTCCTTACCCAGGGATGGAATCGGGCGAGGGGTTAAGGTTACCGGTGCGGGGGTTGGAGGTTGAGACAGAGCTGGACTGGCTATTGAGGACAAAGGACTGATCGTCGAAGTTGAGGATAGGGAAAGCGACGCCGGACTGGACGCTTGGTCGAGCAGAGGCGCCGCGACATGTGCATTATAGAGAGACAATAGTGAAATCACAAAAACAGGGTCAAAAAGAGTATCGACAGAGAAATTTTTCAAACTACAGATTCAAAACATGCCGAAGGCGTTCAAGTATACAGAGATAAATTTAATTCAAGGAAGAAACGGGTTGAACCTGAATCTTTACAATCATCGAAAGAACAACGTGAAAAAAAACGTGTTCAATGAACAAAACTCAGTATCTAGCAAAGCACTGGCTTCATTCTAGATTGCATACAGGGTGGCGAAATGCAAGAAACTTCACGCTGTCGTAGAAGAGCTTATTTTACCGGCTGCTCTCGATATGGTGAATATTTTGATATAGCTGAGTATCTCAATCACCAAAAAATAGAACAAATGTTAGGCAAGAAATTTGGTCTGCAACTTGATTATACACGCTTCCTGAATGACATTTTTTTTCCTTTAAAATCATTACCAAGGACGCAAAGGCTAAAAACCTGTTGGAAATTCCTGACAAATTTATAAGAGAAACTGATTTAGTTTGGTAAGTAAGTATATCGATATCTTCACTGATGGTGCTCGATTAATGTCTGGTAATTTTGAAAAGTCGATGTTTTTAATAATTATAATCGATTTTTAATAAATCGATTATGTAAATTACACGCTTTAATCGATTTTTGCGACGTACCTATATGAGAATACGTTCGGCCCGGCATTTGTATGGATGTACAAGAGTTTCGTTTCTTTTTAACAGTTTTCTTTCTTTGGAGAGTGCCAATAATTATTTAACAATAAAAATGTCTTGTAAAACACCAAAAGTGGCTGGCGTAATTATTTTATAATGAAGAAGGATAATACCATAGCACAATACAAAAACTACCCGAAAGAATTAAAAACGTGTAGTAATACTACAAAAAATCATATGAAACGAAAACTCCTATTGTCCTACAGGTTAACGAGGTATCACAAAGTAATATATTTAATAATGGAATTAGCATGATCCTTATGACCGCAAAATTCTGAAATCTGTAAAGTTTCGTTTTTTTGCTTGAGCCATACGTTTTATAACTTCATCATTTAAAGTAAAAGCAAATGTGTCAAGGTAGAATTAACATGAATACGTTTTTAAAAATTGATAGACTAAAATTAATAGAATAGGAATAAGTATTACGTTCATTTGACTAACCTAAACATCTTTTAATTCAATGAGCAATTTTCCGACCTGAGACCCCGCTAAACATCTTATGAATACTTTGTCTTCGTAAGTACGAAATTCTCTGTTCATGGCTTATAAATTTCTAAAATAATTACGAGAAAAACTTAGTCGGATTTTGAATGAAACATAACAAAGGCGAACAATGTTTTTGTATATGAGGAATAAAGCGTGTCAGATCAAGCATTGGAATTAATTTTTCGAAAATTTTAGCAAACCTCAGATGGAGATAAAAATTAGGAAATAACTCAGAACATAGTAGAAATGATATGCCAGGACAGTCTACCCTACAACAGTATGGTAGAAGGAGCAGGTTTAAAAAAAATAATGAAGACTGTAGCTTCTTTGTACAAGGTTTCGTGCTATAAAACTATCACATATACTAAATATGAAGAAAAAAAACCAAAAAGACAAAAATTACGATTAGTGAAAAACGTCTGTCTCACAATAGATGAATGGAAAGATTTGCAGTTGAGAAGTTTTTTAGGCGTGACAGTGCACTTTATAGAAAACTTAGAAATGAAGTCAAGCAACATTGCATGTGAACCACTTCACTATCATCATACTGGAGAGTATTTGTCAGAAACGATTAATAAAGTTTGTTAAGATTGGGGTTTGTCTCACGAAAAAAATGTAAGCGTTACACTGACTATGTCAGCAACATAGTTAAAGCTATTGAAATTTCTATTGGTCGGGCAAAACATTCGGTGCTTAGAATATAAATTGAACTTGGTCGAAAATTCGGAAAATACAATAGATATAAAACTTTTTCTGGACAGAGTCCGCAAAATCGAGATTTGGTTCCACCAAAGTGGTTTAACGAATCGCAAACCAATCGCACGTGTGTTTTATCAATCATAACATATCATTAATCACGGTTCATTAATCATTAAGTAATGTTTTTGAAGGAACTTTCCCTAATCAAACAGAATTGGCTCTAAAACCTCTTTGTGATGGTCAATTCCGCGCCAGCCGAAAGTTTATTAAACAAAGCGGAGAATATTGTCAAGAAAACACGATACCGTATTTTAGAAAAAAAATTGCAACCGGAAGTTCGTCGATGTGGTTATTTTTTATACTTCATTTTCTTTGATTTTTATTCTGACAAATTGTTAATACTATACAAATCTCTTAGTTCTATTACTATATAGGAAAGTAGGCATTTTTTTCGAAAAATAGAAAAAATCGTTTTTTTTTCACAAAAAACGATTATTTCTTTTAATTTAAACCGATTTTTCGTAAATCGATTAATTGTGAAAAGCAAAAAATCGATTTTTGAGAATTCGTTTTTTTTCTTACAATGTCACATCCCTAATAAAAAATAGGCTGCTAAAATCCAGACTTTTTAAACAACTGTGCATAGATATGGGAGCTGAATACGCGGCTCTAGTATTTTGCTGTAGATCCCGATGGCTGTCACGTGCAAATTCACACTTTTTTATAAGAAAAAGTCATGGAAACTCCAGATTTATTGCCGAATCAGAATTTTTGCAAGACTTTCTCTGCAAGCCAATAACTTGCACAGCTTGTAACTATTGGAGAAGATGGCGGTAAAGATTGTTTTCCCCAATTACATACATTTTCGGCCTCTAATGAGCTTTTGATCAAAAAAGCTTTTGTTAAGACTTGGTTTTTGGAAATGTGTTGGGTTCTCCATGGTTCTCGAAATTTTTTGCTAAAGACGGTGTCGAAAAATTCCAGCAGAATTCATTTTGCAAGAAAAAAAAAGAGTCTCATTAAGCTCTCTTGCGACAGCAGCCTTAAAACAAGATTCCCATGTTCTGATTTGGTGGAGTTGTGGATATCGGTCCAAAATTAATATCCAACTTTAAGTTCAATAGCTCTAAGAATTTTTATTACCTTTGCAATATCTTATTTAGGCGAAGCCGGACAGCTGTAGCTGTAATAAAGTGCAAATATTGCTGAAAGATCAATATGGGGCGAGAAATGAGATTACCGGTGTAAAAACCTTATCCCATGCTTTGAGAAAATGTGTGGATATTACCATATTACATTGACTAAGTTGCCATTGTATTTTATTTCATATTTTTCTTAAATATGTATTATTATTCTTAAATAACTGTGATAAATATTTAAATTTATATAACTGAGAATAACAAGTTATACAGTATACTTATTTCTGTTTTTGGGAAGTTTTACCACTATTTTCCACTTATTTTACCACTATTTTAAGACATTTTTTGGACTCTTTATGGCGACAATGGCTCAGAAGACGCAGTGTAAAACCTGTAGAATTTCAAATTACAATAAATGTTAAACGCTTTAGTGAATTCATTGTAGAAACTTTACAATTTTCTCACAACTACGATCAATATCCTGAACATCCTTAATAGAACATAAACTTAAAAAGAAAATAAAATGAAGCCATTAATTAACATTTCAACCCCAAAATATGCACAATAAGTAGTTGTTGTTGGGTTTGACAATTACCTGAAATACATTTTTAAATAAAGAAGCAATTGTTGTTGAGATAAAAAATACCAATTGCGGGCGTTGTGTTTAGTTAGCAGAAAACGATACTTATCAAATCTTAAAATGTATAAATGCAGAACTAAAATGGTTATAAGACCACAACAAAGAACAATTGTTCGGTCTTACCACCGCCAAAGACACAAAGCAAGATTTCACAAATTCACTGTAGCATAATATTCCGCATTTGGGAACAAATCCATCTTTGATGAAACATGATGGCAACATGCAATTGTTTAGTCATTTCAGACCAAATGAGAGACATCAATGGGATAGGTGGGATATAGCAAACTTAATGGCAGCTGCTACTGCGTTTCACTCTCTATACCTCTATTTCAAATGTACACATTTTCAAATGCGGATAATATTTACATTTCTTGATTAAGCTAAAGCTTTGCAAGTAACAAAAATATCGATACTCAATCTCTACACTGACGAAACTATTTGCTTATGTTGTTTACGGTCTTTTACTAAAAAAACCTTTTTGTAGCCAATTGGGTTGTTGAGAAAAACATCGATTTTTTTATGTAGGGGAGAGGTTTCAAAATCGTACCGGTCAGTTAAATCGTACCTCCCGCAAATTTCTCTTAATATCAATTTTTCGTTTTGTGCAGCAAGTTCGTTTTTAAGTTAATCGATAATTGAAACAATCTAAGCCGAAATATTGATATAAAGTTGTATATAACAACGGTGGTTGAGAGTTAAAAAAAACGTATGCGGTCAGGGGACCCCGTGAGGAACGAAGTTCCTCGCGCATTCAACAGAATCGAACAACTTCTCTTTTTGAATTATTATTAAAATAATGAAAGTGCACACAAATATTTTGATTGTATGTTCGGGAAAATATTAATAAACAATCTAAATCTCCATATTCAAACCCACTACCAAGTATTTCTCTTGCACTAGTTGGATTTTAACATGCATTTAAGTAAGTTGAATTATAAAGTTGCTGTCGAAGAAACGATGCAGATATTTGAAGTTGTAAAAGTCTTATAAGAGATGAAAATAGGCAATTACCGTTGCCAGCAATGTTGTCATGATGCAACTAGACATTTGGAATTGAACATTCATCATGTTCCTCGTATGGGGCTTGGAATGATTCAGAACTTGGACTAAATACTTGCTGAGCTTCACTATTACCTAATGATTGAATTTAATTATTCAGAAAGAGACTAAATATTACTTTTTCAGTTTCTTCATTATTTTTGATTAATATAGTCGGTAATGAATCTTCTTTCGATGATTGTAATGATTCAGGTTCAACACATTTCTCCTTTGATTTAAATTTATATTTGTATATTGGAACGCCTTCAGCATGTTCTAAATCTGTAGTTTGTAAAATTTCTTTTTTCCTTTTTTCTCTGTCGATAGGTACTCTTTTTGATACTGTGCTTGTCATTTCACTATCGTCTCTCTATAATGTATATAAATATATTAAAAAAATAGCTAACACTTGAATCACATGTACGATAAACCCATGTAAACACTAAGCAATTGCATCAAATTATAAAATTGTAATCTACTTTTCTAAATCTGTATTTTGTATAATTCCTTTTTTTCCTTTTCTGTTTCGTTTTTTTCTCAGTCGATACTCCTTTTGACGCTGAGCTTGTGATTTCACTATTGTTTCTCAAAAATGTAAATGTCATAGTGATATAGTGAAATCAGTTAGATTGTGTAAAACTGTGTTATTGCATGATCTGCCAACAGTTTGTATATTCTATTTGAAATACTTGATACGACTAGCTAGTTCATAAAACCATCTTAAATATGTTTCTTTATTTATCTCTTTATTAATAGGTTTGATGATTAAGACACGTACCTTTATAGACAGATGACAGATGACAGCACTTAGGCATTTCTGGAAACGTCGAATTTGTTAGTAAGATAATGTAAATCTCAGTTAATCTAGTTCCTCATAAAATTCCACAAGCTGTTCTTGCATGAGATTTCATGATCTACACGAATTAGATGAACTACTCGTACTGCCGACAAATCATGCCACGATTCAGTTCTAAACAAGCTGACTGATTTCACTATATGTCTACGACTTATATAAATATAGATATAGTCAGATATAGATATAGATATAGTCAGATCATATAAATATAGTCAGATTACTCAATCAATCAAATTACATGTATGATAAACATATGTAAACAGTTAGAAATTGCTTCAAATTGTACAATTATGTTTCATTTTTATACACTTAATTTGTTTCAGTATTTTATTTTGTATCCTTTCTTGATTTTCCATTTCTCAAAATATAATTAATATATATATATATATATATATATATATATATATATATATATATATATATATATATATATATATATGCATTGGGTTACAACGTTATCCGTATTTCGATTCCTAATCTCCAACCATTTCGGTTTTTCCACTCCACCTCGTCCAATCCTCTCGTCCGGATCTCTCCGTCTATACCCTCTCTCCAGCTTTTCCGGGGTCTTCCTCTCCTACTTCTTACCTGCGGTGTCCAGTGTATTACTTTCTTCGGGAATCGGTTTTGGTCCATTCTCTGTACATGGCCGTACCATCTGAGTTGTCCAGTTCTTATGTTATCCACGACGTCGTGCTTTACTTCCATTATTTCCCTTATCCTTTCATTTCTGATAATTTCCAATCTAGACTTTCCTTCCACTTATCTCCAGTAGTCCATCTATATGGCTATTAGTGATTTCTCTACTCAATCCTTTATAGGCCACACTTCACTACCGTAGGTTATTATACTTTTAATTATTGCATTGTATAGTCTGTTTGTTTTCCTTTGCAATATGTTTATCCCATAGTAAGCCGTTTAACATGGACACAGCCCTCCTGCCTTGAAGGTTTCCAGACTTCCTTTTTTCGATATTTTTACGCCTAGGTATTTGTATGAGCTGCAGTGTTTGATATTCTATTTGTCTGAGATAGGCCGATCTTGTTGTTCTCCTCCCATACACATGTATTCTGTTTTCTGGATGTTCACGTCTAGACCCCACCTGTCATACTCTTCAATTAGTTTGCGTGTCATATATTCAATGTCATCAATGTCTTGTGCAATCACCACCTGATCATCCGCAATTGCCAAAGTATAGATTGTTGATGTATCATCCACATTTATGCTTATTGCTTCGCGTTTTTTCTTCCATCTAGTTAATGCGCTTTCTAGATAGACCTTGAACAGTGTTGGCGATATACAACATCCCATATCATCTGAGTCCCTTTGTTACTGTGAACCCGGTTGTTAAGTTATTTCCTATTTTTATTTGTGTTCTTGCACGATTATACAGTGATTTGATTGCTATTATTATTTCAGCATTTATGTTAGTGTGTTGTAGAGCTTCCCATAATTTTACTAGAGGAATGCTGTCATAGGCTTTTTTAAGGTTAACAAATAGCAAATGCACTTCCTGGTTATATACGATTTTCTTTTCTACGATTTTACTTAACACAAATAGGTGGTCACTGGTGGATCTTCCTGCTCTGAATCCGGCTTGCTCTTCTGCCTCAATTGCACTGTATTCATCTTCTATCTTGTTTAAAATAATGAGAATAATAATAATTAAAATAATGAGTATAATATAAACAATATAACTCTCCTATGATTTAAAACAACAAAAAAGAAAAATATGTTTGAAGATTTTTTTTTGTTCTTGTTTAGTTTTAAGTTTATAAATATATCCACGCTCTTCTGTCACTCTTCGAAAGAAAGAGAGAGCGCGCGGTATAGAAACATACACTGAGAGAAAGAGAAAGGCGCGTAACGGACAACGTCTGGGACAGCGTACGTAACGTAACGCTTTCTGCCGAATCGCTCCAACCGAGACCTCCCTAAAGGAACTTCTTTCCAAAAATAGATAACAAAATTGTAAAATTTAAGGGTTGTTGTAATTGCGGTGGCCATGCTATTATTATATACAAATTAAATACTGTTGTATTACATAAGCTCACATATTATACTAAATGTGACAAGTGTAAAATAAGCTAAAAATACACTATGAAAGTAAACTATTTCCGAATATCAACAAGTTCAACGGGTTTGCTAAATCGTACCTCGGTAAGTTCTAAAGAGTTCGAGGTAAGCTCTCTTTTAAATAACCCAGAAACTATAACAGAACATGTTAATAGCAATGTATGTATAACAAATGAAGAATTTAACACTCCTGCAGAAATTGCAAACATTCCCATTCATGAAATTGCTCCACTTTCTATAATCACGCAAAAAAGAAAAACTGTTCGACTGGAGGATATGATTCAATGCGTGTTATATGGGTACATGAGTCATGTGCCCATATTATAAAAGCTAAAAAAATATATTATTGACCAGAAAGTTAAAAAAATCTACCCGGTACTATTTACAGTACCAGTTTTGAATTTGTATCTTTCTGTTAATTAACTACACATGTTTATTAAATGCCATTTCATAAAACTATTAAGCTAAACTCTCAGAGAGACTTACCAAACGTGTGCAATATAGGTTAAAAGTTAAGTGGTACGATTTTACCAACTCCCCCCTATTATAAAACCTCTTTATAAATATACTGGATGTTCGATGCGAAAGAGTTGAAAATATTTTTTTCCATTTAAATATAAACAATTTATTTATATTTAGTTTATATTAGAACTAGGAAGAGTAGTTCTGGTATGGTACTTGTAATATCTTTTCAGAAAAAAAAGTTTAATGCCTTATTAATATCCCTTTTAGTCCCTTTAATAAAACTTAAATCTAAAAATTGTTGCAATCCACGTTAAAAATGAATGATGTAAATAGTAATAATAATGATTTGTAAATTAAATTAATAAATGTTGGTTATTATCATCCCTATTGTTTATCATTTTTTATATATTATTGGGAATGGGATAATTTTTTTTTTATAATTTAATAATTTATTTGCCTTACTAGTTTCGGTGTACAACTAATAAATTAATCATTGGCTCTAAATTATCAATCTCTAAAGATTTAAAATTTATAAAATCATTTATAATATCATAAAACATAATAATTTTTAATTTAAAAGAAACAATTTAGAGCCTATCATTAAGGTGTTAGTTGTACACCGAAACTAGTAAGGCAAATAAATTATTAAATTATAAAAAAAAAATTATCCCATCCCCAATAATATATAAAAAATGATTAAATTAATATTTTATCGTAACGCATAATTTATCAGCTATTTAAGGTGAACAAATTACATTATAACTTTCCTTCCAATATTCCTAATTTTCACTTTTCTTTATTTAAACATTTCACTTTTCTAATTTACAATTTGCATCAATATATCGTCGGTCCAGATGAACAGGGTATTAACTCAAAAAAAACCTATTTTTCAGGAGAGCGATTTTAAGTTTTCAAATCAATATATTTCCATTTCTGTAAATAACTAGTTAACCTCCCTTATATATTTTTTAAACTAACTTTATTGATAACGTTTTTGTTCACTTCATGACTGTCAATTTTGCTATTTCTGAGGAAAAATAGAATTTCTACTGGAGAGAACATAATAATACCTTTTTACACAAAAATACTTAAAAACCTCAGTAGTTACTAGAAAAATATATTTTCTTAAAAATGCATTTTTTCTTGGATCAGGTGGCACAGCATTTCGGATTATATACTTATGTATATAATCTAAGGTAAGTAATATAAGGCAAAGGTAAGTAAGGTAAAAAATAAGGTAAGTCTTTGCACAATCATTCTGTAAAATTAAAACTTTTAAGTAGTTTAATAGAAAAGAGTTCTTTTCATAATTAATTCAAACAAACACACCACAAATTATGTTGAATATAACACATTTTAGTTTTAATAATAATATTTTTATTTTTTTCTAAAGAAAAGCAAGAAATATAGAATAACCAATAACAATAGTTTGTTAAAGAAACGCTGAATATATATACATATATATATATATATATATATATATATATATATATATATATATATATATATATATATATATATATATATATATATTTAATTTACATAATATTATTCACGATTATTACTTTTTCATCGAGAATGAATTGCAATAAGTTCAAAAAAACTTTTATGAACACGTTAGTATCTGAAATTATTTCTTTAAACTAGAAACACCCGTTACTAACCAAATGCAACAACTTTTCGTAAAGACGGTATTAACTTGAAATTATTACTCTATTTCACAAAATAATAGTATTCAAACAGAACTCACCTTTTAATGAATACAGCGTTTTTCAAGGTTAAAACTGTCTATCACAAACGAACGACGTTCTTTCAACCCAACTCCGCAAGTAAGATTGAATACGACAGTGTTGTTCAAACGGACGTTAAAAAAAGTGCGAAAGAGACGAAGATACTACCCCGCACTCCCGCCAATCTGTCGTTATATCGTTATGCAACCACGTTCGTTAAAGAAAGATCGCATGATTTTTAGTAGGACTGTATTTTTTGGTTAAAAATCGTAAATTTTGAGTTAATACCTTGTTCATCCAAACGAAATATATATATATATATATATATATATATATATATATATATATATATATGTTGTATTTGAGGTTTTCGCGGATAGATACCTGTGTTGTATTGCTTTCTCGGGGATTCCGCGTTGTTGCTGAGGGTTGGCTCTGAAAAGAACCGGATTCTCGACGTTTCGGCGAACTAACATTCGCCATTCTCAAGAGATATATGCGTCCGTACGGGTCAACCGTTCGACGCATACTTATGCGTCATACAGTATGCGTCGAACGGTTGACCCGTACGGACGCATATATCTCTTGAGAATGGCGAATGTTAGTTCGCCGAAACGTCGAGAATCCGGTTCTTTTCAGAGCCAACCCTCAGCATCAACGCGGAATCCCCGAGAAAGCAATACAACACATATATATATATATATATATATATATATATATATATATATATATATATATGGACGAAGATACTACCCCAGATATATATATTCTATCAATAGGAGGGGGCTTTCTCCTTAAATTTGACTTGAAACTTAAATGTTCTTGCGATAGATATATTAAAAGCACTCAGATCACAACTATAGACGCCAACCGCATTCATAATAAAAATGAAAGTATATACTATCAATACTTTCGAATTTTTATCGAGAAAAGTTATATGCTGCATGTTTTTATAGCGAGTCTCTTTTTATATTATAAATATAGATATTATTATAAATATAGATTTATATTTATTTAATGGTTGAGACTTTTTATTTAATAGGGTAGAAACCTACCACAAATTATGAAAACAAAGAAAAAATCTAAAGTAGATCTGGACCCATTAAAATAATAATATGTGCCCCTTGAACATCTGTGGTAAACAAAGGCGCAGAGCCTAGCACCTGGGATGAATGGAGTGCACAGGGCTCCTTAGCTGTAGTGAAGGCGACCTGTCTAGGGGTGACAACGCCGAATAATAAGCCTCCCAAGCTAAAAACTTGGGTACTATCTTGGACAGTCACATATGGTGGCGCTAGCGGACTTTCGGATTCTGGGGAGTCCGCACCAACATGCTTTAAGGATGAGTCGGATCATCCAGAAATTATCGGAAGTAAACTCAGACCAAGACGGCAACGCTTCTTTGCAACATTTAATGATAACTCACTGCTAAAAGTGGGTAACCTGAAATAGCAGTACAGGAAACCAGATTTACGGACAAACATGCTTCCGAGACCCAAGGCTACAGAATTCTCAAAGGAAAAGTGGGTCAGCGGGTAATGAAGAAAGTACCCCACTTAGGAACAGGATTTATAATCAGTCACAGGATACTGGATTCTGTCACCGACTTTACCTCCCAGCAATCGTGTATCCATCCTCTCTCTCAAATATGCAAAGCAGGGCTACAGTATAGTCAATGTCCATGCCCCAATCAACCAGGGCAACAGACGCAATCAAGACAGCATTGTTGGTGACTTCAATGCTCAAGTGAGAAGAGAAAAAAATGGAGGAACATAGTGGGCAATTATCCGGCACATAATCGAACCAACCGCAACGGAGAACAATTATTGGATCCATGTAGGACTTTTGGGTTGTTTATGAAGTCTACAGCTTTCGAACACTTGCCAAGGAAACAGACCACTTAGATTTCATTTAATACCAACCTGGGCGTTTTCAAGAGAGATCATTTGGCCATTTCACAAAAATCTCGAAAGGAAATACAAAACGTGGAGGTACTAAGAAGCGTCAATCTGGACTCTCTAGACCACTACCTCTCCAAGATCAAAATAAGACTCCAGCCTAGAAACACTAGATTACACAGAACCTCCAAAATGATAAGATTTGACGTAGAGCGATTTAAGAACAGACAAGAAGTAAGAAGTTGTCAAGGCGGCCAATGATCTCGCTCCCCTTACCAGAAGAAGGTGGACAGGTGAACATCCTTGATGGACTGAATACTGCGGCAATGCAATGGGATAGTCTGGGAGAACTGGAATTCAAAAAGACCTTAGAAGATTGGCATACATTTTTCGAACAAAGAAAGCTTACAGCCAAGATAATTTAAGGAACCAAACGGACCTTCACACAGAACCAACTAACCCAACTCGAAGAGAGCTTTGCTTTTACTTCCAGAGATTTCTTTGGAACCTTCAAGAAGATACTCAGAAAATACACTCAGCCAAGCCTCCACTTCAATGACTTTGAAAGGCAAAGAAGGGTAGCTTTCTATGGCCACGTTGCAAGATTGCCTCCAAACTGACCAACCAACTGTCTGTTCACCTTCTGGCCAAACAAGAAGGTTCGTATAACTTGGTTGACAGAAACCGAGAAGGATATTAAAGAACTGGGAATAACAGATCTCCAAAATGACAGTCTGTGAGACGCACCCTGAAGGAAGTCCGTGGATTTCAGGAAAAAAACCCGAAGGAACGGTACCCCTGGACAGAAGAGAGAAAGGAGTTACTGCGGCAGAAGATGCGACAATACTGGCTAAGGATCAAAGCCCAACAGTTGAACAAGAGTGGTCCAAAATAGGCCATAAGACAGGAGAGTTGATTAATTCGTCCCAGTTTCTTAATTCGTACCATCATATTTTTCTTATTTTAATAAAATTTTAGCGATCTCTGCGTGAGAGTATTGTTAGGAAAGTATTTAGATACTGCATACTACCTGTTAGACATACTATGATACGGATATGTTATAAAAATAATAATTTTTATTTTCATGCTATTTATGTAATAATGCCAATAATTTAAATAATAATAATAAAGGGTGTTAAAAACGTGTGTATTATTTTGATTTTTAATAATATTTATTATTTATTTTAACTGATCTCTGTAAATCTTGTACGCTAATGTAAGTATTGTTAATATATGAATAAGCAATATCATATAAATTCATGGTGCAATTACATTTCATTCTATACCGATGTAAGTTGATAACATAAACGTCACATATCTATCTATATTATATCCATATTATATTGGCATTGATTTTATGGATTAGTTAAACTTTTAAATGGTAGTAGCGAGATTCCGAAGAAGATCCTGAAGTACTTTACTCCCAAGCTAATTCGGACTTGTATTATTCAACTTTTGTTAGCTTAAATTATTATTTGAAATTATTCCAACTTATTACAACTTTACACAGCTTGAATATATAAATCAACCATTCCGAAACTTAAGACAATAGTCTTAAAAAGATAATAATAGAGCTTCCGGAGGGTTGAATATATTTGTATATTCAAGCTGTGTTCCGCTGTAATCAGTTGGAATGATTATATCTATCATTAGTTTGGTTTCATCCTAGATTCAATATGAAATTATTGTTTTCAGTTTTGATCATGAAAAAATTAATTTCGAAAACGATTTGGGAAACAGGACGGTTCGATTTATAATACCGGTTGCTGAATTTATACCTTTTGCACACTTTTTTAAGAGGCAATAAATAATTATTGAGTAAATTAAATATAAGTTTGACACGTATGTTTGTTGATCTAGTTATCCCTCTACCATTTGGCATGAATGTTTTTCCTGAAATGCAAACCAAATTTCCGTATAATGCTAATCATTGACATCTTCTATTACGAAATAAGTAAATTAATATGAATTGAATAAAATTAATACAAAATCTAATATGGTCTAATTTGGTTAAATAAAATTGTGTGTCCGTAATTAGTCTTTTCCTCTAGAATTTCCTCTAGAATAAAAAATTTAATAAAATCGTAAATGAGAACAGCGGTCTACTTGCAAAAAGGGCTAAGTCCAAAATTTGAAACTCACAGGAGACAGAAAAAGCTGATTTTGACTAGGTGACTAAATTAAACACTTTATTGTTTACATTATTGTTTGCCTTATAGACAAGTATATGCGGCGAATAGTCGGGACAAAACTGTTAAATTACGGAGAATTAAATTACCAATCGGAGAAAACGCTTGGTAGTTTTTGAAAACTAATGAATAGTCGTGGTAAAGGTCGTCGAAAAAGTAAGAAAAGTGTAAATGTATTGTTTTTACGTTTGTGGTAATTGTAACTATTTGTGTTGAATTTTGAAATATACCTAACATTTTGTATCTTTGTGTAACATCTCCTGAATAACTTTTGATGAGACATAACCTATAACCGGTGACCCCGAAAAACTGTTTGTGTTAAGTTCTCATCTAGTTTTCGTTAAATAATTTAAATTGTTCCTGATAGCCAGTACAAGGGGGCTATATATAACCTTGTATCGAGAATCGAGGATTAAAGCCCTCCTACGTATAACCTACGAATATACAAAAAATGCAGAATTCAGATGAAATCAATCAAAACAAAATCAACACAAAATGACACTCTGGCCCGAGTAACAGTAAAAATTCCTCCTTTTTGGAAAATAAATGTTGGTTTATGGTTTAGGCAAATAGAAGCCCAATTTGCTACTGCACACATAGTAGTAGTACACACTAAATATAACTATATTTTAGCAAGCATAGATCCAGAAATTTTGAAGCTAGTTTCTGATTCGATAGAGGAACCAACAACAGCCACTCGATATACGGATTTCAAAAATCGATAAATAAAGGAATTCCAAAAAAGCGTTAGCAGAAATGTGAAGAAACTCCTCACAGAATTACAGCTAGGTGATAAAAAAAACCGGCCAAGTGCGAGTTGTGACTCGCGCACCGAGGGTTCCGTACAAATTTGTAAGTAAGGTATCTTTATATAAGGGGGACCTAACTGTATGCAACCCATATGCTTCTGGTGCCTAGCAATACCACGCAACACATTAGTGTATTTTCATAAGTTTCTAATAGTAAATTCGCATTTTTCTTGTAATTAAACTACATATTTACGGTTTTTAGATTTTTCCCTTCACATGTGCTGTAAGATACCGCTTCTTGCCAAATTTCATGATTCTAGGTCAACGGGAAGTATCCTATAGGTTTTGATTCCCTAGTGAAATCGCAAAATATGCGACATAAACGGTCATATCTTTTGATCGCGTTGACTTACAAGTTTGATTTTTTCACAGCTAAAAGAGACAGCAGACCCGAGTATTTTATACAAATTTCAACTTGTTACCTCTACGCGTTCCTGAGAAAAATGGTCTTGACAGATGGACGGACAGACAGACAGACGGACAACAAAGTGATCCTATTAGGATTCCATTTTCGGCACGGAACCCTAAAAACCATCATCTCTATTGAGAGAATTGAAAAGCATGGCATGAACGCAGATCAAAGTTGATTTCTTGCGTAGTCTTTTCCTACAGCGTCTTCTGGAGTAGGCCAGTTCAGTTTTAGCTGCAAGTAATGACAAGCTTGATTCATTGGCAACTATGGCAGATAAAATATTAGATGTTACACAACCAGCACAAATTTTGCTACTTTTAAACTACTTATTTTAAACACTGCTACTCCTGTTTTAAGAACAGAGCCATGGGAGACCCAAATGTTAGCAGGAGAAGCTCATTTAGTAAAACTAACTAAAACATTCAGCAATAGACCGCAAGGACTGCAGAGCACCAGCCGGATCTCATTCAAGAGGTCGGAGGCAAATTTTCTTAAAATGTTGGTAAGATTATAAATTTGAAGCTAATGCAACCAATTGTGTCGCTTCATGCAGTTGTGTAAAAAAACGAACCGGCAAAAGACCGGGCCAGATGTTGACGGCGGCCTGTGAGTTAGGCCAATGTTCACGCCGCCTATTTGTTACTGATTCTTCAACCAAACGGCAATATTTAGTTGTTTCAGGAGCTGATATTTCTGTCAATCCTTCTAAATCATACAACTCAATTCGACAATCAAGTAAAATGTGTTATGCAGCAAATGGTTCGGCCATACCAACTTATGGTGAACAACTACTCAAGCTTGATATTGGTGTAAGAAGAAATTTTGTTTGGCCATTTGTAATAGCCCGAGCGCAAAGTCCTATCATCGGTGCAGATTTCTTGAGTAATTTTGGATAGTTAGTTGATTTGCAGCATCAATTTTTAATAGACACATCTACAGAACTTACCAGTGCAGGCAGGTGTGTTATGCAAGATATTCCAGTTTATTCTCTGCACTTGATCCACCCTGTTCACCCATATGCAGATCTATTCTAAGATAAATATCCTCGTTTTCTGCATTCAAGTACATCCCTCAAAATACCTCATCACGAAATCACACACTCCATCATAACTGCAGGACCACCGGCTACTGCTAAATCTAGACGTCTATCTCCAGTAAAACTTCAGGCTGCTAAAACTGACTTTCGGGATATGATCAATTTGGGATTTTGCAGACCGTCAAGTAGCCCTTGGGCTAGTCCGCTTCATTTATTACTGAAGAAGCATGGGTCATGGAGACCATGTGGTAACTATGGAGCCAGGTATCCAATTCCAGACATTCAAGATTTCAACTCTCAGCTCGCCAACAAAACAATTTTAACAAAGCTTGATTTGGTAAGAGCATATCATAATATATTGGTAGACACTGAGGATATACCAAAGACAGCAGTAATAACTCCATTTGGTCTCTTTGAGTTCGTACGACTTAGTTTTGGATGACATTTTTATTGCTTTAGAGAACGAAAATCAATTCCGACAACATTTAAACTTGATACTAAAAAGACTATAAGCTTATCGGCTGACAATAAAGATTAATAAATCTATTTTTGGCGCCACTACAGTCAATTTTCTAGGTTTTTCTGTTAATTCACAGCGGATTTAACCCCAGCCAGAAAAAATAGAGCAGTAAAGGACTATCCTCAGCCTACTACAGCAAAGCATCTTCGAACTTTTCTTGGCATGATAAATTTTTATAGACAGTTCCTAGCAAACTCCGCAGAGAAGAAACATATTTTTTTGCCATGATCAAAGGAAATAGTAAAAATGATGAAAATGTATTAAATTGGTCAGATAATCATATCTCTATTTTTAATCAATTAAAAAACGACTTGGCTGAAACAGCACTTCTAGCTCATCCTCTTCTGAACGCACCACTAGCTCTCATAGTGGACGCTTCTGACACTTGTGTGGGCAGTGCCTTACATTAAGCAGTCAACACATCAATATGACCATTGTCGTTTTTTCTCAAAAAAAACTCACTCCTACTGAACAAGAGTACAGTACATATGACAGAGAACTACTTGCTGCAAATAAAGCAATAACATTTCAATTTCGATTTATGCTCGAAGCCACAGACTTCACTATCCACGGGTCACAAACCACTCAATTTTGCATTCCTATATTTTAATTTTATAGGACCGTTCAAAACATTAATAAAACATATTCCTAGGAAAGAAAATATTGCAGATGACGTTTGTTCACGTGTTTCATCACTAGTAATACCTTCTAGCATTAGCCAAGAAGAACTTAAGGATGCACAAGTTACTGATACCCAAATAAAAGAACTGTTTATAGATTCGCAATCAATAAAATTGCATAAAATATTGTTACAAAATAACAAAGAGTTACACAACTAAAGTCACTCTTTTATTAGGCATGGTGAGATTCATAGAAGCCTTCAACCAACTTATAATGGCCCATTTAAAGTTCTAAGTAGGACACCTAAATATTTCACCGTACAAACTGCTGCTGCTTCAAAAACAAAAGCTATAGACATATTAAAACCCGCCTATCTAGTGCATTCTCCAGACCCGCAAGAACCAGCTCACATCGAATCGAACGCATACAGATAGATCAGCATTGCAATCAACTTCTGGTGAACATCAGCTAGAAGAACAACCGTCCATTTTCCAAAGATATACCTAGAAGTTGCTACTAGAAGGGGAGTATATGTGGCGGGTAGTCGGAACAACACTATTTTCGTTGATACCTCCTGATTGGTGGGTATGAACCAATCGGAGAAGACGCTTGGTAGTTTTGAACAGAATAGTCGTGGCAACGGCAGTCGAAGAAGTAAGAAAAGTGTTGTCGCATTTTTATATGTGTTTTTATAAGTGTTTTAGTAAAGTGTAAATGTTTTGTTTTTACGTTTGTGGTAGGGAATAGTCCCCTAAGCTCGGACGGCTCCTAAAGCCGGACAATATTTGAATCGGTGCGAAGAAGCACGCCAATTTCTTGTTTGTGCCGCGGTTAGAAATCTCTTCTTTAAACAATTTAAGTGAAGTGTGTGGAGGGTGTGCCAATAGCCAGTACTAACTTGTTCGCCATGGAGCGTGGTGCAAATTTTGAGATTAGTAAAAACCTTGTTCGGAGTAATTTTTTTGGGGTCTGTAAACAGAATTTAAAGCATTGGGTGATATTCAGTCTTATTAATTATGATTGCTATTGTACTCATCTGATATAACTCATTCGTTTTTTGCAATTCATAACACACAATGTGAATGAGATTTTTTTTTGTATGTACCTAAGGGTCCCTAAGTTCGGACACTCTCAAAGTCCCCTAATACCGGACAGTTTTACAGCAAGTTTATTTTTATTTTAGTCATCATTTTTGTGCATTTCTTTTTAGATTCAACATGAGTAAACCCAAACCGAGTTGTGAAAATATCCCCAAAGAAGAAATATTAAAAAAAGCCATGGTGATGGTGATGTCAAACAAATTTTCTCTGAGAGAGTCATCGGAATTCTATAATGTGCCAAAAAGTACACTGTTCAACTAAATCAAAAAATTAAAACAAGGAAAAGAAATAAAACTACCGCTCAGAAAAGGAAGATTTGACAAAACTTTTACCGAGGAGCACGAAGAAGCACTAATTGGGCACGTAGTAGATATGTCCAATAGATGCATGCAATCAACCATAATTAAAAAATTGGAAGTTCTAAAATTGGATTTTGATCTCGCGGAGCAATTAAAACTTACCCATCGATTCAACATGGCCAAGAAAAGTGCTGGTAAACATCCAGATGTCAGCTTGAGAAGGCCTGAGTCAACAAGTCTGATAAGAGCGGTTGGTTTTAATAGGCCTAAAGGTTTTTTAACAATTTAAAAGATATTACTGAAAAGTATAATGTTGGTCCATCGGACATCTATAACTGCGACGAGACAGGGGTCAGCACTGTCCAAAAGCAGGCTAAAGTAATGACACTCAAAAGTAATCGTCATTTTGGCAAGTTGACTTCTGCTGAGAGGGTTAAAAATGTCACAGTTATATTCTGCATGAGTGCTGCTGGGTATTTTATCCCACCACTATTTATTTTTCCCAGACAGAAAGTTAATGGAAGGTTGTTGATTGGTGCTCCATCCGAAAGTATAGCCAAACGGATGGATTAACGCTGAAGTGGCTTCAACTCTTTGTGAAATTCTCAAAGCCATCTAAAGAGAAGCCTGTGCTTTTGATCCTAGATTGTAATAGCAGTCATAAAGATCTTGCTGTTATAAGATACGCAAAAGAAAGCCACGTGCACATGTTAAGCACCCCACCACACACGACCCACAAACTTCAGCCATTAAACAGGGTTTTTATGAAGCCATTCAAAGATGCATATTTTGAGGCCTGTGGGTTGTGGATGAGGGCAAACTCCATTGTAAGAATAACAGAATATGAAATTGCTGCTATGGTGTCGCAAGCTTTTACTCGCGTTGCACGTTTGGATATAGCACAACCTGCATTTCGATGCACTGGAATTCTGCCTCTGAATCCAAATGTTTTCACAAATTTAGATTTTCTGCCATCCGCTGTAACAGACGTGCCTATGCAGTCTGATGCTGAACTTCAGCATCAAACTTCAGCAGCTGAAGTGAACATTTGCAATGACACCAATACGGGTACACCCGAAGACCTGTCTCAGGAGCCTTTCGACGTCAATGAAAAGGAGAATGTTGATTCTCAACCGTCAACAAGCAAAGCAATTGTCACTGTAATTAATCAGCTATCACCAGTTCCAAGCACTGCAGTAAAGAGAGCCGCGATTCGACGAAGAAAAGCTGAGAAAAGTGAGATTTTAACATCCTCCCCCTACAAAAATGCGCTCATTGAAAATAAGGCAACAAAGACGAAAGCTCGAGTAGTTAAAATGCAACAACTGAAAGGCAAAAAAACTAACGACTCAACTAAAATAAAAAGGACCAAGAAATCGACTGCAACTCCAAAGACAAAGATATCTCAAACATCAAAATTATCAACATCAGTGACTGAAAATACATCAACTTGTTTAATCTGCCACGAATAAAATTATGAAGATTGGATTTGCTGTCAGGCATGCAATCAGTGGGCTCATGAAGCGTGTGCTGATGTTGAAGAGGGCTCAGTTAGCTACATTTGTGATTTTTGCAGGCTGTACAATTGAAGTTTGGTGATTGTATAAAAAACGTTCCTGATTATGACCAAAGTTTATTAGAATTAAGATTAGTTTTCTTTATTAACAGTTGATTTGTTCTATTGTAATAGATATTGTTACGAATTGTTTGTTATAATAATGTTTAAGATTAAAAATTAACGAAAAGTTGGCTGTCCGTCATTAGGGGATCTTTTTGAAAACGTCATTTTCTATGTTATTTCTTCCTTAGTATCTAATACATTTAAAGTAACATTTGAGATTTCTGATATATTTGTGTTGCTTAAGTTTATAGTTGAGAGTTTATTAAAGTGTAATGAACAAATTAGACTATTACACAATTTTTTTTATTTTTGTTATTCCCTAAGTGTCCGGTTCTAGGGGACCTCCCCCTAATTGTAACTGTTTGTGTTGTATTTTGAAATATATCTAATATATATATATATATATATATATATATATATATATATATATATATATGTATATATATATATATATATATATATATATATATATATATATATATATCTCATCACTTAAATAACTTTACTATTTGGTAAAAAGTAACAAGAAATTTTTCATTGCAGGGGGTGAAGCAGACTAACGATGATGAACCGCATGAAAACTGAAGACTGCATGATGAATAAATGATGCCTAATAAAAACGTGACTTGAGTTTTGTAAATCTCTATAAACGAATATTTCAGAAGAAGGGCACATTTGGACACCGGGTTTGTTTGCGGCAAGAAGATGAACACAAACATACCATAACCTCATTTCCTCAAGAAATCAGACATACGACCTTTCGCAAGTAGATCATCGAAATCGATGTTGCTATTACTGTCACTTTTCAATAAATGTTACTAAAATTTAGTACGAATCTATATTTAATTCCAGATCGTTTCTTCTATACTATTATTTCACTGGTATTTGTACTATTATTTATTTAATTTGATTTGTATCTACTCTTCTTTGTAGTCTAGTCAGTCTTAATAGTACGGAAGTAAACATAAATACAATACACATGAAACTAAGAGATGAAAATAGCACCTTAACTCAGCTTTTAAATAAATATTAACAAAACTCAAATATTCACGAGCTCCGTTTTATATTTAATGTATGATTTATATATAATAAAATTTATTAAAGGATTCAACTTTATGCGTTTCAAATGGAAACAGTCCATATCTTTCTTCTCAGAAAACGCATAAGCTTTTTATCGGAAATCATGATTTACGAAGAAAATAAATATTTCTGCATCTCGGAGGAAACAATAAAATCTTTACTGTTTTTCATATAGAATTTCCATAACAGTGAAAGCGGTATTTTTTTTCATTGCATAATGGAAAAGTTGAAATAATAACTGGATTCCATTTACTACCGAAATAAAAATAGTCTAGACTAGAGTAGGAGCAATATTAAATATTGAATGTCTGAATGGGGCAGTAAGTTTACAAGTAAAATTCGTGGCTGCATCTAGTTTGAATGCGGTTAGTCTCAATTTTATTGTTATGCTTAAACGAGCTTACAGGTTTTTCCAGGAATGCAAAATACAAAATATATTCAAGATAATGAAATATGGAACGAATTTCGTTCAGCATACAAAACGTAGCAATACACTCGATACGTTTATTTCTTTTATTGGGAGATAACATTTTAATCTCGTCTCATCTGCTAGTCTGACAGTCTAGTCCTACGTGTCTAATTGGAACGAAGTTCCTTAAGGGAGGTCTCTGTAGGAGTGATTCGGCAGAAAACGTTAGGCGCCACGGTACGTTAGTTTTACGTGCTATTTCTATAATGCGTGTTCGGTTTACAACCTTAAAACTAACCAAGAAAAAAAAACGTTTGTTGAAACGTGTTTTTTATTTTAAATAATAATAAATAATAAACACTAGGTATAAGTTTCACAAATATATTTAACACTTTAACGATTTTGGCTTGTTAGGCCTTCTTCAGAAGATTATGTAAAATACCAAGATGTGACAAGTTTATATATACACATTTTAATCATTTGTGAGTGAGACGGGATTATTTTAGTAAAATCCTAATTAGGATTTGGCAGACGCTGGAATGGATTAAATCTACCTGGTTGTTTACGATGTTTGCACCATTCATAATGGCTTTTTGAATTTCATAAGTTTCTAGGAAATCCATTTTCGGGCCTTTATTTACGATGTGTAAAATTTGTAGATTTTTTTTTATAATTTTTATATAAGTATCAACTCATTCCAATGTTTGGATATATTTGAATCTGATTTTTTCTTTTTGTTGGATCTCATGTGGTCATTAAACCTAATATTAAACGTTCAGCTTGTTGGACATATATATGAGGCGTTGCAATCTTTACAATTTATTTGGTAAACTTCACTTCGTTCGTTATAAAATTTATAAAATAAATTGTAACGATTGCAACTCCTCATATATAGGTCAAACGGGCAGGATATTTAAAATTAGGTTTAATGATCACATGAGATTCTACAAAAATAAAATATCAGATTTTAAACTAGCCAAACATTTGAATGAGTTGAATCATACTTGCTATAAAGTAAATCTAGAAGTTTTACACATCGTAGATAAAGGCCCGAAACTGGGTAGTCTATAAACTTATGAAATTCAAAAAGCCATGATGTAAGGCGCAAACACCGTAATCCACCAGGTAGATTTAATCCCTTCCAACGTCTCCCAAATCCTAATTAGGAATTTCCTAAAGTAATCCTGTCTCCCTCACAAATGATAAAAAAGTGTATATATATATAAACTTGTAACATCTTTGTATTTTACATTATCTTCTGAAGAATTCCTAAGCAGCCGAAATCGGTGAAGGGTTAAATAAATATATTTGGGAAACTTATACCTAGTGTTTATTATTTATTATTATTTTTATAATGTTTCACCTAGTGCCTACAGCTGAATCTTTAAATGTTTGTTTTTTTGTTTTAAATCATACGAGAGTTATTTTGTTCATATTATTCTCATTATTTGTATTAGGTTTTGAGAAATGGAAACTCAAGTGATTATACAAAATACTGAAAACAATAAGTTAATAAAAATAAAACTGTATATTTTGAAGCAATTGCTAACTGTTACATAAGTCTATCGGGAAAATGTGCAGAAGACGGTTTTTTTTTAAACTTAAGGTTGCGGACTTTTTACAAGGTATGACTGTTTTTAATTGTCAGTTTGTCTAAAACTGAACCTTTGTATGTAGTGTAGTTCATCTAATTCGTGCAACTAATGAAAACTCCGCTTTTATGAAGCACTTGCGAAACTGCGATTTACACTGTCTGACTTACTTACTGACCGATTCGACGCTCCAAGTAATGTATAAGTGCCGTAATCGGACAGCATAAACCTACGTGTCTTAATTATCAGACCTATTAATAAAGAGATAAATAAGGAAACATATAAGGAAATGAGATAGTTTCGCAAACTAGTTAGTCATATTGAGTATTCCAAATAGAATACATGAACTGTTGGCAGATCATGCAATTGCTCGGTTTTACACAATCTGACGGATTTCACTATATGACTACGACACACATTATAGAGAAAATAGTGAAAACACAAGCTCAGCATCAAAAGGAGTATCGACTGAGAAAAAAGAAACAAGAAAAAAAAAGGAACGATACAAAATACCGAAGGTTAATAAAATGTAGGTTAATAAAATTTTATAATTTGAAGCAATTGCTTACTGTTTACATAGGTATATCATACATGTGGTTCGAGTGTTTGTTATTTTTTAATATATTTGTATACATTATAGAGAGACAATAGTGAAATCACAAGCTCAGTCTAAAAACGAAATTGCTCAGTTGTTTATTTGTTCAGTTATTTGTAGACTGGCAAACGGTATTGAAGTAGCTATTTATATATCCCCAGGTCAAAAGATTGACGATAGTATATTATTTGTTCATCAATCGCCTTTAGAATAATTGGAGGAAGGTAATAATTTACTTAAACTAATTTTTTATTAACTTCCTCTCATATTAGCTGGAGACATCAACTTAACTTAAATGATTTTGAAAAATTTGTAGAACTCGCAACCTTTTTATCAGAAAGATTGAATTTGAGTATCCACGGCAGTACAAAACAAGAAAATGTACGACAATTGAAGCTGTTTTTTAAAATACTTCGATAAAATAAAATTTCAAGCACATGTATCCGATTATAGTTACCATAAACCGATAAGATGACTGGCGAAGCTCATTTTCAAGGCACTTACTTTAGGCGCTTTTTAAGAAAAAAGCGGGCTTACAGATTTCGTAGGTATAAACAGAGATGATGGATGACCAGTGATCAGAAATACACTAAGAAAATGATAAAAACAAATTTTGGGAGTCTATCAATCTGTCTATCAATGCAAAATTACGACATTTATAATACAGCTGTTAGACCAGTCATCTTGTACGGCATGAAAATTACAAATATAACCGGAATGGAGAATTTGCTCAAGATAGAAAGAAGAATGTTAAGAAAGATTTATGGACCTAGGGAAACACAGGAAGGTTATAGACTGAGATCCAATGCAGAAACTTATAGTAAAATTGACAACCTTGAAGTGATGATTAGAAAAAGGCGACTTCAGTTCTAAGGACATATGGTCCGCATGGATTGCTCAAGGTCAAAAAAAAATATTTTTGATAAAATCTGGAACTATAAAGGGTAAGGAGGCTATGTAAAACAAATGAAAGAAAATTACGAAAATTCAAAATTACTGAAGAAGATGATCCAAATCGATAGAGCACAGAAAGAAAAATGTTGGCCTTAAAATGCTGGTCGGTGTGAAGAATATTTATATATATATATATATATATATATATATATATATATATATATATATATATATATATATATATTTATATATATATATATATATTTATATATATATATATATATATATATATATATATAAATAAATATATATATATATATATACACTGCCGAGCATAAAATTAGGGTCACTCCGTAATTTGAAGTTATTTTAAGTTTTTTTAGTTTTTGACGTGTTTTTTCGGTTGTAACAGTTTACTAACTGATTGCTTGAATAAAATAAAAGATTTTTCTTTTTCAAAGTTTATTGAAAGTAATGAAAATGAACAATTTTATGTTTATGTCTTAAGTAAAATGAACAAGTTTACTTTGATAGGTTTTTGTTGAAACAAAAGAAAGTTTAAGGACAGCATAGCATTTGTTTCTGTGGTGTCGTCTGTCTGTTGTAAATTGTTGTCATTGTTAGTGTTTTGCAATGAGCATAAATCCCGTTGTTGCGGCACAAATTGTGGCGGCTTTAGAAGACGGTCGCGGTCAGCGCGAATCTGCGAGAAACGTTGGTGTAAGTCTCTCGAGTGTACAACGAGTATGGCGGCGGTTCGAAGAGACAGGTCTGCTCACTCGAGGACCTTGTTCAGGCCGAGGCAAAACTCCAACAGCTAAGGATGACCTCTTTCTCGTTTCTAGTGCTTTGAGAAACCGAACGATCACGGCAGTTTACCTTCTAAATCATCAGTAAGAAGTGAGAAATGTAAACATAAGTGAGTGGGCAGTTAGGAGCAGACTTTATGCTGCTGGATTATCTTCTCGAACTAGAGCTACTGGACCGCCGCTTTCCCGTGCACACCGGATTGCGAGGTTGAATTTTGCACAAGAACGCTTGACTTGGACAATAACGGATTGGAGACGCGTATTGTTTTTCGATGAACCGCGATTCTGTCTTTTAGGCTCAGATAGATATGTAAGAGTGTGGTGACGACAAGGCGAGACATATGCTCAAGCGTGTAATGCCGAGCGACTACCATTTGGCGGAGGATCAGTTATGGCATAGGGAGGCATATCTTTTGACACTCGCACGGAGTTAGTCTTTATTGAGAATGGGACGTTGACTGCGCATAGGTATCTGACAGAGCTTCTAGAAGACCATGTTTTACCATTCATGGTTATTCTTGGAGACGACGCAACATTTTTGCATGATAACGCACGGCCCCATACTGCTCGGATAGTTACTGAGTATCTTGACGAGTGTGAAATCACGCGTTTTGTTTGGACAGCTCGCAGTCCAGATTTAAATCCAATTGACCATATTTGGTATAAGATGGTAAAACTTTTACGGAGACATGTGCCGGCCCCCAGAAAATCTAGAGAGCTTCGCGACATACTGGTGCAGGAATGGGACAATCTTCCGCAGAACGTGATCCAAAATCTAATCCAGAGCATGACACGTCGTTTGTAAGTTGTTGTCACTGCCAATGGAGGTGAATACTCACTACTGAAGTCCTTAAACTTTCTTTTGTTTTAACAAAAGCATATCAATGTAAAGTTGTTCATTTTCATTACTTAGCATATCAAATTAAAATTGTTCATTTTCATTACTTTCAATAAACTTTGAACAACAAAAACCTTTTGTTTTATTCAAGCAATTAATAAGTAAACTGTTACAACCGAAAAAACAGGTAAAAAACTAAAAATTTCTAAAATAACTTCAAATTATGGAGTGACCCTATTTTTCTGCTCGGCAGTGTATATATATATATATATATATATATATATATATATATATATATATATATATATATATATATATATATATATAGATATTGCGGCGGGCCTCAGGAAAAGAAGGTTAAAATTTTATGGACATGTTAAGAGACTTCCTGACGCCAGATTTACCCACCAAAAGAAATTTCAAACCGAGGAACAGCGGAAGAATTGACAAGTGGGAAGTTGTTCCAGAGAATGAAGTAAGGATCATGAACATGAAGTAAATGAAGTAAACCAAAAAGATCAGGTATCAAGTGGACGGAAGAAAGGAAGAGGATCTTTAGTGAACAGATGAAAGCATCCTGGATCCGTCGCAAGCGAAATGAAGTTACAACAAATAACTCCAAAATATATCAAATACATACAGATTTTACTTCTAATTGCATTGAGAGTTAAAAAGTGCTTGAGGAACTTCGTTCCCGATGGGGCTACCCTGGCCGCATACGTTTTTTTTTCATTGGTCGAGTACATTTATCTGGAATTATATCTCTAGTTTTTAGCAGGTCTTGTGTGTTTAATAACTTGTGTCTTACTTGTCACGTATTGTCCGATTAGTCAGATTAGTATGTTTTCAATTTTCCAATTTCATATCATACCTGAACACTGGAGGAGAAGATCAATAGAAAAAAATCATACATTCTTCCAGCTTTTGTCGAGAGGACGCTAAACATGTTGGTGTGGCTATATATATGGCAAATGTCAAATTTTAAAAGAAGAAACTAAATCCATGAACTATCACAAATTTCAGTGTTTGAATGCTGCAATTGAGTCAATAATAAATGAAAAAGACACAATAATCGTTGGCATATATAGGGCGCCGTTAACAAATATGAAACATTTCATGAAAAAAAAATACATATCCTCTTAACACTTATGTCAATACCCGAGTACCCGGGTATATCGTTTGTATTTAACGCAAAATTATCAAATCCTTTCAGATCCTCGTTATTTGAGTCTATTGACATCGATTCATATACATTGATAATAAAATATGCCAAAAGTATATAAACTTTTTGGACTTAAAGTCAAATACTCCGTTGCTCAATACCCGGGGTACCCGGATACCCATATTTAAATAAATAATTAAACTTATTTCTGGGATAAAAATATTACTTAATATATAAATAAACGGATTTATTTAACTTCTTATTAATTTTATTATAAAACTTAATTATTAAATTATACATAAAATAAATGAATTAAAATAAATTTATTAAACAAATTATACAATTGTACATATTTTTATATTCAATTTACTATTGCGTCACATTTAACAATTGCTTTTGAATGTTCATCGCAAACTGGTTTGGTACATACCTTTCGCGATTCTCCACACGATTTTCGCGTTTTTCTCCGTTTTTCATTTACACCCTGGTAATAAATATGACATGATCCTACACAATTTTTGGTCCAGTGGAATCTGTTCAGTGGACCCGCCTGACTGATGATGATGAGATGATGTTGTTGCCCTGCTTGTAGGATCTATTGGTTTTCCATAGATGCTTTCTATGGCAATCCTAGTAGTTAAGTTTCTCATAATTTGCATATTTTGATAGCGTTCTTGAATTAGCGTTAAAAAAAATAGCGTTCAAAAAAATATTTGGCGCTCGTTTGTCTTTTTATATTATTTTGTTATTTAGATGATAAATGAATGCTGGCAACACTAGCGATTTCAAAAAAAAAAAAAAAATGCAAGAGGCCATCGGTTAGTACGTCTGTGAATTGTGTAATGGCCCAACATTTGATTCATTATATCCACACCAATTTTTGTTTTCCTCTTCTTTTTCTTTTGAATAGGCCTACTTTGGGCAACGCTTGTTCGACTGTTGGGCTTTGACCTTTGCTCAGTATTGTCGCATCTTCTGCCGGTGTAACTCCTTTCGCTCTTCTGTCAAGGGGGTACCTTTCCTTCGAGTTTTTTCCTGAAATCCACGGACTTCCTTCCTTCGTCTCAGAGACTGTCTGTTTTTGAGATCTGTTATTCCCAGTTCTTTATTATCCTTCTCGGTCTCTGTCAACCAAGTGGTACGAAGCTTCTTGTTTTGCCAGAATGTGAATAGACGGTTTCTTAGTCGGTTTGGAGGCAATCTTGCAACTTGGCCATAGAAAACTACCCTTCTTTTCCTTGCACAGTCAGAGATCATCTCAATATGTTCGTAGAGCTCAGAGTTATGCTGCCTTCGAAATTCCACATCTTCCTTTACCGGGCCTAGGATCTTCCTGAGGATTTTCCTCTCTCTAATTTCCAATTACTCTATTAGACCCCTTCGGTTCAAGGTAAGACACTCCATTGCATACAGGGCTTCTGGTCGTAAGACTGAAGTGTAGTGCTTAAGTTTCAGGTTGCGTGACAGGCATTTCTTATTGTAAGTGTACTTAGTCAGCCGATAGGCTAGTTCTAACTTGCTGACTCTCTTGGATAATGATGCTCTTTCTGATAAGTTGGGTTCAATCCATTCGCCGAGAAACTTAAATTTCTCAGTCCTCTTGATGTGTCCCTGTTTTAGTAACATCTCTCTGTTTGCTTCTGTGATGTTAGTGAAGAATTCTGTTTTCTCCAGCGACACTTGAAGACCCACTTTGGCAGCCTGTTTTCTGAGGCAGTTTACCTGCATTGTTGCCATCTCAAGAGAATCAGCAAACAGTGCCATGTTATCTGCAAAGGCCAGGCAATCTACAACCGGTCTATTGTTCTTACGTCCCAGGTAGATACCACTCTGAGCACCCAAATTGTTCATTTCCTAGCGCCATTCTCTTATAACCTTTTCAAGGACACAGTTGAAGAGAAGTGGGGAAAGTCCATCTCCTTGTCTCACTCCAGATTTTATTTCGAAGCTTTCTGAAATCTCGCCTCTAAATTTAACCTAGGAGTGGGTGTTGGTCAAAGTTTCTAGGATGAGTCTGCGGGTTTTGTTGTCTAGTGCTAGTTCCTGGAGTACTTTGTTAGGCGTTTCTCTATCAATGGAATCGTAGGCCTTCCTAAAATCAACAAAGGTGACGACCTTGCGGTTGCTCATCTTGGAGTATGCAAGTACAGTTTTAAGATTGAGGATCTGTTCAAGACAGGATCGGGTCTTCCTGAAGCTCCCCTGGTATTCTCACAGTTGACTATCCAACTGATCCAATTTTTGTTTTATTAAAATACTGAACAATTTCTGGTTTTCTTTGTCTGCGCTGCAAATTGCTACATCTGTGTGCATCCTAGATAGAAGTACAACAACTTTTTTTTTTAGGAGCATTAAGGATCATTTTTTACATAGGAGCATATAGTAAATTTTTCATGAAACCCAAATAGAGAAGGGAATTTTTCACGATCTTTAGATGCTAGAATGTTTACTGGAATGTATTTTTTTTTTTTTGGAAAGGAGTTGCCTTAGGGCGACCTCGGTATGAAGGATTGGGCAGAAAACGTATACATACGTAAGTTTCTTTCTCTTTCTCTCAGTGTATATAAATCTATACTGCGCTCTCTCTCTTTTGTTATACGCCGCGTTGCTTTCTTTCGTTATACGGCGCGATGGTTTCTTTCTCTTTCTTTCCGTGCATATTTCTATACCGCGCGCTTTCTCTTTCTTTCTCTCAGTGTATTTTACAATAATGTGTGCTCTGTCTTTCTTTCGCAGAATGACAGACGGGGGTAGTTTATAACCTTAAAACAAACAAGAAAATAAACAAGAAAAAATATTTGTTCAAACGTATTTGTTTTTTGTTGTTTTAAATCATACGAGAGTTAGATTGTTAGTGTATATTATACTCATTATTTGAATTACTAACTTTCGAGAAATGGAAACGAAAATATACAAAATACTGAAAAAAGTAAGTTAATTAAAAGAATTTATAATTTGAAGCAATTGCTAACTGTTAACACATGTTTATCGTACATGTAATTCGAGTGATTGATATTGACTATATTTATATATGTATGTTGTAGTCATCTAGTGAAAAATAAGTTAGATTGTTTAAAACTGAGCCATTGCATTATCTGTTGGCAGTTTAAGTAGTTCATCTAATTCGTGTAGCTCATGAAATCGCCAATTTTATGAGGCACTTGTTTAACTGGGATATACACTCACTATCTTGCCTACTTACTGATTCGATGTTTCAAAAATTGACAAAGTGCTTTCATTTGATAGTATAAATCAACTAGTCTTAATTAACTAGTCTTAATAAGCTAGTTTCACGAACTAGCTAGTTATATTTCAAATTGAATACTCAGTCTTACACAATCTGATGGATTTTACTATATGACTACGACATATACATTATAGAGAGACAATAGTTAAATCACAAGCTCAGCATCAAAAAGAGTACCTACAGAGAAAAAAATGAAAGAGAAATAAAAGGAATAATACGAAATACAGATTTAGAAAAGTAGGTCTCGATTTTAGAATTTGAAGCAATTACTTACTGTTGACATGGTTTTATCGTATATGTGATGCAAGTGTTTACTATTTTTTTTTAATTCTACTATATCTATATACATTCTAGGGAGAAGATAGTGAAATCACAAGCTCAGCGCAGAATAGAAGAATTATACAAAATACGATTTAGAAAAGTAGGTTACAATTTTATGTTGTGAAACAATTGCTTACTGTTGACATGGGTTTATCGTACATGTGATTCAATTGTTTGCTATTTTTTTTTAATTTTACTATAATTTTATTTTATATAGACACCTATATTTATATATTCAAGCTGTGTTCCGCTATAATAAGTTATTTTGTAGTGAGTTTGAATATGGGGATTTAGATTGCTTATTTATATTTTCCAGAACATTCAATCAAAATATTTGCGTGCACCTTTATTATTTTAATAATAATTCAAAAAAGAAGTTGTTCGATTCTGTTTCAGAAATGTTCGAGGAACTTCGTTCGGAGGGGACCCACGTAATATGACCGCATACGTTTATTTCAATGTTCTTAAAATTGTTAGGTTCGAAGACAATAAATGCTTTGCTAAAGGTAAAGTCGTAAAAACATTTTCCATTGTAATATTTCTTCCTGATCCTTTATATTTTGCAGCTTAATCTTTTACTACTCTTTCACGTTGATTTATTTCACGGCCAGTTGTTATTTTGTCAGTATCCTTGAGAGGTTAAAATTTACTGGTCACTTTACCGCATGATAGCCGTACCTTGCAACATTGTGTGTAAAAATCTAGTTTCGCTGGACGTAGGCTAGCGTTAAAACTCAGAAAGCCAAAAACATATTTTTAATCCTGCGGCTGGGTATAGCTTATGCAATAATTTAATTCTTTCCTTGATCGTTTTTAATGTTGTACCACGGAATATCTTTTTTTGTTTGTTTAATATTCATTATATACAGACCAAAGCTTTGTTCGAAATGAAACTTGACACTTTGTGTAAAATTGGTCCACTGGCCGTCTACGTCGTAATTGCATTTTTTTCGGGTAGTGTATGGGTAATCCCGAGTTGTAATGTGAAAGTCTCCGGATATTAAAATTATTTTATTGAATGAAAAACCCATGCGGCTACCCGGGTATTGAACATCTTTGTAACAACTGGGTTGTTACAATTCATTATTACTGGAGAATTTGGCATATATACGTTAAAACGATCAAAACCAGTAAGAAATTGGTATCACTGTTAGTGGCATTTAACACAATACTGGCAATCAAGGATATTAGTCACCCTAGTTCCAAAACATGTTTAGACAACTTTGCAGTGCACACGGATATGGCTTTTAAAGCTGAAGTGTTAAATTATTACACATCTCACCTTAGAGTGAGACACTCTACGAATAACTTTCAAATACGAAGAAACTCAATCCACTTTCCATCACTTCAGGAATTTTAAAGAAGCGCATATGAGTCAGTTTAAAGAAAATTTACCAAGGAACAATGGGACGAGTTATACAAGTTTTATATACAGTGGACCAATTTTATACAAACTATCAAGTTTCATTTCGAACAAAGCTTTGATTTGTATATAATGAATATTAAACAAACAAAAAAAGATATTCCGTGGTACAACATTAGAAACGATCATGTAAAGAATTAAATTATTGCATAAGCTATACCCAGCTGCAGTATTAAAAATATTTTTTTGGTTTTCTGAATTGTAAAGCTAGCTACGTCCAAGGAAACTATATTTTTACACACAATATTGCAAATTACGGCTATCATGCGACAAAGTGACCAGTAAATTTTAACCTCTCAAGGATACTTACAAAATAAATTAAGTATAAGACAATAAAATCTAATTTAGAAAATGCTACTTTCACCATATTTGACACGATAATGTAGAAAATAAGAGTGATTTTTTATTATAAAGTATAGCGTATGACATTTTGCAAAATGACATATTATGTAGATACCTAATAAATTTGAATTAGTAATATTGTCAAAGTTTGTGAGTACCATCATTAAAAAAATTAATAATTTTCAATATTGTAAATAATCTAAATCTAGTTGTTTATTAAATAATAATTGTCGGCCAAAAAAATCTAGATTATTTACGCACGAAATTTGTATAAGCTTATACAAATTTCGTGCGTAAATAATTTTACAACGCTTCAGCTAAAAAAAGCCCCTTCGGGCTCGTTCCCCCTTTAGCTGAAGCCAAACGAGCTGCTGCGTTGTCAAATAAACGTTTTCGCACTACAATATAATTAACTATTTGTTTGCTAAAGCAAGTACAGAGGAAACCAAACCACCAAAATAAAATCCAGGAAGGTTAAAATACTATAAAATATACTTGGGAAGCAGTGCACGATATTACCCAAATCGAATCCACTAAGCAACAACTTACAAGCAATAGGCTGGGGCGGAACTTCACACCCAACATTATAAATAACTCTTGTCTTGATAGAGCCACATATCTAACAAAAGACTTAACTAAGAACACTTACAAAGACAAGCTGCTAAACAACGCACATACAATTTACCTGCGCCAACAACACAAGTGGTATTACTTTGAAGTGATAAGAGAATAACACATATAGCACGTGTTTCACTTATGTCATTTCCCGGGTTTGTTTATTTAAAATAAAAATTCTTATTTCTGTTCTCTATTTTTAACCATTGCGTGATCTAGTTTTATTCTGTTCTACTCTTAGTCACTCTGACATACCCCTGAGTGTGAAAAAACTGTGTCCCTGTTATTTTCCTTTAGCGATATTTAACATTTTTATAATCGTGAATCGCTGTGCGTGCTGCAGTAAAGAATCACAAGGCACACACACTTGTTACATGCGGTGTTTTTGTAATAAGTCGAATAATATCAATTGTTCTGACATAACGACCTCTGAGGCTCGAAAGATTTATTTAAAATCGGGAATAAAGAATAAGGAATATATGGAATTGCCGCGATTGCGACAAAATCCGCAGCGATTTAAGGCCGATTCTCATATAAGCGACGTTTAGTTCCGCGACATCGCCTGTCAATTAATGATTACATTGTTTTAACTGGCTCATTATGGCTACGCCACATCTACGCGACGTGCCCATTTAAATCAATGTAATCATTATTTGAGAGGCGATGTCGCACTACTTCGCGTAGCTGAGTGTGGCGCATATGGGAATCGACCTTTAATCTCTCTCAACGCTGCAATTATAAATCTTCAAAACGAAATTTTTGCTCTAAAAAGTTCAAACATGTTGAAGACCCTAATAAGTTATACTCTACGCCAATTGTTATGGAGAAATTTATTTATGAAATATCAGAGAGAGAGAGAGAGAGAAAAGGTCCGGTAATTTACTTATATTTGGAATTAAGGAAAATAATACGGAATCTAAGCAACAACAAATGATGTCGGACTCAACGTCTGCGGAAAATCTCTTAGCAGATATTGGTGTACGTGTAAATAACATAAAGACTGAATTCTCGGTACGTCTCGGTATATATGATCCCTTCAAATCCCAGTCTCGCCCAATAAGATTTAAAGTTCCCTTCCTTGAAATCATGGCTACCACTATGAAAAATATAATTAAATTAAAAACAATTAATAAATGGAAAGGCATTTATCTCTCTAGAGATCGCACATCTATTGAGAGGGAATTATACCTAACTTATATTTTACTTAATTATATATACTTATATTATATCTTTTGGTTCAAAAGACCAAATTAGGTGGGCAAAAACAACCCCTTAATTCGTGGAATATAATTATCACAGTTCACAGAAAACACTTTGGTAACGACAATTCCAGATTTTTGTCCTAATTAGTTCTTAATGGCAAGCCATAAAAATATGTTTATATAAGAAAACGAGATTGTTTCATTATTTCCGTAACGTTTGTGCATCTTACCATTTAATTTTATTCTGTATTTCCAAAAAGCTCTGGGGTATTTCTGCATTATGGATATTGGAGTAGAAGGTAGGCACTATATTCTAAGCACATTTTTGTTCATTAAATGTAATATAAACCATTGTGTTTTACATAATTTCTTAAAGTACTCAGATTTTTGCCTATTTTTCAACTTTTCCAGAAAAAAAGTCACATACCAACACGTCTCCCCCCTCTAGAATTAATGTATAATATAGTTGCATTCATCTACTTCATAATGATATAAAACTCGCTTGCGACGATTTGCGACATTAATTATTTTTAATTTTTTTTCAGATGTAGTATTCGCCTTACTGAAAACTAAATTATTTGAAGAATGGCTGAAACATGGAAAGGGAACAATAAATGAAGCTTTGTTTCGATTTATCAGTACAATACAGGATATTAGGAATGCAAATGAACAATCTTTAAAGAGCATGACGGCCTTCATTTCGCGATTTTCGTCCAAAATTTTTGAAAAGTGGAAGAGCTGTGGAAGAAACAAATAGCAGTTTCTACAGAAGAACTCGGAGTAGCTAATGCGTTCAAATATGTCTTTTGAAATATCTATTGCCAAAGTGTTGCCAACTACTTTTTAAAAATGCTTACCAGGCCCTGAGAGGCTAATTTGATCGGAATCTGAAAAAGTTAGTGTGAAGCAAAATTCTGACGAAATTAAAAATCCGTTTTAAAACCAAAACGGGGCTAATTGTAGAAGAGCCAAATCCAGGGTATCGCAATACAAATGATGAAAATATCGCTCGAAAGTTTTGAAAATCCAGAACTAAGTGCAGAAATTACAGGATTAGATACTACATTCATATAAAAAAAAATGGAATTATACTTCGGGCTTTATATGCAGGATTTGTTATTAACATTGAGAAACTCTAGGCTTTTGCAGCAGAAACAAAGAAACTGTACATAAATCCCTATCGGTGGCATTATATGCCTGCTACTGTTCACAAAATCCTTGTTCACAATTCAGAAGTTATTATATCTGCTTTGTTGCCTATCTGCCAACTTTCTGAGGAAGCTCAAGATGCCCAAAATAAGGACTACAGAAGGTTTCGTCAACACAATACTCGAAAGCAGTCACGTATTGCCACGAATCGAGATTTACTTAACATGTTATTGATAACATCTGATTCTGTAATAACTAGCTAAAGAGATGTCCCGCGAAAAAAGGCTTCAAAATTTCCTTCTCAAGTCCTAGATTTATTAATACGCCCCAGGATTACTGTAAAAGACAGAGTAAATGTTAGGTTCAGAATTTACTGATAAACATGATTTTGATCATGACTACTGAGCAGCAGATTCATTTGGAGCAAGTGATGAAGATGACTAATATGTAGCTTTGCATAATTAGATATTTTTATTGACATATATCTTTTAGTTTTCTTGTATTTTTACAAACGCTTAATTTTTGTTCAGTTTATGAATACGAATCGTATATTAACACAATTATTTTGATCCCAAAACCAACGAAAATAATTTTGTGCTATGCGAACCACTGTGCGAACGGCTAAAGAAGAGTTAAATACACGCTTAGCGAACGGTGATTTACGTAATATTACGATTAGTAATTTACATGTGAAATATGTGAATGGGATTCCTACTATGACTGAAACTTTAAACTAGCTAAGCTTAACCGATTCCCCATTCTATTAAATATTTTCTATCAAAATATTTAAATTCATTTTAAACTCAAATATTTTAAACTCATCCTACGAAATTGTTTGTTTATCTGAAACCTGGTTAAATGATTCGATTGAAAATTGATAAATCTTCCCTCCAAACTATAATGTTATTCGTTGTGACAGGAAATTTACCCCGCTGGGGCTCACAAAAGGTGGAGGAGTGTTAATCGCAATTGACAAAGATATACAATATGAAGTAGTTAATACGACTTTATTAATTAATAGTGTTCCACTAATTGATGTTCCATTAAGTAAATGCATTCTTACCGGTGCTATCTTTTTTATTGGTACATTATACATTCCACCTGATATTAGATGACCTGGAATTATTCTTGAATTCTTTGGAACTTCTAATAATTGATCAGTCAATAATAGTTATATTAATCGCTATCGCACAAATATTTCGTGTTCAAAATGTCTTTAATTTCGCTCTTTTTGTAACATAATTGGTTTTATTCAATATAACACATGTTCAAACATTAATAATAAAATTCTTGATCTCGTCGTGTCGAAGTTAAGCTTTTCCATATTAGTCAAGCGTGCTGATACTTCTAATGGTGATTGAAGATCTACACCACCAATCATTATATATTCAATTTGAACTAAGGACAATCTCTGGTAATACTATGTCTCCTTCAAATACTAATACGCGCAATAACTTTAAATTGACTTTAAACTGTGTAATAAGGACTGGTCATTTTTAAGCAACTATACTAATGTGAATAAAGCTTTGTTCTATACATTTCTATACAGCATATTTAATAAATCAATCCCCCTTTCCTAAAGTTCTAAGTCCTCTGTATGGTTCACTTCAGAAATTAAAAGGAACTTAAAACTAAGGCGTATTATAGACAAAAATGGCTATCAAGTAGGAATCAAATATATAATAATAAATTCAAACGGCTCAGATCACTCACTAAACGGCAAATCAATGAAACATATCAGGTGTATCTGAGGGAACTAGAAGACAATATCAAATCAAATACGACCCCAAAAAAGATTATGGTCTTATGCCTATATGAAACAAGGTACTACAAGATTACCTAGCAGAATTGCGGATAGTGACATCGTTAACGGTTTTGCCTGACTATTTTATAAACGTTATAAACCTGCTAACACCACTATTTTGCCCGACAATCATAGTAATTGTCTATCTTATACCTTAAATTCAATCTCAGAAAATTGTTTAATAAGCATCAGTGCGCGTTTAACTAATAAATTATCGTTATATATACATATAACTAATAGAGATGACTTTGTTCCTTCGTTTCTAATTAATAATTGTAGATTTATGTTTGCTAAGCATCTTCATATTATTATAAATCTTGCTATTAGTACTTGCATGTTTCCTTCAAGGTGGAAGTTGGCTAAAATTACTCCGGTTTATAAAAAGGGCATACCAAGCAGAACTACAAGCATATACTGGACAAATATTCAAATTTTTCAAAAACATTTGAGCAGGTTATTTATTTAACTATTTTCTAAAACGTTCATTCATTTATTTCTTCCAACCAACACGGTTTCAAGCCGGGTAAATCTACAACACCAATCTTGCATCATTCTCAGAATACGTTTCAGAAGTGATAGATAACAGAGGTCAAGTAGATGTAGTATATACAGACATATCTCAAGCCTTCGATACCCTAGACCACGACATAATACCCATGAAACTTGCTGAACTTGGAGCTGCAAGTCTACAACAGCTTATGAAATCCTATCTATCTGATCGTCAAGCATAGGTACATTTCCATGGTTTTCATTCGTACACATTTTTAATGGATTCTGTTGTTCCACAGGTTTCCAATTGGGGACCGCTACTCTTAATTATTTTTAATAATTCCCTGTTAAATTCCATAAACTGTCATGTATTGATAACATCAAACTTTTTACAAGCGTCACTTCACCAAATGATGTTATGTTTCTTCAACATAACATAACCAAATTAGTATCCTTGTGTGAAACTCATAAACCATATGTACAATAATATTGATAAATGCTGCTCCATGTCATATTCCTGGAAACCTAATCATTTTATATTATCATACACGGTAAATGGATAACAACTTAAAGACTGCATGGAGATAAGGGATTTGGGCATCTTATTCACCTCTGATTTAAATTTTACGAGACATATAACTAATATTGCCGTGTCTTCTTCCAGAATGTTAGGTTTTATTAAGAGAATTTGTGCATTTTTAGAGACATCGACTTCATAAAGTTATTGTATTCTGCATATGTAATAATCAAACTCGAGTATGGGTGCCTTATTTGGTATCCATATTACATGAATCAGATATTGCCACTAGACCGTATTCAAAGCAAATTCGCAAAGTATTTATCGTACAGAGTAGATGGTGCCTATCCCGAACGCCGTGGATCAAAATATTCTCCAGGAGCGACTTATCGCGTCGCTGGCCACCAAAAGAGAACAGCTTACTGCTAAGTTTTTATGGCAGATTCTTCATAATAAAGTGGATGCTTCATTTCTGTTGTCAAAAATAAACTTCCATATACCTAGGTCAAGTTCTAGGTATATTAACACATTTTACATTCCAGGGACACGTCCTCGGCGGGCACCAGTTGCTGTAATGTGTCAGAATTCGATGGCAAGCTATAAAGATATTTTTTTGACAAGTGCTAATGTAACCAAATTGATTTTCATTAGTGATATATTGATAAATTAATTTATTGTTGTCTTGTAAATGGGGTTTCCTGTTGGGCAATAAAGTTTATTATTATTATTATTTGCGTATATTCCCAATAATGGAAGACGTTAAGCAAGCAATTCAATCCAGTTTTCCATGAGTTCTTCTTGTTTTTCCAATAAGCTTTCATTCTTTCCGAAAAGCCTTGTTTACGTTCTTCCAACCACTTCGCTCTATACTGCTTCTGCTTTAGTTGCTATAATGTAAATTCCCATTTGTTACTACTTTGTGTCTGAAGATGTCTCTTACTAAAATGTTTGTTGAACATATGTTTGCGTTTCTGATGTCCTTTCGAAGTTCGTCTAAACAAGGTGTCGAATTCTTTAGTGAGCTAACATAATCTAATATCCTTTTTGTCAGTCGAAGGTAGTCTCCTTAGATGTCCAAAGAATTGCATTCGTCATTTCTTAAGGTCAATTTCAATGTATGAAAACTTTTCTGTTGTTTTTATTAATTGTAGCCTGTAGCCGTCATGGGTATTTTTTGCTCCTAAGATTTTTCTGATGATCTTCCTATCTTCCTTTTTTATAGTTCTTGTTTTCTGTTAAGTGTCAATGTTTCGCTTGCGTAAATGACTTGTGGTTTTAATGACTGTGTTCTAATGCCGAATTTTTGTCCGTCTTGACATTTTTGTTATAGATGTTTTTGACTAACCATAATGCCTTCCTTATTTTTTGAGTCGGTTTTGCTGTGAGATCTTCTCAAGGCCCGTTGGTTCGATGAATTCTGAAAAATAAGTTAATTAAAGTATCGGACCTTGTCGATTTTACCGTAATTTGTTCTCAGGCTAGTGATCAGTTTTTGAACAAAAGAATTTAGTTTTCTCAAATGTGATCTGTAGTCTCACTTTGTCTGTTTGTTCCTTAAGTTTCTCTAGCCTTTAGGAGACGGCACTCTCCTCATCCTCTGTTACTATCGCCAGATCATAGGAAAAAAGCGAGGTATGGTACGTTGTTTTTGGGAAAGCCCAGTCGGATCAGTTTCCAAGACTCACATTTCTTCTCCCATTCTTCCATAACCTTGTCTAGCACGATATTGAACATAATAGGAGAGAGTCCATTACCTTGTCTCAAACACCTGTTCGATTGTAAAAGAGTTCTGAAATTTTAGATTTTGTGCTCTACTTTTGAGTTCTAGGGTTTTGATATCTAGTCCTCTCTCGTCTAGAATTTGGAATAATGAGGATCTGTCTATCGAATCGTATGCCTATTTGTCTACAAATGTGCATATTGTGGGCTTTTGTCTGAGGGCTCGTAATTTAAGTATTTTGAGGTTGATAATTTGTTCTGGGCAGGACCTGTTTGGTCTGAATCATGCTTGTTATTCAGATAGTTTGGGTTCTAATTGCTTTTGTGTTCTATTCAAGAGACAGGTTGATAATATTTTGTACATACAAGAAAGATACCTCTATAGTTGTTTACATCTAACTTTCTGCCTTTTTTATGTAGTGGATGGATCAGAGCAATCTTCCGGGAGTCAGCCAGTCATCTGGGAGCCTTTAGGTTTGCCAAATGTTTGTTTAAATGTTTGTTTTTCAAATGTTGGATTATTTGTATAATTTCTTTGAGCGAATTTGGGACTAAATTTTTCAGAAGTTCTGCAACAATTCTGTCCTCCCCTGATGATTTGTTGTTTTTAAGTTTCTTGATGTGTGAATAAATTTTTTCTTGCGTTGGTGGTGACGAATTTTCCGGTATGGTTTCTTGTTATACTTTTTGGTACAAGTATATTATTATTATTTTTATTATTAAGAAACAATAAGAGTAATGGTAAATCTAAAATACACAAAATCATGTGAAGGAAAGTTCAAAACTGCAAACATTCTAACATCCTGTTGTCTTGAAGTTCAAAACTGCAAGACAACGGGAATATACTTTTAGCAAGCCCTTCTTTTTATATTTAAATATAAAAGCTTTTTTAACAAGTATAAAATAAATAATGAGGAAACGACACGGTATACAAATTTGAATTAGAATGTTCCTCGGCACACGCTGTTAATGTCCGAAAAAAATCCACCCTATATTAACATTACATTTAAATGCGTTGCCACTGTCCCTGCCAGAGTTCCAAGTAGAAAGAAAATTTTCTGATTAAAAGAAAACACTTCATGATCTTCCAATAAATATTGAGCCTTAATCAACACAGAAGTTTTATGCTGCAATAAAGCTTAATCAATGATAAGGTCTAACGCGGTTTTTCGACAAATTGCGTTTAGCCTACGTTGAGATTATTTTATTACAATAAAATGGAAATATTTTCTTATGTGAGCTTAATTTTGGAAATAAATTAATTGAATCGAACTGAATAATCTTATCTGTGTCCGGTACCTAATAGTATCTGTCTGGTATTATACGTTTAATTTCCCTTGTCTTGACTTATTTGTAGCTTTCTCTGCTTTTGCAGCTGTAGCTAAGATTACTCTCACGATCTTATCTATATAACCTAGTTCATTTCGTGTTTTCTCGTTCGATGCCTTGTGTGGATAATAAGTCAGAGTCAGACAATCCTCTTAATGTTCTTTCCTCTCACAGAACTGTTGTTGCTTGTTATAGCAACATACAATAATTTACTTATTAATGTGTTCATTTTGGTGTACCAGAAGATAAATTATATTTATTATTTACATTGAATTAAAAAAAATCACTATGTATCTACCACACTTATAATATGTAAAAAGTTATATAACTTTATTCACAGTTATATAAATAATTATTCACAGTTATATACATTTCTACACATATCACGACTCGAAGCTCGATAACGTGATATGTGTAGAAATTTATATAACTGCGAATAATAAGTTATATAACATTTTTACTTATTATAAGTGTGGTAAAAACATAGTGAATTTTTGAATTCAATGTAAGTATGAATTACCACGTAGTAACAGTAGTAGCCATTCTATTCATATATTTATTGTAAACAATACAATTACAAGTCGATCGAATTTACTGTCAACCCTCTATTAGCTGTCTCATTCAATAACACGAGCATTTGTTCAATAACAAATATGTAAGGGGATTTTGCCTAAAACGATTTGTATGACATTTTTTGGAAATAAATTCGTATATTCAAAACGGATTTATTCAATTTTAACTATTAATTACTTTCCAAGTTGTTTTTTTCCAAAATAACGTTGTAATTATAAAAAGTTAATTTTCTCGAAAACGTTTATTTTATCAGATTGCTTAAATTTTTGTTTGATAATACCTTCAAATTTAATAACTTTGGTAAATTTCAAGTTTTTTCTTATATTGTAAATTTACAATAAAAGCATATTATTGATTCAAACATAAACCAAACGGAACGCAGCCTGAGTATATAAATATATTGAGCCTTTCCGGAGCACTATAACAATTATTGCGTCTTTTTAGGACAGCCAAGACAAATCTCATATGAAATTTGTAAGTTATTTTATAGTTTTCAGACCACCTTCGTGGCACTCAACACAAACCATAAAAATAACATTGTTTTTAAGATCATGTCTTTCCGATAACATAAGTGGATAGCGTTGTGGATTAAGTTGACGCGTTTCAGATTTTTCTCTCATTAGCGCAGCTTTGCTTCCATGAACAACAATTTGTAAACCACTTATAATATTAACTAAGTTTTTAATATTAACTTAGCAGGTTACTGATTAAACTGGTAATTTAAAATTGGTTAAACTATCCCACGTTATAGACAATCAAACAAACTTAAAACAAACGGAACATAGGCTGAATATATAAATATATTCAGCCTTTCCGGAGCTCTATAACAATTACTGAGTCTTTTTAGGACTACCAAGATAAATCTCATGTGAAATTTGTAAGTCCTAAAAAGACTCAGTAATTGTTATAGAGCTCCGGAAAGGCTGAATATATTTATATATTCAGCCTGTGTTCCGTATTTTAAGGTTGTATGATTATCTATAACGTGGGATGGTTTCACCAATTCTATATTATTGATTGTTATGATGCATTTGGAAAATTTAGACTAAAATATAATTAATTGACCTATATTCCTAACAACACCTAGGGCTGGCGCTGCTGCAAGAACCCTGGGCTTATGGAGGTAACATCGGATGCCTCAGCAACAGGAAACGTAAGTTGGTGTAGGATAACATGTGCCTCCCAGAACTTACATTATGATAAGGAAGAGCATGAATTCTTTATGAGTATGAAGTCATGCATGAAGTCTTTATGAGTTCCGATTCAGGACCTCATCTAGGCCGAGAGCCTCCAATGCGAGGTAGTGATCGCATTAGCATACTTCCACTGAAGATGGAAATAACATACCACTCATAGAATTACATAGGCTGGCAGAACACTATATTAGAGGATGGCCAATCATCTCAGGATGTCACGCATTTTAGAGTACCACATTAAAGAAAACTTAAATGTGTATAACGTAGGGAATACACAAACATTCATAATTAAGGTCAGAAATTAGGTACTGGATATTACGGTAGATAGCGCTAATAAAAGCAGCCTGATTAAAAGGTGAAGAGTTCCAAGTGAATCTTCAATGTCAGACCATAGGTTCATAGAGTTTGAGCTGGAAGGATAGACCAAACCAAACTCACTATAATGGTGTGAATTCTTGCGGGGAAAACGTGTGGTTGTAACCCCACAATCCTAAGATGGATTTAAACTAATAGAGAGGGGCCTGCGCTCTTTTGCGATGCAGTTGCGTGGGGAAGTAGACCAAAGCTGGCCTCTATGGAGAAGATGCTATTAGAAGATTCTAACGATGGCATGTATCTGCATCAAAAGGGCGATGGGATCATGCACGACAGCAGCCGATTGTAAGGTTCAGGAATGAAGAAATAGGCAGAGGTAAAAAATTCCGGAGCAGAAACTGTAACAGCCTCGCTGCCAAGATCCCCTGACTGGAAGTATCGAATGGTGTACAAATACCAGAGAAAACTACACAGCTATGTCTAGCGGTTAATCCGATTGGAGCAACGAATCCTCAGCATACCACATTGAGCAAAGTGCAAACTATCAAGGGGTATACAGATGGTACAATGACAAAGGAAGTAGTGGTGCAGGAGTGTTTGGACCTCGTATCAAATACTTTGAATCCATGGGAATCAAGCCAAGTAACTAAGTAGAGGTACATGCAATAGAAAGATGCGCACAATTTAACCTCGACAGGAACTGTCGCAAGAAACAAATTTGCTATGCTGTCAAATAGCCAATCAGCCATCAAGGCTATTAGCTCATATACCATCAAATTCAAACTATGTGGGAAAGCTAAACATGGTTTGCAGAGAATATAAAGTACGCAATACTGTTTACGAGGACACATTGGTATATATGCAAACGAAGAAGCCGCTCACCTAGCAAAAAAGGGATATAGTAATCTCTTTATAGGTCAGCAGTAGGGAAAGATGATATGTTCTGGCACCACCTCCGCCTACGACCTTGAACTACGACCGTGACTTGACCTTGACCTGGCCTTGAGCTTGACCTGAACTTAGCCTTGACTTGACCTTGATGTTGTCCTTCGCTTTGACTGTGGCATTTCCGGTTTCCTGCGCGGAAAAAATATAAATAATTTCCATTGTGCAAAATTTCGTAAACTTGTTTGAACTAGTCCGGTTCTGAGATATTTACTCATTGAACACGAACAAGATTATTGAAAAGACTTAGTCAGCAAATTTTTGTGTTTTGTTTGGTGTATTTTGATTAGATTATTGAATGGTCGTGAGAGGAAATGGGAGAGATGCAAAGAAATGTAAAAGTGTTTAAAAAGGAAAAAAGATGTAAGATTTAAAAAAACCGCAATATTAATTACCGGGGTCATCAAATTTTGTATACAGGAAATGATAATTTTCTTGAGTATGGAATGCCTGATTTGCAAAATAGATTATAAAAACTACATATATTCAATTTATGGTTTTTATTGAATTATAATAATAATAATAATAATAATAATACATTTAAATTTACTTCAATGTATTTAAATTCAAATATAGTGACAAATAAATATCTGATTTGGATATTCGATTTGGTGATAAAGAAGCTGTTAGATTTGTATATATCAAAATGTGACTGTTAACGACATATATTAATTACCGATGTACTTTTAACTATATTTCGGTAGAACCAAAATGAATTACCAATAGTGTAGTAAAATATCCTTTAAGAGTCCTTTAAGATTTTTTAAAAAGTTCAGTTTATTGTGTTTTTGTTTTGTGTATTGTTATAAAAAATGAGTTGTCATTTTCTTACGAAGGTACCAAAATTAAAAGGTCGTGAAAATTACGACGATTGGACTTTTGCAGTTGAAAATTTGCTGATTCTAGAAGGAGCCGACACGTTTTTAAAACAAGAAGTTACTCCAGAAACACTAGCGGCAGATGCTAAAGCACGAGCTAAGTTGATTTTAACAATAGATACATCGTTATTTGTGCATATAAAGGAAACAAAGACCACGAAGGAATTATTCGAAAAATTAAAAGTCATTGTTCGATGATTCTGGATTTTCGAGGTGGATTACTTTGCTTCGCCATTTAATTTCGATCAGATTAGAAAACTGTGATAACATGACGAATTATGTGACACACATGCTGGTTCATTGGTATTAGCCGATTTACCAGAGCGTTTTATGCCGATGATTATGGACATTGAGCATTCCGGAATCCTCATTACTGCTGATACGATCAAGAGCAAATTACTTGATATTGAATCTGTCGAAGTAAGTGAAATGGAATGTAGTTCAGCCCTAGTTGCAAAAGGTTGAAAAAGAAAAAGAAACCTGGTAAAGTTGGCATTTTAGTAACCATCATAGCCAAATTTCAAATACGTCAAACTCGAATATCAAAAAAACACGAGAGCAATAACTTATTACCGATGAAAGGAAACTGGCCATTATCGTAATCAATGTCCACTTTTACATGAGAATCCAGAGAAGAAGAAACAGACAAATGTTTTCAGCGTTGTTTTTCTCAGTGGAAAGTTTAGTAAAATAGAGTGGTACATCGATTCAGGTGCCAGTATACATATGACTGCAAATTAAAATTGGTTAAAAACTCCTAATTTTTCACCAGAGATTTTTAAAAGCTTGCCAGAGATTGTAGTTGCGAACAAGATAAAAGTTCCAGTTCTATGTCAGGGTCATGTAGAAATTACAACAAGCAACAACTTCGAGATAACTGTGAAAGATATTCTATGTGTGCCGAGTCTTACGACTAATCTCTTATCAGTGGGTGAATTAATCAAAAATGGAAACAGTGTTATTTTTCAACTCAACCAGTGCTTTGTGCGCAACAAAGAGGGTCATTTGGTTGCTCAGGTTGAACTTGTTGATGGTGTTTACAAATTGAAATTACAAACAGAGAACTGTTTTCTGACCTCTTCTGTGATTAATGGAGATACATGGAATAGACGACTAGGACATATTAATAGTAGTGATATGAACAAAATGAAATGTGGTTTAGTTGAAGGAATGGATTATCCAGATAATTTTGTGACAAATAAATCAAACTGTGAGATTGCAAACTGCAAACTTTAAGCAGTCACGATTACCTTTTTATACAGGTACACGAGCCACAGAAAAACTACAGATTATCCATTCAGATATTTGCGGCCCAATTGAGGTCAATTCAATTGGTGGTGCACGATAGTTCATTTTATTCATTGATGACTTCAGTAGAATGATCTTCTACTTCTACATTTTTTTTTAAGGCAAAATGTTAAACATTCAGTTATCAGTTATTCAGTTTCAAAGAATGGTAGAATGGTAGAATGGTAGAAAATCACTTGAATATGAAAATCAACATCTTGAGAACAGATAATAGTCGCGAGTACTGCAGCAATGATTTTGAAGGTTTCTTGAAGTCACAAGGCATTGTACACCAAAATACAAATCACTACACACCAGAAAAGAATAGACTAAGTGAGAGATCAAACCGAACCATTGTGGAGAGAGCAAGAGACAATAGCCTCATTTTCGAAGGTATCTTGGAAAAGTAGTTTTGGGCGGAAGCAGATAACACAGCAGTCTATTTAAAGGATAGATCCGCAGCTTCGGGCATCGAAATGACTTCATATGAATTATGGACAGGTAGGAAACCAAATTTACAACACATACGAATTTTTGGGAGTCCTGTAATGGTACACATACCAATAGAAGGGCAAAAGTGGCAAAGTGGGATAAAAAGTCTAGGAAACACATACTTGCAGGTTTCTGTGAAAATGTCAAAGGTTACAGAATTTATAATGCTGTCAATAACCTTGTTACAATTAGCAAAGACATTGTTGTGCTAGACAAAGAGAAGAAACAAGACGTGATTGATGTTGTTCTAGAGAGCTCAGATTCAGTGGGAGAATCAGTGGACAAATCTGGGACAGAATTGAAATTTATTGATGAATCAAGTGCAAGTAAATCAGATTATCTTGATGTTAATGATGAAAACACACAGACAGAACCTCGAAGTGAAAGCTTGTTAAGGTCAAATGGTACTTTATCGACATCAGAGGCAGCTGAATACCCGACAGAAGTTAAAAACACTGAAAGAAATAAAAGACAGAGAAAGAAACCTGAAAGATATGGCTATGTTAACATGTGTACAAACAAGAGGCTAAGTGGTCCTGAGAAACAACAATGGTTGCAGGCGATTGAAGAAAAGCTGCTGTCATTCGAAGACAGCCAAGTGTGGGACATTGTTGATGCTCCAGATAACGCGAGTGTTTTGCAGTGTAGATGGGTATTCAGAAAGAAAATTGATTGTGATAATGTAGTGAGCTTTCGTGCTAGATTAGTGGCAAAAGGTTTTACGCAGAAAGCTGGTGTGGTGTGATTCAACTTTACGTTTACTATTTGCTCTGAGCGTGCAATTAAATATGTACATTACTCATCTAGACGTCACAACAGCATTTCTTAATGGTTATTTGAAAAAAGGCATTTTATGCATTTGCCGGAAGGTTTTACAGTCAAAAATTCAAATCAAGTTTTCAAATTAAGAAAGGGGTTAACTTTATGGTATGGGGGTAACTTTATGGTCTAAAACAATTATCACTTGCTTGGTTCCAGAGAGTAGAGAAAACATTATGTGATTTTGGATTTGTTAGAAGTAAACTAGAGTTTGTCCTCTTGTCTTAATAAAAAATCATAATAATAACAAGAAAACTATTTGAGGAATTTATGTTGATGATTTTGTCATATTTTCAAATAATAAATTAGAAACTGATTGTTTGATACATGCTTTAATTAAAAAAATTAAAATTAAAAATCTGGGTCAAGTCAAACAATATTTACGTGTGAGAATTAAAATTGACAGAAATTCAAATGTAATTATGGCATTTATTGAGCAATTATTGAAAAAGTTTGATATGTCTGATTGTAATAGCAAAGAAACTCCTATAGAGTGTAAATTGAATTTAGATAGGTCTGATATTTGTGAAAATAGATTACCTTATTAAAAACTAATAGGTAGTTTGATTACTTAGCAGTACTTAGCAGTTTTGACACGACCAGACATTGCTTATTCAGTTAGTTGTCTAAGTGAATTTAAAAATTAGTTATTCACTTATTCACTGGAATTATGCTAAAAGAATTTTAAAATATTTCCTAAAGACAAAAGATTACTGTTTAAAATATTCAAAGGAAAAGAAGAACTAGAAGGATTTGTTGATGCTTATTGGGCTAGTGATGCCACAGACAGACGGTCATACACAGGATGTTGTTTCATAAAATCTGGCACTGATATTTCTTGGGAAAGTAAGAAACAACGAACTGTATCTCTAAGTAGTTGTAAGGCCGAGTACATAGATTTGTCAGAAGCATGTCGTGAAGCTATATATTTAAGGAATTTATAATGCGAAATAATAGGTTTTTGTAAAAACATTGTATTGTACAACGGCAGTCAGAGTGCATTGAAGTTGGAAAATAATAATCTGTCATATAAACGTTTAAAACACATTGATGTAAGGTACAATTTTATCAGGAATGCTATTAACTATGACCTGGTGAATATAGAATACTTGTCAACTAACGATATGCCTGCTGACCTGTTAACCAAAGGGTTACCATGGGTAAAACATAACAAATTTATGCATCAACTTGGTATAGTTAAGAAATAAAATTTATTTTAATTGTGTTATAGTTAAAAAAGGGGGAATATTTTTTGTTTAATATTTTGATATAGTGGGGGTGTTATATTTGTATATATTAAAATGTGACTGTTAACGACATCTATTAGTTACTGATGTACTTTAACCATATTTCGGTAGTACAAAAATGTATTACCAATAGTGTAGTAAAATATATATTTAAGCTAACCACGTTGTTTCAATAGAAAAACCTATAATTAATTATAATAACTCATTTAGCATAATTTGTATATTCGATTTGTTTTAAAATTAGAGAAATTAGTCACGAAGAAATATTTATACTAACTCATTTGGACATTCGATCTGTTTTACATATTATCAGACTGATTAGTTACAAAGAAATATATATAATTAGTGGAATTATTAATAAAATGCTTAAATTTATATATTTATATTTAATGTATTTATAAATTTGCTGATATCAACTATTTTACGATCGTCGAAATTTCTTCATATAAAATGTGTGGGATGGATAGTTGGACATATAAAACTATGTGTGAAGAAGATAAAGCTAAACGTAATTAAATATAGATCTTGAGTATAGAGAGAATAGAAAATTATGATATGCCCATCTGGAGCTATGTGGGAGCCCCACAGCCAAGTATGGCTCCACAGTCACACTCAATCAAGGCAAGTAGCAGGAGTTCTTTCGGGACACTGCTGACTTAGAAAAAACCTCAAGGCCCTAGCACTAGAGGAATATGACAATTGCAGATTCTGCAGCTCAGCAGAGGAAGCCAGCAAACATCTGCTTGAAGTATACTACGGAGTATTGCTCTGCAAGAGATAAATGTTCCTTGGGGCTACCATAAATACCACCCAGACCCTTAAATTCATAAAAGAATCAAGACTAGAAGAGGTGATCTAAATGGTTGAGTATAGAAACGATTAGTGGAAGAGGGTGGGGGCACAATAGATCAATTGTGGGCTGCATTATAAGTCATCACCGAAAATTAAAATCGATCTAATCTATATTTAGAAAACTTCTTATGTAAAAGTTTTACATAACAAATTTTCTAAATGTAGATTAGCAGATCGATCTAATAACAACCATTCTTAAAATGCAAATTCCCTTCTTGAGTTTCTTAAATACAAGAAAGTCTCTCAGAATGTGTCACGAGAAAACATTGTCGAGTACGTAAGTCTATTAAGTGAAGTAAGTTTAATCCTTTGTATTTATTGTGTAAATTATATTTAATTCATCAACTGGTCAGTTTAAATCTCACCCCTTGCTTGAAGATGAACCTACTAGGACGATAGCTCAAGAGTGCAAGCATTGCTCTAAAGTACAAGATTGATATTATTGGTAGTCCTTTGTGCAACTACCTTCAATCATAACAGAATTGTTAAATGGAATTTATGCGAATCATATTCAAATATAAATGATTTGCAGATATTTCCTTCCCTGCCCGTAACAGTTGCTATTGTGTCAGTAAACTAAAATCTCGTCAAGATTTTTTTAAGATCAAATGTGAACCAAAATAGGATATTAGCTGTTTACGTTTAATGTCTATAGAATATGATGTGTTTACTTAAGGGGACTTTAAAAGCGTGAAAAATATAAAATTTTATTTAAATTAAACATTCTATTTTACACAATTATTTTATACAATAGGGATATTGTCTATGAATTTTTTTAAATACAATTTTTTGAATATTGATAATTGAATTTGAATATATCTAGATTCCATTATTTTATACTATTGTGTACTTAAAAAAGGCACATTGTTGTTGACTGGTTACGGACGCCTTAATTGCTAGTTTGCCTTAAAAGCCACTGACCATATGCATCCATTGGTGAACATATTGACAACTCTCATTGTCACCTACATATTCTGCATTGCGATTAATGGTCGTCTTCTACTCCGAGAAGCATCTTGTACTGATATGCATTCCTATAATTTAATTTAATTCAACTATTTAATTTAAAACAATCATTTCTCGTTGTCCAGTTCTACTTCCAGTTCGAATTTTCATTATTACGATTACGTCGGTTACACTTGATTTACGGCGTTGCTCTCCGTTTGGTATTCTGTCCCTATGGAACAATTCTAACATTGCCCTTTCACTTCTACACTATTGAAACCGAATTTTTTTACAGACGCCTTTCTAAGCGCTAAGCTCTCCCTCTCCTGAGAAAATATACGTTGAACTCAGTATATCAAAACCTTCCGTTTTTTGCAAATTGGAACCTCGGACTTGTAGATATGTTTCAACTTAGAAAGGGCTAGCAGTTGAGCCTTATTCTAATCCAGTGCTCCCCAAAGTGTGACACGTGCACCCCAACGGACACACGAATTGTTTGGAAGGGGGTCAAAGGATTTTTAAACCTATTCCCTATTTATGTGTGTACCATAGCACAGATAATAATAATAATGTTTAAATAACAAGAGATAATACAGAAAATTTTACTTTTTATTAAATATTTGAATCAATAAACGTATATACAGGTCACTTCTCACTTAACGACAGTGTGTCCTTCCTTCGATTGGGTCATTAAGCGCATTGGACTATAAGGGAAGTTTCTTAATTTTTGTTTATTTTGAATTTGGATATGCAAAACAAATTATACAATAGAAAATACGATTACCAAAATTATCTTATCGAAGTTATCTATCACTGCCAATTGCACCTTATCTCTCAAGATCGTCGAAATGAAACGAGTGAAAAAGAAATTGATGCACCTGTTATCGCCACACTCTATCGCTTCAACTTTTTACTAGATTAATTGTCATTTGTGTTCTTTTTCTCAAGACCACTTATACTCTCTTTCTTTCCGTCAACATAATATTATAGGTGCACACTCAAGTTCTTAGAAATAATTATTGTACTACAACTCTAATTGCTAACGTTTGGTAGTAAATTTTGACCACGGAACTAAGAATTACTTTTTTTTCAAATTAGCTTCAATCCTAAACTTAATCGGTTCACTCAAGCACACTCAAGTTCTTAGAAATAATTTTCGTACTCTAACTCTAATTGCTAACGTTTGGTAGTAAATTTTCACCACGGAACAAAGAATTACTTTTTTTTCAAATTAGCTTCAATCCTAAACTTAATCGGTTCTTTAAAGAGATAGCTATAGAGAATTTGACCATAGACTGGTCTTAAGTCCAGGCTTTCGTTAGAGAGGACTACAGACAGGGCGCTAGATGAGGAATCCCTGTATTGTAAAATATCTGTTAATGCTTATAATTTAGTTATGAAACTACGACAGTTGCATTATAATAAATTCTGCTTTTTAAATACTTTAAGTATTTTGTTATTTAATTGATTAATTGTGGAGTTATTTCTTGAAACTTATTCAGGAATGATATGTAAATTTAAATATCATTATTTTACATAAAACAATCTTCGTTTTGCAAAAAAAACAAAACCTAGTAAAACAATGTTTTTATCTTTAATATTTTTTTATTATTTACAAATGACCAATAGTTAATTTTAAACTGCAGATTAAATGCTGATTAAATGATTTGAAGATAATTTTTTTAAGTATTTGTACAAGCAAATTTTACGTAGCAGCAAAAACTGTCTTAAAGACAAATCTAACAAGAAACAACATTTTTCAAAAAAATAATAATAAGAAAGGTTGTTATCTGTTAAGCCTCAATCCGGAGAGTGCATATTACTTCAGAAATATGAGTATAGTTTTAGCATGTAATAGTATATCCCAGAAACTTTCCACAACGGGGTACAAAGTGTAAACAATATTTGAAAGGGGTACACGTAAATCGAAAATTTAGGAAACACCGTTGTAATGTAAAGCATATTAAACGTGTAGACCAAACAAGCAAAAATCTGCTAACGTAGCAGATTTTTGCTTGTTTTAGTCTACGCGGATTGTAGTGTCTCAATATTTGTAAGTTCTTTGTTCTAGAACCAGATTGTTCACTATTTAAGTTTTTAAATTGTTTATTTTGAAGCCCATTTTTAAACAAGCAGAAAATAGCTTTCAACACAATGCTGTGGATTAGTCAATTCTATCTGCTACCGAAAATATATCATTGGCATGTTTAATATGCTTACACGCCTCTGCATCCTAATTTTAGCTCTTGTATGTGTATTCAAGCAGCTTACTACGCTCATATATTCATTATATCACTTATGTTTACTGTAAATTTCTTCTGCGATTTCCTTCATTTGGTCTTTGTCACTTGTTGTAATTACTTCTCTGTGTTAGGACTTTCACCCTTTAGTTTTCTTTACTACTTCCATGATATCTTTTTAAAAACATTTTCCCACATACGTCTCAGCAGAACAAACATACCGACACGAAATGTCAGTAGGCGAGACCGATTCTAAGGATTAGATTAGTCATGTTATCGTCTATAAAAATTACAAGAGTAATATAAGGAGAGTAATATAAGGAGTAGTAAGGATTCGTCTTGTTTTTAGGCATTAACTTGTATTCGTCCCTTGCTAATTGGCCGAATGAAAGAATCGGCTTTAATTAACGGGATTTTAACTTATTAGCACAATTTCCATACATATTATACATTCCTTATTACTAATAATACTAAATTCCTTACTAACTAATGTTTCTTCCGAACATTAGTTAGTGACCTGCAGTTGTTCATCCATCTCATTTTTTCAGCCTTGCTTGTCTAACTTTGCCCACCTCTCTGATGTTCATCTATTTCTGTCTGTCTAGGTATTTTTGTCTTCAGTCCTTGTTCAGTAACTCTTAAATTTTGCCTGTCTGGTCTTCCCTATCTTATGCGGTATGTCTAATCTTGTCGCATCAGCCTTGTCACTTTAATGAAAAGGATGGTTACGACCGCTACTACCTGATAATTCATACTTACACTGAATTGAAAAATTCACTCTGTTTTAACCACACTTAATATGTAAAAATATTAGGAGTATATCACTTGACATTTAGGGTTATATAAACTACACTTCACACGACTTGAGTTTCGAAGGTTGAAGGTCATTTTTAGGTGTAAATGACCTTTAACTCTGAATAACGAATTATATAATATTTTTTATATATAAAGTGTGGTTCCTACTGGGATTTGAGGTACTCCGACTTACCTCCTTGCACACATCTGTGGTCTCCCCAGAATCCGAATAGACCACTCGGGGACTGAAACCCCTGGGGTAAGTTATTGCTCTAGAAGGTGCACTATTCATGTTGATTTAATTGAAGTTATGACTGACATGTCAGTCGGTTAAACTCAAGATTTCCACTTCTGAGTATTATAGTATCAGCCGCCACTAACATGTGAAACAGACGCTGTCGGGGTACCGCCACTAATACGTGAAACCGTCGTCCCCTTAACATGATATTTGGTACCATGTATCAAATACCTTTTACTCATTATCCCGAGTACGGGGCTGCCTCTTCCGCCATATACACTGTTCTGTAGTCCATCTACTCTACTGTCTGTGCCGTTGAGGCTGAATTGTGGAAAAATGCAGGAGAAAATTGTATCACAAAATTGCACGAAATTATGTTGGACATTTGGGAAACGGAAAAAATCCACTCGGATTGGAAGTTGGGGATAATCCATCCTATACACAAAAAAGGAAATAAAACTGACCCAAACAATTATCGTGGTATATCCCTTCTTCAGGTCACATACAAAATTCTTTCAAAAGTGTTACTAAACCGTGCAGAGCTGCAAGTAGATAATCAAATCGGTGAATATCAAGGTGGATTCAGGAAGGGACGGTCCTGTGCAGAGCAAATTTTGAATTTGAAAAACGTCATACAATATTTTCGCAACACAACTAACAAAAAATATGTCATAACGTTTGTGGTTTTCCGGAAAGCATACGACAGTATAGATCGCTTATCACTCTTTAGTGTTTTAACAGAATTTGGACTTGACCAAAAAACAAGAAATATTATCAAAGCCACACTTACGGAGACAAAGGCTAAAGTAAAATTTATGGGTGGATTAAGTGAAGAGTTTAAAATAAAAACAGGCGTCCGTCAAGGTGATGGAATTTATTTAACAGTTATTAAACCGGAAGCTCTTTATGCTTCAGAAACGCTAAGTTTACAAATTAAAACATTAAAGGAACAATTAAATATTAAGGAAAGGAAAATTATGAGAAAGATTTTTGGGCCCAGAATTAAGAATGGCATACACTATCCCAAACCCAATTCTGAAATATATAGAAAAAAATCAAAAATTACCGATACCATGAGAATGGGACGAATTCAATTTTTGGGTCATTTGGAAAGAATGAATCATACGAGGCTTACTTACTAAATCCACAAATTTCTACAGAACAAACGTACAAGACCAAAGTGGTACAAACAAGTGGAAAGGTACCTAGTGGAGATGGGATCGCCAGATCTCATGAATAGAAATGTGATCAGGAATATTGTTCATACAAGGGGACTTGAGGAAGACCTGAAGAAACCAACACGACGTGCATGGTCGGAGGAACAGAAAGTACAACAATCCATGAAGATGAAAAGCTATTGGGCAAGGAGGAAGGCTCAGCATACGTTGATTCCGCGTGGTCCTAAGTGGTGGTTCGATAGAAACCAGTGGTGGTTCGAAAGAAAGTGTGGTTCAATAATAGTAAGTGCATCACTTTTATTTTGTCTTGTAGTTGGATGTGTCGGGTTTTGTCCAGCTAGGTTTCTGTGATAAAGTGGTAATCATTTATGTGCAATCTTATCTGTCTAGTTTAGCCTATGTGTTTTTCTGTGTGGTCTTTCCTTGTAAGTTTTGTTTATAAATTTTTTATAATAATAATATATTAAATATTATTAATAATAATATATTAAATATTGAGTTTTTAATATTTGTCATTTTATATAAAAGATTCATATTTAAATTTTAATCTTAATAGTTTATATTTATGTTTATTATGTTAACGTTAATTAATATATAATATTTAGATATAAGCCCTGAAGAAGGTCAGAAATTTAAAAAGACCGAAACGTTGGCAATATATCGGAATTTTATTAACCTTTATTAAATCCTTTACCCAAGAACTAAATAAAATATAATTTAAAAAAAAGGATAATATCTGAAGATACATTATTAATAATATTTATAATTTTTTAGTAGATTTATCTCCGCAATAGTGTCTTTCTACTTTGATTATTGTGGGAATTTCGACAATTATGCATAATTGTGATTACACTAGATAATGAAATCTAAGGGTTTGTACACACTAAGCGAATGTAAATAAACATTTTGCAGCCGAACGGATGCTGCCGAATCTGTGCGGCGTTTGTTAAAAAAATTGCTTGTTGCTCATATTAGGTCGAAAGAATACGCTTGTTGTCATTTTTCATATTCGCGGGTAACTACTCCATCTTGACTAAAAGCCGACTACTTAACAACAAAAGTGTTGACACAGTAATCAAACCAAACACATGCGCTTAGAATCTTTATTTGTTCTAACGCCTCGCGAGCGAACCAGAGAAATGGCGAAAGCACGCGTTGAAAAGCCTTCGTTCGCCCGTACACACTGAACACCCGTTCTTTTCGGAACGGTCGCATGGGGTATCTGGCATATCTTGCACATACCCTTAATCGTTTTAGTGACACGGAGTTATAAAAATCTGTGTAGGATTGTGCCATGCAACGCGATAGCACTTCGTTCGTTCATCTGCGAATAATGCCAATCGACTGATGCCGATCTGTGAGTAATGTCGATTAACGTGATAGCGCTTGTAAGCGAACAATCACGCTGCGTGGATTTTAAAAGGCTAAGATCCGAAATTTTTTAACATATTGTTTTCTGTTTAATTGATAGGGGATTCAAAATTATAGTAATTTATTTCGGTCTGAAAAATTGTAACATTGGTAATCCTTTTTACATTTACAACTTAATTGCTATTTTCTCACTTGTGTATGTGGTTTTTTTTTTCAAAAAGGTGAATGGGCCTTTCCGAAGGAGGAATTTCAAAGCAATTAGTTTTACGCTAGGGTCGTTGCTATAATACCCAAGCAAATCCTAAAAATATTTTTTTCTTTAGTTTATTATAGGGTTAATACTGTATTCACCCGAACGGTTTTTCAGAAATATTTTCGTGGAATATTTACAACAGGGTCATTACAGTAATAGTCGAACAAATGCTAAAAGATGTCATATTTATATTTTATGGTAGGATTGATTATAATCTTTGAAATATTTCTAAAAGATTTAATATTTCTGTTTTATGATAGGAATAATATTACAATTTTCTAACGATACAAATCTAAGAAAGATTAGTTTGCGACAGTAGAGAAGAAAAACAATCCCCAATAAAACGGATACCTGAATTCTGAAGGACCATATAAAAACGCTTACCACCGAAACACAGTTAGTTAACCGGCAAAGTTCGATATAGCAGTTCACCGAGTTCAATTCAACAAGTTCATCAAGTTTAGTTCACCGGAACAGTTCACCCAAGCCGCAGTTACGCCAATAAGTTTATAGTAGGTTGCAGCTCCGGGATTCCGTTGTTATATTGTTATAGTGTTATTTAATGTCATTTAATTATTGTAAATATATTTCCTCTTATTACTAAACGTAAGTGATAAATTTGTTCCTAACACCTATCACCCACAAATTGGTGACCCCGACGTGCTCTACAAGAGGAATCCGATCATCTACAAATTGGTCGTTGTGATCGATACGAGAAACCTAGAGACGCCAATGTGGAAGAAACCGCGCCCGAAGTTTGCCGCATCATCGGTAAGTTACCTCCATTCTGGCCACAGAAACCTGAATGTTGGTTACGTCGCGCAGAAGCCATGTTCAAAACCAGCGGAATCACAAGTGAAGGTACGAAATATAACCACCTCATCTGGAGCAAGAATACAGCGCAGAAATTGAAGATTTATTGGACAACCCGGCCACCGACGGAAAATACGAACTGGTGATTCTGGTGATGACTGGTGATACGAACCCTGATAGAACGACTGTCCGCGTCGAGTAGTAAGAAGGTTCGACAATTGCTCGAAAACGTCCACACGGGTAACCAAACTCCGTCATAGCTGTTACGCCAGATGAAATCCCTCGCCAGACGTCAAATCACTGACGATTTCATCAAGACCATGTGGATCGAAAAGCTGCCTACGTCAACACAACGCGTGTTGGCCGTCTCGCTGGACAAAGCCGTCGAGGAACTCGCGATCATGGCCGACCGCGTTCACGAAATCAACACGTTCCCCAGAGAGATAGTACCAGTGACCCACGTCCCCGATTGGCAAACAGTGTTGGACACGCTTTTTAGCATATCCCTGAGAGTGGACGAGCTTTCACGAGGCAGAACAGGCAGAGGACATCCACAAGGAAATCCGCGGAACCGCAACAGGTCCCTAAGACGCAGCCGCAGTAACAACAGGTTTAGCAGCGGATCAGTGCTGGTACCACGAGACCTTCGGCAGCGCAGCAACCAAGTGCGAACCACCATGCAGTTACAGGGCTTCGGGAAACGGACAGAACCATCATTGACCGCGGCGGTCCATGATGGATCAGAATCTTGCCGATCACTCAACTTACGTCTCCGCCGCAATTTGAATTGGAACTTCTTAATAGCGGATGTGGGAAGACTGATAATAGGAGTCGATTTCTTGTCACACTACGGACTCCACGGTCGAGCCACGGAACAAGCGATTGGTCGACAATACCACCTCCCTTACCACGTATGTTCAATAAGTACGCGAAGAAATGCAGTCCATTCGAACGGTCCACGGGGATTCAGGATATCACCGTCTTCTATCCGAGTACTCCGACCTCTGCAGGCCACCAATACTCCACCGTGAAGTAAATCACGCTGTAACAAATCATATACGGACCACACCAGGTCAGCCAGTATATAACCGCCCACGAAGAATGGCGCCCGACCGATTGAAGCTAGACAAGGCCGCATTCAATCAAATGCTTCAACAGGGTATAATTCGACCGTCGAATAGCCTACACATAGTACCAAATAGGACAACGGATTACGCCCGTGTGGCGACTATCGCGCGCTAAACGAACGGACCATCCCAAACAGATACGCCGTGTGGCACATCGAGGACTTCTCGCAATCATTGGCCGGATCAAAAATCTTTACGACACTCGATTTGGTACGAGCCTACCACCAGATCCCGATAGAACAGGACGACATCCCGAAAACATCAATAACAACACCGTTTGGTTTATTCGAGTTCCAACGGACACCATTCGAATTAAAAAACGCGGCGCAGACCTTCCAACGGTTCATCGACGAAAGGCAGCAATAAAATGCCACGAAACGAACAGATGGGCGGATGTACTTCCTATGGTGTTATTGGGCATTCGAACAGCAGTCAAAGAAGACAAAGAAGAAGCAGCACCAGCAGAGTTAGTATACGGTGCGACAATACGCCTACCGGGAGATTTCTTCCGAACTAACAAGCCAACGCAGCAAGAAAGCGACGTGAACTTCGTTACGCAATTACGGGATATAATTCGTATAATTAAACCCGTAGCAGCGTCACGGCACGGGAACAGAAAGACATTTGTGTTCAAGGACTTGGCGACAACGCGTTTCGTCTTCCTACGAAACGACGCGGTGAAAGAACCGCTCCAGCCACCATTTGACGGTCCCTTCAAGGTCATCAAAAGAAGTAGTAAAAACTACACCATCGACAAAAGTGGACACAACGTGCGGGTATCAATAGACCGCCTAAAACCAGCATACATTACAGACACGGAGGAAAGAAGCCCAAAAGAGATCTTTACGGACGAAGGAAGTGAAGATTCCAACGTTGAAATGGAGACCCCCCAAGAAAGAAGACCAGCGAATGTAACAACACCGACTTCACAACCTGGCTACAATACAAGATCAGGTAGACGGGTACAATTCCCCGATCGACTGCAAGCAGGGGGACGATCACGCCTTAAAACAGCTACGAGGACGCCTTCAACAACCCATAACTGCAACAGCAAATACTATCTAACGTTAACACTGGCAAGGGGGTGATGTAGCGACAACGGGCCTTTCCGAAGAAGGCTTTTCAAAGAAATTAGTTTTACGCTTTAGCAGTTCACCGAGTTCAGTTCAACAAGTTCATCAAGTTCAGTTCACCGGAACAGTTCACCAAAGCCGCAGTCACGTCAATAAGTTTATAGTAGGTTGCAGCCCCGCGAATCCGTTATATTGTTATAGTGTTATTTAATGTCATTTAATTATTGTAAATATATTTCCTTTTATTGCAAAACGTGAGTGATACATTTATTCCTTACACCTATCACCCACAATATGTAGAAATTAATATAGTAACATATAATAAATAATATAAGTCGAACCCACTATAAATAAAGTTTATTAAATAATATTATAAGTAGAGCGCATAAGATTTATAACAAGTCATCTTTAATGCCAGATTCTCGGTGCAAAACTATTTGTATGCGGAAAACACGCAGTAGGGAAAGATGTCATGTTTTATTCACTCCTCACTCCTCGCTCTTTATAATATAAAATCAACAATGATGGTGGGAAGAAGAGGAGTCCAAATACTGAATATCCACTCTAAACCACCAAGAAGATAAAATTGGAGCCGCAGACAGTCAAATAATTTCTGTAAAATATGGAATCAACAATCCCCAACAAGACTAAAGTTTGCAGGAGATCTACGACCACAGAAACCTCTCCAAGCTACTGTGAAGCCGGTCCAGCAGAACATGATCCAAAGTTGTGTCAGCTATAAAATTGATGGTTCAGGGATTGATGTAGATAGCTTTATTAGTAAATTGAACAGCCGTATATTGATGATTTTTATTTTGAAAAGAATTTCTAAATTTGACGTTTAATTAAAATGACGTTTTATAAAAGAAATCTACTAGAAATTATGAATAAACAGAAAAAATCTAAAACAGATCTAGACCTAGTTATATAATAATATGTACCCCTTGAAAATGTTTGTTAAACAATGGCACGGAGTCTAGCACCTGAGAGTGAGGGTGGACAGAAATCCTTTCCCGTAGTGAAGGCGACCTGTTTAGGGGTGACAACCCCGAATAATAAGCCTCCCAAGCTAATAACTTGGGTAGTATCTTGGACGGTGGCTCGCCATAGTCCCACGACGAATATACTTCAACTGAACATGAAGGAAAATTTTGCTAAATGCACTACCACAAGTGGTAACCAATCCACCGTCAGCTATGGTGACGTTAGTGGACCTTCGGATTATAGGTAGTCCGCAGCAACATTTTTTAACGATGAGTCGGAGCATCCTGCAATCACCGGACGTAAACTCAGACCAAGACGGCAAAGGTTCTTCGCACCATTTAATGCTAACTCACTGCTAAAAGTCGGTAAACTGAAACATTTGACTGATTCACTATCACGACATCACATAATACTGACAGCAGTACAGGAAACTAGATTTACGGACGAACATGTCTTCGAGTCCCAAGGCTACAGAATAGGAAAAGTGGGTCAGCGGGTAATGAACTTAGGTACAGGATTTATAATCAGTCATAGGATACTGGACTAAAGTCACAGAATTTACCTCCCCGAGCAGTCGTGTATCCATCCTCTCTCTCTCAAATGCGTAAACAATAGCTACAGTAAAGTCATTGTACATGCCCCAATCAACCAGGATAACAGACGCAATGCAGACAGAACTGACAAATACTGGGAAAACTTAGAAGATATTATCTCTAATTTTCCAGAGAGGCACACCGTCATACTAGTTGGTGACTTCAATGATCAATTGGGAAGAGAGAAAAAATACAGAAACATAGTGGGCAATTATCCGGCGCATAAGCGAACCAACCGCAACGGAGAACGATTAGTGTAACTGTATAGGACTTTTGGGCTGCTCATGAAATCTACAACCTTCAAACACTGGCCAAGGAAGCAGAAGACTGGATTTCACCTAATACCATCCTGGGTGAATACCAGATAGATCATGTAGCCATTTCAAGAAAATCTCAAAAGGAAATACAAAACGTGAGGGTACTAAGAAGCGCTAATCTGGACTCAAACCACTACCTCTCAAAGATCAAAATAAGACTCCAGCCTAGGAACTCTAGATTACACAGAACCTCCAAAATGGTAAGATTTGACGTAAAGCGTATCAAGAACAGTCAAGAAGTGAGTCAGGCACTGAACAATACAGTCTAAACAGCTGGGACCAACTGAAGGAGACTCTCGTCAAGGCGGCCAATGAACTCGCCCCCTCGCTAGAAGAAGGAAGCATCCGTGGTGGACTGTGACAATGCAATAGCCCAAGCACAGACAGCCTGGGTGAAGTGGAATTGTAAAAAGACCCAGGAAAATTGTCATAATTTCTTGGAACAAAGAAAGGTTACAGCCAAGATAATTCGAGGAACCAAACGAACCTTCACACAAAACCAACTAACCCAAATCGAAGAAAGCTTTGTTAAGAATAACTTCCGAGAATTCTTTAGAACCTTCAAACAAAAACTCAAGAAAACAAGAAAATACGCTCCACCAAGCCTCCACTTCAGAGACTCATAAGGCAAACTGGATTATAACGACAAGGCCAACTGCCACCTTTTATCTCATTACTTTAAAAATCTACTCAACTATGACCCACCCAGCTAAGACTTTAATTATAAACAAAACACACCAATCCCGGACTCACTGCCCCCTTCATTTGAAAAAGTTAGCTAGATCATTCAACTTCTTAAGAATAATAAGGCAGCTGGCGAGAACTCTATCGTTGCTGAACTGTAGAAAGGTGCTGGAAACAATGCCGTGCGCAAGCTAACCGAGATCATCCAAGAAACAGAGACATTACCGCCCGATTGGATATCTGCTCTGATCCATCCGCTTCACAAGAAGGGAGATTTTACTGATCTAAACAACTACCGTGGAATTTCTCTCGTCCGGGTAACATACAAGATTCTGTCGAAGGCGTTACAAACAAGGGCAGAAAATCAGCAGGATAGTCAACTGGGAGAATACCAGGTGGGCTTCAGGAAAACCCGATCCTGCATTGAACAGATCCTTAATCTTAAAACTGTACTTGCATACTCTAAGATGAGAAACCGCAAGGTGGTCGTCACTTTTGTTGATTTTAGAAAGTCCTACGATTCCATTGATAGAGAAACGCTTATCAAATTACGCCAGGAACTAGGGCTAGAAACTTTGATCCTAGAAACTTTGACCAACACCCATTCCAAAGTTAAATTTAGAGACGAGATTTCAGAAAGATTCGAAATTAAAACTGGTGTGAAACAAGGAGATGAACTTGCCCCACTTCTTTTCAATTGTGTCTTTGAAAAGGTTATGAGAGAATGGCGCAAGGAACCATTCAATTTGGGTGCTCAAAGTGGAATCTACCTGGGACGTATGAACGATAGACTGGTTGTAGATTGCCTGGCCTTTGCAGATGACATGGCACTGTTTTCTGATTTTCTTGAGATGGCAAAAATGCAGGTAAATTGCCTCAGAAAACAGGTTGCCAAAGTGGGTCTTCAAGTGTAGCTGGAGAAAACAAAATTCTTTACCAACGTCAGAGAAGCAAACAGAGAGATGCTACAAGAGTCGGGAAACATCAAGGAGACTGAGAAATTTAAGTATCTCGGCGAATGGATTGAACCCAACACATCAGAAACAGCACCATTATCCAAGAGAGTCAACAAGTTAGAACTAGCCTATCGACTGACTAAGAACAATTACAACAAGAAATGCCTGTCGCGCAACCTGAACCTTAAGCACTACACATCAGTCTTACGACCAGAAGCCCTATATGCCATGGAGAGTCTTTCCTTGAACAGAGGAGGTCTGGTAGAGAAATTGGAAATCAGTGAGCGGAGAATCCTCAGGAAAATCCTAGGCCCAGTAAAGGAAGATGGGGAATTCCGAAGGCGGCATAACTCTGAGCTCTACGAATATATTGAGATGTTCTTTAACTGTGCGAGGCAAAGCATACCGACTAAACAACCGTCAGTTCACCTTCTGGCAAAACAAGAAAGTTCGTACCACTTGATTGACTGGAACCGAGATGTTCTAAACCGAGATGTCTCTAAAGAACTGGGAATAACAGATCACCAAACAGACAGTCTGTGAGACGCACCCTGAAGGAAATCTGTGGATTTCAGGAAAAACCCCAAAGGAAAGGTACCCCCTGGACAGAAGAGAGAAAGGAGTTACACCGGCAGAAGATGCGACAATTCTGTTCAAAGATCAAAGCCCAACAGTTTAACAAGCGTGGTCCAAAGTAGGCCCATTCAAAACAAGAAGAAGAAGATGAGCAGCCGTTGTACGAGAATCCGCATTCTATCCGTGCACTTTCCGTCCACTTTCCGCCCATTTTCCATCTACTTTCCATCCACTTTCAATACACTTACCATCAACTTTTCATCCACCTTCCATCCACTATCAATCCACTTTCCATGCACTTTCCATCCACTTTCCATCCACTCTCCATCGACTTTCCATCCACTTTCCATCTACTTTAATCAGCTTCTAAACAGCTTTTAATCAGGTAATCAGCTTTTAATCAGTTTTGATCAGCTTTAATCAGCTTTTAAACAGCTTTTAATCAGGTAATAAGCTTTTAATCAGCTTGAATCAGCTTTTAAATAGCTTTAAACAGCTTTTAATCAGGTAATCTGCTTTTAGTCAGCTTTAATTAGCAAATTACCTGACTGTCGGCGACTCCAACTTTATCTTCTTGGAGGTGTAGAGTGAATATTTAGTATTTAGACTCCTCTTCTTCCCACTATCATTGTTGATTTTATATTATATTTTTACGAGGAGTGAGGAGTTTTTAGAACATACTATCTTTCTCTACTACCGGCATAGAAATAATAGTTGTTCATAATTTGTTAAAAGGCTTATGGAAACAGCCTATATATAATGATTTACAAAATAAAATCAAACAAAAATAAAAACAGAAAATAAATTAAAAGAGGAGCCAGGCGACAGCTACCTCGGCATATTGGTATAAAATGCCGAGTAAAATGCCCAGGTAAATTTTGTATTACTTCAACTTATTATTACTTCATATTAATTTCTACATATTTAGTTTTTTTCCAATTGCTACTTTATTATTTTTCTCATTTTATTCACACATATAGTGACTGTAAATGATTGAAGCAATATAATACATTGGCAACTCTGAGCGGGTTGGTCGTAGTTTTCTTTGTTGGTTTCTTTAAAATCGTCTTTATTATACAAATTGTTTGTAAGCTGAATGCAGTGAATACAGCTAAAGGCCACTTTCAATTTGCCACAATAAATGTATTGGGCTCTGTAATAAAACAATTTTTTTAAATAAAATTTGCAGCTGTCAATTTTAATTTTTTTGACGTTTGTTTCGATTTTGAAAAGTTAGTGTGTCTGACTGTCTTACTGTATTTCCACGAGAATAGGGGATATTGAATTTTCTACCTAATATTGAATTCCATTCAGCACTTGAAATAGAATAATTATAGGACAGTCTATGGTCTTTGATCATGTACTGATTGTGGTATTCAAATGTAATAAGAAAATTACAAAAAATATGAATGAGGCTAGAAAAATTGAACCTTAATTATTTTTTTATGTACATGTACAGTGTATAATTTTGTTAAAAAGCGAAGAAGGATTTTGAAATTCTTTTACTTTTAGTCAATTTTTCCAGAAGCCGCATATATTTGCTATATGATTAAGAAAGTAATGGTCTACAATCAAATAAATGTTATTGATCACCATTTAAAATCCAGCAAGATGTTAGTAAAATATTTATTGGTTTCCTTTCTCAAAAATTCTGAAAGCTCGGTTTAACTGTATAATCGTTTCAGACCGTTCCTGCGGGGAATATTAACAGGATACTGGCCGTTTAGAAAACCTAATTACATACGGCGCTTAGCGAAACCTTATTCATGGTATATGGCGCTACTACTGAATACCGTCAATGCTCAAGTGATGTTTTTATGGCTAAGAACCGGCATATTTTATATTAAACTTGGATACAAAATTTGGACGAATTGATAGTATTGATTGAGAAAATACTACACTTAAGAAAAGTTTTATAAAGTACATAACTTCCCTGCAAAAATTAGTTATATAGGAAATATCTATTTGTATAGTGTTTCGGCAGTGTTATCGAATTTTAATAGTATATCACGTAATGAGAGTTGTAAGAAGCATATTACGTACGAGCGGAACAGTTACCCTGTAATTCCGCGAGCACGTAATTGCCTTACTCGAAACTCGAATTATGTACTATACTTTATCTACGACCACACTAATCTGTTTCTATTTAATATGATAAATATGTTTGATATAACTGATATAGCGATTCATCGATATAGGAAACACAATATACGCAATGTCAATGTCAAATGAAATAAAGTTGGACGGATTTGTTATCTATAAAAAATTAACTGTTCAGAATTTAATTTAAATAATTTATATTTTTTATGTTTAATTTCATTAATAATAAAAAACCTACTTAATAGATATAAGCCCTAAATATGGTCAGAATAAAAAAGACCGAAACGTTGGCAAGATATCGACATCAGTTGTTTTATTAAAATAAACTCCTTTTCCCAAGAATAAACTACAATATAATAAAAATTATAAGATTTTAAGATATATTTAAACTATTTATATAATTTTTTATTTTTTTTTTATCACCTACACAAAATGGGAAAGGCAGAGGAAGGTGCCTGTAGATTATGTGAATCAGATGAAGAAACCGCTGAACACATAATGTGCACATGTGTAGCGCTAGCACACATAAGGCTTGCCCAGTTCGGGGTCGCAAGATTGACCACCTTGGAGCTGAGCAGCAAGCCTCTCAGGAATATCTTAGACTTCGTTTACGAAGTTGAATTCCTGGGAGAGTAATTGTAGTAAGGTCAAGCACAATAGATCAAGTTCGTCGCAGTGCAGAAAGGCTTTGCAGCCGAAAGTTTTGGATTTCTTGCTTTTAAATCCATCAGATTTTCTCTATAGTAAAGCTATTAACTTTGAATGTTTTGAAATGTCGATGTCGTGCTTTATATTAATTGTTGTTCGAACCATTGAATAAATTGCCCAAAGTAAAGATAGTTTCATTGTTTGAGATAATTCATCAAAGTGTGATAATACAACATTTTCTGAAAACGATTTAACTTTATGCTTCATTCACCAGTTCATAATAAATTTTCTATATGCATCCTCGTATCGATCCCGAGATTTAATCGGTAGCAAATTATTTCCAGCTTGTTTTCGCCAACAATTTCGGGCGGAGTGCTATTTTCTTTTTTACTTTCACTGGACATTATTTTAATTGCAATTGTTTTAATTGAAACAAATATAGTGTTTATGTTAGATTAGTTTGACGTTTAATAATTGTTTGACAAATAACGGAATGCTTTGGGTTGCCTGTAGTAGACGATAGTAGCAGCTCTCAACCAATCAACGAATCGTAAACCAAACGCACTAGTGTGTTATTCAATCATTAAATAACATTAATCGCGGACTGTTACATACGTGTGTTGTATGGTGTATTTACATAATCCAAGAACTGTACAGTATTGGGCAATTACAATAGTGGTCGTAGATAAAATATTAAATCTACAAAAAAAGTACAAACGAAAACTAATTATTTATTTATTTCTTTACACGAAGCCTTAGTCTTATTTTTTTTTTATTATGATAATCCTCAAAACATTTTCCCTTACATAAAAGAATTTCACAATATGAGCACATAAAACATGTTTCTCCCCATTGACTGTGTTTTTTTCAAACGTTACAACGCCTTTGAAGAAACTTTTTTTTGCCTGAAGTAGTTGCCTAAAGTAAAGTTGCCTGAAGTAGTTGTTGCCTGATTTTCACAACCCTTTTTAGTCTCATATTTGCTGCAGCTTCATAATCCAATAAAGCCTCATTGGTGCATCTTTCCAAGAAACTCTTTTAGTTGCATTTCCCGAACTTTCGAGGTGAATATATTCATTTTTAATCCAATCTTACGCAATTTGCTTCAAAAAAGAGGAGATTGTTATTTTCTTTCCTGGATTCAGGACATTAAGATAAATATCAAAACTTTCTTTGTCCATTTGACAATTTTTCTTATAGTTGGGATATAAGCAAGGTATTGGTCTGCGAAACCAACTCCCTTCATGTATATATTGCAGTCCAAAATACTTTCCAGTTTTTGTATCAGATCGCAAGTCTTTCGATTTATCTTTTAGGTTTCTATCATTCGAACCTGGTGTATAGTCAAAATCATTCTTACGTCTCTTTCAATATATGTATTAGAACTTCATCTTTTCTATGGAAGTCGTGTTTTCCCTTTTCCACCTTTACTTTTTCTAGATCGTGTGGTAACCCGCGGTTTTCTCTTATTTTTCTACAAATTCCGATCTTTGTGGAGAGTAATTTATCATGTTAGCTATACGCTGTTATAATAATTGTCCATATAAATATGGTGCCAAATATTTTCATAACCAACTAAAACGGTTTACGACCAGATTTTGCAAATTTTCTCCATTGTCGCTATATAATTTAAATTTGGATATATATATATATATATATATATATATATATATATATATATATATATATATATATATATCCACTGTCAGATTCAAACGTTCTCACTAATAAGCCGTATTTTGGAATCTTTCCTGGGTTGTACACTCGGAAACTTAGTCGACTTATACTTATAATGTATACTTAGACTGTATTGAATCATGGCTTCATCCAACGAGAGATTTTTTTTTGTTTATAGATTTTATTAAATTTATCTACAAAATATTGTATTATTGATCCTAATATGATGACGCCCGCTTTCGTCCGCAGGCGCATTATTATCACAAAAATGTAGGGATGGAGGGATGTAGGGAAATGTGTAGTAGTCTGCTCATGATTTTACCATAAATTGCTGTTTCCATGTGCAATTCAGTAGTCATTATTTTTCTTGACTTGTCCCAATAATATATTCAAAGCTAAAAATTTCTTGACTTTTATCGTTGAAGGTTAACGTTGTATCTTACCATGCTTCGTGTTTTTTACAGATTTTATTTGTTATTTGTCTCTGATACTTATAATTGAACAAAATCTACACCTATGAACAAATCCACCACTTTAGCACCAGTATTTCCCAAAAACAAGTTTACAGTAATATCGTTATCATTTTGAGACCAATATGATGTTGAATAGTTTTGTTCGTTTTCGAACGTGGTGTATTCGGAATCGCTGCTTGTAGATTCACTTATAATTGTTGAAACTTTTGCTTTTCTCTTACTTTGGAAGCCTGAATCATCCATTACATATGTTATTGAAAGTCGTCAAATTCAAAGTCGTCTTCTTCCATTATAACATAAAGTAAACAATTACCCAAATAAATAAATAAAGTAATTAATAGGTATTATGTGTATTTATTGCCCTTACGGGTTTATAAATTGAATCCAAAATTTACTAAAACTAACATCGAACATAATATAAATAAGAATAATAATAAAAAGAGAAAAAGAGAAAATACACATTAAAAAAAAGAAACATATACTTCTCAAACTAAAAACAAAAAAAACAAAAAAAGAAAGTCACTAAATTCCTATCCCTAAATCCCGATTACCGGCTTCCCTCCCCACATATTGCTCTTCTTCTCTCCACAACTTTCTTCATCCAATCTATCCCTCTTCCATCCTCGTTTAAAATCTCTTCTCTACACTCGTCCCTTTCTCTCATTTCTGAACATTCGTTCAGCAAGTGTTCTATTGTCTCCTTGTTTTCTCCACACATCCTGCATACTCTATTCCTATCCTCCATCCAAAATTTATTATCTCTCTCTTCATTTCCACATCTGAATCTTGCTATTGTCACTCTCTCTTTTCTACTTTCTCTTCCTAGGTACTTTGGCAGTTCTTCCGATATTATTTTTTCATATTTCCCATTGTACCTAGACTCCCTAATTCTTGCTCTCCTTTCTTGCCTTTGCACATCTCTATCTCTCTGGACCAATTCCTCTGTCATTACTCTACCTCTCTCTCTCATTCTTTCTATCTCCGCTCCTGCATACCCGTTTCTTTCTAGATATGCTTCCCTCTCTTTCCACACCCCCTTTCCAATTTCTTTTCTTTTTTCTTTGAGGCACTCTTGCAGAATTCTGCACTCTCCTCTCTCTATCACTCTCTCCTCAAAACTTATTGCTCTCTTTCCTGCTTCTATTCTTATTCCATCTCTCTTTGTTTCCTCCATCACTATATACCCCGGGGTCTCTCTACCTAGTCCTAGCACCCATTTCAAATATTTTTCTTGCACCCTTTCCAGTCCTTCTTGCTCTCTCCATCCCCATATTTCCGCTCCATACATCATCACACTTTTCACCAGGCTATCAAACATCATTACTCTCCTTCTATAGTCGTGTCCAAATTTTCTCTCGCCTATTCCCCATACCACTCCTAGTATTTTATTGGCTTTCTTTACTAACTCTCTCACGTGTGCTGTTTCAGTATTTCTCTCATTAAACACGTACCCTAGGTATTTAAATTCTTTTACTTCTTCAATTTTCTCCTTCTCCCATCTCCACTCAATTACTCTTCTTCTGCCACCCCCTTTTCTAAACACCATCATCTTGGACTTCTCCACATTCACTGTCAGATTTTTCCTCCTCATATATATCTCCATGTTTCTTATCATTTCTTTCATCCCTTTCTCGTCTCTCGCTAGCACCACCAAATCATCCGCGTAGGCTAGGGACCACACTTTTTCTTTGCCCACCACAACCCCACCCGTCTGCGCCTTGCTGCACATCTCCTCTATGTCTCCAGTAAATGCTGTAAACAGGCTGGGGCTTAGTGGGCAGCCTTGTCTCACTCCCTTATGCGTATTAAAACCTTCGCTCACCCTTTCACCAACTCTCACTCTACTTATTGTTTCTTCATAAATCTCTTCTAATTTTGATATCAGATGCTCATTTATCCTTTTCTTTCTCAGGCATTCCCACAGTGCCTCTCTTGCTACATTATCAAAGGCCGCCTTCAGGTCCACAAATAATGCATACATCTTGCCGCCCTTCTTTTTTATCTCATTCCCTACTATGTGATTCAACATGTATACATTATCCATGGTCCCTCTCCCTTTCCTAAATCCCGCCTGTCCGTCTGGTATCACACCTCGCTCCTTCAATTCCTTCGTCAATCTCTCTTCTACAATCATTGCATATATCTTATATGCCGTATTGAGCATGGTGATCCCCCTGTAATTGCTTGCTGTTTCCCTTTCTCCTTTCTTATATATGGGGCATATTATCCCCTCTTTCCACTCCTGTGGGAAGCCCTCTCCCTTCCACACTCCATTCATTATCTCCAACAGCCTGTCAGCTTCCCTTTCAGTTCCATATATCCACGATTCATTCTGTATACCGTCCCTCCCCGGTGCCTTTTTCTTTTTCAGTTTACTCAGTTGTTGTTCTAATTCTTCTCTTGTTATCTCTTCTATTTCTCCCACCCTGTGTTGACTCTTTTTCTTTTCCTGTCTGATTTCATCACCACCCAGCAGCTGACTGAAGTACTTTCTCCATTCCTCCATAGTAATTTTATTACTCACTCTTTCTACTTTTTTCTTTCTTTCCCTATTTATGTATTTCCATACCTCTTCTTCCGTCTTTATGCCTTTCATCTTTAGTTCTTCTTCCATCCATTTCTTTTGCTTCTTCTCCAAGCATACTAATTTGTACCTCTTGCGTGCTCTCTTGTAATCCTTATTACTTGCTTTTCCTCTTTTCCAATTTCTTAATTTCTTTCTTACTGATTGCTTCCCTTCCCTGCATTCTTTATCCCACCACTCGTTTTTCCAAGACCCCACCTTCACTCTTGTCTCTATCACTTTTTTTCTGTTGCATTTTTTACGTGATCACCCAGTTCTTTCACTTTTTCGTTTATCCCTTCCTCTTCGTATCTAGCCTCCCTAAGTCTTGTTCTATAATTTTCTATTGCTTCTTCCGTCCAGATATTCTTCACAATTTTTCTTCTAACATCCTTCTCACTTCTTCTATTTTTCTCTCTTCCTTTTGTCTTCACTTCCAATGGCATGTGATCCGACTCGACTCTTTCTCCCACCTAGAATTGTTCTATTTCATCCCATGCTTCCTCATTCACCATAACATAGTCAATAACTGTCTCCCCTCTTGGTCCGATATATGTGTACTCTCCTTTCTCATCTCCTATACTGTTTCCATTAAGTATGTCCCACCCTCTTTCTTCTACTAGACTAATCAGTAGTCTCCCTTCGGCGTTTTCTGTTGCGTCATTTGTTGGTCTTCTTTCTATTGTTGTTTGTTCTTCTTCTAGCCGTATTCCCTTTTCTCCAATTCTTGCGTTAAAGTCCCCCCCAATCCCCAGAGTTTCCTCATCTTGCTGTTTTACTCGCTCTTCTATCATTCTCTTTGTTTCTTTCATACTTCTGCTGTATATTGTTATAATTCTCCATTTTTTCTGTCTAATTTTCACCGTTCTTTCCATAATGCCTCTTTCTTCTTTTGCTTCGGTTCTGTTTTCTTCTTCCAAACCCTTTTTCACTCCCATTATTATCCCCCCTTTAGCTCTCCCTTTCCTGATTACCCTCTCTGCAAATTGACACTTCCACTTAAACTCTTTCGGCATTATTTTTTCCAATTTTTCCCACCCCTTCTCTTCCACCCACGTTTCTACCAATCCCACTACATCAAATTTTCCCAAATATTCCCAAAACTCATTGTCTTTGTTTTTTATCCCCGCTGTGTTCCAGTATACTATTCTTAATTGCTCCGTTTCTTCCTTATTCCTCTCCATGTTCGTTTTCTGTCCTGTCGGCTTTTCCTTGTGCTCTTATTCAAAAATGTGTTGTGTTTAACTCCTCCTTTACATCATCCCACTTAAAGCCTTTTCCGTCTATCCATATCTTTTTATAACCGACTTTCGCCCACCGTCCTTTTTGTCGCTCTTCTTTGGCTATCGCTCTTAATTCCTTCTGTATGTCTCTTTCCTTCTTTGTCAGATCATCTTCTATGTATACTCTCTTTTCCCTTTTTTCTCTTAGTTTCCTCTTATTTTCCATAACTTTCCGCTTTTCACCCCAGGTCCCAAGTTCCGCCACTAACATTTTCCCTCCACTTACTTTATACATCTCTTTCACCGTCACTTCTAATTACTACCTCTAATTCTGCCTTTATCTATTCTTCCAGATTCTTCTCGTTCTCACATTCCCCTTCGTCCAGTCCCGTCACAACAATATTCTTTTTTCTCATTATTTTTTCCTTCTCTTACATTTTCTCCTCCAGCCTTTTAATTTTTTCATTTAGTTCTGTCTTTTCTCTTTCCCATTTTTCTTCCTTTTCATGCATCATATTTTATAATAATAATAATAATTAAATATTCCATTTCCCGGCTGATCTTCCGATTCTCTTCCTTTTCAGCATCTTCATTTCCTCACCCATTTCCTTTTTAGCCGGTGATCTTTCCAGTTTCTTACTTTTTTGAAAGGGGTTCAACCTTTCTTCTGACTCTCTTCCCTTTTCTCTTTTCCTTTTATAATCCTCGTCTCGGTCGCTTTCACTCTCACTTTTTTTCATTTTTTTCTTTTTCTTTCTTTTTTTTCCTTATCGCGCGCCGTTTTTACGCGTCACAAATAAAAAAACTCAATCCGTAAAACTCGCTTCACAAAACACGTCCGCTCCGCTCAGCCGCTCGAATTGGACTCCCAATAAAGTAATTAATAAATTCGGTCCTTAATTATTGTAGAATATAACCTCACTTGTAAATCTCTGTTGCAATTTATGTCTTAGATATTTACAATGACACGGACAATCAAAACAGGAAACGTGTATATGGAACGATATACGCTTCAACAACACATTGACATTGTTGACAAGTTCACAAATGGTGAAAATTTTGCTGTCACAGTTTGCAAAACAAGCACTTTGGATCGTCCTGAAGCAACTTCTCCGACAGCAATTGTAAAAAGTTTGAGCTGTTGGAACAAGTTAATAATGTGAAGAACCATTGAGAATATTGCTGTTGTAGACCATAGTGTTGAGGAAAGTCCAGGTTTGTTTATTTCTCGTCGATCTTTGGAATTGGGCATTCCACAAGCAACATTACACAGTATTTTGCAAAAAGACTTGCGTCCTAAGACTTTTAAAGTTCCGTTAACACAAGAACCCACGCCTATCGGCCATCAACAACGCCGTGTTTTTTTGGGTCCGTCAAATTCATGAAAATGATCCAGAATTTCACCAATAAATCATTTTGGGTGATGTGGCCCATTTCGCCTCGGAGGCTACGTTAACAAATCAGAATTGTCGCATTTGGGGCTCGGAAAACACAAGAACTATTGCCGAAAAGACTCTCCATCCTCAGCGTGTGACTGTTTGGTGCGGGTTTTGGTCTCGAGGGTTAATTGGACCTTAATTTTCCAAAAATTAGGCGTGATACGTGAAAGATAAGGTCTATGCCAATGGCTAACAATCGATTCAAGACAACATAGATGGAATTCGTGAAGTTATCAAGACAGAGAGCCGCAAATGTGCGATTTGAAAATTTCATAAGAAGAATATGGTCCTGCAAGCGCAGCCATGGCGGCCTTTTGGCTAATATTTATTTCCATTATTAATTTCACACCCTCCTCTTTACAATTAAATAAATATTTCATGATTTGACTTTAAAATACGCGTTTATTTACATATTAAAATGAAACCTCTTATTTGTAGAGCCATTACGTCGGTAGCGTCTAGATTTCGGATAAGAAGTAACCTACTAGTACGTCAACGACTACGAGATTTTAAATGAGAAAACCCTATTAATACGGCAACGGAAAATAATGTGTTAGAAAATAAAGTAACCGTTTCTATAATAATATAATAATAGAAAACTCAACATTTAACTTTGCATTTGAAGTGGTTTGTTTTTATGCATTATACATTTTGCATACAATTAAATATTGAAATATCATAAAAACTAATAATGGTATACTACTGGTATGATAAGGTGTAATTTTCAATATGAAGTAATTTTAAATAGCTCGATTGAAGCGGTAGAAGAATGCAAAGGAAAATTAAATTTTTATTTATCGAAGTATTTTGATAAATACACATTTCTTTGTTTACTATTTCTTTAATTCTAGAATATACTTTTTTTATATATACCTACTATCGATCAAAAATCGGTTTACGCAAATCAATCCAACTAAAACTATATATGTTTTCTTCGTATTTAATTTAGGGGAAAAAGGCAAAAAATGGCAAAGCAAAATAAGATAAAGTTGATTGTTGCTAGTTATTTTTCATAAAACTATAGAGTCATGTTCTTCTGATTTTTTTTAATCGGAATGTTCCTGCTGGCAACTCAATTTTCCCAATGTACCTGCTGGCACAAGGGCGCTTAATCAAAGGGACGCCATGTCGCCACGATTTACACCTTCGATCATCCCAAGCTAACAACAAAGTATTTTCTAATTACTTTTCAAGCGACAAATCATATCAATGAAAATTGCCCAGAATTATTAATATTAAAATATGGGACTGTTCTGTTGAAAAAAAGTTAAAAAAAAGGCTTCTAAAGATAATTCTAGTCGAAAAGTTTTCAGAATTATACAATTATGGTTCTTTGCCAAACGCTAAAAAAATATCTGTTTAGCTATTTAGTTTATTCTGAAACATTCTTTCTTACAATTCAGTCTATTGTCACCATTACAAGTTATTTGGCGAAAGTTATTCGCAACTTACGAATGAGTACAGTTGTAACAATAGTCAATACTTGACGACAATTGATTCAACTCACCAAATCCTTCATTAAATATTGACTATCTGTTTTAGAACGAATAATCTATCAGGTAAAATATGTATCGAGAAAGTGTTAAATTTTCCATGTTGCATTCCCTTTGCACTCATGTTTATATTTGTAGAAGGTTGTCGTCAACTCGGAATTTTTTTTTTTAATTTTGAAATATAAGGTTTTTATATTATACAAATATTATACAAAAAAACCTTATCAGTGGGAAAATATATAAAACATCTAATACAGGCACATATTTAATTTTTGCTTTATTAAATAGTTAAGTTATCAAAACAAAAATAACATAACAACATAAAAATTATACAAAATATCAAAATTTGCATTCGGGGGTGAAATTTTACCGGCGCATTCACCATAGCACATCCTCTATTATCTTGTCCAGAAACACATATTGCTAAACACTCAAATTACAAATTCAAACAAAATTTATATTTTATATTTATATTTTGTATTTTTTTAAAGTGTGGTAGCTTTCAAAACAGTCACCAATATGAAGACCCTGCTTGCGATGGCATGTGTTGCAAATTTATGCAGTCCTGCGTCGTCCACCTTGCACTTTTCTGTTAGAGCACACAAAACAATCTTTTTTTTTGCCGTTATTTTTCGTTAAAATGTGCAACTTTCCATTAAGTCTTTCTTCTTTATCCGTGGTGGATGGTCTACCAGCAATTTTTGTACGTTCTCGATAATTTCCCGAGTGCATCAACTATCTCTCGGACAAATTTTTGATGCGTAATCGGGCGTTTATTTTGGAGGCGTTGCGACATTTTGTATAATAAATAACTATTTACGCTGGCTGCTTCAAGGCCCCAAAAAAATAATTTTCTCCACCATTTGAGGGATTTTCTTAAAAAAGTCTGCCCGGTCTACGCCTTCCATATATTTATTGTAATTAACAATTATAGTTGGCTTGTTAATTTCTGGCATATTGCCTCGACGTACTCTTCTATATATAGCCTGAGTACCAGAAATGTCCCAGGTATCAGTGCGGTCACCACTCTTTTATTCTCTCTTTTACTCACTCTTTCCACGCCAACAGCAGTATATTTTCTGATCGACATGCAAATGTTTGATTGTCTCCAAACGTGGGTTTCTTTGTGGTATCGGGGATAAATTTTCTGTTGGACTGAATTGTGCCCGTCAAGTGAATATTCATTGTTAGCAACACTTTTGCTAAAGGCAAGCTTGTATAATACCTGTCCGTATAAATATGGTATCACCTACTGCCTCGATTGTTATATAATAATTGTTAAGCCAATTGTAGAACAATTCTGGTGCTTACTGGAAGATCGGGTCGTATTAGATCTTCTAAAGTTAAGCTTCCATAATATGGCAAAATAGAATATATGTAGCCAGTATTTGCAACTGCAAGTACGTATATTCTTATTCCCCATTTTGTCGGCTTGTTAGGATTGTACGTCAGAAAACTTATTTTCCCCTTGAATCCGACCACAGATTCGTCCACTGATATTTCCCGCGATGGAACAAAATGTTCTTTAAATTTGACATCCTAAAAAATTAAATAATGGCTCACCTTCTGAGTGCGGCCTCAGCATCAACATCCAAAATATTTGCATAAATCTCTCTCTTCGAAAAATACTCCCGAAAAAAGGAATTTTCGCATTGAAATTTTGCGACCAATATTCTTGTAAACTGCTCACAGTTATCGTGCCCATATTCAGGATAACGCCTAGGAAGGCTGTAAATTCTTGTACAGTGAGATCAACCCATGCATGCCACGTAGATCGCTTGGCTAATCTTTTTTGGTCAATTTTATATTTTGCGTATTTATTGGTATCCCGAACAATTGAGGCAATCAGTTCGGTTATAAAGAAAAGTCTGAAGAAGTCTGCAGGCATTGAAAAATCATCCGGAATTTGTGGCCCTTCAGCTTTTTCGCCGGCACTAAATCTATCCTATGAGGTGCATTGTCCATAAGTGTCGCATCTTCATGTTCCAGCACAACTTCATGTTCGCCTTCACTGTAGCTGGAGCTGCTTGACGTAACTTGTAAAGGCACTACCCTCCTCTTACTAGATATTATATCGCTGTCACTACTGTCAGAACCAACTTCTGCTTCTTCCACCTCATTATTTTCTGTATCACTATTGTCTTTGTCAAAAGAATCGATATAAAACTCAACGTCACTACTCACTAAATCATCTAGAACTTCACCTTGGCGTCGTTTTGGCATTTTGAGTTTTATAAAAATTTGTAAAACACAAATGTTGTCGAGCGTGTCGACTGTAAAACGACAAACGAGTGCAACGGTAAAATACACCATGCCGTCCGTACCGCGACATACGCGTGCAAAGGGTTAAATCCTTCTATAAAATGCATTGAGAATGATAACGGAAACGTTATAATACTATTGCTAAATATGATTCATTAATGGCATAACATTTGTGTCACATCAAAACGGCAACAAAAATAGTATATTTTACAGCAAGAGATGAAAGTGGCGTTTTTTTTGGTGAGGTGGGAGTTTGCTCACGAGCGCCAGCGAGTTAGCAATCACACCGAACCAGAAAAAAACACTTTAATCTCGAGTAGTAAATGCAATTTTTTTTACTGATTTCGGTTGTAGAATCTATAATTCGACTTTAATAAATCCAATTCGAAGCGAACTGTCAGAACTGTCAAAACAAATTTAATTGTTAGTTTGGCCGTTTCCACGGTAACATATTGCATTCTCATAGAAGGTGATACTTTTCAAGTCAAATGTCCTAATTTTATTTCGGTTTTTTAAATAGTTTTACGTTTGTATATAATATATTTCATTGAAATTGATGTAATTAATAAGAAAGTCCATGCAAATTTGGTTAGTTTAGTGTTTTAATCGATAAAATAATTAATTTAAAATGCTCGTTTTCGTCGCTTAGACGTGAAAATATTTTCATCCCTAGAATGAAAAAATGTCACTTTCATGTAGTGTAAGCCGTGGAAAAAATGCCATTTTCACATATATTAGTATAAAAATATATATTACCAACGCTTAGGTGATCAAATTCAAATCGAAATCATTAATATTGTTTCTGAGGCTTTCAGATAAAAAGTCTTAGAAATGGACAAGAAATAATTTTTTTTTAAATTATTTTCTCCCAATGTAATTGTCTCCCAATGTGGATATCGGGCTGTTTTGCAGCTTTTCAAACACTGCGCCCATATGACCTATTGTATTTTTTCTAAATTTTCGATAATTCAGCCATCAGATGGTTATTTTTATATAGAAAGAGTGTATGAGAAGTACGAGGAGTTGCTTTTGCATTTAAAAATTTGATCGTTCATAAATTATCTTTGATATGGTGGTTCATAAAGCAAAATTTATTATTTCGAATGATAGGTTTAGATTACTTTCCCCCTACTTACAGCTTCGGTCGGTACACGCACAAGGATTGTACCGCTCCTCACCTTTTTAAGATTAGGTTGTATGAAGGTTGCTACCTCCATTTTCATTGTCTATGAAATGGTCCTAAAGATTACGTCTGTCTAAGTTTGTCATTTTCTCTCTGTAATGCTGGTAGGTACGGTGGAAGGTAGACACATATATTTTATTCGGAGGACATTGCTCTCGGATTGAACCCGGGACCCCAAATTCATAAGCTAACGTACTTTACTCTTGCCTAAAATGCCGAAATTTGTATCTACTAGTAGGGATTTAGTTTTCGATACTACCTCGGACGTGATTCACACCGATTATTTAGTTATTGTTATTAGGTTTATTTATCATAATAAACACATAAACAGCGCGGAAATTTGGGTACATTTTTGGGGATTTCAATCTGTAGGTAATCGATACTACTAGTCAAATCAAATTCAAATCAAATTATTTATTTACCAAATGATATACAAAATATCTACAGGTTATGTCAAACAGTAACTAAAATACATTAAGTAAAAGTAATAAGTTAATTAAAGTTAAAATCATTAATACAATACATCTGGTTCAATAGAGCTTTTTTCAAATTATTTCTAAATTTTTTAAGTGAGATTTCGTTCTTTATTATGTTTGGTATTTTGCTGTGAATTTTATTTCAAGTCCTTTTGAACACAAATTTAAATTAGTTTTCTTGGTATAAAGGTGGTGTTTTCCTCTTGTGTCATATGTAAGGTTGTCTTTATGTTTTTGTAGAGTATCGCAAATTTTGTGGATATATGAGACAGTTTCCAGTATATATAAATTGACTACTGTCAATATATCGTCGGCTTACTGCAAAAATTGACCAAGACAAAAATTAAGGTTTTCCACAAATTCAGTTTCAACTTTCAAGGTTTCTATAAAATCAGGTTTTTTTTTCTGCAAGCACAATCATGGTTACAAATTATATAAGACATAACAATGTCTAACAAACGTATAAACATGTGGGCATTTTTTCTACTTTTTCGAAAAATGTGACTTGGACACTTTTAGTTGTATAAAAAAACCGAGAATCTTATTTGGTCACAAAATCACGAAAACATAATTATTGAAAATTAAAATTTATTACCTTCAAAACAAATCCAATTCGTAAACTAAAACTATATTAAAACTTAATCAGAGTATTCCTCTGTATCACTTTGAAAACTTCCTGGTTCTGGTACTCTAGCTTTCTTTACCTTATCAACAGGAAGTGACCTATTCCAAGGCTGGTACTCTGGAGGAATAATGTTGCTAGAGCACAGCTTGAGGAGGCTATTTTTTTTTTCTTTTCGGCTATAGGCAAAAGACTTTTGTGCAGGAGTGGAATATTTTGTGGAATATCAGCTGGTCTGCCTCTACCATAAACTGTAACAACATTGTACTCTGAGTCACTATAATTGTACTTAAAGAAGATACAGCCAGGTTTGTTTTTTTCATAACACATTACTTTAATTTTGAGCCAAGATACTTTGTTTCCGCTGTTATCTTTACTTCTGTTTTTTAAGAAAATTGATGCTAAAGACTTTAAGTCCAGAAAATGATGATATCGCAGTTCTTCGACATGGTAGGAATTACTCTTCTTGTTGCGCAGTCTTCTGGAACGAGCCACTTTAAAAATATTTAGCAGATCGTTCATAGTATAGATGGCAATATTACTTTTTGCACTTTCTATGGCACTATGCATAGAATCGACCTCCATATAGGAATGCCCTTTTTCCATGAAGTCGTGTTGTAAAACCTCTATGTGAGTATGTTGCACAACGTACATAAATAGTGCGGCGATAAACTGATTACGGTTTTGGCCGCTGTATGTATCAGAATATAAACTTATTTCCTTAATATTTTCTGGAATAGACCGAATCCATTTGAACAATGTTGTTCCATTTTCTGAGCTGCCCCTATGACCGTTTATCTCTGTCCATGCATAACAAAATGCGTTGTTTGGAGTTACCGCTTCATAAATAGTGAAGTTATAGGTGCACAATTTTAACGAATTATACATTTGGGATACATCAGAACAAGGTATTTGAAGTATGCTTTGTAGATCAAACGAAGCACTCAGAAAACCATCGTCTTCAGTTGCTCGAAGCTTGTCGGAATTCTTTGCAGCATTCGCTTCATCTCTTCGTCGTATTTGCTGTTTGTAATCTTTTTCAGAAATGGTTTTATTTTTGAACTGGGCGCAAATTTTGCATTCATCTTTTTTAGGTTTGAAAAATGCCAGGTTGTAATTGTTACAGAAAGTTCTCCTATAGGTTATTTGTGAAACATGATTTCCTTGCACTGTTCCACGAATATTTCATACATTTAGTTTATAGACAACTTGTAGTCCAAATACAGTCTCTTATTACTTTTTCTGCAGTAATGTGACTCCATAATAGTAAAACTTGAAATGGGTGCTTTCACTTTCTCTATAAGTTCATTGGGCGTTTTATTTGTTGGTGTTTTCCTTCCTCTTTTATCTGACAAATCAAATAATCAATTTTCGTTTTTTCCTTTTATAGCATGGTCGACTGGACCGTGGCTAATACATAATGTTTGTAAAAAGAACTTCTTGCAAACTTGAATAGTTTCTGCGTCTTTTTTTAGATGATATTTTCGACTCCATTCTTTTCTGTTACCTGTGCCGCTACGAACTCTATGAACCTTAGGCAAGCAACTTGAAATGCACAATAAAATAAAGTCTTTTTGTCGAAGATAATCTTGTTTACAATAATCCAAAAACATTTTCTCTGCTCTTTTGTAAATTTTGACGTGCACTTGAACTTGCAGTTCTCACAATTAACATTTTTTTGAGTTTTAGCTGGTTTGATCATTTCTTTACTCAGGTATGACATGCCTAAACTTCTTTGTTTCTTGGTGTTACATTCCTCTTCCACATCTCTGGTTCTGATCTTCTCCAACGTTTTATCTTCTCTGCTGACGTATCATTATCACCAGAACTGTCCGCATTTTCTTCTTGTTCCGCAATATATTCAGTGCCACTGTAAAACTCGTTTTCAGTCTCATAGTCACTCTGGTACTCATTTTTATTTTTTTGATCACCACTTGTTGAAAGAAACGCACTGATTGCTTGGTCAGAAATAGGGTTTCCTCCACAAACTAAATCTAGCCCTGATGCACCTGAAATTAATGAACAACTTAGTTTAGGTGCCACTTATAAAAAATTAACCAAAAAAACTCAATTGCACAAAACCCAATGCTTTTTTTGGAAGAAAAAAGGTGCTGGAACGCCATTTATGTTAAAAATTATATAAATTTGGAATAAGCGCCTTAAATATAATTAATTAAAGTAATGTAAAGACTCGGCAACCAAGTAGGACCGTTTAAAAAATTCTGAACATTAAACATCAAATTTTAAAAGGTTTAAAACCCGTCGAGAAAAGGTGCCGAAAAAAAGCCTAACCTCATTTGCAACTTTACCCACAATAGAAGTAAAATAGTGTAGAAAACTTTTTGCAGTCACATGATTTTCTTCATTTCTGGCACATAAGGACACTAAGAGCTTTTCTCTGCTGCACATTATGGTGGTGGGTCTTCTAATTTTGTATTTAAAAAGTCGACACGACCGCACTAGTTGACCAACAACAAATAGGATCTGAAGATAGCAAAAAGGGACCAAGTCGACTTGATTTCTTTTACGTGTAGTCAAAATTGCTTTCTTGACTTGGTCATTATGGGCAGGCCTACTTGAACATTTATAAGATAACAATACGACTTGTTCACTTTTTCTAGTAATGTAAAACACTTTTGCTAGTGACTTGGCCATGTTAACTCATGTTAAAAAAAATGACTTGGTCAATTTTTGCAGCAAGCCCACGATATTTAAATGGTTTTAAATTTTTAAATGGTGGTTTGCACGATTCTGTTATTTTTGTTCCCACTATATTTCGGACTATTTTTTTTGTGCTAAAAAGCTCCCCAAAGTATAATGCCATATGTTAATATGAATTGAACTTCGGCAAAATATCAGCTTAGCAGGTCTTCTCACTAGATCTTTTTCACTAGATTGCGCAGATGTTTAATTTGGAATGTTATCTGATGTAGTAACCGACTGATTTTTTGAGATGCTCTTCCAAGTAGATTTCTAGGAACTTTGCTTGTTTAGCTCTTTTTAAACAATGGTCTTGTATTTTCAAATCAATGTTATTAGCATTGGTGCTTCTCGCTGTCTGAAAAATGACATACTCTGTTCTTTCTTTATTAAAGAAAAGGTTATTTGGTGAGATCCAAGTGTTGATTGAACCTAGTAATGAATTAGTTTTTTAAATATTTATTCCAGTTGTAATAATGCTGGCATCATCTGCATACAGTGTACAATGCTGTCCGTTTATTTAACTTATTAAGTCGGCGGTGTACAATAAGGAAAGTGTTGGTGCAAGAACGCTCCCACATTTCCACTACTTATTGTACATACTGCTTATATATAAACCGTTTTTTAAGTAGGATTGTAGCCATTTTGTGGCTTTCCCACGGATCTATATCTAATTAGCTTGTTTAGGAGTGTTTCGCGGGAGACACAATCAAACACCTTAGTAAAGTCGCAGAATATTCCTATGGGTTTATTGGAATCCCATGTCTACTACAGCCAAACTATTAAAATAGTGCTGTGGAAATCTGGTGGCGCCGTTGAAGTTCATTTCCCTTTACGAAATCCATGTTTTTCGACGGGCAAAATGTTATATTTTTCTATGAATGGGATGATTCTACTATGTATGGCGTAATCAATAATTTTTGATAATACAGAAATACTATTTATTTTAATTCTTTAATGGCAGAACATTTGGTTCACATCTAAACGATAACGAAAATAGTATATTGTGCAACAAGGGCGGTAAGTTGTCAATTTCTCACGAGAGTGAAATTGGGTGCACGTACGAACTGAGTGCGCTCATTCGCTCGAGAGGGCAATTGATAATACCGCACGAGTTGCGGATAATATTTTTTATTACTCATGCGAAGGGACGTATCTTACAAGTTTGGGGTCCAGGGGCCATTAAAAAAGTAGATTCAGAAATGCAGAATTTGCTTTTTCATTTGTCTCCGGTGGTATGGATTCGTCATAAGAACTCTCATCAGTCTCCGGTATCATCATTTTCACTCATTTTAAAACGTTTCCTTTAATTTTTATTTTGTAATGAAATAAATGTCTATCACTTTCACGTCACATTTTTAATATTGATGTTTTGGTTGTGTTTATTTTACTTATTCAATTGTTTTTTTTGATGTAATTTGGTGATTTTTATTGAATATTTACGTGCGTTACCCATATTATGTGGTAATAAATCAATTGACAAGAACAGTCATTTGTCGCACTAAAAAACGGGCGCCAATATAGTACTTATCCAGGCATGAGTAATAAAAACATATGTTGTCAATGCTTAAATCTGATCAAATTCAGATCGAAATCATTCATATTATATCTGAAGCAATCAAATAAAATATCTTAGAAATGGACATAAATTAAAAGATCTTTTATTATTGAAAAGTTTTAATAACATCCACTTTGGGACAGCTTTACTAATTAAATCAAGGGAGGGACACGGAAATCTTCTGTTACTCTTTAGCACACAGCGCTCAAGATGCATTGTGTGAGCCTTTTGTGAGCGCTGTGTGCTAAAGAGTAACAGAAGATTTCCGTGTTGACCTCCCTTGATTTAATTAGTAAAGCTGTCCCAAAGTGGATGTTATTAAAACTTTTCAATTTTGAGTAGGCATTGTCTATGTGACTGTTATAAATAGTTGTCAATTAGAACATCTTTTATTATTTTCGATACTTTTTTCTCTCTCCCAATGCGGATATCGGGCTTTTTTAGTCCTTCAAACACTGCGGCCATGTGGTCTATTGTATTTTTCAAAATTTTCGATTCAGCCATTGCATGGTGGTTCTTGTCTTATACAGAGAGAGTGTATGAGAAGTACGATGAGTTGCTTTCCCCCTTTGCAATATGATGGTTCATAAAGTAACTTATCTAATGATAAGTTTGGATAACTTTTCCCCTAGTCACAGCTTTATGATACGGTTGGTACACATACAAGGTTTGTATTGCCCCTTTCTTTTTAAGATTGTACCATTACTGACCCCTTATTGTTGCTTGTGCTAGGTTGTTGAAGGTTGTTGAAGAAAACCTCTTTTTTCATTATCTATGAATTGGTCCCAATGATTACATACTCCCCTATCATTGTTAGGTTCGAAATGTTTATGTCGTCTGTCTAAGTTTGTCATATTCTATCTGTAAAGCTGGTAGGTACCTTGGTAGGTAGTCATATTTGTTTCATTCGGAGAACATCGCTCTCGGATTGAACCCGGAACCCCAGATTCATAAACAAACGTTCTTAACTCTAGACTAAAATACCCACATTTTTATCTATGGGATATCTAAGGGATTTAATTTTCGATACTACCTCTGACGTGATTCACACCGATTACTTAATTATTGTTATTAGATATATTTATCATAATAAAGACAGAAACAGCGCAGATATTTAAAAAAAAAAAATTGTGATTTCAATCTATCGATACTCTCAATATCTAAACTATCAATATCAGTAATCGATACTACTGCTCAGCGATAATTTGAGTTTATTACAAATCAATTAAAATTAATGAAGATTAGAGCTGCGTGAAGATAGCCCTCCAAAACGATCTGACTAAACCTGTCTTTCCAGTTATGTCTGCCAAGCCTTGTCAAATCTCTTAGATTGTTTAGATAGTTCAATAGTGTAGATGTTTGAAAAAAATTGTGGGCAAACATGGTCAAACGTAGTATCTTAAGATGCCATTATCAAATATAGAAATAATGTATTTTCGGAGGCTAGGCACCCAATTACTCTCTTTTAATACCTTTTGAACAGAATGCGCGCAAACAAAACAAATCGGTGGTCAATATTGAACAAATCATGATCAAACGTATCCCATTGTAATTAATGTTTTTTTTATATTTTGGGTTGCCAACTTCACGCAGCTGGGGATTAGCATTTTACATTTACGCAATTTACAAAATTTATGGCGCAAATATATGGTGACAAATAATAATTGAGATAAATTCAAGAGCTTTGTCATTTTATATTCTGCTCATTTTCCTTAACTTGATAGTTAATTATGTAGTCAAGAAACATTTGAAACAGTAAATTTCTTTAGGATAATAATAAAGTTGTTATTGTACAATTATTTTTTGGCATCCGTGATATATTGGGCAATATTCGTAAAACATGTTAAAATTTGGGTTTTAGAACTCACTTACTGTAACCTTTCCCGGGTAGTTACCCGGGAAAGGCTTAACATAGAATTTGAGCAATAAGACCGCTTAAAAATATATTTGAAGAAATATATCAGGCTCTTTCAAATATTTGAGAGGGTGCTTATAACGATATGGATTGCATAGTTCACACTGACAATATAATTTTAAATAAATCGGCCAAGTGCGTGTCGTGCCTCGCGCAATGTAGGGTTCCGTAGTTACCATTCTTACTCTTATGATTTAAGACTCAAATTTCTAAAAAATTCTACAACCAATAACTTATTCATCTGACATTAATGTTGTCGAGTTTGACGATCTACATAACCAATAATATATTGCTGTTATACGGCTGCCGCTCGATTTGTTACATTATAAGTCGACTATTACTCGTAAACTAATCAAGCCTACTTAGCTGTGATACTTTTTCTTTTAACTTTGTTATATATATATATATATATATATATATATATATATATATATATATATATATATATATATATATATATATATATACTAGTATTGTGAATTTTATCACATATCCAGAATGACACGACTAACAAAAATTAGCCCTTTAAAGCTTAATATTTCACAAACGGATAACTTAATTGAAATATTGTCCTGACGAACTGGTATTATTTTTGAAAGACCTTTCCAACGACATCCCACACTATGGGGCAGACGCGAAAAAAAGTCCCCACTTTACTTGTAGAGCTACCTTAAAAAAAATTGCAAGATTTTATTTTACTACTTTGTAGGCGTGACTAATCTGTATATCCTTGCCAAATTGCAGCTTATCGAAATTATAAGGGTTCGTTGTTGATAACAACGGAACGCTAAAAACTCTCATTTAATTTCGATGTCCTATTTACATTTGAGACGATATATTTGAACTCGTAATTGATGTCTGCAAAACGATGCTGAATCCTGAATTGAATAAGCAAGTAGTTACGCAAATTCTCGAACTCATTACACAAGAATGAAAGAGTCGTAGATCAAAGACTGATCCGCAACTAAAAATATTCACGGGGAATAGAAAACCAGATGGAAATGCATCTTGGTTTTGCTGAAATTTTACCATAGACCAATTATAGAGAGATTCATACTTATTACCAATTATGGAGAGATTCATACTGTTGAAATAACATAATAAATATTTTAAACTATTTCATGGAATATGTAAATTAAAAGTGTGGAATGAAAAAATATGTAAATAAAACTAAGATAGAAAAATGTAAATCGATAAAATATATGGAAAATGTGACTATTTGAAGAACTGAAATCATTAAAATGCTTTATAAAAGCTGAAACGAATCCCTATGCTGTTCTTATATTATATACATGTAAGAAAATAAATTAAGTGAGACCTTTGCAAATTTTGATTTTTGTTATAAATGATTTATCAGTCATCTATTGGAAATTAATGTTTTTTAATTAAAAATGTTGTTGCGGGGAAAGGATAATTATAATAAATCTACATTGTCGTATTATTCTAATCTCTGAGGTTAATACCTATAAAAATATATTATTACCTATATTAATACTTATATTAATATATTTATATTTAGACGGTATTCGTTTGTAACTTAATAAACATTTCTTTAATGGAAATGAATTATTTTCTTGTAATTTACATTTCCAGAATCTTGGAAAAGGCAATATTTACCCATGCTGCGGACCTGCTTGCTGGACAGATTTGGATCTGAGATATCAGTGTTGTAAAATCATAAGTGAATAAATAAGCCTGCGCCTGTATGAATGTTTGCTTATTTCATCAGTTCGAGTATTGTTTTCAAGCTAGCCACACATTTTCCTGTGAATATTAGTTGTGTATTTTAAAGTTCTGTTCTCAGATTTCAAAAGAAACGGCTAAATAATATTATTTTGTTGACTTCTTGGGTAGAAGTTATTTTGAATGATTAATAAAATTATTATTTTTCAAGAAATAGCAGACAATTTGAACTTAGACGAAGACTTTGGCATTTATAACACTTCAACCTTTTTGACAAAAATTAGGTGATCAATATAAAGACTCTATATAACCATAGAGGGATGATGATTTATCAAGAGAAAATGAAAATTTGGCATTGACAGAAGTGGAAGACGATGCTCTAGTTCCGATGAAGAATGAAGAAAATGCTAAAATAAACGTTGCTCAGACTATGATTGAGGGAATTGTGTTTGACTGGTATAGAAAGTCAGATAATTTTACATTGAGACGAAATATTTTACACGAAAAACCAACAATTGAATTGTGTAATATATAAGACAAATCAATATATAGTGTAATATATAAGACAAGATGTCAATTTATCAGTGACTGGAGATACTGGAAATACCAATTAATAAAAAAAAAATCGCAGACATCAAGCGCGGAGATTACTGTTGTACTAGGTTGTCCTTATAAAATTGTTGTTGTTGCTGTTATAAAATATCTTATAAAATTTTACCGGAATATCACATGTATTGGTCATCACACATCATATCACATTTGTCTTAAAATTTATTATATACAAAAAATATCATCTTGTTTAAAAACACTTTTCCGTCTGCTAGAAGAGAGAATACTTATCATATAGATTATCCATAGATTAAATCAGTGGTTCTCAAACTGGGTTGTCGCGAGAGTATGCCTGGGGTGCCGCAGCAATAATCAAGAAATGTAAAAAGAAAATTACATGAGGAGGTAAACGAATTTGAGTTCCTACTTTTAATGCGAAGTTATAGACAATTGGCTAAAATCTGGATTGGTCTGAATCATTCAAGTTCGTCTGCCCCAGTTCGCGAAAACGCAACTCACGACCAAGAGATAATCCGAGGAAAAATAAGTAAATATGATCCTAGCTACCTCATATCGTTTGGGTCTCTTTCTGTTGGGAACGAACAAGCACCGGACTGACAATGTGTTATCTGTCATAAAATTGTTGCCAACAGCGGCTTGGTTCCATACAAATTAAAAAGACATCTGGAATGCAATCAGTCTGATTTAGTAACTACATAAACATGAAGATATCTTCAAACGAGATTTGTACAAAAAGTCAAAATTTGTCAAGAAAGAAATCAGAGCCGCGAAATTTTTGTAGCCTGACAAGGGTGCCGCGAGATTTTCTTAGCTCGATAAGGGTGCCGCGGCAAAAAAAAAGCATGAGAACCACTGGATTAAACGATGACGAAGTTTAAAGGTTATGAAAGCAAAAGTCAATGAAACAATACGTTCCATTGAAACCAATTAGACGAAGAAAAAATAAAAATATCTAACCCCTAATCACCATGTGGGTTTAAGGTGAGTGTTTTACAAATTGTTATTAATAAAAGAAAAGCTGCACTGATGAGAGATAAATCTCGAAACGCGTCTGCAGATGGCTACTTACTTAAGTTATCGGAAAGACAGGATCTTAAAAACAATGTTATTTTTATTGTTTTTGTTGGGTGCCACGAAGGTGGACTGAAAGCTATTAAATAACTGACAAATTTCACCTGAGATTTGTTTTGGTAGTCCAAAAAAGACCCAGTAATTATTAAGAGCTCCGTAAAGGTTGAATGTATTCATATATTCAGGCGGTGTTATATTTAATATTCATTTATATATTCAGGCGATTTTTTTAAGTTTGTATGATTATCTATAACGTATCTGATCAATTAAACGAAGCATTGTTATGGACAAGTTGTGATTCCAAAAGTGGCTATGTATACGATACCAATATTTATTTTGGAAAACAATATTTACTACAAGAAGGAACACTTGGCGGTAGAGTTCAAATTAAAAAACAGAATCAATAGGTACCTGATGCAGACTATGTATTATATTTTAGAAAGGTACTGTATTTTGACCAACTTTTTACCTGAATACATCTTATGCATACAGTACTTTTCTTCTATGGTTGGGACATGTTGAGTAAATTATTTTAACTACGATAATATCCTTCATTTCAAATATTTTACCAAATGTAAAAAAAATTGTGATAAAATGGATTTAATAGATATACTAGTACTAAATTTGAAACTATACACTGAAGATTTGAATAAGCCTTGTGCTAGAATTAATATAGAATTAAATACATATACTGTTTTACCTTAACATATACATATACTTTACCTTAACATATATATATATATATATATATATATATATATATATATATATATATATATATATATATACTTGCGCTCCAACGGCAAGGCTGCAAAAGGTTTTGGCAAAGAACCACTCAAATGAAATCGGGCTTATTAAGACACCGAGTAGAAAGTATACCAAAGATTTACAGGAAAGTCTAAGCGTTTTACTGCAGACACACTTTCCTGGCCCTAAATAAACCATAACTGGTAAAGGTATAACGCGGATGAAGCGCCCAAATAAAATCTGCAAAAACATGGCAACAATCATGTTTACTGTTCAAAAATTTGCATGGACTGTGAACAGTTTTAAGCCATTTAAGGCTGCCGGACTTGCATTGTGTGAGCCTTTTGTGAGCGCTGTGTGCTAAAGAGTAACAGAAGATTTCCGTGTTGACCTCCCTTGATTTAATTAGTAAAGCTGTCCCAAAGTGGATGTTATTAAAACTTTTCAATTTTGAGTAGGCATTGTCTATGTGACTGTTATAAATAGTTGTCAATTAGAACATCTTTTATTATTTTCGATACTTTTTTCTCTCTCCCAATGCGGATATCGGGCTTTTTTAGTCCTTCAAACACTGCGGCCATGTGGTCTATTGTATTTTTCAAAATTTTCGATTCAGCCATTGCATGGTGGTTCTTGTCTTATACAGAGAGAGTGTATGAGAAGTACGATGAGTTGCTTTCCCCCTTTGCAATATGATGGTTCATAAAGTAACTTATCTAATGATAAGTTTGGATAACTTTTCCCCTAGTCACAGCTTTATGATACGGTTGGTACACATACAAGGTTTGTATTGCCCCTTTCTTTTTAAGATTGTACCATTACTGACCCCTTATTGTTGCTTGTGCTAGGTTGTTGAAGGTTGTTGAAGAAAACCTCTTTTTTCATTATCTATGAATTGGTCCCAATGATTACATACTCCCCTATCATTGTTAGGTTCGAAATGTTTATGTCGTCTGTCTAAGTTTGTCATATTCTATCTGTAAAGCTGGTAGGTACCTTGGTAGGTAGTCATATTTGTTTCATTCGGAGAACATCGCTCTCGGATTGAACCCGGAACCCCAGATTCATAAACAAACGTTCTTAACTCTAGACTAAAATACCCACATTTTTATCTATGGGATATCTAAGGGATTTAATTTTCGATACTACCTCTGACGTGATTCACACCGATTACTTAATTATTGTTATTAGATATATTTATCATAATAAAGACAGAAACAGCGCAGATATTTAAAAAAAAAAAATTGTGATTTCAATCTATCGATACTCTCAATATCTAAACTATCAATATCAGTAATCGATACTACTGCTCAGCGATAATTTGAGTTTATTACAAATCAATTAAAATTAATGAAGATTAGAGCTGCGTGAAGATAGCCCTCCAAAACGATCTGACTAAACCTGTCTTTCCAGTTATGTCTGCCAAGCCTTGTCAAATCTCTTAGATTGTTTAGATAGTTCAATAGTGTAGATGTTTGAAAAAAATTGTGGGCAAACATGGTCAAACGTAGTATCTTAAGATGCCATTATCAAATATAGAAATAATGTATTTTCGGAGGCTAGGCACCCAATTACTCTCTTTTAATACCTTTTGAACAGAATGCGCGCAAACAAAACAAATCGGTGGTCAATATTGAACAAATCATGATCAAACGTATCCCATTGTAATTAATGTTTTTTTTATATTTTGGGTTGCCAACTTCACGCAGCTGGGGATTAGCATTTTACATTTACGCAATTTACAAAATTTATGGCGCAAATATATGGTGACAAATAATAATTGAGATAAATTCAAGAGCTTTGTCATTTTATATTCTGCTCATTTTCCTTAACTTGATAGTTAATTATGTAGTCAAGAAACATTTGAAACAGTAAATTTCTTTAGGATAATAATAAAGTTGTTATTGTACAATTATTTTTTGGCATCCGTGATATATTGGGCAATATTCGTAAAACATGTTAAAATTTGGGTTTTAGAACTCACTTACTGTAACCTTTCCCGGGTAGTTACCCGGAAAAGGCTTAACATAGAATTTGAGCAATAAGACCGCTTAAAAATATATTTGAAGAAATATATCAGGCTCTTTCAAATATTTGAGAGGGTGCTTATAACGATATGGATTGCATAGTTCACACTGACAATATAATTTTAAATAAATCGGCCAAGTGCGTGTCGTGCCTCGCGCAATGTAGGGTTCCGTAGTTACCATTCTTACTCTTATGATTTAAGACTCAAATTTCTAAAAAATTCTACAACCAATAACTTATTCATCTGACATTAATGTTGTCGAGTTTGACGATCTACATAACCAATAATATATTGCTGTTATACGGCTGCCGCTCGATTTGTTACATTATAAGTCGACTATTACTCGTAAACTAATCAAGCCTACTTAGCTGTGATACTTTTTCTTTTAACTTTGTTATATATATATATATATATATATATATATATATATATATATATATATATATATATACTAGTATTGTGAATTTTATCACATATCCAGAATGACACGACTAACAAAAATTAGCCCTTTAAAGCTTAATATTTCACAAACGGATAACTTAATTGAAATATTGTCCTGACGAACTGGTATTATTTTTGAAAGACCTTTCCAACGACATCCCACACTATGGGGCAGACGCGAAAAAAAGTCCCCACTTTACTTGTAGAGCTACCTTAAAAAAAATTGCAAGATTTTATTTTACTACTTTGTAGGCGTGACTAATCTGTATATCCTTGCCAAATTGCAGCTTATCGAAATTATAAGGGTTCGTTGTTGATAACAACGGAACGCTAAAAACTCTCATTTAATTTCGATGTCCTATTTACATTTGAGACGATATATTTGAACTCGTAATTGATGTCTGCAAAACGATGCTGAATCCTGAATTGAATAAGCAAGTAGTTACGCAAATTCTCGAACTCATTACACAAGAATGAAAGAGTCGTAGATCAAAGACTGATCCGCAACTAAAAATATTCACGGGGAATAGAAAACCAGATGGAAATGCATCTTGGTTTTGCTGAAATTTTACCATAGACCAATTATAGAGAGATTCATACTTATTACCAATTATGGAGAGATTCATACTGTTGAAATAACATAATAAATATTTTAAACTATTTCATGGAATATGTAAATTAAAAGTGTGGAATGAAAAAATATGTAAATAAAACTAAGATAGAAAAATGTAAATCGATAAAATATATGGAAAATGTGACTATTTGAAGAACTGAAATCATTAAAATGCTTTATAAAAGCTGAAACGAATCCCTATGCTGTTCTTATATTATATACATGTAAGAAAATAAATTAAGTGAGACCTTTGCAAATTTTGATTTTTGTTATAAATGATTTATCAGTCATCTATTGGAAATTAATGTTTTTTAATTAAAAATGTTGTTGCGGGGAAAGGATAATTATAATAAATCTACATTGTCGTATTATTCTAATCTCTGAGGTTAATACCTATAAAAATATATTATTACCTATATTAATACTTATATTAATATATTTATATTTAGACGGTATTCGTTTGTAACTTAATAAACATTTCTTTAATGGAAATGAATTATTTTCTTGTAATTTACATTTCCAGAATCTTGGAAAAGGCAATATTTACCCATGCTGCGGACCTGCTTGCTGGACAGATTTGGATCTGAGATATCAGTGTTGTAAAATCATAAGTGAATAAATAAGCCTGCGCCTGTATGAATGTTTGCTTATTTCATCAGTTCGAGTATTGTTTTCAAGCTAGCCACACATTTTCCTGTGAATATTAGTTGTGTATTTTAAAGTTCTGTTCTCAGATTTCAAAAGAAACGGCTAAATAATATTATTTTGTTGACTTCTTGGGTAGAAGTTATTTTGAATGATTAATAAAATTATTATTTTTCAAGAAATAGCAGACAATTTGAACTTAGACGAAGACTTTGGCATTTATAACACTTCAACCTTTTTGACAAAAATTAGGTGATCAATATAAAGACTCTATATAACCATAGAGGGATGATGATTTATCAAGAGAAAATGAAAATTTGGCATTGACAGAAGTGGAAGACGATGCTCTAGTTCCGATGAAGAATGAAGAAAATGCTAAAATAAACGTTGCTCAGACTATGATTGAGGGAATTGTGTTTGACTGGTATAGAAAGTCAGATAATTTTACATTGAGACGAAATATTTTACACGAAAAACCAACAATTGAATTGTGTAATATATAAGACAAATCAATATATAGTGTAATATATAAGACAAGATGTCAATTTATCAGTGACTGGAGATACTGGAAATACCAATTAATAAAAAAAAAATCGCAGACATCAAGCGCGGAGATTACTGTTGTACTAGGTTGTCCTTATAAAATTGTTGTTGTTGCTGTTATAAAATATCTTATAAAATTTTACCGGAATATCACATGTATTGGTCATCACACATCATATCACATTTGTCTTAAAATTTATTATATACAAAAAATATCATCTTGTTTAAAAACACTTTTCCGTCTGCTAGAAGAGAGAATACTTATCATATAGATTATCCATAGATTAAATCAGTGGTTCTCAAACTGGGTTGTCGCGAGAGTATGCCTGGGGTGCCGCAGCAATAATCAAGAAATGTAAAAAGAAAATTACATGAGGAGGTAAACGAATTTGAGTTCCTACTTTTAATGCGAAGTTATAGACAATTGGCTAAAATCTGGATTGGTCTGAATCATTCAAGTTCGTCTGCCCCAGTTCGCGAAAACGCAACTCACGACCAAGAGATAATCCGAGGAAAAATAAGTAAATATGATCCTAGCTACCTCATATCGTTTGGGTCTCTTTCTGTTGGGAACGAACAAGCACCGGACTGACAATGTGTTATCTGTCATAAAATTGTTGCCAACAGCGGCTTGGTTCCATACAAATTAAAAAGACATCTGGAATGCAATCAGTCTGATTTAGTAACTACATAAACATGAAGATATCTTCAAACGAGATTTGTACAAAAAGTCAAAATTTGTCAAGAAAGAAATCAGAGCCGCGAAATTTTTGTAGCCTGACAAGGGTGCCGCGAGATTTTCTTAGCTCGATAAGGGTGCCGCGGCAAAAAAAAAGCATGAGAACCACTGGATTAAACGATGACGAAGTTTAAAGGTTATGAAAGCAAAAGTCAATGAAACAATACGTTCCATTGAAACCAATTAGACGAAGAAAAAATAAAAATATCTAACCCCTAATCACCATGTGGGTTTAAGGTGAGTGTTTTACAAATTGTTATTAATAAAAGAAAAGCTGCACTGATGAGAGATAAATCTCGAAACGCGTCTGCAGATGGCTACTTACTTAAGTTATCGGAAAGACAGGATCTTAAAAACAATGTTATTTTTATTGTTTTTGTTGGGTGCCACGAAGGTGGACTGAAAGCTATTAAATAACTGACAAATTTCACCTGAGATTTGTTTTGGTAGTCCAAAAAAGACCCAGTAATTATTAAGAGCTCCGTAAAGGTTGAATGTATTCATATATTCAGGCGGTGTTATATTTAATATTCATTTATATATTCAGGCGATTTTTTTAAGTTTGTATGATTATCTATAACGTATCTGATCAATTAAACGAAGCATTGTTATGGACAAGTTGTGATTCCAAAAGTGGCTATGTATACGATACCAATATTTATTTTGGAAAACAATATTTACTACAAGAAGGAACACTTGGCGGTAGAGTTCAAATTAAAAAACAGAATCAATAGGTACCTGATGCAGACTATGTATTATATTTTAGAAAGGTACTGTATTTTGACCAACTTTTTACCTGAATACATCTTATGCATACAGTACTTTTCTTCTATGGTTGGGACATGTTGAGTAAATTATTTTAACTACGATAATATCCTTCATTTCAAATATTTTACCAAATGTAAAAAAAATTGTGATAAAATGGATTTAATAGATATACTAGTACTAAATTTGAAACTATACACTGAAGATTTGAATAAGCCTTGTGCTAGAATTAATATAGAATTAAATACATATACTGTTTTACCTTAACATATACATATACTTTACCTTAACATATATATATATATATATATATATATATATATATATATATATATATATATATATATATACTTGCGCTCCAACGGCAAGGCTGCAAAAGGTTTTGGCAAAGAACCACTCAAATGAAATCGGGCTTATTAAGACACCGAGTAGAAAGTATACCAAAGATTTACAGGAAAGTCTAAGCGTTTTACTGCAGACACACTTTCCTGGCCCTAAATAAACCATAACTGGTAAAGGTATAACGCGGATGAAGCGCCCAAATAAAATCTGCAAAAACATGGCAACAATCATGTTTACTGTTCAAAAATTTGCATGGACTGTGAACAGTTTTAAGCCATTTAAGGCTGCCGGACTTGACGGCATTTGCACGTCAATGCTGCAGAAAAGGATCGAAACCATAGCCACCCGCATTGCTGAGATATTTAAGGCCAGCTATCGACTGGCGTACATACCGCTGGAATGGAAAGGGGCCAAGGTGATATTCATCGATAAGGCAGGGCGCACGCCTCAAGACCTGGCAAAGTCCTAGCGACCAATTAGCCTCACTTCCTTCCTCCTGAAAACAATGGAAAAAATTGTGGAAAATCCCATACCGTGCGGCCCTTTTAAAGGAAGTCCTCTCCATAAGCACCAATACGCTTATCAGCCAGGTGGAAATCCACAGTGGACGCTCTACACGAGATAACGAACACATTGGAAGCAGCACTGGACTGCAAATAAATTGCAGTAGGTATCCTTATAGATATAGAGGGAGCTTTTGATACCACAACCCGTTTATCAATAAAAAATGCAGCCACCAACAAAGGGATCGAAGACCCTATCATTTAGTGGATTCAAGACATGCTGATCAATCGTAAAATTTACCAATTACCGCCGCGCTGGGGGGATCAACGAGGACGGTAATCACAGAGAGAGGCCCACAAGGGGGGCGGGGTGTTATCGCCTCTGTTGTGGTGCCTGTCATCATCGTTGATGATGCTAACAAAGAGAGGATATAAGGATATAAGGTTAGTTATGCAAACGATGTTGCCATCATAATTAGGTGTAAGTTTGGTCGTACAATCATAACCCTTGCAAAGAGTACACTTAAAACCATCAACTGTTGGAGCAAGAAGGAGGGCCTTAGTGTGAAGGCCCTCCTTGACAAAACAGAGCAAAACAGTAATGGTCCCCTTTACCAGAAGGAGGAAGCTGAACTTGAAAGCTCCTAGTATTGATAGTCAAACGTTAGAGTTCTCCGAGGAGGTGAAATATCTAGGGGTAACCTTAAATAAGAAACTCACTTGCAACTCGCATCTGAACAAAACGCTCTCAGAAACCACAGCGGCCTTTTTATCTGCCGTAAGCTTTCTGTGAAAATATGGGGACTAAAATCCAAAATGGTCCTATGGTCTTACACTGCAGTGGAAAGACCGATTATCACCTACGGTTCACTCGTATGGTGGTATAAAACAAAGGAAATAGAGACCCAAAACATGCTAATAAAGCTTCAACGGCTTGCGTGCTTGGGTATAACAGGAGCGATGCAATCTACTCCAACTACAGCGATGTGGAAGGCATGGAGATCTAGTTTTGAAGGGAACTTTAGGGCGGAGGAGGTAATATGGAAAGTGTGTGTGAGAAGTGTTTTGACGTATGGTTCGGAAGTATGGGGGACTAGGGAGGAAAAGAAGATAGAGAGGTTTCAACAAAACTTCTACAGGAAATTCCTAAAGTTGTACAAATCGACACCAGGCTAAATAGTTCTGCAAGAGGTGAATGCCTACAAGGTGGCCCTTTTTAGCGGCAAACAGGGTGACAAGGTATGAATAAAAGGTGAGTGAAATGGGGGATGAAAGAATAATAAAAGAGGTATTTAGAATGGCAAATCGGGAGGGTGAAAAAGGCAAGAATGGGAATGCGTGGGAAATGAATAAAAGGAAATTATATGAAAGAGCAGGGATATCTGGCGAGGGACTAGAAAAACTTAAGAGGGAAGGGGCAAACTGGGTGGAAATGATAGGTAAGCGATTAGTAGAGGTAGAGTTACAGGAACGCTAAGGCCAAATTGCCAACAGTAGATTTTTCAAAGAATATGCAAAGATTCAGGTGCTTGGTCGTTTAGCTACCTATTTATACTCAACTAAAGAGGCAGACACGCAGGTCATACTGGCAAGGTTTAGGTGTGGAAGTGAAGAGCGTGGTAAGAAATACTGGATGAGTGAAGAATATCGGAAGTGCACAGTTTGTTGGACTGGAGAGGATAGATGGAAACATTGGATAGAAGAACGTACAAGGAATGAATGGAAGGAACAGGAGAAAAGTCTAGGACACGAATGGCAGAAGTGTATGGATGAAAGGGGAATTGGTTTGGAATTGTTAAGGAGGGCGAAAAAGTGGAAAGAGCAAATAGGCAAAAAGGAAGAACCAATTCCTATAGTATGTAACATGTAGGTAATATATGTATAGTATGCTATTGTATGTAGTTAGGTAAAATATTTTGTATTTTGTATATATGCCAATAAAAGGTTATAATAATAATAAAAACAAAAATACAGCAATGGAAGTTCTGTTGGACCTACTTCCACTCCACAAACAGGTAGAAAAAGAAGGTCTTCTCAGTGCTCCGAGACTAAGGTGTACATCGCCTATTCACAGACACTTGAAAATAAGGGAACAAATCGGAGAGAAATTTCTGAAGCTTTCCTGGGATGCAATGTGTACAGAATTCAAAACCTGAAACACCGCATACACGTACACCGTCGTACACCGACGCATCAAAAACTGCTAAGGCTACAGGAATTGGCATATACAGCCGGAGTCATAGAGAGTCCACGGCATTGGGCCAGGCTCCCACTTTACTACAGGCAGAAATTATAGCCATTGAAAGATGCGCACAAATCTGCCTAAAGAAACGTCTTAAAGGAGTGCAAATCTACATCCTAACGGACAGCCAGATAGCTCTAAGGAATTTAAAAGCCCACAACTTTAATTCTAAGTTAAACTGGAACTGTAAACAAACCCTAAAGCAACTGGTGAAAGGTAACAGACTCACGCTGAAGTGGTCACCGGATCACCGGGGCATATATGGGAATGAAATGGCCAAAGCACTCGCCAGCAGCGGGGCCGAGGTTCCCTCCTTGGGCCCGGAGCCAACTTGTGGTTTTGCAAAGGCCCACTTAAGGCAGGGGGCTAAGAAATGAGAAGAAGAGCAAAGGCGAACCCACTAGAAGAACACGCCAGGACAGAGGACAGCTAAAATGCTCATAAACTATTCTGCCGCAACAACGCAGCCGATGCTAAGCTTCTCTCGCATGGTCGCAGGACATTGTCCGGTGAGATATCACCTACACAAAATGGGAAAGGCAGAGGAAGTTGCCTGTTGATTATGAGAATCAGATGAAGAAGCCGCTGAACACATAATGTGCACATGTGTAGCGCTAGCACACATAAGGCTTGCCCACTTCGGGGTCGCAACATTGACCACCTTGGAGCTGAGTAACAAACCTGTCAGGAATATCTTAGACTTCGTTCACGAAGTTGAATTCCTGGGAGTGTAATTGTAGTAGGGTCAAGCACAATAGATCAAGTTGGTCGCAGTGCAGAAAGGCTTTGTAGCCAAACGACCCCCACACAATATATATATATATATATATATATATATATATATATATATATATATATATATATATATATATATATATACATGTTGGTTTGTTTTCTCGGTGATTCCAAGTTGATGTAGAGGGTCGGTTCTGAAAAGAACCGGATTCTCGATGTTTCGACGAACTAACATTCGCCATTTTCAAGAGATATATGAGTCCGTGCGGGCTAACCGTTAGACATCATGCGTCTATCATCGTCATGCGTCATTGTAATTCGAAATTCATTATTTATGTGACCTAATCACGCCCAAAAGGTAAATATTAGGTGTTTTTAAAAACCTTGATACATTTGCCAATATCATTAGGTATATGTACACATTTGCCGGAAATAGTTGATAAATGTAAGTTGATCTTACATTTACCAACCAAGAAGGTATATGTGTACATATGTCGGAAAATGTGTACATTTTCCAAACTACGTACTTTTACCGTAACATATACACTAATATTAAAGTAAAGCGACGAAAAAAATTAGTATCACCCTGGTTGCTCGCATACATTTGCGGTCAAGTGAAGGAATACTATGTTATAATACTATGTTATAATACTAGTAATAATATGTTATTAGGTTAGAAAAATGTTTGTTTGTCTCAAAAACCGGAATATCTCTTTAATTAGTCGACGTAGAGACTTCGTTTTAGCTTTCTACACTTACTAATACACCTTCAAAGACGAGTATCAACAGTTATACCAGGTAAAATCCCTGCAATCCCATAAATCAGGAGTGAATTTATTCGTAAATATACTCAGCTATTGTTAACACGGTACTGTAGGTGTTATCGAACGAAAAATAAAAGATGGAAGCAGAAAAGAAATTAATTGGCCCGATCCAAGTGTGTCTTATTACAATACCGGCTTTGCAGACCAAATGATATCCCAGTATGATTTAGAAATAAAAGCATCAAATGGAGGCGGAAATGGGCTTTTACACACTAGTTATTGCAGGAATGTATAATATTCAATATCGTTCCAATATATTCAATGCATTACAAAACTTCGACTTTTCCAGTACAAAGAACATAAAACATTTATTTATGCACTATTTCGTAATACTCCTATTTGTTAAAGTTATGTGGGGTAAGCTATTTGTATTTTAATATTTATAGGGAAACCTTTATCCTCTTCTTTCGGTTTATTTTTATCGATCTGTTACAAAGCAAGCATGTTAAATCTTTAAGGAGAATACCGAAAGAAAATTTATTGGTCCTTTTGGGAAGTATACTGTCGCTTATTTTTCACTCAAAACTGTTTATATAATTTATTTTCCTCTCATGAAAATAACTTTCACTTACAAGTAATTTATTATACGTAGCATTTATATTATTTATCTACTTTTTGTTTCAATTTTGATTTGCATTTAGATGAAAGTTTAACTCTTAAGACTACCCTTCATTCAGTCGTGGTAAAACTCTTTTTTTAAAGAAAATAATATCGATAACCAAAATATGTTTTAAAATATATCTCACCTTGAGAGCATTTGAGAGTTTTTTCAAGATGTAACATTGTGTAAATATGTAAATATTTTGTGTTTTTAAAATGAGTCTCTTATTGCCGTTTTAATTTAGCGCAAATAAGACGACTCAGATTATATCCTAAGCCTTTTTTATCAAAACAAATATATTTTATTGATTCCGATTTTAAGACGATATGCAATTTCTCAAAAAACAATAAATAAACAATAATTTTGAAGTAAAACTTGTATAGAACTGACTAGGGGTAACTCAGATATTTTAGCAATCGGAAATTACCTTGAAATAAAGGTTAGGTTTGGTCATATACGTAGATGTCGCTCTTTGGCAGATCCAATTAAAATCACTAGATATATAAAGTACCGCAATAGATATTGAACCTGTGTTAGAGAGAGAAAGTAGATTTTGCTCTAAAATGGCGGACACGTGACAGTAAGTTGACATTGTTGACATCTTTGACAAGTTGAATACAGCGTAATACACGTTTACTTCTTCTAGATTTGTTTTTGTAGTGTGTGAAGGTGTTTTGGACAATTTTATTTGTGAATTTGAAACAATGCCAGGTTGTTGTGTAGTTAATTGTAAAAATAGAAACCAACTGGGGTTCAGACTTTTCGGATTGCCGTCAGGTAAATAAAATATTTTTTTATTAACGTACGTAGGTAAATTAAATTTTAATGTTCTTAAGTGACGCTAAAAAAGTTAGACGTGAATTGTGGAGAACACTTATTGGAAGAAACGATCTTACATCGAATTCTAAAATTTGTGAGGTTAGTATTTAGAGAAATGGTGAAGTAAAGATGTAAGAAAAACTTTTTTGAATCTGTTGTCCAGGTCCATTTCTCAGTGAATCAATTTGAGCAGAAGAGAGTTGATGGCCGGAAATTATTACGTCTTTATTCAGTTCCTGATTTATTGTTAGTGAAGTCTGTCGACATACCGGTGGGTGAAAAAATGATTATCGAGGAAGTTGTGAATCAAGTTAGTGAACCTGAGGAAAGGATTGAAAGCAATAATGGCAAAAGAATTCGTTTGGAATCGGAAAATTGCACGGATGGTGTTGATGATGATGTACGTACATCAGTAAGTAAGTACAATTACAATATTTGTCCATGTATTGGTTAATATTATTGAAATGATTACTTTTGTTTGATTGTTGTGAATTGGGATTTTTATTATTAATATGATTTGTCATGTGGTGTTTAAGAAAATATTTTGCTTTAGGTGAGAACAGACATGGAGATGAGAATCAGGAGGGTAGTTTCTATGAGGATGTGGATACTATGACTTCAGATCCTGCAGTCCAGATTGAAAAATTGAAGAAGACTCTTCATGTAGCTTGGTCAAAATGCCATCATTATAAGAAACAGTTGAAAAGGAAAGATGAAAACTTGTCGAAAATTTTTAATGAAGACCAGTTAAGTAGTTCCTGAGGAACCTAAGTTAAGTAGTTCCTAAGGAGTTCCTAAGGATATAATCACACCGAGGGACTGAGTGCTCTGAGGATACCGTAAATAGGGCGATTAAACTCTATTTGGCGTGTCGCGCAAATGGACACAAGGAATTGCGCAGACAAAAGCTCTCGTTCCCCAGCATTCGTACTCTGCAACATCATTTAAGGTCATTTAGACCTGGTGTTTTATTTGATGTATTTAGATTAATGGAACTGAAAGTTAGTATTTTAGTGGTGGCCGATATTAAGTTATTTGTTTATGTATCTGGAGGTCCATTGTACAATTAATACTTCTGCAATAGGCTCCTTCTCTTATAGAAGTACGATTACTTATTTCTGTTTATTTCGGGTGGCCAGTTTCAAACCGCAGGAAAAACATGCTACATTGTTGATTGATAAAATGGCAATAAAGTCTGGACTGCAGTATGACAGCTCTTTATCTTCAGTAGTTGGACGGCCTACAATGGCAAACGCTTCTGGAAACAATGAAGAAATGGCTACACATGCCCTTGTTTTTATGGTAGCAGGAGTGTCTAGTCGATGGAAGCAGACGGTGGGTTATGACTTTACTGGCAACTCCTTTTTGGCATCAGAGATACTTCAAAGAATAATGACCATCATTGAAAAGTCACATGAGATCGGTATCACAGTGAGAGCCGTTATATCGGATATGGGGCCCCAGAATCGTGGTATTTGGAGGCTTTTAAACATAGTTGCCAACAGGCACAGCGAGATAGTAAATTACACTCCCCATCCATGTCTCGAAAACGAAAAATTAATTATTATGCCTGACCCCGTTCATCTGTTCAAAAACATCGCTGCGGCCTTGAGAAAGGGGCACAAATTTTACCTTTCGGATGTGATAGTACAATCTTTTGATTTACCTTCAAATGAAATCTCTTTAGAGCCGGCCCGGAAGGTCTTTGAATTAAATCAGCATTAAGTTATGTCCACGCCTCAAAGAAAATATTTTACAACCAAACCATTTTGAGACAATGCATGTTGGTTTGAGTGTCACATTATTAAGTAATGATGTAGCTGCGGCAATACGATTTCACATTGCCGCGAAAAACATTTCTTCAAAGCACAAAACTACAGCATGGTTCCTAACAATAATGCACAACTGGTTCCAACTAATGACTAGTCGGTTTCAACAACTGGCATTGTTACACAAAGCAATGGAAGAATACGAAGTCTCAATTAACTTTTTGCATTCATTTATAAACATAATTCGCCACATAACTACTGAAGATAAATGCTGGAAACCTTTCCAAACGGGATGTTTATTGGCAACACAAACGCCCCTAGATTATCAACAATTGTATCTGATGTAGTGAGACATCAAATAGATGGTCAACCGCTTAGTGACACCGTACAGGCTGCGTTATATAATTTTTTAGGGGCTTTACTTTTTAAGATCAAGCGGAATCACCAGCTTTGTGATGTGTGTTAGTGTTCTGTGCTGGACACGTCTGCTGAACCCAGCAAATTACAGCATTTCACGGAATTACGAGAATTTAAAGAAAATGAGAACTTGTACTATGCTAGCCATGATTTGTTCAAATTAATTTTATATTGTGAAATGTCATTCCGACATTATTGGCCACAACTTTTCGAAAATAAGATGACCAAAGAAATGTTTGTGAAACATTTGCTTCAAGTTGAGCCAAATAAAGTCCCAAGTGAAATCCCTTCTTGCCATGGTATTTTAAAATATTCAGTTAAAATGTTTGTATTTACAAACCTGCTATTTAGCAGGTTTCGTAATGCGAAACGCGTCTAATTTTTGTAAATAAACGAACAGGTTGAATATTTTATATGCAAGCTATTTTTCGTATTATTATTTTTATTTAAAACTACATTAGTCGCGACTTGAGGGTAACTCATACTTTCTGGCGGAAATAACGTCAAGGAAAGGCTTTAGTGTATTACATAGTCTTCGCTTTCGACAATTTTAATTTTAAATTTTCTCGAAATTGATCAACAGATGTCGCTCCAAAGTTTTTCAAGTCACTTTTAGAGGAGAAACTTAAACTTTTGATGTGAAATTAAAATTTCTTCATCGACTGATTATAGAATTTTATGAGTTGTGTACATATATATATATGCTTGTTTTTATATTGTTTATTACTAATAATAATTATTATTTGATTTAAAAATATTTTATCTACTCACACACCAAAATGAACACATTAATAAGTAAATTATTTTATGTGAAGGATACCATTATTATAATCGTGTTTAAAAGTATCCATATAGTGCGTAAAATTCCAATGTAAATGAAATGTAGTTTAATTATTAAACGATTTCTGTTTGTTGTTACTATGGCAACAACTCCTGTCGCTAAACAAAAAACATAGACATATTAAAAATATATTTTCTGGCGTATATTAAAATTGAGTTAATTTTTCTTATTTTGAATCAAGAAGTCTCGACCTCACAGTCCGAATTTATTTTGCCCTAATACAAATTAATTTAACCCAAACCTAATCTAGTTTAGGACAAAATTAAAATTTTTCAATATTACCGGCAAGAAGCAATTATTTTTTTTTAAAATTCCCAATCGAGGTAACCCAGTGTATAATTCATCTTAACTACTTTTTCGCACATGCACAATTGACATGACCTTGATAAAAAAAAAACAGACGTAAAAATAAATTTCGTGCTGGGATATTTTAAATTATTATAAAAATGATTCTATATCAATCTGCCGTGGGTAATTCTGATGAAGAAGGTTCTTCTGAAGATGAGAACTTAGATGCTAATACCAGCACATTCTCTTACAGTTACTCCCTACCCCGACCAAAAACACTTCTAAAGTTACAAATAGAAAGAAAGCTATCGATAGTAGAGCAATTGCGTTGAAAAAATTATTATTCTCAAACTAAGATGGAACCAAAGAGTCATCATCAAATACTAAACACCAAACATCATCTTCAAAATCGTCAAAATGTCCAGTTAAGAAGGAATTAAAAAAATCTGCAAGAGAAGTATCCTGGTTTTGTGACATCTGCAAAGATGAGGACAAGAAAGATATGCGCATGTTTATTGTTTGTGCGGTCTTCGTTAATGAAGATTGCCTTGCGTTAACAAGAAACGATAAGGAAATAGTTATTTACATTAGAGTGTGGAATGTTTGATTTTACAACGCCACAGCTCGTTTGGGTTTGGGTCCCCATTAGCTGAAGCACTGTAAAATCATTTCCGCACGAAATATTTATAATTTTTTTTGGCCGACAATTACTTTATTTGGCACAATGCGGGAAAGTACGGCTACAATGCGGGAAAGTTACTTTACCGCATTGTAGCCGGACATTGCAACATATTGAGTAAAGTGCTAGTTTCGCTTGATGTATACACGATGTCAAAGCTAGCTTTACAATTCAGGAAGCCAAAAATGTTAAAAACCCAAAATCTGGAAGTTAAAACAAACTCATACATTTTCATTATTTAATATGAATATTTATTTATTTAAACGTCATATGTCATATTGTATTACCCAATATGGCCAACATACACTCTTTGTATTATAGTTTTCTTACTGCTTTCCTAATTTTTTATTTCGCTTGACATTTTTATTTTTATTTTATAGGTAACAATAAGGTTATAGGTATTTCCATTCATTGGGGATACGTTATTTACATTTACAATAATTAAAAAAAAAACTTACGTTATAAGCTTACGTACGTTATAATTGAGTATAATAACCTTAAATTATAAAGACGGGATAAGATAGTATAAATACTTAGAATACTTATAAATACTTAGAATACTTATAAATAATTTCTTAAAAAACGCAAGTAAGGAAGAATATACAAAATTATTAAGATTTGAGAGTTTAATCATATTATAAGGATTATACAGTGGGGACTGTTCTCGACACTTTTGATGTTACACAAATTTTGCTGGATAAAATGTACACCAAATTTTGTTGCGTAAATGTTGATAGACAAAATGAAATGGATTAAAATGAGTTGCCAAAACCTTGATAAACACAACTATATAGTTACAATTGCGTTGCACAAACTATGATAGATAAAACTAAAAAGACAAATAAAACTAAATGGAAAAAACTGAGTGATGTAAGTGGAAAGTAAGTGGATAAAATTGAATTGTGCATATCATTATGAATAAACAAACTACAAACTAAATAGATAAAGCAAGAGTGGAGCGGAGTTGAGCAAACCTTTATGAAAATAAATGGATAAAATTGAAGTGCGATAAACTTGATGGACAAAACAAAATAGATTAATTCGAGTAGCGTACAACATTGATCGATAAAAATAAATGGACAAAGATTGAGTTGCGAAAAACAAAAACCCTGATGAACACAATTAATTTAAAAAAAATGACTTGCGAAAACCTTAACGGGTGAAATAACTTGTTTTTAATGATGCATATTATTTTAACCCTACAAAATCTCTAGTTTTTATTATAGCTTAAGTCAGACACGTGGAGTGACGTGCAGGTAGCCCAATAATTAAAATTATAATAAATATAACTTAGGACACATTTGATAAATAATTCTGTAAAAAATATGATGATTTCCAAAATAAACTAAAGTAATTTACATTAACAAACGTTGTTTAATTTATTAATCATTTATTCATTGTCTAGGGGTGACAACCCCAATAATAAGCCTCCCAAGCTAACAACTTGGGGTAGCATATTGGACAGTGCCTCGCTACTGTCCCACGGAGAATTTTCTTCAACTGAGCATGGAGGAAAATTTCGCTGAATGCACTACCGCAGGTGGTAACCAATCCACCGTCAATTATGGCGACGTTAGTGGACCTTCGGATCCTGGGGAGTCCGCAACAATATGCTTTAAGGATGATTCGGAGCATCCTGAAAAGTGTTTAATAAACTCATTTGTGAAACTTACACCGAGTGTTTTAATTTATAATTATATATTTTTTTTGTTACAATGTTTCACCTAGCGCCTACAGATGAATCTTTAAATTTTATTAATTAAGTTGAACACTTTTTTTTAATATTAAAGAGTTTCATCTAAAGTTTATTAACAAGTTAAATACTTAATCCTAACTTACAATTATTACTTAAAAATTACATCGATTAGATGACCTCCGTTTGTTTCAATGCATGACTAAGATTCAACAATGAACGTATTGCACGCTGGCACATTTCTAACGAAATCTCGCAAATAGCTTGTCGAATGTTTCGTCTTAAAGGATTTCAGGTCGCTTCTGATAAACTTTAGATTTAAAATAATTCCATAAGAAATAATCAAATGCCGACAAATTCGGAGAGCGAGGAAGCCACAACTGATCCCCACGCTGCGAAATCAGAGAGCCATGAAAGTAACACTCCTAAACTCTCGTTACACTCATAAACTCTTGCAACACTCGCATAGACATGTTGAATACATAAGGCCTTGCATCTTACTGATACGACATATCGTTTATTGGTAGAGTTGAGTGATGGCATCCATTAAAATCTTTTCTAGCATCTCCACATAACTTTCAGTATTGGCAACTACTGCGTTTCCCATTTAATCTTAAAAAAAATACGGTCCCAAAACCTTTTGCATCTTTTCTTCGAATGTAACTGTAGGTTTTTCGTCAGACCAATAACGTAAATTTTGTTTGTTGCTCTCCCCATGTAATTGAAAATATGATTCGTCACACATTATTATATTGTTGACAAAATAATCCTTCTGCTAAAACTCCACCGATTGAATTCTAAACGTAAATTTCGGTCTTTTAGAAGAAGTTTTTGGGCTTTTCAGCATTTGTAAGGCTGAAAGAGTAAATCTTTCTTTATAATTATTCTTACCGACTCACGTAAAATTCCAAGTTGCGGCTGGAGTTTGCAGTTTTTTTCCTCTCTGCAAGTTTAGTATCCATAATACAACCTGTTCGTCGATATTTTCCTACCCATCTTGCAATTATCCTACAAATTTGGTCGCGAAGGAAAATTTAACTGTTGTCGACACTACCTCTGAGTTTTAATAAGGAAGTTCGTTCTATTAAAAAACAAGCAAGCCTTTGTTCAATCGGCCACTGCTCCTTTAAAAAAATCTGTGAAAACTCCTTTTTGAAATAAAGGTTCACTGAATGTTTCACAGTTCAAATATTGGAAAAAAGTTATTACTTATTTTTGTTTTTTATTAAGAAAAACATGACACTCTTAATTAGTCACCCTTTATAAATGACAATTTAATTTAAAATTTGTTGTAGATTATGAAATTAAAAAAATTTAATTAGGTTAGGTTAAATGTATTTAGGTTTAGGTTGTAAAAAATGAAATTAGTAGATAAAATTGTGTTATAACGGTTTACTGCCGCTAACTTCAAAGGACAGAGTTAGTTAAGTAAACAATCTAATTAAATAACTTCGAAACTTAGTACGCCAAAAATATTTACGAGCAATAGTGAAACTCTGTTGCATTATATGTAATATTTTTGAGAACTAAATTGTAAACTTTCTGGAAAGCAATACATTTCCAAAAGTTAAAAATTGGCATGAGTTCATTGTGTTGCACTATATTCATTTATTTTCAAATGTGAAAGATTTCAACACTTTCAACGCTACACATGTTACTTTTATAAATCCGTACCATTATACTAAAATAATTATTTTTCTACAAACATATTTGTAACGTAGTTAATTCAGAATATATTTTTACCAGAATCAACAGAATGATATAATTCTTTTATTATTAATTATACAATTAGATTCCCAGAAAATATCGTATCCAATTCTTTTTAAATTATGGATTGTAGCTACAAGCGAAGCAGATAAAAAAATCCCTTTTAAAAAGCTTTAAATTTTAATTAAATTAATTTCTATTGAAATTCTAGTAAACAACAAATTTTGGACACATAGGAAGAAATAAAATGAAAAAAATATTGTTGTTTGTATAGATAATTTATTTTTTCAGAAATATTGGTGGTCTGAAATATTCATGAAATCATTAAATATTATCGACATTTACTCAATAAACTTTTAGTAATTATATCCGTTATCAGAAGACTCTAAAATTCTTCGAGGCATTCATCCAATTAATTGGTCTAATTGTAACCCTTCTTGTGGTAAGCATAAATAGAACTTTGTTTAGCGGAGTTGGTGGTCGTGGAAATTGCTGACGAGTTAGACGATGCTATCTCAAACATGCTCATGGAGACCTTGCTGAATTGTCACCAATCAATAGCCTTTATGTTATACGAGTGTTAAAACTTTTAATTTCGACGAGATAAACTTTATCCTGCTGATATTTGGCATAGTTTGGACATGCAACCACAAGTGTGGTATTGTACTGTTTAGTATATCCCCTGTATTGAGTATATTCCTATATTCCCTGTCTTGTCAATTTAGTCCGGTATATCTATTCTTGTCTATCTAGTCACGTCATCCTTGTCTTTTCTGTGTAGTCATGTCTACCTAGTCTTATCTGGCTAGTAGTGTCTGTCGTGCTCTGTATGCATTGTTTTGTCTGTCTAGTCTTGGCAGCTTTATTTGGAATGACTAGTCTTTAATATTTTGGCTAGTTTTTCTCATCTTGTCTGTCTGTCTGATTTAGCCTATGTAACCTTGTCTATATATTGTTAACTGTTTTGTGTTGTCTCTATAATTTTGTTTGTCTAGTATCTTGTTAAGTCTCTTCTTTATTTTCGCCAACTTTCATAAATTTAGCAATATATGGGTAATTTATTTTAAAATATTTCACAAATTTCTGCACTATGGACCCAATCACATTTAAACGAACATATGCGTAGTGTCAACATAAGCACTGAAAACCAGAAACTATAACATGAAGTTTGCATAAAATAAAAGTTTGAATTGAAATAATTTATTAGTTTATATGACAATAAAGGAAATGGATGAGAGCACATTGCAGGAGGAAGAATAAGAAAAAAGTTGTTTGCAAACACACAATTTCTTTAATTTTCTGAGGTTTGTAATGCCGTGAAAAAAATTGTGGAGGAAAACGCCACAAAATTATTTGCTATGATAGAAAACCATACGAAAAGTGGTTCAGAAGTGGAACCCAGTGGTTCCGAAAAAATAACTTTCTGGTTTCACACAAACCATGGAATTCCTTGCAAAGTATTTCAAAATACATTTTAATCAAAATAAAGTTACAAAATACTAACTTTATTTTGATTAAAATGTATTTTCGCAATTCTCAATTTACTGTTTCATTTATTGAGAATTAAAAGAAACTTATTAGAATATTAAAAGCTAAATGATTTTTAAAGGATTAAAGTGTATATGTTTTCAACGTATTTCTACGTAGACTTAAGGACGTTCGTATTTCATTTTTTATGATTAGATGTTATGCTTTAATATAAGATATTGCAACAAAAATGTAAAAGGGACATTTCTTTAAGAAATCAAAAATGTGTTGTTTAAATATCAATTTATAAATAATGAAACTGCAAAATGCTAAAAATGACATTTGGACTGCAATGCATATCCTGTCTATTTAATGTGAATGTTCCCCATAATTGTTGCTCGTAAAGATCCATTTCATCGTCTATATTTTGTTGATACTAGGGTTATCAGAACTGTACACACGGATTTCGTCAATGTATCTACCGTAAAGTAGCTTCCTATCTTGGGTTCGCACATTTCTTTTCGCAGGCAGTGAAACTGTGTGATTTCCGATTCAGTAATAAAAGTTGAAGGATCTTCCCAGCAAAACTTACTTGAGCTCCTTTAATCTCTTTTATTTAAAGCTAACAATAAGTCGGTTCTGCAGTTGTTATCTGTTGTTGAACAAATGTTCGAGTAGTCGATGTATGGTATTTGCAAGTGTTGGCAATGTGTTTTGCAAGTGTTGGCAATAAATTTATTATTTATTTTAAGCTATATGTATTTTTGATAAAATATTTTACACTTGGAAACCGTTTCAATTTCAATCAAAATCAACAAAAGCACCAGTTATCAATTGTTTCCGACTACAAATAGCATACATTCAATAATTTCTAACTATCCCTTCACATAGTATCACATAAACTGCTGCCATACTGTTTAGAGGAATTGAGCAAATTATTATAAATAATATATACTATATACATAAATTCCATAGCCTTATTATACATAAATTCTATAGCCTTGAAAGATGTCTTGATATATATGTTACATAGTGGGATAAGGTGCAAATTCCTGGCGAGAGTATACATTTTAGTCCAGTCATTATAGTAAGTTCACCTCGGAATTAGAGATACCCAGCTGTAAGTCTGTAAATACTTGTATATTGACACCCTAAAAGTTGTCTCAAAACCTACATATGCTAGGATTTTATTACCATATGTTGGTTTTGAGACAACTTTTGGGGTGTCAATATACAAGTATTTACAGACTTACAGCTGGGTATCTCGAATTCCGAGATTCTTACCTAATTTAAGCTTAAATGACTGGACAACTTGTTTACAGCTGAAGTAAGAGTAGATTGTCAAGAATGAAATGTAATAAAACTTATATATTACAACATAATTGATTCTGCTCTGACATTTTATATTTCTTATTCAAATCATTTAAAATCTTATTAGGGCTAGCATGGCTTATTATTTCTATAAAATGATCAATTAAAACAAGTATTTAATTTTTGATTTTTCTTTTAGAGGACAGATTAATTCTGAATAAAATGTTTGAATACATACAAACATACAGTATAACTTACAGGTATACCAGAAATAGTTTAAGTTATGTAATATTCTTGGTATTAAATAGTAGGTATTGTTCTATTTTAAGTGTAAGTTTTCTAAATTACAAATTTATATTTTCCAATCAAGATTTGATGTGTAATAATTGGTAATTGGTATATATTTACATTTATTTTCAAATATATGTTTTAAACAATTATTGGAAACATAAACAGGATTAAACCTTTGTTTTAAATTGAAGTATCTGCATTAACTTTAATTGATAAATAGACAATTTGATTTTGGAATTCATTTAGATTTGTTTAAGAATACGTTTAATAACATTTAAATTTTCCTTTCAATATGCAAAATAAAATTTTCATATGAAACTTTGTAGTTTACTAAATTTACTTATGGTTACATTTATATTCAAATAAATGTTTCTGTAAAGATTTATTAGAAATGCCGAAAGGTCTTATAATATGTATTAAATTGAAATTCCTGCAATGTATTGATAAACCGAAATTTTGTCCAGGTCTAGGTCAAATATTAGAAACATATGAAAACGTCAAACATGTATCAATATCCTATATCAAAATACCGCAAACTGTGTGCCGCAGCACCCAAGTATGCCGTGACTTATTTTTAGGGGTGTCGTAAAAAATCACATTTCATAATTATTTTTTTAAGCATAAATTCTCAGAAATTTCTAGTTGACCCCAGTAAAATTTAGATCTAGTAAAATAATATTGTTTTCGAGTCGTCGTCGGTACCTTGTCATCCGTTTTATGCTCTGAAATATTCTGCTGTTGTTGTATTGTTCTGCTACATGTAGACACATTCGTAACTTTAATCGGGAATCATAAAAACCGGATGCAGTTCGAGTTTCTGTTTGTTATAGTTGTTAGTCGAGCTCATACGTGCTGTCGCAGTGAAAGTTTTCCTTTATCTTGATATCAATAAAATTTTGTGAAAATATTCTCAATATGTAAACATAACATTAAAAACGAGTTTTTAAATATTGCAATATTTTCTTTATTGGTAATCTAAAAAATAGACAAATTTCTTGTAAGAAAGAGGAATATGGACGAGAATTCATATTTGCAACCCAGTACAATGGTCACAAATTGCAGTGATACCAATGAAGGTAAAGCCCCAACTAAGAAAAAAGTATTTAAGAGTAAGACCCGTTTATACCAAGAAAACTATTTGGAAACCGGGTTTACTTGGTGTGGTGATAGCTATCTCCTAACCCAAAATGTGTTATATGTGGAGAACTAATGAACCTATGGTATCTAATAAACTATTAAAAAAAAAAACTCAAAACAGTTTATTTATTAATTTAAGCACGTACATCCATATACAATAAAATAAAACATATATACATCCTACATGAAATGTGTCATGCCCGTATGCCCGTATTTGCGCTATTAACCTTTGAATAAAACTCTTGTACATTATAGGGTTCAATACGAATTAGCAGTTTAAATAACTGCATTTTAAATTGTTTGCTACTGTTCAAATGCTTAATATCTCTTGGTAAACTGTTAAATAATTTCATGGTATTATATGGGGGATTTCTCTCCGTAAGTATTAAGTCATGCTGTGGTAGCTGAAACAGTTCTTTATTAAATCTCGTTCGCCGTTTGGTAGGTTTGCAGAAATTACTGAAAAGGTGATTATGTTTTCGAATAAATACGATGTTTTCATAAATAGAGACGCCCGTTACTGTCAAGGTATTGGCCCTTCTAAAGAATCCCCTGCAAGATTCGTGGTAGACTAAGTTACTTAGTATCCGGAGGGCTTGTTTTTGAATCCTGAATATAGTTTAGATGGTAGTTGAATTTCCCCAAAACATGATACCAAACCTAAGAATGCTGTGGAAATTGGCAAAATACACTAACCGTAGAGCATCTTTATCTACATATCGCTGGAGGGATCTCAATGCGAATACAGCCTTGTTTAGCTTCCCAGTCACAAAAGTTATAGTACTGGTCCAGTCTAGATACTGGTCCAAATTAATACCAAGCAACCTAACGGACTCTTGAACCAACACGCGTTCGTTGTCGATTGCCAATTCCTCGGGGTACAATAATGAATTACGCTTTGTCTTAAAAAATATTGACTGTATTTTCTCTTTGTTTCATATTAGTCTCTTAGACCCAAAGCATGACGTCAAAGATTCGATGACATTATTTACATTCGTAGAAATATCCTCCATTGTCTTATTTAGTATTAAAACTGATGCGTCATATAATAAATCATTATGTGTGGTGAATTAATACATGTCGAATGTAAATCATTTATAAATAGTGAAAATAGTAAGAGTCCAATCGTGCTCCCCTGTGGGATCCCTATGTTTTTGCACAAATCCGTGCGGAGTATAAACCCTAGTGACTTGTGTCCTATTTGTTAGGAAGGATTTGATCAAAATAAGCGCGACCCCCCCTTATGCCATATTTTGAAAGTTTTATTAACATATATATTATATATATTATATATATATATATATATATATATATATATATATATATATATATATATTATAGTCAACCAAATCATAGGCCTTAGATAGGTCCATAAGAAGTCCTACCGGGATCCTTCGGGATTCAAGATTATCAATTACTCCTTTTGTGAACTGATAACATGCAGTTTCAATACCTCTGCCCTTTACAAAGTCCTGTTGTTGCGGGTTTATTATTTTATATTTATCTAAGAACGATACTATTCTTGAGTAAATGATTCTCTCAAAGATCTTAGAAAACACCGATTGGACACTTATAGGCCTGTAGTTATCAATCGCACATTTATTGCCAGTCTTGTGTTATAATCGCCACTCTTAAGTTTTCTGGAAATTTACCCATCTCTAAGACATTGTTAATGATATATTGTAGAGGAATTAATATCGAAGGTAGCACATTTTTTAAAACGATGGAAGAAATATCGTCTATGCCCGCACTTTTTGTATTTTTTAAGTTTGTTATAATATTATAAAGCTCTTCCCGGCTGATTGGCATTAAAAATGTTGTATTATTGTTGAAAACGATTTTATTCTTGTAGCACACCACAGTTTGAGAGTCTGCTAAAGTTTTTGCTCTGTTTGCGAAGAAACTGTTCTTGTCGCACTCACTAGAGGATCGTCATCACGGGTAACAAATGTATCACTTTTCATCTTAATTTCGGTAATTCGTCTTACTATATCCCAGGTTACTTTTTGCCGATTGGACGATGTATCTATTTCCGTTATAAACTGTTGCCTCTTTTCGTCTCTTAACAGCCTAGTATAATTTCTACGTAGGTTATTATACAGGTTATTAAATGTGGGATTATAACGTGATACCCTCTGGAACAGCTGTAAGTCCATTTCCATTTTCTTTAAACATTGGTTATTAAAATAGCGTTGAGAATTTTTTGTGCTGTGTACGGGGACTCTAGGAAAGGTCCCGTTGAAATTACGTAGAGATATGTCCATGAAAGCATTCCATTGCATGTCGACATCCTCCGGTTTCACTTCAAAAATTAGGTTCCACGTTGCATTTGCCATTAAATCCCTGTGTGGTTCCATATTATTTCGGTTCAACAGTCTAGCCATTTTTTTGTGCGGGCCGAGGGCCCGTTTTTGTACTCTACTGTAATGATTTGAGCACAATGATCAGATATGTGGCAGTTTGAGGTTTCGATAGTGTATTCCATAGTGACATTAACTATTATGTTGTCAATACACGTGCCGGATTTAGGGTGGCTTATTTTTGTTACGGTGATGGTTGCGTTGAACGATTCCAATAGGGATGTGAATTGTTGACTTGTGTTAGATTCCTTAAGGCTTTTTTTTTAGCTTGGCTTTTAGTATGCACCACCCCGGTATCGCATATTTTGCATTCATTCAGGGTGGGCAGCCCGGACGGTTAGTGAAAACCGCCCTAGTTGTTGTCTCCTCGACCAGGATTCGAACCCGGGTCTCCCGCATTGAAAGGCGGGTATGTTGTCAACTACACCACCGAGGAGGACAGATTCCTTAAGGCTATTGATATTGATATCGCCAGCTATAATATATTGGTTATTGCGTCATTTATGACGAAACGCTAATTTTTTTTCAAAAAAAATCTGTAATATTTTAAAAGACTGCTTTGTTCACAACAAAAACAAAACAGTTATTTAAAAAAAACAATTGAAAATTTCTTGTTAAGTCAAAGTTAATTAGTAATTACTTAGTAGTAGTAGTTACTTAGTCGCAGAAATAATAGCACAGAAATTGAAACCACATAAAATAGGAGAGACATTTTACTGTGTTGTTTAGCAATTGTAAAGGTACTGCTCGGAAAAACAGCTGAACCTGAAATCAAGAAACTTCCTTTATCAGACGACACTGTACGAAGATGTAATAAAGAAATGTCTGATATCATAAAAGAAAATGTTATTTTGAAAATGATAGAAGCCAATATGTACGCTTTGCAAGTTGATGAAAGCACTGACATTGGAGGAAAAGCTCAGTTATTTGTGTACACGCGATTTATGGATAGCGGTAAAAACATAATTGAACAACTTTTATGCTACAAAGAATTTGAAAGAACGACTACTGGAGCTGATGTTCTTGATATTTTAGATCAGTATTTATCATCAGTTGGCATGTCTTGTACGGTACGGATGATGCACCATCTATGGTTGCTTGCAAAAAGGGCTCTCTGTCTCTTCGTTAAAAAAATAACAAGATTATCGTATTAAAACATTGTTATATATACCGTGAAGCTTTAGTAGCAAAAGTCCATAAATAAAAACAGAATGTGTCTTGAACAAGGTAGTCAAGATGGTTATATAGTTAAAAGTAAACATCTAAAGTCTCGTTTATTTAATAAATTTTGTGAAGAAATTTAAAAACCTTGTTCTTGATACAGAAGTAAGGCGGCTTTCTAAAGGGCGTATTTTAGGCTGTTTTTAAGATTTGACAATTTCTGATGTCATAATTATTTTTTCAGAAGAAAAACTAAAAAAAATATAGTGAATTATTGCAGTACGATGCGTGGCATGCAAAGCTGGCTTATTTTGGCAGATATTTTTATAACTGAATAAATTAAACTCCAGTATGCAGGGAAGAAATTAAAATAATTTAATTTCTATGAAATAATTGTGGTTTTCAAAGACAAATTGAAGTTGTGAATAAAGTAAGCAAGGGTAATATGGGAATATTTCCAAAAACTAAGGAGATGGAAAATAAACAAATTCGGCAACTCATTATTGAGCATTTAACAACTTTAGAGGCAAAAGTTGATAATTATTTTTCCGATATCAATGTGGAAAATTATGATTGGATAAAAAATCTATTTGTGGCATCAGTTACGGAAAAAACTGATTTGGAACTTATAGAAGAGAAAGAATTGATGAATATTCCAAATTATCGAGCACTCAACCCAAAACAGGAAGAATTAGACCTCAAGTGCTTCTGGATTGCGATTAAAAAAAAAGATCCAAACATAGGATTACGAGCACTCAAAATTCTCCTACAATTCTCTACTTCATATTTTTTCGAACTTTACTTTTCTGCTTTGGTGCACATTTGCACATTTGGTGCACTTTTGGTGCACAAAACTAAAAAACGAGATAGACTCAAAGCAGTCGAAGATGAAATGGAAGTATGCTTATCTAAAATTCACCCAGACATTAAAAATATTTTCCCTTCACACCAGTCGAATGTTTCTTATTAAATTGCTAAGGCATATTATAAGTAAATTGGCAATAATTTTTGTATTTCTGCAAGTGCTGATATATCTTTCATATACATATTTGTTAATAAAATAATATTCCCTCCGTCCGGAAATATGGTATACATTTCGCGATTTTTGTTGTCCGGAAATATAGTATACATTTGCGAAAAAAAAACAATAAAACTAAAAATTTACACGAAAAGTAACTTTTAAAAAAAAACTATAATTACATAAGAATAATTTTAATTAAAATATGATTTGGCCAATATGATTTTGGAATTCTAATTGCGAAAGAAAGACTGCGAAGCGTTCTTCGACGATTTAATGGTGTAGTATTCTTTATTTGCGCTAAATTGTTAGAATAATTCTTCCGCATTTTTTTTTTTTTTTTTGAAGAAACATCGACACATATTTTACCTTCTCTGTATTGAGCTTGTGCTGTATGCCAAATTCTACCTACGGTTAGCCGGGATACTTGAAACGCAGTAGCAAAGTCATTGATTGCACCGTGTTTTAACTTGTTCTTTTTCATGTGCTGTAATAATTTTTCTAAGATACCATGACGTTGTTCTGTGGTCAAGTGTTTATATTTGGAATCTCTTCTTTCTAAGTTTATCAATTCTTCTGCGGAATTTTCCATATTCGTTTGGTAGCGGTACAATTTTATTTATCTTAAAAAAACCGATCTTTGATCGTTAAGTTCTAAACCAGGAAGAACATGACACATGTCATTAATATTAGCTTATGTTACCATTAATATATACTATAATAATATAATGAATGTTATCATTTTTTTTCTATATTCACGATAATCTACGATTTTTTTGAAATGTATACCATATTTCCGAAAAGAGGGAGTATTATATAAAAAATAAATCTTGCTTGTGTATACAGTAAGTATACTTGTTGTTTTAATATATAAGTACATACTCAGTTTATCTTCATCGATTCAAAAGATGACCGATCCGACAAGGACGCCATCTTTTGATGGCGTCAAGGGTGTAATAGAAAGGTTAAAAGTGGCTACAAGTGTAAACATTGTGAATCTAAATTCCATTTGAGTTGTGCGGAAAGAGCCAAAAATGTTGTGGTGTTAAATTGATTGATAACAGTAATCTCAAGATTACCGGGGTCGACCCCGAACCTGTTGCAGGATTATCTACCACCGATCGAATTGTGGAGCAATTAACGCAGAATTTGGTTAACAACCCAATTGTGCAAGAAGTCCTTTCCCGAGTCATTAAGAACGAAACTGTTACATAATGAAATAACTGAGCTAATACATGAAGTTAAACAAATTATCAGCTTACGGAATATCCGGGTGCCTGCTAGAGTAGTTCACGTCCTATCTTTCGGGTCGGACCCAGGTTGTGAAATTACAGAATTGTCTATCGAATAGAAAATAGCTTGTACCTTCAGGTCTTCCCCAAGGTGCAATATTGGGCCCCTTACTTTTTTCTATTTTCGTGAATGACATTGCCGATGGTCTTGCATGTGACTTTGAGTTATTTGGTGATGACTTAAAAATTTTGAAAGTAATTGCATATCCTGGCGATGAAGGGCTACTTCAAAGTGATTTGCACTTTCTGGTTCAGTGGTGTAGTAAAAATTTAATGGTATTGAGTAGGGACAAATGTTTAACAATCAATTTTAGTAGGAAATTAAATCCTTCTGTGGCGTATTATCTGGTGGATAATGTCGCTCACAAAGTAACATCAGTAGTCAAGGATCTAGGAATAGTTCTTGATAGCAAATTGTATTTTACTCATCATTATGAATACATAATCACTAAAGCAAACAAAGTCTTAGGATGTGTGAAAGATATGGCTATGAATTTCACAATGTTCGCACACTAACTGTCCTATATGTGACATTTGTTAGATCAATTCTAGAATACAGTTGTATGGTCTGGACGCCCTTTTATGAAACTCATATTGAGAGAATTGAAGCTATTCAAAATAAATTTGCAAGATCGGTCAAATATAAGCTACCAATTAGTGTTAGAAACTCCACTAGTTTATGAAAAAGTTATCTTGGCTTGTCTGAGCTAAAGATGCGTAGAAAATATTTAAGTGTATGTTTTGTTTATAAACTTCTAAACAATATGTGTGCAGCTCCCAGCCTTATCAATTAGTTAAATTTATTTGTGCCTTATTATCGTACAAGGGATGCTCCCTTATTTTTTATCCATCACTACACCTCTTATTTTGCATTATTATCGCCATTTAATTCAGCTGTGGCAGCTTGTAACAGTGTTTGTAATGAGTTGGACTTATTTGGCATGCGGTTCTCAACTTTTAGATCTAGAGCCCTTAGACTTACAAGTTCATGATCTCTGTGTTTATTTGTAGTATAAGTTTTGTCATGTATATTTATTTATAAGTTTGTCTTATTATTTTATTTTATTGTTTCTTAAAGGTACCCACTACCGTTAATAAATTATTATTATACACAAGTTCAAAACGAGAAAACAGTAGAAGGGGCGGAAGGGGCAGTTAACATGGGCCTCATAATTTAAGGGGCCTCACTTTCCAACATTCCAACCGAATTTTTACCGGATTTTGCTGATGCTAAAGCGCAAAAAGCATTTGTTAAGTAAATTTACTTATTGAATAAATATTTAATACCATAACAAAAACTAAAATTTTTTCTTCCCCTAAGTTTTAACTTTTCAACGGATGTAGGAGGCGGCCTCCAAATATCAATTGCCCCGGACCTCGCATTTTCTCTGAGAGGTTCTGCCGCCGATCGTAGCAAAAATTGAAGACAAAACAATATACCAAGCAATTAATTAGACATTATTGAATTCCACTACGACCAGCATTGAGTTAGCGATTATGACGACAGTTTTTAGAATCATCTTTACTAAAAGTAATTATTTATTTTTATATTTTCTACAAGATGTGTAAATTTGTCTTATTCAGTTTTGCTGGTTCTAGACTTAAATAATTTTAGAATTAAAAGTACAATCTGTCTACTTATACACGATTTTTTGTATAATAAATTTACACAAAAGTGGAATTGCGTAGTTTTGTGGTCAAGCAATAAAAATCTAAAAGCATATCATTTCCATTTTTGCTTCAACTATATCAACATTTTTATAAAAATATTGATCCAAATTTATATGTTATATATTATATTTAAAACAGAATATAATATGATACAGAATATAAAATGATTTCCAGTCATGTAACATGATAAATGAATGAGTTTTCTTATACGCTAAAAGTCTATAAATTATCATCGAGAACGAGACGTGTAGTATAATTGAACGACCGTATGAGCCCGCCGAAGGCGGGCGACGTTCCATCGTGATTATACGAAACGTCTCGTTCGAAAATGATCATTCTCCCTACCTACATATACTTGTTAATAAACATACACAAGATCATCTTGCAGGGAAAACTAAACTACAAAAATCGCTAAAAATATGACTGTGGACGGCGCAATACCAGCCATACCAGCCTAGGCGCCAATTTCAAACGCTAAAAAGTGTTAAATGTTAGCAATGACTCATCAAAATTATCATCTTCGAACTTGACATTTCGTATAATCACGATCGAACGTCGCCTGCCTTCGGCGGGTTCGTTTGATCGTTCAATATCAATGGAATATTTTATGAAACGAGCCTAAAACGAGCCCAATATTATTTAAAAAAACAAAATAAAATTAGTACATTTGGGTTTTTGAATAATATTTTAATACCTTATTATAAATAATTCGGATGTGCAATGAGAAAAAGTTAAAAGAAAAAAAAACAATCAATTAAAAACAATTTAAAAGTGATAAAATTTTGAAAATCATCACGTGACTCCAAACGCTCCATTTGTTTGTAATGTCGTAAGTGAGAAACTTCATTCTAACGTATTTTAAGATATTATCCTTTTTTTAATTATATTTTATTTAATTCTTTGCCATCGTTTCGGTCTTTTTAATTTCTGACCTTCTTCAGGGCTACACAAATTAAACAAAAACAATTACAATATTATTAATTAATATATAAATATCATACCATATATCTAATTATTATATATTAATTATCTTAAACATAATAAATATAAATATAAAATGTTAAGATTAAAATCTAAATATGAATCTTGTATATAAATGACGAATAAAAAAAAAGTAATAATTTTTTTTTTTTTTTAATTTAATAGATACACAAAAATAGCATTGTCATATCTATTAAATTTAAAACCAAAAACAAAAAAAATTATTACTTTTTTGTTATTCGTCATTTATATACAAGATTCATATTTAGATTTTAATCTTAACATTTTATATTTATATTTATTATGTTCAAGATAATTAATATATAAGAATGAGATATAAGGTATGATATTTATATATTAATTAATAGAATTTAAAGTACGAGATTATCACTACGATATCTTCAATATTAATTAATAATAATTTGTTTTTGTTTAATTTTTGTAGCCCTGAAGAAAGTAAGAAATGAAAAAGGCCGAAACGTTGGCAATATATCACTGTTTTATTAACCAAAATTCTTCACTCTAACATTCAAACATAAACATTCTTTATAAAATCGTCATTTTAAGATTTCGACCATTGGTTTCGACGTTTAACAATTTGGGACATGTAAAAACATCTTTTGAGTAGTTCTTATTACTCTTATTACTCTTAGTACTCCACTCGATGTACGAGTCAAGCACGATAACTTCTAATATTTGACTCATAATATTTGACACATTTGACATGTCTACTACAACTACTGTATCAACAAAGTCATGCAAGTGTAGAAACTACACATTTTACGTCACACGGGTAAACCGGCCTGTTTTCGGTACCGAGTTCAAAAATATATTTTCATTTTGTTATAACTTTTTTATTTCAACGAAAAAAAAAACTGTTTAGTTATAAAACTAAAATATGAGCTTTCGATTTATGACAAAAAAAAATTCAAATACCCATTTGACTTAAAAAGTATAACCTATAGAAATGCGACAATATGTTTCCATGGAAACGACTAAACCAAGAATTAAATTTGTATTGACAGTTCCGACAGTTGGCTTCGAATTGGATTTATTAAAGTCAAATTATAGATTCTGTAACCCAAATAAATGAACCAGGCACACCGCCGCACATTTGTCGGAAATCCCGAAAAGCTGGCCAAAATTAAAAATTATTATAAATAATAATTATATAATATTAATAAAGATTATATTTTCTTAATTTTTGAATGGATAAATTAGGGTACTGTGCTTTCGATATAAGAGTTAAAAAGGCTTATGTGGGTGTACCTCATTCTGGATTTAATTTAAAAGTAGGGCAAAGTAGGAGTGTTGAGTGCTGAGTGAAATAATTTATATTATACCTTAAAATTGATCGTTTTCAACCCAGCAAAATGGATTTTTCTTATGAAGGTATGTAAAATTTAACTGTGTTTTTAACTTTCTTTTATTTTATTAACATCTTGCAAAAAAAAAGTTAAATTTTCGCGCCGGGCAGTATACATATAGAAACTCCGCTTCTAATAATATCTTACCCGAAAATTCCCGAGAAAGGTATACAAATTCAGTATATAAAAAGTTCATGGATTGGAGAAATGACAACAAGATAAGCTCCTTTTCGGAAAACGTTCTTCTGGCTCATATTGGAATGATGTCAAATATTTTTACATAATATCAGTAGAAAAAATTGCATTTACTACTCGAGATGATAGTGTATTCTTGGTTCGGTGTAATGGATAATTCGCTGGCGCTCGTGAGCAAACTCTCACCTCACCAGAAAAACGCCACTTTCATCTCTTATTGTAAAATTTAAAAAAAAGTTCAAAAACAATTAGGAACAAATTAAAAAAACAATTTAAACTAAAAATCTCTTGTCCAGTTTTATGATATACTTTTAAAAAGCTATTAAATATTAAATTGAAAATATATTAGAGTAATCTTTTAGAACCGTACCTTTGAGTTTAGAACAAAACTAGCGTTTCATGAAGCACTAATTTAGAATTAAAAAGAAATAGATTCAATTCTTATACTTTGAATTGAGAAGTTCACAATGTTTTTAACACAAATTTTGTAAATTATATAACTTTTTTTCAACAGCCGAAACTCGAGTCGTGGTAAATGTTTAGATTTATATAACCTTAAAAATTATATTGTGTAATATATTTTTATTGAATTAGTGGTAAAAAAATACATAATATTTAAATTCAGAGTAAGTATAGATTACCGAGCAGTAACTGTCAATTCTCTTCATCAATTCTTATAGTCTAAAAGATATCCTTTCACAATATATAAAGTTTAGTTTTTAATTCGGACTTTTATATTATCTTTTGTGTAATATTAACTTCTTAAAGTTTATCCAGAATAGTCATATTGGTAGATATGGTCTGATGTAGTTTTTTTGCGTATATCTGTTCACGAAAATAGTGAAATCGTGTAGATTTCTGGTCCAGTAATAAAAATTAGAGAGCTTTTTCTTTGGAGAATCTACTAAATTTATTATAGATGTATTGATCGATATATAGAATCTATGTAGATACAGAAAAATATTTGTATTATTTTATAACAGGGTAATCAACTTGTTAATATCTCATGCAATCGTGTAATCAAGTTCCATACATAAATGTCAAGTTAATGAAGAAAATGTAATTTATTTGAAACGATACAGCGATAAAGGAATTTGATAGAGAACAAATTGAAAAACCAATAAGTAACATAAAATATATTTTAATGCCATTTCATATCTTCTCCAAGTGTTCAAAATAATGTGTTATTAAAGATAATCCTAATGAATCTTTCGTTAAGCGATTCAGTAATTAAATATCGATTATATGTGTTTTCTAACATTAAATAAGATAAATTCGTTTTTATCTAAAACACGATGTGTTCACTAAATTATTTAATAAGTTGTTTTCAGAATTATTTACATATTTCGAAAAATATGTTTTACACAATTTCACAATTTAATTTTAAAAGCATATGAGCTTGCTTTTAAAATTAAATAGTGATTGTGACTTACAATTAGTAACAAATTTTGCAGCAATACATTATTATAACAATAGATCTATCATCTAGGTGCCCCTTGTATTATTGTACTCCATCTCCCCTATATATATATATATATATATATATATATATATATATATATATATGTATATATATATATATATATATATATATATATATATATATATATATATATATATATATATATATATAGGGGAGATGGAGTACAATGATACAAGGGGCACCTAGATGCACAAGCATTAATTAATAATCTAATGAATGTTTTCAAGTGACGACATCTCTATAACGCTCCTATAAATGTTTGAACGCATCCATTGCGATCGCGCAAACAGCCAATCAGTCGATGGCATTTCGACTGCATTTCAAGTCCTAACGCGTTTCGAGTGCGGCCAACTAAAAAAATACTTTAAATGTAAAGCTGTTTCCAAAAATAAGAAATAAAAAAGTAATTTTTCTTATTGTGAAGATATAGTCTTGGGTTGAGTGTCCTCTTTTAAATCCACTTTGTGCATTCTCCATTGCTGCCTCTGTTGCTCTTCTTAATTTGTTGTCTTGTATCGCTTCATAGATTTTAGCTGTTGTGCATAGCAAAGATATCCCCCTATAGTTACTGCAGATTTTATTATCTCCCTTCGTGTGAATAGGAAAAATCACAGCCTTGCCCCAGTATTTTGGTATTTGCTTCTTTTCCCATATTATATCTAAAATTATTAGTAATATTTGCTCTCCTTCCTTGCCATATATTTTATTTGTGCTGATCTTATTTGATCGTGTGCTGGTGCTTTACCCTTTCCTAATTTCTTGAGTGCTGCCTCCATTTCTTTTTCCGTAATATTTTCCTTATCTTCTGTTCTTGCGTTAACAATTTCCGTATTTACATCTTCTCTGTTTCCCTTGTTGCTTCCTTTTCCCTCTAATAGTTCCTAGAAATGCTCTTTCCACCTTTCCATAACTTCTTTTTCTTCCTCTATTATGTTTCCTTTTTTATCAAAGAGCTGCTTTAGTTTTACTTGTTTTCCTTTCTTACATTTTTTTAGTGTAAACTCTTCCCACGACCTGTGCTTGTCTTTTTTCTTTTGTAGTCTTCAAAATCATCTTCATTTTAGGAACTGAGATATTTTTTCCATTTTAGTTTCTTTTTCTGAACCTCTTCTTTTATTTTATCGTACCACCGATGTGTTTGCTTGTTGTGCGTATTTCTGGTTGTTCCACATGACCTTTTTGCTGCTTCTATTAATATATATATATATATATATATATATATATATATATATATATATATATATATATATATATATATATATATACATATTTATATATATATATATATATATATATATATATATATATATATATATATATATATATATATATATATATGTGTATATTGATATTATTGATTTTTCGGCTCTGCTTCTTTCTACCCTGCTGTGTTTGTGAATATCTTTGTGCTCGAAGAATATGTTTTATTAATAATTTTTTATGATACAAAAATCTAAAAGTCTTTTTCCGTTGTTATTCCTAGTTGGCTCTCCATGTCTTCCCATTATATCTTCCAAATTTTTTTAAATTTTTATTCCCTTCTCTGGTATTGAAATGCCCCATTATAAAGATCGGTTCTTCCAGTTTTTTCATATTCCAATTGCACTTGTTGTTTCCATTTATAATACATCCCACACCAGCTCTTGCCTTTTCATTGACATCAACTCCGCTGTATGGAAATATGTGGATATTCTTTAATTTTGGTATTCCTTTTCCTTTCTTTTTCGTTTATGTAATGGCTAATATCGCTAATCCTTTTTTTTATTCTTCTAGTAGTTCTATCTCTTTTCCCTGTAGGCTTCTAATGTTCCATGCTCCCATTCGTATTGTCCTTTTTGTTTGCCTTTTCGTCTCCATGTTATATATTTCCGCCATTAGGCTTGTTAGTTGTTTTTTTTAGGTTGTTGTGTATTCTCGCTTGTTTTCAGTAAAACTCGTTTTCCTTTTTTGTCCCATACATATATTTCTACATTACAAATCAATTTTATATCCAATTTAAATCGTTTTGCACTTGATTTCATTTCCTTGGCTATGCTTCTTATTTCCCTTTGGATTTTGTTTTCTTCCCATGGTTATTCGTTGTAAATGTATGTATTAATTAATTTTAATTTACTTTTTGCCGCCATGACCATTTGCTTTTGTTCCCAGATCGCTAATTCCACTATTATAATTTCATATTAATATCAATCAACAATAGACTAAACTTTTCTAAGCATTGATATTGTACCCATTTACCGTACATTTATACACATTTATCGTACATTTATAAACATTAATGCAACTAATCGAGTAACTTGCAATTCTAATTTGCATGTAGCATTAAATTCAAATACCTTATATTGATTTATCTACCAGAAACGCTGTCACTAACCTGATTTTTATAAAGCAGTTTTTCACTCTTCACAAAAAAAATAATTACTGTAATAAAAATTTACTCCTATTTATCTACATTACAATAATATATGATTATATTTCTGGTCTTCCTGTATTAAGTTTGTGTTAAAAAAGACTCCATTGGATAAATTTTAACTATTTTGTGTAATATCTCTTATATCTCTTATTAAATATTTATTTTCTTGGCGGCTAAGCTAATTGGTAGAGTATACAGTGATAAAAACTGTGATCATAGCTTTGTTTTTATTAATTTAAAGTATATAGAAATGACCGTTGTAAAAGTATTAAATTTATGGAGAACTTTCTTTTTCTAATGAACCAACGTACCAAAACCACCGTTTCATATTCAAGATCTTCAAAAGTTATACAAATATATGAGCTGTATCACTTGTGTCCACAGAATCATCAATGTGTATGGAAAAACATGAATAAATTTCAAATTCCTAATTTCACCGCAAAATCTTATTTCACTATTTCGAAAAATTACAATTGCGTTCTTAATTGAAACAATCAGCCTTTCCGATAGTAAATGCAACATTTTTGAGAAAATTTAATAAAGGAATTAAATATTATAAATGGCACGGTACCTGCGATGCTTAGCGACTTTTTTTGCCCAAAAAGAGAGGAATTGGATTTGATTAACATGTGGTTTCAAGACGGTGCCACATTCCTCCCAGCACGCGATATCACGAACCTATTGAGAGGCGAGTTTGGTGAGCAATTAACCTCACTTTTTGTAGCAGTCCATTGGCCGCCAAGATCATGCGTTTTGACCCCACTAGATGTGGGGATACGTGAAGTCTCTCGTGTACAGGGACATGCCAGCCACAATTCCAGCCCTGGAGGCTGGGGAGGCATTACATCTGCCATTGGTTAGATACCGGCCGAAATGCTGTAAACAGGATGCCAAAATTGGAGCACTCGGATGGATAACGTACGGCGTAGCCGCGGGCAACATTTTCATGAAATAATCTTTAAAAAGTAAATGTCATTCATTTATCGGCCCAAATAAATAATTTATTCACTTTTGCAAATCTTCTGTGTTATATATATTTATATATCTATTTCTAATATATATATATATATATATATATATATACATATATATATATATATATATATATATATATATATATATATATATATATATATGTGTGTGTGTGTGTTGTATTGTTTTCTCGGGGATTCCGCGTTGATGCTGAGGGTTGGCTCTGCGAAGAACCGGATTCTCGACGTTTCGGCGAACTAACATTCGCCATTCTCAAGAAATATATGCGTCCGTGCGGGTTAACCGTTAGATGCATAGTATGCGTCTAACGGTTGACCCGCACGGACGCATATATCTCTTGAGAATGGCGAATGTTAGTTCGCCGAAACGTCGAGAATCCGGTTCTTTTCAGAGCCAACCCTCAGCATCAACGCGGAATCCCCGAGAAAACAATACAACACAGGTATCTATCCGGGAAAACCTCAAATACAACACACACATATATATATATATATATATATATATATATATATATATATATATATAGATATATAAATAAATTTATTCTTTTTTAAATATATTCTTTTATTAAAAGATAAGAAGGGGTATTGTTTTTGCTAAAAGATATATTACCTTTTATAATATTACATTACATTTAAATTAGGTGTGCTGAGAATTGAGCCTCTAATTTACTGATTCTATTTCTTATTAGCTCTCTAATTAATGGATATTCCGATGATTTTTTAATTAAAACAGTATCCATTCTAAATTGCCCTCTATAGTTACGAGTCGAGTAACGGCAAATTAAGCAACAAAAGTGACTCTTAAATAATAAAGCATATTCCTACTCTTCGTGAAAATGGATAAGTTTTGCATAATTTACACATCTACTTTAGAAATAATCATTGTGGATATTTAAATTTAATTTCTAAGTAATCTAAATAAATATAAGAAAAGATGTATGTAAAAGTTCATTATTAAGTTGAATGAGGGCGTAGCTTGAAGTTATAACGAAATTATTCCCAATGACAAATGTTTGAAAATTAATGATCAGTAATTTAGTAAATTTTAAATTAATATATTTTCTGTTCCCAAATGCTTAAAAATAATTAAAGTTGCCCCTTTGTGCCAAACAAATCTGTAAACTGTTCGACCAAACTCCAGGACTGTGAGAACGCTAAGTCTTTAGATTAAAGATAAGACGAGCTATTCCTAGAATGGGATGATACATATGCGGATCTAATTATTATTATTATTATTATTATTGTTACCTTGAGGGTAATCTCTGGGAGTAACAATTGTAAACTAGAGGCAGAAATAAACGAAAGTATAAGTGGGGCGATTAGAGTTTTTCGTGCGATGAATGACTTTCTAAAAACGCGGATAACGCGGAACACAAAGTTAAAAGTATATAGCCCTGTTTTCCGCCCTATATTAACATTTGGAAGCGGTCGCTGGATTTTAACTAACAGCATTAAGAGCAAAATACAAGCGACATAAATGTAATTTAGGCGCAGAGGGGATAACCAGAATGGGCAGAATAAGGAACAAAACAGTGAGGGAAGAGCTAGCAATGGAACTAATGATAAAGATCACACAAGTAGAACAATTGAGATTGTTCGGACTCTTAAATGTAACAAGAATGGAACAATACAGACCCGTGAAGGATATTTGGCAGGCAAAATGTATAAAAAGAAAACAGAGCGTTAAACCAGCAAAAACATAGAATGATTGTTTGATGGAGAGTCTCAAAGAAATATTTTTTTTTAATTGCATCCTTTAGCCGCGCCCTATTCACGTTTTTTAACATCATACCGAAGAAGTACGCGACCGTTGGTTCACGCAGTGCGGCGGAAAGTGTAAATCGTTTCTGCGGTCACATCTGTGCAACGGTTAACTTATTTGAATAGGTTTTTTGCAATAGTTTAATTTGAATAGGTCTCTAAGTCAGTTCGGTCTATGGAGGATATTTGCCCGCAACGGAAGGTGAAAGCGGTAGAAATCTTGATTCTGCGGCATTCTGCTCCTGTTCTGGATAATTGCAGATGCGCTAAAACCTGGAATACTCTATTTTTTCGACATGATTTGCAGGAATCGATACACCTCCGAAACCGATAATCGGATCGCAACCGGACTGGTGCACAGGTCCGGTTGCACGGTTGCACGGTCGAGTGTAAAATTTGCATTTACGATCTGATGCTTATCATGTATGCTTGGTGTAAAGACCAGCAATAAGCCGTTTGAAATTTTCAATTCCGCCTTCGCACTACAGATCGCAAAAAACGCGACCCCTGCTTGCTGATCTATCACGAATTTGAATCTACACCTGACCAGTTTAACACTATTTTTGTGCAGGATATGTGCAACTTTACAAGTCTATTCGTTAAGGATTTTTTCACTGCGACGCGTCTGAGCGAGATTGGAATCGAATGGAATACTTTTTTGAAGGTACTGACGTCCTATATAAGGTGATTTAAGTCTTAATTTTGAGGGGTTGACGAGATATATGCAAAAAATCCATCAAACGTTCAAATGTTGCCAAATAGTACTTATTATTGATACCCATGTTCAGCAAAAATTTATTTGAAATCCCTCAAAGGTTTAATACATTTTCTTACAATTTTTGAATATTTTGAAATTTTCATGTTCCGTTTTGGTCACAATTCGGGATTGACCCAGGCACGTCAATTACGTATTCACTAAAAAAATGTCATAATACGTTTTCTACCACAAAACAATAATTAAGTATGTAACAATAACATAGCACACATTTATAGAGAAAGGAATTTTATCGAACTTGTCAATGTTGTAAAATATTTTATTAAATTGCGGCTGCAGTAACTGAAAGTCAAATCAGATCTGATAGTAATAGATTTAAATAAGAATAATAAAAAAGAAAATATTTAAAAAAACCCTTTAGATCTATATGGAGATTATAGAATTTTTTTAATTAAAATTAAGATTATTGCATCTTCATGGTCGATAGCCTTGACACAGGATTTTTATAAATAAGTAAATGCATATTGAAAATTGAAATCTTTTTTTTCTTAAACTTTTAGAATTCCAATCTTTTATTACAGAAAGTAATTAATTCAAATAACTATTGCTTGAAATCTGCAACATGCATTTTTAAACATCGACAAATTCTTTCTACTATTCTAACCTAATCAAATATTTCATCTTTAGCACCTACTCCACCTTCATCAAGTATTCCATCCACAACTATTCAATTAACAGAAATGCGATACACATAGTTTTACTAGTTCTTACTAAACCAATTATGAAATATTTTCTTAATTTACCTAGGTTTTTTATTCTCTTAATAAAGTATATATTTAAAATATTAATCAGTAACAAAAATATATTAGTTTTTGTAATTATATTTTCTAATTTGGTGCTGCGGGACTGTTGAATCCCAGACGTTAAATGTGAAATTCGAAGAAAAGAATTCAAGGCGAAAAGGATTTCAAGGAGAGCTCACGTGTTGTAATATAAAGTAATAAAATGGTATCAGCATTAAAGTAATAAAATGCCTACAGACCTAATAACTGGAAATTGACAAAAACTACGTAATATTAAGAAATAACAAGTATTGGTTCATTTATAAGATTCCATTGAAACTGTAAAAGCAAATTAGTAAAGATATAATATAGATGAAACCTACATGTTTTATACAAGACTAGGATAGTTAGTTATACTGACTATCAGAATATTATACACTAGTTGGACTTCTAACACAATAGAAAAAAATACAATCTTTCTTAAAATATAAAATTAAAGTAAATAAATAGGTATGCAAAAATTATGGCGTGTCAATGAATTATCTAAGTTGAATTGAATAAGAATTGATATGCAGTTGAGGATTCCTATAACTAATTGATAGTTTATATAACTGGTTGAATTTTTTGTAAATAATTCTATATAAAATCTTTTTTTAATGAAAATGATTTTTGCTTTTTCACTAATTGACAGAATCAAAGGCTTTTCAAATCAATGAAATTAAAATTGAGGAAGTGAAGAATTTATGGAGTTAGATTTTTAAATTTTATATTGTATTGTATATTTCAGTTGCTTTTAGAACAAAACAAACTACTGTTTCTCGTGTCATATTTAGTTAAGTAAATAACTTAACTAAATAAATAAAATAATTTTGGAGCGACACTCTGCATTATACATATAATTGAACAAACACACTTCTCTGTATTAAAATAACTAGGTAATTGAATTTTATCAGTGCCATTCGGGGTCTTACAAATGCAAATCCGAATGCAATTATAAGAAATACTTCAATTTTATTGGTTTTGTACGTCTCTCAATTATAGATGAGATGTGTAGCGACATTTAAAGTAGGTTGGTTAATTCAGAGATACATAAAGAGTCATGAAACAATTCAATTTATCTGATCTAGGAGGACATTTAGTAATTTCATCTGATAAATATATGTCGATCGCAACTGCTAAGTTCTTAATATTTTATTCTAATATTTTATAATACACTAATTGTAAGTGTGATGTATGTACAAAATGTTTCTTTTTTAACACTAGATTTACTAGCTATTTTAATATATTTATATATTTCTACAAAAACCAGTCAAAATGACTGGTGTTACAAAAATGATTGGTGCGGTTCTCAGTCTTTATATATTTTTTATAAATAATAAATTACTTCAATTAGGTGAATTGTAATATGTTATATTGATTATAAATTTATTCATTAGTTAATTGAAACATAAAAACTTTCAGATTCCTAAACATCAATTAATTGCAATGTGATTCCATATCCACAACTGAAAATTAGCAATTCGTAATTTTATTTCAATTCTGAGTATTGAATTTGCTACAATTATATATTATATATATTTTTGGCATGCATTACAAATAGTCGTGGTCCTGTTATTATTACAATGTCCTTAAATGATGTGATTACGTGTACGAAGGGTGCTACTTGAACTTGATATATCAGCGGCTGGTATATCAGCTTCTTTTAGATTTTTTCGAGAAATTTGGCATTCAGAAGCAAGTCCTTCATCTAAACGAAACAAAAAGTATTTATCAGAAATATTTTCACCTGTCGTGCTTGTATAAAATATCCAGGCATTTATTCCAACTAAATCTAGAATTTTGAAACTTCAACTTGAAGTAGCCATGTTCTGGAACCTGATTTGACAATATATTTTCGTGCCATTTGGTCAGTCACATCGACCCCAAATTTAATATTGTATTTGTGTGTACATATTGTTATAAAAAGTCACCATATCGGGTAATTTCATAGAAATTACATAAAAAAATGCACCAGTCATTTTGACTGGTTTGGTATAAGTACCGATGATAATCAAAAACTTTAAATAATAAATATAAAAACATAAAATACAAAAATATAAAACTAACTCCTTAATATTATTGTTTTAATTATCGCTACAAGTCATGACATTCGCTTCCAAAAGGTGAAGTAGGAATTTAAACATAAAATTGTAAAACCAGTCATCTTGGCTGGTGTACATATGCTCACTTTATATTTCAAATATTATTTGTATTATTCTGTTACTTATCTTAACTTCGTTGAGTATTATGCTAGGGTAGCAACAAAGACTTTGGGGCCTTAAGCCGGGGTTATATTAGAGCCACGCCGCGTGCCGCGATTCCAATCGGTTACATACATTTAGTATGAACGTGGTTATATTAGCTCAGTCCCGCGTGTCGCCGAGCGAGCTGACGCCACGCAGACCACTCGATTTCAATCGGCGTGGCATCGCTGGTGGGGGAAGTAACGCGTTGGCTTGCTCCGCGCTAGTATAATCACCACGCAGCTACGCGCATTCCGGCGCAGTGTGTTGACGAGCAAGCAAGCAGACGTCTACCACATTTCAGTAGCCGAGCAAGATTCGTCCACCGACGAATTTATTGAGCAAGTAAGAGAGTATAAATAGATCTTGTCTGGTCTTGTCTACTCTTGTCTGGAACTGTTGTCTTGTAGATCGTAACTATTCTCCGGAAAAATCATTAAACCATCTATATGTAAAATAGTTGAATCGTTTTTGTTATAATAATAAACTTTGTTAAAAGCCGCAATAGTGAAAAGCTGAAATAGTTATGCCCTAAAGCCCGGAAATGATATGCCCTGAAGCCCTCAGCTCTGGACTTTGTAGCAATAACATTAATATTTTCTGTATGCAAATATTTCATGAAGAAAATTGAGGAAATAAGAGCTTTACACCGGATTGGCTACAGGCTAAAAAAGTTTAAACAATTATTTTAACCAATTTATAACATTTTCTAAAAAAGAGTCGAAAGAGAACATTGCAATTAGGTGCGGACGTTTACACGGTCGCCACTGAACTAACACAAAAAATAATCAACACGCGCGGCGACGCGACACTGTAGTATAATCACCAGCCCGTTGCGACAGCGTATAGCGCTGTATCGTTAAATTGATGCTGGAGAGCTTAAATTGGTGCTGGATGGAGAGGAAATGTGTATAAAAAACGTATCATAATTAATTTAATAGAATCCGCTCTTGTAAAATTGAGAAATTACGTAACGTAATGATAGCTATTAGTTTTTACATTTCATAATTTTACTGTAGAGCCAAAACATTTTAAATTGAAATTACAGCCAATCTACATTAATATCCAAATAAACAAATTTAAATACCTGCGCGACTAGGAATATACTGAGACATACCAAAAGATCAATTTTGGCCTAATGAAGCCTTCCGAACTGTTACCGAACTGTGGTCAGTCTCATTCAAAGCTTGTCCCGTTCTAATTAGGAAAGCCTAATTTAGGCAAATCTATGGAAGTCCTAACTTACACCTAATCAGTCCTTCCTAATTGTTAACGAACTGTGACAAGCCTCATTCGAACCTTGTCCAGTCCTTATTAGAAAAGTCTAACTTGGGAATATCTTTGAAAGTCCTAACCTCCACGTAATGAGGCCTTTCGAGCTGTTACCGAACTGTAGCAAGTCTTATCCGAACCTTTTCCTGTCCTAATTAGGAAAGCTTAACTTAAATTACGAAAGTCTTAACTTCCACCTAATAAGGCTTTTCGACCTGTTACTGTACTGTCGCAAGCCTCATTCAAACCTTTTTCCGACCTAATGTGGAAAGCCTAACTTAGGAACATCTTTGGAAGCCCTAATTTTAACCTAATGAGGCCTTCCGAACTGTGACCGAACAATGACGATCCTCGTTCGAACCTTGTCCCGTTCTAATTACACTGTAGACTTAGAAAGCACCTCAAGGCACTAGGCCTTGCGGAAGATGACAGATGCAGATTCTTCGGATCAGCAGAGGAAACCGCCATAAATCTGCTCAAAGACTACTGAGCACTGCTCCGCAAGGGACAAATATACCTTGGGCCCACTGCTTGAACGCAAAGTAGTTGTAGTTCGTGAATCTCACCCAGATTCCAAGATTGCTAGAGGAATCAGGTCTAGAGGAAAAGCTATAAATGCGTAGGTGTACCAACGATTGGAGGAAGAGGGAATACAATAGATCTATAAAGGTCGCAGTCAGTGGTGTGCTGGAAAACCGCTAACCTGGGGGAGGGGAGGGATTTAATTAGTAACGCTGTCCCAAAGTGGATGTTTTTATCACTTTTCAATTCAAATAATAATATTAAAAAATATGTTGAAGAAACTTAAAAGGTGATTAGAGACTTTGAGGTCAGTATTTGTCTTTTCGTATTAAAATGGATTTAAATATAAAACATACCGCGGCAAAAAATTTCTGACACACTTCATTTTGAAATTTGAGAATTTGTGAATGATTTTCGGAACACGCCAATCAAGAAATTTATCGAAATATGTATTACCAAAATGTAGCGGATACATCTACTCGTGTTTTGGATCCACATACTTATGTGAATCGGCTTTTTCATATTTCAGGTTCACAAAGACTAAACATCGTTCCTTACTTACTGATTCCCATACTAAAGACACAGTAACAATATCATTGCCTGTAGACATACCATATTATGAACGCTTGGCTGGAGACATGCAGACGCAAACTTCTCATTAATAGTAAGATTAGGAAATGTAATTTTATTTTATTGCACTGTTCTGTGGTACTCACAAGCGTTTTTTCTTGTGATTACTTTTCAATTAATATACTATTATAGTATATTGTGCAGCTAGTGCGGTAAGTTGTTAATTGCGAGAGCGAAATTGAGCTCATTCGCTCGAAAGGGAAACTGACAATATTGCACTAGGTGCATATAATATTTTTTATTATTCAAGCGAGGGGACCTATCTTAAGAGTTTGGGGTCCAGAGTCCATCCGTAAGAAAGTAATTAAAATGGAGAATTTGTTTCTTCAATTATCTCCGGTGGTGTGGATTGGTGATAAGAACTCTCATCAGTCCCCATGTAACCATTAAATTTTCCCTCATTTTAAAACGTTCTCTTTAAGTTTTATTATTATTTTGTAACTAAAAAAAAATGCTGTCACTTTACGTCACTTTTTTAATATTGAGGTTTTGATTCATGAGGGTTTATTTCATGTATTCCATTTTTTTCAAATAAATATTTCCAATCCGCTTAAGTTATGTGGTAATTATTGAATTGACAAACAGCCGTTTGTCGCTGAGTGATAAAAATGCGCATAAGTAATAAAAATATCATGTTGGTTTAATACCCATCCCCCACTTTTATCACTCAATAGTACGCCGGACGTATGTTTGAATGTGTTAAATATAAAAGTTTAGTAGGTAGATCGCGACGCATTTTTAAGAAAAATAGTCCACCGGCCAGACCTGTTATGTAGCAAGCTAAAGAAATCAATCTAAAACAATCTAAATAAATACAAAGGAGGTACGTTTATAGTTTCTTATTCTCCACTATGCCGAAGAAGCTATATTAAGATCAAAAAAAATTATTCAATGATGAAAAACAAGAAGAATTTTGCTATACTTAGCAAACACTACAGAACTACATAGCAAAATTAATGGTATATTGTATAAATATTTTTATGCGATCTCAGATGTCAGCATTGTTCAGTTTTGGACACTCATATTAAAGGCCGATTCTCATATACGCGACACACAGGTACGCGACGTCGCTCGACATTGCCTATCAAATAATGACTATGGCTACGAGACAGCTGTTAAATTATTTTGTAATTCGCTTTTTTTGTAATTTTTTTTATTTTGTAATTCGCTATGCCGCGCGCTATCGCTGGGATTATTTCGTGAGCGTATATTCTTTTAGGTTTTGTCGCTTGACGTCGCATGACATTTGACCAGATAATTTGTGATTTTAACGACGAATTGTGTCAAAAACGGCGTGTTTTTGAAAATGAGTGGAATGAACAACGAAACAGCAGAGGAATTGATCGCTCGTGTGGCTGATTATGTTGAACTGTATGACTTACAAAATAAAAATTACAGTAATCAACAAAGGAAAGATCTAATTTGAAAAGAAATTTCTTTAAAATTAGATGAGACGCGTAAGTAGAGATTCTTATAATTGTTTGAAGAGTATGGATTTCTCCTTCTAGTAGTCTTGTTCTGCAAATCTGATGCACCCAATATTTTCTTTTCCTCTTCTTTTCTTTTAATTTCTCATTTTCATAACACATGGCTACGACGGAAAAAATCATCGGGACTTGACATTTTGAAAATGAAATGTAGAGAAACTGCAGATTTGACACTTGCAGCAAAGAATCGGGTATCGAATATATGAGAATTCATCGCGCGTCATCCCGTAGCTGAGTGTCGAGTATATGGGAATCGGCCTTAAGGAAGTGAATATGAAGTTTTTTTTGCGACAGCTGAAGTAGTTCCAATAAGAGAAAATACTGATTATGTAGGTACAATGGCAACATTGCACTAATTATCTCTACGATCTCAGATTTCAGTATTCTATAATTTCCGACTTTGCTTCGCATACGAGGGAAATCAATACAAGTATTTTCTTGTACCGGCTATAGTATTCTATTTAAAAAAAATGATTTTCATTATATATTTAATATTATTTTTGTATATGATTCTGTAAAATAAATTCACATTCAAATTCAGACCAAAGAATTAATAATATTTAGATAATGGAAAATAATTAAATAAATGATAGGTTTTCCAATTTAAAATATTAAATACATTAAAATAAAATCAAAAATAAAACCAAAATCTGGAAACTACCTTCAATTTATTTTACATTTAATATCTTTTTATTTTAATTGATCCGTTTTTTTATTTGAAGATTAACAAATATAATTAAAAGAGTAAAGAGAAAATAATGAAAACAGGAAAATAATATTCTCTCTGCATTCACAAATACATTCCCTATTGTAATCCAATTCTTATTTTGTAATTGATGTTCCTTTTATAAACGATCCATTCAAGTATATATACTCGTATAATGGGGTACTAATAGGGTACTAATTATAACAAAAAAAAAATGTTGAAAAAAATGGCCTCTAGTCGCTTTTTCATCTAATATTATTTGTAATTGTCAGATAGAAAGGGGCATTAGTCGGACTAATTTTTTTATTGCATATTTTTCGATGAGACACGCTTTGCCTGCCTTATGGCCTGCATGTCATTTATTACCAGTGAAGTCCGCGGAACTCGTATATCGTGGCACACCTACTCGCAACGACATGTACTTTATAGCGACTGGTGTAAATTTTTATTAGTCTAGACTCTAGAGCAGGGGTCTCCAAACTTTCCAGCCTTAGGGCCATACTGATTACTCCAGTAAGTTCCGAGGGCCAAAACCATATTATCATTGTTGCCGGTGGTAAAAAGTGAAATAGTCCACTGATGAAAAAAAAAGTCCGAAAAAGTACGCAACATTTAAAAAAGGCTGCAAATCGGACTAAAGTCCGCAAAACGGCAACACTGCATATTATTAATTTTCCTGTCATTATCTGCAATTTCTTGATTAGTCGTAGAGTACGAGCCATGAGAAGTAACGTGACACGACATCTGGTGGACACAAGCGGAAATAGGTAGTACCTTCTATCGCTAACAGATGACGCTAATAGCACGTACAGAATAATCTCGTTGGTTCGAGAAAGTTCTGGTGTCTTCCACTCACTTCTAGATGGCAGCAATTGGAATATATAAGAAGGCTAGTGGCGCAACCACAAGGCAGTTCCTATGACACTGTTGTGAAATAAAATAGTGCGTACCTCCTTAAAACGTGTTTGTGCGTGTTTAAGTTTAAGACATCTTTGTAACAGTATTTTGATTTGAATTGTTGCTTTTGTGTGTGATTTAGTAGTATGGAAAAGAAGCGAAAAATTGATAGTGAATGCAGAAAATTCAAAGATCAGTGGAACATTCAGTATTTCGTAATTGAGTCCAGTAACAAGGCGCTATGTTTGATTTGCAATGAAAGCATAGCCGTTCTCAAGGAATATAACATTAAACGTCATTATGAAACAAAACATTTTCAAAATTAATCAAAATATATAGGAAGTTTGCGGACAGAAAAATTCGAAGCTATGAAGCGCGGATTGAAATCGCAGCAATCTTCATTTACAAAACTCAAAACTGAACAAGAGCCTGAAACTCGTGCCAGCTTTCGTGTGGCTCTTGAAATTGCAAAACGTGGAAAACCATTCACCGATGGAGAAATTATCAAAGAATGCATATTTGCAGTAGCCGAAGAAATGTGCCCTGAAAAGGTAAATTTATTAAAAACTGTCAGTATGGCAGCAAACACTGTGGCTCGAAGGGTAGAAAACATCGCTGAAAATATATCCTCTCAACTGTTAGACAAAAATGGACATGTTGAGTAGATTTCTTTGGCCTTGGATGAGTCAACGGATGTGTCAGATACTGCTCAGGTGTTGATTTATATTCGAGGAGTAGATAAAAGCTATGAAGTGCATGAAGAACTTCAGATATTTTTAAAGGAGTTAAAATGGCCATTAATGAAAAGAACCTTCGATGGAAAAACTTGAAATGTATTACATCTGATGGAGGCAAAAACATGAGTGGGAAAGATAAAGGAGTGGTCGCTCTTGTGTCAAAGGCTGTAGAAAATGACGGTGGTTCAAAACCATTAGTCTTACATTGTATCATTCATCAACAGTCTTTGTGCGAAAAATGTTTGGATATGTCTGAAGTTCTGAAACCAGTCATATCAACTGTTAATTTTATCAGATCTTTTTGGCTAAATCACCGACAATTCCGACAATTTATTGAAGAGATTGAAGAAAATGACTTACCTTATCATACTGCCGTACGTTGGCTTAGTTGTGGGAAAGTCCTTAAGCGCTTTTTTGAACTTCGAGCAGTAATCGAAATTTTTTTGAATGAAAAGCATCGCCCTCTTACTGAATTACAAAACAACGCATGGCTGTGGAAGTTAGCATTCTATGTTGATTTGACAAAACATGAGAACGAACTGAATTTGAGATTGCAAGGAGAAAACCAACATCTTCCTGATTTATACACTAATATCAAATCATTCCGGAAGAAGTTGATACTGTTTCAATCACAACTACGAAGTAAATGTTTTTCACATTTTAAAACATGTGAAATATTCAGCCACACCACTGAGACTGAGTTTCCTATCGATTTTGCAATCGAAACTTTGAGTGCTTTGAAAATAAATTTTGATCCTCGTTTCTCGGACTTTGATGCCATTGCGAATCAAATTAAGATTTTTCAGAACCCTTTTGATACTGACATTGAAACCCTAGCCCCGGAACTTCAAATGGAAATGATTGATCTACAGTGCAGTGATATAATTAAGAACAAATATCAAAACTCATCTTTGTTGGAATTTTATAAGAGTCTTCCACTGACACAATTTAATAATTTGCATAAATTAGCTCGTGGGCTGTTTTCTGTTTTTGGTACTACTTATTTGTGTGAGAAGACCTTCTCCAAAATGAAGTACATAAAAAATGTTTACAGATCTAAATTAACTGATGAGCATCTTAAATCTCTTTTAATAATTGGTACAAGTAAAATTAGTACACAACTACAAACTATTGTCAGTGGAAAATCTCAATTACATAAATCTCATTATTATTTCATATGTCATTATGCTTGTTATCAGTTATGTTTTTATTTAAAATGTATAAAATGGTAGTTGGATTCATTTCAATAATTTGTTAGTTATTATATACTGAAGTTAAATTTTCTGCATATTATACATGTCTTTACTCATTACAATTATGTGTTTCTTTATCCAACTTATCACAAAAACAATAACAATAAGCCTACAACAATGTTATGAGTAGTTAGCCCATGACCATATCAATGTAGATGTCATATTAATAATTATTCAACATAAAATTAGAATACTTCAGTAAACTAAATTTAGTTTGCTATATATGTTCTCTAAAAGGAGTTTTCAAGTATGCTAGCTCTCCGCGGGCCGGACAAAATCTGTCCGCGGGCCGGATGTGGCCCTCGGACCGTAGTTTGGAGACCCCTGGTCTAGAGTGAATATTCAACAAGAGTGACTACAAAAACGAACAATCTAAGTTCCAAAAATTGTTGGAAAAGTTCCTATCGGACGACGAGTCAGAGGATTTAGTGAATAATTTGCTCTGCACTCTGATTTGAACTCATATGTGTTCGAGGAAGCCCAGCGAAAGAAGCGAAATAAAAACGTATGCGGCCAGGGGACTCCCGTCAGGAACGAATTTCCTCGCACATTTCAGAAACAGAATCGAACAACTTTTTTTATTGAATTATTATTAAAATAATGAAAGTGCACGCAAATATTTTGATTGAATGTTCTGGAAAATATGAATATACAATCTAAATCCCCATATTCAAACACACTACAAACTACCAACTTATTATAGCGGAACACAGCTTGAATAAATAAACATAGGGGTCTATATAAAAATAAGTTATAGTAAAATTAAAAAAAAATAGCAAACACTTGAATCACATGTACGATAAACCCATGTCAACAGTAAACAATTGTTTCACATCATAAAATTGTAACCTACTTTTCTAAATCTGTATTTTGTATAACTCCTTTATTTTCTTTATCCTCTTTTCTCTGTCGATACTCTTTTTGAAGCTGAGCTTGTGATTTTACTATCTCCTCTCTAGAATGTATATAGATATAGTAAAATAAAAGCAAATAGCAAACACTTGTATCACATGTACGATAAACCCATGTCAACAGTAAGTAATTGCTTCAAATTATAAAATTGAAACCTACTTTTCTAAATCTATATTTCGTATAATTCGTTTTATTTCTTTTTACTTTTTTTGTCTCTGTCGATACTCTTTTTAATGCTGATCTTGTGATTTCACTATTGTCTCTCTATAATGTATATGTCGTAGTCATATAGTGAAATCCATCAGATTGTGTAAAACTGAGTTATTGCATGATCTGCCGACAGTTGTATGTATTGTATTTCTGCATGTGTTGTATTGTTGTGATGTATTCTGCTACATGACTAGCTAGTTCGTGAAACCATCTCAAATATGTTTCTTTATTTATCTATTTATTAATAGGTCTGCCAATTAAGACAAGTTGCTTTATACTATCAAATGACAGCACCTTGGCATTTTTTCAAACATCGAATCAGTAAGTAGGTAAGATAGTGAGTTTAACTCGCAGTTAAGCAAGTGGCTCACAAAATTGGCGATTTCAGAGCTACACGAATTAGATGAACTACTCGAACTTCCAACAGATCATGTAATGGCTCAGTTTTACACAATCTGACTTATTTTTCACTATATGACGACGACATACATATATAAATATAGTAAATATCAATCACTCGAATTACAAGTACAATAAATATGTTTAAACAGTTAGCAATCGCTCCAAATTTTACATTTTTCTAAATTTCTTTTAAAAACCTTCTTTTTTTTCAGTATTTTTTATTTTTTCTTGAGTTTCCATTTCTCGAAACCTAATTCAAATAATGAGTATAATATACACTACCAATATAACTCTCGTATGAGTTAAAACAACAAAAAACAAATACGTTTGAACAAATTTTTTTCTTGTTTATTTTCTTGTTATATTTTATTTCCTTGTTAGTCTGTCATTCAGTGAAAGAGAGAGCACGCATTACAGTAAAATACACTGAGAGAAAGAAATAGAGTCGCAATACGAATGCCCCCGTCCGTTCCTATTAATCATTACCTCGGGAGTTCCAAAAACCAACAAATTAGAACCGAGGTCCTATTCCATTATTCCATGCACACAGCATTCAGGCAAAATTCTAGCCTGCTTTAAGCACTTAAATTTGTTCAAACTAAACGTGCCGACCTCACCTGCCCACCTCGACACTCACTGAAGAGTACCGCGATGGGATTGCAAATTGAACCGCCCGATGTCGCCAAAGGGCTAAGATCACCGGCAGGACGTCCCGCGGCACGCCAGTTGAACACCGCGAGCGGTGAACCGACGGCGCGGGACACAAGTTCGACTACGAGTTTTTTAACCGCAATAGCTTTAATATACGCTATTGGAGCTGGAATTACCGCGGCTGCTGGCACCAGACTTGCCCTCCAATTGATCCTCGTTAAAGGATTTAAAGTGTACTCATACCGATAACGGGGCCTCGGATGAGTCCCATATCGTTATGTTTCGTCACTACCTCCCCGTGCCGGGAGTGGGTAATTTGCGCGCCTGCTGCCTTCCTTGGATGTGGTAGCCGTTTCTCAGGCACCCTCTCGCGCGGTATAGAAATATACACTGAGGGTAAGAGAACGCTACCATCGCGCCGTATAACGAAAAGAAGTAACGCGGAGTATAAGGAAGGTAGGAACACGGCGTATAACAAAAGAGAGAGCGCGCGGTATAGAAACATACACTTAGAGATAGAGAAAGAAACTAACGCGGCGTATACGTTTTCTGAATCACTCGTACCGAGACCTCCATAAAGGAACTTCGTTCATAAAATCAATATAAAAAAATCACATCCAGGAACGTTAACCTGCAAGGAAGATCGAATGTATATGGAAGCATTGATGAAGTTATTTCAACTTATCTATGTGAGGACCCCTCTCAACGATTAATACTTTATCGTAGTGAGAGGGCTCAGTACTTTTAAGGATCCTGAGAGCAATGCCAGCGGTAGCATATGTTCCTTGTAAGGCCACCCTGGCTGGCAAAAGGTGAGAAAGGAAGCTAAGTTAATCCACTACAGCAGCGTCTGACCAAGAATGGGCGGTTCCAACCAGCGTCTGCACCCAGAGGATCGGCTGCCCAACAAACTCACCAACACGCAGGGTAAGCGCGATGTATTCATTTTGCCAAAACCTCCGAGTGAAATGAAATGATAACGTCAATTTTTACAAATATATCCCATGTGAGTAGCGAATCTAACTCGTAATCTCACACTGCCCCGTCAGTCTGCCCTACGGATTCTGCGAAGGTCAAATATTTGACCAGAAATAACCACAGATAAGAACACTAATGTATTGCTACATATAATATATGCCCTATGAGATCCGAGGAACACATAGACGAACAGGAATTTATTAATTGGGATATCGTGGGAGAATCGGAAACACGCCTCCCGGGTGAAAGAACTACCACATGTGAACATGTGTTATACCAGAAAAACACAACAGATAAAGACGATCTGGGAGGCATAGGATTGCTCGTCAATGCGCGAAAGAAATATAAAGTGATGAAGTACGCTTCTGTACCTAACAGATTCATATATATCAAGATAAGACTCAACAAGCGATACTCCTTGCAAATTATCAATATCTACGCTCCGACAAGCAGCTCACACGACGAAGGAGTATGAAAATATAGCGTATGATCAAATGTATGAAGATATACCAAGAGCAAAACAGTTAGAGAAAACACACTTCACGTTGGTGATAGGAAATTTCAACGCCAAAATCTGTAAGTGGACCAACAGGAACTCTGAATCCCAGTATATTGAAAAACAAGGTCTCGGTTTAAATAACAGCAGAGGAGAAATGCTGGCAAATTTGCTGGAAAAAAAAAATCTGTACTGCCTAAACATGTTATTTGAGAAACCACTACAACCTAGATGGGCGTGGAGGCGCCCGGACAACAAGGTCAAAAATGAGATCGACTACATTCTCGCAAATAGCAGATTAATTTGCTTTTTTCAATTTTGATCAAAGGATGTCGGAATTCTGAACGGGTTCGAAACAGGAAGCGACCACAAAATTGTCCGAGCAAAGCTACGTATACACATCAAAAACGAGAGAAACAAACTAATCAAGAAAGCGAGGTTCCCTGCACACATAGAGTTAGGTTTTTTCCTAACCTAACCTAACCTAACGTTTTGCAAAATTCTGACACGAAACCATTTATTTGGTTTGCCTCGCGCTCATATACAAACATCTCCGAATCATCAAGCGAAGAAGCTTTGGCACACATTTCAATTGAATCGGACGTACCGGGATAATCTAGCAATAGTTAAGTTAACATCCAATTTTTAGTCGCTTTTTAGTTTTTTTGAAAGACTGCAGGCCTTCAGCCCCTGACACTATAGGTCTTGACCGTTTCATAGTCGCTTGCTTTGACGCAGCAAAACGGCTCACATAGAGTATCTTGAACTCATGTGCTAAAAGTGACTGAAGATCGTCCGTACTATTGTTTGACATCATTAGATCGTGCTCTTTGTCTTTTAGATATTAATCCTTCAGTTATTTATATATATATATATATACATAGATATATATATATATATATATATATATATATATATATATATATATATACGCCAGTCGTGGTAAGGATGTTGGCTCTTTTGTAATGGCCTCTACACGATTCTCTGAAATTTAGGTTATTGAGAATTCTTAGTGCCTGTTTCTGTATTCTAAATACATTGGCAGCATGTAGTCCATTACCCCAGAACATTATTGCATACCTCAGGTGGGCGTGAAAATTTGCAAAATATACTAATCTGAGGGCATCCACATCTACATATCGCTGGAGGACTCTTAATGCATAAACTGCTTTGTTCAGTTTTTTCGTTAGATGATCTATATGTGTTGTCCAGTCCATGGTGTGGTCGATATATAGTCCCAGCAGTCTTACAGATTTCTCCAAGATCATAGTTTCATTCTCCATTAAAATTTCATGTGGGAAAATAGTTGTACACCGTTTTGTTTTATATATGATCAGCTTTGTTTTATCCTTGTTGACAATTAGTTTGTTTTTGTGGAAGCATGCAGTCGTGGATGACATTTCTGAAATTGCATTTCGACTTATATCATCACTGGCTTTGCTGATTATTAAAAGTGTAGTGTCGTCCGCATAATTAACCATCATATGCTGTAGAGTGATGACTGCTAGGGGCAGATCGTTTATGAAAATTGTGAACAGCAGCGGTCCTATTATGCTTCCCTGAGGAATACCAATATTTATATCTCTGCAACTGGATTTCACGGGACTGCAGGGAGTGTCAAGCCTAGTGATGTGTTTTATATTATTCAGATATGACTTTATCCAATCCAATGCCACTCCTCTAATACCATATTTGTGAAGCTTGTTTAGTAAAATGGTGTGATTCACTACATCATATGCCTTAGACAAAACCAGTATCATTCCAAGTGGGATATTATGTTCTTCCAATTGATTTGTTAATTGTGTTATAAATTGATAACACGCCGTCTCTATACTTCTCCCCTTTATAGAGCCATGTTGGTTTTGGTTGATAAAATTATTTTTCTCTAAAAATCAAGATATTCGAGCACAAAAAAGTTTTTCAATAATCTTAGAAAAACGGAGAGCATATCTGTTTTATCACCGGCTTTGTGTATTGAGATAATTTCGGATATTTTCAGGGCATTCGAGAATTTAGCTGCATTAAATGTATTATTTATGATCGGTTTTAGTGGAATTATGATAGATGGGAGAATATATTTTATAACCCTTGCTGGTATTTCGACATGACCCACACTTTTGGTATTTTTAAGATCCAACACGACGTTTTGTAATTCATTACTTGTTATTGGTTTGAGGAAAATTGTCTTTCTATTTTCCAATATATTATCACTATTTTCCACAATTGGTTAATTATTGGAGTTTAATGATTCATTTGCTTTTTTGAACTGTGTTAATTTTCTGATTACTTCCTAATTTTTTTTTTTGGATATTTGACGATTCCTTTAATTGTTTCTTATTTTTTTCTATCTTGAAGGTTCTTAAAGAGTACAACATATATTCCAGCTTATCAATTGCATTTCCTATTGATTGCGCATTCTGGTTTATTATAACATTTTTTGACGATTGTTTTATTAATGTTTTTGAGGTATAATTCTGAATTATATTCTCTCGGTTGTTTTCTCTAGCCTCAGTAAAAAACGTTTATAGGCCGAATTACGGGGCCATAACGGGGTTTAGTAATTTTTTTTAGAGTCTTCTATTGTTTCTGACACTTTAAATGAGATATTTAGCACAACATTAGATAAGTGGACACCTATTAACAATCCACGAGATATGAATATTAATGCCACAGAAGTGACAGCCAATTTTGGAACCTATTATGTCGTATTCATGGATCTATGCCCGCTGAAAAATGAGTAATTCTCCTTGAAAATAAACTTGAAGTATTTGACATTTCTTTAGAAAAAATTATTTCTATTGCTACAGATGGAGCTTCAGTAATGAAAAAATAATATCAAAGAAGTAATGAAAAAATCTATTAATGAAAATAATCAATTATTTCTTGCACATGGCAATTGGCTGTAAACACAGTTCTTTATAATAAAAGTAATTTAGACGAAGCTGAGGCCGAAAATCAGGAACTTTAACCTGTTGAACTACTTGATACAGATTATTGTGGCAACTCGACGATGAAGACGACGAAGATGTTGAAAAGAGCTGTGAAGGTTTAGAAAGAGTACAATACATGTTTTTTGATTCTTTGACATGTTTATTGAACGTAAATTCTTTCCAAAACGTACACGTGAGTTCTCTGAAAACAAAGACACAAAAGGTAGTAAAGATATTCTGAAAATCATTAACAAAAAACGATGATATACTACAAAACATGTAAAAGAAGAATCTGGTTATGAAATTTCGTTGATATTAGCTTCTAAAACATGCCTATATTGGAAGGTTTCTCGATGATTAAAACTTGAGTTAGAAAGAGTCTCTTAGACATAAAATCAGGTATCAACATTACCGACAATGAACTCTCGTTGTTGTTTCATACAATAGTAGCATTACAATCGATAAAACAATCTGCATTTAAGAATGATTTGGAACACCGTATAAAAGAAAGACGAACTTCTACTTCTGATGTTTTTTAATAATTTTCTGATTATGATCTCAAAAATTCGAATGAGAAAAATTAGGAATTTTTTTATGAAACCAGCAAAATTACTATTACGAAGATAATCGTAGAATTAATTGACCGAATTTATAATGAAAACGATACTACTGAATTATCAGAAATAATAATTCTGATTCTATAATACTCTAAGATTAATGTCAATTTCAATTTTTTCGATATCTACTAGTACGGTATCAACGAAAGAAAAACCAAACTTGCTAATAAAGACCAAAACCGCATTATTCCATGACGAACCAACTTTAATCCAAAAGAAAAGTAAAAATCTAAATCAAGTTGTAAACAAGAACTCATATTTTCAAGAAAGATTTTCAGCTGGAGGTAAGAGGATAAATCCTGTTCACGTTGCGTTAGTTGTACTTAACATCTCTAACGGTTTCTAATAAATTTCATTTTATTTAGTCCTTAAATCAATAATTTTAATGACTACATTCAAAGCTCTAATGCGAGCCGGTGTGAATGCAGCAATAATTCGGTTGAGTAGCTATATAACGAAAAAACAAACTGTATGGACAAATGAATATTTAATAGCGCGAAATTTTGAAATATTGAAAATACAATATCTTATTTAAAAATTTCACTCGCATGTCGAAATAAATGTAACAAAGGAATTTATTTTGCTAAGCTTTTACCAACTTCTTCAAATTGTAGAGCGAAGAGTGACACATTTTTTCGTCAAGTAATTCCGGCCTAAGACAAAGTGGCTATCACTTCCAGATACTCAGTCACAGGAGACGGTTTATAACTTTAATTACTTATTCTGAGAGTCGAAGCAGTTCATATCTGCCATGTAATCCGAGGTGCTTAGAGATAACCATAATCATATTGATTTGTAGGAATCTTCAGTTTCAGAACCACTTTAAGTATATTTGGAAAAGTACAGTATAAAGTATAGTATAAATAAAATTTTAGAAGTTTACTTTTAACCTCTGTCGGTGTCATTTTTCATTTTTTCAGATATATTATCAACAATTTGCTTTTATTTAAGTAATCTTTTCCCTGAATAAAATAGCATTGGTAAAACCATACTCCGTTATAGATAAGCATATAAACTTAACAACGTTGGAACACATCCATCCATGGCTCTACAACCCGGGGTGGGTCTTGGCCGCCTCAACAATTTTCCTCCATTCTTCCCGGTTGAGCACCCCCAGGGTTTGAAAGTCCTTGCGGATATTATCTTGCCATCGAAACTTTGGGCGCCCCAGTGGTCTTTTGTTGTTAAGGGTTTCTTCCCAGACCACTTTAACTAGCCTTGATTCATTACTCCTCTGGACATGTCCCAGCCATCTTAATCTGTTTGACTTGATTTCTTGTATTATACTTGGGTTATTATATAGTTCATATACTTCGTTATTCGTGCGCATCCTATACCGCAACGTTTGTTGATCCCAGACTGCTCCAAGTATTTTCCTAAGAATTTTTCTGTTGAACTATTGAGTAGTAACGTGTCTTATACGGTAATAGTCCATGTTTCGCTAACGTAAGTTACCACTGGTTTTACAATAGTTTTGTATATATTTATTTTTGTTTGTTTTGTCAGGATTCTTGATCGTAATAATTGCTGGGTTGCGTAGTAGCATTTATTTCCTTGTAGAATGTGCTCTCCTATTTCTACTTTAAAGTTGTTATCTGATGTTATTATTGCTCCTAGGTATGGAAAAGACTGTACGTGCTCGAAGTTGTACTCATCCATGGTAATATTTTGTCGAATTCGATATCGTCTTGTGTCTCGTGTCATATGCATATACTTCGTTTTCTCCTCGTTGACTTTCAATCCCATCTTTTTTGCCTCTTTTTCGAGTTTTATAAAGGCTTCCTTCATGCTAATTGTATTTTTTCCCACAACATCTAGATCATCTGCATACGCTAGAATCAGTCTGGGTCCGCTATTTTCGAAGATGATCATACTTAGTTCGGTTCGTCTTATCACCTTCTCCAAGGCTAGGTTAAACAAAGCCGGTGACAGTGCATCCCCTTGTTTAAGGCCAGTTGTTATACGTTGGAACACAGCCTGAATATAATAAATATATTCAAAAATTCTAAAATAAAATTATTTCTAAAATATATACATTCAGGCTGTGTTCCAACTTTATTAAGTTTATATGATTATCTATAACGTAGTATGGTTTTACCAATTCTATTCTCTCATTTAAATCAATAACCTGCTAATTTTATGTCTCTTAATGTCAAATATCTGACCCCTAACCATGTGGGTTTCAGGTGGGAGTTTTACAAATTGTTGTTAATAAAAAGCAAAGCTGCGCTGAGGAGAACTAAATCTCGAAACGCGTCTGCAGGTGGCCTACTCACCTAAGTTATCGGAAAAACATGATCTTAAAAAAAAATGCTATTTTTATAGTTTTTGTTGAGTGCTACGAAGGTGGACTGAAAGTTATCAAATAACTGCACATTTTACATGAGATTTGATTTGGTAGTCCTAAAAAGACTCAGTAATGTTATAGAGTTCCGGAAAGGTTGAATATATTTATATATTCAGGCCGTTCCAACTTTATTAAGTTTTTCTTTGAATGTCCCTCCATATTTCACGCACATGATAATATTCTCTAAATTGTATTGTAGCTTTTGTAGACATAAACAAAATAAAATGATTATATTATATATTTTTATTTATTTATTATTTGTTACAGGCCAACGAAGGACCACAACAAGATAAATATTTATTTCTATTTTCCTTCCTATTCCTCCAACAGTTTTTTTTTTTCTCAGAATGAGCTTTTTTCCTCTCGTCTGACCATTTGATACCATTTCTTTTTCTTTTTGTTTTAGCTTCATGCATTTCTTTTTTTTCAAGTCTTTTTTTTTATTGCTTTACCATCCATTATCTTTGTCTGTTTTCCTGTTCTGGTAGAACGTATGGATCTTCTTTGTCAATATGCCCCCCCTCCATTCCCTCTAGATGTTCATAGCGTGTAACACGTCTTTTCCTGATCTCATCTGTTATTTTAGAGCAGAATACTTCCTTACACTTCCTTATTTGGTCTCAAAACCCAATTGTAACCTTTGTTTTTGATTGAACCTAATATTTTTCGCAGAATTCTTCTTTCCATCTTTTCTAAATCTTCCAATGCCATTTTGCATCCGGTTAAAAGTAGTGTTTCCGCCTCATAGAGGACTTCTGGTTTTACAACTGTATTAAAAAGCCTTAATTTAGTATCTTTAGAAAAACACTTTTTATTGTAGAGATTTCTAACTTTTCATTTTTTCAGTTCTGATTTTAATTGCTTCTTTTCCACTTTTTATGTTTATATTTTCATCCAAATAATTAAAGTTGTCACTTTTCTTGATGTTGCCATATTTGGTTTTTAAATTTGCTGTTGGGTTACTTTCATTGGTCATGTATTCCGTCTGATCGAAAGATACTTGTAGACCAGCATGCTCAGCGGTTTCCTTCAGAAGTTCTAGTCTTATCTTTGCGAGATACAGGGCTTCATTTATTATTACCAGATCGTCTGCAAAGGCAAAACAATTTATTGCTTTTTTCGATCTACCCAACTTTATGTAGTTTTTGCTTTTCTAACTTTTTGTTTTTCTTTCCGTTCTCTTATAACTTTTTCCGACACACAGTTGAATAATAATGGTTACAAACCGTCTCCTTGTCGGACTCCTGAAACAATTTGGATGGGACAAGAGGTTGTTCCAAGGAATTTAACTTTCGATACTGTGTTTGAAAGAGTTTGCTTATTTATATCCAGAGTTTCTCTATCTACTGCAAATTCCTTCAGGGTTTTGATGAGCGAATCTATTGAATCTATTGAATTATATGCTTTTTTAAAACAAACAAATATTAGCACTATCTTTTTAATTGTTATTTTCATGTACTTAATTATTTGTTTTGTTATAGAATTATGTGTTGTTGAGTTGCAAGATTTTTATAATGAAATAAAACACTTGGAATCTTATCTTCACAATTTTTATTTTAATAAAATAAAAGTATACATTTCGTCAACAAGGTTGACATCATCAGTATAACTAATTTTTTCCCATAGAAAACAAGCTTATATAATTAAATTATAAGAGGGTTTTTTTTTTCGGTTAATTATTATTTCTTATGAAATAATATTTTTTACAAATACATGTAAAAAAAAAAATGTCTTGTTTTTTAGGAAAAACCCTACATGTATTTGTAAAAAATATTATTTCATAAGAAATAATAATTAACCGGAAAAAAAAACCCTCTTATAATTTAATTATATAAGCTTGTTTTCTATGGGAAAAAATTAGTTATACTGATGATGTCAACCTTGTTGACGAAATGTATACATTTATTTTATTAAAATAAAAATTGTGAAGATAAGATTCCAAGTGTTTTATTTCATTATTTGTTTTGTGTTTAGAATTTGCTTTAGGCAGGATCTGTTACTCCTAAATCTAGCTTGATATTCTCCAATTTGTTTGTCTAGTTGAGGATTTAGTATGTCCAGAAGAGCTTTCGAAAATATTTTGTTTTATCTGTTTTGTCCCGTTTTTTGTGAAGTGGGTGAATAAATGCAACCATCCAGTTTTCTGGAATTGATTCAGTGTCCCAGACCTGAGTAAAACCCATCTAGTTTTTCTTTTATAATTGTGGCAGCTAGATCTCCAATAGCTTTTAGAATTTCTGCTATGAGGCCGGCTTCACCTGGGGCTTTGTTGTGTTTTAATTGTTTGATATAACTTTTAATCATATCGATGTTTGGTGGTTTCGAATTTTCATTTGGAGTATTATCATGGCATTCTAGTTGTTTGGTCGGTTTTTCACAATTCAATAATTTTTAAAAGTATGCTACCAATTAAGCAAATTGGCAAATTGCAAATTTTCAATTATCTTTCCTGAAGCATAGCGACTGTGGAATGTAACCAGACATGCAGTTCTTGAATGTCTTGTAGTAGTCTCTTGTATTATATTTTTTAAAATGCTCTTCTATATTTTTAAGTTGCTCCTTTTTCAAAGGACCTCTTTTGTGCCCTAATAATTTTATCTGCTCCCTTCTTCTCAAATTGATAGATTTTCCAATTACTGCTAGTTTTCTTGCTAAACCAGGTTTTCTTTTTTAGTGTAAGTGCTTCTTCACATTTATTATTCCACCATCTGTGATTCCTCTGTTTGTTCTCTGGGGCTATTTCAAATGCAATATGTTTAATTGTTTCTGTAATGTTGTTGGCATATATTTTTATTATTATATAAAATAATCAGTGGCGGCTCGCCCATAATGGTTGCAGTGCTGCAGCCCTACCGCCAAAATGATAAAAAAAAATTAATTATTATAAACTATTACATTAATATACAATTATTTTACAAAAAACATATTTTTCCGTTCGTAGTATATTTATTTTTTGATTTGTAGGTAATAAATACCTCGATAGGCGCTCTGTATGTTTGGTTGTATGCTCATCCGGGCTGCAGTCAGTGCAGACCGAGTCTTGCCGCGTAGTTAGTGTATTGTTACCCCCACCCGCGATATACGTTTTGTAATATGAATATCGTGGGCTGCAAACATTGCAGTCCGCACTCTGTATTTTACGCATTTTATGAGTTTGTTTCTAAGAACTCGAGTTTCGGCAACGGCAAAGAACCTTAAGTGGACAAGAATTTACCAAAATTATTAAAGAAATTAGAAATAACCTCCCTTCCGTCAATCACCAAGAGGATTTTCTATCTGCAAAAAGGCCAAGATTTTCAAAAGAAGCAACAAATTTAGCAACAAAAGAAGCTTGCGATTATATAATATTTTAAGCAAAAGAACGATTTACTTTTATGAAACACTTAGCTTCAGCTAAATTATTTTCCCCCTATATTTTTTCATATAATACGAATCAAATTCCTACCATAAAACTACGAGAAAGTGAATGCATATCCAAGTTTAGATAAGGAGAGGCTTAACACAGAATTACTTGTTTTATATGATCGATCAGAATTTCAAAGTTTAAAAGGACACACAAATATTTATGATCTAATGTATAACTCAGGAATTCATTAATTCTTTGTAGAAGTTTTTAATTTACTTGAAATAGTAACCACACCTATGACAACAGCTGAACCTGAAAGATGTTTTTCCGCTCTTAAGAGAATAAAAACCTTTTAAAGAAATACAATGGAACAAAAAAGGCTAACAGTATTAGCTATGATTAGCATAGAGAAAAACATAATCTCAAATATACCAAATTTTAATGAAAAGGTTATTGTTGGTTTTGTTAATCTAGAGGAACGTAGAATGGAATTTAAATAAAGATAATTATTACTGGTATTACACTGAAATAAAAAATTCAATATGTTTCTGTGTGTGTCAATAAAAATGCGGTTTTTTCAACTCGTACTGATTTTTTATTATAATTTTTTCCAGGCCTCCCAAAAACATCATCCACGAGCCGCCACTGAAAATAATTTGAATTATTTTAGTAATAAAATAAACACACGTAAAACAAATTTATTCTTGGTAATTGAAAGATAGGAGGCAAGCAACCCAAGGATGGGAGTTGGTGCGCTTGGAGTACCTCTCAACTTTTGATTTGCATGTGTCACGTGGTTTATTGCAGGTCTCTTGCTCAACGGCGCATGGAATTAACCTTTCATCAAACGTTGCCTCTTGACGAGCAAAAGTTGAACAAGCGTGGACATACAATTATCTGGTTTTCTAAATCGGTATCCATTAATGAAGCACGTGATGAAATTTTTCTAAATTTCATCTTCGAAAAAATGTTTGAAACATAAATATGTGGGTCCAAAAGCAATTATAACTCCTTGTGCAAAATATCTTAACTCTACATAATATGTAATATCTAATATCTCTCAGTGTAATACAAGTATTTTAAAAATTAGTTCTTGAACTGTTTGCAAAAATTTGTTTTATTGTTGCACACTAACTCAATTAGGTCCATTTGCAGATTTTTATTTAACATTATTAAACATGAAATGGGAGTAAAAATATTTCAAAGATTTTATCATATTTAGCTAATTCTGAGAAACGACTATATTTATTTTTAAGAACTTTAACACTACAATTATATTGGGAGATTGGAACGCGAAAATCGGAAAAGGGGAGATGGAGATAGTATAGGAGAGTTCGGATTGGGGACTCGAAATGATAGGGGAGAAAAGCTAGCACAATTCTACCAAGAGAATGACATGGTAATCACAAATACTTATTTCAAACTACCAGAAAGAAGACTATATACATGGAAGTCGCCAGCAGATTGGACCAACAACAAGATTGTTAGAAATCAAATAGACTACCTCCTAATAAACAAACGCTACCGTAATTCTATCAAATCCGCTAAAACATATCCCGGAGCGGATGTATCAACAGACCATAACCCAGTAATAATAAGAATGGAAGTATCTAGACATCTCACAACTACAAGATCCTGTAACGAGAGAACAACTAGCAACAAGAATTAACAACGAACTAAGTCAAATTAAAAGTACCACAAACGAAAATAGCAACAAGAAATGGGAAGCGTTCAAAAATAGCATATCCAAACCGACCAAGGAAATATTGGGGAAGAACAAAAGTAATAACAAAAGCAAGCCATGGATGACTGACGAGATACTGCAACGAATGGAAGACAGAAGACTACATAAAAACAAAGACACATATAAAGACATACAAAGAGAGAAAAAAATACGATACACAAGAGAGAAATGGTATGATGAAAAATGATCAGAGATAGAAAAACTTATGTCAAAGAATGACAGCTTTAATATGTATAAGAAAGTCAAGGAACTATGTGGTATCAAGAAAACGAACAGAACTAATATCTTGTTAGACAAAAATGGCAAAATAATCCCTGATATCAATGGAAAACTAGAGAGATGGAAAGAATACATTAAAGAATTGTTTGATGATGAGAGGCAACCGGAAACAATAACAGAAGAACTGAGTCAAGAAAACGGTCCAAATATAACGAAAGAGGAAGTCATAAACGCAATCAAACTCATGAAAAACAACAGAGTATGTGGCCCGGATGAAATACCAGCCGAGATAATTAAACTCATCGAAGAAGAACAAATAGGAATACTCGTTGACCTGTACAATACAATCTATAATACAGGCATTATTCGTAAAGATTGGCTAACTTCAACCTTTGTGGCTATACCAAAAAAACCTAATGCAAAAGAATGCAGTGACCATCGAACAGTTAGCTTAATGAGTCATAGTCTTAAGGGATTCCTAAAGATTATACATCAACGCATTTTTAGAAAGCTTGAACAAGATATTAGCGAAACACAATTTGGCTTTAGAAACGCTATGGGGACAAGAGAGGCTCTGTTTGCTTTCAATGTGCTAACACAAAGATGCATGGATGTCAATCAACCAGTTGACGTGTGTTTTCTGGACTACAACAAGGCCTTCGACAAAGTCAGACACAATCACCTTATTCAAATGCTCCGACAAAAGAAATTAGATATGAAGGATATTAGAATTATATCTAAACTTTACTTTAATCAAACTGCCCGAGTAAAAGAGAGAAACGACCTTTTCGAAGATATAGAAATTCAGCGAGGGGTGAGACAAGGATGCGTGCTGTCACCAATGCTCTTCAACCTATATTCAGAAGAAATAATCCAACGAGCACTGTCGGAGCAAACAACTGGACTTAGAGTTAATGGAAAACCAATTAACAATCTACGGTTCGCAGATGACACGGTAGTGATTGCAGAAAACATGGCAGATTTACAAAGACATAATTGACCAGATAGTAGAAAGCAGTGAGGAAAACGGACTAACACTAAACATCAGAAAAACTAAATTCATGTTAATCTCTAAGCAACAGCACCCACAAGAGAATCTAACAATTCATGGAGAAGTGGTAGAAAAAGTATCAAAATACCAGCACCTAGGAACAATTGTCAACTAAAACAAGGACAACACTGAAGAAATTAGAGCAAGAATCGGACAAGCAAGAAGTGTGTAACAAAATGAGAGGAATATTTTGCACCAAAGAAATGAGTTTAAATCTTAAGATCAGATTGTTGAGATGTTATGTATATTCAATACTGCTTTACGGAATGGAGGCCTGGACGCTAAAGAAAAACATGATAGATAAAATGGAGGCATTTGAGCTATGGACTTATAGAAGGATTCTAAATATAAGCTGGGTGGATAAAGTGACGAATGATGAAGTAATGAGAAGAATGAAGAAGGAAAAGGAAGTAATCAATACAATAAAAGTCAGGAAGCTGCAGTACTTGGGTCACGTAATGCGGGGGAAAGATATAGGTTCCTGCAAGAGATTATACAAGGCAAAATACAAGGACAGAGAAGCATAAGAAGAAGATGCATTTCCTGGTTGGATAACCTAAGAAAATGGTCCAACTGTAGTTCCATCGATCTATTTGCGTATTTTGCGATCTATGTGCGCATCGCCATGATGATTGCCAACCTTCTAAGAGGAGACGGCACTTAAATAAGAAGAAAAGAAACGACTATAAAATGCAGCTGTCAAATGCAGCTACAAATGCATATATGCCGTTATAAAGTTTCTTCATTTAATTGGCATATTTTCATAAATTCTTAGGTTGGCATTATTTTTATAAGTTCGTACGCAAATAAGAATAAATTTCAATTAAAAGCTTTTTTAAAATCATAAGCATCGATTATTAAATTATCTTGCGCTAGAAAGTCCTTTTTTATCTAATTATTTTTTCCTGTTATATCCACTAAAAAACATAAGTCTACCAACTAATCATAATTAAATAATTTAGGAACGGATTCTTATTTCTTGTTCAAAATATCTATTTCCCACCGTAAATTAAAAAATCTTTTTAATTATTTTCCACGTCTTAAACATCTAACATTGGTAAAATAATATATCATCATATTCAGAATATAATTCGCTAAGACATTCTTTGAATTGCCGATTCTTAGAAACATGTGAACCAAAGCAGATGCTCCATCTGTTGTTAATCCAGAAAGCCTCAATATTTCTCTAAAGCGACTAAACATTTTTCAGTCGCTTGGAAAATATCCTTTCCTCTAGTTGTGTCTTTAATATTTCTTCTTCCACCTGGAATAAATCATTCAAGTAATCTCAGACACGGTACTTTGAACAAATGCAAAAGAATTTGCTCAAAGCATATTGTTTAATTTTATTTCTAAATTAACTACTATTATTCTAATGGAATAACCTGGTAGGTAGATACTAGTGATACTTGACTGATACTTGAAAATAATTATATATCGAGTCTCGTTCTTCGAGATTACATTGTAGTACCGCTACTTTCCACTAGATTCAACCACAAATTCAGAGTTCCAAAATTTTCGGGCTCCCTGCTCCCTACATTAGCGGTCACACGTCATAACGTTCTTTGTGCTAGACGAAACCTCATGTTTTGAGTGTTTAACCACATGTTAACCCAAAAATAATTATTTGTTTTAAGATTATTGAAACAAGCACATCAAATTCGCAGCGTAAATGGCCAAGAGAAAAAAACGGGAGACAGCGAAGATAAAAAATTAATAAGAGACTGCCGAGATTAGAAAAAATGGTTGAAGGCTTACACGTCATAACGTTCTTTGTGCTAGACGAAACCTCATGTTTTGAGTGTTTAACCACATGTTAACCCAAAAATAATTATTTGTTTTAAGATTATTGAAACAAGCACATCAAATTCGCAGCGTAAATGGCCAAGAGAAAAAAACGGGAGACAGCGAAGATAAAAAATTAATAAGAGACTGCCGAGATTAGAAAAAATGGTTGAAGGCTTAGCCGATAAAATAAGCAAATCAACAAATATTACATGTATTTAAGATTAAAAGTTTGCATGATATCTCATATAATTTTAAATTACACGAAATCATGTACTCAGCTTGTGTGAGTCTTGATGAGCGAATCAGACTAGTCCCTTTTGCTTATAAGAGGCAATAACTATTAGTGCTGTGAATCTTCATTTGACATTTTCAGGGAAAAATGTCGTTTTCATTTAAAAGGTTAAATGATATCTTTAACACTTAAATAAACACGACATCTTGTACTCAATTTGTATGAGTCTTGATGGGCATACAAGGCTAGTGACTTTTGCGCGTAGGAGGCAATAACTACTAGTGCTATGAACCTTCATCTGACATAATTAGGGAAAAATTTCTTTTTAATTTGTAGATGATGTTCAAAACTGCCACAAAGTAAACATAGGTATTGACAAATATCCACATGTTGGTAATATTGATCTCGAAGCACCTGAGTCAAATGCAGAAATCTCATCATCTCGAAACGAAAGGGGGATTAAGAGAGAACAACAGTTCGTTGCTGAACAAAATCTAGCTGCTTCAGCCTTGTCTGCCTTGAGTCAGAGCATTACAGTGGTTCTAAATCATAAAGAACAACCATTAGATCGTTTAGAACTCTTAGAAAAGCTGGCCGATACAGGCAAACTTGTATCACAATACCATTATCAGATCTCTTCAGCTAGAAGGGCATTTATTTCTTCAGCCCTTTCTAAGCCTGTGAAAGACTTACTGCAAGGAATGGAAAAAGATCACTAGTGATGCATTTATTTTAAATTGCATAATGGTGTATGAAATTCCTTTTCATTTCTATCCTCCTCAATCTCTGAGCTTTACTAAGGATATACAATTTTCATTGGTAAATGAAAGATTGTTAGAGTTTAAATTTGAAAAATTATTAGCTATGGAAGCAATTATGTCGAATGTGAATTTGTAGTATGCCAATGTTTATCACCATACTTCCTTGTTTAAAAACCTGATGGAGGTAAAAGATTTATATTGAATCTCAAAGATTTAAACCAGTTCATTGAAACTCAGCATTAGATGTAAGCATAATTAAAAGCACAGCAGGTTGGTTGCAAAATTTTAAGATTTTTGCAAAAATGGATTGGTATTGGATAAAAATAATTGGAATTAAGCTCGTGGTTATAAAAGGATTAAAATTATAGTAATTATAGTACATTGAATTAGAGGGACAATTAGCTCTAAACATCTACAATGTAATCTTGAAGAACGAGACTCGAAATAAAATTAAAAATCGAACGAACTTACCTTAAGTGAAGTTGGATTGTAATTATATGAGAGTCTCTTATCTGAGGCGTGAGGACCCCTCCCTCCTGTTTCTCTCGTGAAAGTTTTCCAAACCCGATTAAGGAGTCTTGTGTATACGAGCTAAATTCTTTAATATTAAAAAAAGCTTTAAACTATATGAAGTGTGACCGGTCGGTAATGTAGGGAGCAGGGAGCCCGAAAATTTTGGAACTCTGAACTTGTGGTTGAATCTAGTAGAAAGTAGTGGTACTATAATGTAATCATCTCGAACCAGACTCTCATATAATTACAATCGAACTTCACTTAAGGTAAGTTCGTTTTATTTTAAATTTTACTTTATCGGGCAAAGCATCAATTGGCATAAATTTTTAAAACAAAAAAAAGTTGCAGCCATGATAATTCGAGGAATCAAGCGAACCTTCACACAAAACCAACCAACCCAAATCGAAGAGAGCTTTGCTAAGAATAATTCCAGAGATTACTTTGGAACCTTCAAGCAGGCACTCAGAAAATACGCTCCGCCAAGCCTTCACTTCAGAGACTCACAAGGCAAACTGGCTTATAGCGACAAGGAGAAATGCCACCTTTTGGCTCAGTACTTTAAAAATCTACTCAACTGTGACCCACCCAGCGAAGACTTCGACTATAAACAAATCACACCAAACCCGGACTCGCTTCCCCCTTCATTGGAAAAAGTTGGCCAGATCATTCAACTTCTTAAGAATAATAAGGCAGCTGGAGAGCACTCTATCGTTGCTGAACTGTGGAAAGGTGCTAGAAACAATGCAGTGCGCAAGTTACCCGAGATCATCCAGGACATCTGGGAAACAGAGAAATTACCACCCGATTGGAAATCTGCTCTGATCCATCCGCTTCACAAAAAGGGAGATTTTACTGATCTAAACAACTACCTTGGAATTTCTCTCGTTCCGGTAACATACAAGATTCTGTCGAAGGCGTTACAAACAAGGGCAGAAAATCAGTTGGATAGTCAACTGGGAGAATACCAGTGGGGCTTCAGGAAGACCCGATCCTGTGTTGAACAGGTCCTCAATCTTAAAACTGTATACTCTAAGAGAAACAGCAAGTTGGTCGTCACCTTTGTTGATTTTAGGAAGGCCTACGATTCCATTGATAGAGAAACGCTTGACAAAGTACTCAAGGAACTAGGGTTAGACAACAAAACACGCAGACTTATCCTAGAAACTTTGACCAACACCCATGCCAAGGATAAATTTTATAATTCGATATAAAAACTGTAGTGAGACAAGGAGATGGACTTTCCCCACTTCTCTTCAACTGTATCCTTGAAAAAGTTAAGACAGAATGGCGCAAGGAACTGAAAAATTTGGGTGCCCAAAGTGGTATCTAGCTGGGACGTAAGAACGATGGAATGGCTGTAGATTGCCTGGCCTTTGCAGATGACATGGCACTGTTTGCTGATTCTAATAAGATGGCAACATTGCAGGTAAACTTCCTCAAAAAACAGGCTGCCAAAGTAGGTCTTCAAGTGTCGCTGGAGAAAACAAAATTCTTTACCAACATCAGAGAAGCAAACAGAGAGATGTTACTAGAACAGGGATACATCCAGAGGACTCAGAAATCTAAGTATCTCGGCGAATGGATTGATCCCAACTTATCAGAAAGAGCATCATTATCCAAGAGAGTCAACAAGTTAGAACTAGCATATCGACTGACTAAGAACACTTACAATAAGAAATTCCTGTCACGCAACCTGAAACTTAAACACATCAGTCTTACGACCAGAAGCTCTGTATGCCATGGAGTGTCTTTCCTTGAACCGAAGAGGTCTAGTAGAGAAATTGTAAAACAGAGAGAGGAAAATCCTCAGGAGGATCTTAGGCCCGGTAAAGGAAGATGGGGAATTCCGAAGGCGGCATAACTCTGAGCTGTACGAAGATATTGAGATGCTCTCTGATTGTTCAAGGAAAAGAAAGGTAGCTTTCTATGGCCACGTTGCAATATTGCCTCCAAACCGACTAACCAACCGTCTGTTCACCTTCTGGGGAAACAAGAAAGTTCGTACCACTTGGTTGACAGATACCGAAAAGGATATTAAAGAACTTGGAATAGCAGATCTCCAAAACAGACAGTCTGTGAGACGCACCCTGAAGGAAGTCTGTGGATTTCAGGAAAAAACCCGTAGGAAAGGTACCACGATACGACAATACTGGGCAAAGGTCAAAGCCCAACAGTTGAACAAGCGTGATTTAAAGTAGGCCTATTCAAAAGAAGAAGAAGCAGAAGAAACAAACATCGTTTGCTGAGCTTTGAGATGCGACTTAAGCACAGTTAACTTAAAACCTTTTACTTCTTTACTAAAATTTACATATACAATGTGTTATGTGTCATGATGAATTTTATCATAACGGTTTTTAGACGCAGCGATTGTTTCTCTAGAAATTAAACACATTAATTTTGAGAAATTACTACGTGAATTTTCCATACTACATGAGAAGAATTAAGAAGTTATTATGTATATATAGTGCTATGTTCTAATTCACTAATGACTTATAAATAAATATAATTACATGTAAGAATTGGTTTCCTCCACTTTCGTGCAATGAGAGACTATGTGGGTGTTGCTATGAGTGAATTAAAACATAGTAATTTCTTAATTCATTTCTTGTAATATGGAAAATTCAGATAGTAATTTATCCCAATTTAATATTAACCGATAGTACAGCAAGCACACATCGTCTAACAGATTTCTGAACTTTGCCCTGCATAAATATGATAATGTTAATTCGATCACTCAATGAGTAAATTGTAGTTCATATTCAATTTTAAACCAAAAGGCAAAAAAGCGTCTACGGATGTTCATTTTTATTAATATTCATCAGGTTATAGTGTTTCTTAGCATACCACATGGTCTCACGTGGTATGAAATTGCAGGAAACCAAATCGTACTTATATTTATTTATTTTATATATTTATTTATATTTATATAAGTCATGAGTAAATTAAAACATAACATTTTTTTATTTTTTTTATTAAGTTCTTGTTTACATCAACAAGTTTACTTTTCTTTGAATTCGTTCAGAAGGGTTACATTTTTTTAATGTATCAGTTGGGGGTCAGTTATTAGTATATTACATAGAGCAACAAAATGTACTTTTCTTGAGTAAATTTAGTTTTCTTGTTTTCTAATGATGTTTTATAATTATGGTAAAATAACGATATTTATTTCTAAATTTAATGCAAGCTGTGATCAATTAACACTTCAAATATTTTATAAAAACTTTTTAAAATAAATTTAACATTTTATTAAATTCTTACTACAAACTGATTACAAACAGCCTGAATATATAAATATATTCACCCATTCCGGAGCTCTATAACAATTATTTAGTCTTTTTAGGACTAGCAAAACAAATCTCACATGAATTAGTAAGTTATTTTACATTTTTCAGTGCACCTTCGTGGCACACTAAAATTCTTACTATTTTTTTTAAATTCTTACTGATTTTTAATTTTACTTGCATCAGTAAAAATAAATTTCAGAATTTAAAACTCTAGCTGAATTGACCGATATCTTAACTTTATTGGCGTTAATATTTTAAGTCGAATTATGGTATCAAAATGACAGACAATGCTATAGGACAGGGGTTCTTATAGGTTAACTCATGGAGTCCAGGGACCCCTATTATAAAACATAGTTTTTCAGGACCTATCACAACTTCTGCCTTGTAATAAATATTAGTAAATATGTTTCGCTAGTTATTTTGTAGAGATGAACAATATTATTAGTAGATAGAATATAAAACATAAAATGAATAACAATAGTAGAAGAAGGAATTATATAAAATACAGATCATCTTCTTCGTCTTCTTGAATTGTTTGCAACATTTTTTTTATAATTTAGCGGACCGCCGGTAATGGCTACGATTAAAAACCTTCTATATGCCATATAGCCCATTATTTATATATTTTTAACAATGTGTATTATGAATTTTTCCTTTTGGTATTTCCAAAGGGTACAAAGCTACAGGCTGATCGGAAAACGATTTTTTCCCTTAACTTCAAAAAATAAATTTTCCGCGGTCTTAAATTAACATTCGGAAAGTTTAAGAAACTCAAAAATTCGGACTATGGCTCATTGTTAGTAGAAATTCATAAAGAGCGCGAAATATTTGTTTTCGTACGTTTACGTAATAATATGATCACGGAAATTTGTGATAATGATTAAAAGTTTGAGAACATTGAAACATTGTTTAAAGAAACGATAAAATGGAGTTATATTTAGCTAGAATAGAAGAAAATTACATTAATAATGCAGAAATGAAAGAACGTTTACTCGAAAATGCAATTAAAAGCAATTCCGGTAAGTTCACATACAAGTGAAAGTAATTTTATTAAAGCAGGATTTACGCTAAATGATATCCGTTCACGGCTGGATCCTGAATAATATTTTTTCAGAGCAACTTGGAATAAAAAATAATGTGCAGTTTTTGTTATAATATTCTGCTCTGACACCAATTATAAAATTTTCCCCTTTTGCTTTTTTTAAATATATGATAAAATATATCACACTTTATATACTGTGAAAGTTTGTGGGCAATGAAATGAATGGCACGGGCAGTTCAACTGTAATGGGACAATTTAGGGTTTGTAGGATGGGACAGCGGAATGAACTTAAGAAATGAAGAAATGGAATGGGACAGTGACAAGGATCGTCCCATTTGATAGGATCTAGAACAATACAAAATTCTCTAAGTAATTCGTCATCGCAATATTGTGTCTGGACGAAACGACTTCATGTAATTTAAAATTCATTAGAAAATAAATAATATTTAATAGTAATATAATTTAATAGTAATATATTAATAATATTTTTGCAAAGAAATGAATTAAAAATAGAACAAAAAAATCTCAAAACATTTGAATTATTCATAGCACTTTACTTTTATCTAGTTAGCTTTAAATTTAGTAAACGTTAAGTTTAACGTTTGCCACAGAAGAATTCTTGTAGCCGAAAATTTTAAGTTAAATATATTTAATTAAGTAAAAATATTTATTTATGTAGGATTATTCTTTATATTGTATATGATACAGTAAAAGTACAAAATCGGCAGTTTTAAACATTTACCGGTAAATACATCTACCAACTTGATAGGCGAAATTACTAAATTAATTAAATTTTTATAGGCTAAATAGGGTAAAAGTACACATTTTCCAACGTATATAGGTAAAAGTTTAAATTAATAAACAGAAATGAAATATACTGGTATATTAAAGTTAAAATGCATTTGAAATAATTTATATTATTTTGTTATACATAAAAACAATGAATGCGTTTTGAACATTATTTATTTAAAAAAATAATTTTAAAATACGATCGTTATACTTTAATTTTATCGGGTTGTATAATAAATATGAATTATTTTTTTATTGTAATTCGAAATTCATTATTTATGAGACCTAATCCCGCCCAAAAAAGTAAATATTAGGTGTTTTTAAAAATCTTGTCTGGCAGCGCATGCGCTTTTTGTGTTAACGTAAATCTATACATTTGCAAACATCATTGGGTATATGTACACATTTTTGCCAGAAATAGTTGGTAAATGTAGGTTGAATCTACATTTACCTACCGGCGATTTCTTTATTTAGAAATGGCGAAAAAGGCGCAAAATAGAAAAAAATAGTATAAAAAACTGGTTAAAAAACTGGTTAAAAAATAGTTTCTCGCACTTGTCCCTTAGAAAACTCCTCGCTGCGCTCGTGGTTTTCTAAACATGGACGCGTTCTAATTAAACTCGTTCATTAATATACTATTTACGCATTGTTATCTATTACTTAAGTAATTTATAATTATTTAATGCGTAATACTTCTGGTTCTACGTCTCCACAGTTTCTCTGACTATACCTATCTACTGTTGATAGATTGTTATCAATATTATTCTAAATAAAATTTGAATTATAGGCAAGCGCATCATAAGTACCCTCATTAAACCAAATTGTTTATCAGTGATTTGGCAATTGCTAGAAAAAAATCATAAAATCTGTATATAATTTTTTCAAAAACTATAGCTGAATTGGAAATAAGAGAAATATGTCTATAGTTAGCCGCTAAGTGCTTGTTACCATTCTTAAAACTAGGAATTATATCAGATTTTTTTTTAAAGTAGGCCATGTCCAGTATATTATTTTCAACCTATAACGTGGTCAACTATGACGACGTGAAAGTGACCCACTTCAGAAAAACTACACAAAAACAGAAAACATGGCGATCCCCCTACCAACATATTGGTGAATACCAGATCGATCACGTTGCCATCTCCTACGCCCACTACAGAATCATTCATGACATTAAAGTCCGAAGAGGTGCGAACATCGATTCAGACCACCACCTCACCCGGGTTAAGGTAAAATGTTCTCTGAAGAGAGTGCAGCAAAATAAACCGTACATCCAAAAGTTTGACTCATCAAAAATTCAAGAAACAAAGATCACAGAAGAATGGGAAAAAGAACCGACAAATAACTGGACCGACTTCTGCAACAAAATAATCATAAAAGCCAAGGAATAAATCCCACTTAAGAAAAAGGCAAAACACCCATGGTGGGATTCCAACTGCGATCAAGCCATCATCAATCGCCGATTTGCCTTTCAAAAATACAACAGCAACAAATCGCCGGTAACCCTACAACACTTTCTCGACATCCGCAAAGTGACAAACAGAACCATCAGGAAAACCAAACGCCAATACATAGCAGAACAGCTCACAATTGAGGATAACATAAGAACTGCAACAGCAGAAATTTCTATAGAGCTTTTGCAAATAAAATTAAAGGTAACTCACAACAGAATTTGACCTTTAAGAAAAAATATGGAAAACTTGCACTCACCAATCAAAAAAACTGCGAAGAACTGTTTTTCTACTACTTTTACTACTTTTTAAACTACTTTTCTAAACTCCTTAATTGCCTCGAACCATCCAAGCGATTCCCATACACATCCTCAATAAACACGAAACCCGACGCTGATCCACCGACAATAGAAGAAATCCGACACCGTATCACAATACTGAAGAATGGAAAGTCATCAGGAGAAAAAAGTACAATCAGAAATTACACCGGAAAATTCATTACCACCAACGCAAGATGAAATTTATTCACACATCAAGAAACTTAACAACAACAAAGTATCAGGGAAGGACGGGATTGTTGCTGAACTTCCTAAAAATTGAGGTTAAAATTCACTCAAAGAAATTAACACTAACAATTATTAACACTAAAAGAAACACAAATAATCCAAAATATTTGGCAAACCAAAAAGCTCCCGGATGACTGGAAGCTTGCACTAATCCGTCCACTACATAAAAAAATACAGCAAGTTAGATGTAAACAACTATAGAGGTATCTCTCTTTTATCTGTCACCTACAAAATAATATCAGCCTGTCTCTTGAGTAGAACACAAAGCAATTAGAACCCAAACTATCAGAATACAAAGCAGGATTCAGACCAAACAAGCCCTGCCCAGAACAAATTATCAACCTCAAAACCATACTAATATATACTAAAACGAGCCCTCAGAAAAAAGCCCACAGTATGCACAATTGTAGACTTCAAAAAGGCACACGATTCGGTAGACAGATCCTCACTTTTCCAAATTCTAGAAGAGAGAGGACTATATCCCAAAACCATAGAAACCATAAAACAAATACTCACTGGTACAAAATCTAAAGTGAAATTTATGGGCGGAATTTCAGAACCCTTTGACATTCGAACAAGTATGAGACAAGGTGATGAACTCTCTCCTATTCTGTTCAATATCGTGCTAGACAAGGTTATGGAATAATGGGAGAAGGAACTCAAGAAATGTGAGTATTGGAAACCGATTCGACTGGGCTTTCATAAAAACAACCTCTACGTACCATACCTCGCTTTTGCGGATGATCTGGCGATACTAACAGAGGATGAGAAAACTGCTTTCAAACAGCTTGATATACTTAAGGAATGTGCAGAAAAAGTGCGACTACAGATCTCATATAAGAAAACTAAATTCTTTTGTTCAAAAAGTGATATCGCGAGCCTGAGAACAAATTACGGTAAAATCGACAAGCTCCCGTACTTTAAATACCTCGGAGAATTCATCCAACACCGACATTGGCATTGAGAAGATCTCACAGCAAAACCGTTTCCAAAAAATCAAGAATGCATTATGGTTAGTTCAAGACATCTATAATAAAAAAATCTATGTCAAGACAGACAAAAATTCGGCATTACAACACGGTTATGAAACCAACAGTCCTTTACGCAAGCGAAACATTGACACTTAACAGAAAACAAGAAATAGATAAAAACAAAAAGGAAGAGAGGAAGATCATCAGAAAAATCCTAGGACTAAGAAATACTCAGGACGGTTACAGGCTACAATCAAACAAAACAACAGAAAACAGCAATAAACACCAAATAGTTGGAACCCAATAAACATTGGAACACAGAAAAAACATGCTCGAAATTGCATGCTTAGCCTTCGCAGATGACCTGGCCCTTCTGTCCAGCGAAGAACTCACAGCAATAGAGCAAAATGAAACTCTCCTGGAAGGCGCTAAAAAAGTTGGATTGCAAATTTCCTTTCAGAAAACAGATTTTTTCGCTTAAAAACTAGACGTCTCAAATCTAAATACGAAATATGTACAGATAAACAGAGTCCCTCAGTGCAAATGCCTAGGTGAAATCATCGCACCAACTGGAAAAGAAAAAATAGCTCAAAACACCCGTGTCCAAAAACTCAGAAGAGCATATGGGAGAACAACAGAAATTTACAACAAAAAATGTATGTCGCTCTATGTTAAGATTAAACATAATAATACTGTAATCAAGCCTGAAGCCCTATATGCCGGAGAAACTCTCACGCTTAATAAAAAAGGCGAGCTCGAGAATATCCTAAAAGAAGAGCCAAATTCAGAAGGAAAATCTTAGGACCAAGACATTCGGAAGATGGTTACTGCCTACAATCGCGGAAATCTACAGAAAAATTATATTGCGGCAGACCTCAGGAAATGATGGATAAAATTCTTTTTGGACATATTAAGAGACTCCCAGACAGCAGGTTAACCCACCAAATTCTTGAAAGAGTTGACAAACTAAAGACTTTCCTTTGGACACAACAAGTAGGGCAGACATGAGAAATGCAGAAATCCTACCAAAAGAAATTTCGGACCGGCAAATATACAGAGAAAAAATTGACAAGTGGGAAGTTGTTCCAGAGAATGAAGTACCAACTGGACGGAAGAAAGGAAGAGGATCTTTAGTGAACAGATGAAAGCATCCTGGAATCTTAGCAAGCAAATTATAAATAAAGCTTCGTTTGTTTCTAAAGGGACCAACCATTTAAAAAAATAAATAATATATATATATATATATATATATATATATATATATATATATATATATATATATATATATATATATATATATATATACTATATTACTATTACATAACTTAAGTTATTCAGTTATATAAATTTAGACACTTATCTCGACTCGAGTTTCGACTGTTGAAGGTCATTTTGAAGTGAATAACCAATTATATATTATTTTTGCATATTAAGGGTGTTTAAAACTAGTGTTCCCTCTAATTGCTGTTAGTGCTGGGCGGTCCAAAGTCCAAAAAATTAAATTAAAAATAAAAGGCGCAATTTTTTTATACTTTATATTCTAACCATAATATCAAAAAGAAAAGTAATAGTTTCGAATATTTCCAATCAAATTTCTTTTTGTCTTCTTTCTTCCGTACTAACCCACTGTTTTTAAACTCGGTTTTAATTATTTGCCCATTTGATAAATGTTATTTTATTGTCATTTATTCACCTAGGTGTTCATATTGCTCTCTGTTGATATCTTTTCTTTTAAAGGCATTCATTAGTGAAAATCCCCTTTTGCAATCCGCACTGGACTTTTGGAAGGTACCGATAATATAAAGAATAGCAAGATTAGAAAATTTCGATTGGGTTAGTAAGAAAGTTACCGTATCGTCAAATGTTTTGAAGAGTCAAAGTCTACATTCGATGAATTCAAAAGAATAATTTTGACTGTAAATCATGTGGCAACTTAATTATTCCATATCCTTGTGAATTTTAGGAACTTAGTTCCTAAATACTCCAAAATACGTATTCGTATAGAAAAAAATCCCTAATATCTATTCGTTATTCATTAATATTACATTTTCGATTGATACATTGACTAATTGTTTTTCCCTTTTTTCCGTGACGTTCTGCAGGTGTTTTTATTAAAATTTTTACATTTTTAAAATTAACATTTTTCAATATTTGAGGTTTATTAACAGCTTCTCTATGTTGTTTTTGAATAATATGTCTTTTTAAATAATCTAACGTTTCGCCAGTTTCGAAGACAAAATCAACGTCTCATAATTTAAGTGCGCGGATACTAAATTTATCTGCGCATATTTTAAAATATCACAAACACTACTGCGCATCTGCGCACCCGCGCAGCTTACAAGGTACATTGGGTAAAGCATAGTGAATTTAGCAATTCAGTATAATTAACTTAATGTTTATACCTAGATACTTTATATTTGTAACTCATTTTTCTGGTTTCTTTACAGGTGTTATGCACCTATTTAGAATATTAAATAAATAAATAAAATTTACGTGGCATATCGAACATCCAAAAGAAAAGTGACACAAATGCGAATTACTGATATCGAACAACTGTTTATCTGCCATCCGCTTTCTGGCGGACAATAATTGAATTATACCAAAAATCGGCTTTATAATAATCAAAACAACATCCTAGATGCCCAATTTTCAGTTTAAAAAATGGCGATTTTTCATCCGCCATTTTGAACTATTCTGTTGGATGTGCGATATTTCTCATGCGGGATAATTACTCTTTTGACGCCCGTTTTTTAGTGCGACAAAGGGCTGTTTTTTGCAGTATTACCACATAACTTGGGTAACGCACGCAAATATTGAATAAAAATCGCTAAGTTACATAAAAAAAATAACAATTGAATAAATAAAATGAACACAATCAAAACCTCGATATTAATAATGTGACGTGAAAGTGACAGAATTTTTCATTACAAAATAAAAATAAAAATTAAAGAAAACGTTTTAAAATTTTTATTTATATTTTATGGTGATATCGGTGATTGATGAGAGTTCTTATGACGAATCCACACCACCGGAGACTATTGAAAAAGCGAATTCTTGATTTTGCTTTCGACGCATACATATATATATATATATATATATATATATATATATATATATATATATATATATATATATATATATATATATATATATATATATATATGTATATATATATATATATACATATATATATATATATATATATATATACATATATATATATATATATATATATATATATATATTAAATATTTGCAGCATCTCATTTGCACACAATTTCATTTTAAAAACAATTACTTTTCTCTTACGTTAGAGTTTATGATTTTTTTTTACAATATACATTTGTAACTGGGTATAACAAACGGTGAATGTTGGTCATCGTAATACGATATATAAATCATCAGGGGCAAGCAATAAGTAACATTTAATTAAAGGAATCAATTCGAAAAAAAAATATCGAGACATTTTATATAGTTCATGTTATATGGTCCAATATAAACGATATCAATAATTTGCGTTTTATCTTTTTATCGGTAATGAAGGACAAAATTAATACAAAGTATGCATATTTTGTATAATAAGGAGTTAATTATTTTCTATTTATGCAAACTAAACGTAATTAATTTATAATTATCACTTACAGCATCAAATTTAAAACACATTCTCACTTTAAAAGTAATTAGTTTACTCTTAAATTAGTGTCAGAAATCAAATACAACATAATTAAGTACTTGCCGAATCAGGTAGAAATAAAACATATATAATAGTATTCCTTTTCTATTAAAAATACGGCGATTAACCAACATATTTATAAAAAAAAAATGTTTAATTTTAAATTTTATCCAACAATTTGTATTGCTGTATTTATTTTATCGTATAAATCATGGGTTTATATTGGAAACTCTCTCAAGGACGCAGTTGGAATAATTTTTATATGATTATAGTGTTGTCAATTTTACGATATTTTCATACAGAATTATTTTTTTTTAACATATATTTTGGAAAACAGGACTACAATATGATGTCTTTTATTTTTTTTAAGAATTAAAAAAAATTGATTATTCAGAGGCTTCAGTACTAGGCGTAAAACTAAGCGAGGTATAGGTATAATGAGAAAAAATGAAAAAAAAACAAAATTTTCAACTAATACAAGCTAATAAACAAAATTCACTAATGGAATCATTCTGGATAGTTTAGCGATTTTATTCCATATATTTATGATTTAAGACGATGACATGTTTTTCTTCTTATGAAAATGAAACTAAAATGTTTTTTTTTAATTATTGAAAAAAAAATTGGCCTTAGTTATTATATATTTCTTGTTGCTGCAGTTCATATGTATAATAAATATTTAGAGCTTTTGGTCTAATAAAAATATTTTAAATTTTATTTTATGAAAATATACATTCTATAAACTTTAAATATTGAAAAGTCTAAATTTTTAAATATATTTTTACACAGTTTAGCTTCAAATAATGAAACCTTTAATAAAAACATGAAAACAATTTTTCATTCACATCGTAACATCTTGCTTAGGGACTAGTATGGATTTTGCAATATACGGTTTATTAAATTTATGGCAAAACTTCCGTGCCTTTGCCTTGTCATGAATCTAATTTAGCATTAAATATTATTGGCCTAGAGAAATTTATATATTATAGCATCTATATTTTCAATGTTACTCTTTAGAAGATTAATCATATACTAGTTAAACCTAGACAGGCAATAATGAAGTAAATGCATACAAGGAGAGAAATAAGATTGGATAGATACAGACAAAATGAACAAGAAAATTATTGAAAAACATCCGTTTCCTTTCTTAATTTGGGCTAATCAAATTTAATCAATTGTTGGACCTAGGAGCCACTTATTTGGAATGTCTCAAAATTATGCTAAAATGCCAGAAATTTTGAAGAGTTTGATTGCTAGAAGATTTAAACACATTAGTTGAAAAGATAGTTTAGACAAATATATAAATTTCTTATCGAAAGTGTTTACTAGTGACTACTAGGGATCTCTTAAACATGAAGATCTCATGGAAAAAAGCAAATAATTTGTTTAAAAACAAAGTTTCAACTAATTTAAAAATTTAACTACTTTATCCAATTTTCAATGTGTTTTAACCTATTATCTACCAAAGCAAAAAATGGATTTTAGTAAAATTACCGGTTGTCCAATTTAAGAAAAAAAAAGATTTTTTTATTGCATTTTCATACTGTATTCATCGGTTCGATTAGATCGTAATTTGTGCACATTGTAACTTCACTGTTATCTTGCCATCGACAGACTAGAATCTTATTTTTTTGAATCGTATGTCGTATCGTATATGTAATCTTTCATATGTGTAATCAACAGTTTCGGTACATTAAAACGTTTCTCAGTGAGAAAACACATAAGATAATCGCAGTGAAGAAATTATCGAGAACAAAATTGATATTGTTTTGGGAACTGGTCATTTTTTAAAAACTGCAAAAGAACATCCTCCCACCTAAACCTTCTTATATTTATCTGAAGTTATATTTATCTGAAGATCCAGAGTATGGTATGTAGTTATACAAATAACCAGAAGAAGAACGACACCACATTTTGTATCCAAATTGAATTAGTTTACCTTTAATATACATTTTACAATAATGTCTAGAAAAATAAGGAACCATCTGTTCATAGATTGATAATTCATCAGACCATATATCAAATTGCAAGAATTCATGATTATTAATATTAATTAACGGACGAATCTAGAATAAAGATACATAGTTTAAATTTAATAAGTTTAATACATTTTCTTTACCTTAGTCAGTTTATTAGTTTTATCGAATTCGTTATTATTGCTAAAATGTAAGCTAGGTTCAATATTTATGAATCTTGGGAGAACAAGATTGGACCAATAATCAGAATTAGCTGGGAGTGTATGATATCTTCATATCAATAATATAACTGATCGTGGAAAAGAGGAAATTGGTAGAGAATATCAAAAAAACTAAATGGATGATGTTTCGAAAGAGAGCGGGTAAAAGGAGTGAATCGTATAAATGGGGAAGTAGTGCAATCGAGCAAGCTTCAAATACCTTGTTCTTATGTTTGGGCAAGATGTGTCCGCGAAAGATCATGTGAAATATATTTGTAAAACGGCGTGGGTGTCAGCTAACGGGTTATGGAATGTATGGAAGGAGTGCTTGACAAATAACTTTGAAACGAAAATGGTATGGAGTTAGGCTGGGTTAGGTATGGTTTTGTATGGAGCGGAAGTATGGGGAGTAAAAGAGGAAGAGAGAATTGAGAGAGTTCAACTGCAGTTATTAAATGGCCTACAATTTAGGTAGAACTACGCCGGCATACATTATGCTGCAAGAAACAAATATGCTGAAAGTGTTTTCGCAGGCAGCTAGGAGGGTCATCAAGTTTAAAAGGAAAGTGTATGGAATAGGTAATGAAAGGATTGTGAAAGAAGTGCTGCGAGTGGTAAGACTGGAAGGTGTGGGCATGCATAATGCATATTTTGTATAATAAACAAAATAGGGGAGCGAAAGAAGGAAACTGTATGAAAGCTGTGGCTGGTCATATGAGGAAATCGAGAGATTTCCTAAATCGAGAGAAATGTTTGGGAATGGACGGAAGGTGGATGAATTGGTGTATGAAAGGCTAACCGAGGTGGAGTTGCAGAGTCATCAATGGACGATCGAGGACTTACTCCCCTACTTCCTCCCAGACTACGGGAGCGTACAAGTGTTCCAACGGCTTCCATTGTACTACAAAGGAGCTAGGCTTCCGCATATATTTATTGCACGGTACAGGTGTGGGTCAGAAGAAAAAGGCAGGAAGTACTGGATGGGCACTCGCTTTAAGCTGTGTGACATATGTGGGGAAGCTAGTGACATGTGGGCGCATTTGGCAGAAAACTGTGAGGAAAAAAGCAGCGAGGAGAGAGCAGTGGTGGATGACTGGGGTTCGTGCATGACAGAAGACGGAACGGGTTGGCCCTTGGTGAAAGGGGTGGTGCAAAAAAAAATAAGGCGTGGATGCTGTCGTCGTAAAGAGGTAAAGTTTCGGTTCGTTGTTATTTGGGTGCGAAATTACTGCTTTTGGTTGCATTTTGTTTTGTTTTAGTGGGGTTTGTTAGTTTGTTTTTCTCTCTCTTAATTTTTACCTAATTGAAATTTTTTATGAATTGATTAAACTAAAAATCTTTTCAGCTCATCTTCAGTCACTATAGTTTCTAGATTAAGTTGTTGCGTATATAAATTCGATTGGTCAACGATAAATTTCAATACTTTTGCAACAAAAAAAATTGCAAATGATTCAGGTGGTGACAATTTTTTTAAATGTTGATGTAGTTCTTCACGTACGTCGTCCATAGGTTTAAAATTAGGTTATTTGCCTTATGTTATGCCTTATTCCACTTTGGTTGTCGAAATTTAATCAGAGGAGTGTAAGTACGAGTTTTTTTTGCCTGCTAGAACTAGATTGCTTTGGTACAGATTTATCACTATTACAAGGAGTAAATTCCAAGGAAATCTCTACTAATACTAAGACTGCTAAGAAGGGAAACCCTCTAATTCTTGTAAAGCACTTATATCTTCATTCATGAGTATGTCATCTTCATCTAAATCATCTTCATTAGTCACATAATTCAAATTAGTACACGGAAAAAAGTACACTCTAAAAATTACATTTTAAATAGTAGCAGCGGCCTTACGAATACAAATTTGTAGAGATTGCAGTCGCATACTGTAATTTTTAAAACTTATTTACTAATAATACCAGAAACTGTAATTTAAAAATAGCAATTGATAGTTTTTACAGTTTCAATTTCGTAAAGCCGATGCTACTATTTAAACTGTATTTTTTAGAGTGTACTTTTTTCCGTGTAGGCGCTAAAACCACAGCAATGTCAATATTATTATTGCCATCCTACTAATTGTCAATTATGTTGGCCAATTCTTCCATTGTTACCACTTTCCGTACCATACTTTATTCAGGTAATTAACAATTTTATAAACAACAATGTTAGTATAACTTTTATAAATAAATATGTAAAAATATTTTATAAACTTACTTATTGTGAGATCTTTTCTCGAATCGCAGATTACAGTAATAAATATTATGTAACATAGATATAAGAAATTTTTGTTTGGTATTAAATATCATTATTTTATAAATCGACTAGGTATAACGAAAAATGTATAGAATATATTGAGGTTAATCTCACAGAGCACGCGAATAACACATAATCAACCATCTTCGTAGCAAAAACATACACTTAGCACTATGTATACAATTAGAGTCAAAACACCCCGAAGAGTAAGTATTCTTCTTTCAAACACTCGGTGCCGTTTGAGTTTTTAAATGATTTATATAATCCAGACACCAGGCCAAAATATGCATTCGTTAATCGGTGTTTTTTTCCGAATCCGAGAGAAGACAAATTAAGACACTAAAAAATAATTACACATATAGGTACTGACCGTCCATTGTCCCCTAAGTCCGCATCGTCTAGTACTATTGCTAAAGTTATCCTTATAAATCAAAATGCCCAATCTGTCGGTAATGCGATAGATAGAATTGAGTATATGCTTGAAAAGTAAAATCAATGCAAATTCCTAGTTATAACCGAGCATTGGCAGAACACGGATCAACTTGAATTATTAAGAATTAACAACTACGAACTGGCTTCCCATTTCTGTCGAGAAAAGGGAGAACATGGGGGATCGACCATATACTGTAAAAAAAGAACAACATACAGAATCAGACGTGATATTAATACTATTGCAGAGAAGCATATTTTTGAAGTCTCCGCCATAGAAACAAAAATTAACGTAAAGGTACGTATCATTATAAGCCGTTATTATATTCATTAAAAAAAACTTATTATTTGTTAGTGGCGCTCTAGCCACTAACAAATAATAAGTTTTTTATAATGAAAGTACATGAACTCCTGGAATATCTTTCCAAAGAGGCCACTGGATTTGTAATAGCTGGAGACTATATTATAAATATCTTGAAAAGCTCAAGCACAAGCTATCAATTCTTGTCTCTGCTTGAATCCTTTAATGCGGTTATGGCCTCAAGGGAAATAAGCTACCTTGATTCTGGTTCATGCCTTGATAACTTAATTGTAAGAATTAATACAACATACAGCGTTGTGACCAGGGACCACCATATCTCCGATCATTATGCACAAATACTCAGCATGGATTTTGATACTGAAGTAGTAGCCGCGACCACAAAATACGCAAGATTTTTCAATGAAGAAAATATGAACTTTTTTAAGAGATTAATGGAGTCAGCTAGTTTGGACGATTTACTAGAAATCGATGGTAATGAAATCGACAGCCAGTGGAACTTCTTCATGGACATCCTCCGAGAGAACTTCGAGGAAGCTTTCCCTAGAATTCCTATCTCTAACTCTAAACGAACATCTAAATGATCAGCAAACACTAACCGGCATTTGGTGCAGTTGTAAAATGACCTGCAACTCTTTCAAATGTCAAAGTTCACAACCCAGCAGTTAAAAGTATTTACAATAACATTCGTAGAAGATATATCAAGTTACTTAGGAAAGATGAAAAAGACTCTTTTAAAAAACAAATTGAAGTGTCATCAAATCGCCAAAAAACCACATGGAATATAATTAACCACAATGAGGACCAATGGACAAGTGCCAACAACGTAAACATTTTTTTCGCAAACACTCCTAAAAACCTAGCAGACTCTAAATAATACGGACTATAAAGATGATATAGTGATGACTTCCACAAAATCTATATTTTTAACACCAGTTAGTAAGGATGAACTTTATAATACCATCATGAATTTACAAAATAAAATAAGTGAGGGCCATGAGGAAATTTCCTTCAAAATTTTAAAAAGTGTGCTCTCATATATCCTCCACCCACTTGAACATATCATAAACAACTCCTGGAAAATGGGCAAATTTCCGGAGTTAAAAAAAAAGTTAAAAATTGGACTGATAACCCCGTTATAAATAAAATATATATAAACCATAAATCGGGAGATAAAGCTGACATAGGTAACTATAGACCCATAAATGTTTTGCCGATGTTTTCGAAAGTTTTCGAAAGACTTATGTGTGAAAAATTACTCTCCTTCTTCAAGAAACAAGACATAATAAATAACCAACAACACGGATTTATAAAAGGAAGGAACACGGACTCGGCCTGCTATGAGTTCGTTAGCGACATAATACACCATTTAGAATCACGTTATATCCCTGTTGGGATGCTAATGGATCTCTCTAAGGCATATGACCTGGTTGATCATGGTGTATTGCTGAGTAAACTGTCAAAGTATGGTATCAGAGGAGTGGCATTAAATTGGATTAGTTCCTACTTAAAAAATAGAACACAAAGTACTAAACTGAATACTCCGCATGGATTCGTTAATTCCAATTTAAGGACCGTAAATTTGGTAATACCACAAGGTAGCACAATAGAACCTCTACCTTTCACAATATCCTTAAATGACTTATCTCAAACGGTCATCATTCCGCAACATACTATGATTAACTACGCGGACGATACGACTGTTCTTGTAACCAATAAGTCTGTGGAAGACATTAGTCAGAACACTAAGTTAGCAATGTCGGCTATGGTGGCATAGTTTACCGATAACAAATTGTTAGTAAACAAAGATAAAACCCAGACAATTATATTTCAAACTAGTAGATGCCCTTCGAAGAAATTATCCGGAAGAAATTTAATGTGAAGACGAGATGATAAAGGTTCAACAATCAGTAAGGCTTCTAGGACTGCTCATCAATAATAAGCTAGGTTGGACATCTTATATCAGGCATGTCAGCAAGAAGCTCAACAAAGCAGTTTTTGCTTTGAGAACCCTCCGTCAATATACAGATGATGAAGTCTTACGGCTGGTGTATTTTTCTAATTTCCATTCGCATTTAAGATATTATAATATATTCTCGGGTAATGGTACAAATATAAGGTTTTTAGGGTACAAAAGCAAGCTATCCGGATTTTACACAATTTGCAGTACCGGGAAACATGTAGGGGTGTTTTTAGAAGAGCAAATATACTTACAACTATAGGAGTCTACATTTATGAAAGTATTCTGTTTATTTACGGACATAATAACTTATTCGTAGGTTTCCTACCCTGATTTGCCCTGTTTCTCCCTGATTTTCCGAAACACAACCTAACAATGACCCAAAAAACCCACAAAAAACTCAAGTAATTATTAACAATAAAAGTTTACTCTAAAATGTATTACTGAACTTACAATAAAAAAATAACAAGTAGCATTACATATTTGCGCGTTTATAAATGGACCTGGTAGCCAGTTTCAGTGAACGATGATTCGCTCTAATTAAAGCCCCAGCATAAATAGTGCGATCTAATAGCGCATCTCTTGTGTCCACTTTCACAACATAAACTAACGACTTAATCCGTCCCAAAAAAAATATCTAAGGGAATGATATCCCGGAGATCTCGGTGGCCAAGAGCTCTTCTGCCAATCCAGCGATCCCCGAAATGGGTATTTAGAAAATTTCTCACAATATCTGCATAATAAGCAGGTTCTCCATCATATTGGAAGATAATGCGTCGTTGAATAATCAAAGGTACTTCGTCCAATATTTCCTCCAAATGGTCTTCCAAAAAATGCAAATAACCTTCCCCAGCAAGACGGCCATCCAATACAAAAGGACCAAACAATTGATCATTTAGAATGCCGCACCATACATTAATACTAAACCGATGTTGGAAATTGTGTTCTTGCGTGGCATGAGGGTTTTCGTCCGACCATTGATGATTATTGTGGCAAATGTTAATTCCATCTCGAGTAAAATGAGGTTTATCAGTAAATGCATAAACAAAATGCATTTTAGTAATCTTCTACCTTCACAAATTGTAGTCTTAATGGATATTCGCCCTCTTGGAGATTTTGTACTTTCTAGAGATGAAAAGCGTTTAAACCTTGCCGTTTTAATGTTTGCCAAATCATTGTTTGCTGAATTTCAAATTGTATTGCAATGCGCTTTGTACTTACCCCTGCTGGATTGTTTTCTACAACATCCAGAATATCTTCTTCAAATTCCAAAGCGAGCACTTGCTGTTTTTCAGAAACAATACGAATATTCCAGTCTTGCTAGTTCGTGTAAAAACAGGTTGAAACACTTGCCCATTAGGAATTCGGCTTAGGTAAAGAATACGGGATTTTTTTTAAAGTTAGTGTTGCGGATATTTAACATGGTGTAACTGTTGTTAATCGTCTTTGGTACTCTTTAACTAAGATCCGGAAGCAAAAATTAAGCTTCTACGTTGCCTACGTTGGTTCAATACATATTCGTGTTTTTGTTGAGAATAATTGTTGACATTTTCAAGATGACAGATAGTAGATGCGAACGCAACTAATTCGACGTTGCCACATATAACATATATACAATCTTAAGCGTCGTATTGAAGTTGCATTCATATTGCAACGAACAGCCACGCCACAAACAGCCACATTATCTCGAGTTAAATATTGAAGTGTCCTGGATATCCACCAGATTCTGCAAGACGAAAACGTCAAGAATTTGGTTGAGTGGAGATTGATCCCGGCCGAGGGGTCCTATAAATGCTCCAAGTGCAAAAACGTCCTCTTGAAACTGTGTCGGGATACTTCAAGGTTGATTGCTTTTTTGGTACCTACTTATCAACGCCAACACCATAGAAATTGCATGCACATTGTAGTGGAAAGACTTATTTCAGAGAAATATTTGGGTTTTTGTAATAAAAAAACTAAATAACTGACGTGTATGACTAGTCACATAACTGAGAATGTAGGCGATGTAGCCGATATAGAATGGTGAGGCAGGCGATGTAGGCGAATTGAATGTAGGCGATATAGACTCTAAAAAAGTGTATTGATATTTTGATATGCATATTATTCTTTAAAAAATAATAATAAACGGGGCAACGTCGCCATAGTTGCGTTTGCATCCTTGTACTTTCCAACCTAATTAGGTTGGGTTATTATCCGCCGCGAAGTGGGCAGATATATCGCGGCAGCGCGAACTCTCGATCTAATATAGGACAAATATAACCTAATTTTATCCTATCCTAAGTATCAATAACTTGATATGCATATGGGATAATATTTTTTTTAATAATAAACGTGGCAACGTCAAGTTAGTTTATTATTAGTATACAATTGGATATCCAACCTAATCTAGCCGGGGCTAAACCAACGGTCCTTGCCACATTGTCCTATATTAGATCGAGAGTTCGCGCTCATTCAACCGCGATATAGGTTGGATACCTTAATTAGGTTGGATATATAATATAGGTTGGATATATTAGTTGGGTCAGCGTTGGCAAATTTAATTTTGACAACATATAAGTTATAAGTTCTGAGTCACATGTTTGTGTAAAGTATATAAAAAATTGGCCTCCAGAAATTATTTGTCTATTATGAATATTCAGAATATTTTAAGAGATCCCGACTAAATAATTCAAAAATTACTTGAATGGAAATTGATACCAGCCGAGTTGGTTAAACCAACGGTCCTTGACACATTGTCCTATATTGCTGTATTGTTTTGCGCTGCCGCGCAAACTCTCGATCCAATATAGGACAATGTGGCAAGGACCATTGGTGGCAAGGACAATGTGGCAAGAGCACATACGCGCGGCAGCGCGAACTCTCGATCTAATATAGGACAATGTAGCTAGGACCGTTGGTTTAAACCCGTCTAGATTAGGTTGTCCGCCGCGAAGCGGGCAGATATACTCAGACCACTTACGCGCGGCAGCGCGAACTCTCGATCCAATATGCGACAAAAATAACCTAATTTTATCCTAAAAAAAGTACCCTTGATACTTTGATATGCATATGGGATAATATTATTCTTTAAAAAAAAATCATAAACGTGGCAAGGTCGAGATAGTTGCGTTTGCATCTACTGTCTGTCATCTTGAAAATGTCAACAATAATTTTCAACAAAAACACAAATATATTTATTGAACCAACGTAGACAACGTAGAAGGTTAATTTTTGCCTCCAGATCTTAGTTAAAGAGTGCCAAAGACGATTAATAACAGTTACATCAGGTAAAAAGCCCGCAACACTAAGTTTAAAAAAATCCCGTATTCTTTGCCTAGTCCCAAACTCCATATCAGGGATTTTTATAAACTCTTAAAACAACTAGAAGTGTCACTTTTTATGACATTTACTTAACTAATATTTTATTTCAAATTGGCATTTGCGACAACGTTGTCAAATTTAACGTAATTAACTTTTTTAAATGAAAAACCTAATTATCTCTGAAGAAAATGAAAATCGGACTTGAACATATCAGCTTCATTTGATAATTTTTGATTCCTGGACATGTCTTTAAAATATTTCCATTTCCTCCCGAATCACTGTATACATATATATATATATATATATATATATATATATATATATATATATATATATATATATATATATATATTATATATATATATATATATATATATATATATATATATATATATATATATATAAATATATATATATGTATATATATATATATATATATATATATATATGTTGTATTTGAGGTTTTCGCGGATAGAAACCTGTGTTGTATTGTTTTCTCGGGGATTCCGCGTTGATGCTGAGGGTTGGCTCCGAAAAGAACCGGATTCTCGACGTTTCGGCGAACTAACATTCGCCATTCTCAAGAGATATATGCGTCCGTACGGGTCAACCGTTCGACGCATACTCATAAGTACATAAGTATGCGTCGAACGGTTGACCCGTACGGACGCATATATCTCTTGAGAATGGCGAATGTTAGTTCGCCGAAACGTCGAGAATCCGGTTCTTTTCAGAGCCAACCCTCAGCATCAACGCGGAATCCCCGAGAAAACAATACAACACACACATATATATATATATATATATATATATATATATATATATATATATATATATATAGATATCCTAAAAAATATAGCATCGAATGTCTAATAATTACATTTATATTTGATGTTATGAACAATAATTAGAAAATAATTATTGTCAGTTTTTCTTCACTGTTATCTATCATCAATAAGAATTATATTCTTTTAATTATGACAAGCAGTATAATTGCGGCACTGTTACATTGTGTAAGTTAAACAAAAACCTAGAGCGACACCGGCCAAAGCAATTTATCGTTTTTTTGTAATTTATCATTAAATATTAATTTTTTGCTAGTTTATTCCACTTAAAGAAAGATTCTCTTTATTATAAATTATATTGTTTATTACCTAGTCGTTAAATCTTAATTTAGGAGAAGGATTTATATTCGCAAGTTAAACCTTAATTTTATCCGCGAGTATAATTAACACAAGCTTTCATTCAATTTTGATTTTACCAGTTAAATTCAAAGAAAAGTTCCATTTTCCGTGTTTTTTTTTACGAGAGGCAAGTCGACCGGTCATGATTGTGTTGTTGCCATGACAACAATAAAATTGTTGTTGTTTAGTAGTTTCAATTGTTTTCAATGTTTAATTAATTTGTGTTTTGTTATTTAAAAATGGATATCTCAGGAGAGTACTTGTTAGATGGTTACTGAATTGAGGAAATATTACTTCCGCATAAATCAAGAGAATAATATAAAAAAATTATTCTAGTAACATTTTTTGTGATTGGCGATTAAACAAGAATATCAGATAAGAGGAATATCAAGTTAACGAGAATACCGAGACCGAGACCTAAATTGTCAACATTTAAGGTTGTGTTTACGGAGCCTTTAAGTGAGTTATTTTGATGCGTTGCCGTGGAAACTTTTATTTGCACCAGTGAATATTTTTTTTGGAGCACGTTTTTCAGTACGAGAAATGCCACTTTTGGTTGTTTTACCACATAACTTGGGTAATGTATGCAAATATTCAATATCCCTAGGTTACATTAAAAAACAATTAAATAAATAAAATCAACACCTCAATCAAAACACAATCAAAACCTCAATACTAAAAAAGTGAGGTGAAAGTGGCAGATTTTTTTTTTCTTTATAAAATAAAAATTAAAGAAAAAGTTTTAAAATGAGTGTAAATTCTATGGTGATACCGGAGAGATCTTATGACGAATCCATACTACCGGAGACAATTGAAAAAGCAAATTCTTCATTTTTGATTCTATTTGTAATGGATTTCCAAATATCCTAATATCTATAGCTTTCCGCCCAACAGGGAACCGTAACCAAACAAATGAAGAATGTCAGAAACCCGTCACCACAGTATACCTACCATATGTTCATATATCAACTGAGAGAATCGCCAGAATCCTAAAAAGACGCAACATCGACACCATTTTCAAGACAAACCAAGAAATACTGACACGTGAACATTCTACGTACAATTTTCCGCGAGAGAAACATTTATTCTCGAAATTCAGGCCACAGACACTCAAGTATTGGCCTTGTGATTTGTTGATCGTCATGGTAAATGCAAGACGAATTGGAAATTGAATTGGAATTAAAAGAGTGTTCATAGATATAGGCAACCCAATGTACGCAATGTCAATTTCCGTTAGTTTGAAATGTGGCACGGGTGGGCGCTGAACGTATGAGCACGTAGTAGCATCTCTCAACGAATCGTAAACCAAACGCACGTGTGTGTTATCAATCATAACTTATCATTAATCGCGGACTGTTACATACGTGTGTGTTATGATGTATTTACATAGTCGACGAACTGTACAATAATGGGCATTTACAATAGTGATCGTAGATAAAATGATTTATATAAAGCAAACTCCGAATAAAGTATTTAAACCTATGATTTTTTTTACTAAATCAGTCGTTGGAGATCTACCAATTTAATCTAAGTATAGTCTTCTTAATAATATAATTATAAATTTGCCGAATTCAAAAACTTAAAAGCAAATTCGGCAGAAAAAATGCAATCTCCCTTTTACACCACAAGATTCATGTTTCCAACAAGAACAAATTTTGCACTGGTACCATTCTAGATTGCTGCTACAGTAATAATTATTGCATACTACACATTTATCCTGTTCACTTCCTCTTGTATTTATATCCTTATTTTTTGCTTGTGAGAATACTATATTATCGTCAGAATCTTGTAAAGTATCTGAATCTGTTTTAGATTTCTAAGTAAGCGCTTAGATTTATGCCTCAACGACATACCAACAAAGCCACAAACAAAACTTGCCCTTTACGCCGAGGACACTGCCATTTACAATCACTCACACAGCGCCATCACTGCACACAAAAAGTCCCAAATTCATGTTGATCAAATCATTAAATTCTTTAAACTTTGGAAAATTACATTAAACACTCAAAAAACGGAAACCATCACTTTTACACGAAAATACACCAACACAAAATTTATTTACCCACCAAAAATTGACACACACCAAGTACCCCCTAAGAGGGCGGTAAAATACCTGGGTGTATATTTAGATTCACGACTTTGCTACAAGACACACATAAAAAACACCATCAAAGGAGCATTTGCAACACTAAAGTCCATCTACTCCCTTATGAACAAAAATAGTCATTTATCAAAGGAAAACAAAATTTTATTGTATAAAACCAATATTCGGCCAGTTTTAGTATATGCAGAACCGGCTTGGTGCAGTGCTGCCAAGACCAACCTGTTGACTCTTCGGCGGTTCCAAAACAAGTGCCTGAGAATGGCCTTGAACAAGGACAGATACAGCAAAGTTGATGACTTATACGAAGAAGGACAGATATCCAGATTTACTGAGTACATTTACGAACATTCTCAAAAATTTTACAAGACGCAGACTATCAAACGACATCCGAACAGACTAGTACGAGACCTGACAAACATACGACGACATAATATACAAATCATTTTAAAACACAAACTCCTCTATCAGAACCAATTTTTGCCAATTTTTGAGGATGAATCAGAGAGTGAATGACATCGAAATTTATTAAAATTTTTAGTTATTGGTCTCAACTTAAGATGGTTTAACTGCCGTATTAAAATTTTAATGAAATTGTAATTATTTTGCTTTGTTATTTTTTTTTGGTACATCTTATTGCTATTTTAATATGACTTTCAACGAATATGTAATTAAGAATTTTTAACCAAACATGTTAACGACGTACAGTTGTATTACAATTGGCATGTTAAACCATGAAAATAGTTGTATAACCGGAGTCGCAGAACTAAAACTTGAAATTTAGAGATTCATACTATTAATTAAGTAGGTACTCTTGAGAGAAGAAATGTTTGTGTATTATAAATTTATTTTATGATTTCAGAACAATTTATCAATAAACAAATTTGAAATAGAAAATAGAAATAGATAAACGCCTTTCAATGCGGGAGACCCGGGTTCGAATCCTGGTCGGGGAGACAACAACTAGGGCGGTTTTCACTAACCTTCCGGGTTGCCCACCCTGAATGATTGTAAAATATGCGATACCGGGGTGGCGCATACTAAAAGCCAAGGTGGAATAGGGGGTTTAGTGAGAGCTTCCCCCGAACCACAGGGTACAGTGGTGCAGCCAGCCTGTTTCATATATGTTAAATATCATGTGCAGCGGAAAACAATATCTGGTGTAAATATCTGTAAGTTTTTCAAAGAATGTGTATACGTTCGTTTTAATAAAATAAGTTGCTCTGGAGAGTGAGGTACATACAGAGCAATCATCGCTTGCGCCTTGATAGCCCTTCCACTTATTTTCACAAACATAATTAGCTTCTGCATAATTAAATGCCAGTTTTTTCAGCTTTCAAATACTCTGCTAGCAAACCCTCTTGTTCCACAGTAAAAACACATTATTACCTGTATTAGGAGTAGGTTTGTAAGATAATTGACCTGAAGAGTTTAGATTCTTGACTATTTTAGGTAAGTTAGCTCTTCACATTAGGATTTTCAAGCAAAGGGAAGTTTTATTTTTAGACTGGCCTTTCTCGATTACTTCACTAACAGCTTCATATATTGTAGATGCTACGGGTCTTTTACGTTACCATCTTTGGTTTCGAGTTTTCAGATGTTTTCTAAAGGAATACAGTCTAGTTTTATCAATTATCCTAATAAAATATTTAAATTGTCCATAAAATGAATTATATTGATTGAAGCCTTGAACATAACATATCCTCTCAATAAATATAACCTCAAAAACTAGTACGAAATTAAAGCTTCGCCGACAAAATATTTATGTTACTGGAAGGCCTAATATATTCATACAATTATAGTATAATCATATCGGTGTTAATTTTTGTACCAGTAGCTATCGGAAAGCAAATATAATGAACTTAAAAACTTACTTTTTATGCACGAAATCTTCAACACTATGCACCTTCGCTATTTATTTTCTATGAACTGTCAACTTTCTGTGGGTAATAGCTGGCCAGTGCTGCTATTTAAAATTACAATTTTTGCTTCATTAGTTCAAAAACTTCGGAGTGAATGACGGCCCTTCCAAAACATGGCTCTTTCATGCCACTCTTCCCCTACAAAACTGAATTTACAGAAGTAGTTCTAATAGCAATAACTCGAAAACTTAGATTGATATAGATATATTAAAAACTCCTTCCGATCTATAAAGACTATAGAGTTTTCTATAGAAAACATTTGTTCACTTTTGTCTCTACATGGTCGTTAGTCTTGACACTGGATTTCTTTTAAGCAAGGAAATATTTTTTCTAACGTAATGTAACTTGATATGACTTTTAGTAATTTAATGTTGTTAAGTGTCTGCCATAGATCTATGAAGGTCGGAGTATAAGTCATCACCAAAATCTACAATCTAAGTGTTGAAAGTACGATTCTAGGTGTGAAATCAAGAGTTACAAACGTTTATAAATGGGTGTTACAATATTTGATAAATTGGCGTTTGTAACTAAGGCTTATAAAAGATCTTTTTACTGTTAGCTAAGCGCATGCGCGTCTGTCATGTTTAAAAGGCGGGAATATGGAAGTTTCGGGCACATTTTGTTATTTTTACTGATAATACGTTAAAAAGTGCCCGAAAAACATGGCAGATATTGACCGTTGCTCACAAAAATTTTTTTAGCTATGAAAGGTTTATTAAAAGAAAGTCTTTGTAGCAACAGCTAACTTTCTTTGTCTTGGTTATGTTATTTTTCAAACTGGAAAGTAACAATGTCAATTCTCCAATTATGTAGTTTGTAAGGCTTGTTTGATCATATTCGTAACTCAATAACATAAACTACTTTGCTTGTGGATTTGACCATCTTGAGGGTTACTAATATTGTGTCTTGATTTTATACTACTTATTTACTTAAAGAAATGGTATAAAATATATTTCTAACATATCGGCTTTATTAATTTGAAATTAATAATTCAGGGGAGCCATCTTCAGGGAGTATATAAGATGTTATGTTAATACTTAGAAATATAAACAAAATCTCTCTTATCCTGTCATATGTCGACTGTCAAAGTGTTCTGTGGTCATCTTGTCTTATTCATGTAAGTGGTCATGTTTGTCATTTTCCAACTCGCGTCTAGGTGTAAACAAATCTTCATGAACCTTATCGTAAAATATGTCAAATATTTTCCAACATCAAGTGTCTAATTGTGAATTCTGGTAGGTTTTAATAGCGTTCCATCTCGATGTACATATTTCAGTTTCTCCAGGTAATCAGTTTTCCACTACTTAGAGCGCACATGTAATATTTTCATCACTGTTTCAGGATTAAGAGAGTGCTGTGTTTCTTTTATTTGCTATGCTAATTGAGAGTTAGGATCCATGATGCCAATTTCTGAAAGATGCTCCTTCAGTCTCACTTTGAAGTTTCTAATAGTACAGCCAAGATATTCATCGTTGCAGCCACCATATTCAAGTTAATAAACTCCGTTTTGTTCGTTCTGTTCTATGTTGTCTTTGTTATCAAAAACCAATTGTGTTGTTGGTTTCTAGTGCAACTTTTGATCCTCTTCTTTGCAGAGCACGTTAAAGTCTGAAACTGAAATTTGCGTTAGGGTCATGTAATTTTTTGTCTCTTCTCTTCTTTTCTTTTTATTGAAGTTGTCTACTATTTCTGGAACAAGTTGTTACGGGAAACCATTTAAGGAAGGTATTTCTGTTCGATCCTTGATAAGTATTCTGGCGCCTCTGTGTATGAAGCTGTTGTAGACTCCTACTTTATGTATTCTGTGGTGATGCTTGTGTGTGAGGGTTTTCTTTATATGTTAAATTCAAGTGTGTTACTTCTTAGTTAGATGTTGAGGTCTAGGAAGTTAATTATCCCGTCATGGCTATGTTTGCTGTGAATTGCATTTCTGTGAAGTTTGTTAATGGACTCAACAAAGTTGTTAAAGCCTTGTTCTGTGCTCGAGCAAATCCCAAATATGTCGTCTAAATACCTATTGTACTGCGTTAAATAGTATTCATACTTATTATTCCCGACGGTCTTCTTTTCTGGATGATTCAACTCGATTAAGACAATATGTGTAAGTTATATTGAACGTCACATTTGGTAACATCAACGTCAGTTCATTAGTTTATTGTTTACGTATTTTTTTAGTGACTTTTAAAACTTTTGTCGCCGTAACAGATTTTTTTTTCATGATAGTTGTAAGCCGTAGCAACTGAAGTCACTTCGTTAAATATAGCAACTTTCTCTTATGAACGTTGGCAGCTGCTCATTTCTAATGTCACTCTTTCAGATATAGTAACTGTAACTTCAGACAATTAGTAACATACAGCACTAATTGCAAAATATACTATTAACAAACTTTACAGTTACTTTGACAGTTTTAAGATCATTTGAGAAGAATGAAATATTAGAAAAATATTTTGTGAGCATTGTGAACATTGTGAGCATTTTTATTTTGCATTTCTCCTCATTTTCCACACATAGCAACCTAAGCGTCACAAAAGTTACGCATCTTGCAGATCTACTTACTTTCCAAGATACAACTTCACGGTAAACACACTAAATCATGTGTCGTTGAAAGCGTCACTAGTGTCACGCACCTGAAATAGTTATTTACATTGGAGTGCGGAAACATTGATTTTACAATGCAACATCTCGTTTTCAGCTCGAAATTATTATTATGTATAAAATTTTTTGGCCGACAATTATTATTTAAGAAACAAATAGATTTACATTAATTACAATATTGGAAATTATTTAATTTTTTAATGTTGGTACTCACAAACTTGGACATTTTTACTAATTCAAATTTATTAGTTTGGTTATGTCATTTTTAAAAATGTCAGGTGTAAAGTAGCGTTTTTTTAACTAGATTTTATTGTCTTATACTTAATTTATTTTGTAAGTGTCAAATGTGTTAAAAAGTTTTTCAAGTTTGACAAAATTGTCAAGTGTTAAAATTTACTGGTCACTTTACCCCATCGTAGCCGTACTTTGCAACATTGTACGTAAAAATCTAGTTTCGCTGGACGTATACACGATGTCAAAGCTAGCTTTACAATTCAGGAGGCAAAAATTAATTATACAATTCTATCCTCAACAACTATTCTACTATTAGTAACTATTCCATTCTTATCAACTATTCCATCCGCAACTACTATTCCATCCCAAAATATACGATCCACATATATTAGTAGGTATTAAACCTAATCGTTAAAAACTATGATTGCTGATCTCCTATTGCAGTTATTTCCACCGACAACTGCGTCAGGCAAAATAAAAATAAAAACATGCTTTTTATTATGATTTATTTACTACGGTCTGGACGGTTCAAGGGGATGGAACCGATGTACTTACTAAGTGGTCATGTGCCTAGCCTGTTACATTGGAAACATCTCTTGAACCGTGAATGAATTAAAAATAAGTAAACTATGATTCCTGTTGATGTGCGCAAAATTATATAAAAGGTAGGATATGAGAAACAATTCATTCTAGTACGTTTAGAAAAGACTGATCTTAAAATTTTTGGCCAATGCACGTAGCTACAGCAGCTATAATTAGAGTAATAGTCCAGTCATTTAAGCTTAAATTAGGTAGGAATCTCGGAATTCGAGATACCCAGCTGTAAGTCTGTAAATACTTGTATATTGACACCCTAAAAGTTGTCACAAAACCTACATATGGTAGGTTTATGGTACCATATGTAGGTTTTGAGACAACTTTTAGGGTGTCAATATACAAGTATTTACAGACTTACAGCTGGGTATCTCTATTTCCGAGGTGAACTTACTATAATGACTGGACTATCACTTTCTAAAACAATTAAAACGTATTAATCGAGACAAATAATGTGCGCAACGACTTTTCAAAGGCATTTTGTGATAAAGTAGCGGTTGTCGTAAAGAATATTAAAGTTGACACAATAAAAGCAAAGAATATTTCCTCTCTTGGCACTCGCTGTCGCAAGAAAGAGAAACGCTTACCGACCTATAGAACATGGTTCAATAACTCCCTGAAAATGCCAAGGGATTTTACAACGAATTATTCGTGCAAGAGACATTGGGGATCGTGAAGGAGAAAGAGATGTGAAATAATGGGGAGAAGCTGACACTGAGTGGAACGGAGAATGTAAAATAATGGTTGGAATTTCTTAATTTGCTTGGTTTACATTTTTGCTGAATCGGGTTTTTTATACAATCATCTAAGTTATATACACTGAATAAAGTTCACTGAATTTAAGTTTACTTGAAAATGACCCACAACCGTCGAACTAGAGTCGTGTGAAATGTAGACATTTATTTAACAGTGACTAACAAGTTAGGTAATATTTTTACATATTAAGTGGGGTTAAAATATAGTGAATTTATCAATTCAGTGTAAGTATGAATTACCACGTAGTAACGGTCGCAACCATCGTATTCATTTATCCATAATTTTATATAGTCTTCATTCAAGGGCTGATGTTTGCATGTTTCACTGCACTTCTAAAATGGTAACAAGCCTGATGGTCGTTTGAGGCATAGAACTTATGATAATTAAACAGGTTTGTTCAAACAATTGCATAAACTATTTAATATTTTCATTTTAATGTAGACTAAGTTTGTTTTTTAAATATAAAATAAAGTCAACTGCCGAAACCGATTTTTTTTTTCAATTTTCCAAGAATTGTTTTTATTTCCAAATTTTGATAGTTAGATGGTTTTGTTTTTCAACTCTTCAATTTCGCATTTCATAAAATCATTTAGAAAATTTTGATATGAAGCTGCATTAAAAATGTTAAACCAAGACTAAACTTGTACTACATTACAAACAAAAATATATTAAAGCTTAAATTATTCCATAACGAAATACATCAAAGCTAAATTAAATTGAATCATGAGAAAAAATTCCATTGTTGAATGTATTCATTGTTGTATAGTTTTACGTTGAATTTTCTTTATTTGAAAACTCAGTAAATCTGAATTATTTGCAAATGTACAATGTACAACAGAAGAAAAATATTTATCTTTCTAATTAGTTCGTCTGGTAAAACTCAATTTCAAGCTTATAATTAATGTCAGAAATTAATTATTTTTTAAAGTGAAAATTATGTACAAAGAAAAACAATTGAGTAATATGCTTAGTTTTTGCGGTTTTTCTTAAAACACTCTTGTTAATAATTCATTGATAATCCTTTAATCATATTAAGAAGATATAACTTTTCTAATATCAATGATGACAAGACTAGACAGGCCAGACTGGACAGACAAGACTGAACACACAAAACTGGAAACAAGACTGGATAAACAAGATTAAACAGAGAAGACTGGACAGACATGACTGGATAGACAAGACTAGACAGACAAGACTAGACAGACAAGACTAGACAGACAAGACTAGACAGACAAGACTAGACAGACAAGACTAGACAGACAAGACTAGAAAGACAAGACTAGACAGACAAGACTAGACAGACAAGACTAGACAGACAAGACTAGACAGACAAGACTAGACAGACAAGACTAGACAGACAAGACTAGACAGACAAGAGTAGACAGACAAGACTAGACAGACAAGACTAGACAGACAAGACTAGACAGACAAGACTAGACAGACAAGACTAGACAGACAAGACTAGACAGACAAGACTAGACAGACAAGACTAGACAGACAAGACTAGAGAGACAAGACTAGACAGACAAGACTAGACAGACAAGACTAGACAGACAAGACTAGACAGACAAGACTAGACAGACAAGACTAGACAGACAAGACTAGACAGACAAGACTAGACAGACAAGACTAGACAGACAAGACTAGACAGACAAGACTAGACAGACAAGACTAGACAGACAAGACTAGACAGACAAGATTAGACAGACAAGACTAGACAGACAAGACTAGACAGACAAGACTAGACAGACAAGACTAGACAGACAAGACTAGACAGACAAGACTAGACAGACAAGACTAGACAGACAAGACTAGACAGACAAGACTAGACAGACAAGTCATCATTGATATCATGGTTTGATACGAACAAACTAATAATAAATAATGACAAGACTAATACTATCATTTTTAAAACCAAAAGAGATACGAACCAGTACCCTCCAAGATTACAAATTAATAATGAAGACCTCGAGGTACAATATTCCATCAGGCTCCTTGGACTATTTATAGATCAATCGCTTGATTGGACGACACATACTCTCCGTGTCACAAAACGTCTGAACAAGGCAGTTTTTGCATTGAGATGTCTTCATAGGTATATGGACACTGCAGGTCTTAGGATGGTGTACTTTGCGAATTTTTATTCCCACTTAAAATTTGGTATTATGTTTTGGGGAAATAGTATCCACATCAGAAGCATCTTTAGAATACAGAAGGAAGCCATTCGTATTCTGAACAATCTACATTACAGAGAATCCTGCAGAGGCCAGTTCAAACTTGCTAATATTTTAACAACAATAGCTACTTACATTTATGAGTCTATACTTTTTGTTTTGAAACATAGACATTTATTTGGGAACTTTAACAAACCTAATCTAAGGAGTACCAGATTCTGTAACGAAGTCTTTCAGCTGCCCCAGCATAGGCTGACGCTAACTGAAAGAAATACACCGTACAGCAACATGAAAATGTACAACGTACTACCAAGGAGGATTAAACAACTAGTGAATGCAAACCTTTTCAAGAAAGAATTGTATAAACTCCTAGTTGATATAGAACCGTACAATATCGAAGAATTCTACTTAAGAGTAAATTACCAAGAACATGTTAATTAAATATACTATTTTCTTTTTTTTTTTTTTTATGACACATTTCATTTAGAACATTTTTTTGTATTCTTAGATAATGAAATAAACTTATTTTGATTTTGATTTGATTTGATTTGACTAGACAGACAAGACTAGACAGACAAGACTAGACAGACAAGACTAGACAGACAAGACTAGACAGACAAGACTAGACAGACAAGACTAGACAGACAAGACTAGACAGACAAGACTAGACAGACAAGACTAGACAGACAAGACTAGACAGACAAGACTAGACAGACAAGACTAGACAGACAAGACTAGACAGACAAGACTAGACAGACAAGACTAGACAGACAAGACTAGACAGACAAGACTAGACAGACAAGACTAGACAGACAAGACTAGACAGACAAGACCAGACAGACAAGACTAGACAGACAAGACTAGACAGACAAGACTAGACAGACAAGACTAGACAGACAAGACTAGACAGACAAGACTAGACAGACAAGACTAGACAGACAAGACTAGACAGACAAGACTAGACAGACAAGACTAGACAGACAAGACTAGACAGACAAGACTAGACAGACAAGACTAGACAGACAAGACTAGACAGACAAGACTAGACAGACAAGACTAGACAGACAAGACTAGACAGACAAGACTAGACAGACAAGACTAGACAGACAAGACTAGACAGACAAGACTAGACAGACAAGACTAGACAGACAAGACTAGACAGACAAGACTAGACAGACAAGACTAGACAGACAAGACTAGACAGACAAGACTAGACAGACAAGACTAGACAGACAAGACTAGACAGACAAGACTAGACAGACAAGACTAGACAGACAAGACTAGACAGACAAGACTAGACAGACAAGACTAGACAGACAAGACTAGACAGACAAGACTAGACAGACAAGACTAGACAGACAAGACTAGACAGACAAGACTAGACAGACAAGACTAGACAGACAAGACTAGACAGACAAGACTAGACAGACAAGACTAGACAGACAAGACTAGACAGACAAGACTAGACAGACAAGACTAGACAGACAAGACTAGACAGACAAGACTAGACAGACAAGACTAGACAGACAAGACTAGACAGACAAGACTAGACAGACAAGACTAGACAGACAAGACTAGACAGACAAGACTAGACAGACAAGACTAGACAGACAAGACTCGACAGACAAGACTGGACAGACAAGACTAGACAGACAAGACTAGACAGACAAGACTAGACAGACAAGACTAGACAGACAAGACTAGACAGACAAGACTAGACAGACAAGACTAGACAGACAAGACTAGACTGACAAGACTAGACAGACAAGACTAGACAGACAAGACTAGACAGACAAGACTAGACAGACAAGACTAGACAGACAAGACTAGACAGACAAGACTAGACAGACAAGACTAGACAGACAAGACTAGACAGACAAGACTAGACAGACAAGACTAGACAGACAAGACTAGACAGACAAGACTAGACAGACAAGACTAGACAGACAAGACTAGACAGACAAGACTAGACAGACAAGACTAGACAGACAAGACTAGACAGACAAGACTGGATACACAATTTTTTTTAACGGGACGTAGCACCAAACGGTTAACTTTTGAAGTGCCCCCCTGAACTCCTCGAGCATCTTGCAACCGCTTCACGCATAACGTCAAGATGTCGTTGTATTAGTTTCGCCTTACATCCCCCTTCCACGTCTAGTGATTAGGTCTTCGGATGCAGTTACTTGTTGCCCTCGGCTTGGAGCCGTTTCCTCTCATCCTGCTCTTTCGAGGTCATGATGTTTGTTATCATATCGGTTGTTATTGAACAGATATTCTCCGACCTAAACATATGATCGGTTAGGTTTTTTTTTTAGGTGTCCCGTAGTTCTCGACAGTGTGTAGACGTATTTATCGGTGCTCCGCAGATATTTTTGTTTTTCTTGAAAAGTTCTAAGAGTTGATTCGTGCCATTTAGAGCGAAAGTTTTGTGTTCAAAGACAGACGTGCTGTGCAATTCTTGTGCTTGTGCGTTTTGTTTTGTTCGCGATTTGACGCGTTTTGTGTGTACGATATTGACGCTGCCCACGAGCACCCCCAAGTGACTTTTGATTTGTGACTATATATTTTTAGTGCGCCGTCGCCCGACGTCGTTCTATTTTCTGTTCGGCGCCTCCACCATGCAGGTACCTGGGTCTTCTTGACTTTTCTTTCGTGTTACTGGATTTTCTTCCTGGTAACGCGGTCATATGAGTGGCAGGTAAAGCAAGGCCTCTGCCGGGGACGGTGCACGTGCGGGAGATGGCGAACTTAACCCTTTAAAGGCGCGAATGTCTCTCGGGCACAACCTGAAACATGCTATGAGCAACGAAAATGTGTTCAGTGGAGGAAACCTGAACATGGCGGACCCGGACTTCGAAGTCAGCAAGCGATGCGCATCGTCGCCGGACATCAACGCGACGAAGAGGCAGGCGGCGGACCACTTCGCTCAATTGGGAAAGAAGATTGCTGAGTTGTTGGACCTCGTCGCCTGGAAGACCAGGAACACCATGGTTGAAATTAAGGCAGTCGCGCGTGTTAGAATAAGATTCTATAATTAAAATGTTCCCGCCACCGACCAAAAAGTAAGGTTTGTACCGGATATAAATATTGTTTTGTCGTTAGATAGAATAAGCGAGTCAGTCTTTAAGTTGTAAAGCCGGTGTGTAGAATGTTATCGAATCTTCTTATGTTAATCTCTATATTTGATGCTTAATCCGAATTTGATGCTAAACCGAACAACGAAGGAGAAATTGAAAAATGGAATCTTAAAGACGCAACGGCAATGTGTATCCTAACTTCGGGTCAGGAACTCACACAAATCTCACTAAAAGAAAATTGCGAAACGTCCAAAGAAATATTGGACAAATTAAACTCAGTTTATGAACAAAAAACTGAAACAAATGCTAGTGCATGAAAGGTTTTATCAATACAAGATGGATCAAATGGATTCTATGGCACAACATGTTTCAAAAGTTGAGTCATTGGCAAGACAGATAAAGGAATCCGGGGACACAGTTAGTGACACTGCAGTGATAAAGAAAGTGTTAAGTACACTACCATCGAAATATTGGCCATTTCGACAAGCATGCTTATCAGTAGAAGAAACAAAACAGACGCTGCCAAATTTAACTGCGAGGCTCATAGACGAAGAAGCAAATTTAAATAGTAAGGCTGTAATAGAAACTGCATTAATGGCAACAAGCTCAAATTTTCAAAGAAAGAAGACGTCTAAGTTTCAAGGAAAGTGCTATAACTGCAATAAAAAGGGACACATGTCAAGAGAATGTCGAGCTCCCAAAAGATATACGAACAGGAGAACTGAAAATGCTGCAGACGACTCGAAAAGAGGAGGAAATGCCTTTATCACAGAAGTTAAAACTGATGATCAAGCTCTAACTGCAAATAAAGAAACAAACTGGTTGATGGACAGTTGTGCCACTCACCATATGTGCAGTAGCAAAGAAGGCTTCGTAACGTATGAAGAAATTAATGATGTAAATGTAAAATTAGGTAACCATGAACATCTCCCTGTAAAAGGAATTGGAAATCTAAGAATTCAAAAGTGGATTGACGACGGTGGATGGTATGATGGTGAGATGCACAATGTATATCACGTACCTGGTTTAAGAAGAAATCTATTCTCTGAAGGTGTAGTAACAAAAAAGGGCTTCAAAATATTAAAGAACCACACAAAGGCAGAAGTTTTCGAAGAAAAACAATTGGTGGCAATTTCAGTAAGCGAAAGTAACAACCTATATAGAATGATGATTCGTGTAAAAGGTAGTGAGCACATTGAAGCAAATGTAGCTAGTGCAACGCTCAAAAAATGGCATGAAAGACTTGGTCACATTAACGTTGGTGTTTTAAAAGAAATTGTTGCAAAGGAACTAGCGGACGATATGAAAATAACAAACTTTGACGATTTCTTTTGTGAAAGCTGTGTTTATGCAAAGCAACATAAGCTGAAATTCGCCCCGAGAAACAGAAAAGTCACAAGGCCTGGTGAACTTATCTCGAGTGACGTATGTGGACCAATGAGTGAACTGTCCATTGGCGGAGCAAGGTATTACGTTCTGTTCAAAGATGATAGTACAGGATACAGAGAAGTAAAGTTTCTAAAACACAAAGGTGACGTTTATGAGTGTTTTCAAAACTTCACAAGAATGTGCAAGACAAAATTTGGTTACAAAGTACAAAGAGTGCGTGTAGATAATGGGACTGAGTATATCAACAACAATGTTAAACAGTTGTTTAACAATCTTGGTATAGTGCTGGAAACAACGGGTTTTTACACACCGCAACAAAATGGAAGGAGTGAACGAGACAGCACCATCGTCGAAAGTGCACGTGCAATGCTGTACACAAAAGACTTGCCAAAGTCTTTAGGGGCGGAGGCAATCAACACCGCAACATATATTCTAAATAGAACTCCTACGAGCTAAGTGAAAGATTCTACTCCATATGAAAAATGGACCGACAAGAAACCAACACTTCATCACATCAAGGTTTTTGGATCAGAAGCGTTCCTACATATTCCAGACAGTCTACGTCGGAAATTGGATAAGAAAAGTGAGAAACTAATCTCGGTAGGATATGACGCAACTCGGCCAACTACAGGCTATATGACCCCAATACACAACGGGTGAAAGTTTCTCGAAACTTAATCTTCAACGAAGAGAAGTCATTCACTGAAAGAAGTCACACAGTTCCCATTGATGTCTCATTCGAAGATGACTCAATTCATGCTCCTGAAGAAGACCCTCTTGAAGTTGAAAATCTATCAGCAGCTGAAAATGAAGATGAAGAGACTATAGAGCAGAAGGTAAGTGATGCAGTACCTAGTACTAATAGACAAAATGTTACAGAAAATCAAGGATATAATCTACGACAACGTATAAAGCCTCCATCCTTCCTACAACAGTATGAGCTGAACTTTGAAGAGGAATTGTACCTGACAGAAGCAGTTCCAAGTACTTACGAGGAAGCCATGAGCTGTAAACAGAAGAATAAATGGAAAGCTGCAGTTGAAGAAGAGTTAGTAGCTCTCAAAGTCAACAAGACGTGGGAGGTCACAATACTTCCGGAGAAGAGAAAAGCAATAGAAACGAAATGGGTGTTTCGAGTGAAGAACTCATCAGACAGCGATGAAGTCAGATACAAAGCTCGATTATGTGCCAAAGGTTACAATCAAGTAAAAGGGATGGACTACGAAGAAACCTTTTCACCAACAGCAAGGTATGATACAATCAGAACACTTCTAGCTATCGCTGAAAAGAACAAACACATATTGAAGCAGTTTGACATTAAAACTGCTTTCTCATATGGTAAATTGAAGGAAGAAATTTATTTGACACCCCCTCAAGGGTCAAATGTACCTCTAAGCAAAGTTTGTATCTTAAAACAAGTGTCTGTATCAAAGACATACTGAAGACGGAGTAAGTTTCCTAGTCATCTATATGGACGATGGACTACTGATTTCAAACAGTGAAGATGAATTGAATCGCATCTTAAGAAGTCTTGAAGAAAAGTTTAAAGTAACCATAATTGGAACTCCAAAATGTTTTATAGGTATGGAAATTACAAGGGATGTATTGAATGGGTCAATCTTCATACATCAGCAAAGTTACATAAACCTAATGGTAAGAAAATTTAATCTGGCAGAGGCAAATCCGATCAGCACACCAGCTGATCTAAACACCCAGCTATCTAGAGAAGTTTGCAAACTATTGGAAATGGAAGTACCCTACAGAGAAGCAGTAGGCTCACTAATGTTTGCTGCAATTGTAAGTAGACCTGACATTATGTATGCTGTGTCAATTGCTAGCAGGTATTTAAACAATCCAACAACTGCACATTGGAATGCAGTCAAGAGGATAATCAAATACTTGAAAGGAACGTCAAACCATGGAATAATGTACAAAACAGAAATTGAAGTCCCCTTGCTGGAAGGTTTTTCAGATTCTGCTTTTGCTGGGGACTGTGACACATGAAGGTCCACTACAGGATACGTATTCATGATAAACAAGTCAACAGTATCGTGGTGCAGTCAAAGACAAAGTACCGTCAGCCTATCTACAGCCGAAGCTGAATATGTTGCAGCTTCCAGTGCGTGCAAAGAAGTGATTTGGTTGCAGACTTTTCTAAGTGATGTCAGTGAGTGTATAGTGAAACCGACGAATCTTCGTTGACAAACAGAGTGCAATCAAGTTAGTGAAGAACCCAGTGTTTCATCCGCGCACAAAACATATTGACATTAAATACCATTTTATTCGTGAGAAATATATGTCTAATGAAATAAGAGTTGAATATGTACCAAGTAATATGCAACTTGCAGATATATTTACTAAACCTCTGAATTCTCATAAGTTTAATCAAAGAAGATTGTTGCTTGGAATGATTAGTTACTGAGAGTTTTTTTTGTTTTTGTTATTAGAAATTTAGTTTAAGAACCATCAATCGTAATTGTTAGATTTATAGAATCTTGTGGGAGTGTTAGAATAAGATTCTATAATTCAACTGTTCCCGCCACCGACCAAAAAGTAAGGTTGGTACCGGATATATATTGTTTTGCCGTTAGATAGAATAAGCGAGTCAGTCTTTAAGTTGTAAAGCCGGTGTGTAGAACGTTATCGAATCTTCTTATGTTAATCTCTTTATTTGATGCTTAATAAACAAACAAGTGTTAAGAATTAGTTTATTATAACAGCGCGCGTCATGGGCAGCATCTACGCCATGGCGTGATAGGAGATGAGCTACGGAGGTGAGGAGCTACGTGACGTGGCGGTCACGGCCCCCAAACCCAGGAAAACGGACGCGTGCGTTCAAACGGACATGGCCCCGCCCATATAGACAGCAGGACCCGGAGGAGGCCGAGGCCTCGTTTTCACATCGCAAGCGACCTGCGAGCTGGCCAGAGAGTTGTAGCCTCCGGCGGCGAGGGAACTAGTAGAGGAACGCGTGAGGAACCCACTGGCGCAAAAGGATCGTCAGCACGTGGCGATTTTCACCGCAGGGGAAGAGGGCACGGTAATGCCACGGCTGGCGGTTTCTCTGTCCTTCCGTTTCAGTGAGGGCACTTGAGGAAATTAAAGCAAAAAAAATACAAGACAGCATTGCAAGATAGCACCAAACGGTTAAATTGTCAAGTGCTCCCATGAACTCCTCGAGCATCTTGGAACCGCTTCACGGCTAACGTCAAGATGTCGTTGTATTAGTTTCGCCTTACATCCCTCTTCCACGTCTAGTGATTAGGGGTTCAGGTTCAGTTTCTTGTTGCTCTCAGTTTGGAGCCGTTTCCTCTCATCCTGCTCTTTCAAGGTCACGATGTTTGTTATCATATCGGTTGTTATTGAACAGATATTCTCCGACCTAGTCATATTATCGGTTAGGCCTACGGGGTCTAGTTGGAGGTGAGTTTATCCATCTATGACAGTCGAAGACGCTGTGTCGAACGCTATCTGCAAGGCCATAGTATTCACACAAAGACTAACGGTTGTCTTGCGCTTGTTATGCAGGTAGTCCCTAAAACTACCATGACCGCTTGGCACATGTGTAAGGTGAAAATTCGTTTCACTATGCTTTCGTAACACCCATCGCTCGACGTCAGGTATAAGGCTCCTGGTCGGTTGTCCCCTGTTCGATAGCTGCTACTATTTTTGTCATGCCTTATAAGTTTGCGCCCTGGCGGCTTACTTTTTATCGCTCTTTGTGCAGTCGTCGCTTGTTCTAACTCGGTACAGTTCCTCTCTCCCTCGCACCATAAATTCTATTGGTACTATGCCAGCGATTACAAGTGCGGCCCCCATTGAGACAGTTCGGTATGCACTGGACACTCTCAGTGGAATTTTCCGTTGAATTAGCGATAACTTGTGCCTGATCGATTTCTTCTCCATGGCAATTGCCAATACCGCAGCTACGTAAAACATGGTCGAATGTACCACCGAGCATAGGAGCCATCGCTTGTTGCTTTTGGTTTCACCGACGTTGGGAATTTGTTGTAGTGGGCATTAGTATTAGTAGTCTAATGCTGCTGCGGTTTTGAGCGCTTTATCTGCGATTGCGATGACCTTTTTAAATGACATTTGTCGATCGTAACACTCAGGTATTTGATTAATTCTTTCGGGGCTATCTTTTCTCCCTTTACAAGGATATAAATGGGACCGATTTTTTTGAATCCTGTTAGCAGCACTGCCTCTGTCTTTTCAGGAGCTGTATTTGCTTTAAGCAATATTCCCTTTTCTGTTTTCCCAGTCACTACCAGAGCCAGGTCGTTAGCAAAGCCCACGATATCCACTCACTCCTTCAATTTGAGTCTGAGGAGTCCATATTAACAGTACAGGTTGCTCTACAGGATGCTCTACAGTGTCGGGCCCAGAAACGAGCCCGGTGGAACACTTAAATACTTCTTCTCTTGAATTCTCTGCTTGCAGAATAATTTTTCTATTTTTAAAATAGCTCCTGATTAATCGCAGTAGATACGGTGGCATGCCCTTTCCTGCCAGTTCCTCCAAGATGTTTTGCCATGATGCAGAATTAAAGGCATTTCTAACGTGGAGTGTTACAAGTGCACATTGCTTTCTCTTTCTTTGTGAGCTTTCCTGGGATTTTCTCGCCACTTCCACGACCTTATCTATAGCATCTACTGTCGACTTTCCCTCCCTGAACCCATGTTGCTTCTCTGAGAGGTTCTCACCTGTCTCTCATGCCTGTCTTATTCTTTGTAGCAGTAGTTTCTCTATAAGTTTTCCCGCTACATCTTGTAGACACAGGGGCCTGTACGACGAAGACTTCTCAATGGGCTTATCGCCTTTCCCAATTAAAACAAGTTTGGCTATTTTCCATATATCTGGAAATATTCGCTAAGAAACTATATGGTTCATTATTTTCAGAACATGTTTTGAAATCTTAGCACAATGTTTTTAATGATCTCAGATGGAAGTCCATCTAGACCTGGGGTTCTGCCATTTTGCAGGCTCTGGCTGGCTCTAGATAATACTTCTTCATTGAAAGGCACAATCTCTAGCACATCTGGTTGCTCATCAGACCGGTTCTTCATTGGTTGGGAAAAGTGCATCGGCAATCTGTAGTGTTGTTTCCATTGGGACCCTAATCTTTTGTTGCCTTAATTTCAGCGCTCTCATTGTAATTTGGAATGCATCTCTCTAGGTGTCTTCTTTGATTTTGTGGCATAGGTTTTGCCAGTGGTCTCGTTTTGATTTGTTAATTTCCATTCTAAAAGTGTTTTTCGCAGCTGTGTACTCCTGCTTAACTTTTGGCTTGTTGTGCTGGGCTAGGTTTTTTTTTTAGAATTACGTTGGTATATGCGTCTGGCAATATTACAGGCTGCCTTTTCTTGAGCGATAGTATCATTCCACCAGTAGACCCGTCTTTTTGGTCTGCGTTCCGTTTTTGTTGGTAGGCATCACAACTTTTGCATATACTTTTTATAAACGAATTTGCTGTATAATCTTCGGTCTTGTTAATATCTGTTTCTAGGTTGCTGTAGAATTTTTGTACGTCTGTTGGAATTGATCTGTTTGTCCAGGCGTTTTTGTTTGTGCATCGGGTTGTAATACTTCCATCATTTTCATCTACTACGTAGCCGAGATACTTGTGGTCACTTAGTGACTGCCACTCTAGTACTTGCCAGTTCTTTGTTGAGTACATGCCAGTTCCTTGTTCTTGCAGCGAGTTCGCTTGTTGCAAAAGTTAGGTCAAGTATTGAGAATGAGTCTCCACGTTCTAAAGTTGATTTAGCACCTTCGTTTTTGATGAAGAGTTCCATGCTCGCCGCCCAATCCATGACCATATCCCCACGTAGATCCATTTTTGAGGAGCCCCAGTGTGGCGACTTTGCGTTGAAGTCGCCTGCTATAATTTTAGGCAGGTCTGAAGTTTTTTATTTTTATTGTTCCCTCTGTATTACCGCCCACAGATATTAACGCGTCCTCTATCTCCTCTCGTGTTGTTACAGCATCTAAATCTTCACAACAGTGTCCAAGTTTCTCGTGCGGATTTCTATCTACGGCAGTTTGTTTGGTATTATTTCCATTAGGTTGTTCGTACTCCCCTATTTCACTTCAAGTAAGACAGAGAGCTCTTACTTTTTAGTCTGCCTTATTCTCGCTACCTTGACTCAATCAGGGTCAACTTCTTTATTGACTACACGCGGAGCTCGGCATATATTTTTCATTTTGATTTTAGAAATAAGCATCTTTTAGGGTTTTCTCTCGCTTTTCTTTACGATATTGCTTTTGGCTGTGGGCTTCTGTCCATTTCGGTTCTGTTTGCTCTTGTTCGTGTAATCTTGGATCTGGTGCTGCTGGGTATAAATAAATTATTTGGGTGTGTATACTCTTACGTCGACTTCTGATTTAACAAATGTATATTCAATTTTTTTTTTATGGTAGACCATTCTGCCACCGAGGATTTCACGAATGCCAGTTGCTCCCTGTCATGTTGTTCCAGCAGTTGTTTCAATTGTTGTAGGCTACGGAAGTTTTGTTCTAAGCTGATGACTTCTTCTGCATATGTACCGATTTGTAATTTCAATGTCACCATTTTCGGTTGGAACTCCTACAGAGTGTATAAGGTAGACTATATTTCCCTTGTTTTGTTATGCTTGTTCGGTGGGCGTCGTGTACGAGCTTCAAAGCAGGTGTGGTACTACTTTATCAGGACGCATGTCGTCAACCACACAAGGCTAAGTCCCAGTCCTTTGGCGCCAGCAGCGGGTTCCCTGTACCTTCCTTTACTCTACCATATACTGATGGAGGCCAGTTCTTTTTAGAGACTTCTTGGAACTCTTGGATAGACAAGACTGGGCAAACAAGACTAGACAGACAAGACTAGACATACAAGACTAGACAGACAAGACTAGACAGACAAGACTAGACAGACAAGACTAGACAGACAAGACTAGACAGACAAGACTAGACAGACAAGACTAGACAGACAAGACTAGACAGACAAGACAAGACAGACAAGACTAGACAGACAAGACTAGACAGACAAGACTAGACAGACAAGACTAGACAGACAAGACTAGACAGACAAGACTAGACAGACAAGACTAGACAGACAAGACTAGACAGACAAGACTAGACAGACAAGACTAGACAGACAAGACTAGACAGACAAGACTAGACAGACAAGACTAGACAGACAAGACTAGACAGACAAGACTAGACAGACAAGACTAGACAGACAAGACTAGACAGACAAGACAAGACAAGACAGACAAGACTAGACAGACAAGACTAGACAGACAAGACTAGACAGACAAGACTAGACAGACAAGACTAGACAGACAAGACTAGACAGACAAGACTAGACAGACAAGACTAGACAGACAAGACTAGACAGACAAGACTAGACAGACAAGACTAGACAGACAAGACTAGACAGACAAGACTAGACAGACAAGACTAGACAGACAAGACTAGACAGACAAGACTAGACAGACAAGACTATACAGACAAGACTAGACAGACAAGACTAGACAGACAAGACTAGACAGACAAGACTAGACAGACAAGACTAGACAGACAAGACTAGACAGACAAGACTAGACAGACAAGACTAGACAGACAAGACTAGACAGACAAGACTAGACAGACAAGACTAGACAGACAAGACTAGACAGACAAGACTAGACAGACAAGACTAGACAGACAAGACTAGACAGACAAGACTAGACAGACAAGACTAGACAGACAAGACTAGACAGACAAGACTAGACAGACAAGACTAGACAGACAAGACTAGACAGACAAGACTAGACAGACAAGACTAGACAGACAAGACTAGACAGACAAGACTAGACAGACAAGACTAGAGAGACAAGACTAGACAGACAAGACTAGACAGACAAGACTAGACAGACAAGACTAGACAGACAAGACTAGACAGACAAGACTAGACAGACAAGACTAGACAGACAAGACTAGACAGACAAGACTAGACAGACAAGACTAGACAGACAAGACTAGACAGACAAGACTAGACAGACAAGACTAGACAGACAAGACTAGACAGACAAGACTAGACAGACAAGACTAGACAGAAAAGACTAGACAGACAAGACTAGACAGACAAGACTAGACAGACAAGACTAGACAGACAAGACTAGACAGACAAGACTAGACAGACAAGACTAGACAGACAAGACTAGACAGACAAGACTAGACAGACAAGACTAGACAGACAAGACTAGACAGACAAGACTAGACAGACAAGACTAGACAGACAAGACTAGACAGACAAGACTAGACAGACAAGACTAGACAGACAAGACTAGACAGACAAGACTAGACAGACAAGACTAGACAGACAAGACTAGACAGACAAGACTAGACAGCCAAGACTAGACAAACAAGACTAGACAGACAAGACTAGACAGACAAGACTAGACAGACAAGACTAGACAGACAAGACTAGACAGACAAGACTAGACAGACAAGACTAGACAGACAAGACTAGACAGACAAGACTAGACAGACAAGACTAGACAGACAAGACTAGACAGACAAGACTAGACAGACAAGACTAGACAGACAAGACTAGACAGACAAGACTAGACAGACAAGACTAGACAGACAAGACTAGACAGACAAGACTAGACAGACAAGACTAGACAGACAAGACTAGACAGACAAGACTAGACAGACAAGACTAGACAGACAAGACTAGACAGACAAGACTAGACAGACAAGGCTAGACAGACAAGACTAGACAGACAAGACTAGACAGACAAGACTAGACAGACAAGACTAGACAAACAAGACTAGACAGAGAAGACTAGACAGACAAGACTAGACAGAGAAGACTAGACAGACAAGACTAGGCAGACAAGACTAGACAGACAAGACTAGACAGACAAGACTAGACAGACCAGACTAGACAGACAAGACTAGACAGACAAGACTAGACAGACAAGACTAGACTGACAAGACTAGACAGACAAGACTAGAAAGACAAGACTAGACAGACAAGACTAGACAGACAAGACTAGACAGACAAGACTAGACAGACAAGACTAGACAGACAAGACTAGACAGACAAGACTAGACAGACAAGACTAGACAGACAAGACTAGACAGACAAGACTAGACAGACAAGACTAGACAGACAAGAGTAGACAGACAAGACTAGACAGACAAGACTAGACAGACAAGACTAGACAGACAAGACTAGACAGACAAGACTAGACAGACAAGACTAGACAGACAAGACTAGACAGACAAGACTAGACAGACAAGACTAGACAGACTAGACAGACAAGACTAGACAGACAAGACTAGACAGACAAGACTAGACAGACAAGACTAGACAGACAAAACTAGACAGACAAGACTAGACAGACAAGACTAGACAGACAAGACTAGACAGACAAGACTAGACAGACAAGACTAGACAGACAAGACTAGACAGACAAGACTTGACAGACAAGACTAGACAGACAAGACTAGACAGGCAAGACTAGACAGACAAGACTAGACAGACAAGACTAGACTTGCGCTGAAGCCGGGTATGAATGTGCAGGAGTACATGTCCCTGGCGAGGGAGAGGTGGTCCGAGGACGCCTTCACCGTGGTGAAGATGGCTAAGGGCTCTCCTCTGGTCAGGGACGAGGATGTACTCCTGCTAGTTGCAGGAGAGAAAGGGGATAACTGTGGACAGCTGGGCTGGGGGATGCTCGACCAGCTCCCCCAGGCCAAGCGAGTGGCTGAAGGCTTGAATGTAGGCTCCGTGGCCTACATCAAGAGCGAGAATGTTGTGTGTATGGGAGGCGATGAGTCGTTGGACTCCGAGAGGAAGTACCACTTCATCGCCCGGCTGGATGACAATAAGGTCGAGGGCGCCGAAGAAAAGACGTTCGAGACCTTATTAAGAATGAAAGGTCTTTGTGAGAAGACAGAGAGAAAGAGGTTTGCTATTGGTGTGGCTGGAAACCTTAATATGTGGCTGGTACGAAAGATGGCTGAATGCCTGTGGCATGGCACAGGAGTTGAGCTAACCCTGTGCTGGATGAATGCGGAGGGCCAAAAGCCCAGAGTGGAAGGGGCCGGAGGCACCAGAAAGGCAGAAACCTTACTGGTGAGGAGGGCAGAGGGTGTTTCTTACGCCCATATGGTGAATGTCCTTAAGAAGGAAGTAGACATGGAGGATATAAATGTAAGGGCGATGAGGAAAACCCACGCTGGGGACCTCATCGTCAGAGTGAATGATGATGGGGAAAAGAAGCGACTGGCTGAGCGAATGGCCCTAGTGACTGAGGCTGTAAGGGATGTCAGGACGGAGGTGGGGCTCAGAAGTGTCCTTGTTAGGGGCATGGATGAGGCTACCACCACCGATGAGGTGAAAGGAGCCATCCAGAAGGCAGCTAAATGTAAGGAGTGTGTGGTAAAGTCTCTCCGCACAGTGCGCGGAGGGGCCAGTATGGCAGTTGTCACTCTTCCAGTAAGAGCGGCACAAACCATACTGGAGAAAGGAAGAATAAAAGTTGGATGGATCATGTGCCGAGTGACTGAAGACAATAAGCCGATCAGGTGCTACAGATGCCTTGGCTTCGGGCACCTGGCGACAGCATGCAAGGGAATTGAGAGAAAGAATGCGTGTTTGCGATGCGATGAAAGTGGGCACAAAGCACACGAGTGCACGGCCAAAGAGGCTAAGTGCTTCGTGTGCGGAGTGAGTGGGCACAGGGCGGACTCCATGAACTGTCCTGCGTACAGGAAACTGTGCAGGGAAAGTATGAAAGGGACGTCCCAAAGAAACAGATTATGCTAGTATTGCAGACGAACTCAAATAGGAGTGCGGCTGCAATGGATCTGGTATGGAAGACGGTGCATGATGAGAGAGTGGATGTGGCCATTGTCTCCGAACCAAATCTTCGGACTATTGGTAACGGACGCTGGCACGTGGACCAGTGTAAGAATGTTGCTGTGAGGATTTTCCAATCGGAAACTCCTATGGTTAAGTGTGGATGTGGAAATGGATATGTGTGGATTGAATTGGAAAACTGGGTCCTGTATGGGTGCTACATCTCGCCTAACATAACGTTAGAGCAGTTTGTAGCTTTTATGGTTGAGCTAAGGGCCATGAAAAGCTGGTCCAAAGAGATTGTTGTCGGGGGGGATTTGAACGCTAAGTCCGCTTGGTGGGGATCCCCTAGAGAGGATGAGAGAGGGAGAATGAAGGAAGAGTGGCTGGCAGAGGAGGACCTGGTGGTTCACAACAGTGGGAATGTGCCAACCTTCGTGCGGGGTGAAAGTATGTCTTTCATAGACATCACTTTTAGCACCTCACGGATTGCAGGCAGAGTGAAAGAGTGGCGTGTCAGAGAGGGAGAGAATCTGAGTGATCACCAGGATATTCTCTTCGACGTACGAAAGGATGTTTCTGAGGGACCAGTTGCTTGTAGAACGAATGGATGGAGAGTGGACAAGAGTCTACTAGAAAGATTGGGAGACTTCATGAAAGAGCTGTCTGAAAGGACAGGCCCCGAAAATGGATTGCGGAGCTCCTGCGAAGCAGTTCTTCACGGGGCCTGTGATGTGGTGTTTCGGAGAAAACGGAGGGGCGTCAGAGGCAGGAAGCCAGTTTACTGGTGGAATGAGCAGGTAGCTGAAAAGCGTAAAACCTGTTTGCGTGAAAGGATATGCATGGTGAAGAGCAATAGGCGAGCAAATGAGGAAGTGCGTGAGGAGTGCAGAAGGAGGTATAACTTGGCGCGCAGGGAACTTCGCAGAGCCATCGCGAACTCCAAGCAAGAAGCTTGGAGAGTGCTCTGCGAAGAGGTGAATAATAACATCTGGAGTGACGGCTATAAGATTGTCACCAGACAAATTGCGCACAGGGTTAATACTCTCCGGGGGGATAGCCTAATGACGGAAGTCAAGAAGCTGTTCCCAGTACATGAGCGAATGAACTGGCTGGAACCCGTGGGATGGAGATCGGCGCCCCTGTTCACTCCAGCCGAGCTGCAGAGTGCAGTTGGCCGGATGAAGGAGGGAAAAGCGCCGGGTCCTGATGGTGTTCCACCGGAAGCGTGCAAGGTGTTTGGGCATGTGTGTGAGGACATGTGCTTGAGCATGATGAATGAATTGCTGATGAATGGCAGTTTCCCCAAAGAGTGGAAGAGAGCGAGACTGGTGATGATTGAAAAAGAGCGAAAGGAAGGAGAGGAAGCCAATTACAGGCCAATCTGCCTACTGAATGGGATAGCGAAGATGTTTGAGAGTATGATCGGAGCTAGGATAAATGAGGATCTCGAGAGGGTAGGGGGTCTTTCAGAGGAACAGTATGGGTTCAGAGGCGGCCGCACTACGGTGAACGCAATGATGCGTATGATAGAGGGAGCAAGGTTAGCAAATACGGGTCCATGGCGTACCCGTAGCTACTGCGTGCTTGTAACCCTGGACGTGAAAAATGCCTTCAATTCGGTCCCATGGGGCGGAATCATGGATGCTTTGGAACTAAAGGGGGTAGCTCCCTACCTTCGAAAGATGGTGGGGAGCTACTTGAATGATAGGGAGATAGTGACTGTGGAAGGTAAAATCTTCAAAATGAGTGCGGGTGTTCCACAGGGTTCGGTTCTTGGGCCGATACTGTGGAACATATTTTATGATGAGGTTTTGAGATTGAGGCTGCCAGACGGGGTTACACTCGTAGGGTACGCTGATGACTTAGCGGTGGTCGCTGTCGCAAGAACGGAAGAAAGTCTGAAAGCGATAATGAATGAGGCAATTGGTAGGATTGATCGGTGGATGGGGGAAAAAGGGCTTGCTCTGGCTCCCCACAAAACCGAGGCGGTCCTGCTAATTGGGAGAAGAAAGCTGCGTGAATTGACCGTGCGAATGGGGACATTTGACGTACCGACTCGGGAATCTGTAAGATACCTTGGGGTAGAGCTCCAGCGAAATCTCAGGGTGTCCGCTCAGGTCACCCGGGTGGTGAGCAAGGCTACAGCATGTGTGAGAGCCCTTGGACGGCTGATGCCCAACATAGGTGGGCCGTTGGCCTCCAAGAGGAGGGTTATAAATGCGGTCGTGCACTCCATTCTCCTGTATGGGGTGCCGGCATGGATAAATGCGTTCAGGATTGAATGTTATAGAGCGAGACTGATGAGAGTGCAAAGGTGTATGCTGCTGCGTGTGTGCAGCGCATACAGGACTGTTTCTGGCGACGCCGTGGCGGTCGTTGCTGGAGTTATCCCGTTAGACCTTCTAGCGCATGAAAGGGTGAGAGTTTGGGGAGGTAATGACCCTAGAAATGAAAGGGAAAAAACAATGCGTGTATGGCAAGAGCTATGGCAGGGGTCGGAAAAGGGAGCCTGGACCAGGCAACTGATTCCGACTATCGATGAATGGGTCAACCGTGGGCACGGGGAGGTGAATTATCACCTCACCCAGGCGCTTACGGGGCATGGATGCTTTGGGTCTTACCTGGTGCGCATCGGGAAACTGGTTGAGGCGCACTGTAGGTACTGTGGAGCGACTGAGGACAATGCGGAGCATACCATCTTCGAGTGTACGAGATGGGAGAGAATGAGGAGCGCCGCAGAATGCAAGGTGGGAGAGAATGTGAACAAGGAGAGTATGGTGAGAATCATGCTCCGCAGTGAGTATGAATGGGGCGTGCTGACTGGAATGATAGGTTATATAATGAGGAGAAAGGAGAAGGATGAAAGGGACGAGCGTAAGGCGGGTCGAGGGGTTGCTACGCGCGAGCCGAGCGTGCCATCGCCGGGCCCCCCTTAGTGCGAAGGGGGCGCACAAATTTATTGTAAACTCTGATGTGAGGGGGGGCACGGCGATTAACGACGCGCCCGGCACAACGATTGAATGGATGAATGCTTTGGATATGAAAGGGGGAGGAACGTGGTGAAGTTATGCCAATTTTTGGATTCCATCACGTTCTCTCTGGTTTTGACTGGGGGGTCTGAATGGTGGGGGTTTTTTAGTGGGTCGCCCCTTTTGGGGGGCAGCCCCACACTACCACTCGACACGGGTCGGGTGGTGTCTGTTTGCAGATTTTCACCTCCAGCACGTGCAAAAAAAAAAAAAAAAAAAAGACAAGACTAGACAGGCAAGACTAGACAGACAAGACTAGACAGACAAGACTAGACAAAAGAACAAATGGAGAGAGAATGGAAGGCGATTATAATATCACACGAAACACAAAGAAGCTAACATGGACGACTAGATATGTGACGAAAAGACCGAAAAATGGTTTATCACACGACTGCATAACTAATACGACAGAAGACGAAAGACGATATCGAAACGAGTAAAGGACAATAAAAATAACAGTAAGGAAACAATTGGTACAAACACCACCACCCACCTGAAGTAATGCTCACGCAGTTCCGGGTGGAGTGTAGTGTAGGGACAGAGGAGGGGGTTTAGTGGGTATGCTGGTCACGAAGAACTCGATCAGAAAGCCCCACACTACACGGGTTTGAATATCCGGTGTGCAACAATGCATTCCCCCTCCTCTCTGAAAAAAAAAAAAAAAAAAAAGACAAGACTAGACAGACAAGACTAGACAGACAAGACTAGACAGGCAAGACTAGACAGACAAGACTAGACAGACAAGACTAGACAGACAAGACTAGACAGACAAGACTAGACAGACAAGACTAGACAGACAAGACTAGACAGACAAGACTAGACAGACAAGACTAGACAGACAAGACTAGACAGACAAGACTAGACAGACAAGACTAGACAGACAAGACTAGACAGACAAGACTAGACAGACAAGACTAGACAGACAAGACTAGACAGACAAGACTAGACAGACAAGACTAGACAGACAAGACTAGACAGACAAGACTAGACAGACAAGACTAGACAGACAAGACTAGACAGACAAGACTAGACAGACAAGACTAGACAGACAAGACTAGACAGACAAGACTAGACAGACAAGACTAGACAGACAAGACTAGACAGACAAGACTAGACAGACAAGACTAGACAGACAAGACTAGACAGACAAGACTAGACAGACAAGACTAGACAGACAAGACTAGACAGACAAGACTAGACAGACAAGACTAGACAGACAAGACTAGACAGACAAGACTAGACAGACAAGACTAGACAGACAAGACTAGACAGACAAGACTAGACAGACAAGACTAGACAGACAAGACTAGACAGACAAGACTAGACAGACAAGACTAGACAGACAAGACTAGACAGACAAGACTAGACAGACAAGACTAGACAGACAAGACTAGAGAGACAAGACTAGACAGACAAGACTAGACAGACAAGACTAGACAGACAAGACTAGACAGACAAGACTAGACAGACAAGACTAGACAGACAAGACTAGACAGACAAGACTAGACAGACAAGACTAGACAGACAAGACTAGACAGACAAGACTAGACAGACAAGACTAGACAGACAAGACTAGACAGACAAGACTAGACAGACAAGACTAGACAGACAAGACTAGACAGATAAGACTAGACAGACAAGACTAGACAGACAAGACTAGACAGACAAGACTTGACAGACAAGACTAGACAGACAAGACTAGACAGACAAGACTAGACAGACAAGACTAGACAGACAAGACTAGACAGACAAGACTATACAGACAAGACTAGACAGACAAGACTAGACAGACAAGACTAGACAGACAAGACTAGACAGACAATACTAGACAGATAAGACTAGACAGACAAGACTAGACAGACAAGACTAGACAGACAAGACTTTTTTTTTTTTTTTTTTTTTTTTTTTTTTTTTTTTTTTGCACGTGCTGGAGGTGAAAATCTGCAAACAGACACCACCCGACCCGTGTCGAGTGGTAGTGTGGGGCTGCCCCCAAAAGGGGCGACCCACTAAAAAACCCCCACCATTCAGACCCCCCAGTCAAAACCAGAGAGAACGTGATGGAATCCAAATATTGGCATAACTTCACCACGTTCCTCCCCCTTTCATATCCAAAGCATTCATCCATTCATTCGTTGTGCCGGGCGCGTCGTTAATCGCCGTGCCCCCCCTCACATAAGAGTTTACAATAAATTTGTGCGCCCCCTTCGCACTAAGGGGGGCCCGGCGATGGCACGCTCGGCTCGCGCGTAGCAACCCCTCGACCCGCCTTACGCTCGTCCCTTTCATCCTTCTCCTTTCTCCTCATTATATAACCTATCATTCCAGTCAGCACGCCCCATTCATACTCACTGCGGAGCATGATTCTCACCATACTCTCCTTGTTCACATTCTCTCCCACCTTGCATTCTGCGGCGCTCCTCATTCTCTCCCATCTCGTACACTCGAAGATGGTATGCTCCGCAGTGTCCTCAGTCGCTCCACAGTACCTACAGTGCGCCTCAACCAGTTTCCCGATGCGCACCAGGTAAGACCCAAAGCATCCATGCCCCGTAAGCGCCTGGGTGAGGTGATAATTCACCTCCCCGTGCCCACGGTTGACCCATTCATCGATAGTCGGAATCAGTTGCCTGGTCCAGGCTCCCTTTTCCGAACCCTGCCATAGCTCTTGCCATACACGCATTGTTTTTTCCCTTTCATTTCTAGGGTCATTACCTCCCCAAACTCTCACCCTTTCATGCGCCAGAAGGTCTAACGGGATAACTCCAGCAACGACCGCCACGGCGTCGCCAGAAACAGTCCTGTATGCGCTGCACACACGCAGCAGCATACACCTTTGCACTCTCATCAGTCTCGCTCTATAACATTCAATCCTGAACGCATTTATCCATGCCGGCACCCCATACAGGAGAATGGAGTGCACGACCGCATTTATAACCCTCCTCTTGGAGGCCAACGGCCCACCTATGTTGGGCATCAGCCGTCCAAGGGCTCTCACACATGCTGTAGCCTTGCTCACCACCCGGGTGACCTGATCGGACACCCTGAGATTTCGCTGGAGCTCTACCCCAAGGTATCTTACAGATTCCCGAGCCGGTACGTCAACTGTCCCCATTCGCACGGTCAATTCACGCAGCTTTCTTCTCCCAATTAGCAGAACCGCCTCGGTTTTGTGGGGAGCCAGAGCAAGCCCTTTTTCCCCCATCCACCGATCAATCCTACCAATTGCCTCATTTATTATCGCTTTCAGACTTTCTTCCGTTCTTGCGACAGCGACCACCGCTAAGTCATCAGCGTACCCTACGAGCGTAACCCCGTCTGGCAGCCTCAATCTCAAAACCTCATCATAAAATATGTTCCACAGTATCGGCCCAAGAACCGAACCCTGTGGAACACCCGCACTCATTTTGAAGATTTTACCTTCCACAGTCACTATCTCCCTGTCATTCAAGTAGCTCCCCACCATCTTTCGAAGGTAGGGAGCTACCCCCTTTAGTTCCAAAGCCTCCATGATTCCGCCCCATGGGACCGAATTGAAGGCATTTTTCACGTCCAGGGTTACAAGCACGCAGTAGCTACGGGTACGCCATGGACCCGTATTTGCTAACCTTGCTCTCTCTATCACACGCATCATTGCGTTCACTGTAGTGCGGCCGCCTCTGAACCCATACTGTTCCTCTGAAAGACCCCCTGCCCTCTCGAGATCCTCATTTATCCTAGCTCCGATCATACTCTCAAACACCTTCGCTATCCCATTCAGTAGGCAGATTGGCCTGTAATTAGCTTCCTCTCCTTCCTTTCGCTCTTTTTCAATCATCACCAGTCTCGCTCTCTTCCACTCTTTGGGGAAACTGCCATTCATCAACAATTCATTCATCATGCTCAAGCACATGTCCTCACACACATGCCCAAACACCTTGCACGCTTCCGGTGGAACACCATCAGGACCCGGCGCTTTTCCCTCCTTCATCCGGCCAACTGCACTCTGCAGCTCGGCCGGAGTGAAAAGGGGCGCCGATCTCCATCCCACGGGTTCCAGCCAGTTCATTCGCTCATGTACTGGGAACAGCTTCTTGACTTCCGTCATTAGGCTATCCCCCCGGAGAGTATTAACCCGGTGCGCAATTTTTCTGGTGACGATCTTATAGCCGTCACCCCAGATGTTATTATTCACCTGTTCGCAGAGCACACTCCAAGCTTCTTGCTTGGAGTTCGCGATGGCTCTGCGAAGTTCCCTGCGCGCCAAGTTATACCTCCTTCTGCACTCCTCACGCACTTCCTCATTTGCTCGACTATTACTCCTGACCATGCATCTCCTTTCACGCAAACAGGTTTTACGCTTTTCAGCTACCTGCTCATTCCACCAGTAAACTGGCTTCCTGCCTCTGACGCCCCTCCGTTTTCTCCGAAACACCGCATCACAGGCCCCGTGAAGAACTGCTTCGCAGGAGCTCCGCAATCCATTTTCGGGGCCTGTCCTTTCAGCCAGCTCTTTCATGACGTCTCCCAATCTTTCTAGTAGACTCTTGTCCACTCTCCATCCATTCGTTCCACAAGCAACCGGTCCCTCAGAAACATCCTTTCGTACGACGAAGAGAATATCCTGGTGATCACTCAGATTCTCTCCCTCTCTGACACGCCACTCTTTCACTCTGCCTGCAATCCGTGAGGTGCTAAAAGTGATGTCTATAAAAGACATACTTTCACCCCGCACGAAGGTAGGCACATTCCCACTGTTGTGAACCACCAGGTCCTCCTCTGCCAGCCACTCTTCCATCATTCTCCCTCTCTCATCCTCTCTAGGGGATCCCCACCAAGCGGACTTGGCGTTGAAATCCCCCCCGACAACAATCTCTTTGGACCAGCTTTTCATACTGGCCCTTAGCTCATCCATAAAAGCTACAAACTGCTCTAACATTATGTTAGGCGAGATGTAGCACCCATACAGGACCCAGTTTTCCCATTCGACCCACACATATCCATTTCCACATCCACACTTAACCATAGGATTTGCCGATTGGAAAATCCTCACAGCAACATTCTTACACTGGTCCACGTGCCAGCCTCCCTTACCAATAGTCCGAAGATTTGGTTCGGAGACAATGGCCACATCCACTCTCTCATCATGCACCGTCTTCCATACCAGCTCCATTGCAGCCGCACTCCTATTTGAGTTCGTCTGCAATACTAGCATAATCTGTTTCTTTGGGACGTCCCTTTCATACTTTCCCTGCACAGTTTCCTGTACGCAGGACAGTTCATGGAGTCCGCCCTATGCCCACTCACTCCGCACACGAAGCACTTAGCCTCTTTGGCCGTGCACTCGTGTGCTTTGTGCCCACTTTCGTCGCATCGCAAACACGCATTCTTTCTCTCTACTCCCTTGCATGCTGCCGCCAGGTGCCCGAAGCCAAGGCATCTGTAGCACCTGATCGGCTTATTGTCTTCGGTCACTCGGCACATGATCCATCCAACTTTCATTCTTCCTTTCTCCAGTATGGTTTGTGCCGCTCTTACTGGGAGAGTGACAACTGCCATACTCTGAGTGACCAGACAGACAAGACTAGACAGACAAGACTAGACAGACAAGACTAGACAGACAAGACTAGACAGACAAGACTAGACAGACAAGACTAGACAGACAAGACTAGACAGACAAGACTAGACAGACAAGACTAGACAGACAAGACTAGACAGACAAGACTAGACAGACAAGACTAGACAGACAAGACTAGACAGACAAGACTAGACAGACAAGACTAGACAGACAAGACTAGACAGACAAGACTTGACAGACAAGACTAGACAGACAAGACTAGACAGACAAGACTAGACAGACAAGACTAGACAGACAAGACTAGACAGACAAGACTATACAGACAAGACTAGACAGACAAGACTAGACAGACAAGACTAGACAGACAAGACTAGACAGACAATACTAGACAGATAAGACTAGACAGACAAGACTAGACAGACAAGACTAGACAGACAAGACTAGACAGACAAGACTAGACAGACAAGACTAGACAGACAAGACTAGACAGACAAGACTAGACAGACAAGACTAGACAGACAAGACTAGACAGACAAGACTAGACAGACAAGACTAGACAGACAAGACTAGACAGACAAGACTAGACAGACAAGACTAGACATACAAGACTAGACAGACAAGACTAGACAGACAAGACTAGACAGACAAGACTAGACAGACAAGACTAGACAGACAAGACTAGACAGACAAGACTAGACAGACAAGACTAGACAGACAAGACTAGACAGACAAGACTAGAGAGACAAGACTAGACAGACAAGACTAGACAGACAAGACTAGACAGACAAGACTAGACAGACAAGACTAGACAGACAAGACTAGACAGACAAGACATACAAGATGCCATCAAGAAGAATGTCTTGAGTCAGCAGTTCTTTTCTCTATTAAACTCTTTTAATGCTATTCCACTGGCCGATGAAGTCAGCTATCCAAGTGCAGGATCGTGCCTTGACAATATAATAGTAAGTGTGAATTTTGATTATGAATTCAAAACTATTAATTTTCTAGTTTCGGACCATTATGCTCAGCTACTGGTATTAAAATCTAAAATGAGCAAGAACCATTACTTTATACCTAAAAGAATATATAGCGAAGATTTATGATTTATATATATATATATATATATATATATATATATATATATATATATATATATATAATATATATATATATATATATATATATATATATATATATAATATATATATATATATATATATATATATATATATATATATATATATATATATATATATATATAATAATTTACGTAGGAGATATTATAAGCTATTGAGAAATGAGAAAAAACACAGTTTCAATAAACAACTGCTGTCATCCTCTAACATCCAAAAAACTGTATGGAAAATAGTCAATAGTATCTCACAAATTACAATTAAGCAACCAATTTACTGTGATAAGAAGGTATTATCACAAGCAGATGTTACAAAAATTAATGATTATTTTGCCAGTAATGCCTCAACCCTATCGGACACCTTACCTAGCATACCCTACAACAACATTATAATAGAAAATAATTCCTCTATATTTTTAAAGCCAGTTACGAGGGAAGAACTTGCTGACACAATAAACAGCTTAAAAAATTTGAATAGCACAGGTAATGATGACCTTGTATAATTATCAAAAATTCAATTTTAAATATACTAAGTCCTCTAGAGCATATTAACAATTCCTTTATGTACGGGTCTTTCCCTGACTTATTGAAATGCTCTTATCTTACCTATTCATAAATCGGGCGATAAAACTGAAATAGGCAATTATAGGCCAATTAGCATACTATCTACTTTATCTAAGATTTTCGAGAAACTTGTATGCTCGAGATTAATATCATTTGCCAACAAATTTCAATTGACTAACCATCAACAGCATAGTTTTATTAAAGGTAAAGGCATCGACACAGCCTGTTATGAGTTTATTAGTGGCATTATGAATAATTTGGAAACAAAAAATGTTCCTATGGGTATGCTAATGGATCTGTCCAAAGCTTATGATCTGGTGGACCATGGTATACTCTATCAAAAGCTATATAATTATGGAATCAGAGGGGTCGCACTGGATTGGATAAAATCCTTTTTAACAAACCGAGTGCAAATAACGAAATTAGTAACCAAGAATGGTATTGTTAATTCCACACCAAGAGGCATACACATGGGTATTCCGCAGGGAAGCACTATAGGCCCCTTGTTGTTTACTCTGTTTATAAATGACCTACCTCAAGTATCCATAGGTCCACAAAATTTGCTAGTCAACTATGCTGACGATACCACCGTTTTGATTAGTAATAAATCTGTACAGGACATTGGCTTCAATGCCAATCGTGTCATGAGTTCACTTATGGCCTGGTTTACTGAAAACAGGTTGGTTCTAAATAAAGACAAAACTAACATAATACTCTTCCGTACCAAGCGATCTACAGAAACATATCCTATGATTGTACAACTTGGAAATGAAGATATTCAGACTCAGTTCTCTGTGAGGCTTTTGGGTCTTTATTTCGACTGTAATCTGGACTGGTCAATTCATATAAACAAAGTTTTAGCGAAACTTAATAAAGCAGTATTTGCTTTAAGAAGACTGAGTAAATACGTAGATCCAAGTATTTTGAAGATGGTCTACTTCGCAAATTTTCAGTCCCATCTTAGATTTGCTACGATCTTTTGGGGCAATGAAAAAAACATTTGCTTTACTAGGCTTCTTGGGCGAATGGGTATATTCAGATACATTTCAACTATTTCTCTTTCATCCTGCCAACGGCAGCAGTCGAAAACTGTATGGCTCACACTATCTTGTTCTCCGCAATACATGCACAGATCGTCAGATGCTCGGTCCAGATTGAACAGGTAGTCTCTGAAGCAGCAGTGACCTGTTAGCACTTGGGTTAAGTAGTAGCTCGTTTTGCCGTGCTGTCTGTTCACCCATGTGGCTACTTCTGGGATGAGAAGTTTTGTCCATTGCCCTTTATCGCTGGACTCCCATCGTTCCTGCGATTCTTTCAGCAGATCTTCTCTGGCCCGTCTTTTTTCAAGCCTGCTGTGGCCAGTCTCTTGTAGCTGTTTCCGCTCCATTACCACTAGGTCGATCGGGAAGATGCTGGCAATAACCAGGGCGGCTTGTTCAGAGACTGTTCGGTATGAGCTACACACACGCAGGGCCCCTTACCGTTGGACATTTGCAAGTTTGTGTGCGTTAGATTCTTTTTTGAGTTCATTGGCCCAGATTTGTGCACCGTACGTCATAGTAGACTGGACCACCAAGCCCAGCAACCTCCGTTTACCATTTTTTACCATTTTTTTCCGGAATTTGCTGATTTTGCGATGGTTAGGACGGAAGTTATAGCATCTATGGTAGATTTTCCAGATCTAAATCCATATTGTCTATCCGATAGTCCCGCTCCGGCGTCGAGCTCCGTTTTAAGTCTTCTTAGCAGAAGCTGTTCCAGCAATTTCCAAGCTACATCCAGTAAACAGATAGATCTATATGATGTTGGCTCTCCGATTGGTTTGTCCGCCTTTCTTATGAGGATGAGCTTTGCTCGCTTCCATTTCTTATAATAATATACATATAATATATATATATATATATATATATATATATATATATATATATATATATATATATAATAAACTTGATATTTAAAACAACCAGAAATAACACAAACTTCAAAAATGTTGTGTGAATTTTTAACGAAGAGTCGTTGAAGAAACATAGCGATTGTTTGAGTAACAAAAAGTGGGAAGATATTTTTTTATCGAAGCCGTAAATTTGAATAAACAATGGGAGACATTCATGAATATATTCTTTTCGTACTCTACTCAATGAATGTTTTCCTCGTAAAAGGATTAATATCACGCAAAGGAGACAGCGTATGCTCTCCACTCCGCAAATCCTAGCTAGAAGAAAATAATTAATGATTTTACAGATAACTGCAAGTACAGTCCTATCTACAAAAGGTCATACCACAATTATCGCAATTATTAATTATCGTAAATATTTAATTATGTTAGAGAAAGCAAAAAGAGAGAATTATACAAACCAATTGACAGAAGCATCATGGTCCAAAAAACGACATGGCAAATTATTAAACAGATAACTCACCTAAAAAAACACATAATACTTTCGAGCAACCAAATCAATATATTTACCCTACTACTGAGGCTACAGAAATTAATAATCATTACGCAGATAGAGTGTATTCCATAGAAGATAATTTGCCAAGGATCTCGTGTGATGATACGATAACAGAAAACGAAAGATCAATTTTTATACATCCCATTACAATCAAGGAACTAGATAAATCCATCAAAAGTTTAAAATCTAAAAAAGTTCGTTTCACGATGAAATCCCAGAAATCCTGATGCTAGATCATGCATTTCCTAGTGGTGTTTCAATTTTTGTCATCTGTTTTTCTGTTTCTGCATCTCTTTCATCTGTCTGATTCCTTACTCATGGAATTTCCAGCAGTACTGTGTAATCAACTAAGTCATACGCTTTCGTTAGGTCCAACAGCATTCCACAAGTGATTTGGCGATTATTAAAAGTTAAATTGAATTAAATTTAACATTTAACAGAAAAAAATAAATTTAAACCGAAATTAAAAACAAATCAAAAAAAATAATTCGCCCTAATCAGAAGCAAAAGAAAGAAGTAGGAAAACCTGGAAAGAACTCCCAGGGCTAAAGTGATGCTGGGATCTTTTAACCAGAAGAGAACAAAAACTTGCCTGCAATTAAGCAGGAACAAGCTTAGAATTCTGACAGGAGTCCCGACGGGACACTGCAGACTTAAGAAATATCTCAAGGCCCTAGGCCTAGAGGAGGATGACGGATGCAGATTCTGTGGCTCAGCGGAGGATACCCCCATACATCTGCTCAAATACTGCGGAGCATTACTCTGCAAGAAACAGATGTACCTTGGGGCTCACTGCTTGAACACAGAGGAGCTGCAGGCCTTGAATCCCACCCAGATTCTGAAATTCCTAAAGGAATCAGGATTAGAAGAGGCGCTCTAAATGGGTAAGTACACCAACGCTTGGAGGAGGAGGGTGAGGTACAATAGATCTATAAAGGTCGCAGTACAAGTCGTCACTACCATATCGACAATCTACAATCTACAAGGAGTGAAAAAGGAGACTGAAAACTACAAGGAGTCTCAAAGGGCAGAGAAAAAAGAGAGTTTATAAAAATGTGTATGTTTTTGAAATAAAAACGACTTGTTCGATGAGATGTCATAAAATTATTAAGATTTTCTTGATGTGTAAACCCATTTTTCTATACTGGCTAATATCGTTTATCTTCAAATTCAAGTCAGTTATTTTCGTAAATTTTGTAATGTAACATATTTAAATTTTTACACCGCCATTTAGACAATTAAAAGGTCTATTCAAATCGAGAATGAAAAATGGAGGTTGCCATTGAAAAAAATGTCAATGACTTCATAGCGCAAACAACAATGCCGTCACGAATTTTTTTTTTCGTCATAACTTTGTATTTTGGAACATAAAATTGTCGGGTCCGAGCGATTTAAGCCGTTGAAAATTTACGAAAAGAACTGATTTGAATTTTAAGATAAACAATAGATTAATATATAAAACCCAGATAGATAAACCCAGTTTAGAAAAATGGGTTTGTAATCAAGAATATCTTAATAATTTTATGACATGTCATGGAACAAGTCGGTGTTATTTTAAAAACATACACATTTTTATAGACTCTCTTCTTTCTCTGCCTTTTTTTCAATTGTGATTCTCTCTTGTTTATTTTGCTTCTGATTAGGGCGAAGTAATTTTTTTGTTTTGTTTTTAATTTGGGTTTAAATTTCTTTCTTTCTGTTAAATGTTAAATTTAATTTGATTTAACTTTTTATATGCCGTTTGACTAGTAAACGGAAGCAAATGCAAACGAAAGAAGTGAGAATCGCAATTAAAAAAAAAGCAGAGAAAAAAGAGAACTTATGAAAATGTGTATTTTTTTTTAATGAAACCGACTTTTCGTAAAATGAATAAAATTCTCTTGTTACAAACCCAAGTAACAAGGTTATCTTAAGATTCAAAACGGTTTTTTCGAAAATTTTCTAATGTACCATATCAAAATGTTTGCACCACCATTTACACAATTAAAAGGTCTATCCAAACCGAGAATAAAAAAAGTGGATTGCCATTTTAAAAAAATGTCGATGACGTCATAGCGCTCGCACAAATGACGTCACGATTTTTTTTTATGTCATAACTTTTGGAAAATAAAATCGAGGGGTCCGAGCGATTATCCCAAAACCAGTAAATAAAGAAATTATTGGTTCGATTCAAAACTTTAACAGCACACTGTATATATATATATATATATATATATATATATATATATATATATATATATATATATATATATATATATACATATTTTATATATATACTACTACTTATGTATATTTATTACCTCTACAGGTTTATAAATGGATTCCAAAATTTTATACATAAAACAATACATATATAAATAAAACTAATATAGTATATAAATCAAAAAGAAACGTATGCTAATAAAACTAAATAAATCACTAAAAACCTAAACTTGCTATTCCAATTCAGCTCTTGAGATCATTTTCTGTAGTTCCCCCATGGATCTGTTCTGGGACCGATATTGTTTCTTATAGTGATGAATTCCGTTGTTGGGTGGATTGTCGGCTTCCCTCTCCACATATTGCTCTTCTTCTCTCCTCAACTTTCTTCATCCAATCTATCCCTCTTCCATCCTCGTTTAAAACCTCTTCTCTACCCTCGTCCCTTTCTCTCATTTCTGAACATTCGTTCAGCCAGTGTTCTATTGTCTTCTTGTTTTCTCCACACATCCTGCATACTCTATTCCTATCCTCCATCCAAAATTTATTATCTCTCTCTTCATTTCCACATCTGAATCTTGCTATTCTCACTCTCTCTTTTCTACTTTCTCTTCCTAGGTACTTTGGCAGTTCTTCCGTTATTATTTTTTCATATTTCCCGTTGTACCTAGACTCCCTAATTCTTGCTCTCCTTTCTTGCCTTTGCACATCTCTATCTCTCTGGACCAATTCCTCTGTCATTACTCTACCTCTTTCTCGCATTCTTTCTATCTCCGCTCCTGCATACCCGTTTCTTTCTAGATATGCTTCCCTCTCTTTCCACACCCCCTTTCCTATTTCTTTTCTTTTTTCTTTGAGGCACTCTTGCAGAATTCTGCACTCTCCTCTCTCTATCACCCTCTCCTCAAAACTTATTGCTCTCTTTCCTGCTTCTATTCTTATTCCATCTCTCTTTGTTTCCTCCATCACTATATACCCCGGGGTCTCTCTACCTAGTCCTAGCACCCATTTCAAATATTTTTCTTGCACCCTTTCCAGTCCTTCTTGCTCTCTCCACCCCCATATTTCCGCTCCATACATCATCACACTTTTCACCAGGCTATCAAACATCATCACCCTCCTTCTATAGTCGTGTCCAAGTTTTCTCTCTCCTATTCCCCATACCACTCCTAGTATTTTATTGGCTTTCTTTACTAACTCTCTCACGTGTGCTGTTTCAGTATTTCTCTCATTAAACACGTACCCTAGGTATTTAAATTCTTTTACTTCTTCAATTTTCTCCTTCTCCCATCTCCACTCAATTACTCTTCTCCTGCCACCCCCTTTTCTAAACACCATCATCTTGGACTTCTCCACATTCACTGTCAGCTTTTTCCTCCTCATATATTTCTCCATGTTTCTTATCATTTCTTTCATCCCTTTCTCGTCTCTCGCTAGCACCACCAAATCATCCGCGTAGGCTAGGGACCACACTTTTTCTTTGCCCACCACGACCCCACCCGTCTGCGCCTTGCTGAACATCTCCTCTATATCTCCAATAAATGCTGCAAACAGGCTGGGGCTTAGTGGGCAGCCTTGTCTCACTCCCTTATGCGTATTAAAACCTTCGCTCACCCTTTCCCCAACTCTCACTCTACTTATTGTTTCTTCATAAATCTCTTCTAATTTTGCTATCAGATGTTCCTTTATCCTCTTCTTTCTCAGGCATTCCCACAGTGCCTCTCTTGCTACATTATCAAAGGCCGCCTTCAGGTCCACAAATAATGCATACATCCTGCCGCCCTTCTTTTTTATCTCATTCCCTACTATGTGATTCAAGATGTATACATTATCCATGGTCCCTCTCCCTTTCCTAAATCCCGCCTGTCCGTCTGGTATCACACCTCGCTCCTTCAATTCCTTCGTCAATCTCTCTTCTACAATCATTGCATATATCTTATATGCTGTATTGAGCATGGTGATCCCCCTGTAATTGCTTGCTGTTTCCCTTTCTCCTTTCTTATATATGGGGCATATTATCCCCTCTTTCCACTCCTGTGGGAAGCCCTCTCCCTTCCACACTCCATTCATTATCTCCAACAGCCTGTCAGCTTCCCTTTCAGTTCCATATATCCACGATTCATTCTGTATACCGTCCCTCCCCGGTGCCTTTTTCTTTTTCAGTTTACTCAGTTGTTGTTCTAATTCTTCTCTTGTTATCTCTTCTATTTCTCCCACCCTGTGTTGACTCTTTTTCTTTTCCTGTCTGATTTCGTCACCACCCAGCAGCTGACTGAAGTACTTTCTCCATTCCTCCATAGTAATTCTATTACTCACTTTTTCTACTTTTTTCTTTCTTTCCCTATTTATGTATTTCCATACCTCTTCTTCCGTCTTTATGCCTTTCATCTTTAGTTCTTCTTCCATCCATTTCTTTTGCTTCTTCTCCTTGCATACTAATTTGTACCTCTTGCGTGCTCTCTTGTAATCCTCATTACTTGCTTTTCCTCTTTTCCAATTTCTTAATTTCTTTCTTACTGATTGCTTCCCTTCCCTGCATTCTTTATCCCACCACTCGTTTTTCCAAGCCCCCACCTTCACTCTTGTCTCTATCACTTTTTTTTCTGTTGCATTTTTTACGTGATCACCCAGTTCTTTCACTTTTTCGTTTATCCCTTCCTCTTCGTATCTAGCCTCCCTAAGTCTTGTTCTATAATTTTCTATTGCTTCTTCCGTCCAGATATTCTTCACAATTTTTCTTCTAACATCCTTCTCACTTCTTCTATTTTTCTCTCTTCCTCTTGTCTTCACTTCCAATGGCATATGATCCGACTCGACTCTTTCTCCCACCTTGAATTGTTCTATTTCATCCCATGCTTCTTCATTCACCATAACATAGTCAATAACTGTCTCCCCTCTTGGTCCGATATATGTGTACTCTCCTTTCTCATCTCCTATACTGTTTCCATTAAGTATGTCCCACCCTCTTTCTTCTACTAGACTTATCAGTAGTCTCCCTTCGGCGTTTTCTGTTGTGTCTTTTGTTGGTCTTCTTTCTATTGTTGTTTGTTCTTCTTCTAGCCGTATTCCTTTTTCTCCAATTCTTGCGTTAAAGTCCCCCCCCAATCACCAGAGTTCCCTCGTCTTGCTGTTTTACTCGCTCTTCTATCATTCTCTTCGTTTCTTTCATACTTCTGCTGTATATTGTTATAATTCTCCATTTTTTCTGTCTAATTTTCACCGTTCTTTCCATAATGCCTCTTTCTTCTTTTGCTTCGGTTCTGTTTTCTTCTTCCAAACCCTTTTTCACTCCCATTATTATCCCCCCTTTAGCTCTCCCTTTCCTGCTTACCCTCTCTGCAAATTGACACTTCCACTTAAACTCTTTCGGCATTATTTTTTCCAATTTTTCCCACCCCTTCTCTTCCACCCACGTTTCTACCAGTCCCACTACATCAAATTTTCCCAAATATTCCCAAAACTCATTGTCTTTGTTTTTTATCCCCGCTGTGTACCAGTATACTATTCTTAACTGCTCCGTTTCTTCCTTATTCCTCTCCATGTTCGTTTTCCGATTTCTGTCCTGTCGTCTTTTCCTTGTGCTCTTATTCAAAAATTTGTTGTGTTTAACTCCCCCTTTTCATCATCCCACTTAAAGCCTTTTCCGTCTATCCATATCTTTTTATAACCGACTTTCGCCCACCGTCCTTTTTGTCGCTCTTCTTTGGCTATCGCTCTTAATTCCTTCTGTATTTCTCTTTCCTTCTTTGTCAGATCGTCTTCTATGTATACTCTCTTTTCCCTTTTTTCTCTTAGTTTCCTCTTATTTCCATAACTTTCCGCTTTTCACCCCAGGTCCCAAGTTCCGCCACTAACATTTTCCCTCCACTTACTTTATACATCTCTTTCACCGTCACTTCTACCTCTAATTCTGCCTTTATCCATTCTTCCAGATTCTTCTCGTTCTCACATTCCCCTTCGTCCAGTCCCGTCACAACAATCTTCTTTTTTCTCATTATTTTTTCCTTCTCTTCCATTTTCTCCTCCAGTCTTTTAATTTTTTCATTTAGTTCTGTCTTTTCTCTTTCCCATTTTTCTTCCTTTTCACGCATCATATTTTTCAAGTATTCCATTTCCCGGCTCATCTTCCGATTCTCTTCCTTTATCTCCCCTATATCTTCCATAATTTTTTTCAGCATCTTCATTTCCTCACCCATTTCCTTCTTAGCCGGTGATCTTTCCAGTTTTTTACTTTTTTGAAAGGGGTTCAACCTTTCTTCTGACTCTCTTCCCTTTTCTCTTTTCCTTTTATAATCCTCGTCTCGGTCGCTTTCACTCTCACTTTTTTTCATTTTTTCTTTTTCTTCCTTTTTTCTTCCTTATCGCGCACCGTTTTTACGCGTCACAAATAAAAAATAAAAAAAACTCAATCCGTAAAACTCGCTTCACAAAACAGTCCGCTCCGCTCAACCGCTCGAATTGGAATCCTATTTTATATATATGTAAATGTCGCAATCTTCTCAAATAGCTTCGAAATATACACGTTATTGACTTGTAGAGACAAATTCAAATTATTCATGTTGTCATATTCACCGCAAATATATGCTAGGTTTAGCAAAAAGTCTGGTTCGGCAAAGTATCTGGAGTTTCCATGACTTTCTTCTTGTAAGAAAGTGTGAATTTCTGCATTTAATTCGAAAGCACGAAATGAGACATTTGCACATGAAAGCTATAGGGAACTGTAGTAATATAGCTGGGCTGTTTGTTCAGCTCCCATCTCTATGGAAAGTTTTTGAAAAGTCTGGCTCTTAGCGGCCTAGTTTTTATGTAGTTTACTACGACAATTACATGTTCTAATACCTCCTTCAATTCAGAACTCATTGACTTCGACGCAAATAAGTAAATACCTGCCAGGCATTGAACGAGCACCGTTAAAATATAAGCTAATACATTTTTCCCAATCTAAATCATTTTCTGTTATAAACTTGTCATGAACTTCCATAAAGTCTTCAGCCTTTGCGATTTTGGTAATGCTTTTACAGACAAAAAAGAGCCTTCAACGATAGTATTGTGATAAAAGAAGCGTACGTAACAAATAAGATTGCCTCTTTATTATCTAATGTCAGTTGCCACATAAAGTTGCAAACAAAGTTATTTGCCTTTTATTTTTTCTCTTAATTGGTGGTTGAGATCCTCAACTATGTCATGAATTCTTTGACTCATAGTGTTGTTAGATAAATGTACCTTAAGAACAAGTTCTCTTGTTTTTGTAAAACTTGCAACTTACTATTAAGAAAAATCAAACGATTTCTCAACCAATGTAGGGTGAACTTACTTGGGAGCATATTTTAGGACAATAGAATTTTCAAATAGAGGACACACTGCGGTCTTTCTTAATTGTTTACTTCTTTTGAAGTAAAACCAATGTCCAAATGGCTACCAGTATATTTCATTATTTCAGTTTTTATGAGTGTAAGGAGGATGAAGAAATATATTTATTATCACTTAATTAGATTGCCAACTTTTTAAAATAACGATAACTTTTACGTATTAGTGACAACCCCACAAAACAAACAGCGCATGTAGCGCGCGCGATATGAATTGTGTATTTTGTACCCTCGAATAACTATAAGCTTAGATCCGAAAAATGGTAAATAGGTACATGGTGAAAAAGAGTGGTGAAAAAACTGGTAGCTTTCTAATCTAAAGGGACATTAATCCCCAACATTACTTTTGGGAATCTTGGACGTACATTCCATACGCCATACAGACGCAGGTAGTAACTACTTCCCGGATCCCTCGTACAATAGTGCAGAGCAAGATTGTCGTAAACTTTATCAAAAATAAAAAAAGGTGACATTTTGGTGTTTGAAAACCTTTGCAGGAGAATTTAAAATTGTTAGTTCAAAAGTGAAATTTTTGGAACACAAATATGGTTTTTGTACGTGGGCGGTTAACGTCCGAAGATCTACTTAGTATGTGACAATGAAATTTAATAAAGCTAAGTGAAACTATATACCTACTATAATTAAGCAAATAAACTGTAAATTTAAAAACTTCCATAAAAATGTATCCATATACAATATAACAGAAAAAGGTTGAATAGTTTTAATAGTTTATCCAGTGGGAGCAGTACTTGATTAGTTACCACTAGACTAGACAATATATCATACAAGTTTAGTATAAGACTAGGCAAATTTCATTTAATTTCCTTTAAATTTCATTAGACAAAGTAAGAAAGCTGCTAAAGAGGATTCTGTTTGAAGTTCTCATCCGAAATTTACAATCCGGTGTACTTAAAAATACATCCCTATTACGATTTTATTTTCTGTATCTGTAAAACCTATCCCGTCGCTTTTACATTCTGAACTGAATTTTATTTTAAAATTATAGAAACAAAGGAATAAAATAAATATAAAGAACAAGCGTTTGAAGATCAGAAAAGAATTTTATGATGTTTCTCTTCAAACAGAAATGTTTAGATAAACACTTTTTTACAAGAACGAAACATTGAAGTGAAACGTAATTTAACGGAAAATCAGAAAAAAAATTATTCAAATAAAAGCTCAAAAATAATTAAGGAAAAATAATTACGAATTGTACAATATTTATTTCAAAGCTTGTGTTATATGAGAGAAAAACATATTTTTTAAAGCATACATTTCATTTGGAATTATAATTAATATACTCATTTTATTAAAGTTTATATACTTTTTTGGAATCCTTTAAGTTTAATTTAGCAAAAATATACTATTTAGCGAAACATTTTAGTAAACATCCACATTTTGCAGTCCACAAAGTTATTACTGCAGTCGATAAACTAATTACTTAATACATTTTTACATAATAAATTATAACATTTTAATAAAACTGAAGTTTTAAAACTATATGAAATAGTAGTATATGAAATTGTATCAAAACAAGAAATTCTAACTAGACTGGAAAGACGATACTTACTGTAAAAATGTAATATTAGATTGCAAGATTAGACAACAAACAAACAAATTAAACTAAACATTTATGGTAATACCAAACAGATAGGTAACAGAATATCAGGTAAACGTGATATATCAGGTAGATCTTAAATTATTGACTAGACTCACCGATAAGAATAGATTAAAGGAAAACAAGAATAAAACTGAAGAATAAAGAATAGGCATATTGAGTAGAGAAACAATATCAGTCCGACAACATAAGCTGGATATGTCTAGATAGATTAGCTTTGTCGATTAAACCTTTAAAAAAACTGGTGTCTCGTTGCCTATTATAAACGGGCCACTCATCAGCGTTTTTCTCCTGATTTTTTGACGGATGGGTTGTGCCGATAAAAAGTCCGCGCGACTAGCATAATGAAATCATTTTGTTACTACCGCGAACTTCTTCTCGGCAGAGCGCATCTGTCAAATGTGAAGGACTTTCCTACCATGTCAATATTTCACTTCAAAAAATAAATGATGTTAATATTTTCAATCAAATTGGTTCGCCACCATCTCATTCTTTTATTCAGCCCTTAGTGTAAGTACTATGTTTTATTAAATTTGTGCGTTTATCATTTTGGGTAAATTACAAGTTTTTTATTTATTTTAACGCATTTATGAAATGTAAAAACATAAATAAATACAAAAACATCGTTAAGTTTTTAGCAAAGTTTTTTAAATGACGAGTCGTAATGTGCTTTAAAACTCTCACTTTATATTTCATTCTTGTAGACTCTAAATATAACCAACATCGCGTATAATTAAAAGTAAAATAATTTAATACAAAAATTAAACTAATTGAATTTTATTTTGTTTTTAAGGAAAATTTCTTCCACCTATTTCTTCCACTAATAAGAAACAGGAGTCAGATATGCACAAAAAACCCGTTGAGAGATATTAAGACGAGTAGAAAATTGAGAAAGTAATGTGAGTTACGATATGATATTCGTATAAAGAACTTATATGTGAGTGGATAGCCACTTACTTCTCAACACGTACTATGCATGTAAAGAAAACTCCGTGTTGTATGATTTCGTGTTATACGACATTGAGAACGAATATCATAACTCACATTACTCTATTAATTACATCCAATGGTCAATGCGGGCGGGAGCTTTCTCAATTTTGTGCTCAAGGTATTCAAGTACTGTGTGCAAGGCTGAATGCACACAAAACATCTATACTGCACAACAAAGCCCAAACGAAATATAACTAATTGAAAAAATAAAATAAAGACAAATAAATGGAGATAGAGCAGAAATGGAGTATGAAACAAATATCATTGATATTTGTTTCACAGTCCCAATAAGACTTATAGAGCTACGAACAGGTTAAATATATTTATGTATTTAAGCTATATTTCGTTTAAATAAATACAATGTATGATTGTATCTATAACTAGTATGGTTTCAATAATATTCTACTACAATACATATTAATATTCATCACCAATAATTTACTACAGTGTATACGCTACTATGGTAACTAATAATTGTTCCTAGAACTCGAATCAGATGAGTCCAGATTTAAAAGTCCGCGCGACTAGCATAATGAAATCATTTTGAGATATATATAGATATATATATATATATATATATATATATATATATATATATATATATATCTGGACTCATCTGATTCGAGTTCAAGGAACAATTATTAGTTACCATAGTAGCGTATACACTGTAGTAAAATATTGGTGATGAATATTAATATGTATTGTAGTAGAATATTGTTGAAACCATACTAGTTATAGATACAATCATACATTGTATTTATTTAAGCGAAATATAGCTTAAATATATAAATATATTTAACCTGTTCGTAGCTCTATAAGTCTTATTGGAACTGTGAAACAAATATCAATGATATTTGTTTCATACTCCATTTCTGCTCTATCTCCATTTATTTGTCTTTATTTTATTTTTTCAATTAGTTATATTTCCCTTGGGCTTTGTTGTGCAGTATAGATGTTTTGTGTGCAGTCAGCCTTCTATATGCTTCCAATCACAAATTCCTTCATTTGGTAAACAGCTTAAATAATGGGATTCGTTAAACCTTCTACCATAGTCGTCAACTGGAAAGTTAAAATCACGAACTTGCGTTGGATTATTGTTTACGAGAAACATTCTCATATAATTTTCATTACAGAAAACTCCTCTAGTAAATTTTACACTTTAATACACTTTTATAATTAATTTCATCACGTTTTTCACACATCTCACTCTCTGCGATTCTAGATGTACTAGCCACACATTACAGATTTTACTGTTTTTCCTTTTCAGTTTCACATTTCTCATTACCAAATTCATCATGAAACTTACGGTTTTCTTCATACATATCACTTTCTGTCGTTCCGGATGTAATAGCCGCACATTGTAGATTTCTCGAATCATTTTTATTTTTATTTTTAGACAGTGACACCGGTCTTTAGAAATTTGAGCATGCCTCCCCGTTGAATATTTTGTATTTCTGTCTGTTTCTTTCCTTTTTTTCTTTTCTGCGAGCCACTTTCATATTTTCTTTTAAAAAGTTACAAAAAATTATCAATTTGGAAAATGAATCCTAGCTTTTCTGAGCCGCCGATAAAACTAGAAAAGCTTGCAATAAGGAATATTGCAAGCTTTTCCCAACTTTGTAATTTTCATTTAAAAACGTTTAATAAAATGTAGATAAAATTTCTGTAGCGATAAATTATGGCTACCGAAATTTTATCTACTTACAGTATTGCAAGAAATACATACATGTGAGAAATTGATACTTTATTTGTTTAGTAACATGAGTTAACTAAATCGATGTTTTCATAGACACTGGACAATGGATACTACCATTGTACCACCACTACCACTCACCACTAACTCTGCGTGTGCAGGTAGTGTTTTTTTAATACTGCGCAACTCTAGTGAAACTTTTGTTTTGACACGTATCCTTCGTCTCGAGCAAAAAAAAACATAAAAAACGGAGCGCAGCCTAAATGTTTGGTGCAGGCTCACGTTCGTGTCTGTCGGTTCGCAAAATGAGCGGAGCCCTCAAAACGCGGGGCCCAGGCTTTGGGCCCCGCTCGCCCCGGCCTAAGGACGGCTCTGAATATCATGTTGAAACAACTACTTTCTGGGTAACATCACACAGTATTGAATTATATAACAGACACTTATAATATGTAAAAATATTATATAACTATTTATTCAGTGTTATAAAAATTTAGGCACTTATCACGACTCGAATTTCGACTGTTAAAGGTCATTTTCAAGTGAACCAAAACATAGTGAATTTTTTAGTTCAGTGTAAGGATGGATTACCACGTAGTAATGGTCGTAACCATCCTATTTATGTTACCCTATAATTAACATATACCTAAGTGGCTTCTTACTCCTCAACACGTACAATGCGTGTAAAGAAAATTCCGTGTTGTATAATTTTGTGTTATATGACATTGAGAACCAATATCAAAACTCACATTACTCTTACTTTTGTTATACATCCAATGGTCAATGGGGGCCATTATTAGAGGAACAAATAAGTGGAAGAAATTTTCCACAAAAACAAAACAAAATTCTAGTCCACAATTCAAGTCAAGAGTCCACAAGAATGAAATATAAAAGAGAGAGAATAAAAGTACATTACGCCGCTAGTTATTTAAGAAACTTTGCTAAAATCTTAACGATGTTTTTCTGTTTTTATATTTCATAAATGCGTTAAATAAAAACTGTTAACTTCTTAAATTCACAAATTTAATCAAACATGTTACTGACACTAAGGACTGAATAAAAGAACGAGATAGTGAGAAAATCCCTTAAAATCACACCAAAACTGCCCGTTCTTTCTGTGGCGAAAAATTTGATTGAAAATATTGATATAATTTATTTTTTGACGTGAAATATTGACATGGTAGAAAATAAGAAGGCCTTCACATTTGACAGATGCGCTCTGCAAGTTCGCGGTACTAACAAAATGATTTCATTATGCTAGTCGCACGGACTTATTACCGGCACAACGCATCCGTCAAAAAATAATAGAACATCAGGAGAAAAAACGCTGGTGAGTGGCGCGTTTATAACAGGCAACGAGACACGAGTATTTTTTAAAGGTTTGACCGATAAAGCTAATCTATCTAGACATATCCAGTTTATATTGACGGACTGCTATTGTTTCTCTACTCAATATGTCTATTCTTATTTCTTCAGTTTAATTCTTGTTTTCCTTTAATCTATTCTTATCGGTGAGTCTATTCAAAAATTTAAGGTCTACCTGATATTTCATGTCTACCTGATATTCTGTTACCTATTTGTTTGGTTTTACCATAAATGTTAAGTTTAATATTTTTGTTCGTTCTCTAATCCTGCAATCTAATATTACATTTTTACAGTAAGTCTCGCCTTCCAGTCTAGTTAGAATTTCTTGTTTTGATACAAAGTTTGATATAATTTTAAAACTTTATTTTTATTAAAATGTTATAATTTATTATGTAAAAATGTATTAAGTAATTGGTTTATGGAGTAATAACTTTGTGGACTGCAAAATGTGGATGTTCACTAAAATGTTGCGTTAAATATTTTTGCTAAATTATACTCAATTGATTCCAATTTCAAAATGATATAAACTTCAATAAAATGAGTACATAAAATGTAATTACAAATGATATGTATGCTTTAATAAATATTTTTTCTCTCACAAATAACACAACCTATGAAATAAACATTCTAGAATTGATAATATGTGTTTCCTTAATTAGTTTTTATTTGAATAATTTTTTTCTGATTTTCCTTGAAATTAAGTTTAATTTGAAAGTTCGTTTCTTGTAAAGAAGTGTTTATCTAAAAATTTCTGTTTGAGGAACATCTTAAAATTCTGGTTTTTAAACGTTTGTTCTCTTATTTTATCCCTTTGTTTCTATAATTTTGAAATAAAATTCAGTTTAGAATATAAAAGCGACGGGATAGGTTTTACAGATACAGAATAGAAAATCGAAAAAGGGATTTATTTTATAATTTATATAAAATAAGTATACCGGATTGAAAATTTCGGATGAGTTGATAAAACTTCTAACAGAACCTTCTTAAGCAGCTTTCTCTTTTTGGCTGATGAAAATTAAAGGAAATTTAATTAAAATTGCCTAGTCTTATAATACTCTTGTATTATATATTGGCTAGTATAGTGGCTGCTCCTATTGGATAAACTATTAAAACTAATAAACATTTTTTTGTTATATTTTCTATGAATGCATTTTTATGGATGTTTTTAAATTTCCATTTTATTCGCTTAATTATAGTAGGTATATAGATTTACTTAGCTTTATTAAATTTCATTGTCACATACAAAGTAGTTCTTCGGACGTTAGCCGCCCACGTACAAAACCCCTATTTGTTTTCAAAAAGGGTTCATTTTGTTTTCCGTTTTTCCCTTTCACTTTTAAACTAATAATTTTAAATTCTCCTGCAAAGGCTTCAAAATGTCACTTATTTTTATTTTTGATAAAGTTTATGAAATTCTTGCTCTGAACTATTGTACGAGAGGTCCGAGAAATAGTTACTACCTCTTGTGTATGGCGTATGGAATGTACGTCCCAGATTCCCAAAAGTAATGTTAGGGAGCAATGTCCTTTCAGATTAGAAAGCTACCAGTCTTTTTGCCACACTCCCACAAGAAATAAATAAATTTATATACCTATTTAATATTTTCCGGAAATAAGCTCATAGGCATTCGAGGGTGCAAAATACACAATTCATATCGCGCGCGCTGCATGCAGCGTTTGTTTTGTGTGGTTGTAAATCAGTAATAGGTAAAAGTTCTACTATCGTTATTTAAAAAAGCTTGCAATATAATAGAGTGATAATAAATATATTTCTTCCTCCTCCGCCAACTCATAAAAATTGAAATAATGAATACACTGGTAGCTTTTTGGACATTGGTTTTACTTCAAAAGAAATAGACAATTAAGAAAGACAGCAGTGTGTCTTCTATATAAAAATTCTATCGTCCTAAAGTATGCTCCCAAGTTCACCCTACTATGGTTAAAAAATTGCTTGATTTTTTTAATAGTAAGCGGCAAAACCAAAAGAACTTATTCTTAAGATACCTTTAAGATACCCAACAACACTATTAGTCGAAGAATTCATCACATAATTGAGGATCTCAACCACAAATTAATAGAAAAAATAAAAGGCAAGGAATTTGACAACTTTATTAGGTAACGGACAGTAATAAAGATGCATCTTATTTGTTACGTACACTTTCTGGATCACAATTATTACCGTTATTATCGTTTTAGGCTTTTTTCGTTTTTAAAAGCATTACCAAACGGGCAAAGTCTCAAGACTTGTTTTAAACTCGTGACTAGTTTATAACAGAAAGTGATTAAGATTGGGAAAAATGTATTAGCTTATATAATAATAGTGCGTGATCTATGCCTGGTAGGTATTTACTTACTTCCATCGAAGTCTATAAGCTCTGACTTGAAGGAGGTATTAGAACATGTCATTGTCCTAGTAAACTACATTAAAACTAGGCCGCTAAGAGCCAGACTTTTCAAAAAATCTCCAAAGAGATGGGAATTGAACAAACAGCACTGCAATATTTCTACGCTTCACTGTAGCTTTCATGTGCAAATGTCTCATTTCGTGCTTTCGAATTACATGCACTAATTCACACTTCCTTACAAGAAGAAGGTCATGGAAACTCCAGATACTTTGCGCAACCAGACTTTTTGCTAAAACTATCATATTTCTGCGATATATGTGACAAACTGATTAATTTGAATCTGTCTCTGCAAGTCAATAACATGCATATTTTAAAACAATTGGAGAAGATTGCGGGGTTTAGGAAAAAACTGTAAATATATATATATATATATATATATATATATATATATATATATATATATATATATATGTATATATATATATATATATATATATATATATATATATATATATATATATATATTTATATATATATATATATATATATATATATATATATATATATATATATATATACTGTCGGTTTCTGTCTGTAGTTGAGGAATTATCTGCAAGAGATTGCGTGAGATTAAAAAGTTGGGAAGGGATTACGACGGATTGCTCGTTAAGGAGATCAGCTGATGTATTAAGGGTTAGTTTGAAAATTGCCAATGACTCCAGGAGATTAAGTTTCGGGTCTGTGTTGCAATTATGTCAGATTTTAAGATTTGCTGTTTCGGGGACTTTGTGATTACATTCTAGATCAGGGCTTCTTAAACAATGGGTCGCGGCCCAAAATGGGGTGGCTTAGCGATATCTTGGGGTTGCGACATTGTAATGTAAAATGTTGAAACACATTTGTGAGAGTTTGAAAATGGTGGAAAATGATATGTTGTAAAGTTGACGAATTTTTAAAAACTGGAGGGTTAGAATATAAAAATTGTTGGAGTATGCAGTGATGACAGGTGAAAAGATTGGTTTTAAATCATTTTTTCTAGCTGCTCAATATGATCATATAACTTTCACGCACTGCCTTATTCATTGGGAGAAAATATCTTCCGGCATTGAATGTTGATGTTTTTTTCTACTCTTTCCCAGTAAGAACAGATTGAACAATTGAACTTCTTTTCAACGACATAAACGAAAAACGCGTTCATAACTTGAAAATAACCGGGCTTTAAAATAAAGTATAACTTACTCCACCGTGCCATTTATAATTTTAAGATTTGTAATCCCAGTGTTAAGTGATTTTGTTACAAATTTTCTTGTAAAAGGTGTCCCCCTTACAAACAACAAAGTTGACGTGTCCTAGTGTTTTTTGAACCCATCTTTAACTATACTAAAATCCCTCCGTTTCGTTTTCAATGGCCCACCTGGCATTGTTGTGATCTCGCGATTTTGGTTTCAAAGAATTTGAGTTTCTCACGAGTCGGCAAAGAACCCTAAGTGGACACCCGATTAGTTTTTGTTTATTTAGGACCATTAGTCTGGTTTATCTAAATCATGCGGGCAGACGCTCGAACTTAGGGATCGTGCCGAGACGCAGAGATGATTTTGTTTAATGAGTTCTGGAAATTTTCCTTAAAGATTAGGGGTGGACTCACACCAAGACCGAGGTGATGAGGTAGAGGGGAAGTTAAAAAGGGGCAGTCAGAATTGAGCTAGCAAGAGAGTAATTTCAGTTTTGAAAACGAACCTCCGTATTTTCGTCGAAGTAAATTCCGGGTTTCGACCACAAGTTTCCTAGAATTAAGTGTATTGTTGTTAGTTAGTAATTATTGTAATAACTTAGCGATTAGTTGTACATATTGTAAGGTATTATTAGATAAGTAGTATTTAATTACATATAAAGGACATAGTTGCGTGTAATTAATTCATCCATTGTCCTGATCCTGGAGCAGCACCATACCAAATTACCAGTTCGTAACAGAGATACTATATTTTTGGTGGCAGCGGCGGGATCCAGAAGTACCGAAATTGGTGGAATTCCTCGGAATTCAAAATCGGTTGGATCCAGAAAGTATCGAAAAAGGAATTGGAAATTTGGTTGCCTTTGGTCGCAGCGAGTTCCGTCCAGGTCTACGTCAAATGCAGTGAATCTACCAGTGTCGTTTCGCCGTACATCAAGCTCCACATTTACGCTCAATATTGCTCCACAATAGGACAATTCGGTTGATTAGATACAAACTACGTCTAAGATTTCGTAAAAAACTGAAAGTATATCTTTGTTTCGTATGCAAAACATTTCGCATAATTGTTGACGAATTGCACGTTATAATAAAAATGGCTCTTATGACGATAGATGTAGCAATGAGATATATCAAGGAGTACGATGGACAGGCGGGTAAAGTGCAATATTTCATAGAATTGTGCGATTTGGCGATGGATGCTGTAGCTTTAGACGCCCGAGATATATTATTTAAGATAATAAATCTAAAATCTAAATTAATAGGTAGGGCTAGAGATTTGACTAGGTACGGAAATTTTTTGACATGGGGCGAATTAAGGGACCATTTAGGGGACAGATTTTTAGAAAAACGTTCAATTTCCTGTTGTCAAATGGAGTTACATTCAATTTACCAATATAATGGTGGAGGTGTAATTGACTATGCTAATAGAATTGAGAAATGTTTGTCGAATTTGATTGACGCGTCTGTGGTTGGAAAGATTTTAGCAATAGCTAAAGAGATCAACGATATTTACGATATTCAGGCATTAAATATATATTTACACGGCTTGTCGGATTCTTTAAAAATTATAGTAAAGGCACAAAGACCAAATTCGTTAAAGGAGGCGGTTGAGCTTGCCCGATCGGAAGTGTCAGTTAAATAGTGCATTTAGTAGAATAGACATAAAACGTGGGGTAAAATCTTGCGATGTTTGCAATAAGAGCGGTCATTTAGGAAAGGATTGTCACTTAAGAAATAGAAACAGCGAACCACCTAAAAATTACAATACCGTTCGAATAAAAGGTGAAGGTTTAGCATACGGCGCACAGATATCCCAAAATTCCCGAGCTATTTCCCCGATTATATGTTTTTATTGTAAGAAACCGGGTCATAGAATTTCCGAGTGTAGGAGAAGAATTTACAACGATCAAAACCGGCAGACAAATGTAAGCGAAGTAAACCAACAATTTACTATAAAGAGCGTCATTCGTATAACATTGCTAGTGATTCGGGAAATGCACCGGGTCCGACAGTAAGTTCCGTGTCGTCGGACCGAGCAATTTAAGCCCGGAACATGTTCAAAAAAATAAAATCGAAAATAAATTTAGTAAATTGTCGGTATATGTTTCCAAGAGCATTAACGGAGCAGGTTTAAAAAATGTACATCTACCGTTACAAATTTCGAAACAAGGTTTTGCAACATTTCTGTTAGATACGGTAGCCGACATAAGCATTATTAAATTAGGAATTTTAAGGAAAGAATTAAATTGGGATAGTGGCAGGAAAACAAAAATTCGCGGCATTACAAATGGTTTTGTGGAAACATTAGGAGCCATATTCGAGAAATTAGAGGACAAAAATCAATTATTCAACGTGGTTTCAAACTATTTCCCTATGTTTCGATGGTATTTTGGGAAGTGATTTTTTTGAGTTATTTAATGTTAATTTGAATTTCGGAGAGAAACGAATTTTCGGAAAAAGTGGTTGAGTTTTAATGAAAATTTCGATATAAGGGACACTAATTACTTGACGTCTCCGCGTCAAGGTCGCATTGTTAAAACTGAGCTCGGTTTAAATAATTTAGAAGGAAACGTATTAAACATACCTCCTCGGAGTGAAAATATATTTCAAGTTTCGTGCAGGGTAGACAACCCAGATTCATTCGTCTAAATTTGTGAAGGTCGCCAAATCAGCGACAATATTTTTATTACAAATTCAATTTCGTATGTTAGGGAATAGTATATTTTACAGCAAGAGATGAAAGTGGTGTTTTTTTGTTGAGGTGGGAGTATGCTCACGAGCGTCAGCGTGTTAGCAATCACACCGAACCAGAAAAAAACACTTTCATCTCGAGTAGTAAATGCAATTTTTTCTACTGATTTCGGTTGTATAATCCATAATTCGACTTTAATAAATTCATTTCGAAGCGAACTGTCAGAACTGTCAAAACAAATTTAATTTTTAGTTTGGCCGTTTCCACGGTAACATATTGCATTCTCATAGAAGGTGATACTTTTCAAGTAAAATGTCCTAATTTTATTTCGGTTTCTTAAATAGTTTCAGGCTCGTTTTACGTTTGTGCATAAAATATTTCATTGAAATTGATGTACTTAATAAGAAAGTCCATGCAAATTTGGTTAGTTTAGTGTTTTAATCGAGAAAATCATAAATTTAAAATGCTCATTTTCGTCTCTAGACGTAAAAATATTTATCTACGACCACTACTATAATTGCCCAATATTGTACAGTTCGTGGATTATGTAAATACATCTTACTACACACGTATGTAACAGTCGGCGATTAATGTTATTTAATGATTCAATAACACACTAGTGCGTTTGGTTTACGATTCGTTGATTGGTTGAGAGCTGCTACTATCGTCTAATATAGGCAACCCTATACATTCCGTTATTTGTCAAAAAAATATTAAACGTCAAACTAATACATAAACACTATATTTTTATTCAATTAAATCAATTAAAATAATGTCCAGTGATAGTGAAATAGAAAATGCTACTCCGCCCGAAATTGTTGAAAAAGCGAAACAAGCTGCCCATAATTTGCTACCGATTAAATCTCGAGATCGATACGACGATTCATATAGAAAATTTATGGACTGGAGAATGAAGTATAAAGTTAAATCGTTTTCGGAAAAAAAATTGTTAAATTGTTTTCAAACAATGAAACCATCTTCACTTTGGGCAATTTACTTGATGGTTCGGACAACAATTAATATAAAGCACAACATCGACATTTCAAAACATACAAAGTTAATAGCTTTACTAAAGAGAAAATCTGATGGATTTAATAGCAAGAAATCAAAAATTTTAACCATTCAAGAAATTAACAGTTTCCTCAATAATTCGCCGGAACAAATATTTATTGATAAAGGTATTTATTACTTTTTTTTTTCTTACAATAATCTCTAATGGGCATAACGATATTTTTTAAATAATTTTAGGTTATTCTTATCATTGTCATTGCTTGGCATTAGCAGTGCTTGCAGAAAACAGGAACTACGAAATATCAAACCCTGCCATATAGAAGACACCGGAACATCTCTGATCGTTAAAATTCCTGATTCTAAAACAAAAAGTCAAAGATCTTTTGTGGTACCGAAAGAATTTTACCAAACTTGTAAAAAATATATTAACCTACGCCCACAAAAAATGGACAATGATCAGCCTTTTTTTCTAAATGATCAAATTGAGAAATGCACTAAGCAATGTGTTGGAATAAATAAAATTGGCTCTATTCCGAAACAAATTGCTAATTATCTTCATTTGTCGGAAGCAAATCTTTATACAGGACATTGTTTCAGACGTTCATCAGCCACCATTCTTGTGGATTCCGGTGATGATTTATTGTTACTAAAAAAGCATGGTGGCTGGCGTTCGTCTGCAGTAGCAGAAGGCTATATAGACTGCTCCATGAAAAATCAAAATGATACTGCTACAAAAATTTCTACTTCGATAAACAGTAATTTCACTTCCACAAATGCAAGTACATCATGCGAATATGACTTCAAGTACTCATAATGCAACCAATCTAATCACTAATGATGTAGATAACAATCCAACACTAATATTCAACAATTGTTCAGTTATTATAAACTATAATCAAAAAAATTAAATAAATAATTATAAATATATCTTAAGATCTTATAATTTTTATTATATTTTAGTTTATTCTTGGGAAAAGGAATTTATTTTAATAAAACACGGTTGTCGATATTCTGCCAACGTTTCGGTCATTTTTATTCTGACCTTCTTTTGGGCTTATATCTATTTAGTAGGTATTAATGAAATTAAACATATAAAATATAAATTATTAAGTAAATATTAATTATTTCATTTGACACTGACACTGCGTACATTGTGTGCCTAGATCGATGAAATATCAGTTACATCAAACATATTTTTCTTATTAAATAGAAACAAATTAGTGCGGTCGTAGATAAAGTATAGTACATAATTCGAGTTGTAAGGCAATTACGTACTCGCGGAATTACGCGCTCCCCGCTTCGCGGGTCGCGTGTAACTGTTCCGCTCGTACGTAATATGCTTCTTACAACTCTCATTACGTAATATACTATTTCATCCCTAGAATGAAAAAATGTCACTTTCATGTAGGGTAAGCCGTGGAAAAAATGTCATTTTCACATATATCAGTAGAAAAAAAAAATTTCGTGGGAATTCTGAATACGTCAGAAGATTCGGTCAATGTCAGTCTCGAGCCAATAGATTTAGTATCAGTTGAGTGAGATAGTTTCGATTCAGTTATTTATAATTGTAATAACGCAGGATTCGATCAGTTTCGAAATAGAAGCGAATTATTAAGGGAATCGATAAAACTCGATCATTTGAATGAAGAGGAACTATCGGTGAATGTAGAGGCTATCGGTGAATTGATTTACAGATATTCTGATATTTCCCATCTCGATGGAGAAAAGCTGACTTGCACCGATGCGGTTAAGCATAAAATTCCATTAATCGGTGATTCACCTCCCATTCACGTTAGGCAGTATAGGTTACCAGAAAGTCAAAAGAGCGACAGATTGACAACAGAGACAGATTGATAAAATGTTGGATGATAATATCATTGTAGAGAGCGAAAGCGCTTATAACGCCCCATTATTAGTCGTACCCAAGAAAGCAGGTGCGGACGGTAAACTTAATTGGCGCGTTGTTGTAGATTTTAGGAGGCTAAACGAGTCTACAGTAGTATTTTCGTACCCAATTACCAATATTAGCAACATTTTAGACAAACTAGGCAATTCCAAGTATTATTCAAAGTTAGATCTATCGAACGCGTACCATCAGATAGAAATTCATCCGGATGACAGGCATAAAACGGCATTTTCACATCAATTTGCTCACTATGAATTTAAAAGAATGCCTTTCGGTCTAAAATCAGCTGGAGCATCATTTCAATGCCTTATGAATAGTGTGTTGTCGGGAATACAGGGAATTCGCGCATTTGTTTACCTGGATGATATTATAGTATTTTCAAATAATTTGCGTACTCATTGTGAAAAATTGCAAGAAATTTTTGAAAGATTACTAACTTTTAACCTAAAATTAAGTCCGGAAAAATGCGAATTTCTAAATAAAGAGATTATATACCTAGGTCACAAAATTACTGATGAAGGAATTTTGCCTGACGAAGATAAAATCTTAGCGGTAAAAAAATTTCCTGTACCAACATGTCAGAAACAAGTAAAGTCGTTTTTAATTTTGGCTTCGTACTATAGACGTTTTATTAAGGATTTTTCAAAGGTTGTTTCCCCGATAAATAACTTGTTAAAAAAGGATGTGCATTTTCAATGGTCGCAACGTTGCCAAATTTCATTTGATGAATTAAAACATTTATTAACTAATTCGCCAATTTCGATTTATCCCGATTTTTCAAAACCGTTCATATTAACGACCGATGCTTCAGATTATGCTATCGGTAGTGTTTTGTCGCAGGGTATGGTAGGTCAGGATCTGCCCGTCGCTTACGCATCAAGATCGCTCAATAAGGCCGAAAGAAATTACAGCACATGCGAAAAGGAATTATTGTCAATTGTTTGGTCTAGCAATTATTTTATAACAAGGACAATAAGGCATTAGTTTACCTAAAAAATATTAAGTCCCCAAATTCCCGTTTAACTCGAATGATACTCAAATTGGAAGAATTCGATTTCGAAGTTAGTTACAAGCCCGGCAAATTCAATAAAAACGCGGACGCTTTAAGTAGAACAGATTGGGATCAAACAATTATCAGAGAACCCAGTCGTAGTATTAATTTGACAAATGAAGTAATTAACGATTACGAAATTTTCTGCAAGTATTTAGAAGCTAATGTGATTATACCCGACGACGGTATTCAAGAATGCCAAGATTCACTTCTAGATGATTTGCCTGCTAACGCAAATTTTTGTTTAGAATTCGACGAAAATGCGAGACCATTAGAACCCTATGTTGACGTCGTAAATAAATTACAATGTCAAGACGACCTTGACAAACTTGACGTACAACGGGGCAACGTTCATTTAATGAATATCACTAATAATAGGAAACTTATTTGTCTCGTACCCTCAGTCAATTCTCTTTTGAAGGTTTCATATGAGAATATATTTTATATTTTAATAAAATTAAAAGAAAAACTTATTGAACATAACATAACAAATTTTCATGCAGGGAGTAATTTTGGTAACAATTTGAAGTGGTGTAAGCTTAGGCTAATGTTAAGATATATATCTAAAAATTCGGGAATCAAAATTTGTGTGTGCGAAAACAAGGTCCGGAAGGAAAACTTTAGTGAAAATGAAAAACATACAATTTTAACACAATATCATGATCTGCCCACCGGAGGACACCCAGTTATAGGCCGAATGTACAAAAGAATTAGGCGCAAATATAATTGGGATAATTTAAAATCAGATGTAAGAGAATTTGTTAAAAAATGTAGGCAGTTCCAACAAAATAAGGTTCAAAATAAGACTCATAGGGCACCCTTAATTATTACAGATACTCCCGAATTAGTGTTTGAAAAGTGTTACCTTGACTGCATAGGACCGTTACCTATATCGGAACAAGGCAACAGATTTTTACTAACGTGTCAGGATGCCTTGAGTAAATATTTAATAGCAATCCCGGTTCCCAATATAGAATCAGCTATGATAGCTACATGTTTTGTAAATGAAGTTATTTGTAAATTCGGTATAATGAGCGAAATCGTCACAGATCAGGGAAGTAATTTCATGTCGGAGCTATTCAAAGATGTTTGCAAACTTTTGAAAATAAAGAAATTAAATTGCACTAGTTACCACCCCGAATCAAATTCAGTCGAAAGATCTCATCGAACGTTGGGCGAATACTTAAGGAATTTTGTTAATAAAAATAAAACTGATTGGTGTAGCCATGTCCCTTACTTCTTGTTTTCATATAATACTACACCACATCCAACCACCACGTTTATGCCATTCGAATTAGTGTACGGCAAACAACACAATTACGACGATTATCTGACGGACTTGAAACATAAACTACGCGTGACTAGACAAGAAGCTAGAGACAACCTAATCAGAAGGAAGTAAAGGTCTAAAGTTTTATATGATAGGAGTAGTTCAAATATAGAATATGAAGTAGGAGATTCGGTTTGGCTATTCGATGAAAGTACCAAAACGATCAAAAGCAAAAAATTACATTTAAAATATTTAGGACCATTTAAGATAGTTTATATAGATTCAGATGTCAATAGTACGCTTAAAATAAAAGGAAAATTCGTCAACGTACATAAAAATAGAATAAAAAAATGCCATGTTAATATCGCGGAATCTCGAGTTTAGTTTCTCTTATTGTTAGTTTAGATGTTTAGAATCTTGAGTTTGTAACTCTATTATCCAAGGGCGTATCTGCGAATAAGTTCATAATTACAGAGCCTGTCGCGAAATATTTTGTTGTTAACGTTACACAAAGGTATACATGTTTCCATCTTGTTGTTTTTTGTTAAGTGTTAAGTGTAATATGTGACAATATATTTGTAAATAAAATTGACTAATATTTCTGATACAAATAGTGAAATGTGTGAGACGAACTTTTTAGCGACAACAAGAGAAGTTTCCGAGGTCTGTGAATATTATAAAACATCGTTGAACCGTCGACCGGCCGCTACTAATCGTAAAATGCAAAATTTGAAGGAATCATATTCATCAGGAGAGGAACCGGCGACTAGAAATTATTCGTACGACAACGACATCGCGGTGACAAAATAAGAAAAATTTGTCACTTTGAGTAGCGCCAACTTTTTATTAAGTGAGGGAGTGTTGTGATCTCGCGATTTTGGTTTCAAAGAATTTGAGTTTCTCACGAGTCGGCAAAGAACCCTAAGTGGACACCCGATTAGTGTTTGTTTATTTAGGACCATTAGTCTGATTTATTTAAATCATGCGGGCAGACGCTCGAACTTAGGGATCGTGCCGAGACGCCGAGAGGATTTTGAGTTCTGGAAATTTTCCATAAAGATTATGGTCTCACACCAAGACCGTGGTGAAGAGGTAGAGGTGAAGTTAAAAAGGGGCAGTCAGAATTGAGCTAGCAAGAGAGTAATTTGAGTTTTGAAAACGAATCTCCGTATTTTCGTCGAAGTAAATTCCGGGTTTCGACCACAAGTTTCGTAGAATTAAGTGTATTGTTGTTAGTTAGTAGTTATTGTAATAAGTTAGCGATTAGTTGTACATATTGTAAGGTATTATTGGATAAGTAGTATTTAATAATATATAAAGGACATATTTGCGTGTAATTAATTCATCCATTGTCCTGATCCTGGAGCAGCACCATACCAAATTACCAGTTCGCAACAGTATGAATATCGTACGATCTTGCATTTAGATAACTGCAATATAAATCTGAATTGGTCTAATCTTGTCGTCAAAAATCGCGTATCTGGTAAGAAGAGATCATGTTCAACGCTATTAATAAAAAAAACAAAGGTGGAATTTATGTGATCATTGTTATATATCGCTTTCTGTAGTAAGTAGGTACATCTACTTAAAGGTTGCTTAACCGACAAGTTTCGACTATCTTAAGTTTGCTTAGGCAATTAGTACATATTAACCCGGATTTTGAACCAGAACTGAATCGAAAACCGGGAACTAGAAAAACCTTAAATATCTTGCAGTTAAATGACTTCAATATAAACCTTAACTGCTCTAATGTCGTCGTCTGGGATCGCGTATCTGGTAAGCATATAATCTGAACATGATAATAAACAAACGAAAGGAGGAATGCATGTGCTCCATAATAAATTATTTTTCTAGTAAGCAGGTACATCTAGTGGTGTGCTGGAGTAGGCTAGCAGGGGCTCGCGCGAGTCCATTGTTAAATTTTATATAAATTTTATATAATTTTTTTTAAATATGCAAGCCCATTGTTTTTTGAAAATTAGCTTTTCACAGCTTCCACTATCCCACTCTATAGCTAAACAACAATAATTTACTTACAATAATTTATCATCCTTTCTTAAAAAAAAAAACATAATAGAATTTATAAAATTATAAAAGATGAAATGCAGCCTGAATATATAAATATATTCAACCTGTTCGTCGCTCTATAATATTAAGTCCTATTAAGACAACCAAACAAATCTTATGTTGAAACAACTACTTCACTTGGTAATACCATGCGGGATATTGAATTATTCAACAGACATTTGTATGTGATTACTAGCCCCAGTACACTTCCGTGTTACTAAGCGAGAACCAGATAAATAACACTGTTTTAAGATAATTTCTTTCTATTTATATTAAGTGAAAAATGGCTAAATAGCCATTTTTCACTTTAAGTAAATACTTAAACAGATCTTAAACTTAATAGCCATCGGTAACAACACTTTTACCACCTGCACCAGATGGTAATGCACTTATTTCAAAATTCTGCAACTGCAAGAATGGTTGTGGTTCGCCTTGTGGATGCCATAAGTTAGGGATGCAATGTTCTTTAGCTTGTGGTCGATGCAATATAAAAAAGCGGTATAATACCTTGCCATTCAGGATTTACCTTGCGCTACGATATGTATGGCAGCGCTTCACACTACGTCTATATCTCAAAAACAGTTCGACGAATAAAAATAGTTCTCAGGTAATATTTGTAGAGAAATTTATTCTCTACAACTTTTATGATAAATGCAAATATGGTAGGAGGCAGAAAAATGAGATATTCTCAAAAAACTGATTTTTGCGACTTTTGATCTTGAATATCTAAAGATGCTTATATGTTAGCATGTGACTTTGAGACAACATAATACCTTGTATACATAATACATAATACCATATGTATATACATAATACCTGTACATAATACATAATATACATATACATAATACCTGTAATGCTAAAATAAATGTGTATATAAAAATTCAGTTTCTTCAGTTAGATTCCGGGGTTAAAGGTTAATGGTAAAATGTAAAATGTTAAACACTAGCTGTTGGTATCTTCTTTCGGGAAAACGGTTTAGAATGTTTAGTAGGTTATCGCTGATCTGTGTCATATCATATGATATCATATGATATCTGATGTCATATTTAATGGTAGTGGTAGGCAATTCTCAATGCTTCAAGACTCGTCTACCAATAAGGAAGTAAGGGAGTAGAAGTTCTCGTAGTCTGATTGTTGTTGCGTCGGTATCATCTGAGCAAACAGATCAGCGAAAACCTACTAAACATTCTAAACCGTTTTCCCGAAAGAAGATACCAACAGCTAGTGTAAACAAAATGTTGACATTAAATTTGGCACAGTTTGTAGGGAAAGCGCGTGTCAGCAAGCAGTCGAGGATTAGAAGATAAGAATCGTAATAGAAATTGAGGGATATAAGCCTAAGAACATTGCTAACGGAGATTAAACGGCGCTTTTCTTTCTGCTTTTGCAGATGGAAAATTCGAGAAATTCAGAACCTTTGGTTATTGGCCAAATCTTTGAAACTCAGGTGCTTTAATCAACTGATTATAAATGATTTACCTATTGAATGGCAGGCAAATAAGAAGAGTTGGTTGGCTGGTAGTATATTTTTAACTTAGCTCATGAGTTGTCTATGAGTACATTTGCGCGTGTATTGAGAATTTACCGCCGCAGGCTTCAGCCTAATAGGAAATCCGCCACTGACCATCAATCGATTGCTTTCAGTAGAAATGGAAAACATCTAGTCACAGTAACATTATATTTGTTGTTTACTGTACATACCTACATTTGATAATTGAATTTAATTAAAAGCCGACAATTGACAACAACGGAAAATATTATTGTTAATTGCGACGCGAAAAATAATAAATATAGCAGAAAAACGATGCAGTGAATATTGATTTTCTCCTATATTTATTATTTTTCAATCATACAAAACTAAATATTTCATATAAAAAATATAATGTTAGGTTTTTTTGTGTAATCTAATCACAAATTTGTAATAAGGGTTTCATTTTTAAATTGATTATGTAAAAACGAAAAAATCAAGATGGTATCTTAAATCATATCCGAATCACAAAATATCGAAAATCCTTCAGTAAGTGACTAAGGCCAGTTAAAAATATCGATATATCCCAGAAATATATTTTTATCGTCAATATAATGAATATTACCTGAACTATTGATTTACACTTACAAGTGGTTTTAATAAATTATCTAAATTAATTTCAATTAAAATGAATCTACCTGAACCTATGTATATACATATATCTATGAATATACCTGAAGAACTTATTATAGCTACTTATTGTGAAATTGTTAAAACCGTTTTATAATGATAGGTGATGCAGCAAAAATCGATATTTCTAATGACACAGCCCATCGAAGAATTGTGGATTTGTTATGTAATATTGTTTAAAATTATAAACTGTTTTTGTTTGTAGAAAATAATTGTGTATTGTAGACAATTATTGTTAGAATACGCAGGACAAAATATTTTTAATCTTATGAATTTATATTTACAGCAATTAATAATTTTATGGAATTCAAGTATCGGCGTTTCCACAAGTGAGAAAAAATGTAGATATTAAAGTGTTATATTACCAACAAGAATCCAGTATTTATATTATATAGTAGTTTATACAGTATTTTATATAGCTGGACTAAGTTTAATAAATTATTTTCTATTTTTCTTTTATTATATATTATTTTCTATTTTTCTATATTATTTTTTGTTTGTTTTTTAAGTTCTCTCATTTGTCCTCGACTTTTAACAACCATACATTTGCAAAGTCGACACGTACCGCATATGTAGGCAATATGTATCCAACATACCAGCGTTTCCCAAACCTTTTTCTTCCGGTTATTTTAATATTTTTTCTTCTTGACCCAGTATCTACAAATTTGTATAATGATATTTGTATAATTTGTATAATGATATTGATAAAATGAAAGAAGATAAACAATTGCTCATTTTATTAATAGCAAAACAAAAGTAGCTCTAGATTGTAGATTGTAGATATGGTGGTGACGACTTGTACTGCGACCTTTATAGATCTATTGTACCCCACCCTCCTCCTCCAAGTGTTGGTGTACTTACCCATTTAGAGCGCCTCCTCTAATCCTGATTCCTTTAGGAATCTCAGGATCTGGGTGGGATTCAAGGCCTGCAGCTCCTCTGTGTTCAAGCAGTGAGCCCCAAGGTACATCTGTCTCTTGCGGAGTAATGCTCCGCAGTCTTTGAACAGATGTATGGGGGTTTCCTCTGCTGAGCCACAGAATCTGCATCCATCATCCTCCTCTAGGCCTAGGGCCTTGAGATGTTTCCTAAGTCTGCAGTGTCCCGTCAGGGCTCCTGTCAGAATTCTGAGCTTGTTCCTGCTTAGTTTCAGGCAAGCTTTAGTTCTCTTCTGGTTTAAAGATCCCAGCATCACTTTGGATTGCCTTAGCCCTGGAAGTTCTTCCCAGGTTTTCATCCATTTTCTTCTTATTTCTTCATCTAAACTTTTGCGGATGGTGTTCACGCTCATACCGCAAAAGGGTTCCGGACCTATAAAGGGGCTACTGGATCCCTTGTTTGCTAGGTGATCGGCTTCTTCGTTTCCGTCTATACCAGTGTGTCCTGGTACCCACTATAGCGTTACTTTATTATCCCTGCCAAGCTTGTTCAGCTTCCCCACACAGTCCCATACCAGTTTGGATCTGATGGTGTATGAGCTAATGGCCTTGATGGCTGCTTGGCTATCTGACAGGATAGCAATTCGTTTTTTGCGGTACTTCCTGTCGAGGTTAAACTGTGCACATCTTTCGATTGCGTGTACCTCTGCTTGGAAGATACTTGGGGATGTTCCCATGCATTCGGAGTATCTGGTACGAGGTCCAAACACTCCTGCACCAGTGCCTTCCTTTGTCTTCGAACCATCTGTATACCACTTGATGGCATTTTGCTCTATGTGGTATGCTGAGGATTCGTCGCTCCAATCGGCTTTACTACTACACATTGCTGTGTAGTTTTTCTCGAAGTGGTATTTGCATACCATTTCGTCTTTTGGTACTTCCAGCCAGGGGATCTTGGCAGCGAGGCTGTTTCGGTCTCTGCTCCCGATTATTTTGCCTCTGCCCATTCCTTCCTTGCTGTACCTTACGATCGCCGATCTGGCGGCGCTCTCCACCACAAGGTGCAGCGGAGTCAGATCCAGCAGCAGCTCCAATGCTGCTGTCGGACACGACCCCATCGCCCCCGTGATGCAGACACACGCCAGTCTTTGAATCTTCTCAAGCTGTTTCCTCATAAAAAAAAAGTAGCTCTAACAAAAATTGCACGCAAATAAAGCATTACAAAAACTATATTTATAAATGCATTTAGAAAAAAAAACAAATAAAATTATTGTGAAGAGTGTTGTGGTTTCTCATCGACCAAATATTTTAGGTGTGCAGAAAAGGATGACAGTTGTATTCTTAAATCTGGTTCAACGTCTAATCGATTTCTGAATTCAATTTTAAGAAAAACGAATGTTGAAAAGCCTGCTTCACAAAAGATATTCCTGCTGACAGGAAAGCAAAACATCCAACAAAGGCATTCTATTGAAATTACCTTTCAGCGATGTAGTAGCCGAAAAGTTACAAAGAATAATGAATAAGAATTTTAATGAATAAGTACTAGTTTTTTCAAATAAAAATAATTCTACAAGTTTGTGTTCTCTCAAAAGTCGCAGTGTTGTGGGACGTTATTTATTTTTAATAGTTTCTTTCAAGAATACTTTGATATATTTCCAGACAGTATAATGTATTTTAGCACACAATCTAAATTATTCAATAATGTTCATTTTTTTATTTAGTTATAAGTATTTTACATTTTCGTGAAAGTAAATAAACTAAAACAAAAGCAGCTAATTTTTTCTTGTGACCCGGTGAGTTTGTGAGTTTCTTTGTGACCCGGTATTATTTTTCCGTGACCTTGTACCGGGTCACGACCCGGTATTAGGGAAACTCTGCAATATACTATTTGTAGTATTATGTAACGTCGGTGCCTAAACTTTTTTTCGAGTACTATTCATGTACAATTCGCATACCATTCATGGATCAAATACGTACCACTAAATTAAAATGCATTGCCTTATGTACTTATCCAGTAAAGTGATAAACATAAAGAGATTGTTATAATAACCAAACATTTTTTTTATTTTAAAGCGTTAGGTATTATTGAAGAATAAACAGTTTTGCCATTCACAATAGAAAATATATACAATGTGAGAAAATATAGGTTTTCAATAAAATTCAGCCAATGTTTATTTAATGAAAACTATGGTTGCGACCGTTACTACTGGTAATCCATACTTACACTGAATTGAAAAATGACCACTATGATATATGATTTTTTACCACTAAATTTGTAAAGATTATATAACTTGTTAAGTTATAAAATTTCAAAGCACTTAACACGACTGGAGTTTCGACTGTAGAAGGTCATTTTGAAGTGTTGAGAAAGCAGTATATTAACTGAGATATTATTAAAAACCCTCCGGAAATATTAAATTATTAACTAAAGTAAAGCATAATTTATTTCAGAAGGACTACTTTATTAAAACAAACATTTTAACAAAATTTAATTATACAATATTTCAGATGATATAATTGGCATATTGAACGAATATTTTCGGTCTTAAACTTTAATTTTGTAGACATTCTTTCAATTTGTATTTACCAAATATTAATAAATAACATACTCATCTCTGCTGATAAATGGAAAATATGTACTTTTCCCCACTTGCATGTATAAATTAAATTCCATTTTCATTTTAAATGGTTCTCGCTTAAATTTTCTTAGCAACAAAGTTTTAAAAAACTCAGTTCTACTTCACAATTACTTAGTTTGGTCCTTTAGTTTAATAATTTACATGCAAAGTCAGAAACAAATACAATGAAGTTTAATCAGAGATTATGAATAAAAATATTACTTCAAATTTAAGCTGAACAAAAAAATAGTTGCAGCAATTAGTTAGAAATCTTGTCTCTTCTCACAAGGCTATTGGTTCGTTTGTCTTGTTTAACCAACAAAGTTGTTTTTCCATGCCTTATCTTGTGTTGTCTTAATTATCAATTTTCGTTGTCCAGTTTAAGCAAGAAAGTCTTTTTTCCAATCTAAAATATCCTGTTTCCAATTTTAATTATATGAGATGGTCTGTCCCATATTATATTTCATAACTTATTTAATATTATTATGATTTTATTTTATATTTAAATTTGTGCATATATTCTTTCTGATGTAATACCATTTGATTTGACGCAATACTATAGGATTATCTTTTCTAATCGTTAAATTTAAATAGAGTTTACCAAACAATATTGTATATAGTTTTATAGGTCGATTTTTTACGCTGAAATATTGTAGGATATTAATGAATTGAATGGTTGCGACCGTTACTACGTGGTAATCCATACTTACACTGAATTGAAAAATTCACTTTGCCACACTTTCAACATTATTTAATTTATTAACCACACTTTCAACAATATTAAAAGATTATAAAACTTGTTATTCACAGTAGGAAGTAATTGCCTAGAGACGGTTTTGCAAGATTAAAGAGTTGCGAAAAGATTACGTAGTTTCGCTTGGTAAGGAGATAAACGGAAGGGTAACGGTTCTATTTGAAAATTTCTAATGGTTACAGAAGATTTAGTTTCCGGCCTTTGTTGGAATTATAGAAGATTTTGAGATTGTGTATTTTCAGGAATTTATGATGAAATTCGAGAAAATAGTTTCCTAAAGAACTAGGATCTTTTGACAAAAAAGACGAAAAGTGCAAGAATGTTCTGAATTTCATATACGTCGGATTTTTTCAGGCGTCGATGTTGTCTTTAGCATTAAACAATATGTAAGACAACTTTGAGGAGGGTTTAAATGCTACTTGAAGATTTTGCTTTCGAAGAACGTTTTGAAATTGTTCGCTTGCAAACACATTCGATGTCACGGAGGTGAAAGTTTTCTAAAATCCAAAATCCAAATTTGAGGTTTCCGGATTTATTGGACCCATTGTTATTTGAATTCGTTTGACATTAATTAAAGTTTGGATGAGTTTTGTTGGGTAAACATTCTCTGTTGTAATTGAAATGATGGTATTTAACTCTTGTATTCTTTTCCCAGGGGTAATGGGGATGGAAAAGGCTCTATGTATCATGGAATGATAATCACCTAATTTAGGTGTTATCGGGTGATTTGATGAGAAACAGATTGTACAGGTTACCATATATATCAAATCATATTTTGTTGTTTCTATGAATAAATTAGGGTAGGATATAAAAATTTTATTTTGTTGTTGGTAACTACCTCAATGGTGAATTTAACTTTGGGATAAATGTTGTTTATTAGATTTAGAAATTGGTACAGTTGACGTGCTGGAGTAGCCAAACTATATGCTATTCGTCGTTAGATAATCTAAATATCTATATCAAAATGAAATATTGACAAAGGTTTTTTTTTGTGAAATCTATTGTATAAAAAGAGTTTATATTCAGTTTTATTGCTAAAACTCTTGTCAACTCCTGGTCTAATGGGAGTGTTTTTTAATTCGAAAATAAAATCGATATCGGCATCGATTAAATGAAGGGGAATGGTGTATCGACTATACCGAATTCTCGCGACTATCAGTCACGCCGCGAATTTATCTTTTTCCGGTAGTATCCTTCGAGTGTTGAAAGCGAAAAGACATGGGTTGAATCGCGAACCCGGACGATCTACACATGCACGCAGCTAAATTTAATTGTTTCAAGTTAATAAGGGCGACCACAAACGTATGGAAGACTACAATTTTAATGGACTCCCTCCACCCATTATCCTTATTTGCTCCCTTGAAATAGGCGCCGGAAGGACGGTTCACACGGGGCGGAGACGCGAGCAACCCTAAAAGGTAAGTGATCAGACAAGCCAGTTTAAAGTTAGCAAAATTGATTTTCGTGAGACACGGTTCAAACATTGGTCCTTCGAACCGGATCGGGGTCAGTTATTCGTAGACGTCCATGTGCTCGGTCGCTGTTGAAATCGCCATTTTGTTTCCGGTCTCGCCAAAAACACTCAAAGCATACTCCATAAGTTTCGTTATTAATTTTTGTCTGGCTATCCCGCGTCCATCGGAATAATTAGCTAGTTGTCTGGTTATTGAATTTTCGTTGAATATTAATTTTGTCTGGATATCCCGCTTTCGTCGGGATAATTAGTTGGTTATCTGTTTATTCAATTTTCGTTGATTATTAATTTTGTCTGGATATCCTGCTTTCGTCGGAATAATTAGTTAGTTATCTGGTTATTCAATTTTCGTTGATTATCAATTTTGTCTGGATTTCTCGCTTTCGTCGGAATAATTATTTATCTGGTTATTCAATTTTCGTTGATTATTATTTTTTTCTGGATATCCCACTTTCGTCGGAATAATTAGTTATCTATCTGGTTATTCAATTTTCGTTGATTATTAATTTTGTCTGGATATCCCGCTTTTGTCGGAATAATTAGTTAGATATCTGGTTATTCAATTTTCGTTTGAGTATTAATTTTGACTGGATATCCCGCTTTCATCGGAATAATTAGTTAGTTTTCTAGCTATTCAATTTTCGTTGATTATTAATTTTGAGTGGATATCCCGCTTTCGTCGGAATAATTAGTTAGTTGTCTGGTTATGCATTTTTAGTTGATTATTCAATTTTACCTGGTTATCCAGTTTCGTTGGAATAAGCAGTTGTTGTCTGGTTATCCGGTTTTCGTGTGAATATTAAATTTTTGTCTGGGTCTCCAGTTTTCGTTTTGGAATATACGATTTGTGAATACTCGATTCTGTATGAGTCTATAGTTTTGCCTTTGGATGCTCAATTTTGATTTGATTATTCAATCCTACGTCTAAATATTCCGCTTCGTGTAATTATTCGGGAACCAGATGATGCAATAGTTTGTCTGATTGCATTATTCTGTGTACTCTGTGTATTCTTATTGTCTTTCTGTGTATTGCATTATTCTGTGTATTCTTATGTTGAGACACGGATCAAAGGTCGCCTCGTATTAAGTTTGTGGCAATAAGCTTTGTCTGCGTCTGGCATGATTTTTACTCGTTGTTAGTTTAAGAATTTTGTGAAATTCAATCCTTGGACAAGACCACTAGGACGGTCAAATTGAATTTGCTTGGCTTTCACTGTCCATCCGATCAATAATTTTCATCGGCTTGCACGGACACCACTCTTGGTCTCATTGCCAGGCTCCTTATCATCGCCTTGGGATGTTTTTCTCATCATCGCGTATCCACTCCTAGATTCAAGCCGAGCTTCTGTCGGTGTCTTTCCGTTATAGTTCCCGTCAGAAAAACCCCGGTGCGTTTCTACTTTATTTATATATGCTTTGGCAGTTCCAGGAGTCTTTCCATCACGATAACTATCTGATGGCTCCGCCTCCCGTGCTCGCTAGTGCACCATCATCACCCTCTGCTCAATTGAATTTTGTCATGGAGTAAATAAGAACGGCCCTACAACCCGTTTTTATTGGGGGTAGGGTACCGCAATCGGCAGTTTCCATGTAACTTTCCATTGGTTTGCAGCAAGTAGGCTTCTGTTTATTGTGTGTGTAATCGTTTGGCACGTCAGATCCAATGGTACTGAAGATTTCCGTTTGTATTCCCGCCCTCTCAATCTGAATCGATTATTGTCGCAACACAGTCCTCGTCGTTGTTGATTTATTGGATCAATGTGTATCCGAGCGGGGCGCCACCCTGCCCTAACCATTGCCAGCGCATCGCATAAGACGCTGGGAGTTAGGTGATAATAACACTTTTTACACCTTGTGTGTTTGTTTCAGAATTTTGATGCATGAGTGCCTTTCTTCGCTTGAGCTTGTCGAAAGAACTGTCCTTCGAATATTTCCTTGGCTTAGGTACCTAGTCGTTGATGAGTACCTCCTTGGCACCCGCAGTCCCCTAGATCTGAATCGACATATGTTATAAGGTCTCGTGTTGCAGAGTTATTGTTAGCGGTAGGCTATAACTGCATCTCCTTGTCATGTGTAACCTATTTACCAAATACCTCGTCTAATTTTGTTTCAGATCCGTTTAGGTCAAAGGTCAAGTATTGTCAAGTATTATGTTCCAAGGTCTTGTGTTGCAGGGTTATGGTTAGCGGTACACTATAACTGTACCCCCTTGTCATGTGTAGCGCTTGAGCTTTCCTCTGACCCCGCTGTTTCTAGTCTGATGCAATAAAAATATGTAGTGTCGTGATATTTCGCCATAACTCACCTTCTTACAATCGGTGAATAGTTAAGTTAGACAATCGGTAAATAGTAAGACTTATTTATTTGTTTTGTTTCAGATGTAGATGGATAGTGTCGTTTCAAAGGATTTAGCTATAGCATTCTATTTTTGTAGGTAAGTTTGCTTTCCAAGGCCAAACAGTTTGTTATTCTGTTTGTTTTCTTTGGTCCTCGTCGTGATTATCTTGTCCAAGGCCAAACAGTTTGTTATTTTGTTTGTTTCTGTGGTCCTTGTTGTGCTCATCTTCCATTGTCAAACACTTTGTCGTTGTGTTTGATTTCTTGGTCATTATCGTGATCATCTTCCAATGTCAAACACTTTGTCGTTGTGTTTGTTTTGTTGCGATCATTTTGTCCAAGGACAAACACTTTCTTGTTGTGTTTGTTTTCTTTGATCCGTTGCGATCATTTGTAACAGGTCAAACACTTCGTCGTTGTGTTTGTTTGCTTTGGTCTTTGTTGCGACCACTGGTACTCGCGACGTAAGCTCACCGGGACGTAATTCATGGGTCTGGTGAGCGCAAAGTCTCATAAGATTTCCTTATCTCGGCGTGTGAGGTTGATTGTCTTTGTTTTGTTCACCTTCCTGCCCGCGATCATTATTCTGAATCCAATAAATAAAAGATGTTGTCAGTGTAAACGCATCTCCGCTGTTGTTGTAAACGCAGCGGTCAAGATCAATAGCGTAAATGATTGGCTGATCGTGTTATTTATAGCACTTTCTTGGGTACAACATTCTTATGTGCTATTTTCAGAGTTTAGCTACTGCATGCCGGACATAGCTGAGCCGTCCTGGTGACTCTTCTGTGTTCAAATTATGTCTACTACATTCCCATTCGTTGCTCGTTCGGAAATTTTGAACACTTAGTTTTGAACACCTAGCGGGTGAAAATTGCATCAGTGGTCTCATTTATTTTCATTTTGTCTAACAGTTGGGACTTTGTCGTTTACTTCTATTTTGTAAAAGTTGATTTCATGTCGCTTATTTCTATTTTATAGAAGTTGGCATCATTTGTCGTTTTTATCTAGTTAGTAGGAGTTTGTTCATTCTACTTCCTCATGGATTTGATTTTGGCTTATCCTGGCCTATTATTGTTCAGTTTTGTGCAGAAGTGGGATACTTCAGGGGCGGCGCGATGTTCGCGCCAATTTTAATAAATTTATATTTTAATTCGAAATTTAAATTGATTTCGGCATCGATTAAAAGAAGGGGAAAGGTGTATCGACCTGGACCAAAATCTCGCGATTATAGTCACGTCGCGAATTTATATATTTCCGGTAGTATGCTTCGAGTGTTGAAGGCGAAAAGACACGGATTGAAGCGCGAACCCGGGCGATCGACAAGTGCACGCAGCTAAATTTAATAGTTTCAAGTTAATAAGGGGGTGTAATCAAGTTAATAAGGGGGTGCCAACGGGCTGCAACGAGCACAAACGTCTGGAAGACAACAATTTTATGGGAATCCTTCCACCCATTATCCTTATTTCCTCCCTTGAAATAGGCGCCGGAAGGACGGTCCACAAGGAGCGGAGACCCGAGCAACCCTAAAACTTAAGTGATCAGACCAGCCCGTTTAAAATTAGCAAAATTGATTTTCTTGAGACACAGGTCCAAACATAGAGTTTCCGAGTTTTTATGAAACCATAGAACCTGAGAGCTGTGGGATTCTGATTAATAATTTAAAATTTTTCAAAGTCTGAGAACAAAGGTGTTATATTTTTTAATAGACCTCTAATTTGGGTTTCGAATTTGTGGCGGTCCTTATTCAAGAGAGTTAGGTTTTCTGTTGAAATGAAAGAATTCAAGAATTTTTTCAATTTACTTAACAACACACAATAAACTTTTCAGCCCTGTGAAACAAAACAATATCGTGATTTCCAATAAGATGTTTCATTTTGATGTGTAAAAAAGACGAGTATTTTTAAGCAAAATCATCGGATGTATATTTAATTGTAAAGAGGTAGGTATGCCATTAATAATGGGAAACAATATAAGCTTAATGGCCGCCACGGCTAAGCTTCCATCACCAATTTGCACATTTGTGGCTATATATTCTCGATAACTTCACGAATTCCATCTTTGAGCTTTTGAATCGATTGAGGGCCATTGGATAGACCTTATCTTTCACGTAGCCCCAAAGAAAAAAGTCTAGGTGTTAAATAAACCTCTTCGAGAAATCACACGGTCAATAAACTTTTCACGCAAAGGAGAATATAAACGTCGTTGAAAATAAACGTCGTACACATCAATATCTTCCAATTCTGGACATACTAAATCATTACTCATCGTTCGATAGCGCAATCGATTCACCGCAACAGTTGCTCCAGCCTCATTCTCGAAAAAGTTAGGCCCAATGACCCCAACAGAACAAAAACCGCGCAGAAGAGTCACAGTCACACACTGCAATAATTATTGGGTTTTGCCAAATGCTACAATTCTGCATGTTAACATAGTCTAACGTGAGAATTATCACTCAAGGTGATTTTTCGATGAAATGCCGGATCAGTTTGATGCATTTCAAGGACAAATCATCAGCAAAAACACGACGTTTTTGATGGTCGGTAGGCGTGAGTTCTTGTGTTAACTGAACTTGAAAAGCCAATATCGTTTGTTGAATGCCCAATTCCAAAGATCGACGAAAAATGGACAAGCCTGGGTTTTCGTCACCTCTATTATTGCCAGTTGTTCTTGAGCGACGTGCACGAGTTCGGTTCACCACATCAAAAAACTTGGCCCATCAGCTCAAACTTTTCTACCAGATTCACAATTGTTGGCCGAGAAAGATGCTTTAATTTTGCGAATTGTGACTGCGAAATTTACGCCATTTTTGTAGTGAATTTTAATAATTTAATTATGCTGTTGAATCGAATATCGTTCCATTTTTATTAATGTTGTAGTTTTTACTTGTCATCTCTCAAGTAGTTCTAGGTTGACCCATAACAACTGTTAAAATGGCGGGCTATTGAAAATGAAACCTCTTTTTGGAGGACCCTATACAAAAATGTTGGAAGTGATGAATTACTAACACAAAATAAAAATGAATTCTTATTTTCATTAGAAAGACTACGAACACATAAATACACAAATACACTTTAATACAAATGCCACTGTTAAGTGATTAAACCGTTCTTTAAGGCTTGAATATAAATTCCTTTCTGTACATAATACAATGATACTATTGACAATGGAACAATGAAACAATGAAACTATTTTGCTTCTTCTTTATATAAATTTAATTAATCCCGTCAAAAACATTAAATTTAAAAAATAAAATAATAAAAAAATAATAATTGAAATACCTTATTCTTAGGTTTACTTGTGCCTGTGATACAATGTTCTTCATTAGTACAGGTACCAACGATAGTCTCTTTTTTTCACCTTATACCTAAGCCAAATCCTTTTGTATTTGATCCTTCTAAAGTGCGTATTTACTTAAATAAACTTATTATTATTACTGTTAAGATTTAATAAAATTAGTAATCGAAATAGTAGATTATTCCTTTATAATTAAGTTGCCGTGCAATTGCCAAAACATTATAATTATTATAGAAATAAAGGTGTCTAATAATGAAATGGTTGCTACAAATGTTGATAAGATAACAATTTATATCAAAGTTCTTGAATAGGTGCTTCCATGGACACTAACTAAAATAATTGACTTGGTCTTACATGTGATCTCACAACTTTTTGTAGCTTAAGAATTGCGATACGAGGCATTCTTTTACATTTTATGTATTTGATGGGATCTCATTTCTTTTTGTAAGTCACCCTCCTTCTTTTCTCGGGTAATATATCTTGTCTCTGCTGCGCCTTCCCAGTAGCAACTATACGTACAAGCGCGATGCGTTAGTTGAATGTAATTTTTATTAATTATTATTTTTTATTTAATAGGTAATGACATTTCGGATTTTTCATTTTTAAACGCGAACTAAAATTAAAATTTTTTGGATTAATGGTTTGTCAGATTTTGGTATGTAGGATTTATAATTTGTAAGATTGCTAGTACCTTAGAATTTTGATGATCGGAGAGTGTGTCAGTGACAAAATAAAAAACGTTGACCAGCGATAAATCGTAAACTATAAGATATAATTATTAAGTATATTGGCAATATAGCCAGTTATAGTATGTCCTCTTGATAACAAAAATTTCAAACTTCTTATACACACTTCTTTATACACATCGAAGTTACAGGTCAAAAGTGCCGTAAGTCTCTTCGAGAAAAGGGTGGCACGACTGTACTTGACTTGGCGGGGGCACCGCCGTGCCCCCAAATGCCAACAAAAAGTGCCAACCAAATAAGAGGTTTTAAATGATTCGAATAGACAGTTTTTCAACAAATTGTATTTACAGAAGAAACATTAAATGAATAAAATCCTAGGTTCGAAACGAGGGGTTCTAGTTGTCATTACCGGTGGTTCGCGAAATTATAAAAAAAAAACCGGCCAAGTGCGAGTTGTGACTCGCGCACCGAGGGTTCCGAACAAACTTGTAAGTAACTTATCTTTTTTGTGGAGGACGTAGCAAGCACATTCAGTGACAAGTGGCCCTCCTGAAATCACGACCATCTTAGTACCCTCAGTAACCTCAAGATGTCGCTGCTACGATGGAATTCTACCCTATATTTTATTACCACACATCCCCCATTCACTATGAGTGTTTAGGGGTTCTGGAACTTCACTATTTGTTTTTACTGCTCAATTTTGCCTGTATACCTATATACCCCGTATAAAGGTATACAGGGTATTTTTTTTAAATAACGCAAATATTTTTTAACTTATAAAAAGAAAACTTTATTTTAGTATTACACTTATTCACTAACTTATATTAAGATCTAACTATTTCTAGATCTAATTAAACTAATATATTAACTATTTCTAGATCTATTTCGATACTCTTAACATTCAGTTGTTCAATTTACTGCTTTTTGGGCAATTGACTACCAAAAAATATAGGGCGTACGTGATTTAAGTATATGTAGATTATAAAGTAAAATTAGACGAAATATAATATATACAGGATGTTACGGGACTTGAATATGTCGCATGTCGGTTATAAACAAGCCAAATTTAGACATAATATATACCCTGTATATATTATGTATATAAAGCGTACGTGATGAAATGCATAACGAATATAAACAATGAACATTCAGAACAAACAGCTTGGTGCCAACACATACTTTTTAACCTTCGTACCTAACCGAGTAGGACCTAACTGTATGCAACCCATATGCTCCCAGAGCCTGACAATACCACTACGACAGTTAATTCGCATTTTTCTTGTAATTAATCTACATATTTACGGTTTTCAGATTTTTCCCTTTACATGTGCTGTAAGACACCGCTTCTTGCCAAATTTTATTATTCTAGGTCAACGGGAAGTACCCAATAAATTTTGATTCCCTTGTGAAATCGCAAAATATTTGACATAAACGGTCATATCTTTTGATCGCGTTGACTTACAAGTTTGATTTTTTCACACCTGAAAGAGACCGCAGACCCGAGTATTTAGTACAAATTTCAACTTGTTACCTCTACGCGTTCCTGAGAAAAATGGTCTTGACAGACAGACAGACGGACAACAAAGTGATCCTATAAGGATTTCGTTTTCGGTACGGAACCCTAAAAATGGTTACTAATAGTATTAATGGTTATATTAAAAACGGTTCAAGAGGACGATAATTTGTAACTTTAAATTCTTTTTACAACTATTTTTATTGATTTTATGCTTTTTATTCTATATCCTAATGAAATTTTCAGAATATATATTTTTAACAATATCTATTATAACGTGGTGCCTACGAGAGCATTGAGCCAGAAGTTAAGTCTTAGGAGCCAGAAGTAAAGTCTTTAGAAGTAAAATGCTAAAGGTTGGGATGGGGCTCACAAAAGAAGGGATCCGTGAAAAAATTGTTGAGGTCCTCTGATTACATAAGTTAAAGAACCCCGAACAAGATATTGACAACAACAAACAATCAAGGAAATATGATTAAGTTCAATCAAAGAATATGAGGGCATCACTACAAATCCGGAAATAGTAGCAACTCTCTCCAACAACTCGTTTAAAGAGGCATCTGTGTTGATTGCATGAAATATTGGTGCCATGAATATATATGTAATAATATACTCAACTCTCAAAAACGGGATCTTAAACAGTGAGAAAATCTTAAACATAGAGGACGGCGTTTATTATTTTTTTCAATCGAGTAGTGGAACGAACGCTTATTAGAGTGCGGCCATTTTTACAAGAAATGTAAATTACTTGTTTTCATTATCAATTAAATAAAATTCACTTGACTTTTGACAATTGTTTTCATTATTTTATTTTTTTGCCCTTTTGGAAATTAGGATGGGGGAGAAATAAAACACTAGCAGGGTTTTATCACATATCAAATCAAATATATGCAGCAATTCCATAAAGAAACATTATACTGTGAAATTGAAACGACATTTAAAGCGACATCACAATAATGGATTTATAAATGTGCAGCATAAAAGATGACAAAATTGAGTATGAAACCATTTTCTAATCATGGAACTAGGAGTAGATTCACCTACTCCAAGTACCATGATTAGAAAATGGTTTGAAAATAACTTTACATTAATTCGCAAAATTAGAATATTTAGATCCAGGAGTGTGGAACGTTTTTTCACTATTGAAACAAAAAGTTTAATCTCTCTTGAAAATTCCGCGACAACCCATAGAAGAATGGAAGCAGTCGAAGGGGAGATTGAAACAAATAAACAAAAGCTGCTTATGAAACTTTGAATGGCAGGGAATAAGTTCTGCAGGCTAGATGTTCCCACCCCACTTGAAAATCTTAAATATGTAGCCTAAACTTAAAATAATAATAAATCTTGGCTCTCTAGTATTAATTATAGAAACTTGAAACTATTTCACTATAAAGCTAACTTTTTGATAATATTCATTACATATAAGTAAACATGCAAAAGTATATAACAAATCTTGCGAAACGATTTTATTAAGGGCTTAAAGATTGGCAACTTGTTGATTTATTCCTTTATCCGTAAATTTCCCACCAATGAATTGTAGAATTCCCGTTCAGTGATCCGAAATATTTACAACCCAAAATTTGAAAATTATACAGTTTTCAAATTTTGCATTTGTGTCTTCAACGATATTTTATTATTATTATTATATATATATATATATATATATATATATATATATATATATATATATATATATATATATATATATATATATATAAATATATATATATATATATATATATATTCATGGCACCAATATTTCATGTCATCAACGCAGGTGCTTCTTTAAACGAGTTGTTTGAGAGAGTTGCTACTATTTCCGGATTTGTAGTGATGGCCGCATATTCTTTGACTTGAACTTAATCATATTTCCTTGATTGTTTTTATTTATTTTATTGTTTTTATTTTATTGTTTGTTGTCAATATCTTGTTCGGGGTTCTTTAACTTATGTAATCCGAGGACCTTCTCAACAATTTTTTTGCGGATCCCTTCTTTTGTGAGCCCCATCCCAACTCTTAGCATTTTACTTCGCTCCTAAGACTTTACTTATGGCTCAATGGTCTCGTAGGCACCAGGTTATAATAAATATTGTTAAAAATATATATGCTGAAAATTTTATTATTGTATAGAATAAAAAACATAAAATCAATAAAAATAGTAGTAAAAAGAAATAAAACTTACAAATTATCGTCCTCTTGAACCGTTTTAATATAACCATTAATAACCATTATTTTGTAATTTCGCGAACCACCGGTAATGACTACTAGAACCCCTCGTTTGGATTTTATTCATTTCATGTTTCTTCTGTAAATACAATTTGTTGAAAAACTGTCTATTCGAATCATTTAAAACCTCTTATCTGTGGCACGGCGGTGCCCCCGCCAAGTCAAGCACAGTCGTGCCACTCTTTTCTCGAAGAGACTTACGGCACTTTTGATCTGTAACTTTGTTGTGTATTAAGCAAGAAGTTTGAAATTTTACATATCAAGAAGACATACCATAACTGGCTATATTGCCAATATACTTAATAATTATACCTTATAGTTTACGAATTGTCCCTGCTCAAAGTTTTTTATTTTGTCACTGACACACTCACCGATCATCAAAATTCTAAGGTACTAGAAATCTTACAAATTATAAATGCTACATACCAAAATCTAACAAATTATATAATCCTATAAATTTTTAATTTTAGTTCGCGTTTAAAAATGAAAAATCCCGAAATTTCATTACCTATTAAATAAAAAATAATAATTATTAAAAATTAAATTCATTTAAATATATTTAATCATATTTAAATTAAAATTCGATGATTCTATCTACCATAATCGATCGTGTCCGAACTAAAAGATTTCTTGACGATTTGCACTTCTTAGAACATATTTTATTACATATTTGTATTTTGTTGTTTTTTATATATTTTGCACTCTCGTTACAAACAAGAATGTATAGTATGAAGATAATTAATTATAGCTTGATTTGAATACTATGAGATCCTTGATATTCTCGCAGTTTGAGAACAAAACCAAAGACTTTTTTCAAACAATTTTCTCCGCCGTCTTTGCTTTATTGTATGTTTGTCTGTTTCCTTTTTGTTCTTTTTTCCGCTTCTTCTTCTGGTGATTGACCTTGGCCTCGGCAGAGTTGGTCCTGCTATACTGCTGTGATTTAAATCTAATTCATTATCTGGGGACATGGCAGTGCACTCGCCAAGTCGAGCATATCCTTCTCGCCAAGCGACTTACGGCACTTTTGACCCGCCTGTAACTTCGTTGTGTATAAAGCAGGAAGAATTGACTTTTTAGATTTCAAGAGACATACTATAACTGCCTATATTGCCAATATACCTAATAATTATACCTTATAGTTAACGAATTATCGCCAGTCAAATTTCTTATTTTTGTAAGTGACACACTCACCGAACATCAAAATTCTAAGGTAATTCTAGTAACATTGAATTGAAACATTCACTATGTTTTTACCACACTTATAATATGTAAAAATGTTATATAACTTATTAATCACAGTTATATAAATTTCTACAGATATCACGACTCGAGTTTTGACGTTTGACGGACATTTTCAAATGACCGTTAAACGGTCCCCCATACCTCTGAAAAGAGAATCAAAGTTAAATACCATCATTTGAGTCGCTACAGAGAATGGTTTCCCAACAAAACTCATCCAAAACATTATTATTAATAAACGAAGCCAATACACAATGGCCCAAATATATCCGAAAACCTAAAATGTAGACAAAACTTTCATCTCACTGACATATCTTAGCAAAACAAGCGAACACATCTCAAATGTCCTTCAAAAGCAAAATCTTCAAGTAGCATTTAAACTCTCCTCAAAGTTGTCCAACATATTGTTTAATGCCAAAGACAAAATCGACCACTTCAAAAAATCCGGCGTATACGAAATTCATTGTTTTGAATGCAATAGCATGTACATAGGTCAGACAGGACGAAGCTTTTTAAAGCGGTTTTCAGAACATTCTTGCACTTTTAGTCTGAAAAAAGAGGCTAGTTCTTTGTCAAACCATTGTCTCGAATGCAATCACAAATTCCCAGAAATCGATAATCTAAAACTTTTCCATAATTGCTACAAAGGCCCGAAGCTAAATCTCCTAGAGTCATTAGAAATTTTCAAAAAAAAACCGTAATCTCTCAGTTAATCTCCTAAATGAGCAAACCGACTTAATCTTTTCCCAACTTTTTAATCTCACCTAATCTCAAACAGATAAGTCCTCATCTACGGACAGACACCGCCCCCCTATCCTCCAATACTATAAGGGTTTATATTCAACCTCATCAATTTGTTAAGTCACTTGAAAATGACTGTTAAACGTCGACACTCGAGTCGTGATATGTGTAGAAATTTATATAACTGTGAATAATAAGTTATATAACATTTTTACATATTATATGTGTGTTAGAAACATGGTGAATTTTTTAATTCTATGTAAGTATGAGTTACCACATAGTAACAGTCGCAACCATCCAATTCATAATTCTAGCAATCTTAAAACTCCAAATTTTGAATTTTAGTTAGTAAATAGTATATTAAAGGACGAGTTCAGTCAGAGCGATTTTACAGCACGTGTCCAAGTTTGGAACCAAGTTTTTCTAATGGACAAGTGATGAAAAATGCCTGACGAACGAGTTTTTTTATAGTATTTTTCTATTTTGCGCCCTTTTATGGCATTTCTAAATAATAAATCGCCCATACATGTTCAAAAAATTTTATGGTGGTTGGTTACACTGATAATTGACACTTGATAATAATTTAAAGGTTATAATTAAAATTGGTGAAAAAATATCTTGCACTCCACCAGAATTGAAAGAAATAATAATAAAAAATAATAATAATAAATAATAATAAAAGAAATAGCAAATACAGTGAATAAATTGTTGTCAGATAAATCGCGAGCAAGATATGAAAAATAATACTGCAAATTTAAGTGGGTGTAAAGTGGGAGTGGTTTCGTGAAGGTGCATAAATTTGTATGTATATCGCAGCTTTGTATGTAACGGTATTCATTATAGATCGTCTTGCTAATGGATTATAATGATAATGGGTTATAACGGATATGTCTGTCAATGACATAGAATACAGATCCGATTCCATCATTGTGTTTGTATCTAAAACAAAAAATTAGATTCCAAGTATGTTTGCAATTCCAAGTATGATCCTCATTGGATTGACTTAATTAAAAAAAATGCTAACTTACGTCCTAATAATGTTACGCATAAGAGATTTTTCTTAACTTTTCGTAACGGTCATTGTATTAATGGTCCAATTGCTATTAATATGGGGACTTATCAAAAGACATTGTGACATTTCTCAAATTACCAAACTCCGATCTTTACACTGGACATTGTTTCCGAAGAAGTAGTGCGACACATTTGGCCAACCATGGTGGTTTTTTGTTGACAGTAAAAAATCATGGTGGATGGAAGTCTACTACTGTTGCGGAGGGGTATGTTGACGCTTCTTTGAAGCTTTGAAGCTTGAAGCTTTGAAGCGAAGAAGATTGAAATATCTAAAATGCTTGGGTCTGAGCAAGCAAATATATCAACTTACCTGGATATTCTTCTAGTGTCCCACATTTGCAATTGGATAGCAACAGTAGTAGTAGCACTGTATATATTGTCCCTGGTATGAGTGTTACTACTCAAGAATCCAATGTTACTATAAATATTTTTAATACTTGTACTATTGAAAAGAATTTAAAATAAATATGTGTTATATCGTTTATTACCATTAATTAATTAAATTTGTGTATTCACTATTTCCACACATCTTCTTCTTGATGTGCCATTTCCTCTTAGAATGTTGGCTATCATAACTATTTTCAGTTTTGATGTTGTAGCTCTAAACAACTCAACGGAATTATAGTTGTACAATTTTCTTAGATTATTTAACCAGGAAATGCGTCTTCTACATCTTACTTTCATCTTAGCTACATTCAAAACTGTTCCCCACGGAGATCCGAATAGGGGACTAGAAACTCCGGTATTTTCATCTTGAAATTAGCCATGTTGATTAACTAGGGATATGTAATCAGGTAGTTTCCCCGTTGCTTTCCTGATTCCAATGCTGTTGACTATTTTTTATAGTTCGTCCTACCTTATATATTTGTTCGGGGGCGATTTCTCACCCCCCAGGACAATAGAGTGCCCTTCCTATATAATTTGATATCGGTTGATTGCTTATACCGGCGCACATTCAGTCTATTACATAATATTAATATATTATTATATTACTTTTTTTAAGTCCCATAAAGAAAGAAAAAGAATATTTGACACTAAAATAATTTGACGTTTTGAACGATAATTTTCTTGGAACCAATTCACTTTGTTTTTAACAAAATTTTTAACACTAACACCAATCTAAAGTTGACCTTTTGTTTTTCACTATCAATTTCTCTCTATATAAACTTTATACCATTCAAAAAATACATAATTTCCACGAGCAAATTTTTGTTGTGATTCCACACATCACATAACATCAAAACTACCTCGCCGAAAATTTGACATCACTGACAGCACTGAATTTCTGTGCCAACTTTGAATAAATTAACTAACTAAAAGTATTACAGCACTCGGCGAGCCATTACCACACGCATATGAGTGCTGTAATGAGTCCATTACAGACGCAAAATAGAAAAACAGTATTTATGACATACATATATACCGATATTTCTTTATCCATTAAATGACAAATAATGATTATTAAAAATTTCTTAACTTTTTAATTTCTTAATCAGCGATCATCAAAATTCTAAGGTACTTTTAGCAATCTTAGAAAGTTCAGGTTTTGAATTTTACTTAGCATTTAGCATATAAAGGTAGTACAAAATCAAAAATCCTGAAATTTTATTTTGCATTAAATGAAAAATAAGGATTATTAAAAATAATATTCAACGAACATATCGCGGTTCTATGTTGCTAACTTACGTATGTTGTTAACTTTAAAATAGAGACAGTGTGTGGGCTTCAAGAAAATCAGTAACTGACGGACACGGTATATTACCCGAGGAAAAAAAGGTACATGTCCTCTAAAAAGAAATGAGATCCCATCAAAAACATAAAATGTGAAAATGTCAAGTCTCGTAACGTAGTTCTTTCGCTACAAAAAGTTGTGAGGTCTCGTGTAAGAGATCTGATGTCAGTTATTTTAGTTAGTTTGTGTGGAAGCAGGTATTCAGCAGCTTTGTTATAAATTGTTATCTAATCAATCACCTATCAATATTTATAGTGACCGTATCAATATTAGACACCTTTATTTATATAATAATTATAATGACTTGGCAATTGCACGACAGCGTAATTATAAAAGAGTAATCTACTAATTCGATTACTAAGTAAATCTAGATCGTAATAATAATAATAAGTTTATTTCAGTCAATACACATTTCGAAGGATCAAATACAAAATAGATTTGCTAAAGTAACAGGTGATACTAATAAAAAGGGTATAGTTGGTACCTGTACCAACGAAAAACATTGTATCACAGGACCAGTAAACCTAAGAATAAAGTATTTTAATTTGTAGAATGTTGCCGTGCAATTGCCAACTTATTATAATTATAATAGAAATAAAGTGTCTAATATTGATACGGTCACTATAAATGTTGATAGGTAATTGATTATATAACAATTTATAACAAAGTTGTTGAATAGGTGCTTCCATACACACTAACTAAAATAACTGACTTCGTCTCGTAACGCAGTCCGCGTTACGAGACTTTTGCATTTTTTACATTTTAAGTTTTTGATGGGATAATCTAATTTACTATCTAAACGATAGAAACGATAGAAGAAATCCTTACAACCATATAGCGGCAAGCTTTCAGACACTTGAAAAAATGTTGATATTAGAAGTGGAAACTTCTAACATGTTGATGATATCGTGTAAATAAACTTAATTTTGTTTTATATATATATATATATATATATATATATATATATATATATATATATATATATATATATATATATAGCTTTAGTTTCTTGTTTCTTATTTCAAGTTTTCGCTCCTTGCTGAATCCTCAACTATGAGCATTGTATGGGCCTTACTCTTTTAGAAGGCGATGAATAGTGAGCCGTTTTCATTCTTCTCAACCTTTTAGGAGATCCACTTAAAGCAAGTCCCAGCATCTTCGCCGGACTTCTTTTGAACGAAAGGTGCAATTTTTAGTCAGGTGGAACGATATGGAAGGGATGAATGCTTTCCTAGAATTGAAGGACTATGTGGAACTTTTTTTAAGAATCAATGTATTCAGTATATTACAAGATTTTTTAAATTTACATTAGTCGTTAACAAAACTTATTTTATTATTTTATAACGCGGTTGATTAAAACTTTCTACAATTTCGATATTTTTACATATAAATACATACTTGACGCTATATTCTGCATATTTAAAAGTTCACAATTTTTAAGCGCAATAATATCGCAAAAATATCGAACGCATTGATTCCTGCTTGGTACCGAAGGGACAAAAGAGATGTTGGACACATTCCCATAAACTATGGCATTGGTTTCTCGCATTAATTTGTTTGTATTATTGTGAATGGGTTTTGTTGATTAATTGTGAGACATTGTAAAATTCTATTTTTGTCGCCGTAAAATTGAAATCCAGCCCAGTGTGCGCCGTATAGACTAAGTAAAGGGTTACTAAAAGGTCTATATTAAAGTGAACATGTTCTCTTTTTGAATAAAATTAATTTTTATCTTTCGCCTATCTTTCTCTAAATAGACCTGTGTGTTCTCTTTCTTAATTTGGTGAGAGGCGTATAGTTAAATTTAATTAGCAACGCAATTAATAAAGGTATGTAGAGAATTTTAGTTAAGTTGGAAAGATATATCGATAAACCTTTCATTGAGGCGTTGCTAGCCAAAACATTGAGAGCTAATTTGCAGATTATTGAAATGTTAATAAACATACGAATCTACGATCGCTACCCAGGCAATTAATTGAATGCCGTGGAACAAATAAAACATAAAGTGGATCATAAAATTGATGATTGAACTTTATAACTAAACATTCAGCCGGTACCGGTAAATCTAATACGATGAATCCTTAAACGCAATAACAAGTGTAATAAAAAATAACAAATTTTTTTAAAATGATATGTCCGAAATTATTGTTGAAGTTAAATAACACAACTCCACGATTGCTTCATTTAATATTAAAGCTACATAAAGCTAAAAAAAAATTCTCTTAAATTTTTTTGTTTTTGAAAAGTTATTTTTGCCTACACCTCATAAACTATATAAATTTGTTTGTAGTAAACACAATAATCTTGACAAGGATGGTTCCGACCGTAACTACGTGGAAATCCATACTTACACTGAATTGAAAAATTCACTAACTTTTAACCACACTTAATGTGTAATAATATTAAATAACTTACACTGAATTGAAAGTATGGTTAGTTGGGAAAAGTTTAAGTCAGTTTGCTGGTTAAGGAGATTAACGGTTGGACTACCGCTTGGTTTGAAAATTTCTAATGACTCCAGAAGTGCAAGTTTCGGGCCTCTGTTACAATTATGCAAGATTTTGAGATTGTCTATTTTCGGGAATTTATGATTTATGAATTTTAACGTCGTAGCTGAATACATTCGAGACAATGATTTGAAAAACAAATTCTGCATCAAGGGCGAGAAAATTTTGAAAACCGAGTTGAAAAATTTTGTCCTCTCTGACTTACGTACACTCTATAGTATTCGGAATAATGAACTTTTTATACGCCGGATTTTTTTGAGGTGTCGATTTTGCCTTTAGCATTAAACAATACGTGGGAGAACTTTAAGTAGGATTTAAATGCTTCTTGAAGATTTTGCTTTCGAAGGACATTTGCGATTTGTTCGCTTCTTTTGTTTTATCTGAATTTGGGATTTTCAGATAAATTCGAGCCATTGTTATTTGATATCGTTTGTTATTGATTACATTTTGGATGAGTTTTACTGGAAACCATTATCTGAAGCAATTTAACTGAAGGTTTTTAACTCTTTGATACTTTTTTTCAGGAGCAAGGGTGATTGGAAAAGCTCTATGTATCTGGAATGATGGGCAGCTAATTCGTGTGTTATCGGGTGATTAGATGAGAAACTAAAAGTTTTTAAAATCAGATTCATATGGTCTAAAAAGTTTTGTTTTGTTGTTGTTTTCAACCTCGATGGCGAATTTAATTTTAGGACGAACAAGTTTGTTCGTAATTGTTCTAAATTTAGAATTTGGTCTAATTGACGTGGTGTGCCACTGAAACACGTTATAACGTCATCTACATATCTATACTAAAATGAAATATGATTTTTTGTAAAATCTATTTAATTTTTTTTTTCTTCTTCGGTAGATGTCATGAATAGTTCGGCTAAAAATGGGACTAACAAGGGGTCTAACAAGGGAATGTCAACTCGTCATCACCGATTTGGCCCAAATTTACAGTATATGTAGGCTTGACTATAAATGAAAGTGACGCAAGCGGGAGGGCCAGATGGCCAAGCGTTAAAAAAGTAACTCATTTTTTACGCCGACCGGTAAGTTACCGACAACTCATAAGCCCGCTATGTTAGCATAAATTTCAATGGATATATTTCAATGTCATAGTACGAGGATTGCTGGTTCGATTCCCAGTGAGGACGCATTTTTTTATTTACAATTTTTAAAATGACTTTCTTTTATTATCATTATTATATTTTATTATTGTTCAACTTTTTAATTGTATTTATTAATTTGTCAATTAAATTATTTTAATAGTATTAATATTTATTATTTGTTTCTATATAACTTCAACGGTTAATTCTTAAAATTGCTTTCTTTTATTATTACTATTATTGTTATTATTCTTTATTTTATTTTAGGATACTTGCGACACAAATGAACCGTAGTAATTCATAATGTAGTATTCCTACTTATTATTTTACAAAGGTATTTCCAGAGGTATTGTAATTAAAGCGTACACGAGGAATTGGTATATAAAATTACATATTTTTATTTTTGTACAGGTGAATCACATGCGGTGGGGTGATAATTATCGTAAAAACAAGTGAAACAGTAATTGTGTCGGCACCTTGCACACGTTACAAAAGCCGCATTTCCACAGCTACATGTTTTTTTTATCCATAATTATCCATAGAAAAACAAGCTTGATTTACATTCATAAAAGTTTCTCTGTCGTTGCAGAGTTTGGCAGCAAACTACGCGTAATGCAACATGTCGCGGAATATTGGCGAGGATAGCTGGTGATGCAGTATGTAATGTAATTTGATGCCGTCTTCTCGGGATGTGATTTCTCGTTCTCTCTCGATGAGATAAGAGCAATTTTGTATCTTCCTGATAAAATTCTTTACCTGACAATAAAAATACACGCCGCAGGGTTGCACTAGAGGGGTGCATTTCAGGGGAATCACTTTAATACTGCACGTTGGCAATCCATTTTCATCTTGGAAAATGTCGTCTTATAATTGTGGATTTGTTTATCTTCCCCACGAGTTAAAGAAAATTTGTTTTCCTGCACGTAGGGCTTCATTACATCGGTTAAAATAATTTTGTACAAAGCTGTTGAAAGTTTGCCAGATTTTGAACTAGTAGTTACAACATTACTATATTTTTTCGCGTACCCATCCACCGATTTTTTAACCCTCGGTCCAAAAGAGCCAGTACTCTCTTGCAGGTATACGGACTCTGTTCGCAGTAGATTTCCAGAAAGGGTCATCGAATATTGCGCTGGTTACGGTTGTAAATGGACTGGAACTGGCAACCTTGACAGAGAATATACGAATGTGAATATTTTATTATGTGTGGCGTTAAAAAGAGTTTTTCGATACACGTGGACGAATAGTAATTTACATGTTTGATCTGCATTGATAACAAATTCCTTATTGTAATTTGGGATGAGAGCCCGAGCCTGGACTCGAAAATTCTCTGCCGTAGATTTGGTTTCCTAGATAGTGGTAGTCTCTCTTTCCGAGAAAAATTTGTTGACTTTCCTCTGACGAATCCCATGCCTTTCTTTGAATACTTGGGCCCACTGCTCCAAGGCTTTGAACTCGATATCTGTAAATTGACTGGCAGCAGCAAGTACCCATTGTTGCAGGTTTCTCGTGGTTACTTGTTGGCAACTTTTCCGCCCTTCTACAAAGCGATCATACGTCCAGGTATCAATGGTGTTGCACTTATCCTTCCGGGTTCCACCGCTTTTAATGTGTTTTTCCCAGATTTTAAAATCTCGCATATTCTTCAAGCGATGTGCTCCTTTCTATTGAAGACTCTTTAAATTCCACCTTGGATGTGCTTTTGCAAGAGTAACCACCATTATTTTGTAATCGAGTGGAACGTAATCTGCATCAACTTACAATTTTTTTCCATCCGGTTCGCGTCAGACTCTGCTTCTGAAGAAACGACATCCTCGACTTCTTCACCTCCTTCGTCGTATTCTTCGGAAGAAATCAATTCGTCGACGCACAGCAAGGAATGCTCTGACGATACGTCCAGTATTTTCACGCGTATTTTGTCTGCAAGTTGCATGTGTTGTTCGGTTATTACCGCAGCACTCTCTGATGTGATCAGATTGTCTTCGGCCAAAAGATGTAACAAATAATCCAGCGCCGTTTTTAACATTTGTGTCGACGATTCGCTGTGGAGATTATCAGCGGACATCACATCTTCTTCTTGTTCTACCGATGTTCCAGGCACATTAATATTTCCACTATCAGTATTCGACATTTTCGAAAGCTAGATTCTTCTCACAATATTCTAGTTACTCGGTCAAAAGCTAGCAAACGACTAACTCATAACGACATTTTCCAAGATGCAAATGGATTGCCAACGAGCAGTATTAAAGTGATTTCCCCGAAATGCACTCCTCTAGTGCAACTCTGCGACGTGTATTTTTATCGACAGGTAAAGAATTTTATCAGGAAGATTCAAAACTGCTCTTATCTCATCGAGAGAGAACTAGAAATCACATCCCAAGAAGATTGCATCAAAATACATTCCATCTTGCATCACCAGCTATCCTCGCCAATATTCCGCGACATGTTGCATTACGCGTGGTTTGCTGCCAAACTCTGTGAGAGACAGAGAAACTTTTATGAATGTAAATCAAGCTTGTTTTTCTATGGATAATTAAAAAAAAACATGTAGCTGTAGAAATGCGGCTTTTGTAACGTGTGCAAGGTGCCGACACAATTACTGTTTCACTTGTTTTTACGATAATTATCACCCCACCGCATGTGATTCACCTGTACAATAATAAAAATATCTAATTTTATGTACCAATTCCTCATATACGCTTTAATTACAATACCTTTGGAAACACCTTTGTAAAATTATAAGTATGAATACTATATTATTAATTACTACGGTTCATTTGTGGCACAAGTATCGAAAAAATAAAATATAGAATAATAACAATATTAGTAATAATAAAAGAAAGCAATTTTAAGAATAAACCGTTGAAGTTATAAAGAAACAAATAATAAATATTGATACTAATCAAATAATTTAATTGAAAAATTAATAAATACAATTAAAAAGTTAAACAATAATAAATAATAATAAAATAAAGTCATTTTAAAAATTGTAAATAAAAGAAAAGCGTCCCCATGGGGAATCGAACCAGCGATCCTCGCACTATGAACCCGAGCTCTTACCGCTGCGCTGATCGCAAATCGGTGATGACGAGTTCACAGGCCCCAATTGTAAAAGGAGTTCTCACATTCCCCTAGAGCTGTTGTCAGCTGAGTATGTGTTATTAAATTTGAAGTGATTTTGAATAGCACACGTTTCAAGATCCTCATTAAGATCTGATTTTAGAACCCAACAATAATGTTATTATTCTTCTCTAATTGTAAGTGTGCATTTTATTTTGTTCTGCATTGCTTTTGATATTTGGCGAATTAAAATTTACATTGATCTCCAGTTGTGCTTGACTTCTTAAAGTATTCAGACGTATTTCTACACTCCTTAGATAATTTTTAATTGGGTATATAATTATATCTTTATATTTAATTATAAGTTACGATAGTTTTCTATTAAAACAATTTAAATATATATATATATATATATATATATATATATATATATATATAAATATATATATATATATATATATATATATATATATATATATATATATATATATATATATATATATATATATATATATGGGCTTTACTAATATCTGCGCATAGATGCGATTTATTATCTAAAGTTTTATGGTGTTACAACATTTATAATATTTTTGTGGTGGTTTATTAATTTGCTGCTTTTAAAAAGCCGTATTTTAATGACGTTACCAACACTCCTTTAAAAACACCCTGTAAACGCAAATCCCAGAAAGAACTTCACTTTACCAACGTTAACGATTAAAAAACGTCTACTGTCGAACCAGGGGTCGCGACAAAATTTTACACAAAATGGGAGCTCGCCAATGAAAAAAAAAATGCGAACCACTAGACTAGGTAGACATGAGTAGATTTAATCAACACTAGTACACTTGAAGTCAGTGTAGTGAATCATTTGGCTAGTTATCATTTTGATACGCAAATTGTATTTAGATGTTAGTACTATTATAATAATTTGTACTATTATGAATTTATATATATATATATATATATATATATATATATATATATATATATATATATATATAATCAATTTATTGTAAAAAGAATTTACGATTTAATGTGTCAGTGCACAAGATGTAGGTCATACATAAAATAACTGAAGGATTAATATCTAAAAGACAAAGAGCACGATCTAATGATGTCTAACAATAGTACGGACAATCTTCATTTTTCATTCTTCATTTTGAACTCATGTGCTAAAAGTGACAATCGTCACTTTTAGCACATGAGTTCAAGATACTCCATGTGAGCCGTTTCGCTGCGTCAAAGCAAGCCACTATGAAACGGTCAAGACCTATAGTCTCAGGGGCTGAAGGCCTGCAGTCTTACAAAAAAACTAAAAAGCGACTAAAAAGATTATCCTAATATTATTAGATTATCCCGGTACGTCCGATTCAATTGAATTGTGTGCCAAAGCTTCAACGCTTGATGATTCGGAGATGTTTGTAGATAGAGCGCGAGACAAACCAAATAAATGGTTTCGTGTCAGAATTTTGCAAAACGTTACTTTTACACTCAACACTAACCGGATCAATGTTTATTGACATCTCGGAGTCTTGTGTAAGTATGCTTGATTCAAACAAATTTATCTAAAAACAAATTTGGAAATTATCTGAATTATCTGATTAGTGCTGAGTGTAAAAGTAACGTTTTGCAAAATTCTGACACGAAACCATTTATTTGGTTTGTCTCGAGCTCTACAAACCTCTACAAACCCATCTACAAATCTATCTACAAACCTGACACTATAGGTCTTGACCGTTTCATAGTCGCTTGTTTTGACGCAGCGAAACGGCTCACATGGAGTATCTTGAACTCATGTGCTAAAAGTGACTGAAGATTGTCCGTACTATTGTTAGACATCATTAAATCGTGCTCTTTGTCTTTTAGATATTAATCCTTCAGTTATTTTATATACATATATATATATATATATATATATATATATATATATATATATATATATATATATATATATATATATATATAAATTGGTAACTACAGAAAGGAACAAAATTAATGGAATCGAGAGATCTTGAACTAATTTTAATGAGACCCCTTTCAATTAAAAAGACTAGAAGCCGATTTAGTATGGAACTTGTCTATAAATAGCAATTTATTTGTAAATATATACAAATTAAATGAAGGATTTTGATGAAAGGATGGCAATTTTTCGTTTATAAAGTTCCTTGCAAGTTGTATTCGCTTTGAAACCATCCAATTTGCATCTATTTGTTAATATAGTTTTTTATTACTTTTTATTATATTATACGGTGTTTTTATTTATTTTACTACATATATATTTAGATCGTTAATATTCGAGGATAAGACGAGCTTTGTGATTGTTAAACGCTTAAAATTTATTTATCCAATATTCGATTACAAGTATACAAAATTTAACATACAATAAATGGTTGAAGTTCCACAATAAATAGCTGGATAAATACAAAATAAATTAATCAATCCAAAATTAAGTTACTTCGTACAAAATAAATTACTTCATCCAAAAAAAGGTCAATTCATCCAAAATAAAATGTAATCATCCAATAATTGTTTTTTTCGTACAAACTATGATTTTTCCTTACAATACTCGATTGAATCCTACAACATAAAATCAATTCACCCAAAAAAGTTAACGTGTACATAAAAGGTTGTTTCATCGAAAATTTCATTGCTCTTTACACAAAAACAATTTGCTTGATCTAAAATTTGAACTAGAATTAAATAACTATTAGCTAAAATCTATTGTATGTAATATATTATGTTTTATATTATATCATATGCTATATAATACGTAATAAGAGTAACACATGACCGGCCAGATATTCTAGTGTTATGATATTCTAGTGTTTTATTCTAGTGAATAGAAATGAAGCTATTATCATTGAAATTGGAATAACAGGCCAGGATCACCTACAAACTGTTGAGACAACGAAACTGCATAAGTACGACATACTACCGAGTGAACTATCAATGCTTCACAAGTGTACAACCAAGATTATCCCGTATGTGATGACTTGGGACGGGGTGGTTACAAAAATCCACAGCAGATATATCCAGCAACTTATAATAACACCAAGCATTAGCTTACATCCAAACTAGAGTGCTGAAGAGGACACTTGAGACTGTGTCGTTTGAGATACGCAGGGGCATATTTGATGGACCTGGCGGGGGCGAAACACCCGAAGCTGTAGTTGAGAGATTGATGAGTAGAAGCGATACGGTGGCCAATGCGAGTATATAACAATATTAATTCCTAAAAAGTACTTCTTAAATGAATTTATTAAATATGTAATATGTGTAATTTATAATGTGGTGGTTAATTTTTTATATACAGGGCGGGCCATTTAACATATATCTCCGTTACCTTTAGAGTGACGAAAAAATGGGCATTTTATTGATTTCGAAGGGCTGACATGGTGGTTAAAAATTCGTTCTTGTGAGGGTCACAGTTTATGCGTCGCCAAGGTCATCAATGGTTTTTCAAATGGGAACATGTTATTTTTGTATCAAGACATTGTAGCCACTATTCAGACGAATCCAGTGACCCATGATATCATGACTTGAAATAACTTGAATAATCGTATCGAAAATGGTATTGCAGAGTCAAGCAGATAAAGTGGATATGATTCTGATTCATGGTATACTGACAGAAATCATCATTCCGTCGATGTTTCGATCTAATTATTCATTTATTCCGCGAAAGGGTCAGTGTTAATCCACGCAAAAAGAAAGGTCATAGGTCATAAAATTATGGATCGCTGGGTTCGCGTGAATAGTGGCTAAAATTTCTTGAAAAATAATAACATGTTCCCATTTGAAAAACTAATGATGAGCTTGAGGACATAAAACTATGACCTTGACAAAAAAGTAATTTTAACCACTGTGTCAGTCCTTCGAAATGAATAAAATTCCCTTTCAACATTTTTTCCGTCACTCTAAAGGTAACGGAGATATTGGGGGTGGTCACGATAAATGGCCCACCCTCATTATTCATCATTTCATTGACGAACTAATACTGGCTTAGTTTTTGAAAGTCGTCCACGCTTTCGCATCTGTCCCAATGGAATTTGTTCAAGTGTCAATGGAACTTTGTATAGTTTCAAGAGAATTCGCATTCCAATACTATGCTTACATATGTAATTCTTTATAAACCATATACATGAACAGGAAGCTTCTTTCCATTTATTCATTTTCACAGTCACTTTCCACATTGAAATTTAATATGATTTGTACTCTTCGAAACTATTCTAGTTTTTCACGTTTTCTTTTGTTATCTACTCTGAAATATAGATTTGTGATATCTTTTGACTGTTTGGACTAATGTAAAAAATTGACTAACCTTTCAATTCTTCTTTCACAACGGTTTGTGATTATTTAACCCAATAATTGGCTTTAAGGACAGTCTCGACATCAAAAATCGGACTCGGTGTAGAATTTCTTTTGATAAACTCTCTGTTCTGATCAATTCATAACAATGATTTTTGCTATTGATAGAAACTCACTCATGGGTAACCTTTTCCTAAAGGTATGATTTGTTTTTAATTACATTGTTAGTTGATTCTAAAGCATTATTATGACACGGAACACCATCAACCAGTCCAGTGAACCAACCAATTTTGTTTTTAATCCAATAGTCATCCATATAATTGATAAAGTCTAGAACATCTTGAGTAGAATCAATGTATTTTGACATTTGAATTTGAAAAGGATTGAAGCTATTTCAAAATCTTCCAGTGATGATGCATAATGTAGTGTATCAATTTCAGCTTCAAAAGAATCTCGAACATTTTTTTCTGGAATAGTCAAAAGTCTCTTGTCGATTGCCGATTTAGCGTGTGCCAACACATAACTCTTGAGAATTTATCCCCAAAAACCAGCTTAAAACCATTTGTTATTACATCAGAAGCATCTGCAATCAACACTGTTGGTTTAAATTCATGTTGACGGAATTTGAACGCACACTCTTTCAAACAAATAAAAAATTTAAAATCTTCAGAATTCTCCGTTTAGTTTGTAAAGAAATTGTTTGTAAAGAGCAATCAAATTTTGGATAGAATAAGCTTTTTTGTACAGTTACACTTTTTTTGGGTGAATTTATTTTATTTTGTACAATTCCATCAATTATTGTACTAAACCATTTTTATTTGTAAGAATAAATCGATTATTGGGTTTTTATATTTTATTTGGACGAAGTAACCTTTTTTTGGATGGATAAATCTCTTTTTGTATGAATAAACCGAATTTTGTATTTTTCAGCTATTTTTTGTAAAAAAACATCTATATATTGTACGCAAAAAATCCAAGCCATTGTTAAATCAACTCTGATACAAAGGTTCTCTTTATTGAAGATTTTTTTAATTAAGGGGGGCAGTAAATAAAATTCATTTTCGTTCACGATACATTTCTTACATGTAAAGGAACATTTGATCAAGAAAAACACAATTGACAATTTTATTTGAATATCTATATGCATAGATGTAGCGGCCGCAAGGGGATGATCCTACAAAATTGACTACAAATTAAAATGGAGTCCTTAGAATTTAATAGAAACATAAAATTCAACAAAATTTCATTATCGTATGAATATAGAATGCACATGAACAATATCAAAAAAACAATTGTTGATTGAAAAAGTGGCGAATGAGCTGCGGTTCCTACAAACTTGAAAAACGTGATTGTGAGAAAAGCGCGTTTAAAGATTTCCTTGTAAAATGCATAAGGATTTCTATACATATAGCTGTTTAAAGATTCTTATCTAAGAGAATCCTGAAGCATATAATAGGTTTTTAAATACTGCTGTTATGGAGTCTATGCTTTTTTCGTGCAAATCGACCCTCTTTTGTGCTTTCGAGGTTTTGCCGTACCTATCGCTTCATGCAAGAGCTGTCATATAAATCGGCTTAAATCTTGGTTTGCAAGCCATTTTTCAAGTTTAGCAATTCCATGATCTTTAGAATAGCTCAATAGCCTTCATTAAGGAGATCCCAAACAGAGCTTCAACAGGTCATCATTTCAAGATTTTCGTATATTGAGTAAATGTTTCTAGTATGCACGAAGAGAAATGCTTATGTGGTTATCAAAGTTGGATGTCCAAAAACTCCCTACCTTCGCAGCAGAGGACAACGCTTTTTCCTTCTCTCTAGCCGGTTGTCTGCAAGCAGGGTTGCCACTCTTGTAGGTTGTTATCACACATCACAACCCCGGTGAGACCGACACTACGGGCGATAGTAATCAAGGAAATGGACTTCCTTACCCGAACATGTCCGCTTCTGGAAGACGTTTGGATGTCTATGTGTCCATTGTGTAAGTCGATTTTAGTAGGTATATATTGATACCGTCCTTCCGTTGTCCTTAATTAAAATTTTGAAAGTTTTATTTCCTGTCTCTAAAGCATTGTAAGGTCCTGTGTATATCCTGCGTGTTGTGATGCTTGTGTTGGTTTCAAATTGTTTGCGAAAGAGTTTAATCGTGATATATAGTCAGTAATGTCCGGTAGTACTTCCTTCTTCGCATAACAAAAAATCAACAGGCAGACGCAAGGGTTCACCGTATAAGAGTTCGACTTCGGAAGCTTGCAAGTCCTGTTTCTACTCACTGCGTATACCAAACTGAATTATCGTGCTAAAATATCGTGGTACATGATAGCAGCTTTAAGTTCTCTGTGAAACCTTTCTATTATGCCGTTTGCTGCTGAATGGTAAGCGGTAGTTGTTTTGTGTTGAGAACCAATAAGTTTAGTAAGAGACTTGAATAGATTGGATTCTAATTGATTTCTACGATCAGTCGTATATATCTCACATTTATACTGACTGAACAACCGAAACGTGAAATCCATCCTTGTAAGAGAGCCGTAGGTATAGTTTCAGCAGTAATGTAGATGATGGGTATTACATCAGGCCATCATGAAAACTTATCGATTGCTGTGATGCAATAATTATATTCCCTTGACAGTGGCAATGGCCCCATAAGATGGATGTGTACATGCATAAATCTAGCTGGAGGTAAGGTGTAGGTATTCATAAGTGCTGAGACGTACCTGTGTACATTTGCCCATTGAAAAGAGAGACGTGACCTTACTCTATTCGCAGCAATCCTTTCTAATTCCTGGCCATAGGAATCGGTTAGTAACCAGTCTGATCAATGCATTTGCTCCGGGATATCCATCTGAATGCATTGATTCGATTGATTAGTATCTCATTGATTTTACAACGAACTGATTTGGAGAAGGTGTACTCATGGTCACGCAAGAGGTAAATCGACATATCTGTTACTCGAATTTCATGTAGGTAAAGCGAACATCCTTCAGATAATAGCTTTTATAGCTCTGGGTCGATCTGCTGTTGCTAAACCAATTCGTCGAAGTCAATCAAGCGTTCGATGTCGTCAACTCTGGATGTCTTTCCCACTAATATGCTGCACATATTCAACAATTGTGGAAAACAATTCGGCTATCAAAACTGCCTGGGAGAAAATTTATCTCGAATCGCTTCGAATTCATGCGTAAGTAATCAATGATCTGCATTAATCTTGACTGGTCTTACTTCTAACATATGACGAAAGTATTGGATGTATTTGTACATTGCCAAAACTTCTCTATCATAAGAGCTGGAGAATAACGCTAGCGGTTGCCAATCATTAACATGCTTCTGCTGAAGTAGGGTACCGATAGCCGTAATTGAGGTTATCGGTTACTAAAGCTAGTTCGCTCCTGCAAGCCAGGTGTGCCAATAGAGCTGCTTCCTTGAGATTTACACTTTTCAAGATCGTCATACTGCTCTATGCTCAGTTCTGTAAGTTATGAACCTATGGCAGAACTTTGAATGCCATTCAGTGGAGCTTGCATGTTAGCAGAGTAAGATAGGAATCGATGGTAAAACCTGTACATTTCGAGAAATCTACGCAACTCTTTGATTATTTTGTGCTCTGGAAACTTCTTGATGGCTTCTATTTTGGTATGCATTGGTTGGATTTCAGCGGCAGAAACATGGTATCCTAGAAAATTCACGACAGAGACTCCTACATTTCAACGCGTTGAATACTACTCGTACTGTTGCAGTCTAGCAAATTTCACGTAAATGGTGCTCATGATTTAAAATCAAAAGACCGTGAATAAAACCATAGCAGAAACTCATGCCTCTAGTGACTTCATCTTCAAATCTTTGAAATGTTTGTCCCGATCCTCTGTGAAAGTTTTAAATCTTGTAGGTTGTTATCCCAAACTCATATTCAGTCCTTTACTTTAAACTGATGTAATAACTTTTGAAATGTATTCTCTACATGTATAAGAATAAATCTAAGCAAAAAAGTAACTTTTCTGGATCGGCGGGAGTAGACGGCGGTTAAGCTTTTAAATTACTATACTATATTGTACGAGGTAAATTTATGCAGCGAATTTGTTTAAGAAACTTGACATTAAATAAGTCAAAATAAAGTTCTTTGACTATAAATTACATCGGAGCACTTAAGCTACTGAAGATTAGTATGCACAACGAGTCTAAGTCCTTGCGTAAAAACATTTTTTGTTATGAATTAATTAATTCCTTTTGAAAGATAATTAATATTTCCAAGTTTCATCTCCAAATTCACTACGTCTCATTAGTCGTTATGCAATTCATTAATCTTGAACGAACTTCCTCTCACGATATTTTACTAAAGTAATTAGTCTTGACTATACAGACTGAATACATTTCAAATAGATCGTGAAATTGAAAAAAAAATAGATATTTGTGAAACTGGCAATTACTGCTATATCCATTAAACGTAAGATATAGATTTTTAACTTCAAATTAATTCTATCCAAATTGATCTTTTTTAATTTCAAATTAAACCTTTTAAAATTCAAATTAACCTTTTTATTTTTGTTTTGTTATTTTATACTTTATTTACTTCAAGAATAATATTATATAATATTAATAATATTATTATTCTTGAAGTAAATAAAGTATAAATTAACAAAACAAAAAATCAAACTTCAACATGGTCAATTACACAAATAATGTTAACCTTTTTAGATTTAAATTAAACTTTTTAAAATTCAAATTAAACTTTTCTTAAATATAGATAAATATTTTAGAAAGCACAAGTTAATAAAAAGAAAATTCTTATGAAAAAAATCGCGAAAAATTATAAAAACGTTAATGTATGGTTGTTTTGGTACAGACAGCAGTAATTTATTGGCATATCTACTATCTATTTAGACATATCTATTTAGTATATTTAGTACAATCTGCAGATAAGCGGTAACAGCGCCCACGGATTCCTCAATAATGTTAACCTAATTCAGAGTATTTTCTGGTTCCGCTAGTATAATCCTTGCAGATAATTTTACTTTTGAAAAAACTTTTTCTATGGGATTTAAGGTGGGTGAACGCGTTGAAAGAAAAATAGTCATGACTTTTCATTTATTTTATCACGAACTTCCTGAGTTGTATGGTTTCGGGCGTTGTACATAACCAACGAAGTGGCTTCTACGATGTTAATTTCAACCATTTTATAAAATAATCCATCAAGCATTAGAAATTATTTAAAAATCAAAAATATCATGTCAATTCATGGTTGCAATGAGTGAAACATTTCTGCCTCCTACTGTTGGAACTATTACATGGGCTAGAGTATTTATCGTCGATCGAGCTTCATTTCCCCTTAGATGGTAATATAAACGGCATTCATCAATAAAAAATATATTCTGGGTTTGTGGAGAATTTTTTGAAAATAAAATTTAATAACTCATACGTTGTTTAATTGTTGATGTAGAGTTCAAACGGTCCAGGCTAATTGTAGAGGATTTCAATGTTACTTTTGAAGTTTTTAATGTATTAAATATAGATGTTATGGTTATATATATATATATATATATATATATATATATATATATATATATATATATATATATATATATATATATATTGATTCCTATGGCTCCAAGGAGGAGCAAAGGGCCTCCACGAAACATCTCCATCTTGTCCTGTTCGACGCCAGGCACTTGACCTCATTCCAGGACTTTCCATTTCTCCTGGCTTCGCTATCCACTGTGCGTTTCCAGGTAGAGCGAGGTCTACCTACCCTGCGTTGGCCTTGGGGGTTCCACTCTAATGCTTCCCTGGAGATATCTGAGCTGGGTTTCCTTAGCGTGTGGCCTATCCAACTCCATTTGCGCCTCTTGATCTCCTTGGCAATTGATTGTTGACCTGTTAACCTGCATAGAGTAACATTTGAGACAACCTCCGGCCAGTGTATGCCAAGAATGCTCCGCAGGCACTTGTTGACAAAGGTCTGAATCTTGGGAGTAACCGCTAGAGTGTCTACTACTTTTCAAATACTTACAATTTCGTATTTTTAAGGTAATTGACGGATTTTCTTTCTGATTTGCTCCACTTAATTTATTGTCATCAGATAATTTACTATTCCTTTTCCAGCACGATTTCGTCTAAACATCTCAGATCCATCATTCTTATAAAGTCTGATTATAGATTTAGCATTGTTTATATTAATACAAGATATTTTTGCTGATTCTGCAATTGTTTTACCTTCTGCATAAGATTTTATAAAAATCTCTTTTTTGTCAAAACTTGTCCTATAAACAGTATTCCGTGTATTTTTTTGTGACCTGTGTGCGCACTTTTTAAAGTGTGTGCAGTTTTTTCCAAAATAAAAATAAATGATGCGGCAATTAAAAATGCGCACGTAATAAAAAAAAACAATACAGAATAATATTAATATTCAGCTAAATTTTGTACCTACTTATATATTGACTCGATCTTAGCACATACCACCTTTATACCACTTGTATACATACATACATACATTTCAACGGAACACAATGCAAAATCTACTCTAAAATCAAATCATCAAGTAAAATCATTAGTTCATGAGACAAAATTTAGCTGATTACTGTGGCTGCCACTTTTCATTCAAATCAAAAATAAGAAAATTTAAAAACGTCTGGTTTAAATTTAAAATAACACATTTGACAAAACAAATAATCAAGAACAACAATCCACAATTACTTATTATTGAACAATTTTAGAATTAAGGAATACATTTTTAATTAATGGCATTTATTTTGTAACTTCTCTGTCCTGTTTTTTTGGTTTTAACCATTCTGTATAGACTCTACTTTACATTGTTTCCGTCATTCATAACTGATTTTACTACTCTCATCGGCATATGGCTTTCTTGCATTGATTTCTTGGTTTCTTGCATTGGTTTCGTTTTAATGAAATTCATCAAACTAAAACCGCGATCGCAATCCGCGCTACTGGCCAAAAAAGTGCCTCCTATATCTAGTAATTTGGATAGATCTTTAAATTGTTAATTATTCAAACAAGACATAATCATTTCTTCAAAATCTTTTTTGTGTTTAATTTAGATTTTTTCCTACACTGCATATTTCAAATCGTTATGCTCTTCGCTTATAACAGATTAATTTGTAGAAAAAGTAAAATAATATTTTAAACACAATTTTTCAAATTCTGCTAGCCCATAATTAAAATTAATTATGGGCTAGCAAACCATCCGTCAAATGATCCCCAATCTTCTGCTTCATCCGTTGGAAACCTTTCTTCCAAATTTTCACATAATAAATATTAACTTATCATGTATTTTTATTTAAATCATTGTCCCTTTTTAAAAGCACGCTTATTTTATTGTTCCATTCCATGTTTCTAAGATATTTTCATTGATATTATTAATTTTTCAAATCAAATTAAAAAGCATCTCTGGGTGGTCATTCACGGCGTTGAAAAAATAGATATAAAGCACTGACTTCTTCTAAAATTGAAGACAAAAGTTCTAAATTTGCTTAAAATTCAATGTTGTTTTACTTTTTTTAACAAAATTTGTAAATTGGATCATCTTTATCTTGAATAATATATTCAATTTATTATTCATAATATATAATAATTGCTGTTATTGCAAAATGTCGTGATAGCCACAATTTTGTGAAGCTTCAATAATCTCTTTAAATTTACTTGTTTTCGTCGCGGATCTCAAGAATAATGAATAAACAGTTCTCAACACTGTTTCGATTTCTCTTGTGGCCTTTACTTCTTTCCATGTATCTGAAATACATAAATTTTCTCGGTATGCTACACAACGTTGTTGTACCAAATGTACATTCATTCTACTTTAATTTAGCTGCTACACCATCCATCAAATGTAAACATAACAAGCTTTGCAAATCAATTTGTTATATTCATAAAATTGCAAAAAAAAATGAAGAGGAATCGAATGTCTTTAATTGGATTATCTCACCAAAACAGTTATATATTGATCAGATTTTCTAAACTTAAAAAATAAAATGAAACATTTGGTTATCGATATGTGTGTGCTTTCTTCAACAATTAAAGCATGAAAATGTACAATTTTAATTTAATTTATTATTTCAGTTTTTAAAGTATTCACCACTTCCAAAAATGAAAAAGCATCGTTTTTACTACAACTTTCTGGAATATGGACGTATTTCATGTTTCATGTATTTTTTCTCGAACGGAAGATAAAAATATATTAATTGCCAATAATAGATTATCAATTACAATTTTTTTATATGGATTTCATATGCAGGTGCAATTTTATTTTTTGCACGACAAAAAAAATTTTATGCTCGCGAATATTTATACTGTGTGCTATGTTTAAAATGTATGTGCGCGCGCACAAGCGCACAGCTTAGAGGGAACACGGCCTATAAATACCTCGACGGTTTCTTTCACGACGACGACACAGCTTAACCGAACTTCGTACGAAGCAGACGTTAAACTTAGCAATTATTCTGACAAAATAATTCAAAAAACCAAACAGCAAACATGAATCCAATCATGAAACAAACCAGCGCCAACGGAACCGCCGCCGCCCAGGAATTCCAGGACTTCGCCTTCCTGGAGTCCATCAGCGAGGACGGGTTGGACAGGCTACTCAACCACCTCCTGAACAGGAAGAAGAACACCGACGCCGAACAGCCCCAGGACACCGCCGCGACCAGAAGGACCGCCGCCGAGAGGACCAACGACGCCGAACCCAAGAAAACCACCGAAACCGCCCCGAGGAGAGCCACCGAAGCCGCCCCGAGGAGGAAACCCACACGGATGGACACGGAGAGCATCACCGAGGCCGCCCCCAAGCGCAAAACTGACCCGGAGGACGAGGAAACTTTCCGGTTTCCAAAGAAAACTGCAAAGCTTGCGAGCCCAACCACGTCAAGCCTGCGAGGACCGCAGGTGAGTATGAATAGCTATGCATGCTTAAACACAAGGGACAGTGACGACGACGACGACGAAGACGAAGTCACTGAGACTGAAACCCCCACCGAAAACACCAACAACAAAACACCAATAGTTCTACGAAACAAGGACAAATGGGCAGGGCTTTCGAAGAAGCTCAACAGGAACAAAATAAACTACACCAGGGCAACATCGACCAGGGACGGGATAAGAATCCAGCCCCAAACAATCACGGACTACCGAAACATGTACAAACTAATGAAAGAGGACAATTACGAATTTCACACGCACCAACTGAGCACGGAAAGGAACCTGAAGGTCGTAGTAAAGGGAGTTCCCTGCGGCCTGACGGAGGAACAAATCAATGAGAACCTCAACGACAACGGATACCCGGCCATAAAAGTGACCAGGATGAAAGGGAGAGAAGCCACGCCAATCCAAATGGTCCTGGTAGAAATTGGGAAGGAATACAAATCCATCTACCAAATGGATCGATTCTGCGGACTGAACGTGAAAATGGAACCGCTGAAAACACGAGGAGAAACAGTACAATGTCACCGATGCCAGCTGTTCGGCCACGTGCAGAGGCACTGCAACGCCGAATATAGATGCATGAAATGCGGACAGAACCACAGCACGCACCTGTGTGAGAAACCGCTAACACTGCCGCCGAAATGCGCAAACTGCGGAGGCGAACACACCTCTATATGGAGAAACTGCCCGGCGAGACCGGAAATAGCAAGACAAACGGAACAAAGACAGCAGGAAACGAGACCTCCACCGAGACAAACAACCCAAATACCGAGACAAACAGCCCAAACACAGAGACAAACAGCCCAAACACCGACAACGAGCCAAATACCCAAACCGATAAGAAGAAGCAACAACCCTAACCCGGAGACAAAACCATCAACCAGCCGAAACAAACGGAATAGCAACGATATAATCAGAGCAGAACTGACGGAAATGATGCTCGATTTCGCCGAAATGGGACACAGCAAAGAGGACACAGAAAAGTTCTCTAGAAGAATCACAACCATCATGCTCACACTCAACAATGACCACTAGAAGAACTAGAGACAATCTGAAACTTACATTCTGGAACGCAAACGGAATACAAAACAAGAAACAGGAACTAGTAGCACACCTAAACGAACACAGCGTCGACGTGGCCCTGATCAACGAGACGCACCTCAGACGTTGCAACCAACTGAACATAGCAAACTACCAAGTCTATAGAAAAGACAGAAGCGAGAAAGCCGGAGGTGGAGTCGCCATCGTCATCAAAAGAAACATAAAACACCACGAACTGCCGGAAGTAGAAACAACCACGGACACGGAAACGGTAGGAGTAGAAGTACAGACAACTGACGGACCCATAGCCCTCTACGCACTGTACTCGCCGCCACAGAAACAAATAAATGCCGACGACCTGGACAAAATATTCGACAGAAATATAGGTACCATAGCCGCAGGAGACTACAACGCAAAGAACTCGCAATGGAATTGCAGAGTAACAAACACCAAGGGCCGACAATTACTAAGGTACACGGAAAACCGGAAGTTACAAGTAATTGCACCGAACGAACCAACACACTTTCCAGGAGTTCAGCGAATGCCGGATAGTTTGGATATAGCCGTTATGAAAAACATCACAGCAAACGTGGAAATAATCTGCATCAAGGGCTTGAGCTCAGATCACAACCCAGTGCACATAAATCTCCAAGCGAATACGGCCAGAAAAACAATCGAGAAAACTATCACAAATTGGAACAAATTCAAGGATAATCTGACGAACGTCACTTGTACAGAAATTACAAGCCCCCCGTGCCTAGAAGAAGCAGCACGGACGATAGAAAACGAAATAAAAGCAGCACTCGAGGCCGCCACAAGGAAACGGACAGCCAACACGACAACAACCCTCCCACAGGAAATCAGGAATCTACTAAAAGAAAAGCGCAAAGCTAACAAGGTATTCCAACGGACGCTGGCACCGACGGACAAGAACGTCTTAAACAGACTGACAAACCAACTGAAATGGGCACTGCGCGAACAGCACAACGCCGAATGGGAAGACAAACTAGAACGCATCAACGAAACAATAGAGGAACCGTGGAAATTAGCCAAGAATCTTAGAAACAAGGAGAGGAGAACAATTCCCCCACTGAAAACAACAAACGACACTGTAGCAAGCACGGACGAGGAGAAAACGGAGGAATTCGCAAAGTCGCTTGCACAGCAGTTTAAACCGAACGCCGACACACACCCACTCCGCAAAAGGCAAGAAATACGCGAAACCGTACTGAGAGTACTAAATAGTAGCGTAGAAAACACGGAAATAGAGGAAACAACACCGGAAGAAATAAAAGTTATAATTAAAAACCTAAAAACCAAGAAAGCACCAGGCTGCGATAACATCAACAACGTCGCGCTAAAAAACCTAACACCGAACGCAATAGACAGAATAACACAAATCATAAACGCCGCACTGAAACTTGGAGTGTTTCCGACCCAATGGAAACACGCAACAACGATTCTAATCCCGAAACCGAACAAACCCCGAAACCTCACCTCCAGTTACAGACCAATAAGTCTGCTGACAGGTCTCAGTAAAATCACAGAAAAAGTAATACACAAAAGACTGACAGAAATAACTGAAGACAAACGTATTCTACCCGACGAACAATACGGCTTCAGAACAGAGCACTCTACCACCTATCAGACGACAAGAATAACCGAAGCAATAATCGACGCTTTCAACAAAGGGTTAGCCACGGGAGCCGTCTTTCTGGACGTCTCTAAGGCTTTCGACAAGGTATGGCACCTAGGTTTAATATACAAACTGCACCAATTTAAAATCCCAAGACCAATGATCAGACTAGTGACGTCCTTTATCTGTAACAGAACATTCCAAGTCAAAATAAACGACAGCATCTCCACAACTCAGACAATGACAGCCGGTGTCCCACAAGGATCTGTCCTGGGCCCCCTTCTTTACAGCATCTACACCGCAGACATCCCAAAACTAAACGACACAGAAATTGCACTATACGCAGACGACACAGCAATTTTCACAAGAGGATACTCGACCGAGGCCATAACAAAACGGCTCCAAAATCACCTGGACAGGATTAACGACTGGTGTAACACCTGGAGGATCAAACTAAACGCAGAAAAAACACAGGCAATTATCTTCACGAAGAAAAAATTTAAGCACGAACCCAGTAGCTGCTTGAGAATCAACAACACAGACATAAAATGGGAAAACCGAATCAAATATCTAGGCGTAATCCTAGACAAAGCTCTTACATTTTCAGAACACATCGATCAGACGGCGAAAAAAGCAAAACAAATTAAAGGCTACCTCTACCCGCTCTTAAACAGGAAAAGCAAGCTGAACATAAGGAACAAACTACAAATCTACAAGTCCATAATACGGCCGACAATGACGTACTCATCGACGTGCTGGATACAATCCAAAGAAAGGAAAATCTACAAACTCCAAATCATCCAGAACAAAACTCTGAGAGAAATAACAGATTCGCCATGGTACATGACCAATGAGCAGCTGCACAGCGATCTAAACATGGAGACAATCAAGCAACACATAGAAAAACTAGCAACGAAAAGCTTCGAACGCATGAAAACGCATGACAACCCAACAATCAACAACGCAGCAAACTACAACATCAACGTTAAATGGAAACATACAAAACCTCAACAACATAGGTAATCACTGATCTTTCTTTTTAACAGGAAAGCCCACATCCCCGAACCCAGCGGAGCACCCAGGAACAAAAACAGGCAGGAACAACACGAACAAACCAGAGAGACACAGCACCCACCACGAGGACGAACAAGTAACCACCACGAGAACGAAGGACGAACCAGGAACCGCCAGGAGTGCGAACCAGGAACCAACACCAGGACAAACCAAGGACCAACAACGAGAAGAAGAAGAAAAAAAAAAAAAAAAAAAAAAACCGAACAAAAAAAAAACAGAACAAAAAAAAAACAGAACCAAAAAAAAAAAAAAAAAATGGAAAGAAAACCGTTTATGAGTGAGACAGAACAAACAGAAGAACAAACAAACCGACAAACAAACAAGCAAACCGACAAAAAAAAAAAACACACACAGAAACAAACAACAAGACGACGGAACAGCTGAGCGGAAGGCTCACGACCGTCAGAAAGCAAAGGACACATGATTTCACGACGAACGCATAGTCTCAGCGACCGTCGCAGCTGCAAGATGACCACCCTTACAACGACAAACTCCAACAAATCCCTCGTGGCAAAATATTACGACCCCGATTACTTGGACACCGTGGACGACAGCGTCCTCGCCCAAATGATGGATTATATAACGCTACTGCTGAAGAAAAAAACCTCCGCCAAAGACACCACCGAAACCGCCGCCGAAGATTGCACCGAAACCACCGCCGAATATTCCACTGAAACCGCCGCCAAAGATTCCACCGAAACCGCCGCCGAAGATTCCACCGAAACCGCCGCCGAAGATCCCACCGAAACCGCCGCCGAAAATTACACCGAAACCGCCGCCGAATACCCCACTGAAACCGCCGCCGAAGATTACACTGAAACCGCCGCCGAAGATTACACTGAAACCGCCGCCGAAGATTACACTGAAACCGCCGCCGAAGATTACACCGAAACCGCCGCCGAAGATCCCACCGAAACCGCCGCCGAAGATTACACCGAAACCGCCGCCGAAGATTACACCGAAACTGCCGCCGAATACCCCACTGAAACCGCCGCCAAGAAGACCACCGTAACCGCCGCCGAAGATTACACCGATGCCGCCCCCAATACAACCACCGATGCCGCCCCCAAAAATACAACCACCGATGCCACCCCCAAAAATACAACCACCGATGCCAACCCCAAAAATACAACCACCGATGCCACCCCCAAAAGAAACCGCCCGATGCGCAACCAGACCAAGAGAAAGAGAAAACTACCAGCACAAATAAAATCAAGACTGAAAGACAAAGGACCAAGAATCAACTAAGAAAACAAGACCCACCCGCAGCCAAGCAGAACCTAACATAGCCCACCGAAGGAAACCAAGGAGGAAACGAAATGAAAAACTAATTTTCAGGAAAAAAAAAAAAACGAAGGACAAACAAAAACAGACGACAACAACCGAAAAAACAAAACAACAACAGAAAACAAAACCAACGACGGCGGAAGGACGGGCTCGCGCCCAAAACCGCCATTGAACTAAGGATCCCATACGTTTCACGACGAACAGGTAATTCATCTGTGTTTTCCAAGTTATTATAATTATATGCAATTGAAGTCTTAATTAATATATATATATATATATATATATATATATATATATATATATATATATATATATATATATATATATATATATATATATATATATATCTAGTCCATGGACACACTAACAAATACCACAGAAGTTCATGGGAGAGGTCTCGGAACCATTTGAAATTGAGACAGGATTGATACAGGGAGATGTCCTCTCAACCATTCTGTTTAATTCAGTTTTAGAGAAAATAATCAGGACATGGGAAACAGGAGTCAGTGGGTTAAAGATATTGAGACACAAGGATAAAATCGTCAACATAAAAAGTTTGGCATTCGCTGATGATATAGCCATTATAACAAAGAGTAGAAAAGAAGCCAAAGTAGCTCTAGAGAGACTTCACGAAATCCCATCCAAAGCAGGGCTACAAATCTCCTACGAAAAAACACAGTACATGGACACTAAATCCACAGACAGACACCCACTGATAACAAAGTATGGAACGACAACAAAAGTAGACAGTTTCAAATACCTGGGAGAGATTATACATAAAACAAGACCGAACACAAAATCCAATGAAGAAAGGATAAAAAAACTACAACAAGCTTACAGACTTACATGGAACCACTACAACGAAAGGAGTATCTCTATCAATGCTGAATTGAGACTCTACAATACAGTAGTTCTACCAGAGGCCTTGTATGCCTAAGAAACAACGGTAATCCAGGGACGAATGAAAATCAAGGATATAGAAAAACAAGAGATGAAAATACTAAACAAGATCTACGGGCCAATTCAGAAAGAGGGGATCTGGATAAAAAAACAACAAAAGAACTGTACGAACAGACAGAGACGATTACAAACAACATCAGGAAAAGAAGGGCAAAAATCTGTTGACACATATATAGGATGAATGAAAACAGACTGACCAAGAAAATTTTTAACGTAGTGATCACTAATACTGTGAAAACCAACTGGGTAAGGGAGACCTTGGAAGACCTCAAGAAACTCAACATCTCTACAGAATACATGACCGAGAGGAAAAAATACAGAGAAAAAATTAGAAAACAGAAATTTTAGCAAACTCCCAAAGAGAAGAAAACAGGAATGAAGTGGACAGAAGAGATGAAGAACAAACACAGTATTACAGATTATATGAGAGGTTTCTGGGCAGAAAGAAGAAGGGAGAAAAAATTACATGTTAATTGATTGTGTTTCAGCGCTCTCCTTAAAGGGGAATTATTGGTAATAATAATAATAATAATAATAATATATATATATATATATATATATATATATATATATATATATATATATATATATATATATATATATATAAATATATATATATATATATATATATATATATATATATATATATGAGAATATATTTTCCGAAGAAGAAATAAGAAATAAAACTAGTAATATTTAACGAGGGTTAAGAAGTGTAATAAAATACGCATGATGGTTGTTGTGGTGGTGCCACTGGGACGCGAAGGTAAGTTGGCAACCATGCACATTGATTTTTTAACAGTTAGTTAATGATTTTTTTGTTTTTAACGGTCTGAGATTAGAGAAAGTTCATTATTATCGTTGTAAATATTTAAATTATAATATATATATATATATAGATATACAAATATATTGTCATTAAAAACAGTTTGTTCATTAAGTGATTAAAAACCTTCTGACACGGACGCATTAATTGGTGACCTCCGACATAGAAAACAAATCAATAATAATTTAATTTGTGTTTTGTTTCTACTAGTCATTTCAGGGGGTTATAACCCTGCAACAAGATCTGAGGATCAAATCCCTCCACCGAGACAATACATGCAACTGATCTGGTAGAATTTAAGTATATTATATTACATTACTTTTTATATATTATTTGATAATGTCAACAGAATAGCTTCCAGAAAATATAAACCAACAATCTAAATACAAAACTTTAGAAGAACAAAAAATTAGACCACTAAATTGCTGCAATCAGTGTGAAATTGCCTCCTTTCTGGAGAAAAGATTTAAACATTTGGTTTCTTCAGATTGAATCACAATTTATTACGGCAAAAATACCAACTGAAACAACCAAATATCACAATGTTTTGGGTTCACTTGAAAGCGATGTTGTTTCACTCATCAGTGATTTAAAAAAAAATCATTTTCTTCAACTCCATATACCGACTTGAAACAACGGTTAATAGAACAGTCTGAAGAAAGTAACAACCTGAAAGCTACAAAGCTTTTAAATGAAATGTCATTGGGAGACAAGAAGCCATCCACATTGTTGCGTGAAATGCGTTCATTGGCGGGAAGCAAAATTATATATGGCTTCCTAAAAACATTATTCCTACAATGCCTTCCTTATAATATAAATGCAATCCTCACAGCTACAGGGGATAGTTTAGAGCTAGACAAATTGGCTACACTAGCTGATAAGGTTATGGAGACAACTGCTCCAGCTCATACGATGATTGGTGCTTCATATCGAGCAGGTTCAAGTGGAAATTTAGACGGATTGGAACAACGTTTAGCAGCACTGGAAAATTCCATAGCATCGTTGGACACTCGTCTACGGTCACGATCTCGTTACCGTTCCACTGACAGATTCAGATCACAATCTCGAAATCGTACAAATAGATAAATGTTGCAATATGATAAATGTTGGTACCATTACAAATTTGGTTCACAGGCAAAAAAATGCGTCGCACCATGCAACTTTACTACAAATCAGGAAAACTTGAACCTCGACTACTAATGGCGGCTAGTGACCGTGAATCTGTTTCGCGCCGCTTGTTTCTGCACGATGAATCAACAAAATTAAGATTTTTAGTTGATTATTGGGCAGATATTTGAGTTTTACCTCCAAGACCACAAGACAAATGTGAAGAAAATAGGATTTTATATACAGTCAATGGGTCTCAAATAAACACCTATGGCGAACGTTTACTTAGACAGGACATTGGACATTGGACAGAAGAGAGTTTATCTGGCCATTTGTTATTGCACACGTTCAATCACCTATCATAGGTGCTGATTTTTGTAGTCATTTCAATCTCTTAGTAGATTTAAAGTCAAAGGCTGATTGACCAAATGACTAAGTTAACGACTAGAGGCAAGCTTTACGCTTGTAATATTGCATCATTACATAGAGTCTAGCCACAACATCGATGTGCAGAATTATTATCAAGATATCCTAAACTTATTAATCATAATCTTAATTTCAATACAGTGTTAGTTGAAGTAAAACACATCACCACAACCGGACCTCCTGTCAGAGCGTGAGCCCGTCGCCTACCTCCTGATATGCTCCAATCGGCCAAGATGAAATTTCAAGAAATGATCAAGATGGGTAGGTATTTGTCGACCATCTAAAAGTGAATGGGCTTGTCCACTTCATATGGTACCCATAAGGATGGCTCGTGGAGACCCTGTGGTGATTATATGTCATTCAATGCTTAAACGGTACCAGACAGGTATCCGGTACCACATATTCATGAATTCACCTCTCAGCTAGTCCGTAACCTTATTTTTCAAAAATAGACATTGTACGTGCCTACCATCATATTCCGGTTGCTGCAGCTGATGTTAAAAAAACAGCCGCAATAACACACTTTGGACTCTTCGAATTTGTAAAGATGACATTTGGATTAAGAAATGGTGCGCAATCATTTCAAAGGTACATACATAGTATACTAAAAGATTTACCATTTACTTTCTCATATATTGACGACATTTTGGTAGCATCTGAGAGTGAACAGCAGCATCAAGTTCACCTGGTATTATTATTTGTAAAACTACAGAAAGTAGGTTTTACAATAAATGTTAGCAAATCTATTTTTGGTGTAGACAAGGTGAATTTTTAAGGTCTTCACATTACACCGCAAGGAATTTTACCTGATCAGGAAAGAGTTAAAACAATCAAAGAATATCCATTACCTAAAACAGTAAAACAATTACGAACATTTCTAGGAATGTTGAATTTATATCGCCATTTCTTGCCTAGTTCCGCTAAAAAACAACAATTTCTATTTTCTATGATAAATGGCAATATAAAATATAACAAAACTCCAATATCTTTGTCACAAAAACAGTTAGCAATATTTAAACAACTTAAAAAGATTTAATTGATGCAACCTTACTGCTACATCCAGTACCTGATGCACCAATAATTCTCATGGTAGATGCATCAGACACAAGTATAGGTAGCGCTCTACATCAGATAATTGTTGGTAATTTTCAGCCGTTGGCATTTTTTTCAAACAAACTAAGCTGGCACAGAACGTTGAAATGTGCTATTAAGACACAAATGAGTGAAGATTGGGTTTGCAAATTGCCAATTATTTTATTAGGACTGAGGTCACAACTAACGGATTTCGATACTAGTCCAGCAGAAGTAATATATGGATTTCAGTTACGCCTTCCTGCTGACATGATAGAACAACGACAACAAGACAAGGACTTTCCAACGTTTCAAGCTAAATTGAGAGATGAAATGAAAAAAGTACAACCTATCATATCAGAACACCATTATAAGCCCAAAGTATTTATCCATAAAGATTTGGATAAAACACGTATTTGTTAGAATAGATGTAAAAAAAAACCTTTGCAGCCAACTTATGAAGGAATTTAAGGTTTTAAAAAAATCACCCAAGCTTTTTACAGTTGTTGGTCGACACGGTCCTCAAAATATTTGTATCGACAGCCTCTAACCGGCATACACTTTGCGAGACGAAGAAGCCATATCTGACACAACTACCACAGAAAAACCCGCAGCATCCATTCCTAATCCGACAACAGTCATTAAGGAAACTCCGAAGACACGTTCTGGTAGAACCGTTCGTTTTCCACCAAGACCGCTTGACGTTATCACTGGGGGAGGAGTATGTGGTGGTGCCACTGGACGCGAAGCTAAGTTGGCAACCATGAACATTGATTTTTTAACAGTTAGTTAATGATTTCTTAGTTTTTAACGGTGTCAGGTAAGAGAACACAAGTTGATTATTATCGTTGTAAATATTTAAATTATCATAAATAGATATACAAATATATTGTCATTAAAAACAGTTTGTTCATTAAGTGATTAAAAACCTTCTGACACAGACCCATAGTATTGTGAAAAATGCAGATGAATTACCTGTAGTGAGAAAAACCGTACAGGTAAATATTTAAAATCAATTATAGACAAAAAGGAGGTTTTTATAAAAATTTATGAGTAAGGTAGAACAATAGCAAAATCAATAGAAATAGCTAGTATTAATAAAAACACCGCTAAATCTATAATTAGACGTTACAAGAAGGATGGTTAGACCAAACCGTGGTTGAAAAATAGTAAATTATCTGATGCGTATTAAGGCTCTCTATCAACTAAAATATCTATTCCGTAACTATACAACCAGCCAAACAATCCGGATAACAATAAAGTGGAGCTTATATTTAACTACCCATCCCCTCCAACAACTACATGAGAGAAGAGAAAGGAAGAAAAAAGAAAAAAAAAGGAAACGAATGGCCATCGGCGCATGCGAAGTGCAACGCTTCTCTCTCGCCGTACCGCGGATAAAATTAAAGAGGCGTATTCGGAAAATATTTGGAAAAATCACATAGTTTTTGTTTTTAGACAACTGGCTTGAGGGGTTTTAATTATTAAAAAATATATATATGTTTTTTATTCCATAAATACAAATCAACATTAAAAAATATAATTTCTATAAAAAAGGCAATATTATATAATAATAAAATAAAATTCTAATATTTTAAATTAAAACAAAAAAATATCACATCCCAAATAAATATAGGACATATAATAACATAATAAAATATTTTGTAAAATTTGAAACAGATTTTTATAACTAAATTTATTAAAAAAACTATTACCGATTACTATTAACGATTTATAATTTTGAAATGAAAATATGATGAAATCTTTTCTTTGCTTTCCAGTAAATTTGTTAATAATGTTGTCAAAATATTATTATACATATATCTATGAATATATTGTACTATATTATAAATCTTTCCATTGAATGTCTCTTAAAATATGCCGCAAAATAAAATTTCTCCAATTTTCTTTTCATATCATCTTCCCAAAATTGTTTATTTCTTACACTTACATCGCAATTGTAATATTTAAATGTTTAAAAGAAAAAATAGCAACATTCTCGATTTGATATTTCCAACAGACCTTTAATTTGGTACATATAACTATGATTATATCAAAGTTTTACTTTATTATTTTCGATGCAACAATAATCAATTATTTTGTTTTTTACTGCATCTACTACTTCCATATTTGGGGCAACGTACGGACATTTTATTTCCAAAATATCATCTTGATCGATAAGACCATTTGGAGAGGCAGCAAGAAATTTATATTGTGAGAGAATCAACATGCCACATTCTTCTACGTGTAACCTGTAGATATTTTCAAATAGTTCTCGAGCCGATGCTTCATGAACAATGCCATGTTGCAATGATGCACTACGTTTAATATTTGTATTATAAATTAAACTTTTTACAGTTCATGCAGTCGAAGTTGTTTTTCGAAGCTTGCAAATTTTTCCAAAATTGCTAGAGCTTAATCGATACATCCGTTCTTGAAGCCATTTTGGATTTAAAGATTGTTCCCGGGTATTTTGTTCCATTTCTTCGCAATTGGCATTTTGAGTATTAGTCAAAAACCCATTATTAACAACTTCAAATTCATTTATACTTACATCTTCAACTGTAGGTGCAATCGCTATCTGCTTGATAAATAATTTACTTTTTGCGTGACATTTTTTTTAGGTTTACTTTTCAAACAAAATTTTGAAGTAAAGCTTCCAATTTTTCAATTTTTTTCTGAACTTCATAGAAAAATGCTCGATTATTGTTAAAATTTGGCTACACTTGCGATAGCTCTACTTTGGTAAGATCCGCCTTTAGAAAAATTGACTGTTTTCCCTCCAATCATTTTATTAACAATACTGTTATAACATTCTGCCATATTCGTGTCAACATCGTGCAATAATCTCGATGCATTATTAGCCACTCTTGTCAAATGTCTATTCAAATCTGAGAAGACCTCACTAATTTTAAAATCTATACACACACTTTCTTCATCGGTTTTTAGGCCATTACAAAAATATGCCGGACATTGATCGTGACAACCAAGAACATGTTTTGGTCCATTCAAAATATCATTTTTCAAGTTGCATATTTTGTCTTCATAAAACTTATTTTGGTTTTTTGAATTTAGCAGCACTAATTATTGCTATCCGGAATCGCAAAACATGGCGAAATAGACACCGTATCTTCGGACTAAGTTTTGTATATATTGCAAATTCTTTGGTTTTATTGCAATAATTGCGTAAAATATGGTTTCTTCATTCGATTTTTTCTACATAGAAGTTGGGTCCGTATGGCTTGTTTTTTTTTTATTGTATACGCTACTATATTCATCTCCTATCATTTTTTTTGTATTTTAAGTTGTGCATATCAACAGAAGATAGAAATCCTTCTAAAATAATCTGTGCCTCCATCGCAGTCTATGTACCACTCCAATTCTTGAGACACGCATGTTGAGGAATGTTCGTTTTCACAAAACTGACAATATTTATTTTTAATACCGATGCACAATGTTTTTTTTGGTCTCATATAAATTATGCAAGCGACTCCAGAAGAAGCATTGTAATTGGTCTTGTAAGACCGCTTACACCATGCTCCATCCACAATTACAGAAATATAAGGAAAACCATCAACATCTAGATGCTTCTTCAGCCAACGCTCTTTCTTGTTTACCTGCCTCTATAATAAAATCATCGTACAATGATTAATAACTCCAGACAAAGTTTTTTCATGTGATGAGAATGTATTAGGAGATATGGCCGGTATGTCGAGAGATGCGCACAATTCCGTGAATTAAGAATATTCTATCCCGACTGCCAAGGAGCCACAAACGGCATTAATACCAACATTTGAATCAGCTTCTGTTGGAAAATGTTTCTTGAAATGTGAAGCAAATTATTGAAGAAAATCCATCGATTATTTTAACATTGCAGTACTCGCGTGGGATACACACGTACATTAAAAATAGGCTTACTAGACAGTGTCTGAAGCTGCAGCAGTATGCGGCAGCATTTATTTGCATTCATTTCTTTTTAATGACCATCTTTAACCTCTGGGTTACTTGTGTATCCCGCGCGTTCGCTGAAATTTTGTAAGTGTCATTTTACTTTTTTATTACGTTTTGTGTATTATTGCGATTATATTGGTTTTTTGAATTTATCATTCTTATTTTGGTTTTTTGAATTTAGCAGCACTAATTATTGCTATCCGGAATCGCAAAACATGGCGAAATAGACACCGTATCTTCGGACTAAGTTTTGTATATATTGCAAATTCTTTGGTTTTATTGCAATAATTGCGTAAAATATGGTTTCTTCATTCGATTTTTTCTACATAGAAGTTGGGTCCGTATGGCTTGTTTTTTTTTTATTGTATACGCTACTATATTCATCTCCTATCATTTTTTTTGTATTTTAAGTTGTGCATATCAACAGAAGATAGAAATCCTTCTAAAATAATCTGTGCCTCCATCGCAGTCTATGTACCACTCCAATTCTTGAGACACGCATGTTGAGGAATGTTCGTTTTCACAAAACTGACAATATTTATTTTTAATACCGATGCACAATGTTTTTTTTGGTCTCATATAAATTATGCAAGCGACTCCAGAAGAAGCATTGTAATTGGTCTTGTAAGACCGCTTACACCATGCTCCATCCACAATTACAGAAATATAAGGAAAACCATCAACATCTAGATGCTTCTTCAGCCAACGCTCTTTCTTGTTTACCTGCCTCTATAATAAAATCATCGTACAATGATTAATAACTCCAGACAAAGTTTTTTCATGTGATGAGAATGTATTAGGAGATATGGCCGGTATGTCGAGAGATGCGCACAATTCCGTGAATTAAGAATATTCTATCCCGACTGTCAAGGAGCCACAAACGGCATTAATACCAACTTTTGAATCAGCTTCTGTTGGAAAATGTTTCTTGAAATGTGAAGCAAATTATTGAAGAAAATCCATCGATTATTTTAACATTGCAGTACTCGCGTGGGATACACACGTACATTAAAAATAGGCTTACTAGACAGTGTCTGAAGCTGCAGCAGTATGCGGCAGCATTTATTTGCATTCATTTCTTTTTAATGACCATCTTTAACCTCTGGGTTACTTGTGTATCCCGCGCGTTCGCTGAAATTTTGTAAGTGTCATTTTACTTTTTTATTACGTTTTGTGTATTATTGCGATTATAGTTCTCTAAAAATGGCTAGTAGCCGTGATCCAGCTAAATGGCTTGAGTGGTACAAGCAATTAGAAGAGGAAGAGGTGCTTGGTGAAGCAGATCCTAATGAAGACGAGGGCGATAGACTATACGGATTCTGAAGAAGATGTTGAAGATATTTTAGAAACTATTGAAAGGTTTGATGATGATAATATTGCATGTTATGTAGGTAAAGATGTACTCCACAGTGGAAAAAATATTGACCGAAAACGAGAACTAGGGCTCATAACATATTTGAAAAGAGGCCGCGACCAATAAATAACGCAGCTAATGCTAAAATCATTTTAGAATGCTTGCAATTTTTTCTGAATAACCGAATTATAGAAACTATAACTAATTCGACGAATATATATCCGAATAATCTAAAGTCAAACTTCAAACGAGAAAGGGTTAGTAGACCAACTTATATTTGTGAAATAAGAGCATTATTTGGATTATCGTACCTTATTGGTATGTCTAAATCAGGCAGACAAAACATAAAAGCTTTCTGAAAATTAGATGGAATGGGTGCCTTTTATGTGCCTAGAAAATTGTCAGAAATCAGTTGTTTCTGGGCCAGACTTAACAATTGATGCTAGTGGTATTTAGAGGCCGCTGTCCATTCCGACAATGTATTCCCTCAAAGCCAGCAAAATATGGCCTAAAAATATTCTCTTTAGTGAATTGAAATAATATGTTTACTTTGAATCTAGAAATATATGCTGGAACTCAACCTGAAGGCCCATACCATTTATCCAATACTCCTGTTGATATAGTAAAACGCCTTGTTGATATTGTTACATAGTATGAAACTGTCTCATGTAATATAATGATATTGTGTAAACAAGCCTTAGGCGGCAATTAACAAAAGAACATACTAGAGAATACGTTGTAGCACTCTATAGTTGAATATCAAAATAAAGTTAAAGTTAAGTTATTCTGTCTTTTTTAATAAAACAATTACAACATGGCGCAGTCTGCAAAAAAATAAAATATAACGAAGCATATAGATGCACGACGAGTAGTAAAAAAAACGTGTTTCCAAGTAGAGAACCGAGTGAAACCTTTTGAGGTTAGAGAGAAAAATAAAAAATGGAATGGAGATTTAGAAAATAACTGAAGAAGGTTCAAAGATAATTATAATTTTTATATGCTTGCGTCCGGATGTGTGGAGAAACAAACAGAAGTGCAAGCAGCAGTGCTCCTCCATTGTTTGGGCGAGGAAGCAAGAGAAGTTCTGGATACACTGGAAATAACTACAACAGAGAGGTCAGAACGAACAGCCATTATTAACAAATAAGCCGCATATTTTATACCAAAGATTAATGCCAGTGTAGAACGCCACAAGTTCAACACCTGTATTCAAAAGCCAGTTAATACTTTTGACATGTACCTGCCAGAATTGAGACAAATTGAAGCGAACTGTGGATTTAGTACCTTCAAAGATAGTCTCATATGCGACCGCATAGTGTATGGTATAAGAGATGAACATATATTAAAAGAAGAAAATATATTAAGAGAAGATGATCTCAAAGTAAGCAGAACAAAGTGAAGTACACATAAAACAGATACAAGAAAATAAAAATATAGAAGTGAGTGCGAGGGAGACATTTCAGAAAATATGCACCACAAAGAAGCAATACAGAACACCATCAAGGATCGGAACAACATCGGTCTCAGACAACAAGCAGAAGCAACTATACCAACAATCAACATCAGAGTCACCAGGCAGAGCAGACAGACAACAAACTCAAGAAATAATAACCAGTGTTGCAGTAGATGCGGCTACAAGCATGGTCCTAGGCAATGCCCAGCATACGGTAAGATTTGTAGGAAGTGCGGGAAAGCAAACCATTATGCTACTGTGTGTAGAGCTTAAGACATAAATATATTAGAGACAGATAATGGGGAACTAACTGGAAACCAAGTAGTGAATGATTACGTGTTAGATTCTATTGAATCTGCAGAAACTCAAACAGTAGGTGCAATCAACAATAATTGGTTTGTCAAATTAAACTTAGTAGAGTGTAACAAAAAAAATCAATTTAAAATAGACACGGGTGCTCAAATAAATATCATACCTTGGCACATATAGCTGAAGTTAGAATTAAACTGTAAACTGAGTAAGAATAATATGATTGTGAGAAATTATGACGGTTCAATATTAAAAGTTCGGGGAACTTGTAAATTATATGCAGTAGATAATAACAATAATTGTGCTTATTTAGATTTTGCAATAGTTGAAACTGTAGACATAAAGTCCACTTTTGGGTCTCGAAGCTATTAAAAGCTTAAATCTTGTCACCTTAAATCAGGTCAACACTGTTAATAGTTTAGGATATTTGAATACAGACCAGCTTATTAATAAGTATGCAGATCTGTTCACAGGTCTTGGTAAAATTGTACCTCCACCATGCAAATTTAAGTTAATTAAAAATTAGGATCCTATTGTAGTCCCTTAAAGAAAAATACCCTATAACCAGTTAGATCGTCTAGAGCAGGGGTCTCCAAACTTTCCAGCCTTAGGGCCATACTGATTACTCCAGTAAGTTTCGAGGGCCAAAACCATATTATCATTGTTGCCGGTGGTAAAAAGTGAAATAGTCCACTGATGAAAAACAAAAGTCCGAAAAAGTACGCAACGTTTAAAAAAGGCTGCAAATCGGACTAAAGTCCGCAAAACGGCAACACTGCATGTTATTAATTTTCCTGTCATTATCTTAAATTTCTAGATTAGTCGTAGAGTACGAGCCATGAGGAGTAACGTGACACGACATCGGGTGGACACAAGCGGAAATAGGTAGTACCTTCTATCGCTAACAGATGACGCTAATAGCACGTACAGAGTAATCTCGTTGGTTCGAGAAAGTTCTGGTGTCTTCCACTCACTTCTAGATGGCAGTAATTGGAATATATAAGAAGGCTAGTGGCGCAACCACAAGTCAGTTCCTATGACACTGATGTGAAATAAAATAGTGCGTACGTCCTTAAAACGTGTTTGTGCGTGTTTAAGTTTAAGACATCTTTGTAACAGTATTTTGATTTGAATTGTTGCTTTTGTGTGTGATTTAGTAGTATGGAAAGAAACGAAAAATTGATAGTGAATGCAGAAAATTCAAAGATCAGTGGAACATTCTGTACTTCGTAATTGAGTCCAGTAACAAGGCGCTATGTTTGATTTGCACTGATAGCATAGCCGTTCTCAAGGAATATAACATTAAACGTCATTATGAAACAAAACATTTTCAAAATTACTCAAAATATACAGGAAGTTTGCGGACAGAAAAATTCGAAGCTATGAAGCGCGGATTGAAATCGCAGCAATCTTCATTTACAAAACTCAAAACTGAACAAGAGGCTGCAACTCGTGCCAGCTTTTGTGTGGCTCTTGAAATTGCAAAACGTGGAAAACCATTCACCGATGGAGAAATGATCAAAGAATGCATAATTGCAGTAGCCGAAGAAATGTGCCCTGAAAAGGTAAATTTATTAAAAACTGTCAGTATGTCAGCAAACACTGTGGCTCGAAGGGTAGAAAACATCGCTGAAAATATATCCTCTCAACTGTTTGACAAAAATGGACATGTTGAGTGGTTTTCTTTGGCCTTGGATGAGTCAACGGATGTGTCAGATACTGCTCAGGTGTTGATTTATATTCTAGGAGTAGATAAAAGCTATGAAGTGCATGAAGAACTTCTTGATATGTATAGTATTCATGGCACAACTACTGGTACAGATATTTTTAAAGGAGTTGAAATGGCCATTAATCAAAAGAACCTTCGATGGAAAAACTTGAAATGTATTACAACTGATGGAGGCAAAAACATGAGTGGGGAAGATAAAGGAGTGGTCGCTCTTGTGTCAAAGGCTGTAGAAAATGAAGGTGGTTCAAAACCATTAGTCTTACATTGTATCATTCATCAACAGTCTTTGTGCGGAAAATGTTTGGATATGTCTGAAGTTCTGAAACCAGTCATATCAACTGTTATCGGAATCAATCTTTGCATTGCAAAGCAATGCAAGTGCTTCTACCGTTTGTAACGTCGTATTTATGCCAAACGGTCTTTTCGGCACTGGCTGTAATGAAAACCAAATATCGCGCCAGGTTAATAGTCGAAAAAGAGATACGAGCGGCACTCTCCGCATTGCCCCCAACATTTGATAAACTTTGTGACATTAAACAATAACAACCTACGCATTAAATGTTTATGCGATAGATGTAGTTGGTTTAAATGTTTAAAAATTATTTTATTTATAAAAAAAATTACACGTATGTTATAGTTAAACCTTGGTATTATTTTGTTAACTGTAGTTTATAGTTTTTTTTTTTATAAAGTTTTTATTATTTAAAACGTGTCTATATTATTGAATCCATTAGAATAATAAAAGGCAAGGGAGGCGCGGAAATGTTTTTTTTTCGGGGAGGCGTAGTAGCATAAAGGTTGGAAAACGCTACCTTAAGGCCAATAATATATATATATATTATATATATATATATATATATATATATATATATATATATATATATATATATATATATATATATATATATATATATATATATATATATATATATATATATATATATATATATATATATATATATATATATATATATATATATATATATATATATATATAGGTTTTTAACTTCAAATTAAACTTTCATTAAATTTAGTTAAATATTAATTAATTTAGAAAAAACAAATTATTTATCAAAAATTATAATGAAAACAATTATGAAAAATTATAAAAATAACGTTAATGTAGCGGCTGTCCTGCTTTAGCCAATGGTAATTTCAGCGACATATCTACATAATATTTATTGCAATCAGCAGAAGTAACAGTGGCCACGGATTCCTCAATAATATTAACCAAATTTAGATTATTTTCTGGTTCCGCCAGCAAATTTCTTGAAGCTAATTTAACTTTCGAAAAAAGTTTTTCTATGGGATTTAGCATGGGTGAATATGCTGGGAGAAAAAATAGTCTAAGGTTTGTTCCATTTATTTTATCACGAACTTCCTGAGTCTTATGGCGTTGTTCAGAACCAGCCATGCTTCTACAATGTTACTTTCAGCCATTTTTTTAAATAAACCATCAAGAAATGTAATAAAAATGTTTGAATTTACTGATGAATTATAAATTATTTCAAAATGAATAATACCATGTAAATTCATGGCTGCCATGAGTGAAACATTTCTGCCTCTTACAGTTGGAACTATTATATGGGCTGGAGTATTTATCTTTGATCGAGCTTTATTTGGCCGGAGATGGTAATTGAAACCGTATTCATCAATGAAAATTATATTCTCCCGTGTTTGTGCAGCATTTTGTGAAAATGAAATTGCATAATTTTTGCCTTGTTCAATTGTTGACGTAGAGTTTAAACGGTCCAGACTATTTGCAAAAGTTTTCAATGTTATTTTTAAAGCTTTTGATGCATTAAATACACATGTTGTGGCCAAGTTGACGTTTCTTTTTCCAAATATCTTTAATTTCACATTTTTGTATTTTCGTGTATCAAGTAATCGATGGATTTTCTTCAATTATTTGCTCTACATAATTTAAAATCTCATCAGATAATTTACTATTCCTTTTCCACCACAATTTCGTATAACCATTTCATATCCATCCTTCTTATAAAGTCTAATTATAGATTTAGCGATGTTTTTATTAATACCTGCTGATTCTGCAATTGTTTTTACCTTCTTCATAACATTTTATAAAAATATCCTTTTTGTCTAAACTTGTTTAAGAATAATTTCCTCTACATTTTCTTTCACCACTAACAGGTAATTCATCTGCAAAAATCTGCAAAATGTTTTTTCAAAAGTTAAATTAGCTGCAAGAAATTTGCTGGCGAAACCACAAAATAATCTAAATTTGTTTAATATTATTGTTTAATACTTCTGCTGATTGTAATAAATATTATGTAGATATGTCGAAGAAATTACTATTGGCCGTAGCAAGACAAACGATACATTAACATTATTTTTATAATTTTTCATAATCGTTTTCTTTATAATTTTTGATAATCAATCTGTTGTTTCAATATTAATTAATATTTAACAAAATTTAATAAAGGTTAATTTGAATGTAAAAAAGTTTAATCTGAATTAAAAAAAGGTTAATTTGAATATAAAATAGGTTTAATTTGAATTTAAAAAAGTTTAATTTGAAATTGAAAAGGTTTAATTTGAACACTTATATTGCAAATATAATTTTCAAACAACAGACACAATCATATTGTATTCATATATGTTGTTTCATATGTTTCATTTATATTGTATTTATACCCACATTAATAAATTGTCAAAATGACAAATTGTGTTAACTTTCATATTATCATTCGCTTTATTGTTTACATCACTTCCCTAGAGAATGAGTCTACCTAGTCATATCTCTAGACTTATATTCTAAGCTCTCAACAAAATTGGCAAAATTAAATGAATTCCACCCCAACCTCGTCATAACACTCTTTCACTGCGAGACCGACATATGACAGTTAATTTAAACGTTTCTCACATTGCCTCAACGCCTCACAACGCCTACGAAATAAACCTATTTACTTTTTATCTAACCATAAAGAAGTTATTACATTTTAAAATAAACATTTGGAGAAACATTTTTTTTCCTGTTTCACATTTACAAATAAGTAAAGAATCTTATAAAAAGGGTTTCAGAAAAAGTATTAAGTAAACAAGTATATGAATATTTGAATAATAATCAAATTCTACTACGTTTTTAGAATTTGAATATAAATTTGCATTAAAATAATAAATTGTGAATTTTCCTTGAATATTTGATAATAATAATGAACGTAGATATTATGTATATAAATATATATATATATATATATATATATATATATATATATATATATATATATATATAATTATGTAAAATATCCTCTAGTCTTGATGTTACATTTTTATTATTTACTTTTTGTTTCAATTAGAGGACCAAAATTAATTTTTTTATTGTTGGCTTCAGATTTGTAAATCAATATTTGTAAAGAATATATTTCACATTTTTGCGTTATCGGAAAGTGGCTACATACTTGTAAGAATAACATAATTTGTACATAATTTGTAAGAAGATACTATTAAAATTAAAATTACTAAATCATTTTAAATTACTATTTTTTTAACTCGGCTCCCTCTTTAGGTATATCCTGAATAAATTGCAATTAATCAAGGCTTGATAAAGTTTTATTTTTACCCAAGAACTACATTGGCTGCATTAACAGCACTTTCTAAAGCAAATACTTAGTGAGCAGCCCTTACTGAACTATACCAAACAAAAATGAGTTATATTTAGAAAATAGTTATAAAATAGAGTTATAAAAATTATTAAATCTGTTTATTATGAATGGCGTCATAGATATGTATTAAAAAGTAGAGGCCGGGAAAACAGGGAAACAAATATTCTTAGCTAGAAGTAGTATAGTTAGCTATAATTTTAAAGCACCTATTATGATATATTTTCAACGATTTAAGATAACCTGACCAGCAGATCAGTGACGTTATTGGTCATATTTCATGATAGATGTTGGTAATAGATATTTGTTTCATTTCATGTTTTCTAAGATAATTTATATTACATTGAAGTCTTCTTCTCAAATCCTGCAATTACTTTCGGGTCAAACAGATAGATGGCGTTGACAACGAAACGTGCGGTAAAAATTTATCTGTCTGATACAGCAAGGAACTAATGAGCACCACTACTTGATCCACTAGGACAGTGCTTCGCAAAGTGGAGGGCCGCGGCCCCCTAGGGGGCCGGGGCCTACTCGCAAGGGGGCCGCCAAGAGCCGCGAATATAGCACATAAATATATCTTCATTAAATAAGTTTAACTGTCAAATATGCACATACTTCAATTAAAATTATAAACTCCGTTAAAAGATCAAAATTTGAAAATGATTATAATTTAGAAACTGCTTAAATAGCCGTACTGATTTCATTTTTTTAAATCAAGCATTTTAAACCGTTGCAGTTGGCGTGAAACGTAAATTTTTCTATTTTGAGTCTGTAATGGACTCACTACAGCACTCATATGCGTGCAGTAATGGCTCGCCGAGTGCTGTAATATTTTTAGTTAGTTAATTTATTCAAAGTTGGCACATAAATTCAGAGCTGTCAGTGATGTCAAATTTTCGGCGAGATAGTTTTGAGGTTATGTGATGTGTGGAATCACAACAAAAAATTGCTCATTGAATTTATGTATATTTTGAATGGTATAAAGTTTATATAGAGGGAAATTTATAGTGACAAAACAAAAAGGTAACTTTAGATTGGTGTTAGTGTTAAAAATTGTGTTAAAAACAAAGTGAATTTGGTTTCAAGAAAATTATCGTTTGAAACGTCAAATTATTTTAGTGTCAAATATTATTTTTCTTTCTTTATGGGACTATGGGAAAAAAGTAATATAATACTATTTGAATATTATGTAATAGACCGAATGTGCGCCGGTATAAGCAGTTAACCAATATCAAATGATAACGGAAGGGCACTCTATTGTCCTGGGGGTAAGAAATCTCCCCCGAAGGCGGACGAACTATAAGACATAGTCAACGGCATTAGAATCAGGAGAGCAATGGGAAACTACCTGATCACATATCCCTAGCTAAGTAGAAATGTAGCCAAGATGAAAGTAAGATGGAGAAGACGCATTTCCTGGTTAAATAATCTAAGAAAATGGTACAACTATAGTTCCGTTGAGTTGTTTAGAGCTACAATATCAAAAGTGAAAATAGTTATGATAGCCAACCTTCTAAGAGGAGATGGCACTTGAAGAAGATGTGTGGAAATCGTGAATAGACAAATTTAATTAATTGATGGTAATAAATGATATACCATATTTATTTTAAATTCTTTTCAATGGTACAAGTATTAAACAGTGCTACTACTACTGTTGCTATCAAATTGCAAATGTGGGACACTAGAAGAACATCCAGGTAAGTTGATATTTGCTTGCTCAGACCCAAGCATTTTAGATTTCAATCTTCTTTTTTAATGAAGCGTCAATATACCCCTTCGCAACAGTAGTAGACTTCCATCCACCATGATTTTTTACTGTCAACAAATCTCCACCATAGTTGGCCAAATGTGTCGCACTATTTCTTCGGAAACAATGTCCAGTGTAAAGATCAGAGTTTGGTAATTTGAATAATGTCGCAATGTCTTTTGATATTCTCCCCATATTAATACCAATTGGACTATTAATACAATGACTGTTACGAAAAGTTAAGAAAAATCTCTTATGCGTAACATTATTAGGACGTAAGTTAGCATATTTTTTAATATAGTCAATCCAATGAGGATCTGTAATTGCAAACATACTTGGAATGTATTTCTTTGTTTTAGATACATTCACAAAGATGGAATCGGATCTGTATTCTATGTCATTGACAGACATATACGTTAATTCCTGACGCCTAATCACACAATTATAACCCATTATCAAGACGATCTATATTGAATATTGTTACATACAAAGCTGTAATATACATACAAATTTATCCACCTTCATAGCCAGATAAGACTTATCATCCACTTCCCTTATAAATTTATGAATATCTTCTTCTAAAATCTACGACTTTTTAGGTGCGTAGCCCTGAGATATCCGTTTCAATAAGGCCTGCAATTTACAATATTTGGATTTATCAACATCCTTATGTATAGATAAACAGGACTTCAACATAGAATATATCGTCCATAAACTTGATGGTATATACTTCTTACGTTGTAATTCGAAGTAAGCAAGTAAAAAAATTTCCGAAACAACTGTAAGTTTATTTAGATTAAACCACTCCCACTTTACACCCACTTAAATTTGCAGTATTCTTTTTCATATCTTGCTCGCGATTTATCTGGCAACAATGTATTCACTGTATTTGCAGTAATTTCTTTCAATTCTAGTGGAGTGCAAGATACTTTTTCACCCATTTTAATTATAACCTTTAAATTAATTTCAAGTGTCAATTATAAGTGTAACCAACCACCATAAAATTTTATGAACATGTATGGGCGATTTTTTTATTTAGAAATGGCATAACATGGCATAAAAGAGCGCAAAATAGAAAAAATATTATAAAAAACTCTTTGGTCAGGCGTTTTTCATCACTTGTCCATTAGAAAACTCCTCGCTACGTTCGTCGTTTTCCAAACTTGGACGCGTGCTGTTAGTCGCGCTGACTGTATTCGTCCTTTAATATACTATTTTCCACTAAATAATAAAAAACTAAATATAAAATACTGTCTATTTAAAATTTGATTTTGTGTCCTTGGGCGAAAATGAAGAAAAACCGCTGTGTATGATTTGTTTAAAAACATTTTCAAGATGCTATGAGACCAGGAAAACTTTTTGAAAGACATTTCAATACTATGCATAGTGAATTTAAAAATAAACCAATTGAATTCTTTGACAGGAAAGCTAGGGATTTAAAACGTCAAACTAACTTTTTTCGAAACATACTAAACTTAATGACAAATTAGTGAAAGCTACTTTAACAATTGCTTTGCTTATCGCAAGAGCAAGAAAACCTGATACCATTGGTGAAGATCTTGTTTACCAGCAGCGATAAAAATTTGTGCAACAGTTCATAGTTTAGAAGTAGCCGAACCCAAAAAAAAATCTGTTTAGATACTTGTCTCTGATTCCTGCGTGCAATAATACAATTAAAAGAAGAATAGATTGCATCGCATTGCCGACGCATAAAACAAAGCAGTAAATTTGCCATTCAGCTCGACGAATCTACTTATAACACAAATGATGCTAAATTAATAGTATTTATTAAATATCAATACAATTTACAGCTTCATGAAGATATGTTGGTTTGTAGAAATCTTTCTAGTACTACAAAAGGCGTTGATATTTTTAAAACTGTGATGTTTTTTTTTTTGGAAAAATGAATTATCTTGGAAAAAATGCGTTGGCATAGTGCACTGATGAAATGCACTGATGGTGCAGTGAAAATGGTGTAGTGCACTAAAAAAATGCACTGTTGGTGCAGCAGCAATGATCGGCAAGATTTCAGGGTTTATATCTGAGTTGATGTTTCGCATTGTGTATTGTATTATCCATAGAGAAAATTTAGTTTTTAGAAGAATGGGAAACGAACAAAATGAGGTGTTGTTAAATGTTTCAACAATAGTAAATTTTGTAAAACGCAATGCGAGTTTATAAAGATTATTTAGCATTTTATGTAAATAAATGCGTTCTGAACATGAAAGTCACTGCAATTGAAAGACATTGAAAGTTATATCACACAGAAGTAAGGTGGCTGTCATGTGGAAGAGTCACACATCGATATGAGTTGTAGGGTAGCCGCGACAACAAAAAGTTTGGGAAGCAGTGCACTAGGAAGTGTAACAATAAAAAAATCTTCGTGTTTATCACCTCAAATCTCTAGAATGTATTGTTTACCGAAAATACATAAACCAGAAAACAAGTATAGGCTTGTTAATGAATTCAAAATGATAAACTTGGAAAACGATTTCGCTCTTAAAAATTGTTTCCAAACAATAGACAAATTAAAAACCCTCAATTTATATCCCGGAGATAAACGAATTTCCCTTCATGTAGTTTCTCTATTTTCAAGTGTTCCAATTTCCGAAACAAATGAAGTACTAGAAGAATTTTTAATTAAAAATAACATTAGCAAAGAAATTTGCGACAAATATATTAGGCTGACAAAATGCAAGTTATGGTGATAAAATGAACGAGAATGACAATTACGTTTACTGTCGCAGTAATTTTATAAGATATTTGTCAATGCAAAAGATTATAATTGAAGGGTAAAGGGAAAGAAGGAGGTATATATCCATATCCTATCGAAAATGAGATAACAATACCAACTTGAAAAAGGAAATGTGTACTATCCCACGTCCCATGCTTAAATGAGAGAAAGCGGTTAGTCAGGAGATATAGTTACTTTTCATATTTGTATTACATAGCTGGATGGGGTACGTGTGAGAGCTGGAGGGAAGAATGGGGGAAGGTCAGTATTAGCGGCGCTGTAGCAGGACATGCTGTCTTGACACCGCATATTTAATTCAATTGTTTTGGTAGGTTAGCTGTGTCAGTTGTGCATCCTGAGATTTTCCTAAAGCCTATAGTAGGGCACATATATTTTATGGCATTATAAAATGTTGAATGAGAGTGACGAGTCTGTGGACAGTGCTGCTGTAAGCGGACAGCAAAACAAAACTTAAAAGAATATGTAGAAATGAATAAAATAAAATAAATATGTCGAACCCACTATATAAAACGTTTATTGAATAAGAATGCAGAGCGCTTTCGACTTATAAACAAGTCATCTTCAGTGCTAAAAATATAAATGAAATAAACATCTTTGTGAAACGCAATTAACTAAATAAGGAGATAATTGTTTTGTAAGATTTGTATTATATATTGATTTGATTGTAAGATTTATCTTACACAAATGCTCGATTAAAAAATATTTGTGTCCCGGCGAAAACAGGGACAAAAAAGATTACAACATATTTAAATAAAAAGGCTTAGTGCAACAGCCTGTAATGATTACAAAATAAACATCAAAAATGATTATATAGTGAAATAAAATAAATTTACAGAGGGGCCACGTGACCACCACCTCGACATTTTAATAGAAAATGGTTGTGTAAATCGGAAGGAAAAAGATTTTTAAGCAGGATGGTTTTTATGCATATAAGCAATAAAAACCAACCTGAGGCGTATAAAACGTAAAAATGGGGGAATTTTGAAAATCTGCCTGTAAACATGGTAGCCTAGTTACAAAACAAAAACATGAAATTTCAAAAAACTTTTAAAGATTTCACAAAGTCTACAAAGTTGAAACCTTAAAGACATTAAGAAACTAGAAAATACAAAAAAACCATCAGCACAGGATGACAAAAGAGAAAACCCTTTTCCACACTCACTCTCTTGTCATCCCGTACCGACAGTCCAAAAACGCTAAAACTTACAACGTTTGAGCTAACAATGAGGAGTACCAAAGCAGAATATAACAAAAAAATAACTTTTATAAAAACTTTAAAGCTTTCATATAGTCTACAAAGGTAAAAAACTTTAAAGACTCTGAGAAAGTGAACAAATCCAAAACCATTAATGCAGGATGGCAAAGAGAAAACCTATGTTTGTCACCCTTTCTCCTTTGTCATCCCGCACCGACAACCTCAAAGCTTAACAATATTTAAGCTAACAGAAACAAAAAATAAAATAGAAATGAAAGCTGAGGGCAAGATAAGTCAAACTGTGTCAATGAAAATTATTACTTTAATAAGGCTGTAATTATAGGAGTTGAAAACTTAGTGACCTCATTCAGGACGGTCAGCTTAGGATTTAGACAGGCTTTGTAAATCTCAAGTGCCTCAAGGTGATTAAGCTTACAGGATTTGTGGTGGATATGTAGGAGTTTGGCGTTGTCGATGGAAGAGCTATGCCCTGTAAAAATCTGGTTTATCCAATCTTGCATCCGACTTAAGATCGTCCCGAGGTTCGTCTCCATCAAAACTTCTTTCACCAGCATGTCAGCTGAGGTTGCCAAGAAAGCGGCGCAATTGATCTGGATGAAACAAGAAGTTAAATCCCATTACAAACGCCTCAACATGGTGCATATCAACGCATACTTGAAGTTCCTGTATTTCAAGCTCAACTCTACCCTCCAGCACGCCGAATTCTCGACCCTGGATTACAATGCCAGGGATTCAGTCCGTGCAAGTTCCATGATTTTACATGCCAAAGTAGAGGGTAAGATTTCCAGACTGTTACATAAGCAACAACATTATCGTTATGTCTCCCCTCAAGGTGATTATAGTCATCCCCGTTTTTGCCCTTCAGGCTCACATTATCCGATTTTTAATTCACGTTATTCTCAATATTCCTAATCAAGCCACTCCTTTAAATCTCCAGATTTAAAACTTCCCCAACTTCCCCGTTCCTCAAACCCGAGCACCAATGTGTTGGTCTTGCCCAACACATTGCCTCTCCCACCCTCTAATTCATATCCATCCGTCTTTGTTTCTACCAAACCCTTTACTAAGCCACCCTCCCCCTCCTTACCTGAGTATATGAATAACCCTCTTTTTAAAGTTTCACCAAACTCCAATAGACCTTTCTATAACTTTCATCCCTTTAAATTTCACCCGAGGGTACTTAATTTATCCTCGTCTACCTTCTCAGATAGCCAATTGAGCTTACTTGAGAAAGGTCTTGAGTTTGCTCCTGACACATCTCCTAGTCTTGATGATCATCTACATCTTCTGGCAAACTGAGTTCTGGCTTGACTGTGAAACAATCATTTCCAAAGTAAAGCCTCCTCTCCAGAACTTTTTAATTCCTCGTGTGAATTCTATTTTACTGAGGGCTTCTGGTTCTGTCTCACGGAGCGCCCCCCATGGGTATTCACCCACCTCTTACCTTCTCAAAGTCATTAACAAGAAAAGAATTGATGAATTCTTTTTTTTGAATTTTGAATTGAATCTTGTCATTTTGAATAAAACCAATTACATTGAGAAGGTGGAGGAGTTCCTAAACGGAGGCGGCTTCGTGAGATTAAGTAGGAGCCCCATGAATAAATTCCTAACGCCTAACCTAACCTAACGCTAGTCAAAGAATCCCTTACCTCTGCTGAGCCCACACTCAAACATTTTGACATGGTTAGATTCAAAATGTGTCCCATGAACCCGGTCATTCCCAGACTCTACGGCTTACCAAAAATCCACAAAGTCAATCATCCCGTTAGGCCTGTGGTCTCTTGTACCAATTTCCCTTGTTATTTCCTAGCTAAATGGCTTAACAAGGTATTCCTTGACTGCCTTAACTTCACTAATCCTCACGCTGTAAAAAATCCTTACCAACTAGCCGATAAGCTTCAGAGTGTCCACACAACAGCTAATTCCTTTCTTGTTTCACTTGACGTGTCTAATCTTTTCCCTTCCATCCCCCCTAAGGACTGTATACGGATCCTATCAGATAAATTGTATCTTGATTCTAAGTTACCCCTTACCGTCATCAACGACTTAATCATATTGACGGTGACGGTGTTAACTTGTTTTAGACCAAAGTTTCTTTATTTTTAATAATCAAATTTGGTCAGAGAAATTAGAAAACAGAGAAATTACCACCAGATTGGAAATCTGCTCTGATCTATCCGCTTCACAAAAAGGGAGATTTTACTGATCTAAACAACTACCGTGGAATTTCTCTCGTCCCGGTAACATACAAGATTCTCTCGAAGGCGTTACAAACAAGGGCAGAAAATCAGTTGGATAGTCAACTGGGAGAATACCAGGGGGGCTTCAGGAAGACCCGATCCTGTGTTGAACAGATCCTCAAGCTTAAAACTGTACTTGCATACTCCAAGATGAGAAACCGCAAGGTGGTCGTCACCCTTGTTGATTTTAGGAAGGCCTACGATTCCATCGATAGAGAAACGCTTAACAAAGTACTATTTGTTCTCTTGAGTTCTCTTGAGATGGCTACAATGCAGGTAAACTTTCTCAGAAAACAGGCTGCCAAAGTGGGTCTTCAAGTGTCGCTGGAGAAAACAGAATTCTTCACCAACATTAGAGAAGCAAACAAAGAGATGTTACTAGAACAGGGAAACATCAAGAGGACTGAGAAATTTAAGTATCTCGGCGAATGGATTGAACCCAACTTATCAGAAAGAGCATCATTATCCAAGAGTGTCAGCAAGTTAGAACTAGCCTATCGGCTGACTAAGAACACTTACAATAAGAAATGCCTGTCACGCAACCTGTAACTTAAGCACTACATATCAGTCTTACGACCAGAAGCCCTATATGCCATGGAGTGTCTTTCCTTGAACCGAAGGGGTCTAATGGAGAAATTGGAAATCAGAGATAGGAGAATCCTCAGGAAGATTCTAGGCCTGGTAAAGGAAGATGGGGAATTCCGAAGACGGCATAAGTCTACGAACTCTACGAACATATTGAGATGCTCTCTGACTGTGCAAGGAAAAGAAGGGTAGCTTTCTATGGCCACGTTGCAAGATTGCCTCCAAACCGACTAACCAATCGTCTGTTCACCTTCTGGCAAAACAAGAAGCTTCGTACCACTTGGTTGACAGAGACCGAGAAGGGTATTAAAGAACTGGGAATAACAGATCTCAAAAACAGACAGTCTGTGAGACGCACCCTTAAGGAAGTCCGTGGATTTCAGGAGAAACCTCGAAGGAAAGGTACCCCCTGGACAGAAAAGAGAAAGGAATTACACCGGCAGAAGATGCGAAAATACTGGGCAAAGGTCAAAGCCCAACAGTTGAACAAGCGTGGTCCAAAGTAGGCCCATTCGAAAGAAGAAGAAGAATCAAATTTGGTCACAAGTTTTAGGCTTAGCAATGGGCTCCCACCTGAGTCCTCTCCTTGCTGAACTTTTTATGAACAACCTGGAACAAACTATTTTAGACACTACTTTAGCAGCACTTCATATTCTTTTTTGGCATCGTTATGTGGATGACATACTCTCCCTTTTCGAAGGAGATCACACAAATCTTGAAAATTTCCTCTCCATGATTAATTATGTCCACCCTGCTATAGACTTCACATGCGAGAGAGAAGTTGATAATAAGATCCCGTTCCTTCATTTATTAATCATACATGACAGGAATTCCTCCTCTCTGGCATTTGAAGTTTATAGGAAACTCACCTCTACCGATAGCGTTATCCCTTTCTTTTCATTACATCCTTACTCCCACAAGTTTGCATCATTTAACGCCCTCTTTAACAGACTCTTCAAGTTCCCTCTTAGTCCTGAGTCCTTTGAAAAGGAATTGGGTATCATTCTACAGATCGCTTTCTATAATAACTTCCCCATCAATCTTATAGAAAGCCTTCATATCAAAAACTTAGTCAAACATAACTTTCCTTCAATTTTCTTCCCGCATTAAAAACACCCAGCGTATGGTCTCCTCTGAAGTTTGTCGGTAAAACCTCCATTGACTTAGCACGTCTTTTCTCTTCCCACAACCTCTCACCTGCTTTCCTTACGACAGGCTCATTATCCCGTTCCTTGGTCCGTAAAAGATAGTTTGCCTCTACTTTCACATGCGGAGGTTTACTCCCTCGCATGTGATAATTGTGGCTCCCTGTATGTTGGCCAAACTGGCAGGGCTATATCTCTTTATATTAAAGAACACCTTAACCAGTTCCACAAACATAAGAATACAGGCATTACCTCTTCCAACTCCGCTCTAGCAGACCACCTCCTCCTCACAGGGCATAGCTCTTCCATCGACAACGCCAAACTCCTACATGTCAACCACAAATCCTGTAAGCTTAATCACCTTGAGCACTTGATATTCACAAAGCCTGTCTAAATTCTAAGCAGACCGTCCTGAATGAGGTCACTAAGTTTTCAACTCCTATAATCACAGCCTTATTGAAGTTATAATTTTCATTGACACAGTCTGATTTATCTTGCCCTTAGCTTTCATTTCTATTTTATTTACCTTCTTTTTTTGTTTTTGTTAGCTTAAATATTGTTAAGCTTTAACGACTTTGAGGTTGTCGGTGCCGGATGACAAAGGAGAAAGGGTGACAAACATAGGTTTTCTCTTTTGTCATCCTGCATTGATGGTTTTGGATTTGTTCACTTTCTCTTTGTCTTTAAAGTTTTTTAGCTTTGTAGCTTTAAAGTTTTTTTAAAAGATATTTTTCTGTTATATTCTGCTTTTGCACTCCTCATTGTTAGCTCAAACGTTGTAATGCCCGCCATACACACAATGGTCCACATGACAGGTCTACCTGTGCAGGTTTGCCTGCGCAGGTAGACCGGAGCGTGTGTGGGAATAGACCTGTGCAGTTTCTTGTGTACGGTTGACCTGCGCAGGCAAACCTGCGCATGTAACCTGTACGGTAGAGCGCAACGTGTATGTATGCATAAGTTTTAGCGTTTTTGGACTGTCGGTACGGGATGACAAGAGAGTGAGTGTGGCAAAGGGTTTTCTCTTTTGTCATCCTGTGCTGATGGTTTTTTTTTGTATTTGCTACTTTCTTAATTACTTTAAGGTTTCAACTTTGTAGACTTTGAGAAATCTTTAAAAGTTTTTTGAAATTTCATGTTTTTGTTTTGTAACTAGGCTACCATGTTTACAGGAAGATTTTCAAAATTCCCCCCATTTTTAAGTTTTATACGCCGCAGGTTGGTTTTTATTGCTTATATGCATAAAAACCATCCAGCTTAAAAATCTTCTTCCTTCCAATTTACACGACCATTTTCTATTAAAATGTCGAAGTGGTCGTCACGTGGCCCCTTTGTAAATTTATTTTATTTCACTTTATAATCATTTTTGCTGTTTATTTTGTAATCATTACAGGCTGTTGCACTAAGCCTTTTTATTTAAATATGTTGGAATCTTTTTTGTCTCTGTTTTCGCCGGGACACACATATTTTTTAATCGAGCATTTGTGTAAGATAAATCTTACGATTATCTCCTTATTTAGTTGAATGCGTTTCACAAAGTTGTTTATTTCATTTATGTTTTTAGCACTGAAGATGACTATTTATAAGTCGAAAGCGCTCTGCATTTTTATTCAATAAACGTTTTTATATAGTGAGTTCGTCATTTTTATTTTATTTTATTCATTTCTACATATTGAATTAAAAACCCCACTTTAAGCCATGGATCTATTCAATGTTTTTTATAAAACTTAAAAGCGCAAGAAAATTGGGCGTATTCACGAAGTAAACGATTCATTTTTTTTTTTAATTTAATTTCATATTGCAATTTATCATTTTGAACATATTCAGCAATATGTTTGATATTATTATTGGTTTTGTACGAAGGCACATGGTTTTGTCCAGTTTATTCGTTTAGCCTCTTCTGTTGAGGAATCCGATTGTATACACTTTTGTTCTTCTTCAAATTTCTTCTGTTACTGTTTTGATGCATAACTCGTGGTGGAGTCTCTTATTTGAGATGTGCCAAGGAGCGGTCGTTATCATTCTTAATATTATTGATTCGAATCTTTGAATTATTTCAATATTTGATTTTGCTGCTGATACTTGGCGTAATCCTCTTGCGTAAGGGGTATTCCCTTTAAAGAGACGGGGGGACAGATTTTGTTTTCATTACTTTGATTCGCGAGTCCTTTTGCCATATGGATATTCTATCGAGACTAGATTGAAGTTTTTGTACTGCAAGGTCTGCTGAAGCGTCCACCGAGAAAATTGCTGTGTTATCAGCAAACGTTCCCGTGACCACACTCTCGGTCGTTGGGAGGTCTGCTGTGAACAGCAGGCACATGTTGGACCCATGACACTGCCTTGGGGTACCCCAAAGTTATCTCTTCTCCTTGTTTTACAAGGAAGTGTCTGTGACTTAGGTATGACTTTATAAGGTTGTAGAAATTTATTGGTAGATTCCGTTTTATTTTGAATAGTAGGTCGTCATGCCACACACGATCAAATACCTGTGCTATATCTAAAAAGCAGCAGCACTTTACTGTTTTGATTCAAAGGCTTTATAGTTTGTTAAATAAATCTGTGTACTTGTTCTATGGTACTGTTTTTGGCAAAATCCAAACTGGTGATCAAGTAACAGCTTATTCGGGGAGATAATCGGGAATAATCTGCGCAGGATATGTATCTCTATGATTTTCGAAGGTATGGTCAAATTAATAGGTCCATGTGATTGCACCTCAACTGGATTCTTATCCGGCTTCACCGCCATTATAACTTGGGCTACTATCCATTGAAGTGGAACCATCCTCCTTCGCGGTATAGCGTTGTAGAGGAAAGTGAGAAGCTTAATGCCTTACGTTGGCAGCTCACTTAGGATTTTACCGGATATGAGATCGTATCCAAGAGCTTTACTTGGGTCTAGTGCCTTAATCGCTGATTTTACTTCTTCCGCTGTAAACTTAGTAATGGTAGGATCTAACAAGGTGGGCTTCGTTCAGTAGTTGCGTCATGAATTTTGACCCAGCTCATGTAGAACTTATATCTGGATTTGGTATGAAGACCTGTTTAAGATGTTTAGCGTATATAGCATCAGCTTTGTCCGCATCACTGGAAGCCCATTCTGAGTTACTCTTACGAATAGGAGGTTGGTTGAAGACAGGACGTTTAAATTTTCTAGTGACTTTCCATAAAGAATAATTTGTTTCTGCTGTTGTGTGCAGGTTTTTTAAGAATGTTTGGATATTTTGATTTTCATTGTCTTGTAGAAGTATTCTTAATTTTGTTTGTAGATGATTCAGATGTCTTTTATCAGCAGGATAACCTGTTTTTCGCCACTTTTTTTTTCTAGCTCTTCGTTTTTCAGGTAGTAGGTCTCGAACAGATTTAGGACACTCTGTTTATGGTGCGAATCTATGTTCACTGGAGAAGCAAGCCAAGCAGATTGTTGAACACAGCTATTGAATTGCTCAACTGCGTTTGTTATGTACTTGTTCATCTTTAGAGGAATTTTTATATCCAAGCTCTGTCTAGGGAGTTTCCAGTTAGTTTTCTTTGTGTGTAGCTTGCATGGCTTTGGTGTTACTGTGACTTTCTTTTTAATGTTTTTACTACTGCGGAGTGATCAGAGGATAGTTTGGTGCTCTTTTTGCTTGTTAGAAAATTATTAGAAAATCCTTTGGTTATACAGAAATCAATAAAGTCTGGCATTTTACTTCTGTCTATAGGCCAGTCGGAGGACTCTCCGGAAGAAGTGACATTAATATTTAATTTTTCAATGGCAATGAGTAGCTGTCTACCTTTCGTAGTTATAGTACGTGAGCCCCAACGATTCATTGCATTATAATCACCTCCATCTATAAATTTGTGCTCTAGTGTGGAAAAGAAGTATTTTAGCTTTATGTTTAGGTGGACTAAAAATAGCAGATACAGTAAATGGTTCTGTCCAATCCTCAATGACTACACTCGATGCCTGAATTTCCTCTGTGCAATAATGTACTAATTTATGATGTTTTATATCACGTTTTATTAGCACCGCACTTCCAGCATGTTCGCAACCTTCGAAGTGTATCCTGTGATATGTCTTGTAGTTCTGAATGTTAAAATGACTCTTCTTAGTAAAATGAGTTTCGGTTACTAGTAGAATATCCATTTTTTGTGACTGTTTGTATGCGTTAACCTCAAGGATATGTTTTGACAGCTCATTGGCATTCCATAGGGCAATTTTTATGCACTCGAAGTTGACGGCTTGTTTGTGATGGTTATTGTTAAGTTGGTCAAAATGGTTAATTGTTACAACATTTGTTTCTTAAGGCTCATTATTTCATGTGTTTTGTCTCTGTTGATTTTTCAGGATAATTTTTGTCGATTAGTGCGTCTTTGTATGGGTGATGTTGGCTATTTTGAGTTTCTTTATCCGTAGAGTCCTGGTTTTCTGCAGTGGTTATCTATTCCTTATTTGCTATATAGGTTTTGCTACGTTCTGGTGCCTTTAGAAACTTGAGATTTTGGAGGCCTCTGCACATTTTACAACTTTTATAATTTGCCGGGTGGTTATCGCCAAAAAGTACACATTTTACACTGTTTGATCTTGTTTTTCTTGGGCAGTCCTTGGAGAGATTCCAGAATTACCAGCGCAATTTGAGGCATTTAGGGCTGCGGCGACAGTACGTGTTGGTGTGTCCATATTGTTGGCATCTGGCGCATTGGGGTAGTTCACGGTTCGGCCTAGGAGGTTCAAAAGTTACGGTACAGTTCATTAGGTTTTTAACCTCGTATATGCACTTATTGTTGTGATTTGTTTCTAATTCAACTATGAACAGTGGTAACGGTTTCTTTGTCATGTTCCATATATTGGTACTGGTATGTCCATTTAATGCTGCTTTAATTTCCTCAGGGGGTCAGTTGAGGGGTACATATTTTTAAGAACTACTTTAAAGCTCCGTTCATTTCTGGGTGTGTATGTAAAGAACTCTGTATTTCTCAGTTCTAGTTGGTGTACGATGGTTATGTATGTCTGTTAATCTTTTGATTGTATTTTATCTTGGTCGTTTTTCAGGGCTTTATGATTATATTTGTTCTGGGCATGTTCATTAAGAATATTAAGGACTGGTTAGATATTTCCCACTCTTTCTAAAAATATCGGTGGGGGTTTATTTGTCTTCTCAGTAGCAGTAGTTTGTTCCTCCTCTGACTTCCTCTGACTCAATTTCTATGTTGGCAAATCTGTTCGTGGTTGGTATTGGTTGACTCTGGGACAGCCAGTATGTATCCAATTTGGTTTGTTTTAAAACTTAATTTAAATTAAATAAATATATTCAATTAAATTTAAAGTTGGTTTTAAATTTCATATCTTTTTTCCAGGGACTTGTATCCAATGTTGATCATCGATGCTTCCACTGGGTTCTGGAGCTATTCTGGGTTCTCTAACTATTGCACTTTAAGTAATATTGAAACACTTCATAGGTTAGGTTGCTGTCACCTTCATTGGTTGATAAGAAAAATTCAATTACGGGAAACTTAAGACTAAGTCATGTAGCAGGGTCTGATTGTAAGTCTGTCAGATTCAAATGCATTACGATTATATCAGAGGAAGCAAGAATCAATGTGTTAATAAATTTTAACATTATGGATTCAATAGATGAACAAGGCATATATTGCTGTAAACTAGTAATTGCTTAACACATCTGCACCTGCATGACGCTGCCCCCAGTTACAGAATTCGGTATAACCTAGACCAGGCATCGGCAAATGGTTTTAAGTAAAGAGACATTTTCTTAAACAAAAATTAACAAACCTTACAGAAAAGCCGCAAGGATTATAGTATAAAAATAATGTTTAATAACGTTCTAATTGTTTTATACTTTTATCTACCACTACTATTGTAAATGATCATTATTGAACAGTTCGTGGACTATGTAAATGCATCATAACACACATGTATGTAACAGTGCACGATAAGTTATGATTGATAACACACACGTGCGTTTGCTTTACGATACGTTGATTGGTTGAGAGCTGTTACAACGTGCTCATACGTTCAGCGCCCCCCATGCCACAATTCAAACTAACGGAAATTGAAATTGCTTACATTGGGTTGCCTATATCTATGATTACACTTATTCCAGTTTAGCCCAAATAAGTACTTAATAATAAGGTATGTGATTATTAAGGTAGAGACACACTGGTCCCACGTAAGCAACGTATGCGATGCAACGTGGGAAAATTGGTGTACACACTCGTCGTGCGTATTCAAAGTAAATTTTGCATCAGACGCTGTTGTAATTTTTCACAAGGTGCACTATTGCGTCTGTAAGTCATGTTTTCTGACTCTGATAGCGAATTTGAGGATGATTTATAGAGTTTACTATTTTTAAATGACAAAACAATAAATAAAGTTAAGATAGAAGGTTCATCAGATAAATAAACAAAGAGAAAAAGTTGGGGTATACCATACATTAATGCAGAAACTGGAATCTGATGAAGAACGATTATTTATGTCCGTTCGCATATCTAAAATTCAGTTTGAACAAGTCTAAAATACAGTTCAAATCTATCAGCTGTTCATCTTCTCCCATTTTAACAATTTTGTCAACTTAACGTTTACACTAAAAGTTCATTTGTCTAAGACGTGCTACGCATTAGTTTTAGAAACACACTGGTCACATGCGTGGATCTCGAACGAACATCCCCTCTACCTTCCCACGCCGATCTGGACATCCCAGATCAACTTTGCGTGTGAGGCATGTGATTGCGTTGCATACGATAAGTGTGTTTCTATAGCATAGTTTTTCACCTAAAATCAAGAGTCCAGATATCGTAATTATCGCGTTTCATACCTTGTGTACGTGGGATCAGTGTGTCTCTACCTTTAAGAATGTATTTCTATTCATTTCTATCAAGTTAAATAATGTCGAGTAACAGTTATATATGAAAATACAACTGTTTGTTTATTATAATGTTAAATAATGTACCTACTAAGAAATTAATTTGTTACATCAAACATATTTTCTTATTAAACAGGAACAAATTAGTGTGGTCGTAGATAAAGTATAGTACATAACTCGAGTTGTAAGGCACGTAATAAAATGCTTCTTACAACTCTCGTTACGTAAATAGTATTATTTTCGCATATTGCAAAATAAATAATGAAGGCATAAAATTTAATAAAAATAAACATAAACATCGGTGAGATTTTTACGAGTGGATTGATGCGTTGTATAATTTAAAAACTTTTAAGGCTAACTTAAACTTTTAAGGCTAACGTCGTTCAACAGGGCTCATATTTTTCTATTAAAGATATTCATGTAATTAAAAGTCTGCTCACAATGAGGATCCGAAAATTGTCAAAAGTCCACATGCCACTAACTTAAATTGATTGTAACTTTCAGAAAGGCTGTTCCATGTTTCAAATGAGGCCTTGCGAATACGAAGGGCGAATTCAACATTGGGTCATTTTTTCTTCACGGATGGGATCAGAACCTTCTCGAGAATCCGCAGGTATAGGTTTCATGTTCAGTTCGTCATAAGTTCATCGAAATCGATATCAGTCTTTTCTGAGTTCGCCCTTTATCCGCAATGGATAAAAAAATTTCAAATGCGTTTTTCTCGAAACCACCATTTGTTGAGTTCGCCCTTCGTATTCGCAACGCCTAAAATATAAATTAATCTTATTAATTGATCTATTATTTCGTTGGTACAGCAAGTGGATGTGTTGGTTATGTTGCTTTTCCCTTTCTGAACTCTGTAAATCGATTAACAAAGGAAGTATTTCGTTTATAGTAAAAAATACTTGGTATTAATGACACTTCTTGCTTTTCGATGGTTTTTTAAATTGCAAAAATGAATTATAGCTTTAATGTTGATATGTTCAGTAAACATAGATGATTGATATATATATATATATATATATATATATATATATATATATATATACATATATATATATATAAATATATATATATATATATATATATATATATATATATATATATCTATATATATATATATATATATATATATATATATATATATATATATATATCTATATATATATATATATATATATATGTATATATATATATATATATATTTTTTTTTTTTTTGAGTAGGTACGCAAAATCATAATCTGTTACACAGTTAATAATACATGATTTTTGTGACGGGTTCTGTCCAGAGTGACATTCATCGATGCACAATTCTCTGTTTATGTGATATACATATAAAAGACGAAATGTAGCTTGAATATATAAATATATACAACCTGTTTTTCAGTTGTTCATCAGTACATCAACCTGTTGTTCACCAGTACATTTTCAGGTTATTCACAAGTAGTAGATAAATACCATTGTTTTTAAAATCAATTCTTTCTATTTAAATTAAGTAAGTCTATTCACTCGGCAGACACGTTTCGAGATTCATGTCTAATCAGGGCAGCTTTGCTTTTTTTAAATTATAAATTGGAATACACTTACATTAGCTTAAACACCTCGTGCACGACTGGCGAGGCTAGGTTTTATGGAGAAAGAAATAAACAAAATTTTGAATTGGTGAAACCATACAACATTATAGATAATCAGATCAACTTAATAAAGGCGGAATATGTAAATAGTAATAGATTATATATATATATATATATATATATATATATATATATATATATATATATATATATATATATATATATATCAAAAGACATCCCCCCCCCGCTCAAAAGACATCCTCGTGGGGAAATACATTAATTCAATATTAAAATTTTTGACAAAACATTAAATTGATACAAAAAAACTAATTATTATTTTCGAGATTTATCTCTAATTAGTGCAGTTTACACCTCTGGCAAGACTGCCGAGGTTAGGTTTTGATTTGACATTTGTCAAATTGGTGACAAATGACAAATTTTGTTCATAAAACTTATATATATATATATATATATATATATATATATATATATATATATATATATATGTATATATATATATATATATATATATATATATATATATATATATATATATATATATAGTATTATAGAGCTCCGGAAAGGTTGAGTATATTTATATATTCAAGCTTTGTTCCGTCTTTATTATGTTTTTTCTTTATTAAGTTTTATGAACAAAATTTGTCATTTGTCACAAATTTGACAAATGTCAAATCAGAACCTAACCTCGCCAGTCTTGCCAGAGGTGTAAACTGCACTAATTAGAGATATATCTCGAAAATAATAATTAGTTTTTTTGTATCAATTTAATGTTTTGTCCAAAATTTTAATAATGAATTAATGTATTTCCCCACGGGGATGTCTTTTGAGCGGAATCAAGTAACAAATTCCTCGTGAATATCTTGGAAGGTTACTACGTTACGAAGGTTTTAATCAGAGACAAATACCTAAAGGTTAGATTAGGTTAAGTTAGGTTAGGTTAGATTAGGTATGGTCTTATGGTCATCTCAATCGAATGGACCGAAACAGGCTGACAAAACAGATTTTTAACTATTTTGACTCCAAGGGTTACATATCGCCCTACTAATCTAACTTATATTGTTTCCTTAATGTCACAGGACTCGTCACATGCTAAAGAAACTACATGGTTAAAAAAAATGAGGTGATGTCGCATTTTTTGTTATTTTGAGTGTTCTATCATAAATTGTTCTTGCAAAATATAAATCACATCGCAGAATCTTTACTTTAATAAATAAAATTTTAAAACTTTAATAAACTTAAAATATGTATTTTGGACGACCTGAAGAGCCACACAATTTACATAAAAGAGCCGCATGCGGCTCGCGAGCCGTGGGTTGCCGACCCCTGACCTAGACGAAGGAACTAAAAGAAATCAAATATGTCTAAAGGCTTTTTTTGGCTATCGATGGTATTGACAAAAAAGAGCTAGAAGTACTATAGAAATCGCTCAAAATTACAAGCAGCGCTCCAAAAGATTCTAGAGGAATCACATTATTCACCGCCATAAAGTTACAATTGAAACAAAAACCACTTGTCCGAGGAGCTGAATATAAACAAGATTCACAAAATGTATTAAGAAAAGTATCCAGAATTTCCTACTTCGTACGAAAATTATAGAGCTATATTCTTTATTCGTCTCAACCGAATTTAATATTTCCTTCGGTTTCCCCCGAAGCGACATGTGCAGTTCCTGCGATCAATATTTGGCAAAAAATAAACATCTGGAAGCGTCACTGTGTGCATCGTCAATCTCTATGGAATAAACAAGTAAATTGAATGCTGAAACTAGGAAATTGGACGTTGAAAATAAAGTAAATATGCTTGGCCCAAGAATTTTACAAAAGAAAAAGGGCTGTAAAATTTTCTAGTCAAAGAGGAGTAGATTCATTAATGTACATCCATTGATGTATATTCATTACTTCCTCATTTTCTTGACAAATACAGAATAATAAAAAATACAATGTTTTTAGATCTATCAACAGTGTCCTTCACATTTAAATAAAAAAACCGACCGAAAAAAAAAGTGCGAGTTGTGACTCACGCACCGAGGGTTCCGTACAAACTTGTAAGTAAGGTATCTTTAGGAGGACCTAACTGTATGCAACTAATATGCTTCTGGTGCCTGACAATACAACGCAACACATTAGTGTATTTTCATAAGTTTCTAATAGTAAATTCGCATTTTTCTTATAATTAAACTACATATTTACGGTTTTCAGATTATTTCCTTTACATGTGCTGTAAGACGCCGCTTCTTGCACAAATGTCATGATTCTAGGTCAACGGGAAGTACCCTATAGGTTTTGATTCCCTTGTGAAATCGCAAAATATACGACATAAACGGTCATATCTTTTGATCGCGTTCACCTACAAGTTTGATTTTTTCACAGCTGAAAGAGACCGCAGATCCGAGTATTTGGTACAAATTTCAACTTGTTACCTTGTTTACGCGTAACTTGTTACGCGTTCCTGAGAAAAATGGTCTTGACAGACAGACAGACGGACGGACGGACAGACAGACAGACGCACAGAAAGACGGACAACAAAGTGATCCTATAACGGTAACGTTTTGGGTACGAAACCCTGAAAAGGTTGGATTTTATTCAAATTACATTCCATATAAGGTGGCATTCTTATATGGAATGCGACAAAGATTTTTGATTGGTTAACCAAAAATCAAAAACTGAACTTCCTCGAAAATGGGCGGAACTATTCAGAACATCCAGTCGGAAATCATCACCGTTTTATATTGAAGAAGTCTCACAAAACAATTTTCGAAATTGGACCGAAGAGCCGAGCGTTACAAAAGTAAGTTCATTTTCCAATTTTTGACTCGCCCTACTCGCGAAATAAAAGCTGTAAAGGATAATCTTCGTCTGCTGTACAAAAGAAAAACATTCAATGTCTAATGCTTGGTATACCCAAACTTTCAGAAAACAAATTCTAGTTACCAGCCCATGCTTAAATGTTCTAGTGATAACCAAGCAAATTTTGACGTTCAATTTGTTTTTAGCCCTTCTATCTATAAGCCAACTTAAATTTGCTGGCAAGCAGGAAGTAAAACAATTTGTTGTCCAGATGCCGCAAATTATTTTGAAAGCATCCTTCATTCATAATATTTTATTGCTATACTAGTATATGGATGGAATAGAGGGTGGAAAAGTTGATGAGGGTAAAACAATTGAAAGTGTAGATGGAATAGTTGTATGGGCGAAATAGTATATAGAATCTTCAGCATTTGGTGAAAATTTTAAATATGAACTCCTTCATTAAAATTTTTTTTATTAGTAAACCCACATTGCCCTCTTTTCACTTGTATATCTGGGAGTTGTTGTAAAATTTAATTATTTACTCCAATAAATAAAAAGCATATATATGATAGATATAGTTTTGGGAAGTTTGATATAAAGTTGACTAATTTTCAATAGTCTTATAATATATAAAGAGTCATAATCATGCTAAACAGACTATTTAAGGACACAGTGATGAAATCTTTTTCTATACGGAATCAACTAATCACTTTTAATTAATTTAAATATAATTTTTAATTTTATTCAAAATAGGGTTCTAACTTGTTAATCCTAAAGTCTACCGCAAACATTAATCGTTTCATTACGAAGGCATAATTATGAATTTCATGAATTAAGATGATATCCAATTTAGTAGCATATACAAAACTTAACGCTATACACACTCTTAATATTATATTCAAATTTATTACTAATTATATAAATAAGCTTGATTTAAATTTGTTTATATAATGCTTAAAATAAGCAATAAACAGCAATGAATTAACCAAGTCGTTCCTCAACTTTCCATAATGGTGTAGGTGAAAGAAAAAGTTGGAGGAGAGCACATAATTTATATTAGGTTTTTAAATACTCTCCAATACTCAAATCAAATATTTAAAAATTAAATTAAATTAAATTATTAAAATAAAAATATCTATTATATTAAAATATTAAAAAAAAATTAAATTTCTTTGACCCATTTAGTGTTTTTCATCGATATCAAAAAAGGAAAAATGTATATTAATTTTTTGCATATTCGTTATAATAAGTACTACTAAGTGCAAAGCAAATATCGGAAAACAGACAATCAATAAGTCAGTTTATAATCGCATATCGCTTATAAATATAGAAAACCATGTCCTTGTAAGTCCCAAAAGTTAAACTTTACAGGTCATGCTCACAAAAACCTGACCAGAAAATTATCACACATTAATTTGTTTCCCACACTACAATCTTGGATATAGCAAATGTAACTGTAGTATATTTCAACTCCTAACGTTGAAGTAATCTGTATGTTTTATAAATATATGGATTACTTCACACTTTTTGGAGCTTTTATTCAAAAAACCAACTGTAATCTTACGAGGATTTATGCGACTAGAAAATAAATAGCAGCCGTGGATATTTAAAATTGATAAGAATCTTTCCTATCAGCTTTCCTATTTTATGTAGGTTATGTAGGTAAAATGATAACATGATCTATGTATATTCCATGTTGCATGTTCCATGTAACAAACTTTGTCCGCATTGTCCACTTTCTTAACTTTACTATATATAAAGCAGTTTACAACAATAATTTAGTAACAATCATTTTGTGTAATAAAACACAGGTTTACCAATTTCCGAAGATGGAGGAGATTAGATTGTCGGGTTTTGATTGTTTATAATAAAGTGAGTTTATAATAACAATTTTGTGAGAATGAAGCCTAAATGAAAGAACAAACATATTAAAACATTTTTTTTCTTCGAAGTTTTCTCATCTAGCCGGAGGGACACGGGCATACTTCTCTTGGCTCTTCTCTCTTAGTTCCGGAAATTCCTTCCTGTTATAATTATAAAGCAACCTTTTGGAATATTTTAGTAATTATTATTTAGAATATATTTCAAATTGAGTCTCAATATTTCTCAATAATTCTTGTTAATGAGTTGAATTTAAGAATAGCAACAAAAAAACCTTCGACATTTTCCAGAGTTAGATAAAATTCTCCAACTCGTTCAAGCAAATAAGCGCTCGCCACTTAACCTATCTACTTCCTTACTGCGATAATCCTTGTGAGAGAAATGTTAAATCTCTTGCGATTCAAGTGGATTCTGTAATGTCAAGAAGCTTAATAAAGGCATATGTTAACAGCCTCATTTCTCACGTGCCCTATATAATATACTTCCTCAATTAGACACTAGGATAAAGCCACATGTGAGAATTTGCTCTGTGCTTTGAACTTAATTTGACAATTTCACAGATTTCTACTTCCTCTTCTAACGTTACGTTCCTAACTAAATCAATATATAATCTGTTCAGAGAGCATATACAACATGTGGGTGTAAAATTACGATTGAAGGTAGGTAGCAGTGACCCTAAAAATGCATAACATATTGCATATTGCATGTAATAGGTGTATATGCCCCAGAGGACTCAAAACCCAAGAAGGGCACTGAAGTTTTCTACGAAAAATTGCAAGAATACCTTATATTTGATTTAGTATCAAACAAACAATCGGTCTTATTGGTCCTAAACGCGAGAATAGGAAATGACATAATTAAGGGAGTAAAACAGCGATTCAACGAGGAAACAAAAAACAACAACGACGATGGCTTAATTAACTTATGCGCGGATAACAATCTTAGAATCAACATATTTTAACATATACATATTTTAACCACCAAATGAAATACATGGCATACATGCAAAACAGTAGAAGGAGTAACTAATTATTGATTACGTAATTTCAAATAAACACAAACATCCATCCTAAATAATGGATGTTAGAACATTAAATGCAGCATAAATACATAGTGACCATAAGATAGTCTTAGGTAAAATACGATTAGAAATACAGAAAACTAAAAGAAGAATGACCGAATGCGTAGAGAAGCTCAAAATAGAGCTACTAGAGGATCCAAGCGTTCCGGAATTATATCATAGACGCATAGAGCAATATTACTACAGAACAAGATGCAGGTAGAGGACGAAAAGTATACGAAGCGTGGAATAAATTAAAGTCAAACATATCGCAAGCAGTCCACGACATTTGGCCAGGCTCGCACGGTACTACAGGCTGAAATTATAGCCATTGAAAAATGCGCACAAATCTGCCTAAATAAACGTCTTAAAAGAGTGCAAATCTACATCCTGACGGACAGCCTTTAATTCCAAGGCTAACGGACACAACTTTAATTCCAAGTTAACCTGGAACTGTAAACAAACCCTAAAGCAACTGGTGAAAGATAACAGACTCACGCTAATGTGGTCACCGGATCACCAGGGCATATATGGGAATGAAATGGCCGAAGTACTCACCAAAAGCGGGGCCGAGGCTTCCTTCTTGGGCTCGGAGCCAACTTGTGGGCTTACAAAGGCCCACTTAAGGCAGGGGGCTATGAAATGGGAAGAAGAGCAAAAGCAAACCCACTGGAAGAACACGCCAGGACGGAGGCAAGCTAAAATGCTCATAAACTATTCTGCCGCAATAACTTCTTCAATAAGCTTCTCTAGAAGAGAATTTAGAACTTTGGTAGGCATACTCACAGGACATTGTCCGGTGAGATATCACCTACACAAAATGGGAAAGGCAGAGGAAGTTGCCTGTAGATTATGTTAATCAGATGAAGAAACCGCTGAACACATAATGTGCACATGTGTAGCGCTAGCACACAAATGGCTTGCCCACTTCGGAGTCGCAATATTGACCGCCTTGGAGCTGACTAGCAAGCCTCTCAGGAATATCCTAGACTTCGTTCACAAAGTTGAATTCCTGGGAGAGTAATTGTCGTAGCGTCAAGCATAATAGATCAAGTTGTTCGCAGAGCAGGAAGGCTTTGCAGCCAAACAACCCCCACACAAACAAAAATCGCAAGCTGCAAAGGAAGCATTAGGCTTCAAAAGAACCAATAAGGACAAACAATCCAAAGTCAAAAAAACATTGTTTTGCAAAGAAGTTAAAGAATTAGCGCAGAAGAAAAGAGAAGCATATAGAATATATCAGACAACACAGACGGATGAAGAATGCGAAAACTTTAAAAGGGTATGAAATGAAATCAACTCCAAAATAAGAGAAATAAAAGAGAATTACTGGGAAAATAATACAAGCGATCCAAAAAGGGGCGTAAACGCCAACAAAAACAAATATGGAGAATGATACGTACACAAAAGAAAGAAGTGAAATATTATGTAGAAACAAATAAAATAAAAGAGGATATATGGTCGAATACTTTAGGGCTTGTCGCACAATGGATCCGCTCCGCTCAGCTCACATCAGATCCGATCGGGTCCGCTCCTCTCAGCTCCGTCATTTTTCCACATATTGCATCCCCTCAGCTACGTCACTTTTCCACACACTCAATCCCTTCCCACCTCTCCTACGGGAGAGCTAAATATGTGCTGCTATCCTGGTTGCATAAATGCTTTGGCGCATATACGAAAACGTTAGTGTTGCGCCTGCGTGAACCATCCACCAGCATCCGACCTGCGGCCTAGTATTCTTCACAAACAGAGGATAAAGAGCGGAGAGGAGCGGAACGGAGCCAATCTGAGCTGAGCGGACGCAGTATGTGCGTTTCTATTTAAATACACGGGTTTTATATTTTTCTGGGCTGAAAAGCTGAGCTGAGCGGAGACGAGCGGACCCAGTGTGCGACAAGCCTAAAACTCTCTACGCTGAAAACACGAGAGACGGAGGGTAGTACGATGAAAGAATAAGGACAGTACCCAGAAGACTCGAAGTTGTCGAGGAAGAAATATTAACAGCTTTACGAAAATTAAGAAACAGGAAATCGCCTGGCGAGGATGATATAAAAAACGAAATGTTGAAATGTGGTCCTGTACTCAAAAGAATTTGTTACGATGATGCAGACCATATTCCAAAAAACAACAATCCCACACCCCTGGAGAACTGGTATAATAATTCCCATATAAAAAGGGACAAAAACAAATTCCTAATAATTACAGAGGCATAAATCTATTACAAAGAGCTCTCAAAGCGCAGAGATGAATGGAATCAGCACATATCCAGAATGAACGAGGCTGGACAAGTTAGGATTGCAAGAGATATTCCAACCAAACAAAGGTGAAAAGATAATCTGGAATGAATATTCTATCTTCTAAGAAGATCTAATTATAGAAACTATTTTTTCCAAACATTCAAACAAAACACAGTTTCAAACATTTGCGTTTCTGCATTTGCACTTCTGCCGAACATTTAAGAGATTAAAATTGACTTCTACTTACATGGAATATTAACTGCATAAACCTATATTAATCATTAAGCGAAAACAACATGCAGAGAACGAACTAGAATTCTAATATTCTCAGATCTATTCTTAGATTCTAATACAATCATGATATGTTATCTTTTTGTCATCTTTATTATCTACAGTCTATTGGGCATGTTTATTTCAGGCATAATAATATGTATTATTTCACAGTTCTATACTTTCCATTAAGTTTCATATTACATTAAGTAAACGTATAAATTATTGATTTTTAAAAGTAAAAAGTAAATATAAGCGTTCATATTAGACAATACAAACACAACCGACCTTGAGAGATAAAAAATGTTCGTTATTTAGTTTTGATTACATTGTATTGAAAAATTCTCTATATTTTTATCACAATTATATAATGATATGTGTAAGTATGTATGAGTACGTGTGTATAAGTTTGGTAAAAACATAGTGAATTTTTCAATTCAATGTAAGTATGAATTACTACGTAGTGACAGTCGCAACCATCGTATTCATAGTTTTGATTATGATTTATTTTGATTGACATTCAGAAACATCCAACATTTTGCATATTAAAACTGCACAAAATGACAAGACATCTTATGACTGGCAAAGGGTAAAATGTATTCAATTCTATTGAGCATATGCGGAATTTAAATAGAAAGTTCTTCAAATGAAAATTTTACTATATTTAAACACGTGTCCTGCGTCCCGTGGAACATATAATCTAAAATCCTTTCATACATTTAATTAAATTATTAATAGTATATTAAAGAACGAGATCAATAAACGCGATTCTTCAGACGCATGGTCCATGTTTAGAAAACGACGAGCGCAGCGAGGAATTTTCTATTAAACAAGTGCGAAAAACGCCTTATGAACGAGTTTTTTTATACTACTTTTTTTCTATTTTGCGACCTTTTATTCCATCTCTAAATTAAAAAAATCGCTGATACATTGTATCCAAGAGAAAATTGTATCGCACTCGCCGAGCCATTAAAAAACCACATGGGTGCTTTAATGACTTCAATATGGACCCAAAATAGAAAATAGTATGTTAAAAGACGATTCAATAAGCGCGGTTTTTCTTCTCCTCGCTTTGCTCATCGTTTTCTAATAGACAAGTGCGAAAACTCCATATGAACGAGTTTTGTTATACTATTTTATCTAATTTTTGCCATTTATAAATAAAAAAATCGTAGATACATTTTAAGAAAATTGTATCGCACACCGCGATCCATAAGCGGAGATAAAATATCCAAAATAGATAAAATAAAATATCTGCCTAAGTCAAAAATACGCCCAAAATTTTTTCTACCGTTATTCTTGTTTGCTTTGTATTTAACTGGTTTCAAGCTAATGATTATTTCCATAATATCAAAATTTTACATCAAAAAATGGAATAGACAAGACCAGGCATTAGTAGATTAGACAATAAGGGACGATAAAGAACAAGTATAGGGAAAACTAGTGGAGACTATACAATGCTGCAATGGACTATAATGTACTATAAAGAACAAACATAGGCAAGAGTGGATGGGACCAGACGAGACCAGGCGATCCTAAACGAGAACAGACTAGACCAAAACGAGAGCAGATGAGACTGGACGAGATTAGACACTTGATTAGTCACTTCAGATCAGCACCAACTATAAAAACACAACAGTGTTCGCCATTCATATCTATCTGTCGATTGTTAACAATTTTGTATACTGAACAAATTATCTTCATAAATTACATTTCTATCTCAAGCCTGCTTGCCTCTGCCACGACACCTTCTGAGCCCTGGCGTTAGTTATTACTGCTTTCCTAAATAATCCTAGCATTATCAATTAGTAAAGTTAGTTTGAATAAATTACTAAAATCTACTTATAAATAATTAACAAAACAGTAGAGGCTCAATTTAACAATAGATTTAAATTGCTCTGTTTAACCCTGTTATTAGTTTTGTGGAGTATTTAAAGGGCTTAGTTTTGGTTAGTTAAGCGTAAAATTGATTAATGAATGTTGTGTCTACTAGGGATAAAATTAATTATTATTACGTTTTCGACAAAACTGTGTTTTATGTTCCATATTAAGTTACGAAGAAACAAAAAAGTACGGAAATTACAAAATGTAATTAAGAGCTATATACCCGTTTGAATGTAATTAACTTCTATCTATTTCGTTGACTTTCATTCACCAAGTAACAAACATTTTCAACACCATAGCTTTCCAAGTACTTTTATTGATTTGAATTATTTTATTAAACTAAATAACAAAGAGCAAATATAAAACATTAATGGAAACAAGATATTAGTCTCATATAATTTGTTTATCTATCTAGCATATCTTCTATGGTCTAGTTTTGCTGGAAAAGTTAGTCTTGTCTGGAGAGTCTAATCTGTCTAGTTTTACCTATCTGGTCTTATCTGTCTGGTCTTGCCTGTCTAGTCTTGTCTGTCTAGTCTTGTTTGCCTAGTCTTTTCTGTCTAGTCTTGTGTGTCTTTGTTTTGGGAGGAGGGGGAATCTTCCACACATACCCGCTGTTCAAAAAGGGTTGTGTCGGATTCTTAGCGAATAAACCCCCTCCCCATTTTCCTCTCGCACATTACACTGGCAATCGCTGGCGCATTCTTTCAGTTCAGGGGTCGTTTGTTCTATTTGCTATTTAATTTCTCCTTTTTTTCCAGAATTTGTCGAATAACAGTAGGTATATATAATTTCCCATGTTCTCGATGACTCTACCAGGCTGTCCATCATATTCTTAGCAGTAAATAGTTTTTCTGTTATTTATGTATATTTCGCTTAGATTGTCTTAGGGTACTTCACTTAGGGTACACAAAGAGAGTGTGTTCTGCGTCGTCGATGTTTTCGCAGTAACGACATTTATTTGAGTCCACTGCCTTCAGTATTCTTCACTTCACTATCTAGAAATAATCAAATTCTCCGTGATTTCTGTTGACCCACTTGTAAATATCCGGAATTAATTTGTAGGTCCAGCGTCCATATGTACCATTTTTCTATTTTTCCTGCCGCTTTTATAATAACTGATCTCTGGCTATTGTTTTCTCGACTGCGCTGTATCTCTCACTCTTCTCTTTAATTTGTATTTCTATAGGAGGAATCCCTGAAATGACTCCAACCTCTTCGACATTCGGGGCAAACTCTAATACCTCGCATCCGTGTAATTCTCCTGAGTCTCTGTAGTGTTCGGTTCTTTGCATGCTAAATTGGTGCAGCATATAATAGTTGAGAGCCGAGCCTCTCAGAGAAAGTGCGAGGCCCAGGGCAATTGATATTTGGAGCCCCCCTCCCACAACCGTTGAAAAGAAAAAATTTAGGGTAAGAAAAAATTATAGTTTTCGTTATGATATTAAATATTTATTCAATAACAAAATTTACTTAACATAAGTTTTCGCGCTTTAGCATCAGCAAATTCGGTTACAATTTGACAATAATTTACCACTTACGTTACGTACTTCGTACTTATAAATAATACACTTCTCTAATGACACGAAAAAGTAACATATCTCACATCTTCCCGACACATGCAGCAGAATAGAGAAAAATTCACAGCTTATGTTTGGTTATGTTGTGCTAAAAATAAGATCGCGGGAGCGCGTGCTATTTGATTTTGCTACCTTGGAATCTTGGAAAGTGAGGTCCCTTAAATTGTGAGGCACATGGACACTGCCCCTTCTACCCCCCCACCTCTGAGAGGCCCTGGATGAAAGTGTATCACACTAGATAACAGTGGCCTCTTGGATGCCTGGGGTCCCCCCATGTTCGGCATAAGGCTGGTCGGCATAAGGCATCGTCTTTTTTGTTTTCTGAACGGTTCTGATAATTTGCTCAGTAAATGTTAGTATTTGATCTAACAACTCCCCTAGGTATTTTACAGCTCTGCTGGCTGTAATTGTAAAACCCTGTATGTGAAAGGAAATAGGAAATATCTTCCATTTAGTTGTAAAAAGTACTGCCTCAGTTTTTTCTCGTGCAAGTTACAGTTTTTTTTCTCCAACCAGTTTAAAACTTGCTATAGTCCAGTTTCTGTCCTATTCATTAGAATTACTTCCTCTCTTTTGCTGTCACCACAATCGCTACGTCGTCTGACAAAAACCTAATAGCATGCATCTTTGTGGCACGTCGGGTTTTCAGAAGACCGAATCATAGCGAATATTCCATACGGTTGGAGCCAGTACTGCTCCTAGCGGAACAGCACTGATTGTTCTCATTGGTATAATAGTTCCTTCTGTTTCTAGCAGTATCTCTCTGATAAATACGTTATAATATCAATCTGACTTTTCTGGATGTTCCCCCTTCTTAATTCTTCTAGAATTTGCTGCCATGGTGCGCTATTGTAGGCGTTTTTCACATCTAAAGTTATTTCCTAGCACAGTCTTCGGTGACCGGCATGCATTATGGAGATGGGAGCTGAAGGTAAGCACTATATTTTAAGCATATTTTGATTCATTTAATGTAATATAAACCATTTTTTTAACATTGTTGTTTCAAGTACTCAGATTTTTCACTATTTTTCAACTTTTCAAAAAAAAAGTCACATACCTCGTCTCCCCCCTCTAGAATTAATGTATAATATAGTTGCATTCATATGCTTCATAATGATATAAAACTAGCTTGCGAGGATTTGAGAAATTAATCTTTTAATTTTTTTTTTCAAATGTGGTATTCGCCATACTGAAAATTGATTTATTTAAAGAATGGCTGAAACATGGAAAGGAAACAAGAAATCAAGCTTTGTTTTGATTTATCAAGACAGGATATTAGAGATGCAAATTAACAAACTTTAAAGAACATGAAGGCCTTCATTTTGAGATTTTCGTCCAAAAGTCTTGAAAAGTGGAGGAGCCGTGGAAGGTACATAGAGCGGTTTTTTAGCAAAGAGCGGCTAATGGGTTCAAATATGTCTTTTGAAATGTCTATTGCCAAAGTGCTGCCTACTATTTCTTAAAAAACGCTTACTGAGAAAAGTTACTGAGAAGCAACATTCTGACGAAATAAAAATCCGTTTGAAAGTCAAAATGGGGCTAATTGTAGATAAGCGAAAACCAGGGTATCGCAATACAAATGATGGAAATACCGCTCGAAAGTTTTGAAAATCCAGAGCCAAGTGCTGATATTACAGGATTAGATATTACCTAAATATAAAAAATTGGAATTATACTTCGAACTTTATTTTCAGGATTTGATTTTAACATTGAGAAATTTCAGGCTTTTGCAGCAGAAACAAAGAAACTGTACATAAATCTCTATCCATGGTAGTACATGCCTGCTACTGTATACAAAATCCTTGTTCATAATTCAGAAGTTATTGCATCTGCTTTGTTGCTTTCAGAGGAAGCACAAGAAGCCCGAAACAAGAACTACAGAAAGTTTCGTCAACTCAATACTCAATAGCAGTCACGTATTGCCACGAATATATATTTACTTAACAAGTTATTGATAACATCTGACCCTGTAATAATAAGCTTAAGAGTTGTCCTGTGAAAAAGGACTTATTAATACCCCCTAATATTACTAGAAAGACAGAGTAAATGTAAAATAAAATGTTCAGAAATTATTGATCATCATGATCCTGATCATGACTACTGAGCAGCAGAATAATCTGAAGAAAGTGATGAAGATGACAAATATGTAGCTTTACATAATTAGATATTTTCATAAATGTATTTTTACAAATGCTTAATTATAGTTACTGTAAATTTTCTTTTTTTTTTTGAGTACCTTCCTACTTGTTTTTATTAAAAACCATGAAAATTAATGCAATTTACGGTCAGTGCGATTATTATTAACACATTTTTGATCCCAAAACGAACTAAAACAATTTTGTCCAGCTAAAAGTACTACGCTAACCACTGTGCGTCGTAGTCTTTCGATACATCTTACTTGCTTGTCTGTGATATCGAAAACTATATAATAGTGATCGCTTATAGAGTGCTTATCACTTCCAATCATGTAATCTTTGCTGATATCCTCTGTTGCTATCGTAAAGTCAAATATTGATGAGCAATCCTTTCTTTGAAAAGTTGGGTTGTTCCCTTCGTATACAATTACCAAGTCACTTGATGCGATGCACTCTGTTAACCTTTGGCCCCTTATGTCTAAAAATTTCATACCCCTGAGGAGATTTTGTATTAAATTCACCAGCCGCAAAGTTTTTTTTGGTATTCCTAATTTGAGATAAACTGTTATACAGAGTTTCTTCAAGGTGTTGTATATCGGCATAAGTAAAACCGGGGCCATTGCCGTGTTTTTTAATATTTTAATCGTGGTCCATTATATTAATTTCTGTGTTCATCTGTTCATCATAAATTTAATTTTCTATCGAGGTCCTATTTTCATTCCTATTTCGGATCCATCCATTAGAATTTCGGTTTGGTTTTAATTTTCGCCCCTACATTTTTGCTGGAAGCAAGCGCCATGTCATTAGCATGACGACTTCTATTTGTGTTGATTTGTAGCAGTCTTATCTTACTTAGTATTTTGGTTCGCTACCTCCAATTTCTTCTAATTCATTGAACATTTCGGATTTCCTGGCTGATGTCCTTCTTAGCAATGTACACAGAATGCTTTATTTTTAAATTCAATTGCCCTATTTCCTCACCAGGATATGCCCGCTTATTCTGTCTATTTCCAGTATGGCCAAGTTCCACTTTTCTTGTTTTAGCACATAATATTTTATTTTCTTTATCGATTTAAAGACATATTCATCTTGTATTTCCCTAGAGATATATTCTATCCTATCGGATAGTATATTTCTCTAGATCAATATTTCCATCTTTATTTGGGAAACCTAGAGAATGATACATCATAGACACACCTCCTTTTTCTTAATTTTGACGTCCCAACTGCCTTGTTTTTCGTGTGCAAAGTTTTGCTACACGGAAGTATAATTTCCTAGTATGTTCTACTTTTATTTTAGGAAATACCTTGTTTTGTCAGTCTTCTTCTGTAATTTTCTGAAAATTTGTTTATGTCTCTGTTTTTGTTAACAATTGTCTTCTAGTTGTTTGCTTGTTTGCCTTTAAGCATTCTTCGCACTGTTTGATCTTGGAGTACTGTTTGAGTTGCGCCTCAATTTGTATTTCCATTTCTTTTACTTTTGTATCATGGGCTTCCTCTTCTAGCAATTCCTATCCTATTTGCCTAAACAAATTATCCATTGTAGTCATAAATATGATTCTCCCGTTATTTAAGTCCTTTTGGTAGGACTCATCTTGAAATTGAACGCCGCAAGCTTCGCTGTGGTTTGTGGGATTGGGGATTACTCCTTCGACTGCATCCGAAATAATCACGGGCTTTGTGGCTGCGTGATCTGTTTTTATGGGTAGTTTTTGTTTTCTTGCCTATTTTATCGGTCGGCAGTTTGTTGTGCTGGCGCTTTCTCTTCGATTTTTATCTGTCTGGGTCTCCTCTTTTCTACCCCCAGGGGCGATAGAAAACAACTACTTTAAAACAAAAATTGAATCGAACAATTGCCGCTTTCTTCGTAATAAAAATAAGGTTCAACGGTGACGTCATGGGGTATGACAAGCTCGGCTGTCCAACTCCCTATTCGCAAAGTTTTGACGACTCTACCTTGTAAACTATGCGTGTCTTGTGTGTCGAGTTTTGTCTGTCTTGTCTTGAATGCCTAGTTTTGTCTGTCCAATCTTGTCTGTCTAGTCTTGTCTGTCTAGTCATGTCTGTCTAGTCTTGTATGTCTAGTCGTGTCTGTCTAGTCCTGTCTCTATAGTCTTGTCTGTCTAGTCTTGTCTATCTAATCGTGTATGTCTGGTCGTGTCTGTCTAGTCCTGTCTCTCTAGTCTTGTCTCTCTAGTCTTGTATATTTAGTCGTCTCTGCACAGTCTTGTCTGCCTAGTCCTGTCTGTCTAGGTTTTTTTGTCTAGTTTTGCCTAGCTAATCTTATTCGTGCAGTCTTGTATGTCTAATCTTATTTCTACAATCTTGTATAGTTGTATAGAATCTGTTTAATTTTCTCAATAAATGTTTTACCTACTTGTATCTTAACTGTTTCTTACCATTTACATTCTGCCCGTGCAACATTCTGATCTAGAATATTTGTTTTATAGTGTTGTCATTCGATAAGTACGATACAATGATTCTATTTCAACATGTCAAAATCGGAGACAATTGAAATTCTAAACAACACATTCTGTTAAAATATTTTATCTCCGACCACTATTGTAAATTCCCATTATTGTGCAGTTCGTCGACTATGTAAATACATCATAACAAACACGTATGTAACAGTCCGCGATTAATGTTATGTAATGATTTATACCACACATGTGCGTTTGGTTTACGATTCGTTGATTTGTTGAGTGGTTAGCGTTGCACTTTTAGATGAACAAAATTATTTTAGTTTCTTTTGGGATCAAAATTGTGTTATTATAAATCGTACTGACCGTAAATTGCATTAATTTTCATGGTTTTTATTAAAAACAAGTAAGAAGGTACTTTCAAGTAATATTAGGGAGTATAAATACATTCAGGACTTCAGAAGGGAAATTTGAAGCCCTATTTTTCGAGACATCTCTTAAGCTTATTATTATAGGGTCAGATGTTATCAATAACTTGTTAAGTAAATCTCTATTCGTGGCAATACGTGCCTGCTTTCGAGTATTGTGATGAGGAAACCTTCTGCAGTCCTTGTTTCGGCCTTCTTGTGCCTCCTCGAAAAGCAGGCCGATAGGCAACAAACCAGATGCAATAACTTCTGAACTATGAACAAGGGTTTTGTATACAGTAGCAGGCATGTACTACCATGGATAGAGATTTATGTATAGTTTCTTTGTTTCTGCTGCAAAAGCCTGAAATTTCTCAATGTTAATATCCTGAAAATAAAGTTCTAGCAGATTTTAGCAACGAACAAAATTTCCCAAATACTCTCACCAAACTCTGCGATAAAACTCTTAGGGGGGTGGGAGTTGCAAGGGAGGGGGGGAGTTGCTTCTCAATTAGAGGGCCTCACTTTCCAGGATTCCAAGGTAACGAAATCAAATAGCGCGCGTTCCCGCGCGTGTATTTTTAGCAGAACAATACAGTACATAAGCTGTGAATTTTTCTCTTTTCTCCTGAATGTGTTAGTCAGATACGAGATATGTTACTTTTTCGTGTCATTAGAGAAGTATTATTTAAGTACAAAGTACGTAGAGTAAGTGGTAAATTATTGTCAAATTATAACCGAATTTTCTGATGCTAAAGCGCGAAAACCTATGCTAAGTAAATCTACTTATTGAGTACATATTTAATATCATAACAAAAACTATAATTTTTTCTTCCCAAAAGTTTTTTACTTATCGGCGTATGTGGGAGGGGGCCTCCAAATATCAATTGCCCTGGGCCTCGCATTTTCTCCGAGAGGCTCTGCTCTCCACTATTATATGCTGCACCAGTTTAGCATGCAAACAACCGAACACTATAGAGACTCAGGAGAATTACACGGATGAGAGGTATTATTATTGTTATATTATAACTATTTTAGCCGAAGGGGTAGGAGTCATTTCAGGGACTCTTCCTATAGAATTACATATTAAAGATGGCGTGAGCCCTACAGCGGAGTCGAGAAAACAGTAGATAGAGAACAGCTATTAGAAAAGTGGTAAGTAGAATAGAAAAACAGACATATGGACGCTGGACCTACAAATTATTTTCGGATGTTTACAAGTGGGTCAACAGAAGGAGAGGAAAAGGGGGAAGGGGTTTAGTCGCTAAGAATCCGACGAGATTTCCGACTTTATTACACAACTCTTTTTGAACAACGGGTATTTGTGTAAGATTCCCCCTCCTTCCAAAAGAAGGACGCACAACACTAGAAGACAAGACTAGGCAGACAAGACTAGACAGACAAGACTAGACAGGCAAGACGGATAAGACCAGATAAGGAAGACTACACAGATAAGACTCTCCAGACAAGACTAACAACTTTTCCAGCAAAACTTTTTAACTTTTTTTAAATTTTCCAGCAAAACTAGACCATAGAAGATATGCTAGTTAAGCAAAACAAACTTAATAACACTACTTTTTCACTAATATTTTGTTTCCATTAATGTTTTATATTTGCTATCTGTTATTTAGTTTAATAAAATAATTCAAATGAATAAAAGTGCGTGGAAATATATGGTGTTGAAAATGTTTATTACTTGGTGAATGAAAGTCAACGAAATAGCTACAAGTTAATTGCATTGAAACGGGGATATAGCCCTCAATTATATTTTGTAATTTCCGTACTTTTTTGTTCCTTCGTAACTTAATATGGAACATGAAACACATAGTTTTATCGAAAACGTATTAGTAATTAATTTTATTCCTAGTAGACACAACATTCATTAATCAATTTCAAGCATAACTAACCAAAACGAAACCCTTCAAACACTCCTCAAAGCTAATAACAGGGTTAAACAGAGCAATTTAAATATTTTGTTAAACCGAGCATCTACTGTTTTGTTAATTATTTATAAGTAGTTTTTAATAATTTATTCAAACTAGCTTTACTAATTGATAATATGCTAGGATTATGTTATTTAGGAGTGCAGTAATAAATAACGCCAGGGCTTAGGAGATGCCGTGGCAGAGGCAAGCAGGCTTGAGATGGAAACGTAATTTATGAAGATAATTTGTTCAGTATAGAATATTGTTAACAATCGACAACAGATAGATATGACTGGCGAACACTGTTGTGTTTTCATAGTTGGTGCTGATCTGAAATGTCTTTTCTAATCTCGTCGGGTCTCATCTGCTCTTCTTTAGTCTAGTCTGTTCTCGTATAGGTTTTTTTTATAATGAAAATAAATATGTTCTCGTATAGGTCTCGTATAGGCTATCTCGCGATAGCGATCTCCGGTCCGGTCCCATCCACTCTTGCCTATGTTTTTTCTTTATAGTACATTATAGTCTATTGTATATTATTTATAGTAGTCTATTACTAGTCTTTAGACTATACTAGTCTATTGTAGCATTGCATAGTCTCCACTTGTTTCGCTTATACTTATTCTGTATCGTACCTTATTGTCTAATCCAGTGGTGCGCAAACCGTGGGTCGCGACCCCTCGGGGGGTCGCGAGAGACATTTTGGGGTTCGCCTAATTCAAAGAAATTTATTTACGAGCAAAACAGTGAAATAAAATTAAACATATTTATATATATATATATATATATATATATATATATATATATATATATATATATATATATATATATATAATTTATATTTATTAAAAATAGAACTATCTTCTTCTTCTTCTTTCGAATAGGCCTACTTTGGACCACGCTTGTTCAACTGTTGGGCTTTGACCTTTGCCCAGTATTGTCGCATCTTCTGCCGGCGTAACTCCTTTTTCTCTTCTGTCCAGGGGGTACCTTTCCTTCGAGGTTTTTTCCTGAAATCCACGGACTTCCTTCAGGGTGCGTCTCACAGACTCTCTGTTTTTGAGATCCGTTATTCCCAATTCTTTAATATCCTTCTCGGTCTCTGTCAACCAAGTGGTACGAAGCTTCTTGTTTTGCCAGAAGGTGAACAGACGGTTGGTTAGTCGGTTTGGAGGCAATCTTGCAACGTGGCTATAGAAAGCTACCCTTCTTTTCATTGCACAGTCAGATAGCATCTCAAAATGTTCGTAGAGCTCAGAGTTATGTCGCCTTCGGAATTCCCCATCTTCCTTTACCGGGCCTAGGATCTTCCTGAGGATTCTCCTCTCTCTGATTTCCAATTTCTCTATTAGAGCCCTTCGGTTCCAGGAAAGACACTCCATGGCATATAGGGCTTCTGGTCGTAAGACTGATGTGTAGTGCTTAAGTTTCAGGTTGCGTGACAGGCATTTCTTATTGTAAGTGTTCTTAGTCAACCGATAGGCTGGTTCTAACTTGCTGACTCTCTTGGATAATGATGCTCTTTCTGATAAGTTGGGTAAAATCGCCATTGCGCCATTCTCTCATAACCTTTTCAAGGACACAGTTGAAGAGAAGTGGGGAAAGTCCATCTCCTTGTCTCACTCCAGTTTTTATTTCGTAGCTTTCTGAAATCTCGCCTCTAAATTTAACCTTGGAATGGGTGTTGGTCAAAGTTTCTAGGATTAGTCTGCGGGTTTTGTTGTCTAGTGCTAGTTCCTGGAGCACTTTGTTAAGCGTCTCTCTATCGATGGAATCGTAGGCCTTCCTAAAATCAACAAAGGTGACGACCACCTTGCGGTTTATCATCTTGGAGTATGGAAGTACAGTTTTAAGGTTGAGGATCTGTTGAACACAGGATCGGGTCTTTCTAAATCCCCCTGGTATTCTCCCAGTTGACTATCCAACGGATTTTCTGCCCTTGTTTGTAACGCCTTAGAGAGAATCTTGTATGTTACCGGGACGAGAGAAATTCCACAGTAGTTGTTCAGATCCGTAAAATCTTTTTTTTTTGAAGCGGATGGATCAAAGCAGATTTCCAATCGGGTGGTAATTTCTCTGTTTCCCAGATGTCCTGGATGATCTCGGTTAGCTTGCGCACGGCATTATTTCCAGCACCTTTCCACAGTTCAGCAACGATAGAGTCCTCTTCAGCTGCCTTATTATTCTTAAGAAGTTGAATGATCTGGCCAACTTCTTCCAATGAAGGGGTAAGCGAGTCCGGCTTTGGTGTGGTTTGTTTATAGTCGAAGTCTTCGCTGGGTGGGTCACAGTTGAGTAGATTTTTAAAGTACTGAGCCAAAAGGTGGCAGTTGTCCTTGTCGTTATAAGCCAGCTTGCCTTGTAAGTCCCTGATGTGGAGGCTTGGAGGAGCGTATTTTCTGAGTACCTGCTTAAAGGTTCCAAAGAAATCTCTGGAATTATTCTTAACAGAGCTATCTTCGATTTGGGTTAGTTGGTTTTGTGTGAAGGTTCGTTTGGTTCCTCGAATTATCTTGGCTGTAACCTTTCTTTGTTCCAAAAATGTATGCCAATTTTCCTTGGATTTTTTAGAATTCCACTTCAGCCAGGCTATCTTTCTTTCGGCTATTGCATTGTCACAGTCTTCAGTCCACCACGGATGCTTCCTTCTTCTAGCGAGAGGGGCGAGTTCATTGGCCGCCTTGACAAGAGTCTGTTTAAGTTGGTCCCAGTTGTTTAGGTCTATGTTGTTCATTTTCTGACATAGTTCTTTACTGTTGTTGAGTCGCTCGACGTCAACTTTTACCATTTTGGAGGTTCTGTGTAATCTAGTGTTTTTAGGCTGGAATCTTATTTTGATCTTTGAGAAGTAGTGGTCTGAGTCCAGATTGGCGCTTCTTAGTAACTTCACGTTTTGAATTTCCTTTTGAGATTTGCGTGAAATGGCCACATGATCTATCTGGAATTCACCCAGATGGGTATTAGGTGAAATCCAAGTCTTCTGCTTCCTTGGCAAGTGTTTGAAGGCTGTAGACTTCATGATCAATCCAAAAGTCCTACACAGATCCACCAATCGTGCTCCGTTGCGGTTGGTTCGCTTATGCGCCGGATAATTGCCCACTATGTTTCTGTATTTTTTCTCTCTTCCCAATTGAGCATTGAAGTCACCAAGCAGTATGACGGTGTGTCTCTCTGGAAGTTTAGAGATAATATCTTCTAAGTCTTCCCAGAATTTATCAGTTCTGTCTGGATTGCGTCTGTTGTCCTGGTTGATTGGGGCATGTACATTGACTATACTGTAGCCCTTGTTTGCGCATTTGACAGAAAGGATGGATACACAACTACTCGGGGAGGTAAAGTCGGTGACTGAATCCAGTATCCTGTGACTGATTATAAATCCTGTACCTAAAGTGGGGTACGTTCTTCATTACCCGCTGACCCACTTTTCCTTTGAGGATTCTGTAGCCTTGGGACTCGAAGGCATGTTCGTCCGTAAATCTGGTTTCCTGTACTGCTGTCAGTATTATGTTGTGTCGTGTTAGTGAATCAGTCACATGTTTCAGTTTTCCCACTTTTAGCAATGAGTTGGCATTAAATGTTGCGATGAAGCTTTGCCGTCTTGGTCTGAGTTTACGTCCGGTGATTTCAGGATGCTCCGACTCATCCTTAAAGCATGTTGGTGCGGACTCCCCAGATTCCGAAGGTCCGATAACGTCATTATAGGTGACGGTGGATTGGTTACCACCTGGGGTAGTGCATTTAGCGAGATTTTCCTTCATGCTTAGTTGAAAAATATTCTTCATGGGACAGTGGCGAGCCACTGTCCAAGATACTACCCAAGTTGTTAGCTTGGGAGGCTTATTATTCGGAGTTGTCACCCCTAGACAGATCGCCTTCTCTACGGCTAAGGAGTCCTGTCCACCTCACTCTTCCCAGGTGCTAGGCTCCTTGCCATTGTTTACCAAAGATGTTTGAGGGATACGTATTATTCTATTACTAGGTCCAGATCTGTTTTAGATTTTTGTTTATTAATAATTTGTAGTAGGTTTATTTTATCAAATGTCAAATTAATTAAATGTCAAATTTAGAAATTCATTTTAAAATATAAATCACTAATTCACTTTGTTTCTACACAATTTTTTTACACTAACACGAATCCAATGTGAACTAATTGTTTTTCACAATAAACTTCTCTTCCTATGAATTTCCACGAGCAAATTTTTGCACATCTAACTTGTTCGGCGGTTGCCTAGCCACAATAGAACTATATTTTTTAGGAAACCATTTTCTGTTGTAATACCTAATTTGAGCTATAGCAATGCTTTTGTCGCTCTTGGGAAATAATTAATTTTAGTACGAGTAAATTCTGAATCACAAATTCAAATTTATGAAAAACCTACAATTATTATATAACTTGTATTTATTTTACAACCGCGTTCGTAAACCTGATGTGAGATGCCAATAATTTTTTTTATAAGTATCTTAGCAGGCAGCACTTGTATAAAGGTCTTAACACAAAAAGCGTTCTGCACACACCAATGCGTTAAATCGATTGCGTATTTAGTTAATTTTCTTAATTTTTTATTTCATAAGGAACTCTTTAAGTTATTTCGATCGAATATGTTGTATCTATTTGTCTTTGGATTATGTTATTGTTCCAATTGTATATTATAATCAGTGTTCCCTCTAAGCTGTGCGCGTGAGCGCGCGCAAATGAATTTTAAACGTAGCGCATCATGAAAAATATTCGCGCGAACAATTTTTTTTTCGTCCAGAAAATAAAATTGCACCTGCATATGAAATCCGTATAAAAAAATTGTAATTGATAATCTATTATTGATATTTAAAATGAAGATATCTTTACGGTCGGTTCGAGAAATAAATAACCACATGGCAAAATACTTCCATATTCCAGAAAGTTGGCGTAATAAAGACTTTGCTTTCATCATTTACGGAATTGGTGGATACTGTTGTAAAACTGAAATAATAAATGAAGTTAAAATGGCACATTTTCATACTTGTTGATAAGAGCACAGACGTTTTAACAACCAAATGTTTAATTTTATATTGTAAGTTTACAAAATCTGATAAATATAAAACTGTTTTCTGTGGGATAATCCAATTAAAGGAATGACATGTCTCTTCTTTTTTTCTCCAATTTGAAATTTTATGAAGATAACATTTGTTATTGGAGTTATTGAAGTTATGTTCACATCCGATGGCGCATCCGTAATGCTTGGAAAACGACAAGGTGTAGCAGAAGTATAAAAAAACTCTATAGCTTTCCAAACTATTAATGAGATCACCTCGCGACATATATTATTATGAATATAATATTATGAATCAATAATTGAATACTTTAATCAAGATACAAGTGATCCAATTTCCAAATTTTGTATGAATTGAAAAAACATTGAATTTCAAATAAATTTAAAACTTTTGACTATAATTTTAGAAAAACTCAGTGCTTTATGTAAAATTTCAACAACAAAACGCCGTGAATTAACACCCATAGATGCTTTTCAATTTGCTCATGCAAAAATTAATAAAATCAAGGACAAATCTTGGAAACATGGCATGGAAGAAAAAAATAAGCGTGCTTTTAAAAACGCTAATGATTTAAATATTCTTAACTATAAAAACAGATAATATGTTAAAAATTATTAATTTCTTATGTAAAAATATGTAAGAAAGGTTTCCAACGGATGAAGTAGAAAATTGGATATAATTTCATGGATGGATTACCATAATTTAATTATAGTCTAGCGGAAATTGAAAAATTGTGTTTAAAATATAATTTTACTTTTATAAATACAATTTTACTACTCTTTCAGATAAATCTGTTATAAGCGAAGAGTATTCACTCCGAGTGCAATAGCACTAGCACCAAAGGTGATACTTTTAAGAACCTTATGACAGATATATGAAAAAATATATTTCCTTAAAATCATTATATATCAACTGAATAGAAAATTTCAAAGTGAGTAAGTGTTTTCTCTGCTGGTTGTAAATATATAAATTGCATTTTGCTAACAGCTTCCGTTCGCGGACAAAGCTAGCGAAATATAATTTACATATTTGTAATTTGCAGCAGAAATGCTTCCAGAAACGTTTTTACATTTTGCTAGAACAAAATCGGTTTTCTTGAATTTGATTCGTTTCCGCAATCTTGAGTTTCCGGTTCCATGGATTTTTTAATTAAAAGCCTCCTAGGAATATGATATACGTTTAATTTTGAGATGCCGAATCGATTGGTGCTAACTAGAAGTGTCTGTGACAAGCCATTCAAAAGTTATGACATCGTGAAATTCGCGGAAAATACGAGAAAATGTATTTCCTGAAAATCATTATTTATCAAGTGAATGGAGGTTTGTCGGAAAGTGTTTTCCATGCTGGTTGTAAATATACACATAGCATCTTGCTAGCCGCTTTTGGATTCCGAAAAAAAACGGAGTACAATTTGTGGTTTTCATTGCTGGCAATAAAAAGTCCCAAAATCCAGAAAGCCAAAGTTATAATCCGACTTTATTTTACAATTTAGTAAAGAGTCTGCAAAGATCAAAATTTTCAGTTAACCGGTAAAAAAATGTATTGAATAGAAGACGATTTAAAATATGCAGTGCGGGGTAAAATCAAATTAAGCAAATAAAAGATTTTGAGGAAATGCTTCAGTATAGTTTGAATAATGAACAATTTTAAGATCAATCCAAATTACTAGATATCGGTGGCACTTTTCTAAAACGAAACAAAGAAATCTATTGCAAGAAAACCATATGCTGATGAGAGTAAAATCATATATGAATGACGGAAATACTGAAAATGTACGTAAAGTCTATTCTACAGATTGGTTAAAACCAAAAGACACGAGAGAGAAGTTATAAAATAAATGATATTAATTAAAAATGTATTCCTTAATTCTAAAAATTTTCAATAATAAGTAATTGTGATTTGTTGTCATTGTTTGTTTGTTTTGTCAAAGGTCAAATGGGTTAATTGAAAAATTTAGACCAAGCAACGTATTTATCAAATTTTCTTATTTTTCATTTGAATGAAAAGGGGAAGCCACAGTAATCAGCTAAATTCTGTCTTCACGAACTAATGATTTGACTTGATTTTACAGAAGTTTTTTCATTGTGTTCCGTTAAAATGTTAGTAGTAAAGTAGTAAGTAGTGTCCGTATGTTTGAGTCAACCTGTATAAGTAGGTAAAAAAAATTCTACAGATATATCTGAAAATGGCATTTTTTCCACGGCTTACCCTACATGAAAGAGACATTTTTTCATTCTAGAGATGAAAATATTTTCACATCTAGAGACGAAAATGAGCATTTTAAATTTATGATTTTCTCGATTAAAACACTAAGCTAACCAAATTTGCATGGACTTATTAATTACATCAATTTCAATGAAATATTTTATGTACAAACGTAAAACGAGCCTGAAACTATTTAAAAAACCGAAATAAAATTAGTACATTTGACTCGAAAAGTATCACCTTCTATGAGAATGCAATATGTTACCATGGAAACGACCAAACCAACAATTAAATTTGTATTGACAGTTCTGACAGTTCGCTTTGAATTGGATTTATTCAAGTCGAAATATGGATTCTACAACCGGAATCAGTAGAAAAAAATGCATGCAAAAAATGTTTTTTTTTTTGGTTCGGAGTGATTGCTAACTCGCTGGCGCTCGTAAGCAAACTCCCACCTCACCAAAAAAAAAACGCCACTTTCATCTCTTGGTGTAAAATATACTATAGCTGAATATTAATTATTAATTATTAGTATTGTATTTTTTTATTATATGCGTTTTTTTAATTGCCGCACATTTTTTTTTATTTTGGAAAAAAACTGCACACACTTAAAAAAGTGCGCACACAAGTCACAAAAATTAAAGGGAACAGTGATTATACTGTATTTTTATCGTGAACTTATAATTATTTCACTATTTCTTTACCACAGATATGCTTAATAATGTACGGCCATATTTTTTTTTAGCTCAAATAAGGAAAACAAACAACGAACGAACACCGTTAAAAAAGCAAACACATTATTGAATAGGACGGTTGCGACCGTTACTACGTGGTAATCCATGCTTACACTGAATTGTTAAATTCACTTTGTTTTAACCACACTTATTATATAATAGTTTATTTTCTAACTAGGGTAACCCCCCGTTTGGGATCCAGGGGTCATAAAAAAAAGGAATCAAAAATTAAGAATTTGCTGTTACTGTTGTCTCCGATGGTGTGGATTCGTCATAAGAACTCTCCTCAATCTCCGATATCACTATAGATTTTACACCGATTTTAAAACGTTTTCTTTTATTTTTATTATTATTTTGTAATGATAAAAAAAATTACATTTCACGTCACTTTTTTAATATCGCGGTCTTGATTGTGTTCATTTTATTTGTATTTATTTGATTATTTTAATGTAACCTAGAGAGTTATAGAATATTGTGTGCGTGCGTTTTCCAGGTTATGTGGAAATACAACGAGATGTGACGTTTTTCGTATTAAATAGTCTACGTCAAGAAGTACTTTTTGTGCATGAGTAATAAAAATATATTTTCGAGTTTCGACGGGTTAAGATCATTTTCAAGTTCACACTTCTTGAAAATGACACCCGTCGAAACTCGAGTCGTGTTAAATATTTAAATTTATATAACTGTGACTAATAAGTTATATAATATTTTTACATATTAAGTGTGGTTAAAACATAGTGAATTTATCAATTCAGGGTAATCAAATATTGTATTTTGAAAAAATTGTTGTACTCAAACCTCTAATAAGGGAGAAACATACATAGTGTTTTTAAAAGAGTGTCAATGAGTCATCAAACTTTAATTTCCAAATACAAATATACCGCTTCATACTTATACTAGACTTTACTAATATCTGCACCTAGATTTCATAATCTGAAGTTTTATGGTGTCAAAACCTTTAGCATAGCTCTTTTATGATGGTATTTTATTCAATTACGTCACCAAAGCTCCTTTAAAAACACCCTGTAAACGCAAATCCCAGAAAAAATTTCGCTTTACCTAGGTTAACGATTAAAAATCGTATACTGTCGATCCAGGGGTCGAGATAAAATTTTAGACAAAATGGGGTTCGCCAATGGAAAAATATTGCGCACCACTGGTCTAATCTACTCATGTATGGTCTTGTCAATTCCATTTTTGATGGAAAATTTATTTATTATGGAAATAATCGTTAGCTTGAAACCAGTTAAATATAAAACAAACAAGAATAATTCTAGAAAAAAATTGTGGCGTATTTTTTACTTAGGCAGATAATTTATTTTATCTATTTTGAGTCTATAATGAAGTAATAAAAGCACTCATAAGGGTTCGCTTATGGATCGCGGAGTGCAATACAATTTTCTCAATATGTATCGGCGATTTTTTTATTTAGAAATGGCATTTTAATAATTAATTTAAAATAATTTGCTTATATATATATATATATATATATATATATATATATATATATATATATATATATATACAAGGACCGGCCACAAGGACAGGCCAACAAGGACCACACAAATATCTAGATCCAGTTTCCTTCTTTCTCCTTTCCTTCTTGAGATTCTTCTTCTCCGCGAAAAGAAATTTGAGGCAAAACATTTTTTTCGGTACTCTATTCGGTTTAGACAATCTTCTTCAGTAATTTTGAATTTTTTCATAAGTTGTTTTATTAAAATAAATTCCTTTTTCCAAGAATAAACTAAAATACAATAAAAAGGATAAATCTACAATAATTATAAATAGTTAAATGATATTAGTCATATATAAAAATACAATTACTTGCTTGAAAGAAATAAATTTGTTACATTAAATATATTTTTTCTTATTAAACAGGAAAAAAATTGTATGGTCGTAGATAAAATAATGTACCTGGTTATGCCATTAATATTGAGTGGTCTGTTTTCAATCTTTTTATTGGTAAAGTTGATGTATGTCGACTTTGCTTCATTAAGTTTGATTCGCAATTTACGAGTCCAGGTGGCCATATTTACTGCCAGTTGCAGTATCTCTAATGATTGCTCTACAGTTTTTCCAGTTGCCATCAGTGCAGTGTCATCCGCAAAGGTGGCAGTTATCATGTGATCAGTATTAGGTGTATCGTTTGTATAAAGTAGATATAACACCGGGCCCATTACGCTTCCCCGAGGGACACCAGCACCGATGTTCCCAAGATCGGAGAACGCGTGCTCGTGTTTAATGCGAAATTTTCTTTCGGATAAGTAAGATTTTAATAATTTGTAGTATGGGTGAGGCAGAATGGATTTGAGTTTGTGCAATAGGCCTTCATGCCATACCCGATCAAACGCCTGTGCGACGTCGCGGAACACTGTAGAGCAAACATTTTTATCTTCTAACTATTTCTCGATGACGTTGGTAGTTCTATGAACTTGTTCAATTCTTGAGTAGTTGGTTCGAAATCCAAACTGATGGGCCGGAACCAGCACATATATGTCTATAATTAGCTTGAGACGTTTCATAATCAGCTTCTCAAAGAGTTTGGACATAATCGGAAGTAATGCGATTGGCCGATACGACTCCGCATTGTTGTGATTCTTGCCAGGTTTTGGTAGCACAATTATTTCCGATACCTTCCACGCGGTTGGTATATGCTTTAGGCGAATTGCGGCATTGAATATATTAGTGAGCTTGACCAAGGCTTTTCTCTGTATTTTTTTGAGGATTGCACCGGCAATTAGGTCGAACCCGGGTGCTTTCTTTGGGTTTAGATACGTGCGAATTTTTTTGGCAACCTCTTTGGGTGTTACTGGTGGGATTGTGTTTTCGTAGTTGTTTGTTGGGAGTCTTGGAAGTTCATCCGATCCCGGGTTGGGAAGAAATCTGCTTTCCAAATGCTCTGCAAAAGTGTCTGCTTTATCTCTGCTGTTACGAGCCCACATGCCGTTTGATTTGCGAATCGGGGGTATTTGGATGATCGGTCGCTTCAGGTACTTTATTGCCTTCCACAGACGATATTCTGTGGTATTGTCAGCGGTTAGTCCCGAAAGGAAGTTGTTGATAGAGTTGTTTTTTCGTGTTTTAAACTCCCTTGTCAATTGTTTCGTTATTCTATTTAGGTTGGTTTTGTCTTGCGGTACTAGTGTTTGATGCCAACGTCTTCTAAGTCTGCGTTTTAAGGTGATCAGGTCTTTTATTTCTTTAAGTAAGTTGAGAACCTTGAGTTTTCGCTTTATAGTAGGCGTACTTTTCCAAGCTGCGTCATGAATAGCCGTAGTGAATTGATGCACTTCATTTTCTGACTGTTCGATTGTTTTAAGTGGTACATGCAAGTTTATGGTTCTTTCCAGAAGATGGTTGAAGTAGGTGTCGTGGTCACAAGCACTGGGTTCTGATTTATAGTTATAATGGTGTTGCTGATTGTTAGCACGATTGGAGAGTGGTCTGAGTTGAGATCAAAGCCTTCGTCAACCTTAATGTAATTTGCTGCGAAAAAATCTATCAGGTCTGGTGTTTTATTATAGTCCGTTGGCCAGTACGTAGGTTTGCCAGTGGAAGCAAACTCGCATCCGTAGTCCTTAGCACCCTGGTACAGTTGGCGGCCTTTTGGTGTGATTAGTCGTGATCTCCAGTGCGTGTGCTTCGCATTGAAGTCGCCGCCAATTATGAATCTACCCTTTAGCTTCTCGAAGAATTCAGTATATTTATCCGCGTATATGTTATACGGGGGACAGTAGATTACGCTCACAGTGAGTGTTTGTTCTGCTGTCATTAATGTTATTGTTGTTGCTTGAATATCACAAGCTGCATATTTCTCTTCGTGATGTTTTAGACTATCTTTGATTAAGATCGCGCTGCCACCACGTGCCGTGTTTGCAGGATGGACTGTGTGATAGGTTTATAACATCGGAATTTGATGTGAGATTCATTTGTTAAGTGGGTTTCTGCTATCAGGCATATGTCGATGTTCTTGGTGCTTAAGATTACTTGCAGTTCGTCCTTATGTTGCAGCAATTCATTAGCATTCCATTCCATAATGCGTATAAAGTTGCACATTATGATCTTTTTTCTAGATTGTCGAGTCGCTGCAATATTTGCTGCAACATCGATTCTATCAAATTCGGCTGGTTTATCGTTTGATTCTTAACTATGGCTTGGCTATAAGTTGGCTGTGGAGCTTGATCTTCATCTGTTTTTTGTTCCGTTCGTTTGTTGGACTGCAAGTTTGTTGGATTGCTTGCTCTCTATTCACATTTGTTGTTTATTGAGTTCGAGTCTCTCATTTAGTTTTGGTGGAACGGGTTCTGAGTTTGAATAACTCTTTGAATACGAGACAGCCTCGATAATTTGCAGGATGGTTATCTCCGCAGTGTATGCGTTTTGGAGGATCTTTCGGATCTTTTGTGCAGTCTTGTGTGGCGTGTCCTTTGGCGCACTTGAGGCACCGTGGCGCTTTATTGCAATAATTATATGTGTGACCATAGTCTTGACAGCGTTTACACTGAAGTATGAATTTGTTGGTTCTCAGTGGTTCTACTTGTACTTTGCAGTTAAGAATAGTATCAATGTTATAAATTTTATCAACCGCTGTTTCTCGGTCGAAGGACACAATAAACATGTCCCTCGGAAATTCAGCTTGGAGTCCTTTTGATAATCGATCTTGCTTCAGTTCTGCCGTAAGCCACTTTCGTTTGTTTGTGGCATTTTTTGTTTTAAATCCTCGTTGGTTTAGGTGATGTATGATATCGATTGGGTTATTACAATGATGAAGGTCTTTGATCATTACCTTTATGGCTCTTGTCTGTTTATCTTCAAACGAGTACCACTGAGCGTTTTTTGGTTCATTATTTCCGAGATTGCGCGGTATGTATCTGAATCGGTTGGATTAACTTTAAAGTTGTTATTTTTTAAAGTCTTAATCTGGTAGCATTCTGTATTAGTTCCTGCGTTGGTTAGGGCATTGGTCATTTCCGGCAAGTCTTTAACATTTTCTACTATTATCGGTGGAGGTTTGTGTTTAGTTTTACGATGTTCATGTGTTCGAGATGTCGTTGGCTCGCTTTCGGATGTAGCGCCAGATACCCCAACTATTTGTGTAGGTCGGATATTTCCCGAGTGCTACTATCGTGTGCTTGCCGAGTGCTACTATCATTTTCTTGCTATGTTTCACGCGAATCCATTCTGTTTCTCGGGCGAGTTGTTTCTCGTCTGTTTCATAATTAATAGCAGCCCGTTTATTTTCTGTTTGGAGTACTGGGTTCTGATTACTTATAATATTTATCTGTGCTTTTAGGGCAAGAATTTTATTTTTTAGTATGTTAATCGTCTTTTCTTGTTGTTTTTCATATCTTCTGATTGTTGCAGTGCATTATACAATGCTTGCTCGTTTGGAGACATCTGAGCAATTTCGGTAAGAGGGTTTTGTAGTATTGGCTGCTGCACTTTTTGTTGTGTTGTTAGCTTTTTTTTCAATGTTTAGTTGTTGGTCAGGTTCGCTGTAGTTAGGTTCAGTTAAAGAGTAACTCCTACCTCTCATTGGTGATCTTTCCATCTTTTTACTTTTTTGGAATGGTTTCTCCATTATATTGCTGTAGTTTGTGCATGTAGTATGCGCTCAGTACGGTTCTGCCTCGTCGAGACAGATTCGACGAGCGCGACGGCGCGCAGCTCTTATCGTTAACCTATTTCGGTTTGTTTATGCTCGATTTACGCTTGTAGATGTGGTTTTCGAAACGGATCTTCGTGCCACCGTTCACTTTATTGCACTAGTTTTTACATTGTGTAGTGATAAAATTTAGTAGATAGTAATAAATGTGATTTAATTAATAAATATTACTGGAGCACTGATATGATGACTTTACACACGAACAGGGGTGTAAGAGATTTTGATGTGACAGTATTTACGACAAAATTTAAAGATTACGAACTTTTGACTGAATAGCGAAATGATTATCTCATCATAGACTATTTGGTTTAGAAAATAGCGATCCAAAATTTGCCCTTGATTTCCGGATGTTAACTAGATTAGCCAGTTTGCTTGCCAGTATTGACCTACGGCACTGAAACTTTGGAAGAATTAGCAGCGCATCCGCAGAAAAGCTCCAAATTGCACAACGCAAGATGGAAAGATCGATCTTCAGCCTATGTGACGCTATGTGACCATATCAAAAATGAGGACATAAGCCCAGCAAGAGTTTTATTACTCACAATTCTGATTACAATGCCAATACATTTAATAGCTTATTATGGCGAAACGATTTCTGTTTTTTCTATTAAAAGTTAACGGCCCAATTTTTCTCCTCCCCGTTAGAAGTACGGCTTCAGTTTTCTCTGGAGCTAAACTTAGTTTCCTAGGTCTCCTACCACCTGGTCTATTGCCATAATTCCCAGTTCATTTTTACCAGTGACTACGAGTGGTAAGTCGTGGGCAAACCTAAGTATCTATTTTCGAATTTTTATCAAATAAATAGAACAAGGAAAATTATTTTTTTTAACTTATATAAAATAACAAAAAACGATATGAAAATCAAAGTCAAAATAAAAGAAAAAATTTAGGATCACAAATTACTTATACAAAATAACGAAAATTCAAACAAAAATTTCAAATAGTATTTCTCTTTATATAACGTACTTTAATTTCTCCCAAGAAAATAGGATTTAAAAAAACTTAAAATATCCACTGAACGGTGGCTAAGTTTTGTTCTTATTTTGGACACAATATTACCAGAAATTGAAAATACTCGTTCACTAGCTACTGAGCTTGGTTTTATAGTTTCCAGGGCATCAAATAAGAAATCTAAATTTTTGGTTCTTTTATTCGTTGCCTTAAATAACGAAAAATCAGCTTTTAGTGTCTTTGGATTTATATGTTTTTCTTCGGGGTCTTCAACAATTTTATGAATTGATTTTTTCATGGCTTCCTTTAAAAAAGCACAATGATGAGTAGCTTCTTCGACTTGCTCTTCATCAGAATCACATTTTGTTTCGACATAAGAATTTAGAAATAGTCTAGGCAATATCTTTCCAGATAACCTAATAATTTCCTTTCCTTGCTGAACTGGAAATATTGTATGTATTTTGTAAATACAGCAAAAGAGTTGCTAATTATACCTATCTTCTTTCTTGAATTCGTTCTTCCAAAGCATAAAATAATTTCAAACTTATTTCAGTGCTGAAGGCTTAGGGCGACGAGGTGCCAATTTATTAACAAGTGAAGATATCTTAAATTTCTGTTAAATAATAAAAAAAAAATCTTCACTTGTTAATAAATTGGCATCTCGTCGCCCTAAGCCTTCAGCTGCTATACGAATCGGTCCCAAGACTTTATGAAAAGTTTATCCAAAAGTTTAGCATATCGAGCTTCGTTAAACATATAAGAAGAACCAATATCATTCAATGCTAAAACAATACATTAAACATGTGCACTAACATAAAATTAGTCGGTTAGGCACGTCTTTTCCAGGTGGGCATGGCACAATGCACAAGCATGGCACAACGCAACTTGCAATATTATAAAAATATGTATGCTGCCCATTGCATAAAATATGCAAATCAAATAAGTTATGTAAAAATAGATTTTTACGAAATTTGATTTCTTTGAAACCGGTTTTCTTAATTTAAAAACCGGTTTTTAACAAAACCGGTAACAAATTTATTTTAAAAACAGTTTTTTTTTAAACCGGGTTTGAAAAACCGTCAAAAAATATTGAGAACCCACTGGTAACTATGCTATCAGCTACCCTTCTACTGGCCTCTAGTTTGATTGAGCGGTTGCGACAAGTGCGTTTTCAGAATCATCATTCTGAAAAGATACGGCTGAAATTTTCTCTCGGAAACTTTCTTCAGATGGAGTAGGGGTACTGGTTGTAGGATTTGAGCTACAGAGAAGAATTTCGTTAGTGTTGTCTACTTAGTAAGTTTGTTCCTTGATTAATTATATGATTGTGGGCCAAAAATGCCACGGCGTTATAAAAGGTTGTTCATTTGACGTTATACTAACGGTTCAATATATTTAATTTAGCCAATATTAATATAGCCATATTTATATCTGAGGAAACACCAGCTAACCGATTTACTGTGAATTTCTTTTGTATTTCTTCCATTCTCGACATATTACAATAATTTACAATATCTTCCACATTATCTGCTTCAACCTGCTTTAATGCCTGTGGGTTCTCAGTGTGAAAAATTAGGAAAGGTTTTAACTAGAACCCAGTGTTCACTTCTTTCCAACAGCAATGTGTTGCTGTCTTTAAAAACCTTGAAACTGACATTACCTTAGAATCTCTATGTATGTTGCAAGTGCATTAACCTTGTTAGCTAGTAATCATGCAGACTTACAATACCTATGAAAAAAACTAAATTACCGCTGCACTGAATATGGATTTAAAATAAACCTCAAAAAGACCATGTGGATGGTAATTCCTAAATCTAGATAACATCAAATTCAGAACCTAAGAATCGCAACACCAACGTTGAAAACGTGCAAAACTATAAATATCTTGATGCGTAGTTTGTACAAACTGGAGAGCAAAGCGGAGAAATACGAACCAGAATCAAAATTGTCAGAGTATCTTTATGAAAATGTAGAGAGTATTTGCCAGCCGTAATATCAATCTTGTTCATGTATTTCCCGTCTTACTTTATGGGGTATAAACCGGGACCTTTAAAAAGAACCATTTGGATAAATTGCAAGCATTTGAGTTGTGGTGCTATCGCAGGATGTGGCGTATAGCTTGGACACAGAGGGTCACTAATGAAGAAGTTCTGACCAAAATGTAAAAAAAGAAAGCGAGATTATATGCACCGATAAGAAGAGAAAACTAGAATACTTGGGACACATCATGAGGGGATACACGAGCTGCTACACCGCTCAATGCAAGGGAAAATGAAATGAACAAGGAATTTTAGTAGACATAGAATATCGGTTAAGGTATCTAACGGAATGGTTTGATAGATCTTGTACTAAACTTTTCCGAACTTCCGCCAACAAAATTCCAATAGCTAGGGTAATAGCTAGCCTCCGATAGGAGAAAGACATACTTAAAGAAGAAATATGTTACAATTGACAAGATATTTTTTTCTTTCAAAATCCGCTAGCATCAACATCTGAAGATCTGTTCTGCGTTTGTTAACTGCTGCTCTTACGAATTCTCTCAAATTATATATTGTGTAAACAAATTTTTCCACTGCTTCCGAAACTGCTTTGTTCTATTCTTAAACGTGATCGTTTTATGACAAAATAACTAAAGCGAACCATAGATCTGGTCATTAAGCAGGTAGCTCGTAAAGCGCGGAGTAAGTGTAAATAAGTTATTAAAATCGCAGAAATTAGTTTATGACTTTAATAAATTCATCTCATAAAATCAAAATATGAGGCTCTTTTAACATGTGTAAATCAAAATTACTTCAAATTTAATAATACATACTATCAGCAAACATCAGGTCTAGCAATGGGATCACCATGAAGCCCGCCTCCTTATAGCCAATCTATCCATGTCAACTATCGAAGAAAAAATTTTGAATCTAAGTTTCTCCAAAAAAACATATTTCATTTTGATATGTAGATGACGTAATCGCGTTTTGCAGTGGTACAGTGCGTCAACTAGACTAATCTCTAAATCTAATAAACAACATTCATCCCAAAATTAAATTCAACGAAGTAGCAACGAAGTAGTAACCGACAACAACTAAACTTCTTAGACCTTCCTCTGTTTAAACAACAAAATAGTACTTTAAATCGATAAACCTTCAAAAAATATCAGCTAAATATGATAAACCGGTCAATCACATTTAATCTAAAAAACACTTTCCGAATTCAAATTTTGAAGTCTATAAAAAAGTTTACTTTTATGATCACTTCCCATGTCTTGGCACACAATTGCAAACATTCTGGTGTTTAAAGCTCGACTCTTAATAAAATTTACAATCTTAAGAGATTGATCCAAAACAGTCTTAAATTTTTCGGGGATTTTTTTGTTACGAAAGCTTCACGATGAATACTGCAATGGGTAAAGTTAGCTTCAGGGGCAACTGTTTTTATTTGAGATAAAACACCAGTTAAAACTCCATCAGTAATCAGACACCATAATACATTTTTTCCAAGAAATATTATTTTCTGACATAAAGTTATCAATTAGCCTGAATATTTCTTTCGTAGTAGTTCTCCGAGAAAGTGGTTCGCAAAATAAAATATCATCATTTATTTTTTCTTCCGCCTCGAACCGAATGTACACCAACAATTGAGCAAAGTTCCTTATGTCTGTACTTTCATCTAATTGTAGTGCAAAATAGGAACTTTGGTTTATTTTACAAATAAGAATCTGTTTTATATTATCTGCCATTTCTTCAATACGTCTTCTTACAGAGTCATTTGATAAAGGAATATTAACAAGTTTACTAGCTGTATTTTCATGAAATAATGTTAAAACAATATCTTTAGCAGCTAGTAAAATTTTCTAAATATTACTATAATTTTCTCCAATAGTATGAGCACTAGCAGTTTTGGCAATTCTTAAATTTTCAAGATAACTTGCGTGCAAGCACTTGTCATTAACACTAACAAAACCTTTCATTACCTGTTTACGAGATTTTAGTTCTATTAATTTCGCCTTAAAATAGTCAACAGATTTATTTTTCAAATGTAGACGCTTGGATTCAAAATGTCTCCTAAGTAAAGATGGTTTCATACTTTAATAGGCATGATGACAGTAATCAAGATTCACAAAAATATTGTGTTTATTTAATGTGATGGAAATAATAGATTTTGAAAAATTATATTTTCATAATATTTTTCATAATTTCATAGTATTTATTTTCATATTCAGTACAAGATTGATAATATTTTTATTAGAACAAAACTATAAAATGCAGCAGTCCGCCTTGATAAGTTGAACACCAATCTGAGTGAATTACGTCACGCGTAAGTGAACCTAGTAGGAGCTTCGACGATCTCTGCATTTTTTAATTGTTGTTACCAGCGTTTATAAAGTATTTAGTGATTTCCATTGATCAGTTGCTTAGTTTTGTATTCTCAAAACATGGAACAAAGTAACTAGGCACATAGCTCTAATTTGCCTAGAGTTGTTTTGTTGATGTTGGGGGAGTTTTTGGCATCATAGACTTTTGTCAGTAGAGTTTAGAAATGTCAAAACTACAATGTAAGTATAATATTAATATTTAAAACAATAATTTAAAAGTTAAAAAACCATATAATCAGTTTTAATAAAAAGCACTTCTTGATAGATTGATATTAGAGGTTATGTTACTAAAATATTGTTTTTATTAACTATAACAGATTCTTTCATATTGATTTCCTTGTTTAGATCCTCCAGGCCTTCTTCGTTCAGCTTAAACGTGATGGAAATCTGTGCATAATAAAAGCTAGAATCTGCCCAGAACACAAGGTCCATGCACAATTATATAAAGTTACATTAATAGTCGAGGAAGTGGATGCATAATAGAAATAAAGTGTCCAGTAAGTGTAAAGTGACCACATTTTCATTTAGACAAAGCGGGACAAATGGAATGAATTGAGAATTATAATTTACTTATGAAAGCAGAACAATAATGCAAAAAAATATATTTCATCGAATCACCCACCAAAATGAACGCTCTAATATATTATTGTATGTGAAGGATGCAATTTTTATAATCTTGGGTAAATGTAACCAAATCGTGCGTAAAAATCCAATGTAAATCGAATGGCGTTTCATTATTAAACGATATCTGTTTGTTATTACTATGGCATCAACTTGCATTACTAAACAAAAAACATAGACTTAGTGAAAATAAATTTTCTGACGTACACTCATTGCGATTACATAAAACTCGCACTTCATGCATAAAAGCCCTTCTTCACACACTTGTATCATAATTTCGTATCATAATTCATGTCAAACAACCACATATAAATATAAAGCATAAATATTAACATGAGTCTAAAATTAAATAAGCATAGATATAAATAGAACATGAGTCAGTATTTTTATTATATTTTTCATCATTTTTATAATTCATTATTGGTAACTATAAAAATATTTGTAAAAAAAAATAATTTGAAAATTATGATTTTTAATTATTTAAATTTTTTTATTTACAAAAAAAATATGATTTTCTTTCAAGCTCAAATTTTTGATCCGAAAGAATACTCGGATCATTTATTAAAATGTCGTGAAATTTCTCACATGAATTGGTCAAATTATATTTTACGCTTAATATAGATTTTAAAGTTTAATGTTCAGCTGTCATTGTTTAGTTGTCCATATTTTGTTGATACTAGAAAAAACCCTTTACGTTGCTGCATTTGTTCGTGGAAGGGAGAGCGCGTATTCTACCATTTTCAAAATATTTTGATAAACTTAATGACGTCGGAACAAAGCCTGAATATATAAATATATTCAACCTTTCCGCAGCTCTATAACAGTAATGAATCTTTTTACCTTCGTGGCACTCAACAAAAACCAGAAAAATAACATTGCTTTCAAGATCATATCTTTCCGATACCTTAAGTGGATAGCCAGCCAACTGCATATGCGTTTCGAGATTTATCTTTCATCAGTTCAGCTTTGCTTTTATGAACAACAATTTGTAATTCATTCACTTGTTGTTTATAAATGCTAAGCTGTAGTGATGGGAGATAAATTAAACCATTAAACGACTGGATTTTCTCAATGAACTATGATTTTTTTATAATAACTGCTTGGAATATTTTGAAGAATGGACAGTTTAATTGGAGGATATTAAAAAAATTCATTGGGTGACACTAAAAAAAGGAGATTTTATGGGAATATGTAAAAAAATCTTATTTTATATATTACAGTATATTAAAATAAGAAACGCAGATATTTTCTAAAAAGCGAAACATTTTTGAACCCGGGACGCGGGACTGTCCTCCGAAAGCGGGACTGTCCCGCCAAAATCGCGACGTGTCACGTGTCACGTGTCGACGGTCACTTTAAGTAAGTTTCAAGACTGAAAAATTATATAGAAAATGGGAAACCGACCCGAAAGTATTATGTGCAGATGCAGCTACAAATGTATTTGACAGGTCTACGAAAAGGTTACTTCTGTGTAGCTGATTGTAACTATAGTAAAAAATATGTAATATATATGTATCAGGTTTGATTAACGTTTTAGTCTCTTCATGGAAAGATAATTTGTACCCATTATTGTGTCAAAGTGTTTTTTAATTTGTAGGTAAATAAAATGGCTATATATATATATATATATATATATATATATATTATATATATATATATATATATATATATATATATATATATATATATTATATATATATATATATATATATATATATATATATATATAAAATATATTTTTACATTAATGATAGTAGAATTGTAGTTTTATTTAATTAAAGAATCTTGTTAATTTATTAAACCACAGGTCATGGTAATAACATCATCAAGTACTTTGACTAGATTATGATTTACACATGCATATGGCTTTAGCATACTAAATTCTCTCAAGCGACGAATGACTCTCTCAACATGTAATATGTTTCTTAAACTCGAAATTTCTTTAGTTTCCCTTGCCTCAGTTTTTGATAGTTTAGTCCCAGTTGTTAAACTAGTTGGAAGTCGCACTAGTTTCACTCCATGCTGTAGAAAATATGTCTCTACATGCTTGAATCCCCTGCCATCACACACATACCTGACTGCAAACCTTTTACAAAATCACATTCAATCAAACATGTGTCTGTAATTCTTCTTCCATAACCTGGCAATACATAATTAACTAAACCGTTCGCTGTACAGGATATAGGATATTTTACGGTGTTTGCCTTTGTGTATTCTGACCATGACATTGATTGATTCAAGGCTTTCGAAGGCTTTTGATTCTCAATCTCTAGTCAGTCAATGATGCAACTTACGTTATAATATTTATGCGTAAATGCCATGGGTAAATTTTTTTTATGGAATCTGTATTTAATTTTACCATAAAAGGACGCATTACACTAGATAACAAAGGAATATCTTTTAAAAATGGTTTGCTATTTAACACGCAAAACAGCCGATTTCTTTCTATGGCTCCCTAATGTTTTCGGTCCTTTTAGTTACAACTGACGTCACAAGCAGACGCCATGATACCAGCGATCGTTTTCGAGCTCATTTTAAACACTGAATTTCATTTGCTTTTTTTTTAATAAAATTTCGTTCCCTGCTGAAATAATATATATTTTGGTAAATAGTAGGTTTTTTTATAGATTATAGAACACTTTTTCAAAATCATGACCATTCATCATGCCCATTCGCAACAAATAACGCACTGAGGTTGAGGGTCCATTTCATTTTCATTCCAAGTGAAGCCAAATGCTAAATAACTTGAATCATACTTTCTGGTAACTTTTCGTTTCTTTTTAGAATTATTACTACTGGTAGTAGTAGTTTGTTTCTGTGAATCTATTTCCGGTGCATTATCAAGTTTCCGCTTACTCAGTCCTAGCCACTTATCCATTTTCTGTATTTAAAATTTTTCTTATTTAATCTTAAATAAATTTTTCGTTTTCTTTTTTTCCTAAATTTAACGGAGTAATGTAAGTTTAAAAAGCGAATGTATAATATAAGTTTACATATTACTTATATTATACATTCGCTTTTTAAACTTACATTACTCCGTTAAATTTAGGCGAGCGTCGTAAATGTAACATGCAAAGATATGCATTCGTTTATAACTTATGACTGCAGACGCAGACTACACTGCTTTGTTCATCCGCGCATGGTCAATAAATCGCGCAGCGAGAGGTTTTTTCTCGGGCACCGCGCCGCGGTGAGTAGGAAATAATAATAAAGTTATGGAAAGGGCCTTATATTTTGTTATATTTTGCGTACCACCTTGTGTTCTTTAATGTACCACCAGTGGTACATGTACCACAGGTTGAGAACCGCTGTCCTAGAGTCATTAGAAATTTTGACACAAAGCCGTAACCCATCCATTAATCTCCTGGATGATCAAACCGACCTAATCATTTCGCAACTTTTTAATCTAGCTCAATCGTCTCCAGGTAATTCTCTTATTGCAAGAAGCCACCTCCACCCGACCCAAAACCCCGTATATGGTATATAATATTTTTACATAATATAAGTATGGCTAAAACATAGTGCATTTATCAATTCAGTGAATATATGGATTATCATGTAATAACGGCCGCAACCATCCTATTCATTAAACAAATTCAATAGAATTGAATAAGCACGAGCAATACAAATCAATTTTACATTAATTCAAATCCTTTCCAGGAAAATAGTATTATAGAATTTTTACATGTTCAATCAAACAGAATTGAAAATTATATTGATTACATGAAATCTTTACAATTCTAATCCAGGAAGATTTCGTTTATTTTCGTAGAATAATTACAATTTCCTACGATAAAAACGGTTTTTCAATAAAGACGACAATAAAGGTTATAAGATGTTGTGACTGCAACTATATTAAGTAAATAATAGATATTAGATGTTATATATTAGTAGTGTCAAATTATATTAAATATATTTGTTTTTAATATATGTTGAAATGTCATCAAATACATTTTTGGTAACTATTAAAATAATTTATAAAAGTAATCTCTTTTGTGAATACTCAACCTGCTCTAAGGTTACTAGACATACTAGGCATGCGGATCTATTCTTTAGCTATCACGTAGCTCATGGTAGATGTTAAAAAGTAAATGTTAACGTTAGTCTTAACGGCAATACGCTCCAATGGTGTTCTGTAAGCCGATACACAAATTCGATACATTTATATAAAATTTTGGAATAGCCTCGTTTGTTTGTTAAAGTGTCCTGTTGCCATATGTTTTTTTTTTCTAAATACTAATCCGAGACGCAAGTCATTACCTATGTTTTCGACTGATTTAGCTATTAAAACTACTGCTATTTGTAGTGGTCTTAAACTATTATATTCAACCATTATTAATAAGTTTGCAAGTTTACATAAATTGAAATATTTAACCCTTAACCACCTGCCATACATCTCAGGTGAGAAAACTACTGCTACTTTGGGTCTGAGAGACGTATTTCAGGTGGTTAGGTGTTAATAATCGAATTTACGACGGCATGTGAGTTGCAACATTAATTTAAGCTTCCAATCAAGAAAAGGCAAAGGCGAGCTCAACAAAATTTTGAGGCCACAATAGAGCAATTATACCACTATAGTAATTACCTTGCTAATACAATTAATAATTTGGTGTACACTGAGAGGCAAAATGATAACGCTGGGATTTAGTCCGAGAGGCCAAATGAAAATATTACAATATTGTAAGAGGCTATTACAAAATTGGCAGCAGCAGTAGAAGGAACCATTGAAGGAACTTTTATTAAATTGTAATTATTTATTTCTTCTTCTTCTAAGGGTGCCTTCTCCTAACGGAGGTTGGTTATCATAATGGCAATTCTTATTTTAGACACTAGGACTCTAAACAGGTCTATAGAGAAGTAATCAAACCACTCCCTCAAATTCTGGAGCCAGGAGATCCGTCGTCTTCACGGACTCCTCTTTCCTGATATTTTCCCTGCATAATGAATTGTAGTAATTCATAACGATCTCCTCGCATGACGTGGCCCAGATATTGTAGTTTTCTGATTTTTATTGTTTTAATGCGTTCTCGTTCTTTATTCATCTGGGTTAATACTGCTTCATTTGTTTTCCTCTCGGTCCATGCTATTCTTAACATATGTCGGTACACTGTTTATACACTACAGTTCGGTACACTATAGTTCGAACGCTTGGATTTTATCCGTATCTTGTTTTTTGAGCGTCCATGCCTCCATTACATATAGAAGGGTTGTGAAGACATAACACGAGTCTGATTCTGATTTTCATGTTTAGGTCTCTGTTGGTTACAAGATTTTTCATTTTCATGAACGCTGTTCTCGCCATCTCTATTCGGCAACTTATCTCTTGTGTTTGATTTTATTTTCATTTATTATGGTTCACAGGTATTTATAAGAGCTTACTTTTCTATATTGATGTTGTTAAATTCTTAAATTCGCTATAATTGGTCTTTTAGAAACAATAAGGAATTTCGTTTTTTTGATGTTTATTTTTAAGTCGTAGTTTTGGCTGACGGTGTTTAAACGTTCTATGATTCGTTGTAGGTCTGTGATATTATAAGCAATCATTATGGTGTCGTCGGAATATTGTTTATAGGTTTGCCGTTGATTGTTATGTCAGCTGTTTTATCCTCTAAGGTTTCTTCGAAGATAGCTTCGGAGTATAAGTTAAATAACAGGGGCGATAGCACGCACCCCTGTCTTACTCCTTTTTGTATTTCGATATCTTCTGTTGTTTCATTTTCCATATTAATTACCGCGCTTTGGTTCCAATATAAGTTTTGTATGATTCGGACATCGTAATCATCAATTCCTCTACTTCTAAGTATCTGGATTAGTCGTTCATGTTTGACTGTATCGAACGCTTTCTCGTAGTCAACTAGGCACATGAATACGTCTTTGTTCATGTCTAAACATCTTTGTAATAGGAGATTTATTCCAAACAGCCCGTCTCTAGTTCCTAGACCGTTAGTAAATCCGAATTACGTGTTGCCAATTTCTCTTTCTGATTTTGTACTTATTCGTTTGTGTATAATTTTTAAGAAGATTTTAAGTGTATGGCTCATGAGGCTTATAGACCTGTATTCAGAGCAGTCCTTCGCATTATGTTTTTTCGGCATTACTATGAATGTTGATTTCAGCCATTCTCGAGGTATTTTGCCTGTTGTATATATCTTGTTGAATAGATCAATCTGTTGTTGTAAGTTGTCTTCTTCGATTAATTTGATGATTCCGGTAAAACACTCATCTGGTCCAGCTGCTTTACCGTTTTTCGCGTTCTTAATTGCGTATATAACCTCTTCTCTAGTTATTTTTAATGCGGATGTTTCGGTATTTATATCTTGAGCCTCCGCTCTGTTGGATCTGAAAAGTTCTTTTAAATATTCTTCCCATCTCTTTATTTTCAGTTTGGATTCCAGGATGATGTTACCATTTTTGTCTTTCAATAGGCCTCCTTGCCTCTCTTTCCCAAGTCCTGTAAGCTCTTTGATTTTCTTGTGCAAGTTGAATGTATCGTAGTTTGCCTGAAGTGCTTCTATTTCATTGCACCTATCCGTCATGTATTTCTCCTTTGCTTCTCTGATTCTTCTTCTAATCAGTGCATGTATTTCTTTGTATTTTGAAATATAGTTGTTTTTATGTTTGCGGCGTGTGTCCATTAGTCCGAGTATTTCTGGTGTCATCCATTCTTGCTTTTTCTTTACTTATAAATCGTCTGATATTAAGTTTGTCATTTGCTTTGTGCATTAGTGCTTTCTTGATCTTTTCCCACTTGACATTTGCATCACACTTTGTATCATTTGTTTCGGCTTGGATTTCGTGTAGTTTTTTCTGGATATCTTGTTTTATCTCGGATACAATGAAATTATTCTTTAGTGGTTCTCGATTTAATATATATACATTATTTTTCTTTTGGGTTCTTTTTAGTCTTATATTAAGCTTCGCCACTATAGGGTTGTGTTCTGATCCAACATCCGCACCCGGATTTGTTTTTGCAGAAAGAATTGAATTTCTGTAGCGCTTATTAATTAGTATATAGATATTAGTATATAGAGATGTCCATGTGTAGAGTCTGCGTTCGTGTAGTTTGAAGTAAGTATTAGCAATGATTAGTTGGTTAGTTTGACATAATTCCACTAATCTTTCTCCTCTGTCATTGGTTTGGCCCAGTCCATATTGCCCTGTGCAATTATCAACACTTCTTTCTTTTTTATTATTTATTTAATATAGTATTTATTTAATATAAATATCAAAAGCTATATTAGTTCAGTTAATTAAAAACTCTATTGAAATGTTCAAAACAAAACTGTCCTTGAGCGGTATCAATTATCTTGCTGCTGTTTAATTTCGGAACGAGCTACATTTTCTGTTCGAAATTTACTCCACTCTTCTACCAGTAAATGATTATTTATTGCTTTAGCCATTTCACTTTTTTTAAGTTTTCGGTCTGATGTGGATGCCGGGTATTAACCCTTCAACCACTACTTGTGGCCTATTGTATTTTGCATTCACATACACTTAGGAGGAGAATAGGCCCAGAAACCTAGTTGTTATTGTAAATTGCGCTAATTAATATTTTTCACATTTGTCTTCTGGTACAAATGTGGCCGGCGCTGGGGATAGAACTTGGCCCCTCTATACTTGTTAGCGCTCTAACATGAGGCCACAAGCGTCACCTCTACACCACTCGCGCCGGCCGTACACCACTCGTGCCGGCTAGTCATTTCACTAACACACCTACTTGTTGAAAGTTGACTCATTCCCAACTCATGGTTTTTCACAATGTTTTGCTGGTAACTGCAGTGACCATAAAAATTGAGAGGAGGTACAATCTGAATTAAAAAAATATGTTACCCATCAGGGCAACAAAACCAAACAGTGAATAATAAAATTGTAATTAAATCTTCTCCTAATATCGATTTCATTTGATCTTACATTTTCACACATAACTGCTCATATTTTGTTAGAAAGCGGTAACTTCATAGGAATGAGGTTTTTATGTTAAAACAAAATTGATTTTGAACAAAAACGATTTATTACTCATCAACGTTTCGCCTTGATTAATGCAGAAGCCTTTACAGGATGTTACAACGAAACAAAACTTCTGAAAGCTGATAAGGGTAATTCCACTGTCGTCCTGAATAAAGAAGAATACTAACAGAAATTGGAGGCATTGATAGATGATACCCAAACGTATGCGAAACTTAATCACTCCTCCATCTTATCCATCGAAAAACAGAATAATAAATACGCCAAAAATCTGTTCAACAACGGCCACATTGAAGCAGCCACCCACGCCAGATTATCCACACACAACAGTACACCGGGTAAGATATACAATTTGTGTAAGATACACAAGGAAAATCGGCCCATGCGTTCAATAATATAATGACCAAATACGTTGCTATCAATCTTGAAATTTTAATGAAAAATTCGTACGAATTCCATCCATCCATTGCTCTACAACCCGGGGTGGGTCTTGGCCGCCTCAACAATTCTCCTCCATTCTCCCCGATCCTGAGTGGCTTCTTCCCAGTTGAGCGGTTTGAAGGTCCTTGCGGATATTATACCGCCATCGAAGCTTTGGGCGCCCCAGTGGGCTTTTGCTGTTAGGGGTCTCTTCCCGGACCATTTTAACTAGAATTGAGTCATTACTCCTCTGGACATGTCCCAGCCATCTTAATATGTTTGACTTGATTCCTTGTACTAAACTTGGGCTATTATATAGTTCATATACCTCGTTGTTCGTGCGCATCCTATACCGCAACATTTGATGATCCCAGAATGCTCCAAATATTTTCCTAAGAATTTTTCTTTCAAAACTATTGAATTGTAACATGTCTTGTACGGTCATGGTCCATGTTTCGCTAGCGTAAGTTACCACTGGTCTTATAATTGTAATATATATATTTATTTTTGTTTGTCTGGTCAGGATTCTTGATTGTAATAATTGCTGTGTTGCGTAGTAGCATTTATTTCCTTGTAGAATGCGCTGTCCTATTTCTACTTTAACGTTGTTATCAGATGTTATTAATGCAACTAGGTATAAAAAAACTGTACGTGCTCGAAGTTGTACTCATTCATGGTAATATTTTGTCGAATTCGATCTCGTTTTGTGTTTCGTGTCATATGCATATACTTCGTTTTCTTCTCGTTGAATTTCAATCCCATCTTTTTTGCCTCTTTTTCGAGTATTATAGGGCTTCGTTCATGCTAATTGTATTTCTTTCCACAACATCTAGATCATCTACATGCGCTAGAATCAGTCTGGGTCCGCTATTTTCGAAGATGCGCATACTTAGTTCGGTTCGTCTTATCACCTTCTCCAAGGCTAGGTTAAACAAAGCCGGTGACAGTGTATCCCCTTGTTTAAGGCCAGTTGTTATAGCAAATATTCCGCTGTATTGATCTTTTTTCTTATTTGCACCATATGATGCTTCAACGCATACTTTAATCATTCTCGTGAGTTTACTGGGTATTCCAAGCTCTTCTAGTGCTGCTCTGAAGACACTATCATACGCCTGTTTAAAGTCTACGAATAGATTGTGCAAATCTCTATCGAATTACCAGCATTTATCACAAAACAGTTTTCTTAACGTAATAGCTGGTCTGTTGTTGATCGATTTCTTCTAAATCCACTTTGGTATTCTCCAACTATTTCTTCTACATACGGTGTTATTCGGTTCCTAATTATGTTGGACACAACTTTAAATGATGTGTTAGGGAGTGTGATACCTCTATAGTTGTTGCATGACATTCTATTTCCCTTCTTATGTATTTGTATAATAACTCCTTCTTTCTAGTTCTTTGGAATCGATTCCTTCATCATTCTTAATCATTGTAGAGGTTCTTGGGCGAAATCCTTTTTTTATGTATGTTCACTTGCTTATAGAATTTTCTTGTGTTTCCATGTGTTTTAGCTCTTTCCACTCCATGTAGCTGTTCATTATGTCATTCTCTTAACTTAATTCGTACGAATTCGTAAATAAATTTACTAAAATAGTCCTACCCCCGATTGCATACCGGTATCCTTAGATATCACCTCCCTATTCACTAACATCTCAAATGCCACAGCAATAAAAATCCCTAGACTTCTGGTGGAAAATACTAACTGATTTTACAACAACTCCAAAAGCAGCAATGCGCCAATTGATTGAATTTACGGTGTAGGACTATAGCATATTCGCTTATAATAACACAGCTTTCAAACAAGCGAGAAGTGCACAGCGATGTTCCACAGGGTTCAGTTATGGGTCCTACACTGTTGAACATCCTGTACGATGGAGTACTAAGGCTAAAGCTACCAGAAGGTGTTGAGATAATAGGGTTTGCTGATGATATAGCTCTGGTATTGCAGAAAAAGACGAGGAGAGAGTAATGGAACATGCAAATAGAAGGAATTGCACATATTGATAAATGGATGGAGAAAAATCGCTTAAAGCTGGCCCTTGAAAAAATGGAAGCTGTTCTACTGACCGGCATAAAGGGCCGATAGTATTTAAGTTAGAGACGTAACTATAACGCCCAAGGAGGCAGTTAAATATCTTGGTGTGATTATTGATAAGAAGCTATGTTTTACACCACATATCATGCAAGCAGCGACTAAAGCCCTCAAGGTAACAGAAGCTCTGAAAAGATGATGTCGGCGGACCAAAAAGAAGCAAGAGGAAGATTCTATGCTCAGTCGCTCACTCGGCACTGCTCTTTCATGTGGTCTGGGCAAGCGTACTCGAGGAAGAGACCATTAAAAATAAGCTGGTCACAGTGCAGAGAAAATTGGCACTACGTGTGTGCAGTGCTTACAAGACAGTTTCAACGGATGCAGTGCTTGTATTGGCAGGCATAGCACCCATAGAACTCTTGATAATAGAAAGAAAAGGACTGTGCAAAAAGCGGAACAGCGGGCAGAAGAGAGAACATATCAAAATTGCCAAACAAAATCTTTTCCAGGAGTGGCAAAAGCACTAAACATGCTGTACAAACGGACAGTGGACACATTATTAATCCCACAAGTAGGAATTTGTGTAGAACGAAAACATTGGAAAATGAACTACTATCCCACCCAAGTGTTCAACGACTACCACCATGGTAGTACGTGCAACGGCTCAACCAGGCAGAAACTGTGCTATAACTGTGGTCAAGAAAGCCACAAATCAAGTGAGCGCAAAAATGAAATATTTTGTCCAGTCTGTTATATGAAGGGACTCCGGGCAGGTTCAGCAACGTGCCAGGAATTTTAAAAGGCGAAAAGGCCAGAAATCTAGCGCAGGCGAAACGAGCGGAATGGCAAAAGAAACTATGACTAATATCGTCTAAAACTGTACAAGTCATTGCCAAGGATTGTGAGAAACAATGACACAGCCCCATCTGTGGCCAGGTTGCGCCGAGAAGAAAATGAAGCATGCCCAATACTCAAAAAAGCGTTATCGGAAGTAAGACGAGACAAATCGGAGCAATGATTAATATAATCCAAATAAATGCCATGCGCAGCCAGGCTGCCCATGACCTATTAAGGGCTACCGTCCACGAACTAACAATAGACATTGTCATAGTCAGTGAACCAAACAAAAAAACCATGAAGAACGGCTGGATCACGGATGATAAAAATGATGCGGCAATCTTTATATGCAACAAGGACCTAGCGATCTTAAAACACGGTGGTGGACCCGGTTTCGCATGGGTCGAGCTAGAAGAACTTGTGATATATAACTGCTATCTATCACCAAACAGTAGCCCCAGGAATAAGAGCTATCCCTATCCACCCTCGGCCAGGACATTCGGTGCCAAACCAAGCGCAATCTAGTCGGAGGAGACTTCAATGCAAAATCCCCCTATTGGGGCTGCTCAGGTACAGATAAAGGCGGAGAAATTATCGTGTACTGGATCTCGGAACTCGATCTATATGTGAGTAACGTAGGAAACTCACCCACTTTTGAACGCAGGAGCAGCTCCTCCATACTAGACCTTACTCTTGCTACGGCCGACCTTGCGCATAAAATTCAAAACAGGCAGGTGCTAACGAGGGAAACACTAAGTGATCACAGGTACTTGTCATACCGTATAGACGTAGGTACAATAAAGCCAAAGCCAGCAAAAAATGCACTGGCAGGGGGTGGCACGCAAAAAATATAAACGAGGACAAATTCGCAAATAAGCTGGACAAGGAAATTCACAACACAAATGACCTCTCACCTGGTGCTCTCTACTGTGTACTACAAAAAACTTGCAATGATATCCTTATGCTAAATAAGCCTTCGAAAAGAATACATACATACTGGTGGAGCGCGAAAATTGCTGAGATGAGAAAGATGTGTTTTGCTAAAAGACGTGCCTACCAACGGAAAGGGAAGAGAAATCCAAACCCAGACATAGAAGCTACGTACAGAAATTCTTACGCCACAGCAAAAAAGAACTTACGCACAGAAATCAACAGATCTAAAAGGGGCCACTGGCGCCAACTCTGCGATAAAATAGATGAAAACGTGTGGGGTGACGCATATTCCATTGCTACCCGAGAACTCAAAGTAAGATCTCCAAATCTGAAAATGACCATGGAAAAGGTGCGAGAAGTGGAGGAGGTTCTCTTCCCCAAGCACCAGAAACTACAGTGGGTTTTACCGGAAGTTAAAGACACTCCTGAATTTTCTATTGAGGAGCTGAACAGGGCCAGCCAAGATCTTCGAAATGGCAGAGCACCAGGACCCGACAATCTCCCACCAGAAGCTGTAAAGATTGCCGTAAACAGACAACCAAAATTCGTTCTAGAGTCATGAACAATAGCCGGAAAGGTAAAAAGCCCATACAAGAACCATCCTCTTACAGACCAATATGCTTGCTGAATGTCTTCGGGAAACTACTTGAACAACTGCTTCTAGCCAGAATTAAAGCGGAATTAGGCTAGGGTAGAGGTCTTTCCGATATACAATATGGATTCAGAGAGGAAGGGTCCACGGTCGATGCCGTTCTGAGGGTGATCAAAGTGGCAGAGAAAGCCACAGGCGACACACGAAGAACTCGTAAGATGGCGGCGCTGATAACCCTAGACATAAAAAATGCTTTTAACTCTGCAGCCTGGGAAATGATTATGGAAAGAGCAAACTAACAGAAAGTTTACCCCATACCTGTTGCGGCTGGTACGCAGCCACCTCTCAAATAGGATAAAACAGATGGAATCCGGCGATGAGGTCGTCGAATGCGAAGTAAATAGTGGTGTTCCTCAGGGATCAGCGTTGGGCCCTACCCTATGGAACATTCTATACGATGGCGTGTTAAGGCTCGTTTTCCCCGGGGTGGAAATAGTAGGATTCGCCGATGACCTAGCTTTAGTTGCAACAGGGAAAACTGAAGAAGAACTAATGAGAAAGGCAAACATCGCCATAGATCAGGTCGATGAATGGCTAGATCGAAAAAACCTTAAGCTAGCCCCTGAAAAAACAGAAGCTGTACTTCTCACTGGCAATAGGAAAATAGGTCCTATAAAATTAAAAATTAAAAAAGTGGACATCACACCGAAACAAGAAGTCAAGTACCTAGGCATCACTATTGACCAGAAACTGTCTTCCAAAGCACACCTTAAGAAAACTACAGAAAAAGCCCTAAAAATTACATCGGCCCTAGGAAAATTATTGCCTAACACCGGCGGTCCGAAAAGCAGTAAAAGAAGACTGCTGTGCTCTGTGGTTCACTCGACCATTCTCTACGAAGCCCCGGTCTGGGCTAGCGCAATTGAAAAGTGGTAAATGAAACAGATGCTCACCTCTGTACAGAGAAAAATTTCCATCAGAGTCTGCAGTGCATACAGAACTATCTCCAGGAAAGCTGTGTTGGTGATTGCTGGCATCGTCCCTATAGAGTGCAAAATCCACGAGATAGTCCAATTATATAAGACAAGGAACTGGGCAAATAGGACAGAAAGACAAAAAATTGCAAATAACCAAATACATGAAGACTGGCAAGTCATGGAGTATGTCCAAAACAGGACATTGGACCAAACAATTGATCCCAAAATTTAAACCTTGGCTAACACGGAACCATGGTGAGACAACTTACCATCTAACACAGGCCTTCAGCGGCAAAGGATGCTTCAGGGAGTATCTACATAGTTTTGGCAGGGCAAGTAACGCAATGTGTGTATATTGCGGCGACCTGGACAGTGCACTTTATTCTGTGTTTGAATGCAGTAGGTGCATATCCCAGAGGAACAGATGGAAGGAGCAGACAGGCCTCATCCTGGAGATGCAAAAACTGGTAGACGCGATGCTGAGAACACCAGAGGACTGGACATGCACGGAGACAATGATACGTGACATCCTGACACAAAAAGAACAAGACGAACGGACAAAAATCAACTACAAAAAGGAATACCAAAACTATAGAGCCAATACTACATAGCCAGATTTCCGAACAACTAGGGCGGCAAAACCGTCACGGCTGCTCACCCTGAAGTAGGGGTTTATTGAGTCTCACACAAGCTGGTAGAGCTTTCCCCAAACCATATATAAAAAAAGTGTTCAGCGAGCACGGATGCTTTAGAGTGTACCTGCACAATATCGGCAGGGCCTCTGACAATTTGTGTGTCTACTGTGGACAAACAGACAGTGCAGCTCACATGGTTGGGAGTAAAGACACTGTTGGAGGTTATGTTAAAGGCCGAAGACAACTGCACAGCAACGGAGGATATGACAAGAAGCATTATTAGTATGAAAGAGACAGACAAACGTGCAAGACACGAATCCAGGAACTAACCTAGCTAAGAAAATGCCTGAACCCCTAAACACATGATGTGAAATGGGGGGAAAGGCAACAAATGCGTGACATAACAAAGCAACGGCATCCTGACGACATGCGAAAAGCGGTACCGGGATGTTCGTGAATTCCAAGGGGGCCACATGACAAGTTAACGCTAGTGCTTGCCACTTCCCCATAAAAAAAGGTTTTCAAATAAGCATTCGGAACAGTTATGGGCTCATTTATTATACCCATTATAGAACCTACCTCAGCTGTTATAAAACTAAGCTTAACCGAACTTAGTTATGCATATGCTACTAACATCGTGCATTGACATCCTACCATTCCGCGTGCTTTTCTTGTTTTTCTACGTGGGCGGCATTCTAGCCACGATTCCACGGGATACCCAAACTACTTGATTAGATGTGCTCCATGATGTCGACCCGCATAAATAAATTAATTCATCCTTAAACCAGAAAACAGCAGAACAACACCTTTTCTAGATACGGCTGTCAACAGAAAGGATGGCCAATCCATTATAACTGGCTGGTATTGCAAACCCACAGCTTCTTGAAGATTTTTTAATTATCTGTCTGGTCATCCATTACCGAAAAGGTCGGTTGCTTGTATGCTTTAAAAAATAGAGTTCTTAAACTTAGTCACCCCTCGTTTCTCTAAAAAAACCTGCAGAGAATAAGAGAGTTGGCTGTGGCGTACAATTACCCAACCAATGTGATAAAAAGAGTGCTCATCAATAGTGAACCCGCACTAAATCTAACCTTGTATCCAAAAAAACAGTATTCTATAAAAAGTTCATTAATGTCAAAAAAATGAACCATAAGTTCAAGAGATTGTTTGAAAATGAGGGCACCAAACTGGCCTTTTACAACAAAAAAACTGTTTGCAACCTATTCTCGAAACTAAAAAATAGTACACTCCCTTTAAATAGCAGTAATCTAATATACAAAAAAAATTGCTCACAATATCCTTCTTCGTATGTGGGCCAAACACAACAAAGACTATCAGCCCGCATTGCCTAACACAGACTAGATTGCAGACCGCTTAACAAAGCCCAACAGACAAAGGCAGCATTGGCCGGCCAACCATGCCTTAACTACTGGCCACAAATTTTATTTCCAAAATTCTAAAATTTTAGACTATGAAAACGATTTTTAAAAAAGACTATTTTCGGAAATGTGTTTCATAAGAAGAACAAATAATTGTATAAACGACAAGACGGATACAGCTAGCCTCGATAATATATACACTAACCTGATTAATTTAACCCACATTGATTCACATTTAATTTAACCCACAGATCTAAATAATTTGTTAAATAAGTTGTTGACAATATTGATGAATTATATTAATTTGTGTTGAGTTCGTCACTAAAGCAAAGTATGCAGCATATACACAATAACGCTCTGTAAATTATGTTAAATTCTAGAATGAATTGTGTGTTGCTAACTTATACTTGGCTTAATGACTGCATTACATTTATACGCAAAATCCTTTTAATTTTTAATGTTATTAATAATTTTAGTTTGTCAAACGATAGGTAATAGTATTATATTATTTAATAATATAATACTATTACCAAATATAATACGATTAAAAGATCAAATAAAGAAGTTTTGTTCCAATGTAGCTTCCTCTAGAGACCTGAATTAATAAAGGCGAAAAGTTTATGAGTAATAAATCGCAATTTTGTTTTAACATAAAAACCTCCTCCCTACGAATTTACAGCTTTCTAACAATAGTAATTCCCTGAGGAGTAAATAAAATATTTTATCTACGACCACTATTGTAAATGCCCATTATTTTACAGTTCGTGGACTTAAATACATCATAATACACACGTGAGTAACAGTCCGCGAATAATGATAAGTTATTATTGATAACACACTAGTGTGTATGGTTTACGAATCGTTGAATGGTTGAGAGCTGCACCTTGCGTTGATAAGATTTTTAAGTATAGTACTCCGTGATTTTCAACCATAAAACGACAGATCATTCGCCTCGAAGCTGTCATCCATTTCATTTTACCACATTTAAATCTAACGAAAAGTATAAAATAATAAGGTATGTAACCATAATTAATGATTTTCTTTTCAATTCTATCAAGTTAAATAATGTCCAGTGACAGTTATATATGAAAATACAACTGGTTGTTTATTATAATGTTAAATAATGTACCTAATAAGAAATAAATTTGTTATTCAAATATATTTTTCTTATTAAGCAGGAACAAATTAGTGTGGTCGTAGATAAAGTACATGACTCGAGTTGTAAGGCAGTTACATACTCGCGGAATTACGCTCCTTAACTGTGCCGCTCGTACGTAAAATGCTTCTTACAACTCTTGTTACGTAATATACTATTTGAATGCTCATATTTTATTAACTAGACATAACAAACAATAAAAAAATTACATATAATAAATAACCTTTGTCAAACGAAAGCACTTTATAAATTCTGCATCTGACAATCCAGTGCATTGCCTAGCATCTCTTAATTCTCTGATACGTTCCTTAGTTATTTCTACAGTATGTGTGTTCATTAATAAATTTATTATATAAATGAAATCCTGCATTTGTTGTAATTTTTTTTAGTTTTGAAGTAAAAAAAACATTCATAATGTTGTGTTGTGTGCCATTTTTTAATACTAATTCGCAAACATCATTCACAACTTAAATCCTTACCGTTAAAATTCAATGATTCAAAGGTTACATTAACTTACATGAGTTAATATTTTAACGTAAGTAAAGTTGCAGAATTCTATTTAAGAAATTGTTGATTAACTCATAACGTTTCTCTTATAGAATCTAGTCTAGGTTTATCCACAGATGCGCTGATGGAACTCAGTGGTATAGCAATTCTAAATTGATTTTAATTTTAATAAAATAAGCATGGGATAAAGGTCATTTCTTTTAAAGAACTTATAAGCAAACATATTTTTTAGTAAGAAAACATGCAAATCATTGTGTCCATAACTGGATACAATTTATTTCGAACACATTTGCTTCTTACACGATGGGGTAACTTCTAATATTGCTAATGCAGAGACTTATTTTATAGAACTACTTTAGGTTTACTGTAAGAATAGTTTGGTGAAATCAGAGCCCATATAATAAGTTTCCTATAAATGTAGGCCTTAGTGTGAGCCTTGTGCGTTTAGATGTGACCCTGCACAATAAGTCTATATATTAGCAGTATTTAATTAAAACTGCTAATATGTAGACTTATTTTATAGATTTGCTACACACTTAATATAAAGAAAACTTTTGGAAGACCTGAAACTGTTAATTAGCCTAGCTAAGAATTTATATTACAAACAAAATATTGATGATATTTATTTAAAAATGAACGAAAGTTTGATTCAACGGTTTTACTTAATACAAGGCCGAGCCGATTCACGACAAAATGTATTCTTTATGACCACTAAGTTTTATGGAAGTTTTTACCACTAATTTATCTGGAAATATTATATTGAAACCTATGAAGAAATATAAATATAACACACATTACACGACTCGAGCTTCGACTGTTGGAGGTTATTTTAAAATGGATTACTAATGGATAAAAATTTATTCGGTTTTTACCACTAATTTCTTATTTTCAAATTTATGAGATTTGAATTTATACCAAGAGTTGTGAAAGGAAGGGGAGGTGTATATTTGTATTTGGGGACTTATCTGGTGTCCTTAATGCTTATCTTTAGTCTGATTTATTTCTTTGTTGGTTTCTTTTTAAATTTCGAATGACTCCAGGAGATTCAGCTTCGGGACTTTGTTGTAATTATGCCAGATTTTCAGATTATCTATTTCCGGGTACTTATTATTACATTCTAGACAAAGGTTTGAAAATGAACGTTCGTATTTTTTAAGATGAAAGGCACAAGAATGTTCTGAGAAAACGAGTTGAAAAACTTCGTCCTGTCTGCGCTGTACACGTGATTGCATTCCAAGCAATGAATCTTATATACGCCGGATTTTTTGAGGGAGTCGATTTTGTCTCTAGCATTAAATAATGTGTGGGATAATTTTGAAGAACATATATATATATATATATATATATATATATATAGAAAAATTACAGGACAATGAGTCAGATAAGGATGCCATCAAAGAGCGTGCGACATGAATGGAAATAGCTTAACAACTTACGATGGATACATACAACAAAAAGGGTCTATCCTTCGGGGCTAAATTCCGACACCTAGATCCGGTTGTCAGACCTGAATGTCTAGCAGAAACACTAGACATGATTGGGAAGGGTCGCCTCGAAGACATCAGGTGGAGAGATAATAAAATGCTCCGAAAAATCTTTGGGCCAAATATCAAGGATGGAGAGAGGAGGCTAAAACCTAACAAAGAAATATACCTGGAGAAAGAAGGAATTGTAGCGCTAATGAGAACAATGAGTGTTGTAATTGGTAAATATTATACTATCGAACTTTCACACGTTATGGCTCTTCTACACTATGGCTTATCTTGAGCCACTGTGTGCCATCACCATTGTGTAGATCGGTAGATGGCTTGTAGTGGCCTAAGTAGTGGATGATGCAGATTGTGATGGCCATGGATGGCGTTGGGAGCGGTCCGACTACACACATCAAATGAGGCCAGCATGCGCAAGTAAGCTGCGCAGTGGCTAAAGTGGCATGTCTACACCATGGGCCATCATTATTTCCTTTATCGCATACTTATCAGTGCCTGCTGCTTGGTGTCATGATAACACTGATTTTAGTAATTATTATTATTTAATTTTAACGAAATATTTAGTTTATTGAGATATTAATTTCTTGAAATAATTTGTTTTCTATAACAAGAAATAGCTGTTTATTATTAATCATGGCAAAATCGAAAAAAGAAATAAATTGGGTTCCAGAAGAGACATTTAAGTTTATTGAGTTGTATCAAAAGGAGTTTTGCATTTGGAACTCGAAAGACAAGCTACAAAAAGATAAAATAATAATTATACGCAATAATTATACGTAATAATTATACGTGTTGGCCAAACACAAAGCTACCGCCGCGATTTCCTCGATACTAGTCTAGTACCTCCATACTAGTTACTAGGCAATTTCTTATGAGGAATTATAAATTTCAACTTTATTAAATCTGAATATTAACTTTATAATCTCAATTTAAAATTTGAAATTAATTTATATCAACAATGTATGGCCCACTATGGCACATAGAATGGTCCATCTAGATGGACCACTGTGTGGATGCGTCCATTCAGGCCATCATAATGGGCCATGACAATTGGGACCATCATGATGGCCCACAATGAGCCATAGTGTAGCGGAGCCATTAGACATTACGCCATCTATTATATTGTATGTGAGTTACTCTCTGCCACTTCTCAACATAACCTATAACTGTTTGTAGTATCCAAGTGCCGCTTGTCATGTTGAACATGTTTATCTTAATCATTATAAAATATATTTACTTATAACTACTAGTAGTCTATGTTGCGTTGTTTGATTAAAACCCACCACCTCAACATGGTAGCAGAGGTTAATAAGAAAAATACAGTGAGAAAATCAAAATTAAAAAAAGGCTGCGTGTAAATTGAAGTGAAGTGAATTAAAGTCAAAAATATTATTTAAAACACACTTATCACCAACATGGCTAAACAAGCAAGGATAGAAGACATAATGATGCCAATTTTTGATGGAGTAAATTATTCTAGCTGGAAATTAAGGTTAGTAACTTTACTAGAATACAAAGAATGTAACGAGCCCGCCATTTGCGCGATGCCTGCTAAATATGATAATCGAGAGGCGGATTGGTAGAAAATAGATCTTAAAGCAAGAACTATAATAATGAGCACAATTTCAGATAAACAATTGGAATATGTTAGTGAGTGTACAACAGCTTATGCAATGATAAAAAAGTTTGACAAAATGTATTTAACACAATTGAAGAGATTAAATTAAACAATGATAATACAATAGAAAATTTTTTTGTTGATTTGGAGAAAACAACGAATGATTTCAAAGCGGCTGGTGGAAATATAGATGAAGCCGAGAAGATGAGATACTTGATTAGAGCTTTATCTCCAAGTTATAGTTATATTGGAGATTTTATTGATGTAATTCCAGAAGAACAAAAAAGAGTAGATTATGTAAAGTCTAAAATAAAAGTGAAAAATATGACTGTTAGTGACACAGACAAGAAAAGCAAAATGAGTACGTTCACAACAAAAGCTAAAGCACAATGTTTTATCTGTGGAAAGACCGGCCATCTCAAGAAGGACTGTTGGCACCGTCAGAAAAAATGCGATGAACAACAAAGCTACCAAGGAAGATTTCAAAACAGCCAGCAAGGACTACAGAGAGGTTACAACAGAGGTGGATTCTATCGAGTTCGTGCCCGAGGCAGATGTAAAGGTCATCCTAGAGGTGAGTCGTCAATCATTCAGCAAAACGGTTCTGCAGCAGAATCATGGACAACTTAAGTATGTAATCCTGAAGTAAATCAGGTAATTGAGTGTACCGAAGCAATATAATAATAATAATAGTGAAATTAATTGGTTGTTAGATAGTGGGTGTACAGATCATATTATAAAGAATGATACATTTTTCTAGAATTATGTAGATTTAAAAATTCCAATTGATATGAACTCCAAAATCTATTTCAAAAATTATTATAATGAAAGACATATTGATCTAAGAAATGTTTATTTTGTAAAAGGTATTAAGCGGAATTTGTTAAGTTTTTCAATAATAACCAAAAATTGCACAATAGTAGCAAGAAATGAAAATGCAAAAATTTATAATCAATCAAAAAAATTAAGAGTTGTTGCTAACAAAATAGACAATTTGTGTTGTATAAAAAGTTTTGTTTCAGAAATTGAAAATAATAAAATGTATGTAAATACAATAAAATTAACTGATTAAGAGAAATGGCATAGGGCACTTGGGTATGTAAATTTTCAATATTTAAATAAGTTGATAAATAATAAATTAGTAGTAGGTTTTCCAAATAAGATTGAAAGCTCGGAAATGAAATGTTCAAATTGTATTGAAAGCAAAATGACTTATACACTTTTTGAAAATAATAGACCTAAGACAAATGAAATTTTAGAATTGATTCATACTGACTTAAACGGTTCACATAACACAACTGGTTATGGTGGAGAAAAGTATGTTTTGACATTTATCGACGATTATAGTAAATGTACGAGATTTTGTTGTATTAAAAGCAAAGCGGAAGCTGCAAATTGTTTTATAGAAAAATTAAAATTGAAAATAAATTGTAATAAAAGAGTAAAGAAAAAATGCAGTGCGATAATGGCAAAAAATATTTAAATCGAGATATTTATAATTTCATTAGACAAAAGGGAATAGAGTTATTGTCATATCCACCTTACGTTTCATGAATTAAATGGAGAAGCGGAAAGATATAATAGATCTGCTATAGACATAGACAGATGCTTAATGAGAGAAGCTAAAATTCACAGAAGGTATTAGCCGGAAGTTATAAAAACAACAGTTTATTTAAAAAATTGTACAATTGCTAACACAGTGGAGAATAAAACTCCTAATAACGAAATATTTTTCGGTATTAAACCAAATGTTGAGCATTTAAAGATTTATGGAAGTAGAGTTTATGTCAAGGTTCCAGAAGTTTTAAGAAAAAGTAAATGGGATGATAAAGCCAAACTAGCCCAACTAGGAGTCTTATTAAATAATATAATAATTAATGTTAGATATGTACAAATAGTTGAAGAAAATAAAAAATTAATTTGTTTAGAAAAACTTGATGATGAAAAGGATAGAGACTTGGAAAATAACAAAACTTCAAATATAAAAAATTACATTTTTGAAGCGACAGTCATGAAGACCATGTATTTGCGAATGAAAATTGTTTTAATAATGCAGTGGAAGATCTTGTTAATGATGATAATTCAAGTAACAATGGAGACAAGCTTGAAACTACAAAAAGGCCAAAAAGAAAGATAAGTCCAATTTCTAGATACGGTAATCCAATATCACATTATATTTATGTAAATTACATTGATGCAAATGTACCAAATACATTTGAGGAGGCGATGAACTTCCATGATTATAATCAATGGCGAATAGCGATGGACTCAGAAATAAACAGCATAAACAAAAATAACACATGGCAAATGGTTGAACGGCCAAAAGATACCAAGGTGAAATACAAGGTTTCAAAAAGTGAAAATATTTATAAAGCTAGATTAGTTGAACGAATGAAGGAATTGAAGGAATATCATGAAAATGTTTATTCACCTGTAGGAAAAATGCAAACATTAAAAATTTTATTATAATACAGTTGTAAAAATAATTTATTCATAGAACAAATGGATGTTGAGACAGCGATTTTAAATGGTCAAGTAAAGACAGAAATAAGTGTGTATAAATCAACCGAGGTTATGAAACTGGACATAATAAAGTTTGTAATGATGCTGCCCAAGTAGCAGAACTGTTCGCATATTTTTACTGTTACGCCGTTTACTTGTATGTCTCCCTGCTAGTGGTAGCGCCAATCCGCATATCCTCTGTTTTTTTGGTGTTTATGTGCAGGCCTATCTCCTTCAGCTTCTTGTTGTAGCTTAGCTGTTTTGTCCATCATGTCGGTGAGTGTATGGGACATGAGGCAGATATCATCGGCGTAGTCGAGATCTTCTAGCCTGCTTGATAGTCCCCAGCGTATTCCTCGAGGCTGTATTGTAACGCTCGTCATGACCTCGTCTAGTACTATTAGGAATAAAAGCGGGGACAACAAACAACCCTGTCGGACAGCAGCAGACACTTTGACCGTTTCTGAGAAATTCCCTTCGTGAACCACGTTGCAAGCGTAGTCCGCATACGATGCTTTTATGATGTTTACTATTTTGGGTGGTACGCCTCTCCGGTCTAAAGCCGCCCAAATGCTTTCCCATTTAATAGTATCAAAAGTTTTTTGAAAGTCTACGAATAATAGAAATACCGTGGTTTGCCATTCTACTGCTTGCTCTGTTATAATCCGCAACGTATTGATTTGGTCTACGCAGGATCTTCCCGGCCTGGAACCAGCCTGTTCTTCTCTCAACGTAGGTTCAAGTGCTTTGCTCATTCGGGTGAGTATTATTTTGCAGAGTATTTTCGATGCAGTTGTTAATAGTGTTATGCCTCTCCAGTTGTTGCAATCGCTCAGGTCTCCTTTTTTGGGGAGCTTTATCAGAAGGCCATTGTTCCATTCTTTCGGTAGTGTTTCGGATTCCCAGATTTTATTTATTAGAGGTGCCAGAATTTCGGTCGTGGTCATGCAGTTAGCTTTCATCATTTCAGATGTGATGTTGTCGATGCCTGGACATTTCCCGTCCTTTAGTTCCTTAATGGCCTTGCTTATTTCTGCTCTGGTTGGAGGTTTTGTGTCTATATTAAGTTGTGCCCTTGTAGCATGATGGTTTGCGTTGTTGTTTTGTTGTTGAGTTATTCCTGTGAGTATCTCCTGGAAATGTTCCTGCCATCTATTGAGTTGTTCTTCTGTTGGAACCAGTAGCTTCCCATCTTGATTGATTTTATTGGCTTTGTTTTTGTAGTTTTCTTGTTCGACTGCAGCTTGGTGGATTTATACAATTCTCTCAGGTTATTTTGGTTAGCGGCACGTTGAGCAGTTTCTGCAATATTGTCCACCCACGTTCTTTTATCCGATCTTTCACTCCGCTTGATGTTAAGTCGATCCTGCTTATATAATTCATTTACTAGAACTTTATCCAATGGGCAATGGGTTTGTAAGATACGCTGTTTTAACAGCTTTCTGTTGGCGATTAGCTTCCATGTTTCTGGCGACATCCAGTCCTTCGTGCCTTTGTCGGTAAACATAGCACAGTGTTGTTGGTTTCAGCAAAGTTGGTCTTTATCTGGTGCCATGTCTCTTCTATTCCCAGATTTTGCAAATTTGTTTTAGCTGTTATCGTTCTTAGCTCCTCGGTGTATTGGGCTCTAATTTCTGGGTCTTTTAGCTTTTTAACGTTGTACCTTTTGCTGGTGCGGTTTAACTGTTTGGGAAGGACTGCAACTTTAAGTCTTATTTTCCCAGCAATAGGTGGTGCTCGCTGTCAATGTCGGCTCCTCGCTTGTTCCTTACTTGAAGAAGCGAGCCTCGCCATGTTCGACTAATGGCAATATGGTCGATCTGGTTCTGGGTGAGGCCGTCGAGGGATATCCATGTGACCCTGTGTCATCGTTTGTGCGGGAAGAGCGTTCCACCTACTACCAAATTCTGTTGGCTGCAGAAGTCAATGAACTTTTGTCCATTGTCCGAACAGTTTCCGATTCCATGTGTTACCATGATATTTTCTAGACGTTGTTGCTTCCTAGCTTTGAAATCTCCCGTTAATATGACAATGTCTTGTTTCCGGATTGTCAAGAATGTTTCTGACAATTTCCCGTAGAATGATTCCTTGACTTCTGTCTCCGCTGCTTCTGTGGGTGCGTGGCATTGTACAATTGTCAGTTTTCTGAACCTCGTATTGAATCTGGCTAGTATAATTCGCTCTGTTACTGGTCTCCATTCAAGAAGTGCGTGCTTGGCTTGCTGGCTTAGAAGAAATCCTACCCCGTGCTCATGTACGTCATCTTCATTTTCTTTTCCAGAATACAAGAATGTCATTCCTTTGCTTGATTTGGTTTCACCAAACCCGTTCCAGCGCGATTCACTAAGTCCAAGGATGTTGATGTTATATTGCTGCATGTTTTGTGCAACTTGTGCGAATCTGCTTCCTTCAGACATCGTTCTGACATTCCAGCATCCAATTCGTGTCCATGTTTTCATGCTAAAGGTCGTGTATCGTAGATCCGTCCGGTTAATTTTCTTGGTTGAAGTTTCGGTGATAATTTGTTTTCGGATATGTAGGCGTACCTTCAGTACCCTAGTTCGCCGGTGCGGCTGCCACCTTTAGGCATGCGAACCTACCCTGGTTTTCTGTCGGAGTTTTCTTTCTCTTAGCCAAGTGGTTCCCGTTTTATGGCGCCGGAGATTCGCCAGGCACCCCTCTCTATTTGCTACAACATCGTTGCACTGCCCGGGGAGTGCCGCGAGGAGGCTAGAGATAGGATTCGTTGGTTAAATAATATTCAAAGGCATTTCCCAGTTGTTTTTTTTTATTAGTATACTAAATTTAATATAAATATAAATCTTGAATTATATATTTATTAAAACAAAAAAGTTGCTAAAAAACATCACGTAATTATTGGACGGCCCCTTGTATGTCCGTCGAATGTATTCTTAATACTGATTGTAAATGATTATCACTTAATTTTGATCTTAATTTCGACTTATTTTTGCTCATAATTGAAAAAGTTTTTTCGCAAATATATGTGCTCCCAAATAATAAAAACATTTGTTCAGCATATTTTCGTATTTTCGGATAATTCACGCATGAATACTAAATCAATTAAGGAATTGTTCCGATAAGAATTCTTAGTTCTGTAATTCTATCAATTTAAATTGCATGTCTTGTTATGTTAAATGATTAACAGTTCTGTATCTATTTGAGAGTACTATATTATATTTCTGTACAAGTTCTGTACAAAAATAAAGTAAACAATATTTTATTAATACAAACGCTTATGGTTAAAGCTCTGTATGATTTTTTTTTAAATAATTTAATATTAAAATATTTTATTGTATCTTATTTGTAATATTTATTATTTATTTTACTATTTACTTATTTATTTTTTAATAAAAAAATAATATATCGTATCGATATCGCGGGCCGAATTCACGGGCTTTTCACACGCATTTGGCCCGCGCGCCGCACTTTGGGAACCCCTGCCCTAGAGTATGGTATGATTTTTTCAACAAATGTATTGAAAAATTGAATTTTGTTAGAAAAAATTATGATTACTCTTTATATGTAAAGAGTGCAAGCAAAGATCCAATATATATATATATATACTAATATTCGTTGATGATCTCCTAATTTGTTGTAAAGATAAAGATAAAATCAAAAAGGTAAAAACTAGTTTAATTGAAAGATTTGCAATGAAAGACTTAAGGAAAATTAAAAGTTATATAGGCATAGATATTGACTATAATGATGATAGAAACAGAATGACATTGTCAAAGTCAAACAAAATATATATTGAATATTTGGTTGTAAAATAGAATCTGGAAAGTTATACGATACTCCAATGGAAACAAACTTGAAATTGGAACAAGCTAGAGAAGTAGATTATAGTATAAAGTATAGAAATATAATAGGCGAATTATTGTACATATATTGTAAAGGTACTAGACCAGACATAGCGTACAGTGTTAACTACTTAAGTCGATACCAAAGTTGTTATGACCGAACCCATTACAATTATGCAATGAGAATCTTAAAATATGTGTATAAGACTAAGGATTTAAAATTAACGTACTACGAAAATGTGAACACTGAAACATTAGATTGCATGGTACTCTGATGAACTCTGACTATGCAGGAGATAATGTAGATAGAAAGTCTACAACAGGTTTTGTAATAAGATTATTCGATAACTTAATTTTTTGGAAAACACATAAACAAAGTACAGTAACCAAGTGTTCAACTTTTGCAGAATATACTGCTTTGTCAGAAGCAGTGACAGAAGTATTTTTTATTAGAAACTTGTTAAGTGAATCATTCGGTGTAAAGTTTGATAAACCAATAAAATTTATTGGAGATAATTCAGGTGCAATTTCGATTGCTAAATACGGCAATTTTACAAAGAATTCAAAGCACATTGAAATGCAGTATAATTATATAAATGAAAACTATGAAAAGGCTGTAATCGATATTGTAAAAATTGATTCAAAATTTAACTTAGCAGTTAACTAAAAGTTTAAATAAAATAAATTTTTTAAGAAATAGATTAGGGTAAGGATTAATTTAGAATAACAAGATATGTTTGAAGATATGTTTATATTTTATATTATATGTTTATATTTTAACAGAATTGTTTATGTGAAGTATTAGTAGTATAAATTTAAGGAGGCGTGTAATTGGTAAATATTCAAATGTTAGACATTACGCCATTTATTATATTGTATGTGAGTTACTCTCTGCCACTTCTCAACATAACCTATAACTGTTGTGTAGTATCCAAGTACCGCTTGTCATGTTGAACATGTTTATCTTAATCATTATTAAATATATTTACTTATAACTACTAGTAGTCTGTGTTACGTTGTTTGATTAAAACCCACCACCTCAACAAGGAGAATGCAGTTTTATGGGCACTTGGTGAGGATGAACAGTACCAGACAGACGAAGAGTATTGCTTTTGAATTCTTCAGGAAGAGAAAGACGGAGCCCATATGGTTTCGGGAAGTGAGATTGGACTTGGATCAGATGGGGTGAAAAAAGAAGACATTATGGAGAGGGAGGGAAAGAGATTTAGGCGACTAATTAAGGAGTTTACAGGTTTCCAGGAGACAGGGAAATTGTCAGTCAGAAAAGGAAGATCTTACACGGAGGAACAGAAGAATGAAGTGGGAGAGAGAATGAAGAGATAAGATAAAAAAAGAGATTGGCAGAGAGTGAGGACAAAAAAAGAATGTAAAAACTGTCAAACGTGGTCCATAGTTGGCCATAACGATTATATAAAAAAAATATAGAAAGTCGACTAGTGCCAACGTACTTTCCACTTTACAGCAAATCACCCAATATCAGATAAATTAGCTACTTATATTGATACATCGAGCCTTTCCATCCCTCTTACCGCGGATAAAAGAACTGAAGAATTAAACACTATCGAGTCAATCGCCACACAGAACGGTTTCTCAATTACACTTATCCAAAATTTATAAATAACAAACGGGACAAATTCACATTGTCCCAAATATTTCAAAAAACTCAAAATTGAGAGAATACTTTCAATTCAGTTAACATGGATTCTGATTCATTTTTCAATTTTCCCTAATGTAACAACAATTACTAGTGCGGCTTGGCTCCTGTATTTAACTGCTAAGAGAGACCATGTGGGTCGCTAGAAAATGACATAACCTGATAAATAATACTACTAATAATTATGAACATCTATAGACGCGTTTCTGCCTTTTGGCTTCATTAGTATCCAAAAGCCAGAAATTTGTCTAAGGATGTTCATAATTATTATTATTTATCATGTTATGCCACTTTTTAGCGATGTTCTCTCTTAGCTGTTAAATGCAGGAGCCAAACCCTACTAGTAATTATATTTATTTACGTTATAAGTCAATTTTGAATTAGAAAACATAGTGTACTTTTCCTAATTCTTTTCTTGTAATATGGAAATACACATAGTAATTTTTGTTATAAAAAAAATGTTATATTTTTTATATAAAAAAGGTAAATTAACAAATTACCACGTTTCAATTCACTCATGACTTATAACATAAATTAATATAATTATAAGCACAAACTGACCTCCTGTATTTTCATGCCACGAGAGACCATGTGGGTTGCTAAAAAACACTATAACTTAATTAAAAATAATAATAATGAACATTCATATACGCGTTTCTGCCTTTTGTTGGGGATCCAGGTGCCATCCAAAAAGAATAGAATGAGAATTGAAGATTTTGCTTTGTCAATTGTCTCCGGTGGTGTAGATTCGTCATAAGAACTCTCTCCAGTCTCCGGTATCACCGTAGAATTTACACTCATCTAAAAACGTTTTCTTTAATTTTTATTTTGTAATGAAAAAAAATTCTGTCACTTTCACGTCACTTTTAATATTAAGGTAATGATTTTGTTTATTTGATATATTTAATTGTTTTTTTTTTTAATGAAACCTAGCGATATTTGCGTGCGTTACCTAAGTTACGTGGAAATACAACCAAAAGTGGCATTTCTCGTACTAAAAAAGGTGCGCCATATAATTCTTTTGACGCATGAGTAATAAAAATAAATAAATTACTACGTTTCAGTTCACACATGACTTATAACATTCTTTGTTAATCAATAAAAACCTAAAAGGTACTATAAGTACTTTTACACCTAAAGTTTAAAGTTACTTATTACAATACCGTAACAATAAATCAAATTAATACTATAAAATAAAATCAACTTATTTCATGCATAAATAAATTTTGCTCTTATAACAAGAATTAATATAATTATCAGCACAAAAACTAAACAGCTGTGCCTAAAAAACAGCTCGCCAGGTTTTAAATATAATTAATAATGTCAAATGTCGCCATTTACCCGATGAACATTGCAGAATAAGTTGTAATTTGTTTTTAATTTTAATTTTATATTGAGATTAATGATAAATCCATACTGAAGCCAAAAGGCAGGCGTCTATGGATGTTCATTATTATTAATTTTTATCAGGTTATAGTGATGTTTAGCAACCCACATGGTCCCTCGTGGCGTGAAAGTGCAGGAGGTTAGTTTCTGCTTATACTTATATTAATTTATGTTATAAGTCATGAGTGAATTGAAACGTAGTAATTTATTAATTTATTTACTTTTATTATTAAACATTCACATAGTAATTTCACCAAATGTTATTTTCAACTTTATTTTTATTTCAGACTCTAGTGTAGACTACACTCAAGTTCAGACTACAAATGTAGTATGTTGAGTGACTAAAAATTCGGAACATGTTGGTTCTTCAGGCTTTTGGGTTTTCATCTGATTATCGGATCTCAAGTTTGCGAAAAACACCCACAAGAAAATGGAAATAATTATCACCCCAGGCAATTCAATTATTGGTCCCACTTTCAATAGTAAAAATCACATTCGATAGCTTAGAAAATGTGAATGATAGAATTGAAAATGAAACACACCAGGATGGAAGCGGCAATTGCGGTGATGATTTTTCCGAGAGCGACGAATTTTAAATGTTGTAGTTGTAAAAGATATAATTCCTTGTTTTTCGTTATTTTTTTGGACAACTAAAATTATTTACTGAAATTATTAAATATTTTTTTACCTAAAACTCGTTCCTATCCAATTGTCAAAATATGCAAACATTTTCTCAAAAAAATGTTCGCCATGGCGGATGGCGGATGCAATCGCCATTTTGTTTTCGGAAAAATAGAAAAAAAAGATTCATAATTGGTGCTCCAGAAATATTGTTTCTGTCAAATTTTCGCGATATACAAACATTTACTAAGGCAAATTTTCGCCATATTTCATCCAATATCAACGACTGAAAAAAAACCTCCATCCCAAATTTGTTGTAGATAGAATAAAAACTTCTATTATGGCCAGTTTTTTTCTGTTTTTAATGCGCAGTCGCCTGCGCCGCAGTCTGCTGCGATGGACACATTTAACCGCTTAATTGAGTTCCTACTTTGAATAAGAACTGCGATCGCACACTACTACTCTTTCCTAAAACTGTTATTACAAATCAACCTAAATTATTTTTTAATCCTTTCGCAATATAACACCCGAATGTTTAGCCGTGAAAGAGACTGCGGAAGAAAATATATTAGTGGCTGTGAAAACGTAAAAAAAAACGTTACAAAGAAGCGGCAAAAGAACATCAAAAAGATTCTTTAGATAAATCTATAAAGAAATCTTCCATTATTTCACCTATTTCCGTGAGAAATCCTGTTAATGTTGATAACAAGAATTCCACAAAAACACAAAACAAAGAAGTATATGTTGAAATAATTATAGAACACGAAGAACCGAAGTGAATCACAGAAGAAGTAAGAAATAGATTAATTATTTACCACTGATGACCCAGCCAACAATAAACAATAATTGTTCAATGTGAGCCAGCTTCTACTTCAACTACAAATGATTTCCCAAAAGATGTTAATAAGAGATGTTTTTCAGCTAAACATTTCGTGAGAATAATGGCAAGTGGGGACAAGTATTACAGAAGATGGCTTGTATATTCCAAATCTTCTAACAAATTTTTTGGTTTTTGCTGCAAGTTATTTGCCTCGGATCACATTTTTTTTAGCAGATAAGGGGTTTTCCAAATGGCGGCAAGTAAGTGAACGATTAAAATCTCATGAACGATCCACCGTATACATTAATAGCATGCATTCATGGACACAAATGATATGCAATTTAAAGATGAACAATACAATTGATCAGTCTCGGCGAAAACTAATAAATCATTAAAGACATAATGTTTTAAGACGTATTGATGACCATGACTTAAGACGATGTTAAATAACTGTATTAATAAGTGAGGTAGATCAAATCTCATTTAAATGTTACTATTCTCTAATTTATTTGTTTAGATCTTTTGACACTGTAATATAAACTATTTCTATAATGAACTGATTTATTGAAGTCACCTTTCATATGAGAGAAGGCCCCGTTTCAATATTTTGCGCAGGGCCCCGCTTCATTATTTTGCGCAGGGCCCTGCAAAATGTAGCGCCGGCCCTGCTGTTTGATGTCGGCGGAACAAAAGTGGAAGAAATTCGTTCTTTATATTTAAATATATACAGTTTTACCATCCATTTTTTTTTTGAGAATTGTGGAACACTGATGTCTGGTTGTGAATAAAGAGGAGCTACAGTCGGATTGTTCTGATTTAAGAAAAATTGCTATTATTTTCATATTTCGCTGGAAATTTTCGTTTGAAAATAAAATTTTAATGATTTCAATAATTGTAAAACTGCAGTTCTACTGCGGGAAGTAATGCTAATCATCTTGTTCTGGATACACCTAATAATGGTTTGTATTCTACTTCAGCATCAATACAAAATTGTTTCAGACTATCCACTCTTAAAGTGTAAATATGAAGAAAAAATGCTACTATTTTCACATTTAGCTAGAAATTTTCGTTTGAAAATAAGATTTTAATGATTTCAATAATTGTAAAACTGCAGATCTACTGCGGGAAGTAATGCTAATCATCTTGTTCTGGATACACCTAATAATGGTTTGTATTCTACTTCAGCATCAACACAAAATTGTTTCAGACTATCCACTCTTAAAGTAAAAATATAATATACTAATTTGGTATATATTTGAAAGTAAATTTGTCGCCGTTTGAACAGCATTATGGATTATATGAGCAGCACATTCTATTTCAACAATTGGTCGATTTAATTCGGTGTGTAAATGAGAAAAACTTGTATTCGCGAAAGTTGTATTCGCCTTAGGCGGCTTATTTTGACGCCCCGGCTCTGAATGTACGCCTCCAAAATTTGATTTTTTGCGCAGTACGGCACTAGTTTTGGTACTTCACCGCAGCAGGAGGTTGCGCTCCCTCGCGATATGTTGTTTGGATTTATCTACTCTATTATAAATTATAACCTAATCTAACAATCCATTTTGTTCAAATCTTTGTTAGTACGGTGGCGTACGGTTAGGTACGGTGGCGTTAGTACGTAAGTACCCTAATTTTGTTGTGAAATTATTTTTTTCTCAATATAGCAATAATTGAATTCATAATTGTTTCAGATGTTTCTCCAAGAAGAGAAACAAAATCTAATACCTTAACGTAAATACCAGTTGTGAAATCAAAATATCTAATGAGAGTTTGAATTAATTTAATTTTTTTATGATTTGAAGAATTTGAGTATATTGTTGTAAATCTCGTATTTTATAATTTAATTGTATTTGATTGACAATGCATAAGGTTATATCACATTTTTTAATGACTGCTTCCGTTTTTGTTCGTCCAACTAAATTTCTAAGAATAGTTTGATTAATTTTGATGTGCAGTCTATGGATCTAAATGCTTGGTTGTAGACAACTGTATGAAAACAAAACTTTCTTCATCAAATGCAAGTTTTTTTTTCTAAATCGCCAAATTTTGTAGGTACTGCGAAAATATTTGTTTTGAGTATTAGAACATGCTGCTGCCTGGTTTGATTTTTTTTTTATGTTTCTAAGATTGAATGTATCGTTTTTTCCACCATTTCCATGAAATTGAAAATGTCGAATGTACACTGACAATGAGTGCAATAAACATCAGTATCAATCTTGGTTCTTTTAATAAATTTAAATTCCTTTTCAAGATCCTCATTATATTTACATGCTCTCTTTATTGACATTTTTTTTAAATGTTAATTTGAAAAAAAAAGATGGAAAATAAGTTACCTTCGAAGCCTCCAATAGTCCACCCAATGAACACCTGTTGCTATACGCATTGAAATGTAATTGAAAAAAAGTCATAAACGTAGTGAAATTAAATTTTCAGAAGTATTAAAAATTGAATTAGTCTTTCTTATAATGATGTGCGCAGAGATGTGCAAATAAAATATAATCCAATTCTGTAATATTCACATAATATGATGAATTATCTAATTCGGGACATTTTCCGGGTTATGTATTAATGCAGGAGACCGGGATTTAATCCTGTCTTAATATCTCCTGTGTTTAATACTGTCCCGGAAATTCTGGTGTCTTTGAACACCAGAATTTATAAATCCCACCAGAATTTATAAGACCATTTAAAAATGGTCTTTTACTCCTCTAAAATATATTTCCCGCACCACTGAAAATGTTTAAAACATATTTCTCTTTAATTAGATATTCAATATATATATATATTAAAAATTAAAACGGATTTTTTATCAAAGAAATCGATAAAATTTGAGAAAATTATTCAGATATAACATCAAAAGAAATTTATGTTCATTGGAGGGGAAGAAACGTATTCTTAATAACCATTTATTTCAGAATGAAGTATTGCTTTTAAAGAAGAAGTAAACACTTAGCTATTATGCGAATAATATATGAAGGGAGTCAAAAGGCTTTTATTTATTCAATTTGAAGGATTACTAGCGAATATTGACTTGTTTTATAGTTTCACTTGACATCTACAAATAATAGCCACATATGGCACAATATTTTCAATTAACTGCACAATTCTGCATGTAAACGAGAAGTGTGAATGAATGTCGCAAATCTGTGTGTTAAAAGGTTAAATATGTTATTTTGGTATTAATTAAAAAAAGCTACCCTAGTAAAAATCTGGTCGGGCGTTGAATGAATTGCCTGATATATTGCCCTATAAATTCCATAAACAAGGCTCCTCTACGGTTGGTCCGATCGGATGAATAGTTTCATGTATCAATTTACTTAATAACTTTATGCTTCCTTTCATGACTTCTAACCAAACTGGCGTAATATTACAATGTTATTTAGTAATAAGTATAAGGGTATAACTATTGTTGTAAACGGAAAAGTGGTGAAAGACGAGAAAGAAATTCTTAATAGATGTATGAAAGACCTGTATAAAACGGATACATGCAAGACCTGTATAAAACGGATGAAAGGCCATGGGTACTGGAATTGGAAAGAGAAGATTCCGTCTGTTCAGACAATATGGGATCCGGCATTATTATCGCAGTTGAAGAAAGATCAAAGAAGGAGATGAAAGCAGGCAAAGTTGCTGGGGTAAATGCAATTCCAGTAGATATATTGAGGTGTCTTCAGAAACGAGTAAATTAATATCTTTATGTAATGATATATGTGAGTCAGAAAAATTTTCAGAACACTTCCTGAAGACGCTGATGATACCTCTGGCTAAAAAGGTAGGCACAACGAAGTGTACAGAGTGTACAGAGAACTATTATTGAGCAGAGAAATAGCAGAGCAGATCAGAGACCAGAGAAATCTTATTGCGAGTGTTAAATAGAAGGCTCCAGAGGATAATGGAAGAAAACATGGGGGATGAGCAGTTCGGATTTAGAAGAGGAATTGGAACAGGCGATCGGATTGAACGTGTAAGAACGATAGGTGAAAGGTACATAGAAAAAGGAAAAGATCTAGGTTTGTGTTGTGCAGAATGTGTAAGAACGATAGGTGAAAGGTACATTGAAAAAGGAAAGGATCTTGGTTTGTGTTTGTAGAGTGCACATTGTCTGGGAGATTTCTCATTAGGAGTTTTTATAAAGGTCAGAACTGGGTGATATATTTTTCTCATGATGCAGAAACAATGCTTGTATAAAAATTCGTAATTTATTTTATCTACGACCACTATTGAAAATGCCCATTATTGTACAGGTCGTGGACTATGTAAAAACATCATACCACACACACGTATGTAAAAATTCGCGAATAATGTTATGTTATAATTTAAAATCACCCATAAACTTTTGGTGTTGATACTATTTTTAAATATAGTACTTTGTGATTTCCAGACAATCATTAAAAGTTACATCATTTACATAGAAGCTGTCATTCATATCGTTTTTTCACGTTTAAATCTAACGAAAACTACAAATAAGTACTAAATAAAAAGGTATGTAACCATTATTTATAACCATATGTAACCATATTTTATTTCTTTTCATTTCTATCAAGTTAAATAAGGTCGAAGGTGTTACATTAAACATATTTTTCTTATTAAACAGAAACAAATTATTGTTGTCGTACATAAAGTATAGTACATAACTCGAGTTGTAAGGTAATTACGTACTCGCGGAAGTACTGTACATCATATATTACTAATCATATATTACATCATATATTATTAGTCATATATTATTAATAACCAATTTTTTTCTATACAGTCATTTTTTTTTTAATACATTTAACAAACGGTTTGATGTCGGCGGAATAAAAGTGGAAGAAATTCGTTCTTTATATTTAAATACAACATTGTGGAACACTGATGACTGGTTGTGAATAAAGTGAAGCCACAGTTCTGATTGTTCATTTAAGAAAAAAAAAATGCAATTATTTTTGGACATTTTTCGCTAAAAAATCATCAAGCTAATCTTGTTATCAGAAGCTAATCATCTTGTTATGTATACACCTAATAATCGAATGTATTCTACTTCAGCATCAACACAAATCAAATCAATTTTATTACATGTGAGATGTATATGGTAAATACATATATGTATTTGCCCGTCGTAAAGAGGAAAAAAAGATATAAAAATAAATCAAATATCAAAAGAGAGCAGATCGAAAATAAATGAATCATCACTGAAACAAATTAGAAAATTCATGAAATGTATACATTGTCTCCTTTAGTAGTAGGGATTTTACTCTTCTCTTGACGCTTTTGTTGGACATTTCTTCTGTGATGGTATTTGGCAGCTTGTTGTATATGACCACTCCTAATAATTCTGGTGATTTGCTACAGCAATTTAGGTTACATTTTGGAGTGTACAGCTTGTTTCGTCCTCTTGTGTTGTAGTGATGGATATCCCTATTTCTGTCCACACTAATTTTCATTTTATGGTTGAAGCAAGCAAGTTCTAATATATAAGGGCTTGTTACTGTTATTTTTATATAGTATTTTCAGTCGTTGGAAGTGCGGTCTACATGCAGCTGCTGGAGGAACACCCACTAATGATCGAATTACTTTCTTTTGAGCCTTCAGTATAATCTCAAGTTTATTGGAGGATACCCAAGCCAAACTTCCATATGCTAGAATGGACTGAACTTCTGCATAATAATAGTTGAGAAGCTCAGCATGGTTTATAATTTGGCGTAGGGTTCGAATTGAGAACGCTATATAGCCCAACTGTTTTAGTAAATTTTCAGTTATCTTATCCCAAGTTAGGCATTCCTCTATATAAAGCCCTAGGAATTTAGTTTTCTTCGCCCTATGCAAGATGAAATTGTCGATTTTTTAATTTAAATTATCGGCGCATTGGCCTCTTTACGTTTGAGAAATTACATATTCCGTCTTCTCCTTGTTTAGAAATAGGTTATTTGCCGAGCACCATTCCACCATTTTAAGTAAAACATTGTTTGCTTCAAGTTCATTTTCAATCCAAGAGATTCTGGAGATAATGAAAGTGGCATCATCTGCGTATAGTATGCATTTGTTGTCTTCCATAAATGTTACAAGGTCCGCAATATATAAGAGGAATAGTGTGGGAGCAAGTACACTTCCCTGCGGAACACCTATATTAATGTTCACTTGTTTGGAAATGAAAGATTTATTCTTGGATGTGATTTACACACATTGCTTTCTGTTTGTTAGAAATGATTTTAGCCAATTTATCGATTTACCACGAATTCCCAATATGTACAATTTGTTTAATAATTGTTGGTGTGATACGCAGTCAAAAGCTGTCGACAAATCGCATAAAATACCAACTGAATGTTTGCCGTTATCGATCTATTGTAGAATTTTGCTATAAAACTCAATTATAGCCGTCGAGGTCGAATGTCCTTTGCGAAAGCCGTGTTGTTCTTTGGGAATAAGTAGGTGCTTCTCGATAAATGGCAAAAGCCTGTGAAGCATGCTGTATTTCAGCACTTTAGATATAGCTGATAGCAGAGCTATTGGTCTATAGTTATTAAGGAGTCTTTTTTATCCTCGTTTGTGTATTGGGCAGATTTTGGCATTTTTCAAAATTTCAGGAAACTCTTCCAATTCAAATGACCGGTTAATAATATAAGTTATAGACTTCGCTAAAAGATCTATAGATATTTTAAAGATGTTGCTAAGTATTGAATCTAGACCACTTGTAGATTTATTTTTAAGGTTACCATTTATGAGCAATATTATTTAATTTTCAGAAAAATCGTCCAGATATAGCGTTTTGTCATTGAATGACATGTGACGATTGGATATATTTGAGGGGGTCATATTTTGAGCTATTATGGTAGGAGCTTGTTCGAAGAAATCATTAATAAGATTCGCTACTGTTTCCGGATCTTCAGTGATAAAGTCATTGTAATTTTAGCGGATATCCTCTTTCACCCTTGTCTTGTTAGCTTGCTGGTTGATTATATTCCAAGCTGCTCTCTGTTTGTTCTCCGACTTCTGCAGCAGTGTACTGAAAAATTGTCGCTTAAGATTTGTTAAAAAACAGGAGTACCGTTTTTCATAATTAAATACGCTTGGCGCAACATCGGGTATTTCTTTTGGAGCACATACAGATTTTTTAGCTTTCTGCTTGCCCATTTTGCATCATTAGTAATCCAGGTATTGTTTTCCCGATTAACTTTCATTATGGGAAAACAGGTACCAAAATGATAATATAACGTATTTATAAAATGTACACATACCTATATCGTTAATATTTGCTTCTCTATATATACTTGTCCATGATTCATATGTTAATTGTTTGACAAAAAGTTCTTTGTTTTCTTTAATAAATTCTCTCTTATGGTAATAGGTATCTGATTTTCGTTTCCGTTTTCTATTTAGAACAACGATTCGATGATCACTTATTGGCGTGTCAATAATTGACGTCGCATTTGGCGTGGAATTGACGAAAATATTATCGATGCAGCTCTTTGAGGTAGCTGTTATCCTGGTATATCCTTTAACTTGTTCCTTTAGTCCATTATGTTAACATTAGGTTGACTAAATTAACTTTTTCCTTGGAGTTTTCAGTGAAGTTAATGTTAAATCTCCCGTGACTATTATATTTCTTGTTTTGAAGAACGAATGGTGGAGTATGCGGTCTAGCGTTAACATAAAACTATCTATGCAGCCAGTTGGTGGTCTGTATAAATTAATTATTGAAGTCGAGTCTAATCTAGATCTCCATACCACACCACATATTTCAATATGCTTTTCTATTGAGTTTCTTGGGATTTCTTCAACGTTGATGGTGCTTGAGTCAGGTGTATTTCTATTCCAAATACCTACACCGCCGCCAGTAGTATGGTATCTACAAAAAAGCTGATCAAAGAATAATTGTGTAAATGCATAACCTTGATATGGTCCTGGGTTACAAAAAATTGTTTCAGACTCTCCACTCATACAGTGTTTGTTTTGAATATTGCAATTGGTCGATTTAATGCGGTATGTAATCGAAAAAAACATTATTATTTTCTTTTCAATGTATACCTCCAAAATTTGATTTTTCTGCGCAGTACGGTACTAATTTTTTTGTGAGATTATTTTTCCTCAATGTATCAATGAATAGCTGACTCGGCAAACTTCGTATCGCTTCAGAATCTATAATCATTAAAAAATATCTTATTAGTTGAATTAAAGTCAGTCAAATGTTACGCGTATCGATATCTTGTAACATAATCGTATACGAATATATAATCGATGGAAATATAATCGTGTCTGTCCTCTCCCTCGCATAAGGTACGACGTATAAAAAAAAGAAAAATACAAAAGTTAAAAATCCTAAAGCCCAAATCCCAAAAGCCCAAAATACAAAAATCAAAAATCCAAAACTTAAAAGCCCGAAATCCAAAAGTTCAAAATATAAAAGCCCAAAATAGGCAAAATCCAAAATTTCAAAAGCCCAAAATCTAAATTTCAAAATATAAAAGCACAAAATCGATAAGTACAAATGCTAAAAGTTCAAAATATAAATGCACAAAATCAAAAAATCGCTAAGTTCAGAATCCAAATGCTCAAAATCCAACTATCAAAATGCCCAAAATCCAGAAGTCCAAAATCGAGTTGATTACCTTCATAGAAGCACCTTATGATATACGACATTTTCGTTTTATTGTCGGGCGCGAGAATGAACAAAGCGGATGGTTTGCGAACGAGAACATAATCGTGAGAGAAACATTAGTTTTCGAGAGTCAGGCCACAAACACTCATGGATTGGCCTTGTGATATGTTGATCGTCATGGCAATTGAAAGACGAATTGGAAATTGAATTCGTTTCGTGGAATGGCATATCGGTTGGGATCATCGGAATTCTCGGAATGAGAAAAATTTCTAGAATTGGTGGTTCAGCCAACCAATAGTAATTTTTCTGATTAACAATAATGTTCGGGAACACTTTGTTGACGGGTTCGTCCTTAGTTGAGACGAAATTGCAAAAATTATGCGGAAACGAAATCAATCCGTTCGTTTCCTCGATGGGAAGACGGCGATTACCGATTGACAACAACTGCTTGGAGAAATCTTCGGCAGATGGAACGTTTAGCAATGCAACTCGCATGTTTGTCGTCAGCTGTAGTTTCTTAATATAGCGACACAGAGTAGATGATGTGAGGCAAGCGTTTATTTCACAGGCACTGTGGATCTTGGAATTACTGGCCGTAAATCACCAGACAGTAGAATCATTGCGCCTCCAAAACATTCCTACTATTTCCTAGTATAAATTTACGTGAAATTCTTATGCCACTACCCACTTAATAATACTTATATCTGAAATTCCGAAATTTAAATATTACATTGTAAAAACTCATTGAAAAACTATGAGTGGTCATGAACAGTGTCCAAACACAGAATCATAAACAGCTTAAAAAAGACACCAAATTACAATTTACGGCACATAGCAGCATTTTTCGAGTATATAACTTCGAGTATCATTCGATTATCATCGGAAAAGTTCGGCAATCCATTCCTTTTGGCGAATCGCTCATGTTGTTCATGGATATCGAACAATAAAAAACGATTTTGGGGCCTTTAAAAATATTTTGTATTAAAAAAAATGGTGGGCAAACATGGTAAAACCATGTTTTTTAAGATGCCATTATCAAAAACAGAAAAAAAATATTTTCGGGAGTTAGGCGGACAATCATTTTTTTATAATATCTTTTGAACGGAATGTGGGCAAAATCCTGGGCAATCATGGTAAAATTTTGGTCAAACGTATCCCATTTTAATTTTATAATTTTTTTGGGCAATCTTCAAGCAGCTAATCGAATAATATAATATTCCTATAATATGATCAATTATCTAATTCGATACATTTTCCTGAACATGTATTGCATTCAGGAGACCGGGATTTAATACCGGACTGTCCGGGCAATTCTGGGACGAATGGTCTTTTACTCATGTAAAACACATTTTCCCCACTACTGATAAATATATTTCTCTTTAATTAGATATTCATTATATTTTCAAAATGAAAGCTTATTTTTTATCAAAGAATTCGATAAAATTAGTGAAAATTATTCAGATATAACATCAAAGGAAAATTATATTCATTGGAGTGGAAGAATCGTATTACTAATAACCATTTATTTCTGAATGAAGTATTGCCTTTAAAGAAGAAGTAAACACTTAGTTACCAAGCGAATAATATTTTGAAGGGAGTCATAAGGTATTTATATTTTGAGTATTTATAAGGGAGTTTTATTTATTCAATTTGAGGGTTTACTAGTGAATATTTACTTGTTTTATAGTTTCACATGACATCTACAAATAATAACCACATAAGGCACAATATTTTCACCTAACTGCACAATTCTGCATGTAAACGAGAAGTGTGAATGAACATCGCATATCTGTGCGTTTCATGGTTAACTATATTATATTCAAATTTAAAATTTAGGTGGACGTCACTAGTTGTAGTTTCATTCAGGCCCGGACTTAGAGACCCAGGGCCCCACGCACTTGACATTAGACCCTAAATGTTTAATGGATAAATGATAAATCTTTTGTGACAAAGCCTTTTTCCAATAAGAATTTGTATAGCTTTAGTGACGATAACTCTATAACTTTATCATTCCACGACAAATGAGCTATAGGTGCAGACACTCGTTTTCCAAAGACCTATCCAAATCCCCCGGATAGTTAGAAAAGTTATAAGGATTCTGGCTCCTTCACGGATATCCTTAGATTCTAAACGATGTAGTTTCGTAAGAAAGTCAAACTTTTTACTTAACTCCACATAAGCAGATTCTCGTCTCCGTATTTCTGTAATTAGTGTATCTATAATTAAGTTAAAAATGTTTACTCTGAATCTGTCTCTGACAGAGAGTTCGGTCTCGTTTCCGTCGAATTGGACTTTTCGCTTACTTTTCCTCTGCATGTCATATGCATAACTATTTTCACCGGATTTTTCAATAACTTGCGACTCATAATGATCAAAGGTACAGGTAGTGGGTTTCCTTAAATGCTCTAGGTATGATGCCAAAGACTGATACAGTTCAACGATTGTACCCACGTCGATGTAAACAGATTGTAGAGATTTTCTTACTCTGTTGATTCTTTCCAAGATATCATTCCAGAGAAGTAATAAAAAGCAAGTTTTCTTCGTCTCTAATGAATTCAGAAGACCTGAAGCCTCTGAGCGCGTAGATTGTTTATCATTTGCATCATTGGCAATTATCTGAAGACCTGCCATGATCTCATCGACATCATGGTCATCGTCGACATCACTACGGTTGAATTTGAATTCAGTTTCGCCACCGAGGCCCCTAGGCTGGCTGGGCCCCTAGGCCGGGGCCTTGTAGGCCTGGGCAAAAATCCGGCACTGGTTATATTTACTACTTTTTACCACACAGGACATTGAATTACACAATAGACACTTGCAAAGTTAAGTAACATTTAAGATAATTTCTTTCTACATAACTTATTTGACTAGCCATCTGCTCGAAACGCGTCTGCAGATGGCAAGTTACATAATTTATGTAGAAAAAAATTATCTTAAATGTTACTTAACTAGTAGTACTAGTAATAGCATACAAGTGTCTATTGTGTAATTCAATGTCCTGAGTGGTATTAGCCAGGGAAGTAGTTATTTCAATATGACATTTGTCGAAGTCCTAGTAAGACTTAATTTTGTAGATTAACGAAGGTTAACGAAGGTTAATATAATTATATACTAGAAATTAATTATATTTAAAATATTTTCTAAAATATTTTCTTAATATTAGAATATTAATTATATTTAGGCTAATTTTCGTATAAATTATGTTTATTTATGTTATATTAATATGAATTAAAAAAACTACCCTAGTAAAAATTGAAACTGGGGACCTGGTCGGTCGTGCCCGAGTGCCCGATATATTATGTTTTAGCCTTTAAACAAGGCTATTGTACGGTTGGTTCGATCGGATGCTTAACTTTATGATTCTTCAATATATTTAATAACATTATGCTTCTTTGGTGACTTCTAACCCAACTGGCGAGACATGTTATTTAGTAATAAATATACGGGAATAATTAATATTGTTAACGGAAAAGTTTTGAAAGACGAGAGAAATCCTTAATAGATGGGAATAATACATTAAAGACGTGCATAAAAAGGATGAAAAGCCAAAAGGGTACTGGAATTGGAAATAGAAGGCTCGATCTGTACAGACAATGTGGGATTCGGCATTATGATCACAGAAGTGAAAAGATCAATGAAGGACATGAAAACAGCAAAGCTGCTGGGTGGATGGAATCCCAGTAGAGATATTGAGGTGCCTTCAGGGAAGAGGAATGACTAAATTAACATCTTTATGTAATGAAATATATGAGTCAGCAAAATGGCCAGAGGACTTCCTGAAGACGCTGATGATAGGCACAACGAAGTGCGGTGAACACAGGACCACCAGTCTAGTAGGACATGCGGCGAGAATATTATTGCGAGTAGTTAAATAGAAGGCTCGAGTGTTAAATAGAAAGAATAGGAATGAAGAATGGAAGAAAACGAAGAAGGAAGAAACGCGGCGGATGAGCATTTCGTATTTAGAAGTGGAGTGGGAGCAAGAGATGCGATTGGATGTGTAAGAAGGATAGGTGCAACATACATTGAAAAAAGAAAACAACTAAGTTTGTCTTTTGTCGAAGCATTTGATTGTGTCCTGTGGGAAAAATTAATAGAGATTCTGAAAGAAAAAGGGGTGAACTGGAAGGACAGAAGATTAATAAGGCAGTTGTATTTGGAATAGCAGAACAACAGACTTAGAGTGTCGGTGGCTATCTTACGGATTGTTTTGATCTGGGCCAGGGTGTGGGACAGTGATGTGCTTTATCCACCACCTTGTTCAATATTAACTCAGAATCCAAGGTGTCAGAATGTTGGAGGCGGCAGGGTGAAGGTAATAAAGGCGTATATAAGTAGAGTAACTATGACAGTTCGGGCTCAAAATCCCATAAGGATTTACATAGGGATCTAAAATTACTTTTTGTAACCAGATTCCACTTTTTGTAACCAGATTCCACTTTTTGTAACCAGATAATCAAGGGTCCGTTAGGTTGGTATCACCCTTAATCTACTTTTGTAACCAGATAATCAAGGGTCCGTTAAGTTGGTATCACCCTTAATCTACTTTTGTAACCAGATAATCAAGGGTCCGTTTAGGTTGGTATTACCCCTTAATGACACTTGATATCAGACGGGACTAGACAGACAAGACTAGACGGACAAAACTAGATGGACCAGACGGACTAGACTAAACCATTTGATGAGAAAAATCAAATCTGGTGTCAGAACGGCTCTAGCATGTGCCCTAAGAGAGATACCTCCAGACCCCCTCCTCCTCAGTAGATGACGTCATCCGCCTCAGTAGATATTGCTTAACTAATTATCGCGATGCTGATTGATTGATTAACGAACAAATAATTACAGTTGGCCTTGTGCCTCGATTTATATGTAATGGACAAGACTAGACAGACAAGACTAGATAGATAAGACTAGGCAACCAAGAATAGAAAGACGAGACTAGACGGATTAGTTTAGACAGACAAGCAGGGAAAATTAAAAATGAGTTGCGGGTAGGTAGCGGAGAAACGGGTATACAAAATTGATTGTAAACATATTACGGTTTGATTCAATTGCGATTATAGGATTTAGACCAGACAGGACTAAATAGACAAGACTAGACAGACTAGATATTTCCTGTGATATTTAACCGAATAATTTCCTATGTGTAATTGAGATTTCTTAAACTCATCTGTGATCTAGTTCGTATTAATTTTTTAAAGATTTAATATAAATAAAAAAGTATTTCGGCAATTAGGTTTAATTTTGAGTGAGAAATGGTATTGTTCCTTTCTCAGTTTATGTCATCAGTTTAGTATTTGAACATAAAGATTTTAAATGTATGACAAGGAAATAAAATTATTTTAACAACTACGACAGTGAATGTTTATGTAACCGCACGCTTAGGACTGGGCGCTTGATAAATAACTACCGCAATAAGTAATGCGGTCTAATTAATTTAGTATTTGATCTTGTAAATGCATGCGAGTATGACATATCTAAATCGTGAGATAGGAAACGCTATCAGTTTCATGTTTCAACTTATCTGGATGTGAGTTTGAACTTATTCGATATATTCTGAGAAAATTGGATGAGTCATACATGCATAGAATCGTGGGAAGGTTAAAACCGTAGTTGAAAACCACCGAGTCAGCATTTTCCTATTTCAACCTGTCTGGATGAGTCATTGAACACGTGATACATCCGGCGCATTCTGATTGGCTTATTGAGTCTACATACTTATTCACCCTAAACCTCCAAGAAAATAAAGTTGGAGCCGTAGAAAGTCAACAATACCCAAAAAGGTTAAAGTTTGCGGGAGATCCTTCGATTACAGAAACACCTTCAAGCTACAGTGAAGCTGGTCCAGTAGAACATCATCCAAGCTTGTGTCAGCTAAAGAATTTATGGTTCAAGGATTGATGTAGATAGCTTTATTAGTATATTGAACAGCCGTTGTACGAGAAGTCCCATTCTATCCATCCACTTTCCGTCCACTTTCCATCCACTTTCCGTCCACCGTTCACTTTTTCCGTCCAGCGTCCACCGTCCACTTTTCGTCCTTTTTAATAAGCTATTAAACAGATTTTAAACAGCTTTTTAGTCAGCTTTTAAACAGCTTTTTAATCAGCTTTTAAACAGCTTTTTATTCAGCTTTTCAACAGCTTTTTAATCAGCTTTCAAACAGCTTTTTTATCAGATTTTAAACAGCTTTTAAACAGATTTTTAATCGGCTTTTGAAACAGATTTTAATCAGATTTTAAACAGCTTTTTAATCAGCTTTTTAATCAGCTTTTAAACAGCTTTCCATCAGCTTTAAACAGCTTCGTCTCTTCAGCTTTAATCTCATTGGATTAGGTTAGGTTAGCATTTAGTTAGGTTACGGGAGGTTGAGAATGAAGCGCGCATCATTCCTAACACCCCGTAACCTAACCTAATGCTAACCTAACCTAATCCAATGAGATTAAAGCTGAAGAGACGAAGCTGTTTAAAGCTGATGGAAAGCTGTTTGAAAGCTGATCAAAAAGCTGATTAAAAAGCTGTTTAAAATCTGAATAAAATCTGTTTCAAAAGCCGATTAAAAAGCTGTTTAAAAGCTGTTTAAAAATCTGATTGAAAAGCTGTATGAAAGCTGATTAAAAAGCTGTTTAAAAGCTGATTAAAAAGCTGTTTAAAAGCTGAATAAAAAGCTGTTCAAAAGCTGATAAAAAAGCTGTTTAAAAGCTGATTCAAAAGCTGTTTAAAAGCTGATTAAAAAGCTGTTTAAAATCTGTTTAATAGCTGATTAAAAAGGACGAAAAGTGGACGGTGGACGGTGGACGGAAAAAGTGGACGGTGGACGGAAAGTGGATGGAAAGTGGACGGAAAGTGGATGGATAGAATGGGACTTCTCGTACAACGGCTGTTCAATATACTAATAAAGCTATCTACATCAATCCTTGAACCATAAATTCTTTAGCTGACACAAGCTTGGATGATGTTCTACTGGACCAGCTTTACTGTTGCTTGAAGGTGTTTCTGTAATCGAAGGATCTCCCGCAAACTTTAACCTTGTTGGGTATTGTTGACTTTCTACGGCTCCAACTTTATTTTCTTGGAGGTTTAGGGTGAATATTCAGTATGCAGACTCAATAAGCCAATCAAAATGCGCCGGATGTATCAAGTGTTCAATGACTCATCCAGACAGGTTGAAATAGGAAAATGCTGACTCGGTGGTTTTCAACTACGGTTTTAACCTTCCCACGATTCTATGCATGTATGACTCATCCAATTTTCTCAGAATATATCGAATAAGTTCAAACTCACATCCAGATAAGTTGAAACATGAAACTGATAGCGTTTCCTATCTCAGGATTCAGATATGTCATACTCGCATGCATTTACAAGATCAAATACTAAATTAATTAGACCGCATTTCTTATTGCGGTAGTTTGTAATGCAGCGGTTGTAATTTTTAAACTGGACACGATTGTTTATTTATCAAGCGCCCAGTCCTAAGCGTGCGGTTACATAAACATTCACTGTCGTAGCTGTTAAAATAATTTTATTTCCTTGTCATACATTTAAAATCTTCATGTTCAAATACTAAACTGATGACATAAACTGAGAAAGAAACAATACCATTTCTCACTCAAAATTAAACCTAATTTCTGAAATACTTTTTTATTTATATTAAATCTTTAAAAAATCAATACGAACTAGATCACAGATGAGTTTAAGAAATCTCAATTACACATAGGAAATTATTCGGTTAAATATCACAGGAAATATCTAGTCTGTCTAGTCTTGTCTATTTAGTCCTGTCTGGTCTAAATCCTATAATAGCAATTGAATCAAACCGTAATATGTTTACAATCACTTTTGTATACCCGTTTCTCCGCTACCTACCCGCGACTCATTTTGAATTTTCTCTGCTTGTCTGTCTAATCTAATCCGTCTAGTCTCGTCTTTCTATTCTTGGTTGCCTAGTCTTGTCTATCTAGTCTTTTCTGTCTAGTCTTGTCCATTACATATACTTTGAGGCACAAGGCCAACTGTAATTATTTATTCGTTAATCAGTCAATCAGCATCGCGATAATTAGTTAAGCAATATCTACTGAGGCGGATGACGTCATCTACTAAGGGGGAGGGGGTCGGGAGGTATCTCCCTTAGGGCACATGCTAGAGCCGTTCTGACACCAGATTTGATTTTTCTCATCAAATGGTTTAGTATAGTCCGTCTGGTCCATCTAGTTTTGTCCGTCTAGTCTTGTCTGTCTAGTCCCGTCTGAAATCAAGTGTCATTAAGGGGTAATACCAACCTAAACGGACCCTTGATTATCTGGTTACAAAAGTAGATTAAGGGTGATACCAACTTAACGGACCCTTGATTATCTGGTTACAAAAGTAGATTAAGGGTGATACCAACCTAACGGACCCTTGATTATCTGGTTACAAAAAGTGGAATCTGGTTACAAAAAGTGGAATCTGGTTACAAAAAGTGGAATCTGGTTACAAAAAGTAATTTTAGACCCCTATGTAAATCCTTATGGGATTTTGAGCCCGAACTGTCATAGTTACTCTACTTATATATTGAAGGAAATTTGTATCCGTACGGTTTGTTGATGACACACTCCTGTTCGCGGAAAATACAGAAAAGGTACTAGTCAAGCAACTCGAAGATATGGAAGGAGAAAACAGATTAGCGATAAATCAGAAAATGGCGAAGGTTGTAATTGTAAAAGGTGAAATGTTGGAACAGGTTGACAACTATTAATATCTAGGTACCACAGTAAAGAATGAGTGGAGAAGTTTGAACCAAATAAAAACACGAATAGGAAAGGCCAAAGAAGCTTTTATAAAGAAAAGTAGGATATTGTGTAGCAAGCTCGATCTAAATCTAAGAAAAAGGATAGCAAAGCTCTTTGCTTGGAATGTTATGTGGTACGTATGTAAGACATGGACAATTTTAAAGAAGGATAGGAAAAGGATAGCGGCTATGGAGATGTGGATGTGGAGAAAAATGCTAGGAATAAAGTGGACAGATAAGAAAGAATATCTTTATATGATACTATTTTCAAAAGAAAGAGATTGTGGCTTGGGCATTTGTTGAGAGGCAGTAGTTTGTTGAGAGAGGTAATCGAGGGAACTTTGGAGTGTATGGGGAATAGAGGTAGAAGAAGAGTAAAATTGGTAGACGATCGGAATGACGTAAAAGGATACGTGGATATGAAGACAAAGGCTATGGACAGATTTGAGTGGAGAAGGTAGAATGGAACCTGCACATAGCAGAAAACCAATGATGATTAAAAAAATATATATAATTTATTTTTCACTATTCACCCGATTGGGCTAACGGAAGAGGGGTCGTTTAGAAGGCATTAAATTCTATATCGGACACTTCATTATACACCCAACCAAGTCCCCATTTTTAATTTCTATTAGGCTACAAATAAATGTTTCTCATCGGTTTATAAATTAAAAAAAACAAAAGTTTTGAGTAAGTATTGCTATCAAAAATGAAAATAAGAGCATTTGCTTTGCAAAAATACTATCTACTTTGCAAATATTTAGAGGTAGCAATAATTAACTTAATAAATATTTAACTATGACAGAGTGAAAAGGATCAAGTTTATACTTCGTCATAGGTAAATATTTGTTAAGTTAATTATTGCTACCCCTAAATATTTGACACAACACTTACAGGAAGATTAAGTTATAGACGCGATTGTTTACTTATGGAAACCAAATGATATCTTTGTTATTCACTTGTTACTTGTTAAGTATTCACTCGAAAATAAACAGGTAAAATAATATTTTTTCCAAGATGTTTAATGAACGATTTGTTCTTATTCGGTTGTATTCTTCTTTCAATCTTATTCAATGTATTGAAAAGGCAAAATAAGAAAGCAAAAGAATTTTAATAAATCTGAATATTAATCTTGCGTTTAATAAAATGTTTGGCCATTTGGAAGCGATCAATTATTAAATATTCACAGAATCCTTTTTTTATTATTCATTTATCATTCACACTATCATATTGTAGAAAGAAGTTCATAATAAACTTGAAAAAACGTTCTGTTTTTAAAGCACATCTCAAATTTAAAAAAAAATCAATTTTTCTGAGTATAAAAATGAAAAAGGAGGTTTTTATAAAAAAAGCTAACTAAAAGAAACTAAACTTACCTTTAGAAGTGACTATAATTAACCAAAAAAAAATTAACAATAATAGCTATTTATTATACCAGCGTATAAAATTACGGTTTAACGAGCTTGTTATATATGTTTCTATTGATATTGCCATATAATGTATACATTTAAATTCTCGAGTGAAATTTACTTTTATCCGCGACTTTTTTCTATTTTGCGTATAATGAAGTCATTAAAGCACTCATATGGGTTCCCTAATGGATCGCCGAGTGTGATACAATTTTCTCAATATGTATCGGCGATTTTTATATTTAGAAATGGCATAAACTCGTTCATAATACGTTATTCGCACTTGTCCATCTAAACATGGACGCGTGCTGAAAAATCGCGTACTTTAATATACTATTATACAATTTTGTTTTTGATTTATCAAGTTAAATTCAAAGAAAAGTTTCATTTTCTGTTTTTCTGTTGATGTTTTCTTTTTACGAGAGGCATGTGTATCAAATTAAATTGCTTAAATAGTTTTAGATTAACTTACAATATTTGTCTGTTTGGCCATCTTGAAGTTTGATATTATTTTTTTATTAATTTATACTTATTTTCTACAAGAAATAATAATTCGTACTTTAATATACTATTATACAATTTTGTTTTTGATTTATCAAGTTAAATTCAAAGAAAAGTTTCATTTTCTGTTTTTCTGTTGATGTTTTCTTTTTACGAGAGGCATGTGTATCAAATTAAATTGCTTAAATAGTTTTAGATTAACTTACAATATTTGTCTGTTTGGCCATCTTGAAGTTTGATATTATTTTTTTATTAATTTATACTTATTTTCTACAAGAAATAATAATAACTATTATTACCAACTAGTTTCGGCTTTATTAAAAATTAGCCATCTTCAGGGTAAATATGAACAAATAAATATGTTTTTTTCTTTAATTCTAAAGTATTAGTTCTGCGACTCCAGTTATACCACTATTTTCATGGTTTTTAATAAATAGTGATACAACTGTACGTCGTTAGCATGTTTGGTTAAAAATTCCTATAATACATATTCGTTGAAAGTCATATTAAAATAGCAGTAAGATGTACCAACAAAAATAAAAGGTAACAAGCAAAATAATTAAAACTTCATTAAAATTTTAATACGGCAGTTAAACCGTCTTAAGTTGAGACCAATCAAATTTTGATAAATTATGATGTCATTCACTCACTGATTCATCCTCAAAAATTGGCAGGTTCTGATAGGGGAGTTTGTGTTTTATAATGATTTGTGTATTATGTCGTCGTATGTTCGTCAGGTCTCGTACTAGTCTGTTCGGATGTCGTTTGTTGCTCTGCGTCTTGTAAAATTTTTGAGAATGTTCGTAAATGTACTCAGTAAATCTGGATATCTGTCCTTCGTGTAAGTCATAAATTTTGCTGTATCTGTCCTTGTTCAAGGCTATTAACATATTGGTCAACATATTGGTCTTGGCAGCACTGCACCAAGCCGGTGCTGCATATACTAAAACTGGCCGAATAATGGTTTTATACAATAAAATTTTAAATATAGATATAAATATATAGAATTAAGTTTTCTTTTGATAAATGAGGGAGTAGATGGATTTTAGTGTGGCAAATGCTCTTTTAATAGTGTTTTTTATGTGTGTCTTGTAGCAAAGTTGTGAATCTAAATATACACCCAGGTATTTTACCGCCCTCTTAGGAGGTACTTGGTGTGTGTCAATTTTTGGTGGGTAAATAAGTTTTGTGTTGGTGTATTTTCGTGTAAAAGTGGTGGTTTCCGTTTTTTGAGTGTTCAATGTAATTTTCCAAAGTTTAAAGAATTTAATGATTTGATCAACATGAATTTGGGTCCTTTTGTGTGCAGTGATGGCGCTGTGTGAGTGATTGTAAATGGCAGTGTCGTCGGCGTAAAGAGCAAGTTTTGTCTGTGGCATTGTTGGTATGTCGTTGATGTATAAATTGAATAAAATCGGAGCTAGAATCGACCCTTGAGGTACACCGGCTACAATTGGTCTTAGTCTTGAGTATTTGTCATTTATCAATACTCTGAAGTGACGGTCCGTCAAGTAGTTGTGTACTAATTTAATGATTGTCCGTGGAAATTTAAATTTTATTAATTTAAATTAAAGTCCGTCGGTCCAAACTCTGTCGAAAGCTTTATATATGTTGAGTAATGTCATGGCTGTTACGTTATGTTTGTTAAAGTTAAATTTAATGTCTGTTGGTATTCGGCAGATCTGTTGGGCGGTATTGTGTTTCAGTCTAAATCCAAATTGATTGCCCGTCATAATTTTTTTGTCGCTTAATATGTTTGTTTAGTCTCGTTAGTATATGTTTCTCCGTAATTTTGCCGAGTGTGTTTAATAAACTGATAGGTCTGTAACTGTTCGGGTCTGATTCGGTCTTTCCTGTCTTCAGTATTGGTACAACATTGGCCACCTTCCAGGACGGCGGAAAGTATTGTAGTCTTAAAATTCCATTAATTAAGTCAATTGGACGATTGCTTTTTGCGATAGGTTTTTTAAAATTTTGTTTTGTATTTAGTCCGGTTCTGCTGATTTTAGAGGTTTCAAATATTTGATAATTGATTTAATTTCTATAGGACGAGTCGTCAGTTTGTAGTCTGGGTCTGTAAATTCCTGTCTGTTCATGAATTGTCTAACTGTTTTTACTATTCTGTTTTGTCTAATGTCTAGTTCTGGGTCAATTTTGTGTATTTCTTCAAATGTGTCTGCAATAAGTTCCGCCTTTTCTAGGTCGGACATAGCCAATGTTGTTCCACTTTTGAGCGTCGGTATAGGTTTGTATGTTGTCTTAAGTCTTTTGGTCATCCTCCAAATGGAGTTGTCTTTTGTCGTCAGTTCACTTAGCTTCTTAGTCCATTTGTCATTTCTAAATTTAAAAATTTCTGTCCTTATCTGCCTTGTTAATGTATTCATCTTTTGTTTGTCCGTTATGTCTCTGTATCTTTGCCAGTCTCGTCTGTGTCTGTTTTTGGTATGGATCATAATTTTTATGACTTCGGGTTATGTGTTCGTTCAATGGGTCACATTTTCTATTTTTGAATTACGTTTTACCAGAGAAATTGTTTTAGTCAATTTTGTAATCTCCGAGTCAATTTCTTCCGTCGTGTCTACACGTTTAATAGTAATATTTCTGTCCAATAGTCGCCTAAATTCTGTCCAGTCTACGTCTTTGTAGTAAGTTAATGTCCGTCTGTATCTTTCGCCTTGTGGATGTCCGAGGGTGATTCTGAAAGGGTTATGGTCGGAATTTAAAACGTCTAATGGTGAAATGTCGGTGATTTGTGGGAAATTTTTTGTCAGTGCTATGTCAATGGTGGAAAGTGTCATGTTGTTCGTGGGATAATGTGTGTGTGTCTGGAAAAAGAATGGCACATCCACTCCCCAATGCATAATTGTACAATGTCAGACCATTTCTGTTGTTCCTGTGACAATTCCAAGCAGTGGGAGTGGCGTTGAAGTCCCCGAAAATCAGTACTTTGTCCCCAATTTCTGTCAACAAATATAAGTCTCTCCTTGTAATTTTGTTCGTCGGTGTATTGTAAATAGAAATGATGTGTAGGTTATTTGTCAGTTTAAATGCGATATGTTCAATTTTTATGTTTTTGTTAGTCTTAATTTTGACGTACGGTATGTTATTTCTGATCAGGACCGCCACACCTCCGACCTTACGATCTTTCCTAATGACTGTGTAGCCTCTGACACGTAAGTTGAAAGTATCCTCGATCTTCGTTTCGTTGATGAGCAGTACAGGTGTGTCGCTGCTGTTCAGAAACAACATAAGCTGCCCTATATTGCTTCTTAATCCATTGGCATTCCAGCTCAACACATTTAGTTGATTCATACTAAATTAATGCAGTAAAATAATATTGTTTGGAGCTTCTCTCCAATGGAATTTCAGGAAGCCAACTGTTGGTTTAACTCTCTCCACGCTTGGAGAAGCTTTGGTACATCTACTATTAAATCTCGTGTTTTCTTCATTTCATTTAGTAATTCGTTTAAAGATTGATGATGAAGTTTGATGTTCGAGGGTTCTGGCTAACTAGTAAAGACTGGTAGATCTACTGGAGCCACGGTTTTCTTCTGAGCAATTCTCGGCCACTCACTGAAGTGTGTGTAGTTGCATTTTTATTTTGGTGCCAGTAGTTTTCTTTAGGCGCCGGGGCATTCACATAAGTGTTTCTTGGAATACGAGTTGTTGCGGAATTCATTCTCTCGCTATTCAACCATTCCAACCTTTTTCCGTATACTGGACACTCTATGGAATTGGAGGTGTGCGCTCCCTTACAATTTGCGCACTTTGCAGGCTCATCTCTCGGTTTTTCACAAGCATGTGAAAAGTGACTCTCACCACACTTCATGCAGATTGGTTTTGCAAAACAATTACCTGGTGCATGGCCTCACTTCTGGCATCTATGGCATTGCACCATTTGTTTTTTATTGACATATTGCCTGAATGAAACTTTTTTGTTTAGAACATAGTGCACTAAATTTTCTAAAATCTTCAAAGTAATTTTCTTATGGACTATAACAAAAAAGAGTGGAAACGTTGTGTTTCGCATTTTGGAGCACTTTACAATTTTAATTTGAAATTTTGAAAGAAATTCCAAAATAATTTCATCCTCTTCAGCATCATCTGGTAAGCCATGCAACACGAAGGCATTGGTTTTTTCACTTTTTAAAGTGAATGTGTGGAAGTCACCTTCAATTTCAGTTTTCATCCGGTTAAATTGCTCTATCGAGTTTAAATAAATGTTAGTAGTTTCCCTTCCAAATTTTATATTAAAATTTTTATCCCCAGTTATTTCCAAACTTTTGTTCCGCAAACTTCTTCCTTCCTGAATCCTTCGATGCAAAACAATCGGCGGAGGTTTGATGGGTTTCGGGTTCCTTTTAGTTTTCCCCGGAGTTCTCTCCTGATCTGACAAGACATGTCATCGTCGGAAATGTCCGACTCCTCGTGGTCCGTAAGAACCTGGAAGGAATTCCTGATTCGTATAGCCGAGGTATTCGGCAAAGGATCATCCAATTTAGTTTTCTTTCAGGTCATTATTTCCAGAAACTCAAATTTATTTTAAATTAAAAAAATGACAGTTCAACACGAATTAATTAATTTGACACTGACAGTTTAAAAAAAATATATATTATGAATTTAATATATAAAAAATCCAGGTGTAAATTTGAATTATATCAAATATCTACCCCCACAGTCTCAGTTACTCACTTTGCACACTTGCTTCTTTCAATAAATTCACTATTTCTCGCTATTTCTCAGGAACAAAAATAATACGTACTTAGCAACTCGTTGCTAAGTAAACAATGCGAGCGGATGCATTCACCACTACACCACTGTGACCACTCGGATAGGCACATGGATAGGCACATGGAATATACGTACGATGCTGCAAGCTGGTAAAATGAATGGTACTTCAGACGAACTAGCCAAATGACAGACTGGAAGCCAGTGGAAAGCAGAGTAGGAGGAAGATCTAGAAAAATATGGATAGACGGAGTAAAGGAAGATCTCAAAACACTCGGAATGAGAAATTGGAAAGAAGCGACAAATGATAGAGCGGAATGGAAAAAGATCGGCGAACATGTTAAAACTCACACAGGGTTTTAACGCTAAAGAAAAAAAAAAGAAAAAAATTGTGTTTCATTAATTTGTGTATTATTAATCATAAATGAATACATCAGAAGAATTATTGTTAGATGGTGACGCAATTGCGGAAAGATTACTACAGCAGAAATCAAGAGAATTATATAAAAAAATTATAACAATTTTTTGTGACTGGCGATTAAAGAAGAATATCAGGGAAGCCACCGAGACTATTACCTAAATACAATTAGAAATACAACATAAATTACAATTTTTAGCTGAATAATACGATGGAATCATCAACAGTTTGGAGTTGCCTCATTGTTTAAGGCGTAAATATTACTATATATATATATATATATATATATATATATATATATATATATATATATATATGTATATATATATATATATATATATATATATAATATATATATATTAATGATATTATACCTAGACATTATAATTAATAACTGATTGAATTTGAAAAATTAAATATATTATATAAATATAATAAATAATAAATAAATTGAAAAAATATATAAATTGAATAAATTGAATTTGAAAATATTTCCAATCGAACAAATTTCATTTCATGCAAGTTACAATTTGAACGTTATTTCTTTTCGAACAAATTTCATGCGAATAAATTGGTTTCAAACAATTTCCCTTGAGCCCTTCTTGGTAAACCATCTCACATATTAGTGCAAGATTTTTATAAACTAATTCTGACGTTTAAAATGTCATAATTGTTATCTTTTAAGGTTATGTTTAAGGAGCCCGTAAGTGAGTTATTTGGATGCCAAGTATACTTTTGTTGCATTAGTGCAATAAAAATTTTATTGCACTGGTGAATAAAACACTGCTCCATTGATCTGTAACCAAGAAAGTAAACATGAATGTATAAGCCAAATTGAATAAAAATATTTGTTTCAATTATATAATGGCCTTTTTATATTAGAAGTGATATAATTTTAACACCTCCTGGAAACAGTTTTTTTTCAGTACTCCCGAAAACAAATTTTTTTAATGTGTTTAGCTACAAATATTTTATAAAAATGTTTCTTTTTAAAGGATTTTGAAAAACTTATTATTTCGAATTACTAAAAATATTTTTTTAATACTCAGTATAATCTTGATGATCTGGCGGTTGGTTAATCCGGTACGTTCAGTAATCCAGTGCTCTGGGGAAACACGTGTCTTTACTTTGTCGCTGTCCCGTGTCGGATATAAACCTCGCGCACAGATGAAATAAAGTCAAAAGGGACACCCTTAAACTCTGAAAACGTGATTCAAGATTCTGCCTTCGGAATTTTTACAAGAGCTTTTCAACAAATGTAATGTGCATGTTACGCTGACAAACGATGACATATCTTGGCTATTCCTTGGCTTCAAGGCACAAGCGAGGAAAATTTTCATTTCTTTTCTAACGAAAAAATCCTCTGCCTAATTTGTTGCAAGGATGACGATGAAGCTAACGTTGACTTGAATGTTTGAACTCGGCGCACTGTAGCAAACTGTGATGCGTTTAACCTACTCAATGTTTGTTCGAAATTGAAAGAACATTTGAAAAATGTTCAAGGCAAATATACAGAAAGCAAAATTATTTTGTATACTATTTTTTTAGTTATTTTTATTTAATACTTTCTGTCCTTAGTTTCTACATATTTTTTGTATGTACACGTTTACCTATATAGATCCATATTTTATTCTTCCTGAAATACAATTATACATAAAATATGTAAAATTGTTATTGTTTCATTTTTATTGCGATAATCCGAAATTTCTTTATAATCCGGCGGTTGTCTAGCCCCATATGTGTCGGATTATCAAGATTATACTGTATAGTCAACATAAGTTAATATTTAATTTTCTTAGCATATAACAGGGGTCGGTAAACCTTTAAACACTTAACTAGTGTTTATCAGGCGAAATTATTTCAACTCAATTCTTGGATAACTAATTTATGTATGTATCACTTTATTATAATCCACGAGAGCTTTATTAATTGTTAATTTTCTAAATATTGGTTGTTTCATCTAGCATGAATACATTTTTCCGGGTAAGTTTAATAAAGCCGGAACACAGCCTGAATATATAAATACATATATTCAACCTCGCCGGAGTTCTATAACATTATTGAGTCTTGTTAGGACTACCAAAACAAATCTCATTTGAAATGTGCCACTTATTTACTCACTTTCACTCCACCTTCGTGGCAACGAAAACCAGAAAAAAAATTTAAGATCATGTCTTTCTATTACCTCAAGTGAATAGCCATCTGCAGACGCGTTTCGAGATTTATCTCTCACCAGTGCAGCTTTGCTTTTATGAATAATTTGTTAAACACTTACTTGAAACACACCTTGGATGACAAGGGGTGAGATATTTTTAATATGACATTTTGTGAGAGACACATGAATATATAAATATATTCAACCCGAAAAGTTGAATATATTTATATATTCGCATATAAATATATAAATATAATAAACCCGAAAGGTTGAATATATTTATATATTCAGGCTGTGTTCGGACTTTATTAAGTTTATACGATTATCTATTATGTAGTATGGTTTTACCAATATTAAATTATCATTTAAAGCAGCGTTTCTCAAAGTGGGAGATATCGCCCCCCAGTGGGCGATGACGTTGTTTTGGGGGTTGCTAGGTGGCCAGGGGGCGATATAGGGAGCGGTAGGTAGCTAGGGGGCGATATAGGGGGCGGTAGGTAGCCAGAGGGCGATATAGGGGGCGGTAGGTAACACGAACTATACAATGCATTTCTGTTAATTTAAAACAAACAAATAAGAGGACGTATTTGTTTGTTTTAAATTAACAGAAATGCTAAATGTATAGTTCGTGAGAATCGTCAGAAATGCATTGTATACTCTACCAACACTCTCTACCAACTTTTTGGTTGATCTACCATCTTTTAATGTCTTGCCCAAATCTACTACCTTGAAAAAAATCTGACAACTTTTCAAATTTCTGAAAAAAAAATTATATAATTTTATTTCTGTAAAAATTAGAAAGCCTTCACTTTCTTCACTTTCATTTTTTCAGCATGTTAATTTTTATTTGAAATATTTCAAAAACTATCACAATTACTGTTGCTAATTATTTAAGAATTCATTTATTATTAATCTAAATAGGTTCTCAGACCTAAACTTACGATTTATTTTGAATGATGATGTTAGAATAAATTACCTCTGTCAACTTGGCAGGACCAACGAGGAAAAAAAAATCCGCGGTAGCACATAATAATCCGCTTTTTATCTGCAAACAATTGTAACAAAAAAAAAATCCCGCACTTCCCCTTCCTCGGAAAAATGGGGTCCCGCTAATTTAACAGAAAGTTAGCGAAACCCAACCTAAAAGTAATTATTTTGAGGAAATAAATGCACCGGAATTATTCGCTTTTTATCCGCAAACCAAGTGCAAAAAAAATTACGCACTTTTCATTTTCCGGGTTAATTCGGGAATTTTTTTTTTCGCGGAATTTGTTTGTGGATAAAAACCCTAAAATAATAATTATTTACAGGGTCTGCTTTTTCACGGTGGAAAAGTACATTTTCCGACTATTTGTTTTGCGGCGCTCTCTTTCTCTCTATCCAATAATTGTTTATGGGTTCCGACATCGTTGGATGATTTTCTATTCGAGGAGAAAAATACATTTAAAGACTTTGCTGAATGATAAAGCTGCAAAATTGTTTAGGAAGCCGAAGAAAAAACTTAACTAAAATCAGTCAAAATTTGTTTACATGCGCATATATTACAGGATGAGAACCAATAAGAACATTTCATATTTGAAAAGACCTAACATGCCGCTTGCGTCTTTGAAAGTAACTTAACAGGCCGCTTGCATCTTTGAAAGGTCCTAGCATTTCGCCTCCAATGCGTCTTTGAACGGACCAATAGGAATAATAAAGAAAGCAGGAGATGCGCGCGGCTTATGTGGCGATTTGGCCGCTCAAAAACTTTCACAAATTTTACCAGGAAATGAAAAACGCAGATTTTTTTCCTCGCGCCGTTCGCTTGCGGATAAAACGGGGAAAATTCCGGTGCATTTATTTCCTCAAAAAAAATATTTTTAAGGTGGGTCCCGCTAACTTTCTGTTAAGTTAGAGGGACCCCATTTTCCCGGGAAATGGGAAGTGCGGGAACTTTTTTTTTACAATCGTTTGCGGATAAAAAGGGGATTATTATGCGCCGTCGCGAAATTTTTTTTCCTCGTTAGTACTGCCAACTTAACAGAAGTCAAGAAATTGCGGCTTGTCCCACTGAAATATATACTAACTGGAAGGATCGCTGGCCTCTAAGCTTGTGCGGGTAGAGTGAGAGGTCCCAAGGGGAGACGACCCTCTTTGTGTTTGAGAGAGAGAGGATGACTTGAATTCGAGAGTAGGAGGATGTGGTACAGTCAGAACGAAAAGCTAATTCTATCAAACCAAATCAAGTATTTATCCACACTATGTAAATTCAAAATATTAAAACCAATAATATTTTGTCATGTGCTACTAGTATTATATATATAATAATTTTCTTTTTGTATTATATATTAGATGTATAAAATAATATAGATATATTTATACTATACATTAGGTTTTCTACTAAGACTGTAGTAGACGAAGACAGAGAGATACGAGGGCTCCCCTTGGAACCTCTCTCTCTACCCGCACAAACTTAGAAGTCAGCGCTCGTTCCAGTTAGTACATATTTCAGTGGCTTGTCCTCACTAGCGCGTGTATTCTTGATATATAAATTTTACTTTACGTTGCTAGATTTCTAGTGAATATTTAAGTATTTTCGTTGTTTTATAATAAAAATTTCGATAAAACTGAAGAATTTTCACTATCCTATAAAATACTTTGTAACTCAAAATACTTTTACTCTAGAAAGAGAAAAAAAACATATATAATACGATAGATTTGGGGGGGCGCTATTAACTTTAGCATATCAAAGGTGGGCGATGAGGCAAATAAGTTTGAGAAACACTGAATTAAAGCAATAAGCTGCTAAGTTCATGTCTCTCCCACGAAATGTCGAATTAAATATATCTAACCCCTAGTCATCCACGTGGGTTTAAAGTAAGTGTTTTACAAATTATTATTCATAAAAGAAAAGCTGCACTGATGAGGGATAAATCTCGAAACGGGTCTGCAGTTGGCTATTCTCTTAAGATAATAGAAAGACATGATCTTAAAGAACAATGCTATTTTTGTGGTTTTGTAGTATGGTTTTATCAATATTATTTTACGGGGTGTTTTACGGAGCGCCAAATTTCCAGCCAAAAGTATAAGTTACAGCCAAAGATATACATACAGTGTTGTACAAAAAGATGTTATGTGTATAGTATTGACATTGATTTTAATAACAAAATAACAAATACAAATAAAGTTAATTATTACCCTGGCCTGTATGGTGAAAAGACTTCGTACATGCATTAAGAAAAGGCATGTACGAAGTCTTTTCACCATACAGGCCATATCTCTTACACACATTTCCGGAGGGGCAAACGGTTGCATGTTCCATATTGGTGGTAACACCTTTTTGGACAACCCGTATAAGTCGTCAGTTGTCGACCCCTGGAATATCATTTTAAGATTTAAACAAATGAAAGTTTGGGTTTATTCATATATTTTAACATTTATCGGACGAATGTTACATATATGTAACATTTAAAATACCCTTTAGAATCCTAATGTGACATATATGTAACGATTGCGTATGCATCTTTTAGTTATGTGCGTATCGGGCTGTACGTGCATTTATGAATACAAACAGAATACGAAACAATCTTTGTCACACAATCTTTATGAACGCATATAGAGGTTTACATACCATGTTTACAGATGTTTACATTTGAAATAGACGAGACTCAAGAATACAGTTTGTATTTAGTATAGTACGAACAGTTATACGGAGTAAACGTAATATTCGTGCCTTTGATTTTGTAATTTTGTATTTTTTATTCTTAATTTTTGGGTTGTTCTAAACGTTCGCGAAATGAATTAGATACACTGCAAGGCGATGCAGAGGTAGAAAATGAAATTAGAGAACTTTATATGGACAGTGATCCGCAAGAAGACAACGAACTTGTTGACATAGATATTAGTGATGGTAGTGATAATGACGACATTGTATTTCGGCCGAGACGGCCAGATAATGTTGTGTTGATGATGTTGTGCCAGATGATGTATTGCCGTTCACAGGACTTCCAAGTGGAATAAATCAAGCACAATGCACAATATGCACAATGTTCACTCAAGATCATCACCATTTGTTTTTTTCATGTTATTTTATGAAGTGGTACTTGATATTATTTTGGAAGAAAGTATTAGATACTATCAACAATATGTTGCTACTAGACCAGGAACAAGTGCTCCTCCGCAAAAATTACGATGAATGAATTATATAAGTTTATGGCACTAACACTTGAAATGGGCCACTACCATCGAGATTCGATCAAAGATTATTGGCCAGGAATAGAACAATATTATACACCATTTTATTCTAAAGTTATTTTTATTCTAAAAAATGACTCGGGATCGTTTTCTACATATTTTAAAATTTTTACATTTTGCCGATAACGCAAATCTACCTGACAGAAATGCTGACGACTACGATAGATTGTGGAAAGTAAGAAACATTTTTATAGTTCTAAAACGGAAATTTAATGAAATGTATAGTCCATCAGAACATTTAGCGCTCGATGAGGTAATAGAAAAATTCAAAGGAAAGGTTGTTTTCAAACAATATGTCCCAAAAAAACATAATCGCATTGGAATAAAACTTTATAAGTTGTGTGATGCTATGGGCTACACTTACGATATTGAAGTGTATCATGACAAAGACAAAACGCTAGAAATGCTATATCGCCAACCCAAAAAACAGTTTTGAAATTAGTAGAGAAAGTGGTAGGATTTAGCCATTTAGGATAAGTATATATGGACAGCTATTTTAGTTCTCCTGCCTTTTTGGCAATTTGGTGCTAAGAGATATAAATGCTTGTGGAACAGTGCGATTTTGTAGAAAAGGTATGCCACCAAATTTTGATCCTAAAGTGCTAAAACTGAAAAAAGGTGATATCATTTCAAGAGTGAAAGGTACTCTTTGTGCAGTTTGTTGGAAGGACAAAAGAGAGGTATATGTTCTTTCGAATCTGCATGTACCTCCAATAGAAGGCAATTTCAAAGATATTTACGGAAATGCTATCAAACCTGTTATAGTGGAAGACTATAATAGACACATGGGATACGTTGATAAAAGTGACAGAATTTCAAATAGTTATTGGTAGAGCCAGATAAACATGGAAGTGGACGAAAAAGTTGTTTGGTTCATTTTACCGATATGACTATTGTCAACTCCAATATACCTATTACATAAATCGTGTGATGGTCAATTAACCCACAAAAACTTTAGAGAGCAACTAATTAGAGACATTTTAGTAAAGGTGCACATAGGAAATGAAATAGCCACAGTACTAGTCGGTAAGGCCAAGTAAGTCGGCGTAGGCCAAGTCCACGAGCAAATAACCTTACTCGAATGTAAATGAAACATTGGATGCCAACATTAATGCGGTTTATGTTCGACAACCAATAAAAAATCCACCAAAATGTTTTATTGTCAAAAGTGCGATGTTGGCTTATGCGTAACAGATTGTTTTGAAGAGTGGGGTACAATAGAGTGTAGATAGTTTTGTTTATATTATTTTATCCTTTTTGTAAACTTGTTTGTTTTTATTATATATACTTCATAAAATGTTTTTATATTAGTTAATTGTTGTTTTCGTTTTATAACATTTTTTTGTAAACTTTTTTTTATTCTATATATATATATATATATATATATATATATATATATATATATATATTGTAAACTTGTTTTTAAATATTGTATTTGTTATTTGTAAAATTGTTTTGTTTATTTTATTTTATTATTTTAAAACATTTAAACAAATGATTTCCAGTTTTTTTTTTTATTTTTTTCATCAAAAAAAAAAAAAATCAGGCCAACTACGTTTACCAACTACGTTTACTTTTCGATCAGATAATCAGTATGATAATGGTTAATTGAGACTTATAAATTGTACAGATCGGCAAATATTCAATGCAAATTTCTACATTTTGCATGGGGTTATATTTAGTTACTTTTTCGATTTCGTTTTGAATATTATCTTTTAACCCTTGGTGCGGTAGGTTGGGTGTAGTACACCCAGACCAGGATAAATTGGTCGAAACTACAGAGATTAATCGTTATAGTAGGCTGTGAGTCTGAGTAGCTGTGTGGAGAGTGGTAAGGAAGTGATAATTGGCAGGGCACAGTCGACCGCCACCCCGCGAATTATTTAGACGAGGTCAAAGGTGTCAGCGGGTGAGTTACACCCACCTTAAGCTCCGTGTATCACATTTTGAACTAGCATTTGTAACACGCACGGGACGCTATTTTGAATTTGTCTGCTATAAACAGCATGCATAGGGCCAATAATAACTCCTCAATATTAGGTCAAAATTTTCTCAGAGACTTGGGAATGGAAATAGTTTCAGAGCATTTACGAAATGGAAAGTAGAATCTTCATTTACCAAAAGAACTTCGTAAAAGGATCCAGGATCATGTCGGTGAATCCTCAAACGAACCACCACGAAAAGAGCCAAGATCTGTAAGAAAATGTGAAACATGCCCCACTAAAAAAGATACTAAATACACTTGTTACCAATGCAATCGTTACATATGTATGGTGTATGCTATTTTCGCAAGTGAAAAGTGTACCAAATCTAAAGATGAGTCTGATTAGTTACATGACAAAACTTATTTTTAATTTGTTTTATTAGTCGATTTTTTTTTTGATTCCTTTAATAAATATAGAAAACCTAAAAAAAATATTTCGCTTTTAATTTTGCTTTAATAATAAGTACTGATAAAAAATAATCAATAAAATAATAAAAAATACATTAAACTATTAAATTCACACGATCCCTATCAGGGTTTGTTTACCACCTTGCGCTGCGTGTTACATACTTTAACCTACCGCTCGAAGGGTTAACTGCTGTAAAACCCCTCGCTTATTCTTAAATCAATACTATAAAGTAGCTCCAAAGAAAAAAATCTCTAAGGCATCTACTGACAAGAAAGTTATGTAAATGCCGTGTCAATTCAGTTGCAGGGGCATCTTGGTTTCCTTTACAAACATTTACTAAAATCATCTCTCTCTTTAGCTCTTCCACTTCTTTAGCTATCCCTTCGGGTACGATTATGCTTGCAATGCGCAGCAACAGGTCGAATAGTTTGCGGAGTATGCTGGACTATTATAAAATTTAAATTGTGTTAGAGAAGAGAACTAAGAAATTATTATATGAATGCCTGTTTAATTTTTTACGTTTTTTACTTATTTATTTTAGTACTATATAAATCTCGGGAGTCTGTTTTATATACACATTGAAACACCACTAATATAAACCATCATGTGAAAAAATATATTCAAACAAAATACAGCGAGTGGTCGGAATTTTGCCGGAAATTTTTGTGGGTTAGTTAATGAGTAGCTTTTGCGAAAAAACCTGTATTTTTATAAAAGTAAAAGCTACTAATTAAACAAACTAGGAACTGTATTTAGCTAGATAATTCAAAGAATTACTTACAATTAATCATGATATTAGAATTTTTGGAAGTAACCGCGTCCTTAATTAAAACAATGAATTATGTATTCAGATTGTGTATTATAGGAGTTTAATTATTCAAACTAAACAAGATGAGAGGTGGAATTTCATCAGCCGAATTTGTTTTATTTCCAAACATGCTTATTTAATTTCGTTTAATTAATCACACTCCTACACACATGACATTTCAATTTCTATTTTTTCTACAGGAAAACCAGCACACATTTCTTTTCAATATGATCTACTTGTGAATGATTTAGAATCTCTGATTAGACCAACTTGATATGAGGATATGCAATGAGTTGCATTGTTGCTATAATATAATATTCAAAATAAAAAGTATAATATTCACAATGGATGCTTTTGCAAAATTGTAGCACACGGTGTTTCCAAGCAAGAATTTGGTTATAAAGTTTTGTTACTTTTCATCAATATTTTTAAAACAAATATCTTTCAAATTATCATGTATTATATCTTATATCATGTATTAATACTCTAATATTTGAGTCCTCTTATACCTTATTATGTTGTTTATTACTTATGTTTTTGTATTTTATTTATACCTAATTTTTGATTTATATCGACAAAGTTTAATTATGTGAATAAATTACTTCTCAGGCCTATGTGCAAGTGTACCTCACTTCCATAGGTGCATCCATAGGTGTATCCTTATGGATTAAATTGTGTATTATGTAAGTGTATATATATATATATATATATATATATATATATATATATATATATATATATATTTATATATATATATATATATATATATATATATATATATATATATATATATATATATTGTATATCCTGATAATAAATAAATAAAAATATCTTCCGCTTAAGGTTTGGTTAAGTTTAAAGAAGTATTTATCTACATGGCTTGTAATTTTTTTTTAATAACTTATTATAATAAGAAAAACAATATTTTAGAATATATCAAAAACAATGACCTTAAACAGCATACATTAAAATAGGCTTTCTTAATATCTAATATATTATACGTAGAGTTTAAATCAATTTATTCCAAAATTATTTCGCCATTTTTACCATAAGTTTTAATTTTTTGTATAAATCAATAAAGTAAAATTATCAAAATAATTAAAATGGAAATTTTATCCTTTGATCCGATAAATTTAAGTAGGGGAGCGCGAGGTAATGAGAGTGATCAGGTAATGGGAGCGATGGTGATTGAACGGAAAGTATGCACATTTGCGTTATCGTATACACTCGGCCACTTCCGTCAAACATCGAGAAACTTCGCCTGACGCGCACGATCCGTTAGCGCCTATGCGTTAACTCACGAGGGACGGTAGTGTTTTTCGCTAAACGCTTATAAAAAACTGCCGATTGTTAGCGCCAAGATAAGCATGAAGTTATATTCTTATTTTATTATGTTTATGCTTATTACATCCCTAGATCCATTTACTAACAAGTCCAATTAGTTAAATTGTGATTAAATACAGAATTATATATTTATGTTATTACTTTTCAAGTGGTGGTCAGCTGGTAATGGTAGCCTAGCATGGCTCTCACTACCCGATACAGCCCCCATTACCCCATGAACTTTCACAATATATTTTAATGTGATTTTAAATACATATATCCTCTTTTTATATTAGATGCCAGGTAAAGTAAGTATAGTTAAATTTTCGGGAAAGAGCAAATATTATGGCTCCCATTTCCAATATGAACATTACATAGGCTCTCATTTCCCGCATATGTCGGGTAATGGGAGGGACTGACTTTTTCTGTAAAATCGTTATTGTAACTTACTGCATTACTATAATTCATTATAACTGTGATTAAAATATAATTCAATAATTAAGGTAAGAGTTCCTAATTAAAAATTTTAAGAATGTTAACAAATGTGTTTTTTTTCAAAATTTTCCATTAGTAGGCACCCAATACCCTGTTCTCCCCTCCTAAAAGTGTTCAAAGAAACCTTTATTTAGTTTTATAACACTTTCTTGAAATATAAGTCCAAAACTACTCATTGACGATAATTAGAATATCGAATTTAATTTGTCTCCACTCAGTTTTCTTAAACAAATTCAATTAATCTACTATTATCTAAATTTCTTGAAATTTCATAAAAGAAATATTTCGGGTAATAATTAGAAGAATATCATCAAAACAAAAGATTACAGAATTTAATTTTAATAAATAAGTTTCCAAGTAGTTTTAATAAATCCAATTTTTTATTGAATTTCAATCAATAATCATACTTTAAAACCGTAGTCTCTATAGGCCTTTTTATAGAAGCAAAGCTTTTTCTAACAAATTTGAATTTTTGATTTTGTCTGTAAAAGTTACCGTAAGAAATTTAAAAATTTGCATTATGCTAAAAAAATATAAAATGGAATCAAAGCATTTATTTGCTGTACGTAATAGCTGTTTTTTCAGTGGAAAAAGCATGCCTTTAAAAATACGGAGAATCATCTAATATATTTATTATTAGAAAATTATAATTAGGATGATGCTGTTTCCGACACAATTTTTCATACAAATATTTTACATTGTTTTTTAAATATGTTTATTTTCCATAATAATCATAAGATACTGCAAATTAAATCACACTATTATATTACTAATTTTTATCTTGAAATAAATTATGTAGATAGACTAATTAATTTTAAGTAAAAAAATATGAGATAGCAAAATTAGCCTAGAAACTAATGTATTAGCTTTTATATTCTCGAAACAACATAAAATGGACTTGCACCACTTTCAAAAGAAACGGTCCATATCTTAATAAAAAGTAGGGCAACCAAAAATATGCAAATGCATATATTTTCTCGTTCTACCAGAAATGTGTTTCTGATTAAACTATGATTTATAGACCTTTTATTTATATTCATTGATCTGAGCTTTTGAAGGAAATCTAAGACGCGTGAAGTTGGCCAAAGTAGGTATCATCTGAATTTTCTTAAACAAAATACCTTAAATAGATTTATAAATAAGCCGACTAATCAACATTCACGTAATAGTAAACGTAATTGTTTCGACTTCGGCACAATTACATTAAAGACCTTTACAATAATACTATTGAACACATAAAAAAATTCGTTCAAAATATTTTTTTATGGATCTCAATTGATGAAACTACTGCTGTAAGTGGGAGATAATTAGAAAACGTCGTCGTTGGAATTTTGGGCCACGATGAGCTAATCGCTAAACAAAAATTTGTATTAAATTCCGCAGTGCTAGCCAAGGCAAATCATAGCACTATTGCACGACTTTTTGCTGATTCAATAAAAATTCTGGGTGAAAGTTTCAATCGAGATTTGATTTTATTCTTTATATCAGATACCGCTCCATACATTGTAAAAGCAGCAGGCCATACAAATATTTTATCCAAAAGTGACACATCTGACTTACCTTGCACATGGACTTCATCGAGTTTGTGAAAAAAATTCGAGGAATTTATAATAACGTCGATTGGCTAATAGCCAATGCAAAAAAAGTATTTTTGAAATCACCGTCGGTACCGATTTTTAATGATTTGCACCTGGCGTCGCACTTCCTCCGCAACCAATAACTACTAGATGAGGAACATGGATTGATGCCACAGCGTAGTATGCCACCAACTTCGAAATAATTGTGAAAGTGTTCAATGTAATGTACGAAGAAAAGGCCGCATCAATCAAAATTTTAAGAGCTATTAATAAAATTTAATATCATTTTCATTAAAAATCAAATAATCGATTCCTTAGCGCATCAATAACTCCGCTTGAAACGTCTGGGCTACTGCTTGCTAAACAGATTAAGGTAATTGATGCTCAGGGTGTAATTAATGGCGTTAACGGTGAAGCAGCTAAGTTTACGAAAAAAAAAACTTGCAGCGGTTCTGTAAAAAAGTCATGGTTTCTCCATTACGAAGAAACTTTCAATAAATTAGTCTAAGTCTAGGTCTAGAGGTTTTACAATTATAGACAATAAATATAGTATTATTGAAGCAATGTCATTTAAATCTAAATGTATAAAAATGTCCTACGTTCAAACAGGAATAGTTTTCCTCTTGAGAACTTAAATGAGATTGTAATAAAAATTTAAAATATTTTGTTGTAGCTGTATTTTTCTTTATATTTATGTTTTTGTGCCTAAAATATATATTTTCAAATATTTTATTTCTGATTTAGAAAATATATTTATTAAATGAAAATTTTTATTAGTATAGTACATCTTTTCATTTTTATAGAGAATATTTTAAGCGCTTAAAGTAGTTTTCTAAGAGCATATTTTTGGTTGCCCTGTTAATCATAAATAAAAATACATCAGAAGAATTATTGTTAGATGGTGATGCAATTGAGTTTTTGAATATTTTTGAAGTGAAAACTTCTATAGCCGCACTGAATGACATTTGGGTAGAGTGTAAACTCATAGATTTGCTTCACGTCATCAATAGCTGCGTTCTATAGAAACAATTTCTATTACTCAAAGATGTGTTCAAAAGAACACATCTATACGCACATCTTTAAAGTTGACTCTGAACGTCAAAATTAATAGTCAAAGTTTTTGGCAGTGTTGACAGAACGTAGCGTTTCTAAGAAAATATCAACCCGTAGAATTAGTGTGCAGTAGAAGAGCAAGTACTTTTACCGGATGTAATAGTAGATGTACTAGTGCCGGATAATTGGAAAGTTTTTGGCAGTTTTGACAGAACGCAGCGCCTCTAAGGAAATATCAACCCCTATAATCAGTGTGCAGTACAAGAGTAAGTACTTTTGACGGATGTACTAGTAGATATACTAGTGCCGGACTATTAGAATGTTCAGATTACTGGATTGTATCGACGAATTCATGGAAAATCACCAATCAGACCGGTCAAAGTTTTAGGCAACCAAATGTACTCGTGTGCTCTCCAAAGGAAGGAAACTCCAAAATAAAATTAATAACCAGCGATATAGAGATAAGAATAAGAAAAAAACTCTTGCAATAGTTAATTCAGCAATTTCTAAACATCGATCAATCACAGCTGAGAAGGAGGAAAAAAATTAACGTTGTAAAGAATATTCCAAACAAAAATTAATTAACATACAGATAAACATTCAAAAGCAGTTATAAGGCATGTTTCTAAAAGTCAAAATTTCCATAACTCACAAACTGCAGACCCATCAACAAGAAATGTGCCATATATCCTACCAATTCATTTTGCTGATCTATCAACCCAGAATCAACTAAACATTCCGGATTCAAATTCATGTTATGAAGATGACATTAACAGTCATTCTCCTTCAGAAGTGGGTTATGTTCCAGAATTACATAAAACAATACTAACAAACTATGTACCAAATTTGATTAATTAACATACTGATAAATCCTCAAATCCAGTTTTAAAGCTGTTGTTTTTCAAAAGTTTTCACTTCAGTCGGCAATGCCTGACTGTCTATATTTTCCTTTTTTTTAATCATAAATCGAAAGGTCATATAAGTTTTATAACAAAACTATTTTTTGTTTTTTTTTTCGTTAATTAAAAAGTTATAGCAAATAAAAAATATGTTTTTGAACTCGGTACCGAAAACAGGCAGCTCGCGTTGTGACGTAAAAAGGTTAACTACTACCCGCGCATGGCTTTGTTGACGCAGTAGTTGTAGTATACATTAGGGTGGGTCAATTTTAGTTTTTTTTCGTTTTTCAAAATTGCTCAGCGTTAAAAAGGTGCCAAATGGTGCCGTTAATTGGTATGGAAAGTTTTATTAAGTTTTATTGGCTCCGAACTATCATAGAACGATTTAATTAAATTAGTTTTTAAACACTTTTTTAAACTACATTTTAGTTTTTAGTTTTTTAGTCACTTTACTAATACTTCACTGAAGTAATTCATATCGTATTCCATGCGTAATAGTCTTTAGTAATGTTAAATACGAAATTGTTTGGTTGATTTATAAGACAAAAGAGGAAGGAGGGGCGGGGTGCGGGGGAAGTTGCGGACTTCAAGTACTGAATCGGTCCGTAATACTAAAAATGCAGTTGATTATACTTTGCTACCGAAAACATGCGATATATTTGGAGTGCCAAACAGGGCAGGAGCTGCAATTTCGTGAGCAGTTCTACATGCATCGAAATCTCAAATAATAGACAAATGTAAGGCGAGAACGAAAAAAATAACCTAACTGTTTCACTAATATCAGCATTATACTTCGATGGGAGAAAGGATCAAACTCTGATTATGTCTGAAAAAGATGAGAAAAAGTATAGGGACGCATACTTGAAGAGCATATTTCTTTAATAAACAAAGTCAAAGTTTTTAGGTCACATTACACCTGCTTCATGCACTGCAAAGTGTATAGATAAAGAAATATTCATCTTTCTTTTAATGCGGATGTGTTAATGGATCATTTGATTGGAATTGGATGTGATGAGACAAATGTAAATGTTGGCAAATACGGCGGTATTATACGGATGCTAGAAAGAAGATTATTTGTTTTGCCATTTATACATCTATTTCAACACATTGATGGCAGTACGTCTGGGCCAAAAACATTTGCAGGGACAATAGGTTAAGAACTTAAGAACTGTGACAAAAGACCTATAACTCAGTTTCAACCTATTCCGGCGAATTTACTAGAGTTTTCTGCTAAAGATATTAGTACAGACCAAAAATACTTGTACAGAATAGTTAAAGCAATTTCTACAGGCATATTTCCTAGAGATTTAGCTAACAAAATCATCAGGCAAAATGTCCCTTGCCCAATGGCTAACTCGTGCCAATAGAATTCTCCGTCTGTATATTTCAGTAGAAACTACAGCTGAAAATCTAATAACTCTTATGTTGCCAAGGTTTGTTCAACGTATGTTGTCAAGGTTTATACTCCGATATGGTTTTCAATATAAACTCACTCTAGCTAAAAAGATGGATCGCCACACTTGTTTAAACTCATCGAGCTATCTAGATATTTTCGATCAACTTTAAAACCCGTTATCGAACTTATTGCTTGCAATGTTGACAGAGCCCCAGCCGCACGTTCGTGAATTAGCCGTACCTCGAATTTTGAAAGCTAGATCACAAACCTTAAAAAAACTGCATCTGTTTCAGTTACTAAAGATAAACTTTACCGCATTAACATATTACGACATTTTGAATTGGCAAGAAAATGTCAAATTTCACTGAGCCACCGTTATTAAAACCGGTAACCGAAGAAAATCTCCGAATGTTTATTCAACCAGGAGGAGAAGGAGAATTGGGTTTATTACGCCTTCCGTGTCACACATAAGCAGTAGAAAGAGCAGTTGAATCTTTGACCGAAGCTTCAGCCACTTTATGCAATAAGACAATGACAGAGGGTTTCATCAAAGCCCAGATAGGCTCGAGATAAGTAATGCCGAAATTAGACAGCAAAAAGGATTTGGCCACTAACTAAACCCACTTACCTTAATAATTATGCTTTATTATTTTGGTAGTAAAAATTGTTTCTTTTTTAATAAACCTATCATTACTATTGATTTAAGACTCTTATCTATAAATAGTGTCCATTAGAGTAACTTTGTGTGTCTTGCTTTTAGGCCTCTTTTAACCATATTTGTTAACAATTTCCACATAAATCAGGAGGCAGGAGGAGGAAGATTACTTCCGATTGCAGTGAAACTTCATAATTTTTTGACACTAATAATTTAGCACCGTTATGTCACTGTGCCCGTATAAAAACGAAACATTTTTTTTCTCTTTATATAAGTGACCCACTCTAGTATACATGTCAAATATTGAAAGTCAAATATTAAAAGTTCGATACATGTTTCGTACCATCGTGTAGGAGTACTACATAAAGAACCCATCAAAAAATGTTTTTAAATGTCCCACATTGTAAAAGAAACCAATGGTTTTGAACAGTGTGCCGCAAAAAATCCTAATACGACGATTTTATAAAGCCTGTTTATGTTTCAATGTTAGAATGAAGTGATTATTTTCAAACTTTCAGCACTTCAAAATTATTTATAATTATTTCAGTTTTTTTTTAACTTTCTCGCATCGCACATTCAGTTATTTATTATAAGGTTTTAAAATACATACAAAAAATCGATTTTTTTTTCAACAGCCCAATTGCGGAAGGATTACTACAGCAGAAATCAAGATAATTATATAAAAAAAATTATAACATTTTGTGTGATTAACGATTAAAGAGAATATCAGCGAAGTTACCGAGACTATTATATTAAATTACATTTTGGCGTTGAATAAAACGATGAATAATTATAATCATCAACACTTTGGATCTATTGTTAAATGCCTAAATATTATTATTTATATAATATATTAATAATATTATACCTAAAAATTTATAAATCTAATAACTGAAAAACAAACCTAAAAAATTAATAACTGAATGAATAAATTGAATTTGAATATATTTATAATCGAAAAATTTTCCTTTCAAGCAAGTTACAATTCGAACATTTTTTTTTCGAAGAAATTACTTTCGAATAAATTGCTTTCAAACAATTATCCTGGAACCCTTCTTAGTATACCTTCTCAAATATGAGTGCATGCTTTTTATACATGAATTCTGACGTTTAAAATGTCATAATTCTCAACCTTTAGGGTTATGTTTACAGATCCCGTAAGTGGGTTATTTTGATGCGTTGCCATGGATACTTTTATTGCGCTAGTGCAATACAAATTTTATTGCACTAGTGAAAAAACCACTGCTCTATTGATCCGTAACCAAGAAATTAAACATGACTTTATAAGTCAAAATTGAACAAAAATATTTGTTTCAATTATATAATGGCAATATAAGTGGTATAATTTTTACACCTTCTAGAAACAGTTTTTTTTTTCAGAACTTCCGAAAACAAATGTATTAATGTGATAAGTTACAAATATTAAAAAAAAATTCTTATTAAAGGCTTTTAAAAAACTTATTATTTCGAAATACTATTAATATTTTATAAATATATAGTATAGTCTTGATAATCCGGCAGTTGATTAATCGGGCACGTTCAGTAATCCGGTGCTCTGGGGGAAACACGTATCTTTCCTTTGTCGCTGTCCCGCGTCGGATATAAACCTCGCGCACAGCTGAAATAAAGTCAAAAGGACACCCTTAAGCTCTGAAAACTTGATTCGCGATTCTGATGAAGTTTAACAAGAGCTTTCGAACAAATGTGAAGTGCATGTTACGCTGACAAACGATGGCATAGCTTGGCTTCAAGGCACAAGCGAGGAAAATTTTCATTTCTTTTCTGACGAAGAAATCCTCTGCCTAATTTGTTCCATGAATGACGATCAAGCTAACGAATGACTTGGAAGCCTGAACTCGGAGCACTGTAGCAAACGGTGATGCGTTTGGCGTGCAATGTTTGTTCGAAATGGACAGAAGAAAACGCCAGCGCAAGTGATGATGTGTTAGTTCCATAAAGGTTGCCAGAGTGCATTTTTTATAAATTTTTTATAGCAAAGAAACAGAAAGCAAAATTATTTTGTATAATATTGTTTCAGTTACTTAACGGTGAAAGTCTTCATTTAATTTTCTTAGCATATAACAGCGGTCGGTAAATATTTATGAAGTAAACTAGTGTTTAGTTGGTGAAATTATCTTAATCCAATTTTTGGATAATTAATTGATCAGTTTATTATATTCCACGAGAGCTTTAATAGTTGTTAATTTTCTAAATATTGGTTGTTTCATCTAGCATGAATACATTTTACGGGGTAAACTTAATAAAGTCGGAACACAGCCTGAATATATAAATATATTCAACCTTTCTGGAGCTCTATAACATTATTGAATAAATAGAATAAATAGTTGACAATTTCCTTCATCTTTCAAGGGGCGTGCGACTTCTTTTATTATAAAAAGATTTCTATCGTTTTTTAATATTACCACAACCTATATTATACTAGAAAATTTATATATTGATGACTGGTGCCGATTTGCCTGGTGCCGACTTATCCGGTGCCAAATTTTCCCGGTGCCGAGTTGGAAGTGCCGAGTCGTCCGGTGCCAACATATCCAGTGACGACTTATCATGTACCGCTTCAGCTATCCCATCGGGCACGAGTATGTTTACAATATGAAGCAACAGGTCGAATAGTTTGCGGAGTATGCCCTGGACTATTATGAAATTTAAATTGTGTTAAGGGAAATAAGAAATTATTATATGCTTGCATCTTTCATTTTTTACGCTTTTTACTTAATTAATTTAACACTTTATAAATCTCGGGAGTCCTTCTAAACAAACATTGAAACACCACTGATATAAACCATCAACGAGTGGTCGGAATCTTGCCGGAAATGTTTGTCGGTCAGTTAATGAGTAGCAAAAGCCACGAATGAAATACGAATTCACGAATCACGAATTGTATTTAGTTAGACAATCCAAAGAATTATTTACTCATTATATTCAACGGTCGATGTCGCCTGATTATTTTTTCATTGAATTATATTCATATTGTGTATTATAATAATTTAATTATTGCAACTAAACAATATGAGAAGGTGGAATTTCAAGAGGGGACGTCAGCCGAATTTTTTTAATTTCCACAAATGCATATTTAATTTCGTTGAATTTACGATACTCCTATACCTATGACATTTTAAGTTCAAATTTTTTGACAGAAAGACCAGTAAAAATTACCTAAAGCCTAATTTATTTTCAGTATGATCACTTGTGATTTATTTAGAATCTCAGAGAGCAATTTGATAAGAGGATATTTAATTGAGTTGTATTGTCAGTAGTAATATCCCTAGGACATTGATAATAGACGAGATAATTTTGCGACAATCGAAAGCTCGTTCCTTATTAACAGCCCGAAGCCGAAGGCTGAGGGCTGTTTCCAAGCAACGAGCTTGAGAAATTTGTCATAAAATTATAAGGCATTTGTCAATGTTCGAGGGATATTCGGCGGAAATTTTTTTGACTAAAAACTTATAACTCAACAGAACGAAACATAACCATATTCTCGTTCAATTCATATTAATTCATATTCTCGTTCGCAGCAAAATTCCATAAATAATCCCCAAATATATTTGTGACAGTAAGTTGTATTTCTGCGATTTTTTTTTTATTAGCGCATTTGTACTTTAAACATTCGCATTGCCAAAACGTGATTTCTTGAAATTTATTTGGAATGAAGTTGTCAAACTCAATCGTGTTGTGTTAGTTATTGATAATTGCACTGAATGCAATTATCAGTGTAATGTTGACATGATTGGGTGAAATTGTTTCAATGAGACAAAATTACAAAATTTGAAAGGTTGTTAGAACTGTCAAAAAATTTTCACTAAAATATAATATTCAAAATAAAAAGTATAATATTCACAATGGATGCTGACTTTTGGCAATATAGGTGCTCATTGTGTTTCCAAGCAAGAATTTGGTTAAAATAGTTTTGTATTAATATTTGTTTCTACTTAAGGTAGAAAAATGTAATAAAACTTATAATAATAAAGAAAAAACGCTTTAGAATATATCAAGAATAATGACTTTAAACATCATAATTGAAAAGAGTTAATACTTAATACCATAATTAAACATCATACTTTAAAATATTCAGGACAAACAGTCCAAAGTCAAAAAACCAAGGTTTTGCAAAGAAGTTAAAGAATTAGCGGAGAAGAAAAGCGCAGCATATAGAAAAAATAAGTTAACACAGACGGATGAAGAATACGAAAACTATAAAAGGGTACGAAATGAAATCAACTCCAAAATAAGAGAAATAAAAGAGAATTACTGGGAAAAGTGTACAACAAAAACAATTATGAAGAATGATACTTAAACCAAAGAAAGAAGTGAAAGATAATGTATCAACAAATAAAATAAAAGAGGGTCGAAATATATGGGTCGAATACTTTAAACATATCTACGCAGAAAAAACCCGAGAGACGGAGGGCAGGACGACGAAAGAATAAGGACAGTACGCACCAGACTCGAAGTTGACGAGGAAGAAATATTAACAGCTTTACGAAAATTAAGAAATAGGAAATCGCCTAGGGAGGATGATTTAATAAACGAAATGTTGAAATATGGAGGTCCTGTACTTTCAAAAGGATTAGTTGAGATGATGCAGACCATATACCAAAAAGCAACAATCCCACACTCCTTGAGAACTGGTATAATAATTCACATACTCAAAAGAGGATACTAATAGAGGATATATCCAGGTTGGTGGCCGTTATTGTGAACATAGAGAGACAAATGCTTTCGCTCTTTGTATGTATCGATACCTTTTAATGTGTTCAATTTGAATGGTGCAAATAATTGTTAACCTTAAATTGTGTTCTGTCAGTTGCTGTCATTGCTGTATAATATTTGCATTTGAAAGAAAAAGTTTTGGTTGGGTGGATAAATACAAGGTAACTGAAAAAGTACAAATTGTAAAATGGTAAAGGGGGCATGTCAATACGTACAATTCGAGATATGTTCAATGTAGCATTCGAATATCGCCCCATTCCCTCTGTTGGCATTATACATCGAATTATTAAAATTTTTGAAAAACGTGGATGTTTTGGTCGGATAAGCCATAAAAAAAGACTTTTTCCTAATAATGAGCAAGAATTGCTTGACTTAAGAATTTGCGCTACTGTTAAAGAAAATCCACATATTTCATCTAGAAATATTGCTCGCAATGTTAATCTGCACCATTCTACAGTGTTAAAATTTTTGAAAAAACATTGGGATAGACCTTATATATTACAAAAAAAGTCAAACAATTTATCCGTACGACTAAATTAAACGCATGGAATTTTGTGAAGAGATAATTGAGAGGTCGAATGATATTATTTACTGATGGATCCACGTTCCCTACCAATGATCAACAAAATCCCTCAGTCGCTCGTTGTTGGTCGAGAAATAATCCTCGCCTACATTACAATTGTCGCACGAAATATCCACAAAAATTAAACATATTGAGTGGCATATTATGTAATCACGTTATTTCACCCAAGGAAATTTAAACGGTGAAAAATATCCAAATTTCCTGCGTAATTAAATAATACCTAGTTTACGCCAAATACCGGGAATTAGACCCGACACGATTTGGTATCAACACGATGGTTGTCCGGCTCATAATACTTTAGTAGTACTAGAATATTTATAAGGTACTTTTCCGAATAGAATTATAGCAACAAAAATGGCACAATCAAATGGCGTACAACGTTCGCCAGATTTGACACCCCTAGATTTTTGTGTATGGGGTTACATTAAAACAAAAATTTACTGTTTTGAGGAAAATAGAGCAGCTACCCTAAACGCATTACAGGCAAAAATTGAAGATGCTTTGACCATAATATCTACTGAATACTTCACAGCGTAAGAACGGGATTTTATAATCGTCTGGGTTATTGTTCAGCAGAACAAGGAAATTTATTTGAATATTTATTGTAAATACTTATAATTATGGAAATTTGTTGTTAGTTATTTGTTGTGAATTAAATTGATGTTGTTTGTTTAACTTTGAACAACTAATTTGCGCTAAAAGTTAGAAAATTCTATGTATTAGTTCGAATAAAACCCAAGAAGGCGTCTAGTTTAAAACCATAGCGGCCTCTTTAATTGTCTACTGACAGAACAAAATTTTTAAAATAATGCATAATTACGTGTCGGTACATGCACAGCGCGTTAGCATTTGTCTCTCTATGTTCACATTAACGGACACCAATCTGTATATAACAATAACCATAGCAGAGTCAGAAAAAATGGAAAACTATCCGAAAAAATCAAGTAAACAAGGGCATTAGGCAAGGACATTCATTAATTCCGATGCTATTTAACATGATAATGAATGAAATAATTGAAGATATCAAAAATAGACAAGGCTACCGAATGGAAGACGACGAAATTAGAATAATATGCTACCCCGACGATGCCGCGCTAGCTGCTGACAACGAGGATGATCTACAGCAGTGCTTTCCAAACTGTGTGCCGCGACACTTTAGTGTGTCGCCTGCAGTGTGAAGGTGTGTCGCGGGAATAATCGCGACTATCACATTAAATTAAAAAAAAAGCTTATTTGTTAGATGGGAATACCTATGGGATTAGGTTAGGTTTTGAACGTGTTAATAACATAAGTATTCCCATCTAACAAATAATCTTTTTTAAAATTGGTTTAAAAAAAACCACAAATGATTAAATATTATCGACCCTTTGTTCTTTTCAGCTGAAATATCCCCACCTTAAACCATGCGCATTAGGATATATAAGCTTTGTTTTTTATTTGTAAATTTAGTTATAGTTCAGTCTTAGTTCTTAAATTAGTGTTGAATTACTCGTAAAATGGATAAGTTTCTAATTAAAAAAAAAAAGTTGAAGTTGACGTTTGTGATGAACCTATAATATCGCTTATGGAAGAATCAGTTGTTGAAGGGTCTGCATTAATACGTAAAAATTGTAAAGGAAAAAATTCGTCTCGTTTATATAATAATGATTGTATGAAACTAGGATTCACATTTTCTGGTAATGAAAAAAATCCTTGCCCCCAGTGTTTAACTTGTGGGGTAATACTTGTAAATAAAAGTATGGTACCAAACAAATTAAGGCGCCATTTTACCTCAAAACACAGTCATTTATCACAAAAGCCAGTAGAATACTTTATTGAACTTTCAAAATCTATAAAGAAGCAGTCCGTATCATTCACCATGAGAATGAAGACATCAGATAAAGCTCAAGAGGCAAGTTAGTTGATAGCTCAAATAATTGCCAAAAATAAGGAGCCACACAGTATAGCTGAAACTACTATAAAGGAATCTTGCTGTGCTATTGTTCGAACAATGTTTGGACCAGGATTTGAGATAGAAGTCAATAAAATCCCTTTGGCAGATAACACGATAGGAAGAGGTATTCAAGACATGTCATGTCATGATGATATTAAACTGCAAATTAAGGACATGTTTCAAGATAGTAATATGGTCTTTGCATTACAGTTAGATGAATCTACAGATGTCAGTGGGTTGGCACAATTACTAGTTTTTATACGTTTCATTCTTACTGGCAGAATTATTGAACAATTCTTGTGTTGCTTAGAACTTCCATTGAGAACTAGGGGCGAAGATATATTTAAAACATTAGATTACTTCATGAACGAAAATAATTTAAATTGATTAAATTGTGGAGGAATTTGTACAGATGGCGCTCCTTCAATGATTAGTTCAACAAAAGGTTTTATAGCGTTGGCAAAGAAAGAGAATGAAAATATTATATTAACTCATTGCTTTTTACATCGCGAAGAAGTAGTGGCGCAAACCATTGATTGCGAATTTAAAAAGATTATGGACAAAATGGTATTTGCTCACATTTGTGAACAAATGGGGGCAAAGCATAAAAAACTTACTACACACAGAAGTGCGTGGCTTTTTTTGAAGTGGCTTTCAAGAGGTCGAGTGCTTTGTCGTGTATACGAATTGAGAGAAATGATGCTTAGACTCTTTGAAGAAAATCAGCAAAATGAATTCTGCGATCTAATTCAAAACAAACTGTGGTGCACAAAATTAGCATATCTTGCTGACATATTTGAACATTTCAATAAAGTAAACACCAGTATACAAGGAAAAGGAGAAAATCTCTTAACAGCGGTAGATAAAATTTGTGCAATGAGAGACAAGATTGCAATTTGGAAAAGGAAAGTGAAAGAAGTAAATTTTGAAATGTTTTCCAAAACTGATGAATGTGAGCTAAAATATGATATTAGTGCGTTAATTTTTGACCATTTAACATTACTCGTTGAGAAATTTCGACATTACTTCCCAAATATTGAAATCCAAGACTATGATTGGATCAGAAATCCATTTATTTCAACTGCAACGATTAACTTCTCGCTTATTGAAGAAGAAGAATTAGCTGAAATAAAAAATGATCGAAATATGTTAATGATCTATAAAGAGGTTAACTGAGATAACTTTTAGATTAAGGTTGGGTATTTGAACGATTGCACCCTGAGAAAGGACTTTTGATTGCACCCTGAGATACTTTTTTCTAAAAAAAAACCTGAAAGGGATGAAATAGGGGATGTATGATGAACCGATCATTTTTCAAGTTAGGAAGATAAAAATTAATATTTAGGCTTTTGATAAGAAATTAAAAAAAATACGTATTTCATCGTTTTTTTGCAATATCATCCCTGAAGGGGGTAAAATAGGGGATGATTTAGGTTCTTTGTAAGCTACAATACAAATTTTTGAAAAGCAAAGTTTGTGAAGGTAAACTGGCTATATTTTCAAAATTTTGAAGAAAAATTTTAGGAGGTTGAGTCAGGATCGCTGATCCTGATGGTGGATGCCCGGATGGATTCGTAATGGTGGATGGGAAGGTGTATGTAAAGTTGTTGACTGTTGACGGAAGGGCAACAAATTTATAAACAAATAAAATGTTTTGTCGTTTTTAAACTTATGTAATAAAACCAGTTACTAATATTTTTCTAAAGTGTGGAATTTAAAAAACAATCTCCCTTGTGAAGAAGCACTTCGCAAAATTGGCACTTATGACATGTCAAACTTTTCTTCTTATGCGCGGCACAAACGCGGCACTGTCTCTGGGGTTTAAGTTTTATGCCGCCTGTAATTAGTTTAACTAATTTATGCTTTCTGGTATCCTTTGACAACTTTCCTGGAGGGTCATCCCTTCTGGGTGTAGCTGATGTACCAGGAACAGGATGCTCTTCATTCACATTTTTCGTAGTCGGTTCGCTTATCCACTCTTTTGCCACATTATGTAAAAATATTTTTTATTTTTTATTACAATGAGGATTTAATGTTGTATACACTCTAAAAGCATTAAATAGTGGACAGTTGACAATAAACATCACAGCTCTCTTTGTCCATTTCTTCGTACGACGTACTATCGAATAATATGATAAATATTGATCGGCGCGATCTACAGCTTTCATAAATTTATTGTAATCCACTACGCATATTGGTTTCCAGATTTTTTCTTTTGTCGCCCAATCAATATTATGGCTTTCTACAATATCAGCTGAATTTATAGTCGAAATCATACGCACAGGCCTTTTTGATTGCCAACATTGTAACAAAATGTTTTGTCGCCGACGAAACATATTCCCCCCTATTCAATTTCGCGTTTTTTAAACAGAGATAAAGGCCTCTGTTTATGCGAATAGTGCCACAACTCCGAAATCTATATTGTAGAAGTATTTCGCAAGTGTCCACACTATTGTAATAATTGTCCATATATATGTGATGCCATAAGTTTACATATGGCTGAAGAAGATTCAAAATTGTGTGTTGCAGTCGATTTTCTTCACCACAGTATATTTGGAAATTACATATGTAGCCGGTTTTCGCTTCACAAACCATTCTTATGAGAATAGCATATTTCGTTATTTTTGAAGCATTGTAGACTTTGAATGCTAGACGACCTCTCCATGGCATGATGCTTTCATCTAAGGACAATTCTCTCTGTGGTTTATAAACTTGAAATTTGGGTAATATGTATGAAATAATGGGGCGGAGTTTTTTAATCTCTATCATCTTTGTCATTATCGTTATTGGAAATATAACATGAATACCATATTTGCCTAAATCGATCCCTGCTCATTATTTGAGGAAAAAATGGAGTTTAAATTATTTCATCTGTCGACCAGTATTCGTATCCTTACTAACTCTTCCCATTAGTAGAAGCAATCCGAGCATTCTTTTAGTTCTATTACAGATACATCTTTCCACTTTCCGGACTTAGCACGATCTCTAAATAAATGTTCATTCTGTGCATGGTAGCGGTTTGTTTCTGTCGCCATATATTCAAATAAATCGTCTCCAATAAATAACTGAACCACATCAATTACATTTTCTGAATTATTTGGCATCACGAAAATCCCACATTGTCCTAAGAAATCTTCGATAATTGGCACATTATCACTTTCCGACCATTCCAATACTTCACCATCACTTTCTTCGTCGCTAGAAGGTATTAGCAAGGCTTTGTTTCTTCTTGGTCGAATCAATTCTTCCTCGTCACTTTCGCTATCAAATTCGGGAATCTCTGCATCGCTTGAAATTTGCGACAAATCATCTGCATAGACATCACTATCGTAATCCATTGCAAATAAAATTATTCAATTTGTATTTATATATATATATATATATATATATATATATATATATATATATATATATGTTGTATTTGAGGTTTTCGCGGATAGATACCTGTGTTGTATTGTTTTCTCGGGGATTCCGCGTTGATGCTGAGGGTTGGCTCTGAAAAGAACCGGATTCTCGACGTTTCGGCGAACTAACATTCGCCATTCTCAAGAGATATATGCGTCCGTGCGGGTCAACCGTTAGACGCATACTTATTAGACGCATACTCAGTATGCGTCTAACGGTTGACCCGCACGGACGCATATATCTCTTGAGAATGGCGAATGTTAGTTCGCCGAAACGTCGAGAATCCGGTTCTTTTCAGAGCCAACCCTCAGCATCAACGCGGAATCCCCGAGAAAACAATACAACATATATATATATATATATATATATATATATATATATATATATATATATATATATATATATATATATATATATGTGCTTTTTTAAAACTTTTAATGAAATATTGTTGCATTGAAATAGTGGTACTACAAACTGATTTATTTTGACGAGATAGGCCGTTTATATACAGATAAATGTAGGGGAGGGTGAGAATAACAAATTGGTTTAAGACCCAAAATATGACAAAAAATAAACCTTAAATACTGTGCAAGTTGTAAAATTAAATAATTTAACAAATGTTTATGGAACACAAAGAATGAGTGGTAATATTTTATTGCAGGGCGATATCCGGATTAAATATGCCAAATAATCAATAATCTCGAAAATAAATACTAAATTCATTACTCCTTTATTGCCATATGCCCTTTTTAAGCAGGTAATAATATCTTATCCCGCTTTTAACGCACGTACTTTTAAACGGGTACAAATACCCGGCCAGCTGATAGACAACAGTCGGCGAGACGGGTACTAATACCCGCACCCGCCTTTAATGTGTTAAAATGATAAGTTATCAAATTTTTTTACTAATGTATGTGTTTTTTACTATTGTATCCTTTATAAGGGGGTTAGTTTCGCCTTTAAACTCTGGTTTGCTACTGTACTGTATTAATGTGTCGCGAAATTTTGTTTGACTAAAAAGTGTGTCACCAACATGAAAAGTTTGGAAAGCTCTGATCTACAGAGACTATTATCTCATTTATCAAATAGCCGTAAGAGATTCGGATGAAACATTGCCACTAACAAAACCAAATACCTAACAATAAGTAGAGAACATCTCCGATGTAAACTAGAACTAGACGGCAAATAGTATAACAAGTACACAACATCAACTAACTAGGAACAGAAATAACGAGTGAAAGAAGATTAAATGACGAGGTGTAAATACAAGCCAATAAAGCATTGAGAATATCTGGATGCCTGAACGATTGTATAAGGCAAAATAAGTACTTAAAACAAGAACTGAAGGTAAAAGTATACAAGTCAGTAGTAAGACCAGTACTTACATATGCCTCAGAAAGACATGCGGATACAGTTAAAACAAAACAGATGTTGGAAACTGTGGAAATGAAGACACTTCGAGAAATAACAAATAAATCCCTCAGAGATCAGAGCCGAAGCTAAGACATTGGACAAAAATTTAATATACAAAAGATTGGTGAATGGGTATTACAGCGCAGAGAAGAATGGAATCAGCACATATCTAGAATGAACGAAGCCAGACAAGTTAGGATAGCAAGAGATAGAGGACCCCAGGGAAGCGTAGCCCCGAAAGACCAAGGAAAATGTGGAAAGGTAATCTGGAATGAGGCTTTCTTAACATCTGTAATTGTAATATATTATACCTACAGTTTAAATTAATTTATTCCAAAATTATTTAGCCAATTTTATCACAAGGTTTAATTTTTTGTAGAAATCAATAAAGTAAAATTGGCAAAATATTTAAAATGGAAATTTTATCCTTTGATCGTATCCGATAAATTTAAGTACTAAAAGTGTTCAAGGAACCCTTTATATAGTATTTTACCACTTTCTTGAAATATAAGTCTAAAACTCCTCATTGACGATAATTAGAATATCGAATTAAATTAGCCTCCAGACAGTTTTCTTGCACATTTTGTTTACCATTATCTAACATATGAAATTTCTTAAAAGAAATAATTTTGGTTATAATTAGAAGAATATTCTATCATCAAATAATACAGGTTACAGATTTTTATTTTAATAAATAAGTTTTCAAGTAATTTTAATAAATCCAACTTTTCTATTGAATTTCAATCAATAATCATACTTTAAAACCGTAGTTTCTACAGGTCGTTTTAGGAAAGCAAAGCCTTTTACAACAAATTTGGATTTGTTTCTTTTGATTTTGTCTGTAAAAATCACCGTAAGAAATTAGAAAAAATTGCAATTTATTAAAAATATATAAAATGGAATCAAAGCATTTACTTTCTGAACGTAATTTGCTGTTTCAGTGGAAAAAGCATGTTTTCTAAAAATACGGAGAATCGTTTAATATATTTATTATTAGAAAATTATTATTAGAATGATATTATTATTTATGTTTCTCCTGATCTGCTGTTTTTCGTAAAAAAAATTATACAAATATTTTACACTGTTTTTTTAATATATTTATTTTCTATAATAATAATAAGATATTGCAAATTAAATCACACTATTACAATTTTAATTTTGAAATAAATTCTATATATGAGGCGTTTAGTATCAAAAACCAGCTAAATCCATTTTTACAAATTTTATAGGAGACAAAAAACATTTCACGCTCCGGCCATTTAATTTTTTCAAAAAATTAAAAGGTCATTCGGATAACCTTCGGTGTACGACTCGAAATCTTTTTTTTTTTTTCATCCTTCCGTTCAAATTTCAATTAAATCTATGTGGTATCTTAATTATATTCACGTATTAGCCAGTAAAATCATAAATGTGAATTGATTTTACTAATAAATTTATTATAATAATGTAATATATAGATAAGTTGTTGTTCTGAATATTCAGTGATATCGAAAATGGTATAAACTACTGGTAGGTAATGAAAAAAAATAAAAACTTCTTGGAATCAGAATAATTAGTATAAACTTAAAGTAGAAAAAAGTGAGATAATAAAAAAAATTCATTAGGTAAAAAAAGCATTTTTATCACATTGAGTTCACATTGGCAACACATGTTTCCCTTACTACGTCCTTGTAATATTTGAGGGAATACTGATCCCCAAAATGTTTAGTGAGCAAATTGTTAAAGTCATTTATCTTTGCTGGAGCATTAGGAACACCAACAGCCACAGGGGAAGGAAGTAGGGCCTGAATAGTTTTGTGTTTCTTCGACACACTCTTGAAAGCTCCAATGTCCGAATAATGAAAAAGTTCTCCTCTTACTTTGATATCATTTTCCATATCATTCCGGATGAGCAGACATCGTTTAGAAGCTGAAAATTTAAAATACCACTGACCTGTGATGCGCAAAATAGACGAAATAGCAGCTTTAAAATCACTTTACACTTTTCCGTATAATCTTTTACACTTTACCAGCAAGGGAAAATGTGATTACGTGATGAACGAAAATTGCTGTATATTCTTCGGTGTCTATCACTGTATTTTTCATCTTTATATCCCTATCTATTCGGCCAAATACGCAAAAAGATATGCTGACGTAAGAAGCAGGTGGCGCGCCTGGTGAGCTTTAATAGAAGCATGGATTGAGCTGGCTTTTAAAAAACACCGGTTTTTGACACCGGTTTTCAACCCAATCAAGACGGATTCGTTCCAAATCGCTTTGCAGCTTGATAGAAACGACAAAGACTTATCAAATTACGCAAAAAAAACTTTTCAAAATAAATGGATTGAGCTGGTTTTGATACTAAACGTCTATATTATAGACTAATTATTTTTAACTTAAAAAAAATTATATACCACATAATTTAATTAATATGATTAATTTAGAATAAACTTTTTACTTATTACTGATATTTAATAATAATGAAAAAATGACTAATATAGGAAATTGCCTAGCGGGAGAAGAAAGTGGAGACTTGCGGTAATATCCGAGATAAGATGGCGAATACAGCCAAGGATGTGGCACCATTGCAAAGAAATCGCAAACACCGATGGTGGACCACAGACAGTGATGTAGCAGTCGATAGTGCAGCTACAGCGTATAAAGCGTGGTATGCAGATAAAAAAAAACTGTAGAGAAATTTGAGATATACAAAGAGGTACGGAAACAGATAGCTAAGATTCTCTGGCATGCCAAAAGGAAATAAGTATCGGAAGAAATTCAGAACATTGACACGGAATTTAAGAGGAACAACCCACTACAGGACCTTTAAAAAGCTAATAAATGGATATCAGCTGTCCAGCATGGGATTTCGAAGGGAAGATTGAAAGCTCGTTATAAGTAAGGTTGAATATTGTGAGATATTAGATACATACTTTGAGAAATAGCTGAGTTGCGAAAAACAAAAAAATAAATGGTCAAGAAAAGACCCAAAGCAACAGAATGAAAATTCAATCCCACCAGATGAAGAAGAAGTTCGTGAAATAATCGCAGACCTAAAGAACAATAAAGCAGCAGGGGAAGACTCTGTAACAGCAGAGATTCTAAAATGGGGTGTAGAATTCACAATCTAAATTTTAAAGCAAGAAATAGAAAATATATGGGAATCTGAAGTTTTCTCTGATAATTGTAAAAAAGCTGCCATCAACCTCCTACACTAGGTAGATGATAGAACGGATCCTAATAACTACCGTGGCATTTCCATAGCTCCTGTAATATATAAGGCTCCTGTAATATATAAAGCGCTGTAGAAGATATTTGTGGAGCAAGTGGATCACCAACTAGGTGAATATCAAGCGGGATTTAGGAAAGGAAGATAATGTGTTGAACAAATCTGGAACCTGAAGCGAATACTGGAGAACTATATGTCAAAAGAGCTAGTAGTAGTTTCTATTCTATTGACAGGGAAACTGCTGTATAACACGCCGTTGAAATTTTGCGTAGATGCTAAAACAAGAGAAATTATTAGGCTGATGCTAACAGGAACACATTCCAAAGTAAAGTACATGGGAAAGACCTCCAAAGAGTTTGAAATTAAAACAGGAGTCAGACCAGATGATGCACGGTCACCAGTTCGATTTAACTGTGTATTGGAGAAGATTATCCGGGAATGGAAACAAGAACTGGACACGAAAGGACAACTTAATCAAGTACAGTTTGAAGGATAAAAGAATGAAGTCAAGATCAACTGCCTTGTGTTTGCCGATGACTTCATGCCCCTTTCTAGAAATACTGACACAGCTATTGAACATCTGAATATACTAACCAATCAAGCAGATAAATCAGGAATACAAATTTCCTTTGAAAAAACGAAGAATATGACAATCGCGAAAAAAAAAACCCGTTACCTGAAGACCGATGTAAAATAGAAGGAGTTGTCAGATTTAAATACCTCGGTCAAATCATGCAGTTGAAAACCAGTGAAAGAGAAGCTAGCAACACCAGACGGGAGAAGATGGCAGCGGCTGTTCGCAGAACATATGCTTTATACAAGTAGAAAGCCATCTCGAAGGGAGCTAAACTGAGACCCTATAATACAGTGATTAAAACGGAATGCCTGTATGCTAGTGAATACCTCCAAATGACAGGGAAAGCAGGACTCAGAGAAGCTAAGAAATTTGAAAGAAAGATCCTTCGTAAGATAATGGGTCTAACGATCGTGGATGGGCAGAATAGATTAAGAAGAAGGGAAGAACTTTACCAGGACAATGAAAGACTGATTGAATCCTTGAGAAAACGGAGACTCAAACTCTATGTGCATTTATTTAGAATTAATGAGAAGAGAATGAAAAAAGGATTTTTAAAATACTTGACAGTAGACCTAAACTGTCTGACAAATGGTTCAGGCAGGTGAGAAAGAATCTCCAATAGGTTGAACTGAATTCCGATGACATCCCAAACCGAACAAAATGTAGATCAGTGATAAACAAGTTTAAGGGATTTCATGACGAACCAAAAGGGAACAGTGGTTAGCCAGAAGAAAGAAGACAGGTTGCCAGAGAAAGAATGCAAAGATTTTTAGAAGAATATTCTATCATCAAATAATAAAAGTTACAGAATTTTATTTTAAGTAATAAATACGTTTTCAAGTAATTGTAATAAATCCAACTTTTCTATTGAATTTCAATCAATAATCATACTTTAAAACCCTAGTTTCTACAGGGCGTTTTAGAAAAGCAACGCCTTTTACAACAAATTTGGATTTGTTTCGTTTGATTTGGTCCTTAAAAATTACCATAAGAAATTAAAAAAAAATTATTGCAATTGACTAAAAATGTGTAAAATGGAATCAAAGCTTTCATTTGCTGTACGTTTCAGTGGAAAAAGCATGTTTTCTAAAAATACGGAGAATTATTTAATATATTTATTATTAGAAAATTATTATTAGAATGATATTATTATTTATGTTTCTCCTGCGCAACTGTTTTTCGACACAATTTTTCATACAAATATTTTACACTGTTTTTTTTTAAATATTGTGCAAATTTAATCACACTATTACAATTTTTATTTTGAAATCATTTCTATATATAGACTAATTATTTTTAAGTTAAAAAAAAATAGATACCATATAATTAAATTAGTATGATTAATTTAGCATAAACTTTTTACTTATAACTAATATTTTATAATAATAAATAAATTGACTAATATAGGAAATTGCCTAGCGGGAGAAGAAAGTGGAGACTTGCGGAGTTATCCGAGATAAGACGGCGAATACAGCCAACGATGTGGCACCATTGCAACGAACTCGCAAACACCGATGGCGGACCACAAACTGTAATATAGCAGTGGATATTGAAGCTGCAGCGTATAAAGCGTAGTATGCAGACAAAACTGAAGAGAAATTTGAGAAAAACAAAGAAGTACGGAAACAGATAGCTAAGACTCTTACGAGTCCCAGCTATAGTTGAATTGCGAAAAACCAAAAAATAAATGATCAAGAAAAGACCCAAAGCAACAGAATGAAAATTCAATTCCACCAGATGAAGAAGAAGTTAGTGACATAATCGCAGACCTAAAGAACATCAAAGCAGCAGTGGAAGACTCCGTAACAGCAGAGATTCTAAAATGTAGTGTAGAAATCATAATCCAAATAATCATAATCCATAATCATAATCCATAATTTAAAGAAAGAAATAGAAAAGATATGGGAAACCTAAGTTATCCCTCGAGATTGGAAAAATGTTATGCTCCACCTCCTACACTAAAAAGATGATAGAACGTATCCTAATAACTACCTTGGCATTTCCATAGCTCCTGCTACATACAAGGCACCGTCTAAAGCGCTACAGAAGAGATTTGTGGAGCAAGTAGATCACCAACTAGGTGAATATCAAGCGGGATTTTGGAAAGGAAGATAATGTGTTGAACAAATCTGGAGCCTGAAGCGAATACTGGAGAACTATATGTCCAAAGAGCTAGTAGTAGTTTCAATTCTATTGACAGGGAACTGCTGTTTAACACACAGTTGTAATTTGGCGTCGATGCTAAAACAAGAGAAATGGTATGACAATAGTCATGCTGACGATAGTCAGCCTAATAATTTCTCTTGTTTAAGGAGAAATTTGTCCAGGAACACATTCCAAAGTAAAGTACATGGGAAAGATCTCCAAAGAGTTTGAAATTAAAACAGGAGTCAGACCAGGTGATGGATGCACTGTCTCTAGTTCTATTCAACTTTGTGTTGGAGAAGATTATCCGGGAATGGGAACAAGAACTGGACACGAAAGGACAACTTATATTCTTTGGAGGATCAAAGAATGGCGACAAGATCAACTACCTTGTGTTTGCCGATGACTTCGTGCTCCTTTCTAGAAATACTGACACAGCTATAGAACATCTGAATATACTAACCAACAAAGCAGAAAAATCAGGACTACAGATTTCCTTTGAAAAAAATGAAGTATATCACAAACACTAAAAAAGCACCCCGTCACCTGAAGATCGAGGTAAGATAGAAAGAGTTGTCAGATTTAAATAGCTCGGTGAAATCGTGCAGTTGAAAACCAGTGAAAGAGAAGCAAAAACACAAGACGGGAGAAGATCGTAGAACATATGCTTTATACAAGTAGAAAGCCATCTCGAAGGGAGCTAAACGGAGACACTATAAGACAGTGAGTAAAACGGAATGCCTATATGCTAGTGAATACCTCCAAATGACAGGGAAAGCTTAACTCAGAGAAGCTAAGAAATTTGAAAGAAAGATCCTTCGTAAGGTAATGGGTGTAACGATCGTGAATGGGCAGTATAGGTTAAGAGCAAGGGAAGAACTTTACTAGGACAATGAATGACTGATTGAATCCATGAGAAAACGGAGACTCAAACTCTATGGGCAGTTATTTAGAATTCATGAGAAGAGACTATAAATTTTTTTTAAATGCTTGAGGCAGGTGACAAAAAATCTCCAACAGGTTGAACTGAATTCCGAAGACATCCCAAAGCGAACAAACTGTAGGTCAGTGATAAACGGTGTAAGATTTCATGACGAATCAAAAAGGAACAGAGGTTGGACAGAAGAAAGAAGACAGGCTGCGGGAGAAAGAATGCAAAGATTTTGGGCTGCAAAGGAGGCTTTCAGAAACATGTATTTGTTACCTAACTTTGTCTCTACGATCCATACGATAATAATAATAGGAAATTGCCTAGTAACTAATATATTAGCTTCTTATATTCTCGAAACAACATAAAAGGGACTGTCACCATTTTCAAAAGAAACTGTCCATATCTTAATAAAATTAAATATTGCAATAATATTAGAAATAATCTAATTATTGATATAAAATCAACAAAATGATAAAAAAATCATTATATGCGATTAATGTACGTACAAAAAAATTAGTAAACTGTTGTAATATTTGTCCATCTATGCTTATTCTTAAAACAATTTATAATTTAGATAGTTACGAAAAAACCTCTAAAATCATTGCTACTTAATGCATATATGAATAATTTAATTACTTCGTCCAAACCAGTTAGTCTCAAGGTAATATAATTTAAATCATTAATTTATCCAATTTATGCAACTTCTGGGTAAAGTGTATTCTAGGACCTAGAAAATAAAACTAAAGAATACTAGAAAACATGAAATCTAATATATGTATTTATTATAACTTTAGATAATAATGCGCTTTAAAAAAATTATTATTAAAAATCTGGACTTTGTTACATATACAAAAATTATAGCTACATTTTATTCTTAGTATTTAATACTTGTTTTTGAAATGTATATTTTTCTAAAATCGTAATAAAATCAATGGAATATTCCTAATTGTCTTATTTGTCATTATTAGATTATTATTAAAATAATTGTGCGTTTTGGTTATATTGTTTATTAGAAACCATTTACTAAAATTGACTTTTTTATTACTATTATTTTATGATCTTTTGTAGATAGCGCTTTCAGACTTGAACTGAAAATAAATTATTTTTATTATTTTTGCATTTTTTCACAAACTTTAAATTATTCGAATTATTCATGAATTTTATCTCCAGGTTCGTTACCAAAAACATTATAAATTTACATACATTTTAAAATATTATCTTATTAACTTATCACTTTTCTGAAAAGCTAAACAAAAAATAAAATTTACAATATTGCTGGTTATAAACAAGGCCAAATGAAGTTTTTTTTTTTAAATTAATATAGAAGCTTTGATCTTACCCAGCATTTTTAAAACTCTTCTAGATGATTGTCCTTGTTGGTGTCGACAGCTCAGCTTTTGCGCTCGCAATGGTCTAGTTTTTGCAGTCATATCACTCTCCTTATTAATCATACTAGAACTCTTCAACCGAAATCCAATCATCGCATAAAGAACGGTAATCAGAGTCATTGGTAATACAAAGAACAAGACCGTTGATAACTCAAACGAATATTTTATTATCGGATTCACCACATGACACATAACAGTTTCTGGTGCGCCTTCAATCATTGTAGTTATACCGAACTGGAGTGCTTGAGGAATAGCGAAACAAATAGCAATGCACCAAATTAGTAAGATTAGTTTAATTACACGGGAAAGTTTAGACATAGTGTGCGAGAGAAAAGGGTAGCATATAGCTACGTACCTTTCAATTGTAAAAGCTGTAATAGTCAAGACTGTTGCGTTTGCTGAAGTTTCAGCAAACAATCCCCGTAGGACGCAGAAAGTGTAGCCGAATATGTAAGGATAACGAGACCAAATTGAATATATTTCTGGTGGCAAACCGGAAACAAGGAGTAGGAGATCAGATATTGCTAGACTAAATAAGTAGTAGTTTGTGGCTGTATGCATTGACTTATTCTTTGCTATTACCACACATGTGCTTATATTTCCTATTAGTCCTGTTAAGAAAATAATCACATAAATCACAGTCATTGGAACAACTATATATAAGTTATCGCGTTTGGGACCATAAAGTTCTTCTGTAAAAAAAACTTCCGAACTGTTATTCAAAATTGTTGCACTTTCTAGCAGATAGTCCTCCATAGTTTATAATTTATTAAAAACACTTAATCCAAAAAAGTTTGCAATTTATTGTTGTTAAAAACTTTGTGATAATTTACGTCTGCCAATATATTTTGTTGCAGAAAGCACGTAAGGTATAACAGCATCGTACGAAATGCATCGCGAGAACTGTGTGGCGCCGCGACACTAATCGGCGCGCTATATCTCAAAACATACAGTTCGCATGCGCCACCTTTATTTTACTTCTTTTACATAAACATGAGTTTTAATGGGGATTTTAAGGAAATAGCAAATTTGTGTTTCCGATTAATCTTTAACTGATTATTATACTGTCAACATTTTCTTGTTTCCTAATGTGAGAGATAATAAAAGGTTTAGTATTAGAAATTTAAAAAATCTTATTAGGCAAATATTTTTACTGTGTTTTTAGGACTTATCAAAAGAACGTATTTTAGATTCATTTACATTACAGTATGAAAACATGTTCAAAATATGCACATTCTGCCATTGTGTTTCTTCTATAAATATTAAAATTAATACATTCAAGGTTCAACGTAAATATGGAATGTGGTGAATATATTTTAAACAACTTGTAAAATTAAGGTATTAGAACAACTATTAGTTTTTTCCTGAAGAAAAAAATATATAATCAATAGAACGATAGTAATGTATTAGTGACTTGCGGTCCATGGATGCGGCGCATCCCTAAAATTTAAAAATGTCAAGTGAGTATTTTCATATTGGATCATATTTGAATTTCATGCTTTCAGAAAATGAAACTTCTTTGTTAAGTGATTCTCTCATAAATGAAGAAAAGTTGTTACAAGTGTTGGTTGCCTCGTTGGTTGATAATTTAAATTTTGTGCAATTATTTTTATTTAAAATCTTTATGGGCCGGACATTTGAAATAACAAGTACTTATTGCTTACTGCTTACATTTGAATGCACTTGCAGGCTTTTGATTAGAAAACATTATACAGTAATAACGTGTAATAACGTATGTTGTGAATTTATTTATTGTTTAAGTGTAACTTTAATATCCCAGTGAGATTAGAAATTATTTAGAAGACAATGACTGGAAGTGGTTTTGTTAAAGCACAATCGGATAATCTGCCGAGAATAGATAGATTCCTGATGTCGTCTTATTTTCTTTTAAATTCAAATTTCTATCTGATACTGATAGACTTTCTTCCTTTCTTGCAGATTCATAGCATAAGGTCGAACGGCAGCTGTGACGCTTCTTTTAACATTTTCACTTCAATAGAAATCCCCAACCATCTCACAGAGCTCATCTGTTAACCTTTCTATTGAAGAAAGGATACGAACTAAACCGGTTGTTTTTAGGGTTTTCCATCAATTTCTTTTTCATCCTCCTCTTCTTCGTCGGGATTTTCTGATTAAGGGCGATCTAATTTCTCCATCAACTCTTCTAATTCATTATTCGAGAGTCGTATGACCGATTAGCTCGCTCACTACATAACTTGTTTGAATAACGTTGTCATTGTCACCACGAAACTTAGTGAGAACGGCTTGTTGTGCTTTCAACTCTGCTGAAGTGCTTTGATTTTATCCAGGCGCATTTGGCCTCCCAATTCACTTAATTTTGCATGTTTTGTGCTGCAATGACGCTCAAAATTAGCCTTCTTCATAATAGCTAACGCATGCCCACAAACTAGGCACACAGACTTGCCTTTCACCTTAACAAAAAAATAATGATGCATTTTTCTTGAAAAGACCGACATTCTCCATCCACTTTTCTTTTCTTTATACTCGCCATTTGTAGGATGTCACACCATATAAGTTTTAATTTAAAATCACTCACGTTTGAGCACGAAGAACCAAAAGAATGACGAACAGTCACGCATGTGCAACAAGGGAAAACCCTCTCACAATCCTCTCACGAATTACAAAATACGTATACGTCAACACGATGTCTGTCAGCTGTCGGCGTATTATCACTGCAACATGAACGTATTCACTCGCGGGCCAGATTAAATGACTTCGCGGGCCGCATACGGCCCGCGGACAGGAAGTTCCACACCCCTGTGATAGAGGAACCCTTTTTTATTGGCGTTAGCAATCCACAATGGTAACATTTTTTCCATTTTCTCTATATTTTTGCTCCAGCAGTTACGTGCTTTACACATATAGACGTTATCTGTTGAGCAGAATGTCTTATTTTTTCAGCGCTTTTTATGATTGTTGTCACAGTTGACGGGGGTAAATTTAGAGCTCTGCAGACAAAAGGTTTAGCCGTCTTCCATGCGTTTAATTACGTTCATTTTTGTCTCCAGAGAGATTGTTTTCCGTGCTTTTTCTGCATAATGTTTGGGTTCTGAATCACTATTACTGCTCATAATGAAACTAGAAATATTTGAATATTCTGTTAATTTCAATATTAATAAATTAAAAAAAATACCTTTTTGTGTTTCTTAAAAATAAAACAAAAACTAACTCTGAAACAATTTAACAGAAACAATAGTCTGCTCGCGTACACGGTAATAGATTAAAATGTATAAAACTGTGTCTGGTATTAGGATCTATATCATCTACTATCACCTACTATCATCTGGTGTCGGCCGAACCGATACGAATCCGGCACCAACTGGCGTAATTGTGAATCGGCGTAAAACGAACCCGCGCACAGTGGTTTGAAATTCCAAAAAGCTGGCCAAAATATGAAGGAACCGTCGAAATATTCTGATTTTTGGTCTTCTTGCATTTTTGAGGTCGCTGATCATGACACTGAATTCAAAATTTCGAAATTCAAAATGGCGGACGCAATATGGCGGATAATTTTTTGAAAAAAGAATTCAATTTTGTTGAAAGTCGAGATTTAGCGGCTGTAAATGTCACCGATCACGAAACTGAATTCAAAATTCAAAATGGCGGCCAATAGAAGGCAGATAATTTTCCGAAAAAAAGCATCCAATTTTGCCGAAACTCGGGATTTAGGGGTTTTTGAAGTCACTGACAAAGAAATTAAAATTACTTTTTTGGGAAAATTAAAAATACTTTTTTGGGAAAATTATCCGTTTACTATTGGCCGCCATTTTGAATTTTGAAATCAGTTTCGTGATCGGTGACATTTACAGCCGCTAAATTTCGACTTTCAACAAAATTAAATGCTTTTTTCGAAAAATTATCCGCCATATTGCGTCCGCCATTTTGAATTTCGAAATTCAGTTTCGTGATCAGCGACCTCAAAAATGCAAGAAGAGCAAAAATCACGATATTTGGACGGTTCCTTCATATTTACTATAAACAATATTTCATACGCAAGCATTACGAAAAACTGCAGAAAGTGCACACATCATCGCATAAAAATTATAACCGAAACCAAACGCGTAGTTAATTTTTGGATATGTTCTGAATAAATGTGTGAGCAACAATTTGACTTTGGTTTAAGAGCCCGGGACGACCAGGGTTTTCACTTATTGCTATATTTACCAAAACGTCATCAAGAAAAATGACACTTCTTTCATTAATTATTTACTATATCATACATCGTTAATAATAGTTTCGAGAAACACATTCAAATTGCAGTTACTATCTAGAGAAGAATCCATTTTTCAGAATCCAAATTCGTTAAGCTTTCCCGATTCTACAGCCGTTAGAACTTCGTGTTACTTACGACGAGCAACGAGCAAATAATGCGGAAGGCCAGACACGTGCAGGGTTCACGATTATAATACATACTAGAATACCGCTAATGGTCATAATACATACTAGATGTACCACTGCAACTATTCCAACCATTAAAAGTCTTTAGAAAAAAAATATTTTTTTCCACTTTTGGCCAGCTTTTTGGGATTTCCGACCACTGTGCGGCACAAAACGAGGTTTACCTGTACTTATAAACTGGCTTTCAAGCTTTTTTAATAGTGAAATAAGTGAATAACGAAAACACCTGTAGTACCTAAACAATGGACCGGTAATGGACATAGTATTTATGTCATCAACAGAGCGCACGAAACTGGCGGCGTTTAAACAGCTCAAAATAATTCTTTACTTGAAATATTTTTTTAAACTTAATCTCAGTTTTTAAGCAGTATTTATATTTTTTACTATGTTATAACGGTGTTAACAGTGAACTAAAAATATCGTGAGTCCCAGAAGTCTTGGAATCCACTCTTGCCCTGAATATGAAGACGTAGGTCATTTCTGAATTCCAGACATAGAATTAAGCAAATTATCTAATGTCATTTTTAAGTAGCTGTCAGTGGTCTTGTCAGTGGTTATGTCGCATTGTTTTTAGTGTTAAGTTCAACAATGTCATTAGTTATAAATAAAACGCCTTCTCATAAATTTAACACTGATTTATTTTATAGTGTTGTGAAGTATAAAATTAACAATGAAGAACAAACATTAGAACAGAAGATGCTTGTTTTGTTCATTTTCACGAATACATAAATTAATTAACTGTTTTATGTTATTTCTACCGGTCTTACGTGATTTATTTAATTTAAAAATGATTACAAAAGAGCAGAAAACTTTTATTGTCGAAAGTTATTTTCGTAATGGTAGACGCCTGGAAAATAGTGAATGTGAATACAGTATCGACCCGTGCTTTGAAGAATTTAGGCAACGTTTTCCTATGGCTGTATTTAATAGGAATCAGTTTAGAAGCCAGGTATTACGATCAGTTGATTGCTTTCGAAGTACTGGTAACATTAACAACAAATCAAGAAGTGAAAGGCCTCGTATTAATAATGAGAATATTATAAACAACATCAGAAATGCAGCCCAAGATGAACTTACCACTTCAATTAGGAGACTAGCTCAACAGTTGAATTTAAGTCGTACTACCACTCACAGGATAATTCGTCAAGATCTTCACATGAAACCATATAAGTTGCAAATGTACCAAGAACTTTTACCACTTGATTATAATAAAAGACTGGCCTACTGTCTGTGGTTCAATGAAAATATGAACGACGAAGTGTTAAATTTAACATTTTTCACTGATAAAGCCTGGTTTCATCTAAACGGATACATTAAATCTCAAATCATGCGCATGTTGAGTGTTGACAGCCCACATTATTTTAGAGAGACCGCACTGCATCCAATAAAAGTTGGTGTGTGGTTAGCAATGTCAAGATGCAGAAATATGGGTCCAATATTTTTTTATGGTAATTTAAACGCTGCCACTTATAGAGCCACTATTTTGCAAAAATTTATTAACGAACTTCATGATTATGATCTCCAAAATGGCTTCTTCCAACAAGATTCTGCTAGACCACACATTAACAATGAAACATTAAATTATCTTAAGGAATTCTTCGACGACAGGCTAATAAGCAAAGACCGACTTCCACCACGTTCTTGTGATCTAACTCCTCTGGACTTTTTTCCAATTCCATATTTAAAAAATTTAGTATTCAGCAGTCCAGTGCATACAGTAGAAGATGTGCGAAACAATGTAATAAGAAAATGTGAAGAGATAGACAACACAGTATTACAAAATGTGTTCGATAACATCAAACGGCGTATTAATTTGTGTATTCGTGAAAACGGACACCACATTCACAATCTGTTGTAATGTTTGTTCTTCTTTGTTAATTTTATAATTCACAACACTATAAAATAAATCAGTGTTAAATTTATGAGAAGGCGTTTTATTTATAGCTAATGAAATTGTTGATCTTAACACTAAAAACAATGCGACATAACCTCAAGACCACTGACAGCTACTTGAAAATGACATTTCATAATTTGTTTAATTTTATGTGTCTGAATTAAGAAATAACATACTTCTCCAAATTCATGACAAGAGTGGATTCGAAGACTTTTGGGACTCATATTATAAAATAAAACATCCATATACCCTATTGGATTTTGGGTTATGCTTACTTACGCTCACTTACGCGCATGATTACTTCGTGATATTCTAAGTAATAAAAGTTGACAACTGCTTCACTACTAGTAGAGGATGCCTTTCCTCACTTTGCTTCCATTAATTATACCAGCAGTCGGCAACTGGTTTGTGAAAGTGTGCCACTTTATACAAAAATATTGAATCAATTTTCAGACGCTTGTCATTTATTTATTTTTTAGAAAAGAGACATTTAAATAGCGCTACAATTTAATATTTATGAATATATAAATATTGTATATATTATTATGATATTGTATATATTATTCTACATGAAACGTCAGAAAAGTGTACAAACATTATATGTAAAAACTACAATAATAATGCAAAAATTCGTATAATTGTCAGTATCTCTATAGTGCTACCTAAAAATCTTCCACGTGCCACCTAGTGGCACGCGTGGCATAGGTTGCCGACCACTGGACTATACTATATAAAGCAGATACCTGCAGATTTTTTATTTGAAATTTAAAAAGCTATTGCCACACTGTAATCCAGAAATGAAGATGAATTTTAAATAAATTTAAATACATCTATTATATTTTATATTTTTATTCTTATTCTCAATGTTTGTTTAATATTATGTAAAGAAAATGCTCTTTAAGTGCGTATAAAATTAAATTAAATATTCTTCTTGGGACAGCATCTCCTGGTTGAAAAGTCACTATAATGTATATATTTTCCAATTGTTCACTCATTTACAATTTTAGTTTATTAACTATAGTTTATTAACTTCATTTAGTTTATTAACTATAGTTTCATATCTAAAATTTGACAACCACATTGTATATTATATTAAATATAAATAGAGATAAAAACATAATTAATTTTACAAACACATGAAATGTATAGAATAAAATGGGAAATAGGTGCAAAAACTAAAATGAACAGTTTGTAAGGACTCAAAATTAATGACTTGCCACATGCACATCAGAACAAATTATATTCTGTATGTATTTCTGATTAATGGTATTTAGAGCAGCACTAGATTTGCTCAGGAAGCCAGTTAAAAACAAAGTAAATTTACATTATTTTTCTAAAACGAATTTACATTTTAAATTACAACCATTATAAACAAATTATTTCATTACTACCGGCTCACTGACGGACCTCACGATTGAAAAAAGTGCAAAGGAAAAGTTTTTTGTTCGTATTTTTTTTTTCTTTTTGTGGAATTTATCATGAATTTTAATACGAAGAGGCCCAATATAATTCGGTTCTAGAGTATTTTAAGACTAACGTGAGATAACATTTACAAAAAACGATCACATTTTTTTCTGTAATTAATTATCAATACTATATATTGCTTTAATTGAAAGTGTCGGAACTGGAAGACTGTTTCCAACATTTGGATTTATTCATTCCGGCGCGACATACGTAATTTGTCACGGTATTTAAATACCTGAATAAAACGAACAGTGTTGTCTTGTATGACAGACAATATTATGATTGTTGTTAATTAATGATAGTTATTTTATTTACAAGTCTAAATAAAGTTTCTTTGTAATTCCTAATTCAAATGGCAAGCGCCTGCGGCGGAGATCCAATATTTTAATTTATTTAAAGCTATTTTAATTCCTAAATATTTATTACTTTTATTTAATTTCCGTTCATTCACATTTAAAACCTGTTTTTTCTTTCTTAATGTCTTGAACATTGTTTAAAATTTGTTTTAAGGCACATTAATAAACATTGTATTATTTCAAACAGTATTTGAAACAAGTATTTTAAAACAACTTGTTTTAATTATGCAAACCGTACGTAAATTTTGTACGCTTATGACTTAAAATCCGTTTTTACAGTTATTCGTTTAAATATCTAATGTTTTTTTAGACTCGATGAGAAACGCTTTTAGATTTTAAAATAATTTTCATTTAATTTTTGACATTTCCTTATAAATTTGTATAAATTTCACTATAATACAATATAAAAATGTAGATATAACAATACAATATGAAATGTTTGCAATTGTATGAAATTGTTTAATTTACTTCGTTTAAACATAGTAAAAAGTAAAAATACTGTTAAAAGTTTTCAATCAATTTTTAAAATTGAGCGATTAAATTTGACATGAACGCCCGCATTTTCCGCGCGCTTTGGATGTGCTCTGTGACATTCAGTGTTGTTTACTATTTGCATATACAGTTGTTAGTCAAGGATTTTCGTTTAATCGCTATTTGGATAATGGAAAAAGCTAAAAAACCATTTAATAGATATTGTCTAGTATCGGAATGCGAAAACACTATTGTAAGTACAAGAGATACAGTGTTTTTTCTGTTCCGAGAAAAGCGAAAATAACAATAACAATGGTGTAAGCTTATGAGAACAGATAAAGTATCTCCCATATTGCATGTACCATCTACAATAACGATTGGTCATCGACTTCCTTGTAGAAAAAAGGAGCCAAGTGATGTCATGCTTCGATTCGACCAATGGTTATGCATTACGCAAATTTGAATTTCGCTCGCTTATTTTGCTCTTTCCCATTAAAGTTTTATGGAATTAAATACAAACTAAATGGGAAAATAAAGGTTTAGATATAATGTTAAAACCATAAGGTGAAATCTATAACAAATATGCAATCACTTGTATATTCCCTATTATAATGGTTCAAATTGATTAAATAATAAAAATATTAATTTAATTTTTTCGTGTTATTGTATACTTGAAGCGATATGAATGCATGGATATTGTCATTTATGTAAGAATAAAAATAATGACAATGTGAAAAATAGATTGCGATGGCAATACATTTTCTTTGTATTTCGAATTTTCTTTGAATGAAATGATACTGGTTTCATTTGTTCCAAGAGTAGAATCCATAATTTCTTTTTAACAGGGGCATTTTAAATTTCTGAAAAATATGCTGGTTAGCATAAATAAATGGAATCAGGCTAGAACTTAACAAATAAATTTTACTCTTCGTAATAGATTTATTAACCTGTTAACCGACCTGTTAATTTCTTCATAGGGGTGATTATTTCAAAAAATATTACACCACGAAATAGGTTCACATATTTCCTAAATATATCATAAAACAGTTTGTCAAAATGTTTGTGGGTGATAAGGGTAAGAATAAATGCATCACTCCCGTTTTGTGACAACAGGAAATATATTTAGAATAATTAAATAACACTAAATAACACTATAACAACGGATTCGCAAAGCTGCAAGTTACTATAAACTGGTTGGCGTGACTGCGGCTCGGGTGAACTTGGCGAACTTGTCGAGTGAACTTGTCGACTGAACTGTTCCGGTGACTGATTGTTTCTCGGGGGTGAGCGTATTTATATGTTCCTTCAGGAATCTGGACCCGTTTTATTGGGGATTGTTTTTCTACTCTACTGTCGTAAATTAATCTTTCTTAGTTATGGGTCAGTAATAAATTTGAAATAGTTGATTAATATTAGAATATTTTATATAATAAAAATGCAATGTTACATAACCTTTAATAATTTATGGATTGTATGTTTTACTGAATATGACCAAATTGTGAATGAATGAATGAATAAAATAGTTTCTCGAAGATACTTAAGCAGACTTCCACCCCTACATTGCAGGGTTCCACCCCTACATTATGCATTTAGTGGGTGGCGCACGCGCAACAATTATAATACTAAACATCCACCCCCCTTGAAAGAATTGCTTTCAACAAGATTAATATAAGGATTACATGAAGAACTAAAATATACAATGGCTTAGACTAACAATAATAAATATACAAGAAAATAAATGTTTAAAAATAATGAAATAACTAATATGTACACTAAATTACTGGTAATACATATAACCAAATTTACTACGGACCTCTGAAATAGTCCAGATGCCGTTTTTACAGTTACCACTCGCACTACATTGTCATGACCAGGATGCACTTTCACAATTCTGCCTAAGACCACAATAGCGGTGGTGTATCTTCCTTCCTTAATAATACTACAGTATTAACTTCAATATTGGGTCTCGACTTACGCCAATTTCTTCTTTGCTGCAATGTGTTGATGTATTCCGTCGACCATCTCTTCCAGAAATGTTGAATCATCTGGTTTAACCTCTAGAAATGGTTTAATCTATTTTCTGGGTTGTGGAATACGTCTTCTTGCGGTACACAATTTAGAGCATCACCAATAAAGAAATGTCCGGGTGTCAACGCAAGTAAATCATTAGGGTCGTTAATGAGTCGGAATTGGGAGTAATAGGTCTGGAATTGAGGATTGACTCTATTTGCACAAATACTGTTGTTAGTTGTGCAAATGTTAGAAAGACGTTTCCAATTACCTTTTTCAAAAGGTTTTTTGCTGATTTTATAGCAGCCTTACAAAGCCCATTAAAATGAGAGGACCTCGAAGGTATAAACTGCCAATCAATGGAATTCGACTTAAAATAATCAGAAAATATGGTGTCAGATAACAACCTAATAATTTGCTTTGATTCATTATTAGCACCAACTAAATTTGTACCGTTATCGGAATACAACAATTTACAAATTCCTCTACAACCGCAGAATCTTTTAAATGCATTTAAAAATGATGATTTGGATGAATCTCCTGCTACCTCCAAATGCACTGTCTTGGTAGCAAAACAAACAAATATACATAAATAGGATTTGACAATTTTACGGTTGCGAGTTTTTCAGCATAATCAACAGCAGTATGTAAAAATGGTCTTAATGGTTGAACTCGCTCAGGTGGTAAATCTCCCATTAAAGGTGGATACGAATTTAATTTAAATCTAGCACATTTTATACATTTACGAATCACCCCTCTGACAGTACTTCGACCATGAATTGGCCAAAATTTTCAATGAATGGCTGCTAATGTGCTTTCTACGGGAATATGTACATTTTTCTTATGCTCTTGCTCTACAATTAGTAGGGTGAACTGACTCCCTGACGGTAAAATAATAGGATGTTTTAGGTCTAAATTTAATAATGATTTTACTAATCTACCACCTACTCGCATAATACCATGTTTGTCCAGAAATAGATTTCAAGAAATAATTTTACAACTCGGCATTATAGGTTTGGAAGCCTTCAACAACAATATCTTCCTTTGGAAGTATTTCTGTTGAATCAATGAAATCTTCCTTCTTGTAGAATTATTTAATTCAATTAACGTTAATTCGCCTACATATTTACTTAACTTATCTCTACCAACGTTTTCTATAAACATTTACATATACGCGAAAACTCTTTGTAATTTTACAAAACTGGAATATTTTGTTTCTAAATCGAGATAATCATTATTTATTACACTTATCATACACGACTTACGTGTTTCTGGTAAATAACTTATAATAGAAATATCTTCTACATTACTTAAATAGTAGGAATTTGTCAGAAGCCAATTCGGGCCCTTCCACCATAAATTATTGTTCATCATCAGCTCTTCATCATCTTCAGGACTTAGACCACGAGAAATTATATCCGCTGGATTGTCAACTGAACAAACGTGATGCCAATTTGACATATTGCTTAACCCTTGTATTTGTGTAACTCTATTCGCTACAAATATTTGCAAATTTTGTGGCTATAAATGTAACCACCCTAAGACAATTGTTGAGTCACACCAATAATAAATTTTTACAAAGTTTTCTATAAATGATCGCAAAACCTTGTCCATTAAATTTTCTAACAAAACTGCACCGCATAGTTCCAACCTAGGTATGGTAATCGTTTTTAGCGGAGATACCTTGGATTTTGTACATAATAATCTGCTGATAACATTTCCCCAACTGTCTTTACTGCGAATATAAACGCAGCATCCATACGCAGACTCAGAGGCGTCGCAAAATCCATGCAACTCTAATTCAGCGTAATACCTAATTGTTACATGTCTGGGTACAACCAGGTTTAACGAAATTTTAAAATTATTAATAAGACGTCTCCAATCGGCGTAAATATTAAATGGTACAGACTCATCCCATCGCAACGGTTCCTTCCAAAGACGTTGTAAAATAAGTTTTATTTTAGCGTTTTCTAACCTTCTGATCACTACTAATAAAATCTAATGTAAATTTTAATGTGTCCGAATTAGAATCCCATATCAAACGTAATGTCTTTGAGTTCTCATCATCAGTTATATAATATTTGTCGATGTCGCGTTTAATATCAAAATCATTAAAAATAAGTTTGTTATTGGAGGACCATTGTCTTAATTCAAATCCCGCTCCTCCAAATATCGCGCTAATATTATTTTTTAATTAAACTGCATCTTCCGTTGTTTGAGAACCTGATATAAGATCGTCCATATAAAAAACACTTATAATTACATCACTTGCTTTGGGAAAACTGTCTACGCTATCTAGTCCTAATTGTCGTAAATATCGGGTTGCTAGGAACGATGCCGGCGCTGTACCATATGTTACGGTATTTAATCTAAAATGTTTAAAAGGTTTTGACGGATGGTCTCGCCACACAATGCGTTGAAGATCTCTTTGATCCTCATCTATAGTAATTTGTCGGTACATCTTTGTTATGTCCGCTGTAAAAACATGATTATGTTTCCTAAATTTTAATATAATAAAAATCAGATCATCCTGAATACACGGACATATACATAATTTATCATTTAAAGATGATCCAGAAATGGATTTGCAGGAGGCATCAAATACCACTCTCAATTTAGTTGTAAGGCTTGATTCCTTCATTACTCCGTGATGAGGTAGATAAAAAGCATTACAACTTTGTTCTAATGTGTTTGCAACTTCAGTCATATGGCCAAGAGACTGATATTCATAAATAAATTCACAATATTTTTTCTTAAATACCGGTTCACGCAAAAACCGTTTTTCTAATGGATGCATCCTATTAATAGCGTTATCCATCGAACTAGGGAAATAAAAATTGTCATCTCTAGCAGGTAGTCGAACAATGAACCTTTCATTTAAATCGCGTTTATAATTTTTAATAAAATGTTCCTCGCAATATAACTCTTCGTTACCTAGCTCACGTTTGGCTCCACATTCTTCTAATTTCGAAAACCTCTCTAATTGAGCTTGGACGTCGTTGCTTGTGGAAAGAAATGAATTCAAATATTTTGATAAATGTGACATCGTGCCTGCGAAAATCCAACCCAATTTGGTGTTTTGTAATATAACGCTATCATTATCAATTTTAATTTGATCCATGCATAATAAATCCAAAAATACGCCTGATCCTAATAAAACATCTATTTTTGTAGGTATATTAAAATCTTCATCGGCCAAATTAATATCATTTGGAATCCTAAAATTGCACGTGCTCAATCTCCTATTGGGAATATTCCGCGTAATATCCTTTAAGGAGGTTCGAGCGTAACTAGTGAGTCAAAATAGTGCTTGAATTTTTCTATATTTTCAATTATCCTAATAGTTGTTAAAATGCATTATTTTTTTTATAATAACATAACAAATTTAAAAATTGGTAATTATTATTTATTTAATATAATAAAGTTATTAAATGACTTATATTTGACGTTATGACGAATGACGTTATTTTTGACTTATAAGGTGACATAAAAAGATCTGGCAACATCAGTGTTATTAGTCGGCTGGTTGTAAAGGGATCAGAATGTTATAAGCCCAAGATGTTGGCCGAAAACCTCGAATTACCAAAAGACACAAAAATATTAATAATCTATGTAAAAAGCTGGAGTGTATTCTATCAAATAGTTCCACAGACGTTCAAAAGTTCAAAATGTTTTCATGTTTTTCTTTTCTCTCACAATCAGCTGTTATCGACGACGTTGCCAAACCATCTGTCATGTGAATTACTGTCGATAAACAAGATTCAAAACAAAAAAAATTAACTTTAATTATTTAAATAATTACATCGGGAACATCACATTGCTTTAATGTTATCGTATTTTAATATTATCTAAGTTTATTGTATATAGTTTTTTATTCCCTAAAATTGGGCAATTAATACCGAAAAAAATAAATAAAGACGTGACGGAAGCTTGTCTGCCATAGGCCCTGTGTATAAGATTAGAAAAATCATCATTTTTGAATGTTTTTTCCGGATAAACTAAACGCAGGATCACTTTCAAATTTTGAGAGGACATAAAAAAGTATTGATCTTCATGTATAAAAAGTTTCAAAGCTGAAACTTGAAAAAAATATTTAACATGGGATTCGCTCGAACCTCCTTAATACTAAAAAAAACCGGCCAAGTGCGAGTTGTGACTCGCGCACCGAGGGTTCCGTACAAACTTGTATAGTATAGTATTATTATGTAGATTATTAACATATTATGTAGATTATAAAGAAAAATTAGACGAAATATAATATATACAGGATGTTACGGGACTTGAGTATGTCCCATGTCGGTTATAAAAAAGTAAAATTTAGACATAATATATACCCTGTATATATTATGTATATAAAGCGTACGTGATGAAATGCATAACGAATATAAACAAAGAAAATTCAGAATAAACCTAGAATAGGACCTAACTGTATGCAACCCATACGCTTCTGGAGCCTGACAATACCACTACGACAACATTAGTGAATTTTCATAAGTTTCAAATAGTAAATTCGCATTTTTCTTGTAATTAAACTACATATTTACGGTTTTCAGATTTTTCCCTTGACATGTGCTGTAAGACACCGCTTCTTGCCAAATTTCATGATTCTAGGTCAACGGGAAGTACCCTATAGGTTTTGATTCCCTCGTGAAATCGCAAAATATGCAACATAAACGGTCATATCTTTTGATCGCGTTGACTTGCAAGTTTGATTTTTTCACAGCTGAAAGAGACCGCAGACTCGAGTACTTGATACAAATTTCAACTTGTTACCTCTATGCGTTCCTGAGAAAAAGGTCTTGACAGACAGACAGACGGACAGACAGACAGACAGACAGACAGACAGACAGACAGACAGACAGACGGACAACAAAGTGATCCTATAATGGTTCTGTTTTCGGTACGGAACCCTAAAAATGATGCTAATGCTACAGCATCATTTTCATAGTTATTTAATAATGAATACATTTCAGCTTGGACTTGCTTTTTTATTTGGATTGGAGCTTGGCTTATACCTGCTACTGGGGCTTTTATATTTGTCACCTCTAACTTTTACCTATCCAACAAGTTTTGCGTAATAAAATTTGATTGCGATCCCGAATCTAACAATGCTCTACAACGCATGTAATTACCATCTGTATCTCACATATAAATTTGTGCTTTTGATAAAATAACCATGTTTTCTTTGTTCAAACAAAACAGCTAATATGAGGGGCACTATTGCTGCAAATGGCGGCGTTTTTAATAATCGGAGGCGATGTTTTTACATAATCTTTATGAAGCAAAATATGATGTATTTTATTGCATTTCTGGCAATTTATTCCCTTGCATTCGTTTCTAAAATGATTGGGGCGAAAACAATTCATACATAAAATTTGCCTTTTAATTTCGTCCCATCTACTTTGAATATTTAATTTTTGGAATTCTGGACAATGGTACATAAAATGACCACCTATCCATTGCTAAATGGTTAGTTGAAAAATATTTCTTTCCCGCCGTTTTTAAACAATTATTGCTATCGCTAATGGTTTCAAAGATTTGGCATCTTTGAATCAAGAATTTTATTAGTTCGTCAATATTTGGCAATTCTACTTTATTAATAGAAATCTTTTCCCATTCATGCTTTGTCGTACTGTCAAGTTTGTTGGTAATAATATAAATTAACAAAATATCCCACTTATCCGTTGGTAAATTTAGAGTTTTTAATGAACGAAGATGTTTTTGAAAATTGTCTATTAAGGACCTCAATGATTTATACGAATCTTTGACTACTATCGGCAAATTATTCTTTCTCGCTTGCACTCACGTTCAATAATTTTTTTAGTTTAATAAATCTAATATTAATCGTTGCACAATTGTTACGATACGGTTCGTATGGACCAATCAATACTTCATTTTAATAATTTTAATAATAATTACACTACAATGCGGTTTGTATGGACCAATGAATACATAATTGTTACTAATAATCATTTTTAAATAGTTGATTAATGTTAGAATATTTAATATAATAAAAAAGCCATGTTACATAACCTTTAATAATTAGTGGACTGTATGTTTTACTTAAAGCATTTAGATTTAATTTAGATGATGCATTTAGCGGGTGGCGCACGCGCAACAATTACAATACTAAACACTTAGATTTGTATTGATATTTTATCGAAAAATGTAATATTAATCCTACCACAAATATTAAATCTTTTAGAAATTGTTCGAAGATTATAATCAATCCTACCATAAAACACAAATATTAAATCTTTTAGAAATTGTTCGACGATTACTGTAATGACCCTGTTATAAAATATTCAACGAAATATTTCTGAAAACCGTTCGGATGATTACAGTATAAGCCCTATACTAAAACAGACAAAATATTTTTAGAAATTGTTTGGGTATTATACCAACGACCCTATCTTAAAACTAATTTCTCTGAAAAGCCTTCTTCTGAAAGGCCCGTTGTCGCTACACGTTTAAGTTTTGTCTATCAAGTAATTTGAAGCAAGTTTAAGCAAAATTTAATTCCCTGATTAACAGGTTAAGCAACACCTATTGCTCAAATAAATGTATTTTGAATGAACGGTCATATATAATACATATACAAATGTTCGATTTCTAAATTACAAAGAATATAAATTTAATAAACATTGTCGAAGGATTTGATAATATATGAGATTACAAACCATTGAAAGTAGCAGACGTGGAAACGAAGTTTAATGATAGAAAATCTGAGAGAAATATTTATAAAATGGCTATTGAAAATGTTGGCTAGAAAAGCGGTAATACATTTAACAGGGCATTGCATTCATTAAACTTGAACTTTAGCTGCCTTAAACATACTTAGCACGAACGTCGTTTAGTTTATTCATGAATATTCAATTCATTAACTGCCACAAAGTAGTAATCTGAGGGAAATTAAGCAAATCGAAATTTTAATTTGGCAAAAAATCCTTATGTGAAATTAACATTGCTGTGGCGGTAAAATAGAATTATTATAACCCTTGTTTTGTATTAATTTCATGTTTATTTCCGTGGACAGTACATTTCCAAATTGAACTTGTATTCGGATTTAATTTAACAAATAAGCAATTTGTGAATTTGAATGTGGAAAATAAAACGGACGCGTTTATGCATTTGGCTTCATTGGTATGGATTTATCATCTAATCTCAAATCAATATTAATTATTATTTTTATAATATAATCTAATCTCAAATCAAATTAATTATTATTTTTATAATACAATTAATTTGATTTGAGATTACATTGAATTGAAAAATTCACTTTGTTTTTTACCACACTTATATTATGTAAAAATGTTATATAACTTATTATTCACAGTTATATAAATTTCTACACATATCACGACTCGAGTTTCGACGTTTGACGGTCATTTTCAAGTGACTTAACAAATTGATAAAGTTGAATATATACCCTTATAGTTTTGGTGGGGTGGGGGGGCGGTGTTTGTCCGAAGATGAGGACTTATCTGTTTGAGATTGGGTGAGATTAAAAAGTTGGGAAAAGATTAGGTCAGTTTGCTCGTTTAGGAGATTAACTGAGGGATTACGGGTTTTTTTGAAAATTTCTAATGACTCTAGGAGATTTAGTTTCGGGCCTTTGTTGCAATTATGCAAGATTTTTAGATTATCTATTTCTGGGAATTTATGATTGAATTCGAGACAATGGTTTGAAAAAGAACTAGTGTCTTTTTTCAGACGAAAAGCGCGAGAATGTTCTGAAAACCGTGTTGAAAAACTTCGTCCTGTCTGCCCTATGTACACGCTATTGCATTCGGAACAATGAATTTCGTATACGCCGGATTTTTTAATGGGATCGATTTTGTCTTTGGCATTAAACAATATGTTGGACAACTTAGAGGAGGGTTTAAATGCAACCTGAAGATTTTGCTTTCGAAGGACATTTGCGATGTGTTCGCTTGTTTTGCCAAAATATGTCAGGGAGATGAAAGTTTTGTCTGAATTTGAGGTTTTCGGATAAATTTGGGCCATTGCGAATTGGGTTCGTTTATTATTGATAATGTTTTGGATGAGTTTTGTTGGGAAACCATTCTCTGTAGCGATTGAAATGATGGTACTTAATTCTTTGATTCTCTTTTCTGTGGAAAGGGGGATTGAAAAGGCTCGATGTATCATTGAATGATAGGCCGCTAATTTGTGAGTTATCGGGTGAAATGATGAATACGAGATTGTAGAGTTAACATTGGTGGGTTTTCTGTATATATCAAATTCTATTTTGTTGTTTTTGTGAATCAGAGTAAGGTCTAAGAAGTTTATTTTGTTGTCTGTTTCTACCTCGATGGTGAATTTAATTTTGGGATGAATGTTGTTTATTAGGTTGAGAAATTGGTCTAATTGACGTGTTGTACCATTAAAACACGCTATTACGTCATCGACATATCTATACCAAAATGAAATATGTTTTTTGGAGAAATCTAGTTTGAAGATTTTTTCTTCGATACTTGACATGAATAGATCGGCTAAAAGGGGACTTAATGGCGATCCCATTGCTAGACCTGATGTTTGCTGATAGTAAGTGTTATTAAATTTGAAGTAATTTTGATTAACACATGTTTCCAGGGCTTCATAAAGTTCAGATTTTATAAGATGATGACAATTAGCTTTATCAATTAAATTTTGTATGATTTCGAGACACTCTTTAGTAGGTATATTAGAAAACATACTACTGACGTCAAAAGATACGAGTTTGGAGTTTATTGGGGTTGTTATTTGTTTGAGGAGTTCCGAAAGGGCGAGTGAATTTTTTACAGAATATTTTGGGGTAAATTTGGTGTATTTTTTGAAAAGAGTATTCAGTTTAATTGCCAAAACTCTTGCTACACTGTTAATATAGGAGACAACTGGTCTAATGGGAGAATCGGGTTTGTGAGTTTTAATGAAACCATAGAGTCTGGGAGCTGTGGGATTCTGATTTATGATTTTAAATTTCTCAAATTCGGAGAACAAAGTTGTAATATTTTTTAAGAGACTTCTAATTTGAAATTGGAATTTTTGTGTAGGATCCTTTTTCAAGGGAGTTAGTTTTTCTGTTGAAATGAAAGAGTTCATTTTATTAATGTACTGTTCTCTTTCCAGGACGACTATCGAATTGGATTTATCGGCTTTTGTAAGGACTAAAGAATTGGACTCAATTTTTGTTTTTATCGATTTGATCACTGCGGAGTCTGTGGTAGAATTACGGGCGTACGATTTTATATGATCGGCTATTTTGGCTCGGGGTATAAGAGGGTCTTGCACTTTTTTTAGCGCGATTTCTGACTCTACAATTATTGTGGATTTATCGGATTTGTTATTGATGAATGGGGTGTAGTTGGGGTTTTGGGAAAGAAAAGATTGTTCAATAGGACTGAAGATAACTTTTGAGAAGTTGATGAATTTAGACACTAGATTCGGTTTTGACATTACTTTTTGAGGTTCGGACTTTTTGTTCTTTACGAGAACGGATAGTTTCTTTTTTAAATTTAAATATTTTAGGTGGTTGACCCTACTTACATTGTCACGAACAAAGTCATCAAAGATCGTGAATTCTACTGGATGTAATTTAAATGTCAACTCTGAATGCAATATCTTGAGATAATGTTGAATAACATCTCTCCTCCGATGAAGATTTTTTATTTCGGATCTAATCCAACTGTTTTGGGCAGTTACACCCCATTCATCAATAACAAATCCGATAAATCCACAATAATTGTAGAGTCAGAAATTGCGCTAAAAAAAGTGCAAGACCCTCTTATACCCCGAGCCAAAATAGCCGATCATATAAAATCGTACGCCCGTAATTCTACCACAGACTCCGCAGTGATCAAATCGATAAAAACAAAAATTGAGTCCAATTCTTTAGTCCTTACAAAAGCCGATAAATCCAATTCGATAGTCGTCCTGGAAAGAGAACAGTACATTAATAAAATGAACTCTTTCATTTCAACAGAAAAACTAACTCCCTTGAAAAAGGATCCTACACAAAAATTCCAATTTCAAATTAGAAGTCTCTTAAAAAATATTACAACTTTGTTCTCCGAATTTGAGAAATTTAAAATCATAAATCAGAATCCCACAGCTCCCAGACTCTATGGTTTCATTAAAACTCACAAACCCGATTCTCCCATTAGACCAGTTGTCTCCTATATTAACAGTGTAGCAAGAGTTTTGGCAATTAAACTGAATACTCTTTTCAAAAAATACACCAAATTTACCCCAAAATATTCTGTAAAAAATTCACTCGCCCTTTCGGAACTCCTCAAACAAATAACAACCCCAATAAACTCCAAACTCGTATCTTTTGACGTCAGTAGTATGTTTTCTAATATACCTACTAAAGAGTGTCTCGAAATCATACAAAATTTAATTGATAAAGCTAATTGTCATCATCTTATAAAATCTGAACTTTATGAAGCCCTGGAAACATGTGTTAATCAAAATTACTTCAAATTTAATAACACTTACTATCAGCAAACATCAGGTCTAGCAATGGGATCGCCATTAAGTCCCCTTTTAGCCGATCTATTCATGTCAAGTATCGAAGAAAAAATCTTCAAACTAGATTTCTCCAAAAAACATATTTCATTTTGGTATAGATATGTCGATGACGTAATAGCGTGTTTTAATGGTACAACACGTCAATTAGACCAATTTCTCAACCTAATAAACAACATTCATCCCAAAATTAAATTCACCATCGAGGTAGAAACAGACAACAAAATAAACTTCTTAGACCTTACTCTGATTCACAAAAACAACAAAATAGAATTTGATATATACAGAAAACCCACCAATGTTAACTCTACAATCTCGTATTCATCATTTCACCCGATAACTCACAAATTAGCGGCCTATCATTCAATGATACATCGAGCCTTTTCAATCCCCCTTTCCACAGAAAAGAGAATCAAAGAATTAAGTACCATCATTTCAATCGCTACAGAGAATGGTTTCCCAACAAAACTCATCCAAAACATTATCAATAATAAACGAACCCAATTCGCAATGGCCCAAATTTATCCGAAAACCTCAAATTCAGACAAAACTTTCATCTCCCTGACATATTTTGGCAAAACAAGCGAACACATCGCAAATGTCCTTCGAAAGCAAAATCTTCAGGTTGCATTTAAACCCTCCTCTAAGTTGTCCAACATATTGTTTAATGCCAAAGACAAAATCGATCCCATTAAAAAATCCGGCGTATACGAAATTCATTGTTCCGAATGCAATAGCGTGTACATAGGGCAGACAGGACGAAGTTTTTCAACACGGTTTTCAGAACATTCTCGCGCTTTTCGTCTGAAAAAAGACACTAGTTCTTTTTCAAACCATTGTCTCGAATTGAATCATAAATTCCCAGAAATAGATAATCTAAAAATCTTGCATAATTGCAACAAAGGCCCGAAACTAAATCTCCTAGAGTCATTAGAAATTTTCAAAAAAACCCGTAATCCCTCAGTTAATCTCCTAAACGAGCAAACTGACCTAATCTTTTCCCAACTTTTTAATCTCACCCAATCTCAAACAGATAAGTCCTCATCTTCGGACAAACACCGCCCCCCCACCCCACCAAAACTATAAGGGTATATATTCAACTTTATCAATTTGTTAAGTCACTTGAAAATGACCGTCAAACGTCGAAACTCGAGTCGTGATATGTGTAGAAATTTATATAACTGTGAATAATAAGTTATATAACATTTTTACATAATATAAGTGTGGTAAAAAACAAAGTGAATTTTTCAATTCAATGTAAGTATGGATTACCACGTAGTAACTGTCGCAACCATCCTATTCATATGATTTGAGATTAATTGATAAATCCATACTTATGAAGCCAAAAGGCAGAAATGCCTCTGTGGGATACCAACTGCGAAGAGTAAAACACCCTGTTTTACACAGAGGAGAGAGACAGAGAGTAGTGTGTGCCGCGCAGTTAGAGAGCTGAGACGATTATACGTGTACGTGTTTGTGTATTGACTCTATTGTTATTGTTTGTATTATTTTGTTTATTATTACAAGATTTGTAATTGTTCGTTTTGAATATAAATAGTTAAGTGGATAAGAGGTGAGTTTTACACATCCCACTCACCAATCCCACATTGGTGACACCGACAAAGAACAATAGTAGCGCCCGACAAAGAACAATAATAGTGCCCGACAAGGAACAATAAGAGTGCCCGTCTAAGAACAATAACAGTGCCAAGAACTAATTAGAACAACAGTGCGCAAATATAAAAAAAAACATAAACAATCAAACGACGCCGATCGATACATACGTTATCCAAGTTACCCACCGCAACACCGTTTCGTCTTTCAAACAGCAACCATAAGATGGCGCAAAACGAAACTTTGGAATTATGCCGCGTTGGAGTAAAAATACCAGAATTTTGGCCAGATGGTCCCGATGTTTGGTTTGCACAACTGGAAGCACAATTTATCATGTCTGGTGTGACGGCAGATACGACCAAATGTTATTACGTTATATCTCAATTAGGAAACCAGATTGCAGCCGAGATACTCGATTTCTTAATTCTCCCCCGAATGAAAATAAATACGAGACATTGAAGTCAGAGCTTATTAAGCGGTTGTCAGCTTCCAAAGAAAAAAAAGTGCAGCAATTACTGATGCATGAAGAACTCGGTAATCGTAAACCATCCCAATTTCTACGTCATCTACAAACACTGGCAGCCGTACCAGACGACTTCATGCGTACTTTGTGAACGACCCGTCTACCCCAGCACGTGCAAACAATTATAGCTACACAAACCGAGATTCCCTTAGCGAAAGTTGTGGAGTTGGCAGATAAAGTGCATGAAATCGCACCGTCTTCACCTCAAATAGCCAGTACCAGCAGTCAACAAGCTAGCGCTGAGAATTCACCCCTTATAGAGCAGATGATGAAGAACATGGCTGACCTCACTCGTCATGTTGCAGCTCTAACCACTCAAGTTAGATTCAGACCGCAGACCCGCTCAGTCTCTCACAATAGGAGTTCATCCAGACATCGTTCACCATCGAATCAGCGTATTTGCTGGTATCACCGACGTTTTAAGGACAAAGCCCAGAAATGCACTTCGCCATGTGAGTACAACGCAACGGTAAACTTGCAAGACAGCCGAATAGTAGCGGCCAACGACTGTTATCAAACTTCCGGCCGCCTCTTCGTCACAGACCGCAAGACAAAGACAAAATTCCTCTTGGATACCGGATCAGATCTTTGCGTTTTCCCGCGATCTGCAACCAAAGGCAAACACCGAGAGACTGGATATAACCTTTTCGCAGCTAACGGATCTTTAATACCTACTTATGGTTTTGCTCATTTATCTCTCAATCTTGGTCTCCGTCGAGATTTTTCATGGAGATTTGTAATAGCTGATGTTACAAAGGCCATTATAGGAGTAGATTTTCTATCTTACTTTAACATTCTTGTCGACTGCAGAAACTCACGTTTGATAGACAACACAACTTCATTAGTCACTGACGCATATCCCGTAAAGCCCAATGAAAATGTCTCGTCTATCAAGACCAGCAGCAACAACGAAAATATATATTTGTCAATTCTAAAGCAGTACCTTGATATTACAAGACCAGCTGGAACACCTAGTCCCTGTACACATAACACAGTTCACTATATCAAAACGACTCCAGGTCCACCTATATCTAGTCGACCACGCCGTTTACCACCTGATAAGTTGCAGATAGCTAAGAACGAATTTTTGGAAATGATCAAGAATGGTACCGCGCGCCCGTCCGACAGCCCTTGGTCTTCACCTCTGCATTTAGCATCAAAGAAAGACAACGGGTGGCGTCCATGCGGCGACTACCGTTCTCTTAACGCCAGGACTATCCCGGACAAATATCCCATAAAGCATATACACGACTTTAACCTAGATCTTTCTGGAGGCACCATCTTTTCGAAAATTGACCAAGTTAAAGCGTACAACCAAATACCAGTTTATCCACCTGATATAGAAAAAACAGCCATCACAACTCCGTTTGGACTGTACGAATTTCCGGCAATGACATTTGGACTCAGAAACGCAGGACAAACATTTCAAAAATTTATAGATGAAGTCACCAGAGGCCTGCATTTCTGTTACGGATTTATTGACGATCTTTTGATCTATTCTGCCACAAAAGTAGATCATGAGCATCATTTACACGAAATCTTCAAGAGACTGCAGCAGTACGGAATAGTGCTCAATACATCGAAGTGTATATTTGGAGTTCCTGCCATAAACTTTCTAGGATACCATGTTTCTGGAATTCGCTAGAATCCAACCAATGGATGAAAAAATAGAAGCCATCAAGAAGTTTCCAGAGCCCAAAACAATCAGAGAGTTGCGTCGATTTCTCGGCATGTATAACTTTTACCATCGATTCTTACCTCACTCTGCTGACCTGCAAGCTCCATTGAATGCCACTCTTAAAAGTTCTGCTAAAGGTTCACAACCTATAGAATTTAGCTTAGAGCAGCGTGACGCTTTTGAAAAGTGCAAAACCGGACTCAAGGAGGCAGCTCTATTGGCACACCCGGATTGCAAGCGCCAGCTAGCTTTAGTAACCGACGCTTCAAGTATGGCTATCGGAAGCGTACTCCAACAGAAGCATGGTAGTGATTGGCAATCACTAGCGTTTTTCTCCCGAAAACTTAGCCCTGCACAAATTAAATATAGCCCTTACGATAGGGAACTTTTGGCAATATACAAATCCATCCAATACTTTCGTCATATGTTAGATGCCAGGCCATTCACAATCTACACAGATCATCGACCTCTTACGCATGCCTTCGAAACGAATCGAGAAAAATATTCTCACAGGTAGTTTCGATACCTGGATTATATTTCTCAGTTTTCCACGGATGTTCAACACATTAGTGGGAAAGACAACGTAGTCGCCGATACATTGTCCAGATTCGAAATCGACGTTGTCGCAGCTTTGATTTACTTCAAGGAATTGGCTAAGCATCAGCAGATCGACCCAGAGCTAAAAAAGCTATTATCCGAAGGATGTTCGCTTGACCTGCAGAAAATTCGCGTACCAGGTACGTCGATTTACCTCATTTGTGACATGAGTACATCTTCTCCAAGGCCCTTCGTCGTAGGATTGTCGCGAATGGAGCCGAGCATGTCTCTCTTTTCAACGAGCAAAGGTACACAGGCACATCTCATCACCTTTGAGTACCTATATGTTACCTCTAGCTAGATTTATGCATGTACACGTCGATCTTGTGGGACCATTGCCACATTACCGCTGAAACAACAGCTAAGGCTCTCCTACAAGGATGGATTTCACGTTTCGGTTGTCCAGTGAGTATAACCACCGATCGTGGAAAACAATTTGAATCCAATCTATTCAAGTCTCTTACAAAACTTATTGGATCTCAACACAAAACAACTACCGCTTACCATCCAGCAGCAAATGGCATAATAGAAAGGTTCCACAGACAACTTAAAGCTGCTATCATGTGCCACGATAACCAGCAATCGACCGAATCCCTACCTCTTGTCTTGTTGGGTATACGCAGTGCGTGGAAAGAGGACTTGCAAGCTTCCGTAGCCGAAATATTATATGGTGAACCCTTGCGTTTGCCTGGTGAATTTTTTGAAGCGAAGGAGCAAGTACTACCGGACATTACGGACTATATCTCAAGATTAAAATCTTTCGCCAGCAATTTAAAACCAACACCAGCAGCACACCACACACCAATATTTATATATAAAAACCTACATACATCTGACCAGGTATTTTTACGACAGGACGCCGTACGTACAGCTTTACAACCGACATACACAGGACCGTACAAAGTTTTAGAGAGAGGAAATAAAACCTTCAAAATTTTAATTAAGGACAAGGAAAGGACAGTTTCAATAGACTAAAACCGGCGTACACAATGGACACAGACTACACAGAGAACAATACAGGTAGCCATACCCCAAACGACATCCAGAAGACGACACGTTCGGGTAGGAAAGTTCACTTTCCCGAATACTATCGCCCGTAGTGACGGTCTTAGCGGGGGAGTGATGTGGGATACCAACTGCGAAGAGTAAAAAACCCTGTTTTACACAGAGGAGAGAGACAGAGAGTAGTGTGTGCCGCGCGGTTAGAGAGCTGAGACGATTCTACGTGTACGTGTTTGTGTATTGACTTTATTGTTATTGTTTGTATTATTTTGTTTATTATTACAAGATTTGTAATTGTTCGTTTTGAATACAAATAGTTAAGTGGATAAGAGGTGAGTTTTACACATCCCACTCACCAATTCCACACCTCTATGGATGTTCATTGATTATTATTATTTATCAGAATATAATATCTTTAGTAAACCTTATGGTTTCTCTAGGCAAGAAAGTGCAGGAAACCATAACTTTCTTAAGTTGTATTTATAATTATATTTATTTATTTTATAAATCATTTGTGAATTTAAACTTAGTAGATTCAAGATTTTTGTTTTACGTATATTTGGCCACTATATAGGACCACGCTTAACAACAACAACTGTATATTTACAATGTTTATTAATATATTATTTCTTCTTTTTCACTTTCTTTCTTCCTCTTCTCTCAGTACTTTTTCATAATTTTTCTTTGTCTTTTCTTTATTTCAGGGCCACATTTCATGCTCCTCATCTTTGTCTCTCTTGCGGGGAAATCGCCGTAGGTTCTTATCTCCTCTCTTACTGTGCTTCTCTCGTTGATGTCCTCTGCCATTATTCCCATCAATGCTAAGTCTTTTTCTATTTCCGTGGTCTATTTCCCTTGGTATCTTAGGATTTTCCGTGCCATTATGATTCTTTTGATGAGACTGTCATTACCCATTCGGATTATGTGTCCATAAAAGGATGCTTTACGCTTTCTCATGGTAGTCATTCTGTTTGTTTATTGCTATATAGATCCTCGTTGACTCTGAGCCTCCAAGACTCACCCACTTTTACCGGATCTAAATTTTCCTTACAACTCTTCTTTCGTGGTTTCTATTTTTTTCTATCCAGCCTACTTTATCTAGCGTTAAACATTCTGCGGAATATAATCTGGTTTAAGCACTCCATTTAGGCTCATTATCTTAACATTTATGAAGATGGATTTCTTGCTATAAATACCTCTGCATAAAAAAATGCTCTATTTAACTTTGAGACCCTATTTTAAAATGCTTTTTGGTGGTTTCCATTTGGTGTAATTATTTCTCCTATATACTTAAATTTCTGAGCACGCCCAATTTCTACCTATCTAGTTTTAATTTTTCTCTGAGCAAAAATTTTTTCTGTGGTGAAAAACTTCGTCTTTTCAAACGATACCTGTAACCAATTTTCCTCGCGAATTCTATGAAAATTTCAATTTTTGCCTTCGATACCTCGTCCGCGTTTGCGTATATTGTTATATCGTCTGCAAAGCCAAGCAGTCCACAGTAATGGGTTTTCTTATGTATTTATCTTTAGTTAGCTTTATGTTTCACCTTGGAAGTTTTTCCCTCCTACTTTCATTCTCCATTCTCTTATGACCTTTTCCAGGGCACAGTTAAACAACAGTGATGAAATCCCGTCTCATTGCCTGACTCCCGCTTTGATTTTGAGTAGTCTCGATAGCAGTCCCTTAAATTTTACCTTGGAATACGTGTCGGTAAGAGTTGCTTCTATAAGTTTTGTTGTCCAATCCTATATCCTTTAGTACCTCGAATAACGCGTTTCTCTCAATGGAATTGTAAGCTTCTGGAAATCTACGAATATTGTTACCATATTTTTTCGATAGATGTGTAGTGAGTGTTTTTGTATTAAGTTGAGAAACATTATTTGTTCTCCGCATGACCTTCCCTTTCTGAAGCCACCTTGATGCTCCCCGATTTAGCCATCTAGTTGCGCCTCTGCCCTTTTTAATATTGCTTTGGATATTATCTTATATACAACCGTTAGTAGAGAGTAGAGACTCCTCGATAGTTATTACATTTTTTGTCTCCTTTTTTATGTATCGGTTGTATTATTGCTTCTTTCGACTCCCCTGGAATCTCTTCTTCCCCCCAAATCTTCTGCCATCCTCAGGTTGCATGTTTTTAGCATTTCCGCTGTGATGGAATCCTCTCCTGGCACTTTGTTCTTTTTGAAGTCTGCAATTGTAAGCTTGATTTCGTTTATATTCGGTGGTTTAGAGTCAACTCCTGTTTTGATTGTTATCCAGCTTGGTAAGCAGTTTCCCTGCTTCACAGTTGAGGATTTCCTCGAAGTGTTTTGCTAATAGTTCACAGTTTTCTATATTGTTAACTCTTATTTTTCCGTCTGGTTTCCGAAAACATATGTTCGGTGTCTGGTATTTCGGGTTATATTGAGTCCCTAAATGTGCTGAAATAGTCTCTGTTTTTGTTTTTCTTAAAGTTTTCTTTATTCCCTCTGTTGTGTTTTATCAAAATTCTTTTTGGTTCTCCTAATCATTTTTGCCCTGTTTTTCCTGGTTTCTCGGAAGTATTCCATAGTCTATCTCTAGCTTTGTTTTGTGCCGTTTCTTCCAATGTTTGGCAATTTGTTCTATTGCGTTATCGCATGCTAAGTTCTACCTGTGTAATGTCTCTTCGTCTTTTTCCGTGTGCTAGCTCTTTTGCTCTTTCTGCAATTGTGTTCCTTACGTTTTCACAGTTTGTTGTTTCTACATTCGTCATTTTCTGATATTTTACCTTATTGGCTTCTAGAAGTTCGTTGTCCGCTCTGAAAGTTCTGTATCATTGTCCATTCTGAAAGGATTTCTTTCTGTTTTCTACTTCTTTGGAAAATACTTAAGTTTTTATTTTGGTTAGGTAGTGGTCCGACTTTGCCGACCTTATGACTTTAACATTTTGTATTTCCCTTGTTTGCGATAGTGCAACGAGATGTATTTGGCACTCATACATTTTGTTCCCTGGAGATGGCCATGTCATTTTCTTCATCGGTTGCCCTTTGAAATATGTGTTCATGATTTGGAGCCTGAAGATTTTTCATATTTCTATTAATCTCTTTCCAATTTCGTTGGTATTTTTGAACACTGGGTGTTTGCCCACTACTTCTATGTAGTTCCTCTCTTTACCTATTTGTGCATTGAAAGCCCCTACCAAAATAATTGCCTCCCTTTCTTTGATTTTTGTAAGTTCGTCTTCCAGGTGGTTCTTACTTTTCCATTCGATTCTTACTTTTTCTGGATTGGTTTTATTGTCTTTATTTGTTGGAGCATGGAAATTTATCATCGCGTATTTTTTGTTAGCCCATTTTGAATGAAGTCTTTAGGTTCTTGATTTGAACTCCGTTACGGAGTTTAATACCACGTGATTTACTAGGAAGCCTGTTCATAGACATGGTATGTTTTTTATTAGCCGCGGTCCTAATTTCCCCTTTAGTTTTCGGTATCCATCTGAGTCGAAAGGTTCTTCGTCTATGTATCTGGTTTCTTGTATTGCTAAAATCATTATATTCTGCTCAGTTAATGTTTCGATTACTTGTTTTGTTTTCCCTGTTTTCAACATGAAGTTGATATTTAATGTTCCGAAATATGTTGTTTGCATACTTAATTGCGTTACTTGTTGTTGCTGTTGTGGTTGTTTTGTGAGGTTGGCACTCATGTCCAACATGCGTGTGGCTGTTAGCCTGAGAAGGCTTCTTTTTTCGTCTTCCTATTGACCTGTCGGTTTCTGTTACTAGTTTTTTCTCCTTATATCTTCCCAATTGTGGACTTTACCATTTACTATAATCTTCTTATACCCTACTGTTGCGCTATTTTCTTTTCCTCTTTATTCTCTTGCCATGTCCATTAATTTCTTCTGGGTTTCTCTTTCTGCTGGTGTTAGATCGTTTTCGATGAAGATATTTCCTCCCTTTAAATTCCGTTTATTCGCCATTATCTTCTGTTTTTGCTTCCAATTTTTCATTGTAGCATGTATTATTTTGTATTACAGCGCGTATAAAATTCAAGATTAGAGTTATTATTAAATTAATCCTCATTTTTTCATAATTACTATAAATTCAAGTTTCGAAAATTAAATTTAAAAAATGTGATGTGATGAATGAATTAGTGAACTTACTGTGAAAGCAGTGAAAATAAGCGAATAATTAGTAGAATTAAGGGGAAGAAATATTAAAAAAGAAGTCCTCTTTGGCTAACAATCAGAGTTGCAACACGCAGGTTGTACACGAGTATCAACCTCACAAAACAACCACCATAGATAAATTAATTTACCATTTACTATACGTAAATTAAAACCTAGACAAACAACATATTTCAGAACATTAAATATCAACTCCATGTTGAAAACAGGGAAAACTGAACACGTAATCGAAACATTAACTGAGCAGAATATAATGATTTTAGCAGTACAAGAAACTAGAAACATATACGAAAATGCTCAGAATCTCAGATGAATAGCGAATAATAAAGGAGAAAGAGGACAAAGCGCAACAAAAATATACCATGTCTAGGAACACGCTTCTTAGTAAATCTCAAAGTATTATACTCCGTAAAGGAGTTCGAATCAAGAACCTCAAGACTGGCAATTTAAAACTCAAATGTTCTAACAAAAAATACGCGATGATAAATTTCCATGTTCCAAGAAATAAAGACAATAAAACCAATCCAGAAAAAGTAAGAATGGAATAGGACCATTTGGAAGACGAACTAAGAAAAATCAAAGAAAGCGAGACAATCATTTTGGTAGGGGATTTCAATGCACAAATAGGTAAAGAGAGGAACTACAGAGAAATAGTAGGCAGACACCCAGTGTACAAAAATAGCAACCGAAATGGTAAGGGATTAATAGAAATATGCAAAAAATTCGGGCTCCAAATCAAAAGCACATATTTCAAAAGGCAACCGAATAAGAAAATGACGTGGCAATCTCAAGGGAACAAAATGGTTGACTTTCAAATAGATCACGTTGCAATATCAAAATGGTAAACAGGAGAAATACAAAATGTTACAGTCATAAGGTCGGCAAACACAGATTTGGACCACTACCTAACCAAAAAAAAACTAAAGTATTTCCAAACAAGCGCTAAAAAGAAAGAAATTCTAAGAGAACTTTCAGAGTGCTCAACGAACTTCTAGAAGCCAACAGGGAAAAAATATGAGGAAATGAGGAATGTAGAAATAACAAACTGGTAAAACACAAGGAACACAATTGCAGAAAGAGCAAAGAGACATCGGTGTTGCAACTTAGCCTAAGGAGATACTAGTGACACTTCCGAGATACCAGGAGAAACAGCAATACCAGAACAAAAGGAATTTTGAAAAAGAAGCAACCGCGAGGATAGAAGAAAACTTTAAGAAAAACAAAACCAATGTTACTATTACAACCAGAGACTTATTAACCAGAGACTATTACAGCACATTTAGGGACCCAATCCAGAAATACCAGACACCGAACATATGTTTTCGAAAATCATACGGCAAAATAGCAGTTAGCAATATAGAAAACTGTAAACTATTAGCAAAATACTTCGAGGATATCCTCAACTGTGAAGCAGCTGAAGGTTTCCCACCAAACTGCATAACAACTAAAACAGGAGTTGACTCTAAACCACCGGATATAAATGAAATCAAACTGAAAATCAAAATGAAAATATTTGCAGACTTCAAAAACAATAAAGCACCAGGGGAGAATTCCATCACAATGGAAATACTAAAAACATGCAACCCGAGGATGGTAGAAAACATCTGTAGCATGATCAAGAAGATTTGGGAGAAAGAAGAAATCCTAGAGGAGTGGAAAGAAGCAATAATACAACCGATAACATGTTACGTTATTTATTCTTTTTTTAGTTTTTTCTTCACCATATAAACTTTTTGCTAAAAGCTGATTTTCGTATTGATAACTTTGATTAACAAATATATCCTCAAATTACGATACACCTACGACCAATTAGCATCTTACTTACAGTTTCCAAAATATTAGAGAAAATTATGTTTCACCAGTTAATGCATTACCTTGATGCCAATAATATACTACCACAATCTGGCTTTAGAAAAAACCATAGCTGTGCAACAGCCCTCCTGCACATTGTCGACGATATTATAACAGCAGCAGATAGTGATCATCTTACAGTTCTTATTTTACTTGATTACACAAAGGCTTTTTATTGCATTAATCATGAGCTCTATGTAGACCAGCCCTAACATATGGATGCGAATCGTGGGTTTTAAGCGAGAAATAAATAAAATAAGAGCCACAGAAATGAAGTACTTAAGGAAAGTATATGGAGTAAATATAATGGACAAAATAAGAAGTGAAGATATAAGAAAAGAACTGGAACTTAAAGGAATAGAAGAGTTCATAGAAGAGAGACAATTGGGATGGTGGGGTCATCTACAAAGAATGAACGAGAAGGCTCAAGTGAAGAGTATGGGAAAGCAGAATGCCAAAAGAAAAGAGACGAGGGAGACCAAGGAAATCATGGGACGAGATGGTGCGAGGATTGATAAAAAAAGAGGGTTACAGGTGAATGAAGCAAAGGAGATGCCGAAGGACCAGAAGAAATGGAAGGTATTAATTAAAAGGAATGTAAAATAGATAGGAAATAGCTATATATATATATATATATATATATATATATATATATATATATATATATATATATATATATATATATATATATATATATATATATATATATATATATATATATATATATATATATATATATATATATATATATATATATAATCATGAGCTCTTGTATTCTATATTATGACATAGAGGCATAGGAGATGACGCTGTAACATTAATTAAATCTACTAACAGAAAACAAATAATAAAGTTTGAACGCGAGTTATCGAATGAAGTAATTTTAGACAAAGGGGTACTACAAGGATCAATCCTAGGCCCATTGATTTTTTCAATTTATATTAGTCAAATGAATCTGAATATGAATATTTGTAAAGTAAATTATTACGCAGATGACGCGCAAGTATATGCATCATTCACGCCGGACAATCTGCAGGAAGACAATATTAAAATCAATTTCGATTTGAATAATATGTTGCGAGAATCTGAAAAACATGCACTATGCATAAATCCTGAGAAAACGGTAGCTTTATTATTTGGGAAAACTGAATCAAGAAAACGGCACGCACATAAATTAAATATTATAATTGTTGGTAAGAAAATTCAGCTTTCTGAGGAAGCTCGCAACTTAGGTATAATCTTGGATACGGATTTACGCTTCAAAACGCACATCAATAATTCTATCAAAAAGCCTTCTGCAACCTAAAGATGATTTACTCAAACAAAAGTATTTTTAATAAGCAAGTAGTTAAACTTTAATGCGATTCCTTGGTTTTATCGCACTTTTCGTACTGTGATGTTGTGTACAATTAGTGTATAGATGTTCGTACATCGAAAAAGATACAACGTATTTAGAACTGTTGTGTGAGGTTATTCTGTGGAGTCTCCAAGAGGGAACACATCTCTAATCCAAGATTAAAGAAATCAAATGGTTAAATATGCAAAATAGAAGAATGGTGCATGCTTCACTCACTTTTCGCAAACGATAGTTCATCAATGTCCCACATATTTATATAGAAAAATCAGATATAGAACTGATATCCATAATTTGAATATAAGGAGGAAGTCATTGATTACTCCACCGGCTCACAAAACAGCACTTTTTGAAAGATCATTTACATTCAATATTGCCAAAATTTATAATAAACTTCCTAAATCTATGAGACATAATCTATGAGAATCTAAATCTATGAGATATCAGATATTTTAAAAACAAAAGAAAACTAAAACTGCATGAGCAATAATGGAATAATACCTAAACAGTGTTATACTTTCACATTTGTCTTTAAATAAGTTTGAGACTGGGATGCTGTTGTTTTCTTTATTTATTTTTACTTTTTTCTTAACGCATTTTGAGCGGGTATCCTAAGATATAAAACTGTGCTGCGTAGCGGGTTTCGAGGCCTTTTTTTCGAGGTTCGAGGCCTTTTTTTTATCAAAAGTTGGGTATTTGAACGATTGCACCCTCAGAAAGGAATTCTGATTGCACCCTGAGATACTTTTTTCTAAAAAAAATCCTGAAAGGGATGAAATAGGGGATGTATGAGGAACCGATCATTTTTCAAGTTAGGTAGATGAAAATTAATATTTAGGCTTTTGGTAAGAAATTAAAAAAATACGTATTTCATCGTTTTTTTGCAATATCATCCCTGAAGGGGGTAAAATAGGGGATGATTTAGGTTCTTTGTAAGCTACAATACAAATTTTTGAAAAGCAAAGTTTGTGAAGGTAAAACTGGCTATATTTTCAAAATTTTGAAGACAAATTTTAGGAGGTTGAGTCAGGTTTTTTGCTGATCCTGATGGTGGATGCTCCGGATGGATTCGTAATGGTGGATGCGCAGTTGTACGTAAAGTTGTTGACTGTTGACGGAAGGGCAAAAAATTTATAAACAAATAAAATGTTTTGTCGTTTTTAAACTTATGTAATAAAACCAGTCACTAATATTTTTCTAAAGTGTAGAATTTAAAAAAACAATCTCCCTTGTGAAGAGGCACTTCGCAAAATTGGCACATATGACATGTCAAACTTTTCTTCTTATGCGCGGCAGAAACGCGGCACTGTCTCTGAGGTTTAAGTTTTATGCCGCCTGTTATTAGTTTAACTAATTTATGCTTTCTGGTATCCTTTGACAACCTTCCTGGAGGGTCATCCCTTCTTGGTGTAGCTGATGTACCGGGAACAGGATGCTCTTCATTCACATTTTCCGTAGTCGGTTCGCTTATCCACTCTTTTGCCACATTATGTAAAAATATTTTGATTGTATTTTGATATTTTGATATTAAAAATACTTTTTATTACAATGAGGATTTAATGTTGTATACACTCTAAAAGCATTAAATAGTGCACAGTTGACAATAAACATCACAGCTCTCTTTGTCCATATCTTCGTACGACGTACTATCGAAAAATATGATAAAATTGATCGGCGCGATCTACACCTTTCATAAATTTATTGTAATCCACTACGCATATTGGTTTCCAGATTTTTTCATTTGTCGCCCAATCAATATTAAGGCTTTCTACAATATCAGCTGAATGTATAGTCGAAATTATACGCACAGGCCTTTTTGATTGCCAACATTGTAACAAAATGTTTTGTCGCCAACGAAATATAGATTCCCCCCTCTATTAAATTGCGCGTTTTTTAACAGAGAAGAAGGCCTCTGGTTATGCGAATAGTGCCACAACTCCGAAATCTATATTGTAGAAGTATTTCACAAGTGTCCACACTATTGTAATAATTGTCCATATATATGTGATGCCATAAGTTTACATATGGCTGAAGCAGATTCAAAATTGTGTGTTGCAGTCGATTTGCTTCACCACAGTATATTCGGAAATTACATATGTATTCGAATACCATATTTCGTTATTTTTGAAGCATTGTAGACTTTGAATGCTAGACGACCTCTCCATGGCATGATGCTTTCATCTAAGGACAATTCTCTCTGTGGTTTATAAATTTGGGTAAAATGTATGAAATAATGGGGCGGATTTTTTTAAGGCGATCTCTATCATCTTTGTCATCGTTATTGGAAAAATGCCATGAATACCATATTTGCCTAAATCGATCCCTGGTCATTATTTGAGGAAAAATTGGAGTTTCAATTGTTTCATCTGTCGACCAGTAATCCCTCGTATCCTTAAGAACTCTTCCCATTAGTAGAAGCAATCCGAGCGTTTTTGTTAGTTCTATCACATATACATCTTTCCACTTTACGGACTTAGCACGATCTCTAAATAAATGTTCATTCTGTGCATGGTAGCGGTTTGTTTCTGTCGCCATATATTCAAATAAATCGTCTCCAATAAATAACTGAACCACATCAATTACATTTTCTGAATTATTTGGCATCACGAAAACCCCACTTTGTCCTAAGAAATCTTCGATAATTGGTAAATTATCACTTTCCGACCAGTCCAATACTTCACCATTACTTTCTTCGTCGCTAGAAGGTATTGGCAAGGCTTTGTTTCTTCTTGGTCGAATCAATTCTTCCTCGTCACTTTCGCTATCAAATTCGGGAATCTCTGCATCGCTTGAAATTTGCGACAAATCATCTGCATAGACATCACTATCGTAATCCATTGCAAATAAAATTATTCAATTTGTATATATATATATATATATATATATATATATATATATATATATATATATATATATATATATATATATATATATATATATATATATATATCTATATATATATATATATATATATATATATATATATATATATATATATATATGTGTGCTTTTTTAAGACTTTTAATGAAATATTGTTGCATTGAAATAGTGGTACTATAAACTGATTTATTTTGACGTCATGTGTCCTTTGCTTTTCGACGGTCATTGAGCCTTCCGCTTAGCTGTTCCGTCGCCTTGTTTGTTCCTGTTTTTTTTTTTGTGTCGGTTTGTTTGTTTGTCGGTTTGTTTGTTTGTCGGTTTGCTTGTTTGTCGGTTTACTTGTTTGTCTTTCGTTGGGTTTGGGTTTCGTTGGCTTTACTTGATTACAGTTGGGTCCTGTTGTCTCGGTGTGGTTCTCGGTTTTCTTCGTTGCTTCTTCTGTGTTTCATCTTCTGTGGTTGTTCTCCAGTAGCATGTCTGTGGTCCTGATGAGCTTGGTCTTGTCGTTGATGGTGATGGTTCCTTCTTCTTCTTGGTTCGGTTTACGCTTGGGGGTGGCTTCGGTGGCGCTGTGTGTGTCCATCTGTGTGGTTCTTCTCCGTGGGGCGGCTACAGTTGCTCGTTTGGAGGCGGCTTCGTTTGTCTTCTCGGGGGTGGCTTCAGTTATCTTTTCGGGGGCGGCTTCAGTTATCTTTTCGGCGGCGGCTTCGGTTTTTTTTTCGGCGGCGGCTTCGTTTGTTGTTTTCTCGGGGGCGGCATCAGTTGTCTTCTTTGGGGCGGCTTCGGTTGTCTTTTCGGCGGTGGCTTCGGTTGTCTTCTTGGGGGCGGCTTCGTTGGTCTTCTCGGGGACGGCATCAGTTGTCTTCTCGGGGACGGCATCAGTTGTCTTTTCGGCGGCGGTTTCCTGGGGTTTCTCGTTGGCAATTCGGGTCTTTTTCAGTTCAATTATGTAGTTCATCATCTGGACGAGGACGCTGTCGTCCACGGTGTCCAGGTAGTCGGGGTCGAGGAATTTTGCTGCGAGAGCTTCGTTGGGTGTTGTCGGAATAAACATGTTCGTTTTGTGACAGCGGAGGAGCGAGTGTTTATTTTGACGCATCATCATGTGTCCTTTGCTTTTTGACGGTCGTGAGCCTTCCGCCCAGCTGTTCCGTCGTCTTGTTGTTTGTTTCTGTGTTTTTTTTTTTTGTGTCGGTTTGCTTGTTTGTTTGTCGGTTTGTTTGTTCTGCTGTTGTGTTTCACTCATAAACGGTTTTCTTTTCTCTCTCTTTTTTTTTTTTGGTTCTGTTGTTTTTTTTCCTTTCTACTTCTTCTCGTTGTTGGTCCTTGGTTTGTCCTGGTGTTGGTTCCTGGTTCGCGCTCCTGGCGGTTCCTGGTTCGTCCTTCGTTCTCGAGGTGGTCGTGGTTGCTCGTCCTCGTGGTGGGTGCTGTGTCTCTCTGGTTTGTTCGTGTTGTTCCTGCCTGTTTTTGTTCCTGGGTGCTCCGCTGGGTTCGGGGATGTGGGCTTTCCTGTGAAAAAGGAAGATCAGTGATTACCTATGTTGTTGAGGTTTTGTATGTTTCCATTTAACGTTGATGTTGTAGTTTGCTGCGTTGTTGATTGTTGGGTTGTCATGCGTTTTCATGCGTTCGAAGCTTTTCGTTGCTAGTTTTTCTATGTGTTGCTTGATTGTCTCCATGTTTAGATCGCTGTGCAGCTGCTCATTGGTCATGTACCATGGCGAATCTGTTATTTCTCTCAGAGTTTTGTTCTGGATGATTTGGAGTTTGTAGATTTTCCTTTCTTTGGATTGTATCCAGCACGTCGATGAGTACGTCATTGTCGGCCGTATTATGGACTTGTAGATTTGTAGTTTGTTCCTTATGTTCAGCTTGCTTTTCCTGTTTAAGAGCGGGTAGAGGTAGCCTTTAATTTGTTTTGCTTTTTTCGCTGTCTGATCGATGTGTTCTGAAAATGTAAGAGCTTTGTCTAGGATTACGCCTAGATATTTGATTCGGTTTTCCCATTTTATTTCTGTGTTGTTGATTCTCAAGCAGCTACTGGGTTCGTGCTTAAATTTTTTCTTCGTGAAGATAATTGCCTGTGTTTTTTCTGCGTTTAGTTTGATCCTCCAGGTGTTACACCAGTCGTTAATCCTGTCCAGGTGATTCTGGAGCCGTTTTGTTATGGCCTCGGTCGAGTATCCTCTTGTGAAAATTGCTGTGTCGTCTGCGTATAGTGCAATTTCTGTGTCGTTTAGTTTTGGGATGTCTGCGGTGTAGATGCTGTAAAGAAGGGGGCCCAGGACAGATCCTTGTGGGACACCGGCTGTCATTGTCTGAGTTGTGGAGATGCTGTCGTTTATTTTGACTTGGAATGTTCTGTTACAGATAAAGGACGTCACTAGTCTGATCATTGGTGTTGGGATTTTAAATTGGTGCAGTTTGTATATTAAACCTAGGTGCCATACCTTGTCGAAAGCCTTAGAGACGTCCAGAAAGACGGCTCCCGTGGCTAACCCTTTGTTGAAAGCGTCGATTATTGCTTCGGTTATTCTTGTCGTCTGATAGGTGGTAGAGTGCTCTGTTCTGAAGCCGTATTGTTCGTCGGGTAGAATACGTTTGTCTTCAGTTATTTCTGTCAGTCTTTTGTGTATTACTTTTTCTGTAATTTTACTGAGACCTGTCAGCAGACTTATTGGTCTGTAACTGGAGGTGAGGTTTCGGGGTTTGTTCGGTTTCGGGATTAGAATCGTTGTTGCGTGTTTCCATTGGGTCGGAAACACTCCAAGTTTCAGTGCGGCGTTTATGATTTGTGTTATTCTGTCTATTGCGTTCGGTGTTAGGTTTTTTAGCGCGACGTTGTTGATGTTATCGCAGCCTGGTGCTTTCTTGGTTTTTAGGTTTTTAATTATACTTTTTATTTCTTCCGGTGTTGTTTCCTCTATTTCCGTGTTTTCTACGCTACTATTTAGTACTCTCAGTACGGTTTCGCGTATTTCTTGCCTTTTGCGGAGTGGGTGTGTGTCGGCGTTCGGTTTAAACTGCTGTGCAAGCGACTTTGCGAATTCCTCCGTTTTCTCGTCCGTGCTTGCTACAGTGTCGTTTGTTGTTTTCAGTGGGGGAATTGTTCTCCTCTCCTTGTTTCTAAGATTCTTGGCTAATTTCCACGGTTCCTCTATTGTTTCGTTGATGCGTTCTAGTTTGTCTTCCCATTCGGCGTTGTGCTGTTCGCGCAGTGCCCATTTCAGTTGGTTTGTCAGTCTGTTTAAGACGTTCTTGTCCGTCGGTGCCAGCGTCCGTTGGAATACCTTGTTAGCTTTGCGCTTTTCTTTTAGTAGATTCCTGATTTCCTGTGGGAGGGTTGTTGTCGTGTTGGCTGTCCGTTTCCTTGTGGCGGCCTCGAGTGCTGCTTTTATTTCGTTTTCTATCGTCCGTGCTGCTTCTTCTAGGCACGGGGGGCTTGTAATTTCTGTACAAGTGACGTTCGTCAGATTATCTTTGAATTTGTTCCAATTTGTGATAGTTTTCTCGATTGTTTTCCTGGCCGTATTCGCTTGGAGATTTATGTGCACTGGGTTGTGATCTGAGCTCAAGTCCTTGATGCAGATTATTTCCACGTTTGCTGTGATGTTTTTCATAACGGCTATATCCAAAATATCCGGCATTCGCTGAACTCTTGGAAAGTGTGTTGGTTCGTTCGGTGCAATTACTTGTATCTTCCGGTTTTCCGTGTACCTTAGTAATTGTCGGCCCTTGGTGTTTGTTACTCTGCAATTCCATTGCGAGTTCTTTGCGTTGTAGTCTCCTGCGGCTATGGTACCTACATTTCTGTCGAATATTTTGTCCAGGTCGTCGGCATTTATTTGTTTCTGTGGCGGCGAGTACAGTGCGTAGAGGGCTATGGGTCCGTCAGTTGTCTGTACTTCTACTCCTACCGTTTCCGTGTCCGTGGTTGTTTCTACTTCCGGCAGTTCGTGGTGTTTTATGTTTCTTTTGATGACGATAGCGACTCCACCTCCGGCTTTCTCGCTTCTGTCTTTTCTATAGACTTGGTAGTTTGCTATGTTCAGTTGGTTGCAACGTCTGAGGTGCGTCTCGTTGATCAGGGCCACGTCGACGCTGTGTTCGTTTAGGTGTGCTACTAGTTCCTGTTTCTTGTTTTGTATTCCGTTTGCGTTCCAGAATGTAAGTTTCAGATTGTCTCTAGTTCTTCTAGTGGTCATTGTTGAGTGTGAGCATGATAGTTGTGATTCTTCTAGAGAACTTTTCTGTTTCCTCTTTGCTGTGTCCCATTTCGGCAAAGTCGAGCATCATTTCCGTCAGTTCAGATCTGATTACTTCGTTGCTATTCCTTTTGTTTCGGCTGGTTGAAGGTTTTGTCTCCGGGTTAGGGTTGTTGCTTCTTCTTATCGGTTTGGGTATTTGGCTCGTTGTCGGTGTTTGGGCTGTTTGTCTCTGTGTTTGGGCTGTTTGTCTCGGTATTTGGGTTGTTTGTCTCTGTGGAGGTCTCGTTTCCTGCTGTCTTTGTTCCATTTGTCTTGCTATTTCCGGTCTCGCCGGGCAGTTTCTCCATATAGAGGTGTGTTCGCCTCCGCAGTTTGCGCATTTCGGCGGCAGTGTTAGCGGTTTCTCGCACAGGTGCGTGCTGTGGTTCTGTCCGCATTTCATGCATTTGTATTCGGCGTTGCAGTGCCTCTGCACGTAGCCGAACATCTGGCATCGGTGACATTGCACGGTTTCTCCTCGTGTTTTCAGTGGTTCCATTTTCACGCACAGTCCGTAGAATCGATCCATTTGGTAGATGGATTTGTATTCCTTCCCAATTTCTACCAGGACCATTTGGATTGGCGTGGCTTCTCTCCCTTTCATCCTGGTCACTTTTATGGCCGGGTAGCCGTTGTCGTTGAGGTTCTCTTTGATTTTCTCCTCCGTCAGGCCGCAGGGAACTCCCTTCACTACGACCTTCAGATTCCTTTCCGTGCTCAGTTGGTGCGTGTGGAATTCGTAGTCTTCTTCTTTCATCAACTTGTAAATGTTCCGGTAGTCAGTTATGGTTTGGGGCTGGATTCTTATCCCGTCCCTGGTAGTCGTTGCCCTGGTGTAGTTGATGTTGTTTATGTTTAGCTTCCTTGAAAGCCCTGCCCATTTGTCCTGGTTTCGTAGCACGATGGGAGTTTTGTTGTTGACGTTGTTTTCGGTGGGGGTTTCGGTCTCAGTGACTTCGTCTTCGTCGTCGTCACTGTCCCTTGTATTTAAGCATGCGTAACTGTTCATACTCACCTGCGGTCCTCGCAGGCTTGACGTGGTTGGGCTCGTCAGCTTAGCGGTTTTCTTGGGAAACCGGAAGGTTCCCTCGTCCTCCGGGTCGGTTTTGCGCTTGGGGGCGGCCTCGGTGATGCTCTCCGTGTCCATCCGTGTGGGTTTCCTCCTCGGGGCGGCTTCGGTGGCTCTCCTCGGGGCGGCTTCGGTGGTTTTCTTGGGTTCGGCGTCGTTGGTCCTCTCGGCGGCGGTCCTTCTGGTCGCGGCGGTGTCCTGGGGCTGTTCGGCGTCGGTGTTCTTCTTCCTGTTCAGGAGGTGGTTGAGTAGCCTGTCCAACCCGTCCTCGCTGATGGACTCCAGGAAGGCGAAGTCCTGGAATTCCTGGGCGGCGGCGGTTCCGTTGGCGCTGGTTTGTTTCATGATTGGATTCATGTCTGCGGTTTGGTTTTTTTGAATTATTTTGTCAGAATAATTGCTAAGTTTAACGTCTGCTTCGTACGAAGTTCGGTTAAGCTGTTGTGTTTATTTTGACGAGATCAAAGGCCGTTTTTATACAGATAAATGTAGGGGAGGGTGAGAATAACAAATTGGTTTAAGACCCAAAATATGACAAACAATAAACCTTAAATACTGCGTAAGTTGTAAAATGAAATAATTTAACAAATGTTTATGGAACACAAAGAATGAGTGGTAATATTTTATTGCAGGGCGATATCCGGATTAAATATGCTAAATAATCAATAATCTCGAAAAATAAATACTAAATTCATTACTCCTTTATGGCCATATGCCCTTTTTAAGCAGTTAATAATATCTTGTCCCGCTTTTAACGCACGTACTTTTAAACGGGTACTAATACCTGGCCCGCTGATAGACAGCAGTCGGCGAAACGGGTACTAAACTTTAATGTGTTAATATTAGAATGGTCCATTAATATATTTATTTTAGTTGATATTTAATCCGGGGGTTGAGTGGGAGAACAGTTTCATCACTGAACTTCGCCTCCGTCCTAAAATGCAGTTACTAACTTGTTGTATTTGTTGTTGTATTTATTTACTTTTTTTTGTGGTTTAAATTTTTTAGTTTTTTCTTATGTTTATATGTTTATAATATGTCACGTTACGTTATTGGTAAAGAAAAGTCTATTATTATTATTATTATTATTACTATTATATTATTAAATTGTATAAAAACTCCCGTTGAAAAATGAAAATATCGCCTTAATGTATTCACTACATGTTTCTAAAAATCTTATGTTCTCTTTTTAATTGCATATTATCCAGTTGTCAATAGGTGTAAGTACTAAAATGTTTAATGTGTTGTTAAACACGTATTTATGCTTATTTTTTATATCTCTACTGTTTGTATACATGCTTTGTCCATCAAATTAATAAACACAAAATATATGTGATAATACTGAGTTTTAATTTTAGGTTTGATAGCCTTAAGAAGGGCTCAAATTTAATTTAATAAATATAATGTTAATTATACTAGAATTGAAAGTAGGAGTTTATCTCTACGATATCTTCAAATCTGTCAGTAGCTAGAATTACACGGAAATCTTCTGTTACTCTTTGGCACACCCCGCTGAAGAAGCGTGGTGTGAGCCGTTCGCTGCGTCAAAGCAAGTAACGGGAACGGTCAAGACCGATTTTTGTCAGGGGCTGAAGGCCAACAGATGTTATGAAAGAGTAAAGAAAATAAAGTTAGAATTTGTGTAATTACTACCTTAGAGTCCAAGATAAGAAGATCTCGTCGGCTCCTCATCCAACGGGAACTCTTATCTGAAGGCAAACTGACAGATAGCGTAAATCAATAAACAAACAATAGATTCCGGTTTGGAATTCGTATCGCAAGGCCACCATGGATTGTGGTTAGCAAATTAATTTACAGAAGAAATGACAAAGTTTAAAATGAGATGTCATGGTTTGAACCAAATTATTAATAGAATTGAAAGTAGGAGTTTATCTCTACGATATCTTCAAATCTGTCAGTAGCTAGAATTACACGGAAATCTTCTGTTACTCTTTGGCACACCCCGCTGAAGAAGCGTGGTGTGAGCCGTTCGCTGCGTCAAAGCAAGTAACGGGAACGGTCAAGACCGATTTTTGTCAGGGGCTGAAGGCCAACAGATGTTATGAAAGAGTAAAGAAAATAAAGTTAGAATTTGTGTAATTATATATATACAATTTGTGTTAATTATACTATATACATACATATTAATACAATAATGTTTTTAAATCGTCAAGGAAGATTTGTGACTAGAAATTCGGAGGCAAATTAATTGACCCTTGATCAAACATTCTTGAAATAAAATTTATTGTAAGATAAATTGTTGGTAATTTGCCTATACTGAATAATCAAAATATTTATAAAATTTTCACAAAATATCTCTAGAAAATGTTTATTATTTATTCTTAAAGATAATATTGATATAAAAAGACTGGCTCCACCATGAGGTGGAAATTAAATATATTTTTAATATACTTTCGCATAAAATAAACCAACAAATCGTAACCAAAAAAAAGGACAGAAAGGAGCATCAAATTTTATTCAAACAATTAGCATAGGCATTCTAATATTTGCTTGAAAGCCAACATAGCAGTGCAATTATTTTATTTTATTTAAACCAATGGTAAAAGTTAACAGCTTCAAAACCTTCAGCTGCTTCACAGTTGAGGATTTCCTTGATGTATTTTGATAATAGTTCACAGTTTTCTATATTGTCAACTGCTATTTTGCCGTCTTGTTTCCGAAAACATATGTTCGTTGTCAGGCATTTTTGGATCGAGTCCCTAAATGTGCGGTAATTGTCTCTGGTTTTGTTTTTCTTAAGGTTTTCTTCTATCCTCTCTGTTCTTCTTCTTTCGAATAGGCCTACTTTGGACCACGCTTGTTCAACTGTTGGGCTTTGACCTTTGCCCAGTATTGTCGCATCTTCTGCCGGCGTAACTCCCTTCTCTCTTCTGTCCAGGGGGTACCTTTCCTTCGAGGTTTTTCCTGAAATCCACCGGCTTCCTTTAGGATGCGTCTCACAGACTGTCTGTTTTTGAGATCTGTTATTCCCAGTTCTTTAATATTCTTCTCGGTCTCTCTCAACCAAGTGGTACGAAGCTTCTTGTTTTGCTAGAAGGTGAACAGACGGTTGGTTAGTCGGTTTGGAGATAATCTTTGGAGACAATCATTCGTTTGGAGCTAAGCTTCACCGATGTCTCTCCGTCTTTTTGCGGTGTTCTACCTCCTTTGCTCTACCTGGTGATCTACCTGCTTTGCTTCTGCAATTTTGTACCTTATGTTTTCCATTACCTATTTCTGCATGCTTTTTGTTACTCCTTGTCCTACTTTATCCTTTAGTATTCGGTATCGATCTGAGTCGAAAGCTTATTCGTTTATGTATCTAGTTTCTTATACTGCTAATCATTATATTCTGCTCAGTTGATGTTTCGATTAATTGTTTTGTTTTCCATGTTTTGTGAATGTACTGAAAATAAGCCAACAAAACGTAACCAGAAAAATCTACAGAAAGGAGCATGCAATTTTAGTCAAACAACTAGTACAAGTGGATCGAATTTTTCTGAATGGAATAGTTTTTGTGGATGTAAGAGTAGAAAAGAATGGAATAGTTGCTAATGGTGGAATAATTGATGCGGGTGAAATTGTATAATGAGTTTTCAGGTGCGCGAAACTTGTGGCACTTTCAGCGCCACATAATATATATGTGAAGTTGTATATGTAAGAGTAAGCAGAATCGCAAGATGCGCGATTCTTGTGACGCTTTCAGCATCAGCTTAAGTTGTATGTGTGTGTGCACAATAAGGGGTGTGTTGCTAATAATGCATTTGTCTGAAATGATCTTAATGCTGTCACGTTTGTAAAATAATATAATCAAACACTTTTGAAATGAACTTAATCATATAGTGTTGCCATTTATCTGAAATCAAAGTTACAATAATTAAAGGAGTGATATTAGAAATGAAAAGCTCCCAGCATTCATAAAAAAATTACTATATCTAACGATGTGATGTTAGTTACTAAGGCTTACATGGACGAACAAAAAATATAGGCAGTCAGGCACTGCCGACTGAAGTGAAAACTTTTGAAAGAAAAAACAGCTTTAAAACTGGTTTTGAGGATTTATCAGTATGTTAATTCATCAAATTTGGTACATAGTTTGTTAGTATTTTTTTATGTAATTCTGGAATATAACTCACTTCTGAAGGAGAATGTTTGGTTAATTCTGTGTTGATAGGTCAGCAAAATGAATTGGTAGGATATATGGCACATTTCTTGTTGATGTAAGGTGACCAGAATTCTTAAACGCGATAGCAGTACATAAGCTAATTCTTCGGTCAAACGTTCTAGAATTGAAAGTTAGCGTTCACTGTTTTGGAAGAAAAATTGACAATGGACTTACCTTTACCCATTTCCTGATTATTTAAATGTGAAAGCAATACATTGGATAATACGGATGGAGGGGTAATGGTTATGCATGTGCTTTACAAAAAAAAAATTGACCGATTAAAAACCGATTAAAGAAATTTTGAATGATCTTATATTATTATTATATATATATATATATATATATATATATATATATATATATAATAATATATATATATATATATATATATATATATATATATATATATATATATATATATATATATATATTATGATCTTATATTATAATGATTAAAATCGCAGTTATTATTATTTATTATTACAATATTATGCAAAGCAGTACAAGCAGTACATCTCAGAGAAAGGCAGTACAAATGCAGTGCCTAAAAATTGGACAGTAGAAACTATCTCAAAGAAGTACTGTACTGGCTAAAGCAGTACTCCTGGTCACCTTATGTTGATGGGTCTGCAATTTGTGAGTTATGGAAATTTTGACTTTTAGAAACATGTCTTATAACTGCGTTTGAAGATTTATCTGTATGTAAATTAATTTTTGTTTGGAATATTCTTTACGACGTTTAATTTTTTCCTCCTTCTCAGCTGTGATTGTTCGATGTTTAGAAATTTCTGAATTAACTATTGCAAGAATTTTTTTCTAATTCTTATCTCTATATCGCTGACTATTAATTATATTTTGTAATTTCCTTCCTTTGGAGACCACACGAGTACATTTGGTTGCCTAAAACTTCGATGGGTCTGATTCGTGATTTACCATGAATTCTTCGATACAATCCAGTAATCTGAACATTTCAAGAGTCCGGCACTAGTATATCTACTAGTACATTTGTCAAAAGCACTTACTCTTCTACTGCACACTAATTCTACGGGTTGATATTTCCTTAGAAACGCTACGTTCTGTCAACACTGCCAAGAACTTTGACTATTAAGTTAGACGTTCACAGCCAACTTTAAACATATGCGTATAGATTTTTCTCTATAGAACGCATCTATTGATGACGATAACGCAAATCTATGATTTTATCCTCTACCCAAACGTCATTCATCGCGGCTATAGAAGTTTTCACATCAAAAAATCATCTGTGGCGTAAAAGTTACTAAAAATCTCGTTAAAAATGTTGTCGACTTTGACGTTCAACATAACCAACATATATTGTTTATATAAAGTTGGTAACTTGTTTTGTTGAGTTAGCAACATACTCAGACATAATCTCACCAATTGTGGAATTGACCTTGTTGTTGTCTAGTTTGACAAATAACATAATCAAGTCAAAAAAGTCAGCTGTTTCGACAAAGTCTTTTCTCGTCAAAGTTGTTAGCCTTAGTTTAGGGTTTCTGAATATCCGCACTTTTTCAAAACCGCGGTTTTCGGTTTTTGAAAATTAAAAACCGCGGTTTCGGTTTCGGGTTCGGTTTTTAAAAACTTTTGGTGGTAGTGTCTGATATTTAAACGAGATCTTAGTGTTTTACAAAAGTTGCCGATTAGAGAAAATGATCTTTCGGGGTAGGTGGATGTAGCTTTAATTGCAGAGAGTGCTTGAAACAAAATATTTACCTTTTTGTTCTCTCAGAAGTTCTTTTATATGTAGCAAACTCCTTTTTCATAGAACAAGGATAGTGATTTGTTTGCATATAAGTATTTTTGTTTAATTCTTCTTGAATAGCTTTTTGTACTTCGTCTTGCAAGGAATAGTTTGGATTGGTCACTTCTTCTAATTCTTCTGAATTTGCCGAACATTCACCTTCGACTTCAACCTTATTGTTGTCTGGATAAAGTCTATTCTAACAGAGATTCTAACATATTTAAATTCAGTGCATTTAATTGAAAATGTTAATTTTCAATTGTTATGAAACTTTATCTCTAGTAAGCGTAGCAGTAACAACATTAAGCAGCGATGATTCTTCCATATTTACGGTACAAGGTATTATAAGATTCTTGGAATAGAAATTAATTGGTTGTGTCGCACACAACGAGATGAATTGTCTGGTTATTGCAAATTTTTGGTTCAGCAGGACAATCTGTACCATTTTTTTTAATTACCTGGGCATCATCATGTGTTGTATCTTACTCAATAATAATGCCACGGCAATAAATCCAGTTTTTTCGACCAGAAATTGAAAACCGCGTTGAAATCGCTCGATAACTAACGCCGCGACGGCCCGTCAAAGTTAGATCTACCGAGGATTGGTTGCATTTGTTTTTTCGAAATTTCACAGCTGCCGCTACAATTTGCCACGTTTTGCTCAAACAAAACGTGGTCGGAAAGCGAGACTGACAAGCGCGTAGCGAAATCTTTGACAGCAGCGTCGCGACGCCACCGGAAAGTTCAATTTTCTAATGCGACTGCTCGTTTTTCCGCCGTAGTTTTCGTAATTTTCAAGCTAGCGAAACAAGTTTGACGTGTTGTGGAAGGGAAAGCTTGTCAGGAAGCGGTATTGAAAAGCGCGTTGCAAAACTTTTTACAGCGGCATCGCAAGTCGCTGCAAAATTGAACTTGCTAATCTAGGTCTAATTTCGGGAATAAGCGGTTTTTTCGCTGTAGTTTTCGAAATTTTGCAGATAGCGAAAAAACTTGGATGTTTTGGTGAAGGCAAAGCTTATGGTAAAGCAGGACTAAAAACCTCATTGCGAAATTCTTGACAACGGCGCCGCGATGTCACCGCGAACTTCAACTTTCTGATCCACCTACAATAGTATGGTCTTGTTACCTACAATATCATTTCTGAAACTGATACTAAATGAACCTAAATGTTTTTCTACACTTATTACGATGTTATTTGCAGAACAAGTTCTTTTAATTCGCAGAAAGCCTAAACTGCAGTAAAAATTGTTTTCTCCATAAGTATTAATGTTTAAGTATCTTCAGCGTCTCAAACTAGTCCACTCATCTAGCGTAATACTAATTTTCTGTCCATTTGCTTTTAATTCCTGATACTTTAAACTTATTTATTTCTTAATATTCCTTTTGAATGAAGGTTATACCACCTGTAGAACATTTTGGCAAGATTTGGTTGGGAAACAGGCCAGCTTTTGCTTTCCGAATAAAAGCAGATTTTGTAATTGCTCCTACACATATATCATCGATGGTTGCCATTTTTGCAACAATAGTTTGCAATGTTTGATAGGGCACTAATAGAGCACTGATAGAACTTATTAGATAAAACCGAAAACCGCGGTTTTTTATGACGGTTATGCGGTTTCGGTTTTTGCACAGAAAACCGCGGTTTTGCGGTTCGGATATATCCGAACCAGAAACCCTACCTTAGTTACTAAAGTCACTCCATCATATATAGTAACTTCCTTTCATGAAGGATTGCAACTCTTGATTTGCAATATCACTCCTCCAATTACAGTAAGTTTGATTTTAGACAATTAGCACCACTTAGCAAAATGATGTAACTAAAAGTCTCACAAAAAAATTCATAACCAATAAATTACTCAACTGACGTTGAGGTCAACTTTGACTTGATTTTCAATGCACTTTTTTACTTAAAAAAAAATCCATTGTCAAGGTTATCGACCATGAACATTCCAAAATGGTCAAATTGCTTAAATAGAAACATCGATGATCTTAATAGATCTGCAAGAGTTTTTATTATATCTATTACAGTTTTCAACTTGTTGCTATTTGAATCTATTAGTCTCAGTTCCGGTTTGACTTTAAGGTTGACAAGTGCAATTAAAAGTTACCGCTTCTCTGAATTTGGTTTTACATTTTATATGGGTTTAAATGGAGAATGAATTTGTAGTTGAACGAAAAAAAAACCCATGACCAATGAGCAATGAAATTAATGCGTTTGTTAAAATAAAGTGCGCTCTATAGTTCTGTGTTAAAATGATTATGCAAACCCAGGGATATGATTTTTCGAAGATGAAGCAGAAAAGTAGACGACATTTTTAAGCGCTCGTCATGTGGAGGCTATCAGCCGCAAAAAGTTCATGCAGCACATTTTAATAGGCCTCAATGAGCACTATTCGATTTTAAAAAGAAAATCCGGGAGAATTTCGAGATGGCTAGTCCTTCTGCCGTAAAGTTGTAGAACTGACCGTTTTTCAACCATAACTATTTTAGTATTTGCTAGGAACACGCGGAATAGATTCCGCGGTTAGATTCCAAATTCATGTGCAATTTTTAATTATTCTGGCAGAAAACTCGTAAATGGCACCGTTTGGAATATGGATTTTAAATTAACAGATGGCCCAATAATTTACATAGTTTCCTATGTAAAATTAGCTTAATTTCATGAATCTCCATTCAAAATTTTTACTTTTTTAATAAAAGGACTTTTTTAATAAAACAACTATATCGATTTTTTACCAACATTTCGGTCTTTATTTGAACAAGAACAATTACAAAATTATTAATTATAACTAAAACTATACTTAGAAAACACTTCTTTATAGATGGACATTTCCTTTTGACAATTTTTAAAATATTGATATTGATAAAAATAACACAAGAAACGGCGTTTTTTATAAATGACTTAGAAAAGGTTTTAAAAAATGGGCAGGCAGGAGGAGTGGTAATAGATAGGATGAAAGTGTGGTCTCTAGCTTACGCGGATGACATAGTTGCTTTAGCAAGAACAATAGGGGAAATGAAAGAGATGATTGAAAGGATTAAAAGATATTTTGAGAAAAAAATGTTAAGTTTGAATGTAGAGAATACTAAGTGGATGGTGTTTAGAAAGAACGTTGGTAAGAATGAGGAAAACTTAATGTGGAGGAAAGAGGTTATAGAGCCGGTTAGCAAGTTGAAATACTTGGGATTTATGTTTGGTAGTAATGGGTCCAATAATGAGCACATTAAGTTCGTATGTAAGAAAGCATAGGTGGCTGCTAATAGGTTTTGGAATGCTTAGAAAGATAAATTTCTAGGAGTATTTTGTTGTATGGAGCGGAAATATGGGGTACGAACGAAATGGAAAAAGTAGAAAAGGTACAACTTCAGTTTATAAAAAAGGCGTTGAAATTAGACAGGAGTACGCCAGGGTGCCTGGTGCTACAAGAAGCGAATGTGTATAAAGTTGCAGTAGAAGCATCTGTGAGAATGGAAAGATACGAAAGGAAAGTGTATAGGTTAGGGAATGAAAGAATAGTGAAAGATGTGTTCAATATTTTAAAGAAGGAAGGTGTCGGAGGGATTAGACTAACAAAATGGGGAAATGAATGGAAAAAAATGTATGAACGAGTAGGGTGGTCAAAAGAGGAGTTAGAAAGGATGAAAAGGGAAGGCATAAAGTGTGAAAATTTGTTGGGTGAAAGGATTAGGGAGATAGAGCTGCAGATACGACAAAGCCGTATAGATGAAAGTAGGTACAATCGGGAGTACAACAAGGTACAAGTGTACGGCAGACTCCCTTTGTACCTAAGCAGAGGGTCCAGCGGTAGCCAAAATAGGATAGCCAGGTTTCGGTGCGGCAACGAAGAAAAGTGAAGAAGGTACTGGTTGAATGAAAGGAAGAATTTGTGTACCATATGCGGAGAGGGTACTGACAGGTGGGCACATTAGATGGAAGAGTGCAAAGGGCTAACATGGGAAGAAGGAACGAAAAATAAATGTAAAGAATGGGAAGCGTGCATGGACGAGTCAGGTAGCGGGTGGCCCATAATGCAGGAAATTTTAGAACGGAAGGGAGTGATTGTTGAAAGAGTTTTGGGAGGGAGAAAAGTTAGTGCGGGCGAAGAATTATTATTTTTTTGTTTTTGTTTCTTTAAAGTGTAGTTTTTTTAATTTGAGTATTTGGGGTATTTTTGGGTCAGCTTATTAGTTATATTCTGTTTTTTGTTCTTTTTTTATTGTTTCCTTGTGTTTTTTTTTTGTTTTGTTTTTTTTTGTTTTGATCTGTTGTATTGTTAGTCTTATAGTAATTGTTGTAAATATGCCAATAAAGATAAATAATAAGTTAATACAAGGAACATTAGTGAAATGATTCAGAACTGGGAATAACAGATATCAAAAACAAACAGTATGCGAGACGCACCCTACAGGAAATCCGTAGATTTTAGGAAAAACCCCGAAAGAAAGGTACCCCCTAGCCAGAAGAGAGAAAGGAGTTACACCGACAGAAGGTGCGACAATACTGGGCAAAGATCAAAGCCCAACAGTTGAATAGGCGTGGTCCAAAGTAGGCCTATTCGAAACAAGAAGAAGAAGAAATGATTCAGATTAAAACTAATAACACCATTAATTATAGAGAAGACACGATGGGCCTTAGTATCTTCTACAATCTAGTCTTTTATAACTTTAATAACACAATATCTCGTATATACTAAAACTCTAATTTTCCATAATTAAAACAGAATTAAGAACAGAAACTAACAACATTCAAACACCAAAAAAGCATTTGTCATGTCAATTAATTTTAAAACAAAAAACTAAAAATTTGTTAGTTATTATCAATTGTCAAAGGGGTATAGACAGCACTAACATGTTCAGACCTTAATATCAATCAGTTATTGATATTTATTGATTAAGTCATTGATACCTGCTAAATAGATATAAGGTATGAGGGATAAAAAATAAATCATAATGTTGTAATTGTTTCTGTTTAAATTTTTATCTTGTAGCCCTGAAGAAGGTCAGAATAAAAGACCGAAACGTTGGTAAAATATCGATATTAGTTGTTTTATTAAAAAAATCCTTTTCCCAACAATAAAATGCAATATAAAAAAAGGATAAGACCTTAAGAGACATATATAAACTTAATATAATATTGTATATTAAAAAAATATTTAATTTACACTTCATGATGGAGCGAGTCTTTTTATATCAATATTGATTTTAAGTATAGAAAATAAATATTTTGAAGCAAAATTTTGTGAAAATTTTATAAATATTTTGATTATTCAGTCTACAAAAATTACCAACAATTTATCTTACAATAAATTTTTTTTCAGGAATGTTTGATCAAAGGTCAATTTAGTTTCCTCCGGTTTTCCAGTCACTAATCTTCCTTGACGGTTTAGAAATATTATTGTATTACTATTAATATAATTTATTATATTATAGTATAATTAAAACATGAAAACTTTCATTATAGTCACTAGAGGGCGCGTTATATGCACAAAAAAACTATATATATATATATATATATATATATATATATATATATATATATATATATATATATATATATATATGCATCGATTTTTGAGGAAATATGCACTCAATTCGACCATATATGCAGTACAATATGCAAAACTTTGACAAAAATTGATGAAGAAAACGTAGATATTTTTCTTCACACAAAAAAATAATATATAAAAAATATAGGTACACTATTTAATTCAATCTATATCTACACGTAGCCACTAATCAATTCACAAACGATACCGTTTTTTTTACATTATATTTATGTAACAATTGATGATGAATTGTTCAAAATTTTCTAACAGAAATATTTCTCGCCTGTCTGAAAACATATGTTTATAAATCGAAAAATTTCTTACAACATCTTCAGAAAGTAATTGGTGCATTTTTCGTTTTTACAATTATGACTAAATCAAAATTAATATCCTCAACTATATCGCCTTTTAAGATTTTGTTAATATTATTTAATTTTAAAAATCCCCCATTTTATTGTATTACCGCTTTAATTTTTTTGTGTATAGATTCTCAAAAAACCTACCTTTAATTTTTTTGCAGGATTTCTTTTATAATTTTAAATTCTCAATTAAAATATTCTTCTATAATTTCAATTGATTCTGATAGAGGCAAACCTTTTGTTTCCCGTCTGTGAATAGAGTTTGAGACGAAGCAATAGTTTTCCTTAAGAAATGCAAGGTGCAGGGTTTCATACTTTTACCATTTTTTTTTGCAATTTTCGAGATTGGCGCTGGAATAACTGATTTCGGAAATTATATCTTTAAGGTAGGTAACAAAATTATCAGCATAAAAATTTGCTGCGTCTAACTGCGTACCCCATCTGGTAATTATAGGTGCAGGAGGCAATTGAACATTCCGTCACCTTATAAAATTCGACTCATTAAATATATATACTTTAAAATTTTTTTTTGTGGTTTGGGGGAAGCTCTACCAGCCTGTGTGTGAGGCTCTCACTCACTAAACACCTACTTCCACTTGGCTTAAAAAAGTACGCGACCCCGGTATCGCTTGCGCATTCCTTCAGGGTGAGCAGCCCGGACGCTTTTTTTGCCGCCCTAGTTGCTTGGGAAAATGGCTATATAGTATTGGCTCTATAGTTTTGTCCGTTCGTCTTGTTCTTTTTGTGTCAGGGTATCACGTATCATTGTCTCCGTGTATGTCTAGTCCTCTGGTGATCTCAGCATCGCGTCTACCAATGTCCTGTTTTGCACATACTCCATGACTTTTGCCATTGTCTTCATGTATTTGGTTATTTGCATTTTTTTGTCTCTCAGTCCTATTTGCCCAGTTCCTTGTCTTATATAATTGGACTATCTCGTGGATTTTGCACTCTATCGGGACGATGCCAGCAATCACCAACACAGCTTCCCTGGAGATAGTGCTGTATGAACTGCATACTCTGATGGCCATTTTTCTCTGTGCAGAGGTGAGCATCTGTTTCGTGTACCCCTTTCCAATGGCTCTATCCCATACCGGGGCTCCATAGAGAATGGTCGAGTGAACCACAGAGAGCACAGCAGTCTTCTTTTACTACTTTTCGGACCGCCAGTGCAAGGCAATAATTTTCCTAGGGCCGATGTAATTTTTAGGGCTTTTTCTGTAGTTTTCTTAAGGTGTGCTTTGAAAGACAGTTTCGGTCAATATTGATGCCTAGGTACTTGACTTCTTGTTTCAGTATGATGTCCACTTTTTTAATTTAGAATTTTATTAGTCCTATTTTCCTATTGCAAGTGAGAAGTACAGCTTTTGTTTTTTCAGGGGATAGCTAGAGGTTTTTTCCCTCTAGCCATTCATCGACCTGCTTTATGGCGTTGTTTGCCTTTCTGATTAGCTTTTCTTCAGTTTTCCCTGTTGCAACTAAAGCTAGGTCATCGGCAAATCCTACTATTTCCACCCCCGCGGGGAAAACGAGCCTTAACACGCCATCCAATAAAATGTTCCATAGGGTAGGGCCCAACACTGAGGAACACCACTATTTACTTCGAATTCGACGACCTGCCTCATCGCCGGATTCCATCTGTATTCTCCTATTTGAGAGGTAGCTGCGCACCAGCCGCAACAGGTAAAAAACAGGTAAACTTTCTGTTAGTTAGCTCTTCCATATTCATTTCCCAGGCTACAGAGTTAAAAGCATTTTTTATGTCTAGGGTTATCAGCGCTGTCATCTTACGTGTTCTTCGTGTGCCGCTTGTGGTTTTCTCTGCCACTTTGATCACCCTCAGAACGGCATCGACCGTGGACCTTCCGTCTCTGAACCCATATTGTCTATCGGAAAGACCTCTACCCTTCTCCAGTTCCGCTTTAATTCTGGTTAGAAGCAGTTGTTCAAGTAGTTTCCCGAGGACATTCAGCAAGCAAATTTGTCTGTAAGAGGATGGACCAACCTTGCTATTTTCCACCTATCCGGGAAACTGCCATCTGCTATTATATTGTTCATAACTTCTAGAACGAATTTTGGTTGTCTGTTTACGGCAATCTTTACAGCTTTTGGTGGGAGATTGTCCGGTCCTGCTGCTCTGCCATTTCGAAGACGTTGGCTGGCCCTGTTCAGCTCCTCAATAGAAAATTCAGGAGTGTCTTTAACTTCCGGTAAAACACACTGTAATTTCTGGTGCTTGGGGAAGAGAACCTCCACCACTTCTCGCACCTTTTCCATGGTCATTTTCAGATTTGGAGGTCTTACTTTTTGTTCTCGGGTAAATATATATACTAATTAAATCGTAAACAACGAAAAATCTAGCAGATTTTAGCTAACGAGCTAAACAGTAGAACAGTGTGAATAATTAAAAAAAAAAAATCAACTGCTTTTATCATGTACAGCGTCTAACAATAAAAGTAAAAATTTTTCACAGGACAAAAGGAAATTTGATAAACCTTTTATACAAATCGGGCAATTGTTAAATGATTAGTTTATTAAAGTTGTTTCGATGAAATTAAATATGATTTCCCAAAATGGTCTTCATGAAGAATTCCTATTAACAAAGTGGAAATATAATGGCCACATTTGTCGGTACTTTGTTGTCTAATTTCCTACATTGTTTGAATATTATAAGAATTTCAAAATTTTAATTTTTTTTTCTTAAGGTACTCTCGTCAGTTATATGTTATGCTCACAATATTTTGGTAAAAATGATTTTAAATTAATACTATTTAACTTTTCAATGGTATATTAGCAATTTTGTGGGTTTTTATTTATAATAGTGTTAATATATTATAGTTATAATTTATATAGTTTATAGTTTTAATAAAGACACTCCTGAATTTTCTATTGAGGAGCTGAACAGGGCCAGCCAACGTCTTCGAAATGGCAGAGCATCAGGACCGGACAATCTCCCACCAGAAGCTGTAAAGATTGCCGTAAACAGACAACCAAAATTCGTTCTAGAAGTTATGAGCAATATAATAGCAGATGGCAGTTTCCCGGATAGGTGGAAGATAGCAAGGTTGGTCCTCCTCCGGAAAGGCGAAAAGCCCATACACGAACCATCATCTTACAGACAAATTTGCTTGCTGAATGTCCTCGGGAAACTACTTGAACAACTGCTTCTAACCAGAATTAAAGCGGAACTGGAGAAGGGTAGAGGTCTTTCCGATGGACAATATGGGTTCAGAGACGGAAGGTCCACGGTCGATGCCGTTCTGAGGGTGATCAAAGTGGCAGAGAAAACCACAAGCGGCACACGAAGAACACGTAAGATGACAGCGTTGATAACCCTAGACATAAAAAATGCTTTTAACTCTGTAGACTGGGAAATGAATATGGAAGAGCTAACTAACAGAAAGTTTACCTGTTTTTTACCTGTTGCGGCTAGTGCGCAGCTACCTCTCAAATAGGAGAATACAGATGGAATCCGGCGATGAGGCAGGTCGTCGAATGCGAAGTAAATAGTGGTGTTCCTCAGTGCTCAGTGTTGGGCCCTACCCTATGGAACATTTTATGGGATGGCGTGTTAAGGCTCGTTTTCCCCGCGGGGATGGAAATAGTAGGATTCGCCGATGACCTAGCTTTAGTTGCAACAGGGAAAACTGAAGAAAACTAATCCGAAAGGCAAACATCGCCATAAGGCAGGTCGATGAATGGCTAGAGCGAAAAAACCTCCAGCTATCCCCTGAAAAAACAGAAGCTGTACTTCTCACTGGCAATAGGAAAATAGGACTAATAAAATTCTAAATTAAAAAAGTGGACATCATACTGAAACAAGAAGTCAAGTACCTAGGCATCACTATTGACCGAAACTGTCTTTCAAAGCACACCTTAAGGAAACTACAGAAAAAGCCCTAAAAATTACATTACATCGGCCCTAGGAAAATTATTTCCTTACACCGGCGGTCCGAAAAGCAGTTAAAGAAGACTGCCGTGCTCTCTGTGGTTCACTCGACCATTCTCTATGGATCCCCGGTTTGGGATAGAGCCATTGGAAAGGGGTACATGAAACAGATGCTCACCTCTGCACAGAGAAAAATGGCAATCAGAGTATGCAGTTCATACAGCACAATCTCCAGGGAAGCTGTGTTGGTGATTGCTGGCATCGTCCCGATAGAGTGCAAAATCTACGAGATAGTCCAATTATATAAGACAAGGAACTGGGCAAATAGGACTGAGAGACAAAAAAATGCAAATAACCAAATACATAAAGACAATGGCAAAAGTCATGGAGTATGTCCAAAACAGGACATTGGTAGACGCGATGCTGAGATCACCAGAGGACTAGACATACACGTAGACAATGATACGTGATGCCCTGACACAAAAAGAGCAAGATGAACGGACAAAACTATAGAGCCAATACTATATAGCCATTTTCCCTAGCAACTAGGGCGGCAAAAAAAGCGTCCGGGCTGCTCACTCTGAAAGAATGCGCAAGCGATACCGGGGTGGAGTACTTTTTTAAGCCAAGTGGAAGTAGGGGTTTAGTGAGTGACAGCCTCACACACAGGCTGGTAGAGCTTCCCCCAAACCTCAAAAAAAAAATTTTAAAGTATATATATATTTAATGAGTCCAATTTTATAAGGTGACGGAATGTTCAATTGCCTCCTGCACCTATAATTACCAGATGGGGTACGCAGTTAGACGCAGCAAATGTTTATTCTAATAATTTGGTTACCTACCTTAAAGATATAATTCCCGAAATCAGTTATTCCAGCGCCAATCTCGAAAATTGCAAGAAAAATGGTAAAAGTTCGAACCCAGCACCTTGCATTTCTTAAGGAAACTATTGCTTCATCTCAAACTCTATTCACAGACTGGAAACAAAAGGTTTGCCTCTATCAGAATCAATTAAAATTATAGAAGAATATTTTAATTGATAATTTAAAATTATAAAAGAAATCCTGCAAAAAAATTAAAGGTAGGTTTTTTGAGAATATATTCACAAAAAAATTAAAGCGGTAATACAATAAAATGGGGGTTTTTAAAATTAAATAATATTAACAAAATCTTAAAAGGCGAAATAGTTGAGGATATTAATTTTGATTTAATCATAATTGTAAAAACGAAAAATGCACCAATTACTTTCTGTAGATGTAGTAAGAAATTTTTCGATTTATATACATATGTTTCCAGACAGGCGAGAAAAATTTCTGTTAGAAAATTTTGAACAATTCATCATTAATTGTTACATAAATATAATGTAAAAAAAACGGTATCGCTTGTGAATTGATTAGTGGCTACGTGTAGATATAGATTGAATTAAATAGTGTACTTATATTTTTGTTTAGTTAGTAATTGATAATTAGAATTAAGAAAATTTTGAGTGAAGAAAACTATCTACGTTTTCTTCATCAATTTTTGTGAAAGTTTTGCATATAGTACTGCATATATGGTCGAATTGAGTGCATATTTCCTCAAAAATCGATGCATATATATATATATATATATATATATATATATATATATATATATATATATATATATATATATATATATATATGCACATATATATATATATCGTTTTTTGTGCATATAACCCGCCCTCTAGTGACTATAATGAAAGTTTCTTGTTTTAATTATACTATAATATAATAAATTATATTAATAGTAATACAATAATATTTCTAAACCGTCAAGGAAGATTAGTGACTGGAAAACCGGAGGAAACTAAATTGACCTTTGATCAAACATTCCTGAAATAAAATTTATTGTAAGATGAATTGTTGGTAATTTTTGTAGACTGAATAATCAAAATATTTATAAAATTTTCACAAAATATTGCTTCAAAATATTTATTTTCTATACTTAAAAACAATATTGATATAAAAAGACTCGCTCCATCACGAAGTGTAAATTAAATATTTTTTTAATATACAATATTATATTAAGTTTATATATGTCTCTTAAGATCTTAGCCTTTTTTTATATTGCATTTTATTGTTGGGAAAAGGAATTTTTTATTAAAACAACTAATATCGATGTTTTACCAAAGTTTCGGTCTTTTATTCTGACCTTCTTCAGGGCTACAAGATAAAAATTTAAACAGAAACAATTACAACATTATGATTTATTTTTTATCCCTCATACCTTATATCTATTTAGCAGGTATCAATGACTTAATCAATAAATATCAATAACTGATTGATATTAAGGTCTGAACATGTTAGTGCTGTCTATACCCCTTTGACAATTGATAATAACTAACAATTTTTTAGGTTTTTGTTTTAAAATTAATTGACATGACAAATGCTTTTTTGGTGTTTGAATGTTGTTAGTTATGTTTCTGTTATATTCTGTGTTAATTATGGAAAATTAGAGTTTTAGTATATACGAGATATTGTGTTATTAAAGTTGTAAAAGACTAGATTGTAGACGATACTAAGGCCCATCGTGTCTTCTCTATAATTAATGGTGTTATTAGTTTTAATCTGAATCATTTCTTCTTCTTCTTGTTTCGAATAGGCCTACTTTGGACCACGCCTGTTCAACTGTTGGGCTTTGATCTTTGCCCAGTATTGTCGCACCTTCTGTCGGTGTAACTCCTTTCTCTCTTCTGGCTAGGGGGTACCTTTCTTTCGGGGTTTTTCCTGAAATCTACGGATTTCCTGTAGGGTCCGTCTCGCATACTGTTTGTTTTGGATATCTGTTATTCCCAGTTCTGAATCATTTCACTAATGTTTCTTGTATTAATTTATTATTTATCTTTATTGGCATATTTACAACAATTACTATAAGACTAACAATACAACAGATCAAAACAAAACAGAAAACACAAGGAAACAATAAAAAAAAAGAACAAAAAACAGAATATAACTAATAACCTGACCCAAAAATACCCCAAATACTCAAATTAAAAAAAACTACACTTTAAAGAAACAAAAACAAAAAAATAATAATTCTTCGCCCGCACTAACTTTTCTCCCTCCCAAAACTCTTTCCACAATCACTCCCTTCCGTTCTAAAATTTCCCGCATTATGGGCCACCCGCTACCTGACTCGTCCATGCACGCTTCCCAGTCTTTACATTTATTTTTCTTTCCTACTTCCCATGTTAGCCCTTTGCACTCTTCCATCTAATGTGCCTACCTGTCAGTATCCTCTCCGCATATGGTACACAAATTCTCATTCTCACAAATTCAATTTTTTTTTTCTCAAGGTACTCTCGTCAGTTATATGTTATGCTCACAATATACAATACTTACATACATAAATATTACATACATAATAAATATTACATACATAATACAATATTTCGTTAAAAATGATTTTAAATTAATACTATTTAACTTTTCAATGGTATATTAGCAATTTTGTGGGTGGTCGGTATGTATTTCCAGAAATAAAATTTATAATAACCACATAAATATGCAACTTTTGATGAAATATGCATGAGCATGCCCAAATATGCAATATATGCATTTACTAATTAGCGTTAATTAACTCTACTCAATGTAATTCGTACACATAATTAACTGTATTTATATATATATATATATATATATATATATATATATATATATATATATATATATATATATATATATATATGTTTCATTTGCAAAGTATAATCTTCTTTTCATTTCTTTGTTGCAGCTGTTAGTTTTCGAAATTTTGGAGCCCAGGTATATGAATTACGATACGTCTTCGATGTTACGTGTCCCGATAGATACGTTTTGTACTTGTGCATCCCGCGTAGAAACAAACATATATTTTGTCTTTTCTGTAAATATTACTAGACCCATTCTTTTTCCTGCTGCTTCAATGGCCGTGTATGCTTGGATCATCTTATTTTTCGAGTTAGTTATTATATCTATATCGTTCGCGTATGCTAGTAGCTGTTCCGCCTTGTTGATTATCGTGCCTACTTTCTTTACTTATTTCGTAAATACATTAAGGCGATATTTTCATTTTTAAACGAGAGTTTTTATTCAATTTTAGGCTTTTTAATGCAATTTGAGGATATTATTTGTTATTTAGTGTTATCAATACGAAAATGAGCTTTTATCAAAAAAAGTTAAATGGTTTAAAAGAAACTAAATAAAGAAGAAATAACGATGGATAGATTCAAACATGTATTCTCATATTACTCATGGCTCATATTGCAGTGGAATTAAGCATTCAGAATTAACTTAGCTGGCAAATTAAATTAACTGGCCGTGGATTCGGATGAAACTATATTTATTTTAGCAACAGTTTGTATGTGATAATTTCCTTTTTTTTAGTAAATGCTCAGTAGTCGGCCTCGTAGTCCACAGAGTTAGACTAACAAATCTGGAAGTCCCGGGTTCGATCTGAGAAGCGAGTTTCGTCCGCATTGTACCAGAAGACCAATGTGTAATTAATTAACGCCAATTATATATCAGTCGCAGTCGGCCGTCAAGTCAAGTGAACGAATAAGAATTTTTTTATCATTTTTATTTGTACAAGGTAAATATAGTATAATAACAATACAATAATTGTTATATTACAAATTACAAGCCAGAATAGGAAAACCTGTGGCCTGGCTTGGGGTTCTTAAAAATATTGTTACATAATCTTTGTTTACTGAAAATAAAATAGTAAATAATAAAAAAAATAAAAAATAGATCAAAATTTGGCTGTTATAAATAAAAATAATAATATAAAATAAAAGAGCACTGGTGTTTTACATATTTTTCTAATTTTATCCTAAGTCCTTAATCCTTAATCTTTGTTTTTATTTTGCGGTAATACCTTTCTATATGTATTTCAACTTGGTAGGTGTATATAATATTAATTATGGATATAGTTTAATTAAGAATATATTGAGGCGATCATGTGGTCAAACTGCGTAGGAGACAGAGTGTATAGCCAGTTGTTTATAAGTCTTGAATATGACGATTTGGATAAAGTCGATGAGTGTATGAGGTTTAAGTCTGGTGGCATGTTGGATAAAATGGATATGAGAATAAAGTAAGCCTGTCGTGTGCTCCAAGTAAGATGTGGGCGAATAAGAGGGGTTATGGATTGTGTATTTACCCTAATCAATGATAAAATTTAATCCCTGTTTTTTATAGTATAAGCTTAGTAAGCTGCGTACATATAGACCTCTTATTGGCAAGACACCCATCAAAGTATAAATTCCTTCTGTTGAAGATCGAGGATTTAAAATCATTTTTACCAAAATATTGTATTATGTATGTAATATTTATTATGTATGTAATATTTATGTATGTAAGTATTGTATATTGTGAGCATAACATATAACTCAGGATTATTTTAATTAGAGACCTCTGGGCAATATCCAGAGGTTCTATAATGGTCGGGTAAGCACCGCCCCAACAAACAATGCCATACTCCAGAATGGAACCAGCATAGGCAGAGTAAGCAACCCTCAAATCCTCACGGTGGAACACTCTCCTGAGCTGGACAAATGCATAGAACAAGGACCTTACCCTGGAGACCATCGTCTCAATGTGAGGTTGCCATCTCAAACTGGAGTCAATAATGACTCCAAGATATTTAATTTGTTTCACTTGTTCTATAGCTGGGCAAACACAATGAAAATCCGCCTCCAGACCAAGGCCCGCTTCAGCCGAATACACAACAAAAAGGCGCGCGACAAAAGGGCGCGGCAAAAAGGGCGCGGCGACAAAAAAGCGCTGCGACAAAAGGGCGCGGCGACAAAAGAGCGCCTGCAAATAAGGCGCCTGTTACAAAAGGGCGCATATTATAACTAGCTTGAATGTATGTATCAGGTCAGAAAAGCAAAGTTTTATTCAAATTTGATACGGCTAAATGCAACAAATAAAGCCGTCTTAAAATTCACACGACACGTTAAGGAATTACGAATGTACACGAACATAACTCGAAAATTACATATTGAAGTTAAAATTGTGGGCCAATCCACGCAAATAGTCAATCAATGGCCTATTTTCATAATCAGAAACGATATTCTTAGTGCGGATGGCGCAGTCTTTGTACTTTTTTCGAGGTGGTGCGCCGTTAGCACCAGCCATGAGTTGTTCAATTTTTAACTCGTTGTAACTTTGTTCTTTCTTCAGGCAATCAATAAATTTCCATATGCTAGGATGACAAACCCCAACCGTTTCGCCAAAACTGCGATGCCACCCTTCAATGAAATTATTGGTTTTTGGAAGGTCTCTGTTGACAGCTTCAAACCAATTCCAAAATGCATGAGAAAATAAGGTTCTCGCCGCCTTCTTCTACGATCTGGTCTGCCAATCCACGTATCTTTAAAATAATCAGTGACTGGGCGAATGATTTTCTCGTTTCTAACAAAAAATCACTTTCCATTAGGCTTTCAAAAGCGTGGGTCACATTTTCTATGGGAATGAATGCTAAACTTATCATGCGCAAATTGAGAGCAAAGTCAACTTCTTCAGTATAACGTCGTCTAACATCGGGAACTGTTTGAATTTTTCTCCACACACATTGTGTGAATGAAAGAAGCAACCCCGCTGTTCAGCTTCAGGAAATTCCGCCGAAAAAGCGTTTACAGCAGCCGTTTCAAAGTCAGACATCATCGATTCTGGATTTAAATCTGGGTGAATTTCTTTTATTTTGGAATAAAAGCGTCGATAAATTGCTTCAGAATTATTAGGTAAAAGAGCAAAAATAAGTGGAATGGACACGTTCGGATGTAAACCATGGAGAGTAAACAATTGTGTGAATAAAGAAGGTGCAGTTTTAAAAGTTCCATCACAGTACCAATGCTTCTGAAACTGCAGAAGATCCATGTTTCTACGGGTTGAGAATATGAGGATTTGGTCGGCGTCTTCAGGACCGCTATCATACAGCAAAAATGGCTGACCAGTTAGCGTTACGGTAAATTCGTCTGGAATTCGTAAATCTTCTAAGAGCGCAGGTGTTGGTAAGAAGCCGTTTTCGCGTTGACGAATACGTTGAACCATCCGCTTGGGTGACACAATACGTGGTAGCTGACCAGCAATAGCTACTTCGACATTCGAAGTTGTTTCGGCAAGGATTTGACGAGTAGTTCCTACAAAAAACAATATTGATGTTTGAGACTTTTTTACTTAGTTTACCAGAATGTTTCTAATAATTAGGCTTAAAAATTATTGCAACAACAATATTAAATTTTTTTGCTAAATTACAATTATAATCTGTAAAAATATACCGTGCTGATTAGTTGCTACTAAAAACAATATTGACGTTTGAAGCTGTTTTACTTATTTTAGCAGTGTCTTTTTAAAAATTAGGTTTAAGAACTATTGCAACAACAATATTCAACTTTTTTGCTGAATCACAATTATAAACTGCAAAAAATTACCATGCTGATTAGTTGCTGCTTGACGTAGATCCGCGACGACTTCCTTTGCTTGGGGAACGGCTATATTGGCGACGTGATTATGTGTTGTTTCTGTGACGATGCGATCACCAATTGTATGACAACGTCCCCGACAACTATGTGTCCGATACTCAATACATTTCCAAATAACTTTCTCCTTTATTTCGTTCTCACGACGGAAAAGGAATCCATTATGTTTTGAAAAAATGTTATTCTTTTGACTAGTCAGAAATTCAAGCGACATTATAGACAAAATTATTTGCAATAAGGGCACACAACAACACCAGACATTAATAGGTATTGTAGTGCTGCGCCAGATATACAGTAACTCGTTGCAATTCTGTAAACGTTTCAACGTGCTCATCTTTATTGTTACACACGTAATGGCGCCCTTTTGTCGTATGCGCCGTTTTTGCAGGCGCCTTCTTGTATAAGCGCTCTTTTGTCGCCACGCCTTTGTGTCGCCGCGCCCTTTTTGCCGCGCCCTTTTGTCGCGCGCCCTTTTTGCTGCGCCCTTTTGTCGCGTCACCGCTGCAGCCACTGCGCCGCAGCAGTGAATCCTTAAATCAATCTCAGGGCCCCACCAAGGTAAAACACATGCATTTTCTTTTGTTAATATTCAGGGTTAGTCCACTCCGCCCAAACCAATTTTCCATTCTGGCCACGGCATCTCTAGCAGCGTTTGAGACCCCGTTCCAGTCCTCTCCCCGATCAGTAAAACAGAATCATCCGCAAATAACAATATCTTGCCATATCATTAATGCAAATTAAGAATAGTACCGAGCCAAGAGTACTCCCTTGTATTACACCGTATTCAATTTCAAGCTCAGAACTAGAAACACCCTCCACAGACACATACTGAGACCTGTCAGTGAGATAGTCACATAACCATTTAACGCTACTCCCTTTATGCCGAATTGAATGAGTTTTTGTACTAGTAAGCGTCTGTCAATAGAGTCGAACGCTTTGGCGAGGTCCAAGAACACAGCCAAAACTTTGCTACCTGAATCAATATTTTTAGTTAAGAAAGAAGTAATGGAAAACAGCGCATCAGCAGTGATTTTCCCTGGCCTAAATCCAAATTGGTCCTCAGTTATCAATTTATTTGTATCCAAATATTTAGTTAATTTTTTACAATTTTTTCTAAAATTTTAGAGAGCACATTTAGCATAGAAATTGGTCTGAAATTTCCCGGATCAGGTATGGAGCACCCTTTATGATGTGGAATAACCTTAGCCGACTTGAACATACGTGGGAACACTCCAGAGATAAGACTCAAGTTAATAATATGCTGTATTGGTTTAATTAATGCATCAATATTTTCTTTAATTAGTGTAGCATGAATTTTATCTGGTCCCGGGGCCGAGTTTCCTCGCATCTCCTCAACCACCCGCCTCGCCATTTCTTCAGTGAATAGAGAAAAATTTTCAAGTGAACAACTTGCAGGTTCAATTTCAGGTAACAATGACTGATTGATGTGAGGTGAGGTGTGAGCGAGCTGCGTGGCGAGTGTGGCACCCACTTGTGTAAAATATTTATTTATTTCATTTAATTTTGTTTCGGCTTGCTGGTCAGAGCGTATCCCAAGGTGCTCAAGTCGTACTCTTGAGATCTTTTTTCCAGAAATTTCATTTATAATGGACCATTTTACATTTCAGTTTTTTCACCGAAATATTTTTTATTACATAAACAAGAACTCCATCACATTTATTTATTACCTTTTCACATCGAAAAGAATTGTATCCCATCAGTGGCGGGATGAGAATGTCAGGATCCAGACCTGTCTCCGTAAGGACTATTACACTAAATTTAAATTCCAAGTACTTTAGAAGAGCAAAGAAATGCTCAATATTTTTTTATAACTTCTTACATTAATGCAAATTACATTCAGTGCCCCACTATTTTGGAGTATCATTATTTCATCTTTTAGAAAAGTATTAACGCTATATTCTTTACACAAAACAAAGGTATTTAAAAATAAACCAACATCATTCCCCATTTACAAAAAAAAAAAAAACTTCTAGAACAAAAACAAAATATACAACAAAAAACAAAATTTAACTTCAATAATAATAAAAGAAAGTAGACAAAAATAAATTTCTTACCTAACGGAATTACTCCCGTACTGTAGAGAAAAAAAGATTTAAATCAGACCCAGATGGGACAGTTTTTGCGGGACTTGTCTCATCCCTTATTATCATCACTTTTCCATCCCCCACAATCCAAACAAATTTATTGCCAGCACTAATAGCCACTGGCCTGACTTCTTTGTACCACTTTATGGTTTCTCCATGGAAATGTCAATAACAGGTTATTCTTTCTTGAGTTAGGTGTTGAAATATATTTTTTGCAGCAATACCATTTGCCTAGGGACCTTGATTTGATTTTTTAGAAGTTATCCATAGACACTCTTCCATTGAATTTAATGACAATTGGTTTTGGCAACGCTTTATTATGGGCTGGCATACGGTGAACTATGCTTGTTACACTTTCATCCATTTGGAGTCCAAGAAATTTTGCTCTTTTGAAAATCTCCATTACGATTTGAATGGTGGATTCGTTTTTAGATTCGGGAACTCCCCCAAGAAATAAATTATCTCGCCTCGTATAATTTTGAAGTTGTTCAATTACTTGTTTTAGTTTTTTATTTTCAAGTTTTATAAGAGAGTTATCTATCTGTATTTGATCTAATTCAAACTCAATTATAAACTTAAATCCGACATTTAAATAATACAAATAAGAATATAAAGCTTGATGGTTACCCCAAAAAGTTATTTGAATAATTAACAAAGGTATTATCATCCTAGTAAGAAAGCAGTAAAATAAATCCTGAAAAAAACATTCCAGTTCAAGAAGAAACTCGTAAAAAAAACTGATAAGAACCCAATAAAGACGAAAGGAAACGAAACAGTTCAGGATTCAGAAGAATTTTAAATTATAGAATATGGAATGCATTAAATGTAAAATCACCAGTGATGAGTCATGCTTGAATTGTGATAGCTGCAAAAGTCATGCGCATACACAGTGCTCAGATTTGAATGCGTCGGAGCTTAAAATGATGGCATTAAAATGTCTGTTTAGCTGGTGTGACGTTGGTACCACAGTTAATAAAACATATAGATGATCTCCAAAGGGAGCTAGACCAAATAAAAGTGAAGGTGGAGGCAGGCCCTGTTCTTTAATCGGTGAAAATGTGATCATTGATGAAATTTATGAAAGACAAAAAAGAGCTAAGAATGTAATGATCTTCAGTCTTCATGAAGGTGTTTCACCACATCTGAATGTAGCAAAGGAATTACTAAATCAGCTTACAAATGAAGACCTGAACATCGGCAAGGTTTTAAGAGTACGAAAAAAATAAATAAAACGGAGTTCGTGCTATGAAGGTAGTCTTTACATGTGCAGAAAAGGCTAACAAAGTTATTAGATCGAAGCAGGATGCTCTGAGAAATAAAATAATTTTTGTTAATGTTGATCTGACACCTCGTCAAATGAATAACTGGAATAATTTCAAGAAAGAAGTGGAGGAGAGGAAACGGAATGGTGAAGATGATTATAGGTAGTAGTTATTAGGTACAAAAATGGCATGCCTCGGTTAGTTAAGCAGTCTCAAAAAAAAAATAAAAAACAATGAATGTCTTGTTATTATCAAAATACGGGGGGAATACTAACTAAACTATTGTTATTATAACAGGCTACTTTTTGTTCAGTTTATAATGTGATTATACTAATAGAAACATATCAAAGTCGTTGATAGTATTTTAGAAGAGTGTCCTGGTCACAAATTGATTCATTGTGGAGATTTTAACATTCATGAAGCAAAGTGGGGTAACGACAATTTTGGTACGAATGTAAAATGTCCTTAAAATTCTCCAGCCCTGGCACTACTGAATGCTTTCAGCTCCCATAATTTGCACCAAGCGAATAGTATTCCCAACTCTAGAAATGTATTTTTAGATTTCATATTTTGCATTTGGTTGGTATTACATACAGTTTTTAAGTTGGTAACACTGTCTTGAAAACTTCAGTTAAGTTGAATATATGTTTTGTTTTGATCCCACGTGCTTACGAATATAAAGAATAACCTTTTCTTAAAATATTATAAGCAATTTTTATTTAATTCGAACAGGTTATGGGCCCAGGCACATTTACCTCGTGTGACTTTGTAAAACTTTCTGAGTTGTTGAAATACTGCACTGTGATTAACTGGTGAATTGAGGTTAGGTTGAAACCGCAACGTGTTTTGTACAGGAAGGCAAAGTAAATAAAAATAACAAAAAGAAAGAGGATCTTGTAAGGTTTATTGAATGGACAGCATTGTTGAATGGACAACAGAATTGTATGGACAGCAATCAAAATGTTTTGAAGCTGGAAGGTTCAAGGAACTGGAACATTTGGAAATTCCAAAACAAAGTGCTGTTGCGTGGGCAGGGTTGGCTGGATATTGTTGAAGGTCTGCGCAGAAAACCAGAAGTAGCTGGGGAGAAAATTGCTTGGGAGAACCAGGATGCCAAAGCTCAGACTTTAATAGTCACAAAGATGACTGAAGATGTCATGTTACATATTATATCTTGTTCAACTTCAGCCGAAATGTGGAGAAAGTTAGAGAGTGTGTATGAAAAAAAGACTGAAACCAGCATTCACATTGTTCAACAAAGATTCTTCCAGTATAAATATGAAAAAGGCAATGCAATGTCTGTATTCCTGTCAAAGATTCAAGAATTGCAGAACAATCTGAAACAAATGGGTGGAGAAATCTCTGACAAGTTTGTTATAACTAAAGTACTCATGTCGCTGCCAGAATAATACAAACATTTCGTTTCTGCATGGGAATCAGCTACTGACGACAAGCAAACCTTGGATAATTTAGTAGCCAGGTTGCTAATGGAAGAAGAAAGGCTAATGGAGAAGAACGAAGAATCACAACACACAAAAGCAGATGATGATGAACATCTGCTTTTGTGGCGAAAAATAGAAAGACTGGAAAGTGTTTCCAGTGTGGTAAAATAGGGCATTACCAAAGCGAGTGTAAAAGTCATAAAAAGAACAGTGAAGAGAATGTAAATAACAAATGTTTTTACTGTGGTAAGTCGGGACATTATAAATCACAGAGTTGGTTCAGAAACAATAAGGACAATAGTAATCGTAAGAAAAGTAATGCGTTTGTAGTGTTAAATACATAATATGGTCTGTATCAAGAATCTAAGTGGCTGGTGGACTCTGGTGCAAATGAGCACATGTGTTTTCATACTCATAAATAATGTGTTGTTTGTTCCTGATCTGAAAGTTCATCTGTTCTCAGTAAATCGAGCTACTGAAAAAGGTTATGTCATGATGACAGATGAGAACTGTTTTTGATAGAACTGAAATTTTACAAAGATGTAATGTTTGTGCGGTTGCAAATCGAGTTGGAAGTAGTTATTATGGATTTACGATTTAAATGCAAAACTGTAAGTGTTGCTAAAACAGATCTGAATGACTTAAATATGTGGCATGAAAAATTAGCTCATTAAAACTTCGATTATGTCAGAAAAGTGTTGCAGCAATACAACATCGATGCCAAACAAACTTCAGATTCTAAGTGTGAAAGTTGTTTACTGGGAAAAATTCATCGTTTAACATTCGCAATAAGTGATTACACTAGCACAAAGACATGTGAATTGATGCATGCTGATACATGTGGCCCGATGGAAGAAATGTCGATTGGTGGGTCGAAATATTTTATGTTATTGAAAGATGATTACTCAAACTTCTGATGTGTTTATTTTGTTAAAAATAAATACGAAATCAAGAGCAGTATTTAAGATTTTCTTAACAAGGCTGAGAATGTTACTGGAAATAGGGTTAAGATTTTCAGAAGTGACAATGGTACGGAGTTTGTAAACAAAGAGATCAAGGATATGTTCTCGAGCCGCGAGATAACTCATCAAACTACAGTGCCATACATACCGGAGCAAAATGGTAAAGTGGAGAGAGAGATTAGAACATTGGTTGAAGCTGCTAGGACGATGCTGCAAACAAAGAATTTACCGAGAAAACTATGGGCAGAGGCCATAAATACGGCGGCATTTGTGCTTAATAGGACTGGAAAGAGTAAAGAAGATGGAAGAAGTGTGGACACACAACAATTTTGATATTCAACAATTGAAAGTAATTGGTACACCAGTATATGCACACATCCCTAAAGAAAGGAGTAGAAAGTGGGACAAAAAAGGTGAAAAAAGACTAATGGTTGGATACAGCGAAGACGTGAAAGGATATAGGATTTATTTTTTACAAAAGAATACTGTAGAAATAAAGAGGGACGTAGTGTTCTTGGAAAAAAAAGTGCAAGTGGTACTCCACCACTCGACAGAGAGAGAGACCTAAGAGAAGAAGAAAACAAACCTCTTTTTATAAGTGTAATAATGTGCACATTAATGTAGATCCAGATCTGGTGACATACAAAGATGCTATGAGTAGGAGTGATGCTTCAAAATGGAGGGGGGCCATAGAAAGAGAACAACAAACACTAACAGATAATAATACGTGGAAAGTGTCTAATGTGTCAACTGACCCAAGTAAAATTGTAAGTAGTAAATGGGTGTTTAAAATTAAAGGTTCAGGTCAATGTAAAGCCAGGTTAGTCGCAAGAGGGTTTGAATAGGATGATTTGTTTAGTTATCAAGACATATATGCTCCAGTATCAAAGCTGTCAACATTTGTTGTTATTGCTACTAAATTGAATTTACCAATCTTTCAAATGGATGTAATTGGGGCATTTTTGTATGGGAAAATCCAAGAGGATATTTATATTCAGTTACCTGAAGAGGCTTACACTAAACATAAAAATATTGTTAAACTGAATAAATCACTATATGGGTTAAAAATGTCTCCTAAGTGTTGGAATAGTAAGTTCAATACAGTAATGACTAGAGAGGATTTTCTTAGATCAAACTGTTACTAATGTTTTTACTATATATATATATATATATATATATATATATATATATATATATATATATATATATATATATATATATATATACATATATATATATATATATATATATATATATATATAATGGAAAAGATAAAATGTTTGTATTACTATATGTAGATGATTTATTAATTTTCAGAACAAACAACTCTGATATTACAAAGTTTAAAAAGGGTTTTTGAATAGGGAATTTAAAATGAAGGATTTGGGATAAATATCTGAATTTTTAGGTTTTAATGTAAATCAAAACTTAAAATCCGGTATTACTGAACTTAGTCAGAAAAGCTATTTAGAGAATGTTCTCAAAAGGTATAAAATGGAAAATTGTAAACCCATGGCTACGCCAATGGATAGTAATTTCAATTCTAAAAGCTTTGAAAAACAAATTCTTGATAAAAATATTGAGAAAATGTGTAGGCAAATAATAGGAAGCTTAATGTATGGTGTACAAGGTACTAGACCAGATTTATGTTTTGCAGTCTCAATGTTAAGTAGATATCAAAAATGTTCTAATAATGTGTTATTAGCAGCTTTGAAATGAGTATTACGATATGTGCAAAATACATTAGATTATAAGTTAATTTATAAGTGCACAGATGTAGGGTTAGAAGGTTTTTGTGATGCTGATTGGGGTGGTGACTTAAACGATAGAAAGTCCACCTCTGGGTACATGTTTATGTTCTCTCATTGTTTGGTATTGTGGAGTTCTAAGAAACAAGCATGTCTGCGAGTCTCTCTTCAACTGAGTCAGAATATGTTGCAATGAGCATGGCTGCCAGTGAAGCTTGTTGGTTAACAAACTTGCTTAATGATTTTGGTTTCCAAAATATTTGCCCGGTAAATATTTTTTGTGACAATCAGTCAGCATTATTAACTGCAGCCACTGAATCTATTAAACGTTTAAAGCATGTAGATATTCGTTATCATTTTGCTAAAGATTTAATCAAAGATAATAAAATATGTGTAAAGAACATAAATACTAGTGAGTAACCAGCTGACATGCTCACAAAAGCTTTAAATAGAGAGTTATTTGTTAGATGTATTAGGAAGAGTGGTCTAGAGACCATAATTTTGAATTGTTTTATTTTTGAAATGCAAATACATTGAGGGAGGGTATTGTAAACTGGCAATGTAATTACATTTGGTTGGTATTACATATAGTTTTTTAAGTTGATAACACTCTCTTGAAAACTTCAGTTAAGTTGAATATATGTTTTGTTTTGATCCCACGTGTTTACGAATATAAAGAATAAACCTTTTGTTAAAATATTATTAGCAACTTTTATTTAATTCGAACAATAGGAGAAGAAATTGATGTAATATTTCATAATATCATACACCATACAGCAGTCTCCTTTGATCTACGAAATAAATCATAGCCTGTTTCGTCCTATACTGAATACTATTATGATTTCAGAAATGGTGACTTTATAGGTATGAGCAACTTTTTTCCAATGATAAATTGGGAGACTTGTGAAAATGATCTTAATGTGAAACTTTCTCATTTTTATGATAACATTTTCACAGCTCTTGATTTATATGTCCATATCAATTAAGAGATTTCGAACATCTTAATTTCCAGTTTGGTATAACTTAGAGCTTAGAAGATTGATCATTCAGAAAAGAAAAATAACTCATAAGAAATATAAAAAGGTAATAATCAAATGTTTGAAGAATATTGTAGTATTACGGCCTAATGTAAGTCATTTTTAATGATGAATGTTTCCAGACATACACAAAAAAATAGGAAATAGCATTGTAAACGAACCACGAAGTTCATAAAAAATAATAAGAGATCATATTCATTTCCATCACACATGTTTTAGGAGGATTCTGTTGCTGATCATAGTTCAGATATAGTAAACTTGTTTGCTTCTTATTTTTTAACTGTCTATAGTAAAAAAGCAGTCAATCAAATACCCAACTATAAATTCGGTAAGAATATTGATGTTAGTTCTTATACAGTAAATATTAAAGAAATAATCGATCTGACTTTGTCAATGCCTTGGAAATTAACAACAGGTCGAGATGGAATTCCTCTCTATATGATTAAAAATGTATATTTACATTGGCTAAACCCATACACTCACTGTTTCATGCGTCTTTAAGAACCACACAATTTCCAGACTTTTGGAAGCATAGTTATCTTAAACCAATATTCAAGAATGGGTGTCATAATAATGTAAAGATTTACAGGGCAGTATGCAATCAGTCTGAACTTCTAAAGATGCTGCATAACATGATAACGACAAAAGTTTCTTGTGATTTTACACATTATTCTTTAGAAACATTATCTCCAATCAACAACATGGTTTTAGCCAAGGTAAATCTACTTGAATTAATCTAATTTTATATCAAAATTACATTACAAATGCTTTGGATAATAGGAAAAAGGTTCATGAGATATATACAGAATTGGCGAAAGCATATGATCGTATAAATCTTGAAGTAATAATTGAAAAACTTAATGCTATTGGTATAAGTGGTCAAATATCGCAACGGATTCGAAGTTACCTCAATGGAAGGATACAATTTGTTAAATATGGAAACTACGTATCAATGCTGGTTATAGTAACTTTAAAGGTACCTCAAGGATCACATTTAGTACCAATATTATTCAATTTATTAATTAATGATGTAGATTGTAGCATCCTTTAGAGCAAATTTCTTCTGTTTGCTGGCGATCTTAAGATGTTCCTAATTATTGATAGTTTAAGAGATTTGGAATCATTACAATATGACCTAAATAATTTTTCACGTTGATGCGATATTAATATATTACAGTTGAACACTGATAAATGTTATAAGAGCACTTTCAGCAGATTAAAACATTATATACCGTCTGAATGTAAAATCAAATGAAATGAAGTTCTTTTTGAAACAGAAAATGTCATGGATCTAGGAATTATATTTGATTAAAAAATGTCCTTTAAACAGCACATAAATGATGTGGCTTGACGCTCTTTGAAAATGTTGGGATTCATTATCAGGAACTCGAAATCATCCAATGCAAGCATTGTCAAACTGTTTTGCTCACTGGTAAGCATTGCTCACTGGAAAGGTCAATTATGGAATAAAACTACAGTATGGAGCCCATGCTATAGTACTAATAGTGACTTGCTTGAGGACCTTCAGAACAAGTTTTTGAGGTACTGTACACATAGGTTAGGCTACGCTATAGGAGTGTATGAATATAAAACAATCATGGAAAATCTGAATTTGAAAACATTAGAACATAGAAGGTTGGAAGCAAATCTCATATTGTTACACAAAATCCTGGGAAAATAAATTCAGCAGAAATCTTAGAACTGTAAAATTTAATGTTAATAAGTGGACCCAAATTTCGGAAATATTTAATATTCGCTTTTACCGCCCTAAGTATGGACAATATGAGTCAATTATTAAAACTTGGCTGAACCAAGCCAATAAGCACAGTTCTAAAATAGATTTCTTCAATATACCAAACATCTCTATCAAAAGAGTTGTAAAAACATTATGAATACATTTTAGTTAGTTTTTCCATAGCATTATTTTGTCATTAGTATTTTGTTGGGGTGTAAGGTTTAGTGCTGTAGAGGTAGTACCTTTCACCAAATACGGTCGTAACTAACGTCTATGACGGAAGTTAGTAGGCGGTGACTGGACCTCACAAGACTACCAATTCTCACTTGTGGCTCCCCGTGCCACACCCCGGGCAACTGCATCGACCTGTAGGCTAAACCATGTGTGGATAGTCAGATATGACGAACCGAGTAGCGTCTGATCCAGAATGGGCGGCTAATACACCTAATGGGTATAAGCGAACACCGTTGGCCAGGCTGCGGATCATGCCAACATGAGCACGGCACACTATATTACTCAGGTAGTGATGACAACGACCAAAATCATCGAGGCGGCGTTGGCATCTTTGTTGCATAAGAATACACAAAATATGTCAAGAATTTTGTAGCATTATCCAACCGGATATGCTTACTGCAAATGGCCTGCAAACCATTCAATATCAATCTTATTCAGGTTTATGCTCCAACTGCTGAGAAGAGGTATGACATGGAAGTGGAAAATTTATATGAGCTAATTGATTCCACAATGAAGACTTTAAAGAGCGATAGTCTTATTATTATATTGGGAGATTTTAATGCCAAAATTGGGCAAAGACAACGCACCGATATACTCTACGAGTTTTGTCAGGACTCAGGGATGATAGTTGCTAACACGTTTTTCGATCTACCCAAACGAAGACTTTATACTTGGCAAGCCCCACGCAGTGAACTAAATAACTCAACACCAATAAGAAATCAGATCGACTACCTACTGATAAATAGGCGTTTCAAAAATATAATAAAAAAGCCAAAACTCACCCTGCGGCTGACATTGGCTCGGACCATAATCCCCTTGTGGCTGAACTGTCGTTAAACCGAAAAGCTAAAAAGCAAACACACCCAGCTAGAGCAGTTGATGTAACGAGGCTAAATAACCCTGAAGTCAGACATATTGTTGCCGAAGAAATAAATAACAGGTGAACAAGTTTGCAGGAGAACCAGCTCCATGCTGTAGACAGTCTTTGGAATAACATCAAAAATATCATTGTGGATACGTGAAAATTACATCTCCGCGTGACTTTTAAACCCAAAAGCAAGTGGATGACAGATCACATTCTAACCCTTATGGAGCAGCGAAGACTGGCAAAGAACAAAGCTGACAAATATAAAAAAATTTAAAAGGTCATAAGATGGGAGATCAAAGAAGCCAAGCAGAAATGGATGGAAAGGGAATGTGCAGAAATAGAAGACCTCTGCTCCAAACATGATACTTTTAATGTGTACAGAAAATTAAAGGAGGTAGCTGTAATCCACAGGAAGAGAACCACTATGTCACTTACAAATGTTAGTAACCAACTAATTTTGGAGGAACAAGAACTAAAAAACACATAGACCAGTTATATAGAGGCCAACTTCAAAGATCATAGAGCTGATGCGGTATAGCGGACCAACTATTCTTAAATCTGAGGTTATACCTGCATTCTCTATAGCAGGGGTTCTCAAAGTGGGCCACGCGGGCCAAATACGGCCCGCAAAGCCTGTGAATTCGGCCCGCGATTTCGATACGATATATTATCCTTCAATTAAAAAAATAAATAAGTAAATACATAGTTAAATAAATAATAAATATTACAAATGAGATACAATAAAATATTTTAATATTAAAAAAAAATTCTTACAGAACTTTAACCATAAGCATTTGTCTTAATAAGATATTGTTTAGTTTATAATTAAAAAAATATTGTAGTATCTCTAGTCTAGCTATTACACATTTGTACAGAAATATAATAAAGTAGTCTCAAATAGATACAGAACTGTTCATCATTTCTGGCGCATCTAATGCAACACACATTTTCAAGGAGTCAGTAACGAATTTATTGTTTTTTTCAATGATGTGCGCTGTGCCTCACACTACAACTGTGACCATTACTCGTAGAATTGAAGATATTGATGAGAATATTTTACATCCATTGCTTTGGTCAAGAGTACCGATACCTGCGATTCGACACAACTGTTAATATTTATTCGTGGAAAATTTTATGATTTTCGAAGAGTTATTGTCAATGGAAAGTTTAAAAGACCGTACAAGTGGATGTGATATATTTTCCGCGGTAGAACATGCTTTTGATTCGAACAATATTAATTGGGACAATTTAGTAGGAGTAACTACAGACGGTAATCTATGATGAGCCACAAATAAGGCTTTCAATCAATCAATCGCCGTTAATTTAACACTTTTAGAAGAGTCTAAATCTCCATTTCGAGACGATATATGTTTTTCAGAGGTCAGATGGCTATCGAGAGGACGATGGCTATCGAGTATTATTGTTCGTCCGAACATTTAAAAGGTTTTTCAGTTTTTCAGAAGAAAAGAAATTACAGAGTCTTTAACTAAAAAAATCGTAATTTTGCTTCATTACAAGATATTAACTGGTTAAGCGACTTGACATTTCTAGTTGACGTAATTGGAATGACGCTATGTTCGAATTAAATTTAAAACTGCAAGGTATTTGTAAGCTTATTTGTGATCTTCTTAGATATGTAAATTACACGGAAAGAAAATTTCATTTATTACAAGAACAGCTTCAAATTGGTAACTTTTGTCATTTTGGAGGAAATGGAATGGAAGATTTGGAGATGTGGAATTTGGAAGGTGTGTTTGGAAGATGTAAATGAAAATACCGCGACATCAGTTATTCTTCAATCGGAAAAGTATTACAAAATCAGTGAGTTCTTTAGAAGATTTTGACAAAGGTTTCGATGATTTTAAAAGTCACGCGGACAACTACATTTTATTTTCAGATCCTTTTTCTTGCAATCCACTCGACGTTTCTGAAGATATGCAATTTGAATTGATAGAATTACAGGAAAATATCGATGCTAAGAATTCTTATCGGAACAATTCCTTAATTGATTTTTATAAATGATTATCATGCGTGAATTATCCGAAAATACGAAAACATGCTTAACAAAGGTTTTCATTATTTGGCCCTCCAAAAAATTCAGTAATATTAAATTGGCCCGCCTAAGAAAAACTTTGGGAACCCCTGCTCTATAGCAATAAAAAGGAAAGCATCTGGCCCTGACGACATTCCGACCGATTCTCTAAAGCTCATTACAGAGGAAAATATTGGCTTGGTAGTTAAACTGTTTAATAGTATCTATGAGACAGGTGAAATTCCATCTGACTGGTTATCATCAACCTTTATTGCTCTACCTAAAAAACATCAGCCAAAAAAATGTGATGATTATCGCTTAATTAGCCTCATGTCCCACATGCTCAAAGCATTCCTACGGATCATTCACGCACGCATCCGTCGTAGATGTGAGGAAGATCTTGATGATTCTCAATTTGGCTTCAGAAACGCTTTCTGAACGCGTGAAGAACTTTCCGGAATGAACCTACTCCTCCAAAAATGTTGCGATCGGCGAAAAGATGTTTTTGCATGCTTTATCGATTACGAAAAAGCCTTTGACCGCATACTGCACGATAAACTTACAGATATACTACAGGGGTTTGGAATAGATGATAGAGATATCCGCATAACTACAAATCTATACTGGATTCAAACGGCACAGGTAAAAATAGGCAATATTAAAACAGACCGTATTGAGATACAACGTGGAGTAAGGCAGGGTTGCGTACTGTCGCCATTACTCTTCAACCTATACGCTGATAGAATATTTAAGGAAGCATTGGAAGGAATACCACAACTCGGCATCAAAATAAATGGAGAGCCAATAACAACAATCAGGTATGCTGACGATACAGTGATTTTAGCAAACACAATCGAGGGACTACAGTTGCTTATAAACAAAATCGGTGACGTGGGAGAGGCACAAGGTCTAAAAATCAATATAGGAAAGACCAAATTGATATTCAGTAGGCAACCACACAATGGCACTACCCTAGAACTTAATAGAAGCCAAATTGAACGTGTCTCTAAGTTCAAATACCTTGGTAGTATTATTACAGAGGATCTAAAGCCGGACTGCGAGATAAAGTGCCGAATAGAGATTGCTCGGGCAACTTTTAATAATATGAGATCCTTTCTTTGCAAGGACAACCGGAATCTGAAGCTAAGACAACGCATGGTTGAATGCTATGTATGGTCGGTATTGCCGTGCGGAGTAGAGACGTGGACTCTGAAGGTCAAGACGATGAACCAATTGGAGACATTCGAAATGTGGCATCACAGAAGAATGCTTCGTATTCCGTGGACACAACATGTTACAAACGAGAATGTACTACGAAGAGCAAACATCGAAAGGCAACTTTTGACGACCGTAAAATGCCGAAAGGCATCATATATTGGACATATTTTGAGAGGTGATAAATATCGTCAATTACAGCTAATACTAAAGGGCAACATTGAGGGGCGCCGTGGAGCTGGAAGAAAGCAACAGTAGTGGCTCCGAAATATACTGGACTGGACCGGCAAAAGAAGGGCAGGTGAACTTTTTCGCTTGGCGGAGGACCGTACAGTTTTTGCCATGGTGATCGCCAACTTCAGGGAGACCGAACAAGGCACATGAAAGAAGAAGAAAGAGTATTTTGTTCAATAGTGATTGTTATTTTTATTTATTTTATATTTTATAGCAGAATTAAGTAGTAAATAAGGCAATTTGTGTCGTGATTATATTGAAGATTTTTTTGTAAATTGACAATGTCGCGAATAAATAAATTATTATTATTATTATATCTAGGTTTCTAGCCCTATAAAATGAAAAATGTGGGCAAAATACAATAGGCCCTCGGCCGCAGCGTTTGAAAGGTTATATGATATGTTATATGATAACTCGCTATCCACATTGTACAAACTTAAAAAAAAATTGTTCAGTAAAGCTTTGGTTTTTTTTTAATCGGATTTTTCTAGTCTTCTAGTGGTCATTTATTTATATTCTATGATTTTCTTTTCTAATTAATGATAGATGCTAGAAAGAATGGACTTGCTTGAGACTTGTCATGCGGTCAGTGTCAGTCTTCCGCAAGCCCCTTTATTAAGTTAACAATAATACACCTTTACATTTATAATTACATTTATACACATACATACATAAAATATTATATACAGGATACTGCTGCAGATTTGCTTTAGTAGCCCAGTCATCATTTACCACATTATAAGTAAATATGTGTTGAATTACACTATACCGTTTTGCATTCGTATGCATTTATTAAACGTTTTAAGATTAGCTATTCTTTGTGTATCAGTCAGTCCGTTTATCCGCTTAGCAATTTGGTATGAAAACATTTGAAAAACAGAGCTGTCCTGTACTTTGAGATTATAAATGTACCTCTAGTCCTCAAGTTGATGTTGTGCACATCCGTTCTAAATGTATTTTTTTTTGTAGAGCTAGGTCATTTAGACTCAATAATTCGTTTATAGACAAAAAGTACGTGCAACTTCCTAGTCTGTTTCATGTCCCTCCATTTGTTACGTATATTAGGCGGTGCACACTGCTATTTTTTCAGATCTTCACTTAAAATTCTCGTCGAAGAGTGCAATAGTTTGAATCTGACCATTGCTTATTTAGTTGTTGGGTGTTGCTTAAGGTAAATTTGGTAAATGTGAGTAAGGTAAATTAAATTTTTATAAATTTTGTGTATTCTGTTTCCGAATACCTAGTTTGATATTGTAAACTAATCGAATTTTCTTTCGAAGTAAAAATCATGTAATATTAGTGTTTGTATCTTATCTTCATCGATTATAATTTCTAAGAAATTGTTTTATACATATCGTTAACAGAGTTAACATCATTGGGTATAGAACGTATAACTAATCTTTCTTTAACAAACTTTCTTAAAAACAACTACTTCACTGGCAAACACCTCGACTTACATTGAATTACATTAAGAACGGTTTTTTTGGTTCTACATAACCCTGTGATTTTCCCAAAAAATAACAATATTCTGATCAAATACAAAAAATAATTATCAATTAATTAATGAAATCAATTAATCAATTAATTATTATATATATATATATATATATATATATATATATATATATATATATATATATATATATATATATAATATTAATTAATTAATAATTATCAATTAATTAATAATAATTAATTTTTGTACTTGGTCAGGATATTGTAATTTTTTGGGAAAATCACAGAGTTATGTAGAACCCAAAAAAACTTTCTTAATGTAATTCAATGTCAGTGGAGGTGTTTGCCAGTGAAGTAGTTGTTTTTAAAAAAGTATGTTAAAGAAAGATTAGTTATACGTTTTATACGCAATGAGGTTAACTTTGTTAACGATATGTATAAAACAATTTCTTAGAAATTATAATCGATGAAGATAAGATACAAACACTAATGTTTAATTTGATCAAAAATCAAAATCTTCAAACTCAACAAAATATATTATAATAATATAATAATATAATAACTATATTTATATATATAATATATATATATATATATATATATATATATATATATATATATATATATATATATATTAATCATGTAATATTTAAATTTCTTTAAAAAAGTATTATTTTTATAAATCTTTTTCTTGTATATATAAAGTAAACAGGACAAGTATTAAAATTGGCATGAAAAGTAATTTATGGCTTTAATATAAAGTCACGTTTTAGGATTCCAATTCGAGCGGTTGAGCGGAGCGGACGTGTTTTGTGAAGCGAGTTTTACGGATTGAGTTTTTTATTTGTGACGCGTAAAAACGGCGCGCGATAAGGAAAAAAAAGGAAAGAAAAAGAAAAAATGAAAAAAAGTGAGAGTGAAAGCGACCGAGACGAGGATTATAAAAGGAAAAGAGAAAAGGGAAGAGAGTCAGAAGAAAGGTTGAACCCCTTTCAAAAAAGTAAAAAACTGGAAAGATCACCGGCTAAAAAGGAAATGGGTGAGGAAATGAAGATGCTGAAAAAAATTATGGAAGATATAGGGGAGATAAAGGAAGAGAATCGGAAGATGAGCCGGGAAATGGAATATTTGAAAAATATGATGCGTGAAAAGGAAGAAAAATGGGAAAGAGAAAAGACAGAACTAAATGAAAAAATTAAAAGACTGGAGGAGAAAATGGAAGAGAAGGAAAAAATAATGAGAAAAAAGAATATTGTTGTGACGGGACTGGACGAAGGGGAATGTGAGAACGAGAAGAATCTGGAAGAATGGATAAAGGCAGAATTAGAGGTAGAAGTGACGGTGAAAGAGATGTATAAAGTAAGTGGAGGGAAAATGCTAGTGGCGGAACTTGGGACCTGGGGTGAAAAGCGGAAAGTTATGGAAAATAAGAGGAAACTAAGAGAAAAAAGGGAAAAGAGAGTATACATAGACGACGATCTGACAAAGAAGGAAAGAGAAATACAGAAGGAATTAAGAGCGATAGCCAAAGAAGAGCGACAAAAAGGACGGTGGGCGAAAGTCGGTTATAAAAAGATATGGATAGACGGAAAAGGCTTTAAGTGGGATGATGAAAAGGGGGAGTTAAACACAACAAATTTTTGAATAAGAGCACAAGGAAAAGACGACAGGACAGAAAACGGAAAACGAACATGGAGAGGAATAAGGAAGAAACGGAGCAGTTAAGAATAGTATACTGGAACACAGCGGGGATAAAAAACAAAGACAGTGAGTTTTGGGAATATTTGGGAAAATTTGACGTAGTGGGATTGGTAGAAACGTGGGTGGAAGAGAAGGGGTGGGAAAAATTGGAAAAAATAATGCCGAAAGAGTTTAAGTGGAAGTGCCAATTTGCAGAGAGGGTAAGCAGGAAAGGGAGAGCTAAAGGGGGGATAATAATGGGAGTGAAAAAGGGTTTGGAAGAAGAAAACAGAACCGAAGCAAAAGAAGAAAGAGGCATTATGGAAAGAACGGTGAAAATTAGACAGAAAAAATGGAGAATTATAACAATATACAGCAGAAGTATGAAAGAAACGAAGAGAATGATAGAAGAGCGAGTAAAACAGCAAGACGAGGGAACTCTGGTGATTGGGGGGGACTTTAACGCAAGAATTGGAGGAAAGGGAATACGGCTAGAAGAAGATCAAACAACAATAGAAAGAAGACCAACAAAAGACGCAACAGAAAACGCCGAAGGGAGACTACTGATTAGTCTAGTAGAAGAAAGAGGGTGGGACATACTTAATGGAAACAGTATAGGAGATGAGAAAGGAGAGTACACATATATTGGACCAAGAGGGGAGACAGTTATTGACTATGTTATGGTGAATGAAGAAGCATGGGATGAAATAGAACAATTCAAGGTGGGAGAAAGAATCGAGTCGGATCATATGCCATTGGAAGTGAAGACAAAAGGAAGAGAGAAAAATAGAAGAAGTGAGAAGGATGTTAGAAGAAAAATTGTCAAGAATATCTGGACGGAAGAAGCAATAGAAAATTATAGAACAAGACTTAGGGAGGCTAGATACGAAGAGGAAGGGATAAACGAAAAAGTGAAAGAACTGGGTGATCACGTAAAAAATGCAACAGAAAAAAAAGTGATAGAGACAAGAGTGAAGGTGGGGTCTTGGAAAAACGAGTGGTGGGATAAAGAATGCAGGGAAGGGAAGCAAGCAGTAAGAAAGAAATTAAGAAATTGGAAAAGAGGAACAGCAAGTAATGAGGATTACAAGAGAGCACGCAAGAGGTACAAATTAGTATGCAAGGAGAAGAAGCAAAAGAAATGGATGGAAGAAGAACTAAAGATGAAAGGCATAAAGACGGAAGAAGAGGTATGGAAATACATAAATAGGGAAAGAAAGAAAAAAGTAGAAAGAGTGAGTAATAGAATTACTATGGAGGAATGGAGAAAGTACTTCAGTCAGCTGCTGGGTGGTGATGAAATCAGACAGGAAAAGAAAAAGAGTCAACACAGGGTGGGAGAAATAGAAGAGATAACAAGAGAAGAATTAGAACAACAACTGAGTAAACTGAAAAAGAAAAAGGCACCGGGGAGGGACGGTATACAGAATGAATCGTGGATATATGGAACTGAAAGGGAAGCTGACAGGCTGTTGGAGATAATGAATGGAGTGTGGAAGGGAGAGGGCTTCCCACAGGAGTGGAAAGAGGGGATAATATGCCCCATATATAAGAAAGGAGAAAGGGAAACAGCAAGCAATTACAGGGGGATCACGATGCTCAATACGGCATATAAGATATATGCAATGATTGTAGAAGAGAGATTGACGAAGGAATTGAAGGAGCGAGGTGTGATACCAGACGGACAGGCGGGATTTAGGAAAGGGAGAGGGACCATGGATAATGTATACATCTTGAATCACATAGTAGGGAATGAGATAAAAAAGAAGGGCGGCAAGGTGTATGCATTATTTGTGGACCTGAAGGCGGCCTTTGATAATGTAGCAAGAGAGGCACTGTGGGAATGCCTGAGAAAGAAAAGGATAAAGGAGCATCTGATATCAAAATTAGAAGAGATTTATGAAGAAACAATAAGTAGAGTGAGAGTTGGTGAAAGGGTGAGCGAAGGTTTTAATACGCATAAGGGAGTGAGACAAGGCTGCCCACTAAGCCCCAGCCTGTTTGCAGCATTTATTGGAGACATAGAGGAGATGTTCAGCAAGGCGCAGACGGGTGGGTTTGTGGTGGGCAAAGAAAAAGTGTGGTCCCTAGCCTACGCGGACGATTTGGTGGTGCTAGCGAGAGACGAGAAAGGGATGAAAGAAATGATAAGAAACATGGAGAAATATATGAGGAGGAAAAATCTGACAGTGAATGTGGAAAAGTCCAAGATGATGGTGTTTAGAAAAGGGGGTGGCAGGAGAAGAGTAATTGAGTGGAGATGGGAGAAGGAGAAAATTGAAGAAGTAAAAGAATTTAAATACCTAGGGTACGTGTTTAATGAGAGAAATACTGAAACAGCACACATGAGAGAGTTAGTAAAGAAAGCCAATAAAATACTAGGAGTGGTATGGGGAATAGGAGAGAGAAAATTTGGGCACGACTATAGAAGGAGAGTGATGATGTTTGATAGCCTAGTGAAAAGTGTGATGATGTATGGAGCGGAAATATGGGGATGGAGAGAGCAAGAAGGACTGGAAAGGGTGCAAGAAAATATTTGAAATGGGTGCTAGGACTAGGTAGAGAGACCCCGGGCTATATAGTGATGGAGGAAACAAAGAGAGATGGAATAAGAATAGAAGCAGGAAAGAGAGCAATAAGTTTTGAGGAGAGAGTGATAGAGAGAGGAGAGTGCAGAATTCTGCAAGAGTGCCTCAAAGAAAAAAGAAAAGAAATAGGAAAGGGGGTGTGGAAAGAGAGGGAAGCATATCTAGAAAGAAACGGGTATGCAGGAGCGGAGATAGAAAGAATGAGAGAGAGAGGTAGAGTAATGACAGAGGAATTGGTCCAGAGAGATAGAGATGTGCAAAGGCAAGAAAGGAGAGCAAGAATTAGGGAGTCTAGGTACAATGGGAAATATGAAAAAATAATAACGGAAGAACTGCCAAAGTACCTAGGAAGAGAAAGTAGAAAAGAGAGAGTGACAATAGCAAGATTCAGATGTGGAAATGAAGAGAGAGATAATAAATTTTGGATGGAGGATAGGAATAGAGTATGCAGGATGTGTGGAGAAAACAAGGAGACAATAGAACACCTGCTGAACGAATGTTCAGAAATGAGAGAAAGGGACGAGTGTAGAGAAGAGATTTTAAATGAGGATGGAAGAGGGATAGATTGGATGAAGAAAGTGGAGGAGAGAAGAAGAGCAATATGTGGGGCGGGAAGCTGGTAATCGTTTTAGGGATTGGAATTTAATGGCTTTCTTTTTTTTTTTTTGTTTTTAGTTTGATTAGTATGATTCTTTTTTTTTTTTTTTCTTTCTCTCTTTTTTTAATTTATATTATGCACAATATTTGTATATTAATTATATATGTACTGGATTTTGATGATGTAAAATTTTGGAACCAATTTATAAACCCGTAAGGGTAATAAATATACATAATACATATAAAGTCACGTTTATAACATGAATAATCAAGTCATTCAGTTCATATTGTCAGAATAATCAGTTCATATTATTTTAACCCTTTGGGTACATTTGACGGCTGAGGCTCGTCACGCATATGTTTCACTTGACGTGCATTCTCTCAATTAATACGTACCCAAAGATTTAGTTAATTTCTGTATTACAATCCTATTATTATTATTATTTTTATTGTTAATTTGTATTTGAAAATTTAACCCGTGCGGAGATTTGCCAATTACCTCTATCGGGCGCGACCCCATTGGAATTGGGGAACGATCCTTATTTTGTCGAGTCTTGACTAGGAGGGTAGTGGAAAAATAAAATATCGAGCGTGAAACAAAAATTGGACTGGTTCTCTTAGTTGGGGTTTTTGAGGTTAGGCTAGCGAATTGCCTCAAGTAAAAAGCTTAGAACATATACTTATGGAACAGGAATACAAATCATAAAATTGTGTCCAAGAAGTGAGATGCAAAGTCTCATTCTATTTCTTTGGGTCGAAATGCTCATGCGCGGCCTACAAGTATTTTTCGATGTTGTTTACAGTCGCCATCTTGTTAGATGCATGTTATTAATCCAGTTTATTAAGAGTTTATTACTTCTTATTAAAATATATTAAAGAAAAAATCAAAAAAGTGTTTATTTTTAAAAGAAAAATATTTAAGTTTACATAAAAAATAAGAGATTTATCAAAAGATAATACGTTTTTTTTATTAGTATATGTACTAGTATTGTACGATTTAATAACAATACAACTTGGCACTGTAACAAGAAAACTACTACTGTTATTTTATTTAATATTACATTACAACTTTATTTATTACAAATTTTGTTAATATATATTACAACTTTTACAAAATAAAAATAAATCTACTGTAAAATTAATTAATATAGTCGGAACACAACCTGAATATATAAATATATTCAACCTTTCTGGAGCTCTATAACACTAATGAGTCTTTTTAGGACTACCAAAAACAAATCTCATGTGAAATATGTCAGTTATTTTATAGCTTTCATTCCACCTTCGTGGCACTCAACAAAATCCAGAAAAATAACATTGTTTGTTAAGATCATGTATCAACAAGGTATCGGAATGACATGATCTTAAAAAACAATGTAATTTTTCTGGTTTTTGTTAGAGTGTTACGAAGGTGGCCTGAAAGCTAAAAAATAACTGACATATTTCACATGGGATTTGTTTTGGTAGTCCTAAAAAGACTCATTAGTGTTATAGAGCTCCGGAAAGGTTGAATATATTTATATATTCAGGCTGCGTTCCGACTTTATTAATTAATTTTACAGTAGATTTATTTTTATTTTGTAAAAGTTGTAATATATATTAACTAAATTTGTAATAAATAAAGTTGTAATGTAATATTAAATAAAATAAGGGTAGTAGTTTTCTTGTTACAGTGTCAAGTTGTATTTAAATCGTACTATACTAGTACAAATACTAATAAAATACTTATTATCTTTTGATTAATCTCTTATTTTTTATGTAAACTTAAATATTTTTCTTTTAAAAAATAAACACTTAACTTTTTTTAATTTTTCTTTAATATATTTTTAACAGATACAAATTATAGAACTAAATAATACACCACCTAAAAAATAAAAAGCACCTAATGTTATAAAAATTGTATAAGTAACAATAAAAATATTTAAAAATGAAAGTTCAACCATATTTATGGTTAAAATTAAAGTTAGAAAATAAATGTTTATTTCATATGGAGCATGCGCATAGCGAACAAAAGAAATGTTATATCTTTCCTTTCCGCACAGATGTTGGACACAGTTTCGGTACACGTAAGTTATACGGTATTCCTATTCCATTAGTATAAGTTCTGTGGTAAAAAGTAAACAATGCTCAAAGTGCCACGCATGAGCCACGGAATAAGACGGACTCAAATACGACGACACACGCGAGAAAACGGACAAAGACATGGAAAAAGCGAGATACATTACGCATAGGGACATGGAATATCAAGTCAAAATCAAAATATATTTATTTCATTATCTAAGCACAACTATGTTCTAAATGAAATATGTCTCCAAGAGTAGAAAATATACATTTATAAATTTGTATACACGTAAGCATACAATATATTACATACATATACCCATACAAACACACAGGCATACATACACATACACAAGCGCACGCACACATAAATAAATAAATAAATAAAATACATGCATGCACACATACTTAACATATGAGCCTACGCGCACAGTTCTAAGCGTATATACAGTATACACAACTGACTTTATATTAAATTAGAAATTTTATTATTAGTGAATATCACGATTTCTTTACATTACTGTTGAATTCCTCCATATCGTATGGCTCCAATGCAATTAATAGTTTGTACAGATCCTTTTTTAGGTGATTAAAGTTTCCTAATTGTTTAATATTCCTTAGTAGCTCGTTATTAATTTTCATATTGCAATATGGGGGATTTTTTTTCATCGTCAGGTGATGCTTAGGTAATTGGTCTCTGGGTTGGCTTGTTAAAATTCGTGAATAGAGAACGATGTTTCACAATAAAGAGTATGTTCCCGTATATGCACGTGCCCGTTGTTGTTAAGGCAGTTCGAGCGAATCCCATGTTAAATATTTTAAGTTTAAGCTTTGAAACTTTTTATACATGAAGATCAATACTTTATTTATGCCTCTCAAAATTTTAAAGTGATCTTCCGTTTCGTTTATCCGGAAAAAAAATTCAAAAATGATGTTTTTTCGAATCTTATACACAGGCTCCGACAAGCTTCCGTCGCGTCTTATTTATTTTTTTCGATATTAATTTCCCAACTTTAAGGAATAAAAAACTATATAAAATAAACTTATATAATATTAAAACACGATAACATTAAAGCAATGTGATGTTCGCGATGTAATTATTTAAATAATTAAAGTTATTTTTTTTTGTTTTGAATCTTGTTTATCGATAGTAATTCACATGACAGATATTTTGGCAACGTCGCGGTAACAGCTGATTGTGAGAGAAAAGAAAAACATGGAAACATTTTGAACTTTTGAACGTCTGTGGAACTATTTGATAGAATACACTCCAGCTTTTTACATAGATTATCTATAATTTTTTGTCTTTTGGTAATTCGAGGTTTTCGGCCAACATCTTGTTCTAATAAAATTCGGATCCCTTTGCAAGTAGTCCACTCATAACACTGATGTTGCCAGATCTTTTTATGTCACCTTATAAGTCAAAAATAACGAAGTCATTTAATAACTTTATTTTATTAAATAAATAATAATGATCATTTTTTAAATTTGTTATGTGATTATAAATAGAAATATTAAATTTTAACAACTATTAGGATAATTGAAAATATAGAAAAATGCAAGCACTATTTTGACGCATTAGTTACGCTCGAACCTCCTTAAAATATTTGCTTTTTTAAGGTGGCCTCTGCAGGACTTTCGAAATTTAAAATTATTCAAAATCGGATGTTTCTAAAATGACTACCGTTTCCCCAGAACATAATGCCGAATTTTAAATAGGGGTGAAAATTAGCAAAGTACACCATCTTAATAGCTTCTGACGTCAAATATCTCTGAAGAAACCGAAATGCAAAAACTTCCTTGTTAAGATTCTTAGTGACAAGATTCGTATGCACTGTCCAGTCAAGAGATTGATCTATATGGATTCCGAGAAGTCTTACAGAATGTAACATTTCTATGTATTCGTTTCCAATACAATTCCTTGTGGGTATGTCGTGTCGTCCGCATAGTTAACCATAACATGCTCTGGGGTGATCGATATTTTGTATAATTTATAAATAAGGTGAATAGTAGAGGACCAATTGTACTTCCTTGAGGGATTTCTATATTAATAGTTCTCGCAGAGGAATAGACATACCCGTAGGGAGAGTTTGAAGCTTGGTTATATATTTCCTTTTGCATAGAAAAGACTGATGCCATATTTGTACAGTTTTTCTAATAGCAAGTTATGGTCAACTAGGTCATATGCCTTAGATAAATCCACTAGCATCACAAGTGGAATGTTTCTTTGTTCTAAGTTGCAAGTTATAGCGTTTATAAATTCATAGCATGCGGTTTCGATGCTCTTGCTTTTCACAAAACCATGTTGTTGATGGCTAACTAAATCATGTTTATTTACAAAGAATAATATTCTAGAGCACAGTATTTTATCAATAGTTTTAGAAAAGACAGACGCTATACTTATCGGTCTATAGTTGGCTAATTCACTTTTGTCTCCAGCCTTAATGAATTGGGATGATTATTGCTAATTTTAGTTTTTCTGCAAATGTACCCGCTATTAACGAGTTGTTTATTAGGTATGTATAGCATTGGATTCAAAATTGGTTGTAGGGCATTTTTTTAGCACTGAGGCATGGATTTTATCAATTCACTTTTACTGTTTTTAAGCTCATAACTATGTTAACAAGTTCTTCTTCACTCACTGGCATTAAAAAAATAGAGTTCTTATTTGTGGTGATGTTGTCTTCATAATCAGTATTTGATTGGGATTCTGCTAGTTGTTTTGCCTATTCACAAAGAAATTATTAATTTTTATTGCAGTGGTACCTGGGTCTTCACTATTATTAACAAATATATCCTTTTTCTTCTTGAGCTCTGTAAATTGTGTAACTATGTTCCACTTTACTTTTTGGTGGTTTGTTAAAGTTTGTTTGTTGAGTAAATTTTTCTTTCTTGTTGATTCTTAATAATTTCTTAAATTACCTACGTTGATTATTATACTGGTCTTTAAATAATGGATTGGAATGAGACATAATTTGTAAGAGATTTAAGTTGTTTTCACTGATTGTTAGCTGAAGATTTGTAAAGACTCGCTGAGTTGTTTGTTCTTTTCTTATTACCGGAAACTCTGGGAAAGGACACGTGAAAATATTTTTAGAACAAATACATGAAAAAATCCCATTACTCATTTATATCATAGGTGTCCACTTGAAATAATTCATCCCAAACCACATTCGTCATTAAATGTTTGTGATACTTCATATTTACTTCGTTAAATATTCTTACTTGTTTCAAATTGGATGATTCTGCGACCTTTTCGTCTTACATTGTTAGGAGTAGTGCTTAGTTGTCAAAGATGTGGAAGTCTCTTGTATTAATGTTGAATGGAACATTAATATTAACGAAGTAATTGTCTATGCATGATCCGGACAAAGGGTGTGTTACTGCCTTGAAATAATCTCTGCATTAAATGACTCTACTACAGACAAAAACTGCTGGCTACTATGCAGCTTTTTGATATTAATATTAAAGTCGCCAGCTATAATAAACTTATTATACTCACAAGCTAATAACATTAGGAGTTCATGTAGTTTTGTGAAGAAATTAAAAAAATATTTTACTCTGTAATGTAATAATTATTTTACTTTGTTGTTTATTGAATGTTGTAGTTGTTTCAATAGCAGAACATTCAAAAACATTTTTTTTGCTATTCTGGCTAAATCTTGATTTGGTCTCCATACAGTTCCTTGTTTGCAATATATAACCGATTCTTCATGTGCAAGCTTCTTCACTACAGAAATATGAGGCCAGATTAAGATCCTTTATTTTGAGTGTCTCTAGTTGTTCAGAGTACTTCGAGTATTCCGTTAGTACGAGGAAACTACATTGAGGAAATTTCTCGAGCATGAACTCAATTCTGTCGATAGAATTCCCAATTGATAGGGTTCCTGATTTATCAAAATAACTTTATTGTTGATAACTTTTGGCGCTTGTTGGATCCATAAGCGTTTGATTGGGCCTTTTTTGGCACGTTGGCTAGTCTTACTAAAAAACGGTTGTAATAGGTATTTCTTGGCCATGTCCCAGGTTTTTCAATGTTGTCGGCAACTTCTTTAAGTACCGTTGCCTTAAAGGATGAATATTCCTCAGGGTGCTTCGAGATAAGTTATGAGCATCTCATAAGAAATGAGCATGGAATTTGGAGGATACGAATGAACCATGAACTAAGCAAGTTAATAAACGAAGCGGACATAGTGAGATATGTAAAAGTCAAAGAATAGCATGGCTGGGACACCTGTACAGAATGCATGACGACAGACCAGCCAAGAAAATGTACAACTGACGGCCAGTAGGAAGAAGGAAAAGGGGCGGGCCAAGGAAAAGATGGATGGAAGACGTGGAGGAAAGTCTTAGAAACATGGGAGTAAGGGATTGGAGAGAGAAAGCCGGTGAAAGGACAGAATGGAAGAAGATTGTTGTATAGGCAAAAACCCACCGCGGGTTATAAAGCCAGCAGAAGAAGAAGCTTCGAGTTAAGTTTTGGTGCAGGTGATATTTGAAAAGTTTTTATTCTTTAAATATTGCGCTAACTTGTCTGTTGTTAGATTTGAATTCAACCGATACACAAGTAAATGGTGATATCGGTTTGTCGCCTTTATTAGGGTTGCGTCGTCTGTACCGTGAACAACCTATGATTTTCTTGTTGATCTTATTTTTTTGCGCTGAGTTTCCCAATTTCCACTGTTTTGATGGTTAATTCCTTCTGGATAAGCCGGAATAATTTCGGGTTCCGTACTGTTTGTGCTTTTTTGCGCTAGTACGTTTATCTGCAGTGTTGGATGTTCTTGCTGCCTTATCGCTTCGTTCGTTGAACTCACTTTTACTTTCACTAACCGTGTTATCGGCCCGTTATATTTGTTTTAAATTAGATTTAATTGACAGAATTGAATGTGATTTGGAACCTGAGGCGCTAATTAACTTTTCATTGGTTAATTTTTCTACTTGTAAAGTTAAATCGGAGATTAACATCTTCAGGGGTTCCACGTTTTTTCTTATTATACCTGATAAGAAAATTTCATATTCCGAACTTAATAAAAAGCCGTAATCACATCTAATTGATTTTCTGTAGGGGTATCATTGATCATAGATCTTAATACCACAGTTATATGCTAAATTGCAATTGTATAAAAAAAATGTATTGCTTCAAAGTTTAAGTATTGAATATTTGCAGGTACGTTCAATCTCGATGAACGCTCGCACACGACTGGGTCCTTCAATAATAAAGATCAAGAATTTCTGCTCGAGCTAGAACATCATAAAATTGACATATCCAGGAAACAAAAATCAAAGGTAATGGCCAGAAAACATATAACAACTTTGTTTTAGTGCACAGCGGGCTAGGAAAAGAGGAGCGAGCAAAAGCAGGAGTTGTACTACTACTCAAGTCAAAATGCAAAGATGCAATAAGTCCATAAACTCCCGAATACTACAAGTATCGATGACCACCAATGATACAAAAGTACACATTGTGGTAGTGTATGCACCTGAATCATGCAAGCCTATGCAAGGCGTACCGGAATCTACTACAGCGAGTAACAGACAAAATACTATTGGGGGATTTTAACTTACGTATTGGAAACAACACAATATAAGGAATGAAAAAGCGATTTAACGAGGATCTACTAATAGAACTGTGCATTCAACAGGAACTCCGCATCAATTACACATTCTTTCAACACAAAGCACAAAAAATAGCGTTTGCAAACACCAGGGGACAGCACTCCACGATAGATTATATATTCACCCAACACAGGTCTTATGGCTACCCAGCTTACTCATGGCCAAGATAAATATTACGACAATACTTAAAAAACACCTAATTAAGCTAACTAATGAATCAAAAATGAGAAAGTAAGAAGAAAGTAAGTGAAAAAATAAGAGCACAACCAGTGCAGAACGATCAAGATTTGAAACAAGACTGGTCAACACTAAAACAAAACATCAAGGAAGCGGCCAACGAGTACCTGGGGACGAGAACCACCAGATCAAAGAGAAACACAAATAACACGCTGTGGTTCAGCCAGAAAGTCAAAACTAAATACAAAGAGAAGAAAGCAGCATACCTTGAATATAAGAACAGAAAAAGCATTCCAAAACTTTAAGAACATAAGAAATGAAATGAAGAGCTTGGTAAGCAAAACCACGGAAGAATATTGTCAGCGCTTCACAAAATCAATGGATCGTGATTTCTATGAATTGTAGAAACAAATCTGGAGACCAATAAGGAGCTCAAGCAGAGAAAAAAATGAACTAACAGATAAGAACCCGACACCAGCAGAATCATGGCACTAATACCTCACAGAGCTGTACAAAGAAATGAGGAAACACAAACCACAGAACGCCGATGCACCGCAGATACGAGTGGAAGACGGAGCCATCATCAAAAGGATTGATCTCAGGGCAGCCCTAAAAAATCAAAAACCGGAGTGCGGGCTCAGACGGAATAAATAATGACTGAAATTACGACAGAATGACGGAATAGATAATAAACTTCTAAAGTATGGAGGCAACACCCTAGAACAGGAAATATCAATGCTATTCAGTAAAATACTGAGCGAAAGCAAAATCCCAGACGAGTAGAGAATAAGAACATCGATATTACTGTTTAAAAAGGGACATAAAACCGACCAGGCCAACTAAAGAGGCATCAACCTCTTAAGAAGTAGCTTGAAACTGCTGACAAAGATCATAACAGATGAGATCAATACATCGACACAATTAGCTGAAGAACAGCAAAGCTTTAGATCTGGAAGCTCCTGGAACGTTGCCGTATTCGCAATAAGACAGATAGTTGAAAAGTCGATAGAATACAACCGGCCCGCTTATATATGTTTTGTAGACGTAGAGAAAGTCTTTGATAGAATGCAGCTCGGGGATGTGATAGATATACTGCATAAAAATACTGGCTAAGACCCTACGACCTGAAAAAACTAATATAGGACATATATTCATCGAACTCGGCACTAGCCAGGGTTATTAACCAAACCACGGCGGCAATATCAGTAGAACAGGGCATAAGGCAAGGCGACTCCTTGAGCCCAACACAGTTTAATATAATGTTTGACGAAATCATAAAAAAACAGCCAAGGTATGGGTTACCAATGGGCACTAAAAACATTTAAATTATCTGCTACGCAGACTAAACTAAGAACTGCTACACACGTTTAATCATACAACCAACCAATTAAACATGGCCATATCAACACATAAAACGAAATGCATGAAAACATCAAAGGTCCCAATATGATGTAAATTAGAGATAGATGGTCATATCATTTAACAAGTGATGAAATTTAACTATGTAGGGGTCGAGATATCAGCTTTGGGGATATAGAAGCAGGCGTCAGGCTGCAAGCCATGAAAGCAGCAAGAATTGCTGGAAGCCTGAACGGTGTTATTTTAAAAAACAAATATCTAAACACTCACAGGAAATCACGCATTAACAAGACTGTAATCAGACCAATAGCCAGACCATAAACAGCAGAAACTCGCCCTGTGACAACAACATCACAAATAATACTGGAGAGCGTGGAAATGTCGGTGATACGAAAGATCAACAATAAAATCTTAATGGACAGGATGAGGATCACGGAGCTAAGGCAGACGTACAACCCATAAATGACTGGGCAGAACAACGAAATTTGTGTAATTAAATTTAGAAAAAAAAAACAGCCAAGGTAAGGGTTACCCAATGAGCACTAAAGACATTTCAACTATCTGCTACGCAGACTAACTAAAGACTGCTACACACGTTTAAACAGACAGCCAAACAATTAAACATGGGCATATCAACAAATAAAACGAAATGCATAACAACATCAAGGGTCCCAATACGATGTAAATTAGAGGTAGATGGTCAAATTTCAACAAGTCATCATTCAACAAGTAATGAAATTCAACTACGTAGGAGTCGAGATATCGGCTTTTGGGGATATTGAAACAGGCGCCAGGCAGCAAGCCATGAAAGCATCAAGAATTGTTGGATGCCTGAACGGGGTCATTTTTAAAAACAAATACCTAAACACTCACACGAAATCACGCATCTACAGGACTGTAATCAGACCAATAGCCAGACCATACACAGCAGAAACTTTCCCTGTGACAACAACAACACAAAGATTGCTGGCGAGCGTGGAAATGTCGGTGATACGAAATATCAACAATAAAACCTCAATGCAACCCATAAACGACTGGGTAGAAGAACGAAAGAGATGAGAGAGATGTGGCGCAGCCACGTGGACCGGATGGACAACACCAGGCTTGTCCGAATAGCGCGGGATAATTGGCACAGAGGGAAAAGAAGCCCAAGGAGGCCCAGAAAACGGTGGAGTGACAATAGGCCCCACCTTGACCGACCATAGTGATGGATGAATAGGCAATAGGTAATGAGAGAAAGAAGAAGAAGAAAAGTTAAAAGTAGTAAGTAATTTATATTGCAGCTTATTTATAATTATATTTAAAATTTTGTAAGTTATAAAAGTAGGTACTCATAAAATCTTTTTTTATAAATATTAAAACTTTTGGACAAAAACATATCAAACACAATAGGCAAAAATATTTTTGACCTCCTGAATTGTAAAGCTAGCTTTGACATCCCGTATACGTCCAGCGAAACCAGATTTTTACACACAATATTGCAAACAAAGTACGGCTACGATGCGGTAAAGTGACCAGTAAATTTTAACCTTTCAGGGACACTTACTAAATAAATTAAGTATATGACAATCGAATCTAATGTAGAAAACGCTACTTTACACCATATTTGTCAAGATAATGTACAAAATTAGAGTGATTTTTTTAAATTTGACGTTGACGTTTGATTTATTGAATTTGACGTTTGGAAAAATGACATATTATGTACCTAATAAATTTGAATAAGTAAAAAAGTCAAATGTTGTGAGTACCAACATTCAAAATTTAAATAATTTCCAATATAGTAATTAATCTAAATCTATTTGTTTCTTAAATAATAATTGTCGGCCAAAAAATCTTATACAAATTTCGTGCGGAAATGATTTTACAATGCTCCAGCAAATGGAGAACTCGCCCTTCGGGCTCGTTCCCCAAGCGAGCTGTTGCATTGTAAAATCAATGTTTCCGCACTCTAATGTAAATAAATATTACAATGCTCCAGCAAATGGGGAACTCGCCCTTCGGGATCGTTCCCCAAACGAGCCGTTGCATTGTAAAATCAAGGTTTCCACACTCTAATGTAAATAACTATTTGTTAATTATATTTTAATTATTTACAAAAATAGTTTTAATCGACTAAATCTAATCGACTAAAATTTCAACTGAGATTTTATTTATTATAATTAATTAATCGGTTAATGAGTTTTGTTAATGATGTTGGTTTGCATGTAATAAATCTAAATAATTATCAAAAGCACAGTTTTAATAAAATATTTTGCGGCGGTTTATACAATTTTATTCGATCTTTGTTATTCAGGTTTTGAACATTTTACTTTAAATGTAGAAAATAAAGTTTTTTACTCGTTTAAAGTCAATGACTCATTTGTTTGGAAAGCGTTTGTGTTATTTAGGTAACAATACTTTGATGTTGAATATTTTTGCGAATTTAGCCCTAACTAGACATGCAAAATAAGTTAGATAATGCTGTTGAATAATTGATTTGTTTGTATAACAAATTATTTTTGTTTTATTTCGTTCAGAGTTAGCAAAATAGAATATTCCGAGGACATTTTTTGCTCTAAATGATTAAAAATTACACGCAATTAAATTAATAATAGGTTAAAAATAATAATTGATAACTAATTAAATGGTGTTTACATTATTGTTACCTTGAGAGTTTCCATTTTCCCTCGTTAGGGTTTTCATATTCTCATTTGTATATTTTTGGATGTTTACGTCAAATTGTAATTTGTATAATTAAATTTGAATTTCAACCCTTTCAATATAAGAAAATATTTTTTGCTCCCATTATTTTGGTAATATTAATTTTAGAATTAAGTAATATTAGAGTGAGTTAAATTAAACTGCCAACCTAGAGAAACATTAAGTTGAATTATGTTCTAATATAAATAACGATGTGTGAAATGTATATTAATTTAAGATCATGTTTTGCCACTTATTTCCTTATAACTGTACACATTTTTTATAAGCATAATTTTGCCTGCAGTAACACAATTTATATTTGATTATAATCAACTTCTACATGGTTTACAATCAATTATTAATTTTCTTGAACATTTTTTTTCAAGTTCATGTGTATAGGAGACTACGTAGAATAGTTATTTTATGTGTTGAAGATCAGGCCAGAAATACCTGTTCAATAATTAAATCTATCACTTTGCATAAAACATTTAGTAGAACCTTATATTAGAACTCCCGAATCTATAGTATGTAGCCGAATGAGAAACAACATATAATATTTAGATTAGCCCAGCTCCAAATACAGTAATTAAGAGTTAATTACGACCACATTTTTAAACATTTTTTTGTACATTTTGTACTGATGATTTTTTAGACATGCATATATATATATATATATATATATATATATATATATATATATATATATATATATTGCAGGAGTTAATAGAAATTAAAAAGGAGTTCACGACGGTAGACAGGAAGTTGGAGGAAATGAGACGGGAAAACAAAAGATTGGAGGAAAAATTGGAAAGGGTGGTGAAGAGACAAAAGGAGGAGGAAGAAGTAGAAAAGGACTGGAGAAAGGAATTGTTAGCAGAGTTGAGGTCAATAAGAGATGAGAATATGGAAATAAAGAATAAGTTATCGAAACTGGAGGAGGAAGCGGAGGCAGTCAAGGAGGAGAAGCGAAGAACCGAGAGTAAGTGGGAGGAGGAACGTCAGGCAATGAGAGAGGAGCTGGCTAAACTAAAAGACACGGAAGAGAGGAGACTAAGGAGGGAATTAAGAAATAACATTGTTATTTATGGAATTGAAGGAGAAGATTGGCGGGAAAAGGCAAAGAACATATTTCGGGAAAAGCTAGGTTTAAACGAAGGTTTCGGGAGTGCATACAGGCTTGGCTCGAATAGGGATAATAGAGAAAGTAAAGGCCCGATTATGTTAAAATTAGAAAGTTGGGAGGTAAAAAAGGACATAATGAGAAACAAACGCAAGCTTAGAGGTACAAACGTATTCATTCAAGATGATTTCACCCCTAAGGAACAAGGAATCCAGAAAGAACTGTTAAGGAAGGCAAAGGTACTCAAGGAAAGGGGCCACCAGATTAAAGTAGGATACCAAAGAATGGAAATAGATGGGAATTGGGTACCATGGGACAAGGTAGCAAAAAACGAATAAACGACCAAAGAAAGAGGGGACAGTTACACAACGACGGAACGGAAAAGGAAAATGTAAAACTAATGTTTTGGAATGTAGCAGGGCTCAGGAAGAAATTGGATAAGGTGGACGGGTCTTTTATAGAATTCTTGAGGAAATTCGAAATAGTTGGCTTAGTGGAGACCTGGGTTCAAGAGAGGGAATGGGAAGCCTGTAAAGAGAGACTCCCCAAGGAGTACAATTGGAGGATACAACCGGCACGGAGAGAGAGTAACTACGGAAGGGCAAAGGGGGGAATAATAACAGGGGTCAGAACAGGCATCAAGGAATCGGAGAGAATTCTAGAAGAGGTGGAGGGTCTAGTGTTTAGGGAGGTAGAACTGGAGGGGGAGTGGTGGCAGATAGCAACCGTTTATAATAATAAGGGACTGGAAAAAATTAAAGAGGGTATAAAGAGGAATTTAGAAGATATGGTAACGACAAACTTGCTACTAGGAGGTGATTGGAATGTTAGGATAGGAGAAGAGCAGGTCAATACGGTGGATAAGACGGGTGATGTGATAAGAAGGAATTCTAAAGACAAAATTAAAAATGCAGAGGGAAATGTTTGGTTGGCGTGGGTGTTAGAGAACCAATGGGATATTTTGAATGGGTGTATTGAGGGCGACTGGGAGGGAGAATTTACGTTTGTGGGTGCAATGGGTACCTCAGTTATTGACCTAATAATTACAAATGATGCGGCGAGACGGCAAATAAAACTGATGGAAATCGGAATAAGAAGTGAGTCGGATCATATGCCGGTAGTGGTGTCGTTGAAGCAGCCAAGGGAGAAAGGTGTTAAGGCGGAGAAATGGGTGGCCAGATGGGATAAGGAGGCGACAGAAGAATACAGAAGGAAATTAGAAGAGGTAGAGTGGAACGCCATAGAGGATATAGACATGATGGCAAAGAAAATGGAATCTGCACTTGTGAAAAAGAAAATCAAAGAAGCGTTTCCAGGCCGAGCATGGTACGACGGGGAAGTGCGGAACGCAAAGCAAAGGTTTCGAGCAGCTATGAGAGAATGGAGAAAGGGAGAAGGGCTCAAAATGCACGTGCTGGAAGCGAAAACAGAATTGCAAAAAATGGAGAAGAAGAAAAAGGAGCTTTGGGAGGAGAAGGAAAAGCAGCGGGTACGAGAAATCAAGACGGAAGCTGAGCTGTGGAAATACGTGAGAGAGAATAGGAAAAGGAAGGAAAGATTACCCAAGAGCATTGCGATAGAAGAATGGCAAAACCACTTCATGAGGATGCTAGGAGGGGTGGAGATGCGGTCAGAAAGAGATGATAGTTCAGGAGATCGACAGAGAAAGCAGGAAGAGCTCGACGAGGATATCACCGTGACAGAGGTGGAGGATGTTATTGATTCCCTAAAGCCAAGAAAAGCGGGAGGTTTGGATGGGCTCGGAAATGAAGCGTGGAAAGAAGCACCTGGAATCTGTAAGGAGAAGTTTACGGAGGAATTGAGAAGGATAGGGAGAGGAGAGAAAAGGATACCAGTCAGCTGGAAAGTGGGGATAATTCAACCAGTTTTTAAGAGTGGAACGAGGGACGCGCTAGAAAATTATAGAGGTATAACTTTGATGAACTCCTCATACAAAATATTTGCTAAAATCCTGGATTGTCGCTTGAGGAAGGAAATCAATGAAAGGAAGCTTTTGCCGGAAATACAAGCGGGGTTCAGAGAAGGAAGGAGCACGGTGGAACACCTGGTGACCTTGAGAGTCATCATAGACCAAGGAATAACAAAGGGATGCCTGTTTGCTCTTTTCATTGATTTGAAATCCGCATATGACTCGGTGAACAGAAGGAGACTTGACGAGTGTTTGGGCAAGCTAGGTATCTCAGAGAGTGTAAGAAGGAACATCAGGAATTTGTACGAGGAAACGGTCGGTAAGGTAGTAGCGAATGAATGGGAATCGGACTATTTTGAGGTGAGGAAGGGCCTGAGACAAGGCTGCCCTTTGAGTCCCACGCTTTTCAATCTGTATGTGGCGGATATGGAAAAGGTTCTACAGGCCGGGCAAGCTGGAGGAGTGGTGATTGGGAAAAAGAAGGTGTGGAGCTTGGCATATGCGGATGACATGGTGGTATTTGCAAAGTCGGCTAGTGAGATGAAGGACGTGATTGAAAGGCTCGGCAGGTATTTCGAAAAGAGGGATTTAAGGGTGAATGTTGGTAAAACAAAATGGATTCGGTTTAAAAGGGGTGGGCGATATAAGAAAGAAAGGTTTGAATGGCAGGGTACTGAAATAGAGGAAGTTAGTAAATTTAAGTATTTGGGGTATGTCTTTGGGACTGGATACAGTAATAAAGAACACATAGAGTATGTTACAAAGAAGGCATGGGTGGCGGCGGGTCGTATCTGGGAGGTTTGGAAAAGGAACTTTGATGGAAACTTTAGAGCAGCAGAGACCATATGGAAGGCATGTGTGCGAAGCGTGTTACTGTATGGATGCGAGGTCTGGGGAACGAAAGAGGAAGACAAGATCGAAAGGGTGCAGCTAAAGTTTTATAAGAAAGTGTTGAAACTTGATAGGTCGACGCCTGGTCACATTGTGCTTCAGGAAGTGAGTGCTTGTAAGGTGGCGGTAATAGCTGCGGAAAGAGTGATAAAGTTCGAGTATAGGGTGGATGGGTTAGGAGATGAAAGGATAATAAAGGAAATCTTTCGAGTAGTGAATAAAGAGGGGTTAAGTGGTAGAAGAGAGAGCGGTTGGGGATTTAATAAAAGGAAACTGTATGAGAGAGGCGGTTTATCATCCGAGGGGTTGGAAACGGAAAAAAGTGCGGGTGCTCAGTGGAAACGGATGCTAAAAGAGAGGTTATTAGAAGTGGACTTCCAAGAGCGCCAATCGAAAATAGAGGCTAGTAAATATCACCAAGGCTACAGACAGATACAAGTGCACGGCCGTGTTCCTGGTTATTTGAGGACAAGTAAAGGGTCGGACGACCAGTCAGTGTTGGCGAGATTTAGGTGTGGTAATGAAGAGCGTGGAAGGAGACATTGGATGAAGGAGGAAAGTAGAAGGTGTTTGGTGTGTGGGTTGAATGAAGATATGTGGAGTCATTGGTTGGAAGAATGCACGATGGCGGAGTGGAATGACCAGGAGAGAAGGCGAGGAAAGGATTGGAGGGAGTGTATGGACGAGAGCGGGAAGGGACTGTCGTTTTTACACAGAGTGAAAGCATGGAAAGAGCGGATGCGACGGCGTAGTTTTTTGAGTGTTGCGGTTTAATTTTTCTTTTTTTTTGTGAGCTTATGTCCGATGTACAGGTGTTGAAGTATAGGTTTATAGGGTGGTAAAATTTATTTTTTCTATTTAATGGGGTTTTAGTTTCACAACTTTTTTATTATTTTTTATTGTTTTATTTTGTATGTATATTTTGGATGGAAATTATTTTAATTATGCCAATAAAGGTTATTATTATTATTATTATTATATATATATATATATATATATATATATATATATATATATATATATATATATAATTTATCTTGTTCTTTGTTGATCTTAAATATTGATTGCCCTATTGTCTATATCTTATGCACAGTATAAATATTTTGTACAGTCTTGTTTCGTATTGTCAACATTCTATAAACTTGTAAGTCATATTTGGTCTTGTCTAATTTTGTCTGGTCTTTTCTTGCCAAATCATATCTGGTTGTCTAGTCTGATCTGTTATAGTCTTGTCTCTTCTATCTTATCCGTTCTTGTCTGTATTGTCTGGTATTATTTATAACAATGTGTTACGTTAAGTAGCGTTCTTTTTTTATTAATATCGATCGATTGCAAGCGGTCGGTAAAGAAGGGCTCGCGCAGACGCGCAGAACTTCTCAGAGTTTTTTTGTGCGACATGAGATCGGCACGATCAAAAAAGGAAAAATATTGTATTATACTAAAGAAAAAAAAAATTCTCATGTCAAAAAATGAATAAGGACCTTCATTGAAGAACCCCTATGCTTGCCACCTCTTCAGTGCCAAAACATTGGACCTTCGAGCCATTGAATCGAGAGTTTGCGCTGCCGCGCGTATGTTGTCTTGATTTATCTTCCCGCTTCGCGGCGGACAACCTAATCTAACCAAGGTAAAACCAACAGTCCTTGCCACTTTGTCCTACATTGGACCGAGAGTTCGCGCTGCCGCGCGTATGTTGTCTTGATTTATCTTCCCGCTTCGCGGCGGACAACCTAATCTAACCAAGGTAAAACCAACGGTCCTTGCCACTTTGTCCTATATTGGATCGAGAGTTCGCGCTGCCGCGCGTATGTTGTCTTGATTTATCTTCCCGCTTCGCGGCGGGCAACCTAATCGAACCAGGGTTAAACCACCAACGGGCCTTGACACTTTGTCCTATATTGAATCGAGTGTTCGCGCTGACGCGTTGAATGAATTCCTCGTCGTCACCTTAAATAATAATGCGTATCCAACGATTTACATGCCACTGAAGGTTTTATTTCAATTTCCGTTAGAAAAACCCACCAATGCGCATAATGCGCACGGTGGGTTGCCTATACATGCCATCTCATGCCAAGTCATGTTTTAAAGCACATTTTAACCCAAGTTATCTGTTCGTTGGAGTGTACTACATCTAACTATAGTAACACGTGTGACATGCTTGAAGCTAGGTATCAAAATAATAGGTTATTAATACACAACCATGTGAAGGCCTTGTTTGCGGCAATGTCCAGCACATACCAGAACGTTAGTAGATTGCGTTTTACGTAATCTGAGAGCACTAAATTCTCTTAAAGAACCGCAATCTTCACTCGAGGATATGCTTATTATTTATTTAGTTGTCAGTAAACTTGATTCTGCTACTGAACGCGAGTGGGAGAACTACCGAAACGCGTTTATCTCTGATTCGAACAATACCTCTAAACTTTTAAAATTGGAAGACTTATTAAAGTTTTTAAACAATAGGTCTGACATGTTGGACTTGATTAATTCAGGTAATATTAAAGATAATCAGTCACATTCACGAAGTAAACATGAGGGTAAACAGTCAGCTGATCATAATAAACAGTCCCATTCTCAAACTACACTTATTGTTAGTTATGCGAGTGCGAATAATAATAATAATGTCTCATCAGGTAGCAAAGGTAAAACAAACAAACATAACTTGACATGCCCATTATGTAGTGGTAAACATGCATTATATTCATGTGTTAAGTTTTTAAATATTTTGGTACAAGAAAGATTAAATTTTTTACAGTCAAAAAACGTTTGTCAAAATTGTTTACGTACAAACACTCACACAATTGAAAATTGTAGTTTCGTGTTTTTTTTTAGATCCTTGTAAATTATGTCAACAAAAACATAATGCGTTAATTCATGTTGACAATAATAGTGTTATTCTTAACACGTCACCACAATGTTCCGCTATCAATAATACGTTGGTAACAGTCTTCTGTACTAAATCGTGTTACTAAAACAGCTGACAATATTGATAGTCGTGGTTGTAACGCGTTTATAGATAACGCTAAATCGTTACAGACTGTCTTGCTGTCTACCGCGTAAGTTGAGATTGCTGATATTGATAACAATTATCACACAGTTTGCGCTCTGCTTGACAGCGGCAGTCAAAATTACTTTATAGCTGATACACTATGTAAACTTTCGAAAATACCTACCATACAGTCCACTATACGTGTTTGTGGCTTTGGGCAAACCGTCGGGCAAACTCAGTCCAGTCACAAGTGCGATATTAATATTCGTTCTAAGGTATATTACCTTAAAACAACCTTACATTGTTTAGTGTTGCCCAGTATCATTTCGAAGTTGCCTTCGACACACGTTAATAGTGATGCTATTAGTATACCTAGCAATATTTTGCTTGCAGATCCCACATTTTATGTACCGAGTGATATAGATTTATTAATAGGCGCGGATGCCTTTTGGGATTTGCTAAAAGAAAATAAAATAAAACTTCACACCGGTCCGTACTTACAAGATTCGATGGTAGGTTAGATTATATCCGCTCCAGTTTATAATAATAATCGTTTAGTAGCAGCTAGCATGGACATATGTTCAGTGTAATTTGAGGTTAGTTGATTCTCAATTACGTAAGTTCTGGGAAATCGAAGAAGTAGAGATCCCTCCCGTTATTACTGAGGAGGATCGCTTTTGTGAAAAGTTGTTACGCAAACTACGAAACGCGATCAGCACGGTAGGTTTTGTGTAGGAATACCATTTAAAGAATCACCTGATTGTTTGGGTGATTCACAAATTTCTGCTAAACAGCGTTTTTTATCTTTAGAGAGGAAATTAGATCGTTTGCCACAGCATAAAAAAATGTATTGTGAATTTATGCACGAGTGCGAGCAATTAGGTCACATGATGCGTTTCGAGGATTTTAATAGTTTAAATATATCGTGCAAGTAGCGTGACAACCAAATTACGTGTCGTTTTTGATGCAAGCGCGACAACTTCTAATAATAATTCGTTAAATGATATTCAATACGTGGGCCCTAGGTTACAAAATGATATCTTCTCAATATTGCTTCGTTTCCGGCAATATCAATATGTTGCTTGCGCGAGTTAAGGAAGCTGCCCAAGGCCAACACCAAGTCTGCACCTGCAAAAGTGCTGAAACTAACATTTCAGCTTATCTTTCATATATAAAGATATGCGGAGAGGAAAGACAATTCATTATTATAATTATAATCACTAGTTAAGTCAAAACTATTATATTTTAATTTTCATTTTATTTTGTTAGTATTAAGTGAGTTGTTCCTGAATAAATTTTTGAATCTTTTTTAAAAAAAACTTATTCGAGTGTTGCGAACCCAAAACTGGCGCAGTCGGTAGGATCTAGGCGAAACTCTGTATCAAACAATTGTTTTTGGGTATCAACACTTATGCCTAGCTGAAACAAGAAAATCCAGAAGATACGAAAACTTCCATCGAGGAAAAGTTGCAAGATCCAAAGGAAATACCGGATTCCACAACAACACTCAACACAAATGAACATCCGGAAGAAAGTCCAACATCGACTCTATTCTGGGACTCGTTAGATTAAGAAGACCTGGGAAAAGGACAACTTCTCCAGATCCTATAGGCATTAGATTAAGAACAACCAAGAAAGAAAAAACATGAGACTCATCGCAGTAATTTTAATGTAAGTGTTCATTCCTTTTTTTAAAATAATTTCCTAAACACTGAATTTCTCTAAGACAATTTATTCAAAATAATCAATCAAAAAATTAATCAAAATCAATTGATTCGTTTATAAGAATTAGTTTAGTTGATAATCCACAAAAAAAAAAACAAAAACAAAATGGCACTAAATGTACCACTATTACGTTACCAAGCCGATAACATCCCTCACTTTGACGGCAACCCAAGACAGTTGCACAGATTTATAAATTCATGCGAACATTTTCTACAAACTTTTCAAAATGTTCAAAACGCAAACGATCCATTAAACATTTGCTTGCTTGATACGGTCCTATGTAAATTAAGAGATCGTGCTGCCGATTTAATTGGCACCAGGACAGAACTAAATAGGTGGCATTAAAAAAAAATGCAATAAATCAGACCTTTTCAGATCAGAGAGGTACAGACTGTCTAATACAAGACCTGATATCCATGAAACCTCTAAAAAACGAAACCCCTATCCTATTTGGCATGAGGATACAGGACTCACGAAGTTTATTATTTTCTAAATTAAATTCTGTAATTGAAGACGAAGACGAAAGACAAATTAAAATTAACCATTACGACGACTTTGCTCTAAAAACTTTCATTCACGGCTTACCATATCAAACACAATTAGTAATCAGATTATGAAACCCCAATTCGATTGAACAAGCTTTAGCCTTTGTAACAGAAGAGGAAAATTTTAAATATGTTGGACATAATCCGAATTTACAGCAATCTACTAACAGACCGCAACCACTATTTAACCCCAATTATTCGAAACACAATTACCCAATACAAAATGTCCCAATGAAAAATATCAGACAAAATTATCCTCCAAAACCTCAACCAAATTATCAACCAAATTTTCAACCTAACTTTCAACAAAGATATCAACCAAATTTCCAATCCAATTACCAAAAAAGATACCAACCAAACTCTCAACCCAATTACCAACAAATATACCAACCAAATTCTCAACCCAATTTCCAACAAAGATACCAAACCAATTATCAACCAAGATCCACTAACATTCCTATTTCAAAACCGAACTTTCCACCATTTAATAATCAACCAAAACCATCTCCATTCAACCCAAGATCCAGTCACATGACTAAAAATTTCTCACCGATTAACTATAGACCTGAACCGATGGACACTAGCTCTGGAAACACCTCTAGACCTAGACAAACCTTTGCAATAGAAAATTTATATACACAAGAAATAAATCAAGACTATCAAGACTCTTATGACCAACAAAACAACCAAGACAATCAAGATAATTAAGACTCTTATGGCCAACAGAACCATCAAAACTACCAAGATTATCAAGACCATGACCAACAAGATTATCAAAACTCATATAATGCTAACGCAGAATATGATAACAATCATAAACTAAACTATCAACCAGAAGAAACCCCCCAACAACCAAATTTTCATATGACTTACCCAATTGTTAAACTGTTCAATTTCAATACCACCACGTACTCAAAAAATTGTAAAATTACCCGTTAAATTGAATAATGGATTAGGAATATTAAATTACACAGCTTTCTCGAATAATACAGAAATGCCTTAAGCCCTAGTAAACGTAGACAGCAATTTTGCAATTACTACCATAATAAATTCAAGCGAAAAATTAGCAAAAATAGATATAACTTCACTTTTTGAAATTAATGAAACCGTAAATTTTGTTAAAAAATGGAAACAGAAAAGAATTCTTCTTTTACTTCCTATGACAATACCCTAAAATCAAATTTAAAAAAAATTAAGACTAGAACACTGTAATTCAGAAGAACGAGAATCAATTAGAAAATTATGTTTAGAATTTCGTGATATATTTTATTGCGATCAAGTTCCATTGACATTCACAAACAAAATTCAACATAAGATCAATTTAAAAAATGAATCACCCATTTATACCAAGAGTTATAGATATCCTGAAATACATTGATCCGAAGTTAAAGAACAGATTTCTAAGATGCTAAACCAAGGGATTATTCAAAATTCCACCTCCCCGTGGTCCAGTCCAATTTGAATCATACCAAAAAAATTAGACGCTTAAAAAATTAGACCAAAAAAATTAGTAATAAACGTAAATGGCGCTTAGTAATCGACTACCGTAAATTAAACGAACAATAGACGACAAATACCCCCTTCCAAACATTACTGACATTCTTGATAAATTAGGCAAAAGTCAATATTTCACCACTAGATTTGGCCAACGAATTTCATAAAATTGAAATGCACCCAGACGATATACCCATAACTGGTTTTTCTACAGAAAACGGACATTATGAATTTCGTAGAATGCCATTCGGTTTAAAAAATGCACCTAGTACTTTCCAACGCGTAATGGACAGCATATTACGTGGACTTCAAAACGAAACTTGCTTAGTATACCTTGACGATATAGTAATTTTTAGTACATCATTACAAGAACATATTTCACGATTAAGAGACATTTTCATTAGACTTAGAGAATCAAATTTCAAAATACAAATGGACAAATCTGAATTTTTACGTAAAGAAGTGCAATATTTAGGACACGTGGTTACCCCTCAAGGAGTTAAACCTAACCCCGATAAAATTTTAGCTATCAAAAACTTCCCCTTACCAACAACACCAAAAGAAATTAAATCATTTTTAGGACTCGTAGGGTACTATAGACGTTTCATACCAAATTTTGCTAAAATTACTAAACCAATTACAACATGTTTAAAAAAGGATTCTAAAGTTAAACATACACCAGAATTTATTCAGTCATTTGAACATTGTAAACAACTATTAATTAATCCACCCATTTTACAATATCCCGACTTTGAAAAAGACTGTGTATTAACCACAGACGCTAGCAATTATGCTATAGGTACCGTATTGTCACAAGGCAATATTCCAAATGACAAACCAATTGCATACGCCTCACGAACTTTGAACGAAAGCGAATCTCGATATTCCACAATTGAAAACGAACAGTTAGCAATTGTGTGGGCATGTAAATATTTTCGTCCCTACCTTTTCGGTAGAAAATTCAAAATTTATACAGATCGTAGACCACTGACTTGGCTTTTTAACTTAAAAGAACCAAATAGTAATTTGATTAGATGGAGACTTAGACTTGAAGAATTCGATTATGACATAATATTCAAAAAAGGAAAACAAAATACAAACGCTGACGCACTATCACGAATAAATTTAAATGCAGTAGATACCGAAAGCACCTTTAACAATCCAGGTGAAATTAACCAAGACATTTTAGATTATTTACGACATCTATCTGAAAACCCTATCGAAGATACACAACCTTCAACTAGCGGTACGCAAGAAAACATAACAACTTCCCCTAAAATCAAAATTCTACAAGACATCCAAATTAGACCCCCACAAATCTAAAATGACGAATCATTCCATTCAACTGCACATTCCAACAGTAATAGTAATAATTTTAATAACGGAATACCCATTCTAGACGATATAATCAATAATAAATCAAATCAAATCATTATTTCAAAAAACCCTTATAACAACTTAGAAATTAAAACTGAAGACTTTGGCTATCATAAAATCCTTCTCGTTAAAATTCCCATTTCAAATAAAAATTTAATCCTTGAACTCTTAAAAAACTACACCTCCGAAAAAAAGACATTTTATTTATATTTTCATACAGACTCGATGTATTTAGATTTTAATGAAGTATATTTAGATCACTTCTATGAAAAAGGACTTAAATTAGTAAAATGTACAAAGATGGTAAATTCAATTTTAGACGAAGAAAAAAGAATTATGCTAATAAAACATCAACATGAAGGTAAATGTAATCATCGCGGAATAAACGAAACACTTGAGAAATTGAAAAGAAATTATTACTGGCCCTCTATGAAAACTGACGTAACAAACTATATAAATAATTGTAACGTGTCAAAAATCTAAGTACTTAAGAAAACCACCTTATGTCCCTATAGTATTAACCGAAACTGTAGGTAAACCCTTCCAATTTTTACACATCGATGTTTTTAAGTTTGACAACCAAAATTTCTTAACGATAATAGACGCTTTTTCTAAATTAGGACAAGCTATACCAATTCAAGGTAAGACAGCTATCGAAATTTGTAACGCATTGATTAATTACTTTTCTTATTACGGCCTTCCAGAAAAAATTACGATGGACAATGGTACAAAATTTAAAAACGAAATAGTTAAAGAACTTTTTAAACTACATAAAATTGAAATCCACTTTACCACCCCACTCCATCATGAATCCAATGCGCCTGTAGAAAGATTTCATTCTACCTTAATTGAACATCTAAGAATATTAAGACAAACTAATACCACAAATAATGTTGTAATACTAATGAAATATGCTATAATTGCATACAACAACTCTATACATTCTACAAATTTTACGCCATTAGAATTAACTCTCGGACAAACAAATACAAGTGACCCTTCTTGTTTAGTTGACTCTTTATTCTATTCTGACTATATAATGAATCACAAAGAAAAAATCAATCATGTTTATAAAAAAGTTAACGAACGACTCGAAACTATTGAAGAAAAAGTACTAGACAAACGTAATCTCAAAGGACCAGAACAATACCAATTTCAAATCGGACAAACTATTTATAAAATGAATAATAGACGTAATAAAAAAGAAAATACATTTTTAGGCCCTTACATACTGACTGAAATACTAGAAAACAATAAAGCTAAAATAAAAAATAAATCAAATAATTAAATAGAAATTATTCATATGAAAGAATTAAAAACTACCTTTATTACAGATCCTGTCCATGTTTCGCAACAGAAATAACACTACCCAAACTTTACGACCTAGATGATAACCCTGGACTATTACCACTAAAATTAGGAACTACACAAAACATTATCGACTATTGGTCATTTATACAGATCCTTGACAAGCATATGACAAATTCGAAAATTTAGAACTACGGTCAAAAATTTAACAATGTATAAAGAAGAATACCATAACTCATACAATGTTATTTCTAATATAGAAAATACAATAACCAATCAAATTAGACAAGTAAATCTCTTAATAAATATAAGAACTAAAAGAGGTATAATTAATGGATTAGGCTCAATAATTAAAATATTAACTGGCAACCTTGACCAAACTGATGCTGAAAAATATGATAAAGCTATCTCTACCATCTTAAATAACCAAGGAAAAATTAAAACGAATATTTAAGAACAAATCACTCTACTGCAATTAGCTACTAATAAATTTAATAATGAAACTCAAAAATTGGCATACAATCAAATAATATTAGAAACCCGTATTACGCAAATAGAACAAGAACTAAAAACAAAACATTCAAGTTATACAGAAATGTACGAGTTTATGTTATTACAGACAGTTCTCTTCCAAATTACATCACTACAACTAATTCAAGAAATATTTGAGAAATTGGAAACTTCAATTTCATTTTCAAAATCTAATGTGTTTCACAACACATTAATTGAACCTTTAGAATTATTACAAGTACTGAAACTTGTTAACGGTCAATTGAAAGAAAACAAATTGCCATTTGAACCTAAATTAGAAAATATATTATTATTCGGATAATAATCATTAATTGTAAATAGTAATAATCATAATTAATCCGATAGAATGAAAAGTAATGAAAATCAAAAGTTTCATTAGAGAAAGTCAAATAGTATTCATAATACAAATTCCAATTGTTGAACCCAATAGTTATAACCTTTACCGTCTATATCCATTGCCTACTCCAACAAATGGAAAATACAAAACCATTTTTCCACAAACAAAATACCTATCATTAAATGAACACTACTACATGCAGTTCAATGAAAAATGTAATGAAATAAACCCCGAAGAATTTATATGTCAAGAAATGGACCATCAAGAGATAACCGAAGAAGCTCCTTGTGAAATACAAATGCTAAAATTTGCTAAAAACATTTCAAGTTTTACCATTAATAACCATTTGTTGTTTTCAATTTTCTGTACTTTGGGGTTTTGGATCCTTATGGAAATCTGGTGACTTCCATAAGGATCCAAAACCCCAAAGCACAGAAAATTGAAAACAGCAAATGGTTATTAATCATCCCTAAAGAAATAGTGGCAGTGCAACAGTGCGGAAAAATTAAAGATATTTTCCCAATTAACGGAACATACATGTTAGAACTGAACCCATATTGTGAAATTAATATTGGAAGTATAAAAGTCAAATCTTATCAAAATTCAAAACCAAATTTTCGAGTTATTGAAATTCCTGGATTAAACTTTGAAAATCAACTTAAAATAAATAACCATAGAACTTGAATCTATAAATTTCTATATCAGCATGATCAGCGCGACATATTGTTAGATATTTGCAATAAAACGTCCGCTATTCTACAGAGCGGTTGTTTTCCCTTAAGGAAATGGACTTTTAATTTTGATATAATTTCAGTTCAGTAATGATGTAATTGTAAGAATTTCTGTATTGATGAATATTGTCAGTCTAAAACCCTGGGTGTCGGTTGGTCTAACAAGAGCGATTTACTTAGTTTTTCAACTAGTGTAGATAAGGGTTACAGTGATATGAAGATAACTAAACGATTAATTATGTCAGTCATTGCACAGGTTTACGACCCGCTAGGGTTATTGGCTCCAGTTATTACCACGGCTAAGGTTTTATTACAAAGGTTATGGGTTGCAAAAATAAGTTGGGATGACGAAGTCCTTAGTCATATCGCGTTTGTCTGGAATCATTTTATTCATTTTTATTCATTCGTTTTTACACATTTGTCAGAAATATTAGTGCCGCGTTATGCCATGTGTACTGATGCTGTAAATAAAGAATTACATATATTTTCGGACGCTTCTCAGTCGGCATACGGTGCATGCGCGTACATCCGCTCACACAGTAATATTGATGAGTCGCAGGTTACTATTCGATTATTATGTGCTAAGAGTAAAGTAGCACCAATTAAAGCGTTAAGTATTCCACGACTTGAACTGTGTGGAGCTTTGGTTGGATCTAAACCTTATAATAAAATCATAAATTCTCTTAGGCTGAAATTCGATAAGATCTATTTTTGGACTGACTAGTTAAAAACATTTGTTCAGAATAGGGTTGTGCAAATCAACGAATTAACAAGCAACACTACGTGGATGCATGTTAAAAGTAAGGAAAATCCTGCTGATACATTAGCAAGAAGTGTTTTCTTTGATTCGCTAAAAGGAGACAATAGTTTGTGGTGGTGTGGTCCGACCTTTCTTCGTGAACCGACTTCCAGTTGGTTGACAACCAATATTTATGAAACTGGGTTTATTCAGAGTCGCTGGAAATAAAATGTTCTGAAACTACAAACTTATTAAATGTCGAAACTGATATTATAATTGACTTCGAAAGGTTTTCTTGTTTTAATCGTTTCCTAAGAACTGTCGCGTATGTCTTACGGTACGTTTCTAACTAACGTGCATCGATCAAGGTCGCAAAACCGGTTCATTGGCCGGGAGCGAGATTAATAGTTCGGTAATTGTATTGACACGTTTAGTTCAATCACAATCATTCAGTAAGGAATATCAGAGCCTTAAAGAAAAGGTACATTTAAACGATAAGTATAGTAATAAAATGTTGGGTTTAAGCATATTTATTGATACGGATAATATAATTCGTGTTGGTAGCTGTACTTAGGCATACACTTAGCAATTCAAATTTTGATTACGATAAGAAACATCCAGTGTTGTTGTGTCGTAAACATCGTTTTACCTGGTTATTGTGTTCATACGAACACAAACGTTTACTTCACGCTGGACCTCGGCTTCTCGTGGCGACCATGTGTAATAGATGGTGGGTGCTGGGAGCACGTAATTTAGCAAAGCTAGTGGTTCATAATTGTGTAACCTGCACTCGCGTGAAGGGAAATACGTTACCTCCACACATGGGTGATCTCCCTGCCGAACGTTTTGAAGCTGGGTTTCCTTTCATGCGATGTGGTGTTGATTATGCAGGACCAATATCTATATTGAATCGCAAAGGGAAAGGTTTAGAATGAATTAAAGGAGATATATGTTTATTCGTTTGTTTTGCTACCAGAGCTGTACATTTAGAGTTAGTTGGGTCTTTGTCCACTCAGGACTATCTATTGGCATCCAAACTATTCATATCACGACGCGGTAAGCCGTGTCGCGTTTTTTCTGATAACGGTAAGAATTTCGTTGGTGTTGAAAGGGAACTTTTAAGCATTATTTGAACAATCAAACAATAAATTGAACGAAATAATAGATTTTGCTAGCAGTAAAATAAAATTTGGTTTCATCCGGCCTTATGCGCCTCACTTTGGTGGTTTATGGGAGGCAGGAGTGAAGTCGTGTAAATATCACTTGAGACGTGTAGTAGGTAATACCAGGCTAACTTACGAGTAGTTTTGTACGGTATTGACACAGGTTGAGGCCGTCCTAAACTCCCGACCTATGTCACCTATGTTCGCAGACCCAAATGATCACCTTCCACACACCTGCTCACTTTCTAATTGGCCGGCCGTTGACTGCGCCTGCTGGTGAAGACTTTACGACGACATCTACCCCTACCTGTCACTACTAGCGGCTGGAGCAGCTGCGACAACATTTTTGGGAGCGGTGGTCAAAGGAATATGTGTCCGAGTTGCAACGCCGGACGAAGTGGGCACACAATAAAGATGACATCGCTAAAGACAGTCTTGTAGTCATTAAAGAAGATAACCTACCACCATTCAAGTGGAGAATGGGTAGGATTATTAATTTGTTTCCAGGGAATGATGGCGTCTCGAGAATTGCTGAAATCCGAACATCAACAGGCACAATGAAGCGTGCTTCCTCCAAAATCTGCCCGCTATCGGTTTCAACAAACCAAGCCATCGTGACTCCTGTTTAGTTGGAAGACGGGTCTTCCAAGGCGGCCGGTATGTTATGTAAAGTAGCGTTCTTTTTTTATTAATATTGATCGATTGCAAGCGGTCGGTAAAGAAGGGCTCGCGCAGACGCGCAGACCTTCTCAGAGTTTTTTTGTGTGACATGAGATCGGCACGATCAAGAAAAGAAAAATATTGTATTATACTAAAGAAAAATAAAATTCTCATGGCAAAAAATTAATAAGGACCTTCATTGAAGAACCCCCCTGCTTGCCACCTGTTCAGTGCCAAAACACAATGATATACATGTTGGCAGACATAACATACTGGAAACTAATTCCTAATACATTTTCTATGCGAGTATAATTTTTAATTTAATATCGGGGTGATTCTAAATTTAGGTTGGGTTTGGTTAGGTTTTTAGTCTGTATTGTGATTCTAAATTTAGGTTAGGATAGGTTAGGTTTCTTGTCTGTATTGTCTGGTATTATTTATAACAATGATATTCATGTTGGCAGACATAACATACTGGAAACTAATTCTTAATACATTTTCTATGCGAGTATAATTTTAAATTTAATCTTGGGGTGATTCTAAATTTAGGTTACGGTTGGTTTCTAGTCTGTATTGTCTGGTATTATTTATAACAATAAGATGCATGCCGGCAGACATAACATACTTGAAACTAATGCCTAATACTTTTTCTATGCGAGTAAAATTTTAAATTTAATGTTCGGGTGATTCTAAGTTTAGGTGGTACATATGTGTACCATTAGGGCCAAAAGTTAAAACTTTTTCTAGCTTTTAAACTAATTTATTTTCTACCAAAAATTAATAGTTTCCAACAAAAAATAATACGTTTCACTAAACATTAATTCACATTAACTCACAATTATTTGTAGAGTAAATTAATATTTTACACTAAACCATTTCATTCGTGTCGTATAAACATGTCCTACTGTTCAAGGAGCAACGTGCAAGGAGTATAAAAAATGCCTACTATCAAATTTTTAGTGTAAAGTAATAAAATTTATGACGCCTCGTTAAATATTTATTACTTTCGTTACAATTTTGTAATTTCTTTCTTATTCTGTTCTTGTTGAAGGATGTGTATGTGCTTTCCATCCAAGTTTTTTTTAAATCTACGCTTAGTTCTTCATAGCATACATTACCGAAAGCTTCTTGACTGTCTATGAGGCATAAGTAGACAAATTTAAGTCATGTTCTCGTATATCCAATGTAACTCGGAATCCAACGCTACTCTTCTTTATTTCACATTTACTAAAACCCTCCTATAACGCGGAGCGAAAATTTGGACAGACCTCCTATAACGCGGTACTCTTATGACGTTTTTAATGGCGTTTTTTCGCAAAACTTAAACAGCTATCTTTATTTCTTATCAACCAATGTGGCTAGAGAGGTTGGCCCCAAAACACTCCGGCCTATTGACCTATTTCATTTTCCCGCATTGCTTCATTTATGCAAATAGGTCCAGCTCCTGTATTAGGTCTAGAAGTCTTTTCTTTTTAGTATTGGAGGGGAAATGCTTTATGCACAACAGACGTGTCTGGTAGTGTAGGAGTCGTAAGTAACCTGGCACCCACTAAAACCCCACCTTGCCTGATATGGCTGCCCGGTTCTGTTTTCTACATTATTTTCAGGTAGTCGCCGGCTGTTTCTTTGCTGTTCTTTCATGTCCTTTCTTTAACCCCTGCTTTTTCGTCTGTTTCTTTTTGTTTCATGACTTTTTCCATGAATGTATTCACTTCTTCCCAGTTTTCTTCTTTAGCAAACATTTTATGAACAAGGTTTTCGTTATTTATTTTTCCCAATATTATTATGAGCTCCGTTCTTTCTCTTTCGAAGAGTGGGCATTTAAACAATGTATGTTCTGCTGTGTCTGCTTCTCTGTCGTACATGCAGGTATTTTTTTGTCTTTTATTGATTCTCTTCAGGTATGCTATGAAGCAACCGTGTCTTGTGCAGAGTTGCGTCATGTAGTATGTTATATTTCCGTATTTTCTTGTGCTCCATGCTTTTAGGAACCGTATAAGAATTTTGGTCCATTGATCTTTGTCTTGGAGAGTATTCCAGCTAATTTGCCATGGTTCGAGGGTGTTTTCACGCTCCTCTTGCATTATCACTGTTTTGTGTGCTTTTATTTCTTGTGAAACTTGTGTATGGATCGCTGTGATTCGTTTTTCTAGCAGCGATCTTTATTTGATCTGGAGTTTTATTGGTATAACTACAGCACCTGCCGTTTCTGCCGATATCGTTATCTTTGCGCATACTACTCTTAAGAGGGTTCTTCTTTGGCACATTTTTAATTTTTATTTATATTTTATTTTTGTAGGCCTTTTTTCCATATAGTTGCCGCGAATAGTAGAAAGGATTGCGTTATTAGTCTCTGTACTCTTCTTTTCAAGTAGCATGGAGCAACTTGGAACAACTTGTCAGTCTGTCATTGCAACATGAATGACTGCGACATTGCGACATCGAAAATATAGTGAATAAAAGCCAAGTTAAAGTCTGTGACCGAGCAGGGAGCAACATAAGCTCCGAAACTATCTTTTACGAGAATGGAGACAGCAAACTGCCTGCACATACCAGACTAAATATGAAAAGCTGCCATCAGAGGTGCAATTCCCTTGGTGGTGAGTCCACAAAGAAAAGAAAATTGCTCAATACTTCGTTCAAGAGCACGGAACCAGACCCGATACGAAAAACCGAGAGCCCCATAGCATATACTCTCATAGAAGCAATGGAAACACTCCAATGAGTCCCTTCAATAAACTCACCGCTGATAACCAGACCACCAAAAGAGAAATCAGGGACTCTGTAGTTAAAATGAAAAAGAACATCGACACAATGAACAGAAGCTCCATCCAAGAATGGCTACAGACACATAAGTGGGAACAGGTAGAAATACCAAAGTACGACTAGGACGTACAAACGGATATACAAAACATACGACCCGCGAAAAAAGAACGTTGAGACGCAGACCTACAACGCAAGTACGCAAACTGATGAAAGCAGCCTAGAAACGACCGAAGAAAGAGACCTGAGGAAATTATGGAACGAGATAGAGATGGGAAATTCATATGAAGTTTTCAAACAAGTAGCCTCAAAAGACTGGCCCTCAGCAGCCTTTAGGAAAAGTAAAGGAAGGATTCGGCAACATGCTACTGGCGCCCCATGACTGGGATCTAGCATGGTTCCTGTCAGACGACAGCCACCCTGACTCAGGAGTGCCCACCACGCCATGCCAGGCATACTCGAGACCACTGCTGTTCTGAGCTCAAGAAAATAAACCGGCAATGTCTTATACCTCAAGTACTCAATCGACGAACCAACAGAGTCAGGAGAAATCAACAGCACGGTACGATACAAATTACTTTGGTTATAGATAGCAGCTATATATTACAAGTTCTTCTAGCTCGACCCATGCGAAACCGGGTCCACCTCCGTGTTTTAAGACCGCTAGGTCCTTGTTGCATATAAAGATTGCCGCATCATTTTCATCATGCGTGATCCAGCCGTTCTTCATGGTTTTTTTGTTTGGTTCACTGACTATGACAATGTCTATTGTTAGTTCGTGGACGGTAGCCCTTAACAGGTCATGGGCAGCCGGGCTGCGCATGGCATTTATTTGGTTTATATTAATTATTGCTCCGATTTGTCTCGTCTTGCTTCCGATAACTTGGTAACACGAGAAAAGTCGGATGGCGAACTTAACCCAGAAAAAATGTACGGCAGCCTTCAGAAACTCAAAAACCTTATGACGCTACAAGGCAGGACAAGACTTGCTTTTGCAAAGTCCATGGTCCCAGAATAGCCAACAATAAAAACACAAATCGAATTCACATTCGCCAAGACAGAGGTAGAAATACGAACCTACTCACCACCAGCACAGAAGAGAGACTGGCCAAATGAAAATACTGAGGAATGGATAGAAACTACAAGACGGAAAAACAAGAAAGAAAAGGAGGAAAAGTGGGAAAAAAGGCACACGGATGCAGTCCTCATAACATCAAATGTAAAATCATAAGCTGACCTGTTAAGGATGGTTAAGAACGAAGTCGATATAGAATCTGCAGGAGCTAGTATTACAGGAGTCGGGAAGACTAATAACGGGGAATTGCGTCTGAAAGTAGAAGAGGGTAAGGCTGAAGGTCTCAAACAGACTATTGAACAAAAACTGCCGGACGTCGAAATCCGTGCTAAAACTCAAAATACCATCGTTAACATCAGAGACCTAGACACCTAGACACCTAGTTACCACGTGCGAAGAAATAATTGCTGCAGTCATAAACACAATTGAGGTTAGGAAAAAACGAATAAACATTAAAAAAAGACCAGCGTATGGGGAGACCAAGGTGGCGACTGTATCGCTCCCATAGAAACAGGCTAAGGAACTTCTAGAGAAAAGCACATTAAAGGTTGGATGGGTTCAATGCAGGGTGAGGGAGAAAATCCAACTGGTGAGATGCTATAGATGTTGGCATCATGGACACCATGGTAGTACGTCCAACGGCCCAACCAGGCAGAAACTGTGCTATAACTGTGGTCAAGAAAGCCACAAATCAACTGAGTGCAAAAATTAAATGTTTTGTCCAGTCTGTAATATGAAGGGACACCGGGCAGGTTCAGGAACGTGCCAGGAATTTAAAAAAGCTCTAGCACAGGCGAAACGTGCTCAATGGCAAAAGAAACTATGACTAAGATCGTCTAAAACTGCACAAGTTATTACCAAGGATTGTGAGAAACAATCACACAGCCCCATCTGTGTCCAGGTTGGGCGCCGAGAAGAGAATGGAGCATTCCCAATACTCAAAAAACGTTATCGGAAGCAAGGCGAGACAAATCGGAGCAATAATTAATATAAACCAAATAAATGCCATGCTCAGCCCGGCTGCCCATGACCTGTTAAGGGCTACCGTCTACGAACTAACAATAGACATTGTCATAGTCAGTGAACCAAACAAAAAAACCATGAAGAACGGCTGGATCACGCATGATGAAAATGATGCGGCAATCTTTATATGCAACAAGGACCTAGCGGTCTTCCTCGGTCACACCGAGGTGGACCCGGTTTCGCATAGGTCGAGCTAGAAGAACTTGTAATATATAGCTGCTATCTATAACCAAACAGAAGCCCCCAGGAATTAGAGCTATTCCTATCCACCCTCGGTCAGGACAATCGGTGCCAAACCATGCGCCAACAATGCAAAATCCCCCTATTGGGGCTGTTCAGGTACAGATAAACGCGGAGAAATTTTCTTGGACTGGATCTCAGAACTCGATCTATATGTGAGTAACGTAGGAAACTCACCCACTTTTGAACGCAGGAGCAGCTCCTCCATACTTTACCTTACTCTTGCTACGCCCGACTTTGTGCATAAAATTCAAAACTGGCAGGTGCTAACGAGGGAAACACTAAGTGACTACAGGTACTTGTCATACCGTATGGACGTAGGTACAATAAAGCCATCTGCAAAAAAATGCATATATGCGAGGACAAATTCGCAAATAAGCTGGACAAGGAAATTCACAACACAAATGTCTAAACATAACCTGATGCTCTCTACTGTGTACTACAAAAAACTTGCAATGATATCCTTATGCCAAAAAAAGCCTTCGAAAAGAATACTGGTATACTGGAGCGCAAAAATTGCTGAAATGAGAAAGATCTGTTTTGCTAAAAGACGTGCATACCAACGGAAAGGGAAGAGAAATCCAAACCCAGACAGAAGCTACGTACAGAAATTCTTACGCCCCTGCAAAAAAGAACTTACGCACAGAAATCAACAGATCCAAAAGGGACACCTGGCGTCAACTCTGCGATAAAATAGGTGAAAACGTGTGGGCTGACGCATACACCATTGCTACACGAGAACTCAAAGTAAGATCTCCAAATCTGAAAATGACCATGGAAAAGGTGCGAGAAGTGGTGGAGGTTCTCTTCCCCAAGCACCAGAAACTACAGTGGGTTTTACCGAAAGTTAAAGACACTCCTGAATTTTCTATTGAGGAGCTGAACAGGGCCAGCCAACGTCTTCGAAATGGCAGAGCACCAGGATCCGACAAAATTCGTTCTAGAAGTCATGAACAATATAATAGCAGATTCCCGGATAGGTGGAAGATAGCAAGGTTGTTCCTCCTCCAGAAAGGTGAAAAGCCCATACACGAACCATCCTCTTACAAACCAATATGCTTGCTGGATGTCCTCGGGAAACTACTTGAACAACTGCTTGTAGCCAGAATTAAAGCGGAATTGGGCAAGGGTAGAGGTCTTTCCGATAGATAATATGGCTTCAGAGAGGGAAGGTCCACATAAAAAATGCTTTTAACTCTGCAGCCTGGGAAATAATTATGGAAGAGCTAACTAACAGAAAGTTTACCCCATACCTGTTGCGGCTGGTGCGCAGCTACCTTTCAAATAGGAGAATACAGGTGGAATCCGGCGATGAGGTCGTTGAATGCGAAGTATTATAATTCCTCAGGGGCCCTACCCTATGGAACATTGTATACAATGGCGTGTTAAGGCTCGTTTTCCCCGCGGGAGTGGAAATAGTAGGATTCGCCGATGACCTAGCTTTAGTTGCAACAGGGAAAACTGAAGAAGAACTAATGAGAAAGGCAAATATCGCCAGAAAGCAGGTTATTGAATGGCTAGAGCGGAAAAACCTTAAGCGAGCCCCTGAAAAAACAGAAGCTGTACTTCTCACGGGCAATAGGAAAATAGGACCTATAAAATTCAAAATTAAAAAAGTGGACATCACACCGAAACAAGAAGTCAAGTACCTAGGCATGACTATTGACCAGAAACTGTCTTTCAAAGCACACCTTAAGAAAACTATAGAAAAAGCCCTAAAAATTTAATCGGCCCTAGGAAAATTATTGCCTAACACCGGCGGTCCGAAAAGCAGTAGAAGAAGACTGCTGTGCTCTGTGGTTCACTCGGCCATTCTCTATGGAGCCCCGGTCCGGGCTAGAGCAATTGAAATGGGGTACATGAAACAGATGCTCGCCTCTGTACAGAGAAAAATGGCCATCAGCTGTGTTGGTGATTGCTGGCATCATCCCGATAGAGTGCAAAATCCACGAGATAGTCCAATTATATAAAACAAGGAACTGGGCAAATTGGACAGAAAGACAAAAAATTGGAAATAACCAAATACATGAACACTGGCAAAAGTCATGGAGTATGTCCAAAACAGGACATTGGACCAAACTATTGATCCCAAAACTTAAAACTTGGCTAACAGGGAACCACGGTGAGATAACTAACCATCTAACACAGGCCCTCAGCGGCCACGGATGCTTCAGGAAGTATCTCCATAGATTTGGCAGGGCAAGTGACGCAATGTGTATATACTGCGGCGACGTGGACAGTGCACTTCATACTGTGTTTGAATGCAGAAGGTGGATATCCGAGAGGGACAGATGGAAGGAGCAGACAGGCCTCATCCTAGAGGTGCAAACACTGGTAGACGCGATGCTGAGATCACTAGAGGACTGGACATACACGGAAACAATGATACGTGAAATCCTGATAACAAAAAGACCAAGACGAACGGACAAAAATCAACTACAAAAGGAATACCAAAACTATAGAGCCAATAATATATAGCCAGATTCCCGAACAACTAGGGCGGCAAAAAAACCGTCCGGGCTGCTCACCCTGAAGGAATGCGCAAGCGATAGCGGGGTGGCGTACTTTTTTAAGTCAAGTGGAAGTAGGGGTTTAGTGAGTGAGAGCCTCACACGCAGGCTGGTAGAGCTTCCCCCAAACCACATATAAAAAAAAGCTTGGACCAACAAGGTTTGGTAGTACTGCTTTTGTAGCTGTGTCCGCTTGATCTATTACATACTCTATATGTTTGCCGAAAGTGATTCCTTAATCTAGTACTACATCTAGATACTTGCATTGGTTCGTTGGTTTGATTTCATGGTCTCCAAATTGGACTTTTATTTCTCTTCGTTTCTTGTAGTGGTTCAAACGACTGCTGTGTTTTCTTCAGTTTTTTGTTTGTTTCCATCCATTTGCTTATGCATTTTATTGTGAGTACGTTCGCTTTTCTTATAATATCTGCGATTGTTTCACCTTTTATGCATGCGCATAAATCGTCTGCAAACGCATACAGTTCAATCTGGTCCGTCTGGGGCACGTCGAGTAAGTCGTCATATAAAATATTCCACAGGGTCTGGCCTAGCACCGATCCCTGTGGGACGTCGGTGCTTACCGTTTTGTAAGTCCCTTTTTTATTTCTATTTGTCTTTCTTTGAAATAGGACCTAATTGTATCCATTAAGTAGGAGTCAATTTCTCGGTTTATTAGTTTGTAGATATTTTCCACGAGGCGTTGTTGAATGCATTTCTGATATCGACAAAAATAGCAAGTTATGTTTTAACTTCTTTTTCGATGAACTGTTTTATACGTCTTATGGCGTTCATTGTGAAGCGTCCTTTTCGGAATCCGTATTGTTTTTCGATTGGTCCTCCTTTTTCCTCAAGGTTCTTTTTGAGTCTCTCGTTTATTACGGTTTCGAACAGCTTCCCGATTACATCTAGTAGACATATTGTCCTGTATTTTAGTTTGTCAGCCGCACTTTTCTTTGGGTTTCGTACGAGCACAAGTCTTTCAATGTGTCGCCAAAAATTCTGTCTTGTAGGCACTTGTTAGTTTCTGCATGATCTCATTTTTGAGTTGCTGTACTATAGTTTTATCCACTTACGGAGGAATTCCGTCCGGTCCAGTTGCTTTCTTTGTCTTTATGCGGTGTATTGCATAGTTCATCTCGTCTTCTGATATGTCTGTTATCTTCAGTGTTTTTGCTTTTTTTATCTTTGGTCTATTTTTTCTGCTGTCGTGATCAAGAGTTCTCCGAAAATCTTCTCTTTTTGGTTTTCAGAGTTGTCTTTGGTTAGGTAACGTGCATTTGTTGTCTAACTATCTTGTACGCGTCTCCAAATGTGTCATTGCCTAGGTTTTTGCATAGTTTCAGCCATTTGTTTCGTTTAGCACTTGTAATATTTCCCCTTAGTATTTTTTTTCAATTTTTTGTAGTGAGCTCTGTATATATCTCTTTTTAGGGTTTTTTGTCTTTGGAATTTTTGTCATGCAGCCTTTCAATTTTCTATTGCCTTGTGCTATTTCATGTGTCCACCAGTATGGCATTTTTATTTGTTCATCTGCCTTATAGAATTTGGCTGTTATGCGGTACGCCTTTTGCAGGCAATGTGTTAGAAATAGTGGATCTTTTTTGGCTTGTTTGGCCCCACTTACTTGCAAAACTTCCCAGCAGCTTTATGCCAGAAATTTTTTTCGCAAAAAATCTATATTGACAAACGTTTACTGAAATCATACGCAACTAAATTATTACAAGACCAATACGATCAGATCAGTGAACATACTTATTGCTCGATTGAATTTGTTAAAGTAAGTTATCATTTTTCAATAAATAATCGTACATTTCAGAGCACGTTAATGCATAATTGAACTTGACCTGTACTAAACTTTTAACAGTTTCAATTTTGAGACAATTTCTGTCATCAGTCCATCCAGTTACCAATTACACAATGAAAAAATTCGCTCAACCGCAGCATTCGACGTTGGGATGGCAAATATTGCGTATACCAATTTCTTCAAATTCAAAAACGATTCGTTTTGAAACAGAAAAGCCAATTTTTATGAACCGGTAAATCATGAAAACTTTCTTTTGAATTTTTCAGGATTGAAACTAAAAGGCTAGTTTCATCAAATAAAGAGTCTTTCAAAGAAATTTCTGACATTAGAAACTCTGCAGATTTTCGAATATCTTCATATTATATTGTTTGTAAGGATTTCAGCATTAGCCACTTACTAGAAGATCGGTAATTCTGAACCACTTTTGAATGTAATCAACGGCTGTTGAATAAAACGTCGAAAATTCTTTTCCTAGTCAATGAGCCGAATCAGAATCTTCAATTAATTGCAGCTTTGATGGAGTCATGGCAACAAAAAATTTCTTCTACATCCTTTCAGTGAGCTTTTGTGACAGAGCTTTTGCTGAAACAGCTGCAATGAGCTCTGTAGAAATCTAAAGTAGATTTCATTTCAACATCATCAATCATCAGAGAAAAAATTCTCCAGAACCTTTGTGATTTTACGCCACTCCATAACTGCAAAATTGGTTTGAACAATGGGAGAAGGCTTAACAATCGCTAGAATGTTTAGAATTGCTACAATGCGTTGGAAATTTAGCATATTCAGTTTCCAAAAATTCACAAAATTATTTTCAAAATGTTGTTTAATAGCTGAAATACCTGCGTGCGCAATGCTAATATCAGTCGAACAATATTCACAAAATTCAAAATTTTCGCCTTTTCTACTCTTCTTAATACCTGGGTAGTCAGTTGAGGACTGTTCACGATATACGCACTTTCGTTTTGACATCACCTGGAATAACGAATAAATATATAATAATAGCGGCAATCGCTACATTTATATGTACAAAGATTTGGAAACAATATTTTTTGTAATGTTACATCTTACTAACTTTTAAGGTTATGAATGCACCAAGTTTAACACCTAACTTTTTTATGGCAAAATGAGCAGTTCAGAATAATGCGAATTTGCGGACTAATAAAATAAGTACAGTAAATAAAAATATATTAACCTGAAAGAAAAAAAATAGTCAAGAAAACGTCCACCATATAACTGCAACGCTCATAATAACGATACAACATTAATTTAAAACAAAATCCTTCGCGAATGGCCAGTCACACGACGCGATGGTAATTGTGTAGAGTGTAGAGATTTTTTCAGGCTATGTAGCGAAAAAGAGGACAAAATAGGACAGCTTTTAAAAAAGGACGCTGAAGCAATTAAAAGGACTCTTCTCTTAAAAAAATGACATATGGGAGGCCTTGTTATTGTGTCGCATCCGTAGTTTTTTCTGATTATTCCTGCTTTGCCAGAACTTTGTCTGGTACAAAATGAAGTCGTGTTCAGTTATCAAGTTATCTTCCTCGTCGAGAACCTCCCAGGTGAATTCAGTTTTTGTTATTTCTACAGAGACTATAGTGAAGTTTATGTATGAGGTACCATTTTTCGGCGTAGCGTGAGTTTTCCCCCATTGTTTAAGATCACCAGGTTTAGGTCTAGGAATCCATGTGCAATGCTATTAATGTCTCAATGTTAACGTTGACGTGTTGACGTGCATCTCCGACGTGCAATTGCTCCGCAATAGAAGATTTTGTAGTAGGCAGTGTCATCCTCCACATAGCATAGTCTGCATAGCTGTTCATCTTTCCAGATCCCCATTTTGCGCAGAAGTTCTCGTAGAGGACAGTGTACTGGGAGTAGGCCTGACACAATTCCAATCTGCTTCCTTGACAGTTGCATTCGTTTGCTGTGTTTCGTACCATTTATTTTGTCAGACTGTCACCGGTGCATAGTAGCTACCTATCAGCACTGATGTTTGCTTTGTTAGATCCTTTGATTCCTTTGCTACCTTGTCTTCCATTTCATTTTTGTGTTTCGCTAAAACTTTGTTTCTGAAGGAAGTTCCATGTTCTTTTAAAATGAATGTCGAGGCATGTGATTCCAAGGATAGAGATAAACTATACCCCAGGGAAGGTCCGTAAATTCCTTCGCCAGTCTCACCCGATCCAAAAGACTAGCCGGCCATCTTAATCTACAAAAGAAACTAAAGAACTTACCAGGAGCTCTTTCTTCAAATGAATATCCAAAGAGCTTGATATCCAGAGCTTTCCGTCGTACAGAGAACCATAACCAAACAATTGAAGAACGCCAGAGACCCGTCAGCATAGCATGCCATATGTCCATGGATAAACTGACAGAATCGCCAGAATCCTAAAAAAGACACAACATCGACAACATTTTCTTATCGAACACACGAACACCAGCTACTAGATGGATTTCAGAAGCTACAGAACTATTGCACAGATTAGCCACGAAATGTCACGGGTATACAGAGAAGTTATAGAGAAAGAAAACCGAGACTATTGCCTGAACACGAGAGATGATTCCTTGAGAATCACCCCCGCAGGCCAACGAATTATATCCACCCTCAAAATGCAATCCCAGAGACCCTAGACACATATACGACCAATAAGACCAATAAACAAAAAAGCGAACCATAGCACCGCACACACCAGCGAGACAGCTATATATAAGTAGTCGCGTCCCACGAACTAGCGCTCGGTATGCCTGTTATGTTTGAACCCGCAAATACACATATATCTCTTAAAAATGGCGAATGTTAGTTCTCCGAAACGTCCGAGAATCCTTTTCAGAACCAACCCTCAGAATCAACGAGGAATACCCTAAAAAACAAATCTACACATATTTCCATCCGCGATAACCAAATATAACACACACACACACACACATATATAAATATATATATATATATATATATATATATATATATATATATATATATATATATATAAGGCCAATTGTTTCTACGGTTCAATCCCACTCCGAGAAGTAGGCTAACAATAAGTATATTTCGAATATTCTTTACAGGTCTTTCGCTGAATATATATATATATATATATATATATATATATCTATATATATATATATATATATATATATATATATATATCTATATATATATATATATATATATATATATATATATATATATATATATATATATATATATATATATAAGAGACTCGTTTGAATTCGCCACCGCCTTAAACAATTACCATACCCGATGGTCATGAACTGTTGTCTTTGGACGTGTCATCGTTGTTCACCAATATTCCTTCAAAATTGGATATTATTAAATCTAATTGGGAGTTGATTCGCCCATCTTGTAAAATACCCTGCAAGATATTTTGGAACTTAATGATTACATTTTTGATACTAGTTATTTTTCGTTTGAAAATAAGTTTTTCCTTCAGATTTTAGGAACCCCAATGGGATCACGCTTGTCTCCAGTGGCAGCGGAGATCGTTATAAACACATTAATCAAGGAACCTTTGGACAAACTTAATAGGGTAGTGTCCACTGAGAATAAATCGAATGAATGACAGTTTCTAATGATTAATTATGACTTAGAGATCACAAAAAACAAAATTATTTAATTAAAAAAATAAGGATTATTAATATTTTTACAAAATAAAATCGACAAAAGTAAGCATTCTGTCACGTGACAGTGAACACCAATCAGAAAGCGTTACGTCACAACGTGCTAACCACCATTGTTGTTGTTGGCATTTACGTAGAGCAGAGTCGGTTAATTGAGAAGCTTTTCGTTTTAACGAAATTTTTAACATTTTTCTTTTCGATTTGATACAGTTGTTCTTAACTATATTTCGAGAAGCAAGTAGAGTTCGCTATGGAATCAGGATTTAACAAAGCCAACAGTAGTAATTTGCCAAAAATTGATGTTGTTATGCTTGGCAAATTTTTCGCTTCAAACGGTGAGTTTTGTTCATCGGAATTCCGCAATGTTAAAACCTCGATGTAAGTATACACAAACATATAATGTATATTACTAGCTTAAATAGAACTATTTCACTTCTGTATTAAACAACCGTTTGTTTTGATGTACGTATTGTAAGTTTATTTAAGTGGTTTTCAGGTTAGATTTGTGAAATATAAACGAGTGTCAATAGCTAAATTTGATTTCAGGTCGTCACGAGCTTCATATGGAGATGATGCGATCGGTTATGTGCAGCTTAAGCGTGACAGCAAATTGTGCAGAGTAAAGTGCAAAATATGTCCAGAGCACAAATTTCACGCAAAATTATATGGATGCACACTAGTTGTTAACGAAGATAATAAAGTTATTCTCTCCGTTCAGTGTCATGACTGTGTTGCTTCACAGGGTGGTTGCAAGCACGCTATAGCATTTCTAATGTGGGTTCATCGCCGAAGTGAGGAACCATCATGCACTTCTGTGGAATGTTGTTGGAAAAAATCTAAGCAGTCCAGAGTTGGTAGTAGCCTGAAATATAGTACAGCAAAAGACTTGTATGAGGGCAGTCCTATATTTCCAGGAAATTCATCTGGTTTCCAGAAATTTTTGGAAGAGGGAAGAAAAAGAAAAGTTGAGAACTGTGGAGTTTTTAAATATCACCGCACTTATTGTCTAACTGAAACACGGGCTGTCTCAATGCACGAGCTTGTATTGAATTTTAAAGAGAAATGTATTGATGTATTTTTAAATAAAGTTGAATTACCAGCTTCTTTAATAGAGAAAGTTGAAGAACAAACTAGGGAACAATCCAATAGTAGTCTTTGTTATGAACTTAGATATGGTTGAATAACTGCTTCAAGAGCATTTGAAGTTAGCCGGTGTAAGACAAATGATGGCGTACTCATGTCGCTCTAGATGGTAAAATTCCAGACACTCCATCCTTTAAACGTGGCCGTGTCCTAGAAGATTAAGTAAGGAAAACAGCCGAGAAAAAAATGAAGATAAAAATAATTAAGTGTGGCCTGATATTAACTTCCAAATATCCTATGATTGATGGTTCCCCAGATGGATTATTTGAAGATGCCATAATAGAAATTAAATGTCCCATTAGTGGAAACACATATAAAAATTACATAAAAAAACGGAAAATGTACTGAAAAATATAATGCCCAAATTCAACATCAAATGTATTTGACAGGAAAGAAAAACTGTTTGTTTTGTGTGGCTGGCCCAGATTATGTTAAAAATAAGGAAAGAGAAATCTTAAGTGTTCCATTCGATCTTGAATATGTTCAAAATATAATTGATGATAAGTTAATAACCTTTTGGAAAAATAATGTTTATCCATTATTATATCAGAGTGTAGAACTAAAAGTATAATATATTTTAAATAAAAAACAATGTAAATGTTGTATAAAACATATATTAAAACTTGTTTTATTAAATATAAAATAAAATGTTTGAGTTTATTGTATTAATGAACCTTGCAAATTAACCAAACCACATGCTATGATTAATATGTTATCCAGTATTTTTACAAATTTTGAATTAACACAAGCATGCGGTCTAATCATATAAAATTCTCGTAAGCGCCGTATAACTCCCTCTACATGTATTCTTAAGCTGGCTATCTGCTTAGTTAGCTTCGCTTCACTTTTTGTCATTTTCACACCTGTTTCCACACTTGGAGGTCTTACTAGTGTAACACCTGACTTTCGCAGATATTGTTCAATGTGCTTAACTCCTCTATCTGCCATAACGCACATACCAGGTTTTAATATATTTAAAAAATCACATGATTCAACCAAACACGTGTCAGTTATTCTGCCTCCAATCCTGGAGAAATATAATTAACTAATCCATTTGGTGTACAGGATATAAAATATTTTATAGTGCTGGCTTTTCTGTATGATGTCTTTATGATACAAGTGACATTGTGAAATTTATGCCTAAATGCTATAGGTAAAGATCTTTTGATCATTTCAGTGCCTAGCGTCACAACAAAAGGACGCATAACACTGGCTATCAATGGTATATTTTTAAAAAATACCTTACTTAAATATGAAGGAATATTTCCATAATCATCTGTCAATTGATTAAATTTACAATCCATTCTTATTTTATTTAAATATAGCAATAAATGATGTTTTGGAATATTTATTTCATCTATTATTATATCAATCAAATAGTAACAACTGCTTGGAACACCAATGTATAATCGAGGCTTTTTCTCAATTTTCTTAATTGTCTTTAATAAGGTCTCTCTTGCTTCTAGTTTTCTGTCTTCTTCAATAAATTCACTACAGTCAGAAGATGATGATAAATGCGTGGATTGTGAGCGACTGTTGGTCATATAGATGGTATATATAAAGAAATATCACTGTCAAAGTGCTCTTCTTCAATCAATATATGTCTTGTAATTTTGCTTAGGCCGGACACAGAAGGTCTTGATTTCGTAATGGATTCAACTTTAAATGGGGATGTGGAAGTATATGTTACTGGCACTTTGAAAGGTGAAAATGACTGGTCATGGCTGGAAAATGATTGCAATTTAGCCTAGCAGTCCAGGCTAAATGATTCCTGAATTTGTGTAATAAATGCTTGAACAAATTTGTATGCTGTCCGCTCACATAAAATTTCTTGTACATTTTCGCCAGCTGTTTGGAAACCTGAAACATGAATACAAGAAAATAGCTTTATAATAATTCACGTTTATACAGTTACTGCTATGCAAACTATATAACCTTAAATTTAAATAAATGTTCTGTTGTTAGTTTTAGCAGAAATATAAACACAATCACGTATCCTTATAACATGAGCAGCATAGCTCTAACTAGGAACAGTAGTATTCGCGATTTAGGTATTGTTTTCGACCCTAAATTACTTTTAACTGGCCATATAGATAGTATAACTAGAAAGGCGTATAAATTATTAGGTTTTGTGTTGAGATCTATTAAGTCTTTCACTAATATTGAAACAGCAATTATGTTATACACCTCTATAGTTCGATCACAACTAGAATACGCTACCACTATATGGAATCCACAATATACATAAATCTAGAATTGAATCCATTCCGAAAAAAATTGTTACCATACTCTGCTTTAAATTTAATATACCATACACTAACTATGGCGATATCTTACAAAATTTCCGTTTGCTAACTCTTGAACAGAGAAGAACAAATGTAGATATGATTTTTCTTCACAAAGTACTGAACAATCTCATTAAAACTGAATTATTTATTACAAACCTGGATTTTTTTGTTCCAAGGAGAACTACCAGAAATAATAATTTGTTTTATATCCCTCCTATTAAGTCTAACTCATATGGCAACTCTCCTTTAATAAGATTAATGACAACGTACAATAATCATTTCCAGCATTTCGACTTCTTTAGTTTAAATTTATACCAGCTTAAAAGACAGCTTATTGTTAACTGATTTAACCACATCGTTCTTTATTTTGTTTACTTATTTCTTTTCTTTTTGTATCACTATTTACATTATTTACCACTTTGCTCTGGATATTGTTAATGTGGCTTCACTATTTATGTATATACGTATGTTTGTATGTTTGTTTGTAGACGTCAATACTTTATATTAATAATCTGTACTAAGTTCCTTTGTTTTATAATCTGTGGAAGCTTATAATTGGGCAACCGTTAGCTTCCCCTGAAATGTAAAAATAAAATAAAAAAAATAATGATAACAACTAGGTACTTGATATTTAAATCTTCAAACCACTATGTTGTTTGTTACATACTATTGTACTTTCACAACATAGGTACATTTGAGAGTAATTAGAATAATATAATCTGTGATAACTAGGAAGATTTGTTATTTGGAATATTAAGCAAACTTGTAAATAACTTCGATTGCTGTTAATCTTCTATTCAATAAATAAATACATATTCGAACTTGTATCAGAAGTATCTTTGAGAGATGAACTAGATGTACAGCTTTTTTCTGAATCATTCAGACACTCAGCGATTGTCATCATTCTTAGTTTTTTAACAATATATGGTCGTTCTATGCTACTACACGTCCGTTTTCTTCTGGCTTATTGACATTCAAATTTACTTAGAGTACAACCAGGTTTCATGCGTACCTGTGATACTGTTCCCATAATATGATACTCCATGTAATTAGCCATATCATTTGGCATCTAAAAAAATAAAAGAAACTGTGTTTATTATAATAAATATGACACTAAAACAAGATTTTAAATCAACTAAAAAAACTTAACCTCAACTCAAACATCATAATATTTTATAAAAAAATACTTACTGCTTTAGATTTAGACATAGATTGTGTAAATACTTACATCAAAATGATCTTCACAAAAATACATTCGGGAAACCGTAGAAAAACTATTAACATTATCACACCTTGCAAGTTTTAGCCACATTTTCCACAATTTTTCATTGTTTGGAACGTATATAAATAACTTATTTGGCGTTTGTATACTTGTGCTTTTACACTGGGGCACTACACAGTACTTGTAATGTGAGAAATTCATTTTTTAAAGAAAACAAAATTGCAGTAACTACTGTCATACAAAAGCACTATTGTTTTGGTTCGTACCGCACGATGTGACGTCATTGACAGTACTGGGCGTTTTAAACGCAAAATACTTATTGTAAATGATGGATTTTTAAAAAATAAAATGTTTTTTTGTGTTAAGTCGGTGTTAAAGTACAGTATTAACCAATTTTTCAAATTTAGTCAACTAGCCTATTCCGAAATCCCTTTTGTGTGGCAATATCTGGATAATATTTTCTGTTCCATCCCCCATGGCTCCAAAACTGAGGTCCTAAGTGCTTTCAATTCATATAATGAACATCTTACCTTCACAATAGAATCTGAAAATAATAATACTCTACCTTTCTAGGCGCCCTGATCATCTGGACAAATGACAACCTTAATAAATTAGATTGGGACCAGAAACCTACAAGTTTGGGGAGATACCTTAATTATTTGTCCAACGTTCCTCTCCAGCACAAGCTGAATGTAGTTTTGGGTCTTAAGACTATTAATTCATTAAAAGACTATAATTTTGAAGATTGTCCATCCAGATCTTCGTACCGTTAGTATAGATAGATTGTTTAATATCCTAAAGAAGAACCTCACAACTGTACTCAGGAAGTTGTTGTTCTCCAATCCTATAAGAAAACCTGTCGCTTTGGTGGTCGCAGTGAACGAAACTAAATTATATAAGAGCTTACACTTTGTAGAGTCACTGTCCCTCAGGATCAAATCGATTTGTAGGAACAAAAACCCAGATATTATAGCAGACAAATGTCACAATACCATAAGTAGACCTTCAAGTCGCGTCAAAGTCTTAAGCCCCACATTAATGCAATCAAATGTTTATCGTATACCGTGTGCTGAGTGTGAGCTAGTGTACGTTGGTCAGACCGGCCAAATATTGTCCTCCTGACTGGCCAATCACAGAAGCGATTTCAGACTAAAACCCCACTCTTGCGCCTTAGCCAAACATTGTAATGACAAGGACCATAGGGTCAACTATGATGACCTAAAAGTCCTTGCAAGAGAACCACGTCTATCTAAGAGACTCTTCTTAGAAATGTGTTTTATTCATAACGCCGTTGCAGCCATAAACTCAAGGAAAGACATGGATGGTTTGAGCAATATGTACGCCTGGCTTATGACTTGGGCGACGTTTAGACACAGTTAATTGGATGGGCGGTTTTCTGTTTGCTATATATTTCCTACTTTTGCTGCGGTTTGTGTTCTCTAGTGGTGCCACCTGTTATATAGTTTCTTAAATGTGTGTCGTTGAGCTCCTTGTTTCTAGGAAGATCTTGGTATATTCCTTATTACTTTGGTTGGCGTAGTGGTTGATTCAAATTTCCAGACGACTTTTACGTCTTTAACTAAGTTTTCCCAGTGTGCTCGTGACTGCGTTGTCCTTCCAATGTTACTGACGTCACTATCGTCATAATGCGCACCTTCGCAGTTTTTTCTTTAACTTTTAATTTATTAGAAATTAATTTATTTTAATTTATTAAATAGATCCAAATTTTTTTGTTGGTTTCCTTGTACTGTGCCGATCGGTTGGTGTCCGACGTTTTGTTAATATAATAATTTTTAAACACCTTAATTAAATTGTGATGAGGCTACCATGGCTCGCTTTATACTAGTTTTGTAATAATGTAATGTGTCAGTTTTTTGTAAACGTTATATCATTGTTATACGTCCTAATAATTTGTTTTTATTATTACATTCTTTATAAGTAATAAATGTAAATGTAATTTTTGTAAAAATTTTGTATTAATAAATCGAAACGTTGACATAAAAAGAATTTGAGTTAGATTTTGTTGGTCGAATTACCCGAATTCTACCGTTTGTGTAGTAAAAAATACAAATATTTTACTCTTTAACTAATATTTTGTGTGTGTGTGTGTATATATGTAGGTATATATTTACATATATCAAGAGAAAAATACGTTATAAGGAAATTCCACTAAAAGATTTTTGTTAAAATTCATGAATAAGATTGTATCAATTTAAAATTGTCCGCTTTGTCCGCGTGGATTTTTGTGGACACCTTGCTTACGCACCACTCACATACACAATATTCAAAGGGTTTCAATTATAAAGTTTTTAATGGTGACCGGTATGTAACTCCTCCTCCCCTAGATTCTGGCATCGCCACGAATATGAAGGTTGGCAGCAACGGTAGAGGTCCTTCTGGACCCTTCTGTTTAGGCTAATATCTGTCATTTAATTAAATTAAGATTTTGTTGGTAGAATTACCCGAATTCTACCGTTTGTGTAGTAAAAAATACAAATATTTTACTCTTTAACTAATATTGTGTGTGTGTGTGTGTGTGTGTGTGTGTGTGTGTATGTAGGTATATATTTACATACATCAAGTGAAAAATACGTTATAAGAAAATTCCACTAAAAGATTTTTGTTGAAATTCATGAATAAGATTGTATCAATTTAAAATTGTCCGCATGAACAATACTAACGAGTATAATGCAACAATAATACGAGCAGAGTAATATATTCAATTTGATCAATATCATATTTATAAGATTTTCTAGTTTTTTCGCGCCAAAAGTGCCCCTGTATCCGTTTCATGCTAAAATGAAACAAATATTAACATCCCTGTTGATCTATTAAAAACTCATAAAAAGGATTAATTTGTGCCGCGTTATATCGAACCGCACCAGTAGAAACACAGATGAGTTATACGGAAACCGAGGGCAGAATTAATACTAACAAATAATTATTAATACTTAATTAATAACCACGTTGAGTGAATCTCAGAAATAAGTCAATTGGACCATATTTAACAGAAAGGCGCCAAGCGATATTTCTATTCAAATTTATAAAGAACCAAGCGATGGTTCATTTGAATATTTTGAAGTAATCTGAGACACCGCAGATCTCTCTTGAATAATATTCTAACGTAATGGCTGCGTCGCTTAGTTCATTACCACTATTTCTATAAAAATCTCGCTTTGTCCCTTTTTGATTAATAATTTAACATAAAACAGAGCAATTTGTTTTGAATTGCATATATTACAATTGTATTCTCAAAGGACCAAGTTGTAATGGATACGGTAAATATATAACTTTCTATAACACTAATAGCAATGAAGCTATATTTGTTAACAGTTCACAATTTAGGTTTATTGAATGTATTATGATAAAATATAAACAAAAAAAAATTTAAACAAACAAAAATTTGATATTAGATTCTTTTATTTATTCTCTTATTTATTTATTCGATCATATTAGTAGTCTAAAACTTTTTTCTAATGGACCAAATATTTTGAAAAGACGCTTTATTTTATAATTCAACCAAAACCCCTTGATGCTTTAAGCACCGTTTAAGGATTATTTTCATTGAACCGAATGTAGATTTAATCCTTGCTCAACGAAATCCTGCTCTCCTGCAATTCTGATATTCTGAAATGAATACCGAATTAAGGTTAGTATATACTGAAATACCGCTATATATATATATATATATATATATATATATATATATATATATATATACAGGGTGTTTCAAACCACCCGTACCATCCTTTTATTTCGACAAAGCTTGGTCGAATTTGACTGCGACAAAAAATTCATTACCAAAGTGAACCCAAGAAATCCACTGATGAATTTATTTTTTACCGGAATAGGAACAGAAAGTAACTTTAAAATTTCAATTGACAACATAGGTCGAGTATGGTATTAATTTATAGGTCATTTTAAAAGAAACTGTTATTATGTTTTTTTATTTTACGATTTTTTTTTCTAATTCCGTATATTAGATTGTAAACTCTTGAAAATCTAGCATTTGTGTGGTTGTTTTTTACATAATTGTATTAATTTTTCCAACCGTTTCCTCAATTGTAATATTTTGCATATTTACGATAATTAAAAAATACTAATTGTTTTAAAGTATTTTATTCAACAATTCAAATAAGAGTGTGAAAGTAAAGAAAATGATAATTAAAACAACTATTCAATTATGCATCTCTGTAGACGATTTCGAACGTCGTTGACGGCCCGTAGTATTAATCTTCACTAAGTGAACGGCAAGCATTCCGTATCCTCTCCTTCCTATTATCCCTCGTGGTTGGAAGTTCTTTATAGACTAGGTCTTTGATACGTCCCCACAAGAAGAAGTCAAGAGGCGTTATGTCAGGAGAACGAAGTAGCCATTGAAACGGTTATAGCCTTCCAATTCATCGACCAGGAAAAAGGCGATCAACGATTTGACGAGAAACTCTTGCGTAATGAGCTGGACCATCTTTTTGCAAATACATTGTTAAACGTGTCGCATATGGAAAGTCATCTAGAAGGCCAATAAGATTATTTTCTAAAAAAATCAGCGTATTTAGCTCCGTTTAATGAACCATCGAAAAAATGCGGACCAATTATTTGGTTTCCTAAAATACCACACGAAACATTAAGGGTCCACACCTTTAAATTATCAACTTCTCTTAACCAATGAGGGTTTTTATTGCTCCAGTAGTGAGCATTATGTAAATTAACAACTCCGTTGCTATTGAATGTCGCCTCATCTGTCGAAGAAATTTTGTGATGGAAATTATAATTTTTATGAGACAACCATTCACAAAAATTCAACCTACCTTGAAAATCCCGCTCTTCAAGTTTCTGGTGTAAAGAGATATGGTATGGATGGAATTTGGTTGTTTTTAAAACTATCTAAGCAGTGGAGCGACTTATTACAGCATGGATTTAAATTTTTCTAGTCGAGATGTTCGGGTCCAGAGCAATTGCTGCAAGAATATCAGGTGCTCTTTCATCTTGTACACGTTTTCTGATACTTCGACTTTTGTTGTGACTGGGCTGTAGCTTACCAGTTGTCTTAACTCGTTCTGGAAGGTGCCGAAAAATATTTTTTTACTGATTGGCTCGTTGAGGTCATCCCTCAACATAAATTTGCTCAGCAGCATTTACCTAATATCAGCTGCATGTCAAAACCATCGAGGTTTGTAAAATCCATATTGACACAATCAATATTTTGATAATAATAATTTATTTTACTTGAAATATTCACGAACGTCAATTACTTTTATATAACAAAAAAACAAAGCCTACTTGAGGAAATTAAGTGTTGAATGGATGAAACTAATTTTCAATATAGTTTTTTTCGTTTATTTTTGTAAATATGCAAAATATTAAAAAAACCTTTTAATAAAAATTGTTTCTTTTAAAAAAACCTATCAATCAATAACACACTAGACCTATGTTGCCATTTTAAATTTTAAAGTTACTTCCGGTTCCGGGTACTTCCGGATTATTTCCGTAAAAAATAAATTCATCAGTGGATTCCTTGCGTTCACTTTAGTAATAAAAAAGTTTGTTAAAGTCACATTCGACCAAGCGTTGTCGAAATAAAAGGCTGGTAGGGGTGGTCTGATACACCCTGTATTTATATATATATATATATATATATATATATATATATATATATATATATATATATATATATATATATATATATATATATATATATATTTAGTACTACTTTGAATATTATTATTTTTGCTTTTCTCGATATCTTCTTGTTGTTTAATATTATCTTCTGGATCGTTTGGAAGGTTCTTGTTGCTGCTTGTAGTCTGTTGTTTATTTCGAGTTCGAGTTCTCCTTTGTTGTCTATTATTTGTACTAGGTATTTAATTTGTTCGATGTGCTCTATTTTTGTGTTGTTTATTTTTATTTCTTCCGTATCTTCCCCTTCTCCTATTTTCATTATGTTAGTTTTTTCTACCATATTCCCAAAACTAGTAAGAAAATGTTCAGATTAGATCTAACGATGGAATTTGCTCAGCAGCTGAGTTGCAACCTTTAATTCGGAGTGGTAAAAATAAAAATAGTATATTTTCTTTTGTTCTATTTATTAAAATAGTATGATTAGAGTCTTAATAGAATTAAAATTAAGCATTAATAACGTACCGAAACTTCATTTTTCTATTCAAACTGAGTTCCAGCCCTTAATTCGGCGTGGTGAAAATAAAAATAGGGTAAGATGCCCGAGTTCTCACAAATTATTAAATTGATTAGGTTGAAAGAAAACCACTGTTTGTTAACTGAATATTAATAATAAGAAAAGAAATAACATTACGGCATAAGTACAAAGAAGAAAAAATAATTGAATCTAACAACACGTGTTTACTGCAGCGTGGTTTTTCTTTTGACTCTTACTGCGCATCGAGTGTGGAGTCACTACTTCGAGGGAAGGGGCGGACAGGGCCGCACCGGCCCGCATTGTGTTACAGGCTCCCCCATCAGAATTGCAGGTACGTCCTCGTGTGCAATACTGGTAGGTAGCAGTGGGCTTCTTCTTCCTTCTCCTTCTTCTTGCGACTTTGGATGGCGGATCAGCGGCACTCTTCCGGGGTCGTCCACGTTTATATAACGGGCGCAGGAGTAACTGTTTTATTAGAGGAGTGGAAGGGAGTTACAGCTGATACGCAGTAAACACCAGCAGGAATCTCGGGTGTTTCAGGGGAAGCGACTTGATAACTGGTCGCTGAAACCTGTTTGCATATCATATAGGGGCCATCCCTTCGGGGCACAAATTTAGAAGTACAACTTTTTGGGCGTTACTTAGGGCACATACCTTTTCACCAACTTTATATTCTGGTCCTATACGTCGTGCCTTATCAGCATATTGCTTTAATTGGTCCTGTTGACGTTCATGTTCGTCTTTAGTTTATTTTAAAGCTGTAGCAAACGTATGTATCTTGTTGAATTCATCGCGAATCAGATGCTTGGCACGTGATCTATTCATTGTTCATGGTGCTTGGATGCTAGCATAGCTAACTGCGTCTTTAATTCTCGATTCATTCTTTCGACGGGATTTGATTCGGGGTGATACGCGGGGATAAGTGATTGCTTGAACCCTAGACAATGGGCAACCTTTTGCATGATTTGACTAATGAATTGGGGTCCATTGTCACTGATCACTCTTCGTGGTGTACCATATATCAGGATTATTTCCTGTAGTAATACTTTTGCACAATTTTCCGCGGTGTCATCTTTTAAAGGGAAAAGTTCTACCCAACGGGTAGCCGTATCTTTTATGATGAATATCCATTTCTGCCCGTTTACTGTAACTGCTAAGGGACCAAACAGATCAATAGAGAGAACTTCGAATCGTCTATGATGTATAGGAGTTTGGATCAATCCAGCGGGTTTCAAGTTCGTAGGTTTATATCGTTGACAAGGTAAACAAGATTTTACATGTTTCTCAATTGAGCGACGCATACCCAGCCAGTAGTAACTGGAGCTAATCTTCTGGATGGTTTTCTCCATTCCGTAATGTCCGGCGATTGGAGAATCATGACACTCATGCAGAATTTCTGGTATAAGCGATTGGGGTATAACAAGAACGGCTTCTTCATCATCGTTATCGCCATTATTCTTATGTAGAATCCCATTAAGTAAGAAATACCCACGTTCTGTCCATCAACTAAATTCTTCTGAATCTTCGCCGATTTCAAAACAATCAACATTTTATTAAATTTCAGGATCGGACAGGTTGTGCTCTAAGTTCTTTCGCTGAAACTGTTGGTAAATCTACGGTAACATTACATATTGTGATTTCATCAGTGTCTTGTAGTGGACGGGAAAGGGTGTCTGCTACAACGTTCGCTCGACCGGGGGTGTAGTCAATGTTCAACTCATAAGTTTGCAATGCTAAAGCCCAACGTGCGAGTCGCCCACTCGGTGTTTTCAACGTCATGAGCCAACGGAGAGGTTGGTGATCCGATATCACAGTCACGGTAGTCCTCTCGACGTAACCGCGGAACTTCTACATTGCCCAAACATCTGCCAGAGCCTCGCGCTCGTTGGTGCTATTATTTTTTTCGGCTGCGGTGAACAGTCTACTCGCAAATTCAACGGGTTGTTGTTCGGCGAGCTCCCCCTGGAGGTGAGCTGCCCCTAAAGGGTATGCACTGGCGTCGGTTTTTAGCATATACGATTTTGCGGGATCTGCTTGCTGTAGAACTGGTGCAGTCGTCAGCAATTTCTTCATACTGAATGCTTCTTCTTGCTCAGAAGTCCAAATCCACTTTGCCTGCTTCTTAGTTAGGTCGCTAATAGGGCGTGCAATACTTGAGTAACTCATAACTTGAAGATATGATCTTAGTCAATGGGTGCGAGTAGGACGTACTCTCAGTAAGTGTCGCCAATTACGAGTATTTTCAGTGGAAATCAAGGTGGAAAGTAGTTTTGAAGGAAAGAGGATTATTGGACAGCAAGTTACAGACAAAGTCGCGTGAGTAAGGAGAACCGAGTAATTAATAAATTGCAAAGCAAGCTGATAAGGAACATAACCTCCGAGAAGCTGATTCGGGTGATTTTTCTTTACGCAGCGCGCTCAAGGTAGGCAACCAAAGTTACTCACGAGCAAATTACTGCGGCGGGAGGCCTAGCAGATGGAAATAAATGTCGAAGGAAAGTAACATAAAGAAAAGCAATAGACCAAGGTCGGATAGCTTAGGACAAATCACAAACCATTTCAAAAGGAAACGTGAAAGGAAAGATAATCAAGAAGGAGAAATCGATACAGTCATAGCCGAAGCTATCAGAGAAAGTAAAAAAACGGTAAGAACAACGACACCAACTAGCTCAACAATTAATTCAAAAAAGAAAACAAAGTAAAAATAGAACACAATAATATGGAAAAGATTCTTGAGGAGCTCAGAGCTCTAAGAATCGATATGAATAAAGGTTTCGAGGAAAATAAAGACGAAATAAAGAAACTAAAAGACGAAATGCATAAGAAAGAGGAGGAACGGAAGATTGAAAAGAAAGAGCTAAACTTAAAAATTGAAATATTAGAGTACACTGTGGAAACCCAGGAAAAACAGAGAAGAAAGCTCAATATAATAATAATAGGCTTACAAACAAAGGAATGCCAAACAAAAACTGACGTGGAAGAATTTATTAGAGATAAAGTAGGCGTAGAAGCTACGATAACGGAAGCCTTTGTATTAGGTCGTAAACCGGAGAGAAAAATAATACACGCTACAATAAAAAATTGGGAGCAAAAACTGCAGATTATGGCGAACAAAAAGAATCTAAAGGGAGAAAATATCTTCATCGAAAACGATTTAACAATAGCAGAGAGAGAAATCCAGAAGAAATTAAGGGACATTGCAAGAGAAGAAAGAGAAAAAGGAAATACTGCAACAGTAGGGTATAAGAAGATTATAGTAAATGGTAAGGTACTTGAATGGGAAGATATTAGAAAAGAAAACTAGTAACAGGAACCGGAAGGGACAACAGGATGACGACACTTGCAAGGGACACGGAAATGAGAAATAGTAGAATTAAGGGACTTAATATATTAGCGTGGAACCTGGCAGGGTTGAAGAAGAAAGTAAAGGTAGAGGATAGAAAAGCGTTTACGCAATATATTCTGAAGTTCCATATCATAGGACTGACGGAAACGTGGATAGAGGTAAAAGACTAGGAAGAAATAAGAAACCTACTACCAATGGAATATGTATGGAAATGCCAATTTGCCAAGAGAGATTCAAACAGAGGAAGAGCAAAAGGTGGGATCGTTACCGGTGTGAAGTCTGTAAAAGAGATTGAATATAAAACAAAGCCAGATAATGTTGAAGGTATCCAAGAAAGAATAATACAGGTGGGTGCTAATAACTGGAGAGTAGTGGTAATATATAACAATAATAACATGGAGGAGATTCTAAAGCATATTGAGAAACGGATGTCAAGAGATCTAGGGGAGAAAATACTGATTATTGGAGACTGGAATGCGCGGATCGGAGAACAACAAGCGGGCTACCTAGATGCGGAATTGCACAGATGGGGTGCAAATACGTAGACGCTCAAGGGATTAGAAGCATAATAAAGAGGGTAAAAGATGGATTGACTGGTGTGAAAGGCATAACTGGTACATGCTAAACGGGTGTACAAATGGTGATTGGAATGGGGAGTTAACGTATATGGGGGGTGCGGGTGGTTCGGTTATTGACTACGGGATCGCCAATGAAGCGGCAGTACGGAGTATTGACTCGTTTAAGATAGGAGAGAGACTCGACTCGGACCATCTACCATTAGAAATTAGGCTGATAGAAGAGGTAAAAAGGCACAGTGAAAGTAACCAGAAAATCGTCAAACAAGCAGTGTTATGGAATGAAGAGGCTGTCAGAAGATATCAAGAAAACCTGACGATTATAGAAGGAATGGTCGAAGTGGCGGAGTTTGGTCAACTGTCAGAAATGGTACGAAAGGCTTTAATTGTTAAAGTTTCGCACAACCAGAACTGTCATGGAAATGCATGGGTGGACAAAGAAACTAGAGTGATGAGGAAAAGAACCAGAGCAGAATTTAGGGCTTGGAAGGAAGAAAGAACAACACTGGAAAGATTTCAAAATCAGCTTAAAAATATGAGGGATTTGGAGAAGAGAAAGAGACAGGAATGGGAGAAGCTCCAGATGCGGAAAATCAACCAAACGAGCAGAGAGTCGGACATCTGGAAATACATTGCTGCAGGTAAAGAAAAGAGAGAAATCCCAAGGTCCATCGCGATAGAAAGCTGGAGGAACCACTTCAGAGATTTATTGGCAGACGAAATAACAGAGTACGGCGAGCGAAAGGATAGAAATTTTGGGGCGGTAGAAACCAACAGAGAGGATTTCCTAGAAGAAATTACAAAGGAAGAATTGGAAAGTGTTCTGGCGGCGCTTAAAAAAAGAAAGCCCCAGGGCCAGATGCGGTACCAAACGAAGCGTGGTGCTTGGCTACACAAACAGTGAAGGAGAAACTGCTCGCCGAACTTAACAGTTTCTTCAAAGGCAGCAAACAAATTCCGGATAGTTGGCGAGAGGGAATTATTGTGCCAGTCTTTAAACATGGAAATAAGGAGGAATTGAGTAATTACAGAGGGATAACTCTTATGGATACCGCATACAAAATCTACGCTAAACTACTGGAGGGAAAATTGCTAGAAGAAGTGGAGGAGATGAAGCTGATTCCAGAAGTTCAAGCCGGATTTAGAAAAGGTCGTGGTACTACAGAACATCTTTACACACTAAACTATATTGTTCAAAAAGAATTGAGGAAACCAAAGGGAAAATTGTACGCAGTATTTATCGACATAAAAGCAGCCTATGACTCTGTAGTGCGGGAGAAAGTGTGGGAGTTTATGAGTTCAAAAGGTATATCGCGTCAGTTGAGAGAAAGTATCGAACGTCTGTATGAGGGAACATGGTGCAGAGTGAAAGTTGGTGAGGCTACATCTGAAAGGTTCGAGGTTATGAAAGGTTTAAAACAAGGGTTTCCTCTAAGTCCATTACTATTCAACCTATATACGGCGGACCTAGAAAGGACGTTAAGTATGGGTCAGGCTGGGGGGGGGGGGGGGAGTAATAGGGACCAGGAAAGTCTGGAGCCTAGCCTACGCGGACGACGTCGTTGTGCTAGCCGCTACGTATGCAGAAATGAGAGAGGTATTAACACGACTGTAAAGGTTTTTTAAGAAGCGCGTGTTAAAGGTGAACGTTGAAAAAACTAAGTGGATGTTATTCCGAAAGAGAAAGGGAGCAAAGAGAGAGAGTTTTAAATGGAAAAAAACGGAGATAGAACAGGTTAGGAGCTTCAAATATCTAGGTTTTGTGTTCCAGCAGAATGGTTCGTGCAGAGAGCATATTCGATTTATAGTTAAAAAAGCATGGATAGCGGCTAATAGGTTCTGGGATGTGTGGAGAGTTTACTTTAGAGAGAATTATAGGGCGAAGATGGTGATTTGGAAGGCATGCGTGCGAAGTATCCTGATGTACGGGGCGGAAATATGGGGAGTAAAGGAGGAGGTGGACATAGAAAGGGTACAACTACAATATATTAAGAGGATCCTTCAGTTAGAGAGGTCTACCCCTTGGTATATTGTTCTCCAGGAGACAAACACCAACAAAGTCGCCAGTTATGCAGCAACGATAGTGGCCAAGTTTGAAAGAAAAGTGGACGGTATGAATGAGGAAAGAATAGTGAAAGAAGTGCTGAAAGTGTTAAGGAAAGAAAGGATAGAATGTAAAACTGAAACCAGGTGGGGATGCCAACGAAAGCTGATGTATGAAAGAGGTGGATGGAGTCACGTAGAGATTGAGAGAATGATAAATGAAGGAATGCTAGTTGAAAAAAATTTGGAAGAGAGACTAATAGAGGTAGAGCTGCAGGAGAGACAGAAACACATAGACGAAGGTACTTATAACAAAGACTACGGGAAGATCCAAGTTACAGGCAGATGCCCAGAATATCTCCTCAACCCCGAAGTTTCACAGACGACTATTGCGGGCTTTAGATGCGGAAGTGAAGAAAGGGGTAGGAGATATTGGATGGCTGCAAGTGATAGAACGTGCCGAGCATGTGGAGATGGTGAGGAGCTGTGGCAACATTGGGTGGCGAGTTGCAGAACATGTGTATGGACTGAAGCGGAAAAGGTAGCAGTAAGAAGTTGGGAAAAAGTAATGGACGAAAGTGGGTCGGGCCTCAAATACATGAAGAAAATATTAAAATGCAAATACGCGGGTTCAATGAACTCAGAGTAGTTTGTGTTTAGTAGTTTTTTGTAGTTTTTTTCTTTTTGTATGTGTATATACGTATATATATATATATATATATATATATATATATATATATATATATTTCCTTTTTTTAGAGACCTTAATATTGTTTTTGTTGGTTTTTGCTCTTTCTTTCTTTATTTTTGTCTTTGTGTTTTTTTTCCTTTTTTTTGAGATATAGGGATCTCGGTTTTGTTTTGAATGTAAATTTAGTCAATATACTATATAAGTTGTAATCACAAATTTGTAAAGTAAGATTTATGCCAATAAAGGATTAACTACTACTACTACTTGAATAACCTGGCACAAATCTTCGGAACCAGGATCCGGTTTGTAGGAATGTCAATAATTGTTTGATATTTTGTGGCCTTCTCATGGCAGTGATAGCGGTAATCTTTTCGGAATCGGGTTTAATACCTTGTGGTGTTATTAGATGTCTTAAATATTTGATCTCAGATGCAACGAAGCGACATTTTGTATGATTGGCGTGAAGATTGAATATCTGCAATCTTTGAAACACACGTCGTAAATCTTCAAATGTTCCTCGAAACTTGAAGATATGTCAACCACTATGTCATCCAAGTATGCTAGGATGAACATGTCCTTTAAACCCGAGCGAAATCGATCGATCAGTCGTTGAAATGTAGACGGCGCATTTCTCAACCCAAAAGGCATTCGTTTCCATCTGAAATTCCCAGAGTGTAGTAAATGCTGTTTTGTCTCTGTCTTCCAACTTGACGGGGACTTGCCAATATCCGGCTTTTAAATCTAAAGTTGACATATATTCAGATTTCTTTATGGCATGCAATAATTCGTCAATCCTGGGCAGAGGGTATCGATCTGGGATGGTTATAGTATTTAATCGTCCATATTCGACTCAAATGCGATATGAGCCATCCTTTTTGGAAATTTAAACGACAGGTGCAGCGTACGGAGACTCGCGTTCTTCGATAACGTCGTTGGATAGCATTTCGTCTAATTCACGTTGTAAAAAGTCTTTCTTTACAGGAGATCTATAAGGCGGGACAGCGGTAGGTGTATCATCGGAAAGGGTTATTCTATGTTCTGCAAAAGACGTAGGTTCTTTGTTAGGTGCAAATACAGATTCGAACTCAGAAAGAAGCTGCGACATCTTGACTGTTTGTTCTTTACTAAGATGCTGACCTTAATCGGTGTGAAGGAATTTTTGACTTCGTATATTTCAAGTACGGGGACAGCGTTGCCTAGTTCACTGAAAAACTTGTGTCGTTTTTCAGGATTGTCTGTGAAATACCATTCGTTGTTGCCTACATCCAAGGTGATTTTTGCATCTTGAATGAAATACACTCCGAGAAGCATTCTACTTTCAGTGAATTCTGGTATAGCAATTACGTCAGTTGGCACAAGACGACTATTTATGAGAATGTCGACCGAGAATGTTTTTGTTACCACCTTACGACTATTACCGTCTGCTAACTTGGTGTCCATTTTATCTTCAATATATTGCTGTCCTCGTGCCATGAGGATATTATATAATTGAATCCCTGAAATTATTCTTTTCGATCCTGTATCTAAACATGCTACCCCGTTTAGTCCTAGGATTTCAATTTGTACCATAGGTCGACAGGTTGTTTTGTTATCAGTCATTAAATTGGTAGAAAAGAAATCTAATGATGAAGAGGAATCAGGAGTGGAGGTAACATCAGTACTAGTGGGACAGGCTTCTTGGCTTCCTTCTTCAAATTGGCTGCTGGTTGCTTACTACTCGGTTCCTGGTTGGCTCTGCTGTTCTTCTTTCAGCAGACGTCCTCGGTGTGCCCGAAGAATTTGCAATAGGCACAATTGGGAGGAAGTTTCTTCTCTGACTTAGAATTTTTCTGTATGTCGGCCTGCTGGGTGTGTGAAATTGGTGATTTCACTTCGCGTTGCGCTTATTCAATGTCTTTAGCGCGTTTCAACAGAACTTGAAACGATTCAATCTCTGGTGTTATTCTTTTGCGTATGTTATGAGTCATTAGTCCATACACAATATCAATTTGTGCGCGTTCCGGTAATTTGATAGCAGTTGTGCTAGCAGCGATCGTACGTAACACACAAAAAATTCACTTGATTCATTATAATGTTGTTCGCGGGGAAATATTTCTCGGAAAATTAAATGCGGCGTTAATTTTCGCGAAAACGCATCTCGTAATGCTCCGATTGCAGTATCACAGTTTTGAATCGTGTCTTTTATGCCTCGCCAACACGTCGCGTCGGTACCCTTAAGCAACATTGATATGCCACGTAGGGTGTTATCGTCATTAACGGAAACACAATCTTTGAATGTTGTCACGGCCTCAGTAAATGAATCAACGTCCGATTTGTCACTACCGTCAAACCGCGCGGTACACTTAGAGAAGTTCCCAGAAAACTGGTTACCGGTTACCGGACTGATTGTTGCTCTACTTAACGTTTCGGTATTTATTCTCGCTGATGCTGTAATTTGTGACAATAATTCGTCAAACTGTTCGTTTTTAAGAGTTACAGCTGAAGTTGCACTTCATTCATCTTTTTTTGGCGGCATTGTTATCGCTATGTAAATATATATCACATTCACATAGAAACAATGTAACACAGTGTTAGTGCAGAGTGAACACTAACCATGTAAACAAACTATTATTGTTCTTACGTGTCTGTTATTGCACTCATATGTTTATTCAGTGCCACATTACAATGATTTAATTCGGCTCTAGGTTGGACGCCACTGTTAAGGTAGACTTTAAGGTAGAACGCAATTTGAGCACAGCGACACTGACGCACTGACGCTGAGCGCATCAGTTTCGCTGCGCTCGAATGGCGCCCTATACGTTTCCATAGTGCATAATACTATCGCTAAATCGCCGCGTCAATATCGCTGCGTTAATGACGCCAGAGCCGCTTTGCTCGGAAGTCTACCTTAAGATGCCCGAGTTCTCACAAATTATTAAATTGATTAAATTGAAAGAAAACCACTGTTTGTTAACTGAATATTAATAATAGGAAAAGAAATACCATTGCGGCATAAGTACAAAGAAGAAAAAAATAATTTAATCTAACAACATGTATTTACTGCAGCGTGGTTACGGCTCGACTCTACTGCTCATCGAGTGTGGAGTCACTGCTTCGAGGGAAGGGGCGGACAGGGCCGTACCAGCCCGCATTGTGTTACAATGCGGTATTTAGATCTTGTAGTGTGTTAAAAACTTAACTCCAATTTGTGAGCGCACTTAATCCTCTCAATAAAACTCTTAACGCGTTATTTTTAAAGAACATGCTTAAATAATATATGTCCTGTGCCCCAGAGCAGTGATTACTTAAATAAGAGATTTGTAAATTCAGCAGTGTTTTTAATCCATTATAAAAATCAAAGGGGACTCATTGACGTTTTGCTTTAAATTAGTGATTTCAATATTTAAGCTGTACAAATCGTATTTGTCAAGAATTTAATAGGGCATTTTTTAAATATAACCAACTATTAACAACACTATAGTTCATTTTTTTAAGAATGCAGTACAGGGAAGATATGGCTTATTTGACCTTGTTCTCTGATTGGCTTAAATCGAGGAGATGTTCACACGGACGATATTTACTTCTCCATCTCTCTCTTTTCACATACATTTGCAGTCACTGGCGTAGAATTTACTGATATGTAATTAAATGAATACAATACTACGAATTATTTATAAATACAATAGAACATTAAATTATACTACAGATAATAAGTTCTATATTATAGAATAATGTTTTATATATAATTTAATATTCAATTTTAAATTTAGAGATAAAAAAATTAATTAAATCCAAGTATATTTTTTTTCGCACGCCAATGCATGTTCAGCTGTTAGTTGTCAATGGCTGCCGTGTCAATTCACAATTGTCATTTGATCTCTTTGTATCATTTAGATTTCGTGCGTTTTTCTCCATTTCATTCATTCATTCATTCATTGTCCAGCCGTTTGCGTCCACTGCAGCACATAAGCCTCTTCTAACTCTTTCCAGGCATCAATATGTTGTGCTTTGTTCATCCAGTTTTGTGACACCCTCTTGATGTCATCGGTCCATCGAGTTGGTGGTCTACCTATACTTCGTTTATCGGCACGGGGTCTCTATTCCAAAAGCCGTTTAGTCCATCGGCCATCCCTAAGTCTGGCAACGTGGCCTGCCCATCTCCATTTCATGTTGGAGATGCGTGTTAAAAGGCCGCAGACACCCGTCCTTTCCCTGATGACCTCGTTTCGTACCCTGTCTCGTAAGGAAATGCCTAGCATGGCCCGTTCCATTGACCTCTGTGTTACCTGCAGTTTTACTGCGGAACGCTTTGTTAGTGTTAAAGTCTCTGACCCATACGTCATTACCGGCATCACACATTGCTCGAACACTTTCCGTTTGAGACACATTGGTAGTTCGCTCTTCAAGATGTTAGTTAGTTTTCCAAACGCTGCCCATCCTAAGCCTATGCGGCGCTGTATTTCGCATGTTTGGTTTTCGCGGCCTATGCGTATCTGATGCCCCAGGTATATAAAGGAAGTTACTTCTTCTATATTAGCATCATCTATTTTGATTTGATCGCTTAGCACTAGGTTGGTCATAACTTTTGTTTTTCCCATATTCATCCTAAGGCCCACTTTTTCCGTTGACTGTTTTAGGTCGTTGAGCATAGTTTTTGCATCTTTGATATTGTCGGCTATTAGGACGATGTCGTCTGCGAATCTCAGGTGGTTACATTTTTCTCCATCCACTGTAATTCCTAGGTGTTCCCAAGATACCGTTTTAAAAGCATATTCGAGAACCGTGGTAAATAGTTTTGGGGAGATAGTGTCCCCTTGGCGAATTCCCCTGCCAATTTTAAATTTGTTGATATTGTCGTGTAGCCTTATACTTGCTGTAGCGTTTCGGTAAATATGTTCAATTAGCTTTGTATATCGATAGTCTATTCGTGCTTGGTCTAGAGCAGCTTTTATGGCGGGTAATTCAACTGTATCGAACGCCTTTTCGAAATCTATGAAAATCAGGACAAGGGGCTTATTATATTCATTACACTTTTCAATGAGAGTTTTCATAGCCTGAAGATGGTCATTTGTCCCGTATCCCGATCTAAACCCAGCCTGTTCTTTGGGTTGGTAGAAGTCTAGTTTATTTTCTAACCTTTTGGTGATTACTTTGGTGAAAAGTTTATATAGATGTGGTAGCAAACTTATCGGTCTGTAGTTTCCGAGCTGTGTTATATCGCCTTTTTTATGTAGAATAACTGTGGAGGCGTTGTTCCATTCGCCAGGCGTAGCACATTCTTCTAAGCAGGTGTTGAATAGTGCTTTTATGGCATGTAGTAGAGCGTCTCCACCTTGTTTTATGGATTCGATATGTATGCCATCTTCACCCGGGGATTTGTTGTTCTTCATCTCTGCAAGAGCATTCTTAATTCCGGTGTCGATATACTTGGCATATCTTCAGACCCCTGATTTATGACCTTCCCGGGTAAAACCTTTTTAAAAAATCCACGATTGACTTCAGCAGCATAATTGTCGCAGTCGGTAGGATATGTGATTATCGAGTGGATATCGAAATACAATCGTCTCCTACGTTTCAGCGATCGTTTTTCTCCATTTATTTGTTTGTATTTTATTACTATTGTTGCCATTTGGTGTATTTAATAGATATTCAATCAAACTATTAATAAATTACCAATTTTATATTCAAGCAACTATATTTGAATTTAGCACCAAATTTTGTAACTAGATTAAACATTTGTCATAGTGTAAATCAGGTATCTAGTTACTGCATTCTTAAAAAAAATGGACTATATGTTGAAAATTGGATACATTATTATTATTATAAAATGTATTTACTAACTTTTCACAGATTTCAATAAATCGTGAAATTAATTCTCCGTTAAATTCGGCAATCATTAGTAAATATTCTGAGCTGAGAGGTATCCTTATATTTTTAGTTTTAAAAATAGGTGAATGTGAACGGGAACGAATAATAGAAATTGAAGTAGAATCTGAATTCGGATATCTATGTTATTATTACCTTTATTGACATGTTTACAACAATTACTATAAGACTAACAATACAACATATAAAAAAAAAAAAAAAAAAAAAAAAACATGGGAACAATAAAAAAAAGAACAAAAAACAGAACATAACAAATAACCCGACCCAAACATACCCCAAATACTCAAACTTAAAAAAAACTACACTTTAAAGAAACAAAAAAAAAAAAATTCTTCGCCCGCACTAACTTTTCTCTCTCCCTAAACTCTTTCCACAATCACTCCCTTCCGCTCTAAAATTTCCCGCATTATGGGCCACCCGCTACCTGACTCGTCCATGCACGCTTCCCAGTCTTTACATTTATTTTTCTTTCCTTCTTCCCATGTTAGCCCTTTGCATTCTTCCATCCAATGTGCCCACCTGTCAGTACCCTCTCCGCATATGTCTTTCTCCGCATCTATCCCTTTTCTTCGTTGCCGCACCGAAACCTGGCTATCCTATTTTGGCTACCGCTGGACCCTCTGCTTAGGTACAAAGGGAGTCTGCCGTACATTTGTACCTTGTTGTACTCCCGATTGTACCTGCTTTCGTCTATACGGCTTTGTCGTATCTGCAGCTCTATCTCCCTACTCCTTTCACCCAACAATTTTTCACACATTACGCCTTCCCTTTTCATCCTTTCTACCTCCTCTTTCGACAACCCTACTCGTTCATACATTTTTTTCCATTCATTTCCCCATTTTGTTAGTCTAATCCCTCCGACACCTTCCTTCCTTAAACTATTGAACACCTCTTTCACTATCCTTTCATTCCCTAACCTATACACTTTCCTTTCGTATCTTGCCACTCTCACTGATGCTTCTACTGCAACTTTATACGCATTCGCTTCTTGTAGCACCAGGTACCCTGGCGTACTCCTGTCTAATTTCAACGCCCTTTTTATAAACTGGAGTTGTACCTTTTCTACTTGTTCCATTTCGTTCATACCCCATATTTCCGCTCCATACAACAAAATACTCCGAACACACGCTTTCCATACTATCATTTTTGCCACGAAACTATCTTCAAATTTATCTTTCCAAGCATTCCAAAACCTATTAGCAGCCACCCATGCTTTCTTACATACGAATTAAATGTGCTCATTGTTGGACCCATTACTACCAAACATAAATCCCAAATATTTGAACCTGCTAACCTGCTCTATAACCTCTTCCCCCCACATCAAGCTTTCTTCTTTCTTACCAACTTTCTTTCTAAACACCATCCACTCAGTCTTCTCTACATTCACACTTAACATTCTTTTCTCAAAATATCTTTTAATCCTTCCAATCATCTCTTTCATTTCCCCTTTTGTTCTTGCTAAAGCAACTATGTCATCCGCGTAAGCTAGAGACCACACTTTCATCCTACCTATTACCACTTCTCCTGCCTGCCCATTTTTTAAAACCTTTTCTAAGTCATTTATAAAAACATTAAATAGGACAGGGCTAAGTGGACACCCTTGCTTTAACCCTTTCCTAACCCAGAATCTTTTGGATTTTATTTCACTTATTCTAACTCTGCAGCTTGTCTTGCCATATAGATCTGTAACTGCCTTCACTAGCCACCCACTAATTCCTTTTGCTCTCATCATTTCCCATAGCATGTTTCGGTTTACTGTGTCATATGCCGCTTTAAGATCTATGAATACAGCATACACCTTTCCACCTTTCTGTGCCAGCTCTTGCTCTATTACGTATTTTAAGGTAACCAGCTGGTCGGTTGTTCCCCTCCCTTTTCTGAATCCCCCTTGTACTTCCGGAATCACTTCCTTTTCCTCAATTTCTTCCTGTATTTTCATCTCCACTACTTTTGCATATATCTTATATGATGTATCCATCAGTGTGATGCCTCTGTAATTTTCTGCTTCTCCCTTATTTCCTGCTTTGAAAATTGGTACGATGTCCCCTTCCCTCCAGCTTGAATTCGGATATCAGTATAAAGTTATTTAACACAAATTAATTTGACTTCTAAAAAATATGTGTAGTTACAGTAACACTATCTTGTCCATTTAAGTTGATGCTATCAATTTTGAACCGGATTTAATTCTTGAATTGGAACTTGAATTTCTCGATTTTTTTAGAGTCCTTGGTCCTTGTTCAAAAGCTGGATTCTTCCTTTAATCGCTGAAACGTAGGAGACGATTGTATTTCGATATCCACTCGATAATCACATATCCTACCGACTGCGACAATTATGCTGCTGAATTCAATCGTGGATTTTTTAAAAAGGTTTTAATTGTGTTAAAGCAACTAGCAGCTACCAAATACTAAATCTAAACTTAATACTAGAGCAATAGAGTGTGACTTTTTACACTTGAATAAAAATAGATAAAAATATGCAGAGAATAATAGATAAACTTAGTGAGAATAACAACACGTGTCCTTTCTGCTTACGCAGCACTCATATACACAATATACAAAGGGTTTCACTTATTCACCTAGTGTCTAATAATTATACATTATGACCGGTATATGACTTTTATAAATATTTTGTTGTTTTTTTAAAGTGGTGATAAGCATTAAAAAACATTATTTAAATTATTATTTATTTTTCATGGAATCCACTTTACGCTCCATAAATATGTAATTATATGTAAATATGCAATTATATGTATCTGTAAAGTGGAATAAATTACTATGCCTTGGTCTTGCTGTCGAATTCTCGAATTTCTCCCGAAGCTGTCCCAGCTCGGTTACGAGGAACGTAACGCCCTACAAATAGAAAAGGTGTTAAGGTCTGCTGACCGAGGAGGCCATGGAACAGTACCACCTAAACCAATCCACTTATTTGCAAACACATTATTTAAATGTTATCGAACTAAATGATTAAAATGCGGCGGTGCGCCATTTCAAGGAAGCTGCATTTGTCGACGTACATTCAAAGGAACTTATTCCAATAGTTCCATCAACCTATCCTGTAAAAACAAGATATAATCATTTCCAGTCAATCAGTATGGCAACACATGAGAGCCAATGGTCCGTGAACCGGTACGGCCCAAATATTTATCGATAATCTGTGCTGGAAATAATTACGACAAAAAGCATTTAGATTTTCGACAGCCCCAATATACATATTATGATTGTTATTTATGCCGTTACGTGTAAACGTTGCCAATCAGTCGCCAATAAAATGGAAGAAAACTTTGGAACTTCAGCAAGTTTTTGTAGAAACCATCGGCAAAATTATAAACGTAAAGGTTGATCTTCATGTTGTAAAACTTTTTGTTCATGGAAAGGATACATTTAACTCTCGCCTAAGTGTTCACCAGACAAATCGATTTGAGAAATCACATTCGACAAGATTTAAGATTTTCTCTTCGGCAAGTGTCGGTCAGGTCCACAAGCCGGACGTTGGTGTGTTTGCAGTCAGCGCCGTAGGTAGGGACTGGCCAGATGGGCGGCTGCCAGTATCGCAACTCTCAGGGGGCACATATTGCCTACTCACAGGCTGCCTTAATTAATGAATTCGTATTGTATTGCAACGCTTCGCACATAATAGTAGGAACTACTTTTAAGTTTAAGTTAAGAACTTAAAAAACTTGATTTAAAAACTTTTAGGCTTTTACACTTCCAAAGTTATGTCTTGTTTGTCTTCCTAGAAAATAAGTCTCGGGGGGCGAAAAATTAAAATCTTGCCAAGGGCACTCATGACCTAGCTACGGCCTAGTTGGAAACCGATCAGTGTACTATCGACTTCCAGCAGCAGAATGCTGGACTACTTCTACTTTCTAGTACGACTACTCTACTTCCTTTTGGGATATCCTTTTTGGGATATATTCTGAAGTATTTATTTTAAATTACAGTGCAGTAGGAACTGATGAAACAGCTTCACATATCGGATATTGATATTGTGATAGTTGCCATTATTAGCTATATGGTATAAAATTCACTAATTTATCACTATATACATAAATATATATATATATATATATATATATATATATATATATATATATATATATATATATATATATATATATATATAATGCATAAAGAACTGACAAACATCATATCACATTCAGCATCGCTGTGGTAACAAAAAAATATTGTCCGATAATCACGTCCTCAATTGTGCCACACTACACATTAACACACCAATAAGGACCAATAGTGCCTGTAATGTAAAGTGACATTTTGGAAGTGACTTTTTGGAAGACAGTCCTGCGTCCCGCGGATTTTTAAAGATGTCCCGCTTTTTAGAAAATATCTGCATCCCTTATTTGAAATGTGCTGTAATATATAATAGAAATTTCCACATATTCTCATAAAATCTTTTCATGAAATTTTAATATCCTCGAATTGAACTGTCCATTCTTCAAGATATTACAAGCAGTAATTATAAAAATTTCTGACTTCTTTCATAAAATCCGGTCGTTGAATGGCACATTGTTCTGAAATTTTCACTGGGTTGAAAAAGGGAGATTTTATGGGAATACGAGGAAAAAATCTTTTGAATATATTAGTAACCATTTTGTGAATTATTATATTTATTGGTAAAAAGATACGTTACTGATGAAAATATTAAATGTTGGTTGTCTACATACAAAAAATGGACGGAGTTATTGCTTCATTTTAAACAGAATAATATTCCTTATCAAAATATTTTGAAAATGGGTGAAATCTCCGCGCCTTTTTAAATCAATCAGTACTGGAGTAAGACAGGGTGATGGATTGTCCCCACTCCTCTTCAACCTGGTACTAGATAAGGTAATACAAATATGGGAGAAAGAAGTACCTGGGGTATATATGGGAACAAAGGACAAACGAATCAACATAAAGTGCCTCGCTTTTGCTGACGACCTTGCAATAATCACCCGGACTACTGAAGAAGCCAAACACGCCATAGAAAAACTTTACAACAAATCTCTTACGAGAAAACGCAATACATAGACTCCAAGAGCTCAAATATGACACATCTTGCAACCAAATATGGCAACATCATACAAGTTAAGCACTTCAAGTACCTAGGTGAAATAATTGGAAACACTGGTAAGGAAAGAATGGCTAATAAAACATGTGCAGAAAAGTTACGTAAAGCCTATGCAACCACCTGGAATATGTACAACAAGAAATCACTTTGTACCAAAGCAAAACTCCGTCACTACCATACTGTCATCTTTCCAGAAGCCCTCTATGCAATTGAGACTTCATCACTTACCATCTACATCAATGATATTGAGAAAGTATTAGAACGTCAGATGCTGAGAAAAATATTTGGACCCTAAGGTTCAAGATGGTATATGGATGCGTATAAGCTCACAAGAACTGTATTCGCTGACAGAGCGATTCTCCTTACTTGCACGGAAAAGACGTCTGAAATTCTATGGTCATATAGTACGAACGGATGACTCTCGATTGACCAAGAAAATCTTCCACATCATCAATGGAACCCGACAGTCAAAAGTACGCTGGCTGGTAGACACCAAACATGACCCCTCAGTAGTTAATATAGACCCATTGGCAACTACGCCCACTAAATATAGGCAGGAAATAAACTCACATAACTTCACATCAAAGAATCCAACAGCTAAGAGTTTGAAACTAAAAAACGCATGGACGCAAGAAAGAAGACAGGCCCAGAGCGAAAGGATGAGGAAGTTTTGGGAAGATAAAAAGAACAAGACCAGTGCTAAGTAATGGTTCTACGCGCTCCTTAGAGGGCTAAACGAATAAATAATAATATTTTGAAAATTTTAGAATACGCGCTCTCCCTTCCAGGAACAAATGCAGCAACATAAAGTGTTTTTCTAGTATTATTAAAATATGGACAACTGAAATAACGCAGTTGAACATTAAACTTTAAAATCTATATTCATTTCTATACCAGTTCATTTCAGAAATTTAACAATTTAATAAATGATCCGAATCTATTGCAAAGTATTCACGTGGATCAAAAATTTAACCGTGATAGAAAATCATATTTTTTTAAAATAAAAAGTTTAAATTAATTAAAAATCATTCAATATTCACAATATTCAAATTATTGTTTTGCAAATTTTTGCAAATATGGCCACGTGGTAGATGTTTTTGCAAAACCGGACGTTTGCATCTGCCGAACCTGAGGTATGTGGAATTTTGCATTTTATTCTTCACCGTTCGATGACGGTCGACGGCATCTTACGTACGGACGCAAACACAAACGTCAGCCCAACTCGCAGGCAGTTGAAATCACTGATGACCGGTGAAAATGATTTTTTTGACCATTTCTGATCGGGAACAGACGTTGAGAAATCAGACGTCCATCGATAATCACTCGATAACACGAGTAAATTACTCCGTCCTTCCTTACAAACATGTGTAAATTGAGTATCTACGTATAAACCAAGTTCAAATTTCAATTTCCCATGACACACAATGGTCGGAAATCCCCAAAACCTGAGCAAAATATGAAGGAATCGCTAATCACGACACTGAATTAAAAATTTCGAAATTAAAAAATGGCGGATACTATATGGCGGTTAATTGTAAGAGCCCGGTCGACAAGGGTTTTGACTTATTGCTTTTTCTAATAGAACGTGATCAAACAAATACCATTATTTTCATTAATAACTTATTATTTCGAACATTGCTAATAACAATTTCGATAAATACATTCAAATTGTTCTTACTATCTGAAGAAGAATCCATTTTTGTATTATTTTTAACGAGCAATGAGCCGACAATGTATACTGACGATAATAATACCTTGTTGGTATACCGATAACGGTCATAATACATACTAGGGTGTGTCATTACAACTATTCCAACCATTAACAGTCACTAGAAAAAATAGATCTTTTCTACTTTTGGTCAGCTTTTTGGGATTTCCGAACTCTGTGCGGCGACCTCGGCGAAGGTGGAGCGTTCAAATGTTGAGAGGGAGAACTTCTTATGGTAATTTTTTTTTTCAAATATGGTAAATAAAAAATATTTTATCAATAGATGGCATCAGCCCCACAAAATCAATGCAGAACTGGTGGAAATAAATTCAAAGAGCTACAGATTGAAAATTGTAAAAGATATATGAAATATCAGTTCTGCATAGTTCGTTGATTTTTATATTGTAATTAATATGTTCGTATCTTCAAGGTCGATATCCGTGTCAGGATTTTTTTAGTGAAGGGGTTCATATTTAAAAATTGTAAACCATATATTCATTCAAGCATAACCATTTTGTCCTACTAGAAAATCTTTAAGATTCTACATACTATACCACCCTTACAACTTCAACTACACTTTCAATCGTTTCAGCGTCATCAATTTTTCCACCCTATTCAACTATTCTATCCGCGATTACTAGTAATGTACAAATTAGTATATAATTCTGTTATTCCCAGTTCTTTAATATCCTTCTCGGTCTCTGTCAACCAAATGGTACGAAGCTTCTTGTTTTGTCAGAAGGTGAACAGACGGTTGGTTAGTCGGTTTGGAGGCAATCTTGCAATGTGGCCATAGAGAGCTACCCTTCTTTTCCTTGCACAGTCAGAGAGCATCTCAATATGTTCGTAGAGTTCAGAGTTATGCCGTCTTCGGAATTCCCCATCTTCCTTTACCGGGCCTAGAATCTTCCTGAGGATTCTCCTCTCTCTAAGCATTATCTTTTATAATTAACGTGCTAACATAAACAGATCACCTTCTTTGCCAAGTGCTGAAAATCCGACTGTACCACAAACAAAATTTACTCTTACTTCTAATTATAATAATAAGGTACTATCGTTGAGCATAAACTATGAACCTAATACTCGATATCTCGAGAATTATTAATAATCGTTCTTACGCAATAATGAAAACACATTGAAGCGTGTACATATAGACCGTTTACTTTATCCTTAATTATTATTCTTGATTCATTTGTCTCATATGACTCTCATATGTCAGTTTATGTTGAATGCATTTATGGAAAACGAAATTGGTTATTTATGTACCAAATTCGATTATATTGGGAGCCGAAATGTAATTTTCAAAATAATTACCATGATTTTTCCTCAGCTATTTATACTAAATTATTTACTGATATATATATATATATATATATATATATATATATATATATATATATATATATATATATATATATGTGTGTGTGTGTGTTGTTTTGTTTTCACGGGGATTCCGCGTTGATGTTGAGGGTTGGTTGTGAAAAGAACCGGATTCTCGACGTTTCGGCGAACTAACATTTGCCATTTTCAAGAGATATATGCGTTCGTGCGGGTCAACCGTTAGACGCATACTGACCCACACGACCTGACGGTTGACCCGCACGGTCGCATATATCTCTTGAAACTGGCGAATGTTAGTTCACCGAAACTTCGAGAATCCGGTTCTTTTCAGAAACAACCCTCAACATCAACGCGGAATCCTCGAGAAAACAAAACAACACAGGTATCTATCCGCGAAAACCTCAAATTCAACAATATATATATATATATATATATATATATATATATATATATATATATATATATATATATATATCAGAATCTCTAATCATTAAAAAATATTTTATTAGCTGAATTGAAGGCAGTTAAATGTTACGGGTATCGATATCTGTTAACAAAATTGTACATGATTATATAATATATGGAAATATAATCGTGTCTGTCCTCTCCCTCGCTATAGTATAAAAGTTATCGCTATATAAATATAGTATAGTATATAAGCACGATGTATAAAAAAGCCCAAACCTCAAAAGTCGAATTGCTAGTCAATCAATAGTAATTTTTGTGATTAACAATAACGTTCGGGAAACTTTTGTTGATGGGTTCGTCCTTAGTTGAGACGAAACTGCAAATTATGCGGAAACGAAATCAATCCGTTAGTTTCGTCGACGGGAAGACGGCTAAAACCGATTGACAACAATTGCTTGGAGAAATCTTCGGCAGATAGAACGTTTACCAATGCAACTCGCTTATTTGTCGTCAGATGAAGTTTCCTAATATAGCGCCACTGAGTAGATGATTTGACGCAAGCGTTTATTTAATCGGCAACGGTGGATCTTGGAATTACTGGTCGTGTTTGCCGGAAATCGCCAGACAGTAGAATCATTGCGCTTCCAAAACATCTTGAGTCAAATGATAATTTTACTTGTTTTAACACTTTATTAACACTTTGGCCATTTCCGATTGTTTCGCAATGTTGAATGTGGGTGTTTCAGTCGTTTAAAGGTTTAACGGTAATTTAAACGCTGAATATTATATTAGAGATTAAAGCAGCCGTTCTGCATCCTTATAGCAACTTCGACGCTATACCAGAAGAAGCAACTGCTACGGCAATTTCGGACACGAACAGTGGCTAAAATCAATGACATGAGGAATTCCAGTTCCACTTGCACTGCCACAGTCTTTCCAGTTTCACCTAGCGCAGCGAGGAAAAAAATCCTCCATTTCCATCATCAACTGCCTTTAATAACTTATCCTACACATCCTTCTGTTATGAGTTCAACAGTGGTACACTCATTCAAACTGATTCCTTCAATGCATCTCGGTCAAATTCACGTTCATGTTCCAATTCTCGATTGAAAGCGTCGGTCATAGCACGATTTGGCGATAGCATTCCCAACTTTACTAACAAATAGCCGCACATGATGTAACTAAAACGCTAATAGTAACTAATCTAATAAAAGCAAGGCCAGGTTATATATTTCCTCATTCATCTCGAGATCGAGATTCCCTGAAGTGACACGAATTCGATGTAAAATTTCTTCTGACATGTCATCCTTGAACTTGTTCTACGGTCCAATTGGATACGAACGGAAACATGTTGAAATAATGATAACAAATAATGTGCGTATCTAATTTGGAGATGCAGAAAGAACTGATTCAGCTATCGGAATATCCCCATGAATTTCGTTTTCAAGCAAATTCAGTTGTTGACATGCAACACGAAACGTTGGGCACACTGCACGATTGACAGTTCGAAGTGATTCAAAGGATGTCGGCCCACGAACATTAGAGAGTAGAGTAACGTTCGTGCAAATGGATCGCTTTAGCAAATAAAAAACAAACTTCTCAATGTTGTCGCTGGAGGTGTTTCAGCACGTTGACCAACATTTGATGCCTAGAAATATACTCGATTACCATTTTCTAAATGCACCGCCAAATGTAAAACACGTGGATGGCGTACAAGAATGGAGAATGAAAAGCGCCATCTACGGGCATAACTTAAGTTCAGCTTAAGTAGTTTGGCCTGTGTGAATATATGTGGCGTTCCATAAAAAAATGATAATTATTTTCATTATTACCTTTTTTCGTGAATTTTTTCAATATTCAAATAGTAACTACTAGTACATGTGGATCGTATTTTTCGGAATGGAATAGTTTTTGTGGATGGAACAGTTGAAAAGAATGGAATAGTTGCTAAAGGTGGAATAATTGATGAGGGTGAAATTGTATAATGAATTTTGACATTTGTATATGAAAGAGTAATCAGAATTGCGAGCTGCGCGATTCTTGTATCAGCTAAGGTTGTATGAGTTGCAAGATGTACAACTCGTACTGCACAGAATATTAACTAATAATTCATCCGTCTCAAATGATTTTAATGCTGTCAGATTTGTAAAATAATATAATAGAACACTTTTGAGGTGTACTTAATCATATAATGTTACCAATTGTCTGAAATCAAAGTGACTTTAATTTAAGGAGTGATATTAGAATTGAAAAGTTCCCAACGATCATAAAAAGGTTACTATATCTAACGATGTGATATTAGTTACTAAGGTGTACAAAATGGACGATAAAGAATCAGCTGTGGAGTAAAAAGTTACTGAAAATCTCACTAAAACTTTCATAACCTTATGGGTTATGTTGAACGTCAAAGTTGACAAAATCAATGTCACTTAATCAATTTAAGATTAAGTGACATTGATTTTGTCAACTTTGACGTTCAACATAACCCACATATTGTTTTAATCAAGTTGGTATCTTGTGTTTTTGAGTTACCAACATACTCAAACATAATCTCACCAACTATTTGTTAAAGTTACATTGTTGTCTTTTTTTTTGTCAAAATTGCAAGCCTTAGTTACTAATTTCACTTCATCATATATAGTAACCTCCTTTTATGAAGGTTGGCAACTCTTGATTTCCAATATCACTCCTCCAATTATAATAAGTTTTCTTTTAGACAATTAGCAACACTTAGCAAAATTATGGTTACTAAAAGTTTCACCAAAAAAATAATAACCAATAAATTACTCAACTGACGTTAATGTCAACTTTGATTTAATTTTCATGTATTTCTTTATTTAAAAAATCTAGTGTCAAGGTTATCGGCCATGAAAATACCAAAATGGTCAAATTGTTTCAATAGAAATATCTATGATCTTAATAGATCTGAAAGAGTTTTTATTACATCTATTGCAGTTTTCGAGTTGTTGCTATTTGAATCCATTAGTATCAGTTCCGGTTTGACTTCGAGGGATGCGTATGTGGTCTGGATTTCTATGGCGGGAAACCTAATCTGCGGGGGTAAAACCAACGTTATAACTGTGTAACTGGCAGGGGTTAAACGCGCTGCCGCGGGTATGTGGTCTTGGACAGAAAAAATAAATTCTGTGTTAAGGCTATCGGCCACGAGAATACCAAATTTCAATAGAAAGGTCTATAAGCTACGCCGAACTGAAAGAATTTTGAATACAACTGTCCAAGTTTTCAAACTATAGTTATTTGAATATCTTACCTCGTGTGTGACTTTGAGTTTGAGGGGCGGCGACTGCCGCCAGATAAAATATTTTGCAAAACTAACGGAGGGATATCATAGACTGACTAATTCTCTACAAATGTGTGAAATTTTATTGTTCCACGTTGTGTGAAACTTCCTAAAATTTTCCTCTTCTCTGAATTTCGTTTTAGATTTTTTTCATTTATAAAAAAAAAATCGGCCAAACGGTTCGCTTTGGAAAAATGAAAATGACACAACTTTTAGATGAAAATGTGTTCAATAAAATAGCGTTAAATGCATGTTTCTTAGACTCCGGAAAATTGGACAAAAAAATATATTTGCAAGTTTTCAATGAATATTTCTTTATTAAAACAATTATGTGTCCAGGCTATCGGCCATCAAAATACCAAAACGTCAATTTCAATAGAAAAATGTATAATCTATATAGATCTGAAAGAAATTTTAATACATCTCTTGCAGTTTTCATTTTATAGTTATTTGAATTTATTAATTTCTGTTACGTTCGAGTTTGAGGGGCGGCGGCCACCGCCAGATAAAATATTTTTCAAAACTAACTGGGGGATATTATAGACTGACTAATTCTGTGTCAAATGTGTCAAATTTTGTTGTTCCACGTTGTATAAAACTTACAAAAATAATTTTTCAACAAATCCAGACATGTCAAACAGGAATTCCGATCAAAACCGAACGCGGAAATTTCAAAATATTCAAAAATTGCGAAAAAATATATTAATCCTTGAAGGATTTCAATGAAACTTATGCTGAATGTGGGTATCCACCAGAGGTATGATTTGACAAAATTAGAACGCTCCCACTCCAATGGGGACGTCGTGAAGAATGATTTTCTCGTCAACAATTTTATGGAAATATCTCGTCAACGCCTCAAGATGGAAAATTATAACCGGGATATCCGTATGTAAGACGTCGGTGTCTACAAAAAAGTATTCTTTGCAAATTTTGTAAAAACCTTCGGTTTGGTCGCAAAAGTAAAAAATATAAAATTGAAAAAATTTTAGAATGGGTACCCCTTCTCTGAATTTCGTTTTTCAATTTACATGGGTTTAAATGGGCTCTTTCGCCAAAACGGTTCACTTTGGAAAAATGAAAATGACACAACTTTTAGATGAAAATCTGCTCTATAAAATAGCGCTAAATGCATGTTTCTTAGACTCCGGAAAATTGAACAAAAAAATATATTTGCAAGAATTTCTTTATTAAAAAAATCCTGTGTCAAGTCTATCGACCACAAATATGTCAATTTCAATAGAAACATGTACACTCTATATAAAACTTATGTAAACTACATAAAACTTTATGCGTTTGTTAAAAGAAAGTTAAAAGAAAGTTAAAAGAACTATAGATCTGTGTTAAAATTATTTCATCCAAACCCAAGGAAATGAGGCATATGATTTTTCAAAGACGAAGCAGAAAGGTAGACGACATTTTTAAGTTCATGCAGCACATTTCAATAGGCCTCAATGAGCACTATTCGATTTTAAAAAGAAAAACCGGATAAATTTAGAGATGGCTTTTTCTTCAGCCCTCAAGTGATAGAACTGATCGTTTTTCAACAATAACTCTTTTGTTATACATGCTAGGAAGTCGCGGAATACACTTTAGATTCCAAATTAAATGTGCAATTTTCAACTATTCTTGTAGGAAAGTCGTAATTGTCACCGTTTGGAAAATGGATTTTAAATCACCAGATGACCCAAAAACTTACATCGTACCCCATATAAAATTTGCCGAATTTTCAGAATGTCCAATCAGAAATTTGTAAAACAATAGTTTTCTTTTATAAAATCAGTAAAAACTCTAATCAAATATGGCCGAGCTTACTTTTACTCAAGTAAGAGTGTGAATTTGCAAGAATATTCAATTGTTTCTAACGTAGAACTTTCCAACTTTAACAAATCTGAGAAATAAAATTTTCCCGGACACCATTCACCACGGAAATTGGAAGGAAACTTCTGTGGGGCGGACTTGCTAGCCATCCCGAATCCTGGAAAATGAATTGCATTTAAAAAAAATCCTGGTAAAACGGTTTGCAAAGGAATGATAAAATTTGCCCCGCTGCTAGAGGAAAGTTTACTCTATCGATTCATGCTACAAGAATTTATTAGAAATGTAGGGAAATGAAAAACGCAAATGTTTGAAAATCAAGTAAACAGTTGGAGACCGCTGGATCGTCAGCCGCAGAAAATTCATGCAGCATATTTTAATAGAACTTGATGAGTTGTATTCGAATTTGTATTGAAAATGCCGATAAATATTGAAATGGTAATACTGAAAGTTTTTCGCCAATAACTCTGTTGGTTGCTATACCTCCGAGGAAGACGCGTGTTGTACCGTTGGAATCTAAATTCAATTTAAAAGCTCCAATTATTCTCAAAAAAAACTCGTAAATATTGCGGTTTATGAAATAAATTTTTAAATTCAAATGTGAACGGAAGCAACTGTTTCTGATGTAAAATGGTCTGAATTTTAAGAATCTGATAAAATAAAAGTGTAAAATCTTTGCTTTCTTGTAGAAATTTGTGAAAAATTGCGAATTTTGACGTTGCTATGTGTTGCTAATCAAGAGCCAGAGTCGCCGAAATCAGCAATTTAGAGATTTCAAGATATCTCTTTGAATTTGATTTGAATTTCAACCTAACAATGAGCGAAAAATCAGAATTTTGATTTAAATTCTTTTTTTAAATTTTATCTTCTCATAATTACACGAATAATCATAAACGGATAAACTTCAACAATGACATTTGCACATAACCTGAGCAAAAATAGTGTCAGAATGATCAGCTGTAAGTGTAAATTGGCGATTCAGCGGCAAGCAATGGTCGTAGTATTTTTGACCGGGAGTGCGAATCCGTTGATGGATTAGAGAAATTCAAACGCCATACTGTTGGCCTTTTCACCGGGCATGCACTTGTTGGACTGGAAATGTAATTTTTCTTTTTCGCGTTTCCGTTTGAAGAGGTGAAAAAAAAGTGACTTCGCGAATTGGGGCCTGCGGAACGTCCCCGGAGGTGTAATGCGCCGAGACTGATGTCGTTCGAAAGTAGACACGTGGGGCTATAATCCCTGAAAAAAGCAATACAATTCTAAAACATTTCACCGAATATTGGAGGTTTCAATTTGCTCAATTTTGAAAAATTCGTTTTGAGTTTGGACGGGCGTCGAGACCCCCAAATGCGATCGAGCGATGCGTCGTTCCTATCGCCTTATAGACCCTTTCGTTCTATATTCAGAAACCACCACCGCGAGGCCCTGCTATTTAATTTAGCGAATCCCAGGGGATTCTCGCGTACATATGCAAAATATGGTTTTTCGGGCCTCCCGGCGCCATCCGGTACGCAATCGCAATTAAACTCCAAAACAAACGTAAAGACACTATGCCGAATCGAATGGTACCGGTCCGGTCCCGATCCGACTGTTGGGTATTCCAGGAGAGGGATCCCCGCAAATTAGGTGAAAAAAACAGCGCGTTTTTCCGATTTTTGTGTTAAAATTGACCCAGAGCGGCATTAGGATGCCGCAGGTCCCAGAATCTTCTACCGCCCTTTGCGGGTAAACATCTCGCATCGAACGGACCGGTTTGGAGACACGGCGCTCTTCAATCAAGAGTACGGCGTCCACAGATGTGATGAAAAAAACCGGTTTTTTTCGCTTACATTTTCCGCCGCACCGGGTGAACCGACGGTCGCGTACTTTTCCGCATGACGTCAAAAAACGTGAAATCGACGCGGCAAGGGGAAGCAGTAAAAAAATCGAGCCACGGACCAAAATTGCTCCTCAAAAGTGCTAGAAACGATCTCCTGTTTTTGGCACCTGGAGGACGCCGTGTGGGACTTGCGAGCGGCAGACAGACACGGGTCGAGGGCCCGTTCAGTTTTACAACAGAAAATGACAATTTCCCGTTTGGACACGCAAGAGGAACGGAGTTTTTACGGAAAAAGTGAAAAATTTAAAACGCACCTACAGCCGCCCCCTGCGGGGGCGGAACTTGGTAAGGCTCGTCAAAAAAAACCTAATTTTTTGTTCAATTCATTGGAAAAAATTCAAGACGTAAACCGCATTTTTTGACAATTTTTCTTAATTTTCAAGAAATCTTGACTTTTGACCCCTTTCGAGTTCAGTGACGGTACCTTACTCGATTAGTATATTTCGAGAATATTTCGACGACGATAATAGCAGGGGTGGAGACAAATGCAACAAATCAAAAATCATAAAAATCGGACTAGCCGTTCTTGAGTTTTTAACGGCCAAAATTCAAACCCGACTGTGTTGACATATGAGAGAAACAAAACTAGAATAATAATTAAGGTTAAAGTAAACGGTCTATGTGTACACGTTTTCAATGTGTTTTCATTATTGTGTAAGAACGATTATTAATAATTCTCGATATCGAGTATTAGGTTCATTGTTAATGCTCAACGAATGTACCATGTTATTAGAATTAGAAGTAAGTAGAAGCAGAGAGTAGGTATAATATAGAGACCCAATCACGGCATAATCTGGTGATCGCCCCTCTTGCCCCACTTTGGACTAAGAAAGTGTCGACATCATGAGTCTATTGCAAAACTCACTGAATTGATTAAAGGAAACTTTGTCATCTGCTACTCGATCATATAGTGGAGAGATATAGACAAGAAAAGCAGCTCGGTTCTCAAAAAAAATTAAGCGTATAACCAGATGAGACTATATATGTCGCAGGGAAATGGTAAAATTAGGGATTTGATCAAATCCCTAAAGGATTTGATCAAATCACGGAAGATGTTAAAATAAAAATTCTGTGAGTCATTTCCCTAAATAAAGTTAGTGATTTGATCAAATCCCTGAACTGTTTTAGTGAAATGTTGAAATAAAGTAAGTCGCGCCCAAACATCACACGAGGAAGGTTATATTTTTATTATTGTTTTCTATATTTCGAGTTTTATGAAATAGCTACCGTAAAAAAATTGGTTCAGATATAGAAAAAAAAACAAACACTGACCGAATTAAATTCAAATTTTGTATCTGAAGAACAGTTTAATGAAACTATCAAGTCGTTTTTGAACAAACGGCATGCTACAGAAAAACCTTTGTGGACTCGTGAAAGAATAGAAGCTACCAGTCGTTGAACAATTTAAATTAGCACCACAACTTAAACTGCAACGGACACATAAACAGTACTATTATGGAAGAAAATACGATAATTTGAATATTATTTGAAGAGAAAGTCTGACTCCGATGCAGTTGTGAAAATAGTGGCAATGAAAAATTTTTACCACATACTCCGGGAAACCCATCAGTCAACTGGTCACGGAGGAAGAGATAAAATGCTGTACAGTTTGAAATCGAAATACCTAATATCTACTTCAGTTGTACTGGAATTTCTAAAACTGTGTACGGTATGTCTGTCTAAAAAAAAATCCAAGAAAAGCAATCGTTGTTTGTCCAATTGTATCTAGCGACTTCAATCATCGTGGCCAAGTCGATTTAGTTGACATACAGTCGACCCCCGATAGAAACTTCAAATGGTTATTGAACTATCAGTAAAAATGTGCTATAGGTTGTTACTTTGTTCAATTCCAGAAGAATTTCTCTTTTCATCGGACCATTAAACGATCACCTTACCAAGCTTTATTTGGAACAGAACCAAAAACAGGACTACAATCTAGTCATATTTCAAAAGAGTTGCTTGAAAAACTTGTTACTCAAGAGGGCTTGGATATACTTCTTAATCCGCAGGACCATGACATTATTTTAACACCAGAAGACTTACCAGAAGCTGTCTTAGAGAACAACAACGACGCTTCAACTTCAAAAGATCTACCAGCATCTGAGTTAATTAATTACAATGCCTCAACTTCAAATGACCTATCAATAGTTAAATTAACCAACAATAATATTTCAATATCACACGATCTACCAGAAACTGAATCAATTTCTTTATCGACAACAAGACAACTCCAACCAGTTAATAACTCTATTTCAACTTCTGCTTCAACAGTTAAAACATCTGCAGTGTTACTTGCATCAGAAGGGAAAGCAGCTGTCAGTGACAATAAAGCATGTTGTGTTGTTTGTGAAATGGGATATACTGGAGCCTATTCATGTGACATTTGTAAAATAGTGGTGGGTGCATGGGTACTTGAAAAATAAAACTACGAGATAGAACTTCTTTTTTATTTATTATGATATATGGAAGTTTATTTAAGAAATAAGGTATAAAAAGTTAAGTAGAATTCCTATGAACAGAAGTATAATTATTATTAACAGCATAGCTGAAATACAGCGAATAATCAATCTACAATAAGAGGTAAAACAGAATATGTAATAATAATTTGCTTAAAAATATCAACTATGTACATATACAAGGTGGGCCATTGAAAACGAAACAGAGGGATTTTAGGTTGGTTAAAGATGGATTCTCAAAAAACGCTCGGACACGTCTACTTTGTTTGCGAGGGGGACACCTTTTTCAAAAAAAAAATTGTAGACAAATCACTTAACCCCTTCGCGCTGGGACTCTCACAACCTCTAAGATTTTAAATGGCACTGTGCGGTAAATGATACCTCATTGGAAAGCTCTTTTTGCCCTGAATACTAAACGGTTAACATTTTCCAAACTTATCCATTTGTTGTCGAGATTATTTAATTTCAATTTATAAACGCGTTCTTTCAAAAAACCACGTGGTCTGGTCCCCCAGGTGAAATTCCCCAATGAAATTTTCGATTACATCGTGACCTGGCGGTTTCGACTCGACCTCTTTCCACACGAACCCCAGAAGTCGGCCGCAAAAAAACGTACCGATTTTTCGGAGGCCACGGCGATGCTCCTCAGAAAGAGAAATTCTTTTCGCCTGGGGAGCATCGCCGTGGCCTCCGAAAAAGCGGTCCATTTTTTTGTGGCCGAGTTTTGGAATTCGCGTGGAGAGAGGTCAAGTTGAAACCGCCAGGTCACGAAGGAATCGAAAATTTCAATCGATTCCGAGACGACTGACGCGTATCGTTTCCTAAATTTCGCCTGGGGGACCGCAACACGTGGTTTTCTGAAAGAACGCGTTCATAACTTGAAACTAAATAATCACGACAACAAATGGATAAATTTGGAAAATGGTAACCGTTTAGTATTGAGGGCAAAAAGAGCTTTCCAATGAGGTATAACTTACCCCACCCCGCCCTTTTTTAGTGGTTGTGGTCCCAGCACGAAGGGTAAGTGATTTGTCTACAAATTTACTTGTAAAAGGTGTCCTCCTCACAAACAAAGTTGACGTGTCCGAGCGTTTTTTGAGAATTCGTCTTCAACTATCCGACAGGGTGGGCCTGTATATTAACTTGTAAAATTGTTAATATTTTATTGCAATCTGGGTCGCTTTCGAGGGGGACCCTCCGAGGTTACATTTTGTTTTTATAGTTTTTTATGCTGTGCAATTTAGTTAGGATTAATATATTAAAAAAAAATTGTCGATGTACCGAACAATCTGATCTACTTAACCCAGTAGCGTCGCTAGCGTCGGTCAATCGGGCGAATGCCCGGGGCCCACGAGCTAGGGGGGGGCACAGAGGCTGTGGGGGGCCCTATTTTGGGGACCCTCCCCCATTTTGCTAAAATTAAAGCAAGGAAAATAAAGTTAAATTTTGTTTTTCTTTTATATTAATATATTATTATATTTAATTTCTTCTATACATATTTTCCTTTCTTGTACGTATTAAAAACCAATGAATTTATTTGTTTATTCACTTTTTTATTTATTGGAGGCCCCACCTCAATATACATGCCCGGGGCCTCAAAATCCAAACGACGGCGCTGACATAACCAATCGGACACAACTATATTTTGATTAACCCTATTTAAAATATACGTTATTATATTGCGTCTATGTGGCGTTTTTGTTATAATTTTGTCATACAAGGTTAAAGTAGCTTTAGCAACGCGATATGTTTCTTCCCGGGGTCTAAAGAGGAATTCAATTTTATCATTTTCTTTAGAAAAATCTCGATTTAAAATTAGAATCTCTTTCTGATCGTTTAATATTTTGTCTGTGTGAATCAAATTTTGCTTGCATTGGTCGCATTTAAATCTGAAAATCGTTTTTCTTGTTGCATAGCCGGCAAAATAATTAAATGAACATGATTCTAAAACATTTAATTCTTCGGAAGAATCAGAATATGTTACCGAGGAAGAAGATGACTTTGAGGAAGTGGGTTGACCTATTGTTGATAAAATAGTCCCTTGGAGTTCAGGATTACAAATATCTTCATTATTTTGAAATAAGAACTCATCCTCATCGTTCTCACAGCTTTTGCACTGCATTTTTCAAGAGACGTAGTTATTACAGCTTGTAAGGATTGTCGAAAGTGTTCTGCCGATGGGTAAGGATCGAACCCACGCCTTTGTCTTATTTTAGAGAATAGATTTTCAATTGGATCTTGGTTGAGGCGAAAATAATCTACAGAATCTTTCTCGGTGTCCCACAGTCCCAAAATGGCATTAATCGTTTGTATTAACACATCAAAACAAAATGGTCTATTTTTTATACCGACCAGGTTTTAATGTAAACTATAGCACATTCAAAATTTTCATTCATCGGCACAGCATGCGACAAAGCGCATTTTGCCGGATTTGAAGAAAATTTACTTCTAGAGTTTAGATGGTCAAAAATATCGTTCATCTTTAATAAAAAATCGGCGGATTTGTTCGCGGTAGGTGATATTAATTGTTTGCTTGCTACACACGTTTTCATAACAGCATAATATGTTTTGCTGAACACTTGTGTAGCTAGGCTGACGTTCATTTTTTCAAAATGGTTGGGTTTCATGTGTTTATCTGTAATTTTTTTTTCGCATCAGACAATCTATTTGTTTTATTTATTTCATACGTGCAAATAACGTCATCCCAAAGTACTTGTTTTCCAGCAACTAAAAAGTCCTTTAGTTTAAGTAGCACATTTCTTACGCTTTTAATTAAATGTGGAGCGTCAAATGCTGCAAAAATCTTTTTTGACTGATTTGAAACAAAAGACGGCGTCTTGTGTTGCGCCGACGATTTTATGCGCTTTTCGGTTATTTGACCCTTGATCGCAGACGATTGCTTTTACATCGAGCCCCGACTCAATTAAAAATGACAAATTGCTTTTAATTAATTGTACTAAATTTGTGGCACTGTGGCACACATACAAATAGTATGAAATGGGCATCTTCCAATTATCATATAAGAGATGTTGGGGGCGAGGGACGCGCCTTTTGGTTGGTTAGTTTAAATTAAGAAACATGCAGTTTTCTGCTCAACATAATGTAGCTCGAGCTTCAGCGCTTCCGCTACTGTCCGCAAATCACTGACGGCAGAGCTGACGGCCGACTGCAACTGATTTTAGTTATATGCCTCGCGGTTAGATGGCTTTGATAGCGACCTCTGGTGTTGGGGTTTTTCTTCCGGTTTCAAACATTTGCCCAGGATTGGACCTCTGGATATACCTACTCTCTGGTAAAAGTAAATTTTGTTTGTGGTGCAGTCGGATTGGTAGCGATTGGCAAAGAAGGTGATCTGTTTATATTAATACGTTAATTATAAAAGGTAATGTTTTTAAGCCGTTAAAATTATATACTATTTTGTACATTGCTAGTAATCGTGGATGGAATAGTTGAATACGGTGGAGAAATTGATGACGGTGAAACGATTGAAAGTGTAGATATAGTTGCAATGGTGGAATATAATGTAGAATCTTGAAGATTTTGTAGTAGGACAAAATGGTAATGGTTGAATGAATATATGGTTTAAAAATTTTATATATTAACTCCTTCATTAAAAAAACCAATGTCAAGGATATCGATCTTGAAGATAGGAACATATTAATTACTATATTAAATTCAACGAACTATTCAGAACTGATATTTCATATATCTTTCACAATTTTCAATGGATAGCTCTTTGAATTTATTTCCACCATGCGGAACGCATTGATTTTGTGGGGCTGCTGCCATCGATTGATAAAATATTTTTTATTTACCATAAAAAAAATTATTTACCATAAGAAGTATTCCCTGGCAAAATTTGAACACTCCACCTTCGCCGAGGACGCCGCACAGTGTTCGGAAAACCCAAAAAGCTGACCAAAAGTAGAAACAAATATATTTTCTAGTGACTATTAAGGGTTGGAATAGTTGTAATGGCACACCTAGTATGTATTATGACCGTTATCGGTATACAAACAAGGTATTATGATCGTCAGTACCGTACGCGTCGGGCCTGCCGCATTGTCTGGTTATTGCTCGTTCAAAATAATACAAAATTCAAATGCGTGTAGAATCCCGAAAACTTAACGGACTTGGATTCTGCAAAATAGGTTCTTCTTATATATCTTATAGATAGTACAAACAATTTTATTGTATTTCGAAATTGTTATTAGTCATGTACGAAATAATAAGTTATTAATGAAAATAATGGTATTTTTTTTTGTCACGTTCTATTAGAAAAAGCAATAAGTCAAAACCCTTGTCGACCGGAGCTCTTGAACCGAATGGAAATTGTTGCTTAGACATTTCTTCCGAACATTAACAGCCAAAAATTAGCTGCGACTTCGTTTTCGGTTATTATTTTTTGCGATGATGTGTTAAGCAATTTCTGCAATTTCTTCAAAAAAAGTTCGTATTTTTTCAGCCTTAAATATTGCTTATAGGAAATTGGACAAGATAAGTCTCCTGTTAATGTTATTCTTCCATTTTCAATATTTCTTACAAAACCTGTGGATAATTCCGAAGAAATTTCTTTCACAAACAAGAAATGTTTTGTACTTGTGAAATCGGTATTAAACGAGAAAGTCAAATTTAAAATTTTTATTAGGATACTTTTTTTCGAAAAATTGACCGCCATATAGTATCCGCCATTTTGAATTTCGAAATTTTTAATTCAGTTTCAGACCTCAAAAACGCGAGGGGAGCAAAAATCACGGTATTTTAAGTATTCTTTCATATTTTGGCCAGATTTTTGGGATTTCCGACCACTGTGCGCCATGGCGAATAATATTGCCTGCAAAGGTTTTATGCAAATATCTAGTCAATGCTGTAAAATAAAAAATTGAAACTTGAACCATTGTAGGTCGAATGTACCTACAAAAAAGTTCTCATTAGGAGTTTTTCAAAATAGTTCGGTTTAGTCACAAAAGTTAAAAATGAGAAAAGCGTTTTTGTTTCAATGAGTTTGCAATGTGGGAAAGCAAAAAGAGGAAATCCTTGTAGATTGTAGATTTCAGTAGTGACTTGTACTGCGATCTTTATAGATCTATTGTACCCCACCCTCTTCCTATAATCGTAACTATACTTACCCATTTATATCGCCTCGTCTACTCCTCCCTTCGTTGAATTTGGTTCACGCTTCCCGTTTCCGCAAATTGAACTTGGTTTGTACGTAGATACTCAATTTACACATGTTTATAAGGAAAGACGGAGTAATTCACTCGTGTTATCGAAACGGCTAGCGGCCGAATCTTGAAACTTATCAAAATTATCTATGAACGTTTGATTTATCAAACTCTGTTTCCGATCAGAAGTGGTCAAAAGAAGAATCTGGTCAGAAGTGGTCCTTTTCGGGGGTAGTAAGTGGTTTCAAATGCCTGAGAGTTGAGCTGCCGTTTGTGTTTGCGTCCCGCCAGTAGCGCCGGTGCAGGAAAGAGTTGCAGGTATTTACGAAGTTGGTCGGTAAACTTTGCTGAAGTTGAAAGACGGGTGAAATATGACGCACGAAAAATGGTCGACGATTTGCAGGGCTCCGGAGGACGTATCGCAGAAACGAAACGATTTCTGAAAAATTCGGAAGCACCTCCCAGCTACGACGAAATATGCGATTTTCGTTTTATTTTTCAATAACGCTGGCAGTTGCGAACTTTTTGAAACTTTTAATAGCCTATGACACGGTCAGGTCTCTTCTCTAACTGCCATTATAGGACAGGAAGTTGTGTCATTTGCAGATCTTGCATGCGGTTGACATCCTACCAGTTTCCTTTTATCGGCCGTGGAGACATTGTGGTTTCTACGAATCGGCAAATCGGTCTATCGTACAAAAGATAACGTCAACCGTCATAGAACAGTGAAAAATAAAATGTACCTAACTTCCACCTACTTCCGGTTCGGCAGCTGCAAACGTCCGGTTTTGCAAAAACATCTACCGCATGGCCATATTTGCAAAAAATGTATTCGCCACTGAACTAACACAAAAATTTGATCAGCACGCGCGGCGACGCGACACTGTAGTATAATCACAGCCCGTTGCGTGAGGCAGCGTTGCGACACGCGGCGTGGCTCTAATATAACCCCGGCTTTAGTTAGTAATCTAAAAGTGTGCTGCTGAATTAAATGTGCAGCAAAGCATCCGGTAGGCGAGGAAGGCTAATCATTCGGTAAAATACTTTCGCTTCCAAAACAAAATAAATATTATTATTTTAATTATTCCTTACGTTAAAAACAACGAAAAAATGAAAGATTAAGATTAATAGAGCTGATACATATTGTGGGAAGGGAACAAATAATAAATAATAATTAATTAATAATCAATTTGTAAATAATGCTCACGACTAGTGAAATATATGATGCAAAACATTGTGAAAGACCTATGCCTAGTTTATGCCTATGCCTAGACTTTATGCCTAGGTCTAGTTGTCTTCTGAAGGGAAAAAATATAATTGGCCACAATTTCTGTTCTCTAATGGTTAAGGGTCTTAATAACTTAATATCCTCTTATAAGCTTAGAAGCAATCTAGCAATACTTTAATACCTTTTACTAATTTGTACTCTGATCGAATATTATTGACGGCAAATACATGATGACTAGAAATGGCCGCGTTAAGTGAAATCTTGAATCTGGCCAAATTTCTAAAACTAATATGGTAAATAAAATTTTAATTCAATATAACAAATATGATATGTTTTTAAAAATACCTGAAAGTAATAATTAACTAATGAATTTTGAATCATGAATTAATCATGAACATGAATTAATTATGAAATATTTAATTAAGAGCTATATTTCATTTGAAACTCGAATAGACAAATATTTTCTGATGAAAGGAAGCATTTAAAAAGGGGAGATTCTATTGATTGAAAATATCGGTACATAAATAATGATATGATAATAATTGAATTGAAAAACAGCCATTTCTGGAACTAAAAAACAGGCGTCAAATAGTACTTATCTCGCATGAGTAATAAAAAATAAAGTTATTATAATGCAAACCATATTTAAATTTTAATTCATAGGAATTTTGAAAATGATGTTATACATATGTTATACCGACGGTTAATTAGTTTAAGATTTCCGACAAACTACTCGTCGAAAACGGTAATTAATATTAACAGTTCGTCGACGGCCAAGAGATGCGGAATTTATATGTATGTATTCTATTTGCTGTTGAAACAAATACCTACAATACTTTGTGGAAGTCATTAACATTAACAGGTTGCTTAATTAACCCATGTATATTTCATTGTTTTGTTATTTGATGCTTTGTTCTATCAAAAAAGTTGTTTTAATGTTACTTGCCGATCATGACTATTGTTTGGTTGTGTCAAGTTTCAGAGGCAATGTCGAAAATAATTTTGGAATATTAGTAAGCCGATCTAAAATTTTTTAAAAGGCTGTTTGACAAAGATATATACTGTGGATCACACCGTCTATGCAGCTTGTTCTCTACACAACTGGTTACAAAAAAGTCAAGCGCTTATCTAACTACTTGCTCTGTTGACCGCGATGACATTTATACCGACAGTTTGATTGAAGGTATGTGGATAAATGACGTAACAGCTTTAAACAGTATCTCGCATCAAGGCAGTAACAATTCATCATTAAGTGCAAGAGACAAAAATACACACTATACGAGGGTAGATTGAAAAGTTTCCGGAATGTGCCTGACTTCGCAAAGTGCCTGACTTGCTTCACAAGATTGTCTAGTAAACAAAAACTGAACGACGAAACTGTCTGAAAATTTGACAGCTTTCCTAAAATAGGTTGGCCTTGACAACTATTATAACATTCCATTATCCATAACATCATAACTTATCCATTCCGGAAACTTTTCAATCTACCCTCGAACTAATTATTTTGTGAACGTAGGAAAAGGACCAAGGAAAATTAATATGATTCATTAAAAAGTGGACGTGTAAAAGAAAATTAATTAAATCATTTTAAAAAAATATTATCAATTTGTAAAAATACATACCGTACTTTTCTCTTCACCATTGCATTTCTTTTAAATAAATTGAACTCGGTAAAGATCACCACTAGGACCAGACCTAGATGACTTTTTAACCGTGTATAGTTCAAGGTAATATGTAGCTCGCATACTTTTTATTTTATTTATCTACTGTGAAACATTCTATTTGCATCTCGTCAGAAATTTTCTGCAGGACGGATGAGCACATGTTTTTGTTCTTAAATAAAATTCGGATGTGATATCCCACAAACACACATGCTCTCTATATAAAGAAACAAACTGAAGAGTTTGGTGTTCAGTCAACTTTATTGTTAGGAAATACAAAAATGCTTTTTCCAAAAAAGGTGTTGACAACATTCATCTAGTACTAGAATGGCCGTATACACTATTCCAGGGACGCTGAAATGAAAAAGTAGACCGTCAATACAGTTATTGAACTGGATTTATCACTGGAATATGTACATTCTATTGCCGGTTTACATTATTCCCGGGGCATCCCAGCGCTGGATTCGGTCGCTGGACTGGAAAACTACTGGAATACTGTGAACCGGGCATAAATCTAAATATAAATGTGTTCCAGACAAGAAAAAAAAAACAACGAAAACATATTTTATTATTGCGTGCCAACATGAATTGCAGACTACTTCCTGATCAACTAATGAGAATGTCCATTTTAATAAGTATGCATTTATTATAGAAACGTATAAACCTCTAAATAGAATACCACCAGTATATTTTACTTGCAGAGCATTTTGTATTGTATAAATAATTGAATGTATTACTGTTGAGTTGTTTTGCATTGTGTTTATTTTCCTTTAACCAGGAGTTTTTTGTGTTCTGTCTATTTTCTTAATTACGGGTATGTTATCTTTTATTTGTACATTGATTTAAAACGAAGATGTATGCACGAACACAATTAAAATGTTATAATAGTAGTAAATAAGTAGTAATAAATTAGTAGTAATTCTTGTAGTACATATTTACAATCTCAACTAACAAAAAGATTTAAAGTTAAAAATTGTTTTTTTTGGGTTTAAAATAAAAAGTGTTTCATCAGTATTTTTAAAGGCAGAACTTTTCTATTGATTTTAGCTAAAAAACAGAGGGAGCTTATTAACATTGTTGGAAAAACTTACTACTACTTACTCCTTATTCCCAATCTTCCTTGAGCAAGCCCATCATATAAATTTGTCTAATTACTATTTATCTTGATTACAGTAAAACGGTTTCTTTAATCATTGTTATTGAAATAATAACAATGAACCCTAAAGAAACCTGAACTAAAACGGTTGGAAGCGTTCGAGATGTGGTGTTATCGCAGAATGTTTAGAATATCCTGGAAAGATAAAGTCACCAACAAACAGGTACTAGAAAAGGTAAAAAAGGAGGTCAGCACCCATTAAGAAAAAGAAACTGGAGTATCTAGGCCATCCCTCACGTGGAAGTCACCTTGTCGCGGTGTGAGGGCTTAGTTTCGCGTACCGTTGGACGTCACGACTGGAATAACCCCGGTTGGGGCGTTCGGCGGAGGGCGAACAACCAAGAACTTCAAAACCCATAATCCCAAGGTGTCATGCGATCCGTGCCGAAGGGACTGGTTGATGGCCAAGGGCAACCGGCCATCGCTTACGGAGCCTCTCTGATACCTGGCGACCTCAGAGGGTATCCAGCCTTACCACTATCAAGCGGGGCTCTGATGTGGTGGACCTTTAGTTCCCTTGCGACTCGTGGGATTCGAATGGAACAAAAACAAAAACAAAAACAAAAATTCAATCCGTGTGTGCGGGACATAACCGCCACACAATTGGCGGATCAGATGGAGCATGAGCCCCACGATCCGAGTGAGCGCACCAGTCGAGAGAGACCAACTCCCAGACTGTCGCCAAAAAGCAAAGGCAAGATGGTCAGTAACATCGTTACTACCACCAAGCCAGCAAGCCAAGGGAGACCCGCTCCCAAAATGGCTTCTAAAAGTCAGGGCAAGGTGACCGGTAACACCGTTACTCCCACCAAGCCCGCGACTAAGCAAGAGGAGACAAAGCCCAAGGCAGGTAAGAAGAAGACGAGATGGGCACATCCCTTGCCACCCCTAGGTAGTCCAGGCGGACTCGATGACCCACTGAGAAAGGGCCTCAGCGGTGCCGGGGTGAGATGGTATCTGCGCTTCTTAGCAAACGGGCTACAACCCAAGGAAGCTAAGAAGAGAGCAGTACAGAAAAAGGTGGGAACTACACCACAAACACAAGGAGCTGCCAAAAGAGGGGCTGATTTTGTCACGCCCCAAGACAAAGCAGCTAAAAGACAGAAGGGGAATATCCAAAGTGGGGCAACGGGAGTGGTCAGCTACCCCAGCTGCCCTCCCAAGACTTCTGGACCGAGCACCAGCTACGCCACCGCCGTCAAGGTGGTGAGGGTTGGTGTTATGTCCAGAGACTACCCAAGGAATCCCCTGAGTAAGAAGGACATGCCTGCTCTTGAGCAAGCAATTATGAAAGAGACAGTCGTAGACTGGTCTCATGAGATACAGTTTGAAGGCATACACTTCAAACCAGGACTAGTCATTGTCGACTGTGCGAACGAACAGACGGCAAAATGGCTGATGACAAGAGCACCCATCCTAAGACATTGGGAAGGGGGGGCTCTGGTGGCGAAATTGGGTGATGATATCCCCAAGCCACATGTCATCACCATGTTCGTACCTAGGAGCGGGGACCTAACCCCGGAGGCCTCCATCAACTACCTCAGGGCTCAAAACAAAGGACTTAACATTTCCGAATGGAAGGTCCTTGGGTACCGGGTGGAAAGTGGGGGTCAACTCCTAACGGTGGGAATTGACGAAGAGTCCGCTGGAGCCATAGCGAAGGCCAACCATTGCCTCTACTTTAGGTTCGGGCGGATCAAAGTCCATGGGCGGAAGAACGACGCCACACAAAAAGCGGATGTAGAGGTAGCGACAGCCACAGCGGCCCCTCCCTCGGAAGTTACGACCGCAACAACGGCCACTTCAGAGGTGGAAGGAATAGCGGTGGCGGCAGCTCCCTCTGCTGAACCTTTAACGACAAACGCTGTGAACGAGGAAGTCAGCCCGGATTACCGGGAAGACGACCTCGACCTCACACTCGTAGACATGAGCAGTCAAGCTATGTCTACAGAGGAAGAGGTAGATGTTGTTCTGGTGGAGACAGAGAAGGACTTGCCGCCTCCTGTCATAAACCAAGAATGACCAGCAGGCGCACCAAAGTTGCCCAGGTGAACATCCACCATGCCAGAGCAGCCTCGGCTGTGATGGCTAGGATGTTCACCAAACAACACCTAGGGCTAGCGCTACTGCAAGAACCCTGGACCTACGGAGGTAACATCAGAGGCCTCAGCAACAGGGAATGTAAGTTGCTATGGGACAGCCGTGAGGCTTCCCCTAGAACTTGCATTATGGTAAGGAAGGACATTAATTACTTATGTCTTTCAGAATTCTTAACGCGGGACTTAGTTCCTATACAGGTCCTCATCAAGACCGAGGGCCTCCACCGCGAAGTAGTGATCGCATCAGCATAATTCCCTGGCGATGGTAATAACATACCACCCATGGAGGTACAAAGGCTGGTCGAGCACTGTATTAGGAGAAGGCTGCCACTTATCTTGGGATGTGACGCGAACGCCCACAACGAGATGTGGGGCAGCACGGACACTAATAAGAGAGGTGAGTACCTTTTAGAATACGTCATTAAAGAAAACTTAATTGTGTACAACGTCGGGAACACACCAACTTTTGTCACTAAGGCCAGAAATGAGGTACTGGATATTACGGTAGGTAGCGCTAACGTAAGTAAACTAATTAAAAAGTGGAGGGTTTCAAGTGAACCCTCAATGTCAGATCATAGGATCATAGAGTTTGAGCTGGAAGGAGCGAGTGAGGAAAGTACCCCCATTCGAAACCCCAGACAGACTGTGTGGCCTATGTTTAGTTCACAACTAAAAGGAAACCTAAAGCAGGTGACGTTGCGGGGTGGTATCAAACACTACACCGTGCTGGAGCAGGCTGTAGGAGAATTAAATGTAGCAATCACCACGGCATTTGAATCCAGCTGCCCGGTAAAAACCGTGAAGGAGCATAAGGACGAAAAATGGTGGAACAAAAATTTGTCTACATTAAGAGCAAAAGTACGTAGGCTTTTCAACAATGCCAAGCAATACGGAAATTGGCTAGAATACTCTGAGGTGCTTACCACCTACAATAAAGAGATCAGAAGGGCAAAAAGGGAAAACTTTAGGACCTTCTGTGAAAACATAGAATCCACGCCGGTGGCAGCTAGACTGCACAAAGCACTAGCGAAGGATAGAGTGGAAATGACAACCACTCTCAAGAAACCGGATGGGACCTTCACGGAGGATGAAGAGCAAAGAGCTCTCCTCCTACTAGAAACCCATTTTCCGGGATGCAGAAGATACAGGGAGACTGAGGGCTTGATGCAACCACGGAAACCAAGTCGGGCCGACTGGAAGAGGGCAGCGTCCATCTGTACGGAAAACCGAATCAGATGGGCTATCGGCACTTTCCAGCCTTTTAAGGCCCCAGGTGTGGACGGACTAGTTCCTGCCTTCCTACAAAAGGGAGAGAGAGAACTAATGCCGTATCTTCTAAATATTTTTAGAAGTAGTTTAGCGCGCGGATATATACCGGAGCTATGGAGAAGGGCTAAGGTGGTATTTATACCGAAGGTGGGAAAGAAAGACACCACTCAACCGAAGTCTTTTAGACCCATTAGTCTAACATCTTTTATGTTAAAGACAATGGAGAAGGTGATTGATAATTACCTTAGGACTATGGTGCTGGTAGGTACACCACTACACAAGAGTCAGCATGCTTACAGAGCAGGGAAATCCACAGATACCGCCCTGTACCAGCTGACAAATGAAATAGAAGCAGCACTAGAGACAAAGGAAGTAGCGATATGTGCCTTCTTGGATATAGAGGGAGCTTTTGACAACACCTCACACGAGGCTGTCAAGGCGGCCCTCGAGAGAAGGAGTATCGACAGCACTATCTCAAAGTGGATGGGAGAAATGCTGAGAACTAGAGTGGCGGACACACGAGTGGGAAGAGATACCATTAAGATCTCCACAACTCGAGGGTGCCCACAGGGAGGTGTACTATCACTGCTGATGTGGAGCCTGGTAGTTGATGAACTACTGGTTAGGCTAAACAACCTAGACAACAAATGTCAAGGTTACGCCTATGACATAGTCATAATGGCCAGAGAAAAATTTGAGGGAACGCTCTGTGAAATTGTTCAGAGAGGCCTCAAAGTAACTAGTAGATGGTGTCAAACAGTGGGATTGAGACTCAACCCGAGCAAAACCACGGTGATACCATTTACTAGAAGGAGAAAACTAAACTGCCTGCATCCCATACTCATAGATGGGAAGGCAGTAGAATACCAACAGGAGATAAGGTATCTGGGTATCACACTAGATAGCAAACTCCTCTGGAATAGACACGCTGAGGCAGTGGTAGGTAAAGCCAAACGCGCCCTAATGGTGTGCAGAAATTTAGCAGGAAAAACGTGGGGTTGTAACCCCACTATTCTGCGATGGATGTACACCATGATAGTGAGACCTGCAATCACTTATGGGGCGGTTGCGTGGGGAAGTAGAATCAAGCTGGCCTCTATGAGGAAACAGCTTGAGAAGATTCAAAGACTGGCGTGTGTCTGCATCACGGGAGCGATGGGGTCGTGTCCGACAGCAGCATTGGAGCTGCTGCTGGATCTGACTCCGCTGCACCTTGTGGTGGAGAGCGCCGCCAGATCGGCGATCGTAAGGTTCAGCAAGGAAGGAATGGGCAGAGGTAAAATAATCGGGAGCAGAGACCGAAACAGCCTCGCTGCCAAGATCCCCTGGCTGGAAATAGCAAAGGACGAAATGGTATGCAAATACCACTTCGAGAAAAACTACACAGCAATGTGTAGTAGTAAAGCCGATTGGAGCGACGAATCCTCATCATACCACATAGAGCAAAATGCCATCAAGTGGTATACAGATGGTTCGAAGACAAAGGAAGGAACTGGTGCAGGAGTGTTTGGACCTCGTACCAGATACTCCGAATCCATGGGAACATCCCCAAGTATCTTCCAAGCAGAGGTACACGCAATCGAAAGATGTGCACAGTTTAACCTCGACAGGAATTACCGCAAAAAACGAATTGCTATCCTGTCAGATAGCCAAGCAGCCATCAAGGCCATTAGCTCATACACCATCAGATCCAAACTGGTATGGGACTGTGTGGGGAAGCTAAACAAGCTTGGCAGGGATAATAAAGTAACGCTATACTGGGTACCAGGACACACTGGTATAGACGGAAACGAAGAAGCCGATCACCTAGCAAACAAGGGATCCAGTAGCCCCTTTATAGGTCCGGAACCCTTTTGCGGTATGAGCGTGAACACCATCCGCAAAAGTTTAGATAAAGAAATAAGAGGAAAATGGATGAAAACCTGGGAAGAACTTCCAGGGCTAAGGCAATCCAAAGTGATGCTGGGATCTTTCAACTAGAAGAGAACTAAAGCTTGCCTGAAACTAAGCAGGAACTAGCTCAGAATTCTGACAGGAGCCCTGACGGGACACTGCAGACTTAGGAAACATCTCAAGGCCCTAGGCCTAGAGGAGGATGATGGATGCAGATTCTGTGGCTCAGCAGAGGAAACCCCCATACATCTGCTCAAAGACTGCGGAGCATTACCCCGCAAGAGACAGCTGTACCTTGGGGCTCACTGCTTGAACACAGAGGAGCTGCAGGCCTTGAATCCCAGCCAGATCCTGAGATTCCTAAAGGAGTCAGGATTAGAGGAGGCGCTCTAAATGGGCAAGTACACCAACACTTGGAGGAGGAGGGTGGGGTACAATAGATCTATAAAGGTCGCAGTACAAGTCGTCACCACCTTATCTACAATCTACAATCTACAATCTAGGCCATGTCATGAGAGGCCCCAACTATAGTCTTCTAAGACTTATTATGCAGGGAAAAATTAAAGGAACCAGGAGTATTGGTAGGCGTAGAGTATCCTGGCTGAAAAACCTGCGCGAGTGGTTCAGCTGTAGCAGCACGGAACTGTTCAGAGCAGCGGTGAACAGGATAAGAATAGTCATGATGGTGTCCAACCTCCGGTAGGAGAAGGCCTGCAAGAAGAAGATTGAAATAATCACTGGCCACATATAAAAAACTATCTATTTTTTTTATACAGGGTGATTCGGGAGAAAATAAGCAAAATAAGCTCATATGTTCAAGTTCTATTTTCATTCGTTTCATAGATATTTTGAACAATAGTAATTTATAAAATTAAAGGAAAATGTACTACTGAACTTATAAATTTTCAAAAACTCCTACCACCCATTTCGAAACATTTATTGGCGCGTTTATAAATGGACCTGGTAGTGAGTTTCAGTGAACGATGATTCGCCCTAATTAACGCCGCAGCATGTAGAATGCGATCTAGTAGCGCTTGTGTCCCTCGTATCCGCTAGTATCCCTTGTGTCCACTTTCATAGAATAAACTAATGACTTCCATCCATCCCCAAAGACAAAAATCTAGGAGACTGAGATCCGGTGATCTCGGTGGCCAAGGGTGCGGGCCTCCTCTGCCAATCCAGCGATCGCCGAAATATTTAGAAAATTTCGCACAATATTTGCATAATGAGGAGGTGCTCCATCATGTTGGAAGATAATACGTCGTCGAATATTTAAAGGTACTTCGTCCAATATTTCCTCTAAATGGTCTTCCAAAAAATGAAAATAACCTTCCCCAGTAAGACGGCCATCCAATACAAAAGGACCAAACAATTGATCATTTAGAATTCCGCACCATACATTAATACTAAACCGATGTTGGAAATTGTGTTCTTGCGTGGCATGGGGTTTTCGTCCGACCATCGATAATTATTATGGGAATTTTTAATTCCATCTCGAGTAAAATGAGCTTCATTAGTAAATAAAATGCATTTGAGTAATCTTCTGTTTTCACGAATCCATTGACACAATTGTAGTCTTAATGGAGAATCGCCTTCTGGAAGATTTTGTACTTTCTGCAGATGAAAAGCGTTTAAACCTTGCCGTTTTAATATTTTCCAAACCATTGTTTGTAAAATTTCAAATTGGATTGCAATGCGCCTTGTACTTATCTCAGGATTAGTTTCTAGAACATCCATAATATCTTCTTCAAGTTGCAAACCAATCCCTTGCTGTTTTTCAGAAACAATACGTGGGGATACGTGCACTTGGGAATATTCCAGTTTCGCTAGCATGTGTAAAAACAGTTTGAAACACTTGCCTATTAGGAATTCTTCGATTAGGAAAACGATGCCGAAACTCTTCTACTGAACGAACAGAATTACCATTACAAAATCCATAAACAAACACCATATCTGCATATTCTCTAAACTGCAATTCTTCGACTGAAAATATGAGGCATTTTTACAATCTCGTAAAACAACTACTGTCAATTTTAAGACAAACTGTCAATTTTTATGACATGTGCCTAATTAATATTTTATTTCAAATTGGCATTTAGGACAACGTTCTCAAATTTAACTTAATGATTTTTTTTAAAAGAAAAACCTATTTATCTCTGAAACAAATGAAAATCGGACTTGAACATATGAGCTTATTTTGCTTCCAGGACATGTCTTTAAAATACTTCCATTTCCTCCGGAATCACCCTGTATATCAAATTATTACGGATTCGCTAAGTAACTTCACGCTATAATTAAATTATAATTATTATATATAAATTAAATTACACCTAACAATATAAGATCTCTTTGGTAATTACACCTCTATTCTTGAACTCATAAACTCTTGTTATTATAAATATAAACACAAAGGGCGTGTTACAAATTTGTAACGGTTTGTATCGTTGTATCAGTGGGATAAAATCTTAAAAAACTGGTCATAAATAGAAGGTTTCATTCTATCCACACAAAATTTCGTATGGAAGGGTTTTTTGGGTCGCTGATTACGAATTTGAGTTCCATTTTTCCAAAAACAAAATGGCGGATCCAATATGGCGAACATTTTCCTTAGAAAATGTTTCCATATGGCGAAAATTTGACAGGAATGAGATTTTTGGGGCACTGATTACGAATCTAAGTTTCATTTTTTCAAAAACCAAATGGCGGATCCAATATGGCGAACATTTTCCTGAGAAAATGTTTTCATATCTTGACAATTTTATAGTCCACATCCAACAATTAGCGATAATGCCTCGTCATCAGAAAGTTGTTCTGGGACAAATTTTAGAGATTTTCTATAATTGGAAGGTTTTGATGGACTGCCATACGTGATGTCATGTAAAACCTGTGCCGCAGCCTATTTTCCCTATGCTGTCAAACTAATTCGCGTTGCATATGCCAGTTCTGCGCAGCTCCTATCTTTTCGAATGTCCTCTGTCCTTCTGCGTTTTCCACTCGCTTCGGAGAAGGCTATGGAGGGCCGACTCCGGCTAGCCGCAGAGGTCCAGCCAGTCCAAATTTATTTAGGAATTTGTCTTCTATGCGAAAAACTTTCTGCCACTTCACGTGCATTTCTCTCACAGTTTTGCGTAAAATAGTTTTGACAACTCAACTCAAAATTGTATTTCAATTTATTATTCAATTCTCTTTCCACGGTAATAAATATTTCACTTATTTTGTCACCAAAACGACTTTTCAATAAACAAAAAAGATCCCTCCTCGAGATAATTAATACCTTTGTCACTTGAATCTGAAATAAAAAAAGTTAATATATTAAAATAAAAAACCGACTTCAAAGAAATTGTTTCAAAAGCAAAAACTGCACTGAAAAAAATTCGTGCCCAAAAAAATGTCATCCCCTATTTTCACCCTTAGTGGTGTTCAAACGTTGTAGTTCTTGCTATGAATTATCCTTAAATACTTGCTACACAATAACAATCTATTTACAGCTAATGATGTATTTAAATTCTATATACCTTTCTGTGCCTCAGCGATTTTGCGGAATTAAATTCGAAATTTTTTTCACCATTTATTACACGATCAAAATTTCACGTATTTTCACTAACCGTCGCGCGCACGATTCTACACACTCAACTGCTTCGTTTGGTAAGAAAGTTTGGGTTGGTTTTCAATACCTGCTTCTTTTACTTCCCGGAATCCGATGGTCCCAAGGGTTTTCTAATGAGATGCATTCTTGGAATCGAATTAAAAAAATATTATTTTTCGGGTTTTTGACCAGTTTTTTGGGATTTTATCTCACTGTGGGTCGTGTGCGATTTCCTCCTATTAAAGACAATTTTGTAATGAGTTTCGATTGAATTTCAGCACAGTCAGGACCTTCATCCAAAAAATAAACTATAATTGTGTGCTTAAATTTCTCTAAGATTAATGTTTGTACAAATGAATCTAAAATAACTTAAAATTAAGTATTGTTTAATCGTTCATTCTTGGTCGCATAATTACCCTTTGCCGATTTAATATGTGTAATAGTGACATCGTAAAGCGGTTTCGTTTAACGCTTCGCCGACTAGCAACTGTCATAACTACTAAAAGCAGTCTTAGTCCATAGTATATATAATTAGTTTTATGTATGTTTTTTTGTTTTTTGGTGAGGTGGGAGTTTGCTCACGAGCGCCAGCGAGTTAGCAATCACACCGAACCAAAGAACACTTTCATCTCGAGTAGTAAATGCAATTTTTTCTACTTATATTATGTTCGATATTTTTCCAATATATACCAGAAGAACAGTTTCCGAAAATGAGCTTATCTGGTTGTCATTTGTCCAATCCATGAACCTTTTAGATACAAATTCATACCTTTCTGGGGACTTTTCGGGTACGATATTATTAGAAGCTTCTGGTTCACTTACTTCGGTTGCAGAATTCATAATTCGACTTTCGAAATATATTTTCATCTCTAGATTAAAATGTGTCACTTTCATTTGGGGTAAGCCGTGGAAAAAATGTCATTTTCACAAATATCAGTAGAAAAATTTAATTCTCACTCATGATTACCTAATTTACTAAAGTAATAGACTCATGATTACCTAATCTTGGCGGTTCATTTTCGTTTCTTGCTATAATTGAGTAATTTTACATTGTTACTCATATTGTACGTAGAGTGCTTTCTTTATTCTATCTAGGCAGAAATGTAAGATAAGGCTAAACACCTAAAACCTAAACAGATTAGATGAAAAGTATATCTAGTATTAAATATTATGCTATTAAATATATGGGTCATCTATCCTTTTACAAACCGTACGGATTTGAACAAAAAAAAATTATTACATTTTTGAATGACACACAATTTTTTTCCAGCACCTTCTTATTCATTCAAAAGACACCTATATCGGGATTTTGTTCGGAAATGTGTATTTCTCAAAATATGTACATTTTGCATTCCCGAACATTCAAAAATCATTTTCTCCGGTTCTACTGAACGGATCATTCTCATTTTTTCACAATTTAATACTTTATTATGTTAGCTTCTTAGTCGCATGCTAACAATATTTTTTTATTGTTAATTAATATAAATGTCGAAATTTGTCGAAATTACGTAAAGACAATGAAAATAACAACGTACTTCAATCTAACGAGTAGGTATGTTTTACTATTTATTATCTATATTCCACGATCACATATTTGATGTGCGTACTAATATATTTTAGCACAAAGAAGTAGATGAGTTTAACTCTAACACCTCGCCAAATGATGAAGTGTTTAATAAAGATTATGGGGACGTGGATCATATCCCGGAAATTCCTGCATCGTTCGAAAGAGACAGAGAATTGATGAAGCGATTGATGCAATCAACATGGGTTTGGGTTTGATTGGAACTTAACCAATTGAAAAGAAGAAAGTTTCTCAAAAGATGTATTCAAAGGATAAAATGCAAAATATATCTGAAGCAATGTGTGAAAAAAGGATTTTCCACACTGCGATTAATGTGAATGATAGCGTTGACAAAAATGAAGGTTTGCAAATTTTAAAAGGCAGATTCAACTCAACCACGGGACGTGCAATACAAATAAAAATTTTGACTATTTTTAAAAAATGGTCTTTTCGAAAATAATTTCATCATTTTCCTTATGCTACGACTCACATGATAACGATTGCGAAGAAAACTGCCTAAGAAAGAGGAATCTTAGCCGATGCAAGCCCGAAGAGCTTTTATGAACTGGATGAGAATAGCCGCATGATGTCAGGACAAAAATTATTCAAAGAAAATGATCCTGAAGTCAAATGTAGTTTTTCCAAATTCGCATCTTTGAGGCCAAAACATTGCCTGCTAGCCGGTGCAAGTGATACCCATTCAGTCGGTGTTTGTGCTATCCATGAAAATGTAAAATTATTAATCGAAGGGTCGAATATTAAAAACCTGACAGCCGATACACCGAACCCAATGCAAACTTATCATGACTGTTTGAGTCGTATGATTTGCGTTAAAGCATCAACGAATTGTTATTTTTGAACGTGCTCTGAGTGTCCTGGTGCAACAGATTTGATCGAGAAATTAGAAAACATTTTCGAGTTTAATTACATTGACAAAATTACTTACAGACAATGGACTAACCACTGGATAGGACCACTTTACAAGTGATATCCCCATCCCCTTTATGATATCCCCAGTGGACGAATATTTACCAAAATTAAAGACCAGTTTAGAAAAATTGCTTCTGCACTCATACTTTACGATACTACGATTTTATGAAGAATAAAAAAGCGAGTTGACAGAAAACGAGTGCATTGTAACCTGTGATTATTCTGAGAACTCTACTTTTGTTGTTCAAAATGCCGTACAAGGAATTCACTTGAATAATAACCATGCAACAGTGCACCCATTTGCAATCTACTACAGGCATGCCGACGGCGAAACTCGAATGAAAAGTTTCGTAATTATATCCGAATGTTTACACTATGATACAATTGCTTTTCATGTGTTTCAAAAGCGTTTAGTAGATTCTATAAAGAAAAACTTCAAGAAAGTTGAAAAAATTACATCTTTTTCTGATTAGGCAAGTGCGCAGTACAAAAACAGAAATAAAAAATTGTCAATCTAACTCATCACATAAATAATTTTTGGTTTAGCTGCAGAGCACTTTTTTCCAACTTCTCACGGCAATGGTGCGTGCGATGGCCTGGGTGGGACTTTGGAAAGGTTAGCTGCTAGAAGTAGTCCTCAAAGAATAACCAATCCAATCCAAACGCCAAAAGAATTATTCGAATGAGCAACTGAGTCACTCCCTAACATTTCATTGAAATTTGTAGAGGATAAAGAATATAATGAAGAATAACAAATATTAGAGGCAATATTCAAAATGGCTCTAACGGTGAAAGGGACGTTAACATACCATTGCATGATACCGATTACAGAAAGCAAAAGCAGAAGCAAAACTTTTTTCTTCGCAGGAACATTCAACGGTTAAAATTATGAAATAATTACTTTCTTTGTTACATATCGTTGAAGATTAAATAGTATTTTGTATATCAAAAATAAATATGTTAATAATTATATCAATTCAATTTTTTTTCTTCATAGAAATAGAATCATTATATTATAGAATATACAGTAAAATAATGAGTCATGAATCAATGAGTCACTTTTTATTTGTTATTTTTCTGAATAATGTATATTCTATTCACATGACGTGACGTATTAGCAAGAAATGAGCGACAATGTGATCAAGAATCCGTTGGAACTATATCCGCGCGCTTGAAATTATTTAATATCTTCTGATTGAATAGAGACCCCACCTTTTTAAAACATGCGGTTTTTAGATTAGGACCTAGCAAATATATGGGTTTCTTTTCAATTTAATGCGACTTGGGGATTTGCATGAAAACATCATTTTAACAATTAAATTGTTTTTATTTTATATTAATTAACAATAATAAAATACTTCTACCATTCAATTAAGAAACTTACCTAATAAGGTGTTAAATAGTGGAAGATCAAGAACGATCCATTTAGTAAAACTGGAGATAATGAATGTTACTGAATCCAGCAAACTACCAGAATTAAAAATGTATATATTTCTGAAAATACACATATACGAACGAAATCCCGATATTGGTATAGACTTATTTCAAGTAAACAAGTGACAAATAAAATTTCTGACGAATCCAAATTATGGAGTCAAAATATGTGTACGATTTGTAAAAGAATGTCCCATATCGTTTATATAGTCTATATATTCGTATATCTAGAGCTAGTAGAACTTATTTTGTCTACAGTGTATAGTTTAAAGTTGTGCAGCATAATTCGTCTATTATTGTGTATTGTGTTTCCAATCATGTCTTTTATCTTTGTGCAGGTCTATTCTTTTTTTACGCGTATTTCTTTACGCAATCTATTCTTTAAAAACTTATATTTAGTTTATGTATTATGTTTATGTATTATATAGCCTTATTCGTTTGATGCATTGTTTTCAGTTTAATAGACTGTTATTTAATAACTGTACATTGTTTTTAACCATTTCCTATAGTCAACTTTATCTGGACTTTTAGTTTTACCTGTCTAGTAGTGATAGTACACATCGTATATTATTTTTAATAATACGTTAATTACGTTTAGTGTACTTAATTATATCTGTATAGAATTTGCGGTAATTAATAATAACATAAAATCATTTTCAGAAACTGTTTATTTTTTTACAGTTAATAAGAAATATTAAATTATTCTTCGGCAAGGTAGCAATCACAAAGTGGATCTAGTCTTAATTAGGACGCAACAACCTGGAATGTATTAGTTTGGCCTTGATAGGGTCGAGTTTCTCCGAAGAGCGAGTTGGAATAACCGTAATGTTGAATTCGATAAGTTCCAAGAGTCACGTTCCCTTTAAAGTCCCATTCAATAATAACTTGACTTTAGGCAAAGAAAGTTCTCTTCCACGTAAATCTAGAGAAAAATAGGAATTGAAATAACACCATAAATAATAGGAAAATATAATAAAACACAGTTTTATATATCAGAAAATGACTGTTTGCAAATCTAGAGCGGAAAATTTACTTTCCGCCCTAGATTTAGGGCGGAAAGTTTACTTTCCGCACTAGATTTGTGAAAATGTGTGATATGCAGCGTTGCCAATCATACGATAATTATCATACATGTACAATAATTTCGTTAGTTTAACACTGTTGTCATTACATTACCCGGATACTTTTTGTCAACAAATGTAGAAACGACAACTGTGTGAAACAAAATGACATCTCAAATGTTTTTCAAATGACGCATCAAAAATAACAATAATAGAAATTTATGGTTATGATGTATAATTTATTGTCATTATGAGTTGTCAAATAGAGAGTTCAGATTCAGAAAATGATTCTACACCGCCGGAATTCAAACAAATTGCGACTGAAATAATTGAAAAATTAACACCAACGAAATTCAGAAGTAGATATGAAGCTGCGTATGAAAAATTCATGAAATGGCGATCAATAAAAGAAATTAAAAGTTTTTCTGAATCGATAGTTTTATCATACTTCAATGAACTGGCCAAAACTCATAAGCCGTCAAGTTTGTGGAGAACTTATTCGATGCAGCGAAGCTTGATTCACATCAAGCACAGAATTAATATTTGTAATTATTCGAGTTTAATTGCTTTTTTAAAATAAAAAAATAAAGGTTATACATGCAAGAAAGCTCAAACACTAAGTGCTGAACAAATTAATCAATTTCTTCGAGAAGCTCCAGACAATCAATTCCTGCGTGGCACATGCGTGCGGCAACGCGTACTCTCGATCAAACCACGTTAATATGAAATATTAAATTATTCTTCGGCAAGGTAGCAATCACAAAGTGGATCTAGTCTTAATTAGGACGCAACAACCTGGAATGTATTAGTTTGGCCTTGATAGGGTCGAGTTTCTCCGAAGAGCGACTTGGAATAGCCGTAATGTTTAATTCGATAAGTTCCAGGAGTCACGTTTCCTTTAAAGTCCCATTCAATACTAACTTGACTTTAGGCAAAGAAAGTTCTCTTCCACGTAAATCTAGAGAAAAATAGGAATTGAAATAAGACCATAAATAATTGGAAAATATAATAAGACACAGTTGGGAGACTACTGATAAGTCTAGTAGAAGAAAGAGGGTGGGACATACTTAATGGAAACAGTATAGGAGATGAGAAAGGAGAGTACACATATATCGGACCAAGAGGGGAGACAGTTATTGACTATGTTATGGTGAATGAAGGAGCATGGGATGAAATAGAACAATTCAAGGTGGGAGAAAGAGTCGAGTCGGATCATATGCCATTGGAAGTGAAGACAAAAGGAAGAGAGAAAAATAGAAGAAGGGAGAAGGATGTTAGAAGAAAAATTGTGAAGAATATCTGGACGGAAGAAGCAATAGAAAATTATAGAACAAGACTTAGGGAGGCTAGATACGAAGAGGAAGGGATAAACGAAAAAGTGAAAGAACTGGGTGATCACGTAAAAAACGCAACAGAAAAAAAAGTGATAGAGACAAGAGTGAAGGTGGGGGCTTGGAAAAACGAGTGGTGGGATAAAGAATGCAGGGAAGGGAAGCAATCAGTAAGAAAGAAATTAAGAAATTGGAAAAGAGGAAAAGCAAGTAATGAGGATTACAAGAGAGCACGCAAGAGGTACAAATTAGTATGCAAGGAGAAGAAGCAAAAGAAATGGATGGAAGAAGAACTAAAGATGAAAGGCATAAAGACGGAAGAAGAGGTATGGAAATACATAAATAGGGAAAGAAAGAAAAAAGTAGAAAGAGTGAGTAATAGAATTACTATGGAGGAATGGAGAAAGTACTTCAGTCAGCTGCTGGGTGGTGACGAAATCAGACAGGAAAAGAAAAAGAGTCAACACAGGGTGGGAGAAATAGAAGAGATAACAAGAGAAGAATTAGAACAACAACTGAGTAAACTGAAAAAGAAAAAGGCACCGGGGAGGGACGGTATACAGAATGAATCGTGGATATATGGAACTGAAAGGGAAGCTGACAGGCTGTTGGAGATAATGAATGGAGTGTGGAAGGGAGAGGGCTTCCCACAGGAGTGGAAAGAGGGGATAATATGCCCCATATATAAGAAAGGAGAAAGGGAAACAGCAAGCAATTACAGGGGGATCACCATGCTCAATACAGCATATAAGATATATGCAATGATTGTAGAAGAGAGATTGACGAAGGAATTGAAGGAGCGAGGTGTGATACCAGACGGACAGGCGGGATTTAGGAAAGGGAGAGGGACCATGGATAATGTATACATCTTGAATCACATAGTAGGGAATGAGATAAAAAAGAAGGGCGGCAGGATGTACGCATTATTTGTGGACCTGAAGGCGGCCTTTGATAATGTAGCAAGAGAGGCACTGTGGGAATGCCTGAGAAAGAAGAGGATAAAGGAACATCTGATAGCAAAATTAGAAGAGATTTATGAAGAAACAATAAGTAGAGTGAGAGTTGGGGAAAGGGTGAGCGAAGGTTTTAATACGCATAAGGGAGTGAGACAAGGCTGCCCACTAAGCCCCAGCCTGTTTGCAGCATTTATTGGAGACATAGAGGAGATGTTCAGCAAGGCGCAGACGGGTGGGGTCGTGGTGGGCAAAGAAAAAGTGTGGTCCCTAGCCTACGCGGATGATTTGGTGGTGCTAGCGAGAGACGAGAAAGGGATGAAAGAAATGATAAGAAACATGGAGAAATATATGAGGAGGAAAAAGCTGACAGTGAATGTGGAGAAGTCCAAGATGATGGTGTTTAGAAAAGGGGGTGGCAGGAGAAGAGTAATTGAGTGGAGATGGGAGAAGGAGAAAATTGAAGAAGTAAAAGAATTTAAATACCTAGGGTACGTGTTTAATGAGAGAAATACTGAAACAGCACACGTGAGAGAGTTAGTAAAGAAAGCCAATAAAATACTAGGAGTGGTATGGGGAATAGGAGAGAGAAAACTTGGACACGACTATAGAAGGAGGGTGATGATGTTTGATAGCCTGGTGAAAAGTGTGATGATGTATGGAGCGGAAATATGGGGGTGGAGAGAGCAAGAAGGACTGGAAAGGGTGCAAGAAAAATATTTGAAATGGGTGCTAGGACTAGGTAGAGAGACCCCGGGGTATATAGTGATGGAGGAAAAAAAGAGAGATGGAATAAGAATAGAAGCAGGAAAGAGAGCAATAAGTTTTGAGGAGAGGGTGATAGAGAGAGGAGAGTGCAGAATTCTGCAAGAGTGCCTCAAAGAAAAAAGAAAAGAAATAGGAAAGGGGGTGTGGAAAGAGAAGGAAGCATATCTAGAAAGAAACGGGTATGCAGGAGCGGAGATAGAAAGAATGCGAGAGAGAGGTAGAGTAATGACAGAGGAATTGGTCCAGAGAGATAGAGATGTGCAAAGGCAAGAAAGGAGAGCAAGAATTAGGGAGTCTAGGTACAATGGGAAATATGAAAAAATAATAACGGAAGAACTGCCAAAGTACCTAGGAAGAGAAAGTAGAAAAGAGAGAGTGACAATAGCAAGATTCAGATGTGGAAATGAAGAGAGAGATAATAAATTTTGGATGGAGGATAGGAATAGAGTATGCAGGATGTGTGGAGAAAACAAGGAGACAATAGAACACTGGCTGAACGAATGTTCAGAAATGAGAGAAAGGGACGAGGGTAGAGAAGAGGTTTTAAACGAGGATGGAAGAGGGATAGATTGGATGAAGAAAGTTGAGGAGAGAAGAAGAGCAATATGTGGAGAGGGAAGCCGACAATCCACCCAACAACGGAATTCATCACTATAAGAAACAATATCGGTCCCAGAACAGATCCATGGGGGAACTACAGAAAAGGATCTCAAGAGCTGAATTGGAATAGCAAGTTTAGTTTTTTAGTGATTTATTTAGTTTTATTAGCATACGTTTCTTTTTGTTTCTTTTTATTTATATACTAGTTTTATTTATATATGTATTGTTTTATGTATAAAATTTTGGAATCCATTTATAAACCTGTAGAGGTAATAAATATACATAAGTAAGTAATAAGACACAGTTTGATATGTTTCAAAATTTATTTTTATTACTCATGCACAGAAAGTACTATTTTAAAGGCCATTTTTTATATCAGAAAATGACTGTTTGCCAATCTAGAGCGGAAATATTACTTTCCGCCCTAGATTTAGGGCGGAAAGTTTACTTTCCGCACTAGATTGTGAACATGTGTGATATGCAGCGTTGCCAATCATACGATAATTATCATACATGTACAATAATCTCGTTAGTTTAACACTGTTGTCATTACATTACCCGGATACTTTTTGCCAACAAATGTAGAAACGACAACTGTGTGAAACAAAATGGCATCTCAAATGTTTTTCAAATGACGCATCAAAAATAGCAATAATAGAAATTTATGGTTATAATGTATATAATTTATTGTCATTATGAGTTGTCAAATAGAGAGTTCAGATTCAGAAAATGATTCTACACCGCCTGAATTCAAACAAATTGCGACTGAAATAATTAAAAAATTAACACCAACGAAATCCAGAAGTAGATATGAAGCTGCGTATGAAAAATTCATGAAATGGCAATCAATAAAAGAAATTAAAAGTTTTTCTGAGTCGATAGTTTTTTCATACTTCAATGAACTGGCCAAAACTCATAAGCCGTCAAGTTTGTGGAGAACTTATTCGATGCAGCGAAGCTTGATTCACATCAAGCACAGAATTAATATTTGTAATTATTAGAGTTTAATTGCTTTTATAAAACACAAAAATAAAGGTTATACATGCAAGAAAGCTCAAACACTAAGTGCTGAACAAATTAATCAATTTCTTCGAGAAGCTCCAGACAATGAATTCCTGGTTGTGAAGGTTAGTTAATATATTTTCTAATAATTTCAATACAATATATAAATAAATACACAAATTTATTTACATGTATTTAATTTTAGGCAGCTTTAATTTTTGGAGTACAAAGTACAAGGGCATGTAGGCGTCATGAGCTGTGTAACTTAACTGTGAACGATATAGAAGATAAAGATAACATGCTTTTGGTAAAAAATCCAAATACTTAAAATTATAAGCCGAGATCATTTGTAGTTATGGATGATTTTTACCATATATATAAAAAGTATGCCATATTGCGTCCTGCCAACATGACCAAAACAAGATTTTTCACAAATTATCGAAACGGAAAATTTAATAAACAAGTCATTAGCTTCAATACTTTTGGCAGTATCCCTAAAACAGTAGCAACATATATAAATTTGAAAGATCCCGAAGTCTTATACTGGACATACGTTCAGAAGAACATCAGCTAATCTGTTAGCTGATTCTGGTGCCGATCTGCTGACCCTTAAGATACATAGAGGATGGAAATATAATATAGTCGCTGAAGGCTACGTTGAAGACTCGGTCCACAACAAAAAGCGAATCCGCCAGCAAATTGCAGATACTATATCAAACAGACCGTCTACTTCAAAAGAAAATATACAAATAAATCCAGAGCCAATTGAAATTCAGAACAAAGAAAAGGAATTTGTAAAGAATATGGGAATTTCAATTTTTTTGGGGTTGGCGGATTTTTAACTTGAATAAGTGTTACTAATCGTCCTCCGTAGTGTATTTTCAAACTTAGAGAGCCAAAACGAAGCTTACGTTGACGTTTGACGAGCTACGTCGATTTATTAAAAAAATATACGGGTTTTTATAAAAAAATTGACATTTTTTTGACGCAACAGTTAATATTTTCCTTCACTGCCTAACTTCTCTCTAATTACTTGTCAAACAAAAAGTGCAGGAGAAGCCCAACCGACCTTGCCAATTTTATCTTTTTATTTTACCTTGTTCTGGTAAACACTTCAGTATACAATTTCTGCACATGCACTTACAACAACATTTAAATATAAATTTAATTTTTAATTCTAATTTCATTCTAATTGGTTTAACTCAGGTTAACCCAATATTTCTTGCAACTTTATCTTATTCTAGACCATATAGGCGCAGCAGAGCGTTTAAACCTCTCTCTCGGACAACCTAACCTAACCAACTCTCAATTAAACCACATGCGTGCGGCAGCGTGAACTCTCGATAAGACCATGATAAGACCATGATGGCCTAGTAGAGACCATCCGGCACACCCCGCTAGATAACAGATGAGGCTCTGGCGACCGAGTCACGGCGGTATGACCGTTAGAACTGAAATTAAGGAAATGTAATTTCATACCCATGGAGGAAGATAACGGGAAATCACCTCCATTATACTTCCCAAGAGAACCACATGATGACGACATTCAAGCCATTATCGTGGTCGTAAACATTCATTAGTGAATATGCATAAGAAGAAGAAGAATAGATAGAAGATTAACATGACCCCTGCGCAAGAATTAAAATAAAATTAAATACATTTAATACATATAATACTTAAATTGTAGCGACACAGAAAAAAAGTATAATCCCTGCAAAAAAAATGAACTAGGCAACAGCGGATCTGCTGCATAATCACATTTTCTGTCAATTAACTGGACAGAAGTATCAGTTATATTTTTTGTTGTATTAAAAAATGTCAGTTTTTTGGATTACAAAAGCCCGGCTATTTCTTGAACCAGCCGACGTAGAAGATTCATTTTTACTTTCCACGTTTAGAAATACACTTTGGAAGACGATTAGCAATAGTTAGTGAAGGTAACTCCACAATTCCCATATTCTTAATAATAGCGCAAAGAAAATATAAATTTTGAAACGAAGACAATTTCAACATCAACCTCAAAACACATAAGTTTTAATTTTTCAAATTGTTCAACTATTTGAATATATAATAATGAAAAAAAAATGATTAATAACTTTTTCAACTTTTTGTTTGTTTATTGATTTACGCTATCTGTCAGTTTGCCTCCAGATAAGAGTTCCCGTTGGATAAGGAGCCGACGAGATCTTCTAATCTTGGACTCTAAGGTAGTAATTACACAAATTCTAATTTTATTTTCTTTACTCTTTCATAATATCTGTTGGCCTTCAGCCTCTGACAAAAATTGGTCTTGACCGTTCTCGTTACTTGCTTTGACGTAGCGAGCGGCTCACACCACGCATCTTCAGCGGGGTGTGCCAAAGATTAACAGAAGATATCCGTGTAATTCCAGCTACTGACAGATTTGAAGATATCGTAGTAATAATTTCCTACTTTCAATTTTATGATAAGTTTATTTATAAGTTTATTTTTAAGGAGTTGAGAAAAAAAATAATTCATGAATGATATTTATGAACCTAAACATGGTATAATTTTTGTTTAAGTAAGTAAATATAACAAGATGCCATACAGCTATGTCCATGTGAATAGTAATAAAATCAAATAAAAACGGAACTTCATTTCAGATCCTGTGTTGTCACATGTTTCGGGACAGGAACAAAAATAAGACTGCAGTCTCCAGATTATAAATATTGAATATGTATATCGTATAGTGGAATGTGTATATAGTGTGTATAAAATTGTCTCCTGTAATAAATATCATTTGTTGTTATATTCAGAAGAGAAATATTTTTTTGTCGATAGCTGTTGCTAGAAAATCCTTTTGATAATTACTTTGTTTTTCTACTCCAGTTTTCCTTTCATAAAAAAAATTTGAGCTTTTATTAGATAAATCAAATTTCTTTTTTTTCAAGTACCTTAACTTTGGCTAAATAAGCATCACAGGAGCTGCATGTATCCATTCTCTGATAGACAAAAGCTATGTCAAACTGTGTGTTAAAGATTTTCCAGTATGACCTATGATTTTTTTTTATCAAATGCTTTTAAAATTATGAATAGGATGGTTGCGACAGTTACTACGTGGTAATCCATACTTACATTGAATTGAAAAATTCACTTCGTTTTTTACCACACTTATATTATGTAAAAATGTTATATAACTTATTATTCCCAGTTACACAAATTTCTACACATATCACGACTCGTTTTTTCATCAATTTGTTGTACAATTTTGTCTGGGTTGCCGTAGAGGCTGATTTTATGAATAGGATGGTTGCGACAGTTACTACGTGGTAATCCATACTTACATTGAATTGAAAAATTCACTTCGTTTTTTACCACACTTATATTATGTAAAAATGTTATATAACTTATTATTCACAGTTATACAAATTTCTACACATATCACGACTCGTTTTTTCATCAATTTGTTGTACAATTTTGTCTGGGTTGCCGTACAGGCTGATTTTATGAATAGGATGGTTGCGACAGTTACTACGTGGTAATCCATACTTACATTGAATTGAAAAATTCACTTCGTTTTTTACCACACTTATATTATGTAAAAATGTTATATAACTTATTATTCACAGTTATACAAATTTCTACACATATCACGACTCGTCGAGTCCATCACGTTAGCAATCTTACAAACTCCAAATTTTGAATTTTAGTTGGCCTTTTGCCTATAAGGAAGAAAAAAACAAAAATCCTGAAATTTCAATTCCATTAAATGAAAAATAAGAATTATTAAAAATAATATTCAACGAACGCATCGCGCTTGTACGTCTGGTTGCTAACTTAAAAAAAGAGAAAGGGAGTGGGCTTTAAGAAAATCCGTAGCTGACGTATACGGTATATTACCCGAGAAAAAAAAAGAACATGACCTACAAAGAGAAATGAGATCCCATCAAAAACATAAAGTTTAAAAAATGCCAAGTCTCGTTACGCAGTTCTTTCTCAACAAAAAGTTGTAGGTTCTCATGTAAGACCAAGTCAGTTATTTTAGTTACTGTGTATGTGGTAGCACCTATTGAAATACTTTGTTATAAATTGTTATCTAATCAATTACATATTAACATTTATGGTGACCGTATCAACATAAGACACCTTTATTTCTGTTATAATTATAATGACTTGGCAATTGCACGGCTACATAATTATAAAAGAATAATCTACTAATTCGATTACTAAGTAAATCTAAACAGTAATAATAATAATAATAAGTTTATTTCAGTAAATACACATTTCGAGATATCAAATACAAAAGAGTTTTACTTAGGTAACAGGTTGTAATAAAAAAGAGAGTATCGTTTATACCAGTACCAACGAAAAACATTGTATCACAGGCACCAGTATACCTAAGAATAAAATATTTTAATTAGTAGAATATGTTACCGTGCAATTGCCAAGTCATTATAATTATAATAGAAATAAAGGTGTCTAGTATTGATACGTCACTATAAATGTTGATAGGTAATTGATTAGATAACAATTTATAACAAAGTAGTTGAATAGGTGCTTCTACATACACACTAACTAAAATAACTAACTTGATCTTACATGAGATATCACAACTTTTTGTTGCGAAAGAACTGCGTTACGAGACTTGGCATTTTTTACATTTTATGTTTTTGATGGGATAGTCACTGAACTGAATTACTTACTGGAATAGGTATATTCCATTGCCGGTTTATATTACTCCAGTGGCATTTCAGCGCTGGATTCAATCGCTGGACTGGAAAACTACTGGAATAATGTAAACCGAGCATAAATCTAAATATAAATGTGTTCCAGAGCAAGAAAAAAAAACGGTCATGGGAACCCCGTCAGGACCGAAGTTCCTCGCGCATTCAACATAATCGAACATTATTGAATTATTATTAAAATAATGAAAATGCATACATGCTCGTGGAAATTGTGTATTTTAAGTGGTGTAAAGTTCATAGGGAGAGAAGTTTATAGTGAAAAACAATTAGTTAACATTGAGTTGGTGTTAGTGTAAAAAAATTGTGTAAAAACAAAGTAAATTAGTGATTTCTATTTTGAAATGAAATTCTAACTTTGACGTTTAATTAATTTGACATTTGATAAAAGAAACGTACTAGAAATTATGAATAAACAATAAATCTAAAACAGATCTGGACCTAGTAGTATAATAATACGTACCCATTGAACATCATTGGTTAACATTGGCACGGAGCTTAGCACCTGGGAAGAGTGGGGTGGACAGGACTACTTAGCCGTAGTGAAGGCGACCTGTCTAGGGGTGATAACCCCAAATAATAAGCCTCCCAAGCTAACAACTTGGGTAGTATCTTAGACAGTGGCTTGCCACTGTCCCATGAAGAACATTCTTCAACTGAGCATGAAGGAAAATCTCGCTAAATGCACTACCCCAGGTGGTAACCAATCCACCGTCACCTATGGTGACGTTAGCGGACCTTCGGATTCTGGGGAATCCGCACCAACATGCTTTAAGGATCATCCTGAAATCACAGGACGTAAACTCAGACCAAGACGGCAAAGCTTCTTCGCAACATTTAATGCCAACTCACTGCTAAAAGTGGGTAAACTGAAACATTTTACTTATTCACTAACACGACACAACATAATACTGACAGCAGTACAGGAAACCATATTCACAGACAAACATGCCTTCGAGTCCCAAGGATACAGAATCCTCAAAGGAAATGGGGGGAAATGGCGGGTAATGAGGAACGTACCCCACTTAGTTACAGGATTTATAATCAGTCACAGGATTCTGGATTCAGTCACCGACTTTACCTCCCCGAGTAGTCGTGTATCTAACCTCTTTCTCAAATGCGCAAACAAGGGCTACAGTATAGTCAATGTACATGCCCCAATCAACCAGGACAACAGACCCCAATCCCGACAGAACTGTTAAATTCTGGGAAGACTTAGAAGATATTATCTCTAAACTTATAGAGTGGCACACCTTCATACTGCTTGGTGACTTCAATGCTCAATTGGCAAGAGAGAAAAAATACAGAAACATAGTGGGCAATTATCCGGCGCATAAGCGAAACAACCGCAACGGAGAACGATTGGTGGATTTGTGTAGGACTTTTGGGTTGCTCATGAAGTCTACACCCTTCGAACACCTGCCAAGGTAGCAGAGGACTTGGATTTCAGCTAATACAAACCTGGGTGAATTCCAGATAGATCATGTGCCCATTTCACGAAAATCTCAAGAGGAAATTCAAAACGCGAAGGTACTAAGAAGCGTCAATCTGGACTCAGATCACTATCTCATAAAGATTAAAATAAGACTCCAGCCTACAAACACTAGATTACACAGAACCTCCAAAATAGTAAGATTTGAGGTAGAGCGACTCAATAACAGTAAAGAGGTAAGTCAGAAAGTGGACAACACAGACCTAAATATCTGGGACCAACTGAAGAAGACTCTTGTCAAGGCGGTCTTCAACTGTGTCCTTGTAAAGGTTTTGAGAGAATTGCGCAAGGATCGGAAAAATTTGGGTGCTCAGAGTGGTATCTACCTGGCACGTAAGACCGATGAACTGGTCATAGATTGCCTGGCCTTCGCATATGACATGGCACTGTTTTCTGATTCTCTTGAGATGGCAACAATGCAGGTAAACTGCCTCAGAAAACAGGCTGCGAAAATGGGTCTTCAAGTGTCGCTGGAGAGACCAGAATTCTTCACCAACATCAGAGAATCAAACAGAGAGATGTTACTAGAACAGGTGAACATTAAGATTTATGTACCTCGGCGAATGGATTGAACCCAACTAATCACTCAATCAATAAATTTATTTCATTAAATATAAGCACATGTAAAAAATACAGAAACTGAATGAAATATGTCTAGAAATAATAATAATAATAATATATACAATAGCATAAATATATAATGCACACAAGGGTATACTTAATTAAACATTTTGTCTTCTGGGGAGATTTACTGCAGCCCAATACTCATCCATATTATAGAGTTGAATGTTCATAATATACGTATATAGTTTATTTTTCACATTATTTATTTTAATCTCCTTGAACTCTTTACGTAGTTTGTTATACAATTTTATGATGCTATATGGTATATTCTTTTCAGTTAGTGTAAGTCTATGCAGAGGAAAATCGTACATATCTTTAATATCTAGTATTCCTTTCAGTCGATTTCTCGTATTTCAACAGCAGATTTTTGAGTTTTAATAAAAACAGTAACCTTTCAAACACATATGTACCTGTAGTGGTTAATATGTTTACTTGTTCAAATTTTCCCCTACAAGACTCTCTAAATTTAAGGTTTAGAAGTATATGGAGAGCCTGCTTTTGAATTTTGAAAATATGTTGTATATGTAATCCATTGCCCCAAAAAGAGATTCCGTAACGAAGGTGGTTGTGGAAATTTGAAAAATAAACGAGTCTTAACGTCCCAAAATCTGTATAGGGTTTTAGTATCCTCATCGCATATACTACTTTGTTCAGCTTAGTTCTTTGTTGCACTATATGTGCCGACCATTCCAATGTTTCGTCAATGAAGATACCCAAAAATCTTACAGCTTCTTTATTTTCCAAAAAATCCTCTCCTATTTTGCATTCCTTTGGATAGTTTATTGTACTTCGATTTGTCATAAATGTTATTATGTTAGTCTTTGTTTTATTCACAATTATTTTATTTCTCACAAACCATTGCTCCAGGCCCATTATGGCAGATCACTTCGACATCCTTACTTATTAACAACGAGCTGGTATCGTCTGCATACTGAGTTATTTTATGTTCCGTATTCTTGGTATTAGGTATGTAGTTTATGTATAACGTAAACAGTAGCGGTCCTATTACGCTTCCCTGTGGTATCTCGATATTAATTGTCCTTGTCTTTGATTTTGCATACCCGTGCATGGTTATAATTCTTGTCAATTGCTCCCGGTTAAGTAAGTCCCGGCCAACTAAGGAACGATGCTATCCAGTTTAAAGCCACTCCTCGTATTACATATTTTTCTAGCTTATTTAACAGTATTAGGTGATCTACTAGATCATAGGCTTTTGTTTCTATATCTAGTAGAATTCCAGTTGGGATTATATTTTTTTCCAGCTTTTCTAAAATGTTTTGTATAAAACAAAAGCATGCCGTGTCCGTATTTCTTCCATTTGTGAAGCCGTGTTATGAAACCGTTGTCTTACTTAGAAGGTTGTTATCCTACAATTTAATAATTGCTCAAAGAGCTGTGAGAAATTTGACAGTAAACTAATTGGTCTGTAGTTATCAATACTGTTTTTGTCTCCGGATTTATACACTGGTGTTATTGTTGAAAGTTTTAGCATATCTGGGAAAATAGCATATTGAATCGTCATATAAAATATATGTACCAACGGATGTGATATATGTTGCATGACTTTCTTTAAAATTGTAATTGGCACTTCGTCATACCCGGTCCTTTTTTATTTTTAAAAGATTTAATTGTAGCACTCATTTCTTCTATGGAAACTGGGTAAAAGAAAATTGATTTTGCGTTTACATCTATGTTATCGGCGTACATTTCTTTGAAATTTCTTCTTGTAACATACACGCTTCGTCAGCGTAATGGTTATTTATCCATGTAGAAGTTATGGTTGGATCTTGGTCTTCGCTTACATATGTGAGACGAGGCTTTTTAATATTAACTATTTGTCTGATGACATCCCATATAGTTTTTTGCGGATTTTCTGCAATATAAATTTGGTTTTTATACTGTTTTAACGCTGCTTTATATCTCCTTCGCAAGTTATTATATATCCTCTTATAATTATGATCAACCTTTGAGATAGTTTGAAATAACTTACGGTTTTTCTCATTTTTCCAGTGCTTCGTGAGTACTAGAATTAAACAATCTTGATTTTCCTCAAGCATCCTTTCTATGATATTAATAGAATTCCCAATTGATTGGGTGTTTTGGTTGATTATGGTTAATTTGGACGTTTTGTGTTTCCCTGGCGGATTCGCTTTACTGTTTTCAGATTTCGGATGAGTTTTTGTTGTTTTTGACCTCAAATGTGTTTCCCCATGTACTAATTATTCCCTCTTCCCTTCCTGAGATTTAGGAAAATACGGTTTAAGCGTGTGTACTTAGGCCATGTTTCTGGGTTATTCAAATCTTCTAAATGTTCAAATGGTGCAGTAATCTTAAATGATGAGTATTCCTCCGGGTATTTGGAATCTAGTTTTGTACATTGCAGAGAGTCGGTATCTAATTTACTACGTAAGTAGTCTATTACATCACCTTCTGTAAGACTTGGCTCTAATTTGTATACATTAATATGAGCTAATTTCCTCGCCGCTTTTATTATTGTATCCGAGTTTCCATAAGTAGTGTTGGATTGTGGGTTTCTTTTAAATTTATTTTTTTGAATCTCCCAAATTCCTTCATTCATAACTGTTCATATCTGTAATTTAGGTTCATGTCTAATAATGTTTCTATTTTATCGTTCAGTTCGGTAATTTTGACCGTAAAACTGGCTTCAACCGCCGCTACTTTTTTTTCTATTATTCCCGATATCATGTCTTTAAAACCGGCACTTTCCAGATATTCAATTATCTTGTCACTATGCCCTTCTAGGGTTTTTGATTTTAGCTCCCTCGACATATTAGTTATATGTAAAGTAAGCTATAAATCGTTAGTTTGCTAATCGTAAATTTTATACAGAACTTTTACTCGCACGTATACACACTTCGACTGACTCGAATGATCATCGATATTTTTTTTTTTTTTTTCGATGTATAACAACGATAGAAATGCTTTTTTAGGGTTTATGCCAGTTTCAAATAATATAAATTTCCAATCAAAACTCTTCCATTCCTCATAATCATTTAGCCCCATTCAGGTCCATTTTTAGGACATAGGCCTCCTTCAAACGTCACCAGTTCTCTCTGTCCCTGGCTGTTGCAATTCAATTTGTCGCTATCCTATTTAGGTCAACTGTCCATCGAGTGGTAGGTCTGCATCGGCTACGCTTGTCCGCTCTTGGTCTCCATTCCAAAAGTTTTTTGGTCCATCGCCCGTCCTCCATTCTAGCAATGTGCCCAGCCTATTTCCATTTCCGTGTTGTGATTCGTAGTATAATATCATCTACTCCAATACGTCGGCGTATCTCTTCATTTCTCACTCGATCCCTCACGATCAGGCCAAGTATCGATCTCTCCATTCGCCTTTGTGTTACTCTTAGTTTTTCTGCGGGTTTCTTCCTTAAAGTTAGGGTCTCTGAGGCATAGGTCAGGATCGGTAATACTCATTTCTTAAATGCTTTTCGATTGAAGCGAATTGGGATATTTCCTTAAAGGATGTCCTTAAGTTTTCCGTAAGCCGCCCATCCCAGGGTAATTCGTCTATTTAGTTCGCAGGTTTGGTTGTCTCTGGTTATTTTAATCTTATGACCCAAATATATATATATATATATATATATATATATATATATATATATATATATATATATATTTATGATGAATACGAAAACGAAATAAAAAAGAGAATGAAACGATCAGAAAATGTGCAAGAAATGAATATAGATGATATTGCAACAAGCATAACAGAGGAAATTCAATCAGCCACAAGGAAGATCTGTAGCAAGATAAAAAACGATAAGGAAACCAGACTATCAGTAGAAACAAAACAGCTAATAAAGAAGAGAAGAGAAACCTGCTGGGACTCACCCAATTACAACAGCATAAACAAAAAAGTAAAAAAGAAAATGCGCACAGATATCAGAGCTTATAAAACCCAACAAATCATCGAAAACATGGAGGCGAACAAAAACATGATAGTACTAAAATCAAAGCTTTCAAATGGAAAAGAAGATATTGTTAATTAGTTGCCGCCATGGCAATATTATTACCAACAAAACAGACATCGTCGCAGAAGTCCAAAGATTCTACGCCAGCCTATACACATCATCCATACCGAACCCAACGACATCCTCAAAAACTATTATAAATGTAGGATCGGAAAAACTGTCGGAAATAACGACAGCTGAAATTACATATGCGTTAGAACAAATGAAGAACCGGAAGACCCCAGGAGAGGACCAGATAACAGCAGAAATGTTAAAAGCGGGAGGCGGAACACTACTGGAAGCTCTGCGGATACTAACAAACAAATGTTTGATCGAGGGGAAAATACCAAAAAAATGGAAGAACGCAGAGGTCATCATCCTGCACAAAAAAGGTGACACCACAAACATAGAAAACTACCGTCCAATAAGCATGTTATCACACCTATATATTATTATCACAAACCGACTCACAGAGAAACTAGATTTCTACCAACCAGTGGAACAGGCGGGCTTTCGGAAAGGTTTCGGCACAGCAGACCACCTACAAACAATCCGAACACTTATCGAAAAGACAACAGAATACAATATCCCAATAAATATAGCGTTCATAGACTACTACAAAGCGTTCGACAGTGTTGAGACTTGGGCTTTCCTGTCGGCAATGAACAACGCAAGAATTGACTCGAGATATACCGCTGTAATGGAGGACATTTACAAAGAGGCCACCTTTCACGTAAAAATAAACGACGACCTTCATACGGGGAAAATAAATCTATAGGTACGGGGTACGGCAAGGGGACCCGATCTCCCCAAATTATTCACCGCAGCCATAGAAAAGGTTTTCAAACAACCGGACTGGGACGAGAAAGGCATGAAGATCGACGGGACATATTTAAGTAACTTAAGATTCGCGGACGAGATAATTCTAATAAGCACTAATATCGAAGAATTAAAAACAATGGTAGAAGAACTAAACAACCTGTCCAAGCAAATAAGTTTAAATCTAAGCAAAACAAAAATTATAACTAGTAGCCCTAAGCAAATCGATTGATAACATCAAAATAGAAAAAGTAGAGCAATATACAGATCTGGGGCATACAATTAAAATTGGCAAAGAAAATCAAACTGCCGAAATCAAACGCAGAATCCAACTGACATGGGCCGCCTTTGGAAAGCTCAGCCATATAATAAAAAACCAAGACGTCTCAATTTTCCTAAAACGTAAGGTTTACAACAACTGCATCCTCCCCGTTGCCACCTATGGCCTGGAACGATGGCTATCACTAAAAAATCAGCAGCAAAACTTGACTTGAAGAGTGACTCAAAAAGCAATGGAACGATGAAAAGAATGGTGCGATGCTGGGAATCACTCTATGAGACATAATGCGCTACACAGATATCAGGACAAAAACCAAAATAATAGATGTCATGGAGAGAACAGCGGATCTCAAATGGCAATGGGCAGGACACGTGGCCAGAAAGAATACAGAACAATGGAGCCAAAAGATTACCTTCTGGAGACCTCGAGAAACAAAAAGAAGCACGGGAAGACCCCAAACAAGATGGATAGATGACATAAAGACGACTGCAGGAAAACAGGGGATGAGAACAGCAAATGACAAAGAAGTATGGAAAAAATTGAAAGAGGCATATCCAACAATGGAAGTATGAAGGCTAATAAGAAGATAAGATATATATATATATATATATATATATATATATATATATATATATATATATATATATTTATATATATACATATATATATATATATATATATATATGTATATGTATATATATATATATATATATATATATATATACATAATACATATTCTTTTATTCTTCTGCTCTGAAACATTCTATTTGCATCTCCTCAGAAATCTTGCAGATGGATGAGCGCATGTTTTTGTTCTTCCAAAATTTTGATGTGTTGTTGCATCACATCACATGCAAACAAACACACATGTTATCTATATAAAGAAACAAACTGAAGAGTTTTGTGTTTAGTCAACTTCATTGTTACCAAATACAAAAATGCTTTTTCCAAAAAAATCCATTGGCAGTGGAATGAAAAAGTAAACCTTCAATATAGTCACTGAAATGGATTACTTACTGCAATAGGTACATTCCAGTGCCGGTTCATATTATTTCAGTGGAATTCCAGCGCTGAATTCGATCGCTGGACTGGAAAACTACTGCAATAATGTAAACCGGGCATAAATCTATATTTAGATTTATGCACGGTTAATGTGTTCCAGACAAAGAAAAAAAAATAACGAACAAATATTTTATTATTGGCTTAATTTTATTATTCTAACCCAACACCTACTTCCAACACCCATCCCCTTATCCAATTTTGAATAGACCTTATAACCCCCTTTATTTCTCAAATCAAACAATTTATTACAACCCATCTTCTTCCAAGCCTCTTCAATGGCCCATAGAAGCAATTTCCTTCAAAATATAACAATCATTAACTGGAACGCAGATGGCCTAAATAGACAGAGATCCATATTTATAGCCTTTTTAGCCCGACACAATATTAACAGCATGCATAAGTGAAACACATTTTGTACATGGCGAACAATTTAAAGTGTCCGGCTATACAATATATAGACATGACAGACTCGCAAGAACTCCTTCTAGAGGAACAGCGATATTGATAAAAAAAACATCTCGAGAATGTTATTAACCCAGAGAAAATACTTACTATTCTGGAAACCATTGAAGTCACAGTTAAACTTCAACATGAACTAAATATAACAATACTTAGTGCTCACAAACAACTAAACAAAAAAGTAAACGAGGAAGATATAAAATCAATCTTTAATATCGATAACCCCACTATTATAATAGGTGACCTAAACTCCAAGAATACAGCTTGGGGGTGTAGAGTCAATAATCCACAAGGTCTTAGGCTTAACAAGCTAGCCACCAAATATAACTTCAAGTAATAGCACCAAATGAGTATACAGTAATAGCACCAAATGAGTATCCATATCAAAACGACCGTCTCCCAGAAAAACTAGACATAGCCATATGCAAAAATCTAAATATTCCAATACAACAACAGTTATCTCAGAGCTCAATTCCGACCATGTTCCCGTATTACTAACCTGTCAATCCCTAGTGCAATTCAAAAAACCTGTACCAACGCTCATTAACGGCAAGGTAGACTGGAAAAAATTCCAAATGGAATTAGACACTGATGTTAATACAACATGAAATATAGTTACGAAACAAAATATTGACGAAGCAGAATCTCAATTAACTGGTGATTACCAATTCTATAAAAAATGCGACTACACCGAACCTAAAGAAATCAAAACTAAACTATCTCATTCCACCCCCAGACATACTACACCTAATAAAGAAAGAAGCAAAGAGCTTTGCTAAGAGCAAAGGTAGACGCGAATGGCATATTACTAGATACCCGGAAATAAAAAACATCGTTAACAACTTATCTCACAAAATGAAATTGACACTCGATAACCACAGGTGCGAATCATATCAAAGCTACATAGCCACACTCAAAGCTCAGGATCCATTAATGTGGAGAATCACCAAAAGAATTCTGCAACAACATGATGAAATACCCACCCTAACTGACGGTAACAACACACACAACGTAAGCAACACCCATTATAAAACAAACGAAGAAAAAACTAAACACTTCGCTATCTATTTAGAAAAGGTATTCATGACACATCCATCCACAGAAGTCGAAAACCGCACGAACGACCTGGAAACTATTACTGACAACTCCGAAATTAATTATACAACACTCACCGAAATTAAGAGCATTATTAAAAATCTGCCAAACAAAAAAGCTCCCGGACCTTATTCCAAATCTAGTACTAAAATACCTTACCGACAAAGCTATAGCATACATATCCAATATACTCAGCGCAAGTTTTTGAAAAGGCTATTTTCCACAAAAAAAAACTGGAAACATGCACATGTATCATCATCATCACCATCATGTTTCACAAATCTGGCAAAGAAAAGCAAAAAGTGGAAAGCTATAGACTTATATCCTGACGACTATATCTAAGATGATGTAAATAATGATCCTTCAAAGAATCAATGAATTCCTGGAAGAGAATAACATCTTGCCACCCTGCCAGTTTGGATTCAGGAAATCACACTCAACGAACCATCAACTGCTTCGCCTAACTGAAACTATCAAGAAAGGATTTGAGGACAAGAAATACAGCATTGTGGCATTTATAGACGTAGCTCAGGCATTCGATAGAGTGTAGATCGACGGCCTAAAATTCAAGCTTCAACAGCTAAATCTACCAAGCTATCTACTAAAATTATTATATTCCTTTCTCACAGACAGAACCTTCGCAGTAAATATCCAGCAACTATCAGATGCCAGAACCATTAAAGCAGGGATCCCACAGGGAAGCATTCGTGACCCAACTTTATTTAATATATACATGCACGATATTCCCGTTACTCCGGTTTTCTCAATGGCGCGTAAAAATAAACTGTACTAAAAGTGAGATAAAAGTATTCACACTACGACGGATAAAATACCTACCGCCAATCGAATTAGGAGGAAATGTAATAAGATATAACCAAGAAGTCGTGAAGTACCTGTGTGTGCATCTACATACTCGCCTAACATGGAGCCTTCATGTAAATAAGCGGATCAACCAAGCATACGCCAGACTATCTCAATTATAGTCTTAAATAAATAGAAAATCCAAATCCAATGGTCCAAGCTTTATTCTTAGGAAAAAAATATTAGTTAAAAAAGTCTATGAGAGAGTTTTATATTATCTACTTCAATTTGAATTATGTTACGTGATGGTGGCATTGGAATGAAAAAGTAGACCTTCAATACAATCACTAAACTGGATTACTTACTGGAATAGGTACATTCCATTGCCGGTTTACATTATTCTATTGGCATTCCAGCGCTGGATTCGATCGCTGGACTGGAAAACAACTGGAATAATGTGAACCGGGCATAAATTTAAATATAAATGTTTTCCAGAGAAAAAAAAACAACGAAAAAATGTTTTATTATTGCGTGCCAACATGAATTGCAGACTACTTCGTGATCAACTAATGAGAGTCTACATTTAAATAAGTGTGCATTTATTATATAAACGTATAACTGTGTAAATAGAATACCACCAGTATAATTTTTTTGCAGAGCATTTTGTATTGTATAAATAAATGAATGTATTACTGTTGGATTGTTTTGCATTCTGTTTACTTTCCCTTAAGCAGGAGTTTTTTCCCATAAGCAGCAGTATTCATAATTGACCGTATTAAACATGTATAGATAATTGTATACATATAAGGATATAAGTATACATTGTATACATAATTGTATACATGTAATTGTATACATAAAGAATACATATAATTGTATACATAAAGCATACATAATTGAGTATTGGACAAGTAATCTTTTATTTGTACATTAATTTAAAACGAGATAAATGCACGTCCACAATAGAAATGCAAGCAACCATCTTGTAGTATTTACACTCTCAAATAACAAAAAGATTTAAGAGATTTAAAAAAGATTTTTAAGTTTAAAATTCTTTTCATTTTGTTAAAAATAAAAATTATTTCACCACTTTTTAATGCAGAACTTTTCTATTGATTTTAACTAAGAAACAGAGGGTGCTTATTAACATTGTTGGAAAAACTTTCTACCACTTACTCCTACTCCCATTCTCCCTTGAGCAAGCCTATTATATAAATTTATCTAATTTCCATTTAACTTAGTATAATAAAACGGTTTCCTTAATTATTGTTATTGAAATAATGACTTTCTACATATAAAAACTATATATTTTCTTCATATATCAATTTATTACGGATTCCATAAGTAACTTCACGCTACATTGAAATGAAAACATTTTTTAGAATCGGTAAAACCATACTACATTATAGATATAGAAAATCATATAAACATAATAAAGTCAGAACACAGCCTGAATATGTAATTATACTACACGTCTCGTTTTCGATCATTTGTAGTAGTATGCTCGTCACTGCTTACATTTCACACTTTTTAGAGTTTGAAATTTGGCGCCTAGGCTAGTGTGGCCTAGCCGGCCCGGACCTATACAGTCATATTTGTTCGTTGTGTTTGACGTTTCACACGTACTTATTAACATTGTTGGAAAAACTTTCTACCACTTACTCCTACTCCCATTCTCCCTTGAGCAAGCCTATTATATAAATTTGTCTAATTTCCATTTAACTTAGTATAATAAAACGGTTTCCTTAATTATTGTTATTGAAATAATGACTTTCTACATATAAAAACTATATATTTTCTTCATATATCAATTTATTACGGATTCCATAAGTAACTTCACGCTACATTGAAATGAAAACATTTTTTAGAATCGGTAAAACCATACTACATTATAGATATAGAAAATCATATAAACATAATAAAGTCAGAACACAGCCTGAATATGTAATTATACTACACGTCTCGTTTTCGATCATTTGTAGTAGTATGCTCGTCACTGCTTGCATTTCACACTTTTTAGAGTTTGAAATTTGGCGCCTAGGCTAGTGCGGCCTAGCCGGCCCGGACCTATACAGTCATATTTGTTCGTTGTGTTTGACGTAAGTGATTGATTGATTGATTTAATTGAGAGATTGTTTGACGTAAGGAAAGACTTTGTAAGAGTACTCTTAGTATAGAAAATTACCAAATCTAAATAAGAATAGAAGGTTTAAATGTCAGGAGATAAGAAGAAGAGAAAATCATGTTCACGATCACGAAAAGAGATAGGAAGAAACAAAAAACGGATGGAAGACTGGAAAAAATTGGAAAACAGATCGATAACCTCTAAAACATCATTTGTAAACTGGCAGAATTAAATAAAAACCACTGATAAAAATCAGAATGGAAATGCAGGTACCACATAAAAAGTATTTAGCCTCCTTACGAGACAATTAAAAAATGAATAGGTGTGGATTCATTCACACTTAAATATGTTTGTTATTTTTCTTTGTACAAAAGCAACATGTACAAAAAACTGTCTATATAACAAACTGTCCATACGACAAACGGTCTATATGACAAACTGTTTACATGACAGACTGTCCAAACGACAAACTGTCTCTATTACAAAAAAGATATATGAGTTTCCGTACAAAACATTATAACAAAAAAGTATTTAGCCTCTAAACGAGACATTTACTTAAAAAATGCTTAAGTGTGTTGATTCAAACACATTTAAGTTTGTTTTTGCATAAACACAACTTGTACAAAAACTGTCTATATGACAAATTGTTCAGACGACAAACTGTCTATACAACAAACTGTTTATACGACAAACTGTCTGCATAACAATGATATATGAGTTTCCACACGAAAACAGTATCACACACATAAAAAGTATTTAGTCTCCATATGAGACATTTACTTAAAAAATGCTTAAGTGTTCATGAACACTTAAGTATGTTTTTGTACAAAAGCTCTCTATATGAGAAACTGTCTATAGGACAAACTGTCCATACGACAAACTGTCTGTAGAACAAAAAAGATATATGAGTTTCCATATGAAACCAGTATCACATAAAGAGTATTTAGTCTCCATACGAGACATTTACTTAAAAAATGCTTGAGTGTGGTGATTCATTCACAGTTAGGTATGTTTTTTGTACAAAAACTGTCTATATGTCAAACTGTCTATACGACAAACTGTCCATACGACAAACTGTCTGTAGAACAAAAAAGATATATGAGTTTCCATATGAAACCATGAAACCATATGAAAGAGTATTTAGCCTCTATACGGGACACTTACTTGAAAATGCTTAAGTGTGGTGACTCATTCACACTTAAGTATGTTTTTTCATATACAAAAACAACATGTACAAAAACTATATCTATATGACAGACTGTCCATTCGATAAACTGTCTATGACAAACAGTTTATACGACAAACTGTCTGTACAACAAAAAAAAAATATATATGTTTCCATATGAAACCAGTATCACATGAAAGTATTTAACCTATATATGAGATACTTACATAAAGAATCTTTAAGTGTGGTGATTCATTCACACTTAAGTATGCCTTTGTACAGAAATAATATGTACAAAGAGCTGTCTATACGACAAACTGTTTATACGAAAAATTGCCCATATGACAAACTGTCCAAACGACAAACTGTCTGTAAGACAAACTGTTCATACAACAAACTGTTCATACGACTAAAAGTCCATACGACAAACTGTCCATTAGACGAAGTTACAAAAATACTTACAATAAAAGTTTATATTATAAAACAATTTCATTTTTTAGAAGAAAATCTGGATAAAATTCCGATAAGTTTCTTCCCAAAAGCAAGAAATACCTCTTACTGAAGACGTATAAGCACTAATAATAGGAGAGCATTCTGACTCTAAAAAGGAAATTCCAACAAAAACAAAACCTCAATGAAGGAGGTACAATACGACAGAAGCATCAAGCCGGTCATCAAATCACCAGCAGCCCCTAAGGAAGTAGATCAGTCAGCAGGCTGTCTAAAATACGTTATGCAAAACTTGGAATAAATTACCTAAGATATATTGTCCTAGATTGTCTGAAGGGTTACAAAATACCGTCCAGAGAAATCCATATCAAACAAAACCACTAACAGACCAAAATTGGGCTAAAAATGGTATTATAAAAAGTAGGCATGAAATAAATAAGCTCTTAGCTAAAAATGTAATAGAGCCTTGTCAAAATGAAGATAATGAAGTCATTTCCTCTTTGTTCTTAGTTGACAAGCCAGATGGCTCCAGTAGATTTAGTATTAATTAAAATAAAAATCTAAACACATTTATCGATACTATCCATTTTAAAAATGGAAGATATTAAGTCCACCAAACATTTGATATCTATTAGATCATATATGTGTTCGATAGATCGAACAGTTATTTACTACATTATTCCTATTTTAAAAATTTGAATTTAAGAGGCAGCTCTTCAGTTTTTTAAACCTTCCCCTTGGTTTATGCACAAGTCCTTTTGTTTATACAGACAACTAGGCACTTTATCTATTTACATTGATGATCTATTAATTGTGGGAAATTCATATGAATCCTATAAAAATTTGGTGAAAAATATGTTGGAACAATTGGGCCTTGTCATAAACCACCAAAAAAAATCACAAACACCAAGTCAGATATGCAAATGCTTTGCTTTTATTATAAAATCAGTAGATTTTAGACTTGTGTTGACAGACGGCAGCTTGCCCAGGGGCGGCATAAAGATCCATCTACTGTAAAAGACTAGAAAGGCAAAAATAACTAGCCTTAATTTTAAGTGACAACGACTAAGACAGTAGAAAATATGTCAATAAAATAGTAATGGAAGAACTGTATTGGTGGAAATTGAATACACCAACAGGTTCTAACCTAAATAGAACACTTCAGTTTAAACTTGAGATATCTTCAGATGCATCTCTGACCGGGTGGAGTGCACACTTTAATGACGTAAACGCTCATGGTTTCTGGACGAAAAAGGAAAGAAAATTTATCATAAACTATCTACAAGTATTAGCAGCGTTCTTTGGTCTAAGATGTTTCGCGAACAAAGTATCAGACGGTAAAATTCTCTTAAGTATTGATAATACGTCTGCAATTTCCTATATCAATAGGACAGGCGGCATTCAATATCCCCACTTAAATGCATTAGCAATAGAGGTCTGGCAATGGTGCGAGAGGAGAAAAATCTGGATTTACGCGTCATACATCCCGTCAGTTATGAATAAAGAGGCTGGTTTAGCACCGAGAATCACTACTATAGATACTGAATGGGAGCTACGTAAAGAGTCATTTGAGAAAATCAATATAGTTTGTAATTTTCTCAATTTACCTTTTTTACATCAAGGTTGAATCGAAAATGCCCTAGATTTTGTTCTCGCTTCCCAGATCCAAACGTGATGAAAGTAGATGTATTTACTTTTATGTGAACCAATGAAAAATCTATGTTTTTTCCTCCTTTCGCACTTGCTCTTAGAACTCGCGAAAAATAATAACCGATAAAGCTGAGGGATCAGTCGTGGTACCATTGTGGTCAACCCAGCCCTGGACTCCGCTCTTTAAATCACTACTTACCGAACTGCGTGTAGTTAAAACCTCACAAAAGTTTATTATTGTCTACTTCCAAGCAAGAAATACATCCACTGGCACACAAACTTTCATTGATTGCAGGTAACTTGTCCGCAAAGCGCTCCTAAGTAAAGGAATAAATGAAGCATCTACAGAAATCATGATCAAGGCCATAACCACATCAACACTCAAACAATACCAAGGTACCTTAAAGCTATGGCGGTAATTTTCTACATCAAAAAATATTCCAATATTTAACGCAATTACAGAAAATATTCTATGATACGTTTTCTAACGGAAAGTTAGACGTTTAGTTAGCTCCGTTCGAAAACGGAGCAAGCTATGGGACTTTGAACTGCAACAGATCAGCTATATCACTCATCTCTACTCAATATCTCGGTAAGGATAAACTTCTGTCCCGATTCTTCAGGGGAGGAACTGTCTGAGGAACGACTACAAGGTTTAAATATACAAGAACAGGGGACACCAGTTTAGAATGACTTGGCCTGATTTAATCAGCTAAAAGTAGCTAAAAGCAGCTAAAGGGTGCAGCAGAAAAAGTATCAACGATGCTTATTTTATATACAGCACAGTAAACTATCGCACTAATTAATATAAAAAACATATCCAGAGACAAATATAAAATAAAAATAAAAATACCAGACCTGATAAAAATGTCCAAGCCAAGAAGAAATAAGTCAGAGCTTATACTACCTTGTGTATAAAGAACAACCTGGCCTATTTGCCGCTACAGCTGTAATTCACTACTTGAATAAGACAAAAGACCTAAGAAATGAGCAAAACTACAAATTAAGCCATACAAAAACGTAACTTCTCAAACGATTGGTCACTGGGAAAAATCCTTGCTGTCTAAAGCAGGCATTGATACAAATCACTTAACAGCACATAGTACAAAATATGCTGCAGTATCAGTGGCTGGTTTTGGAAGTGGAAATATACACAACCAGACGTACTGCTGGTTGGCCTCGACGGTCATAGATGGTAGTAGTATAATTGAAGGATCAAATGAGCCCGCCGAAGGCGGGCGAAGTTCGATAGTGATTATACGAATCGTCTCGTTCGAAGATGATCAGTCTCCCTCCCTACATGTACCCGTTAATAAACATACCCTAGATCATCTTGCAGGGAAAACTCAACTACAAAAATCTCTAAAAATATGACTGTACTGGTCCGGGTCGGCTAGTCCACACTAGCCTAGGCGCCAAATTTCAAACTCTAAAAAGTGTGAAATGTAAGCAATGACGAGCATACTACTACAAATTATCATCTTCGAAAGAGACGTTTCGTATAATCACGATCGAACTTCGCCCGCCTTCGGCGTGCTCGTTTGATCGTTCAATTATAGATATAGAAAATCATATAAAGTTAATAAAGACAGAACACAGCCTGAATATGTAAATATATTCTACCTTTCCAGAGCTCTGCAACAAGAAATATCCATTTTAGCACTTCAGAAACAAAAGTAATTTTATAGCTTTCAATCCACCTTCGTGGCACTGAACAAAAACCAGAAAAATAACATTGTTTTTTAAGATCATGTCTTTCCGTTAACTTAACTGGATAGCCATCTGTAGACGCGTTTCGAGATTTAAATTTATAACAATTTGTAAACCACTTACTTGAAACCCATGTGGATGATTAGGGTTAGATATTTTTACTTTCACATTTTTTGAGAGAGTCATGAACTTTTGTTGTTGAAATTTGAACATGAAATTTTGTCTGGTTTTTTTTTGAGTGCCGAAGGTGTACTGAGAGCGATAAAATAACTGACAAATTTCAAATGAGATTTGTTTTTGATAGTCCTAAAGAGACTCATTAGTGTTATAGAGCTCCGAAAAGGTTGAATAAATTTATATGTTTAGGCTGTGTTCCGACTTTATTAAGTTTTTTTTAAACATTTTTTATAAATACTGATAATTACACGCAACAACATAAGATCTCATTGGTAATTAAACCTATTTTCTTGAACTCATAAACGTATGTTATTACTTCATAAATAAAATAGAAGGAAATTTATACTTATTGTTAATAAATTCTCATAAAAACTCATAAAAACAAAAACACAAAGAACGTGCTACAAATTTGTTTAGTAACAGTTTGTAGCGCTGTCCTACTAGGGAAAATTTTATGATGATTTTCGATTGAATTTCAGCAGAGCCAGGATCTTCATCCCAAAAATAAATTTAATAATTGTGTGCGTATATTTTTGTAAGATTAATGTTTATGCAAATTGATCTAAAAATAAGCTAAAATTGTATTGTTTTATCGTGCATTCTTTGTCGCATATTCCCCTTTGCCGATTTAATATGCGTAAAAGTGACTCAGTAACACGGTTTCGTTTAACGCTTCGCCGACTAGCAACGTATCATAAGTACTAAATGCTATCTTACTCCATAGTATATATAATTAGATTCATTTCTCTTAATACAAAAAACAAAGTCGGGTTTGAATTTAGACTTTTAAAAACGCAAGAACGACTTTTAAAAACCCAAGAACTGCTGGACCAATTTTTTATTTTTGATTTGTTGGATTTGTCTCCACCCTTACGATTATAGTAACATTCAAATTTTGGAAAAAAATCACGAAAAAAGGTAATAATTATGAAAATAATTCATTTTCTCATTTTTTTAATAGAACGCCACATATATTCGCTCAGTCGAAACTACTTAAGCTATAACTTAAGCTATGCCAATAGATGGCACTTTTCAGTCCCCATTCATGAACGTCATCCACGTGTTTTACATTTGGCTGTGCATTTAGAAAATGGTCAGCGAGTTTAATTCAACGCATCAAATGTTGCTCAACGTGCTGCAAGACCTCCAGCGACTAGCTGTTTCTTTTTTATTTGCCAAAGCTATCCAATTGCACCAAATTTACTCTACTCTCTAATGTACGTGGGCCGAATACCTTTGAATCACTTCGAACTGTCAATGGTGCAGTGTGCCCAACATTTCGTGCTGCATGCCAACAGCTTAATTTGCTTGAAAACGAAACTCATTGGCACATTAAAATAGCTAAATCAGTTCATTCTGCATCTCCAAATCAGATACGCACATTATTTGCTATCATTATTTCGACATGTGTCCGATCGAATCCAATTGAGCTGTGGAACAAGAACAAGGATGACATGACAGAAGACATTTTACATCGAATTCGTGTCACTTCAGGGAATCAAGATCTCGAGATGAATGAGTAAATACTTAACCAGCCCTTGCTTTTGATAGAAGACATGTGTGTTGAAATTGGGGCGAATACGTCCCTGAAGGTCTAGAACGCAGGTCCTGTGCGAGCTAATGGGCTAACGCCAACATTCTACGATCGCGCAAAAGCACGAGGAGTTTAAATTCATATATCGTATAAGCAGTGTAAAAACAAAATACAATCAATACAAATCAATACCCGAATGTATAGAGTTCAAAATAAAAGTACAAGTGATAAATAAATAAGATAACGTATAATAAGATAACGTATAAAGTGTGTGAGTGTTATAATCAGAACCATAACGAAGAAAAACGTACCGCAAACAACGCTAATAAAAAAAGAAGCAGATGAGCTGATGAAGGAAGAAGATATTGATGTGGACAATATTCCAGTAGTTATTGCAAGGCTAAAGGCTATTCGTGATCAGCTTGGAGTTGTCAATGAAAAATTAGCGCCAGTATTCGATTATGATCAACTAGAGAATGAGTGCGAAAAAATTGTGGAGTATAACTACAATGCAGTGAAGGTAATCGCAAGATTAGAACAAAGAATGTATCGGCAGACGCAAGCAGACACCGCCTCAACCAAAATCGGGGTTGATGCGGCTTCGCCGCAGCAACAAGAAGATACGGTGCATGTACAAAGTAGTCAGCGCCAGACTATGGTAAGATTACCCAGGCTTGATTTAATTAAATTTGACGGTAATATTTCAAGTTGGCCGGCCTAGCAGTACAATCTAGCAATTCACGAGAACAAAAATTTAGATGATTCGTCAAAATTTGCATATCTAAAATGTTACTTGACTGGCAAAGCATTAATAACAATTAAAGGATTGACGTCAAGTCAATCGTCTTACCATGATGCAATCGGATTGCTCCAAGAAGAGAACGCAAACCAAGAGCGTATTGTGGATATTTATATTCAGAAGTTACTAGCAATAACACACGTAAAATATGAGAAGGACATAAATGGCTTGAGAAAATTGTATAATACGGCCACAACCGTAACTAAATCACTAACGACCCTTGGTATTTCTCCAAACCAATATGGACTTCTAGTAAAATCGATTATATTTAAAGCATTGCCATACAATTTGAGAATTGCTTTCAATAAGCAAAAGTTAACTGATACCGACTTAAGCAATAGTAGTTCCTGTAGTTGATTTCAACAGAATAACAAAGCAGACGTAGATTATAATAAGCAAATAATGATATTACTGCGATTTATAAAAATTGAGCTAGATTCCATTGAACAAACACGCTGTTCAAGTGAATGGGACAGTAATCAGAAATTTTCGAATAACCTCAGTACAGAAAAGAAGAAAGATAAAACGTTCACTGCCGCTGGTCTATTAACAACTGTAAAAGATTATTGTTTGTTCTGTCAAGCCAGAACCCATCAAACAAAAGATTGTAAATTTGAACGAAAAGAACATTTTAAAGCAAAAAAGGCTTTGTTTTCGATGCACAAAGCCGAATCACATTTCAAAACATTGTAACACTAGAGATTTAAGTTGTGCAAAATGTAAAAACAGACATGTAAATACCACGTGTGATCCGAGTTACCGAGAACAAAAAAGAGCTGATGTTAAACCTAGTACAGCTAATAATGAAAGTTCTTCAAGTCTATTAACAAACGGCCAATTAGACAATGTTTACTTGAAAACTGCCTTTGCGTACATTGTAACGAATAAATAGCAAGAAGAAACATTAGCTCGAATGGTTATAGATGGTGGTAGCCAACTCACATTCATAAAAGAAAATTTTTCGCGTCAGCTGAATTTACCTATTGCAGGTACACATAAAATTGTATGGCTATTTTATGTGTACCAGCTTTTGGAAATAAAACACGATCACCGGCTAGACTATGTAACAGAGTTAAAATAGTGTTAAAAGGACAATTATAGTGATGGACTTAACGAGATGGAAGCAATAGAGGTCCCTGTAATCTGTTTCGATTCTTTAGAGACGCCTTGTAATTAGAGAATTTTCTAGAAGCCATCAGATAGCAGACATGAATCAGAAACAGCGAGTAATAAACGGAATATCATTATTGATTGGAGCGGATAACTACTGGAAAATAATCACGGGCGAAACGTACCAATTAACTGAAGATTTAATGGCGTTAAATTCAAAATTTGGATTGATGTTACTCGTTTCCGTCTGTAGTAATAATACTTATGAGTTTATGACAAATCTGAACCTAGTGACTGTTTTAAACGTACAAACCTTTGGTGAAGAATTTAATATAAAGAACTTTTTCACTCTAGAGACTATCGGTATAAACTCAAGTGAATAACGGTTTTACAGAAGACTATATAAAAGAAAAAATTGAATATAAAGACGGTCGTTACAAAGTATCGTTACCGTGGAAAAGTGAACAATTATTGGACTCGAACTATTCGGGAGCATTAACGCGTGTGAAAAATGTAACCAATAAACTTTTTCGAAACGGTAAGCTGCATGAATATGATTGCTCGATCCACGAATACAAAAATAACGATTGTGCGGAAATCATGTTAAATAGTTTGGGTGACGCTAAAACTTATTATATGCCTCACAGACCAGTATACCGCAAAGACAAGGATAAGACCAAGTTGCTTGTGATTTATGATGCTTCAGCGCACGATCGTGCATTTGAGTCGTTAAATGAACAATTGTCAGTGCGTGCGAATTTAGTTAAGAACTTGGTAGAAATTTTACTAAAATTTAGAATCGGCGCAATCGGCTTAATGGCGGACATTGAAAAAGCGTTTCTACAAATATCGATGAATAAAGGAGATCGCGATTCACACGATTTTTATGGTACAAAAATCCTATTGATAAAAACATCGAATCAACGCCAGAGTTACTAGAATTAACCACGTATCGTATGAAGAGAGTAACATTTGGAGTTACAACTAGTCCGTTCCTGTTAGCAGCCACGTTGAAGAAACATTTTGGCGAAGGGTCATCCACTCGCCGAAATATTGCAGGTGTATTCGCAATTATCCTGATTTTTTGGTAATTCGAGGTACTCGAAGAAATTACTAGCATAATACGTAATAATGTCACGTAATTATCCTATTTCTTTGGTAATGCGAAGTACTCGGAGAAATCACAAGCGTAATAATGTCAGATAATTTTTGAAATTCTTAGTACTGCAATATAATGTCACGTAAAGGAGAGGAATTTGAAATAATTTCTAATGCCCTGAACGTTAAGCTACGTACACACGGTATAGAAAACAACTATAAACGACTATAAATGTGTGACCGTTTCGTATAGTCCAAATCTTCGTATAGTTGAACTATACGATGCGGTCACACATCTATAGTCAAACTATATCAGCACTATACACTTGTTTTCTATTCAGTGTGTTGTTACTACCTATAAAGATAATAAGACATCACGTTCGTCATCGTCATTATCGTCATTAAATAACAAGTGTGTTAAATTTGTATACATTTATTGCAAATAGATTGAAATACAACAAAATTAGCACTCTAAAGCAGGGGTGGGGAAATCTTTTGGCTGCAGGCCACATTACGTAAGAAAATTTCACCACCGGCCGCATTAAATTTGTTTCTATTTTAATAATTATTTACTTATTTGTATACCACGACCGTTGCATATATACTCGCATAGACAGAACAATATTGTTAGGTTTTCTCTTAGTGGCCCGTATATTCTTCTTGTAAAACGAAATATTTTCAGAATAAGTATTATACATTTTCAGCGTAAATGTGCAGTGTCTATAAAACAGTGGCAGGTAGATAATAAACTAAACATCAGGCCTGGTAAACATAATAAGCATTTCACTTCCGATTAATGCAGTTTATAAATTGCTTCGCATGCCACATATAAGATCAGCTTGCCGCATGTGTTCCGCGGGTCGCTATTTGCCCAGGCCTGAAAAATTAAAGTAGGTTATAAATTTCTACGTGGGACGCATATAAGATCGACGCGGGCCACATGTGTCCCCCGGGCCGCTATTTGCCCAGACCTGCTCTAAAGTTAACGTGCTTTTTCATATGTTTGTTTTGACGCTCTATAACTAGGACTTCACACCAGACGAGACGAGATGAGAGTTCATCTCGCTTTTACAAGACGAGACGTGAAAAAATTTGTTCTCGTGTGAAGGAACCAGTTACCTATAACCAGTTTTTCAAATTGTTTCAACTGGAAGGTCTTGAACCCGAATCTCCACAGGGCCATAAAAAATGAATCATTTTTCTATAATTGTAATATCTTCTTCTAGAGAGAAAACTTGAAACTTGCAACTTGTATTTACTCTGTTGAATTTGTTTTCCTGGTAGTAGAGGTTTTTTTAAATTGCGCTTTGTATTGTTTCACGAAAAAAGTCACATATTTTATATTGCGTAACGTCAAAATTATTTTGACCATTGTCTTTAAGAGCTTCCTCTGGAGATTTTCTCAGAGCTTCCCCAGTAAGAGTTTCGTAGAAGCTCACTGTCCTACTGAGGCGCAGCGCATGACAACGCGCATGCTGAACTCATGCAGGTGTAGTGGGGACGTTATATGGACGTAATGCCAATATAATGTGAACGTTATTCAAGGAATCCAAGAGTACTTTGTGTAATGTGGTGCAATACTTACATACTGCTTGGAATGCAAAGTAATGTGCAGTAATGCATCTAAATATGAGTGGATGACCCCTCGTATTTTGGTGAACAGCCTGCAGTGTTCAGAAAAACTGCAGATACTTTAGGCAAATGTTTCTACGTAGATAATCTAGTACTTGCGGTAAATACTTTCGAGGAAGCTATTAATATCTATAGTGAGTCCAAGGAAGTACTTAAAGCAGCAAACATGAATCTAAGAAAATGGAGCTCTAACAATGTGAAATTAAATGAACACTAACGAAAAGGAAGAATCCGTTGTTAAGAGTGAACCAAAAAGGGTATTAGAAGTTTTATGATATACTACGACCGAAATGTCTGTTGATATATCACATTTTATACGTAACGTGGATTTTGTTGAATTCCCTACAAAGAGAAGTGTATTTCAAACTATTGCGAGATTTTCGACCCGCTAGGTGTGCTTGGAGCTTACACTGTGAGAATAAAAATTATACTGCAATGTATATGGAAACAAGGTCTTGAATGGGATGCTCACTTGCCTGAAAATTTGAAATCCGAATGGAAAAAATGTTATGCAGATTATTTCAATTACCAGAATTGAATTATGCAGAAAAATTATGCAGAATTACCAGAAAAATGTAAATTTGCATTTTCCACGCATAGCTTTAAATCACAGTAACGAGGAAGTGGAATTACATGTATTTTCTGACGCGAGCTCGCACGCTTATGGAACTGTAGCATATTTAAAGTGTTTGAAATCAAATACCTGTAAATTGTTGATCGGGAAAAATCGAGTTGCTCCTTTAAATAAAAGGGGGGACAAACAGTTAACATTGTCTAAACTCGAGTTAACTGCCGCATTGTGTGCAGCTAGACTTGGATATCTATCCTAGTCCGTTCTACTATCCTAGACTAGGATAATATTTTGAAAAGTTCAATGTATCAATATTAAAGGAATATTTATGTGGTCGGACTCAAAGATTACCCTTTACTGGATAAAAGGAAATACGAAGAGAAAGAAAGTATACATAACTAATAGTGTCAACGAAATAAGAAGCTTATCAAAGGCAAAATGGAGATATTGTCCCAGCAAAGACAACCCGGCTGATTTGTTAACTAGAGATATGTCTACAAAAGTCTTACTTGCAACAGAAATATGGTTGAGTGGACCAACTTGGTTATAAAAAGTTCAAGAAAAGTGGCCACTAAATGACATTGATAGCAATGAAGAAAAACAGGTTAACGCCTTGTTTAACCTAAGAGACATAAAAGACGATTGCAATGTCAAGAGTGAACCTCTGTTTAATTTAGAGAAGTTTGGGAAACTAGAAAGAATGTTGGATGTTACAGCGTATATCCTAAGATTTATTCAACTATGTAAAACTAAGTAGAAAACATCAGGTCCACTGCAAGTCAATGAAGTAAAGAAGGCTGAAATCTATTGGTTAAAATACGTACAACGTAGTTAATTTGACAAGGAAATGGAAGCACTATCTAAATCGGAAGAAATAAGTCATCGGTCAGCAATCCTGACACTTAATCCATTCTAAGATGATGATGAAATTATGAGATTAGGTGGTAGCTTACAGGAAGCTTGCTTACCATATGAGACAAGGCATCCAGTCATTTTGCCACATAAATCACCGTACACAACAAGAGTTATCAACAGATGCCATGAAAGAGTAATGCATTCTGGAGTAAATGCAACCTTAAATGAATTAAGAAAAGGTTTTAGGGTTATACGTAGCAGACAAAGAGTAAAATCCATAATTTCTAAATGCAGAAAATGTAAACGACTGAAAAGTAAGCCAGGAAATGAACCATTCGCACCATTGCCCAAGAACTGATTAACAATGGCAAATCCATTCAAGTTTACCGGAGTAGACTTCGCAGGACCCTTGTATGTAACAAATGCTGATAAACAAGTAAAGGTCTACGTGATGCTGCTAACCTGTACAATAGTTAGAGCTATCCATTTGGAAATGGTACTGCATTTAACGACCGAGAGTTGTATCAGGGCATTACGCAAGTTTATTGCGAGAAGAGGAGTCCCGAATGTAATTTATTCGGACAACGCGAAGACATTCCAAAAAACGTCCCAAGAGATTCAAAAGCTATTCCATATTTTAACAACGGAAAAGGTACAAGATTTATCAAGGAACATCGAATAGAATGGCGCTTGATAGTGCGAGCAGCTTGGTTGTGCGGTTTCTGGGGCGCCTAATGCAGACAGTTAAAGATGCTCTAAAACTAACACTTGGAAGAGCAATTATTAACTATGATGAATTACAGACAATTTTGACTGGAGTTGTGGCTACAGTCAATTCAAGGCCTTTGACTTTGGCGGCCTTTATCGCCTGCGCACTTCCTCATTGGAACTAATAAAGGGGGATTTAGTACGGACTTAAAAAATCCTGAAACAAGAAGAAACAGTATTGTCCAGCAATGGAAGGATCGTGAATCCAAGACAACAAAGTCTTGGAAGCGATGGTAATCTAAAATATGGTAAAAAAAAAAGTAACGGTTTTGTAATCATACAGATTACTTGCAACAATTGCGATCTGTACACCACACACCCAAAGCAAACACCACAGAAACAAAGAAAGAAGATGTGGCGTTGTTACACGATCAGAATTGGCCGAGACTCCAATGGAAACTTGTAAGGGTAACGAATTTATTTCAGGGTAGAGACGGAATAACGAGAGCCTGCGAAGTCCCGACGAGTAACGGGACGAAGCTACGAAGACCAGTCCAACTTCTTTATCTACTGGAAGTGGATGATATTCTGCCGGGGGACGATGTTGAAAATGGAGCGAATACGTCGCTGTAGGCCTAGACACAGGCCCTAAACACAGGCCCTGTGCGAGTCAATGGGCTCACGCCAACATTTTACGATCGCGCAAACGCACAAGGAGATAAAATTCTTATATCGTATAAGCAGTGTAAAAACAAAATACAATCAATAAAAATCAATAACCGAATGTATAGAATTGAAAATAAAAGTACAGGTGATAAATACATACAGCAGTGTTCTTTTAACGATAATATTCACAATGTGTTACCTCATGTGCGGTAGTTTATTATTAAAGTTAGGAATGCCAACGCCAAATTGTGGCACTCAAATGTTTTATGAACTTCGCTTTCAATCGAGAATTGTAACGTGAACGTGAATACGGGCGAGATGGATTCAACGAATCAGTTTGAATCAATGTGTACCACTGTTGAATTCAAAACAGAATGATGTGCACGATAAGTTAATGAAGGCAATTTATTATGGAAATTGTGGCTTATTTTTTCTCGATTCGCCCGGTGGAACTGGGATGACATTCCTCATGTCATTGATTTTAGCCACTGTTCGTGAGAAATCCGAAATTGCCGTAGCAGTTGCTTCTTCTGGTATAGCGGCCACGTTACTAGGATCGACTGAAAGACTTAAATGACTCAAACGACTGAAATACCCGCATTCGTAACATTGCGAAACAATCGGCAATGGCCAATGTAGTAATAAAGTATTAAAGCAAGCAAAATTATCATATGGGATGAATACACAATGGCGCACACACGTTCAATGGAAGCACTAAATCGAACCATGAAAGATCTGCGCAGTGACTCAAGATGTTTTGGAGGCGCAATGATTCTATTGTCTGATGATTTCTGTCAAATACTGCAAATAATTATAAGATCCACAGCTGCCGATCAAATAAACGCTTGCCTCAAATCAACTACTCAGTGGTGCTATATTAAGAAACTTCAGCTGACGACAAACTTGCGAGTTCCATTGCTAAACGATCCATCTGCAGAAGATTTCTCCAAGCAATTGTTGTCAATCGGTAATGGCCGACGTCCCGTCGACGACACGAACGGATTGATTTCGTTTCCGCATAATATTTGAGATTTTATTGCCGATCACAAGCCGATCAACAAAATGTTCCCGGACATCATTGTTTATCACAAAAATTTCTGTTGAGTGAACGAGCAATTTTAGCGGCAAAGAACATAGATGTAAATTACTTAAACATCATAATTCAAAATCAAATCGTTGGACCACCGCATTCTTTAAAATCTATCGGCACTGTTACAAATGAAGACGAGGCAACCAACTATCCAAAAGAATTTTTAAACTCATTGGATCTGCCTGGCTTGCCACCGCAACACTTACAACTGAAGGTTGGCTCGGTAGTCATCATGCTTCGAAATCTGAACCAACCAAATATATATTACGGAACGCGTTTGGTGGTGACAAAACTGATTAGCAATGTGATTCACGCGACGACACTTAAAGGTAACATCAAAGGGGAGGAAGTTCTCATTCCGAGAATTTCGATGATCCCAACCGATATTTCATCCGAGTTTAAACAAATACAATTTCCAATTCGTCTTGAATTTGCAATGACGATCAACAAATCACAAGGCCAATCCTTGAGGGTTTGTGGTCTGACTCTCGAAAATCAATGTTTCTCCCACGATCAATTGTACCGACAATTGTTTTGTTGTCGCGACCGACAACAAAAAGAAAAATGTCGTATATCACAAGGTGCTTCAATGAAGGTAATCAACTCGATTGGATTTGGACTTCTGGATTTTGGACATTTTGACATTTGAATTTTGGGATTTTGAACTTTAAGATTTTTTGATTTTGTGCATTTATATTGTGAACTTTTGGATTTTGGGCATTTGTGCTTATCGATTTCGAACTTTTGGATTTTTGGGCTTTTGTATTTTAAACTTTTGCACTTTTGGATTTTGGCCTTTTTGGATTTTGGACTTTTGGTATTTTCTGCTTTTATATTTTGAACTTTGGATTTTGGGCTTTTGAACTTTAATATTTTGAACTTTTAGATTTTAAAGTTTTGGATTTTGGGCTTTTGAACTTTTGGATTTGGTTTTCTTTTATGGGAGGGAGAGGACAGACACGATTATATTCCCATCTATTATATCCCATCTATCATGTACGATTATGTTTCCAGATATTGATACACGAAACATTGGCAATTGTTAACATTTGCTGACATTTTTAATTCAGCTAATAAGATATTTTTTTTTAAGATTATAGATTCTGAGACGATAAGAAGTTTGCCGGGTCAGCTAGTGTAAATATAATTCTCACTCATGATTACCTCATTTACTAAAGTAATGGACTCATGATTACCTAATCTTTGCGTTTCAGTTTCATGTCTTGCTATATCTGAGTATTTTCACAGTGTTACTCATATTGTGCCTAGAGTTATCTCTTTATTCTATCTAGAAAATAAATGTAAGATAAGGCTAGCCACACCTAAAAGGATTAGATAAAAAGTATATCTAGTATTAAATATTATGCTATTAAGTCTTGTATTATCTTGTTGCGTATTTTCCGTCAATATATTCGTACATCTAGAGCTAGTAGAACTAATTTTATCTACGGTGTATAGTTTAAAATTGTGTAGTATGATTCGTCTATATTTGTGTATTGAGTTTCCTATAAGGTCTTCTTATATATATATATATATATATATATATATATATATATATATATATATATATATATATATATATATATATATATATATATATATATCGTATATTATTTTAAATAATAGGTCAAATACGTTAAGTGTACTTATATCTGTATAGAATTTGGGGTAATTAATAATAACATAAACTCATTTTCAGAAACTGTTTTTTATCTTACAGTTAATAAGAAATATTAAATTATTCTTAGGCAAGGTAGCAATCACAAAGTGGATCCAGTCTTAATTAGGACGCAACAACCTGGAATGTATTAGTTTGGCCTTCATAGGGTCGAGTTCCTCCGAAGAGCGACTTGGAATAACCGTAATGTTTAATTCGATAAGTTCCAGGGGTCACGTCTCCTTTAATGTCCCATTCAATAGTAACTTGACTTGAGGCAAAGAAAGTTCTCTTCCACGTAAATCTAGAGAAAAATAGGAATTGAAATAAGACCATAAATAATATGTCAACAAGCTTATACTTACTTCGTCTCCCAGGAGGCATCCGTTGCGAAAACATTCCAAGTCCCTTTCTCTTCTTTTTCAATAGTCAAATAAGTTTTTCCGTGCATTAAATTGTTTCGCGGATGCCCAGAAATCTAAAACAGATAACTCGTGTATTTTGGTAATATTATATTTTATAAATATTTTATTTACGAATTTTGCCGAGACAGTTGAACCAATTTTCACAACCTCGGGTGGTTGCAATACGCAATCTCCGAAAGACCGCGAATAGTCTGGTAAATCTACAATCACTGGAGTAATGAAAGATATTAAGGAGTTGGAGAAGTCTGGTGGTGTTGGTCCAAGCTCAATATCTTTATTCTTGTAAATAAATATTAGTTAAAAAAAGTCTATGAGAGTTTTATATTATCTACTTCAATTTGAATTATGTTACGTGATTAAGCAAAAATTGATGATTTACTTACTTTAAGCAAGGCTTCCGTCAGTAATTTATATTGATTCAAATATATGGGCAGTGTGTATGGACCATAAATTGTTGAAGCGGCTTCATAGCGTTGCATCTAAATTATTAATAGAATATAATTGTAATTCGAAAAAAAATATATACAAATTACTTGGTATTCTTCAGGTGTGGTTATATAATCGGTGTAAATGTTACATAATCCGGCGATAATAACTTTTGTGTCCTCGGAGCCACCGTTGTTCAAAACGGTTTCCTTGATGATTTTCCTCATACGTCTGCCACACATTGTGGTGAATTCACCGGGTATAGCGGCAATTACTACGTCGCCTATCATGGCTATTTGAGTTGGTACGATTTCAGGTTGCCACTCGTAAGGCTGCTTCATCTAAATAATATTTTAAATTAAAACTTAAAAATAAGAAAATCAAATATTAATATTTAATCAACTAATTAAACAAAATACTTGTTTATAACTTGGCTGCAACTGAAAATTCGTATTCGAATAGCTTTTATATTTATCGCAAATCAGTCAATAGATTGAGACTACTAACATTATTGTAATTAGTCATGGATATCGAATTCTCGTAATATTAAACTGCATGTATATTTCAGACGTTTATTGCGAAGACGGTTTATTAAGAAGACGGTAAGAATTATAGCCGAAGACCCAGACTGGATTACATGAGACAAATACTGGAACATACAAGTTGTGGCTCATACTGTGAACTGAAGAGGAAGTAGACACGCAACCGGCAAGCCAATGACTTTGCCTGTAGTATTTTACTTGAATTTCCGTTTGAAACACCAGATAAGAAGCCAGATAGAAATCGTATAAAAATGCTTAATTTACACACATATGTTAACTTAAATATTTGCAAAACACGGCAGTGTTCCTTAATATATGGTTTATTGTCGTCAAAATATCCATATCTCAAAATACTCCAAGAGGCATACTATAGGAAATCAATTCTGAAAATCTGTCAATAACTCCAGGTCTTATTATCCATATAGGATGTTGTTCTTTTACAAAAAGGAAGGTGTATGAGATATACTACAGTTGCATCCTTCCTTTGCAATGATAGTTCAGAAGGTATCTTGTCACATTGGGCGTTTCTAATAATAGGTTTAGAAGATTACTTTTGCCCCTAGTCACAGCTTTATTATATCGTAGCAGTACAATGATTATACCGCCCCTCATTTAACATATAGTACCATTACTGCCCCCACCATAGAAATGGTATCAGTATAAGTGACCCAACTACTCCTTATTACTGCTTCTTCTAGGTCTTCTATGTTGAAGGTTGCTTCCTCTCTTATCATTGTGGTACATTTATCTTCCTTCTATGGCGATTCCCAGATAATTTACCCATCACTTCCTAAAGGAAATCGGTGAGTTTTGTCTGTTTTTTTCAGGCGGAAGTTTTAACCCCTTACTTATCATCCATTTGTTTATTTTTTGCTTCAGGGCTCTATTATGTCTTTGGAGTTACGACTATTGCTAGGTCATATGCGAATCCGATTGTGGTTACTCCTTCCGGTTGTGTCATTTTGAGCACTCCATCGAACATCACGTTCCAGAGTGTGGGGCCCAAGACCGATCCCTGAGCAACACCACTGGTGATTGTGTATGATCGTACGGTTGTTTAGGTAGATCCTTATCATCATTTGTAGATATGAGGACATGCTGCCAGGATGCAGATTTAAAGGAAAATTCTCAGGTCTAACGTAATGGGTGCATATATTTGTCAGTTCTGTCCTGTTCTGGCTTTTACGTTCTCGACAATGTATAAAATAGCCGTTACCGCGTGGCAAGTAGAGCGACCTTCTCTGAATCCGAATTGTCATGTGGATAATTCTTTTCCTGGAGCTTCCAACTCCTTTTTTATCCATATCACTAACATCTGTTCAAGAAGTTTTCCCATAGTGTTTAGAAGACATAATGGCCTGTAAGACTACTCTTGCTCTTTTCCATGTCTCTGGGAAGGTTCCAGTCCTAATGTTTTTATTCATCACTGCAAGTACAGCTTGTGGGTATTATTGTACCGTTCTATTAATGATCGTTGCGGTTATGTTGTCCGGTCCTGGAGCTCTGCCAGTACGAAGTCGATTGCAGGCGGCTTTCCGTTGGTCTTCAGTGAATTCTACGGTAGTATGGACTGTCGGCTGTTTCCACTGTGGCGTGTCTTGTGTTGCGAAGAGAGCTTCTACTATCTCGTGTATTTTGTGTGCTGAAAGCTGGAAGCGTGGCGGCCGTACTTTTAAATGTTTTTGAGTGATCCTGTATGCGTCCCCCCATACATCCTCGTCTATGTCCTTGCACAGCTTCGCCCAATGATTCCTTTTTGATATATTTATTTTTAGTTCTTTTTTTGTGGCCACATATTTCTTTTGTAGAGTTACAAGCTTGTCGTCTTCGCTATGTCTACTTCTTGCGCTTTGGCATTTTCTTCTATTATGTATGCACTCTGTCCTTGTAAGTGCAATATCGTCGTTCCACCAGTATACCTGTTTTCCGCCTGAGCTTGTTTTTTTTCCGGGGCATAGATACATCGCATGCTGTATTGATTTTAGTTACTAATTTGTTCCTCCGCATTCACTGCTGCTTCCTTCATTTCGTGTGACAGTTGGCTACTGAATTTTTCCTCGTATATCTTTTTCAGGTTCCATCCAAGTTTCATTGCTAGGTATTGTTTATGTTCTTTGGTCCGGGGTCCATACGCCACTGTGAATACTATATATTTGCGGTTACTGAGCGATCCTTTGTCGAGGATCCTCCATCTTGTAATTTTGTTTGCGGTTTTCTCTGTCGCGAATGTCAGATTTATTATCGATCCGGATAGGTTGATTTAGCGTTGAAATCACCCGATACAACAATTTCTTTTGTTGTTCCTCTCATACCGCTGCTTAGTGCCGTAAGGGATGTTGCTAGTTGTAGTAAGGACCCGTTCGGTAAGAAGAAGCAGATATACAGTCTAAACTGTTGCACTCCTACCCAAACGAAGCCTGTCAAACTGCCTGAGCGTGTAACCTATAGTCTCTTATGCCGACTAAACTTGCCACCTTGAACGCCATACTAGACGCAAAAAAATATATATGCAGGACTATACAAACAAGACTCGACAGACAATATGAAAGTAGACTAGATAGACAAGGCTATATTCTGCGGAACATTATGGCTCATTTGTGCTAATACTCAAAGTAATAAATATAGCAAAGTTATAGAATGCTGTTCCTGCACACTTATTTTTTCAATTTTATTATTTATTTTTTCAATTGAATAAATGCTAATTTACATCTCATATAAAATATTTAGCAAGAGGTCCCGCAGAAAATATTATATAAAAAAGGGGTTCCGTGATACATCCAAGTTTGCTGGATTAAACGTAAACGTAGGGATTTTGTCTAAGGGGCAGCCGTCTAGTTGAACCAAGCAGTCATTTAATGAGAGATCATAAATGACGCCTTGCAATAAAAAATAATGCAGTTCATTCGCTCTCTTTTTTTACCACGTTGCGTCTTAACTCTATAGTAAAATTGAAAGTCTAATAGCTAAATCTGTTTTAGTATTATCATAAGCGTAATATGCGTAAGAATTGGAACATTGCAAAGTTTGTTTTTGTTCAGGGCTTCCAAAAATAAGCGTTGCCAATCCTTGAACGTCCCTAGACATTGAGCAATCGATGAAATCGATAAATATTTCTTTCACCGTTAGTTGGTTTACGTATCGAATGATTACAGACAATTGTTCTTCTTTATAGCACCTTGCATCATCGACACTGGAAGAAGAAAACCACATGGTTTGACTTCTTTTACAATTGCCTCTTAAGCTAGGCATGCCATTATTTCAACAATTTCATTCTGAATATCTAAACTGCAATAATTAAAATGTTTTTCAAAGTGTGCGTAAAAGTTTTTGTCATATTTCGAGAAAAGTTGAGCTATTTCCAAAAAATTACCTTCATTTTTAAATGATATGTTCTCTTGATGTCCTCTTAAAGGTAAACCTTGACGATCAAGGATCTATATTTTATCAATTAGTTTAAATTCAAGTGTATTCTGTATTTTGTATCAACATATCAACATTTTGCTCCTGTTGCTTTAAAACTTGTTGATGGACATCTCCAGTTTGTCGACATTGTTTGTAGGACACATATTTTTGTGCACTTTCAATATGAAGCGAAGATTCTGCGGGTTTTTTTAACCCCTCGCCAAGTTTCTTCCTAATTTTTGTAACCGTTTTTTACAATTTTTTCGTTTTGATCACGAATTCCTTTTGTAACTAGTGCCTGCATACAAAATAGTAGACCTTATCTTCTTCAGTGTTATACTACAACCAGCTGTATTGTTGATAATGTTTAGATGCAAAAGATCTTAAGTTATTACCAATTTTTGTTTTTGGAAAATATATATGAGACTGTGATGGTCCGACTTGCAAGGTACCCAATTTTCTCCAGTTTTCACTACTAACAGACTCTGAAGCCTCAAGCTTAACTACTTCTGGTTTTGAAAGTAAATCTGCTGATTTGACTCTGGTCAACTTCTGCACATTTACTTCAACTTTTACATTTATTTCTTTTCTTTTTTAAATGTGTGCATTTCGCGCCGTGTATAATACATAATATATGACTATGTGAGTATATATGACTATGTGATGTACAATATATGACAACGTGAGTAAACACTACTTATTCTTCTTTGTGCCGTTACAGTCCTATCTGGACCTAGGGCTGCAATATCTGTTCACGATAACATAAATTTAATATTTTTTTCTAAAAAGTAACATCTTTTCCTATAATAATAATTACAATTATTTTGAAATGTACGATAATTTCACACAGGCGTGTGAAAACGATCTGCGCCATCTTTCAGGTTGCCTAAACTGGTGGTAAGTCTAGTATACCTACTTGCAAAATGAAACAGAGACTAGTATCGAGAAAACGGTTAACGGATTGGTATTGAATCTTAAATAAAAAAGCGATTAAACAGTAAGTAATTCTCCAATACTGTCGATTTTTCTAGGTTGGGCACACCAAGGGCAAACCCCTCCCCCCCCCCCCCCTTCGCCCATGTCTGTGAAGACCGACGAGTCTCTATGCAAACAGGGCAAGGCATGTTAAAGAAGATATAGTCAACAATATAGACAATTAGAAGCAAGGAACACTGTTGCGAGAATCTAATGTATAACGGGATCTGAGGACACTACTCATGCAGATAAAACCCAAGTAATCGGATTTGACTATATCACTAGTTTTATTGCTAAAAAACTGAAATAGGTGACAGAAGAGGCAGAAACCGTTTTGTCCAATTTATAGTTTCTCGGGAAGAAAATAAAAATGATACTTTGTAAAAGTATTGCATTCAAATTTTTATACAAGAGCGCTCTTCTTCGCCGAAACGAAACTCAATATTAGATTTCAAGATGTCAAGAGTCAATTAAACTAGCTGTTGAAGTTTATATATTTTACGGACCTGGTTAGAGCCTCTGAAATATTAAAATCCTTGCGTGCAAATTATGTTTAAGGGGACTTGTTTGATGTTTTATCGTTTAATGAAAAAAGGAACCAAGATCTGTAATTTTATAGTTATTAAATTGTTTTCAATATATGATTTACAGTCTACTGCTACAGATTTGTCTTCATCATCAAAGTCAGTAATTACCGATTAAAATAGAAATACATAGTAAAGAATCTTTAAATTAGATGACAAATTTTTCCTTTTTCAAAAGTTTTTTTTTTTAATTATTTATATATAATTAAAAAAAAACTTTTGAAAAAGGAAAAATTTGTCATCTAATTTAAAGATTCTTTACTATGTATTTCTATTTTAATCGGTAATTACTTATATATATAATTATAGATAATTATAGATAATTATTGTAAAATTAAAAATACAAATGTGAATCCCTCGCGTGTAATATAAATTAATTAAAAATATGATTATAGCAAGCTGATACAATTATTTATAAAAAAAAATACTTTTCCTCTCTTTTTCTTTTTTCTTTTTAATGGGGTTTTAGTTTCACAACTTTTTTATTATTTTTATTATTATTTTTTTTTTATTGTTTTATTTTGTATGTATATTTTGTATGGAAATGTAAATTATTTTAATTATGCCAATAAAGGTTATTATTATTATTATTATTATAAAAAAAAAATACATTAAATACTCTGAATTGAAAATTTCTGTTTGATTCACTCAATTTTTTTACCACTCACTTTTTTGAAAATAGTATGTTAACTCGTGAAGATATATAAATCTACACCCTTTACACGACTCGAGTTTCAACTTTTGAAGGTCATTTTTAAGTTAAAGAGTAAATATTAATCACTACCCATGTGCAACTGTAAGAAGTGCTCGCGTATATGTGCTGCATTTAAAACCAAGCAAAACAAGGCTATACATTTAAATGTAAACAGTGAATTAAAAACTAGATTACAATAAAAACTAGTTAATAATTAAGAGAGATACACTAGAGATTCTGGAAAATGGGACAAAGCATACAAAAGCTACTAGTAATTTTTTACATATGTTCAATTTGTAAAAAATATCCAGCATTCACTAGATCTCATAATAAATTTCATATAATCACATGAGAGTGTAAATAAAAATCCGTTAAATAAAATATAAAAATAAAAATCGAGACATTAAATATCAAATTTACTTTTGTCGTTTACCAAATATTAAATTTAGATATCAAAAGTTTAAAACCCTGAAGATGTTTCTCATGAAGATTGAAGGTGAAATCTAACAACAAAACGTTAATCAATCATAATTCTATTATAAACTATGATTCATAAATATGATAACGAAACATATTCGATGATATCAAAAATGAAAAAATTGTATAAATATGCAAAAAATATATTCCTTTCTATCGTGAAACAAAATGAAATCTTATATATTTGCTATTTAATATAAAAATACAAGATTTAAATACCAATTTAATAATATGCACATTTTAAAAACATTTTCCTCTTCAATAAAATAATAAGCAAGTTTAACAACACATTTAAGTAGTATTTAAATAAAAAGAACCTTTATAGCAGACACATAAGACACATAAACCACTTATTGTGTAGAAGACTTCGACTTAATCTATCTTCGAGATCACTTCGACTTAATCTATCTCCGTTTGAGTAATTGGGCAAAAAGGATTTGTAGTAGTTGGCCTACTACAAATCGATTTCTTTCATATTGATATTAATTGTAAATAAATATTCTGTTGTTTTCGTTTTACTGACTTTATTTTAGTTTAGCTTTTACTAGCTAGTCTTGCTGGTTTAATGGCATGGTTTGTTTCGGATTATTTATGAAAATTACATAAATAATAATTATTTATTTTTCTAACAAATCTACCATTTTTTTTTCTTCTAGTTTAAACTTCATGAAACTTTTATAAAACTCACAGCTTTTGAGGAACGTATTTGTTGAACTACTTTGTCAATACATCCTGTTCTAGCCTGAGAAGCTCCGCGTAGTTTTAAAATTTACTTGGCTGAAGACAAATTGAAAGTTAATATTGAACAAAAATCTCTTTCGAAAATAAAACATTTAAGGAGGTTCGAGCGAATCCCATGTTAAATATTTTTACAAGTTTACGCATTAAAACTTTTTATATATGGAGATCAATATTTTATTTCCTCTCAAAATTTTAAAGTGATTCACTTTTTAGTTTATTAAAAAAAAAAATTAGAAATGATGTTTTCTCAATTCTAAAGGCCGATTCTCATATACGCGACACTATCTACGTGACGTTGCACAATGAAGTGTCGCGAATTATCACGTCGCTGCTAGGTATTCTCATATATGCGACACTCTGCTAAGCGATTGTTTGCTGCAAATGTCAAACTGTAGTTTCTCTACATTTCAGTTAAGTTATATTTTCAAAATGTCATATGTTCGTCAAGTTCCGATGATGGTTTTTTCGTCTTAGCCATGTGTTATGAAAATGAGAAATTAAAAGGAAAGAAAAGGAAAAGAAAATATTGGGTGCATCGGATCTTAAGAACAAAACTAGTAGAAGGAGAATTCCATACTCTCTTCAAACAATTACAAGAGTCTGTACTTACGAGTCTCATCTAATTTTAAAGAAATTTCTTTTCAAATTAGATCTACTAACCTGTGTTGATTACTGTAATTTTTATTTTGTAAGTCATACAGTTCAACATAATCAGCCACAAGAGCGATCAATTCCTCTGCTTTTTCGTCGTTCATTCCATTCATTTTCAAAAACACGCTGTTTTTGACAAAATCCGTCATTCGAATCAGAAACAAACTTTCCAAACGTCATGCGATGTGCGATAAAACATAAAAGAATGCTCACGAAATAATCCCAGCGACAGCGCGCTGAATTCCGACTTTTAGTAACTGTCGCGTAGCCATAGCGAGAACGTGCCCATTGAAAACAATGTAATAATTATTTGACAGGCGATTTCGTGTAACGTCGCGTTGCTATGGTCGCCTATATGAGAATCGGCCTTTATGCTCCTTCTCATGTTCTTATGGCTGTCAAGCTTCCGTCACGTCTTTATTTTTGTTTCGATATCATTGTAATACTGATAACTTCAAGGAATAAAAAACTATATACCATAAACTTAGATAATTGTTAAACACGATAACATTACAGTAATGTGACGTTACCGATGTATTTATTTAAAAAGTTAAACTTTTTATTTTAAATCTTGTTTATCGACAGTAATTCACATGACGGATGGTTTGGCAAAGTTGCGAGAACAGATGATAAAAAGAAAAAGATGGAAACATGACACGGAACACGGATACACTCAACTCCTTTCAATTACTATTCCTTTCTCTCTCTGTACTATAAACTTTCAAGACACAATAAAGGGCTGTGGCCAGATATTTTTATTACACCGTAGAAGTCAAAAATAACAAAGTCATTGTTTAAATTGATAATGGTGTTTATTATTATTCGTTGAGGCCATCTAGGACGTTAAGTCTTGTTACACTTGGCAGTTTATGTCGCTTTCTTCTGAGCCCAGAATTCTCTCATTCTCTGTGAGTGGGCCAGCCAACTCGCTGTCCAGGTGGTACCTTGTTCTATTGAAGACGTCTGGTTTTAGATGCAGTATTTTGAGGTCTTCTTTGGTATTCATAAACCAGGCCATTGTGGTTTTCTGTTTGGAGTCAAAAAAGTTAAAAATCTGTTTTGTCAGCCTGCTTCCGACCATTCGTTTCAGATGACCATAATACCTTGCCCGCCTCTTACGGATCGTTTCTGTAATTTTCTCTATTTCACTGTAGACTTTTTTGTTGGGTTTTTTATGATGGATACCATTCTTGTAATTCATCCCATTACACCTCTAACGATTTGGCGATCTATCTTCTCAAGTTCTTCGAGGAGTCCTTTGTTAGCATTTAGGGATAGGGTTTCGGCTGCATACATAACTACTGGCTTCAGGACAGTTTAATAATGATTGAGTTTGGTATTTTTGGACAGGCAATTTTGTTTTGATAGAATTTTTGTTGATAGGCTATTTCGAGATTGCATACTCTTTCCTTAAGTACTTCTATGTCCAGTCCACTTTTCATGATGATCTCTCCCAGGTACTTAAATGTATCCACTCGGTTGATCCTCCCGTATTTTGTCTGGAGTTTTGCTGGGGCATCTTTCATGCTGGTAATTACTTCTATTTTTACAAATAATATCTGCAAGCCAGTTTGTTCCGCGATTTCTTTTAAAAAGTCGATTTGCATTCTAGCAGTTTCTATGTCGTTTGACATAATGGCGATGTCATCAGCGAATGCTAAACAGTCAACCACAATCCCTTTGGATTTTGTTCCCATTCTCATAGTTCTATACTCAGCTTCTAATAATTGTGTTCGCAAGGTCCTAATGTTCTTTTCGAGAACGCAGTTTAAAAGCATTGTAGAGTACCCGTCACCTAGTCTGACTCCCGTTTCGACTTCAAAAGAGTCCGATATACATCCAGGGAACTTTATTTTGGATTTTGATTCAGATAAGGTGGCTATAATTAGTGCCAGCAGTTTCAGGTCAACCCCAAACTCGTTAAGAATGTTCAGCAGGACGCCACAATCTTTTGAATCATAGGCTTTTTTAAATCCACAAAGATCGTTTTGAGATTGTGGTACTGTTGGGCAGTTGAACGACTCTTTCTGAAAAACCCCTTGGTATTCGCCTATTTGATGCTCTACTTCAGCTTCTAATCTCTCCAGGATAGCAAGTGAGAGAATTTTGTATTACCTGTAAGAGGAATATTCCTCTATAGTTGTTGACGTTTTTCATGCTGCCTTTCTTGTGTAATGGATGGATCAAGGCTGTTTTCCAATCTACTGGTAGGATTTTTTCCTTGCAAAATTGTTCTATTTACTTCTGAAAGATTTCAACTGCTTCTTCAGGGGCATATTTCCCCTAATAAGTTCTGCAACTACAGAGTCTTCTCCTGGTGCCTTATTGTTGTTGAGTCGATCAATGTTATGTTTGATTTCATCTTAGTTGGGTGGTCTCGATTCTGGGAAACTGTGAATGGGTTCCTCGGTATTGAAGGGATTTTTTGGTTAATCGCAATTTAATTAGGTTTTTTATTTAGATTCTTCAAGTAGTCAGGTAGAATGTTACAGTTTTCTTCATTTGAGATCGCCAGTGTACCGTCCTTTCGCTGAAAGCACAACGACGGAAGTTTATAGCCCATAAGTTTCCTTTTGATCGTTCTGTAATACTCTATGGTGTCATTTTTGGTCGATCTTCCCAATAAGTGACTTTTAATATTTACGCTTCTCAGCTCGGATTACTTTTGCTGTCTGGGCTCATTGGGCTTTGTAGGTTTCCCAAGCAGATTGCGATTTTGTTGAATAATATTGTTTCCAAAAAAGTATATAAATCAATGAATTACTACGTTTCGATTCACTCATGCATCGAGCCTTTTTGAGAATTATAATATAGGTATCATTCCACCAGGCATGTTTCTTGGTTCTTTTAATTTCAGCAATTTCTTTGGCTACCTCTATCAGACTGTTTCTTGTGTTGTTAAAGTCAGAGTCAAATAGTCGAGCCTTTTCCTGGAACTACGTTACTTCCTGTTGGATTTTATCGTTGTCATAGCGAATAATATGTGTGGGTGTCCTGTTGGTGTTTGTAGGGACCGGTTTGAATTTAATTATGGACAAGTAATGGTCTGAGGCCACGTTTACTCCTTTTCTAACCTTTACATTCATAATTTCAGGGCTGTTTTTCCGAGAAATCGCGACCTGATCTATTTAGCAAACTCTCCGTTGGTGTCGGCAAGAGATCGCCATGTTGTCTGCTTTCTGGGAAGGTGGCGAAAGTGTGTTGATATGATCTGGAGGTTATGGCTTTCACAAATGAAGATCAATCTCTTGCCGTTTTGATTGGTTCTCTTGTGGGCAGGATAGTTTCCAATGATTTTCCTATACTTGTGTTCCCGTCCAAGTTGGGCATTGAAGATAGTTATTAACAGAGTAGAGTACGCTGCCGGTGTGTGTTTTTGGAAAATGATTATGAATTAATCAAAATTTAGTAATGTTATTATAAATAAAAATAAATTTTAACGACTATTAGGATAATTGAATATATAGAAAAATTCAAACACTGTTTTGACTCATTAGTTACGCTCGAACTTCTTAAATTGCGTTTAGAAGCTAATATTGTTATATCGGAAATATGGATCATATAATTGTATAAATGGCATTGTATATACTTGTTCTGTGTGATCTTGTTTCTCATGTATGTTTAGTAATACTAAAGTATTACATAATAAAACCAGAAACACAAGACTATACTGAGACGACTACGAAGAAAAGATGCACGACATAAGACTAGACATACAAGGACTAGATAAAGGAAAGGACTAGACCGATATGCAAACTTACATACTAATAATACTAGAAAAGTGGGCAGAAATATATACACGGAAAAATAAATAAACAAGATTGGACAAATATGCAATATAAGAGACTGATAAACAGACAAATCTGGGTTGACAAATAAAGAACAAGGGTTGACAAACAGATACAAAAAGAGAGCACTAGACACACAGACATCACTAGATAGACAGAGAAGAGGTGAAATATACAAGACTATATAACTGAGACCATATAGCCAGACAAAACGAAACTATACCGTTGTATTGTACAAGGCTAGACAGACAGTCGGAACTTATCAGGTAAAAAGACTAAATATATAATATCTTAAGACTTACCAATATGAGTTATTTTTATGTGTGCAAGAACTTTAGAAATAAATAATGTTCAGTTATCAGTCATCTTTAACACTGGAAAGACACTACATAAATTTAATAATTTAGATACAAATAAGTCACGTAAGCCTGAGGTTAGCATATGGCATCCAAAAGCACGAAATCCCCTTTTCAAATTGATATTTAATGCCTTACATTCGCCATCAAATATTCTCCTGTTTTGAATAATGCAAAAAGAAAACTGTCTGGTTTCTACAATTGTATACTATTTTTGTGTAATCTTTTATAACCTAAATATATTATATTCATATATCAATAAACGTATTACTCCACTATCATTTATAGGACATACATGTTTACTCAACATTATTGTTTCGACTAAATATATGCGTTAAATTCAAGCTTCGGCGCTTAGTTTACTCGATAACCACGCAATGGTTTAAAACGTAAATAAAGTATGAATTTACCGTTATTGCAAATGCAATTTCCTCTTGTGCTGTGAAATGTGTCGTAGAGTGCGATTATTTTTATCTTTTTTGTTATGACACGCTATGTTTGAAACAAAAACGATATTAAAAGGTAGGATATAACGCTGCGGTATAACACAAGACCAAATGCTGCGTTACACAAGAAGAGTTCTTGGTGGAGTAGAGTAGCGAGGAGAGTTTACTCTACTCATTTAGGTTCGCTCGCGTTTACCCAGAGGATAGCTATTAGTAGAGTAGAGAACGCCGCGCCGGTACGTCTGGTGTGTGTTTTTGGAAAATTATTATTTAAAAAAATAGCTTTTGCAACATTTTTTAGCATTGCTCCTTATGTAGGGCATCTCAAATTCTTAATCTTTTGTTTAAGATCGGTCACGCCAAAACTATTTGTTCCCAATTTTTCAATAACAATTTCAGCTTCCGCAGCCTGCCCCATATTTTGTTTTAGCTTAACGTTTTTGTGGGTTTTCATGGGAGTTACTCTACTCCAGTGGTGCGCAAAATTTTTTTATGGGCGACCCCCCCATTTTGTGTAAAATTCTGTCGCGACCTCCGGATCGACAGTACTCGTTTTTTTATTTGTTAACGTAGGTAAAATTAAATTCTTTCTGTGATTTGTATTTACAGGGTGTTTTTAAAGGAGTATAGGCGACGGCATTTATTAAAATACAGCCTTTTAAAATAGCGCAGAAAACTTCATAAAAACCATCATAAAAATACTATAAAAGTTGTGACACCATAAAACGAATCACATGTATGAAGTCAACATAATTTTAGGAAACAACGGTTTTATTTGTGCATATAAGTATAAATATTTTTATAAAGATAAATATTTTTTTATTACTCATGCGTTAAAAGTATTAACTGGCGCACGTTTTTTAGTACGAGAAATGCCTTTTTGTTGTATTTTCACGTAACTGGGGTAACGCATGCAAATATTCAATATCGCTAGGTTACATTAAAGAAAAACCAGCCATAACCACAATAATAAAATAAACATAATCAAGACCTCAATATCAAAAAAGTGACGTGAAAGTGACTGAATTTTTTTTTCATTACAAAATAAAAATTAAAGAAAACGTTTTAAAATGATGGTGATATATACATATATATATATATATATATATATATATATATATATATATATATATATATATATATATATATATATATATATATAGATATATATATATATATATATATATATATATATATATATATATATGTATATATATATACATATATATATATATATTTATATATATATATATATATATATATATATATATATATATATATATGTATATATATATACATATATATATATATATTTATATATATATATATATATATATATATATATATGCCTCATTAATGAATAAGCGTTCCAAACTTTGTTTTTTTTTATAACAAAAAAATGTAGACTTCGTTTCTTAAATCGAAAATACGTCGCAATATTTTGCCTCGTGAGGGTAATCTGACTTCGGTGTGTAGTAATAATGTCTTATAAACAGAACACCTATCTATGACAGAGTATTGAAGAGACTGTTTAGACTGTTGCTTTTAATGTTATAATAATTGCAGTAATGAATATCTTCTGCAATTCTTCATCAAAATCTTTTGCAACTAGAGCTTCCCTATGTATCATGCAATGGTTGAATACTATATGGGGAGAAATTTTCTTTATTAATCCTCTTAGTCCTTTATTACCATCCGTGCAAACCGCAACACAGTGCGTTCCGTCATTTTCCTCAAAATATCTATATAATTTCGAATATTTCCTTCCTTCTAATTTTTTACAACATAAAAAATCTTCCGATATGTTTCCTTCAAAAACGTATCTCACATAAACAATTAATTGCGACATTTAAGCAATGTCAGTAATCTCGTCAAGTTGTAGAGTAAACACAGGAGAGTTTTGTATTGGATTTTTTCTATTTTGCGTCTGTAATGGACTCATAACAGCACTCATATGCGTGCGGTTATGGCTCGTTGAGTGCTGTTATGAGTTAATTTTTTCAAGGTTGGCACTGAAATTCAGAGCTGTCAATGTCAAATTTTCGGAGAGATAGTTTTGATGTGATGTCTGGAAATCGAGAATACATAAATTTAATTAATTCAGTAATAAACAACATGGTAAATTTTACATGATAATATAATAATTGTAGGTTTAACTTAAATTAGAATTTGTGATTCAGAATTGACTCGTAATAGAATCAATTCCCACATAACATATGTGGATCTCATTAATTTAATTTATAAATCTACTTTAAATATTTCTCAATTAGATTAGGTTTTAAAACAGACAATTTTTTCAGTAAAAAATGTTCAGTATCAAATTCAAATTATGTCAAGCGCAAAGAGTATACCTTTTCATTAAAAATGTTCTATTTTTATAAATAATATTAAATATATTTAATTTCAATATTTTACTGGTAAATAAATTTTTGATTTGAATTAGGCGACCCCGAAAAATTCTCTCGCGACCCCCCGAGGGGTTTGCGCACCACTGCTCTACTCTACCAAGTACTCGCCTGGCTACTCTAACCGTCTAGACAAGACAAAAGACATTACTATGTGGAAAACGAGATAACGATTATAAACAAAGTAATCGGTTCTGGGCAAATAAAAGTCCAAACATTATTCACGAGTCTTCTTAATATCATTAAAAAGTAATAGTGTGGTGCGCTAATTAATTTGTAAGGGTCATTGCATCATATCGAAGATATTTATATATGGAGTCATTGAAATGCTATATGGTTGATATTCTGTTTATACCGTAATTGTATATGCTCGTCTTGTTCAACATTTGATTTCAATATAATTTAAACGTATATCATTTCAAACGCATTTCATTATAAACGCATTTTTTCAACAAGTGTTTTTTTATTGCAGCAGAAAATTAATTTTTATTATCAATTCTATTTTCTATCAGTTTTTCAAATTAAATTTTCACTTTTGAAAATTAAATTTATCATTTTGCAAATTAAATTCAACCTATTGCAACTAAAATTCTTCCTTTTGCAAATAAAATTCACCTTGTTGCAAATTAAATTCATCCTTCTGCAAATGACATTCATTCTTTTGCAAATCAAGTTCAAGTACTTTTCAATCAAGCATATAGCATTTTCCATCTAGTAATCGTAATCTTTGCTGCCAACGTTAGTATCAGGCAGTTATTATTCGGCAAGCAAAATCAACAAAATCTCTTTACTATTTTATACAAAAAATATCCGTTTTGAGGAAATAATGTTTTCCTATTGTGTGGTTATGTAGGGATATTCTATAAAAAACGATAGATAACTGCCATAAGTGACAAATTCCCGTCTTCTAATATCAAATTCAAATTATGTCAAGCGCAAGGAGTATATAATACCTAAATTAAAAATGTAAGCTCCTTTCATATTCACGCCATATTATAATCTCGAACAGGCTGATATTTTAATATTTAATGCATTTAATAGTGATTTAAATTTTTTCATGTCCTCACGAGTAATATCTTTAGAATATTAAAAATCGTTTCCGAATTTTAAATACTTCGTTCAAATTTATACAATAATCTGACCGATATTTGTTCTTTAAAACTAAAATCAGAAGTACAATCAAGTATAATAGAATATTTAGCTAGTAATATTATATTTATTATATTATTTGGAACGTGTTGCCACATATCAGTAATCAATTCAATTTGAATAATATAAGTTAGGTAAGATTTTGTTATTAAAGACAAAAACATAAATTGTTCGTTTCAAATTTGTTGTATAAATACAACATTTTATACAATATCCCTACATGAGCACACAATAGGAAAATATTATTTCCTCATAACGGATATTTTTCGTATGAAATTGTAAAGAGATTTTGTTGATAAACCAATACTGTGGCGTGTCATATACCTATCATTACCTGAAGAAGCTACAGTGTTGATAAAACATATTTTATTGTATAAATATATAATAAATTTTAAACTTAAAAACAATTTATGTTTTTATCTTTAATATTGAAATTAAGTTTCAACAAGTAACTCTACAATGAATCAAGAATTTCGTTTTTTATTCATAAGCGTTTTCTCTGCATTAAATAATATTTCAAAACTGGTTCGAACATTAAATGTACAAAATATGAACTTAAATCACGCCCAATATGGCTGATTAAATTCTAATATTATATCAATATTAAAGTTTGCTTTCCAAAAAAAAGTTAAGGTTTGCATTAATTTCAGTAGCTACATTTATCACATTCATTCTTATAGCTACATTTACCCATTTTCCTCTTAGTTTCATCTGGAAACCCTACTTTTGACACAACTGTTCCTTTTTCTGAGAAAATATTATATAACATGAAATAAATTTAACACACCTGTACCAATTAGAACACAAGAGAATTTAGCTATTTGCACCATATTTTGTACATTACAAATTTCCCAACTCATATACTTGGCAAACGTGATTTACTATAATTAGTTTTATATTATGAAATTGGAAATCAGAAGATAATGAAAGAAGAAGTTTATAATTAAAAATTTTTAATTAATTATTAATTAATAATAATGAACTGTGATTTTCATTTAATTTCTGATCGAGTTTTCTGAACAGTCCGGAATAATTGTCTCTGAAAATTGCGCATTCATCGGGACCATCCTTTAGTTTGCTATATTCTTGTGTTCCTTTACATTTTGCTATGGGGAATATTATATTAGACAATTGAAATTTCAAATTGTTGTTTTCATTAAGATGTGCGGGGATTATCACTTATTAACCAAACATCTCTAACAATATAGAACAAATTCATAACAAAAAAAAATGTAACTAAAAAATGGAAATATGTAACTAAATCTGGTCTTGACTAGTACACATTTTTGTAAAGATTCCATAGCTCGAATTCTCGCTTCGTTCATAATAAAACGTGTAAGTAAATTTATTGATAAAAGCTAGTTTCGAATATTTTTGTCGTTCAGAGAACTACGATGAAAACAATATTCTATGGAATTACTTGATATAGATCTACAAGCTAAATTGATCCCAGAAATTAGATTTCCTCGTTTCTTGATCTACGAAATAAAAACTTGCCAAATGGTAACTATTTGAAAACAAAGATTTTCTATTTACCATAAAAGTGGTTACTAATACTGTAAGCTAAGCGTAAGAGCCAGTAATATTAAAATATTTTTGGATGTTTCCCGATAATTATAATTTTCATTACATTGTTTATACAGGGTGTTAGGCAAACATGTAGCAAAAATACAACGGGTTATTCCTTCGCCTATTCTAAGAATACTTTATCCTATGATGATTTCTGAAAAAACCCTTTGTTTCGAAGATACAGGGTGAACAAAATTAGCGTCAACCATATTCGATATTTGTTGAAATCATTAATGTAAATAAAAGTATGACGTACGCTAATGAGTTTATCAAGTACAAAAAATTAATGAGTTTATCAAGTACGAGAAACTATTGTTGAAGATAACTTGGAACGGATGTTTATTACCTGATAACGTACAATTGGATTTCATTTGAATATGTCTCGTCAGTAATTATCACCTATCGGTCGCAGTTGGTTTGAGAGACGTTTGGCTGTTTGACGTGTTTGGCTGTTTGACTTTAATAGTTAGTGAAAAGTCTTCTCCCATGTATACGAACGACGAGATAACTGACATGCATTTCTTGTATGGACTAGCTGATGGCAATTCATTACAAGAAATCATTAGAAACTTGCTCGATAAAGCCAATTGCAATCACCTGATAAAAACCGAACTTTATGAGTCTCTAGAAACCTGTGTCAACCATAAATATTTTACATTCAATAACAAAGTCTTCCAGCAAACCACAGGTCTAGCAATGGGTTCTCCATTCAGTCCACTCCTGGCCGACATATTTTTGGGCTGGCCGTTTATATTATATAAACTTTGAGAAGAAAATCTTCTCAAAGTTTATTATGCCGAAATCCACTCTGTTTTGTCCTATGGCATTTAAACATTTAATAAAAAACATATAAAAACATATTAAAATTAAATCAAACTATATATCGTTCAGAAGCAGTCTAAAATTGTTCCTAATTGACAACTGTTTCTATAGCGTTAATGATTTTTTAGATAGTATATTATAGTTTCTCTTTAATTGTTTTTTTTTTAATAATCTTATTTTTTATGCCTGTTTTATGTATATTCTATCTTGACTTGTCTCATATGTAATATTTACATCCTTAGAGAAATAAAATTGATTAAAAAAAATATATATATATACATATATATATATATATATATATATATATATATATATATACACCCATCTTCAAATTAGATTTTGCTAGAAAACATATTTCATTTTGGTACGGAAAGCTTCAATGGAACGGAAAGACAACTGAATCAGTTTCTAAATTTGATGAACACCATACATCCAAAAATTAAATTCACTCTCGAGGTAGAAAGCAACAACCAAATAAACTTCTTAGATCTAACCTTAATTCATAAAAACAACAAGATTGAATTCGATATATGGAAAGCCGACTAGCGTCAACTGTACAATACCCTTCTCCTTAAATCACCCACTATCACATAAACTAGCTGCGTATTATTCCATGATACATCGAGCCTTCTCCATCCCTCTCACTGCTGACAACCGATCAAAAGTGTTAACACCATCAAACACCATCAAATCAATTGCCACAGAGAATGGCTCCCAATAACTCTCATCCAAAAGTTAATAATTAAAAAATGGAGACAATTCACAAAGTCACAAATATACCCGAGAACGCACAAAAGAACACTACAAAAACTGGCGTTTATGAAATTCGGTGTTCGGAATGCAATAGTGTCTACGTAGGTAAGACAGGACGAAGCATAACAATTCGTTTTTCAGAACACTCCCGTGCATTTGGTCTTAAAAAAGACGCAAGCTCATTCTCTAACCATTGTCTAGAATATAATCACAAATTCCCCGAAATAGCTAATCTTGAAATCTTGCATAACTGCAACAGAGGCCCAAAGCTTAATCTCCTAGAGTCATTAGAAATCTTCAAAACAACCCGTAATCCAACCGTTAATCTCCTAAACGAGAAAACTGACCTAATCTTTTCCCAACTTTTTAATCTTTCCCAATATCCGGCAGAAAAGCCCTCAACTACAGACAAACAACCGCCGTCCCCACTAAAATTATAGGGTTATATATTCAACATCATCAATTTGTTAAACTTAAGTCGTGATATGTGTAGAAATTTATATAACTGTGAATAACCAGTTGTATAACATTTTTTCATAGTATAAGTGTGGTAAAAACAGTGAATTTTTCAATTCAATGAAAGTATGAATTACCACATAGTAGCTGTCGCAACCATCCTATTCATTACAAGAAAGACGATTGTACATTGAACGTACATTTTCCTAGCCGTCATATCCGCAGCCGAAAAATCTTCGAAAACATTAATCGATGTCTTCGTGAAACAAGCACATTGGAACGAAATGGAGGGCCAGGAAGATTAATGACATTAAGAACGGTACAACTGGAACATTGGACTGTGCTGGACTTAATAGAGGTACTTAGACAGAGAGAAGATATCTTAGGGAGAATATCCAAGTATTTCTTCGCGACAAATTGCTAATACTTTGAATGTAAGGCATTGGGCAGTTTGAAAAAATCTTAAGGGCAATTTATTGTATCCAAACCACATTCAACGTGTTCAGGCACTACTACCTGCTGATAGTCGTTCACGTATTGCGTTATGTCAATGGCTTTGCAAACATTAGTTAATCTAATCCCTCAATTCCTGAAACAGATTCTTTTCATAACAACCATGAAATTTTCATGTGTGGTTTTTCATTTTCATTCAACAACCATGTGTGGGCAGATGAAAATCCGCACGAGGCATGTGAAGATCGATGAAGATCATTTTCAACATCAGTTCTCCTTGAAGGTCTGGGTTAGAATTGTTGGTGAATTTTTCATTGGACAGGTATTTCTACCAGAAAGAAACACTGCCTGAGTTTCTGCAGGATGTACCATTGGATACTCCATAGTATACATACTCCAGTGGAGAATTTGGTCGAATTGCGAAATCGGATAATTGCTGACTGTAACTCAATTAGAAACAACCCTGGTGTGTTTGAAGGAGTTCGGCTTTCAATGACGAGAAGATTTAATGCCTGTATCCAGGCTGGAGGAAGTCATTTCGAATATATATTGTAGAATGAGCAACTTTACATGTAGTTTCTCATAAAAAAAATGTTGTTACTGTCGCAAATTTTGTTCACCCTGTATCTTGGAAACAAAGGATTTTCCAGAAATCATCATACGACGAAATATCCTTAGAATAGGCAAACGAATAATCTCTTGAATTTTTGCCACATGTTTACCTAACACCATGTATATGTTTCAACATTCGAAAATAACTCATCCAAACTCGCCACACAAACTTCATTTTTGCTCCAAATGAATAACATTAACATTAACAACAATCAATAACATTATTAAATTAAACAACTAATTCAACAATTAGTCAATACTAATTCTATATTATTAGAAAATCACTTTTTTTAATTACGATAATACATAATAAATCTTTCAATTCGATTTTTTAATCGTTTGAAATTTTTATTTTATATTTAAAATAATGGGACAATTAATTTCAGTTCACTTTAGTTTCCATTCAGTTGACAAATTCGGTAATAAACTCAACAAACGTCTGCTATATTCAAATTAGGAGATTTTGATGAAAATTTGTCAAACTAAATTCCGTATGTAATCCTCTTAACAATATTCTCTAAATACGCTACAAACTTACCCTTCCTGTGGCCAACAAAATCGGTTTGGGTGAATGGCATGCAATGTCGTCCTCGGTGGGAACAGCGAGGAAGTCCCGGACGAAATTCCAGAATTCGTTCGATGTGGTTGTTCCTTGTTTAAAATCGAACTCTCCCGGTCCGTCCGTTGTTCCTGCAGCGAAACTGTACCCCATGGCTGGTTTACAACCCGATACCTATCACATGAAAATCACAAACAATATTCGTATATAATCTATATATACTAAATACAATTTACACATCAAGTCTAAGGTTAATAGGTAATATTTCATTTTGAGAGGTACAATTAATGTTAAAATCTGTGTACACTAAATAAACTATACACATATTTATCTAGGTTATTAGACAATCTTTCAATTCAATGATCTTATTAATGTTGACAATGACTAAGTATCGTTATCTGCGTAAATAAATTTATGACTTTTCTCGAACATCATAACTTCCCTGAATTTATACAATTATATCAAGAGAAATATAAAAAGGGACACACGGATATATCTTTCGATTATTAATTTGATTATCAAGTTTTATCCATTCTTGTCCATCTACGAAAATTACAAGTTAAGAAACTTTGTCCATTTCCTCTCACACCGAACAAATATTAATAACTTTCTCACAAATTGAAATCCCCGTAATTGGTTGAAGTTTTACCTTTTTAACGGTACCATTTTGAAATTCATATTCGATTTTCTGCGAGGGCATGTCAACATACTGGTGGATGCTCTTCAAAGGGCCCGTTATCTCCTTACCATCTTTACCCTCAAAGAGTTCCTGAAATAATATTTTTTTTTAATAATTAAGTTTATTATACCGTGTTAACGCAAGATAACGAACACGTTTAAAAAAAATTACAGCTCTGGGTTTCGTGCTTTAACATTATGTTGGTTTAATTTTAATTTGTTATTTTTTCATTGTTCTAAAACATATTTGAATAAATTATATTTCAATAAAACCTAATATATGTATCTATATAGTCTACACTGGACACACAATACAGACTAGACGGATTAGCTGGACTAAACGAATTTGACGTTTTAGACAGACTGTGCAGATTAAACGGACTAGACGGCATCTAGACCGCCCGTCTGACCTGAGGGACTAAACAAGTGGATTAGACTAGAATGTATGTATTGGATTGGAGGAACTTTGGGACAATAGATGGACTAGGCGGATTAGACAGACTAGACATATTAGACAAGATGATTTTTCCATTTGTGATATAATCTGTTAACTAAGCTAATTCTTCTTGTTCTTATTCGTCTATATAGATTATTTAGTTATATACTCTGAAAGCTTATATACTCTGAAACCATCGATATCGATCCATACAAAGTTGGATGTCTGCTTACTGACTTCCCTGATTCGTAGGTTTCGATTCAGCACGGTGATGGCTGTTCTACCTGTCATCCTGGAATCATGAGTCAGTATCCAGACATCTATACTGCTCGCTAATTATTAGCACATCCGTACAGTTTTCCGCAGCAATCTGTAGCATGAGATCCTTTGCTTCGCGACCTCTTCCTAAGTTTATCTGAAGGACCTTCATCATTACTGCGTTTTCTTTAGTGTCTCCTGGAACGACTTACATCTTATACCGCCAAGAATATGTTTCGCGTCTCTTTTTTAGGGTTCCGTACCGAAAACGGAACCCTTATAGGATCACTTTGTCGTCCGTCTGTCTGTCTGTCTATTCGTATGTCTGTCTGTCCGTCCGTCCGTCTGTATGTCTGTCAAGGCCATTTTTCTCAGGAACGCGTAGAGGTAACAAGTTGAAATTTGAATCAAATACTCGGGTCTGCGGTCTCTTTCAGCTGTGAAAAAATCAAACTTGTAAGTCAACGCGATCAAAAGATATGTGCGTTTATGTCGCATATCTTGCGATTTCACAAGGGAATAACAAAACCTATAGGGTACTTCCCGTTGACCTAGAATCTAAAAATACCTAGAAATATAAAATTTGGCAGGAAGCGGTGTCTTACGGCACATGTAAAGGGCAAAATCAGAAAACCGTAAATATGTAGTTTAATTACTAGAAAAATGCGAATTTACTATTAGAAACTTATGAAAATACACTAATGTGTTGCGTGGTATTGTCAGGCACCAGAAGCATATGGGTTGCATACAGTTAGGTCCTCCTAAAGATACCTTACTTACAAGTTGGTACGGAACCCTCGGTGCGCGAGTCACAACTCGCACTTGGCCGGGTTTTTTTTTCATTACAGACTGCGCAGAAGGCCTCCTCTTTGCAATCTTTAGCAAAGTCGTCTTGCTTTCCACATAGACGGCACGATTTGGATATGTCTGTCCCTTTGCACTGCAGTGCTACGTGGTCACATCCTTGGCAGCAGTAGCATAGAATAACCTCTGGTTATTGTCTAACTCTGCACCTTGACCCATCCTACCTTGATATTGCCAGTCTTCAGCAGTGTTTCTGCAACTTCCTTCGATGTTGTCACACTGCTGTTTGTGTGTCACTGAAACCTTTTCTGAGTGATCGCACTTTCACTGAATATGGGGAGGTCTGTTCTACTACCGCTAATATGACGGAAGTCACTTCCATTTCTTCCGTAATCTCGTCTAGATCCCGGATCTCTATTGTGCAGTTCCGTGTCATGGTCCGCACATTGGCCTGCTTTCCAAGTAGCTTAGTGACTGCAGTTCTCAAGGTTCTAACACTCCTTCTTTTTATTCCTACCCGTAATCCGGTCTTTTGAGTCCACCTTATCCCTGATATTTCGACGCGTTTTTCTGGATCTATGCTTTTTTCAATCCTTCGTAGTATGTCTATGTATGAGACATCCTCCGCTGGTTTAATTGCCAATGCTTCTGGCTGTTTAGCGCGGATTTGGTTTCCATGCGGCATTTTCGTACTAGTCTTGTCACGATTTTTTATTTTTTTCCTCTCCACCATTTGCCAGTTTTCACCTTCTGCTACCGCTAATGTCTCAATTTGGGTTTCCTTTACGCTGTGTACCGTCTAGTCTAATCAAATCAAATATAGTCTTATTTGTCTAGTCTAATCTTGTCTGTCTAGTCTTGTCACTCTAGTCTTGCCTGTCTATTCTTGTCTGTCTAGTCTTGTCTGTCTCGTCTTGTCTGTCTAGTCTTGTCTGTCTAGTCTTGTCTGTCTAGTCTTGTCTGTCTAGTCTTGTCTGTCTAGTCTTGTCTGTCTAGTCTTGTCTGTCTAGTCTTGTCTGTCTAGTCTTGCCTGTCTAGTCTTGTCTGTCTTGTCTGTCTAGTCTTGTCTGTCTAGTCTTGTCTGTCTAGTCTTGTCTGTCTAGTCTTCTCTGTCTAGTCTTGTCTGTTTAGTCTTGTCTGTCTAGTCTTGTCTGTCTAGTCTTGTCTGTCTAGTCTTGTCTGTCTAGTCTTGTCTGTCTAGTCTTGTCTGTCTAGTCTTGTCTGTCTAGTCTTGTCTGTCTAGTCTTGTCTGTCTAGTCTTGTCTGTCTAGTCTTGTCTGTCTAGTCTTGTCTGTCTAGTCTTGTCTGTCTAGTCTTGTCTGTCTAGTCTTGTCTGTCTAGTCTTGTCTGTCTAGTCTTGTCTGTCTAGTCTTGTCTGTCTAGTCTTGTCTGTCTAGTCTTGTCTGTCTAGTCTGTCTAGTCTTGTCTGTCTAGTCTTGTCTGTCTAGTCTTGTCTGTCTAGTCTTGTCTGTCTAGTCTTGTCTGTCTAGTCTTGTCTGTCTAGTCTTGTCTGTCTAGTCTTGTCTGTCTAGTCTTGTCTGTCTAGTCTTGTCTGTCTAGTCTTGTCTGTCTAGTCTTGTCTGTCTAGTCTTGTCTGTCTAGTCTTGTCTGTCTAGTCTTGTCTGTCTAGTCTTGTCTGTCTAGTCTTGTCTGTCTAGTCTAGTCTGTCTAGTCTTGTCTGTCTAGTCTTGTCTGTCTAGTCTTGTCTGTCTAGTCTTGTCTGTCTAGTCTTGTCTGTCTAGTCTTGTCTGTCTAGTCTTGTCTGTCTAGTCTTGTCTGTCTAGTCTTGTCTGTCTAGTCTTGTCTGTCTAGTCTTGTCTGTCTAGTCTTGTCTGTCTAGTCTTGTCTGTCTAGTCTTGTCTGTCTAGTCTTGTCTGTCTAGTCTTGTCTGTCTAGTCTTGTCTGTCTAGTCTTGTCTGTCTAGTCTTGTCTGTCTAGTCTTGTCTGTCTAGTCTTGTCTGTCTAGTCTTGTCTGTCTAGTCTTGTCTGTCTAGTCTTGTCTGTCTAGTCTTGTCTGTCTAGTCAAAATCAAAATCAAAATCAAAATATTTATTTCATTATGTAAGCATTACATATACGGACTATTACATTTTGATGAACATAACAGTAGTATTAGTAACCTAAATGAAATTTGTCCAATTATCTTTTGAAGGATTTTACTCCTCTGTAATACTCCAATAGTGTATATGGCTCGATGTTTATCAGTAGCTGGTGAATTTCTTTCTTAAAAATATTGGTTTTCTTAATCAATTTAACATAATTTGGAAGTGCATTATATCATTTAATATTGATGATAGGTGGTATTTTTTCCGACATAGTTAATTTGTGATAAGGTGGAATATAATTAAGGTATCTGTTACGTGTATCCTTTGTGTTGTTCGACTTGTATATATCAAAAAGTTTGTTATTTTTGAATAGAAACAATAAGGTTTCGAATACGTATGTTCCGATCGTTGTTAGTATATTTGCTCTTTTAAATTTTTCCCTGCATGTTTCAGTATACTGTAAATCGTAAATAACTCGTAGAGCTGCTTTTTGGATTTTCACTATGTCCTTTATTAAAGATCCGCTGCCCCAGAACATTATGCCGAAGCGTAAATGGCTATGAAAAGTCACATGGTAAATTATTTTTAGAGAGTCTATATTAAGGTATCGTTTTAAGATCCTTAGTGCATATACAGCTTTGTTTAGTCGTTTTGATAAGTTAAGTATATGTGTTGACCAGTCCAAATTGTCATCAATATATAGACCCAATAGTCTTACATTGCCTTGTACCTTGACTATATTATTATCCATAACTAACTCCATAGGGTATCTTTTCCTGTCTCTTTTCGTCTTAAAGAAAATTATGTTTGTTTTTTGTTGGTTAAGAAGTAACTTGTTTTCACTAAACCACGTTGTCAGAGTAGCTATGTTGTTCTTGATGTTGTTTTCTACGTCTTCAACAGAATTGCTGGTTGATATTAGACTGGTATCGTCGGCATAATTAATCATCCTAGCGGTGTTATGTAGGGTAACGTTGGTAAGATCATTAATATATAGGATGAACAACAGCGGGCCCAGGATGCTGCCTTGAGGAATCCCCATATTTATAGAGGTGGGATTAGATTTAGTCTTGCCTTGAAAAGTGGAGATTTCTGTGATCTGTTTCCTGTTTGTGAGGTATGAAAAAATTAGATTTAATACAGTACCTCTAATTCCATAACTATATAATTTATCCAGTAGGATGCTGTGGTCTACAGTGTCGTATGCTTTTGACAGGTCTAAAAGTATGCCACAGGGTATATTGTGGTCCTCTATTTGCTGCAATGCCTCTTTTATAAATTGAAAACATGCTGTCTCAACACCACGCTCTTTGATAAAGCCATGTTGTCCTTGACTAAAGATTTGGCATTTATTCATAAAAGTTATGATTCGTTGTGCTAATAATTTTTCAATAATTTTAGAGAATGGTGAAAGTATGCTAATGGGTCGGTAGTTGTCTATGTTGCTTTTGTCTCCCTTTTTATAAATTGGAATGATCTTGGTTATTTTTAAGCAATTAGGAAAGATACCCTCCTGCAGCGAGCTGTTTATTAAGTATAGAAGGGGTTCTAGGATTTCTGCTACAACATACTTTACTGTTGGCATAGTAATCTCGTCTATTCCGGCGCTTTTACTGTTTTTTAGCTCTTTTAAGACCTGACTAAGCTCGTTCTGAGATGCTGGGTATAGGAAAATTGTATCCGTGTTATAGCTTAGCTTGTTCTTGTGCATGACGTGTGACAGGTGTTCTGTCATATTTATGGGTTTTTCTGTATAGAAATTATTAATGCTGTCGGCGTTAATACCTGGTCGAAAATCGTGGTATGTCTGTCGTTTGTCGTTCTTTTTAATCTCAGTGATTTCTGCGACTGCTTTCCAAGTAGATTTCGTTACGTTGTCACTTAGCTTAATGGCCCTATCAAAATACTTCTTTTTTTCTTGACGCAGTAGGCTTGCATACCATCTTCTTGATATATTATAATATCGTTTCATATCTGTGTTTGTTCGTGCCAGTATTTGAAGTAACTCCACACTTTTCCGTATAGTCTGCAGTACTGTACTATTAAATATTCTCTTTTTTGCTTGTTTAATCCGACGATTCTGTACTGGGAAACACTTATTGTAATGCAGTTTAAAAATGTTTAAGAACCTGCTCCACTGTTCATTAATGTCCGTGTTCGACACCATAAATATTTCCTCCCATGTTTCTTTTGATAATGATTCTTTGAATTTGCAAAGATTTTCTTCCTTATAGCTTCTGGTTAACTGGTATAACGGTTTACACACATTGGACTTAAAAACAATGCATTGTGCAATGTGGTCGGATATATGGAAGTCTACTGAGGAAGTTGTGAAGCTCATACTTGTATATACCGCTATATTATCTAAGCAAGAATTGAAAGATCGATGACTCGTTTGTTTAAAAGTTAAAATGGTATTAAAAGAATTCATGAGAGATATGAGCTGCCTACTATTTGTTGAATTTTTTAAAATATCTACATTAAAATCACCAGCAATGATAAAATGTCTCCTTTCCTTATTTAACTTCGTCATTAGGATGTTCAATTTCTTCAGAAAGTTTTTAAAGTTAGTTAGAGGTGATCTATACAACCCTATTATTAATATGTCAGAGGAATTAATTTTGGTTTCTACTGCCGTACACTCAAAAATGAAGGTTTCGGCCAGTGATTGAAAATCGTCTCTATTTTTAAACTCTGTAGATTGATGGCAATAGATAGCAACCCCGCCATGTAATCCTTCCTCTCGGCAGAAGCAGGAAGACAGGGCGAAATTCTTTATTTTAATTAAACTGAGTTGAGCTTCACTTTTCCAATGCTCTGTAAGCACGAGGTACTGGCAATGTTGTACCCTATCCAACATATATTCAATCCCATCGACAGAGTTTCCTATGGACTGTGTGTTTAAATTTATTAGACTTACGTCGGTATCAGTCTTCTTATTATGTTTTTGTGTATGTTGTTTTATATATTTTGTCGGAGTTGACTTCCATGGGGAAAATTCTCTTGGTGGTTACGATCCAATAAACGGAAATTCAGTCTCTCGTTCTGGCCAGAAGGCCGCTTGATACACATTTTCTTTCAGTGAAAGATCGACACCGACTTTAAAACTTTTGTTATCTTTTTTATATATTTTGGGTACTATATTTTCCACGACAAAACTACCTTTATCGTGTCCTGTTTTATTTACTAGATAGTTTAGAATATTGTCTTTCGTAACGTGATCTCTAGCCCTAGATATATATAGCCATATTTTCTTAGGTTCTAATTTCCTTCCCACGAAACCTGATGTTCTATCTTCTTCAGTCACCTCGGCGTTTCCGAAAGAGGCTCGTTGTCTTCTTCTTCTTTTGGGTTCGACAAACCCTTGATTATCATCTTGAGCTGGTTGGCCAGCAGTGATCAATTCTGGTACATTTTGTGGAGTACGGACCTGTAGTTGTATGGTTTGACTGGTTGCCTGGGTCTGACTTCTAGTTGAAATAGCGCTACCTTCAGTGTTATCGCGGGTTTCTGGCGCGAGGACTGTGGAATCGCTGTTGACATTCGCACTGTGTTGAGGTTCTATTAGAGCGGAGGCAGGTTTGTTTATAGTCTCTTTATTTCTTTTAATAACTCTATATATGCCTCCAGAGTTGAGACATATTTTTTTAATATATCATTTTTGTCTTCCATCTCTTTTAACATCTTCTTTAGAAACTCATTTTCATTATATTCTGTGATGTTTCTAGTTTCTTCTATGATTGTCGGTGATTCCACCGAAAATTCCTGAATTAAGCGAAATTCATGCTCACAAACATTGCTGCGTTTTTTCTTCTCGTGTGCAAGACACCCCGCGTGGTAACAATTCTTGCATTTGATGCAAAATAGCGGTTTTAACACCTTTTTAGTGCAATAATTGCACAGCACTTCGCTTGACACTTTGTCTTCCGCCATGTTTCACTTTGAACTCTGTCTGTCTTGTCTGTCTAGTCTTGTCTGTCTAGTCTTGTCTGTCTAGTCTTGTCTGTCTAGTCTTGTCTGTCTAGTCTTGTCTGTCTAGTCTTGTCTGTCTAGTCTTGTCTGTCTAGTCTTGTCTGTCTAGTCTTGTCTGTCTAGTCTTGTCAGTCTAGTCTTGTCTGTCTAGTCTTGTCTGTCTAGTCTTGTCTGTCTAGTCTTGTCTGTCTAGTCTTGTCTGTCTAGTCTTGTCTGTCTAGTCTGTCTAGTCTTGTCTGTCTAGTCTTGTCTGTCTAGTCTTGTCTGTCTAGTCTTGTCTGTCTAGTCTTGTCTGTCTAGTCTTGTCTGTCTAGTCTTGTCTGTCTAGTCTTGTCTGTCTAGTCTTGTCTGTCTAGTCTTGTCTGTCTAGTCTTGTCTGTCTAGTCTTGTCTGTCTAGTCTTGTCTGTCTAGTCTTGTCTGTCTAGTCTTGTCTGTCTAGTCTTGTCTGTCTAGTCTTGTCTGTCTAGTCTTGTCTGTCTAGTCTTGTCTGTCTAGTCTTGTCTGTCTATTCTTGTCTGTCTAGTCTTGTCTGTCTAGTCTTGTCTGTCTAGTCTTGTCTGTCTAGTCTTGTCTGTCTAGTCTTGTCTGTCTAGTCTTGTCTGTCTAGTCTTGTCTGTCTAGTCTTGTCTGTCTAGTCTTGTCTGTCTAGTCCTGTCTATCTAGTCTTGTCTGTCTAGTCTTGTCTGTCTAGTCTTGTCTGTCTAGTCTTGTCTGTCTAGTTTTGTCTGTCTAGTCTTGTCTGTCTAGTCTTGTCTGTCTAGTCTTGTCTGTCTAGTCTTGTCTGTCTAGTCTTGTCTGTCTAGTCTTGTCTGTCTAGTCTTGTCTGTCTAGTCTTGTCTGTCTAGTCTTGTCTGTCTAGTCTTGTCTGTCTAGTCTTGTCTGTCTAGTCTTGTCTGTCTAGTCTTGTCTGTCTAGTCTTGTCTGTCTAGTCTTGTCTGTCTAGTCTTGTCTGTCTAGTCTTGTCTGTCTAGTCTTGTCTGTCTAGTCTTGTCTGTCTAGTCTTGTCTGTCTAGTCTTGTCTGTCTAGTCTTGTCTGTCTAGTCTTGTCTGTCTAGTCTTGTCTGTCTAGTCTTGTCCGTCTAGTCTTGTCCGTCTAGTCTTGTCTGTCTAGTCTTGTCTGTCTAGGCTTGTCTAGTCTTGGTCTGTCTAGTCTTGTCTGTCTAGTCTTGTCTGTCTAGTTTTGTCTGTCTAGTCTTGTCTGTCTAGTCTTGTCTGTCTAGTCTTGTCTGTCTAGTCTTGTCTGTCTAGTCTTGTCTGTCTAGTCTTGTCTGTCTAGTCTTGTCTGTCTAGTCTTGTCTGTCTAGTCTTGTCTGTCTAGTCTTGTCTGTCTAGTCTTGTCTGTCTAGTCTTGTCTGTCTAGTCTTGTCTGTCTAGTCTTGTCTGTCTAGTCTTGTCTGTCTGTCTTGTCTGTCTCTAGTCTTGTCTGTCTAGTCTTGTCTGTCTAGTCTTGTCTGTCTAGTCTTGTCTGTCTAGTCTTGTCTGTCTAGTCCTTGTCTGTCTAGTCTTGTCTGTCTAGTCTTGTCTGTCTAGTCTTGTCTGTCTAGTCTTGTCTGTCTAGTCTTGTCTGTCTAGTCTTGTCTGTCTAGTCTTGTCTGTCTAGTCTTGTCTGTCTAGTCTTGTCTGTCTAGTCTTGTCTGTCTAGTCTTGTCTGTCTAGTCTTGTCTGTCTAGTCTTGTCTGTCTAGTCTTGTCTGTCTAGTCTTGTCTGTCTAGTCTTGTCTGTCTAGTCTTGTCTGTCTAGTCTTGTCTGTCTAGTCTTGTCTGTCTAGTCTTGTCTGTCTAGTCTTGTCTGTCTAGTCTTGTCTGTCTAGTCTTGTCTGTCTAGTCTTGTCTGTCTAGTCTTGTCTGTCTAGTCTTGTCTGTCTAGTCTTGTCTGTCTAGTCTTGTCTGTCTAGTCTTGTCTGTCTAGTCTTGTCTGTCTAGTCTTGTCTGTCTAGTCTTGTCTGTCTAGTCTTGTCTGTCTAGTCCTTGTCTGTCTAGTCTTGTCTGTCTAGTCTTGTCTGTCTAGTCTTGTCTGTCTAGTCTTGTCTGTCTAGTCTTGTCTGTCTAGTCTTGTCTGTCTAGTCTTGTCTGTCTAGTCTTGTCTGTCTAGTCTTGTCTGTCTAGTCTTGTCTGTCTAGTCTTGTCTGTCTAGTCTTGTCTGTCTAGTCTTGTCTGTCTAGTCTTGTCTGTCTAGTCTTGTCTGTCTAGTCTTGTCTGTCTAGTCTTGTCTGTCTAGTCTTGTCTGTCTAGTCTTGTCTGTCTAGTCTTGTCTGTCTAGTCTTGTCTGTCTAGTCTTGTCTGTCTAGTCTTGTCTGTCTAGTCTTGTCTGTCTAGTCTTGTCTGTCTAGTCTTGTCTGTCTAGTCTTGTCTGTCTAGTCTTGTCTGTCTAGTCTTGTCTGTCTAGTCTTGTCTGTCTAGTCTTGTCTGTCTAGTCTTGTCTGTCTAGTCTTGTCTGTCTAGTCTTGTCTGTCTAGTCTTGTCTGTCTAATCTTGAATGTCTAGTCTTTTCTGTGCATTCTTATCAGTTAAGTCTTTATCTAATATTCTTGTTCTAGTCTCGTTTGCCTAGTCTCGCCTTTTTAGTTTCCTTTGTCTATTTTTATGTCTCGCTCGTGTAGTCAGAAACCTGTCGAGTTTGTTTTAAGTTGTGTCTGTGTTTTTTCAGAGAATGCCTGTAACTTTGTGGATTAAGACGAAAAAACTACCATTAAATACATTGAAAAAATCTAATTCCCCCAATATCCACCCTTTACTATCTCTCGTAGACAATCTAAATCTCTTTTACGAAATAATTATATAAAATACGTATTTTCATCTTACCATTGCCTTAGTTTGGATCCGTTTAGCGATGATTTCTGTACTTTCAAACATGTTATCTCCAGGGCCTGAGGCAATACAGTATTTGGCCTCCCCTTGGCAAGTACTCGAATCCATTTCGCAAGCGTCGCCGGTGTTTATGCAACGAGCCCCCTTTATGTTTGGAGAAACATCACCCAGATTACTTGAAGCAAACGCAGCAACAAATTTACCCTATAAAGAAAACCAAATTTGAGATCAATCCAGCAGGTTTAAATGACATTAGCTTCCTATACATAATAATTATGTTTGAGTTACTTTGTTTCGATTCGCCAGATTTTCTGTTAGCTTATTTCCGTAATGCTAACAAACAATTTTATAAAATATTTCAACAGAGGTTTGAAAAGACTAGACTAGAGCTACTAGATGCTATTATGAAAAGCTAGATAATATTGAACAAAAAATTAAAAGTAGATGTAAAAAGAGAAGGTAAGTAAAGCCCTATATTATTAGAGAATATATTTCACTAATATTTCAATAATACACTACTATTATATCGATTAGATAAGATATCGACTAGACTTTTATTTAACAATATTTTAATGTGGAATTAGATTTGAAACTTTTACACTTCTGGATCCGATTGCTTTATATCGAAACATCTCATTCAACAAAACAACAATTATTTCATATGAAACCAATTGCTAAGTTTTAAGAATAATAAAAGTAACAATCGCTGCAATTTATTTGAACGAAGTTTTCTGCGTTCGCCCAAATCTATCAAAGCAGATATTAATCTTTATTAGTTTTTCATTGTACTGAACTATAGTTGTCAGGATTTAACATTTTTGTAATTAGATAATATCTCTTTTAAAAATAAAAGTTTTTCATCCCGACTAGTCCGTACCGATTAACTGTTTAAGGACGTGTAATTATTAACATCCTTTTCATCCAGGCAACATTTTGATGTCCAAAATAAATCTCCCTTCTTATCCTATTTTGTATCAAAGTGGAAGAATATACGTTAATTAAAACTGACTTGTTTTTAATTGGTAAAACAATAGGCAATTAATGAACTGTTATCCTAAATTGGTTTAATCTTTATATTCTTCACTACGTAGTACTGTATTTCCAGTTTTGTTTTGAATAATCCTTTGAATTCAGTCTGTTTTTTTTTTAGTATTATTAGCCTTTACTTTTACATTAACTCTTACCTAATATTTAAAGTTATATTAAAACAGAATTTGTTTTTGTGCTGTATTCCTTTATCGACATAAAAAATATGTACTCACTTTTCCTGGCAAAGCGCCATTGTTCATCGCTTTCTCGAACAAGATCGATGCGTAACCTACGTTGTCAGATGTCACCAAGTGATTGCTATTGTTCATCGAGGTTGGATGAACAGGGAACCAGTTAATAACACCGATTGGGGAATTATCTAAACTAGCCACAAATTTTAGCTGAACAAGCTCCTTGTCTACGTCATAGGGATATCTAAATTACAAAAAAAAAAAAAAATATCACACAAATTTAAATAGACTAAATATAACTAATAAAATAAGACTATCCTATTCCATATAGTTTAATCTAATAGAAAATATTGGTTATACTACTTTTTGGAGTATCAAATTAAAGTCATCCACAGTTTAATCTAGCCTGGTCTGTTCTCGGCTTGTATTATCTTGTTCTTTATTGACTACATCTGATCGTATTTGTTCAATAAAAAGGTCATAAAATTGTCACAAAACGTTTCTTAAGTCGTTACCATGTCATGTTTTTCTTGCTAGCAGGCTGTCTAAGAAGCAGCTGTGAGAAAATTGGTGCATTCGGCGCTAGATATTGATGGTAGTTCAGCAAGACTATCTACTTGATTTTCATGTTTAAAATGCTAATATTTGGCGTTTTCTCCGAGTAAAAGGTCGCAGACGAACTAGAGGTGCTACATTGCGCCGATACTGACCAGAATAAAATAGTTATCATTTAAAAATCAATATATAAATCCAGAATAAAAAATGAGTACTTTTTAAGAAAAGTTAACTAACTAATTATTATATAATAGCTATTATATAATAGATAGCAAGAAAGCATCGTGTAAAGACTACTATAGTTACTATAACTCACTGTTCTCTTTCTTCTTCTGGGTTAAGTAAATAAGCTGAGGGACTTCTATTAATATTAGCATTAAGGACTTCTCCGGTACTCAAAAATACTTTTCCTTGGACCATATTTTCATGGGCATTTTTAATGGACTGAAACAAACGTAGGGGTTTCAGACTTGTAAGAAACTTTTTGTTTGGGAATTTCTTACCTGTACGACACCATCAACAATGGCATCAAATGTTTCCCTGGAGAAGCCCATGCACGTAATGTCGAATAGGACATCCATGAGATAACCTCCAGGGCCTCCATGGGTGTGAGTTCCACTGAGTATCACGTTTTGTTCGTTGTAAATGTCGCCATAATTTTCTTTTAATTTTTTAAGGATCTACAGAAAAGGAAACAAAGAAATTATTAAAATATAATTTACTTAAACTTCATATTGAGGTTCTTAAAAATTAAGAAAAATACATTTTTATTCAACATAAACAAGGTCGTCAGAAACATAAATAAGTTTCAATATTATGAATTCATAATTTCTAAAATTTTCCAGATTCACTAATTGGAACTTAGTAATCTATGTAAATGTAGCAAGTAAACAACAAAGCAAATTTATCAAATGAATATATAATATATAAATAATTTGTTCAATTTTACTAATGACTTATACGAATTTTTAATACGAAATCTATTTAAATTTAGAAATCAAGGTGGAAAATACTGATCGAAGTTTCTCTAATGATCTGTAAGGAAATGAATTGATGCCGACATGCATTTAATAGACCTTTTCATAGTTATTTTATTTGTGCGCATGCGTCAAGTTTCGCAATGTGCGTCAAAAAAGTGCTAGAAATTTTTTGACATATGTGTCGTTCATTGTAAAACTCCATGTTTTTAAAATTCATATTTGTTTGCTTAATGGTATCACATTTTGTTATATCTTTCATTATACAAATGAAGCATCTTCAATAGTTGCATTAAAATCCCATAAAAGGCGTTACTTATTTTTAAAACTCTAAATATTCATTTTAAAAGTGTATATTTGTGTGTATGTATACGTGTTTTAATAGTTTATTTTGATGGATTTAGAGGATTTTAATGATTCCGGATGGAAAGGGTTCTCAAGACATGGCAGCATTTCTTCTTAAGCATTTAAAAACTCAGGCGGCTTTAGAAAAGCATATCATTATGTATTCCGATTCTTGCACTAGACAAAACAGGAATATTAAGAAATATTTTTCCCTCTTGAAGCTAGTACAAGACCCTGACACTAGTATCGATACCATAGATTACAAGTTCATGGTATCTGGACATTCCTATCTTCCAAATGATGGGGAATTTGGAATAGTAGAGAACGCTAGAGAACGCTAGTTATAATAGTAGAGAAATTTATAGCCCAGACCAATGGGTCGCTATTATAAAAACAACTAAACGCAAAAAAAAATATTTTGTTGAAAAACGCCTAATTTTTAAGTACCACTGTCTTAGAAAATTCTATTACAAATAGATAAAAACGACTTGCGGTTACGACTTTAATTGGCTAAATATTAGATGGCTGAGGTTTGAGAGAAATTATCCTTTACAATTTCAATAGAAAACACCAAATGTAAAGAAACACACCCAATCCCGACACACCCTTATATAAAGTAGATTTATGCAAAAAAGCAAGAACGACAGGCCCACTTGTACAATATTCGACAAGACCCACTCTATCCATCTAACGACTAGCTACTAACGCAAATAAGAAAGATATTGTTGATCTTTTACCATACATTCCGCCAATTTACCACCATTACTACAAAAATCTGCCCATAGATAATCGAAATCTGATGACAAAATTACATTAATTAAAACACTATACACATGCAACTATAACAGTGAAATAACTCCAAAAAAAAAAAATTTATTTATTAAATTAGTTTTATTTTGATTTTCTACGTTAGTGCAAATTATTATATCTTTGATTTGTATTAAACAATAAAAAAGTTTCAAATTCATAGATATAATTCACTTTTACAATGAGCGACACATATAACCAGTCAAAATAACGAAATTTGCCCGAAACATTCATATTCCCGCCTATTAAAGATGCGGGCGCGCATGCTCTTAACTAGCCTAAAAATTCTATTAACCATATATGATATTAAATTGAATTTTAAAAATCTATATATTCTAATGAAGAGAATAGATAGATACGACCGTTACTATATGGTAATCCATACTTACTCTGAATAGGGAATATGCAAGAGATTTAGATTTGCTTGATTTTTTATCCCAAATACTTTATGATCTTGACATTACACCTATACCATTATTTTCTTATTTAGTTTGTATTTAATTTAAAAAATTAAAATTAAAAAGTCCAAAATTTGCGAGCGAAACCAGGCGAGCGAAACCAGGACTGTTACGTGCACGTTATGATATTGATCGGCGTCGATATTCACTGTGCTGTTTTTCTATGCAATATTTCTGTAGTATTTTTCAATACCTAGTAGGATTTTGGTATATAGTGACATTAGAAAAGATCAAGCACAATGACTGAAAGTGTTTTTTTAAAGTACAATCCGACAATCTACCAAAAATAGATACATGAAAGCATATTTTCTAGCGCATGCACTAAAGGTGTGGGTAGGGTGGACTATACACCTCGATTGGGACTTTATCCAACAGTGTATCTGGTGTAGTTATAATAGTGTTTTTGCATTTCGGCATTAGACAATATCTATAAAATGTTTTTTTGGCTTTTTCCATTATCGAAATAGCGATTCCGAAAACCGAAAATCCTTAACTGCCTATGCAAATAGTAAACAACACTGAATGACAACGAGAGCTGTGACGTCATTCAAAGCGCGCGATAAATGGGGCATTCAAACAGGTCAAATTTAAACGGTATTTTATATATGTTTTAAAAAATAATTAAACCACTTTCAACAGTATTTATATTTTTTACTATATATAAACGAAGTAAAAAGTGAATTAAGAAATAAAAAAAAATTGATACATATTCCCTATTGAAAAAATAATTATGTTTTTACCACTAATTTTGTGAAAATATTATGTAAGAAACATTCACACGACACAAAAAGTACACCTTCACTAGTCGAAAGTCGAGTGGTGTTTAGATTTATATAACTTCAGAAGTTATATAATATATAATTGCACAAAATTAGTGGTGAAAACATATTAAATTTTTCAATTTAGTGTATATATTTTAATACCAATTCAATTACAGAGGCATTTTAAATTAAAAATTTATTAAGCGAAAAATATGACCAATAAGAAATCAACATCAAAAGCTCTCAAAGTGAAGAAGGCGCGTTAAAATAAATCTATATAAGGAATTGAACAAGTTTTCCTTATTTTGTTTTAAAAAAACGAACATTTTTATTTACAAAAATATAAAAATTCCCAGACACTTTACCCAGATACTTTATGATCTTGACATTATAGCTATACCATTATATTCTCATTTAGTTTGTAAAGCCTTAATACTTAAATCAAAAAGTCCAAAATATGCTAGTGAAATTTAAATTTGGGAAACGCATCACGCATCACCATTGGTGGAATGGAAATATTCTCTCTGACGTGCACGTTAAGACATTTATCGGCGTAGATATTCATGTTCTGTTTTGCTGTGAAATATTTCTTTAGTGTTTTCCATTACCTAGTGCAATTTTGGTATACATATAGTGACATTATAAATTATGAAGAACAATGACTGAAATTGGTTTAAATTAATTTAAATTAAATATATTGGTTAAAAAAAATGTGTATTCGCGATTTCCACACATCACATAACCTTAAAAATATCTTGCCGAAAATTTGTCCCTTCTGACAGGTTGATAGCTCTGAACTTCAACGGTGCCAACCTTGAAATATTAAATTAATAAAGCACCCGGCGAGCAATTAAAGAACCCATACGAGTGCTTTAATGACTCCATTATTGTCTGTTTTAAATCTTAATAAAATCGGATTAAAAGATTATGGAATGATTTATAAAAACATATTATGTGAAAACGTATTTATCAAAAAAGTTATACAAATTTTCTAGAACTTCGTTTATAAAACAAGTTATATTGTCAAGTTACACCAAACCGACTGAAATGTAAAATTGAAAAATTAATATATATATATATATATATATATATATATATATATATATATATATATATATATATATATATATATATATATATATATATATATATATATATATATATATATATATATATATATATATATATATATATATATATATATATATATATATATATATATATATATATGATCCTTGATCCTTGAGAAGGAAGAGTACTTCAATTTATACTTCACAGCTCATGCACAAAAGCCTTTCTTCAGAAAAGAAACTCTTTGTTAAAGACCATGTGAGTTAACGAATAAATAAATTTTTGTAGTTGTCTTGATAAAGGGAATAAACATTCCCGAAAGCTTGAGTAAATAACAAATAAACCAAAAGTTTTGACTGCATCCTCATCAAACTTATATACATATTTTCACTTGTGAAAATATACAACGTTTATATTAAATAGCCAGTCATTAAAAACTATTTTCAAGCATATATACATACATATATATATATATATATATATATATATATATATATATATATATATATATATATATATATACTTACTTACTTATGTATATTTATTACCTCTACAGGTTTATAAATGGATTCCAAAATTTTATACATAAAACAATACATATATATAAATAAAAAAGAAACAAAAAGAAACGTATGCTAATAAAACTAAATAAATCACTAAAAACCTAAACTTGCTATTCCAATTCAGCTCTTGAGATCCTTTTCTGTAGTTCCCCCATGGATCTGTTCTGGGACCGATATTGTTTCTTATAGTGATGAATTCCGTTGTTGGGTGGATTGTCGGCTTCCCTCTCCACATATTGCTCTTCTTCTCTCCTCAACTTTCTTCATCCAATCTATCCCTCTTCCATCCTCGTTTAAAACCTCTTCTCTACCCTCGTCCCTTTCTCTCATTTCTGAACATTCGTTCAGCCAGTGTTCTATTGTCTCCTTGTTTTCTCCACACATCCTGCATACTCTATTCCTATCCTCCATCCAAAATTTATTATCTCTCTCTTCATTTCCACATCTGAATCTTGCTATTGTCACTCTCTCTTTTCTACTTTCTCTTCCTAGGTACTTTGGCAGTTCTTCCGTTATTATTTTTTCATATTTCCCATTGTACCTAGACTCCCTAATTCTTGCTCTCCTTTCTTGCCTTTGCACATCTCTATCTCTCTGGACCAATTCCTCTGTCATTACTCTACCTCTCTCTCGCATTCTTTCTATCTCCGCTCCTGCATACCCGTTTCTTTCTAGATATGCTTCCCTCTCTTTCCACACCCCCTTTCCTATTACTTTTCTTTTTTCTTTGAGGCACTCTTGCAGAATTCTGCACTCTCCTCTCTCTATCACCCTCTCCTCAAAACTTATTGCTCTCTTTCCTGCTTCTATTCTTATTCCATCTCTCTTTATATATATATATATATATATATATATATATATATATATATATATATATATATAGATATATATATATATATATATATATATATATATATATATATATATATATATATATATATATATATATATTTCATAACATAACATTTTCAAGGACACAGTTGAAGAGAAGTGGGGAAAGTCCTTGTCTCACTCCAGTTTTTATTTCGAAGGTTTCTGAGATCTCGCCTCTAAATTTAACCTTGGAATGGGTGTTGGTCAGGGTTTCTAGGATGAGTCTGGGAGTTTTGTTGTCTAGCCCTAGTTCCTGTAGAATTTTGTTTAGAAAGCGTTTCTCTATCAATGGAATCATAGGCCTTCCTAAAATCAACAAAGGTGACGACAACCTTGCGGTTTTTCATCTTGGAGTAGGCAAGTACAGTTTATAATTGAGGATCTGTTCAGCACATGATCGGGTGTTCCTGAAGCCTCTCTGGTATTCTCCCAGTTGACTATCCAGTTGATTTTCTGCCCTTGTTCGCAACGCTTTGGAGAGAATCTTGTATGTTACCGGGACGAGAGAAATTCCACGGTAGTTGTTTAGATCGGTAAAATCTCCCTTTTTTGAAGCGAGTGGATTAGATCAAATTTCCAATCGGGTGGTAGTTTCTCTGTTTTCCAGATTTCCTGGATGATCTCAGTTAGCTTGCGCATGGTATTGTTTCCAGCACCTTTCCTTTTTTCACCAATTTATTGTTCCGTGGGAAATTTCCTGCCAAGCTTAGACTATGAACGATAAGAAATGTAAGAGGTTAAAATGATCTTTTTATTACGCATGCGGGATTAGTATCTTAGCGCCCATTTTAGTGCGACAAATGGCTGTTTTTTGGCTGTATTACAACATAACTTGGGTAACGCTTACATAAAAAAAACCACAATCAAAACCTCAATATTAAAAAAGGTGAAAGTTAAATTAGTGAAAAACTTTTTTTTTCATTACTAGTACATATTGATCGTTTGTTTTTATGTGAAATGGTGATGAAAATGGAATAGTTGTTGTGGGTGGAATAGTTGTTTTAGGGTGGAATAGTAGAAGAGGGTGAAATAGTTGATGAGGATGGAATGATGTGGAGAATTTAGAGGTATACGCCACTGGTGACGATGAAGGAACCGTTTGGTGTTATTATCTGGCAATTGTTCTGCCGCCTGGCGGTATGCAACCCAGTATGGAAAATTTTAAGGTGCACGCCACTGGCGTTTTCATCGTTACCGTTGGTACGTTACTATAGTTATTTGTAAATATACTGCCAGACTGTGCCAATGAAAGCGCTTTAGAAGCGTTGCTTAGCAATAGAGTTCATGACAAAATATGTAATTCAAAACCCGCTATGTTTTTAAATTTCACATAATACTATGCAAATGAATGGAGGCGGTAGAGTCTTTTAATATTTCGATAAAAAATGTATTGTGCTACATTGCCTTGACCTTTTTAATCTTGTTTTATCTGATCAAGACCTCATACTACGCGCGGCGCTGCCGCGCGTGGTATGTTATCTTGATTTATCTGATCAAGATCACATACTACGCGCGGCGCTGCCGCGCGTGGTATGTGGTCTTGATTTATCTTCCCGCTTCGCGGCGGACAACCTACTCTAACCAAGGTTAAACCAACGGTCCTTGCCACTTTGTCCTACATTGGACCGAGAGTTCGCGCTGCCGCGCGTATGTTGTCGTGATTTATCTTCCCGCTTCGCGGCGGAAAACCTAATTTAACCAAGGTAAAACCAACGGTCCTTGCCACTTTGTCCTACATTTGACCGAGAGTTCGCGCTGCCGAGCGTATGTTGTCTTGATTTATCTTCCCGCTTTGCGGCGGACAACCTAATCTAGCCAAGGTAAAACCAACGGTCCTTGCTACTTTGTCCTACATTGGACCGAGAGTTCGCGCTGCCGCGCGTATGTTTTGATTTATCTTCCCGCTTCGCGGCGGACAACCTAATCTAACCAAGGTAAAACCAACGGTCCTTTCCACTTTGTCCTACATTGGACCGAGAGCTCGCGATGCCGCGCGTATGTTGTCTTGGTTTATCTTCCCGCTTCGCAGCGGACAACCTAATCTAACCAAGGTAAAACCAACGGTCCTTGCCACTTTGTGCTATATTGGATCGAGAGTTCGCGCTGATGCGCGTATGTTGTCTTGATTTATCTTCCCGCTTCGCGGCGGACAACCTAATCTAACCAAGGTAAAACCAACGGTCCTTTCCACTTTGTCCTACATTGGACCGAGAGTTCGCGCTGCCGCGCGTATGTTGTCTTGATTTATCTTCCCGCTTCGCGGCGGACAACCTAATCTAACCAAGGTAAAACCAACGGTCCGTTCCACTTTGTCCTACATTGGACCGAGAGTTCGCTCTGCCGCGCGTATGTTGTCTTGACTTATCTTCCCGCTTCGCGGCGGACAACCAAATCTAACCAAGGTAAAACCAACGGTCCTTGCCACTTTGTGCTATATTGGATCGAGAGTTCGCGCTGATGCGCGTATGTTGTCTTGATTTATCTTCCCGCTTCGCGGCGGACAACCTAATCTAACCAAGGTAAAACCAACGGTCCTTTCCACTTTGTCCTACATTGGACCGAGAGTTCGCGCTGCCGCGCGTATGTTGTCTTGATTTATCTTCCCGCTTCGCGGCGGACAACCTAATCTAACCAAGGTAAAACCAACGGTCCGTTCCACTTTGTCCTACATTGAACCGAGAGTTCGCGCTGCCGCGCGTATGTTGTCTTGATTCATCTTCCCGCTTCGCGGCGGGCAACCTAAACCAACCAAGGGAAAAACCAACGGTCCTTGCCACTTTGTCCTACATTGGACCGAGAGTTCGCTCTGCCGCGCGTATGTTGTCTTGACTTATCTTCCCGCTTCGCGGCGGACAGCCTAATCTAACCAAGGTAAAACCAACGGTCCTTGCCACTTTGTGCTATATTGGATCGAGGGTTCGCGCTGATGCGCGTATGTTGTCTTGATTTATCTTCCCGCTTCGCGGCGGACAACCTAATCTAACCAAGGTAAAACCAACGGTCCTTGCCACTTTGTCCTACATTGGACCGAGAGTTCGCGCTGCCGCGCGTATGTAGTCTTGATTTATCTTCCCGCTTCGCGGCGGACAACCTAATCTAACCAAGGTAAAACTAACGGTCCTTGCCACTTTCTCCTTTATTGGACCGAGAGTTCGCGCTGCCGCGCGTATGTTGTCTTGATTTATCTTCCCGCTTCGCGGCGGACAACCTAATCTAACCAAGGTAAAACCAATGATAAAACCAAATATTATCTTAAAATATAAAATTCAAAGAAAGACAAAATATAAAATAGTGCTAAATGCATGCAACTTCGGAGCCTTTCAAAAAAATATATTTTTGTAAATTTATTAGAAAAAATTACGTGTTCAGGCTATCCGCCACGAAGATACCAAACCGTCAATTTCAGTAGAAGAATGTATAATCTATACAGATCTGAAAAAATTTCAATATATCTCTCGCAGTTTTCAATTTATAGCTATTTGAATTTATTAATTTCTGTTATGATCGAGTTTGAGGGGCGGCGGCCGCCGCCATATAAAGTATTTTACAAAACTAACTGAAAGATATCATAGATTGGCTTATTCTCTACAAATTTGTGAAATTTTATTGTTCCACGTTGTGTGAAACATACTAAAATCATTTTTTAAACAAATCCAGACATGTCAATCACGAATTCCGAACTTCATCAAATTCGAACGCGAAAATTTCAAAATATTCAAAAATTGCGAAAAAATATATTAATACTTGAAGGATTTCAATGAAACTTATACTGCATGTGGGTATCCACCAGAGGTATGAGTTGACAAAATTTAAAAGCTCCCACTCCAATGGGGACGTCGTGAAGAATGATTTTCTCGTCAACAATTTTATGGAAATATCTCGTTAATGCCGCAAGGTGGAAAATTATAACCGGGATATCCGTATGTAAGACGCCGGTGTCTACGAAAAGTATTCTTTGAAAATTTTGTAAAAACCTTCGGTTTGGAAGCGAAAGTAAAAAATATAAAACTGAAAATTTTTTAGAAGAGGGGTACCCGGTACCCCTTCTCAGAATTTCGTTTCTCAATTTACACGGGTTTAAATGGGCTCTTCCGCCAAAACGGTTCGCATTAGAAAAATGAAAATGACACAACTTTCAGATGAAAATCTGCTCTATAAAATAGCGCTAACTGCAGGTTTCTTAGACTCCTGAAAATTGGACAAAAAAATATATATTTGCAAGTATTTCTTTATTAAAAAAAAATCCTGTGTCAAGGCTATCGAACACAAATATGTCAATTTCAATAGAAACATGTACTCTATATATATGTAATCTATATAAAACTGAAAGATTTTTGAATAGAAACTGACCGTTTGTTCTGCTTTCCACTTTGAGGGACCGCTGCTATATAGCATATTTTACAAAATTGACCCAGACAGTTCAAAGAATAATTATTTTTCTACAAATGTGTTGAATTTCATTGTTCCAAGTGATGTGAAACTTGTTAAAAAAAAATCAATGAATCTGACATAATCCTGTGTGAAGGCTATCGACCACAAACATACCAAAATGTTAATATCAACAGAAACATGTACAATCTATATAAAACTCAGATTTTACAGAAATTCTGTGTCAAGGCTATCGACCACGACGATACCAGAACGCCAATTTCAATAAAAAAATGTATAATCTATATAGATCTGAAAGAAATTTCATTATATCTCTTGCAGTTTTCATTTTATAGTTATTTGAATTTATTAATTTCTGTTATGTTCGAGTTTGGTGGGCCAGACAAAATATTTTTGCAAAACTAACTGAGGGATATCATAGACTGCCTAATTCTCTACAAATGTGTGATATTTTAGTGTTCCACGTTGTGTGAAACTTATATATATATATATATATATATATATATATATATATATATATATATATATATATATATATATATATAATAATTTTTTAAATGAATCCAGACGTCATAAAGAATTCCAACATGTTATGGCAGCCACAGCCAGATCAGATATTTTTCGAAAATGATGTGTTAGGTATTGAGGTGTTAGACAGATCGACTTTTTCTTCAGAAGCGTGTACAATTTTATTGTTACACATGCTGTAGAATCTATTAAAACATTTTTTTAATGAAACCAGCCATCAATTTAAATGAGAAACGTGGTCAAAGATTTAGATTTTTCACCCAGGATAAATAAAATACTTGTTAATTTATTTGTTACAAAAAAAAAGTTTATTACCAAATTAAATACATTTAAAACTCGGAATAGAAAAACAGTTGAAATAACAACAAATACTTCGGCACATAATTCCACTAATATCACATGTTCCAAAATGATTTCCACTGATTTCAAGAACAAACTTTTCTGGGCGAAACTTGCACGGGGGTCCTCTTCTCGGTCAGAACTGTTCGAAAAGTCTGAGTTTTGTCCGAAAACAATTTTTTCAGCGGTCGCAGTATATTTAAACTGACTGAAGTTTGGGTTGACGTTTGTGTTTGCGTCCCGCCAGTAGCGCCGATGTGTTTTCTTGGTGAATTCTTGGTTCAGAAAATGCGGAAAAAAATTGAAAATTCGAATCATCTTGCGACGGGACTTGCAGGTGAAAGCGCGGAAATGTGTTACCACCGATTGGTGTTCTTTGTTGCAGCGTAAATGTGGTAATAAGAAAATTCCGATTTTGACGTACCCGAAATTTGAGGAATTTTTGAAAATTTGCCCACGCCGAACCGCAGTCGGTGAAGAAGCAAAATTTACAACCCTTTCAGAAAAGAGTTGAAATTTGTGAATTGCCGCGGTATAAGTTGCTTAAGTTAAAAGACGGATGAAATATGACGTGCGAAAAATGGGCGACAATTCCCAGGGCTCTGGGGGGCACACAGTGCAAGTGAAACGTGGAAACTGAGTTTGAGAATGTCGGCAATTTCCGGCGCAAGGACACCGTTCAAAAATTTCTGAAAAAATCGCAAGCGCCTCTTAGCTAGGACTCAAAATGCGAATTTCGTTTTTTTGCAATAACTTTGCCAGTTGCGAACTTTTTGCAACTTTTAATAGCCTATGGCACGGTACAGTCTGTTCTCGATCTGCCACTGTAGGGCAGGAAGTTGTGTCATTTGTACTTTTGTAGACCTCGATTGCGGATTGATATCCTACCGGTTTGCTACTATCGGCCTTCGACCTCTCGACCTCGTGGTTTCTGCGAATCGGCAAATCGGCACATCGTACGCAAGATACCGTCAACCTCCATCGAACGGTTTAGAAGAAATTGCAAAATTCCACCCACTTCCGGTTCGGCAGTCGTTCACGTCCGGTTTTGCAAAAAAATGTACCGCACGGCAATTTTTGCATAAAATCGCACGGTCTCTTCGAAGACCCAGAGAGTTAGACCCAGAACTTACCAAACCGGGCCCTCAAACTGGAAGGCGTTCTGTTCAGCGGTCGGCTCGCAATAGAACGTCAAAGAAGATCGTTTTTTGCGATATTTTTTTTTCGTTTTTTCGCACTTTTCTCCAAATTTTCAGCAAAGACTCGAAAATTTGAGATGACAGTTTTGTGCGGAAAAAAATCGGCGCTTTAGATAGCACCATTCGCGTCGCGATCGGTCCAAATTAGGCCGCTTAGCGGCCGAGAAACGGGAATTTCGTTTTCGCTCCGCACCCCCGCCGCCTTCGGCGGCACCACAATTTGTCAAAGATTAGTCAATTGTCTGGAGTTCTCTAGACATTTTACCACTGTCTCCCGGCAAAATTTCTTTGGAAAATCACTCAAAACGTCCGTTTTCATTCTACAAACCCGATTTGACGCATTTATCCCGCCCCCTCCCGGAAAGGCGTACCAAACTATTTTAGTATATGTAACAAATTAAAAATATAAATTTAAGAAAACGTTTTAAAATGCGTGTAAACTATATGGTTATACCGGAGACTGATGAAAGTTCTTATGACAAATCCAAATTCTGCTCTGGTGCATATTGACAACTTACTGCCCTAGTTGCACAATATACAATTTTAGAACTCTATCAGGGAACTCTGGAATAATGCTTTATTGTAAAGTTGTAATACTTCAACTCCAATTATAATTTAATTTTTCTTCCGAGATAATTATTTGAAATGACGCAATATTTGCACAAAAAATGTATGTCGCATACTAAAGGGAAGTCGTGCCCAAACAGGTCTATTGGACATATTCCAACGCAAACGTTTACCGAGGTAATTTTCGAGCTTAACCTAATTTAAAATTCTTCCATAAACAAATCTAATACAAAGATTCACAGATTTTACATCAGCTTTAAATATTATATAAAAATATTACCTGTGTTTTAACTCGATCGACATTAAAGTTTTATTTAAATAATTTTCTGTATACAGGGTACACACAGTCTTGTGATTTTATTTTCAAAGGGTGATTTAACATCTTAAAATAAGGTTATTAACCTTAAAATGTCTTAACAAAAGTTATATAATAAGATAGTAACAACTATAATAATATAGTGATTTAAAATAAATTCTTCCGTATAAATCCTAATATGAAAAATAAAAATGGTCCATCAATATATCAACGTATTCACTGTTGGTGCAGTGAATACGTTGATATATTGTTACTTTATAGGGAAGAACTGAAACTCTTGTTAATTTATGGGGACTCTCACTCTGGAAGTCACCTTGTCGTGGTGTGAGGGCTTAGTTTCGCAACAAACCGTTAGACGTTACCGACCAGAGTAAAACACCGGTCGGAGCGGTCAGCGGAGAGCGAACAACCAAGAACTTCCAAACCCTTAATCCAAGGTGCCATGCGACCCGTGCCGGAAGGACTGGTTGGTGGCCAAGGGCAACCGGCCATCGCTAACGGAGCCCCTCTGATACCTGGCGACCTCAGAGGGTATCAAGCCTTACTATGTCAAGCGGGGCTCTGACGTGGCGGACCTTTAGTTCCCTTGCCACTCGTGGGATTTATATGAATTCCAAAAGTAAAAATAATCCATGTGTGCGGGACCTAACCGACACAGACAGCAAGGAAGTCAGCCCGGATTCCCGGGAAGACGACCTTGACCTCACACTCGTAGACATGAGCAGTCCAGCCATGTCTAAAGAGGTAGATGTTCTTGTAGGGACAGAGGAGGACTTGCCGCCTCCTGTCACAAAACAAGAATGACCAGCAGGCGCACCAAAATAGCCCAAGTGAACATCCATCATGCCAAAACAGCTTCCGCTGTGATGGCTAGGATGTTCACCCAGCAGCACCTAGGGCTAGCGCTGCTTCAAGAACCCTGGACCTACGGAGGTAAGATCAGAGGCCTTAGCAACAGGGAATGTAAGTTGGTATGGGACAGCCGTGAGGTCTCCCCTAGAACTTGCATTAGTAAGAAAGGGCATAAATTACTTATGTCTTTAAGAATTTTGAACGCAGGATTTAGTTCCGATTCAGGCCCTCATCAAGACCGAGGGTCTCCTCCGCGAAGTAGTGATCGCATCAGCATACTTCCCTGGCTATGGTAACAGCATACCACCCATTGAAGTACAAAAGCTGGTGGAACACTGTATTAGGAGAAGGCTGCCACTCATCCTGGGATGTGACGCGAACGCACACAATGAGATGTGGGGCAGCACGGACACTAATAAGAGGGGTGAGTACCTTTTAGAATACCTCATTAAAGAGAACTTAATTGTGTACAACGTTGGGAACACACCAACATTTGTCACTAAAGTCAGAAATGAGGTACTGGATATTACGGTAGGTAGCGCTAACGTAAGTAAACTAATTAAAAAGTGGAGGCTTTCAAGTGAGCCCTCAATGTCAGATCATAGGATCATAGAGTTTGAGCTGGAAGGAGCGAGTGAGAAAAACACCCCCATTCGAAACTCCAGACAAACTGTGTGGCCTATGTTTAGTTCCCAACTAAAAGAAAATCTAGAGCAGGTGACAGTGCCGGGTAGTATCAAACACTACACCGGGCTGGAGCATGCTGTAGGGGAAATAAATGTAGCAATCACCACGGCATTTGAATCCAGCTGCCCGGTAAAAACCGTGAAGGAGCATAAGGACGAAAAATAGTGGAACAAAAATTTATCTACATTAAGAGCAAAGGTACGTAGGCTTTTCAACAAAGCCAAGCAATACGGAAATTGGCTAGAATACTCCGAGGTGCTTACCACCTACAACAAAGAGATCAGAAGGGCAAAAAGGGAAAACTTTAGGACCTTCTGTATAAACATGGAATCCACGCCGGTAGCAGCTAGACTGCACAAAGCACTAGCGAAGGATAGAGTGGAAATGACAACCACTCTCAAGAAACCGAATGGGACCTTCACGGAGGATGAAGAGCAAAGAGCTCTCCTCCTACCAGAAACCCATTTTCCGGGATGTAGAGGATTCAGGGAGACCGAGGGCTTGATGCAACCACGGAAACCAAGTCGGGCCGACTGGAAGAGGGCAGCGTCCATCTGTACGGAAAAACGAATCAGATGGGCTATCGGCACTTTCCAGCCTTTTAAGACCCCAGTTGTGGACGGACTAGTTCCTGCCTTCCTACAAAAGGGAGCGAGAGAACTAATGCCGTATCTTCTCAATATCTTTAGAAGTAGCTTAGCGCTCGGATATATACCGGAGCTATGGAGAAAGGCTAAGGTGGTATTTATACCGAAGGTGGGGAAGAAAGACAACACTCAACCGAAGTCATTTAGACCCATTAGTCTAACATCTTTTATGTTAAAGACAATGGAGAAGGTGTTTGATTATTACCTTAGGACTATAGTGCTGGTAGGTACACCACTACACAGGAGTTAGCATGCTTACAGAGAAGGGAAATCCACAGAAACCGCCCTGTATAAGCTGACAAACGAAATAGAAGCAGCACTAGAGACAAAGGAAGTAGCGATATGTGCCTTCTTGGATATAGAGGGAGCTTTTGACAACACCTCACACGAGGCTGTCAGTGCGGACCTCGAAAGAAGGAATATCTACAGCACTATCTCAAAGTGGATGGGAGAAATGCTGAGAACTAGAACGGCGGAGACACAAGTGGGAAAAGACACCATTAAGATCTCCACAACTCGAGGGTGCCCACAGGGAGGTGTACTATCACCGCTAATGTGGAGCCTGGTAGTTGATGAACTACCGGTTAGGCTAAACGACCTAAACATCAAATGTCAAGGTTACGCCAATGACATAGTCATAATAGCTAGAGGGAAATTTGAGGGAACGCTCTGTGAAATTGTTCAGAGAGGCCTTAACGTAACTAGTAGATGGAGTCAAACAGTGGGACTGAAACTCAACCCGAGCAAAACCACGGTGATACCATTTACTAGAAGGAGAAAACTAAACTGCAACTACATCCTATACTCATAGATGGGAAGGCAGTAGAATACCAACAGGAGATAAGGTATCTGGGTATCATACTAGATAGCAAACTCTTATGGAATAGACACGCAGAGGCAGCGGTAGGTAAAGCCAAACGCGCCCTAATGGTGTGCAGAAATCTGGCAGGAAAAACGTGGGATTGTAACCCCACTATCCTGCGATGGATGTACATCATGATAGTGAGACCTGCAATCACTAATGGGGCAGTTGCGTGGGGAAGTAGAATCAAGCTGGCCTCTATGCGGAAACAGCTTGAGAAGATTCAAAGACTGCCGTGTGTCTGCATCACGGGGGCGATGGGGTCGTGTCCGACAGCAGCATTGAAGCTGCTGCTGGATCTGACTCCGCTGCACCTTGTAATGGAAAGGGCCGCCAGATCGGCGTTCATAAGGTTCAGCAAGGAAGGAATGGGCAGAGGTAAAATAATCGGGAGCAGAGACCGAAACAGCCTCGCTGCCAAGATCTCCTGGCTGGAAGTACCAATAGACGAAATGGTATGCAAATACCACTTCGAGAAAAAATAACACAGCAATGTGCAGTAGTAAAGCCGATTGGAGCGACGAATCCTCAGCATACCACATAGAGCAAAATGCCATCAAGTGGTATACAGATGGTTCGAAGACAAAGGAAGGCACTGGTGCAGGAGTGTTTGGACCTCGTACCAGGTACTTCGAATCCATGGGAACATCCCCAAGTATCATCCAAGCAGAGGTACACGCAATCGAAAGAGTTTAACCTCGAAACTCGAAAAGAGTTTAACCTTTTGCAGCATTAGTGTCAACACCATCCACAAAAGTTTAGATAAAGAAACAAGAGGAAAATGGATGAAAACCTTGAAAGAACTTCCAGGGCTAAGGCAATCCAAAGTGATGCTGGGATCTTTTAACCAGAAGAGAACAAAAGCTTGCCTGAAACTAAGCAGGAACAAGCTTAGAATTCTGACAGGAGTCCTGACGGGACACTGCAGACTTAGGAAACATCTTAAGGCCCTAGGCCTAGAGGAGGATGACGGATGCAGATTCTGTGGCTTAGCAGAGGAAACCCCCATACATATGTTGAAAGACTGCGGAGCATTACTCCGCAAGATACAGATGTACCTTGGGGCTCACTGCTTGAACACAGAGGAGCTGCAGGTCTTGAATCCCACCCAGATCCTGAAATTCCTAAAGGAATCAGGATTAGAGGAGGCGCTCTAAATGGGTAAGTACACCAACACTTGGAGGAGGAGGATGGGGTACAATAGATCTATAAAGGTCGCAGTACAAGTCGTCACCACCATATCTACAATCTACAATCTAATTTATGGGGAAGAATTGTGCTGCTACAAATCGATTGTGCGATGTGATGAGCGGTGTGTTTATAGGCCAACACCTAACCAACAAAAATTAATAGCTCTCATTGCTCTCAATACGTGCAAGAAAAGCTGGTGTACTGCGAACATGTCATGGTCGGGATGGTGAACCTGGCCGATACCAACGAATTTTAGATGCCAAAGCAGAAATCTTGCTGGATCTATTTCTATATTATTTTTTTGATTGATTTTTTTTTTATTCAACAACCCAATTGTGTAAAATTGTTAACACATATTTTTGCAGTAATACATTTTAATAAAATCATAGAATAAGTTTTCTAGACAAACAATCAAAACATGTTCATTATCAAACCAAGGCTAACATCTTTATTATAAACTTGTATTTAAAATTCACCTGTGAATTAAACCACATTTCCATTGTAATATAAGGGTCTATATCAATAATAACCGTCTAACATTTGTGTCCTAATTCTGACCGCGATCACCAGACGTCACGTCGTTCTTAAAACGGCTAAATCAATCTAATGAATAGCCATCGAAAGGAAATTTAATAAGATACCTAATGATATATTTTTGTGTTCGATTCCATAGTTTCCCGAAGCTATTTATATTAGACTGGTTACCAATATGAATAGTACAAAGAACGTTAATGTAATGCATTATAAACACTGAAGGCACAAAATATTTACATTATAAAAAACACTGAAATTGGACGATATTTTAGTAACAAATCGTGCTTAACTTTTATTGTAAATTTTATTTTACAGTATTTTCAAAATAATTTCAGTACAAATAATCACTTACAGATAACTTGAAAAACTAACAAGAAATATCGATAAATAGTGATAAATAGTTTCCTCGCAGAAAAGGACCTCGTAGTTGGTATCCATTTGTATATCAGGTATACAATAAATATATTTCTTCTTATTTCTCTTTTTAAAAATATTCCTAATAAATAATTTGTAAAGAGACTAAATCTATTATAGTATTATGTGTATTTCACCGTGAAATTTTCTTCAAACTGACGTTGGAACCAACGTCAACTTTGTTTGTATAAAAGTGAGTTAAAACTTTGTTCGCGTAAAATTGAGTCAAAACTTTATTTTAGTAAAACCAGTAGCGGATCCAGGAGGGAGAATTTATATATAATATAAGTACTGTGAAAACTTGTGAGTGAGAAAAGTAAGGAATTTTTAATTTGTGTATTAGCAATACTACTAATAAATTAATTGCAATAAAATATTGTCGGCGAAACAAGAAAACTAAAATAAAAAGTAAAAAATCTAAAAATGAGATCGTTATAACATCCATTGCCCTGATTCTGATCTCACCAATGCTAAATCCTCGTAACCCTATACAAATTCTGCAATAGATTAGGAAATAACACAGGATTAGGAAAAAATACAGGACAACAGGATTAGGAAAGAAAAAATCGAACAAAAACTCCATCATGAAAAATGTTGACTACGATAACCTCGTAACTCCTTCAGCCTCTACACTGTGACAGTTTGCATGACGTGATTCTTCCATATCTGGTAATAAAACCCTTGTCGAAGATCAGTCTAACAGTTATTCAGCAGCACTAAATGGTTCGGAAAATATTTTAGGGCCAACAGACCCAGATTAGATCTTTCGAGTATGCCAAATATGATTAATGAAATCTCTTTCCTTAATTCTCTCCTTAAAACTAAATCGAGCGATGTACATATATCTCAACACCACAACCTCAATTCCTTCAATATTTTTTTGATAATATTACCAACAAAAGTGAGACACTATACCTATATCCCACTATCCTAATAGAGCTTGACAACGTAATAAAAGATCTAAGAAACACTAGAAATGCGGGCTTCGATGAGAAACCGAGGTCGTTATTAAAACTAGTAACGGCCGAAATTATTGATCTGCTGATACAAATAATTAATAATTAATTCCAGGAAGGAATTTTCCCCAAGCCACTGAAGTTTTCTAAAATGATACCAGCATTTAAACAAGAGGGAAGCGATCAACTCATAAATTACAGACCCATCAGTGTTCAATCTCCTTATTCAATCATAATAGAAAAAATAATTTATAAAAGATTTATGACTTTTACAAAGAAATAAAATGTCATAAATAGTCACCAACACGGATTCTTAAAAGGACGGAGCACGGATACTGCATGGTTTTAATTCCTTATAGGGGCTATACAACAAATCGAAGGATACAATTTTCAATGTGGGATGCTTATGATTTATCGAAAGCTTACGATACTGTGAACCATACTATTTTGGAATAAAAAACAAATTTATTTATCTAAAATAAATTAGAAAAAATATGGAATTCGAGGGATAGCCTCGAAATGGATCTACTCTTACCTATCTAATAGGCAACAAGTAGTTGAAGTATACACAACAGAAGGCAAGTATACACAACAGTGAAGTATACACAACTAGATCGTGCCCTATCACAACTAATATGGTCGCACCGCAATGCAACATCCTTGGACCCCTTCTGTTCACCTTGTATATCAATGATCTTCTAGAGGTACCCCTAAGCAATATCAAGGAAATGGTCATATATTCTGAGGACAGAAGTGTGATGTTAGTTAATAGAGCGTTAGAGCGACATTATTTCCAACATCAAAATGACCATGAGCACTCTACGTGGTCAAATAGAAATAGGCTACTTCTAAAGAAAGACAAGACTAATACAATGTTGTTCAAAATAAAAAGAGATACCAAAAGTTACCTTTCCGAAATTGCTTCAGAAAATTGCACTATAAAAATACAATAGGGTGGCTAAACTCCTAGGATTACACAACGACGAAACTTTCGACTGGCCAACTCACATTTTAAACCTGATTTGATTTGATTTTTGATAAGGAAGGAAATCAAACAGAATTGCCGAACATCGCAGAAGAAAATGGTTTAATACTTTTAGTAGGCATTGTCCCAACTCCAGAAATAATTGAAAATAATTCTCAATTAGATCAAAAATCTTCAGCAGTAACTGCTACAGATGATATCGTGATATCTCAACAAGTTGAGGATGAACCAGTAGGGAAAGCTGATAAGATACAAAGAAAAACTTGCTAGGATCATGTCCTATCGTCACCAGTTAATTCCAGTTTTGAATGTAACCCTTCATAGAACATTAATCTCACAATATTATCGGGGAAGGAAGCGTGTTTATATACAAATATTGTATGATTTCAAGCAGTCACAGAGAGCAAGAGATAGGAAAGAGGCCGAAACATCAAGGCGTACGGTTTCAATGAAATATCATTTAAAAGTTGGCAGAGACCGCGTAAGGGTCTCCAAGGAATTAGCTAAAGAGTAATAGAACATCGGGAGCAGATGTTCTTAACTGCAGGGATGAAAACCAGTACGCCAATACAACCGATGACTCGGTACCTACCGCGGAAAATGTGAAAAAGAAATAGGAAGTTTCAAAGATTTTTCTGACCAGATTTTTTTTTATTTGCACTTAAAAAGGATACCTACGATATTTGTGCAGGATTTGAAACATACAATATTTAAGAATTCACTAACAATTCTCACATTGAGAGGAAGGAGTGAAATGCAACAAGATAAACATTGTCTATCAAGACTTTTACAATGGACATTCAAGCGGTACTTAGCTCCTAAGACAAATGTGTCCGCAATGTATTACAAAACAAAATTGTCAGTACATAACATGACATTCTGCGATCTCCAAAACAAAGATGATTTTTCTGACCAGATTTTTTTTTATTTGCACTTAAAAAGGATACCTACGATATTTGTGCAGGATTTGAAACATACAATATTGAAGAATTCACTAACAATTCTCACATTGAGAGGAAGGAGGATACTAGTTTTTACCAACTTACCAAATTACTCTGTACAGTGGTGGATGTAATTACCAGAACAGAAATTCAACCCCAAATAAAAAGACTATCACACATTAAAAAATATATAATACTTTAAAGATGGGGACAACGTGCAACATCAATTATATATTTTTTAATTGTTTTCTTGTTTCAATACAATCGTATGAAACAGTTTATTTTATACGTTTATAAAATAGAAATTTATATTTAGATTCTATAAGTTGTAGGTATTATAAAAATTGTCCGTTAATAAAATTTCGTTTCTAAATATTTTTTTTTTATTTTCTTTAAAATCTATCTGCACTAATAAATATCCATGGAAAAGCACGTAAAACTAAAAATTTTAAAGTTGAAATTTTAGTTGAAGTGCGGCTCCTGTAAGCAAAACCTATAAATCCGGGCATTATCAATTCCTTAGTTCATCTTTTTACAAGAAACACGTTTTATGGTTGTTATTTCCATTCGATTATTAATAATAAACATATGAAAGACAAAAAGTTGTACCCTGTAAAAGTTAACCTACTGGAGTTTCAAGGTTTTCTTGTGTAGATGACGATATATAACTTGAATGTACAATTTACAATGATTTGAATTTTCATGCAAGTTATTATTGAACGAGTACCTTTTGAGCTATTTTTTTTTAAACTGTAAACAGAATACTATTCGGAATAACATGATCTTTAGTTTGTAGATAAAAGTTAATTTCTTCCCGCGAATTGCTTCTGGATCCGCTCCTGGTAAAATAATATTGTTTTAATAAGAATTAGTTTATAGGAAGTTTTAGTTCCTTAGACAAATTTACTTTTAATTAATGTTGCATTCATCCTCCAGTAATTAATTGCCCTAATTGCAAATATTGTCGATATTTCGTAAAATATTGTACGTTTGCTTTGAAATAATTGCTTTCTTTGAAATATATGTGTCTGTGTGTAATGTGGTAAACAAAATGAATTTAAAAAGAAATAAACGGAACAATTTAACTTTCAATGAGGTTATTTAAACTGAATCAATCTGGATCATCCGTAGAGTTTCTCCAATATTCACTATTACAACTGTGTGAAAACATAAATAGGCTTTTTTTGTAAGCATGGCTCCGGTAAGATTAAATTTATTCTTGACTCTATGGATCAATCAATACCACTTCGCCCTCACGAAAGGAACGCCAGTTATGAAATTACGAAAGCACTCAGAACATCAACATCAATCCACCACATATGTTAACAGATCTCACAAGGAAAATGCTTCTAATATCACCCAACAAACTGTTATTAATTTAATTTATGAAACAAAAAGTGAATTTTTATACATCAACCCAGAAATATTTCCTTCAAAATAAAATGCTGCAAAATAGACCTGGTCATTTTTAAAACTTTGTGAATTCATTATTCAGGTTAGGATTGAATTTTATGATAAATTATTACATCGTCGACATCGAAAAACGTAAACAATTTGCTCATGTAAAACATAATCGTGAGGAAACAAAGAGTTTGGGTCAAAAATACCAAAAACCTTGAAACAAACCAATTTGATTTGAATTTTTATTATTACTTACCTCCCGTCTAACTCCAATGCCTATCATGCCGACATCGGCGCTGACAAAAACTATTCTGTTACCAGCATCTTGTAGAATAAAAGCTCTGGAAAACTGCCTCAAATGGAGTCCATTACCTTTTTGCGTTCCCTTTGCATAGCCCATCTAAAATCAATAATAACAAGAACTCGGACAATATTTGTAAATAAAAAATTACTATAGAAAAATTTAATCTGCTCAAGCAATAAATGGTTTATTTCTTACTTTTTTTTATTAATATAAGAATGTCTGAATGTTTGTTTTAGAATCATTGTAATTAAATTTAATTCTACTTACAAATATGATTCCGGCTGGTGGACCAGTACAGTCTGCAATTCCAACGCCAATTTGATAATCAGCCTCAATTAAGGAGAAACAAAGTGCTGTTATCACACATAATAACCAGCTGACTACGTAATTATAATTCCTCATTATTACCATTTCAACGTGGCCTATAAAAAAACATGAAAATCGTTGTTAGTGTGTTGAATATAAATACTCAATATATTTTCTCCTATTTTATCTCATCAATATATTACATGCAAAAATAAATAAGGATGGAAATATATATATATATATATATATATATATATATATATATATATAAAACAATGGAAATATCATCAGCATAACTAATTTTACAAATTGAAAACAAAGTTTATATACCCTAATGGTTCCAGAAAAATTGTTTGAATGTAATTTGTTTGAAAGAAAAATGTTCGAATAGTAACTTGTTCGAATGGAAGTTTTTTCGAATGGAAATTATTAAGAAATAAGAAAAACGTAACATTTAATACATAATAGTATATTTTGTAACTATTCAGGAAAGTTTTAATTTTTTTTTTAATATGCTCGAGAGGAAAATTGACAATTCCGTCCGTGTTACAAGCAATATTTTTTATTACTCATGCGAGGGGATGTATCTTGCAATTTTGAGATCCAGAGGCCATCCAAAAAAAATGGGACCAAAAATGAAGAATTTGCTTTTTTAATTGTCTTCGGTGGTGTGGTTCGTCATAAGAACTCTCCTCAGACTCCGGTATCACCATAGAATTTACACTCGCTTCAAAACGTTTTCTTTAATTTTTATTACTATTTTGTTATGAAAAAAAATTATCACACTTCACGTCACCTTTTGCATATCGAGGTCTTGAAAGTGTTTGTTTTATTTCATTTGTTTGTTTTTTTTACCTAGCGATATTGAATATTTGCATGCGTTACCCAAGTTACGTGGAAATACAACTAAAATTAGCATTGCTCGTAATAAAAAACGTGCACCAGATAATACTTTTAACGCATGAGTAATAAAAAATACTACTATATAAATAGCATTTTTATAAATTCGTTTGACGGTTACGTCCTATCCTAATTTCTTGTTTTGTTTATTTTAACTTGTTTATGTAAGTATTAAATTTTACATTTTACTGTTTAACAATTGCAAAAGTAACATCCAAATGAATTGTCCAAAAAAAGTCCATTCGAACAAATTTTCAATGGAACAAATTTTGATTCGAATATTTTTTCTCGAACAAAATTCTTCCGAACAAATTACTCTCGAACAAATTCCTTTCGGACAATTTTCCGGATACCCTCTATTTCATCTAGGTTTTTTGAATTGCGTTCTTTTAAAATTAATATTTATTTTGGACTATGACCGGTTTTTACTTTTTGTAATGCTAGTGATAATTTATAATGATTACATTTTACCAAATATTTATTTTCTTTAAACCAGGTTCCAATATTACGTTGTGTTTGGCCGATAGATTTTATCACAATTATTCATTTTATATATGCCGGCTATTTGTAGCTTTTTATCTTGTCAACAAAAGTGGCTTCATACTTCATATGTAAATAATATACGCGTGATTAATTGTTATATAGATAATTGTTATATAATAAAATACAATATTACAATACTATTTGAAGTTACAAGTTACGAAACAATGAACTTTGCTAATTTAACTGACTGCAATTTTACACATTAAGTCACAAGATGACCAAGAATTCAAACATAATAATGATTGCATCACACCATCCTGTAATGATGTGCTTGTTCTGATCATTATCTTTCAACACGTACTGATGTTGCCTTTAGGAAAAAAATATTGGCGATCTTGGAAAGAGTGGGGAAAATCGTTTCTTTTCAGTAGTAAATACTCATCAAAATCAGCTTTCCAATGTTTTGAAGTTATTGCTGAATTCTTGTACAGATTATCAATTCATTTTTCGAATGAAAAACTACCGTTCGCATGACTAACTTTTCGGATTCTCTCTCAAAATTGATATTATTTACATACTGTTCATTTTTCATTTCGCTGCCCCATTCCGCCTTGTAAAATATCTCATTTTATATCGAGAGTCTAAAATTAAACAATAAACCCAAATTGATTTTCGATTCATTTCGAGACATTTTATCTCTTGATGTTTAAAAGACAATCAAAAGAGTTTCACGTTTCACCCACCATATTACGGTTTGGCTTATTATCTAATTCGTAAACTGCCGATTCAATTTTGGATGTAAGTAAATTAAAGGCTTTAAAATATTTTTGTAAAAAATCGAAAAAGTATGTATTTAATATCTCTCTAAAAATATACAAAAATATCTCTCATAAAAATGCAATTTAGTGCAGGGAAATATTGCGATAAGAAACCATAAATGTCTGTTTACATACAATTTATATTATGTTACTATGACTATATTTGAAATGTCAATGTAAATCGTCCCGGTCTCGTCTCGCTTTTACGAGAGGAGTCGAGACGAAAAAAATATCGTTCTCGTTTGAAGCCCTAAACAAAACAACTAAGCACTCTTTTTATTTTAAAAGGATTGTTGAAAATCGGGGTAAAATCAAACAAAGTGTATTAAATTATGTTAAATTTTGGAGTGAAAAGTGATTTGAATGTATTTTTTTCTGACATACGTGTAAAAAAAGATAAAGAAAACAATTGTTGTTTGGCCAATTGTGTCTAGCGATTCATCATCGATAACAAGTCGATTTAGTTGACTACACTTGATACACTTCCAATCAAAGCGGATCTGGCGTAACTAAGGTACTAACGCATTGAGTCTGAGCGCGTCAGTGTCGCCGCGCTTGAATGGAGCCTGATACATTTATATGGCTGCGTTAATGACGCCAGAGTCGCCTTGATTACAAGTCTACATTAAGTCAACTAAATGGACTTGTCGACTTCAGATAGAAATTACAAATGATTATTAAACTATGAGGACGACTTAAACTAAAGCTGCTGAACACTAACTGAACACTAACAATGGAGCTATTAAAAATATTTTTGCAAGTAGGTTATCTAGGGACAACCTACATATATGAGATACTACAAAGCTGCAACGGCCGTGAGTTTACGACTGCTGTTAAACAATACAATACAAATTAACAAGTGTGAACCAACATTCAAAATTGTAATTGTTGAACCTAAACATCCACCTAGACAAGGATCTGTTAACCGATCAAGTTATGATATGTGCTTGGTTAATTGACAATGAAAAAAAAAATTGGGTTACAGGTTCTTATTTTGACCAATTCCAAAAGTATTCCCCTTTTCATCGAACCAATAAACGATCACCTTCTTCTTCTTCTATAGCTCTACAGCCCTGGGTGGGCCTAGGCTTGAGTAACAACATCCTTCCATCTCTCCCTGCTGTTTGAATCAATGTGAACCAATTGCAGCCAGTTTTTCACACCTAATATCTTTAGGTCGTCGATGCAGTCATCTCGCCATCTTTTACGTGGTGTACCCCGAGATCTTCTTTCATTTGGACTCCAGTTCGTCAGTATTTTCGGTTTCCATACGCATAACATGTCCAAACCATTGTAACCGTAGTACCTTTACATGCCTTACGAAGTCCGCTCATCCAATTAGTCTGTCCAGTTAATGGTTCATTCTGCATCTGCATGTACCACAGTTTTCCTGTACGGGGCCAAAGATTCTGCGTAATATGCTTCTTTCGCAGACTCGTAGTGCGTTTTCGTTGATCGTAGATATGGTCCATGTTTCACACGCTTCTGCTATGCCGGGTCTAATGAGAGTGTTTTACATCTTTAACTTTGATTTGACACTTCTCTCCCAGTAGCTTCTTATTCGCGTAATAAGCTCTCTTTCCTGCTACAATACTCGCACTGATTTCTTCGCTGATTCTGTTGTCGTTAGTTATTTTCAACCATAGGTAAGAGAAGGTTCTGATTTCTTCGAAATTAAAAGCGTTGTAGTGGCTCTGGCCAAGGTGTTGGATCCCTGGTACTTCCCATGAACTTGGTTTTATTCACGTTTATTACTAGTCCGGCTACGCTAGATTTCTGTTCTAAGGAGGCAGTAGCTTCTTTTAGGCTTTCTGCTGTTCGTGCTGATATAATTATATCCTCGGCATATGCGCATAGCTGCTGAGATTTTGTGTGTGTGTATGTAGCCTGTTATGTGCAGGTTTCTAATAACTGATTCAATCAGAAAGTTTAATAGCTTAGCAGATGGCGCATCACCTTGCCTGACCCCTGTCCTGATGTCGAATTCGTCCGTGAGTTTGGATGCTACTAATACTTGAGCACGTGTATTGGTGTATTTAGTGTAAGTTTTTGAGAAATTCCAAGGGCAAGTAACTGGTACAATAGTTCTTCTCTAGACACGCTATCAAAAGCTTGTTTGTAATCAACAAACAGGTGGAACAAAGTTATGTTATGCTCGTAACATTTTTCAAGCATTTTCCTTATTAGATATATTTGGTCCGTTGTTGATCGATTCCTTCGAAAACCTCCTTGGTAGTCCCCAAGTATCTCCTCTTCATATATTGATAGTGTATTGTATATTACGCTGGATAATATTTTGTAAGTGGCGTTGATAAGAGTAATTTCTCGGTAATTGGCACATTCTTTCTTGTTTCCTTTCTTGTGTATGGGAAAAATAATGCCCTTTCTCCAGTCACTGGGCATAATCTCTTCACACCCTGGCAGTTAGTTTATGGATTCTTTCCCACAGTGGTGCATACCTCCATTTTTCAGAAGTTCCGTGGGAATTGTATCACTTCCTGGAGATTTATTGTTTTTAAGATTGTGTATTATCTCGGTAACTTCCTCATAGCTCGGTTCGAGGATTTCGGGTTGTGCTTCATGGTGCCATACGATTTCCTTTACTCTTTCACCCCTTTGAATTTCAGTGGATAGTAGCTCGCTAAAGTGTTCATGCCATTTTTGGAGTATTTTGTCATCCTCGGTTAGTATTGTCCCGTTTTTATCTAAACACGCCTTGGTTCTAGGTTGAAAAGCCGTTGTTTGCTGTTGTACAGCCTTCTAAAATTTCCTGCCTTGTTTATTTACGTTGTATGGTTCTAGTTCTTCCACTTGTTTATTAAGAATTATTTTCTTTTTTGCCTTGCAAAGTTTTGAAGCTATTCTCCTGAAGTGCTCGTAGTTAGCTCTGTTGGCTCAGGTTCCACTTTGTAGTACCTTTTTCCGCGCTTCATTTTTAACGAGTAGGGCTGCCCTGCATTCACTATCGAACCATGAGTTTCTGGCTTTTATCTGTTTTCCTATTGTAATATCCGCATCTTCAAGTATACTCGTCTTTTAAACGATCACCTTACCAAGCTTTATTTGGAACATAAGAAAATAGCTGGAGTTGCTTGAAAAACTTGTTTCTGAAGAGGGCTTGCATCTACTTCTCAATCCGCAGGATTGACATTATTTTAACACAAGAAGACTTACAAGCAGCTTCCTCAGGGATCAACAACGACGCTTCAATTTCAGAAGATCTACCAGCATCTGAAGTAATTGAATACAACGCTTCAACTTCAAATGGTGTATCAATAGTTAAATCAACCAACAATAATATTTCAATGTCACACGCTGCAGCTGCAGCTCATTTATTCACTAAAAAGGCTATAAATTTAAAGGATATACGAGAAACTGAATCAAATTTTTTTATCGACAATAAGACAACTTGAACCAGTAAATAACTCTGCATCAACTCCTGCCTCAGAAGGAGAAGCAGCTGTCAGGGATAATAAAGTATGTGGTGACATTTGAAAAATTTTGGTGCACACGATATGTGGGAATGCAGATGGAGAAGAAGGATATGGATCGAAAATTCTAAGGCTATTTATGCCAAAAAGAAGAGAGTATTAAAGATCAAAGGGAAAATGCTGCAAAACACCTGAAAATATCAGCTGAAGAAATTAAAGAAATTTTTATGAAGAAATTTAAAGACTTGTTAATGGATTCCACAGTTTCGCTGTATATGGTGTACCTAGGGTAGATAGAGGCCCATTAGATGGAAATAATATTTTAGGGATTGTATTAGATATAAAAAATAATGTATACCAAATTGGTATCTCAGTTGGAATTATAAAAGATTGGCTACCTAGAAACGCTCTTCAAATAGCTACTACAATATTTACCGTTTATATAACAGTTCCACGGACTAACCTATGTATGCGTGAGATTGCGAGGAAATTATCCTTATTTGGATTAAAGTTTATTGATTATAATGTAAAACACAAAAATGTGCCTGCAAAAAAAGTGACGTACTTTGTAATTCGAGATGTCACAAATCAACAACGTGTTTAAATAAGAAATATAGTAAAATAAAAATAATATACTATGTTTCAAAAAGAATATGTAATTTTTTTTTAATTTTAGTTTTACTTTTAAACCGCATGTTTACGGGTTAAACGGGTTTGTTTACATCTTCTTTGAAGTAAAAACCACACAAGTCTCATACACATCAATATAGTATTATTTGAGTTGCGTTGTTTTTATAAAGAAAATGTAGATAACCCTATAGATACGGCTCAAAGCAAAAACTCAAATTTGAAAAATATGGCTTATGTTGTTTTTGAAATGAACAATTTAATTACATTCACTAAAAATGTTTAAAATTTCAATAATATACATCCTTAATAATGTAAAATCTTTTTTTTGGTCTCCTGAATTGTAAAGCTCTTGTCCAACGAAACTAGATTTTTACACACAATGTTACAAAGTACATTTTAAGTACAAAGTAAATTTTAACCTTTCAAGGATATTTACAAAATAAATTAAGACAATAAAATAAGTCAATAAAATCCAAATTAGAAAAAGCTACTTTACACCATATTTGACACGATAATGTAGAAAATAAGAGTGATTTCTAATTATAAAGTATACCTAATAAATTTGAATTAGTAAAAATGTCAAAATTTGCGAGAACCAACATTAAAAAATTAAATAATTTCCAATATTGTAAATAATATAAATCTATTTGTTAAATAATAATTGTAGGCCAAAAAATTTCTCGGAATTTATCGAGTTTACGGGTCTATTGAAATTTAGTGTTATGGACTGTTATTAATCGTCCTTGGCACGGGTTAACGGAAAGGTCGCAAAGGTCGGAAAGCAAAAATGAAGATGCTTCATTTTATCTGGTTCAATATTCGTGTTTTTCTTGAACTAGTTGTAAACATTGTCAACGTGACAGATAGACGACGCGAACGCAAATAACTAGATGTTGTTGCCACGTTTATTATTTTTTCTAATTATTAACAGATTTGCTTCGAAATAAAAAAAAAGGAAAACTTGTAATATATCCAGGGAAAAATGTAAATAAATTAAGATTTCCATCAAATTAAATAAAAAAAAATCGCCAGATCTTCCATCTGGAAAATACAAATTAAATTTTGAAATTTAAAAAGAAAACAGATAAAACCTTACATTGGACCGAGAGTTCGCGCTGCCGCGCGTATGTTGTCTTAATTTATCTTCACGCTTCGCGGCGGGCAACCTAATCTAACCAGGGTTAAACCAACGGCCCTTGCCACTTTGTCCTACATTGGACCGAGATTATCCTACATTTTGACAATTTATGTTTCAGTTCTCAATAAATTATGATTTTCCATTCAACATTTGCAATTTATCTTCGCGCTTCGCGGCGGGCAACCTAATCTAACCAGGGTTAAACCAACGGCCCTTGCCACTTTGTCCTACATTGGACCGAGAGTTTGCGCTGCCGCGGGTATGTTGTCTTGATATATCTTCCCGTTTCGCGGCGGACAACCTAATCTAACCAAGGTAAAACCAACGGTCCTTGTCACTTTGTCCTACATTGGACCGAGAGTTCGCGCTGTCGCGCGTATGTTGTCTTGATTTATCTTCCCGCTTCGCGGCGGACAACCTAATCTAACTAAGGTAAAACCACCAATAAAATCCACACGAGACATTGTACGTAGCTGTTCGTTGAAATCTGGTTGAAATATGAATGCAAATTCAATACGACGCTTAAAATATTATATATGTTGCCATAGTTACAGTTTTTCATATAAAAGCAAAGAGGATCGGATCCTCTTTGATATAAACGGGCAAGAATAAACGTGGCAACATCCAAATAATTCCGTTCACATATACTGTCTGCAATCTTAAAAATGTAAAAAAAAAAATTCAAAAAAAACAACGTAGAGGCTTAATTTTTGCTTGCGGAGCTTAATAAAAGAGTGCCAAAGACGATTAACAACAGTTAAAAAGTACACAAACATATTTTCAAGACAGACCCGTAAAACCAATAATACCCAAATTTCGTGCGGAAATGATTTTACAACCATCCAGCTAACTAACAATAAGCTAACTCCAAACTAACGACCTGTTGCTTTGTAAAATCAACGTTTCCGCACTCTAATGTAAATAACTATTGTTTTTTGATTGTTTTTTTTTCTATTTCTTTAAATAAATACTTTTAATATCTAAACAATATTATTTGGTAAACAATATCTTTTCACTAAAAAGTTCAGGGATTTGAATTTTTATTTTAACAACTTACGTGATCATCTCCATTAGGGAATTGATCAAATCTCCATTTTTGTCATTTCCCTGCAACATATACATATTTGTATATGTGTTTTTTTCTATAAATGTCGAATCCGACACGGTTCTTGCAATTAATGGTAAAACCGGAGATCCGCGCATGTAAGAAGGGCGTGCAGTCACAGGGTAAATTATTTTTCTTAGTTTAGATCGAGAGGTCGCGCTGCTGCGCGATATATGGTCTGGATTTATCTGAACTAATATTACCCAATCTAACCTTTAACCTAACCTATGTTAAAAACGGTAAAACATTATCAGTCTTCACTACGCAGTCTTTTTACGTTAGTTCTAATTTCTGCCACGGCTTACATGCACGGATCTCCGGTTTAACCATAGAACTTATACGAATGGTTTGTCAATGCTATCAGTTCTGTTTTGGCATGTTCCTTCATTCCTGGTACTTGTCGCTAAGCTCTTTTTTGTGTTCGGATCAAGATTTTTCTTTATGTTTGCGGTGGTCGCTGCCCTCCTTGCTTGTATAGGTACATCTTTTTTTTTGCTGAGTCGAAAACTTGTGACCACCAATATATTGTATTGCATCTTTTGGTTGCACATTTTGCAAAATTTTATTCATGCTTTTTATAATAACACTCGTCAAGTTTTCTGCGCTAAGTGGGTCCATCTCATTGATGTCTTTTGCTAATGTTTCTTTTAATAAGGGTATCGAGGTCTCCATGTTATATTTTGGTACACTTATCACGAAGTATATGTTTTGGTATAGACTTACATTTTCATCGTCTGCTACCCACCAGTTTTCCAGCCTGTCGCTTATGTCTGAAGAGCACATAGTTATCTCGATATATGAATGTGATGTTCCCCTAATGAAAGTGTTTTTTTTTCCGTCATTCATTATGGTCAGGTCTAGCTCAACCTTCCACTGTTTTAGCATCGTTTGCTCCTCCCCATTCCACATAACTTGGCCTTTGCGTTGAAATCTCCTGTGATTATAACAGAGTTGTTGTGACTTTTTATGCTCTCTCCGAGATCTTGGAGGTACTTTTCTCGTTCCGCTAATGTATTATTGGGTGACCAGTAACAGGAGCAGCTGATTATATCCTCTACTGCCGCCCACACGAATCCCTTCCTCTTCTGATCCCATTTATTTACAGCTAGTTGATTTTTCATTATTTTTATGGCGGCGTCCTTATTATTGTCCGTTATTCAGGTCCCACTAGAGGCCATATTTTTGTTTGGTTCAGAAATTACGCTTAATTAATTAGATGTCTACTCTCTCGTCTATTGCCGTCTTATGGAGGAGACTCATAGCTTCTTTACCCCTACCTATGTTGCTTTGAAGTACTTTCACCTTCTTGCTGGACTTTGTTGGTGCTTTCGGTGATTTATTAGACATTGAGAGTGTTAATGTTGCTAATAGAATTGCCCCTTATTCTGGATTTGCTTGAGTTGCCGCTCGGTACGATTTGCATCTCCAAGTGCCGGCTTTGTGGCCAGTCTGCTGGCAGATCGGGCATTTTTCTTCATTGCGACATTGCTTGGTAATGTACCCCTTTTCTCCACAGTTATATTGTGCCTTGTCTGTATGTGCCTTGACAATCCGCTGCTCTATGCTCGTGGGACCAGCACTTGTAGTATTTGATCGTTTAAACTTTTCTTTTCCAGTGAGCAGTTTGTGTTGCACCCTTATCGTTTCCAAGCTTAGCAGTTTGTTGGCCTCTTATTTGCCTAACGTGATTGTTGTTGATTGTGTACCTCTGTCATTCTCCCTTAGCGTTCCTACCTTGAGGAAGTTTTCATCCAAATCCCCTACGTTTTTTTTATGGTGGAACTAATCTCACACGGGTTCGTTACAGCGTCAATGTTCCTGATTATAACCGTCTCCGTTTTTTTGTGTCTAATTTCTTCGTAGTGATGTTATTTGCACCTTCTTCTATTGATTTTTTTATAGCCCCCAGAGCAACCTAATCTAACCTGAGTTAAACCAACAGTCCTTGACACATTATCCCATTTTGGATCGAGAGTTCACGCTGCCGCGCGTATGCGGTCTTGATTTATCTGCCGCTTCATGGTGCGGTGTGCAGCCTACACAAACTTGGGTTAAACCTACAATCCTTGACACATTATCCTATTTTAAATCGAGAGTTCACGCTGCAGCGCTTTGATTTATCTGCCGCTTCGCGGTGTGCAACCTAATCTAACCCAAGTAAAACCAACGCTCCTTGCCACATTATCTTATTTTGAATATTTATGGAACCAGACAACGTGACCAACCCAAAGTGATTATCCCCATTTTTCAGGATACTCATTGGGATATATAAACTATGTTTTCAATTTATAAAATCGGTTATACTGATGATGTTAACATTGCTAACGAAATGCATAGGTAGGTACATATATTATAAAAATGTATGTTTTGAAGAAAAGATTAAAACTATTTCATTTCTTGATTATAAAATCGTAAGACTCAAAAAACTCAAATATTTAAGTATGTTGTGATATATATGTATTCTCATGTGATAAAACGGGTTTGATTGGACGCAATTAGATATTGCAATAGACTATTGCAAATATATTTATATTTTATATATAGGCATTTGTCCCATAATTTTACTTGATTTCGAGTTAAACAGTGCAAAAGACGATTAACAACTGTTACACCAGGTAAAAAGTCCGCAAACTTAAGTTCCAAAAACACTGTGTTCTCAATATTACCCACTGCATTATCCATGGCTGTGAAACATATTTTAGTCCATGCATAATTTTGTCAGTCTACTATATACATTAAAAATTTCTGTGTTGATGTTGCTTTTAATCAATAATTCTCCGAGTACGACAATTGTTTCGAGAATTGGAACATTTAGGAAAAGAGATACTACATCAAGGGAAATTTAGTTATTAGTTTATCCCCGGGATTTAAATTTAGGATAAATCGTTTTCCAAGTTTATTATTTTTAATTCATTAACAAGTCATTTAGCTAAATTATATGTAGTTAAATGTACGTTTGAAACTATTGGTCTATAAGTGTTTACTGGTTTATGTATTTTCGGTAAGCAATATATTCTAGAGATTTGGGGGTTTATATCTTTTAATTTCAATTTTAATTTTTGAATTGCTTCCTACGGGCAAGAGTTTAGCATTTGTACTACGACTTTGATGTAGTTGTTTTTATTTACCACAACAATTAGATTACCCTTATCGGCCTTAAGGTAATAAACATCTTTACTTTTCAGTTGTGAAGCAATTTTATATTCTTTTATTCCCTTTTTTTTAAGTGTTTTCAAAATTATTTTACTGGCGGATTGAATTTCGTGAGCCATTACTTTGTTTGAATGTTTTAAGGCGGTTCGGATATCGTTAATTATGTCTTCAGTAAAAAAAATGGTGGAGTGCGTAATCCATGACTTTATTAACCCTTTCAACGCCATTCCGGGAGGTGTGACCCGGGGCCCTGAATTCATACAGCGCCGTCCCGGGCAATTTTTTTTTTGTACCAGCGCCATCTATTGATAAAACGCTGAGATTGTTTAAGGTTTAAGAAATTTGTCAAAAACTTTTCATTTTGTAGAGGTTTTTTTAAAAATCTCCCCGCGCAGACTACAGGCCGCGGAACGGCAAAACACCCAGTTCAGATAGAAAAAAAGACCAGGCTATACGGTGAAGGTGTCAGTGTCCTGGATAAACCACGTCTTGGTGATTTCCGGGCGTGTTGAAAAAAAAAGGCAAAAATCTCCACGTCTATGTTCGTCCATAACTCGGTGCCACTCGGAGCGACGCAAGAAGCCGAGAGTGGTACCAGAATACGTGCAGCGGCGGGTGGCATCGCCCCGTGCCGCAAAAGTCGGATTCGGGGACGCGGTGAGGGGGGTAAATATAAAAAAACCGTGCAAAAAAGGGTGGTTTTCAAAGGAAATGGCAGCTCGACGGGGACGGCTCGGATCGCGAACCCTTAAATACAAAAGTAGCGCGGGAATCCGTTCCGCATGCGCATTTTTGAGTCCAGGCGCCCAGAAACGGCGAAACTGCGGCGGATAGACTGACCGCACCTTCTGGCGAACGGGAGCCGATATATTTCGAACTGTGGCGGGCGAGTCCCTGGTCGCAGCGACGCGACGCCGATACCAAAATGCGCATCTGGAATGGAATGTCAAAACGCGACATCCTGGTGCCCCAAATTAACATTCAAGTTTTTCTCTGTTCCGATTAACAGTTATAAGTGGGCGTCGCGACGTCTAATTATTGGTGCGAAAGCCAACGGACCATTCTATTATCCACTGAAAAATCCACAACATTTATCGGGGCGCTACAAAAATATGGACATTTTACTTTCGTCATTATTTTCTTGCTATAGGGCGAGTTTGGGCGGGCGTCGCGACGGTTGCATACGATGCAGCGCAATGCCGCTTGCACTCAAAAATAAAACGTTAAATTCTCTGCGGAAATCGCCCAAAACTGTTACCGCAGAGCTTAAGTTGGTGATTCTGCGAGAGTTTTCCCGGACGTCCAAGAAACGTCGTTTTATGACGTCGCGATGCCATCTTCAACGGAATCTACGGCAGTACGGAGGACGAAAGCTGGGGATGCACAACGTGCGGACGGACATGCGCAGTTAAAGCATAGAAGACGACTACAAGAAGCGGTTTAAACACCGAAAATCTACCTCTTCCGGCGGCATAAAAAATCCGAATTTGACCTTTTCAAAAACCCACGTGGTGCGGACCCCCAGGTGAAATCCGGGAAACGCCACGTGTCTGTCGTCTCAGAATTGATCGAAATTTGTGATTCCGCCTTGATCTTGCGATTCATGCCGAACGCCCCACACGGACCCCAAAAGTTTGCTTAAAAAAATTACCACTTTTACGGAGGTCACGGCGAAATGAAATTCTCGCAAGGATTCCGGTAGAAAATTTCGAGAAGCGTGCTCCGACACTACTCTCGTCGCTGCGCGACTTTTGTGGACGACGTTCTTCACATTTTCCTGCGAATCCGGGTCCCTCGACTAAAACCCCGCCTCCAGCGGCCCCCTCGCTCTGACATAGTCGGTGCATCAAATTCTTGAAGCCAAAGTATAGACGAACGAACCCACGTATGGCGATTTTCGATGAGACTTTCGAATCGCGTAATTTAGTTTAGGCGACCAAAAATGACGATTTTTTTGCAAGAAAAAGTGAGTTTCTCGCCCTTCCCAAAAATTTTAAGCAAAATTATCGAAAATTGAGGTGACAGTCGGACGTGTAGCGACGTTCCGGACAGACCGACACCGGAACCACGTCCGTGCGACGAAAACTGTCGGAGTTGTGGGTGGAAAAGTGAAAAAAGCTTATAAATTCGCCCAACCGTCCCCGGAGACGGCAGATGGGTGAAATTATTTTTAGAAAATACTTGAATCTTTTTCAAATCAGTTGTGTTAGATTTCGAGTCGTTGAACGGTTTATAAATTTGTTGTTTTTTAATTCCAAAACATCATGTTTTTTGCCCCCTTATTTTTTCAGTGACTTTTGATCAATAGGTGACTTATCTATGTGAAAGGGGTTGCATAACTACCGGCATTTTTATAAATATTGGCGCTGTGTGTTATTCCTTATAAATGACATGGCAGTGAAAAGGTTAAGAAGATTAGTTCGTTTTCACGTTTTTTCGTTTTCATTAGTTCGTTTGAAGTTAGCATTGATTTTATTGATTACGAAATTATTAACGCCATAAGTAAGCCATTCAAAACACACACAAAACAAATACACACAAAAGCAATAGGGAATATGCATGAAATTTAAATTTGGTTCAAATATTTTTTTTCCCAAATTTTTATTGACCCGACGTTTGAACTAAACCATTTTTATTGTAATTAATATCTTTTTAAATACTTAAAAATAATAAATTTGTGAAAAATAAAAATGCAAATTAAGCGAGACAAATTCAAATTTGTTAAACACCTTTGGTTAAGACGAAAATGACGTAGCATACCATGCAAAACAAGTTGTTTTGTTTACATTTGTATGTCATGGCAGTCTTTTGGTTAGAAAACGAACGTCAAAAAACGTGAGGTTAAAAATGATGACAGCTGTAAACAATAGATTGAACTGTCAGTAGTAATTGAAGTCATCAACAGACGGTGCGAAAATGGCGGCGTTTAAACAACTTAAAATTTTTCTCTATTTTAAATATTTTTTTAAACTTAATTACAGCATTTTTAAGCAGTTTTTATATTTTTTACTGTTATAACGGTGTAAACAGTGAATTAAAAATATAAAAAGCATGCATATTCCCTTTTCAAAAAACCTAAATGTATGCATAAAAATAAAGATAATCTCCTAAACACAGACATTGGCATGCTATCTAATACTTTAATATCCTTAATTGTATTGATGTTTCCATCTAAAAAATAAGTTTTTTGAAACATGGTTTATTTAAAAATCCTACAAATATTTTTAATCGAATGATTATGCCCTTTTTTCAAGATACTCAATGGTATATATAAGCAAAGTTATACAATCGGTTATACTGATGATGTTAACATTTTTAACCAAATGTATATATTATAAAAATCTTACTTTTGATGAAAAGATTCAAACTTTTTCATTTCTTGATTATAAAATCTTCAGACTCAATAAACCCAAATATTTAAATATGTTGTGATTCTCATGTGGTAAAATGGGTTTGATTGGACGCAATGACTATTGCAAATATATTTATATTTTATATGTGGATATTTCTCCCATAATTTTACTTCTCGTGTTACAGGGCTAGAAAAATGTATTTCTTAATCCGTATTATAAAATTAGTTATGGTTGCAATTCCTGCACGGTAAATTATTAATTTAATCAAAGTAAGGACATTACACACCGTTTCCGAATATCACAAGTTGAACAGTTGAACACAATATTCACGTTCCTATGTCGCAAATATGTATTCACACTTATCACTAAGGGTCAAAAGTTAAGTTTACAATCTAACGTATACATAAAAATATGTGAAACATTTAATAGACCTGGATTTTTTATGATATTCATTTGGTATCCTATTAAGTATGTGAACAAATTCTTGTCTCTGACCGTGTTTGAAAAAGAATTACGAAAGACGTTGAAAAAGAGTTGGGCAACCAACGACATTTAAAATTTTATTCAGGAAGTGGCCAGAGTTCGTTTAATTTTTTTTTTTATTAACATCAAGAGCGTCACTAGCGACTTAAAAACAAAAAAAAAAGAGAAGAAAAACGGTTTCTATAAACAAGATCAGAGAAATACATTTATTTTAGCAGAAACGCTTTTTTAAGTTAATCATCATATGTTTTTTAGTTTCTTTCTCGAACAGTGTTAATTTTGAATTTGTATTTAAGTTTTTATGGTTCGTATGGTTCGTTATGGTAAGGTTCGTAATCACTGTATAATTCATTCCAATCTCCACCAACACCAGACATCAAACAGACCGTCCACCAACAAAATTAACGTAGTTCGAAGGCCACTGTACCAACTAGGCAGTCAAATTTGGCTTTGCGACATGCACATTTGTCAGTTAAGCTAAAAAACATGAGTAACGAAGGAGTGCTTGGCGATTTTTGGTGAAAATACAGGTAATAATTTATGTGCGTATTTTAATGGTCTTCAAGACAGTCCCTAGCATTATTAGACGTTTTAATATACTGTATTTAAGAGTAATTACGATTTGAATTTCTTTCGCATATTGTCAGTTTATAGAATACATTACAATACTTTTAAATGATGAATTTTACCTACTAAATTAGCTAGACAAGCCAGAATGGTAAGGCAGACCTGACAAACGGGATAGATCGGACAGATCAGATAGAATGAATTGACAGGAGAAACCGTACAAATCGAAACTGACTGAATCAGACCAGTATGGTATTTTGTTAGCCTATTCTATTATATTATACAAAAGTAACTAATTGATATTTGTTTATATTCAAATATATAAAAAAGTACATTAAGAAATGTTTGATATTTGAATTTTGAACTAAATTTATTTTTAAAATTAACACAGTCAAAAGTTTAGTATACATAAAAACCAAAGTAATATTTCAAAGAAAATAAATTGAAATCAAAAAATAAATGGTTATGTCCACGTATCTACGGGGTTATTACATCTTCCGTGTAAAAAACAATGTTCCATAACTCATTTAAAATATGATGTTATAGAATTTCTGCCGTTTTTACACAGAAGATGTAAATAACCCCGCTAAGTTGCGGTTCATACAAAATTAAAATTTGAAAATGTGACTTATTTCGTTTCTCAAATGAAATTTATATATTCAAATATAATTTGGTGCAATCTAAACTGCTAGAGCAAAAAATAAGTGCAAAATTGATCTAATGTATGACAAAAATATTAACAATATCAAAAAAATAGTTGTTAACTATGCTATGATTATAAAAATAGCGTTTAGGTATTACTTCATTTTTTGTTATTCGTTCTTTAGGTACTTACGTACTAACACCACCGCAGCTACAGATTTGAACAAAATGGATGGTTAGATTATAACGTTATAACGCAGCAGATAAATTCAGACGACATATCGCGTGGTAGCGCGACCTCTCGATCCGAAATAAAAAAAAAATGGATAGGGTTTAAATTAGGTCATATTAGACCAGATATATCTAGATCACATATCGCGCGGTAGCGCAACCTATCCCTGCGGTGGCGTTAATACGTAAGTACCGTATTTTTAATTTATTTTTTACAGTAACTTTTGTGTTCCAGAAAATAAAATTAATTCAGAAAAAACTAAAATACATGCCATATTTCGATTCGAATTCATATAAGGGTAGGAATCAATAATTCGATGTAAAAGGAGTTGCAGTATTAGTAGTAGATTTTTAGGGTGACAGCGCGGCGTGCAGAATTTTTTGGGTTGTTTGTTTTTTGATTAGTATTTTTGTTAAATTTTGTTATTCTTTACATTATTGTTAATAAACTATAATAATTATCTATTTGCTATTGTATAAACCTACAATTTTTGGGGGCTCAACCGGGATTGAATTGCGATTGAAGAGAATAAAACAAGTGAGGTTAAACACGTGTCAGTGAAAAAAAAGTGAAATGTCGGTGAGAAAAGACGTAAAGGTAATGAAAGTAAATGAATTGATGAAACAGCTCGAAATCATGGCGTTGTCCACAACAGGCAGAAAATCTGCTCTCCAAAGAAGACTTAGAGAAGCAACGTTGAAGACGAAAATTCTGATGTAGACATGTCCGATTTGACTATCCAGGAAATAAAATTCCGATTAAGACGTTTGGGTTTGTCAAGCACAGGAACCGAGGGTGAGTTACGAAAACGCTTGCAAGAGGCGCTTGAAGAAGACGACGACGACGAGGACAAGGGCCACGATGAAGACGAAGCAGCCGAAACCCGCGTTGACAGCTCACAGGAAGACGAAGCCGAAGCTCACAGGAAGAAGAAGACGAATAAAGCAATGCGTATTAACCTTTAACGATGGTAAAGATTCGCATGAGTTGTTTAGCGGTGACGAAAATGAAAACGTAGTGAGGTGGATTGCGAATTTCGAGGAAGTCGCGGAAATGTGTTCGTGGAGTGATGCTCAGTGGGTTATGTTTGCGCGCCGATTATTACGCGGTTCAGCCAAACTTTTCATAAATTTTGAGTGCCAAGTAAATACATGGGCGAAGATGAAAACGGGTTTAAAAGGAGAATTTTCAAAGGTGATAAACGGTAAAGAAATTTATCGTCAGTTGACTTTGCTAAAGAAGAAAAATTATGAAACTTTTCAGTATATTTATCGTGTATTAGAAGTCGCGAGTCAAGTTCCAATCGAATTAGAGGCGAAAATTTAGTATATTATAGACGGTGTGCAGGACGACGAGATAAATAAAACAGTTTTGTATGGTGAAAAGACAATTAAAGGATTAAAGGAACGAAATAATTAAATTAATAGAAACCCTATGAGCATCAAAAATGAAATAAAGTGAAAGTCAGACCAATAAAGACGAATGTAGATGCAAAATCTGAATCTCTTGTTGTGAAGAGATGTTTCAATTGCGGTGACAAAAATCACGTGAGCGTAAATTGCCCGAACAAAAGTTTCGGAGCAAAGTGTTTTAGTTGCGACAAATATTGTCACATAGCTTCAAAATGTCCCGAAAAACTAACGAGTAATAACCAAACAAGCGTTGATTGCATTACAAGTGGTGTCAAAAAGACTTTGCGCACTTTAGCGCACCTCGATTAGACGAAACGAAGATTCCTTTTGTGGGAGTTGGTGCATCAACGAAATATGGTTTAGGACGTTTCACTACATCGGTAACAATTGATGATTTGCCACTTCGATTAAGTTTTGATGTTATTCCTGACAACTATATTTCTCACGATTTAATAATTGGAAACGAACTATCAGATTATGCTGCCATCACGTTTAAAAGAAGAAATGCTGTTTTGTCGAAGTTTGAAGACAATCCTATGGAAATGGAAGAAGATTTGTTGGAGGTTGTATGTCGAAAGGTTCTTTCAATAGATGTAAAGCAACAAGAAGTTTCAGACAATTTGGTCATATTTATGCCATATTTTCCAAAGCTATTAGTGCTATATATTTCAAGAGCTGCAAGGTAGATGATATAGATACAGTTATAAGAGTAGAAAAAACTTACGCAGCAGATCAAGAACTTTAAGTCCTTTATCTAAAAGTTCTCATGAATTTATGAATGAAGGTAAAGTAGACATAGAAGATAAACATTGTGACAGAAATCAAGAGTGCAGAGAGAACAAAGAAAGACATAGTAAGAATTATAGAAATCCAGACAGACGTTATAGAGATCAGGATAAAGATATGAATCATGACAGAGATCATAAACAGATTAGAGAAAGAGATCATGATAGTGATAGAGAAATAAATAGAACAAGCGTAACCGACGGAAGAACGGAACGATCCAGGTTAAGGGCAAGGAAAGAAGAAGAAAGTAAAAGAGAAAAACACAAAAGAAGCAGAACTAGAAGTGAGGATAGCAGGTGCAAGAAAAGGGATAGAAAGCAGTAGAGGAAAGAGAAGCCAAGAAAAGAAAAGGAGAAGGTGAAAAATGTTCTAAGACCGCAAGTAAAACGTGTTGAGTTTCCAAAAAGTAAACCGTTAGTCATAGATGAAACTAGTTTTGTTTCTGATTATGATGTAGAGCCAGCGAGTGACGAAGAAAAGAAGAAGAAAAGAACAATTTCTCCAGATATAAATAAGAAGAAAGTGAAATTGGAAGAGGAAGACAATTCAGTTTATCCGATTCTTCAAGCTCAAGTTCTGAAGAAGAAAATAAAAAGAAGAGGCATAAGAAAGACAGGAAGAAAAGGGCGATTGAAAGCTAGAAATTATGTGGGTGACATGGTTGAAATTCTGCTAAGAATGCAACATGGACCAGGATGGAGATTCAACACCAAGTACCTCGGCCCGTACCGAGTCACCACTGTTTTTCGAAATAACAGGTATAAGGCAGAGAGGCTTGGAGATCATGATGGACCAAAGCATACTAGTTCGTCCAGTGATAATATGAAACCTTGTCCGAGACCTGAATTGGATCTAGATGATGACGGAGTGTATGATTTGATACCGAGTCGGTATCAAGAGCAGGATGGCCGAATGAAGGAATCAATAATTCGATATAAGCGAGTTACAGTATTAGTAGTAGATTTTCAATCGGCGTGCAGACGTTTTCTTGTTGTTTGTTATTTGATTAGTATTTTTGTTAAATTTCGTTCTTTACATTATTGTTAATAAACTATAATAATTATCTATTTGCTATTGTATAAACCTACTTAAGGGAAATTAAAAATGAACGATTTGGCTGAGCGAACGTCTTTAATACTATCGTTTCTTTAGGAAATAAAGTTCTCTACTATTAGGTATATATTATATGTCAGCTGAACATGATTGGCTGTCGGCTTGGATCTCCGGCAATGATTTGGCTTAGTTTTCCATTAAAATTCTAGGCAGTTTCAAGTTTTACAATCCCACAATCAATCGACTTTGGCTCGTCAGTCTAGTGCATTATAATCCCTTCAATTCCGACGTAATGTACATTATAATCTAGCAATACAAAATATTTTTTACTAGTTCAATAATTATTTCATTATCATAATGTCTTTGCAGTGGTCTGTTTCGTATTTATTTATTTTACTTATATTATGATCAACAATTTATAAAATTCACCTTTGCTAACCAGTATACTTTCTAAAACTAAACATTATATTTCATAGAAAACTGTGCACATTTCAATTTTAAATTTTGAAAATTAAACATGAAAAAGTATTTACAATTAAAATGTAGGACGCGTAGGAACAAGAAATGTATAATTTAATAATGTTTAAAAAACGGGTGTTCTACGTGAAGGTTACATAGGGTGACAAATTAAGAATGTCCTGATTTTAAATATCAATTTCAATAAAAAAACGAAATAAGTTGGAAACCAAATTTTTAGTTGAAAATTTTATAATAGAATTTAAAAATTACATCGATTAGATGGCCTATAACAGAGATGAATTGATCAAAGTTATGCATCGAGCAAACGAAGGCCATCTAATCGAATTAATTTTTAAGTTTTGATTTAGGATTAAGCATTTAATTTGATATTAAATTTTAGATTTTACAATAAAATTTTCAACAAAAAAATTGGTTTCCAAATTATTTCGTTTTTTTCTTAATTGCAGTTTAAAATCAGAACTATCTTAATTTGTCATCCTTTATATCTAAAGAAGGCAAAGTAATTGTAAGTATTAGGTCAACCTTCCCGTAGAACACCCGTTTTATAAACATTATTAAATCATATATTTGATATAAGCTTGTTCCTAAGCTTCCTACATTTGAATTGTAAATACTTTTTCACTTTTAATTTTTGCAATTTAAAATTTCAATGGGCACTGTTTTGTATAAAATAGAATTTTTAGTTTAAGCAAGTATACTGGTTAGCAAAGGTAAATATTATAAATTTTTGATCATAATGTAAGTAAAATAAATAAAAACGAAACCGACCACTGCAGTGACATTATTATAATATGCGGCATTGTGTAAAATGCGGTGTTCTTCGTTGCAGCGTAATTGTCGTAGTAAGAAAATCCGATTTTGGGGTACCCGAAATTTGAGGAATTTTGAAAAATTCCTCAAAAAAAAGAAGCGAAATTTACAACCCTTGCAGAAAAGAATTGAAATTTGCGAATTGCCGCGGTAAAAGTTGCTAAAGTTGAAAGACGGATGAAATATGTCGTGCGAAAAATGGACGACGATTCCCAGAGCTCTAGGGGGCGCACCGTGCAAGTGAAACGTGCGAACTTAGTTTCAGAATGTCGGCAATTTCCGGCAGAAGGACACCGTTCAAAAATTTCTGAAAAATTCGCATGCGCCTCTTAGCTAGGACTAAAAATGCGAATTTTGTTTTTTGCAGTAACTTTGCCAGTTGCGAACTTTTTGCAACTTTTAATAGCCTATGGCACGGTCCAGACCGTTCTCGATCTGCCACTGTAGCGCACGAAGTTGTGCAATTTGTACTTTTGTAGATCTCGATTGCGGATTGACATCCTACCGGTTTGCTGCTATCGGCCGTGGCTACCTCGTGGTTTCTGCGAATCGGCACATCGTACGCAAGATACCGTCGACCTCCATCAAACGGTTTAGAAGAAATTGTAAAATTCCACCAACTTCCGGTTCAGCAGCCGATAACGTCCGGTTTTGCAAAAATATGTACCGCACGGCCATTTTTGCAAAAAATCGCATGGCCTCTTCGAGGACCCATAGAGAAAAAACCTACGAAACCGGACCCGCAAACGGGAAGGCGTTCTGTTCAGCGGTCGGCTCGCAATAGAACGTCAAAGAATATCGTTTTCTGCAATTTTTTTTCGGTTTGTCGCACTTTTCTACAAATTTTCAGCAAAGACTCGAAAATTTGAGATAACAGTTTTGTGCCGAAAAAATCGGCGCTCCCGAGAGCACCACACGCGTCGCGATCGGTGCAAATACGGCCGCTCGGCGGCCGAGAAACGGAAATTTGGTTTTCGCGCCGCACCCCCGCCGCTTCTGGCGGCACCACAATATCTCAAAGATTAGTCAATTATCTAGAGTTTTTTAAACGTTTTACCACTTTGTCCCAGCAAAATTTCTTTCGAAAATCACTCAAAATGACCGTTTTCATTCTCCAAACCCGATTTGACGCATTTCTCCCGCCCCCTCCCGGAAAGGCGTACCAAACTATTTTAATATATGTAAGAACATACATTTTCTTAAGAAAATAATTACAACACGCTTTTATACTTTACTTCAGAAAAAAAATAATTCAGGGGAAAACGAAAATACATGCCCAATTTCGACTCGATTTTATATGAGGGAAATTTAAATTGAACGATTTGGCTATGCGAACGTCTTTTATACTACCGTGTTTTCTAATTATTCTCTATTATTATATATTATGTGTCGGCTGAATATGATTCGCTTTCGGCCTGAATCTCCGGCAATCATATGGCTTAGCTTTCGGTTAAAGTTGTAGGTAGTTCGAAGTTTTACAATGCCACAATCAATCAACTTTGGATCGTCAGGCTAGTGCATTACAATTCCTTGAATTCCGTATTATTCCGTCAATTCAATAATTATTGAAATAATGTCATGCCACATAATATGCGGCAGCGCCGCGCGTATGTGGCAAACCAGATAAATCAAGACGACAAACGCGCGGCAGCGCCGCGCGTATGTGGTCTTGAACAGATAAATCAAGATCCAAAAGCTTAAGGCAATGTGGCACAATACATTTTTTATCGAAATATTAAAAGACTCTACCGCCTCCATTTAGTTGTACAGTATTGCGTGAATGTCATATTCTTTCAAAAACTTTATTGCTAGGCAACGCTTCTAAAGCCCTTTGATTGGCATAGTCTGGCAGTATATTTAGAATAAACTATAGTATACCACATGCCGCACCAGGTGGCGATGAAAGCGCCAGTGGCACTTTTACACTTTCAAATTTTCCATATAGGGTTGCATACAGGGTTGCATACCGCCAAGCGGCAGAACAATTGCCAGATAAAAAACACCCCTTGATTCCTTCATCGTCACGAGTGGCGTGCACCTCTAAATTCTCCACATTATTCCATCTTCATCAACTATTTCACCCTCTACAACTATTCTACCCTAAAACAACAATTACTTCCACAACAACTATTCCATCTTCATCACTATTTGACTTAAAAAAAAACGATTAATATGTACTAGTTATTCATTAAAAGACTGATATCACTGGTTTGGGTCAGCCTCCTTAAACTCACATTTTGACTCGCAGCCAAAAAACTCGCCCCGGGTTGCCGGTCCCTGGATTAGATAATTTTTGCATTCATTTTCTTCTCCAGCTGTTTCCATAATATTTTTGATATTGCAACAATTTAAATTTCAATAGTTCATTTGAGAAACAACAAAAGTCATATTTGTCAAAATTTATTTTTGAATGAACTGCAACTCAAAGGGGTTGTTTACATCTATAACACCATATACATATATAACACCATATCATCGGCAACAAAATACCGTACTGGTCTCACTGGTCAGTCTGTCTTCTTTCAATTCATTCTGTCTTTTTTTATGGACGTAGCTGATAGCTAACCAGGGGTAAATGGGCAACTAAGGGTAAATGTGTAATGTGTAAATTTAACGAATCTAGCTATTCTATCCCAGTTTTCTTAATTTCGTAGCATGTAACCCATTACCGTTCTTGCGTTTAACGATCTCTTCATGTTGGCTGTTAGTTCGTCCCTTTCTGCTTCCGATTTCCAGCAGTCAAATATTGTGTGTCTTATATTGTGTGTCACATCCGGCCTCCTACAGTTCGCCTCGGTCCTTTACCAGGAGCTCTATGTGAGCTATACCAGCTATTACCAAAACTGCTTCCCCCGATACATTCCCCCGATTGCAGTTTTTCTTTGAATTCTTGCAAGTTTGTAAATATTGATTTCTACTCCATACTTTGAGCCCATATTGGGGCAGCATATAGCATGGTTGACCTACATTAGACATAATTCTGTCCAATGCCCCCGATACCGTTATGCCTTTAGCTGCTGCCTTTGTGAGGTGTGGACCGGCTCTTGTCTATGACTACCCCGAGGTATGTGATTTGGGCTTATATATGTATGTTGCACTTTAAACTATATAAATAAACACTTTAAACTATATAAATAAATGTTATTATAAATAAACGTTGGAGCTCCTTAGGCCGGTCAGTAGCACTGCTTCAGACTTCGGGAACAAGGCTCAGCTTGTTTGATGTCATCCAATGGGTTACTTGGCGAATTGTGCGGTTTGCCGTTTGCATTAGCATGGATTCCGTTTTTGCTGAGACCAAGAGCGCTAGGTCGTCCGCGAAGCCAATGAGTATGGTAGTGTTTCTTGCACTATTTTCTTCCAAGCCTTTCTGTCTTTAACCTTTTTCTTACATTCTGTGACTTCCATTATTCGTATATCTTCTTGTATTTGGTCATGCCATCTTATTTTCGGTCTTCCTCTTGGTCTACTGAGTGGTGGGTTCCAGTTTGTAATTCTCTTCGATATGGAGTATTGGGTTTTTCTTTGTATATGGCCTTACCAGCTGAGCCTCCGTGCTTTTATGAATTCCACTATGTCTTCGTCTTCTAGGATACTTTTTATTTCTTCGTTTCTTAGTGTTGTGTGTTCTTGCCCTTGTGTTTTCGTTGGGCCAAGTGTTCTTCTTATAATTCTCCTTTCCAGTATCTCATTCTTTCTTCGTTTCTCTTCGTCAGGTACATTGTCTCTGCTACGTATGTTTTTACTGTTATTATGCTGTTTTTTAGATTTTCATGCTTGTGCTGAAATTTTTGTCTTTAAGTAGCTTATGGTATTTCCAGAAAACGTTTTTCCTGTCTTTATTCGTTTGCTAATTTCGATACATCTATCGTTGCTTCCGTTTACTGAGACTCCTAGATATTTGTAGCTCTTTACCTGTTGGAATATGTAATGTGCTATTTGTATCTGTGTCTGTTCGTCTTCTTCATGGGTACGTGCACTATGCATGTACTTTGGTTTTTTTTTTCTTGATTATTAATCCTCTTATTCGTGCCTCTTTTTGCTACCGGTGCAAGGTTATCTGCGTAACGAAATCTGTGTTTCGTTTTGTATTGATGATTTGTTGCTTCCCATTTTGTTTATTATGCCTTCTAGCGTGATGTTAAAAAGTACTATTGATAGTCCGTCTTATTATTATCCCGGTCTTATTACTTTTTCTATGGTAACCTTATTTATTTTGCAAATTATTTTGCAAATGAACATAGTTATTCAATCAATCATTTAAATACAGCGCATAATAATAATCTTTACCACACTGTATACTCCGGTAGTTTCAATCTTAGGACGCCATCATACAAGATGTTCCACAAAGTACGGCCTGAAACTGAAACTTGTGGAACCCCGCTTCTCAGTTCTCTCTCTACCGAAACTCCAGGTGAAGCAGTGTTCTATTATCGAAGTAGCTTCGTACTATGCGCAGGAGATAAGGCGCTCTTCCTCTTTCCGTTAGTTCCTTCATTGCTATTTTCCAACTAGCAATGGTAATTCATTCTGTCTGCTCTGTCCGATTTATCCCGTATGTCCAGTCTGCCTGACTAGTCTGGCTTTTCTTGCTAATTTATTAGGTAAAATTGTTCATTCAAAAGTAGGGTTACATATTTCGTAAACGGACAATATGCGAAAGAAATTTTCGCAATTACTCTTAAATGCAGAATATTAAAAGTCTAATCATTCTAGGGACGGTCTTGAAGACAATTAAAATACACATATAAATTATTACCTGTATTTTCACCAGAATTATCCAAGCACACCTTCGTTACTCATGTTTTTTAGCTTAACTGACATATGTACACCTCACAAAATTAAATTTTACTGCCCAGTTAGTACAGCCTCCGAACTACGTCAATTTTGTTGGTGGACGGTCAGAAACAAGAATTTGCCCACATACTTTCTAGCTATAAAATAATAGGATACGATATGAATATCATTAAAAATCTATGTCTATTAAAGATTTGATATATTTTTAGATATTAGTATAAGTTAGATTGTATTTGTTTCAGTTAACTTTTGACCTTTAATGATAAGTGCAAAAACATGTTTGCGACATAGGCACGGTCAAAAATTTCAGCTTGTGATTATTCGGAATGTTCAACTTGTGATTATTCGGAAAGGGAGTGTAAAATCCTAACTTTGATTAATGGGAGAAATACCCATATTTAAAATATAAATATATTTGAAATAGTAAGTGCGTCCAATCAAACCCGTTTTACCATATGAAAATCACAATATATTTCAATATTTTGGCTTTGTGAGTCTGAAGTTTTTATAATCAAGAAATGAAATATTTCTTTTGTTGAACTACCTTCGACTACCTTCATTTGCAAACAAATTTGAAGGTTTCATTAAAGATTGGACAGTTAAAATTATGGCAAATAAGTAATTACTTCCTCTTATTTGTATTAAGCTCAAACAAGCAGGACCGGTCTTAATTTATCACCCTATAGTTTTGAATGTAATTTGCGTGAAAATAATGAAATCCAATGACTCAAAAAATGGACTGTAGATGATACAAACGAATTATTAATCTCATGTTCAATTTCACAGTTTCACCAGGTGTGATAATAACCCAAAAATATATTAAAACAACATTCTTAAACTGGAATTTAAAAGGGGCGGAAGAAATTAAAAAGGGCTATTCGAATCGTTCAGCAAGCGGTTAAATAGGGCCGTTTTTATTCTGTTCTAAGGATTATAATTGAAATTCAAATGTTAGTGATGCATTGTAAAGGGAATTCGTCATTTTTAAGTCATACATCTTTCCAATGAATGCCCAAATAAACATAATTTAAGAAACACACGTTTAATAAACGTGCAATTTGTGGATATTAGGCTAACGTGCAATATAGCATGAATGCATGAACACATTTCTCAAGAAATTGAGGTTGAAAATGTAAGTTTCTGTTTTACAATAAAGCGATATTGCAGTTTAGATCTAGGCGTTAAATAAAGTTATGAACTGAATTGCTTTTAGTTCAAACGATCTTAAGGATATAATTTAGAAAAAATGACATTTCTGTATAATACATGAAATATGCACAAAAATAAACGTTAAAATATGCATTATTTATGCATATTTTGCATTCTAATTCTAAAGAAAAATTTTACGAAATACTCAATCAATATTCTCAATACTCTGATAAAAACAATTATCGAGTCACTAATTTGTGCCTCCATAAAATTCAAACAGGAAATTACATGCAAATAAAATTAAGAATCTGAATCTGAAAGACCCTCTATTAAATTGTTTTAAATGACACCTAGGGAATTATCAGCATCGCATACTTCCGGTGTATCCGTAATAACAAGAACTACCAAAAATAACGTGAAATATCCCAAATTGGATTCAAAGAGCTAGGAAGGCCATCAATATAAAGACGAAAATGTTTGCAACTGTTGTTGAATAGGAAGTTGTTGGTGCTATAATATTAATTGAAAATCGAGAAAGCCAAAAAACTTTTCAAAAAACTTCGACGCAAGCCAGTCTGCTATTCAGCGATTATGGAACAGGTACTTGGATACAGGTTAACACTTATGTCAACACCCGGGTACCCGTGTACCCTTTTGCATGTTCTTACTCACATATCTTTTTTGTTTAACGAAAAATCATCAAATCCTTTTAGATCCTCGTTATTTGAGTCTATTGACATCGATTCATATATATAAATAATAAAATATGCCAAAAAATATATAAACTTTTTGGACTTAAAGTCAAATAGCCCGTTGTTCAATACCCGGGGTACCCGTGCACCCATATATAAATAAATAATTAAATTTATTTCTAGGGAAAAAAAATAGTACTTAATATATAAATAAACGGATTTATTTAACTTTAAATTAATTTTATTATAAAACTTATTATAAATTATACATAAAATATTTTTATATTCAATTTATTATTGGCAACATTGTCACATTTTACAATTGCTTCTAAATGTTCATCGCAAACTGGTTTGTTACATTCTTTACACGATTTTCGAGTTTTTTCTCCGTTTGTTTTATAGACATCCTGGTAACAAATATGATATGATCCTACAACTATTTTTCGTCCAGTGGAATCTGTCGGTTCAGTAGACCCGAATGCCTCACTTGATGTTGTTGCCCTGCTTGTAGGATCTATTGGTTTTCCAAATATGCTTTCTATGGCAATCCGAGTGGTGAAATTTCCCTAGTGGTGAAATAATTTAATTATTTTGAGATCGTTCTTGAATAACTGTCATACATAATTCTTCACTTAATTTTCGTAAAATTACGTTATTTAGATGATAAATTATATAGCTGGCAAGACTGGCGATATTCAAAATATTTTAAAAAGTCCGTCTGTGGATTGTGTAACGGCCCAACATCTTATACATTACATCCACACCAAATTTTGGTTTAATATAATACTGAACAATTTCTGTTTTTTTTTTGTCATCGCTGCAAATCTTAGTGCATCGTAGATAGAAGTATAACAACTTTCTTTTTTTTAGGAACATAAGAGCATAGAGTAACTTTTTCATGAAACCCAAATAGAGAAGAGAATTTTTCACGATCTTTAGATGCTAGCATGTCTACTAGAATGTATTTTATTATCAATTTTTTTTCAATGTTTCTACAATTGTTAGGTTCCATACAATAAATGCTTTGCTAAAGGCAAAGTAGTAAAAAATTTATCCATTGTAATATTTCTTCCGGATCCTTTATATTTTGCAGCTAAATCTTTTACTCTCTTCCACTCATTCACCTTGATTTATTTCACGGCCAGTTGTTTTTTGCCAGTATAAATTTGACCTTTCAATGGATATGAATTTTTGGCGTCGCTTATCCACCATATTTCGCCCACCCGGCGGTTACATTTATAGAAATAGGGTTTTACGGGTAGTGGAATGAATACTCTATGGGTAATCCCGAGTTGTAATGTGAAAGTCTCCGGGTATTAAAATTATTTTATTGAATGAAAAACCCATGCGGGTACACGGGTACCCGGGTATTGAACAACGTAGTAACGTCTGGGTATTGACATAAGTGTTAATATACCAGGTGCGTTTGGCAAGGTCGCAAAACGATTTAAAATCAAGACCGAGTTTTACTGATTTTAAGTCTTTGCAATAGAGTTGCTACGGCGAAAGGCTTCTTAATTTGAGTCAGGACGACGCATGGGGTCACTGCATCAGACCAGACAATTAGGAATGTGTTGAGGGAATAAAATGTCAGGGCAACGCGACCCATTTGACACGACGCCACAAAATAGCAAGGATGGATTTTGCTCGTGAACATGCAACGTCGCAATGCAACTTTAACACCCAACTACCTGACATACGTCTCTCAGACCAAAAGTAGCAGTAATTTTCTCACCTGAGACGTATTGCAGGTGGTTAAGAGTTAACAATGGAAGTTCTCTTCACGGACAAGGTTCCGTATTACTGGCTGCGATGGCCGAGTACGTGTTTACAGACGCCCAGGAGAATCCTACGCAACGGCTACTGTCCAGGAAGTTGTTGGAAGGGCGGGATTAGTATCGACAGTAGAACCGATCTTGTTGTAATTCCAGGCAAACTGACGTTAATCTCTATCTTGACATTGTGTTAGGAGAACATGTTTTCCCTGTGGAATATGGAATAAGTCAATTTTTTTTGAAAATGCAGAATAACGCAAGATTACAGCGCGAATCACTTTAGAGTTCCTACAAGAACTGAAAATTCAGCCAATGGAGTGGCCTGCGTTAAGTCATGATGTAAATCCCATGGAGCATGTTCGGAATATGCTCGACAGACGTGTATGTGTCGCCCGCATCCTCCTCAGACCATCGAGCAGATAACGGAGGCTCTTTTTGAGTAATGGGAAAAAGAAAACCTTCGAAGATCATTGCGAAGCATGCCAGGTGAGTCATCACTTGTATGTACGAAAGTTTATATTAACAATTAATATAAATTCGTTTTGCACTTTAGTTTTTGTTGTTAAAAGTACGTGATGCTGACACTTCCATTTGTGCCTTCCATTTCATTTGCATGTAATTTCCCATTTTATGGGGGCACAGATTAGTGATCCCCTAATTGTTTTGAGCATTGTATTTAAAATTTTGAAAGCAAGAAATTTTCTAGCTCTTAAGAAAAACAATTGTGAAACTTATGATTGACAATTCAACGAATGTCGTTTGAGGCAAGGCCAGGCAGGGCCAGACAAGTCTAGACAAAGCTAGACAGAGCCAGGCAAGGCTGGACAAGACTGGATAACCTGATTGCACCAGACTGCACAAGACTGGGCAAGCCTGGACCAAGACTGGGAAAGACTGGACAAGACTGTACAAGAGTTGACAAGACTCGGCAAGACAGGACAAGACTGGAAAAAACTGGACAACACTAGTCAAGACTTGACAAGGCCGTACAAAGCTGGACCAAACTGATAAGACTGGAAAAGACTGGATAAGAGTGGACGAGGCTGGAAAAGACTGTACAATACTAAATAAGACTAAACATTTCCATTTAAATCTGCATTGAATAAACCATAATTTATGTGCATTCAGTATTTTAAAAGAATGTCTTGTCAAATTGAATTGATTTGGCGTGTAGAAATAAATAAATGTCATATTGGATTTATTTAAATTCAACACAAAATTTTTTACCCAGTAAGCAACTTTATAAATCAGTTAACATAGGCACTTTGTCCGATTCAATCAAAGCAAGGAAATTGAAAAATTTGACGTATTTTTTTAACCAGCAAATCAGCGGAGAAACTGTTTTATATGATAATTTTCTTTTAACTAAATAATTTTGTCAGACCCCTTGGAATATTGTACCACATACGTTTAATCAACGATACCACTTATTAAACCACTAAATTTTCATTAAACTGGGGTTACCTACCCTTTAATTCTATCTGGAACCCATTAGAATGAAATTTTTTTTTTATTTCAAGCTATGGCAGACTAGTTTTAGCAGATTTCTTTATTACGAGGACTTAAAATCTGACCTGAAAATTCGAATTCTTTTTTATTTTCAGATAATAAATATAGAATATATAAATACGTAGGGAGCAAAGATCTCATTGTGTTTTAGAAATATTCCAAATTATTTCTTTTGTATAGTTAACATGGAATTTTATATTCAGTTTTCTTTTCTTTATTTGTTCGGTAATTTCCATCGCATCAATTACCCTATTGGTAAAGCTAGCAGTATTAATGAAAGCACGTATATATCTTAAAATATATGAATTAATTAGAGCAAAATCTTGATTTTCGTTTCTGATTTTGAATAGTAATATTTTTTAGATGTATTTTTATCATATCGTTTTTTGTATAACTTACTTAGGTGACACAAATCTGCTTGCAAAGTTTACATTTCTAAAAATATAGAAATTGAAATTAAAATAAATAGAGAGATACAACAAAGAAATGTAAAAATACGACTTGAGATGAAATATCTATGTCTTCCTTATTGATTTACTGTATGCTGCTTTTCTGCATGATTTTCTCTCACAAATTAATAGAATAAATATAAAAAATAATGTTGTTTTTTATCATCTCTATTATTCATCGTTTTTTTAGTTATTGGGAATGGAGAATCAAAAAGGCTCTTTATAAGTTTATATTTATTTGCCTGACCAGTTTCGGTGGCTTGCTGTCACCTTAATCGTAGGCTACAACTTATTATTATAACTTATAGTATTAAAATATTACTATTCAAAATCAGAAACGAAAATCAAGATTTTGCTCTAATTAATTCATAGATTTGAAGATATATACGTGCTTTCATTAATACTGCTAGCTTTACCAATAGAAAATAAATTTAATTATAAACTAAAATTTAAACAATTAAGAAGACATACCTATAAATAACTTATTAATTTTATTAAAAATCATTAGGTTTTCTTACTTTTTACGACAAATGGCAAAATATAATTTCAATGAAATATGATATTCAATTTAATAAATAAACAAATTATTAAAAGTTAATAATTTCCATAAATAAAATATTTGTATTTTGTTTAATATAACAAATGTGTACAAAATAAACAGATTGGAAATTTTCTTTGGATTTTTTCTAAAATATTTTTTTGATTTATTCACTTTACTAAATTTTGTCATTTAACTTTTTCGGTTGTCACATTATTTATAATTTGAATATATATTTTAATTAGGTTATTAGTGACTTCTCTAAAATACATCGCATTATATATTTTGATAGCCAACATTCTACTTATAATACGTTTAAATTTATTTGTTTCGAATTCTATAATTTTGTAGTTTTCTAAATCTGGACTGTTCATGAGTGAATTTATGTTTGGTTAAAGCCGTTTTACCTATGTTTGAGACGCCATTGGTTTTACAATCATTTTTATGTTGTTTATTCTTTTCTTTAAGAATTGCCCTGTCTGTCCGATATTGTACAAAAACATATATTAAATATAAATTCATTACTATCAATCCCTAAGTAGATGCATTTGTCTAGTCTTGTAAGTCACATATTATCGATACAATTGTCTTTACAATGCTTCTTTATTTAATTTGTCTAGTTCTCCCTGTTAGGCAAAACTTCTTTATCTTTTCCGTCTAGCTGTGTATATCTACTAGCATATGTCTAAACTTGAGTACGAAACATTTAGAGAATTTTATTGATATCGTAGATTTTGATTTATTTTGTCTGAACTATGTGCTTTCGATTTAGTTTCTTGACTAGTCCTTAGACTAATAATAACTTAGTCCTAGACTAATAATAACGTCTTTCTAGTTTTTTCAGTTTTCTCTGCATTGAGCTGTTATACTAGCAATTAAGATACTTCTTTAATAGCTGATACTAAAAATGAAATTGTTCTAATTATATCAATATGTGCTTGAATTTTGTTGACGACGTCTGAATGTAAGAACCCTTATATTATATTGGCCTGGGTGGTTCTAACAACTTGGACATACTGTGCAAGAGATCAAAAGTTGCCTCAAAAAAATGTATTTTCCTCTAAAACAATAGTCTGTGACGAAAAAGATGAACCGTGAAAAATCCTTGTTGCCGAGATATCTAGCGTAAAATATTTTCATGGATATTTTTATTTAAGTTTTTTTAGAGGGAAAATAAATATGTAATGTGTATTGGAAAATAAGGGTTGATATACGGATGTGCAGTGGGTTTTCTGACAACGGACTTCTTTTGTGCTTTTTCGATCGTTTCTAAACAAACATTATTCAAGGCTGAACCCGTTTGTAAAGTAGTGTTGGTTTTAGGCTTCGATTCATAAGATTTTTTATAGTTTATAGAGGTAATAAAACCAGTGGGTAAATACTCAACAATAATTAATGGGAGAGATAACTAGTCTAGAGTTGATTGACAGTGCTAGATGAATATACAATGAATATTCGACGAAGAACATTTGACAAACAAGACCCTGGAACCTCCAAAGTTTACCTCACCCCTCCTGGGTGGTTTAATTCAATAATATGAAATATTGAAAAAGGAAGCAATACAGGATACATTTTTATTCAGATATAAAAAATATATATTTACAGCTAGCATATAATTAAATAATTTAATTTAATTGTTATGCAGATAGTAATTACTAATTACAATCTTTTCTAATAGACGTCGACGCTAAATATTTAATTTAAAATTTGGCTATAACGCAATGTTAAAAGACTGATTTTCTAAAGTAAGATAGTTAAGTAAATACAACCTATGAAGCTTGAAGAACAAATAAACATTCATGGTATAAAATTATCAGAGCGTCTGAAGTGCTATGAATAAATTTCAAAAAAAAAATAAAGAAGACCAAATAAGAATCTACATTTCCTGTTTAATATTAACAAAAATAATTTGATCTAAAATTTACTAAAACAAACAAAAAGTCTATTGAACAAGAATCAATAGCTGTGCCAAATACTAATTAACATAGTGGCTAATTTAATTTTATTGATAGAACTTTCTTGTAATATGAAGAGCAAATATAAAAGCTTGTGTTATTAAGGTGTAATTGACGTATTATTTTTATTTGATTTCATTTAATAATACACATACATTACTTTGTAACTCTTTTTTCTTCAACTATTCAAAAGAGCATTGATAAATGGCATCATTTTAAACTTATTAATAGCATCATTTAAATCTTATTAATAGCACCATTTAAAGTTTATCAATAGTATAATTTAAAGGTCCTTAGAAAAATCATTCTAACTTTCATTTATAGTGCTATATTAAACAATATAATTATAATTCGATAGAGCAAATTAAATTACTCAGAACTCAATACATAAAAAGCATTAGAAATGAATCCAAATGATTCAATTAATCTCATTCGAAAATGTCCATGAAGTCAACGTAAGAAACGAATTAAACTTGTAAACAGCGCCAAATATAATAAATATAGAAGTCTTTTTAAAAAACTTTATCAGAAAAGAATTAAGGAAACTGAAATGTTCTTTAATTGACTAATAACATTAATAAAATATAATTATTAGTACGGTCCGCACCGTACTATACGTATACGTACGTATTTTACGTACTTTTACTCTTGCATTTTATTGCTAAGGGAGGCCACGAGGTCAACAGGGAAAGGCTATAACTTGATAATCCTCCCTTAGCAGTAAAATGCAGGGGCCGCACCGTACAATTAATTATATTTTATTTATGGTATTAGTCAATTTGTGAATTAAAGAACATTTTTGTCTATTTTTTCAACAACTTTTATCCTATTTTTTATAAAAAAAACTTTAAATTAAAGGATTAAATTAAAGTGAGGGCACTTAGTGATCTATTTAAAAGTACTTTTTGTTTCTTTACTAGTAAAAAAAACTAGTAAAAAACAAGTACTTTTAGTACTTTTTTTGTTTGTGGATGCGCGAATCCCTAACACGAAGAAAATAGTTTGCCACTTTTAATTAAGAGCACGATAGTATCGCCATTGTCAATTTCTCGTCTATTTTATGATCGGACAATTAGAAAATGCCACTTCATATTTCTTCAACTTTCATACATTTCTTTATTTTATCATCAACTTTCAATTTATTCCATTTACTCGCGTACCCCTAGATTATGGCCACCCCACTTTGGAAACCAGTACTGTAGAATAAGCAATAAAGAATTGTCTGAAAGATACTCCCCAGACTAGAGAAAAGTCATCTAGGGCAGAGATGGTGAACCAATGACCAGCGGGTCAGACATGAACCACACAAGCTTTTTAAGTGGCCCACGCGTTGATTTTTATAAACCTATAGAAATGTGCATAACTGAACATTATTATTATTTTTTTATTGAAATTTCTCAACTACAAAGGTATGAAATTAAGGGTCTGATTCATTACAACGCGTTTAAAATACCAATGGTTTTACCAATGTTAAAATGAGTTTTAAACGCGTTTAAAATACATTTTACTAATGGTAAAATGTATTTTCAGCGCGTTGTAAGTTTTTATAAATCAGGCCGTAATGGTATATTAAAGAACGAGTTCAATAAGCGCGGTTTTGCAGCACGCGTCCATGTTTAGATGTGACTTTTAGATGTGGAATGGACAAGTGCGAAAAACGCCTTATGTACGAGTTTTTTATACTATTTTATTCTATGTTGCTCCCTTTCATGCCATTTCTAAATAAAAAAATCGCCAATACATATTGAGAAAATTGTATCGCACTCGGCGAGCCATAACCGCTCGCATATGAGTGCTGTTATGAGTCCATTAATACCCAAAATAGAAAAATATATTAATAAAAGAATAAAAAGACTATGCGTGTAATTTGTAATGAAAAAGTCTAATCTATCTAATTAGATGAGATTAATGATATAAATGATGGAAAATGATAATGAAATAAATGATGGAAAATATATATATATATATATATATATATATATATATATATATATATATATATATATATATCCTTAAACGAAGACTGGTCTTGATTTCTGTTTCTGTGTCACGATTCAATGCCGTGCAAAATATGGGTGCCCTTGCGGCGGGGTTTTGAAGGAGGATAAGTAAGAGGATAATTATCATTGTACAAGATGTTAACCCTTTACTGTGCATATTTTTTAATATTCCCAAAAAAAATGTATATTATGTAGATTTATGCACAGAATTAAAAAAAAAATAGTAAAAAAAATATTTTGTTTTAATTTTGTTGGTTTATCCGTAAATTTTATAAGGATGCGCTTATGCATCATTTTGCATATAGAGTCTATGTTCCGTTACCCTCCAAATACAAAATGTTGCATAAATGCTGCGAGGTATACATTATCTGAAGAATATAACAATATTTTAGTTTTGTTTTATTTATTGGTGAAATTGTTTAAAACAATTTTTACCTGCCTTAAAACATAGAGATGCATAACATTTCTCGCACATAACATGCGTATAGCCTGTAGATTTTGAAAGTTCATTTTGACAACGTAGGCGTCTGCTATGCCAAATTGGCCAATGTGATAACTGGTCGTGGCGTACACCTTGAGGAGGAATATAATAAGCCGGATGGCGTTGTTATTTTATTTTGTAATTCCTGCTCAAGATTTGATCTTCGTCCTCGTTTTTTGGTAACTTCTAAGACCGCCAGATCCGTAGCAACTTCAACCCGAAAATTTTATAAAGTTTGTAACTTTGATGTGCTTTTTTGTTGTGCATGTACGCGCTTGTACAGTAGCCAAGCATTTACTAATGACACATCTCTAACGTGGTAAAACATTCGAAAATACCACTTCTTTGTTTTTATTGTAATTTTATGTCAATCTAAGTTAGAATCTACTGAATCTAAGTTAGAATCTACTGAAATCTTTTTCCCTTGCTGTTTATCATATCGTTGGACCTGTTGTACTTGCAAGAGTACAATATTTTGTCATACGACTAAGAAGTGTTACGACTTTGTTGTCTTTCCAGACAACAGATTTTATATCAATACTGTCAACTGAAGTTACTCATATATACTTCCTCTTGGTGATTTTTCAATGTCAAATCTGGTAATTTACTATTTGCTAGTCTGCGAACTGTACCTAAGGCTTGAATACCCTTTTGAGCGAGATATACCATAAGTGTAGTGTAGTAATTTTCAAAGTAAACTCGATGGTTAACTTTTTCAGCTAATTTTTGAAGTATCCTTGTGACAATATTATCACTAACTCCAAGATTTGGTTGTGTAGCTGACCTATTCTCCCCGTTTATTGGGTTTTGCAGGCGTATATTGCATCAAATAACTTCTTGCCTTAGTTAAACAAATTTGTTCATCAACTAATAAGTCACGTTCATGTGGCACAGTTTGAAATCGCTCCAATAAATAGTTGATAATTGGACGCAATTGGAGTGTAATTCATTTCCATAATCATCAAAAATATTTTCAATTTCAAGAGAAAAATGGCCATTTGCAAGAAGGGCATCTTCTTCATCTGAAAATATCTGAAGATCATCCTCACTTTCGGAAAAAGTCGCAATTGCGTCAACTAATTCTTTTTGTGTAAGGGGCATACGTTTTTCATACTGCCTCCACAAAGACATTGTATGTGTATTCCTAAAAATAATTATTTGCCTATACAATATTGCATAAGTACATCATTTTGTTTGTTGAGTCTATTGGTTTACTATAGTCTATATGCAAATTGGTGCATATGTGCACCACAAATTAAAAGCAGTTTTGCACATTTACTACCACTTTGATAAAGAGAAATGAATTGAAACAAAACAATTAAATATATACATTACCTGATAATAATTTTTTACAGTCACAATATTAATAAATTAAATAGTTTTGATGCAACTAAAAGGAAGCGAGACAGTCTATTTAGGCACAATCACTTTAGCAGATGATTGCCACTGAATAGTATGTAAAATATTATGTCCATTACTCCCACCACTTGAAATAATGTGGTCGATTGTGTTGCCTGTACGCACCATAGCGTCTTTCATTATTTTGAATGTTCAACAGATTTTTAATGCAAAATGTATTTACCGTTCCACATATGCATCAAAATGCAGTAAAGGGTTAACTTTATTAAAATATATGTCATATATTTGAATTTCGTATTTTATTTTGTGAAATATATGATATATATTAATATAATTGTGTCATATATTTATATTTAGCGATATTTCAAATTTTAGGAATACAACTTTCTAAAAAAAAATACTTCAATTTCCTTATGCACAATTGCTAGGTACGATTTTGGTAACGGACTAATATGGTTTAGCCACCTAGTTTCCCAAATCGTACTGATTGCAGAGTTCCCAAAAGGAAGCTATATTTTTTAATAAAGAAGACATTGCAGTAAAAATGTAACTAGGAGAAGCAGAAAGGACCAATTAATGAAAATAAACTTAAAAAGAGCTTATAAAAACATGTTTTCTTATAAATATATTAGAGAATGTCTTAATCAGTACAATTTAGGCAACTCTCCCCTAAATGAGTAATGATATTTTTAATGATAGCAATATTATAATACAATAATTATGATAATATAGCAATATATCTAATAGAATTTCATTGTATAAAAATAAATCATGATATGAAAATATTTTCCAGTAATGCCAGTTGTAATAAAAGTCATCAACTTCATAAACGGAAAATGAGTACCAATATGACGTAAAACAATGTTCAATGGCTTAGTTGCGGTCAAGTTTTTGATCAGCTTGTAACTTTATTTGAAGAAATTAAACTCTTTTTGAATGAAAAAAAAAACAATAGTTTTGAGGAATTTTGATATTTAGAATGATTTAATGTTCTTCTGCGACACCACTCAGCATTTTATTGAACTTACTAAGACACAAGGCAAATTGTTTTATGTTTGGAAATATTAAAATATTTATAGCAAAGCAATATTACTAAAAATTTATAAACGAAAATCATGAAATATTTTCCTCAAATATAAAAACGTTTTCAAAACACAATTTTTTTTTAAAATACCCATGAAATTCAAGAAAATGAAATCAAAAAATATTCAATGATTATACAAGTAATCAACTAAGCTTCTGAAGAGATTTATTATTAAGTTCTATTTAGTATTAAGTATTATTATATATTAAGTTCGGAAAATATGATTCACTTTATTTTATATCCACACAAAACGAAATTTGAATCAATGCAGTTAACAGAATTCAAATAAAAAATTACGGCCAGGTGATTTAGGTATATTAAACGTATGGGATTCTTTACCAAAAAAATAAATAATAATTATTGAAAAAACTTGATAATGCTCTTTTATCGATGTTTGGGTAGACACAATCTTGTGAAAAATTATTTTCTTTGATGAATTTTGTAAAATAGAAATAAACGTGGAAATAAAATAACTGGGAAATGTGTTAAATTAATGAATATGAAATATATATGAACCGAATATTAAGAAACTATCTGAAAATAAACAACAACATATTTCTCAATAAATACACCGGTATACAAAACTTTCTTTACTCGTCGCTCATTTAAAGACTCAATACAGGTTTGATTGCCGACTAAGCATGGTGTCATCTGGTGCGGTAATTCATGAGATTACCTCATTAATATAAATTTTTTAACTTTTACTAATTTACGACATTTGCTAATTTTTCTACACCTGCAAAAGTAAAAGTTATAAAGAAGGAATTGTAAACTTTGTACATGCCTTTAAAAGTGAGAACAAAAAAAAACTCTACTACTAAACTATTGTATTTATACGAGACCTCCAGACCTTCATGCGAGACCTCCAGATGGAAATGCTCATGGAGGATCGGCCATTATTATCAAAAGGAAAATAAAGCACTACCAAGAGGAGAAATATAGAAAGGACCGCCTCCAAAGAACCACTATAAATATTGAAGATTGGATAGGCCCCCTAACCATATCCTCAATTTATTGCTCGCGAAAACATAGACATAATGTTAATATCTGAAACACACTATACCAGAAGAAGCTATATGAGCATCTTTAACTATTTTAATTTAATTACTATAGGAGACCTTTAGATGGAAATGCTCATGGAGGATCGGCCATTATTATCTAACTATTGGAATTGCCATACGAGACCTCCAGATGGAAATGCTCATGGAGGATCGGCCATTATTATCAAAAGGAAAATAAAGCACCACCAAGAGGAGAAATATAGAAATTTATTCCCCACCAAAACACAAAATAAAAAAGGAACAATACGAAAATTTCTTCAACACTCTGGGTACCCGATTCATAGATGGGGGCGACTATAATACCAAACACGTCGACTGGGGATCAAGATTACCACGAACTGATGGGAGGGAACTATTAAAGGCAGCACAGGCAAACAAACAACTCAAAGCATCTCTCAACTGGAGAACCAACAAACTGGCCAACAGATCTAAAGATCTCAGATCTAGTTGACTCTTGTATAACGAATGGAATACCAAACCAATACTTGACAGCTGAATCAAGCTTAGAACTGTCTTCCGATCACTCACCTATCATTGTCACACTAACCACACAGGTAATTAACAAGCAAAAGCATCCCTCACTCAGCAGTAAGACAACTAACTGGTACATTTAAAGAGCACACCTTTAGAGCACACCTAAACCACACCTAAAACACTGTCATTTGAAATCCCCCCTCAAAGAAAATAGAGATATTTTGAAGGCAGCCGAAGACCTAACTATCGCCATCCAATAGGCAGCGTGGCGCTCGACACCAGAAGCGAAAGAAAGAAGTAGGAACATCCAATACCCAGAGGATATTATGGAAAAAAATTGCCAAAAAAAGGCTTGAAAAGAAATGGCAACTACACATATCCACAGAAAATATTCTGATATTTAATAAAGCTACAAAATAATTAAAGAAGCTACTAAATGAATACAAGAACCAGGAAGTACAAAAATACCCGAAAAGGTTACACTCGCTGCTGCCACAGGATACTCACTATGGAAGGCTACCAAAAAGATAAAACAACCAATAGAATACCTTCCGCTAATCCGAAATGAAAACGGCTCCTTGGCAAAAAGCGATAAAGAAAAGGCAAATACCTTTTCGAACCACTTGAAAAGTGTCTTTGAACCATGCCACGGAGAAGTCACAGTAGAAGAAGAATTGACTAAGTTCGAATATATAAATTAATTGTGCATGACAAAGAGGACCACCTATCCGAAAATTTAAAGTCACAAAAATCAGAGCTGCAATAGAGCACCTGAAACCAAAAATGGTACCAGGATACGACCTAATCACAGGAAGGATGTTAAATCAATTACTTGACACAGGATTTATGGCTATTACACAAATATTTAATGCCACCCTAAGGATAAGATACTTTTCTATACAGTGGGAAGTAGCGCAAATAAAAATGCTACTTAACAGTTATGTCAATACCCAGTCGTTAGTACGTTGTTCAATACCCGGGTACCCGTGTACCAGCATGGGTTTTTAATTTAATAAAATAATTTTAATACTCGGAGTCTTGCACATTACAACTCGGGATTACCCATAGAGTATTCCACTACCCGAAAACCCCTAATTCTATAAATAAAACCGCCGGGTGGGCAAAGTATGGGATCAAAATATGGTGGATAAGCGACGCCAAAAATTCATATCCATTGAAAGGTCAAATTTATGCTGGCAAAATAACAACTGGCCGTGAAATAAATCAATGCGAAAGAGTGGAAGAGAGTAAAAGATTTAAAATATAAAGGATCCTGAAGAAATATTACAATGGATAAATGTTTTACTACTTTACCTTTAGCAAAGCATTTATTGTATGAAACCTAACAATTGTAGGAACATTGAAAAAAAAAATAATAAAATACATTCAAGTAAACAGCATTTAAAGATCGTGAAGAATTCTCTTCTCTATTTGGGTTTCATGAAAAAGTTACTCAATGCTCTTATGTTCCTAAAAAAAAGAAAGATGTTATACATCTATGTACAATGCACTCAGATTTGCAGCGAAGACAAAAAAAGAAACCAGAAATTGTTCAGTATTATAATAAACCAAAAATTGGTGTTAATATAACGGATAAGATGGTGGGCCGTTCAAATCCACAGACGGATTTTTTTAAATCTCTATAAGAAACGGAGAAAAAACGCGTAAATCGTGTAAAGATTGTAACAAACCAGTTTGCGATGCACATTCAATATCAATTGTAAAATGTGACAATGTTGCCAATAATAAATTGAATATAAAAATATTTTATGTATAATTTATGATAAGTTTTATAATAAAATTAATTAAAAGTTAAATAAATCCGTTATTTATATATTAAGTAATATTTTTTATCCCAAGAAATGTTTAATTATTTATTTACATATGGGTACCCCGGATATTGAACAAATACCCCGTTGTTCAATATCCTTTTTGACTTTAAGTCCAAAAAGTTTATATATTTTTTGCCACATTTTATTATTTATGTATGGGTCGTTGTCAAATTTTGCGCAGGTAAACTTGTCCCGAAACTATTTTATTTTTTTATTAGTCATAATCAAACAACCCCTTAAAAATGTTACATTAAATACAAAATACATCGGACTAAAAAATATTTATTACTAAGATAAAGACTTATTTTAGATGTTTATAGTTCTTTTTTAAAGTAACATTGTGGTCATTTCTGGTAACAGAGTGGTTTTCCGTACAAAATTTATGTGTCCCGGTATCACTCCGTTATAATAAAAAAATAAATAATTTCGTTTTCTACTATATCAAAGTACCTAAAATAAATTAATACCATAAACAGAGTATTGTTACCCTTTATAATATATATCTTAAAACAGGTAAGTATCAAAATGTAATAAGTAACTATATTTTAAAACTTGGTCCCGCGAATAGTGTAAAAGTGTCGGAACACTGTTACTGACTAAATTGCAACTTAAAATAGAAATATTGCTGCTTTGACTTTATAATAGCTTGCTTGGGAGGTCTGCATGGATCCTGGTTGATCGCTAGGTCGGGAGGTGGGATACAAGAGGTGTCAATCGTCTTCGAAGCGTTGTACGGGGTGCGTATTTTTATTATGCATCCACTCTGTTACCTACCTATTTGCGTAAGTAAATCAACGTATTTTTCATTATTTCACGTTCAGTATGTTGACAAGGAGGAAAATATTATAAATATGGAAGAAAAAGTGTACTTTAAGCATTACTTTCTGACTTATGTCTTATGGAATGTAAAATTTACAACTCTGTTACTACACAACTCTGTTACTAGGGCGTAGTAACAGAATATTTAATATAATATGGTAATACTAAAATACGTAAATTTGTAGTTAATATATAAATAATAGTTAGCAGTTAATATATAAATATTTGGAGGACCTCGGTATGATTTAATATCAGTCAATATTCAATAAGTAACAGAGTTGTTGGAATTTAAATTAATGATTGTTGATAATTTAAAAAACGTTGTAATTCTAAATGTGATTATAAGAATGAAGACTGTAATCAACGGTAATGCCAATATATTTGTGACTGAATTGTTTCATTTCATAATAAAATGTAAAACGTATTGATAACAGAGTTTAATTTTTTTAAGACATAACCCACAAAATCAAGATTATGATTATTCATAAATCATTGGTTAAACATCGCGGCCGACTATAACAGACCAAAGTTCAGTTGTTTTACCAGACATGGACAAAAAGAAAAGTAAAGTTTGAATATTTTTATTTTTTCATAAATTTATCATTTTAAGTCACGGTTACCTGCTCAAAATTTGACATTGACCCGTATATGAATCGATGTCAATAGACTCAAATAACGAGGATCTGAAAGGATTTGATGATTTTTCGTTAAATAAAAAGATATGCAAGTAAGAACATGCAAAAGGGTACCCGGGTACCCGGGTATTGACATAAGTGTTAAAGACTCAGTACAGGTTCGACTGCCGACTAAGCATGGTGTTATATGGTGCGGTAATTCATGAGATTACCTCATTGATATAAATTTTTTGACTTCGACATTTACTAATATTTCTACACCTGCAAAAGTAGAAGTTATAAAACAAGAAGGAAATGTACACTTTGAACATGCCTTTAATATTGAGAACAAAAAAAGTAGTCTTTAAACTCCTTCCTCTTTTCCTAGTGATGCTACTGAGCGATTTGATTCACTACGCTGTGGCAAAATTCCTCAAAATTGTAGTGTGAAATGCCATTGGGCTGAACCAACGAGAACAAGAAGTCAAAGCAAACATTGCAACATTCACTACAAAGCTCGCGAAAACATAGACATAATGTTAATATCTGAAACACACTATACCAGGAGAAGCTATATGAGCATCTACAGCAGCTCTATTACCATACGAGACCTCCAGATGGAAATGCTCATGGAGGATCGGCCATTATTATCAAATGAAAAATAAAGCACCACCAAGAGGAGAAACATAATTAGGACCACCACCAGACAACCGCTACAACTATTGAAGATTGGATAGGCCCCCTAACCATATCCTCCATTTATTGCTGGCGAAAATATAGACATAATGTTAATATCTGAAATACACTATACCAGGAGAAGCTATATCGGCATCTCTAACTATTGTAATTACCATACTAGACCTCCAGATGGAAATGCTCATGGAGGATCGGCCATTATTATCAAAAGACAAATAAAGCCCCACCAAGAGGAGAAATATAGAAAGAACCACCTCCAAACAACCACTATAACTATTGAATATTGGATAGGCTTTCTAACCATATCCTCAATTTATTCCCCACCAAAATACAAAATAAAAAAGGTACAATACGAAAACTTCTTCAACACTCTTGGTACCCGATTCATAGATGGGGGCGACTATAATGCCAAACACGTAGACAGGGGATCAAGATTAACAAGAACTGATGGGAGGGAACTACATACTGGCCAACAGATCTGACAAAATCCCCAGATCTAGTTGACTTTTGTATAACGAAGGGAATACCACACCAATACTTGATAGCTGAATCAAGCTTGGAACTGTCGTCCGATCATTCACCTGTCATTGTAACACTATCCACACAAGTAATTAACAAGCAAAAACATCCCTCACTCAGCAGTAAGACAACTAACTGGGACCTTTTTAGTGCAAACCTAAACCAAATACTTTCACTAAAAATCCATCTAAAAAAAAATAGAGATATAGAGAAGGCAGCCGAAGACTTAACTATCTCCTTCCAACAGGCAGCCTGGAGCTCGACACCAGAAGCGAAAGAAAGAAATAGGAACATCCAATACCCAGGGGATATTATGGACAAAATTACCGAAAAAGGCGGTTTAGAAATAAATGGCAACTACACAGATCCCCAGAAAACAAACTCATATTTAATAGAGCTTCAAAAGAATTAAAGAAGCTACTAAATGAATACAAGAACCAGGAAGTACAAAAATACCTGCAAAACGTTACACTCACTGCTGCCACTGGATACTCACTATGAAAGGCTACCCAAAAGATAAAACAACCATTAGAACACATTTCGCCAATTCTAAATGAAAACACGGCTCCTTAGCAAAAAGCAATAAAAAAGGCAAATAATTTTGTGAACCACTTGAAAAGTGTCTTTGAACCATGCCACGCAGAACCCACAGTAGAAGCAGAATTGACTATGTACGAATATATAAATTGTACAGGACAAAGCGGACCACCTATCCGAAAATTTAAAGTCACATAGCTCTAATAAAGCACCTGAAATAGCTGTAATAAAGCACCTGAAACCAAAAACAGGTACCAGGATACCACCTAATCACAAGGAGAATGTTAAATCAATTACCTGACACGGGATTTAAAGCCATCACACAAATATTTAATGCCACCCTAAGAATAGGATACTTTCCGCTACAGTGGAAAGTAGCGCAAATAAAAATGCTACTTAAACCAGGAAAACCACCCAATGAAGTCAAGCCATACAAACCAATCAGCCTACTGCCAATCCTCTCCACACCGTTTGAAAAACTTTTACTAAATAGACCAAAACTCCCACTAGAAGTAATTCGGCTTCACAACACAGCATGCCACCATAGAACAAGCGCATAGAATAAATGGAAAGATAACTGAAAACTTGGAAAGGAAAAAAAATACTCTAAAAGGTTTGCCATCCCTGATCTAAGGCCTATTCTCCATAACATATTTATAGCGGTTTTAGAAGTTCACACCGTCGATATTTACTTCTCCATCTCTCTCTTTTCACATACATTTGCAGTGACTGGCGTAGAATTTGGTGATATGTAATTAAATGAATAGTAAACTACAAATAATTTACATATATAATAGAAAGTTAAATTATACTACGGCTAATAAGTACTATATTATACAATAATGTTTTATATATAATTTAATTTTAAATTTAAAGACAAAAAAATTAATTAACTCCAAGTAAATTTCACGTGACAATTCACAATAGACCTCTTTACGGTTATTAGTTAAGCGCATGCGCGTCCATCATGTTTAAAAGGCGGGAATTTCATAGTTTCGGGCACATTTTGTTATTTTCATTGGTTGTACGTCTAAAACTGCCCAAAAAACATGGCGAAAATTGACACATGCGGACAAAAAAAAGCTATGAAAAGTTCTATTGACAAAATATGTCAAATCTTGACTAGGTTTCTCCCGTTTGTTCTAATCTTATGTTATTATTCACGAATAATTTCTGAAATTTTCAACAAAATCTGTTCGTCTGTTCGGTTTTTACAGGAAATAAATTCCGCGTCTTTCAAGAAAATCTTGTAAAACTAGTCAAGTTAATATTTGCAAAGTTGTAATTTCGATAATTTCCGGTTTGCAAATTAGAAACTTTTCAGGGCATTAACACATTCACTGCTGCCGTGACACCGGTGACCCGGCGGTGTTTGCATACTTTTTTTTGCATATTACAGACCAGCACGCCATATTACAGACCAGCACGTCACTGGTGACCCATTTCGTGAAAATCACATAAAATAGTACTAATAGGGCCCTATGGGGCCCCTAGAGAAAGAAAATAAATACCAAATCATTATACCTATCGATTTTGTAAAGTGGTTTAAATCGGCGATACAGGAAAGTCATAAAATCAGGGGCGGCAGTCAATGTGTTAAAAGAGACTTTCAAGAATAATTCTTGAAATATTGATCAAAATCTGTTCGTCCGTTCGCTTTTTAGAGAAAATAAATTCCGCGCCTTGCAAGAAAATTTTGTAAAACTAGTAAATAACTAGTAACTAAGTTTTTATTTGCAAAGTTGTAATATCGGTAAATTCCAATTTGCAAATTTGAAAGTTTTCAGGGAATTAAAAGAGACTTGCAAGAATAATTCCTGAAATTTTGATAAAAACCCGTTCGTCTGTTCGCTTTTTACAGAAATTAATTTAACCGTTTTAAGACCGTTAAGACTTTTAAGACCGTTTAAGCTTGACATTAAATAGACCTTTTTACGGTTAGTTAGGCGCATGTGCGTTCGTCATGATTAAAAGGCGGGAATTTGAAAGTTTCGGGAACATTTTGTTATTTTCATTGGTTATGCGACAAAAATTGCCCGAAAAACATGGAGGAAATTGACACAAGGTCTATTGTCATCTGATCTGTTTGTATCATTTAGATTTGTTTGCGTTTTTCTCCATTTATTTGTTTATATTTTATTACTATAGCTGACATGTTGTGTATTTTATAGATATTCAATCAAACCATTAATAAATTACCAATTTTATTTTAAAGTAACTATATTTGAATTTAGCGCCGAATTTTGTAACTAGATTGAACATTTGTCATAGTGTAAATCAGGTATTTAGTTACTGCATTCTTAAAAAAAATGGACTTTAGCTTTAGACGGATGAGTTGGATTTTCCGGATCTCAAGATCTGTTTTTTTTTCTGTCGGTAAGATCTGAGTTAGCTAGAACTGATAGAAAAAACCGACCTAGCATATCCAATAAACTGTCCTACCTTTGTTAGGTGTCTTATTATTAATTCTAATTCACTGTATTTTGCAAACTCTAAAACAATATTAGTAATCTCTTATGTGAGATATAGACGATATGTTTTTACTTCCATAATTTTTGCAATAAGATCATGCAAATCTGTGTATGATGTAGCAGTGGCATACTTCAAGATTATGCATACATATATCTAAATCTGCATCAGCATAAATCTGCAATTCAGAATGTATTTACATTCTGTTAATATGCAATTTGATTTACTACTCGTTGCTTTCTATATGAAAAACAATTTGTGGATAGATTTATAATATCATGTCGGGTAATTATTTCAATATTCTTAAAATTAATCCCTTAAACTAATACTACTTATCTACTGACGAATATTTTTAATTGAATTAGAATATTTTGTGAATGTATCGTTTATATTTTTTTTCTTTGGAGTTTTTTTTTATAGTATATCTTTCATTTGTATGTATATTTAGTATCATTTTCAAGATACTTTATAGTTGTAGATAAAATTAGGGGATTAGGGGAGGGGATTTTCAGTCCAGTTTGATGTAATGTAAGTAGATACAACAATAAATATAAATAAAAATATCTAGAAAAAATGTCAACAACCAAATACTGCAAAATATAATGTTGAAAATGTGTTTTTTAATAAAATTGAAGCCGATTTAAAAAGAAGTGTCGTTGCTAAATGATTAGCGTTAAACATAGGGATCAATGTTAAATATTCTTAACGGCAATTCAATGGAAGAGAGCGTAAACTTTATATTCATATTTTCAATCGTCGTCCTTTTATGTGTGTTTGGTATCTAGTATTGACTTTTTATATGTTTGAGCTTTTGATTATTTTTTACTTTCGATCCTATTGTACGTATTTTATCCTCTGAGAACGAAAAAAGATTTCGAAAAACTAATCTGGTATCCAACAGTACAAAATAAGTCTTAGCAATACAAAAGTTTGTGACCCTATTATGTTGGTCACTCACGAGCTTATAAATGGATTATTTTGTAACTTTTGTAACATATTGTTATTAAATATTTTGTTAGTGTCATTTACTCTCCAATAGCCTTATAATTCGTTATCGATCCCTGGCCTCCATCAATTTTTGTCTACAAATTTCTCTGCTCATGGCCTCTTTTTTTTTCCTATTTCTGAACCTATTTCCAATTTCTGGAGTATTTTGTTAGCGTCCTTGTCTGTCTCATGCTCCTATCTTGTTATGTCTCCCTTATGTCTCACTCCATGCATTCTCCTGCTGAGTAGTTGTTTCGGAATCCTTTCTTCTTTCATCCTAACTGCATGCCCTGCCCATTTCAATCTTTGGATCTGGATGTGCTCTATATTGGATCCTTGTAGTACTTTTATAGTTCCTGGTTGTTTATTGTTCTCCATATAGTATTTGCATATATTGGGCTTAAAATCCTTCTGAGAAACTTCCTTTCGAAGACATGTATATTGTTTACTAATTTTTGTGTTCGTGTCCAAGTCTCACAGCCATAAACTACAATAGGCCTCGTTTCATAAAAATTAATTTTGATGTTCTAGTATGTGTCCGTAGATTTAAATATATGGGCTAGTGCAGGAGTCGGCAAAGTGTGGCTCGCGAGCCACATGTGGCTCTTATGGTGTGAGCTTATGACTCTTCAGAGACAAATTGAAACATAAAAAAATCACAAAAAAAGAAACAGAAATGTACCTTCTCGGAAGTCTTACGACCGCAGCCGCCAAATTCATAACTCACAGTCACAGCGCGGTTATAGCGGTTATCGCGGATATCTCGCGGTTATATCGGTTGTTTCTTTTAAACTGAATGGACTGAATCGTTTGCGTATGTACCTAATCAAGCTGGTCTTCCAACTTGTCTTATTTGGCATGAAAAACCAGCCAACAACAAAACGTCTAATATCAAGAGACAATTCGAAAATAGACATGCCTCATTTGCAAAGTCTTCGGAAAAATGTTAAAAGTTGCGCTTTCAACTGTTGGACGCAGTCTGCAAATAATACTAACATGGCAAGCTTTGTCTTGAGTCACGAAATCATCAAAATCGGAAAATAATTCACTGATGGTGAGTACATAAAATGTTTTATAAAGAGTACTACACGCTATTAAGATTGCAAAGAACAACAAAACAACAGATCCAGACGATATCTACGCAGAATATTTCAAGCAGATACAGAAGGAAAACATAAACATAATTTTAAAACTATACAATAAGATCTATGACACTGGATAACTTCCGGGAATGGCTAAAGTCCACGTTCATAATGCTTCCCAAAAAGAAAATAGCAACCAAATGCAAAGATCGTAGGCCAATCTCTGTAATGAGTAACACATTTAAAATATTCCTACGCATCTTACACACCAGGCTATTTAATTAACTTGAAGGGTTAAGCGGAGACACTCAGTTCGGATTAAAGAGCGGCACCAATACACAAGAAACAACATTCTGCCTAAACACATTGGTACAAAACTGCTATGATTAAAGAAAGGAGTGGTCCTGTGCTTCATCGACCACGAAAAGGCGTTCGATAGTATCAACCACGAACGTCTCATATATTATCTAAAAATAGCTGGTATAGATGAAAAAGACGTAAGTATAATCCAAAACCTGTACTGGCAATAGTCGGCCAACGTCAGAATCAACATTTTTTTAACAACAGAAGAAATCGAGATAAAAAAGGGATACGTCAAGGATGCCTAATGTCACCAATGCTATTTTATCTCTATGTCGAATAAATATTCTTAGAAGCCTTCGATGATCTAGAAATCGGAATAAAAGTGAACGGCACCACAATAAACAATATAAGATACGCAGACGACACAGTGATCATAGTATGCAACCAGCAAGACCTACAGCTACTAATGAACAACATAAACAGAAAGGGGTAAGAGGCCGGACTAAGAATAAACAGATCCAAAACTAAATGCATGGTTATAAGCCATAATAATCAGGCAGGATCGTCCATCACGGTAGAGCGGGAAACAATCGAAAGAACTACGAGCACGAAATATCTAGGCACACTAGTAAACGACAGATGGGACCCACTACAAGAGATCAAGGGTAGGACATGCCAGACAGGCATTCAACAAACTACGTCCCATGCTATGCGATAAAAACCTAAATTTAGAAATCCGCCACAGAATGGTCGAATGCTACGTTTGGCCAGTCGTACTGTATGGAACAGAAACCTGGACGATAAAAGTAGCATCCATTAACAAGATCGAGGCGTTCGAGATGTGAACACTCAGCAGTATTATAGATTGGACAGATTACTATTCAATACCATAAAGCAGCGCAAGATCGGGTATCTAGATCACATACTAATGGGGCCAAAATATCAAATTTCCCAGTTCATACTCGCAAAGGAAAGATAGAAGGCAGAAGGGGCATCATACGTGAACAGCTACCATGGCTGAGGAACATAAAGGACTGGCACGGAATCAGAAAGTTTGGTGACAAGTGCCAAGCAGCAATAGACAACACATTAACAATTATCCAATAAATGAAGAAGAAGAAGATAAATGTGGCTGACACACTTTATCACAATTTTAACAATAAAGCAGATATCATGAATAAATTCAAAAGTATATCTTTGTTTACCAAAACTGTAACAGACAGGGCAAAAAAATGTCGTTAAATGTATGCCAACATCAAGTTGAGGACGTAAAATCAGCATCAGCCATATTAATAGCGGTCGATGAGTCTTGTGACAAAGAGAATACTGCGCAAAATTTTCTCTTTGCTCACTATGTTTCATCAGATGGTTCCAAAGAAGAACTTCTGTGGGTTCGTCAAACTCGAGGATAAGATGTTGAAAATGAAGTGACCGAATATCTGAAGAAAAATCACATCCCTCCTATTAAAATTGTGTCAATTGCAACAGATGGCGAAAAATTGATCAAAAATTGATTATGACGTGTTACCTTTCCATTGCATAATTCAACAGGAAGCACACAAACATTTCCATAAGTTATTGCTAAACTTAAGGTCACCAATAATATTATCGCAAAGGCGCTAAATAATCGCCAATTATGAAGAAAATTTAAAATATGACTTTCTGGAAAAAAAGAATCATCCTTGGCTCTTGATCCAGTTTGAAATGATTTTATATAGAAATTTGGCTGTTGAGTTTATAAGAGTTTGCCGACTCCTGGGCTAGTGCCTAGTAAGTTTTATTCGCTACTAGTATTCTTTTTCGCATTTCACTAGCCTAACTGTCGTGCCTTATCAATTCCATTTCGAGATAAACGGCGTGAATGCTTCTATGCTGCTTAAATGCTTAAAATTGCGTGAATGCTTCTATGTTATGCTGTCTGTAACATCATTTCCATTTTCTATATATTTACACTTAAGCCTACTGGATTCACCGCGACTATCAGCCTGTAAGTGTCGTCTGCTTCCATCCTAGTTGGACTTAGTAAGCTGCCAACTGTATAGATTTATTTATCCGTAGATTCGTACTTCCATTTTTCTTATGTCATTTACTACGTTGATGCTAATGAAATAAGTGACATAAATTAAGATAAAAAGGAGAATTAAAAGAATCGGTCCCGCTTAAGATATATAAGAATCCGTACTATTTAACTCACAAATACAGGAAAATAATCTTTGGTTGTAAAACAGGTTGAGTTTTCTTATTGAACCAGTAAAATTAGCACTTTTCATTGAAAATGAATCAAAAAGTTTTGAAATAATAACAAATATTTAAATGTGAAATACAATACAATATTAGACAATACAAGTGCAATATTATGTTTTACATTAGTTTGTATTAGTTGCAATAAATTCTAAATGAAGTAACTTTTGTGTTTTTGCCATTATATTGAGTGTATAGAAACAAAATAAATCATTTATCAACTTTTTTTTCCTAATTAGAGAAACACTTTGTTTTATAAACATTTAATTATATTGAGTTTAGAATAATTATTCAAATTACGGTTTTAAACAAAACCGACTTCATTATACAATTTTAATTAAATCAACGTCTTCTTTAATAAATTCCTTTCAATCAGTTGCAGTGAGCAAGTATAATTTAATTTTTTAACGATTTTATTCCAATCCAGGACATCTCCATTCCAACATGGATACTTTCTCCGGTACTCTTTTTTTACTTACTGTTTATTGTCACTCAAATATTCGAATACAGGCATCCCTAAGCTCGATTAACGCAAAACTCGATTTAATCGGATTTATAATTTTAGATATGTATGTCTGTATGTATTTCTTTAAGCATTTTGAACCATCTGAACCATGGAAGCACATTTGTCCACACTGTGCACTCCAGAAAAAAATTGTAAAACGGTTTAATAGACTTCTAATTTGGGTTTGGAATGTTCATGTGGGATCCTTATTCAAGAGAGTTAGTTTTTCTGTTTAAATGAAAGAGTTTTATTAATCAAAAAGATTTTATTAATGTATTTTTCTCTTTCCAAAACGACAACCATGCATGACAAAATTGGAATTATTGGCTTTTATTAGGACTAAAGAAGAGGACTTTATTTTTGATTTCATTGACTTGATCTTTGCGGAGTCTTTGGCAAAAGATTAAGAGTAAGATTTTACATGATCAGCTATTTTGGCTCGAGGTATAAGAGGTTCCAGCACTTTTTTGAGCGCGATTTCTAACTCTGCAATTAATATGGATTTATCGGATTTGTTATTAGTAAATGGGGTGTAGTTGGAGTTTTGGAAAACTCAAGGAAGTTCACTGGGACTGAATGTAACTTTTGAGAAGTTGATGAATTTATAAACTAGATTCGGTTTTGAAATTACTATTGAATGGTTGCATTTTGTTTTTTTAAGATATCGGATAATTAATTCTTAAATTTTAAATATTTGATTTGGTTAACCTTACTTAATTTTATTTGATGTAATTTATATGTTAACTCTGAGTGTAATATCTTAAGATTATAATTATTATTATTACATAAAACACAAACACAAAGACAGTATAAAAATGGCTAAGTAAAATAAATTAACACACATTTAAATAGACAGAAAGACAGTGTAAAAAAACTAATACAACAAAATAAAATATATAGTAAACTAGACATGTCTTGGCCAAGTGATATCAGCCAGGTGGTAGACTCTATCCAAGGGGGTGGGTTTCAGGCAACCCGTGATTAGTCTGCAAGACTCATTCAGAGCCGCATCCGCTTGTCTGCCGTGTGCTGACTTATACCACACTGGGCAGGCGTATTCGCCAGCGGAACAGCAGAGAGCTAAAGCTTATGTTTTGACAACACGTGGTTTGGTATCCCAAGAGCTGCTTGTTATTTTCCGTAGAATGTTGTTTCTCCAGCTTGCTTTCAGTTTAGTATTCCTGCAGCGCTGTTTGTAGGTAAGGGCTCTGTCCAACATAACTCCGAGGCATTTTGGGTTTGGGCAATTTTCCAGCAGCATTTTCCTTGTCAACTGTAGCTTTCTGGATGTGTGTTTGTTGCGAAGGTGGAAGGTACATATTTAGCAATTTGTTGGGTTTGGTCAAAGCTGGTTTTCACTGTAATATTGGCTAATTCAGATTTTCCAGTGCCTCAGTTAGACCCTGACCGATATCTTCAAAACTGTCCCCCTGCGCAGCAAATGTTCTATCGTCCGCATAGATATAGCTGTTAGTAGGGAGCGGTTGATCGTTGTAAATAATATCGTTGATAAATATTAAAGGGGGGGCAGTACTAGTGCACTGCCCTGTGGTGGGCATTCTTTTGACTTCACCACCTACTTTGTAGATTGTAGCGACCTACTTTGCGTTCCCTGAAATTCTATATATACATGCGGTTATGGAGCGGCTTCTTTGGTAGCTGGAAGTCGAAGGTTAATAGTGTCGTATGCCGCCATTAGGTCTATAAATACAGCTCCTGTAATTTTGCGATTTGGTACCCATCCTCAATGAACTGCATTAGATTGTCTGCGTTGTACAGAATTTTGCGGGACGGCAACCAGCCTGCTGCGGGATAAATCGGGCTTCTATATCTTTCGTTAACCGGTTTTGTATAATCTTCACGAATATTTTGTAGATATGGCTCAGAAGGGAGATTGGCCGGTAGCTTTTGGATCGCCGGGTTCCTTTTCTGGTTTGAGGATTGTTATTACCTTGGCTTTTTGCCATATGCCTGAGATTTTGCCGGATTCTGGGCACTTGTTGAACATTTGCAGCATGCACAGCCTTACCCTGGGTCCAAAGTGTCTCATTTGTTCAGTAAGAAGGTCGTCTAGGCCCGCGGCCGTACGCGATTTACATTTGTTGATGGCTGCATTCAGTTCGTCTATCGTGAGTGGCACGGAAAAGGTTGTTGTTTCCTCCTCCGGGTTCCTAATGATCTTTGTTTCAGCCTTTGTCAGCCGCTGTTGTTTTCTAACAGGCTTGCCGTTTTCTAATAGTTGCTTTGCTATTTGATTTGCCGAAACGTTGACAAATTGTTTGGTGCGAGTTCGATCATTGCTGAGGCTGTGTAGTAATGTCCAGGCATGGTGGCTACTTCTTCTTGTGTCAATTTTTTCAATTAGTTTTTTTTTTGCTAAGGACGCGATTAGTTGTTGGCCTGCTGTTATTGAGGTCACCCATGGGCTTACCCATGGGGTCGGCATCGAGTTCCAAGTATTGTCGTACTTTATCCACTGCCTTCGAGAGTTTTCCTGAGACGTAGTTCGTTCTGCAGCCTCGTGGGATTGATTGTCTGGAGCACTTTTTTACGGCCTCCAGAAATTTACTGTAGAGCAAGGTGTCGGTGTTATTTCAGTGACTGCATCCTCCAGTAGTTCCTTATAATAGTGACCAGTTTGCTCTCCGAAAGATGTACCTTCTCCGGAATATTATTTTCTGGGGTCGAACAGCGGCAATAACTTAGCACATTATTGGTCAGTGCTGGGTGAGAGGTATGGGTGAGCAGACAGTTTTTCCACATTGAGGTATTATTCTCTCGCTTGCAAACAGTAGATCCGGGCTGTATCCCCTACGCCAGCTACTGCTGTTAAATGTGGCTGGTTTTTTATTATCATGTAGAAACGTAAGCTTGTTGGTCTCTGCCCACCGGATCTCGGCTTCTCCGTTTTTATCGTCGTCTTGGTATCCGCATACACTGCTGTGACTGTTGAAATCTCCGATTACAAAGTGAATCTTGCTTTTATTAAAACCTTTAAGTTCCTTGCCGATAAACTCTTTCCCTGATGGCATACACTGATGTTACCGTGCAGTCACTTCCACTAGTTCACTAGTTCCACTCTCACTACCTCCATATTATTCGTGTCTGCAATGTCCACAGAGAGAATCTGAATGTCAGGTTTTACGTAGACTGAGATCACGCATTATGAGTGTGGTCTCTCAGCTACCAAACGCCTGTTCTCAATTTTTGAGCGTTTTTGGTTACTATCTCTATGGGTCTCTTGTATACACAATACGTCGCAATTGTGTTCTCGACAGAGCTACTAGAGCAGTTCTTATTTACTGGCAGAGAGGCCCTCGATGTTAATAGAGATCATAGTCAGTTTTGGGCCTGAAAAGATCCTTTGTGCGGAAGACTTGCTCTACAGAGCGCTTAGATGCTTCTGGATGAAAGGATTTGCCGGCTAGAGCCGTTGACCAGAGGACGCCCGAGTGTGCTATAGTAGTCACATTCTTCGGGAGGCTCCTTTCGTGTCCCCCATATCTTAAGATATGGGTTAAATAAATATTGAATAACATATATACGTTGATGATTTTGGAATTCGGATCTAATTCATGAGTGTTGGGTAGATTTTTTAGCTCCCCGCCAAAAAACCCTTATTATAATTATAATCAATGATCTATTTGTAAACCACTTGAAAATGACTTTCACCAGTCCAAACTCGAGTCGTTAACTCGAGTTAAAAGTATAAATTTAAATAACTATGAATAACAAGTTATATAGGCGGAGGCGGTGGTAAGCCTAGTAGTCAAGATGTCAGATTACTAAGCCATAAGTCCAGGGTTGAAATCCTGGGGCACAAGTTAAAAATATGCCACCGAACTCCTTTGCATGGCTCTGGCAACGCCATTACAGTAAATGCTGACACGAAATCTCCCTTAATAGTGTCGCCCATAACGTAAAAAACTGTATATCTAGACCCCAAGCACAAGTGTACACATAGGGAGGCGGCAACATCCCTTAGAGGGGTGTAAGGCCAGCAGAAAAAGTTATGCAATATTTTAACATTTAAAGTGTGGATAGAACAATTGTTTAATTCAATGTAGGTATGGATTTCCACGTAGGCGTAGTAACGGTAGCAACCATTCTATTCAATGAATATTTAAATTGAAACTGAATTCAATATTTAAATTTAGTTGGAACTAAAACTATAATTGTTTTAAAACTAAATTTAAAAATTATTCTTTATCTAATATATCCGCTTCTTTATGATACAGTAAAATTTTGATTTATGTTATCGTTAATAACTTATTGTATAGTATTTTCTGTGTGTGATATTAAATTATCAGATATTTTTATATAGATAAAATTACATTTCACCTAAAGAATATTATAGATATTATATAAAAATAGAATACATATATAAAAAAAATATTTAAAAAGTTCTGTTGAAGGATTTTAGACGATGTAGATTGTCTTTTTGAAAATGACTATTACTGCAACGTCGGTAATACTGTAAATGAATAAGATTTGTTAAATATGGAGTTGTATACTCCCGCGAAGTATGAGTATACAGGTAGAACTAGTGGTCCAACTTTCTAATATTTTTTTCTTCATCTTCTAAGGAGTTGCTTACAAAACGAAACAAAAAAACGAAAGGAAAATTGAATTACCAAGTCATTTGTTTTATACGTGCTTTCTTGTATAATAAACGTGTTAAGGAGAGAAAGATAATTCCAAAATAAAACATTTCGTAAGTATATACGTGAAATGTTAAAATAAATTCGTCTAGACAGAAAATGCCAATTTTAGTTAAAAAATTATTTCAAATTATTTGCATCCAATTTGAATAAATTACATTATTTACTAAGCTCAAAATTAGATTATGACAATGAGCGAGTAAGTAATTTGCTACAAAATATTGAAAATCAGATCTTCTGCAATTATTTATTTCAAAAATTTGTGAAAAAACTGTAAGTCTGGTTCGTCTGATAGATCTGATCCGCGTTTTCCGAGAGGTCCGTGTGTTCTATCTGATCCGTCTAATACTCTAGTCTGTCTAGTCCAGTTATTTCCAAAGTGGGCTACGCAAAGGGTTTGATAGGAGTACAAGAAGATTTTTAGAATTCTTTTTTTGTGCTTCTGCTAGGCAAATATCAAAATATTGATATTTAAATTATATAAGAGATAATGCAGCAAATATTCTTTTTTTTTAAATGTTTGAATCAATAAAGGTATCTTATGTATCTTAAGATCTCATCCTTTTTATTATATTGTAGTTTGTAATTGGAAAAAGAAATTTTGGTAATTACGTATTAACGCCACCAGCGCTACATTTTTAAATGCCGGCAATCTATACCTAATTTTTTTATGATAAATTATCATATAATAAAACATTTTATTTAAAATTAAAATATTTTTAAAACTCAAAATACTTTATTTTTCAACCCCGGTTAGATTAGGTTGCCCGCCGCGAACGGAAAGATAAATCAAGACAACATACGCGCGGCAGCGCAAACTCTCGATCCAATATATAGCGGTGGTGGCGTTAATACGTAAGTACCGATTTTTTTTTATAAAACAACTATTGTCGATATTTTGCCAACGTTTCTGTCATTTATTCTGACCTTCTTCGGCGCTACATGATAAAAATTTAAATTAAAGCAAAACCAATTACAACATTATTAATTATTATATAACTCTCAAACCTTATATCTATTTAGTAGGTATTAATGAAATTAAACATAAAAATATAAATTATTAAGATAAAGGACTGAACAGGTTAATTTTTATATAGATGACGAAAAACTAATAATTTTTTTTTTCAAATTTAATTTACATGACAAATGCTATTTTTGTGTTTGAATGGTTGTTAGTTATGGTTCTTTTATATTATGTGTTAATTATGAAGAGTTAGTGTGTATGAAAAGTTAGTTAGTCTGTAAAAAAGTTAGTGTAAATTAGAGTTATTATTTTATAACTCTATAAGTTTATAACTCTTATAAGAGACTATTGTAAAAGATACTAAGGCCCATCGTGTCTTCTCTGTAATTAATGGTGTTATTTGTTTTTATCTGAATAATTTCACTAATATTTCTTCTTGTGTTATTTTTATCATTATCAAGAATTTAAAAATTGTCAAAATCAAAGAAAAATCATGTATAAAAAAGTGTTTTGGAAGTGCAGTTTTGTGTAAATTATTAAAATTTTTACAATCGTTCTTATGTAGCCCAAAGCGTTTTTTTTATATATATTGTCCAGATTGCCCAATACATTATTTTTTTAAAAACAAAACCCAAACATTTATTACAATCGCCACATGGAATTTTGTATACTGAACCTGATATCATATCTTTTGGCACTCTATCTTTAATTTTGGTGAAAAAAAATTTCCCTGTTGTTAGTATATTGCATCCAAATTCCTACAGAATATAGAAGAAAATTAATGGGGACCATTAACAACTTCATTCTAATCAAAAAGGAGAAAAAACCACAACCCAATCAACCAGAACATAAAAGAAACGAATACCTTCATAACGGACAACAAAGACATTATCATTGGAAAATCGGACAAAGGTAACTTCAACAGTAATTATGTATAAACAAGAATACGAAACAGAAGTGACAAAAATGTTAGATCACCAAGAGATTTATTGTAAATTGAAAAAAGACCAAACTTCAATGCTACAGACTCAAGGCAACATCATGAAGCCAGAATACCAATCATTAATTAGACATAATTCAATACCGCCTAGGTTATATTGCCCTAGGAAAACACATAAAGAAAAACTATGTTTAAGACAAGTGGTTAACACGATAGGCACTCTGAACTATATCATTGGTAAATTACTACATGGCATCCTGTCCAAAGGCAATTCCACTTCCTTATATAATATCAAGAACTCAGAATAATTCATTTAAATAACAAAATCTACAGTAGTGCTCGACAATTTCACTTTGATTTCCCTAGATGTGATTTCACTCTTTACAAACATACCACATGACCTAGTAATTAAGTTAATTAAAAGAAAATGAAACTGCATATAAAATTTTATAAAAATACTCAAAAAACAATTCATACAACTAATAGAATTCACATTTTAAGGTAAATATTTCATTTTTAAAAACTCATACTACAAACAAATGCAAGGCACAGCTATGGGGACTCCCACTAGCTCGGCTTACGCTAATATTGTAATGACCTTTTCCAATATGTTGATGAACAAATCTTAGATTTCAAAATTCCATAAATGAAATTATATGTAGACGATTCCATCTTACTGATACCTAAAGATAAAATTGATACAGTTCAATGTTTGTTTAACTCTTACAATCATAAAATTCAATTCACTTTGGAAAAAGAAACTATTAACAGCATCCCATTTTTAGATTTGTTGATAATAAGAGAAAATAACCAACTCTCTTATAACCAACTGGTACACTAAGCCTTCTAGCTCTCAAAGAATAATTAACTTTAATTCTAACCCCAATGCCAACCAAAAATATAATGTTATCAATAATTTGTTGAAAAGAGCCATCACATACAGTCATCCTAAATTTCACACTCAAAACATTAACATTACAGAGAAAATATTAATAAACAATAATTATCAAAAATAATTAATTCGGCAATTAACAAATACAAAGAACAGATCCATAACAAGAAATGATAACAAAATTAAACACTAAAAATTTCCATACATTAAAAACTAAAAGGTGTAACTAAAAAAAATTAAAAATAGAACAACAAAATTCGGATGCAAGATTACTCCGTACAACATACTAACAGGAAAATTGTTTTTCACCTAAATTAAAGAGTACACAAGAATGCAAGAGAAACACACTAACTTTCCATAATTAACACACAATATAACAGAAACATAACAAACTAATAACCATTCAAACACAAAAGAAGGCATATGGAATGTAAATTAAATTTAAAACAAAAAACAAAAATTATTAGTTTTTTCAATTGTCATCTATTTTAAAGTTATCATGTTCAGGCCTTAATATTAATAATTTATATTTTTATGTTTAATTTCATTAATACATACTAAATAGATATAAGGTATGAGAGTTATATAATAATTAAGAGTTAGGTAAAGAATAAGGAATTGTTTTGAAACATAGTGTTTCGTACTTTTTACATGGTGTAACTGTTGTAAATCATCTTTGGCACTCTAACTAAGATCCGAAAGCATAAATTAAACTTCTACGTTGTCTACGTTGGTTCAATAAATATTCGTGTTTTTGTAGAAAATAATTGTTGACATTTTCAAGATGACATATAGTAGATGCGAACGCAATTAACTCGTCGTTGCCACGTTTATTTTTGTTTATATGCCGGTTTGTATGAAAGACTGTAAATTTGGCAACTTATATACAATCTTAAGCGTCGTATTGAAGTTGCATTCATACTTCAACGAACAGCCACGCCATAAACAGCGACAATGTCTCGTGTAAATTATCTCACTGTCCTGCTTATTCAATAGATTCGGTAAATCTGTGCTATAAAACATGACATGTATAGGCAACCCACCGTACGCATTATGCGCATGCGCATTGGGGGCAAAACACAAAGCCATAGGGAAAATAAATTAGAAGGGGGTATATAAAAATTCCTTAAAATGATAATAAAGCCCAACAACTCTAACCTAACCGGAGTTAAACCAATGGTCCTTGCCGCTTTGTCCTATATTGAATCGAGAGTTCGCGCTCCCGCGCGTATGTTGTCTTGATTTATCTTCCCGCTTCGCGGCGGGCAATCTAATCTAACCGGGGTTAAACCAAGAGTCTAATAAGTTTCAACTTCAAACGTCAAATAAATTCTTCGTACTAACCTTAAACAATGCGTTATGTTTCGTTTATCCTTAAATAGATTTGTAAAATAATAATAAACTTTTATATGAATTCGTCGTCGTTACCTTAAATAATAATGCGTATCCAACGATTTACACGCCACTGGAGGTTTTGTGTCAATTTCCGTTAGAAAACCCACGAATGCGCATGCGCATAATGCGCACGGTGGTTTGCCTATACATGTCATGTCTTATGGCACAGATTAACCACCAGATTCTTCAGGATCCAGACTAAACCGTCAAGAAGCTGGTTGAGTAGAGTTTGATCCCGGTCGAGGGGTCGTATAAATGCTTCAAGTGCACAAACGGCCTCTTGAAACTGTGTCGGGATATTTCAAGGTTGGTTGCTTTTTTTTACCTACCCTTATTAACGCCACCACCACAGAAATTGCACATTCTAGACCTTGTAATTTTTTTTTTTTTTCTTATTTCGGTGAAATATTTTCTTCTTCAACCAAATAACTGACGTGTATGACTGGTCACATAACTGAGAATATAGATACAATTGGATCAGCGTTGCCTAATTTATTTTGACAACATATAAACATAACATTTATTTAGCTTATTTAATTATTAACAGTAATCAAGTGATTAATCGCTTAAATATCAAGAAAATATTATATTTTTAAGCTTGTATTTGAGACTTAAGTAAGACCAGTTCTTCAAACATTTTATCACTCATTTTTCTTCTATAAGGTCTCATTATCATCCCCCCCCCCAAAAAAAGAAAAGTTGCTCCACAGGGGCGGAACTCGGCAAACAATCTGGTTCTACGTCTAATCGATTTCTGAATTCATTTTTAAGAAAATTCAATGTTGAAAAGCCAACTTCACACTTGTATATCATCACAAAAGGCATTAGAAATGTTATTGCTTTTTGTGCCAATACTGGATATTTCTGCTGACAGGAAAGTCAAAAATCCAACAAAGGCATTCTATTGAAATTATCTTTCTGCGCTGTAGTAGCCGAAAAATTACAAAGAATAATGAATAAGTACTTGTTTAAAAAAAAAATTAAGTTTGTGTTCTCTCACAAGTCGCAGCTTTGTGGGACGTTAATTCATTTTAATAGTTTCTTCCAAGAAATTTTTGATATATGCCCAGAAAGTATAATGTATTTTTGCACACCATCAAAATTATTCAATTATTTACATTTATTTTTATTTAGTTATAAGTATTTTACATTTTCGTGAAAGTAAATAAACTAGTTTCTTTGCGACCCGGTATTATTCTTCCTTGGCCCGGTACCGGGCCGCGACCCGGTATTTGGGAAACTCTGATATAGACCATACCGCCTTTTTGTCTGTTGATAAATTAAAATTTTAAGGGCTAGTTCAGTTGTAGCCTTATTATGGGATGCCGTATTGTATAAAAAATCATACGTAATTAATAAAAGTATTTAAACAAACGTAGTAATAATAATAATAACCTTTATTGGCATAATTAAAAATAATTTCCATACAAAATATACATACAAAATAAAACAATAAAAAATAATAAAAAAAAATAATAAAAAAGTTGTGAAACTAAAACCCCATTAAATCGAAAAAAGAAATTTTACCACCCTATAAACCTATACTTCAACACCTGTACATCGGACATAAGCTCACAAAAAAAAAAGAAAAACTAAACCGCAACACTCAAAAAACTACGCCGTCGCATCCGCTCTTTCCATGCTTTCACTCTGTGTAAAAACGACAGTCCCTTCCCGCTCTCGTCCATACACTCCCTCCAATCCTTTCCTCGCCTTCTCTCCTGGTCATTCCACTCCGCCATCGTGCATTCTTCCAACCAACAAACGTAGTATTGACAAAATACTAAGATACAACAAGAATGTATCTAAATACAAGATACAAAATTAAGATTTATAAAAGTATTTTAGATATAAGATAACAATACTTATTTTGTATCTTGTATCTGTATTTCAAATACTTGTATCTAATTGTAAAATAAGTCACATCTCTGGTTAAATCAACGGTCCTTGCGACATTGTCCTATATCGAGAGTTCGCCCTGCCGCGCGAACTCTCGATCCAATATAGATTAATGTTGCAAGGCCCGTTGGTTTAACCCCGGTTAGATTAGGTTGCCCGCCGCGAAGCGGACAAATAAATCAAGACAACATTCGCGCGGCAGCGCTAACTGTCGATCCAATATAGGTCAATGTGGTAAGGACCGTTGGTTTAACCCCGGTTGGATTGGTTTAACCCCGGTCCTTTTTAAATTTTTTGAAGAACATCTGTTCATGACATTACCCGTAAGGTTTTATCTGTTTTTTTCTTTATAAAAATTTCAAAATTTATTTATATTTGCCAGATGAAGGATGTGGCGATTTTTTGTTATTTAATTTTCAGAAAATCTTATTTTATTAATATTTTTTCCTGGATATATTACGAGTTTTCCTTTTCTTTATTTCGAAACAAATCTGTTGATAATTAGAGAGGAAATTAGATACTAAGGGTTTTTTTCTGTAATTTTTTCAAAAAAATCCAATTTATTTGTTTTGTTTGCTGTTAAAATTGTAATGTTTCGTTTATTTATTGTCAACAAACTTTTGATTAAAATTCGCTATTCTAAAAAAAGTATTGATATTTTGATATGCATATGGGATATTTTTCTTAAAAAAAAAATAATAAACGTGGCAACGTCGAGTTAGTTGCGTTCGCATCTACTGTCTGTCCTCTTGAAAATGTTAACAATTATTTTCAACAAAAATACGAATAATTATGGAACCAACGTAGACAACATAGAAGCTTAATTTTTGCTTTCGGATCTTAGTTAAAGAGTGCCAAATACGATTAACAACAGTTACACCAGGTACCAAGTCCAATCATTAATAATGTTGTAATTGTTTTTGTGTACATTTTTATCTTGTAGCCCTGAAGAAGTAAAATAAAAGACCGAAACTTTGGCAAAATATTGACATTTCTTGCTTAAAAAAAATCCTTTTCCCAATAATTAACTACAATATAATAAACGTAAGTATTGCAAAATATCTGTTAATTGCTATGAATTAGCTGTGAATCTGCGACAGTCATCTTTGACAGTTAATACAATACGAATCAAAACTAACTTGTCATAAATCCTGTTAATTAAATAATTTTGTTATTTTTTTTTTAAATAATTAATATTTCATTTTTAAACTGTTGGTGACAAAATGCTGTGAAGATTGTTTCGACCTATTTATTTATTTAAAGACAAGCAGAAACTTCCTGCAAAAAAAAAACTACTACAAAAAAACAACAGCTTTCCAGTAATTAAAATAAAATATTCCCTAAACCCCAACCAGGGGATTGTATATAAGGTGCTTCAAAAATATGAGTAAAGTTTTTGTCTTTAATAGTATATCCAAGAAACTTTCTACTATGGGGTCCGAAGTTTTGAAAAATATTTGACATATATTTAAAGTTTGTGAAAGTTCTGGTCTAGTCTATTAAACCAGTCTGATCCATATAGTTTATTTTAATATAGCTGACTAACAATTTTAGTTCTGTAGTCTGGTTTCGCTATTGTATTAAAGTTTACATATTCAATTCTATATGCGTTTATGTAGGCTATTGACCTTTACCTATATGGATATTGGTAGTTAGATTCGTTCGCCAGTCGTAATATTGAACTTTAAGGTCAAATATTGAGGCCATAATGGATTGTTCTGTAAAACACTTTGCTTGATAAAATGACCTTTAATGTATACGTTTTAATGTATTATTACTATTACTATTTGTTTACATTGATCGAGGATATATGAAGGTGATAATTTGAAACAGCAGATATCGAACCAAATAGTTTCACATAAGCAACAATACAAATTAGTTTTGAATTAAAATTGTGGCAGAAAGTATTTTTTATATAAGTACTTAAAGTGAATAGTCCATAATCTAGACTGCTTAAATTTGTAATCAATAATCCCAACATAACATCACGTTTATGTAGTTTGTAGTTTATGTAGTTACACTAAAACTACTTAGACTCAATAAAGTTTTATTATTGCAAGAGTTATATATCTCGTAAAATACAAAATTTGTTTTCAATTTTACTACATGCATATACAACGTTAGACCAGTCAGGATGGTTGAATGCAACAGTTTACTAATCTAGTTTTGTTGAAATTTGAATATTTTGTTTCAAATCAGTGATGACCATAGACTAACAAGAAATACAATTCAGAAATAATAAGGCAACGTTCCTTGGTCCATTGCAAGCATTTTATGATTTCATGAAACATTATTTACTGCTGCTAAATCAAAGTCTTCTAGTCTATTCTGCTTGTGTAACATGTCTTGTATATCTAGACTATCTAGCATGTCCAGTCCGTCTAGTATACCGCGTTTGTTTAGTTTGTTTACGTATAATTTTTAGTTTTTTTGTTATGTTATGGATTTTTTGGATCAAGAGTATGTAACAAATGTAAATCTATAATTTGCAAAATGCAATATTGGATTTTAAGATCATTTAGTTTTTAAAATCAATTAAGGATTAAGGACAAAGAGTAAGGACAAGAGTATGTAAAAAATTATATGTAATTTCTTAAATTGTAAAATACAATCAATGATTTTGATATTGTTTATTTTAATCGTACAATATTCCAAATTTAGAAACCGTCAACTATACGTGACAACCGTCAAAAATAAAATTTTCACGATTTTTAATTTCTCCATTTCTGATAAGGCACATATTATTTCAAAAATAAAGTAAAGGTCTGCTTTCTTGTCTTAAATTTATAAACATAAACAATTGCTAAATTAACAAATGAACAAATTAATCAATATGTTATCTACATCTGAAATTTTCAGATATTTGATATTCTTTTTTATTTTGTGTTGAATAGATTTTTCCTGGCAATCTCTTTAAATTAAGAGTCAAAATGTTGGATTCGCCATGTTGTAAAAGCGGTCCAAATATGCATTTTTTTTATATTACTTAGGCCAGAAATTTCGACATTCAAATACCTCGACACTAATCAAGAATTTCTTGTCTATGTATTTACAAATAACAGTCTAGAAGAAGAATGGAATTTAATTAGAAGTTAGAGATAATTAGTTAGAGAAGATATTTCAATTGTTTAAACAGAATAATAGATCGAATGAATTCAATATTTAAATTTAGATTGGAAAAACTAAAACTATAATTGAAAATTAAAACTAAATTTAAATATTTTTCTTTACATTATATTTCCGTTATTTTGTAATTTACAACTGTACAACGTGTTAACAACTTATCGTTGAGAAAAAGAATAATTAGGTACTAGAAAATGAAGGAAAGCAATCCATTTTGCGAATTTAAGAATATTTATTTTTTAATATAAACTTCATTTAAAATAATTAAAAGTGCGTTTTATCTTATTAAGTTAATTCATTCTTGATTAAGACAATGAGAATCGTATAATTACAGAAATAAAGCGCTCAAATGTGAATGTTTAAACTTAATTAAAAATCGATAACCAAGTGCGATTTCATTGTTTAATAACAGAGCAATAATCAGTTTTGAAAATTTGATTTGATATGATGAATTTATAATTTGACATAAATGACATTTATTACCTAAATAACAGGTATTTCAATATTGAATTCATAATTTCTTTATTTATTAATTACGTGCCTAGTTACAGCACGTGCATTCCGTTCCTATTAGAATCTAAATTATTAATAATGTGTACTAACTCCTAAACTCACAAAATTAATTTTAGTAAAATGAAAGTTTTAATGAAATTATAAAAATCTGTTCGTGTTGACATGTTCGGAAAAATAACATCGAGGAAAATCAATTAATAACAATTTTCAATTCCATGAAAATCGCGCTATATAAAAAAATCGTCTTAATATATTTGTGCATTTGTAGAAACTGAAGATATACTGAAATTTATGTTATAGGACAGGGATGGCGAACCCATAGCACGCGTACAATTGATGGCCCGCGACAGAATATTTTGGGCACGACAATAACAAAGTTCACTATGAAGTGCTATATTACGCACGAATGCATGTGATCATCCTACGCTACGGAATGGTCTGCAAAATGAGGGCAAAATTGAATAATACCCACAGTTGTTGGATGTTATGTGGCTTTTAAAATTGACGTTTTTACAGACATATTCCAACATTTCAATTAATTGGACATAAAGCTTCAAGGCAAAATAAAACAATTATCGTCATCACAGAACTCATTCGCGCATTTGACGATAAACTGGGTGTATTCAGCAACGATATTATAACAAAAAACTACCTAAGTATTTCCCAAACCTGAAAAAAACTATCAACGATTTAGATGTATATGAGAAACCAGGCGAAGAAAAAGTTTATGAAGAATTTATTTCTGTAATTGATTCTTCCATCAGGGAATTTTCAGCGAGATTTTCTCAGATCAAAGAATTATCGGAAACACTCAAGTTTATTATTTAACCTGATATAACTTCATTTGATAAACTGAAATGAAAGAATTGAAATGTAGCTGTTTGATTTCCAGTGTAGTTCAATATGGATTCAAAAAATTATTGAAATAAGGAGAGAGTTGAAATTAATTGAAACAGAAAGATTGACAAGCAATATAAGTATATATGCCAGTAACAAAATTTTGGAAATATGTAATTCGTTTCCAGACACATTTAATTGTTTGAAAAAGCTGACTCGGCTATTTTAACCATATTTTCATCTACTTGTGCCTACGAGTCTTTATTTTTAGACATGAATAACATTAAACACTCGCTTAGAAACCGTTTAACAGATGACTCCAGTTCTGCATGCAGTCTGCTAAAAGTAACCCTACACAACCCTAATATAGGTAATTTGTCATCTAATCTGCAACAACAGAAGTCACACTAATGACACTTTATATAAACTTATAAAAGACGAAATGTAGCTTGAATAAATAATTAAATTCAACCTGTTTGAAGCTCTAAAATATTATAGAGCTACAGGTTGAATATATTTATATATGCAAGCTACATTTCGTCTTTAATAAGTTTATATGATATATAATAAGTTTATATCTATAATTAGTATGGTTTCACCAATATTAATGTTACTTTAATTTCATTTTTTTTCTATCAACGCGTACCTATAACTCAAATTTTTATTATTATATATTGGAAAATGTATTTTTTTTTTAGTAAATAAATAGTTTTTAGTTAATAGTTTGGATAATGGAGTTAATAGTTAATTGTTTTTTAGTGACTATTACCTCAAGTACTATTTGTAATATTTGGTAGTATTATTTTCCCAATAATCACTAACAATAAGTCAAAATTATTTGACGGCAAGTATATGGCCTCACTAAACATTTCTTTGGAAAAAATGGCACGTTGCTACATAACGGTTCGCCACCCACCCCGCTGTTATAAGATATAAAAATGTAAAAATTTATATTGATTTGCTTTTAATTTTAGTTTCATAGTTTTAAATTTATTTAGGTCCAATATTTAAATTATGTGGCCTGAGTACAAACTATGTCATAACAATATACCTTAAATTCCATAAGGTGTTAAGGTGTCAGATTACCAAGCCATAAATCTCCGGTTCGAATCCGGGGACGCAAATACAGAAAAATAAGCCACCGTTCTCATTTGCATGGGTCAAAGTCATCCCAGGAAAATTTACCTCACATTTTCTTACGTAAACGCGCACATATTCATAAACAAAATTATAGTCGATAATTCAAATCGATATTCTGAAAGGCCGATTTATACAACTATTTTTATACTATTTACATTTTATAATATACATATATTATGCAAGGATGATTTTTATGCAAGAATAATATTTTTATAATAACATTTAACTACGGAACTTAAGCAGGAGGATTTACTACCTTCAATAATAATACTTATTTGTAGGGCAACCAAAAATATGCAATGATATATTTTTTCTCATTGTAGGTACTTAATATTACTTCTACATGAAGAAATGGACTTGACAGAAATTTGTTTCCGACTAAAGTATGAATTTAGAGCCTTATTTAAAAGGCCATATTTCACCGGAGCATTCGGAGCATCGAAATATCGCATATTTTTAGTGACGATTATCTCAATATTGGCTACGTTGGCCAATAATGTTTATATGTTTATGTATAATATTTAAGCTAGACTAATTTATTTCCGACTTTGCTGTATTACGATGATTGTTTTCTCAATTCCAACCCGACAATCACGCGGTAGATATTATTTTAATTTTCCTAATATCTAAAACAAAATAAACTTAAAGATAATGAAATAAACTCCTTTATGTACAATTGAACATTAAAATACATACAACAAATAGTGGTTCTAGGTATTAATAAATACTTGGTTTAAATCGACAAAAGACAATGTGATTAAAATACTAATCGAAAATGTTCAGTCTAACCAAACGGCCCGCTTTGAAGGGTCACCCCACTTCAGAACCGAGATGATGAGGTGGAGATAAAGTAAATTAAGGGCAGTATTAGTTAGAATTCCGAATCAGTAAGATCAATGGTCTATAATCCTTTTTATTTCCAGTGTACGGCTTTCCAGTCACCAGTTCAAAAATAAATCCTAGCTCCTAAGAGTAGGTATAACAAATCAAATTAAATGAAAAATATTATGTTTACTTATAATTTTTAATTATTTTAAGATAATGCCGAAAACAAAAACGCCTTTGCCACAAAAATTGTAGCAAAATATACGAGAGTATTCCGTATACAAGACTGATGGTAGTAGCGTGCTTCTGTGCAAAGAGTGTATTAAGTCTATATCGGCAGAAAAATATTCATGGTAAAACAGCATTTAACAACTGAAAAAGCGCAAAAAACCGAAACATTTTTGCAAAACTGCAAAATGCCGAACTTGTAAACAGGAATAGTGAGAAGAAATTTGCACAACATTTTTTTGGCGAATCTTCTAAGTCACGAGCTACTCAGTTTGATTTAGATTTATGCAGTGCTCTTATTTCCGCCGAAATACCATTCTATAATATGCGTAACAAAAAAAATGTGTTGTTCTTAGAAAAGTATACAGAATACAAAGTGACGTCAACGGAACAATTACATGAAAGACCTTCACAAAAGTGCTACTAATCACATACAAAATTGCGTCAAAAATATTTTTTATGGATCTCAATCGATGAAACTTCGGCTATAACTGGGAAATACGTAGCTGGAATTTTTGGACATGATGAACTGATCGCTAAGCAATACGTTTTATTAAATACTGCAGCGCTAGACACGGCAAATCATAGCACTATTCATCATCAGTAGTGTTACAACCCTACGGGGCCTCGACTTTCTCCAGCCTCGTCCGCCATCCTTTCCGGTCTCTGGCAAGGACCTTCCAGTTAGCTGCCAATTTTTCTGGCATCCTCAGAAACGCCGTCTTTCCATCTCAGCCTTTGTCTCCTTCTGCGTCTACTGCTGGTTGGTGTGGCCTCAAAGTTGGCACGTTGTTGTCATAGCGTGCTACATGTCCTGCCCATCTTAACCTTCCAATCTTGATTGTTGTTATTATGTCTCTGTTTCCTGACCCTCTGTATAAGTTATAAAGCTCAAAATTATATCTTCTTCTTCAAACGTTGTCTTCTTGGACAGCACTAGGATTGTAGTTTACAAGTATTACAAGATTGTAGTTTAGGATTTTTCGTACAAATGTTGATAGTAACGTCTCATCTGCTCATAGCACTCAGTGTTCATAGCACTATTACAATACTTTTTGATGATTCGATCAAAATTCTGGTGAAAGTATCATTTGATTCGATTTTACCTTTATATCACTTTATATCATGCCGCTCCATACATGTTAAAGCAGCTCTGGCCACACAAATATATTTCCCAAAAGTGACAAATCTGACTTGCCTTGCACATCGAGTTTGTGAACAAATTCGAGGCATGAATAGTAACATCCATCGTCTAATAACTGGTGTAAAAAAGGAGCGATTTGGAATGATTTGCTATGTGTACTAGACGTGTACTATGCCACCATTTGCGAAATAATTGTGAAAGTTGACGAAGTAGCGGCCGTATCAATAAAAATTTCAAACGAGCTATAAAGTGACGGTGAAATAATATTTAAACTAATTTTCATTGCCTGAAATTAGGGATTCCTTAGTGCATCAATAAATTACGACATGCACAAGATGTAATTAATGTCGTAAATGGTGAAGCAGCTAACTTTGTGAAAAAAAATTGCCACGGTTATTTAATAAAATCAGTTTTTTTCATTATGAAGGGATCTACAAAAATAGACAATATATAGCATTATGGTGGCAATGGCATTTAAATTTGCACCTATAACTTCAGTTGATATGGACCGAAGTTTTTCCATGTACAAAAATGTCCTGCAATCAAACAGGCTTAATTTTCTTTTTGAGACTTTAAATGAGATGTTTGTCAAGTATTGTAAAAAAATTAAAATAAATTCTGTGTGTTGGATCAATCAGATTTAATCCTAAACTCTTTTGGAACCTAGCTGTATTTTTCTTTTGTCTTTTCGATATTCTTGCTTGTATAAAAAAAGGTCGTAATAATAAAATTATACGTATATTATAAATACCTAGAAATTAACGTTTTTTTCATATATATTATTTAGTTTGAGCATATATTTTTTTACATGCATATTTTTATTTTTTATAGAGCATATTTTTAAAACCCCTTACCTCCTTAATAAACCCCTTCAAATACATTTTCAATAAAAATTAAAATAGACATGTTTTGAATAAAAATATTGTGGTTTTTATTGCAAATAAATATTTTATTTTTATAAATTGGACATCGCTGGTGCCTTTTGTTACATTTTCATGTTATTAATTAATACATATTTTTCGTTGTTCATTTAAATTTATGAATCTAGCAATTATATTTTTACGGGTCTACTTTCTAATATAGAAAATATGGATATCATTTTAGAAAAAGAGACAAATTATATGTCGGATTGAGATGAGGATATATTCCACTATCATCATTGAAAAACAAGACACGAGATAGTTTGGTTTACTGGACAAATGATGAAAGTTATGTTTCTCAGCAAAATGAATTCAAAGAAGATACTGGTCCAAACTTACTTGATTATGCACAAATTTGTAGAGACATATTCTATCAATTGTTTCTTGAAGAACTTATAAAACACATTGTTTTTCAAACGAATGTATATTTTGTTCCAACCACCGAAGAAGAAATGAAAACATTTCTAGCAGTTAATTTGTTGATGGGAATAAAGCAAATGCCTAGTTACAAGGACTACTGGTCCTCTCATGATGAGCTTCGAGATTACTGATGTCTTTTCAAGAGCTAGATTTGATTGGTTACTTTCAAATATTTATTTGAATGATAATTCTTGTCAACCTAAGAAAAATGAAGAAAATTTCGACATTTAAACTACACATTCAAACTATACAAAGTGAAGACCCCTTCTTACTAAACTTGAAGGGATTTTTTTCTAGCACTCAAGCCTCATAAGTGTCAATCAGTAGATGAATCGATGATTTGTTCCAAAGGACGCAGTGGCCTGTGACAAAAAATGCCTAATAAGCCTGTGAAACGCAGGTACAAAGTATGGACCCGAGCAGATTCTAATGGGTATATGAGCCAATTTCAAATGTATGCGGGTTAAGTGGGCGAGTCTGTCGAAAAAAATTAGGGAGTCGAGTTGTATAGGATCTCGAAAAAAAACTTTTTTGACAATTACTTCAATTCCGTTGAATTACAAAGAGCAACATTGTCAAATGGAATATATAGTTACGGATCAGTAAGGAAGAAAGGAAACAATTTCCTGATTTAGAAAACGATAGAAATTTGAATCACGGAGATTTTGATTACCGAATTTCGATAGATGAACTTGTAGCACTGAAATGGATGTATTGCAAAAGTGTTTTGTTCTTGGCGAATCATATGAATCATTTTTAGAAAAAACATAGTGAATTTTTCAATTCAATGTAAGTATGAATTACAACGTAGTAACTGTCGCAACCATCCTATTTGTACTGTAGAAGATGTAAACTGTACTAAAATGGTTGTTGACTATAACAAGCATATGGGTTGACAAATTTTACATGCTAAAAAATCTTTAGGAAATAGATCGCACAAATGGAGCCCATAGGAGCAATTAAACCCGCTAAAAGAGGGCGGACATCAATGGATAGACCACCCAAGAAATACAAAAAGATTATTCAGCCAGAAATCTGTGCATCTAAAGCTTGTCATATGCCAGAAAGAACAACGTCAGCAAGGTGCACTCACTGTAGTACTAAGTATAATGATTAATTAATGGGCGGATTATATGCACCAAAAAATTGAAATATATGCGCATATATATGCATCAATGTTTGAGGAAATATGCACTCAATTCGACCATATATGCAGTAAAAAAAAACCTTTGACATAAATTGATTAAGAAAAGGTAAGTAAAAGGAAATAAGGGCCAAATTAGGGCCATCTAATATTTTTATTCAGACAAAATTTTCAATATTCTGATTAACAATTATTAACTTAACAAAAATATAAGAACAATATTTAATTCAATCTATATCTAAACTTGACCACTAGTTAATTCACAAACTATACTGTTTTTTACAACATATTTCTGTAACAATTGATAATCAAATGTTCAAAATTTTCTAACAGAAATTTTTGTCTCCTGTCTGAAAACGTATGTTTATAAATCCAAAAAATTCTATCAATATCTACAGAAACAATTGGCGAATTTTTCATTTTTACAATTATTGCTAAATCAAAACTAATATTCTCAATTATCTCTCCTTTTAACATTTTGTTGATATTTTTTAATTTTAAAAATCCCTCATTTTATTATATTACTGCTTTAAATTTTTCGTGTATAGATTCACCTACACTATCTTTAACTTTTTTAAAAAACTTCTTCTATAATTTCAAATTCTCAAATAAAATTCTTGTATAATTTTAATTGATTCTGATAGAGGAAAACCTTTTGTTTCGAGTGTGGGAATAGAGTTTGATTGTGAGACAAAGCAATAGTTTGCCTTAATAAATGCAAGGTGCTGGGGCAAATCCGTACTTTTAATATTTTTTGCAATTTTTCAAAGCGGCCCTGGAATCACTGATTTCGAGAATTATATCTTTAATACCTACAAAATATTGGAATAAAAAATTGCTGCGTCTAACCACTTACCACATCTGGTAATTATAAACCTATAATTGAAACAGGAGGTAATTGAACATTCGCAAGTCGCTCCTTATAAAATTGGACTCTCAAAGGGGCTTTTAAAAATATTTTTTTGACATTACCAACTAAAATGTTGACAACGAAAAATTGATTGCTAATATCTTCTGCTACACGATTTAGACAGTGAGGAGCGGTTATTTGAATAATGTTACAGTAAAAAAAAAATTACATTTTGAACTGGTTTTATCATGTAGGGTGCAGCGTCTAGCAACATATGTAAAATTGTATCACGGGGTAAAAGGAAATTTGAAAAACCTACTTGTACAAATCGGGTAAATATTAAATGATTAGTATTTTCATGTTGTTTCGATGATATTAAATATGATTTTCCAAAATAGTCTTCATGAAGAATTCCTAATAACAAATAGGTCAATATAACGGCCACATTTGTCGGTACTTCCATCTACGATTAAATAAACAAAATTATTGCCGAGTAGTTGTCTAATTTCCAACATTGTTTGAATATAATAAAAATATTATATTAAATATTATATAATATATTAAGAATTTACAAAATTTTTTCTTAAGTTACTATCGTCAGGTATATTATGTTTACCATATTTTTGTAAAAATGATTTTAAATTAACATTATTTAAATTTTTCAATGGTAAATTAGTAATTTTGAGGGTGATTGGTATGTGTTTCCAGAAATAAAAAAAATAAAAATAGTAATAATGACTTAAATATGCAAGAGTATGCTGCTTTTGATGAAAAATATGCATGAGTATGCCCAAATATGCAATTACTAATTAGCGTTAATTAACTCTAATCAATGTAATTCGTCCACATAAAAAACTATTTATATTATTATATACTATTTATTATATACTATTTATATATTTGCATATTTATTGCTATGTTGCATTTTATATATTTGCATATTTATTTGCATGTAATCCGCCCATTAATAAGGATAGTCGCACAAAGTGGAAATGTGCAACATGCAATGTTGGATTGTGCATCAAACACGACAAAAACTGTTTTGCAGCTTTCCACCTAAAATAATTAAATGTTTATCGAATGTTATTTTTAATATTAAATATAGTTTATAAAAAGAAATTGTTATGGATTTTAAATTTGTATAAACGTGTTGTATTGCTTTTCCAAGCATATTACATTTTATTGATAATTGGAATAATAATTCATAAAATAATGTATAATTTAATTTCATATCAAAAGAAAGAATTTCTACAATTTGAATAATAATACATTACCAAATTTAAAATATTCTTCGTACTTCAATAACTGAATAATAATTGTATTACTGAATAATCTTTGTAAATTAAAAGAGAAAATTCAGCATTGAGATTTGCAGACCTACAAAACATGGAAACTCCTATATTCTCGTCTCCTATATTAAGCAAAACACATAATCTTTTTATAGACATGTCCTTTGATTTAGAATCATTGTTCGACACTAAAACTAGAAAAAAAATTCGGGGAAGTTATATGATTAGTACAAATTATAATAACAAACAATCAAATAACTACTTCAAAAATATAAGATAAATTAAATAATGAATCCTAAAATTAATTTGACAGCACTGCACTTTTAAAAGTATTTCCCACTTCATATGTGGTTTTAATTAATCAGCGAAATTTGTTAGATTTAGAAAATAATCTTTTACAATATGATTTGTACTAAATTTGAAATTAATGTTTTGCAGTAATAATTAATTACATTTTAGTTGAGTTGACTGCAATACATATGAAGGGTGGTGAATTCAAATGAACATTTTATATTAAGTTTAATTGTTATTATAATTTCTACGAAACGCACATATTACAATTTTGTAATGAAATTACCAACCAAGAAGGTAAATGTGTACATATACTGCTAAATGTTCACATTTACCTAACTACGCACTTTTACCGTAACATATATACTAAAATAGTCCAAACCAGAAAACACTACAGCTAATTATTGGGTTATTCGGAGAGAACTTTCGTTGTTTTTTAAGAGAAAGTCATAGTATTTCACCAAAAAGCGTAGCATTTTAACATTATAACGGCAGTTGACTCACTAGAAGCTAAAATAGTTTAAATGTTGCTGCTGCAACCACCATATTCACCAAATTTGAGACCTTTTGATTATTAACTTTTTTATTGTCATGGCACTATAACAGTTCAACATGATGGAAGACTACTTGGATTATACATTAACGATACACACGACTGGACAATCCACATATTAAACCTGACTAAGCGACTAAATAAGGGACTGTATGCTCTTAGAACCCTAACCGGATTGCTAATTGTCACAGCCACTTGATTTGGTATCATGTACTTGGAGCGCGATACACTAATTAGCGATGTCTTCAAGATCCAAAAGCCGGCACTAAGAACAATATACAATTTAAACTACATAGAAACATGCAGAGGTCTCTTTAAAACAGCTAATATATTAACGGTGAGCGGCACGGCGTATGTGTATGAATCTTTATTATTTTTGGTCAAGAATAAATAGTTATTTGAAGAACATCAATTCCATCACACAAAGGAGGCAAGAAATAAATATACAATTTATAAGAAACTTCCACACAAGCTAACCCTGACAGAAAAGTTACCACCATACAGCAATATAGAATTATTTAAGAAGTTACCACTACATATAAAATCGTTAACCAAATTTAACGAGCTTAAGAAGGAGCTCAAACGCCTCCTCATAGAAATTGAACCCTACTAGCTTTAAGAATTTTATATTAAAACAGAATCCAACAAAAGTTAAGAACAGTTTGATAAATTCAATTTTAGCCTACAAATGTAGCATGTATTATTTATATTATACACACTTTCTCTGTACGCTTAAATAATGGAATAAAATATTTGATTTGAAGAAAAAAAGTTTGATTTGATTGTCTTTACACAATCAAAAAACCTAACCTACTGGAGAAGACAGAGAAAATAAGTTATCCCTAACTTAATAAACAATTTACTTGAAAACATGAATTAGTCTAGAATGATAATACTGTGCAAATAAAACTTAAGATATGAAACATGGCAGATAAGGTAAGACCAGTAGTATCAATTTATCTCATTGGTCAAATGTTCAACTTGTATCTCCTTGCAAGGCTCGGAGTTCTGATGGGTATTGATGTCCACAATAATACGGACAGATAGGACTAGATAAGCAATAAAGCAAGCTATTCGTGCCTAACCAGTTAAGACAAGAGCGACAACATTAGATAAATAAGATTAGATAAGCAAAAATCAACCGAGAGACCTGAAAGAGTATCTGTTAAAGCTAATCAGACAAGACCAGGCAGATGTGTCACGGAAGAGATAAAATAGAAAATATTGTACGGACAAGATTAGTTAGCCTAAATTGGATAGACAGGACTAGACGTGCCAAACTAGACGAACAAGAATAAACTTGACGTGTCTCGTTCGTCTCGTAAGCCAATAATGCAAAATTATATATTTCCGCCAAAACAGATACGAGTCAAAATACATAGATGAACTAATTCAGCATTAGAGACAAATCTGTTAGTAGATATGGGTATAATTATATAAAATTTTCTAGGTAAAATTGAATGATAATAATAATTAAAATTAAGTAAATATATATTGAGAAATAAAAAATAATTCATGTTTTAAAAAACTATCATTATCTGGACAGTGTCGTTGTATTTAGCAACATAAAGAAAATAACAAGATACAAAATCTAAAACATGTATATTTACTTAGGTTTGGTTGCAAAACAACATTGAATTTGTTTGCAATAATTAGTAGCGAAACCTTTGTTGAAATATATGCGTCTACATATTATAAATTTGTTAATGATTTGTTCTGTAATAATGGAAAGAATAATTGGATTTCAATTGGATTAAATTTATTTATTTTGTAAAATTTTAGATTTTTTGCGCCCGAAAATATTTATCTCCATCAACAAATATTATATTTCAAAATATAAAATGAGAAGAATGTTGTCGATGTCCTTGTACTAGATTATATAAATTAACATATTTTATACGAACTCTTCAGATTATGTTTACATTATATTACACATGTAGCGATGAATCTCGACGTGGCCAATTACGTTTCTCTATTATAAGACCATCATTATACTATAAGACCAAATATCCACTATATTAAAGTAGATTTATTAAAGTAATCAATTTTTGTAGCAGAATTGTTTGATTTTTGCAATAAAAATAAATCGGTGCAGAATAAAACTTACGTAATGCGATATGCATTGACGATTCAAACAAACTTGTGGCTAAAACCTTTTGACGAAGTTTTATTACTAACAAATTTATGAGATTGGTTTGCGATTTATTGGAAACATGTATTTTGAAAATAATGATAACAATGTTTTGGAACGAAGTTCCTTTAGGGAGGTCTAGGTCTGCGTGATTCGGCAGAAAACGTTATGCGGCGCGGTAAGTTACATGTTAAGTCAGTATATATTTCTATTCTCTCTCTTTCTTTCTCTTTCTCTCAGTGTATATTTCTAAAACGCGTGCTCTTCTTTCTTTCGCAGAAGGACAGACGAACGAGGTCCGTTTATAGCCTTAAAACTAAACACGAATGAAATTTGTATTCGTTTTTTTCTATTAAATCATATAAGAGTTATTTATATTGTCTATTTTATACTCATTCTTTGTAGTAGGTTTTGAGAAATGGAATCTCAAGAAAGTATACAAGTATACTGGAAAAAAGTAAGTTAATAAAAATAAAACTATATAATTTGATGCAATTGCTAACTGTTCAGTTGTTTGTAAACTGGGAAACAGTATTGAAGTTAGCTATTTATATATTCCCATGTCAAAAGATTGAGGATATTATATTACGTCGCACAGTTGCTGCTTTTCTTCCTTCAGATATCATTTCTTTCGCCAGTGGCACTTGAAATTGCGGGAAAGGAAGTTTTGTACTTTGTCTTCTTTTTATAGATAATCCATGCGTTTACGACAGCCATCAAAGCAGACTATAAAAAAAAAAACTTTTTCCACCATTTATTTGCGATCTAGATCGTATAATTCCATCATTTGGTCCGCTAATTCAACCCCTCACATAATCATTCTATATGATGCAACCATTTCTAGACACGGAACACTAATTTTCAAAGTTGTGTTGACACACATAATATTAGCAGTGTGGCAATTGCTCAACATAAGGACTTCTAGTGAGTCTTGTCTTCTTCACAGATGTGAATAAATCAACACATTTTAAGCTGGCGCAGTTGCAGACACTATTCTAATGCATTAGATAACTAAATGGTACACATATAAACCAAATTTAACAGAATTAAAAGTGTTTAGTCCTGACATAAAACTTAGTGGTATACATGTGTACAAGGAGTAAAGGGTTAAAAAAAAAGTGTTAAATGATTTTGAAAAATTTGTAGAACTCGCAACCTCTTTAACAGTAAGATTTTCTTTGAGTATGAATAATAATCCAGCGCTGCACACAACAAGAAACTGCACAATAATTGATGCTGTTTTTTGAGATACTTGGACAAAATAAAATTTCAAACATACGTATCTTATTATAGTTATCACAAATCGTTAATTACTACATTGTGATCAAAAGCTTGAGTTACGTCTGGTGAAAGTCATTTTCAACCCACTGCAATGGCTTCAATGAAGATTTTTTTTCCTAATATATGCTTTTATTACTCATGCGCGAAAAGTACTTTTTGACTTCTCGTTGTATTTCCACAGAACCTGGGCAACGGACGTAAATATTCAAAATAGCTAGGTTACATAAAAAAAAACACAGTCAAGACCTCAATATTAAAAAAGTGACGTGAAAGTGTTAGAATTTTTTTCATTACAAAATTATTATAAAAATCAAAGAAAGCACTTTAAATTGAGTGTAAATTCTATGGTGATAAACTGGGAGAGTTCTTATGACGAATCCACACCACCGGAGGCAATTGAAAAAGAAAATTTTTCTCATTTCATTTTCAAAAAAATCATTTTTGATTCCGTTTTTTTTTGGATAGCCCCTGGATCCCGAACTTGTAAGATATATCCCCTCGCATAAGTAATAAAACATATTGTTTGTAACACGCTATTATCATTTTCCCTCTCGAGCGAATGTGGGCACTCACTCGCTCGCGCGCCCAATTTCGCTCTCGCCTCAAATTGACAACTTACCGCCCTAGTTACAAACTAAACTATATTAAAATTCTTGATTTAAATCCTTATTTTTCATTATTACATTATTTGTATTGAAAATATTATAAAATTAAAAATAGATGAACTATATAGATTTTATTTCTAATACATTCGGAGTTAAAAAGTACGTGGTTACCTTGACCGCATTCGTTTTTTAATATCAGTATTAATCTAAATATAATCCGAGATTTATAGGGCTAGATATTAATCTGTGAAGTCTTCCACCTGTTTAGTTATATTTCAGTTATACATCCATTGAATAAATGGCAATGTAACTAACAATGTATTAGCCCAGTTGATAACCCACTAGTTGGTGTAAAAAAATCTAAGATATTTTGAAGAAAAAAATATTGGCAATTATTGTCTTAATTTGAGAAGAAATCACAATCTTCTGAATTTAATTTGCAATGTTGATCAATGTTGAATCAACACCAGGTTACTTTGAAGTGTGACTAATGTGACCATTAAAGAATCGACCGGAGTTAAAAGGACGCGAAGGGTAATTAGTTGATTCTGTAAGAGTAACGTTCAAAGTTAGATAGAAAAAACGCCGTTAGTTTTTGTATCACAGTTATGTTTTATTTATATAGTAATTTTCGTATTTAGTATGTGTTAAGTATGTGTCAAGTGTAAAGTTACTAATAATAAACTTTGAAAGAAAGTCATATTTTGTTTTCAAATTTCACATTTTTCTTGTGCCAAAGATTAAAAAACAACTTGAAAAGTGAACGAAAATTAAAAAAAAATGTTTCAAATACAACTTCACATCAACAATCAGTAGTCAGTATCAAAAGTATTCAGTGATTTTTATCTGGCAAGTTGGTGATAATCAACCTTCAACAATTTCAAAACGTTATTTTTGTTTCAGGTTTTTCTTGTACCAAAATTTACAAATAAAACAAAAACCAATCGAAATTTAAAAAAAATTAAACTTTCCTCTTCCTCTTTACTAAAGGTGAATTTATCTCTCATAATAAACCTTATTACTTAATGATTTTAATCAGTAAATTTGGTAATAATCAACCTTGAATAATTAAAAACCTTATTTTATCTGAAACTTATGAGGTTTTCAATTCTTTCTAGTCTCCAAAAGGTGAAAATAATTAATAAAAAATAACTAATAGAAATCTTAAAAAATAATCATACAGGACAGAGATAAAACTTGAGAGTGTTTAATTTCCTATAAGAAATGTTATTTTCTAATTATTATCTCATTTGTAATCAGTGTGTGAAGTTGGTAGTAATTAACCTTGAAACAACTGGAAGAAACTCTGCAAATATCTTAACAATAATATATGGGGAGATGCCTTTCAAATCTGTAAAAAAAAAGCTTAAAATCAAAGCCCCAAGTGTGTACAAATGAGGGAATGCTTCAGGTAGTTAAAACTCTTTTTCCACGCCAGGAGCCCTTCCTTTGGAAAAAAAACCGAAGTAATGGAAACACCACTATTCCACGAAGAGGAATTGGTTAACGCAATAAATCGTATACGTAACGGAACAGCACCAGGACTAGACGACGCGCCACCAGAAGTGATCAAGAACATCGCCCAGCATCACCCTACGTTTACTCTTGAAGTAATGAACGTTCTCCTTACTACGGGAAACTTTCCAGACAAACGATAACGTTCAAGACTAGTTCTCATTAAGAAGGGAGAGAAACTAATTGGGGAACCATCGTCATACAGGCCTCTATGTATACTAGACGTGTCAGGAAAATTGATGGAGACACTCCTACTAACGAGACTACAAAAGGAGCTAAACGCCAGACTGGGGTTATTCGATAGGCAGTTCGGTTTTAGGAAAGACAGGTCAACTATAGATGCAGTCGATGCAGTTTTAAAGATCGCAGAGAAAGCTAGAACGGGTGGAACCGTATAAGAGGTTCCACGGCATCCTAAGAACTAAACTGCCAGAGGGCGCCACATTAATTGGATTCGCAGTCGACTTGGCACTTGTTGTAACTACCAAAACCGAACAAGCAATAATGAGTACAGCAAATCATGTAAGCAAGGTATCACTCAAAGTGGATTGTGACTAAAAAGCTAAAATTGCCGCCCGAAAAAACGGAGGCAGTGCTACTGACAGGGCAAAGAAAACTAAGACCAATAAAATTCAAACCACATATTAAATACCTGGGTATTATAATTGATAAAGGGCTAACATTCGCTGCACACCTTACTGAGGCTGCAGGAAAAGGTCTAAAAACTCTCGCAGCAATGGAGAAAATATTGCCAAATGTAGGAGGTGCCAGAAACTCTAAACGCAAGTTACTGGGCACTGTAGCGCAATCAGCTATACTATATGGTGCACCATTGTGGGCAAATAAATTGGAAAACAAGGACCAACCTAGATAAAATAGCATCCGTCCAAAGGAAGATTGCATTGAGGGTGTGCAGTGAGAAAGGACACTGGACTAGGCTATTAATTCCAGACATAAATACATAGAAGTGAGAACACGGAGAAGTCAGTTAACCCCTGACATAGTTCCTAACCGGTCACGGTTGCTTCAGAGACTTTTTACACCTGATCGGAAGAGCAGCGGATAGCTTGTGTGAATACTGTGGTGAAACAGATTCAGTGCACCATACAATTTTTGATTGTTATAGATGGGAGAACGAAAGGGACAAAGTTGTGAATCTACTCCATTAAATGCACGAACAATCATTGGAAATATGCTAGAGGATAAACAAAATTGGGAGAGGGTACAGAAATTTATACAAACAATATTATCGACCAAAGAATCAGACGCTAAACATAGTATAGAGAAACAAATAGATTAAAATTAGCTAGACACAAACAACTACCACTCTGAAGCCATGCGACAAGCGTTTCCGGAGTGCCTACCTAGTTGGTTTGCGGGGGGACCACTTGTTTGTACAACGTACAGCTACGCTCCTCAAAAAATAAAATGGAAACCTTGAAATTTACAACCTATTTATTTTATAATCATATAAAACCTATTTATTTAAGTTTCTTGTTTCAAACATTGCCACAAAAGTAAACTTTTTTCAAGAAATATAATTTCTTTTTAGGATGAATGTCCATAGGACATCATATAGCGATAAGATATTATACATTAATAAGATGCCATAGGACATCAAGTCTCAGGCTAAAAAATCATGTTGACTTGGGTAATATGATAATAATCCTTTAATAAAAGTAAACCTCCAATAAATAATATTCTTTTTAAGTTTTATTTTCATCTTTATTATTTTCATAAGTGAAATACAAAAAAATGGACAGCTGCTATTGTCCAATAGCCGAAAGATTTGGAGGTGGTTTTGTAAAGGTATGGGGTAGAATTAGAATCGACAAGAGAACTGACCTCGTTGTAATTCCAGGAAATCATAACGCTAATCTCTATGTTGACATTGTGTTAGTATTGTACTTTAGGATAGTTTTAGAAAAAGCTACATGTGTACTAATTCAGAGCACTGTATTCTGACCAAGTATTATGACCTGAGGCCGGCATATGATTTATATGTCAAAAAATCTTATAACGACCGGTCGTTAAATGAAGGGATTAGACTAAAAGCATTTATAATACTTTAATTATATTTTTTATATTTTTTATAATATATTATTATAATTTATAATTTAATTATATTTTTTATGCCTATGATAAATCTATTTATATAGAGAGTAATAATTTAATTCTTATAAAACTTTTTCTTAAAAAAAAAATAATCAAAAGAAAGTAATATTTGATTTTTAATACACCCTATTTTTTTAAACTATCAATTTTTAATATAAATTCGAGGTATTAAATTATGTTGAATATAAATTGAATGGAATGAATAATATTAATAGTATTGTTTTAAACTACAAATATTCATAACTATAAAAAAGTTTACAACTTACCCGATGTTTAATTCAAGACACAATTCACGTTTCTGGTACAGTGATAGGAAACGTTATGGGTTTTTATATCATGATAAGAAAATCTTTTGGTAGCCGAGTGCAAAGCAAACAGATTTCAGATACGATTAGGATCCCAAAGCCAATACGATTTCCTATAGATAATTGCGCACCGATGGATTTATTTGCTTTTCAGTACTGATTTCAATCACATAAAACCGCTATAAACATTTTTATTTGTATTAAAACGTATTTTATAGCAGTGTTTATTAAAAAAAAGTTTTATTGTACGAGGTACGTTTATTGTCTTCACGATTGCGAACACGTAACAGGTTGACATTTGCGAGTTTGTTTCTAAAGAATGTTGTACTCGTTACACCTGTTACTTAAAAGTTTTATGCGGAGACTGATGAATGAAATAACTAAATATACGGACGGACGTGTTTGTTGTAGTTTTGTAATAATGAATCAGGTGGGGACACAGATTATGGTTTCATTGTCTGCTGTATAAAACCAGTTTCGGTTCGTTATCCGTGTTTAAATTAAGGATTCAATTAATCTATTTTGTATCAATGACATCTTCATTTTCAACACGATGCATTTAAAAAGTATATTTAACCAATACATTTATCTATATTGTTTTTAACTTTTCATGATAACTATATATATATATATATATATATATATATATATATATATATATATATATATATATATATATATATATATATATCTATATGTATATGTATATATATATATATATATATATATATATATATATATATATATATATATTACTCTGCTAAAACAATTAGCGGGTCACTAATTTGTGCCTCCATAAAATTTAAACGGAAAATTACATGCAAATAAAATGAAGGACATCTGACAGACGCTCTATTTAATTATTTTAATTGACACATAGGGAATAATTCAGCATCGGATACTTTCGGAGTATCCGTAATAATTAATAAGAACTACCAAAACTAAAGTGAAATAATGTATTCCAAAATTGATTCAAAGAACTAGGAAGGCTTTGTTCAGACAGTTGACAGTTTGACTTAAGTTAAGTGAAAATGAGGTATCTCAAGGAAGTGGATTGTTCGTGCTATAACATTAATTGAAAATGGTGAAAACCTTCGACAAGTTTCAAGCAACTCCAACATTAGCCTGTCTGTTAAACAGCGATTGTGGAACAGGCACTTGGATACAGGTCAATATACGAGTCAATATAGAGGTCAATGTCAAGACCGATTTTTACTGATTTCGAGTCATCGCAATAGAGTTTCTACGGCGATAGACCTCTTAATTTCCCTCCCTCAGGAATACAATGCGAGGGCAAGACGACCCGTCCGAAAATCCTCTTTGACACGACGCTACAGAATAGCAAGAATTAATTTTGCTCGTGGGCGTATTGCATGGCAACTTCGACAATGAAAATATGTGCTATTCACGGATGACTCAAGGTTCCATATTATGCGTTGGGATAGCCCAGGACGTGTGCCATAGCCCAGGACAGGTGCTACTGTCCAAGAAGTCGAGACATTTGGTGCTGGTTCTGTTATGGTTTGGTGTGGAATTAGTATCGACAGGAGAACTGACTTTGTTGTAATCCCAGGAAATCTTAACCCTAATCTCTATGTTGACATTGTGTTAGTAGTACATTTTGTCACTGTGGCATATGGAATAGGTCCAATTTTTTTGTTACATACTACGAAATACTATTTTTAATAAGAAATTGAATGCAAATGCTCAGAAATCTATCTCTAGCAATGGTTTCTAATTGATTAAAAACATGAAAATGCCCTTACCAAGGTTATCAAGGATTAACTAACTGATTAATCTACTTTATCGTACAAAATTGATTTATCCTACAAACTTGTATATATTTTGTATTGTATATGTTTAGTAAAGTGTGAATCTCAAGGATTATCTAACATAGTTTTACATACCATTTCTTTGTGATAATGTTATGAAATTGTGTTGAATAAGTTTTATCTATCAAATTTTATCTTACAAAGTTTTATTCAAAAAATTTTGTGTGAGATTTATTTTATAAAGTTATATATATATGTCTATATATATATATATATATATATATATATATATATATATATATATATATATATATATATATATATATATATATATATATATACATACAGGCAATCCCAAATTAACACCCGCCGATTAACGGAGGCGAAAAGGACTTCAGTCAACGGTCTTAAAGCGGAAGAGGTTCCATTTCCCGTCGGAACGAGGTTCCGTTTCGAGTTCATAGAGTTCCATTTCCCAACGGCAGAGAGAGAGAGAGCGGTAGAACTCAAGTAAACAAATCTTTCGGCGTCTGTACTCGGAGCGAGCTACAGGGAGTCAGCGTCTGTTCACCTAGTGGGGATTCTGGGGAGTCCGGCCTACCACGAGAACAGAGGGAGTCGGAGGCCTCTGGCAAACTTTCTATCAAGACAAAGGCGTACAATGGGACGCTAAACATCAACACGTTGCTTAGAGCAGGGAAATTACTGGAATTGGAAAAGATGCTAGACGAACAGAACATTTAGATACTGGGAATCCAAGAGACACGCATGACAGACGACGGCACGATAGACTTCGGCAATTACAGACTATTCAAGAGTAAAACTGAAAGGTGAGTAGGTAAAGGAACACTCGCTTCCTGGGAATGGCCTTCGCTTGTCAACAAGAACATACTCGACTCAGTAACAGCAGTCAAACCAATAAACAACAGATTTATGACTTTGAGGCTAAAATATGCAGACAAGTATTATATAATAGTCAAAGTTCGCGCACCAGTAAACCAGGACAACAAAAGGGAAAAAGAAGGAGTCGAACTGTATTGGTACACACTTGAGAAAACTATAAGAAAAATACCTAAAGGAGATGTAAAAATTGTGCTAGGTGACTTGAACGCACAAATAGGCAGATAAAGAAGATTTAGACGACCAATAGGGCAATACCCAGGACACAGATTCACTAGCAAGAATGGCCAGAGGCTAGTCGAGTTATGTTGCCAACACTACATGAGGATAATGTCAACCACTTCAAGGAATACATCAAGAAAATGAAGACATGGCGATCACATGTAACATCTTTAAGAGAGTACCAGATTGATCATGTAGCGATCACACACAAAAACAAGAGTGAAATCATGAACGTTCAGAGTCAAAAGAGGGGCAAATAACGACTCAAATCAAACTGACACCAAAGAGAATGCAGAAAGAGACTTCACGGATACCGAAGTTCGATGTGACAAAACTAAAAACATCTGGGATAAAAGAGGAATGGGAAGAGAAGAGCGCAGCGACCTGGGAAGAATTTAAAGATAACCAGGAAAGCTAAAGAGAAAATTGCGAAAAGGTAATAGAGAACCGAAAAACAGCATATAACAATTGGAACAGAGACAAAACTGAAACCAAATTATTATTGTACTTGGAGACAAGGAAGCAAACAAGAGACATCAGAAAAATCAAAAGAGATTACTTAAGTGATCAATTAACAGGGGTAGAAGAAAACTTCCGAAAGCACAATACAAGAGACTTCTACAAGACGTTCAAATGCAGAATTGCAGGTTACCAAACACAGAATCGATTTTTGGCAACAGGCAGAAGTTACAAAGACCTAGAATTCACAAAAATTATACCTAAACAATCATTAAGTAAAATCATTCCCGAAACATGTGAAGCTTGTGAAGAATGAATACTAGAAGGTAAGTAATAATGCTATTGTCTATAAAAGATTTATATTTATATGAACCTTAAAAGTAATATCAGTGTTTCACAAAACTTAGTGTAAGCAGAATGAAAATGCATGCAAGTACTTCAGTTTGCTTGAAATGTTGATAAGTAGTTTGCAGTGGCAGAGGGGGCAAGGACTTGATGGGCGTATATCTATTGATCTTGTTCATTTTGCTGTGGGATGATGCGTGAAACTGTCGGAATTTGCCAAATTCTTTCATACTCCAGAGTGTGTGTAAGTAGAGAAGGAGTGGTATTGTCTAACTTGTGAAGAAAGAGTATGTGCATTCTCAATTGTTGGGGCATATACTGTTGACGCCAATTCATATCAACAATTTGAAAATTACTGGTAAGCGTACCCAACTCCGGTTTGAATAGAACGTCAGAAATTAGTTTCTGAGCGATTGCGTGTTGTGAACTAGGTACGTCTCTGAGTTTATTAGTCATATGTTTTCGAAACACCTGAAAAGCATCCTCTGTCTGTAGCGACTCTAGTTTCTTTCGTGCCTACTTCATAACGTCAGTTGTGCCATCATCATTTGGAACTCCCTTTCTCTTACTTACTACGAGTTGAAGAGTGCGATCTTGAAGTATTACGGGACAATGTTCTATTGCTAGAACAGAGAGTTGATGCTTCGGAAAGAGGAGCAGAAGGCGCTTCACTGGGTCCAGCGTAATAAATTATGTAAGAAACTTGAGAACATTGATGAAGGTCAGCCAATGTGGCTCAAAGTAACAAACACATACAAAGAAACTGAGCAGCAAAATTAATCGGGATACGGAGCTACAAGTATATTTATGCTTACTAGCTCAGTTGTCGCTGCAACTGTACTGTCTTCGCGCCGGTTTCAAAACAGCGCACTTTCTTTTTTTTATCTACACGCAACGTTTTATCTGCAACGTGTTGAACTGTGCTGACAAAAGATTGTGCAAAACGTACGGAATACGTCCTACGTGATTCTTTTGGAAAATCACCAAGTTGCTTTGGAGGGCACTTAAGCCACGTTTTTTATCCTTATAGTAAGATTAGTAGAACTAATATTGACAGATACTGTGAATGAATATTGTCGTTAAAAGAACACTGTTTATCACTTGTACTTTTATTGTCAACTATACATTCGGTTATTGATTTTTAGTGATTGTATTTTGTTTTTACACTGCTTATACGATATATGATTTTAAACTCCTCGTGCGTTTACGCGATCGTAGAATGTTGGCGTGAGCCCATTGGCTCGCACAGGGCCTGCGTTCTAGACCTACAGGGACGTATTCGACCCATTTTCAACATCCTCCCCCGGCAGAATATCATCCACTTCCAGTGGATAAAGAAGTTGGACTGGTCTTCTTAGCTTCGTCCCGTTACTCGTCTGTAATTCGCAGGCTCTCGTTATGCCGTCTCTACCCAGAAACAAATCCGTTACCCTTACAAGTTTCCATTGGAGGCTCGACAAATTATGATCGTGTAACAACGCCACATCTCCTTTCTTTGTTTTTTTGGTCTTTACTTTGGGTGTGTGGTGTACAGATTGCAATTGTTGTAAGTAATATGTATGCCATCGCTTCCAAAACTTTGATGTCTTCGATTCACGATCCTTCCATTGCTGGAGAATACTGTTTCTTCTTATTTCAGGATTTGTTAAGTCCATACTAAATCCCCCTTTATTAGTTCCAATGAGGAAATGCGCAGGCGTTAATATTAGTAAATTTGATGGGTCGTCATCGATGAAAGTCAAAGGCCTTGAATTTGCAAGGCAACTTCAGTCAAAATTGTCTGTAATTCATCATAGTTGATACTTGCTCTTCCAAGTATTAGTTTTAGAACACTGTATTGACTAGACATCAAGCTGCTCGTTCCACTATGAAGGGTCATTCTATTCGATGGTCCTTCGATAAATCTTGTACCTTTTCCGTTGATAAAATATGGAATAGCTTTTGAATCTCTTGGGACGTTCTTCGGAATATCTTAGCGTTGTCCGAATAAATTACATTCGGGACTCCACTTCTCGTAATAAACTTGCGTAATGCCCCGATACAACTCTCGGTGGTTAAATCCGTTACCATTTCCAAATTTCTAGCTCTAACTTCTGCACAGGTGAGCAGCATCACGTAGACCTTTACTTGTTTATCAGCATTTGTTACATACGAGTCTACTCCGATAAACTTGAATGGATTTGCCATTGTTAATATGTTCTTGAGCAATGGTGCGAATGGTTCATACGTATTTTTACCAATAGATTTCAGCCTCAATTACTTCATTGATTTGGAATGGACCTGTTGTTTTCTTCTTAGTTTTACATAGTTGAATAAATCTTTGGATATACGCTGTAACATCCAACATTCTTTCTAGTTTTTCAAACTTCTCTAAATTAAACAGAGGTTCAATCTTGACATTGCAATCGTCTTTTATCCTTGGACTCACTATAGATATTAATAGCTTCCTCGAAAGTATTTACTGCAAGTACTAGATCATCTACGTAGAAACATTTATCTAAAGTATCTGCGGTTTTTCTGAACGCTGCAGACTGTTCACAAAAATGCTTCTTCAACGTGGCTGCTAACAGGAACGGACTAGTTGTTACTCAAATGTTACTCTCTTCATACGATACGTGGTTAATTCTGGTAAATCTGACGTTGATTCGATGTTTTTATCAATAGGACTTTTGTACCATAAAAATCTATGTGAATCGCGATCTCGTTTATTCAGCGATATTTGTAGAAACGCTTTTTCAATGTCCGCCATTAACCCGATTGCGCCGATTCTAAGTTTTAGTAAAATTTCTACCAAGTTCTTAACTAAATTCGCACTCACTGACAATTGTTCATTTAACGACTCAAATGCAGGTCAGTGCGCTGAAGCATCAAAAACCACACGTAACTTGGTAGTATCCTTGTCTTTTCGGTATACTGGTCTGTGAGGCATATAATAAGTTTTAGCGTCATCCAAACTATTTAACATGATTTCCGCACAATCGTTATTTATGTATTCGCGTTTCGCGCAATCATATTCATGCAGCTTACCGTTTCGAAATAGTTTATTGGTTAAATTTTTCACACGCGTTAATGCTCCCGAATATTAAATGCTCCCGTTAATGCTCCCAATAATTGTTCACTTTTCCATGGTAACGATATTTCATAAATTCATTTTTTTCTTTTATAGTCTTCTGTAAACCCGTCATTCACTTTTTCCCTTGAGTTTATACCGATAGTCTCTAGAGTCCAAAAGTTCTATATATTAAATTCTTCACCAAAGGTGTGTACGTTTAAAACAGTCACTGGGTTCATATTTGTCATAAACTCATAAGTATTATTACTACAAACGTAACCGAGTAACGTCCATCAAAATTTTGAATTTACCGCTTTATTACCGCATTAAATCTTCAGTTAATTGGTACGTTTCGCCCGTAATTATTTTCCAATAGTTATCCCCTCCAATCAGTAATGATATTCCGTTTATTACTCGCTGTTTCTGATTCATGTCTGCTATCTGATGGCTTCTAGAAAATTCTCTAATTACAGGGTGCTTCAGACAAGGCGTCTATAAAGAATCGAAACAGATTTCAGAGACCTCTTTTGCTTCCATCTCGATAAGTCCATCACTGTATTGTCCTTTTAACACTATTTTGATTCTGTTACATAATCTAGCCGGTGATCGTGTTTTATTTCCAAAAGCTTGTATGGCTATTTTATGTGTACCTGCACTAGGTAAATTCAACTGACGCGATAAATTTTATATAATAGACTAGAAGAACTTTCATTATTAGCTGTACTAGGTTTAACATCAGCTCTTTTTTGTTCTCGGTAACTCGGATCACACATGGAATTTACATGTTGCACAACTTAAATCACTAGTTTTAGAATGTTTTGAAATGTGATTCGGCTTTGTGCGTCGAAAACAAAGCCTTTTTGCTTTAAAATGTTCTTCTTTTCGTTCAAATTTAAAGAAGAGTCACAATCTTTTGTTTGATGGGTTCTGGCTTGACAGAACAAACAATAATCTTTTACACTTGCTATTAGACCAGCGGCAGTGAACGTTTTATCTTTTTTCTTTTCTGTGCTGAGGTTATTCGAAAATTTCTGATTACTGTCCCATTCACTTGAACAACGTGCTTGTTTAATGAAATCTAGCTCAATTTTTATAAATTGCAGTAATATCATTATTTGCTTATTATAATCTACGTCTGCCTTGCTATTCTGTTGAAATCCACTACAGGAACTACTATTGCATAAGTCGTTATCAGTTAACTTTTGTTTATTGAAAGCTATTCTCAAATTGTATGACACTGCTTTAAATATAATCGATTTTACTAGAAGTCCATATTGGTTTGGAGAAATACCAAAGGTCGTTAGTGATTTAGTTACGGTTGTAGCCGTATTATACAATTTTGTCAAGCCATTTATGGCCTTCTCATATTTTACGTGTGTTATTGCTGGTAACTTCTGAATATAAATATCCACAATACGCTCTTGGCTTCCGTACTCGTCTTTGAGCAATCCGATTGCATCATGGTAAGATGATTGACTAGACAATCGTTAATCCGTTAATTAACAATCCGTTAATTGTTATTAATGCTTTACCAGTCAAGTTAAATTTTAGATATGCAAATTTTAATGAATCATCTAAATTTTTGTTCTCGTGAATTGCTAGATTGTACTGCTCCCAAAAGACCGGCCAACTTGAAATATTACCGTCAAATTTAATTAAATCAAGCCTGGGTAATCTTACCATAGTCTGGCGATGACTAATTTGTACATGCGCCGTATCTTCTTGTTGCTGCGGCAAAGCCGCATCAACCCCAATTTTGGTTGAGGCGACGTCTCGTTGCGTCTGCCGATACATTCTTTGTTCTAATCTTGCTATTACCTGCACTGTATTGTCGTTATACTACACAATTTTTTCGCACTCATTCTCTAGTTGATCATCATCGAATACTGGCGCTAATTTTTCATTGACAACTCCAAGCTGATCAAGAATAGCCTTTACCCTTGCAATAACTACTGGAATATTGTACACATCAATATCTTCTTCCTTCATCAGCTCCTCTGCTTCTTTAATTATTAGCGTTAGTTTTTTGGCGGTACGTTTTTCTTAATGACAAATCCATTTTCTTCGTTATGGTTCTGATTATAACACTCACACGCTTTATACGTTATCTTCCCTGGTTTCGGCACCAAAATGTAAATATTATCGTTAACAGAACACTTTTGTATGTATTTATCACTTGTACTTTTATTTTAAACTCTATACATTCGGTTATTCATTTTTATTGATTGTATTTTGTTTTTTCACTGCTTATACGATATATGAATTAAAACTACTCGTGCGTTTGCGCGATCGTAGAATGTTGGCGTGAGCCCATTGGCTCGCACAGGGCCTGCGTTCAAGACCTACAAGGACGTATTCGCCCCATTTCCAACAGATTCTCTTTGGGGTACGTGAACAGAGCTGTGTGTTCTCTTCCACAGACACCAACTTAGGGTACCGAAGAAACTAACAATTTTCTCTATACTACTTTAATGTCTGTAGGTGATATTTCTATCTTCAATGCAGCATAGTTCAGGGATATTTACACTACTGGACCTAATAAATTCATTTTGTTGTTTTAGTCTTCCAGGTTTCTTTTCAGAATGTATAGCCCAGCAGCGAAAAGATGCCATATATAATATCTGTCGCCACAGCAATTGATTTTATAAAGAAATTACTATGGTTTGCAAGCATTAGATTAGTGAATGCGCTAGCATCAAAACTCTGTACACTTTGTCTGTCTTTGAAAGCCTTTCTCATTGTTTCGCCAGCCGTCTCGTTGAAATCAACTACACAGAAAAACATTGAATACATTTGTGTTTTTAATGAAAGGAAAATTGCATAGTCCTTTCATACACTTGCATGTATATAGATTTTTCAGAGAAGTCCATATTAATTAATTAACGTATTTGGTGTATACAGTACATAAATAATACATATGGTGTATCCATTGTAGGCGGATTACTGTAGATGGATTATTTTCACAAATGTAATTGAATTCTTTCCAATAAGTCATCGGAATGTACAATTCTATGTATTATTTCCAAGACACATGGGATTCCATTACAAAATATTTATTTGAGGCTACATTCGTAACGAAGTGGAAGGTAACCATTGGTCATCTCGTAAAATTTATTGCTTTCTTTAATGGTATTGGAGAACGTAATGATTTTAGGCCTAGGTCGATGAGCTGATCTGCGTATATACGTATAATACTGCATTTCACAGGTCAAATCCTCATTAAAACCAAATGTAGATACTTAAAAACCTTCCCTATCTTTGCAAGTAATCATATGAGCAGTAAGTTTGTGTAAAATTGAACGTTGTCACAAGTGGTTATATCGTTTCAATGGTTATAAATAAAAGAAACATGTTATAACAAAAAGGTATAAATGGTTCTAATAAAAAGGTATAAAGGTTCAGCAACCTGATCCACATTATTTATGTATTTAAAAAATGTAACCAAGTCGACAAAGAACTTACTTTGTAAGTTGGCATGAAATTCGTCGAACGCGTTTTTTATAACAAGATACTAATAATATCGATAACCTTATTATAATTTGTTCAACTACAATCTCATGGTGAAGTTCTCAATGTGAAATATTTAAAATAATCTTAAATAATATTTTTCTAGAAAATTGATAAATGGGATATAAAATCTATTTCCTCTAGTATGAAGAAGAGTAGATAAATTAATAATACATTTAGAGATAAGTGATTAATTAGTAAATACCGGGTGGTTTAAAGGTCTTTAAAAAATATATTATCAGCCAGTCTTTAGGCAAAATTCAAATATCGGGGGCGCTCCGGATGTATAATTTCCTCATGCTTGATATCGCTATATCGGTGACAGTTGTGCAGAGTTTTATAGCTTTAAAAAACGTATTTCCTCAAAAAACTTTGATGAAAGTTAAAGCCATACCTTAATATTTTAAACATTTTAAAATACAAATTTACCTCTTATTAAAAAGAGGAAGCTAATCTACTAATAACGAGAAAAATATTGAAATATGAATCGCACGCCGGATTCGCAAAGCCAGTCGGTTTTCGCTCCGAAGTTTATTACATTATCGCTTCTTTTTTTTCTTTTGCAGGATGCAGATTCTGATTAATGAAGCTCCATATTTATTTAATATTTCTATATACGACCATTATTGTAAATGCCCGTTATTGTACAGTTCGTGGACTATGTAAATACATCATAACACACACGTATGTAACAGTCCGCGATTAATGATAATTTATGATTGATAACACACACGTGCGATTCGTTGATTGTTTTAGCGCTGCTACTACATGCTCATACGTTCAGTGCCCCCGGTCCAAAATTCAAACTAACGGAAATTGACATTGCGTATATTTGGTTGCCTATATCTATGAGTAGGGAAAGATAGTTCGTTCTGGACCCGCCTCCGCCTCCCGAACAGTGCGCATGCGCGAACATAGGCAGGTTTAATCACCTAATATACAGGTTTAATCGGCTAATAAACAGGTTTGATAAACTAATAATCAGGTTTAATCAGCTAATAATCAGGTTTAATCAGCTAATATACAGGTTTAACCAGGTTTTATCAGATAATTATCAGGTTTGTTCAGGCATCAATTCCTCTGTTCGCGCATGCGCACTGGTCGGGAGGCGGAGGCGGGTCCAGAACGAACTATCTTTCCCTACTTCTATGAGCACTGTTATTCCACATTAACCCAAATAAGTACTAAATAATAAGTCTAAGAGCCAGCTGAAATCTGAAAACACATATTTTACGGTACCTGCAATTTCTTCCAGTGAGACTTCTATACCCAGTAAACAAGCAATGGGTATAGGTAGTACCCATTGCTTGTTTACTGGGTATAGCCTGGCCGCGGTAGGTTTGGGGTCCCTCAGGTGAGCCAGGTATGAAAATTAAAGTAAATGTTTTAAGTATTTCACGGCATCTGCCGTTTTAATATGTTATAATATACCTCTAGAAAAATTGAAAAATAACTATGGCTGCCGATTTTAAAGGTTGCAACATCACGGCAGCCACTTTTCAAAATTCTAAAAAAAGTATTTTACGGCGTCTGCCATTTTAATATATTATTTATTGAACTATTTTAAGCTAATATTGAAAATGGCTGTCATTTTTTCCGGTTGTAACTATCCGGTTTACAGCGAAACCTTACCTGCAGTCCGAGCTTAGAAAACATGTAGTACAGTAAGAGTAGAAGTTTTTGCTCTCTCTCTCTTTCTCGCTCTTTTGATTTATGATATAGTATTTTCTTACTCATTTTAGTCAAATATTCTCTTCTTTTATGTTAGGGCTGAGTGGTGGGGATTTTGTTCCTTTTACCAACACAAAGGCACACCGGCCCAACGGTTCACAGCCAAATATTTTTTAGTTCTTTTCTAATCTTCTGCAGAGTTGCATGTTGAAAGTATTGAGACATATTACTGTGAATAGAAGTTTTCATTTCATTTATTGATTATTAATTTCTTTTCCATTACTTCATCGGTATGGCTGATAATTTAAAGTGTGCGATTGGTGCCTCGGATCAAGAAGAGAAAGTGCTTTTATTTTCTGAAGAAACTTTAAAAAAGTGTCGGCGTATTCTAGACTTACGAAATCATCATAACCTAAAATACAAAGATGTAATTTTATCTTCAGATCTTTATGACTGTGGCTATCGCCGTAGTTGTTATCGGGTTTTCACAGCTTTAAAGTCCAAGTTTTATGAAACGAAAGATACAAAAATAAAAGATATTACGTCATCTACATCTCAATCTAATACGTTATCAACGGAATCACTATCTGCTCAGCAGCCGTCAATATCAATATACAATTCTATGATTGCTGAAACTGTGACTCAAGATGTTAATTTATCTATAGATTCATCTGCATTTGACGAAGTTGTAATAGAGAGTAATAATTCTCAACTGGATACATCGCTGGAAGCAGGATTCGTTGAAGATTCTAACTTATTAAATTCACAAACGGATACTTTAACGGCAGAAAATGAAATTCCAATAGTAAAAGGTACTATTTGTTTTTTTGTGAAAAAAAGAAATAAAAAAATTCATGGTAAAATAGAAAGTTTACGTAATTGCAAAAAAGAACAGTTTCAAGAAAGTATTATGAAGAATCTAAAAAAAAAAAAAAATACAGACTACTACAATTACCACGAAAAGTGTCGAACAGACGTCCGAAATAAAAAAAATTACAAAAAAGTCCTATTAAAACATCGTGGCATATTTCACGTGAATATCACCAAATTTTTTTTCAGGAAATATGTACTCTGGTCGAAGAAAATGTCATTAAAAATGGACGTTGTTATTTTGTTACATTTCTGCATAGGCAATATATCGATTACCTTAACGAGTTTACTTAACTATATATGGGACATACTTTAAGTTCAGTACTTTCATCGCAACATTTAGAAGAAAAGATTCGTGTTAAATTTGCTGGGAATGTTCAAATACTACAATCAGGTCATAAAAAAGTTATTGCACCGAAAGGCATTACTTCTATAGATGAAACCTTCTTTGCTCATTTAAAAGAGAGACATTTTACAAGCAGCAGCCTCGATTTTACACAAAGAAATAATGAACATTGAAAAATCAAAACTACCAGATAAATTAAATAGTCAAAAATTGATTCAAGGTGAATGTTCAGTCCAATCAAACCTATCGGATTTTGTGGCTTCAATTATTGGAAGTTATTTTCGCAAACGACAAAAAATTGACAGTTTCAAACGTCACGTCAATTCTGTATGCCAAGACTTAATTTATAAGACTCATAAAATCTTAAAACTTCCAAACATATATGTTTAGGTATCACTTTACAAAGTCTCACTAGCAGCCGTAAGGTAGTTGATATCATCAACCGCTACGGACATTGCATTATCTACAATGCAATTGAAGAACTTGAGACTGAAGCTAGATATACATCGACTTCTCGAGCTGGACTGTGTCCAGAAGTCATCAATAGAACTGATAATTTGTCGGTGGGTATTGCGTACGATAATTTTGATAGATTTGTTGTCACGAAAACCAGCAAAGATACTCTTCATGATACAGTGGGGATAATATATCAAAACATCGATTCTACCCTTGAAAATATCGAAGATGTTGACGATTTGCGAGAAATCTATACTAAAAGACGTCGAAGACGATCTTTCGAAGCAATTAATCCGAAATTACCGTTCTGTCCTAAAAAAAGTAAAATGAGCAGTGGTTTTCGACCAGAAATTTCTGAAAAAGAAGACGAAAATATTATCATGCATCAAGTTCTGTACAACCGTATCGATACTGTTTGGATACTTAGCCATGCTGTACGTTTACCAGATATCCCAATGTGGGCAGGTTTTAATAGTGCTGTAACAAAAGATGACAGTCCTCAGCAATTAATTTCTTATCTCACTCCAATCAATGCATCACCAACAGCTCACCCAGTAGTTTTAGAAACAATGGAGCAATGTATGAAAATTTTAGAAGAAGTTAACCAACCTTATATGCAAGTAACATACGACTTGGCTATAGCAAAAATCGCTTTCCAAATTAAAGCCACTGAGACAAGTCCAAAATTTTCTAAGTTATTTATACATTTTACCCGGTGTAAGAGGTTACATCCTATGATGGCCCTAGGATTGCAAATTCTTCATTTCCGATCTTTCTTGGAACAGGAAAAAAATGAAATAACTAATGATATATTGCAAGAATTGCAAAGATTGAAATCTTGCTAAACACTAATATTTTTTATTTACGACGAAACACTCAAAGAATTGTGTGAAAACTATGCTAAATTTGAAGAACAAACTGTCCATGGTGATTTTGGTAAAACTGCTCAGTTTTATATGGTGTATGTAAGGCTTGTACATTATTATTTAACTCCTAGTAGAAGTATTCGTTTGGGAGATTTTGAGTCATTCAGAAATATTTTACCTAAAATTACTAACTTATACTTTGCATTTAACCATAAAAATTATGCGAGGTGGACGGTTACGTATCATTACAACCTTATGAAAGTTGCTAAAACTCATCCAGGGCTAGAAGAAGATTTAAATAAAGGTAGGGTAAAAAACTTAGCTAAAAGCTTAATTGGTTTCCACGCTTTTACTGGTTGTGATTTCAATCCAGCTTTTTTTAATCGGGGCAAAAAAAACCTTTTTTCTATTTTGCGTCTGTTCTCATATACGTGCTGTAATGGCTCGCCGAGTGCTGTAATATAGTTAGTTAGTTAATTTATTCAAAGTTGGCACAGAAATTCAGAGCTGTCAGTGATGTCAAATTTTCGGCGAGAATGTTTTGAGGTTATATGATGTGTGGAATCACAACAAAAATTTGCTCCTTGAAAGTATGTATTTTTTGAGTGGTATAAAGTTTATATAGAGAAATTTATAGTGAAAAAACAAAAAGTTAACTTTAGATTGGTGTTAGTGTTAAAAAATGTGTTAAAAACAAAGTGAATTTGGTTTCAAGAAAATTATCATTCGAAACGTTAAATTATTTTAGTGTCAAATTTTATTTTTCTTTCTTTATGGGACTTAAAAGAAAAGTAATATAATAATATATTAATATTAAGTAATAGACCAAATGTGCGCCGGTATAAGAAATCAACCTATATCAAATGATATCGGAAGGGCACTCTATTGTCCTGGGGGTGAGAAATCGCCCCCGAAGGCGGACAAACTATAAGATATAGTCAACGGCATTGAATCAGGAATGCAACAGGAAGTTTCAAATGTAGCTAAGATGAATGTAAGATATAGAAGACACATTTTCTGGTTAAATAACCTAAGAAAATGGTACAAATATTGTTCCGTTGTTGTTAAGAGCTACAACATCAAAAGTGAAAATAGCTAAGATGATAGCCAACCTTCTAAGAGGAGATGGCACTTGAAGAAGATGTGTGGAAATCGTGAATACACAAATTTAATTAATTAATGATAATAAACGATATAACACATATTTATTTTAAATTCTTTTCAATGGTACAATTATTAAATACATTTATAGTTACATTGGATTCTTGAGCAGTAACACTCACACCAGGGACATTATATACAGTGCTACTACTACTGTTGCCATCAAATTGCAAATGTGGGGCACTAGAAGAACATCCAGGTTAGTTTATATTTGCTTGCTCGGATCCAAGCATTTTGGATATTTCAATCTTCTTTTTTAATGAAGCGTCAACATACCCCTCCGCAACAGTAGAAGACTTCCATCCACCATGATTTTTTACTGTCAACAAATCACCACCATGGTTGGCCAAATGTGTCGCACTACTTCTTCGGAAACAATGTCCAGTATAAAGATTGGAGTTTGGTAACTTGAGAAATGTCGCAATGTCTTTTGATATTCTCCCCATAATATTAATACCAATTGGACTATTAATACAATGCCCGTTACGAAAAGGTAAGAAAAATCCCTTATGTGTAACATTATTAGGACGTAAGTTAGCATATTTTTTAATTAAATCAATCCAATGAGGATCAGTAATTCCAAATATTCTCGGTATGTAATTTTTTGTTTTAGATACAGATACAATGATGGAATCAGATCTGTATTCTATGTCATCGACAGACATATCTGTTAATTCCTGACGTCTAAGGGCACCATTATATCCCATTATCAAGACAATCTATAATGAATACCATTACATACAAAGCTGAGATATACATACAAATTTACCCACCTTCATAGCCAGATAGGACATATCATCTGCGTCCCTTATAAATTTATGAATATCTTCTTCTTCTAAAATCTTTGACTTTTTAGGTACATAGCCCTGAGATATCCGTTTCAACAAGGCCTGCAATTTACAATATTTGGATATGTCTACATCCTTATCTACAGCTATACAGGACCTCAACATAGAATACATCGACCACAAAGTTGATGATTTATACTTCTTACGTTGTATTTCGAAATATGCAAGCAAAACCTTTTCTGATACAACTTTAACTTGATGTAGATCGCACCACTCTTTAAATTTACAATATTCTTTCTCGTATCTTCCTCGCGACTTATCTGGCAATAATTTGTTTAGTGTATTGACAGCTATTTCTTTTAACTCCGGTGAAGTACAAGATATTTCTTCAGATGTTTTAATTATGACAATTAAATTATTTTCAAGTGTCAGTTATCAGTGTTACCAACCACCATAAAATTTGATAAACATGTATGGGCGATTTTTTTATTTTGAAACGGCCTAAAATGGCATAAAATGGCGCAAAATAGAAAAAATACTATAAAAAACTCGTTCGTAAGGCGTTTTTCATCACTTGTCCATTAGAAACTTGAACGCTTAGCTTTTCCAAACTTGAACGCTAGCTGTAAAATCACGCTTACTGAACTCGTCCTTTAATATACTATTACGTTACTGAAAAATAACGTTGCATTTCAACAAGCATTCGCTGCTTTCGGTGACATTGGCCTGACTGAGGATGCCTTACGTGAACTGTTTAATGTTATCCAGAAGTACACTTGCATGATGTACAATGCTAAAAAATCCATCGATGTTGATGATGGGAGGTTTCAGCTATTTGTTAGTTCCTACAAGGCTGTAGATATGAACGAAAAATGTAATAAAAAACTCCGGAGCTTTGATGCAAGCTTGATCCCTCCGTGTAAATCTGAATTGTATCAACAAGTTTTAAGGACGCATTATATTTCCAGCATTTGGAAAAATGTTCATGCGAAAGAGCCCACATCACTGAGCCCCCTGGAATATGGCTGCAAGGAGATAGAAAACTGTTACGTGTTTAAGTGGTTCGAAGGAGACCAACTTCCTTGCTTTGTCAGCCACTTAATTCTAAATTCTGAAGGTAATAACAGCATAGAACATTTATTTTAATTATCACAAGCTCACTTAAAAAATCTTATTTTATTTTTACAAAATCTGATTTGGTGGATGAAGATGACTTGTCACTTGCTGGAGACGATTCCGAAAATGAAAATTCATTATAAAACAATAATTGACAATTTTAACTTTCATTATATTTTTTCTCAATTATTTTCAAAACTAAATATACTCTGATATGAATAAATAAATATTTTCAATTACGTTGAATTTTTTTTTTTCATCTTTATAATAATTTAATATTTGCTACAGCCTTATAATGGACCTTGTTTGCTTGTAATGCACATTTAGAGTAGTAGATGTGTTCGTTTATTTGTATATTTATAAGATTTTTTACATTTACTAATGTAATTTCAATGTTATATAAATTCTACGAATGTGAAAATTACAACTATGGATATACGTATGCTCGGACTGCAGGTAAGGTTTCGCTGTAAACCGGATAGTTACAACCGTAAAAAATGGCAGCCATTTTCAATATTAGCTTAAAATAGTTCAATAAATAATATATTAAAATGGCAGACGCCGTAAAATACTTTTTTTCGAATTTTGAAAAGTGGCTGCCGTGATGTTGCAACCTTTAAAATCGGCAGCCTAGTTATTGTTCAATTTTTCTAGAGGTATATTATAACATATTTAAACGGCAGATGTCGTAAAATACTTTAAAAAATTTATTTAATTTTCATACCTGGCTCACCTGAGGGACCCCAAACCTACCGCGGCCCGGCTTAGCTAGTACCCATTGCTTATTTACTGGGTATAGCAGCCTCACTGGACGAAATTTCAGGTACCTTAAAATATGTGTTGTCAGATTTAAGCTGGCTCTTAGACTATAAGGTATGTAACCATTAAGAATGTATTTATTTTCATTTCAATCAAGTTAAATAATGTTGAGTAACAGTTATATATGAAAATACAACTGTTTGTTTATTATAATGTCATATAATGTACCTAATAAGAAAAAATATTTGTTACATCAAACATATTTTTCTCATTAAACAGAAACAAATTAGTGTGGTCGTAGATAAAGTATAGTACATAACTTGAGTTGTAAGGCAATTACGAACTCGCACGTAATATGATTCTTACAACTCTCGTTACGTAATATACTATTAAAATTAAATTGTGTTACTTCACTAAAACATTCTGGTTTTGAGAAGAGACGCAAAAAAAACAAATACAATAATATTTATGAGCAAAAGGATGTTTCACGAATTAACTCATCTAAGGTGAAATTGCTACATCCGTTAGATTCTTGGGACTATATATTTATAATACACATATTACATATATGTAAATCAGCTCAAATCAAAACTAAATAATGCAATGCTTACACTAGAACCCTATGTATACGTGGAAACTTATGATCTATTTAGCAAATTGACATAGCCATCTTCGATACAGTGATATGATGAAATGGATTCAATATGCAGAATATATTTAGAATGCACATCAGGCACTGCACATATACATCAATTTAAAGTACATCGTGCATATAGAGGGAATGGAATAAATCAAATATATTCACAACTATTGTAACACACATATTCGAGAGTTAAAAAATGCTTTTAAAAATCAAGAGCTATTTATAGAATATCGGAAAATATTGAAAAGCATATATAAAAAAATACACGATATTCCCCAAAAAAATTACATATCACGGAAATAACCCATTTTATGACTGTATAAAATTACCTACAATTATATATTATGTACAACGCTTTACGAAAACCGTTCGAACTATTGACAAACATTAGACTCATTAAAATGGAATTATACCAATTAGTAAATAATATTGTTATGTAATATGGTTCAATACAACATGAAATAATATTTTGCCACAGTAAATAGAATCTAAAGTTGTATCTTTTCTTATTTGTATTAACATTGTTTAAATTTTAAATTAATATTTCTGTATTTTTTTTAATGTATTTAAGTTTTATGCTTCTATATATAGCTTTAAAATTTATAGTTAATTTAGGTAATTGACATTTATCTGAGTCTTATTATGCCATTTAAGTTATTTTGTATATTTTCGGTTTCAAAATTAGTATTTGATTTTCGAGTTTCGTATGTTTAAATTAATATACTTTAATTAGTGTTACTAAAGTAGTGTATCTCCGACTCCGTCTCCGCAAGTGCGGAACTTCCGCAAGAAATCGTACCTGCTCATCGCTTCCGCCACCGTGTTTTTTTAGCGAAGTTATAACGGAGGTTTACGTTACGGACGTTTACGTTAGGTCAACGCGCAAAGAACGACGCTTTGAGACGCGTCGCCGCTCGATTGAGCCTTACGCATGAAATGGTCAGAATTGTGTTTGTATAGCGGGAAAGTGTGTAGGTTATATCACGTGATACATGTAACAACTTGTGGGCTCGCTAGGTCGTAATTTCTATTGAGCTTTGTAGTAGATATTCTTATTCAAATCGCTTGTTTCAAGCAAAGTCCGGACTACAACATCATTGAAAGGGCATTTGAAATCCATTCATAAAGAAAAATAGGAAGAATTTTGTAAAATTCAATAACAAGGAGAAACGTTGAAATTGGATCAGGCAACGCCAGTGACACCATTACAACATGCTAAACGGCAACTGTCCGTAGAAGAACATTAAAAAAAAAATAAAATGTGGGATACATTACATCCCAAAGCACAAAAATGGACGATACGATCGGAGAGATTATTGCATTACAAAATCTGCCGTTCCATTTTATGGAGGGCATTGGTTTTCGTAGCGTAATGCAAACTGATTTGCCCAGTTATAAATTAGGAGCGCGTCATTTATTTACTGACATATATATTACTGATATATGTGACGAGATATATAGGAAAATGGCTACCACAATTAGACAAATGCTTAATGAATCTCTAAAACTGTCATTCACCACGGATATTTGGTCTGAGCCAAGTGCTAATATGTCTCTTTTGAGCCTAACGGCCATGGGATTTCTGAAGACTTTTCATGCATGGTCGTCATACCGGTGATATAATTTGTGATTTTTAAGATGGTGCTGCGGGAATGGAACATCCAGGACGAGCATTTGCATTGCTTTGTTAGAGATGGTGGATCAAATAAGGTCGGAGAATACATTTGGCGAATATTCCTAATGTGAGTTGCACAGTCCACCAACTACAACTGTGTGTTGGGTTCAAAAACAATATTCAAAAACTAATCGAGAAAAGACTGAATTCCAGATTATGTGCCTTCCAAGCAATACACTGTATTCGTTTGCTACATACTTGGACCCAAGGTATAAATTAAAGTTTTTTTTAATGAATTAATTAAAGAACAAGTCCGGTCAGAATTACGCTTGGGAACGCTGCATGACTTTTTGACACCATGCTATCATGACATTGATAACATATGCAAATGGAATTGGTGATGACCAAGCTTTTTCTGCCAAAAGAGCCAGAGTAAAATGGAAACTAATGGACGATGAACAAGCTTCCAAATGTTACCACCTTTGTGTTGGTGTACATTCAAATCTTGCTGACTTACTGAAAAAATAACAGTGGAAATGAAATGGAAACTACAAATGACAGCAGGGTTGCCAATAGCGACCTTATGATATGAAAGTCACTAATAAATGAATATAATAAAGAAAAAAGGACTCCAATTAAACGAAGATCCTTTATTGGTGGAGATATAACATTAAATATAAAGTTTTTGTTCCCATTATTCGCACTTGTCGGCACCGTCAAGTTCAGTACCAAGTGAGCAATTATTCTGTGTTGCTGGTGATGTACTATGATGTTACCTATTTTGAATAAAGACGAACCTATTTTTGAATATGATTAGGTAGATTTTATTTCATTAGTAAAATGGACAGTCGTTTCTGCCTTATTTTTTTAAATTATTATTGAATTATTATAAATTATTTTTAAATTATTGAATGTTTCCCCACCTCCGCCTCCGCCTACGATAACGTCCTCGGAGGCTAAGCTCTTCACCTTCGCATCCGCCTCTGCTTGCGCTAAAAAGACCTCCATAAGAACACAACTCTAGTTTAAATTATTTATTCACATATTTAGACGCATGAAAGTTTTACTAGACCAGTTTTATTAGACCTACTGTTTTTTACAGGGTTTAAATAATGAAACACAGTATCTAAAATTTTTATTTTAAATTTTGAATTTGACTTATGGTGAAATTTTCATTCTCTTCTAATTATTGTATTTGTATTTTATAACTCTGTGCTATAGTAATAAGTGTTTAATTATTTAAATATATTTTATTAATATATTTAACTATTATTTTAATAAATTGACTCGTACAAAAATTATAGACATTTTAGAAGAATTAATATAAAAGTATTATACAATAGACATTATAATAAACCCAATGAAAGACGTTTTCTTTGATTTCGCGGTTATTCAAGGCAATAAAGAAAATACGACAACCAATAACGAGCGATATTGGATGGAAATATTTATAGAATATTGAAGGGACAATGCAAAATTGCAAACAGGTCGAGTTATGCAAACATTAAAAATAATACTAAAAAACGGGCAGATAGATGTTGGTTGCCGCGCCACCACGTGGTTATAGCTAGACGTAAATTGAATATTGACTAGGTATATTTTAAAAATCATTTTAAAACACAATATTAATAACAAAAACGTTTATAACGTCTCTAAATAGCTTTTTTGGCCTCCTGAATTATAAAGCTAGCTTTGACATCGTGTATGCGTCCAGCGAAACTAGATTTTTTCTCACAATGTTGTAAAGTACGGCTACGATGCGGTAAAGTGACCAGTAAATTTTAACCTTTCAGGGACACTTACAAAATAAATGAAGCATAAGACAATAAAATCTAATTAAAAAAACGCTACTTTACACCACATTTGTCACGATAATGTAGAAAATAGGAGTGTTTTTTAAATTTTACTGTGCGTCTGACATTTGGAAAAATGATATATTGGGTGCATTCGCGTTGGGCGCTCTGAACGCTCACGCTTATAAGCTCAGATAATAGGTGTTTTTATTGGCCTATAAGCGCTTAGAAACAATAAGAAAATTTCGTTCGTTTTGGACACTTAACTGACTGTCATCAGTTAACGTCTGAGTTAACGTCAACATGGCGAATGTGAGAAATGTTATTCCATTAGTAAATAATATATTGGAAATTATCAACGATGAATCTGATGAATATGATATGATTGAAGATAGTGATGATGAAATGGAATGGAAATATTGCAGTATTAATTTAAATTTATCTTGTAAAAAAGAACGTTCAGGGAGACTTCAAAATTTTGTTGAAGAGGTTATACCATCTTTTACCGATAAATAATTTAAGTCTCACTTTAGGTGATTAATTAAAGTTTAACATTTAATATTAAAAAATTATTAATCGTTACCTTCTATTTTAAATTTATAGATTATATTAATTATATTCAAATAAATGCTTCAATAATTTTAGGATGTGTTGGTCGACATTTAGTTTTGGCAAAATGTAAAATTAAATTTCCTGTTTTATTTTTAATTACCTGAATCTTCACTTGAAGTAAAATACAGAGCTTCATCAGTTTCCATGATATGAGTCATGGTAAAAGTTTCCATGACTTGTACCTATAAACGTATAAATGTTTGGTTAGCTTACGCTCACATGGTATTCGTTTTGATAAATAGTGAAGTTTGTCGCTCAGGCATTTGCTGCCCTACCTCTGTAGCGTGAGCGTCTGGGAGCGCGAAATCTGCAACCCGAAGTTAGCCAGGAGCGTGATTTTTTGACGCTCACAGCATCAAATCGAACGCTGAAAACGACATTTATGTGAGCTCAAAGCGTGTAAGCGTCCGACGCGAATGCACCCATTATGTACCTAATAAATTTGAATAAGTAAAAATGTCAAAGTTTGTGAGTACCAACATTAAAAAATTAAATAATTTCCAATATTGTAATTATTCTAAATCTATTTGTTTATTAAATAATAACTTGCGGCCAAAAAATCTTATACAAATTTCGTGCGGAAATGATTTTACAATGCTCCAGCAAATGGAGAACTCGCCCTTCGGGCTCAGTAAGGAAAGATAGTTCCTTCTAAATCCACCTCCACCTCAGTCATGCGCATGCGCGATGACCTTTGACACCTAACCTTGACCTTGCCCCTAACCTAACATTGACCTTAACCCCGGAACTTCAAGTTTCGAGTTCCGGTTTCGACTTCCGGTTTCGACTCCCTGTTTCCGGTTTTGACTTCCGGTTTCGACATCCGGCCGCCATTTTCGAACTTCCAGATGCGCGGGAAAATTCAAAAAATAGACGCAAGGCGGGGAAATTCAAAATTAGATCCTGTTGAGACAAATGAGGTGTAAAGTTGGTTGCATACATCAACGGGGCTAAATACATGAGACTAAACAGACGAGGCTAGATCCATTGGACTAACTACATGAGACTAGATCCATGGGACTAAATACATGAGACTAGATAGACGGGACTAAATACATGAGACTAGATAGACGGGACTAGATACATGGGGCTAGATACATGAGGCCAGACAGACGAAGCTAAATACATGAGACTAGATAGACGAGGCTAGATACATGAGACTAGATAGACGGGGTTAGATACATGAGGCTAGGTACATGGGGCTAGATAGACGGAGCTAGATACATGAGACTAGTTAGAAAGAGACTAGAGAGACTGAACTAAAATATATAAGGGATTGTTTAATTCAACTAAAATATATGTAAAATTTCTTAAACTAGTATGTGATTTAGACCGTATTAATTATTTAATATAAATAAAAATGTATTTCAGCAATTAGGTTTAATTTTGAGTGAGAAATGGAATATATTGTTTCTTTTTCAGTTGACGTAATCAGTTTAGTATTTGAAGCTTTAAATGTATGAGAATGAAATAACATCCAATAATTTTTATTACAACTTCCACGATAGAAAATGTTTATGTAACCACACGCCTAGATAGGACCGAGCGTCTAGCACTGATAACAATCCTGTCTCAACCTGTCTGTAAACGTATGTGAAACAAATAAATTATGAATCGCGGTCTAATTAATTTCATGAAATTATCCCGTGTTTAATTTTATAAACGTAATAAGATTTTAATTTAATTATAGTTTCAGTATTCGGTTAAGCATAGCCGGATGTTTGTGTATGTCAGTGTAATCAATTTCTTCGTTTAATTTTCGTATTTATGTTTATTTCAATCTACTGTCCTAGCCGCCCGACCACCTACCCCTCAGTAGATGACGACATTCGCCGCGGCAGATATTGCTAAACTAATTATCTCGATACTAATTGGGTGATTAACGAATAAATAATTGCAGTTGGCCTTATACCTCAATTTATATGTAATGGACAAGACTAGGCAGACAACATTAGATAGATAAGAATAGACAGTCATGCGGAGAAAATTCAAAATGAGTTGCAGGCAGGTAGCGGGTATACAAGATTGATTGCAAACATATTACGGTTTGATTCAATTGAGATTATAGGATTTAGACCGAACCGGACAGGACTAAACAGACAAGACTAGACAGACCAGACTAGACTAGAGAGACGAGACAGACTAGATTAGACTGACAAGATGGGAAAATTCAAAATGAGTTGCGGGGGTAGCGAGGAAACGAGTATACAAAATTTACTGCAAACATATTACGGCTTGATTCAATGAGATTGTGGGATTTAGACCGGACAGGACTAAACAACCAAGACTAGAGAGACAAGACTAGACAGACGGAGCTAGATACATGGGGCTTGACAGACGGGACTAGATACATGAGGCTAGATAGACGGGACTAAATACTTGAGACTAGACAGACGAAGCTAAATATATGAAACTAGATAAGACTGAACTAAAATATAACGTTTAGGATTATAAATTGAACATCGATAAAACCCGCTTATATCATTTCCAATCAATTTTCATGTTTACATGAAACAAGTTCAAACTAAAAATTAATTATGTGATATTTCTTACTACCCCTTGGTAATTATTATCACTCAACCCCTGGGTAATTAATATTTTTTATTTTAAATAAAAGGATGCGCCATAAAAAAATAATATATTTAAGCATCCACACATTAATATTTTTAATTTCATTAAAACATATTTATAATTATGAAAATTAGGAATTCCTAACGGTATTGCTGGTATTATAGTTATCTACATTTCCAACAGATATCGATGTTGGAAACATCTGTTTGAGTGCATATTACTGTATCCATTCCATCAGTATTTAAACCAACTAAAAAATAAAAAAGCGATTAGAATTTAATATTGAGAACAAACCAAACTCTAATAAATTCTATGAAAACATCAAAAATACTTACAGGTATAAATTCAATCTTGTAAGCTCGGCTACATTTCCCGGGGAAGGCTTGCAGTCCTAGGTATACCGCACTACCGTTGTCGACGAGCTGCCGCGCGTCTTCAACTGATATCTTCTCAGCATATCGTGTTGGTAGAAAAACATAAACGTCTTCGCCTCCGAATTTAATGCTTGCTAGTAGACTCTTCCCATACTTTGTTTCAACGTTTTTTAATTCAACCAGTTTATATGGGATGTCTATGGTTAAGTCACACACCCTTTTCACGGGCGTCTCAGGAAAATCCACAGAATTATTTATTTTATTGTATAGGTTCATGATAATTTTTAGGACTGCTTTGTTAGCGATGTAAGTGACGACTAACTGCAGAATATATTTACGAGTATAAAACGGATTTATCGATCTAAATGAAAACCTCAACATCCTAAACAAATATTTTTCTATAGTTCAGGAGTAAAACCTCTACCAATCAACGGCCACACGTGGAATTTAATCAGTTTGTTTATTAAACCAGAATTCTCGTTAAGACTTTAATCTTACATTGAAAACGTATATTCACATTCATATTAAATTATATAAGGTATAAATAATTTCCTCAAAACTTTATGGATCTTATATTGAAAAACGCATATCCACATCAAATTATATCCGATATAAATAATTCCTTTATTAAATTGAGGGTAATCGTAAATATTACTCGATTATGACGGCTTCTCTTAAAGCGTTTTCTATAGTTTGAATCCTTAGATGTGTTTCCAAATTTTGGTGACTTTTTTAACAGCCATAATCGTTCAACCAACTCATTAGGATCATTCCATTCAATAAACGAATTAAACGACTCGCTTAATTAAAACCTACTACAAACATCTTCAGCTAGCCAGTTGGAAAGCGTAGAATATATGTATGAGATATTGGCGCACAACAAATGTAATTTATTAAGATTATTAAGATATAGAATTAATTCGGCAGTGTAATGATTAAGATCGATGTCGACAATGCAGTACAACGGCTAGTATAAAGAAAAGTATGCTTGGAACAACACATTCAACGATGAACAATTCAAAAATTCAACGATTAAAATTAACAATTAAAAGATATCAAGATGCTAAAAAGTGCTATCAACTTTTGTCTATTCTGTATATCAACGGATAGGTGTCGTGCTTGCCGTAATCAGTATAAACTACATTTAATGACACATATAACATCCAGGGAACTACTATCAATGTGGGAGACACTTCCATCACATTTTCAAGAAGATGAAGTTATAGCCACCTGTCTCCCATGCTACAAACACTACAATCTACCAACTGATGCTGTTCATATTGATGGACCCCCCACCTCCCCGATATAAATGTTATAAAGTATTGATGAAAAAAAGATTTTCTAATCTGCAATGATTTTTTACTAATTATAATAAAAATAATAATTTAACAATGTATACCGTTTTTCTTATCCATTTTATTCAGTTTCAGGATTACGGGTAAAAATAAAACCAAGTTATTAGTAGAATAAAAATATATATTTATTTACAATTACAAATAGAATCACTATTTTACAATAAGTACATATTTTTTAAAATAACACCTTAGAACCTTTACGACAGCTGATGTTAATTAAGAAGATCATCGTCAAATATTACTCGATTATGTCGGCTTCTCTTAAAGCGTTTTCGATAGTTTGAATCTCATAATCCTTGGATTTGGTTCCAAATTGTTGAGACTTTTTTAACAACCATAATCGTTCAACCAACTCGTTGGGATCATTCCATTCAATAAACGGATCAAACGACTTCCCGTTTGCAATTTTTTCATTGAGGTAAGGTATGTTCCCTTCGAAATAATAGTCTGTGTTTTCACAACACTTTCTTCATCTTGTTCTCCCTTATTAATGCAATTTCTTGGAAATCCTGCGGAGATGTTCTGTTTAGATGTTTGAGAATTACTAATATCAAATTGATGTCCCCATAAATCCAGGTAATTTAACAGCTCTTTAAAGGAGTCAGCTAATATTGAGACGTTTATTCTGTTTTCTTTTATCCCCGCCATTAAGTCATTATCTATAGCATGATCTTTAGATATATCTGCTTCAATATCTGTAGCATGGTCTTTAGATACATCTGCTTCAATATCCTCAGCCACACTTTTATCCAAACTGTTTTCTTCCATTGTCTATAACATGAGTCATTGTCTATAACATGATTTTCAGGTACTTTCGCTTCCACTTTCTTTACTTTCAATCAAGCTGTCATCGTTTTCCGATTGTTTCGCTCACTGTACTTTCTTTAATATTATATCTCTAGATTCTTTCGATTTTTCATTTTCAATTACTAGATCATCATTATAAAGTATTTTGATACGTTTTTCTTTTTGGATTATCTCGTCATCTCGCAAATTTCTAAATGTGGCTTCATTAAGAGTGTCTTGCGATTGTTCTTCGAGATCCACCAGCTTACTCATCTTAGCTGCATAATGTTTAGTCAACAAATGGCGATTATGTATATCGCGACGAGAAAATATTTTTGCGCAATACTCGCATACAAAGTTTTTGTTGTGACCTCTTTCATGTCTGCGTAAATTTTGAATCAATGAATATCGTTTGGTACACTCGTTACATTTAAACATGATGTATTCACACCAACGTCCAGTATTACAATGGAAGAATGATTAACAATCAAGTTATACAATTCAATAGATAGAGAAGAATAAAAAGTGGATGGAAAGTGGATGCAAGTGGATTGAAAGTGGATGGGAAGTGGATGCAAGTGGATGGAAAGTGGATGGAAAGTGGATGCAAGTGGATGCAAGTGGATGGAAAGTGGATGCAAGTGGATGGAAAGTGGATGCAAGTGAATGGAAAGTGGATGCAAGTGGAGGGAAAGTGGATGGGAAGTGGATGCCAGTGGATGGAAAGTGGATGGAAAGTGGATGGAAAGTGGATGCAAGTAGATGGAAAGTGGATGCAAGTGGATGGAAAGTGGATGTAAGTGGATGGAAAGTGGATGGAAAGTGGATGCAAGTGGATGGAAAGTGGATGGAAAGTGGATGCAGGTGGAAGGAAAGTGGATGGATAGTGGATGTAAAGTGGATGGAAAGTGGATGCAAAGTGGATGCTAGTGGATGGAAAGGGGATGGAAAGTGGATGGAAAGTGGATTGAAGTGGATGGAAAGTGGATGCAAAGTGACCAATGCTAACCTACCCTCGAAACCGGAAATAGGAAGTCGAAACCCGAAGTCGAAAGGTCAAGGTTATAATGTTAACTCAACTAGCCTACCCCAATGGGACTAAAGATAATGTAGATATATACCTATTCAAACCCACTTCCATCCACTTTGCATCCACTTCAATCCACATTCCATGCACTTGCATCCACTTGAATCCACTTTCCATCCACTTGCATCCACTTTCCATCCACTTGCATCCACTTTCCATCCACTTTCCATCCACTTTCCATCCACTTTCCATCCACTAGCATCCACTTTGCATCCACTTTCCATCCACTTTCCATCCACTTGCATCCACTTTCCATCCATTTTCCATCCCCTTTCCATCCACTAGCATCCACTTTGCATCCACTTTACATCCACTTTCCATCCACCTTCCTTCCACCTGCATCCACTTTCCATCCACTTTAGGAATGAAGCGCGCTTCATTCCTAACATCTGTAACCTATCCCAACTAATCTAATGCTAACCTACCCTAATGTTAACTCAACTAACCTATAACCTACCCTAACCCAACCCAACTAATCTAATGCTAGCCTACCCTCGAAACCGGAAACAGGAAGTCGAAACCGGAAGTCGAAACCGGAAGTTCCAAGGTAAAGGTTATAATGTTAACTCAACTAGCCTACCCCCAATGGGATTAAAGATAATGTAGATATATACCTATTCAATCACACTTTCCATCCACTTCAATCCACTTTCCATCCACTTGCATCCACTTGAATCCAGTTTCCATCCACTTTCCATGCACTTGCATCCACTTTCCATCCACTTTCCATCCACTAGCATCCACTTTCCATCCATTTTCCATCCACTTGCATCCACTTTCCATACCCTTTCCATCCACTAGCATCCACTTTCCATCCACTTTCCATCCACTTTCCTTCCACCTGCATCCACTTTCCATCCACTTACAAACACTTGCATCCACTTACATCCACTGTCCATCCACTTGCATCCACTTTCCATCTACTTGCATCCACTTTCCATCCACTTTCCATCCACTTACATCCACTTTCCATCCACTTGCATCCACTTTCCATCCACTTGCATCCACTTTCCATCCACTAGCATCCACTTTCCATCCACTTGCATCCACTTTCCATCCACTTGCATCCACTTTCCATCCACTTTCCATCCACTTGCATCCACTTCCCATCCACTTTCAATCCACTTGCACCCACTTTCCATCCACTTTTTATTCTTCTCTATCTATTGAATTGTATAACTTGATTGTTAATTTAAAATAAAATGTTATGATTGTTAAAATAAAAAAAATCATTTTGTATTCTCCATTAGTGCTGTAATTTGTAAAAAAAAAAATCAGACCGTTTAGTTTAGCTTGACCATAAAAAAAAAAAAAAACGCGAAAATCAGCTATTTTTCGGGGAGTCACACTGTGACGGTTCCTTAATGAAGCCGCATTTAGAAATTTGCGAGATGACGAGATATTCGAAAAAGAAAAACGTATCAAAATACTTGATAATGATGATTTAGTAATTGAAAATGAAAAATCGAAAGAATCTAGAGATATAATATTAAAGAAAGTACAGCGAGCGAAACAATCGGAAAACGATGACAGCTTGATTGAAACTAAAGTAAAGAAAGTGGAAGCGAAAGTACCTGAAAATCATGTTATATACAATGACTTAATGGAAGAAAACAGTTTGGATAAAAGTGTGGCTGAAGATATTGAAGCAGATGTATCTAAAGACCATGCTACAGATATTGAAGCAGATATATCTAAAGATCATGCTATAGATAATGACTTAATGGCGGGGATAAAAGAAAACAGAATAAACGTCTCAATATTAGCTGACTCCTTTAAAGAGTTGTTAAATTACCTGGATTTATGGGGACATCAATTTGATATTAGTAATTCTCAAACATCTGAACAGAACATCTCCGCAGGATTTCCAAGAAATTGCATTAATAAGGGAGAACAAGATGAAGAAAGTGTTTTCACAGACTATGATTTCGAAAGGAACATACCTTACCTCAATGAAAAAATTGCAAACGGGAAGTCGTTTGATCCGTTTATTGAATGGAATGGTCCCAACGAGTTGGTTGAACCATTATGGTTGTTAAAAACGTCTCAACAATTTGGAAACAAATCCAAGGATTATGAGACTCAAACTATCGAAAACGCTTTAAGAGAAGCCGACATAATCGAGTAATATTTGACGATGATCTTCTTAATTAGCATCAGCTGTCGTAAAGGATCGAAGGTGTTATTTTAAAAAATATGTACTTATTGTAAAATAGTGATTCTATTTGTAATTGTAAATAAATATATATTTTTATTCTACTAATAACTTGGTTTTATTTTTACCCGTAATCCTGAAACTGAATAAAATGGTTAAGAAAAACGGTATACATTGTTAAATTATTATTTTTATTATAATTAGTAAAAGATCATTGCACATTAGAAAATCTTTTTTTCATCAATACATTTATAACATTTATATCGGGGTGGTGGGGGGTCCATCAATATGAACAGCATAAGTTGGTAGATTGTAGTGTTTGTAACATGGGAGACAGGTGGCTATACCTTCATCTTCTTGAAAATGTGATGGAAGTGCCTCCCACATTGATAGTAGTTCCCTGGATGTTATATGTGTCATTAAATGTAGTTTATACTGATTACGGCAAGCACGACACCTATCCGTTGATATACAGAATAGAAAAAAGTTGATAGCACTTTTTAGCATCTTGATATCTTTTAATTGTTAATTTTAATCGTTGAATTTTTTTAATGTGTTGTTCCAAGCATGCTTTTCTTTATACTAGCCGTTCTACTGCATTGTCGACATCGATCTTAATCATTACACTGCCGACTTGATTCTATATCTTTAAATAAATTACATTTGTTGCGCGCTAATATCTCATACATATATTCTACGCTTTTAAACTGCTGGCTAGCTGAAGATGTTTGTAGTAGAGAGTAGTTTGATGTTTCAAGCGTTGATGTCACAATCTTTTGGTAGGTTTATAAAATGTAGCAGTCACTCGTTGTAATAATCGGCAAAGTTCAAGGTTTTCAAACGATAATCAATTAATTTAAATAAACCATCTAACTTGCATAATGCCTTTTGATCTAGATCGAATTGAACCCCTTTGCTTTGTAATGTGATATATCTGCTTCTATTCCGTTTAGCTGATGGGTGGAAAGTTGTGGTGAAGCTGTCGCAAGCGGATACTACGAGAAAATTGCAAGCGAGTCGTTTAATTCGTTTATTGAATGGAATGATCCCAATGAGTTGGTTGAACGATTATGGCTGTTAAAAAAGTCACAAAAATTTGGAAACACATCTAAAGATTCAAACTATAGAAAACGCTTCAAGAGAAGCCGTCATAATCGAGTAATATTTACGATTACCCTCAATTTAATAAAGGAATTATTTATATCGGATATAATTTGATGTGGATATACGTTTTTCAATATAAGATTTATAAAGTTTTGAGCAAATTATTTATACCTTATATAATTTAATATGAATGTGAATATACGTTTTCAATGTAAGATTAAAGTCTTAACGAGAATTCTGATTTGGTAAACAAACTGATTAAATTCCACGTGTGGCCGTTGATTAGTAGCGGTTTTACTCCTGAACTATAGAAAAATATTTGTTTAGGATGGTGAGGTTTTCATTTAGATCGATAAATCCGTTTTATACTCGTAAATATATTCTGCAGTTAGTCGTCACTTACATCGCTAACAAAGCAGTACTAAAAATTATCATGAACCTATACAATAAAATAAATAATTCTGTGGATTTTCCTGAGACGCCCGTGAAAAAAGGTGTGTGACTTAACCATAGACATCCCATATAAACTGGTTGAATTAAAAAACGTTGAAACAAAGTATGGGAAGAGTCTACTAGCAAGCATTAAATTCGGAGGCGAAGATGTTTATGTTTTTCTACCAACACGATATGCTAAGAAGATATCAGTTGAAGACGCGCGGCAGCTCGTCGACAACGGTAGTGCATTGGTACACCGAGGACTGCAGGCCTTCACCGGGAAATGTAGCCGAGCTTACAAGATTGAATTTAAACCTGTAAGTATTTTTGATGTTTTCGTAGAATTTATTAGAGTTTGGTTTTTTCTCAATATTAAATTCTAATCGCTTTTTTATTTTTTAGTTGGTTTAAATACTGATGGAATGGATACAGTAATATGTACTCACGCAGATGTTTCCAAAATCGATATCTGTTGGAAATGTAGATAACTATAATACCAGCAATACCGTTAGGAATTCCTAATTTTCATAATAATAAATATGTTTTAATGAAATTAAAAATATTAATGTGTGGATGCTTAAATATATTATTTTCTTATGGCACATCCTTTTATTTAAATAAACAACATTAATTACCCAGGGGTTGAGTGATTATAATTAACAAGGGGTAGTAAGAAATATCACATAATTGATTTTTAGTTTGAACTTGTTTCATGTAAACATGAAAATTGATTGGAAATGATATAAGCGGGTTTCATCGATGTTCAATTTATAATCCTAAACGTTATATTTTAGTTCAGTCTTATCTAGTTTCATGTATTTAGCTTCGTCTGCCTAGTCTCAAGTATTTAGTCCCGTCTATCTAGCCTCATGTATCTAGCCCCGTCTGTCAAGCCCCATATATCTAGCTCCGTCTGTCTAGTCTTGTCTCTTTAGTCTTGGTTGTTTAGTCCTGTCCGGTCTAAATCCCACAATCTCATTGAATCAAGCCGTAATATGTTTGCAGTAAATTTTGTATACTCGTTTCCCCGCTACCCCCGCAACTCATTTTGAATTTTCCCCTTTTGTCCGTCCAATCTAGTCTGTCTCGTCTCTCTAGTCTACTCTTGTCTGTCTAGTCTTGTCTGTTTAGTCCTGTCCGGTTCGGTCTAAATCCTATAATCTCAATTGAATCGAACCGTAATATGTTTGCAATCAATCTTGTATACCCGCTACCTGCCTGCAACTCATTTTGAATTTTCTCCGCATGCCTATCTATTCTTATCTATCTTGTGTTGTCTGCCTAGTCTTGTCCATTGCATATAAATTGAGGTATAAGGCCAACTGCAATTATTTATTCGTTAATCACCCAATTAGCATCGAGATAATTAGTTTAGCAATAACTGTCGCGGCGAATGACGTCATCTACTGAGGGGTAGGCGGTCGGACGGCTAGGACAGTAGATTGAAATAAACACAAATACGAAAAACAAAACGAAGAAATTGATTACACTGACATACACAAACATCCGGCTATGCTTAACCGAATACTGAAACTTTATTTAAATTAAAATCTTATTACGTTTATAAAATTAAACACGGGATAATTTCAAGAAATTAATTAGACCGCGCTTCATAATTTATTTGTTTCACATACGTTTACAGACAGGTTGAGACAGGATTGTTATCAGTGCTAGACGCTCGGTCCTATCTAGGCGTGTGGTTACATAAACATTTTCTATCGTGGAAGATAAATTAAAAAAATCGTTGAAATAAAAATTATTGGATGTTATTTCATTATCATACATTTAAAGCTTCAAATACTAAACTGATTACGTAAACTGAAAAAGAAACAATATATTCCATTTCTCACTCAAAATTCAACCTAATTGCTAAACTTTTTTATTTATATTAAATAATTAATACGGTCTAAATCACAGACTAGTTTAAGAAATTTTACATATATTTTAGTTGAATTAAACAATCCCTTATATATTTTAGTTCAGTCTCTCTAGTCTCTTTCTAACTAGTCTCATGTATCTAGCTCCGTCTATCTAGCCCCATGTATCTAGCCTCATGTATCTAACCCCGTCTATCTAGTCTCATGTATCTAGCCTCGTCTATCTAGTCTCATGTATTTAGTCCCGTCTATCTAGTCTCATGTATTTAGTCCCATGGATCTAGTCTCATGTATTTAGTTCAGTGGAGCTAGCTTCGTCTTTTTAGTCTCATGTATTTAGCCCCGTTGATGTATGCAACCAACTTTACACCTCATTTGTCTCAACAGGATCTAATTTTGAATTTCCCCGCCTCGCGTCTATTTTTGAATTTTCCCGCGCATCTGGAAGTTCGAAAATGGCGGCCGGATGTCGAAACCGGAAACTGGAAGTCAAAACCGGAAACAGGAAGTCGAAACCGGAAGTCAAAACCGGGAGTCGAAACCGGAAGTTCCAGGGGACAAGGTTAGGTTAGAGGTCAAGGTTAGGGGTCAAAGGTCATCGCGCATGCGCGTGACTGAGGTGGAGGTGGATTTAGAAGGAACTATCTTTCCCTACTGGGCTCCATCCCCAAACGAGCTGTTGTATTGTAAAATCAAGGTTTCCTCACTCTAATGTAAATAACTATTTTGGCCTCCTGAATTGTAAAGCTAGCTTCGACATCGTGTTTACGTCCAGCGAAACTAAATTTTTACACACAATGTTGCAAAGTACGGCCAAGATGCGGTAAAGTGACCAGTAAATTTTAATCTTTCTGGGACACTTACAAAATAAATTAAGTATGAGACAAGAAAATCTAATTTAGAAAACGCTACTTTACACCATATTTGTCACGATAATGTGGAAAATAAGAGTGTTTTTTTTTAATTTTACTGTGCGTCTGACATGTGAAAAAATGTGAAAAACGTTTGTGACTACCAACATTAAAAAATGAAATAATTTATAATATTGTAAATAATCTAAATCTATTTGTTTCTTAAAAAATAATTGTCGGCCAAAAAATCTTATACAAATTTCGTGCGGAAATGATTTTAGAATGCTCCAGCAAATACGCCAGCTGTTGCATTGTACAATCAACGTTTCCGCACTCTACTGTAAATAACTATTTTGTAGGGAAAAGCCACCGAAGCCCAACTTATAATCCACGGAAGTCCAAATTAAGTACCAATAATTTTGAAGGGTGTTCAAAACAGGTTATGCCCGAACTTCAATTATTATCTGATTCTACATACCTTTTTCTACATATAATTTCTTCTAATCAAATTCTACATATAATCTTGCTTGACACCAATGATTTGTTGTTCTTTTTATTTCACATAACCTTTTGACATGTACCAGCACCCTTTCATTCAAACCATCTTTTTTTTCAAAAGATTGAAACAAGAAAACCTCTTTCCCTTGTAGGGAAGAGGCATTTTTATATGTTGTGTTCAAAAAACCAACCCATGATTTGAATAGATCTTGAGTTCACTCAGCGAACGGTGTTGGATTTATTCTGCTACTTTGAATAACATCCCTCCACTCCGATGGAACTTCTACGAAGCTTTTTTGGTCAATTAACCCCATATCTTTATCACGTTCAAGGTATGAATAGCCACTCACTGGAAATAATACCTTAAGACAATCATATAGGTTCTTCTTGAGACTGAGGTTGCGATATGCATAACTGCACTGCGCCTGCGCTAAATGGACTACCTTGGTTCTTCTATAGCATTCAGGACTTGTTGAACGTTGTTTTTTCCCTGGATATCTATATTATAATGTCAGTTTTATAGGGTATAACGTGTTTTTTCCCAATCTCATACAGTGGAATGTAAAGTACACTTTGAATACTAACATGTGGCAGCACCAGTTTAATATTGAGAAAAATGGACTTCCGTGGTTTTTCCCCTGTACCCTTCATATATTAATAACCAGTTACATAATAGAGGCTGTATGGACATATATAATATATTTAGCTTATTGTAGTCTCAAATATTTTTATTAGTATTTAAAAATTATTTTACAATTTTGGTTGTTATAAAAAAAAAAAAATTAAAAACATATGTTTTATTCAGGATTGGTAAAACCTTGTATTATATGTATTATGTATGATAAATACAACAATATAAACAATATAAACTTAATAAAGGCGGAACACAGCCTGAATATAAAAATCTACTCAACTTTTCCGGAGCTCTATACCATTATTGAGTATTTTTAGGACTACCAAAATATATCTCATTACAAATTTCACATGAGATTTGTTTTGGTAGTCATAAAAAATCCAATAATGTTATCGAGCTCCGGAAAGGTTAAGTATATTTATATTTTCAGGCTGTGTTCCGTTTTTATTAAGTTTATATATTTTAGTAGGTGACAACCCGTGCTCCACATAGGATCTGCCTCCTAATTTTGATAATTACCAAATTGTTTTTAGATAAATGTGTTTGAATCAAGCATACTTTGCATACACAAGGCTCCGAGTTGTCAATAAACATTGATCCGGTTAGTGCTGAGTGTAAAAGTAACGTTTTGCAAAATTCTGACACGAAAACATTTGTTTGGTTTGTCTCGCGCTCTATCTACAAACATCTCCGAATCATCAAGCGTAGAAGCTTTGGCACACAATTCAATTGAATCGGACGTACCGGAATAATCTACCAATAGTTAAGTTAACATCCAGTTTTTAGTCGCTTTTTAGTTTTTTGTAATACTGCAGGCCTTCAGCCCCTGACACTATAGGTCTTGACCGTTTCATAGTCGCTTGCTTTGACGCAGCGAAACGGCTCACATGGAGTATCTTGAACTCATGTGCCAAAAGTGATTGAAGATTGTGCGTACTATTTATTGTTAGACATCATTAGATCGTGCTCTTTGTCTTTTAGATATTAATCCTTCAGTTATTTTATGTATGACCTACATCTTGTGCACTGACACATTAAATCGTAAATTCTTTTTACAATATAATGTTTATATATTTTATTCATCCAGTTTTTGCATATTGATATTTTCTCCCGAAATCTAAACTAAAACTTTTACTTTTATTAAAGAGTGACACAACTGTAAAAACAATAATTAAGTAATGGATTTGTTTATCACGATAAGTAGGAATTATTATAATTAATCAAGTACTTAATTTTCTATTTTAAAAGTATAAACTCTAATAGATTCTTTTGAAATAGAAAACCCATTATTTAATTATTGAAAACCCATTATTTAAATATTATAATAATTATGATAATAACTATTGAGGAAAGACATACTGGCGAGGTGCTATGTTAAATTTCAGACAAAATGTCGACATTGAGACTTCTACATTGAACTTCGGCAATGACTGGATTGGCTTACGCCTAAGATAATCAACTTAAGCGTAAGACCACTACGTTATACAACACCACCAAATGAGCCAAGAAATTTCAAGATATGGCCAATGGTCATCTTTAAAACGATTTCGAGTATAGCCTCAATTAATTATATTGTGATCGAATGCTATAAGTTTTTAGAATAATGGGTACATTAACCACAGCACAATCATGCGATGGATGTACATCATGATAGTGAGACCTGCGATCACTTACGGGGCAGTTGCGTGGGAAAGTAGAACCAAGCATGCTTTTATGAAGAAGCAGCTTGAGAAGGTTCAAACACTGGCATGTGTCGGCATGACGAGGGCGATGGGGTTATGTCCGAGAGCAGCAACTGCTACTCAATCTGACTCCATTGCCGTGGAGGGAACAGCCATATCGACGATAAGGTTCAGTAAGGAAGGAATAGGCAGAGGTAAAATAATCGGGAGCTGAGACCGGAACAGCTTCGCGGCGAAGATCCATTGGCTGGAAGTAACAAAAAACAAAATGGTATACAAATACCATTTCGATAAAAACCACACAGCAATGTGTAGCAGTAAAGCCGATTGGAGCGACGATTACTCAGCAAACCACATTGAGCAAAAAGTTCTATTAACTGGTATACAGATGGTTCGAAGGCAAATAAATATATTGGTGCAGGAGTGTTTGGACCTCGTACCAAATACATTGAATCCTTGGCAACCTACCCAAGTATCATCCAAGCAGAGGTACAAATTGCTATACTGTCAGATAACCAAGAAGAAATCAAGGCTATTAGCTCATACACCATCAGACCCAAAGTGGGACTGTGTGAGAAAGCTAAATCACTTATCTAATAAAGAATGTAGTTATTTATTTATAGGTTCGGAACCCCGTTGTGGTATAACACAATCCACAAAAGTTTTGATGAAGACATCAGAAAACAATGGATAAAAACCGCGAAAGAACTTCCAGCGCTAAGACAATTCAAAGTAATGCTCTGGTATCTTTTAACCAGAAAAAGAAAAATCTTGCCTGAAACTTAACAGGAAGAAGCCTAGAATTCTGACAGGAGCCCTAACGAGACACTGCAAACTTAAAATACATCTCAAAACCATGCCAAACTACAGCTTTATATTTCTAATAGTCTCCGAGCTAAACTGCGGACAGACGGACGGACGGACATATCGAAACTATAAGGGTTCGTTGTTGATAATGTTACGGTAAAAGTACGTAGTTTGGAAAATGTACACATTTACCGGCATATGTACACATATACCTTGTTGGTTGGTAAATGTAAGTTCAACTCACATTTACTAACTATTTCCGGCAAATGTACATATACCTAATTCTGTTGGCAAATGCATAGAGGTTTTTAAAAACATCAAATATTTACTTCTGTGGCGTTATTAGGCCTCTTAAATAATAAATTTCGAATTACAATAAAAAATATAGGCAGTCAGGCACTGCCGACTGAAGTGAAAACTTTTGAAAAAAATCAGCTTTAAAACTGGTTTTGAGGGAAGAAAACTCCAAAATAAAATTAATAGTCAGCGATATAAAGATAAGAATAAGAAAAAATAAATTTATCAGTATGTTAATTAATCAAATTTGGTATATAGTTTGTTAGTATTGTTTTATGTAATTTTGGAGCATAACTCACTTCTGAAGGAGAATGACTGTAAATGTCATCATAATATTAATTTGAATCCGGAATGTTTTGTTTGTTGATTCTGTGTTGATAGGTCAGCAAAATGAATTGGTAAGATATATGGTACATTTCTTGTTGATGGGTCTGCTATTTGCGTTATGGAAAGTTTGACTTTTAGAAACATGCCTTATAACTGCTTTTGAAGATTTATCTGTATGTAAATTATTTTTTGTTTGGAATATTCTTTACGACTTTTAATTTTTCCCCCTCCTCAGCTGTGATTGTTCGATGTTTAGAAATTTCTGAATTAACTATTGCAAGAGTTTTTTTCTTATTCTTATCTCTATATCGCTGACTATTAATTTTATTTTGGAGTTTCCTTTGGAGAGCACACGAGTGCATTTGGTTGCCTAAAACTTTTATGGGTCTGATTCGTGATTTACCATGAATTCTTCGATACAATCCAATAATCTGAACATTCCAATAGTCCGGCACTAGTATATCTACTAGTACGTCCATCAAAAGTGCTTATTCTTGTACTGCACACTAATTATAGGGGTTGATATTTCCTTAGAGGAGCTGCGTTCTGTCAACACTGCCAAAAACTTTCCAATAATCCGGCACTAGTACACCTACTATTACATCCGGTAAAAGTACTTACTCCTGTACCGCACACTAATTCTACGGGTTGATATTTCTTTAGAAACGCCACGCTCTGTCAACACTGCCAAAAACTTTGACTATTATGTTTGACGTTCAGAGCCAACTTTAAACATATGCGTATAGATGCGAATAGAATTTTTTTCTATAGAACGCAGCTATTGATGACGATGACGCAAATCTGTGATTTTACCCTCTACCCAAATGTCATTCAGCGCAGCTATAGAAGTTTTCACTTCCAAAATATATTATACAAGCGGATAAAATTACAAAGAATAGGTATATCGAATAAGTTATAACGACCGTATTCTTATATTTTTTTTTAAATAAATTATGTTCACAATGTATTAATTAATTTTATGCATAATAAATAATCCATTTTAAATCCATTTTCTAATCCATTTTAATCTTAATATACAAGTATATTTTATTTCTGTTTATTATTTTTAACTTTTACCTATATACGTTATATCTAAAATAAAAATGTGTCTAAATTAAACCGACAAAAGGTAGATATATAAAGCTAATCTAAAGTGACCACACGTCCCGAAGACAGTTTTGGAAGACAGTCCTGCGTCCCGCCGATTTTTAAAAATGTCCCGCATTTTAGAAAATATCTGCATTTGTTATTTTAAATCTACTGTAATATATAAAATAACATTTTTCCTCATATTCCTACAAATCTCCATTTTTTAGTGTCACCCAATGAAATGTTTTAAAATCCTTGAATTGAACTGTCTATTCTTCAAGTTATTCCAAGCAGTTATTATAAAAAATTCTGACTTCTTTCAGAAAATCCGGTCGTTTAATGGCACCTTGTTCTGAAATTTTCATTGGGTGACATTAAAAAAGGAGATTTTGTGGGAATATGTGGAAAAATCTTTTGAATATATTAATAACCATTTTCCGAACAATAATATTTGCGAAAATGATCTTTTTTGATGAGGCGTTATTGGTAAAATGATACGTTAGTTTTGAAAATTTCCCTAGCTTTCGTGGTTTCCTAGTTTCCATCTTCTTAAATTTGATTAATTTCGTGGCTTTTGTAATTTCTATAATTTTGAAGAATATTAGGAAAAAAAATCTTACCATGCAATAAAAGAAAACAATAAAATATACGAAATTTTGATAAGGGCTATGAAAAATAAGTTTAAAATTATATCTTAGAGTATTTATGGTTTCTTTTCAAACTACAAGTTTAGAAGGATTTTATAATTAAAAAAAAAAAAAATTCAAACAAAAAGTTTACATGGATTTTAAAATTTTACTATAAAAAATAGGTATAGTTTTAAACGTATTTTTCATGGCCCCAATTAAAATTTCGAATATTTAATTGTTTTCTTTTATTACATGGTAAGGTTTTTTTTTCTTAATATTCCTCAAAATTATAGAAATTACAAAATCCACGAAATTAATCAAATTTAAGAAAATTGCAGAAACTAGGAAACCACGAAAGCTTGGGAAATTTTAAAAACTAATATGTTTAACTATTCTTCTTCTTCTTCTTTCGAATAGGCCTACTTTGAACCACGCTTGTTCAACTGTTGGGCTTTGACCTATGCTAAGTATTGTCGCATCTTCTGTCGGTGTAACTCCTTTCTCTCTTCTGTCCAGGGGGTACCTTTCCTTCGAGTTTTTTCCTGAAATCCACGGACTTCCTAGAGGGCGCGTCTCACAGACTGTCTCTTTTTGAGATCTGTTATTCCCAGTTCTTTAATATCCTTCTCGGTTTCTGTCAACCAAGTGGTTCGAAGCTTCTTGTTTTGCCAAAAGGTGAACAGACGGCTTGTTAGTCGGTTTGGTGGCAATCTTGCAACGTGGCCATAGAAAGCTACCCTTCTTTTCCTTGCACAGTCAGAGAGCATTTTAATATGTTCGTAGAGCTCAGAGTTATGTCGCCTTCGGATTTCCCCATCTTCCTTTACTGGGCCTAGGATCTTCCTGAGAATTCTCCTCTCTCTGATTTCCAATTTCTCTACTAGACCACGTCGGTTCAAGGAAAGGCACTCCATGACATTCAAGTCTTCTGGTGGTAAGACTGATGTAGTGCTTAAGTTTCAGGTTGCGTGTCAGGCATTTCTTATTGTAAGTGTTCTTTTCCTATTGTAAGTTCTTATTGTCAGTCGAGAGGCTAGTTCTAACTTGTTGACTCTCTTGGATAATGATGCTCTTTCTGATAAGTTAGGTTCAATCCATACTCCGAGATACTTAAATTTCTCAATTTCTCCTCTTGATATTTCCCTGTTCTAGTAACATCTCTCTGTTTGCTTCTCTGATGTTGGTGAAGAATTCTGTTTTCTCCAGCGAGGCGATTTATGAGGCAGTTTACCTGCATTGTTGCCGTCTCAAGAGAATCAGCAAACAGTGCCATGTCATCTGCAAAGGCCAGGCAATCTACAACCAGTCCATCGTTCTTACGTCTCAGGTAGACACCACTCTGAGCACCCAAATTGTTCAGTCCCTTGCGCCATTCTCTCATAACCTTTTCAAGGACACAGTTGAAGAGAAGTGCGGAAAGTCCTTGTCTCATTCCAGTTTTTATTTCGAAGCTTTCTGAAATCTTGCTTCTAAATTTAACCTTGGAATGGGTGTTGGTCAAAGTTTCTAGGATGAGTCTGCGTGTTTTGTTGTCTAGCCCTAGTTCCTGGAGTACTTTCTTAAGCGTTTGTCTCAATCAATGGAGACATAGGAGACATAGGCCTTCCTAAAATCAACAAAGGTGACGACCACCTTACGGTTTCTCATCTTGGAGTATGCCAGTACAGTTTTAAAATTGAGGATCTGTTCAACACTGGATCGAATCTTCCTGAAGCCTCCCTGGTATTCTCCCAGTTGACTATCCAACTGATTTTCTGCCCTTGTTTGTAACGCCTTCGTGAGAATCTTGTATGTTACCGGGACGAGAGAAATTCCACGTTAGTTGTTTAGATCAGTGAAATCTCCCTTTTGTGAAGCGGATGGATCAGAGCAGATTTCCAATCGGGTGGTAATTTTCCCAGATGTCCTGGATGATCTCGGTTAGCTTGTGCACGGAATTGTTTCCAGCACATTTCCACAGTTCAGCAACGATAGAGTCCTCTTCAGCTGTCTTATTATTCTTAAGAAGTTGAATGATCTGGCCAACTTCTGCCAATGAAGGGGTAAGTGGGTCCGGGTTGGGTGTGGTTTGTTTGTAGTCGAAGTGTTCGCTGGGTGGGTCACAGTTGAGTAGATTTTTAAAGTACTGAGCCAGAATGTGAAAGTTGTCCTTGTCGTTATAAGCCAGTTTCTCTGGAATTATTCTTTGCAAAACTCTCTTCGATTTGAGTTAGTTGGTTTTGTGTGAAGGTTCGTTTGGTTCCTCGAATTATCTTGGCTGTAACCTTTCTTTGTTCCAAAAATGTATGCCAATTTTCCTTGGTCTTTTTAGAATTCCATTTAACCCAGGCTATCTGTCTTTGAGCTATTGCATTGTCATAGTCTTCAGTCCACCACGGATGCTTCCTTTTTCTAGGGAGAGGGGCGACTTCATTGGCCGCCTTGACAAGAGTCTCCTTCAGTTGGTCCCAGCTGTTTAGATCTGTGTTGTTCAGTCTCTAACTTACTTCTTGACTGTTCTTAAGTCGCTCTACGTAAAATCTTACCCTTTTGGAGGTTCTGTGTAATCTAGTGTTTCTAGGCTGGAGTCTTATTTTGATCTTTGAGAGGTAGTGGTGTGAGTACAGATTGGCGCTTCTTAGTACCTTCACGTTTTGTATTTCCTTTTGAGATTTTCGTTAAATGGCTACATGATCTATCTGGAATTTACCCAGGTGGGTATTAGGTGAAATCCAAGTCTTCTGCTTCCTTGGAAAGTGTTTGAAGGCTGTAGACTTCATAATCAACCCAAAAGTCCTACACAGATCCACCAATTGTTCTCCGTTGCGCTTGGTTTGCTTATGCGCCGGATAATTTCCCACTATGTTTCTGTATTTTTTCTCTCTTCCCAATTGAGCACTGAAGTCACCAAGCAGTATAACGGTGTGCCTCTCTGGAAGTTTAGAGATAATATCTTCTAAGTCTTCCCAGAATTTATCAGTTCTGTCTGGATTGCGTCTGTTGTCCTGGTTGATTGGGGTATGTACATTGACCATACTGTAGCCCTTGTTTGCGCATTTGAGAGAGATAATGTATACACGACTACTCGGGGAGGTAAAGTCGGTGACTGAATCCAGTATCCTGTGACTGATTATAAATCCTGTACCTAAGTGGGGCACGTTTTTACCCGCTGACCCACTTTTCCTTTGAGGTTTCTGTAGGCTTGGAACTGGAAGGCATATTCGTCCGTAAATCTGGTTTCCTGTACTACTTTCAGTATTACGTTGTGTTGTGTTAGTGAATCAGTCAAATGTTTCAGTTTACCCACTTTTAGCAGTGAGTTGGCATTAAATGTTACGAAGAAGCTTTTCCGTCTTGGTCTGAGTTTACGTCCGGTGATTTCAGGATGCTCCGACTCATCCTTAAAGCATGTTGGTGCGGACTCCCCAGAATCCGAAGGTCCGCTAACGTCATAATAGGAGATGGTGGATTGGTTACCACCTGGGGTAGTGCATTTAGTAAGATTTTCCTTCATGCTCAGTTGAAGAATATTCTTTATGAGACAGTGGCGAGCCACTGTCCAAGATACTACCCAAGTTGTTAGCTTGGGAGGCTTATTATTCGGGGTTGTCACCCCTTGACAGGTCGCCTTTACTACAGCTAATGAGTCCTGTCCACCCCACTCTTCCCAGATGCTAGGCTCCGTGCCATTGTTTACCAAACATGTTGAATGGGTACGTATTATTATATTACTAGGTCCAGATCTGTTTTAGATTTTTTTGTTCATTCATAATTTCTAGTAGGTTTCTATTATCAAATGACGAATTAATTAAATGTCAAATTTAGAAATTCATTTCAAAATAGAAATTACTAATTCACTTTGTTTTTACACAATTTTTATACTAACACCAATCCAATGTTAACTAATTGTTTTTCACCATAAACATCTCTCCCTATGAACTTTACACCACTCAAAATACACAATTTCCACGAGCAAATTTTTAATAAAGCTATGGTAAACGAATCTTCAGGGATTCTAAGAAAATTACAAATTTATACAAATTACGGAAATCACATTCAAATAAAATTTAAAAAATCTGAAAGACGCTGTATTTAATTATTTTAATTGGCACATACGGAAGTGTCAGCATCGCGTACTTTAAAGGTACTTTAAAGTACCAGTAATAATTAATAACCACTACCAAAACCAAAGTACAAAACGAATTTAAATTAATTGTTAATGTAACCTTTTGTACATAAAGTGATAGCTTAATAACGAGTATATGCTCCCATAGGACGAATAACGGCATTACATTGTCTTGGCATGCTTCGCAAAAGTCTTCGAAAGTCTTCTTGTGGTAAAGAGTCAACAACGTCAATAAGAGCCGCCGTCAGCTGACGGATGGTTTAAAAGGAGGACACACCATTGTTTGAATTTCCAGTTCTTATATGAAGTCTAAAAGTGATTCGCGCAGTAAGTGGTCTTGCGTTATCAAAAAAAGACTTTATCCACTTCAATTGCATTAACAAAAAAAGTGGACTTATCCATATGTAACAGGGATAACATGTTCTCCTAACACGATGTCAATATAGACATTGTAACGAGTAAGATTACCGTTAAAATTTCGTGGACTTACAAGGTCGGTTCTACTGTCAGTACTAACAGACAATAACTGAACCACCTCCAAATCTTTCGACTTCCTGGACAGCAGCAGCTGCGTGGCGTTCTGCTGGGCGTCTGTAAACACGTACACGGCCATCGCAACGAGTAATACGGAACCTTGATTCATCCGAGAAGAGCAGACTTCCATTGTCGAAGTTGCCATACGACATGTTCAAAAGCAAAATTCATCCTTGCTATTATGTGGCATCGTGTCAAACAGGGTTTTCGGACGAGTCGTCTTGTCCGCAAATTGATAAAAGAAAACCGTTCGTTTTATTCATTTCCCGATACTTTTCCACAAATTTCCCCTGATTTTAACGAATTTTCTGCCAAGTTATGTCATAACACATTCCCACAAATTTGTATAAAGTTTCCTCAATGTTCGCCCAATTTTTTAAGTTATTTTACTAGAAAAATAATTCACAAATTTCATGTGAGATTTGTTTTGATTTGAAAAGACTAAAAAGACGTATTGGTGAAACCATACTAAATATACATACAATCCGAAAAACTTATTAAAGCGTAATATAGCTTGAATATATAGATATATTCATCCTGTTCGTAGCTCTATATTATTAAGTCTTATTAAGACTATGAACAAATCTTATGTTGAAACAACTACTTCCTGTCTAATATCACTTGATTTGAAACTTAATTTTCATACACATTCAATATACTTTTACCATAGCATATATAGTTTGATTTATATTCCTAATTGTTAGTTTGTGTTTTGAGTTAATTAACAATAATGACTAAATATACATAGCCTAAAAAAATATCCTTAATTATTATAAAATATAATTTTAAATAAATTATTATTTTATTTAAAATTATAATTTATAATAATATTTGTTTTATATAATTACTAATTTTAATCACATTTTAACAAGTGCAATTTATTAAAAACAAATAGTTTAGTAGTATTCCTTGCGAAGAGATCTTTCAAACGAGGCGTCACTTGACATACCGTTCCATTTGAAAAAAAAAGGTCGGAGGTGGCTGGGCACTTCCGAGAACAGATAAACAGAAAAAACAATATATAACGTGTTTCGGGATTTTGTTCAAAAATCCCTTATACCGAAGTTATGAATTATATTCCAGCCAAAGTTTCCACACTGTATATGTTTAATATTTTTAACTTTTACAAAATTACGTTAGAAAATGTGTACATTTGCCGACAAAGCTAGCTACTAGAAGCTGAACTAAAATTTAAACTCAGATTTACCTATCACATTGATAAATGTATACATATGCTGGTAAACGTGCACTTTTACCGATTTGGTACTTCTTCCTTAACATGTATAAAGGCAGAACTATATACGTTTTTGTCAAATGTTCTATAAATCTATAATAATGGCGATGTTACACAATGGTTAACGGATAGAGCTAATTATATGTAATTAAACTGCACTACACCGACAAATGATAATTTTCAATTTAATTAAATGTCTAATTTAGGGGAGATTGAACTAATTGGTACATACACAGAGAATTGTTTAATCATATTGTGAATAAGGAAGCTTAGATAAAAACTGAATAATCGAAGAAACGATTAAATATTCGACAACTGGACAGTTGTCACAAAATTTGGTTGCAAAATAATATTATATAATTCAAGTTAAAGTTTTGTTTTGTGTTTCACTGATAATAGAATATAAAGAAACAAGCTATGGATACTAGTTGCCAGATAAAACTGTTGAAGAAGATAAGAATATTATTATTGGAAGATTTTCGCAAACTGACCCAGAATTATAATTACTTGTGTAACCTTATATTACGAGTCATATTTATAATATCCAAGTATTTGATTTCACAATAATATTAATAGACTAGTTTCGTCGTTTGATCGGTGTATACTTGTCGGTCTAGTTTGTCTTGTCTTGATCTAGGACCAATGGTATCATATCTCTTCAGGGCTTTTCTGCTCTTGTATCTCCGTTTGAAATAGATATTCTATGACATTTTGACATCTGTGCCAACTCGAATATTTCCTCTTTATTTTATGCTTTCTTTTATCAGAAAAAATGGATTTAATAAATAAACAGATGTTAACGTGCTCTCAGCTATGATGCTATTAATTTCAAGCCAGTTACCAACCTTGTGCGCTGTCCGCTTTTGAGACTAATTTATTATTTTTAAACACGATGCATAAATATATCGTCGGTCCAGATGAACAGGGTATTAACTCAAAAAAGCCTGAAGAGCGATTTGAAGTTTTCAAATCAATATATTTCCATTTCTGTTAATAATTGGTTAACCTCTCTTGTAGTATCTTTTAAACTATTGATTAACGTTTATTGATAACGTTTTTGTTCACTTCCTGACTTTGTCAATTTTGTTATTATTGAGACAAAAAAAAGAAATTTTGCAGGCAAGAACATTATGAGTTAATACCCTGTTAATCCAATCGAACGATATGATATGATGTAATTAAATGACACCGCTTTAAGCTTTAAGCGTAACGAAGACAGATATATATATATATATATATATATATATATATATATATATATATATATATATATTTAAATTAAAGTTAAAAATCACAATTAAGTTCGTGAAAAGTATCAATTTATACGAACAGTGCAAAACGATTTCCTTCTGTTCTATATTCAGACTGTCTTAAAATGGTTTAGTTAAAATAGTTAATAAATATAACAAACAAAAATATAGCCAGTTGTACTTTATACAATAAAGATTATTCTTATTTACCGTATAAATATTTATCTGTGAATTTTTTATTAATTTGTTATTTTCTTCTATTTATGGTGTCAGGAAATTTGGTTTGAGATTTAAAACATGAGGAACGTTGATTTAACGTTCTATTCGTAATTAAATATTTGAGTAAAATGGATTTGTTGAGGAAATTTATGTAACAGATTGTTGTAACTTTCTAACAGAAATTCTTGTGGAATGTGGAACCTTTAAAATGTGTCAATATTTTAATCGTGTGTAAAAGTATCCAAATCGTGCGTCAAATGAGCGTTTGTTTCTGTTTTTTTTAATTTTCGCTTTGATTTTCTATTTATTTTAGACTGAGATTGTGATTTCACTATTGTCTCTTTATAATGTACATGAATATTGTAAAAAATAACACACTCGAATCACATACGATAAACCTATGTAAACAGTAAGCATTTGCTTCAAATAAAAAAATATTATTAACCTACTTTTCTAAATCTTTTTCCTTTTTTCTCTGTCGATATTCTTTTTGATTCTGAGCTTGTGACCATTACCTCTCTATACTGTATATGTCGTAGTCATATAATGAAATTCGCCAGATTGTGCAAAAGTTATTGCTTGATCTGCCGACAGTTCGTGAATTCTATTTGAATTACTCGATAATACTAACTAATTCATACATTCAGCTCAAATATGTTTCTATGTTTCTATTATCTCTCTATTCTATCATATGACAGCACTTACTTAGCTGTCATTTTTTTTTCGTGATTATTTTTAAGGTTATAAAGCGACCACGCTCATATGCTATTCTGAAATAAAGAGAAAACACGCATTATATAAATATACATTGAAATAAAGAGAGAGTGCGCGGTATTAAAACGCGGCATAGAAACATTGGAAGGAAGAAAAAGATGCATAACGTTACATAACGCAAAAATCTTCTTTAAGTTAAGTGAAAATGAGGCAACTCAACGAAGTGGAAGTTGTTCGTGCAATAACATTTATTGAAGTTATTTATTTTAACTTAAGTTTCAAGAAACTTCAACGTAAGCTTGTCTGTTATTCAGCGATTATTGAACAGGTATTTCGATGCAGGTAAATATACCAAGGGCGGTGGGCAAGGTCGCAAAAACAAAACAACTCAATATCAATACCAATTTTTACTGTTTTCGAGTCTTCGCAAAATAGTTTCTACGGCGAAAGACCTTTAAATTTTCTCTTAGGACGACGCATGGGGTAACTGTATCTGACCAGACAATTCGGAATAGGTTGAGGGAATCAAATTTGAGTGCAAGGCGACCTGTCCGAATACCCTCTTTGACACGACGCTACCGAATATGAATGAAGATGAATTATGCTCGTGAACATGTCGCATGGCAACTTCGAAAATATAAGTCTCTGCTCTTCACGGATAAATGAAGGTTCCGTACTACTCGTTCCGATGGCCCAGAACGCGATTACAGCTGCCCAGGAGAACGCTACGCAGCTGCTACTGCCCAGAAAGTCGAAAAATTTGGAGGTGGTTTAGTTATGGTTTGGGGTGGTATTAGTTTTGACAGTAGAACCGACCTTGTTGAAGTGCAGGAAATCTCAAAGCTAATCGCTATGTTGACATTGTGTTGGCAGAATATGTGCACAGGGACATGTCTTATTGAATAGGTCAATTTTGTTTGTTAATGCAGGATAATGCACGACCAGATACTGCGCGAGTCCCTTTAGACTTCCCACAAGAACTGGAAATTCAATGCGTTAAGTTCTGATTTAAACCCCAAAGAGATCCTGAAATTCCTAAAGGAATCAGGATTAGAGGAGGCGCTCTAAATGTGTAAGTACAGCAACACTTGGAGGAGGAGGGTGGGGTACAATAGATCTATAAAGGTCGCAGTACAAGTCGTCACCACCATATCTACATATCTACAATCTACAACCCCATAGAACATGTTCGGGATATGCTCGACAGACGTGTTCGTCGTCGCCCGCATCAGACCATCCAGCTGCTAACAGCGGCTTTTTGAAGAATGGGACGCTATACCACAAAAAGACCTTCGAAGACATTTGCCAAGCATGCCAAGACTGTGTAATGCCGTTATACGGGTGGTACAGGAGCACATATTCATTACTAAGTTGCCACTTTATGTACAAAAGATTAGATTAGCAATTAATTTGAATTCCTTTTGAACTTTGATTTTGGTAGTTTTTAATTGTTAGGGGTACTTAAGAGTACGCGTCTTTCAGATGTTTGTCATTTTATTTGCATATAATTTTCCATTCGAATTTTATGGAGGCACAAATTAGTGACCCGCTAATTGTTTCGAGCAGTGTAATATTATTTAATTTTGCCTCATAAAGTTATGTTGAATTCCAAGATACGGATCAACAGTGGTTTATACAACAGTGAATTAAAAAAAATATTTCTCCAGTGAAATAAAAGTATCCATAATAACAATGCCAACGCATTATATCTCACCTCATCTCATCAAAATATCTCACTTAGATATTTATTTCGCTGATGTTTATTTTTGGTCGCTAATCGCAAAACTTTAGTTGTATAGATCTCTCGATTTCTGCGGCAGAAATCTTTCTGCAATTGCGTTCGCAGGTTTCCATTTATGATTAATAAAACACAAATTAATTAAACACAAAGAAAAATTACGGAAAATGGAAGTTTTCTTTGTATCTATCTAACTTGTTAAATCCAAAGTAAAATTGAATAAAAGTTTTTATTAGACTCGAGGGGCGCGCTCGAGGATTTAATAATCCGCTCGTTAAACCTTAATTTTATCCGCCTGTATAGTAAATAACTATATTTGTATTGCACATATTATTATATACGTATTATTTATACGCATATATTAAAGGCAGAAGAATATAATATGTCTTTAAGCAAATATGTATTCTCACCGTAAAACGTGTAAGTGAATGACAATAGTATATTTTACAACGATATATTTTTTTCGTTTTCTTGGTGAGGTGAGAATTGGTCACGAGCGCCAGCGAGTGAACAATCACATTAAACCAAAAAAAAACGCTTTCATCTCGAGTAGTAAATGCATTTTTTTCTACTGATTTCGGTTGTAGAATCCATAATTCGACTTTAATAAATCAAATTCGAAGCGAACTGTCAGAACTGTCAATTCAAATTTAATTGTTGGTTTGGTACTTTCCATGGTAACATATTGCATTCTCATAGAAGGTGATTTTCAAGGTCTTTCAGGTCTTTTCAAGTAAAATGTCCTAATTTTATTTCGGTTTTTTTAATAGTTTCAGGCTCGTTTTACGTTTGTACATAAAATATTCCATTGAAATTTATGTAATTAATAAAAAAATCCATGCAAATTTCGTTAGTTTAGTGTTTTAATCGATAAAATCATAAATTTAAAATGCTCATTTTTATCTCTAGATGTGAAAATATTTTCATCTCTAGAAAGAAAAAATGTGACTTTCATGTGGGGTAAGCCGTGGAAAAATGCCATTTTCACATATATCAGTAGAAAAAATATTCTACGCATAGAAAATGTAAAAACAGTGCTCGACAAAATATGTCCGTAGGAAATCAAATATCAAAATAATGATTTTACGGACACAAATGCATCTTGAAAAGTAAACAAATGCAAATCACCATTTGTTTTTCTTCACTTGTCGCTTTCAAAAATATTGTCTAACAAAAAATAATAAATAAAGCTTTCCAATATTCTCAACTGACAATCTTTATTTTCCGTAAATATTCGGTAAATATTTATATTAACTATTCGGATTGGAAAAAGGCTATAGAATGAAAGACTATATTTGTGTATGTAAATGAATAAATAACGCATGTGATATGCGTCTTCAGCACATCAACGTAATATTTGCATGGCAGAACTTTGCCGTCTTACATTTCTTTTAAGAGGTACCAAAAAAGCGGTGCAAAAAATATAGCACCTCAAAAAGGTGTTTACATCTGTGTCGATGCCAAAGAGCGGCTGTATGAAGAAGTAACCCTTGAGTCCAGATGGTTTACACAAACATACATTTTAGCCTCAAACATTTTAACCGTTGTTCTAGAGACGTTCATCTTCACAAGATATCGTGTTCGAGATGTTATGAGTTACTACCATGTCGACGGCTAATTTTATATTAAAATTTGAATCAGAAGGTTGAAATTCTTATGTAAAAATTCTCACCTCGCGCCTTCTAAGCCTATTTAAGTTACTTATATTAAATAACTAAACTATTTAAGTTACTTATAGCCTATTTCAGTTACCTAAGAGCATATTCTGAGGGGTCCCATTAAACTACATGGAAAATTGTGGGCAAACTTCGATAATTGATGAAATGATATTTCACGTATACCTAAATAGTTCCTCACGTTTGGTTACCCTTGAAAATTTATTTTGCCTGCATAAGGGGTGCAAAATTGAAAGGTATAGGGTATATTGGGTATTAGTAATAAATGTGCAATGACCTGCAAGAAATAAAAATATTTGAAATATGTAATAATAGATAATAGTGTGTCTAATCTTGTCTGTCTAGTTTTGTCTTTCTAAAAGAAAATTGCATTTTGGAGGCTTAATCCCTCATCACATTGTTATAATATCTTTTTATTAATACAAAACAAATTGGTGGTCAGTTATGGTCAAATCTTAGTCAATCCATTTAAAATCGTATCCCATTTAAAATTCTTATTTTTTCCAATTTTGGGAGATTAATCTTTCACGACATTTTTATATTTCTCTGAGCCGGTGAAATTTTAAAACGATTTGACAAATATAGTCAGGTCCAAACAATCTTGGGCAGTCTCAGTTTAATCAGTTTAATAAATTTAACTTTTACAATACATTTTTTGTATATTTCTCAGTTTTAATAATGGTTTTAAAATGAAACATATTAAAGCAAACCAAATAAAAAGGTACAATAATCCAAAAAAATTTCACACACATTTTATACTTTGGGAGAGTTAAAAACACATTATTCTTTTTGCATCGCTTAAAAGTCCATAATTTACCGCATACGGACAAAAAAAGAATAAAATGCCCAGAATGTCTTTATTCGCGTAGAGACAAAAAATTGTATAATCCAACCCCTATCCCAAAACCATAATGAAATTTAGTCGTCATTCCCAATTTTGTCGTTCCATCGCACAATCTCTACCGATAATCCTCTGCAAAATACCTTTAGATGACACCAATCAGAAAAATTATGTTATTTAAATTTCTAGCAATAAACACAATATCTCTTATTGTTTTTGTGTATGATTTGTATATTTTAATATTCTTTTAGAGTATCCTCGGGCCTTTGTAAAAGCACAATTCAATATCTTAGTTCACGGCATACGCTCACGGAAACGCAAGTTTAATTGCGTGACTGAAATAATTAATATCTGGCTGATACCTTTAGGCGATGAAACAGTCGGACACGCATTCATATGGAATCCGTGTCCGCCGTTAATGGGAAATCGGAAAAAACAACAAATACAACAAAATATACATTTAAAAACCTAAATTATATTGGGAAACAAGAAGTTTGTTATTAATTTTGTAATATGTTTCTAAAACGATTGCAGTAGATTGTTTTTTGTCACCACGAGTAAGTGATTTAAAACTATTTAGCCCATTTAGATTTTTAAATTAAAAATCTTTTTTGTTTTCGTTTTTATTATTAGTTATTACTTTTTATTGATACAGGGTGTTTACGGTCTTATTATTTCTATTTTCAAGGAGTGATTAAGGAGTGATTAGGAGTAACATCTTAAAAGGTCATTAAGGTAAGGTCACAAAGGTAACTTTAAAATCCTCTAGGTAAAATACTGATGATAGTACTGATGATATAACTTTTCCCATCTGTCAAGCTGTTTCATCATTGCTTACTGCACTGGAATTTGAAATAAATTCCCATCCCTAAATTACCATCCCATGGTACCAACAGTGAATACGTTGACATGTTGTTAATTTACGGGGAAGTACTTCAGAATTCTGCTGCTCTAAGTCGATTGAGCGTTTTTGCCTAACAGACCAATACCTATTCAACAAAAAATCACCATTCTAGTTATCCGTGCACAAGACACTGGCTTACTACAAACACTTCAAGGTCGGGATGGTGGACCTGTGGACACCAACGAATTTTGGATGCCCAAGAAGGAATCTTAAATGTCGAAGTAGATCCTTGTAGTAGTACTAACAAATATCTCGCCAAGTAGATTTGTCTCAAATATAATTGTCTGACAAACACTTCGTGAGAGTCAATAGAGCTTTTTACGGTTAAATAAGCGCATGCGTATCCGCCGAGTTTGATAGGCGGGAATATGAAAGGTTCGGGCACATATTTAGTTATACGTAAAAAAGTTCGGGTACTTTTTGACGATAACATGGCGAAAATTGACAAATGCGTACAAAAAAATTTCAACTATGAAAAGGTCTATTGTATCCTTGCCATGTAGAAGAAGTACAGCATGTACTTTATTGCTACCCTACAACTTGAAGACTATCCTTTAGGTTTTTAATTTTGCCGATGGTTTCTACAAAAACATTCTGAAATTCCAACCTTTACTGCCTTGTATTGGCGACAGAAGAAGTAACGTTTACACGTAAAGGCATAAATAACAGGCATTATAGTCAAATTTCCGTTGTCGAAAATCCAGATGCTATTAGTCGATTTTTGATAAACATTTTGGGCTGTAATGGTCAACGGACAACTTATTGGCCCCTATGTATTGCTAAAACGATTAACTGGATATGATTATCTGTTATTTTAGCACAATCAGTTGATAGAACTATTGGAAGAAGTTCCTTTCAATGTACGTCAACAAATGTGGCTTCTTCAAGATAGCACACGGCCGCATTTTAACCGTTAAATTCGCAAACATTTAGATAATGTGTTTGAAAATAAGTGGATTAGTCGAGGAGGTGTTTCATGGCCTCCTGGGTCACCCAACCATAAACCCCTTGATTTCTGTTTATGGGGCATTATGAAGACCATGGTTTATTTTAATTGAAACCTGTTTCTTATTTAATTTGTTATCAATTTGATAAAGATGAATGGTTTAGGATATTGGTTCCCAACCTTTTTCAGCTGGCGACTCTTTGGAATACCACCGAGGTTCATCGCTCCACGGTGGAGTAAAAAACTTCGTTTGTATTGTATCACTACCTTATGTATATATATATATGTGCTTTTTTTAAGATCAGATTGATTATTGATAAACAATTTGTGTTCTGATTTGAAAATGGTTGACAAAATATAAGCAGTTACCAAAACAGTTATTTATTATAATAACAATAGATATGTTTGCAAGATATGCAAAGTGGTTCCATACTCACTAACATGTGTTCTTAGGTGAAGATAAAAACTACAATTATAAAAGTACACATCATATTGAGTATTAATGAGATTTTTGGGACTGTTTCGATTGAACTAACACGTCAATGTCAGGATTGAAAGAAGATGTTTTGAATCTTAAGTCACTTTCAACATTGAGTTGATTTCTGTATTTGTTTTTTAGGAAAACCAAAGTTGAAAAATTATGTTTACATGAATATGTAGTGGTGAATAAAAAAATCGTTCAGAAGTGGAAGGGCATCAAAGATATTTTTCTGAACTTTATCAGACCACCGTTGTATCTTTTTGATAGTAGCATCAACTTTGTCTTGCACAAAGAATTTGTGGACATCTTTTCCTTGTAAGGTCAAATTAAGAGTATTTAGATAACTGAAAATTTCCGCTAAGTAAGCCAAATTTATTAACCAAATCTTACCATTAAGGCAGTTGTCCGAAAAAACTTGAGCTTTCAACTTTCCTTCAGCTTGCAATTGTGATAAGAACAACCGTACCTCATCACGAAGCTCAAACAACCTGGCCAGAACTTTTCCACTGAATAGCCAACGGACATCACAATTCAGGAGTATTTGTTTATGGTCACTCCCCATTTCATCGCACAACACACCAAAGACTCTTGAGTTTTTAAGTAGGGTCTTGATTAAATTTACGATTTTAACAGAAACGTCAAGTGTGTTTTTGAGGTTTTTTTCCATTCCTTTCACCGCTAAAGCCTCTCTGTGAATACTACAGTGAAACCATTCAACTATCGGAGAAACTGTCGCTCCTGAGTAAATGCCAGACATGGCACAGGCTCCATCGGTTGTTACTCCGACACGCTTAGACTAGTCAATTTCGTTTTCTTTCATAAAACCATCCAAACAGTTGAAAATATCAGCCCTAGTCGTTCTGGTAGGTAAAGGTCTGCAAAATGACATTTCTTCTTCTAATGATTCATTGGTCTCAAATCTTACAAAAGCTAATAAATGGGCAATATCAGCTATATCAGTGCTTTCATCCAATTGTAAATAGTAAAAATCACTTCGTTTCAAATCAGAAATAAGTTTTTATATTTTCAGCTATTTCTTCAATTCTCCTTTTAACCGTGTTATTTGATAATGGTATTTCCCTTATTTTCTTGGTTGCTTTTTCGTCAAACAAAGCGGCAGAAACAAGCTTAGCAGCTGGCAAAATGATATTCTCACCTGCTGTATAAGGTGCACCTTTTTTGGCAATCAACAGTGACAGTTGGTACGAAACCATTGTAACCTTTTTATTTGCACGTCCGGTTGAGACATTTTCCATACTGGTCCTAGTCGATATCAAATCTCTTTTCTTATTTTGAAAAAAAGCTATAGGCCTTTTAACACATTCTGGGTGTTTAGTTCAAATGTGTCTTTCTAGCTTAGAAGGCTTCATGCTTTGATTTGCCAATGTTTCAAAGCAAATTACACTTTTAGGTAATGGTTCTTCCTCTGTGCCTAGAAATGTAAACCCATATTTTATATAATCGGTACTATATTTCCTGAAGAAAGTTTTTGGTTTCTTTGCATTCACCTGTACTTTACCCTTTTCAGAATTTATTAGATTAGTATTTGATGGACCAGACTCACCTTCATCGATCTAGTGGTTCTGTTGTCCTTCCCAGATGCCAAAAATCAAGAAAACAATCAAAACACAATTCGATTCGTTTCGATTTTTCTTATCTTTTCTGATGGTTTATTCGATGGTTTTTGATAGTTTTAGGATCGAGTCGCGACCCACCTGTAACCCTTCCGGGACTCACTAGTGGGTCACGACCCACCGGTTGGGAACCGCTGGTTTAGAACCTATCTAGTTTCATATCCAGAAAGCCATCTGCAGACGCGTTTCGAGATATATCCCTCATCAGTGCAGCTTTGCTTTCATTAATAACAATTTGTAAAACACTTACCTGAACCCCACATGGCGATTAAGGCTTAGATATTGTTAATTTGACATTTAGTGAGAGAGAAATGAACTTAGCAGGTTATTGATTTAAATGATAAGATAGAATTGGTAAAACCATCCTACGTTATAGATAACCATACAAACTTAAAACAATCGGAACACAGCCTGAATATGTGAGTGTATGAGAATATGTATCAGGTGAGTGTTTTACAAATTATCAATAAAAGCAAAGCTGCACTGATGAGAGATAAATTTCGAAACGCGTCTATAGATGGCTACTTACTTAAGTTATCGGAAAGACAAGGTCTTAAAAATATTGTTATTTTTATGGCTTTTGTTGAGTGACACGAAGGTGGATTGAAAGCTATTAAATAATTGACAAATTTCACATGAGATTTGTTTTGTCCCAAAAAGAGTCTTTTTGGGACTACAGCTCTATTGTTATAGAGCTCCGGAAAGGTTGAATATATTTATATATTCAGGCTGTGTTCCGATTGCTTTAAGTTTGTAAGATTATCTATAATGACTGGATGGTTTTACCAATTCCATCTTATCTATGAAATCAATAACCTGCTAAGTTCATGTCTCTCTCACTAAATGTCAAATTAGAAATATTTAACCCTTACTCACCACGTGGTTGTTTGTAATATATTACAAATTGTTATTAATAAAAAAAAAATAGAAGCAAAGCATAACTTACTTAAGTTCTCGGAAAGACATGATCTTAAAAACAATGTTATTTTTATGAATAGGATGGTAGCGACAGTTACTACGTGGTAATTCATTCTTACATTGAATTGAAAAATTCACTATGTTTTAACCACACTTATTATACGTAAAAATGTTATCTTATTATTCACAGTTAAAATAAATGTTAACTTAATATTCACAGTTATATAAATTTCTACATTTACATTTACGACTGGAGTTTCGAAGTTTGACGGTATGACGTTTGACGACTTGAAAATGACCGTCGAAACTCAAGTTGTCAATGTAAATGTAGAAATTTATATAATTGTGAATAATAAGTTATATAACATTTTGACATATTATAAGTGTGGTTAAAACATAGTGAATTTCTCAATTCAATATAATGTTATTTTTATGGTTTTTCTTGAGTGCCACGAAGGTGGACTGAAAGCTATTAAATAACTGACAAATTTCGCATGAGATTTGTTTTGGTAGTCTTAAAAAGTCTCAGTAAATGTTATAGAGCTCCGAAAAGGTTGAATATATATTCATATATTCAGGCTGTGTTCCGATGGTTTTAAGTTTTCATCTTCTCGTGCTATCATCTCACGTTTCTTCAATGGGTACGACATTACAAACTGTGGCATAATTTTTTTGTTGTGTGGCGCACAGTTCCAACTACATGCGCTTTGAATTTTAAAGAAATGAGTGCTAATTCCTAACAAGTGTAAAAGTTGTCGACAAATAGTTCGTCCTTCTTTTAGTAATTAATCTGCAAGTTCATAGCAGACGTTTTCGGCTATGTCAACTTGTCTTCTTCCGCTGGTATCTCGTCCAGAATATATACAAATTGAACTTTCGCAGGCCATGTATACTAGAGAAACCACGAATATTCGATATCCATTCTGTATTCGGCCACTATTTTAATATTCGGTATTCGGCCTAATATTGCTAACTATCGGCTGAATATCGAATACCAAATCACGAAAAAAGTCACACATATTATTCAATTTTTTTTTATATATTTTACCTACAAAACATTACAATTTATTAATACTTAAAATTTATCTTGTAAAATTTATCTGAGGTAAGTTGTGATGAATGAAAATATTTTTTTTAGCATTCGTTGATAGCGATAACCCATTGCTCTTTTCCTCATAAACAATACTCGCTTCTGAAAATAGCCCCTCACTGTACACACTGCTTCCGTGTGATTTTTGCGAATGCTGTCAGTTTTGGATACTGTTCTACGTTTGCTGATCACCACTTTGAAGGGTCTGTTGTCCTATCTAGGCGAGCCGTTTTTAGATAAAAATCAATCTCATTTGCAATTTACTTTTCGTTTCTACATCCTCATCTGTCTCCATATTTTCTGTAGCGACTTCCGCAAAACAATTCCAGAAACTGTGGTGTATTTCAATGGTTCTGTCATTTTCATTGATATGTATTTTCTTACGAAGTGGAAAAGACTCATCAGCGCTTCGGCCTAAAAACCTGGCCGGATATTAGGTATTCGGCAAAATCACTATTTGTGGCATTTCTAATGTATATCCTTCAGTGGAGCAAAGTTTGAGAAGTTCTATTCCATATTTGTGCGATTTTGTTGGTATATATTGTCTGAATATTAGTCGTCCCCTCCAAGGAACCATTGTCTCGTCGACTACAATATCTTAGTGGTAAAACTTTTCCAGTCTGTTATTCTTTTCTGTTGTTTCGTTATTTGTAAAATGTAAGTTTGATAACGGTAATTCAAAACGATTACGGGACAGCTGCGAGGAAATGGAAAATTGTACAATACAATTTAAAATACAATTTAATCGTTAATCGATTTATTTAGCGTATGATGCTGTACAACATACAAACACAAAAAGAATTATAATAATACAGTTCCATAAGTTCGGTACAATACAAATAACATTGTTCACACACAACTAAGAGCTTAAATTTAAAATTAAATTTAAACTGTCCAACCCCATTTATGGAGAACTGAGGTTATTCTTCCCACGCCACATCTGATACGATTAAGCCGACTCTAAGCACGCCTAGGTAGATTGAAGCCAGGGAGTTTTAATGTGGGATTCTCAACTGTCAGAATCCCTTGCGTTATAAATAATTTTCACTCATTCTGCCATTTGTCCTTGAAATTGAAGTTATCATTTATCAATTTCCAGGCTGGTTTGCTAGACTTCTATCTAGATTACCTAGTTGCCTGACGTCCTCGTTTATTGGTAGTGCCATGTTCTTGATGATTCTTGACCAAAAATGTACAAGATTTCTTTCGCTTCTGATCTGAGGAGGTGGAATGTTACTCAACACCGCAAGCCACTGGATTGGAGTAGGGAGCAATGTTCCTGTCATGATACGCATGCTGTGATTATGCTGAACATCCACAAGCTGAGTGTGGCAGCTATTAAGCCACACCCGATAGCAGTAATCAGCCGAAGAATAGATAAATGCTAGTTTTTTTAACCACATCAGCACCCCATGATGTACCGGCTAGACGCGGTAGGAGGTTGTTATGGCTCTTCAGTATATCTCTATATGTTAGAGATCTATCTAAACTCATTCTTAGGTATTTAGGGGTGGTATTGTACTGTAAAACCCTATCACCAAAAGTGACTTTTGGTCTATAGTTTGCATCCATGTCTATAGTTTCCTATTATCTTATAGTCCAGGTGAAAGGCAGTTACTTCAGTTTTCTGGGGGTTGGGTTGCAATCGCCATTTTCTGAAGTAATCATCTAAAGCTGCAAAGTATAAGGTGAGCACAACCTCTGATTCTTCAAAGATATTTCGCTGGACAGTGAGGTTTATATTATCTGCGTATATGAATTTACGTGCCACTGTTAGAGGCAAGTCTTGGGTGTACAAATTAAAAAGAACAGGCGAGAGAAGGGAACCTTGAGGTAATACATGAGTCAGTTTTCGGAATCGGCTTCTATTGTTATCGGAATGCACTTTATCAGACGGATAAATCTTGTCATTTCTTCAGAAGTGGAGGGTTTCCATCTATTCTGTCGAACATGATCAGTTCTTTCATAGATATGCAATTTTTGCTCTACATATCTAGTAGTCTCTGTGTAAGAATAGCAAAAGCACTTCACTTGTACTAATATCAGACGGCAAATCCATCAGAAGCCCACCTCTTCCGGTAAACGGAAATGACAAATACCGGCTCGCAAAGAAACTCTAAAAAAATTATTTTTCGAAAATGTAAAATATATCTAAATAAAATTAAATCGACATTATTGAATAAATTAATTGTGTGCAAAAATACATAATACTTTTATACTTTCTGGGAATATATCAAGCTAATCTTGGAAGAAACTATTTAAAACAAATATGTCGCACAATACCGCAACTGTGAGAGAACACAAAATTAAATTATTTTGATTTTAATTGTAAAAACTAGTACTTATTCATTATTCTTTTTAAGTTTTCGGCTACCAATTAGCTATCGTTTACGAGTTGCTTATTTCTTGCAAGTTAAAAGATTCTTCTCTCTTCTGATCTCAAGATTCTGATCTCATTTTCGCATTGCGAATGCGCAAATAAACTACTGCGCACTATATATTTGCCGTTTCTGACTATCTCTCTCATTTGATGAACAATATCTACGAGTCACGAAGGAAAAATATTAAAATAACCGGGTCACGATGAAAATGTTTGGGAAACGCTAATGATTCATCATCAGAGTTCCGTTCCTCTTATTCGTTTATGGCAAGTTTATCCAACATGTGGCCAAGGTCCTCACTAGCATATGATTCCTCAGAATCGGAATTTGAACTCGATGAAATTATATTTACACCTTTCATCTGAAACTAATTTTAATTTTTTTTATCAGTTGAAACTAATTACTTCGTCATCACTTCTCTCCTTACTTTCAATTACACTTTTACGGCGTCTAATGAACATTTTTAGAATAAAAAAGTAACTGGTCTATCTCAAAAAAATATGCTTCTCGACTAAATAAAAACTTATCACATTCTCCATTTCCAAACAAAATTCGTTGCGATAATTCGAAGATAATTTTTCTTTATTCTTAGCGATAAATCTAAGAAAATTTTACACTTTATTCTTTGCTATAAATCCAAGATGATTTTATACTTTATTGTTTGGGACAAATCCAATATAATAATATCATAATATAATCATAATACTCAATTAACATCTTATATTCCTGCGCGCCAAGTTGGATTTGGGCCCCGTGAGAAAGAGAAGCGAATCGCGCTGCGCGATGAACGTCTTAAAGAGAAATTATCTATCGCGATGGCGATGATTCCTTATTTTAAATTACCTCAGATGTGATTTTAAAGTTTATTTACCATTCATAAGTTGCGTAAGTGCAATATTGCAAAAAATAAATGTTTGTATTTTTTAACTTTCCTCTAATATAAATATGTTTTAAGTTTATTTACCCATTGATTATTTGACTTAAAAATTATTATAATGATAATTATTTGAAAATAAATTTCCTTATTAACACTGCATAATAATTGATACATCTATATTATGTCAGAAATGACATAAAGACTTAAAACCGGTCTGTTTACTTACCACTTATTATTACCGCATATTATTTTACAAAATTAACATAATATTGAATCATACATATTGTACATCATACATATAATAAATTCTTATTTTTATTTACTTTCATTTTAATAACTATATTTTGATATAATATTTTTAAAGATTAATTAAAGTGAAAACGAATCTATAAAAATTCAGAAAAATGGAATTTTAGAGAATTTTATACCAAAAGACAAAGTAAATGAAAGTTTGTCAAAACGGTTGGTATTGATTCTTAGGGATCGATATGAATCAAAGTATCATTAAGGGAGAAACAAATTGAACTTTAGAATTGTCGCGGTGGTAATTTGTTTATGAACAAATGTTCGCGTGATCCAGACTTTTTGTAGTCGACTAATATATGGGTGCCATTAAATTAGATCGATACTAAATATATTAATTTTATTAATAACAAATGCTTATTTTATATTATAAATCTTACTCTGATATCGAATGCACTGCCGGAGCAAGAATTTTCTTTCGAATTATCTGGCTAAGGTTTCTGAACTGTTTTGGATTTGCACGAGAAAAAGTGTTCAAAGACTGCAAATAAATTTGTTTATTTAAAACAGCTAAAATCAACCTCCGCCCACAATTGCTTGACCATATTTATAATATACTTGACCATATTAACGCCTTTCCAAGGTTCCAACTATTAAGTGGTAATTAGGAGCGAGAATATATTGTAAAATTTATTTACTCGACTGGAAATTTTAGCTCTAGTACGCGTAGCAGATATTATAGAAAACTTTTTATTTGAGAATTATATTTGAGAACAAAAAATTTCTTTGAAATTCATTATCCAGTATCAAAATTAAGCAAACTCTAAAATGTTTAAAATAATTAAAAAACAATTTTTTTTGGTTTTGCTTTAACGTATTATATTTGTAATTCTTAATTATGCTTTGAACACATAAAATATCTCTGATATTTGTTTTCATTTTCAGATACATTGCTACACCATTTGTGGTAAAACTCAGCCCTAATTTAGTAAAACTGGTAGTGATATTGAACGATCAAACGAGCCCGACGTGTTTATATCAAACGTCTCGTTCGAAGATGATAATTTGTAGTAATGTTCGTCATTGCTAACATTTCACACTTTTTAGAGTTTGAAATTTGTCGCCTCGGATAGTTTGGCCGGCCGTGTGCCGTCCACAGTCATATTTTTAGCGATTTTTGTAGTTGAGTTTTCTCTGCAAGATGATCTTGAGTATGTTTATTAACGGGTACATGTAAGGAGGGAGATTGGTCATCTTCGAACGAGACGTTTCGTATAATCACGATCGAACGTCGCCTGCCTTCGGCGGGCTCGTTTGTTCATTCCATTATGCTACACGTCTCGTTCTCGATGATAATTTGTAGGCTTTAAGCGTATAAGAAAACTCATTCATTTATCATGTTACATGACTGGAAATCATAAAGAAAGAGTTACCGTGCGTTAGATAATACAGATTTTGCGAACGTATCGTTACTATCTTGGATCGGGCAATTGTAAAATTTTGCAAAAGTCTGTGACCGTCGAGGCCAAACAGCAGTACGTCTGGTTGTGTCTATATCGACACCATTTCTAATACCAGCCACTGATACTGCAGCATATTTTGTACTGTGCTGTGAACTGATTTGTATCAATGCCTGCTTTAGACAGCAAGGATTTTTGCAAGTGACCAATTAATTGAGAAGTTACGTTTTTGTATGGGTTGATGTTTGATATGAGTATTTTGTTGTTTTGCTCATTTTTTAGGTCTTTTGTCTTATTCTAGTAGTGAATTACAGCGGTAGCGACACAGAGCCCAGGTTTTTCTTTATAAATAGGTAGTATAAGCTCTGGCTGATTTCTTCCTGGCTTGGACGTTATTATCAGGTCTGGAATTTTTAATTGTTATTTTATATTTGTCCATGGATATGTTTTTTATATTAATTAGTGCGATAGTTTGATGTGCTGTAGATAAAATAAACATCGTTGATACTTTTTCTTCTGCACCCAATAGCTACTTTTCAGTTTTAGCTGGTTTTAGCTACTTTTCGCTGATTCGATGGGGCCAAGTCCTTCTATGTATTGTAATATTGGTGTTGTGTCCCCTGTACTTGTATATTTAAACCTGGTAGGTCGTTCCTTAAACATTCCACTGAAGAATCGGGACAGCAGTTTATTCTTACCGAGATCTTGAGTAGAGAAGAGTGATATAGCTGATCTGATGCAGTGCAAAGTCCCATAGCTTGTCCGGTTTCGAACCTTTCCGTTAGAAAACGTAGAATATCTACTGTGCTTGCAATAAATATTGAAATATTGTTTGATGTAGAAAATTTCCACCATAGCTTTAAGACACCTTGTTTTTGACACCCTTAAGACACCCACACATTGTTTGAGTGTTGATGATGTTATGACTTGATCATGATTTATGTTTATGTTTCATTTATTCCTTTACATAGGAACGCTTTCCGGACAAGTTCCCTGCCACCAATGAAAGTTTGTGTGCAAGTGGATGTATTTCTTGCTTGGAAGAAGACAATAATAAATTTTTGTGGGGTTTAAAAACTAAAGGCGGTTCGGTAAGTAGTGGTTCGAAGAGCGGGTACCACGGCTGGGTGGACCACAATGGTACCACGACTGTTCCCTCACTTTTATCGGTTATTATGTTTCGCAGATTTCTAAGGATAAATGCGAAAGGAGGAAAAAACATATATTTTTCATTCGTCCACCTAATAGTAAATGTCATCGCGTTTGGATCTGGGAAGCGAGAACAAAATCTAGGACATTTTCGATTCAACCTTGATGCAAAAAATGTCAATTGAGAAAATTCCAAAATTTCTATTGATTTTTTCAAATGACTCTTTACATAGTTCCCATTCGGTATCTATATTAGTGATTCTCGATGCTAAATCAGCCGCTTTATTCATAACTGTAAATCCAGATTTTTCTCCTTTCGCACTTTTAAGTGGGGATATTGAATGCCGCCTGTCCTAGTGATATAGGAAATTGCAGACGATTATCAATTCTTAAGAGAATTTTGCAGTCTGATACTTTGTTCGCGAAACATCTTACATCTTAGACCAAAGAACGCTGCCAACAGTTGTAGATAGTTTATGCTAAACTTTCTTTCCTCTTTCATCTAGAATCCATGACCGTTTACATCATTACAGTGTGCACCCCACCCGGTCGGAGATGCATCTGATGATATCTCAAGTTTAAACTGAAATGTTCAAATTAGGTTAGAACCTGTTGGTGTATTTATTTTCCACCAATACAGTTCTTCTATTATTAGTTTATTAACATAATTTCTAACGACGTAGTCGTTATCACTTAAAATTAAGGCAAGATACTTTTGTCTTTCAAGTCTTTTACAGTAGATGGATTCATATGCCATGGATCCATATGCCAGCTGGGCAAGCTGCCCTGTCTGTCAATTAGGGTCTAAAATCTACTGAATTTATAATAAGGCGAAAGTATTTGCATTTCTGACTAGGTGTTTGTGAACTTTTTTGGTGGTTTATGACAAAGCCCAATAGTTCCAACATATTTTTCATCAAATTTGTTTAATTTTTACAGGATTCTTACCAATTTCCCACTATTATATGGGATTAAGTGAGATCATCAATGTAAATAATTGATAAAGTACCTAGTTGTCTAATTTTTTTCATAACTGGTTTCATAATTTTTGAATAAACCAAAGGACTTGTGCATAAACCAAAGGGAAGGCATGAAAACTAGAAGAGCTGCCTCTTGAATAAAAATTTAAAAAAATGGGAATAAAGTAGCATATATCTTTTATATCTATTGAAAACATATATGATACAAGAAATATTAAGTGTTTGGTGGACTTAATATCTTCCATTTTAAAATGGATAGTATCGATAAATGTGATTTTTTAAATTATTAATAAATCTACTTTAGACACCTGGTTTGTCAACTAAGAAGAAAGAGGAAAAGAATTCATTATCTTCAATTTGACAAGGCTCTATTACATTTTCAGCTAAGAGCTTATTTATTTCATACCTAATTTTTATAATAGCATTTTTAGCCCAATTTTAGTCTCTTAGTGGTTTTGTTTATTATGGATTTCTTTGAAAGGTATTTTATAACCAATCAGACAATCTAGGACAAATTCGTACTAGGTAATTTATTCAAAGATTTGCGTAAAGTATTTTAGACAGCCTGCTGGCTCCTTTACCTCATCTACTTACTTAGGGGCTGCTGGTGATTTGATGACCGACTCGATGCTTCTGTCGTATTGTACCTCTTTCATTGAGGTCTGGGCTTGATTTGGCCATCTAATTTGTGTAATCTGACTGTGTCTGTATCCAGTTGTCTTTCTTGCTTTTGATGATTGTTGGATGAGATTAGCTGAATCAACATTTTATCCAGATTTTCTTCTAAAAAAAAAAATATATATTTTAAAATATTGAGCTTTATTGTAAGTATTTTTGTAACTTCGTCTAGACAGTTTGTCGTAAGGACTGTTAGTCGTAAGTAAAGAATTTTGAATGGACAGTTTGTCGTACAGATAGTTTATCATTTGGACAGTTTGTCGTATTGACAGTTTGTCATATGGACAATTTTTCGTATAGCCAGTTTGTCCTATGGACAGTTTGTCGGAACAGCTCTTTGTACATGTTATTTCTGTAAAAAAAAACATACATAACTGTCAATGAATTCACCACACTAGAGCATTTTTTAAGTAAGTGTCTCATATGGAGGCTAAATACGTTTTATGTGATAATGGTTTCGTATGGAAACTCATATATCTTTTTTGTTATACAGACACTTTGTCGTATGGACAGTTTGTCGTATAAATAGTTTGTCATATAGACAGTTTGTCGTATGGACAGTTTGTCATATATACAGTTTTTGTACATGTTGTTTCTGTACAAAAACATACTTAAGTGTGAATGAATTACCACACTTAAGGGACCCTCACAGTGTAACACCTCGGAAAATAGCAGATTTTTTTTACAAATTAAAGTACTAATCGAGAATACAAAATAATTTTTTTTAATTGATTTATTAATTGTTTAACATTTTTTTATTAAATTTAATCTGACGTTGACAAAAAGCTCCTGCATCGTCTCCGTGATAGCGGACGCAATTTTGATCTGATATAAAAATATCAAGAAGATTATTAATCTGTAATAAATCCTCTATGTTCCTATGGAAGCTTTTTCTTTTTTATGAAATTAAAAAAAAAATGGCGGCGGTTTGACAAAAAGGTATGGAATTCAGGCTATTTTTTCGACAATTATTCGTAATAAAAGGAAGATTAAAAAAAAAGCTTCCATAGGAACATAAAGAATGACGTGAAGAATGTTCAGTCCAAATGTCAAAGGGATAGCATGAAAACAGTTCCTTTGAGAGTGGAGACTGTTTTGAAAAACACCATTTCAAGAAAAACGGGTTTAAAGTTTAGAGTGAGCGCTAGATACTCCAATCCCTTTTTCTAAGAAAGGCTGTAGCGACCGAAATAATTCGAAATTTGATTTAAAAATTAGGGAGACTGTTTATAACAGTGTAAACTATCGGGATAATGAAAAAAAACATCAATTTTTGAAAATTTCACACTGTGAGGGTCCCTTAAGCATTTTTGAATAAGTGTCTCGTATGGAGAATAAATACTTTTTATATGATTCTCGTTTCGCATGGAAACTCATATATCTTTTTTGTTATACAGTTTGTCGTATGGACAGTTTGTCGTATAAGCAGTTTGTCATATAGACAGTTCGTTATATGGTCAGTTTGTCATATAGATAGTTTTTGTACATGTTGTTTTTGTACAAAAACATACTTAAGTGTGAATGAATCAACAGACTTAAGTATTTTGTAAGTAAGTGTCTAGTATGGAGGCTAAATAATAAATGGAAACATATATATTTTTTGTTATAGATACAGTTTGTCATGTAATCAGTTTGTCATATAGACAGTTTGTCATATTGACAGGTTTTGTAATTGTTTTTTTTGTACAAAAGACATACTTAAGTGTGAATAAAACACCACACTTAAGCATTTTTTAAGTAGGTGTCTCGAATGGATGCTAAATACTTTGTATGTGTTACCTGCATTTTCATTCTGATTTTGATCAGTGGTTATTTAATTCTGCCAGTTTACAAACGACGTTTTTGAGGTTATCGATCTTTTTTTCAATTTTTTCCAGGCTTTCATCCGTTTTTTGTTTCTTTCTATATTTTTTCGTGTTTGCAAACATTATTTTCTCTTCTTATCTCCCGACATTATAAATCTTTTATTTTTATTTAGATTTGGTAATTTTTTGCACTTAGAGTACTCAGGACGTTTGAAAAGTGAAACACAACGAACAAATATGACTGGGGACGGCGCACGGCCGGCCACACCAGCCGAGACGCCAAATTTCAAACGCTAAAAGTGTGAAATGTTAGCAATGACGAGCATTTTTACAAATTATCATCGAGAATAAGACGTGTAGCATAATTACATAAATACAGATTTAAAAACCCTTCTAAAATATTATTGTGCATAGTCAGTATGCCTTAAAAAACTTTGTTGCTCTTCACCGTAAAATAAATACTTACTTCGTAAAATGAATAGCGATGTGAAATTACCAGCAAAGAATACTAAGTCTATATTTTGTAAAAGTCACCAAAGTAAAACCACTACGTCCAGAATTAAAATTGTCTTGTCTAGAAAAATCCGTTATGTCCATATCAGCTATTGATTGGTTACTAAGATAGTGTTCATTTCGAGTCAGTCCATTCGATTACATACAGTGACTGTGAAAACCAACTAAGTGCATTTAATGGGTTTTGCTTCTACAAAAAGTCAGAAATACACATTCAGGTGCAAGGAAAATCCTTTGTCCAGAGATAGTGAGGTTATGTCAGTGATGTACTTAACCTGTCAATTGCAAGCGTTTAACATACATTCCAGAGTGTTGTAACCTTGAACGCAACCAATTTTCTCCTGAAACACGTTTGAATATCGAGTGAATATTTCATCAAACTGAACTGAGTGTATTTGACAAATCGGGTTTGTGTTTTCTTTGTCAATGGTGTCCAGGTCGATTTTTAGGTTTCGGATTCCGGTTCTGTCCAGAATAGGCGAGAAACCCTCGGGTACAATGAATATTTGTTCCTCACATGTTATTCCATTGAATTCCACTTTGACTTTGATTTTTCCATCTGGAACGAACGAGTCTTTGGTGTAGGACTGAAATTCGACGGTCACCGGTAACAAGGGAATGCTGAGTTTTATTCGAGAAAAAATATCCCTTGGTAAGAAGGTGAAGCCCGAGCCTGTGTCAACTTCAAATGTTACTGGGTGTCACTCGATCTTCACGGTGGCTTCGAAACGCTCGTTGCTCCTTTTCTTGCTGTTTCCATCGTCGATTTGATTAACGCCATATTCTCGCACGTGCGTGATTTGATATGTGGATGTGTTATCATGTTTCTTCTGCTCGAGTAGCGATTTTATACACACTTTTGCTACGTGACTTTGTTTTTGACACGAAGTGCATTTTAAACGATCACGATTTGTGCGACAGTCTTTGGTGAGATGATTGCCACGTCCACATCGAAGACAGACGCCATCTAGGCCCAGTTGGACATAGTCGAGTTTTGGTGCATTATTAGATTGGTGCATAAGATTCGTGATCTTCAATTAATTCGATGTTGATTGTAGCGTAGGTTGAGTTTTCTTTCGTTGCTCCTTCTTCTTGTTGGATCAGTATATTTTGTTGATCTCTGTTGTTGTAGCTGATACCAGTGTCTTCTGAGCCAGTTCATTTGAATCAGTTTTTGCTGCTTCCAGAGTAATGGACATTTCCACAATAGTTTGAAAAGTTGTCGTCTCGGACTGTAACAGTTGTTCTCTTATATAATTGTCTCAAAGGCCTCTGATGAATTGGGCACATAGAAAAAAATCTGCGATATAATTTTTGCAGGTGCACTTGAATTTGCAGTCTCCGATGTCCGCTCTTAAATCTGCCACGTATTCTGCGATTGATTGTTGACTCGTCTGGTATTTCAGAAGGAATTGATGCTGTGCGACAAGGATATTCTTTTTGGGGCCAGATGATTTTCTAGAAGTTTTAACTCTTCGTATTCTAGTTCCCCGGGTAACGTTGGAGCCGCTAGAGCCGTTATCATGTAGAAGTTTCCGATACCAATCGAGTTGAGAAGTAATTTTGCGCAGTATTCCTCGTTCTCAGTAATCCCTTTTAAGGAAGTGTAATCTTTGAATCTTTGTTTATAGATTCGGAAAGATTCTTTTTTTAAATCAAAATTATCGAAATTTGGTAACAAAAGCTCTGACCTTACTGCTGGGGTTTTTCTGAAAATTTCGTGTGTGCTACGATGACTGATTGTTGTTGTTGAAGTATCGCCTGTATTCCCTCTGTATGCATCTTTATAAATTGAGCGAATTGTGTCGCGTTCAAGGCTGTTTTTTCGCCGTTGAAATTTATTTTCTTTTTAGGTTAGGAAACGATCGATATCTCTCGTAACTGTTTAAATTGTTATTTTCGAAACTGTTGAAATTTTTCACACTCGTCGCCAATTTGTTGTAACCTTGAAGTTTGATTGGGAGTGGTTTTAGCTTATTGAAGGATTGATTATAATAAACTTTGTCTTTTAATGCTTTTATTTCCTAACTCTGTCACATACACATGTCTATACTATACTATAAATGTGACCCACATCGCATATTCTATATCCATAAATAATATTCGTAAAGGTACGTTTACACTATAACACAGAGACAAACGTCTTGTTTCTTTAGCCTGCCCAACTTAAGTGAACATGATGAGTGTGAGCCTATAGAACGTCCTAACCCAACGTCAGGTAAATTATTTCACTTTAAAACAAAGTAACTTCAAAAATATTAGTCATTATAATATTAACAATGTTTTATTTTCGTTTACATTAGACAATGTAGATAAACCTTCGAAGTCGGGATACCAATTATGTAAGAAACAATTTGACTCTGACGACTCCGTTACCGATTCTAATTCCCTCGTAGCAGAATCATCAGATTCCTCATCATCAGAAGGTCAGTAATAATAATACAGTAGGTTTACATTGATAGAATATCATTTCTGTATAACTTGTTTAGATGATTATAATAATGAAGTGAATCGCAAGCAAACCATAAGAGAAGTATTGGAAAAAAACGGCAAAAAACCAACAAGATGGAAAAAAGACCCAAGTACATGGAAATACAATGTCACAAAGCGAAGGAGAAGCGTAGGTCTACCCTATATAATAAAAAACAAAATACATCAATCCAAAACACCGAAAGGCAACGTTTGCAGCAGATGTCGCTGTAAATGTAATGAAACATTTTGTAATAAAGAAAGGCATTTGCGGGCACTTGCCGATTTTAAAAGACAAAAGGATTTTCTTTTAAAAAATATTACTTGTAGCAATTCAGAAAAAAAAAGGCAACGAAATGGTAATAAACACCCACGCCAAAAAAATATTATTTTGAGAAAAAAGAAGATGAAACAAATTGAGGGTGTGTTAAGCTTTTTTTTCTTACAACACTGAATATCAGCAACGACGTAGTTATAAATGCGTTTAAGTACAAAGGGGACACAGGTATGTTTTCTTCGCATTGGTGCAGATAAGAGAGGAAAATCGGCACCAGGAAACAAAACACCTCTGGAAATACCTCCGGACGTAAAAAGGCACATCGAAAGTTTTCCTACTGTAGAGTCACACTACTCGCGAGCAATTTCTGAAAGGCAGTACCTGGTTTGCAAACTTTCTATATCGAAAATGTATGCGTTATATAAAAAAAATGTGAGGATGAAAATAAGCAAAACGTATCATTTATAACTTATAAAAGAACTTCTGGAACGGAGTAGAACTTTTTTAAGCACAAAAAAGATCTATGCTAGATATGTGAGAACTATAATAGAGCCGAAACCGGAGAAAAATGTAAGTTTGAGGAACCTTATCAAAATCATCAGATGAGGAAAGCTGAGTGTTATGCGGAGAAGAAAGTTGATAAGGAAAGAGTAATCAAAGAGCCGAATTTTGTAGCTGTAACGTTTGATTTGTAACCTTTTTTTTTATATGTGGTTTTCGGGAAGCTCTACCAGCCTGTGTGTGAGGCTCTCACTCACTAAACCCCTACTTCCACTTGGCTTAAAAAAGTACGCCACCCCGGTATCTCTTGCGCATTCTTTCAGGGTGAGCAGCCCGGACGGTTTTTTGCCGCCCTAGTTGTTCGAGAATCTGGCTATGTAGTATTGGCTCTATAGTTTTGGTATTCCTTTTTATAGTTGATTTTTGTCCGTTCGTCTTGTTCTTTTTGTGTCAGGATGTCACGTATCATTGTCTCCGTGTATGTCCAGTCCTCTGGTGATCTCAGCATCGCGTCTACCAGTGTTTGCACCTCTAAGATGAGGCCGGTCTGCTCATTCCATCTGTCCCTCTCGGATATCCACCTACTGCATTCAAACACAGTATGAAGTGCACTGTCCACGTCGCCGCAGTATACACGCATTGCGTCACTTGCCCTGCCAAAACTATGTAGATACTCCCTGAAGCATCCGTGGCCGCTGAGGGCCTGTGTTAGATGGTAAGTTATCTCACCATGGTTCCGTGTTAGCCAAGGTTTAAGTTTTGGGATCAATAGTTTGGTCCAATGTCCTGTTTTGGACATACTCCATGACTTTTGCCAGTCTTCATGTATTTGGTTCTTTGCATTTTTTTGTCTTTCTGTCCTATTTGCCCAGATCCTTGTCTGATATAATTGGACTATCTCGTGGATTTTGCACTCTATCGGGACGATGCCGGCAATCACCAACACAACTTCCCTGGAGATAGTCCTGTATGCACTGCATACTCTGATAGCCATTTTTCTCTGTACAGAGGTGAGCATCTGTTTCATGTACCCCTTTTCAATTGCTCTAGCCCAGACCGGGGCTCCATAGAGAATGGTCGAGTGAACCACAGAGCACAGTAGTCTTCTTTTACTGCTTTTCGGACCGCCGGTGTTTGGCAATAATTTTCCTAGGGCCGATGTAATTTTTAAGGATTTTTCTGTAGCTTTCCTAAGGTGTGCTTTGAAAGACAGTTTCCGGTCAATAGTGATGCCTAGGTACTTGACTTCTTGTTTCGGTGTGATGTCCACTTTTTTAATTTTGAATTTTATAGGTCTTCTTTTCCTATTGCCAGTGAGAAGTACAGCTTCTGTTTTTTCAGGGGCTAGCTTAAGGTTTTTTCGCTCTAGCCATTCATCGACCTGCTTTATGGCGATGTTTGCCTTTCTCATTAGTTCTTCTTCAGTTTTATCTGTTGCAACTAAAGCTAGGTCATCGGCAAATCCTACTATTTCCACCCCCGCGGGGAAAACGAGCCTTAGCACGCCATCGTATAGAATGTTCCATAGGGTAGGGCCCAACACTGAGCCCTGAGGAACATAACTAGTTACTTCGCATTCGACGACCTCATCGCCGGATTCCATCTGTATTCTTCTATTTGAGATGTAGCTGCGCACCAGCCGCAACAGGTATGGGGTAAACTTTCTGTTAGTTAGCTCTTCCATAATCATTTCCCAGGCAGCAGGGTTAAAAGCATTTTTTATGTCTAGGGTTATCAGAGCCGTCATCTTACGTGTTCTTCGTGTGCCGCTTGTGGCTTTCTCTGCCACTTTGATCCCCCTCAGAACGGCATCGACCGTGGACCTTCCCTATCTGAACCCATATTGTCTATCGGAAAGACCTCCACCCTTGCACAATTCCGCTTTAATTCTGGCTAGAAGCAGTTGTTCAAGTAGTTTCCCGAGGACATCCAGCAAGCATATTGGTCTGTAAGAGGATGGTTCGTGTATGGGCTATACACCTTTCCGGAGGAGTACCAACCTTGCTATCTTCCACCTATCTGGGAATCTGCCATCTGGTATTATATTGTTCATGACTTCTAGAACAAATTTTGGTTGTCTGTTTACGGAAATCTTTATAGCTTCTGGTGGGAGATTGTCGGGTCCTGGTGCTCTGCCATTTCGAAGACGTTGGCTGGCCCTGTTCAGCTCCTCAATAGAAAATTCAGGAGTGTCTTTAACTTCCGGTAAAACCCACTGTAGTTTCTGGTGCTTGGGGAAGAGAACCTCCACCACTTCTAGCAACTTTTCCATGGTCATTTTCAGATTTGGAGATCTTACTTTGAGTTCTCGGGTAGCAATGGAATATGCGTCACCCCACACGTTTTCATCTATTTTATCGCAGAGTTGACGCCAGTGGTCCCTTTTAGATCTGTTGATTTCTGTGCGTAAGTTCATTTTTGCTGTGGCGTAAGAATTTCTGTACGTAGCTTCTATATCTGGGTTTGGGTTTCTCTTCCCTTTCCGTTGGTAGGCACGTCTTTTAGCAAAACAGATCTTTCTCATCTCAGCAATTTTTGCGCTCCACCAGTATACCTGTATTCTTTTCGAAGGCGTTTTTGGCATTAGGATATCATTGCAAGTTTTCCGTAGTACACAGTAAAGAGCATCAGGTGAGCGGTCGTTTGTGTTGTGAATTTCCTTGTTCAGCTTATTTGCGAATTTGTCCTCGTTTATATTTTTTGCGTGCCACCCCCTGCATTTTTTTGCAGACTTTATTGTACCTACGTCTATACGGTATGACAAATACCTGTGGTCACTTAGTGTCTCTCTCGTTAGCACCTGCCAGTTTGGAATTTTATGCACGAGGTCGGCCGTAGCAAGAGTAAGGTCTAGTATGGAGGAGCTGCTCCTGCGTTTAAAAGTTGGTGAGTTTCCTACGTTACTCACATATAGATCGAGTTCTGAGATCCAGTCCAACATAATTTCTCCGCGTTTATCTGCACCTGAGCAGCCCCAATAGGGGGATTTTGCATTGAAGTCTCCTCCGACTAGTTTGCGCTTGGTTTGGCACCGAATGTCCTGGCCGAGGGTGGATAGGGATAGCTCTAATTCCTGGGGGCTACTGTTTGATGATAGATAGCAGCTATATATCACAAGTTCTTCTAGCTCGACCCATGCGAAACCGGGTCCACCTCCCTGTTTTAAGACCGCTAGGTCCTTGTTGCATATAAAGATTGCCGCATCATTTTTATCATCCGTGATCCAGCCGTTCTTCATGGTTTTTTTGTTTGGTTCACTGACTATGACAATGTCTATTGTTAGTTCGTGGACGGTAGCCCTTAATAGGTCATGGGCAGCCAGGCTGCGCATGGAATTTATTTGGATTATATTAATCATTGCTCCGATTTGTCTCGTCCTGCTTCCGGTAACGCTTTGTTTAGTATTGGGCATGCTCCATTGTCTTCTCGGCGCACAACCTGGCCACAGATGGGGCTGTGTGATTGTTTCTCACAATCCTTGGCAATAACTTGTACAGTTTTAGACGATCTTAGTCATAGTTTCTTTTGCCATTCCGCTCGTTTCGCCTGCGCTAGAGCTTTTTTAAATTCCTGGCATGTTCCTGAACCTGCCCGGTGTCCCTTCATATTACAGACTGGACAAAATATTTAATTTTTGCACTCAGTTGATTTGTGACTTTCTTGACCACAGTTATAGCACATTTTCTGCCTGGTTGGGCCGTTGCACGTACTACCATGGTGCCCATGGTGCCAAAATCTATAGCATCTCACCAGTTAGATTCTCTCCCTCACCCTGCATTGAACCCATCCAACTTTTAAAGTGCCTTTCTCTAGAAGTTCCTTAACCTGTTTCTGTGGGAGCGATACAGTCGCCACCTGGGTCTCTCCATACGCTGGTCTTATGTTTTTAATGTTTATTTGTTCTTTCCTAACCTCAATTGTGTTTAGGACAGCAACAATTATTTCTTCGCTCGTGGTAACTGTGTCTAGGTCTCTGATGTTAATGATGGTATTTTGGGTTTTAGCTCGGATTTCGACGTCCGGCAGTTTTTGTTCAATAGTCAGTTTGAGACCTTCAGCCTTACCTTCTTCTACTTTCAGAAGTAGTTCTCCGTTATTAGTTTTCCGGACTCCTGTAATACTAGCTCCTAACGATTCTATATCGACTTCGTTCTTAACCATCCCTAACAGGTCAGCATATGATTTTCCATTTTCTGTTATGAGGACTGCATCCGTGTGCCTTTTTTTCCGCTTTTCCTCCTTTTCTTTCTTGTTTTTCCGTCTTGTGGTTTCTATCCATTCCTCAGTATTTTCATTTGGCGACTCTCTCTTCTGTGCTGGTGGTGAGTAGATTCGTATTTCTACCTCTGTCTTGGCGAATGTAAATTCAATTTGTTTTTTTATTGTTGGCCATTCTGGGACCATGGACTTTGCAAAAGCGAGTCGAGTCCTGCCTTGTTGCGTCATAAGGTTTTTGAGTTTATGAAGGCTGCCGTACATTTTTTCTGAGTTAAGTTCGCCATCCGACTTTTCTCGTGTTACCAGGTTGTATGTATCGTACCGTACTGTTGATTTCTCCTGACTCTGTTGGTTCGTCGATAGAGTGCTTGAGGTATAAGACATTGCCGGGTTTTTTTTCTTGAGCTCCGAACAGCAGTGATCTCGAGTATGCCTGGCATAGCATAGTGGGCACTCCTGAGTCAGGGTGGGTGTCGTCTGACATGAACCATGCTAGATCCCAGTCATGGGGCGCCAGTAGCATGTTTCCTAATCCTTCCTTTACCTTTCTAAAGGCTGCTGAGGGCCAGTCTTTTGAGGCTACTTGTTTGAACTACTTCATACTGCTTCATATGAATTTCTACTATCTCGTTCCATAATTTCCTCAGGTCTCTTTCTTCGGTCGTTTCTAGGCTGCTTTCATCAGTTTGCGTACTTGCGTTGCAGGTCTGCGTCTCAACGTTCTTTTTTCGCGGGTCGTATGGGATTTTGTCCATATCCGTTTGTACGTCCTGGTCGTACGTTGGTATTTCTACCTGTTCCCACTTATGTGTCTGTAGCCATTCTTGGACGGAACTTCTATTCATTGTGTCGATGTTCTTTTTCATTTTAACTACAAAGTCCCTGATTTCTCTTTTGGTAGCCTGGTTATCAACGGTGAGTTTATCGAAGGTACTCATTTGCTTCGTGAGTGTTTCCATTGCTTCTATGAGAGTATATGCTATGGGGCTCTCGGTTTTTCGTATCGGGTCGGGTTCCATGCCCTTGAACGAAGTATTGAGCAGTTTTCTTTTCTTTGTGGACTCACCACCAAGGGAATTGCACCTCTGATGGCAGCTTTTCATATTTAGTCTGCTATGTGCATGTAGTTTGCTGTCTTCATCCTCGTAAAAGATAGTTTCGGAGCTTATGTTGCTCCCTGCTCGGTCACAGGCGCGCCCCCCGCCTGTGTTTGCTGTCTCACCCTTGAAGGACCGTGTCACATGTTTGGACATGTCGCCCGGACCAGAAGGTGTGAGTGTTTGAGGAAAATTAAAAAAAAAGTTTTCACTCCACTGGGAGTCGAACCGCGGAAGTTCTTAGCGAGATTCACGCACCATTCACACACACTGCGCCACTAAAGCACTGACAGTGTTTGTGTTCGTAGTGTGTGAGTTTGCAGATAATTTGTCGTAAAAATTGATTAGGAAAGTTTTAAGGTTAGAAACTAAAAACTAAGTAAACAAGATATTTTATGGTACTTATCTTCGTTCCAGGTGAACACAGTGGTGATATATTAAACCAGCGGCGCCCAGTGGGTAATACCCATCGCTGGGCTGAAAGATGGGGATGTAATCAAACACTATGAGTCAATTTCTCTTGGGGCAGCACAATCACAAAAATGCAGCACTAGGAGTCCTATCTCACACTTAAAAAGTATATCACAAAGTTCGCGGGGGCTTATTGACCCAATGGGTTAGGTCGTACAGTTTTAACTTGGCCTTTATTCTCTGTATTTTTGATGTCGCAATGTCGCAGTCATTCATGTCGCAATGACAGACTGAGACCCTTGATTTGTAACCTGTTCTACAAACACCGTCCTCAGAGGTTTGACAAATGTACTTCTATAGGAAAATCTGTGTGTACAATTTAACCATTTACGAAGCGGCCTAGTGACGCCTTTTGCTTTTGCTGGAATGGTAAGAGAGGTAATGCTGAAATCGGTACTTGCTTATAAGAGTACTTAAAAAACCTTCCTCCACATGTCACAGAAGTTTCATTGTTCTCTGATACATATGGAGGACAAAATCGTAATCAACATGAAGCCGCACTTCTCTTATATTTGGTGCAATCAACACACCTTCAAGTTTAGAGCACACATTTATAGAAAGTGGGCATTCCTACATGAAAAAAAGTTCGTTCCAGTGTATGCCATGCAGGATTGGCTGACTATTTTTCGATTAGCACGATCTACGAGGGGCAGTAACAAAATCAGTTCACCTTTTTTCAATTTTTTAAGAAATTTATTGTTAATCATTAAAAAATATCCTTTTCCTTTTATACTTTACTTTACAAAGTTAGTGTAATTTTGATTATCCTTTAAAAGAGTCTCAGTTCAAATAAAATTATTGTAAAGTGAAATTTAAAAATAGATTTTATCTACGACCACTATTGTAAATGCCCATTATCGTACAGTTCCAATGGACAGTACAGTGGACTATGTAAATACATCATAACACATACGTATGTAACAGTCCATGATTAATGTTATGTAATGATTGAAAGCACACATGAGCATTTGTTTTTCGATTCGTTGATAGGTTGAGAGCTGCACGTTGATACTATTTTTAAATATAGTACACCATGATTTTCAAACAATCATTAAACGTCACATCATTCACATAGAAGCTGTCATTCATTTCGTTTTTTCACGTTTAATTAAAACGAAAACTACAAATAAGTACTAAATAAAAAGGTATGTAACCATTATGCATGTATTTCTTTTAATTTCTATCAAGGTAAAAAAGGTCGAGTAAGATTTATATATGAAAATACAACTGTTTGTTTATTATAATGTTAAATAATGTACCTAATAAGAAATAAATTTGTTATATCAAACATATTTTTCTTATTAAACGGAAACAAATTAGTGTGGTCGTAGATAAAGTATAGTACATGACTCGAGTTGTAAGGCAATTGCGTACTCGTGGAATTACTGGTAACTGTTCCGCTCGTACGTAATATGCTTCTTACAACTCTTGTCACGTAATATACTATTACATTTACTGTTAAATGTTCAAATGCGTTTTTTCGAAACTAATAACTTTGGACTTACAGGGATATCCTTGTACGCACATTCGTCTAAATATTTATAATAACGAATAATCACTTTACACAAAAAAAATTCACCTACCCTATGGCAATACTAGAGTGTCAAGGGAGAAGGGTTTATATACTCTTTAATATGATATATATTATATGATAATAACTTTAATTTAATATATGATAATAACTTAATATGGTATCAAATTGGATTTTTTCCACGTAAAAATCCACACTATGTATAGACAAAATTATATTAATCAAACCATAAAACAATTATATGTTTGCTAAAATTGATTTATGTTTCGATAAAAATCAATATCTTCACGTGCGTTCTTAATTGAAGTTTTAAATATATCGAAAGTTATCGTCTTAAATATTATATGATAAGATTTCGTTGATTTTTAACATTGATAATTAAAACACACTACAGTGCATAAGTTGCGATTTGGTGAGCTGTATCTGGGCATAAGATCAGCGGATCAGTTTCGTTATTCGATGCAATTATTGTTAAATATTTAAAATTAGTTAACATAATCGTTAGTTTGCATTTTGTAGAAAGCCGAAACTTAGCTAGATAACTATTATGAACCTTTGGAGCAAATACATTGCATATTAATAACAAAGAAAATTATTATTTACAGAATGATGAATTAAGATGGATAAAGCAACGTGTATGTGTTTATAATGATTGTGAAGGACTTGAACAGTAATACATGAAAATACGTTCATAAAATTGTAATTCAATATAGAACATTTAATTAATTAATTATCAAGGTAAATGCGAGAACATGCAGAGAATTTTCAATTAATTCTTGAAAAGGTATGTTAATCGGATCTATAAAATCACTGGGGAAAGTGCATTTAATTTATATTTGTTTGAGAATGACATCTGTTCTTTGAAGATCACAAAGAATATATTTTTATTTTATGCAACATTTGTAACATGTAAACACTATTTAAACCCAAAATATGTGTATGTGTAATTTGTTATTGATTGAAATATTTAATATCAATTAACATATCTAATATTAATAAAACCATACAAATTATAGATATAAACAAAACAAATCAAATGTTAAAACAACTACTTCCCTGGCTAACGCCACGCGGGATAATGAATTATACAACAGGCGTTTGCATGTTATTCCCAGTCCCAGTACATTTTCATGTCACTAAACGTGTACTAGATAAATAATAATAGCCAAGAGAGTGAAAAATTAGTGCTGGCAGATCTCAATAAAAATGGTCCGATACATTCAGAAGATTGCTGGGAAAAACTGGATGAGGACTGCTATAGACAGGCAGGAATGGATAAATATGGAAGAGGCCTACATTCAGGAGTGGATGAGAACAGGCTGATAGGAACAGTCATATACCTAATAGCCAGTCCTTCCGACTGGCTTCAATCAACATTTATAACGCTTCCACAGATGAGCACGGCAAAAAGATTTAGCGATTATCGGCTTATCAGCTTGATGTGTCACTCTCTTAAGGTTTTCGTAAAGATCATCCACAAGGGAATATATGCAAAATGCGAGTTCGTTATGGGCGAATCTCAGTTCGGTTTTCGTAACAGATTCGGCACAAGGGAGGCCCTGTTTAGTATCCAAGTTTTGGTTCAGAGGTGCAGGGATCTCACTGTTCCTGTTTATACCTATTTCATTCACTACGAAAAGGCTTTTGACAGGATGCAGCATGAAAAGCTTATGAAAATCCTTAAAGGCGTAGGCCTGGACGATAAAGACCTCAAAATAATTGCAAATCTGTACTGGAAGTAAACTGCACAAATTATGGTAGATCAAATAGATGCCAGGCGAAGTTCGAATCAAAAGGGGTGTCCAGGGGTGACAGGGTTGCATCCTTTCACCATTATTTTCAAAATTTACATTTACTCAAACAAAATATTCGAAGATACCCTGGAAAACTACCCTGAAGGACCATTAATGGAGTAAACATAAATAACCTTAGATACGGTGACGACACCGTTATAATCACCAAAAATAAAACACCAAAACACCAAATGGATAGTCATTAATAAGAATCAGGTTGGAGGAGGTATTCTACATGTACAGAACAATCGAACGAGTTTAGTCATACAAACAGATCGGATGCCAGGTCAACGAAAACTGGGATAATATGCAGGAGGTCCGTGCCCGAATTGAAAAAGCCAGAGCACCATTTGTAAAAATGAAGTCCGTGTTGTGTTTCCGAAGTCTGTTACTCTCCGTTCGTACTCGTGTACTACGTTGTTACGTCTCCAGTATTCTCTTGTATGGAATTGAGGCATGGACTCTAACAGACGCCATGTGTAAAAACCTGGAAGCTTTCGAAATGTGGACGTATCGACGGATTTTGAGAATATCGTGGATGGACAGAGTGCCCAATGTGCTTACAAGAATGTTAAAAGATCTCGAAGTCATGCGCACACTTAAAAGACGAAAGCTGGAATACTTTGAACACATTCTCAGAAACGAAAAATACAGATTTCTCAAATTGATAATAGAAGGAAGGATCGAAGGCAGAAGAGAACCCGGGCATCGAAGAATATCGTGGCTAAAGAATTTGCTATAATGGTATGGTGGTACTACAACAAGTCTCTTTAGAAAAGCGATCGACAAAGCACAGATGGCGCTAATGATTGCCAACGTTCGAGGAAGACAGGGCACTTGAAGAAGAAAAATAGCCATATGCACGCGCGTTTCAAGATTTATCTCTCTTCACTGCAGCTTTGCTGTTTTGAAATATAAATTGGAATACACTTAACTGAACACCTCGTGACTGGCGAGGTTAGGTTTTAATTTGACGTTTGTATAAAAAGATTTGAACTTAGTTGCCGGTTATTGATTTAAATGTTAATTTAATATTGGTGAAACTATACTAATTATAGATACAATCATATAAACTTAATAAGGGCGAAATGTAGCCTGAATATATAAATATATTCAACTTGTTCGTAGGTCTATAATGTTACGTCTTATTAAGACTACAGAAACAAATCCCATGTTGAAACAACTACTACCTTTGGCTAATGTCACGCAGGATAATGAATTATAGAACTGCTATTTGCATGTTATTTTCAACACCTAGCCGTTACTATTGTTTCACCAATATTAAATTCCTGCAACAATCAATAACCTGCATCTAAGTTCATGTCTTTCTAAAAAAACGTGAAATTATAACTTTGAAAATGTACTGAGAATAAGATGCAAATGCCTATTGTATTGTGCCTATATGTATGCCTATTAAGTAATTGTTTCAAAATGGTATTTGTTTTGTAGTCTTAATAAGACGTAATATTATAAAACTACGAACAGGTTGCATATATTTATATATTCATGCTACATTTCGCCCTTAATAAGTTTAATTAACATATCTCAATATTATTCATATGGAATTATTATATTTAATTATATGAAGAATTAACAGTTGATAAAGTTGTATTACAGACAAGTTGGGACTTTCAAAAAAAGTCAACATGGCTGACCATGACAAGTTAATCTCTGAATTAAACAAGCTTAAAAAGGAAACCCTTATAGAAATTATTCTAACAAAGAACCTCCCGGACAATATAAACGTTAGTGAAGTCCTAAGAACTATCATAGAGGATGAGAAGGAACCGAATCTAGCAGACGAAGTCTCATCACCACAACTTTCCGCCGTCAATTGCGAAAACAAAGTAAGTGAACTTACCCTTAAAACCGACCTTAAAGGGACTTCAAACGAGCTGGAATGTTATAAACGGATAATTAAGGAGCTAGAAAGAACAATTTCAAATCTAGAGCTCATAATAACACTACATCACAAAGATGTAAACAACCCAAATTTTGTGGTTAGACCTGTTAAACACAAAACCTTCACAGGGCCGATTGAAAAGCGATGTTGCCGCGCCTCCATTAAAATATAATAATGCAACGGAAAATAATAAAGGGGCAAATTCAAAGAAGAAACCTCCTATAAATGATCAAGTAATTGCAAATCCTGCCGCCACTGCCTCTAGTTATAAACCCCACCAAGTTCATGCTCCCGGTAAAGGCAAATTTGTCTCCTCTAATAAGAAGATAACTTCGGGGGCGAAATACAAATTAAAAACACAAGAAAAGCTGTCCTGGGTGTTTGTTTCGAACTTTGACACAGATACAACACCGGAAGACATTCTTGCAAGCTTAGAAGAAGATTATACCACTATTATATCCACTACTTGCTACTTGCGAGAAACTTGAATCAAATAAAGGATCCTTTAAAATTGGAGTTCCACCTGAACTTTTTGACGAAATACGTGACCCAGAATACTGGCCCGATGGTATTTATGCAAATAAATTTTTCGCACGGAAAAAACCCATTGGAAATTTTCCTCCGAGAAAATCTTCAAAACCCAATATGTAGAAGTAGGTAATCCCCATGTCCCCAAGGACTTTTTTAGAATATTTCATCTAAATACACAAAGTCTTAGCAACAAAGCCGATGAAATCTCCCTTTTTCTTGACAAGAGCAAGTATGAAATGATAGCAATCTCAGAACACTTGCTGAAGAACGATTGTCTACAAATGACCACTCTAATCAATTATAGTCTACTATCAGCATTCTGTCGCACGAAATACCAACATGGTGGTGTCGCCATATTTATCCGGAATGACATGGAAATTAATTGTACACCCTTTGACCTCTCCAGGTTTTCTACAGAGCTGGATGGAGAATTTTGCGGTGCCGTGGTGAAAAATCTTAACTGTCTAGTTATTGCACTTTACAGATTATATCTCGGTGAGTACAACAATTTTCTAAATAGTCTCGAATCAGTGAAAAATCAAAAGATCAAATAAAATCAGATCAGATCAAAATGCGCCTCAATGCGCATTTTGATCAATTTAGAAATATTGTAATATTAGGAGATTTTAACATAAGCTTTACTGATGGTGGCAATAAACTCGGTGGTCTGGAGAGTCTGCTTAGCACTTATGGTCTTCGTACTACTGTGACAGAGTTTACCAGAGTAACTTCGGCATCTTCATCTTGCATCGACAATGTTATCACAAACCTTTCTGATAAGATTTGTTATACGGAGGTCCTAAAGCCAGGTCTTTCGGACCATCATGCCCAACTTATTTCTGTTAATTTCGAAGACGTAACAAAAATGCCGAAAGTGCTGTACCATAGGAAATTTACACAGGAACGATTGATGCAATTGTATGACAATCTAAAACATGCCAATTGGTCTTTTATTAGCTTGGAAGAGCCGGAATCTGCAGCGCACAAAATGATCGAAATTGTTAAAACTGAAATTGATAAACATTTTCCTGTACAGAGATGTTACTCCAAAGGTCAACCCTTTACTTGGTTTACTGATGAATTACGTAAAATGTGCGAAAAATTAAGTATTCTGAGATTAATTGCAGACGTATCGGGTTTTCCTCAAGATAAAAAGCTATTTTCTATATACCGGAGTCTATAGAAAAAATATAAATAAAACCAGACAAAATGTTCGCGAAGTTTTTTTAAGTACTACTGATAATGTTGCAAGAGATGCGTGGAAGTTGATAAATGACGAGCGTAATGTAAAACAAAGCGAAATTAGTCACATTCTAAGCTGTAATGACTTTAATAAATACTTTTCAAACATTGGCTCAAACATAGCTAACGAAATCTCTGCGAACATACATACTTCCACGGCCATGCATATATTAAATAAATGTCCAGCTAACGTGTCAACTATATTTTTAAATCCCATTCTGCCTAGTGAAGTCAAAAAGTATATAGATAAGTTTTCTAACTCTGCACGCCTTGATGTTCACAACATGAACAGTAAAATTTTCAAATAATCCCGTGATATATTGGCCAAACCACTCTGTGATCTATTCAATCGATGTCTTGAACATGGCAAATTTCCGAGCGTTTTTAAAAAAGCTAAAGTAGTTCCTGTGTTCAAAAAAGGGAACAGATATGATATAAGCAACTATCGTCCTATATCGATTATACCAGTGATGGGAAAACTTATGGAGTCAATTATTAAAGATAGATTCACACTGTTCTTAGAACTGAATAAAATTTTGTCTAGCGCGCAATATGGCTTTAGATCTGGCTGTTCCACTATTAAGGCACTGCTTAAGATAGTCGAAGATGTTGTTTGGGGACTGGAGAGTGGGAAACTCACTTCACTTGCGCTGTGTGATCTTTCGAAAGCATTTGATGTGGTGTCACACAAAATTTTACTTCAAAAAGCGGAGTATTATGGTCTGCGTGGTGTTTCCCTAAGTCTGCTTTCTTCATATCTTTCTGATAGATTTCAATGTGTTCGCATTGGAGACAGTGTTTCGAACTATCTTCCGGTCAAGTTTGGTGTACCCCAAGGATCTGTGCTTGAGCCACTGTTATTTTTGATTTATATTAACGACCTGCCCATGTATATGAAGCCTATAAATAGTGTTCTCTTTGCAGACGATACCACACTGTATTGTCAGGAGTCAGACTTAGAGCGGGCCATGGAAACCACCAAGCTGGCTTTGACCCGCGCGGAATCGTGGTTTGGCTCCAATTTATTAAAACTAAATGCAAGCAAAACTCAATCCTTGGTGATTTCCAGTAACAACCGTGTAACCTCTGGTTCTTCTGCCGTACTTTTGGGAATAACAGTGGATGACTCCCTTACCTGGGAAGCCCATATAAACTCGATAATACCCAAGCTTTCCTAGACTATCTTTCTCCTAAGAAAACTAGCACTTGCTAATTTCGATGCCTTCAACTTACGTTCTGCATACTTTGCATTATTCCACTCCCTGATTCCCTATGGTATAGTATTGTGGGGAAACTCTGTCGCGGCGATTAAAGTATTTAAACTGCAAACAAAGGCAGCCAGGATAGTGTCAAGAGCGGGATATTTAGATCACTGTAAGCCACTCTTTCTAAAGTTCAAAATCATGTCATTACCGTCATTATTTATTTATAACTCCTTGCTTGAGATTCACTCCAAGTCGAACATTCATGTGACTCATGCATCTGTTCACTGCCATGACACTAGATACAAGGACTCTCTGGTCATACCACAGTTCAGGCTAGCTAAATCTGAAAAAAAAATCACCTAAATTAAAATTAAAACTTTATAATAAGCTACCCTCATTCTTAAGGGCCCTTCCGATTCGAGTTTTTAAAAGCAAAATCAAAAGTTTGCTTATAGAAAGTTGCTGTTACTCAATCAATGATTTCTTTTCCCTTAAACTTTAAATTTTACGTCTAAAGCCATGTTTTACGACTGTATGTAATGTCTGTTTTACATTAATGCCTTCGTCCATTTACATTTATGTATACGTTCTCTGTTTTATTACTGTAACTCTGTTTTATTATTATTATTATTATTTGACTTGTCATAAATACATTATGTATAAAAATGATTAATAAAGAATATATAAAGAATGCGCTACTTATTTGTTTGTTTCTAGGCCGAAGAAAAACGGATAACAATGGTGCAATTTTGATGAAGTTAATAAATGTGTTATCGAGTTATTGCTTGTCCAAATCATTCTTTAATATAAAATGAATCGATATAATGCGATAAAAGGGCAAGGGACTCTAGCAGGCCCCGGGCGCCACTCGCAGAGGGGCGCCAAATGGTGTTCAAGGCAAAAAGGATTATCCGGAAAATTTTAATTATTATTTTGATCGATTTGTATGAAATGTTTTTTAAATTGATAATCATGGTAACATAATTAATTTTCTGTAAATCAATCAAACATCTCCGTATACAAAACGTTAATTCTTTCTGAACAATTTATTTTTCTAAAATAGTGATACCTATATTTATAAACGAAATGCAGGTACATCTCACGGTTCTTATTTTAAAACGATAAGTAGTTTATAAATAGACAAAAATAATTATAGTAGATAAAAATTATCGAGTTTTTAGTAAAAAAAATCCTTTATTAATTACAAAGAAAACGTTTCGACACCTCTTGTGGCTTGCTCAGGGCTAGCAAACAACAGTTTTACGTTATACTGTAAGTTATTCAAAAGATTAACTATAATAAAAAATTATTTTTTATTAAGACCATGTCAAGGCGTAAAAAAACAATTATATAAAATCAACTTTGCACAGAAATGATTATTCGTGGATCCGGCGTATTTCAGAACGAATGCAGGTTAAATGCAGTTGCAGCAATAGCTAATCGTCTAATGCCAAAATTTTGGTTTTCTCGAAGAGTCGGTAATGAAGAAGGAATTGAAATTTAACGATCTTGGTTATAATATTGACCAAAAAATAATGCAGCGTACTGCGTTTGTTGCTTACCTGCTTACTGCTTACATCAAATTCCGTAACACAGTCATCTTTCGTAACTACATCTGGTTTTCATAAATGTTGAGAACAAAATAAATTGATTAGACATAAAAGAAGTCCAAATCAATAAAACAGGAATCGATGCATCATTAGGAACATATACAGCGTGGAAACTTTAACTGAAATAAAATTCATAACTTCGATATAGGCGATTTTTGCAAAAAATGCGTGAACACGCAACGAATTGTTTTTTCCTGCCTTCATTTTTATGTATATGCTGTTTGTTTATCTGTTCCCGGAAGTGCCCAGCCACCACCGACCTTTTTTCTCAATTGGAAAGGTATGTCAAGTGACACATCGTTTAAAAGATCTCTTCGCAGGGAATACAACACACTAGTTATTTCTTGAATATTTTCAAAGCCCAAGTGATAAAAAAAGAAAACCACTTTTACGTTGAACACGTTTCGGCGTAAAGTTGTATGTTTTTGGCACGTGTTTTGATGCTTTCGAACTATATAGCTGATTTACTACTGATAATAATTGTCACCAAAGCAGTCACATACGCTCGTCAAGTTGTTAAAGTAGTTTCTAAAATGCCGCATTTAACCGAAAATCTCCGTATCGAGATTCTGATGGCAATCGGTTATGGTAACAAGACGAAGTCAGCTTGAGGTTGCTCAGTTATTTCGAGAACACCATCCGGATATACCACCCATTAGCCAAGGTACCAAAAACAAAATTGAGACACAATACAGCAATTTGGGTCATGTCAGGGTTGTGTCCAGACAGCACAATTCCACTGTTAAAGCAGATACCAGGCTAAACTTATTATTAACTAAAAGTATTATTAACTTTTCAAGAAAATCTGGTGACACCAGCCAGGCAAGTGGCCCATGACAACGAGATTAGTCATACTACTGTCCTGAAAATTCTTCGATCAGGCAAGTTGCATCCTCAATAACCATACAGGCACTCAATAACCAGATTTCATTAGCATCAATTCTTTTTTCCGACGAAAGTACTTTTACCTTACATGGTGACGTTAATCGTTAAAATTATCGTTATTGGGCTGCCTATCATTGGATGCGTACTCTCATTGGATGCGAGAAACTCATACTCAGTTCCCACAAAAAGTCAATGTCTGGCCTGAAATAATAGGTGAACAGATTATTGTATCAATATTCTTCAATGGTAATCTTGATGTAGCAACATATCTCACGTTTCTTCAACGCGACCTCATGCCAGCGTTAGCCACTTTATACCTAAATCTGTTAGATCCGGATTTACCTGATGAACGAATATGATATCAACATGATGGAGATTCACCCCATTATTCTGTCGTTCGTAGATATATGGATGAAGTTTTTCCCAATAGTTCGATTGCAAGAAGAAGTCACATTGACTGGCTGGCGAGATCTCCGTCCCCTTGACTTTTTTGTGTAATGATATCTCAAGAATAAGATCTATATAACAAAACCGAACGAAATTGAGAACCTTAAGCAATGTATTAGGCATGTAAAACGGCAAGTCACACCAGAAATGTTAGAAAAAATTAGAGATGGATGTTATCTCCGATTTGCACTTTGCCAAGAAAGAACCGGTGTCCATTTTGAACATTTGTTGCATTAAATAGTATTTAAGTTATAAAATTGGTTTTCTTTTTTTTTTGTTACAAGGACTTTTCTTGAAGAAAATTTTCTAAAAATTAAAAAAAAAAGTGCGTTGTATTCCTTGCCAATAGATCTTTCAAACGAGGTGTCAATTGACATACTTTTCCATTTGAAAAAAGGTCGGAGGTGACTGTGCACTGGGTGACTGGGAATAGATAAACAAACAATACGTAACGTGTTTCGGAATTTTTCTTAAAAAACACCCATATTGAAATTATGATTTTTGTTCGAGTTAAAGTTTCCACACTGTAAATCTCTTTTTCTCATGTTCCACATTACGATGGGGATTATTATTTTTTTTAAGAAAACTGTTAAACGTGCATCTGAAACAAGATGGAGCGCCAGAGCACAAGCGGTTAGCGTAATTATCGTTGGAAGGGTTATTAGAACTATTAGCAAAATTAGCAGAGGACAGTACTACTACAAGTAATACCAGAAGTGAAGCTACAATTTTATTACAAATTATACTGAATTTTATAACTTTAGTCCATTTTTAGCATGTAAGCTTGAGCAGAATTATTAATCGAGTGCAGTTGACATGACTGAACTTGCAGAAATTCTAGACGAGATCGGCGAAGAGGCAATAGAAAGCACAGTCTCTCTGTGAGGAATGGGATATTGATATAACAAACAATCCGTGTTAGAAGACGCCGAAAAAAACCAGCAGAAAGTGCAATTTCTCGCGATATGAAAAGTGTTCTTGACAGGGCCGGATTAACCATGTCGGGGCCTCTATGCAATCAAATTCTTGGGGCCCATTTACCACAATGCAATTATATTTATAATTGATGCAATTATATTTTTTTACTACATTTCGAATGTATGCCACCACCGCAATCAATAAAACAAATGAAAGGTACGTATGCGTTTTTTTATTAAATACAATAAACTATAACACCATTTCAGGCGGCTGGTGTGTTTAAAACGAACATGTGTAGTGCCTGTACAAATTCGAAGAATGAGATTCCTCCAACGCAGCTTTCCGCAACATATACTCGAACCAAATAATTCAGTAAGTGCGCTGCACATGGAACGTGGTGTGGGAGGTGATTTATTTTCTTAATATACGCCTGTATAACATTGGAAGAACCAGACATATTTGAAGGATTATCGTAAAAGTGGACTCTCGCATTTTTTATATCAATGTTATGTTGGTTTAAAAAAAATAAAATTGTAGCGGTTAGTTCTTACCCTTTGTGACTTACTATAGGAATAAATGTAAGAAAACTTTCTGCTACTTATTTGATGTAACGTATCTCAGCACTACAGTCAAGTATCAGATATGTCAGTATGAGATATGTCTGGCGTCGAATTGATGCTTATAGAGAAATAATTGGCTTCAATAATTTAATTTCAGCAATTAATTTTAATACATTACTTTCCAATATTTCAATAAGTTCCTCGCAAATCGCTGAAGACAAATATGATTGTCTTCCTTTGTCTACATCACCTTATTTGGTTAAATGAGAACTAAGGAACAGATCGCACTCTGCGAGTAATATTAAAATTCCCAAATAGTTGCCATTATCTTGAGAATCAAGAATTGCATTACCGCCACAAAATGTTAATCGACGGGATGATAATAATTTAATCTCTTAGACGACTTTCTAAAACGTTTATCGAATATTCTCTTTCTTTTTTAAATGTAATTTCTTAATTAAGTTTGAATACGTCGTCTTTTAATCAGCGTCAGTACACATACTCGGTATATTGCTCTATTCTCATGGGATTGAATTCGTTGCGACGCAGAAATCCGATCAGAAAATCCAGTTTGAAATTGCGTTTGGCTTTGAACTTCACCAACAATAACACATTTAAAAACTATATACTTTTTCAGTAGATGGACAATACATGAGCCACCCTTCTTTAATTTTACCACCACTTATATGTTTCCGAAAAACATAGTATGAAAAAAAATCTTTTCCTATCGTCGTATTACGCCAAAAATATCGTATTTCGTTTGTAATATTTTGCAATAAACCAATGTCATTCTGGTATTCTACTCCTAGATGGACTAGGTTTTGGTGTAGTAATTGGACCTTGGCCTCGGCCTCACTTTCCTCTGCCCCCGCTAAAGTAGCTGTTTCTTGATCCTGGGTAGTCTGTTCAGAACACTCGCAAGGAATCTCTACTGGATCCGCCGCCATAGTGTGGCTAGCAGACGTGTTTGGAGGTTGATTTTCCGTTGATTGGCGACTAAATCTGAGTTGGAAAAGGTTTAGTGTGTTCTTTAATGGTTCATCACGTTGATTTTGTTGCTCTTGTCGCTTTTTACGTTTTTCCGAAACACTTAGGTATCTTTTCTTTACGGTTTCCTCCGATATTTTTATCCTGAAAGAAAAGATAAATAATCGTGTGATTCGAATGCGGACTTGGAATTTACAAATTACATTTGACAAGTAAGCACTTACTTATCTATTCAAATAAAATCTTTCGAAGCACAGCGAACGGGGAAATGAATCAATCCGTAATATTTTTAGATGAAATAAGTATGTATAATAAAATCTCGTAATCAAACTTACCTTGTAACGACTGTTATACTATACAACAGTTTTAGTATAACATTCGCTTGTCGTCTAGCCGATTTTCTCAAACCACTGGTCTTTTATAAAAAAATGTAGCACTTTTATCCAAATTTTAAAACACAGAGCACAGTAAAACTTTTTAAACTAAACTCACAAATCGCAATTACAGAATATTTGTTAGTGTCTTGGTGGCAAGCATTTTAATGCAACAGAATGGAACGAAATATGTGACTGCACGATGTTACTCCGCAGTAGAAAATAAATTAAACCTAAAACTTCATAACCTAGAACTTCTTACCTTCACAATCTCGTATGGAGAAGTTGTTTTTCCACCCTGAGAGTTGCACTTCAAATGCTCATTATTGTATCATGTTGTACCTCAGCATCAATTGCTGGCTGTGAACGTTCATTTGGCCAACTAAAATTAATTTTCACATCTCTCAAGTGGCCTTTATTTCTAAGTGTAGAAAGAGAAGAATTAGAAGTAATAAAGGCGACTGAAAACGACTTTGATGAAGTAATTGATAAATTTGCTCCATCAAAAGCAAGAAAAATGTTTTCATATTACATTATATTTGTATTAAAATATTAAAGTATAATATTTAACTAATTTTTGCTGACACAGACACATTTTCGAACTCAATGCTTGGCTTGATTTTTTTAACTAGATTTTTTATCTCGAATTTAAAGTGTAACCTGACCCTGTGTCCCTATTTATCAAAAAAAAGTATAATATTTTCTAGAATCGTAGTTAACTATTCGTATTATATTATACATATTTTAATGTAGGTACTACATTATATTATTATTTGTATTATAATCTTAAGGGGGGCGCCAATAAAGTATCGTGCACCGGCCCGCAGTCATGCTAGCTATGCCACTGTAGATGAGGTAAAATTTTGAACTGAAAATTGCTTTTCAAAAAACTTTTCAAAATTTCAGTCATTTTGAACACAAAAAAAAACATTCGTTAGATTGATCATAATTTGTAATGAAATCAGTAGTATTTTTGCAATATTTTGAATTTTGCTAGCCTTTGTTTTCTTCTATTATTTAAAACGAAAAATAAACATTTTCGCTATAGCATAATACAAACACCATTTATGATAGCATTAAATAGTATACCAAAATCAATTGTTGAAATATAAACATTGCGGATAAAGATACTAAAGTGAATCTTCATCTCGAAAAATTATTTAGAAGGTGCTACAAAAGTAATAACTAAGAAAGATTTTGGTCAAAATTCAAAAAAATATATAATATTCCAATAAATTATTATCACCATGTCACAAAATTTGTTTCAGAATATTCCAAAAAGCAATTTTTCACATAAAACGCTCCATCTCATCCGATAAAATTTAAGCCACCACTTCAAAGCCAAAACCAAGCTTGTGCGCGCCATTGCTGAAGTCCTTTCCATCGATAATTGCGGACAATGTTAAGGTAATACCTAAACGCTCGTCAGGTATACGTTGTTGGAATCCAAAACCGAGTTGGCTGGAGTTATTGATCTTGAATCTGATGGACGCGTCCTTGTTGAGGTCGTATTTGGCACCGATTCCGAATCTAGTATTGTTACCTGATGAGGACGACGCCAACTGTATACCAGTCTCCACTCCTGGGCATACTTTTTGATAGATGGATGCGCCGTACTCTTGGCCAGCATTACTTTCCGTTTTTAAATCGACGTTGGTGTGAAAGATGAAGTCTCCAAAGGAGAAACCAAGAGCTAAGTTGTTCTTGGTGAGTTGTTCATTGTTTACGTCGTAACCAGTTTGGAAACCCACCAGCACTCCTTGGTAGCCGACTACAGCGGAACCTTGGAGAATTGGACCGTTGGAGTCGAGATTGACATCACAATTAAGGGCCGTAAAATCGTTTAGATATGCAGCCATAACTTTGCTAGATTTAATTCCCGATTCTGGTGACAAGTTAAAGCTTCCTGTGAGTTTCAAACCTTGCAGTAGTTGATCCTGTACGGAGACTTCTGTGCACAAGATGTTGTCGGTGTTCCACTTCTCTGAGAGGGAGAGTCCGTACTCTTTGACCTTGTACTTCGCCTCCAAGAAGCCGGAGACTTTTCCGGTCTCCTGAACAGACGTACCGCCCATGTTGATTTCGACGCCGGATTGAGTTACGGACTTCGCGTCCAGCTTTACCAAGCCGAAGTGATAACCCTTCGAGAAAACATCTTTGGCGTTCTTGCCAAGATCTGAATATGGCGGTGGGGACATTATGAGCCTTTGTTTTCGACAGTTAGTGTCAAAAATTTATTCTGTCAAATTTTAAATTTACCCCTTTAAAGTTTCTCCAATTTCATCCAATTTCGTCCTGGAAAATTTTAAAAGCGGTTTTTAATGTTGCACTTGACCTTGTCGTCTCAGGATTCGTGAGCCGCAATAAAACAAGATAATCTGCACGAAATTGAAACCATAGTTGCACTGATAGCTGTCACCAACTCACATTTAAATTTCAACAAAGTACAAAAAGATGAATAACCTATCTGAATAAAATCAATATCAGGAGCGCATTGCTTTGGCAGCATCGAGCGAAGAAACGACCTGAATATATAAAAATCCAAAAGGCATAAAATATACAACGACGGCCAGGACACAGTGGTAACCCGTGACCAGGTTCACGGACGAGTCATCAAATGCCAAGTAGGACTTCCAAGTCACTTTTTAAAGGACCTGTTTGTTTTCGGTTTTCGTTCCGGTTCAATTAAAAAATAGCTATTTGTAAAATAAGTTGGGAAAAGTGTGTTTTTTCGTTTTTGACGTGAGATAACACATCGTGAACGTAGAAACATGCTTTTCCCAACGTATTGTTTACAACATTTTGTTAAATCCGGTAAAAAGTTACTCATTATTTAATTATTATTAATATTTTGCTTTATTTACGATAATCAAGTTCCTTTAGGTAATGAATATGTCATTGCTATGGAAGTGAGAAGTAAACAAAATAAAATGTACATTTTTTCAAGTTTGTGCAAATGTGCAGTTAATTGCTTTAGAATGCCTGAAGATATCGAAAAGTCTGCAGCATTGCCCCTTAATTCGTTGGTATCAGAGAGTTTAAAAGGAAAATACGGAAAGGCGTTTAAAGAATTCGATAAGTGGTGTTTGGAAAAGACTGTTAAAGATTTATTAACTGCTAATAAGTAGGTATTATTATCATATTTTGAACAGAAGTCAAGAATTACGAAGTGTTCTTCATTATGCAGTCTATATTCAATGTTATGAGCTGCAATTTAGGTGAACTAGCAGATAGAAATTAATTAATTTTATTTAATTTTATTTTATTTATTAACTATTCTAGATTGGTAGTCTTCATTAAAAGTAGGTTAATCGGCCTTACTCCAAAGAAGTCTAGTGTCTACAAAATTGGAGGTAGAGAAATTGTTGAAGGAAGCGAGTGATGTCAAATATTTGTTGATGAAGGTAAAATTTACCACAAAATTTGGTGCTACATTCTAAACCCTTCCATTTTTAGGTGGTGTTGCTTGTCGGAATTAGCGGAGAGTTGCGTCGAGAAGAGATAACATTTCCGCATATAAAATATATGAAAGATATATAATTTTTTCCGATTGAAATTCCACACACAAAGATAAATGTCATGGAAATTTTGACGGTATAGATTTATTAAAAATTACACGAATTAAAAATACGTTTTTTATTGGCTACTGTAATAGCAGATTCACAAGGCAAGCTGTGGGAATCTACATAGCAGCAATACCACATAAAATTACACAGTTTTTAAAGCTACGAAATACTTCGATGTATACTGAGCATTGCTTCAGGAGGACTTTAGCAAACACTACTTGCAGACGCAGACATAACTCTTTTAAAGCTGCATGGAACTTGGAAATCTAGTAGCGTGGCTGAATCGTACATCGAAAACTCCATTGAAAGTAAATTAAAAGTAGCCTCCAAAATAGTTGGCGAACCGCAGTCACAAGGTTGGGGCAAACTAGTGTGTTGTGATGACTCCTTCTGCAGGATTGGAATTGGGACAGAAGACACAGGAACAGAATAGCACACTAATTGAAAAGCCTATTTATTTTTTAAGAAAGAAATAGATTATTATTTAAGAAATAAATAGATTAAGATTATTTACAATATTGGAAATTATTTAATTTTTTAATGTTGGTACTCACAAACTTTGACATTTTACTGATTCAAATTTATTAGGTAAATAATTGGTCATTTTTTAGGGTTCCGTACCGAAAACGGAACCCTTATAGGATCACTTTGTTGTCCGTGTGTCTGTCAAGACCAGTTTTCTCAGGAACGCGTAGAGGTAACAAGTTGAAATTTGTATCAAATACTCGAGTCTGCGGTCTCTTTCAGCTGTGAAAAAATCAAACTTGTAAGTCAATGCGATCAAAAGATATAACCGTTTATGTCGCATATTTTGCGATTTCACAAGGGAATCAAAACCTATAGGGTACTTCCCGTTGACCTAGAATCATGAAATTTGGCAAGAAGCGGTGTCTTACAGCACATGTAAAGGGAAAATGTAAAGCACATGTAAAAATCTGAAAACCGTAAATATGTAGTTTAAGTACAAGAAAAATGCGAATATACTATTAGAAACTTATGAAAATACACTAATGTGTTGCGTAGTATTGTCAGGCACCAGAAGCATATGGCTTGCCTACAGTTAGGGCCCCCCTCGGTGCGCGAGTCACAACCTGCACTTGGCAGGTTTTTCACATGTCAGACGCAAAGTAAAATTTCAAAAATCATTCTTATTATTTACATTATCGTGACAAATATGGTGTAAAGTAGCGTTATCTAAATTAGATTTTATTGTCTTATACTTAATTTATTTTGTAAGTGTCCCTGAAAGGTTGAAATTTACTGGTCACTTTAAATTTACTGGTCGTTTCGCTGGACGTATACACGATGTCAATCTAGCTTTACAATTCAGGAGGCCAAAAAATAAATTTCGGTTTTCGTTTCCGAAAAGTAACAGTTTTGACGGTTCAGCTCCGATTGATGGATTTATAATTTTTTTAATTGACTTAGAACATTTTGAACACCAGAGTTTAGAACATTTTATTCCTTCTTTTGAAATAAGCATACCAATACCTATATGAACTGATAATTGAATATTTATGCAACTTTCTTTATTTTTAATCCCAGTCATTTCCCAAGTAAATAAATTAATTTATCAACTGAACATTGAATCACAAAATTGATCTTTTTATTCTAGTAGCGATGTCAATTTTTTTTTACATATTTGATGAGTACTGTACATCCTTATTTGAGCAATAATTTTAAAAGCCGTTTCTGTTATTCTCCAAATTTACGGAAAAAATAGAATCTGTCGCAGTAACAATAACTTAATTTAAAATTTGATTGAATCTTGAATATTCCTGAATAATCCTGACCATTTTATATAAACAGTTATTAATTGTAATCATTTCAGCACAAGCTTCGGGATCTATTTCTTAAGGTGTTTGTGAATTTTCTTGTGCTTGGATTAGGCTTACCTTTCATTTTCAATTTTCTCTTCTTTTTACTGCAAAACTTCGAATTCATTATTGTGATTTCGTTGTAAATGTCGTTCCAAATTTGCAGTATGGTCTCCCTTTATAGAAGCGCCACATATTTTACACTTGCTTTGCTTTTCTCTTTTGCTAGATAAATATATATAAAAAATAGAAACAATTGTACAAATTCAAGTGAAATTTATATAAGTAACTGATAATGAGAGCAAGTACTGTATTTATTATAATAAAAGCCGCCCATCAATAAACATCGCAGCCCCCATTCTCACGGTTTAAGGTCCCGTTTTTTGAGAAATTGATGAAAATATTGCCTTCTTAGAAGAATTTGATGAAGTTATTACTGTTGAAATTCCATAAATCGTGATTTACATTTTTTTAAGGAAATAAAAAATAAACGGCGCTCATTAATAAACGCCGCTCTCTAAAATGCGCCAAATCAAAAATGTATGGAAAAATCAAACGCCATAGCGTTTATTAAAATAAATAAGGTATTTGAAATAAAAAAAATTATATTAACAAATTCTTAAAAATTTTAAGCAATGTAAAATAATCAATTTACTTAGGTCATTAATGTAATAAAGTCTTAACAAAAGTTCCATAATAAGGGAGATATAACCGTTTAAATGTTTTTTTGTTTTTCTTTAAATGACCATTAACCATATTTAATTTAACATGATTTAACATTTTTTCGTGGAATCCACTTTACACAAGTTGTTCAAAGTTGTCGTCGTATTCAAAGCAGAGTCTCAGTAGACGTATGCATAAATTGGCATAAGTCTAGTGAGAAGATCATCTAAATCAATTATTTCGTTGGTGTATAATAAGGTCTTCATAACGCCCCATAAATAGAAATCAAGGGGTTTAAGGTCGGGTGACCGAGGAGGCCATGGAACAGGACCACCTCGACCAATTCACTTTTCAAACACATGTATTTTTTGTATTATTATTATTTACTTTTATTGGTATATTTACATACTTAAAACAAAACACATTTAAAGATCAAAATAAGACTACAGCCTAGAAACACTAGATTACACAGAACCTACAAAATGGTAAGATTTGACGTCGAGCGACTCAAGAACAGTCAAGAACTAAGTCAGAGACTGAACAACACAGACCTAAACAACTGGGACCAACTGAAGGAGACTCTTGTCAAGGCGGCCAATGAACTCGCCCCTCTCGCTAGAAGAAGGAAGCATCTGTGGTGAACTGAAGACTGTGACAATGCAATAGCCCAAAGACAGATAGCCTGGGTTAAGTCAAATTCTAACAAGACCAAGAAAAATTAGCATCAATTTTTGGAACAAAGAAAGGTTACAGCCAAGATTATTCGAGGAACCAAACGAACCTTCACACAAAACCAACTAACCTAAATCGAAGAGAGCTTTGCTAAGAATAATCTTAGAGATTGCTTTGGAACCTTTAAGCAGGCACTCAGAAAATACGCTCCGCCAAGCCTCGACTTCAGAGACTCAAAAGGCAAACTGGCTTATAATGACAAGGACAACTGCCACCTTATGGCTCAGTACTTTAAAAATCTACTCAACTGTGACCCACCCAGCGAAGACTTCGACTATAAACAAACACCAAACCCGGACTCGATTTCCCCTTCATTGGAAGAATTTGGCCAGATCATTCAACTTCTTAAGAATAATAAGGCAGCTGGAGAGGACAGCTCCTGCAGCTCGTTGCTGAACTTTGTAAAGGTGCTGGAAACAATGCCGTGCGTAAGCTAACCGAGACTATCCAGGACATCTGGGAAACAGATAAATTATCACCCGATTGGAAATCTGCTCTGATCCATCCGCTTCACAAAAAGGGAGATTTTACGGATCTAAACAACTACCGCGGAATTTCTCTCGTGCCGGTAACATACAAGATTCTCTCGAAGGCGTTACAAACAAGGGCAGAAAATCAGTTGGATAGTCAACTGGGAGAATACCAGGGGGGGCTTCAGGAAGACCGGATCCTGTGTTGAACAGATCGTCAATCCTAAAACTGTACTTGCATACTCCAAAATGAGAAACCGCTAGGTGGTCGTCACCTATGTTTATTTTAGAAAGGCCTACGATTCCATTGATAGAGAAACGCTTAACAAAGTACTCCAGGAACTAGCACTAGACAAAAATACCCACAGACTAATCCTAGAAACTTTAACCAACACCCATTACAAGGTTAAATTTAGAGGCAAGATTTCAGAAAGCTTCGAAATAAAAACTGGAGTGAGACAAGGAGATGGACTTTCCCCACTTCTCTTCAACTGTGTCCTTGAAAAGGTTATGAGAGAATGGCGCAAGGAACTGAACAATTTGGGTGCTCAGGGTGGTATCTACCTGGGACGTAAGAACGATGGACTGGTTGTAGATTGCCTGGCCTTTGCAGATGATATGACACTGTTTGCTGATTCTCTTGAGATGGCAACAATGCAGGTAAACTGCCTCAGAAAACAGGCTGCCAAAGTGGGTCTTCAAATGTCGCTGGAGAAAATCGAATTCTTCACCAACATCAGAGAAGGAAACAGAGAGATGTTACTAGAACAGGGATACATCAAGAGGGCTGAGAATTTAAAGTATCTCGGCGAATAGATTGAACCCAACTTGTCAGAAAGAGCATCATTATCCAAGAGTGTCAGCAAGTTAGAACGAGCCTATCGGCTCACTAAGAACGCTTACAAAAAGAAATGCCTGTCACTCAACCTGAAACTTAAGCACTACACAACAGTCTTACGACCAGAAGCCCTGTATGCCATGGAGTGCCTTTCCTTGAACCGAAGGGGTCTTATAGAGAAATTGGAAATCAGAGAGAGGAGAATCCTCAGGAAGATCCTAGGCCCGGTAAAGGAAGATGGGGAATTCCGAAGACGGCATAACTCTGAGCTCTACGAACATATTGAGATGCTCTCTGTCTGTTCAAGGAAAAGAAGGGTAGCTTCCTATGGCCACGTTGCAAGATTGCCTCCAAACCGACTAACCAACCGTCTGTTCACCTTCTGGCAAAACAAGAAGCTTCGTACCACTTGGTTGACAGAGACCGAGAAGGATATTAAAGAACTGGGAATAAGAGATCTCAAAAACAGACCGTCTGGAGACGCACCCTGAAGGAAGTCCGTGGATTACAGGAAAAACCTCGAAGGAAAGGTACCCCCTGGACAGAAGATAGAAAGGAGTTACACCGGCAGAAGATGCGACAATACTGGGCAAAAGTCAAAGCCCAACAGTTGAACAAGCGTGGTCCAAAGTAGGCCTATTCGAAAGAAGAAAACACATGTAAATTTTGGCGAACTAAACGATTAAACTGCGGTGGTACGCCATCTTGAAAAAGTCACATATGTCGACGTATATTCAAGGGAACTTCTTCCAATAGTTCTATCAAATGATTTTACAAAAAAAGAGGTAATCATTTTCAGTCAATAGATTTGGCAACACATGGATCCAATAAGTTGTTAGGTGACAACCTATAAATATATAGATGTAAAATTTATTGCCAATGTGATTTACGGAAGTAATATGAAGATATCAATGTTGTTTCATGTCGTTTCTTTTAATTTTATTTATTTTAAAGTTTGTTACAATTTCGATTATTTCCACTTTATTCGCTAAAAACATTGTAAGTGCACTTACGATGATTTTGCGTTTAAATACAAAAAATTGCAATAGACGATACGATTCCAGACTCTGCTTGTGATCCCAAAAATAAAATTGTAAAGTCCATTTTGTGTCTTAAGTGTTTTTTTTATTATTGTAAAAATAATTATGCTCGTTATTTTTTAATTACGTTGGGTATATTATATCCTATATTATAGGGAATAAAAGTTTTATTTACTTTAAAAACAATTTATTTTAATAACGCAAACAAAAAAAGTATTACAAAATTTAAAAAATAATCAATATATAGCTAACTAAAAAACTAAAAACCAAAGATTGTAGATTGTAGATATGGTGGTGACGACTTGTACTGCGACCTTTATAGATCTATTGTACCCCACCCTCCTCCTCCAAGTGTTGGTGTACTTACCCATTTAGAGCGCCTCCTCTAATCCTGATTCCTTTAGGAATCTCAGGTTCTGGGTGGGATTCAAGGCCTGCAGCTCCTCTGTGTTCAAGCAGTGAGCCCCAAGGTACATCTGTCTCTTGTGGAGTAATGCTCCGCACTCTTTGAACAGATGTATGGGGGTTTCCTCTGCTGAGCCACAGATTCTGCATCCATCATCCTCCTCTAGGCCTAGGGCCTTGAGATGTTTCCTAAGTCTGCAGTGTCCCGTCAGGGCTCCTGTCAGAATTCTGAGCTTGTTCCTGCTTAGTTTCAGGCAAGCTTTAGTTTTCTTCTGGTTAAAAGATCCCAGCATCACTTTGGATTGCCTTAGCCCTGGAAGTTCTTCCCAGGTTTTCATCCATTTTCCTCTTATTTCTTCATCTAAACTTTTGCGGATGGTGTTCACGCTCATACCGCAAAAGGGTTCCGGACCTATAAAGGGGCTACTGGATCCCTTGTTTGCTAGGTGATCGGCTTCTTCGTTTCCGTCTATACCAGTGTGTCCTGGTACCCAGTATAGCGTTACTTTATTATCCCTGCCAAGCTTGTTCAGCTTCCCCACACAGTCCCATACCAGTTTGGATCTGATGGTGTATGAGCTAATGGCATTGGTGGCTGCTTGGCTATCTGACAGGATAGCAATTCGTTTTTTGCGGAAATTCCTGTCGAGGTTAAGTTAAGATGTGCACAGTCATCTTTCGATTGCGTGTACCTCTGCTTGGAAGATACTTGGGGATGTTCCCATGGATTCGGAGTATCTGGTACGAGGTCCAAACACTCCGGCACCAGTGCCTTCCTTTGTCTTTGAACCATCTGTATACCACTTGATGGCATTTTGCTCTATGTGGTATGCTGAGGATTCGTCGCTCCAATCGGCTTTACTACTACACATTGCTGTGTAGTTTTTCTCGAAGTGGTATTTGCATACCATTTCGTCTTTTGGTACTTCCAGCCAGGGGATCTTGGCAGCGAGGCTGTTTCGGTCTCTGCTCCCGATTATTTTGCCTCTGCCCATTACTTCCTTGCTGAACCTGACGATCGCCGATCTGGCGGCGCTCTCCACCACAAGGTGCAGCGGAGTCAGATCCAGCAGCAGCTCCAATGCTGCTGTCGGACACGACCCCATCGCCCCCGTGATGCAGACACACGCCAGTCTTTGAATCTCCTCAAGCTGTTTCCTCATAGAGGCCAGCTTGATTCTACTTCCCCACGCAACCGCCCCATAAGTGATTGCAGGTCTCACTATCATGGTTTACATCCATCGCAGGATAGTGGGGTTACCACCCCACGTTTTTCCTGCCAGATTTCTGCACACCATTAGGGCGCGTTTGGCTTTACCTACCACTGCCTCAGCGTGTCTATTCCATAGGAGTTTGCTATCTAGTGTGATACCCAGATACCTTATCTCCTGTTGGTATTCTACTGCCTTCCCATCTATGAGTATGGGATGTAGGCAGTTTAGTTTTCTCCTTCTAGTAAATGATATCACCGTGGTTTTTTAACTAAAAACCAAACTATTCTAATTATTCAAAAATGTATTTATTATCACTTCCTTCTTCAGTATTGCAACAAAGAGATTCATAAAAGTATCTGTAAGTTTCCGGTAATTTGTTTTTCAGATACTGTAAATGCTCGTATTTTTTTGGCAGTGGCAATAATGAATTGTTATAGCTTTTAAGAAATATATTTTCATTTCGGAGAACCGAAGACAATGATGATCTGGTCTTCTTCGCTTGATTCAAGTTCATAAAGTATCTTCGTCCAATTCATATTTATAAGAAACTAGTTCAGGGTTTTCTGCGTCCACAATTATTTCGGTGAAATTCTTAAAACTGTTGATGCTAATTTTCTTGAAATCAAAAATATCGTCCTGGCTCAGTTCTTTAACGTTATATGGTTCTCCATCTACTTTTGCCATCTACCTGGGACGTAAGAACGACGCATTAACAAGCATAATGAATTTTATCTGGTGTGAATAAATCCACATGACGTTTCTTTTTTTTCAATGAGAGCATGAACACTGTGATTTTCAATGTTTTAGTGTTCACAATTTTAAAAATTGTGAGTTACGCGCCTATGGCAGTTGAATAACTTTTTATAAGTCAAAGCATGAAACATTTAAACTATTGTCAATCTTTTCTCGATTCTTATCTTTTTCCTTTTTCTTCCTCACTATCTTCTTCCTAGCAAGATGTTTGTTTCGTTTCTCAACCATTTGTGGTCTTTTCATCTGTAATTTCAAATAAATTGCAAATGTCACGTTTATCTTTCTATGTCGTATGAAAACCAATAATGAACTCATTATTGAAAATATCTCTTTATTGTCTTTCAATAGCGGAGCAATCGCTATTTGTCATTGTCATTTTCTGTACCCCAAGTTTTATATAATCTGTACATTTTTGCTATTGTTAAACCTTCCTCGACATATAATTTGTTTGTTCGCTCCCGGCAAAAGTGAGACGGTACTTTGGGAAATAACTCAATATGTTGACGAACGCTTCGTTTAGCTATCTATGGAAATATGTAAGATCGGTTGCTGCGCAATTTATCATGTGAGACTGTGCCAGTAGCAGAGTTATCCATCTTCCTCAATGCAGTCATCACCCACTTATCGGTTATGCTTAATGTATTTAGAAACATTGTTTTACAAATCCCAACTTTTTCTAAAGCGCTATTTGGTAAACTGTAAGACAAACTTAAACTTCTACGAGACACTTCAACATTTTCTTTGACAGCAATTCTTTTCTCTCAATCCATACTCCAAAAAATTTTGAATGTAAGTATTCGTTGCTCTTCGTTGAACATAGAATTACATTTTTTTCTACAGTAGTTGCTACAACCAGATTTCATTTCCTCTCTTTTACATCTTTACCTCTTTTATTAATGTATTCTCGACCACCTCGTATTTTCTGAATATTTATCTTCCAGGTAGATGGATTTCTTTTCTTCTCTATACATTTTGACTTATTTTTGTTTCAATCACATCCAAAAAGGTATTTTTAGTTTTACTTTCACTAAGAATATTTATTGCAGTAGGTAGCTTAACAACATTGTATGTAGCTCGCGCCAAAAAATTGTACCAGATTAAAACATTGTAACTAACAAAAGCTGCTGAAAATTCGAATAAAAAACTTGTAAGTTCGCTTACAATTATAGTAGTGCCTTATATTATCAGCGCTCTATCATCGTAATATGCTATACAATCGTTTTTATGGAGATTTATGGACAATATGTCCATTGTAAAGTATTATACAATTAAAAGGAAATCAAACGTGAAATTGTATGGTACTTTACCGTGTTTTTTACGTTGAAAGGCATAAGATTTGTAATTACAATGAGAAAATATTTTGATTTTTCTACTATTAGTATAAAAAAATTAAGCAATTCGATTAATATGAATTAAACATTACGATCTACTTATTCTGAAAGCATTATAAAACGATAATGGCCAAAATGTCAGTTACAATCTTATAATTTGGAAGTATCGATTTCTTCTTCGGCATTCAAATTTCGTTGGTGTCGGCCAGGTCCACCATCCCAGCCTTGACGTGTTTACAGTACACCAGTTTCTCGTGAACGGATTACGAGAGCGGTGAATTTTTGTGGAATAGGTGTTGGCGTATGAGGAAACTGCTAAGCGTACACTCAACTAGCAGCAATAGAATTCTGAAGTACTTCCCCACAAATTAACAACATGTCAACGTATTCAATGTTGGACCATTTTTACTTTCCTTATTAGGATTTATTCGGAAGAAATTATTTCAAATGACAGTGTAGTAAGAACTGATGAAACAGCTTGAGAGATGGGAAAAGTTATCATTATCTTGCCTACTTAGTAAAAATTTCAATTATAATTTATTGTTTGAATTTAAAAATTTTAAAAGTAAAATCTTTCTTTTAAGATGTTTAATAAAACACCCTACTTCTTTTTGTGCCTATCCGTTCCGGATGTTGTTGACCATCATGGATATGTCAGTTTTGGATGTTCTGAATAGCTCTTCACTCGTGTGTGTCCATGTCCATGTTCCTAAATTCAAGCCACGATGTTCTTCTTCCTCGTCCTCCTCTATCCGGAATCTTTCCTTGAAGAATTTTATGCAGCAATAGTGTAGTTTCCTACATTTTACTGTTTTCGGGACTTTTTTTGCTTTCGTCATTTTATGTAGAATGTTATTGTTTGTAACTTTATCTGTCCATGGCACTCTAGGAGAACTCTAGGAGAATGCTCCTGTAGCGCCACATCTGAAATGCCTCAAGTCGTTTACGCATCGTCTCGGTCCAGTCCAGGTCTCAGCTCCATACAAAAGAATGGAAAATATATGACAACGTAGAAATCTTAATTTAAGTAATGGCTCTTAAACACAATAGCCATTTTACACAATGCAGCTCTGGCTTTCTCGATACGGACTCTAATTTCACATCCCATTGGTCATTAATGTTGGTTCCCAGATATAAGTTTTTGCTTACTTGCTCAATAGAGGTACCATTCATATTAAGAACGTAGTTTGGTAGGTCTATGTCTTTCTTTCTGATGACCATGAACTTTGTTTTAATCATGTTGATATCTAAGCCTTAACGCTCACTACTTTCACAGATTCGAGAGACAAGGTGTTGAAGACCATCGAAGCTGTCAGCAAAAATTTCAGTATCATCAGCTTAGCGGATATTGTTCAGCTTCTCTCCATTGATGGGTATTTCTTCTTCCACATTTTCGAGGGCTTGTTTGAAGGTGTACTCTGAATAAAGATTGAATATCTATGGCGACAAAATGCAGCCCTGTTTCACTCTTCGACATATCTTTACTGTGTCAGATTTCTCATTTTCTACCCTCACGGCTGCATATTGATTCCAATATAGATTAATTAATAAATCAATAATATAAACTAATTAAATAATGTACCTAATATGCAATTGTTCAAATTTAAATTTAATATTTGACTACAGCAAAAATTATACATTTCTAATGCAACAACATGCATTGCATGCATGTTGTTGCAAGGAAAAAATTGTCAATGTTACTATCCATTTTTATACATAAAATCGAATAGTATGAAATATTATTCATTTTTAGACTTCCTTAAAAATAGACATTCGAATTAGAAATAAAATTTGTACAAATAAGAACCTTATTTGTCCCTACTTCTATTAAACTATATCATTTTCTTTTCGCGAATAGATCATCCTGGACAACGCAAATATCATCTCATACTGTGTACAATACACACAGGCAAACTTTGACTTCCTTAACAGTAGTTCTTCATTCTCTCTGACTGATCCATTCTCCTTTTTGCAGTCCATTTCACTTGCTTGGTAGTTTGCTTTACACACACATGACGTTTAAATTCATATATGATTCTTCCGTACTTTTCTCGATCCAAACAGTCTTCCTCTTTAAATTTTAATGTTTGTTGGTTTTCTTTGATCTGCTTTATGTAGATGATTTTGATACGATGTTTATTAATTTTATCAAATATTTCTTTATTGGATCTATCAGGACTCATTCGTACCATGTGTCCAATATCTCATTTGTCGTAATAAAACACGAAAAAATATTTATATCTACTCTCACACAAAAATTAACACATTAATATGCAAATTATTGTATGTAAATGATGTCATTATTCTAATCGTATGTAAAATTATCCAAATCACGCGTAAAAGTCCAATGTAAATTAAATGGCGTTTCATTATTAAACGATATCTGTTTGTTGTTACTATGGCAACAACTCACATCACTAATCAAAAAAACCTAGATGTAGTGAAAATAAATATTCTGACTATATATTCTTATTCTATATTAAAATTGAAATTTTTTAATCAAGAAGTTTCAAGAATTTGAATCATGAGTTGCGAAACAGTGCAGCTCATGCACAAAAGCTCTTCTTCACACACTCGTAGCATAAACTACTATTATAAAATGAAAACTGCGTTTAAATTGACCAAATATATAAAAAGTGCTTTATAGCGGGATCCAAGTGTGCCAAAAAAATGGAAAAATTGATAAATGTCGCAGTATACGGTAAAGTGCAACCCTGGAAATGCTGCAAACATTGCACCATTTGTTTTTCAATAATTTCGACTTTCACGTTTCGGCGACACACCGCGCCGCGCCGCGTAGGTATAGACATGAAAGGTTGTAGTAATTTGAGTTTTGGCGGTTAATAATTATTTGACATATGCATGTTGTAATTCCCAAGAAGGCAATGGGTAATCAATTTTGTTACTTGGTTGTCATGGGTTTCACGTATGTTTATTTTTATTGGTTTTATGTTTTTGTATAACGTGTAAATTATTGTGATTATTTAGAGTTCAAATGAGTTATAAATAAAAGTATTCCCTCATAATAAGTTTTTATTCAACAAAGGTTATGGACACAGAAAATACTTGAACTGAGGTAAGTGCACTGATTGTGAGCTAAAAATGTTTAATAAATTATTTTTGATTGCCAATTGAAATGACTGAATCTGGAATAATGGAAGGAAGATCCAATTATTTCACTTCGAAATTATGTTGTTAACTGGCAAATTATTTAATAGACTGAAGAGCTTTGGAAATACATTATGGAGAATGAAAAAGATGAAAAAAAAGATTCTTTGGCAAGTTTTAAAGTTAAGTTGATGCTAGATGAACATATTTATATGCAATTGTTAAGGGAATTAAAAGTTTGATAGAGATTAAAAAAAAAAACTTGAAAACACAACGTTAATCAGAAATTTATTTATATTGCATATAAATTAGTTTCCATTAACAGAATGTTTTTAAATTATATATGAGCCGTTTATTTTTAAAGTGACCTAACTGCATTTATGTTCGAATCGAGATATTGAAGGGTTTGCGCTGGATAAAATTTTAAAATATGGGTAACATAGTAGAATAATGTTTTGGTGTTTCTAAGGGTGTCAAATTTATCACCTCGATTAGCATATTTAACGTTATTTAAGAAATAATATGTTTTATGGTTGTAAATAGACTTGGGCCACTTTCAAAATCAATGAAATCACGTTTCCAATTCTTAAGAAAGCACAAGTCCATCCATACATAAAATAAATTTTCCTTGAAATAAAGATAAATGTATATAATAATATAATAATAAATGTATATAATAATATAAATGTACACTTTTATGTTATAAAATCAAGAATGATAAATAACAGTTGTTAAATATTTTTTACATTAATATTAATATTGTTTTATTAATTCTTATTCAGTCTTCTCCAGTTTGTGTATGCGGGAGGGATATAAAATAATTATTGTGGGCAGGTCGTATACAATGTGGTATACAAAGGTGATACACCAATATTCCTTATATTTGAGATTTGTGAACGGTCTCGTATTTTTTGTATTTTTTTTTATTTTTACATTGTATTTCATATTCAAAGATTTATAAGTTTTCTCTTGGGAAATTTTAATATATTCATATTCTCATAGTTTTTTTGCAATTTAATTTGTTATAAACAAATTATTAACGAATTACAAATTATACACGAAAATTACAATGGTATATCAGGAGACCCATATGAATCCATTAGCAAATCGAAACTGAAATTTGTAATGAAATTGTTTATAATAAATTCATTGCACATTGATAATTGAACTACTACAATAATAATTAAACATAAAGCTTACCAGATCAAATACAACATTACAACACAACTTTAATTGCATATTTTCCATATGGGTTTGAAACTCTCTCGGTGGGACTTACGCCACTTTCAAAATAAACTTTTTTTTTTCATCTCTTCAATTATCCAGCAAATTTTGGTATTACAAAATCCTAATGATTTAAATATATTAGTAACAAGTTACTTCAGTATAAAAAGATCAATAAAAATCTACTTTTTAAGGTAACTAACTCAATATTTTTGAAAAATGGACTTAGGCCACTTTCAAAATAAACGGCTCATATTGTCTATAACACTGCAATTAAATTCTGTTGGGACTTCAATTGAGGATGAATTTATTGGAGTTATTATGTTGTTCAGAGAAAATGAAAACCAGTGAAAATAAGAAAGATGGCGCAAAAAAGATGATATGAAAGAGAAAACTGTTTGAAAATTTATTGGAGTTATTATGTTGTTCAGAGAAAATGAAAACCAGTGAAAATAAGAAAGATGGCGCAAAAAAGATGATATGAAAGAGAAAACTGTTAGAATAAAGCAAGGATTAGTGAAAATGATTGATTTCTTAAAGAAGATGAAATGACTGATACGGAGAGGGAGATAAAATGAAGAAGTTGATTAAATGACTTATATGGAGAGGATACAAAAATCACAGATAATGAAAATAGGACGAAATGATTGACATGGAGAGGATAATAAAATGACTGATGTAGAGAGGAAAAAGAAATGATTGGTATCTTGCTCTAGAGATAAAATGACTGATATGGAGAGGAACATGAATTTCCTGAAATGAAGATGATGAAATGACTTATATGGAGAGAAAATAAAATGGCTGATATGTTCAAATTTTGAAGATGAAATGATTGGTATCTAGAGGAAGATGAAATGACTGATATGGAGAGGATGCATAATTGCCTGAAATGAAGAAGATGATGAAATGATTTATATGGAAAGTATGATGAAATGATTGACATGCAGAGGATAATGAAATTACTAATATGGAGAGGAAGATGAAACGATTGGTATCTAGAGAAAGTTGAAATGACTGATACGGATAGGAAGATGAAACGTCTGAAGTGAAGAAGTCGATGAAATGACTTATATGGAGAGGATAATAAAATGACTGATATGAAGAAAATGATAAAATTAGTGATACAGAGAGGATAATAAAATGACTGATATGTAGAGATATTAAGAGATATTAGAGATATATAGAAAAATTACTGATATTAAGAGATGATGAAATGACTGATACAGAGAAGTGATGTGAAAATGAAGATTAAATTTCTGATATAAAGAAGATGTTTATTTAAACATCTTCTTTATATTATCTTTATATTATCAGTAATTTTATCTTCTTTTACACATCAGTCATTTAATTTTCTTCTCTGTATCAGTCTTTTCATCATCTCTTAATATCAGTAATAGGATTAGTAACCAAGTAACAAAATTGATAAACCATTGCCTTTTTGGGAATTACAACATGCATATGTCACATAATTATTAACCGCCAAAACTCAAATTACAACACTCCCTCTCAATTATATTACAACATATTATTATAAATAAAACTCATACTTCATTGCCAGAAATCTACTCATTTCTATTTACCCCGCTGTAAAACTTCGTTAAGTACTTTTTACGGTTCTTGAACTACCATCATATAAAAGCGCAAGGCAATCATTGAATTTAGTTGGAAGTTGTTCCTTATTTTCCGCATTCTTTTCAAATCTATCTTCATTACCTTCACGCTTCACTATTTTATTATCCTATTCATGTCAATAATTTAATGGACTTCTTCATATCAGTAATTTCATCTTCCTCTCCATATCAGTCATTTTATAATCATATCTGTATCACTCATTTGAGTACTCACTCATTATCACTCATTTGAGTGATACAGATATGATTATAAAATGACTGATATGGAGAGGAAAATGAAATTACTGATATGATTCTTAATATTTTTTAAGATTATATATTAGGAAACTTCAGCTTACTGCAAACATGCGAGTTGCATTGCTAAACGATCCATCTGCACGAGATTTCTCCAAACAATTGTTGTCAATCGGTACTGGCCGTCTTCCCGTCGACAAATCCAACGGATTGATTTCGTTTCCGCATAATTTTTAACAAAGCGTTCCCGAACACCATTAATAATCACAAAAATTACAAAAGGTTAAGTGAAGGAGCAATTCTAGCGGCAAAGAACCAACATGTGAATCACTTAAACATTGTAATTTAAAATCAAATCGTTAGTCCACTACGTTCTCTAAACTCTATCGACACTGCTACAAATGAAGACGAGGCAACCAACTATCCAATAGAATTTTTAAACTCATTGGATCTGCCTGGCTTGCCACCGCACAATTTACAACTGAAGTTTGGCTCAGTAGTCATCGTGCTTCGAACTGTGAACCAACCAAAGATATGTAACGGAACGCGTTTGATGATGACAAAACTCATCAACAAAAAAATTCACGTGACAATACTTAAGTGGAGAAACCACACTAGGAGGCTGTTTGATACTAATTTTTTTTGGGTAGGACAAATTAAATAGAATTTAATCGTATTTTTACATCATTTGATTCATATTTCGAACAATTTTTATGATTTTTTTAAATAATTTCAGCCAAAAATAACAAAGTTACGGTGTGATGTCCGCCGAAGGTTGTAAGTATAGTTTTCCAATTGCGTGCAGTGTAGCCTATCCGATTTTTATGTGAAATCAAAAACGTTTTGATTTTACATTAATAACTTATTTTCTAAGAATATAAACGTCAATGCAGGCGAAAAAATGAAAATTAAAAATTTTGCAGGTGTTTTTCTTCGATTTTCACGATTTTTTTTTCTTTAATTATGCAAGGAAAAATACCCTTAAAATCATGATATCATCTCACAAGTTGGTTCATATAATTCGAAATTTTATAAAGAATCATACTATCAATTTCCATAATGATCGGTTCTAAACTTTTTGAGTTAATAAACGAGGTAATGCTCCGCTCGAGCCTGTAGCCTGTACCCGATGTGCACTCGGTTCTATGCTCATAAAATCTAAACGAATGCGTATTTCGATTTGAAATGTTGACAGCGTATTATTGGATAGTTAAGCTAACGATTTATGCAATAAAAAGAAAATCTGTTTTTTTAACCTCCTTATCTGGTTTCACCCCTTAAAGGAAATTTCAAAGGTGAGGAAGTTCTCATTCCGATGAAAACTCGGAATGAGAATTCCGATGATCAAGGGATCATTTCGAAAAAGGCATTAGTCCAAAAATTTTAGTTAGTTAATCATCATTTTCAGCTATTTTGGCTTTTTTTATTTTAATATGTTTATAGTTTTCACTATTCCTGCCACCAGACTTTTTCTAGGTTTATTTCCGTAACTAATAAAGCGATATTTTGTCATATCTGACAGATGCGTTTCGTTTCACTTGATTTCACTTTCGTTTCATTTTCAAGTCTAGGACTCGTGCCCTTTTCATTGGTTTTTAAGTTGACTTACGGTTTATATACATATGCTCTTTTCGCATGGAATATGTAAAAGGCTTACATGAATAAAATGGCGTAAAAAAGTGTTATTTCTAAAAAGTGTGACTCAAATGCTGTGGTTCAATTTTATTTTGGGCTTTTTGATTATGAACTTTATGAACTTTACGGATTTTGGGCATTTGTACGTTTGGATTTTGGCTTTTTTTATACGGCGTACCGTATGCGAGGGAGGACAGACACGATTATATTCCAATCTGTTAATATAATCGTGTAACATTATATTACCAGATATCGCTACGCGAAACATTGGACTTACTTTAATTCAGCTAATATGTTATTTTTTATTGATTATATATTGATTATATATAATTAAAAATGTTGCAGGTGTTTTCTGTTTTTTTTCTGTTTTCAATTTTTCTTCGATTTCCACGATTTTTTTTCTTTAATTATGCAAGGAAAAATACCCTTAAAATCATGATATCATCTCACAAGTTGGTTCATATAATTCGAAATTTTATAAAGAATCATACTATCAATTTCCATAATGATCGGTTCTAAACTTTTTGAGTTAGATTGCACGCAAATGTGAAAAAAGTCATTTCAAGATAAACGAGGTAATGCTCCGCTCGAGCCTGTAGCCTGTACCCGATGTGCACTCGGTTCTATGCTCATAAAATCTAAACGAATGCGTATTTCGATTTGAAATGTTGACAGCGTATTATTGGATAGTTACGCTAACGATTTATGCAATAAAAAGAAAATCTGTTTTTTTGAACCTCCTTATCTAGTTTCCCCCCTTAAAGGAAATTTCAAAGGTGAGGAAGTTCTCATTCCGATGAGAACTCGGAATGAGAATTCCGATGATCCCAACCGATATATGTCATTCGAGTTTAAACTAATTCAATTTCCAATTCCGAATATCGAAAATCAATGTTTCTCTCACGGTCAATTGTACGTAGCATGTTCACGTGTCGGCAAACTATCCGCTTTTGTTCATTTTCCAACCAGACAACAAAACGAAAAATGTGTATCACAAGGTGCTACAATGAAGATAACGACTCGATTTTGGACTTCTGGATTTTGGGCATTTTGACAATTGAACCCGTCATTTCGAAAAGGGCATGTGTCAATGATAAAAACTTTTCAGAATCAACAAAAATATGTTTTTTGTAAAAAAAGTCATTGATGCTGAAGAAACTGAATATAAAGGTTGTTAAATAGAAAACACACACACTTTTTGGAATATTTATTTATTCAAAAAGAAACAAATTTTATTCCAGATATTTGGAATTAAAATTTTTGGGCTTGTGCCTTTTCCGAAATGATCAAGGGATCATTTCGAAAAAGGCATTAGTCCAAAAATTTTAGTTAGTTAATTATCATTTTCAGCTATTTTGGCTTTTTTTATTTTATTATGTTTATAGTTTTCACTATTCCTGCCACCAGACTCTTTTTCTAGGTTTATTTCCGTAACTAATAAAGCGATATTTTGTCATATCTGACAGATGCGTTTCGTTTCACTTGATTTCACTTTCGTTTCATTTTCAAGTCTAGGACTCGTGCCCTTTTCATTGGTTTTTAAGTTGACTTACGGTTTATATACATATGCTCTTTTCGCATGGAATATGTAAAATGCTTACATGAATAAAATGGCGTAAAAAAGTGTTATTTCTAAAAAGTGTGACTCAAATGCTGTGGTTCAATTTTATTTTGGGCTTTTTGATTATGAACTTTATGAACTTTACGGATTTTGGGCATTTGAACGTATGGATTTTGGCTTTTTTTATACGGCGTACCGTATGCGAGGGAGGACAGACACGATTATATTCCAATCTGTTAATATAATCGTGTAACATTATATTACCAGATATTGCTACGCGAAACATTGGACTTACTTTAATTCAGCTAATATGTTATTTTTTATTGATTATAGATTCTGAAGCGATACGTTGATACTAAGTTCGCCGGGTCAGCTAGTGAGTTATAAATAAAAGTATTCGCTTTGAAAAAACCACATTGCAATGCACTTTAAATCCAACTTGTAAATATAACTTTCAGTGTGGTTAAGGTCCAGTGCATACATCACGTTGAAAATATTCATTGTGTTGAAAATTCTACACTTTCAAAACGACTTTTCCATCCAAAACTTGTATTTTTCCAAACCTATTGTTTCACTCAAATCAACTATTCCACAGTATTAGGGACATATAGAATATATATATATATATATATATATATATATATATATATATATATATATATATATATATATATATATATATATATATATATATATATATATATATATATATATATATTTATATATATATATATATATATATATATACACTGCCGAGCATAAAATTAGGGTCACTCCCTAATTTGAAGTTATTTTAGAATTTTTTAGTTTTTTACGTTTTTTTGGGTTGTAACAGTTTACTAATTGATTGCTTGAATAAAACAAAAGGTTTTTGTTGTTCAAAGTTTATTGAAAGTAATGAAAATGAACAATTTTAATTTGATATGCTTTGTAATGAAAATGAACAACTTTACATTGAGATGCTTTTGTTGAAACAAAAGAAAGTTTAAGGAATTTAGTAGTGAGGATTCCTTCCTTTGGCAGTGATAACAGCTTGCAAACGACGTGTCATGCTCTGGATTATATTTTGGATCACGTTCTGCGGAAGATTGTCCCATTCTTGCACTAGTATGTCGCGAACCTCTCTAGAATTTCTGGGGGCCGGCATATGTCTCCGTAAAAGTTTTCCCATCTCATACCAAATATGGTCAATTAGATTTAAATCTGGATTGCGAACTGTCCAAACAAATCGCGTGATTTCACACTCGTCAAGATACTCAGTAACTATCCGTGCAGTATGGGGCCGTGCGTTATCATGCATAAATGTTGCGTCGTCTCCAAGAATAACCATGAATGGTCCAACATGGTCTTCTAGAACCTCTGTCAGATACCTATGCGCAGTCAACGTCCCATGCGCGATAAAGACTAACTCCGTGCGAGTGTCAAAAGATATGCCTCACTATGCCATAACTGATCCTCCGCCAAATGGTAGTCGCTCGGCATTACACGCTTGAGCATATCTCTCGCCTCGTCGTCACCACACTCTTACATGTCTATCTGAGCCCGTAAGACAGAATTCCGGTTCATCGAAAAACAATACGCGTCTCCAATCCGCTATTGTCCAAGTCAAGTGTTTTTGTGCAAAATTCAACCTCGCAATCCGGTGTGCACGGGAAAGCGGCGGTCCAGTAGCTCTAGTTCGAGAAGATAATCCAGCACCATAAAGTCGTCTCGTAAGGGCCCACTCACTTATGTTTACATTTCTCACTTCTTGCAGATGATTTCGAAGGGAAACTGCCGTTTCTGAAAGCACTAGAACCGAGAAAGCAGTCATCCTTAGCTGTTGGAGTATTTCCTCGGCCTGAACTAGGTCCTCGAGTGAGCAGACCTCTCTTCGAACCTCCGCCATACTCGTTGCACACTCGAGAGACTTTCACCAACGTTGCTCGCAGTTTCGCGCTGACCGCGACCGTCTTCTAAAGCTGCCACAATTTGTGCCGCAACAACGGGATTTATGCTCATTGCAAAACACTAACAATGACAACAATTTACAACAGACAGACGACACCACAGAAACAATGCCATGCGCCCTTAAACTTTCTTTTGTTTCAACAAAAACATATCAAAGTAAACTTGTTCATTTGCATTAGTTAGCACATAAAATTAAAATTGTTCATTTTCATTACTTTCAATAAACTTTGCAAAAGAAAAACCTTTTGTTTTATTCAAGAAATCAGTTAGTAAACTGTTACAACCGAAAAAACACGTAAAAAACTAAAAAAATTTAAAATAACTTTAAATTACAGAGTGACCCTAATTTTATGCTCGGCAGTGTATATATATATATATATATATATATATATATATATATATATATATATATATATATATATATATATATATATATATATATATATATATATATATATATATATATATATATATATATATATATATATATATTGTTGTAGCACACGTTTTCAATTTTGTTTTTTTTTTGTTAAGTAATTAATTTTGGTAAATTTAATTTTATTTTGTAATCTGTTTTATTATAAAACATGAGGGCTTAACTCTCTTATTCTAAATCTTATTTTTTTGATGTGTGAGGTATTACATAATGCCTTTTTCAATGTGGTTGAATTTTTGTCCAGTGTGTCATGAAGCTACTGTTTAAGTCAACCTCACGTTAGTAAGAAGTTTACAAACCATCTTAAATAACATGTAGGTGTACTAACAAATAAATTATTTTTAGATGTCTTGAGAAAGGGAATAAACATTCCCGAAAGCTCGATTATATAACAAAGAATTTCTTTTTACCTACCTAAGCTTTGACTACACCCTCATTAAACGTATATATATTTTCTTGGTTGAAAATATACTATGGTATTTGTTTAATTATCTAGTCATTAATAAAACTATCTTCGCATATAAATATATATATATATATATATATATATATATATAATACAATACGGCATAATATCGTTTCTTAAAATTAAAACATTAAGAATCATAATTCTAACCCCGTATTTCTCGAATGATGGCAGATTTTAGACGAAATAGGATATTAGTCACCAAAATAATTTTAATTGCTAATACAGTTAGCGGACAAGACAAATTTGGAATTAGTTTTCAAAACTGGCGAAAGGCAACAGAGGTGTTTGCCAAATATAGATAATAGTATGCAATTTCATATTGGCTTCTCTCCTTCACCAGCCAAAGGTACTATTAATTTAAATATTTTTCAGTTTACTATCTATTCACAGAAGAAGTAGTGGCCATTTGGGCATTTATAACGAAATTCGATGTATTTATAAGACAAAAAACTTTTAAAACCATATATTGAAAATTTTAAATTACAATAAAAGTTTTCATATAAATTGATCATACAATCCGCGCCCTGTTATAAATCGCTTATGAGCTAATATAAACCAGAAAACAAATTTTGAAGGAAACACCGATTTTGGATTTTTATTCTCAATTCGAATTAGGTATCTTTTAAAAATCATTAGTCTCATTTATTTATATCCCCATTCCCCATGCTATCAGTGTTATCTTTGAGATTAAAACTCTTGGCATTTCAAGAAGCGTGTTAGCGTTTTAAATTGTAAAATATTGTCTGGTTTGGTCTAGATTTTGGTAATAAAATATTTTACTTTATCTTGAATGAAACCAATGTATATTTAAAAAATCAATGTATATTTAACAAAATATTATCTTTCCTATAATAAGGAAGACCGACAGATAAATTACAGTCTGGTTCGGATATTACTCCACCTCTTTAGAGCAAGCTTGAAAGAACAGAAGCAATCGTTTATATTTTTGTATCGAGAATTATTTAATTTCATCTTGAATCAAGCCTTACGATGAACGTATATTTATATATTTATTTAATCGATTGTTCCCCTTTAGGAGAGCGATTGAACTTGATTGTACATGATTTCATCTTCTGGCGTTTTCCAGCTTTTCTTCCCAAAATCTCTTCATCCTCAGAATGCTCCTTCTTCCGCTCAGCTGTCCATTTCTTCCAGGCTGTCGTGATAGTCTATCCTCAAACTTAACATTATTTTATTCCGGCACTCAGTGCGGTCCTCGATATTTTGTATGTTGACCTGTTGTAAGTCCCTCTGAACATCGTCCAATCACTCAGTGCCACATTTACTCCGTGCTATAACGATGAGCAATTTCTTCGCCATTCTGGAGTTTTCCATCCTGTAAATGTGTGGATAAAACTACTCGGCGTTTTCTAAATACGTTCATTATCGTGTAAATCTATTGGTAGAGTTCGTTTTGAGGTCTCTTCTTCCAAATACCGTTTTTATTAACTGCCCCGTAAATCTTTCTGATAATTTTTCTTTCCTCTTTTTCTATGTCGTTAATTTTGGAATGACCGTCGATAACCATTGTTTCGGCTGCGTAAGTTGCTTCCGGAAAAATAACCGTTGTATAGTGCCTTAATTTTGCATCTTGCGAGATGCACTTTTTGTTGTAGTGAGCCCACGTTAGCTTGTAGGCCCTCTGTAGTTTGGTGATTCTTTGTTCATTGGCGATTCGGTTTAGTCCCGAAGACTGTATGATTTCACCAAGGTATTTAAAATGGAGGACTTGTGTTATTTTACCGTATTGTGTGATTAAAGTTATTTTCTGGTCGTCTTTCCATATAGTGGGTTTTTTCTTAAGAAATTTGTAGTTCGGTTCTTTGCGCAATTTCATGAACTTTTTCCACTGCGTGTATGGCTTCATGTATGGTGTTAGTAATAATGACAATATCGTCCGCAAAAGCAAGGCACTTGATTGTAAGACGGTTCTCTTTTTTATACCAATTTAAATGCCTTTCACATGAGTTTCCCATTCCCTAATGATCTTTTATAGAATAATATTAAAGAGCATTGGGTATAATCCATCCCCCTGTCGAACTCCAGTTTTAATGACAAAGGGTTCCGATATTTCTCCCATGAATTTCGCTTTGGACATATTTCTTGTAAGCGTCTGTTCAATGATTTTTCGGGTCTTTCTGTCTATTCCGAATTTTTCCATGATTATAAAAAGTATTTCACGGTATACAGAATCATACGCTTTTCTGAAGTCGACGAATGTAATTACTGTATTTCTACATTTTCTCATTTGTAATTTTGTTTTTAAGCTCCACACCTGTTCAGCACCTGATCGCCCTTTTCTGAATTCGGCTTGGTATTCACCAATTTGTGGATCCACCTGGGGTCTGGTCTGTTTAAAAGCGCCTTCGAGAGGATTTTATAAGTAATCGGGAGCAGGGAGATTCCTCTGTAGTTATTGATGGCTTCATATTTTTTTATCACCTTTTTTGTGTGTAACGGATGAACTAGAGCACATTTCCTGTCTCCTGGTATTCGCTCCATCATCCATATGTCTAAAATGACGTTATGTTTCTGCGTAAGTGTAGGATCGTTCGGTTTCCAGAATTCTGCAATGATCTTAACTTCTCCTGCTGCTTTGTTATTCTTGAGCTTTTGGATGATCTCCTGAATTTCTCATGGGTCATAAGAACGCAATTAACAAGAAAAGTCTTGTTAAACAACAAATAAATCCAACCCTTACGCTGGATATATCATGGGCTTGTGGGTCCGGGTTTGTGGAGGGGTGAACGCAAGTTTTCTTGAGGTGATTCGCAATTAAGAAGGGAGTTGAAGTATTGGGCTAATAATTTACAGTTTTCTTTTCAGTTTTTAGTTTCCAACGTGCCATCGGGTTTTTTGAAGCACAAGCTGGGCGCCGGATATACCTTTAAGTTTTTCTTAAATGTATTATAAAAATTTCTAGTATTATTTTGTTTGAAGTTGTAGGATTTCATTGAGTTTGTTGTTGTCATATCCTCATTTTTCGTTCCTAATTGTTTTGAAAGCATGCTTTTGGGTTGTAAGAAAGTTCTCCCAATTTTCCTCATTTTTGTGACTGTTAAACTTTTTCCACGCAATCATTCGGTTGTCAACTGCCCGATCGCAAATTGCATTCCACCAGTGATGTTTCCTTGTGCGAGGATGTTGTCCTAGTTTCATGTTTAATGATTAATTTGCATTATGATTTCTTCTTTGTGGAGTTTCAGGTACTCTGGATCTGGTTTGATATTTTTGGGTGGGCCTTGGGTGGTCAATTTGGTATTCACCCTGTCTAAGATTGAGTGATCTCCATGTGGTTAACTTGTGTGGTGGTTTCTGAAATTGTGTGCTCATAATTTTAAGTCCAAAGTTTCTGCTGAAGTCAATTAGTCTTTCAATATTCTTGCTATACGGATTCATTTTTGTGAAAACTGTCCGAAAATAGGTTAAATTAATAACGAATTTGGTTTAATCTACATAAATTGCATTCTACAGGTAATATTACAGGTACAGGCAACAATAACTGATAATAATAATTTTTAGGGTGAATCGAGAGATTATTCGATTATTAAAATCACCCGATTAATGGCCATTCGATTATCCAAATCATTCGATTATTCCCGTCATTACGGTCTAGTATGGTTCGTCCACCTAGTCATGTCAGTGTGGCCTTGTTTGTCTTATCATGTCTTTCTCGCCAGTTTATGTTCATTAGTTTCTTAGTTTCTGTTTTTCAATGTCATCATTTATGAATCTTACCTTTGTTGTTACTTTTACCTATGTCGACACTGAAAACTATTAAGAACCTTATATGTGAATATTTTTCTAACGTTAGATTGTAAATCGGCAATTAAAACCAAATAATATTATTATTGCAAGTAGTTACATTTATTCTGTACATTTTAGTGAATAATGTTGTAGAATAATGCCTATCCATGTACGTAAATTTTAATCACAGTGAAAATGTTACTATTAAATTCTATTCAGCTATATTTGATTATTATTTTAAACTTGAATAAAGAAAATTATAATCATTTTTCAATTCTGTGATATTTCCTCAAGTAACAAAGAACCATAAAACAAGGCATTTAAAAATATCCCTTGATAATTAATCATCTTTTCATAGGTCGTAATTATATAATTTAAGTAGAAATAAAAAGGAGGTAAAATGTTCCTGTTTTAATACACAGTGTGTTTAGCATACAAATGAGATAAAGTTTTTGTAGTTGGTATTATTGATGGCTAGTTTGTGTACTGCAAACTTATTTAGATTTTTGCATATAGTTTCTAATTAGAATTCTTGTCGGTTTTCTAATTTTTTTTCTGTTTTGTTTTGATCAAGCTTTTATTTTTTTCTGGTTTATAACTCCCTGTAAAGCTACGAATATAGAGATTTGTAAAGCTGTTATTTGCTAGGCTGTCGGCTCTATACTAACGCATTAACCTGACTCCCGCCATAAAGTTATTATATTTCTCAAACTTGTTTAACTTTCCCACCTAATCATGAATTTTAAATCTGATAGTATAGAGTTGCCTTAATGGCTGCCTGACATTTCCTACTGAAGCTCTTTAATCTATGTGACATTCTATATATTTTAACGCGAGCCTGTGGCGTAGTTTATCTTTAAAACACATTAAATTTTATTGTAATAATGTTTGATATATACTTCTCTCTTATCTTGAAATTTTTGGATATACAGATTATATGTTCACACTAATATGAATGTTAATAATTTATACATTACTCGTGCGATTGTAATCAAAATTAAGTAAAATAGATTATATAGAAAGGTTCTTCGCAAGTTTAATAAAAATAAATTTTAAATAATTTAAAATTCTGTTGGTTCTAAACTGTTCTTGAAGAAAATTTTTATTAAAGCGCTTTAGAACAAATAAATATTTCTTTTGATACATTTGGCATTTAATTACAAATAATGTAATCAAATAACTTGTTTTAAATTTCATTACAATATATAACGTACAATCAAAGAAAATCGACATTCTAAAGAAATTATCGTTCTTACCAAAATTAAAACATTTTATTAATTTAGCAGTTTTGATTATATTTACCTACTACTTTTCCACTCCTCAGAGGCTGTTAAGCTTGCTATAAATAAATACACCTTCCCACGTACAATGTTTTAATGGGTATTCAAAAATCATTGAACTCAAATGAAAATGAATATTTCAAATTAACTTTTGCCATATAGACAGCTACATGAATCGTTGTGTTGAAGCGTATACAATAAGTTTAAACTTAATTTGTCGATACAAACAGTCGATTCCGTTTAATCGAGACATATTGGGCATAAAACATATTGTTTTATCTAAATAGCCAACACTTATTCGAATCTCCACTAAATATTATAGAATTGGTGTTTTATTTTAATACTTTATTCAACCATTTGCTTGATACATTTCTTCAGTATAGTTTTAACATTATATTAAATACATTGCGCTATAAATATGTCACAAAACTATGTGAATCAAATAATATAGTAAAACAAATATTTTAATTTGAAACGATAATAGTACATTCTGAATGCAAAATAATGTACCTATGTGTTTACATATGTTCATACCTGTAATTAGCGCAGTAATTTATTTAATGGCTCTTCAAAAATGTCCCTGTAGATCCAAATCTATATTGTTTAACTCAAGATTGATCACGGACACATGAGGTCTTACCTAGTCTGTATGTCCTAATGTTCTTCCAGTTTTTGTTATTTTGATTTAACCGCTTTACTTATTCAAATCTCCATTTCGAATTTAACTTTCATTTAATCGAATATTGTTAATTTATGTGTAAGAAATCCAATTAAGTTGAATATTGCCTCAATGAAAAAACAAATTAAATATTTATTGTAAAGAAGCGTAGAGGCGTAATAATAACCGTAATAGACTGTAATTTATATCGAATTGTTCTTCGTCAAATGAAACATAATATTGTGATATATATATATATATATATATATATATATATATATATATATATATATATATATTTATTTATTTTATGTCAGGAGTGAATTGGAACGTAGTAATTTTTTTTTTATGGTAGGTGATGGTTTTCTGAAGTATGATGTTTTTTTTTCTGCGATTTGAACGTTGAGTCTTGTTTGTATTGTTTTCTCGAAGAGTTTGTATTGTTTTTGACATCGTTGCAAGCAGGCTTATCGGTCTGTAGCTATGTATGGAATTTTTACTTTTGCCATGTTTGTGGAATAGGACATGTTTTCAGATTCTGGGGAAGTGTTACTGCCCACAGCATGTCTTAAAAAGTATTATTATGTATTTTAGTGTATTTTTGTTTAGGTTTTTTACCATTTGATTGCTAATTAAGTCGTTACCCGCCGCTTTTTTTAGGTAAATTTTTTATTAGCGTATTGACTTCTAGTAGGGTTATTTCGTCAATTGAATCTACGTCGGTAATTGTTGATGTGAAGATGTTTGCTAGGTGGTTCGTAAATGCCTGACACTTTTTGCATTTGGTTTGATATATAGTGCCGTTGTCTATTATATTAGAGATGCTTTCAGATTGTTTGAGTAGTTTTTTGGTCGTTCGCCACAGTCCAGGGTCCTTGGAACTTAGTTATTCGATTATACGTGAGTATGACTGGTAATAGTAGTTGTCCATTTCCTCTTTGATTCTCTGTGTGAGTTTGTTAAGGGTGGTTTTGGTTTGCTTGTTTCGTGTCTGTCGCCATTCTCTACTTTTGAAAGATCTTCCAGTATATTTTACCTTTGATTAGAGTTTGGGGAGGTATGATTACTGTTGGAGTAGCTATGAAGGTTATGAGGACTGGCAAGTGGTCAGATCCCAATTCGGGGATGACCCGTTGAAACATTTGCTTTTTGAAGTTATTCATTATTATTGAGTCTAGTATGTCAGATTGGTGATCTTGCCGGTACGATTGGTAAGTATGTTATTCGGGGGCCTTTGCTATGCAGGGGTGTGCCGCTAGTATTTTGTGGAGTTTGATTCCATTGGAGTTATTGACCCGACAGTCCCATGAGGTACGTTTAGAGTTAAAGTCCCCGATTGATAACGTAGACTCATCCTTCTTGAAGAGATTTATGATGTCTTCTTGCCGAAGTGATCTAATTGGCTGTTTGTAGACACAGTTGATTTTCAGCGTCTCCTTGTTTTGTAGAATAATTATTATTCCTGTTACTCCCGCTAGGTTGCTGTACGAGCAACTGCGAGCGACTTTCAAGATTTTGATTAACCCACTCAGTAAGTGGACACACCTAACGGAATCAGGACTAGAGGATGCGCTCTAAATGGTTAAGTATACCAACGCTTATAGGAAGAGGGTGGGGTACAATAGATCTATGAAGGTCGCAGTACAAGTCGTTACCACCATCTTTTTTTCATAGTCTAACCGACCTTCGCAAGAAGAACGTTATACTATTCCACACTTGACAAAGCCAAGAAAAACCACCCAAGCAGAAAAATGAATTCATTCATTGCAACAACCTTCAACGGAGCCGCCGCAACCCTGCAAGTCGACACCGCCGTCGAAACATAATCAGCCGGAGAAACAAAACCCAAACCGACAAGGATCAACCCCAGGAAACAGCCACGACCAGAGGGACCACCGCCAGGAGGACAGCCGAAGCCGTCCCCAAAAAACCAACCGGAGCCGCCCCCAGAAGAACCACCGAAGCAGCCCCCAAGAGATCAACCGTAGCCGCCCCCACGAGAACAACGGAAGCCGCCCCCAAGAGAGCAACCGAAGCCGCCCCACGGAGAAGAACCACGCCGATGGACACGGACAGCCCCACCGAAGCCGCCCCCAAGCGCAAACCCGAACAGGAGGGCGAGGGAACGTTCAAGTTTCCAAATAAAACTGCCAAACTGGAACGACAGAGCACGTCAGGATCGCAGGTAAGTATGAACATGTATGCATGCTTAGACACAGAGGACACTGACGACGAAGACGATATAGATATAGAAACTGAAACCGAAAACCCCACCGAAGAGAACAACACCCCATCATTCTACGGAACAAAGAGAAATAGACCAGACTCAGCAAGAAACTGGACAACAACCACTTCAAATTCACAAGGGCCACGTCGACAAGAGACGGAATAAGTAGTCAACCACAAACGATAACGGATTATCGTGAAATGTACAGACTGATGAAAGAGGAAAATTACGAGTTCTACACTCACCAACTGAGCTCCGAGAAGAACCTCAAGGTGGTGAACAAGGGAATCCCTACCAAAGTCGAGGAAGAAGAAATACTCAATGACTTAGGCCAAAAAGGTTACCCGGCAATCAAGGTGACAAGAATGAAGGGAAGGAACGCGACCCCTATCCAAATGGTATTAGTGGAAATACCGAAACAGTACAAATCCATCTATCAAATGGAAAGAATACACCACCTCTGCGTAAGAACAGAGCCGCTCAAGCCCAGAGGAGACACAGTTCAATGCCACAGATGTCAGCTCTATGGACACGTACAGAGAAACTGCAACGCGGAATATAGGTGCATGAAATGTGCTGGAAAACACAGCACGCACCTATGCGAGAAACCAGCAACACTGCCACCCAAATGCGCAAACTGCGTAGGCGAACACGTCTCAATATGGAGGAACTGCCCCGCCAAACCAACAAACAGAACCGCAGAGACGACAACACAACGACCAACTCCCTGGACAAACCCGAACAGTTACAGACAAGCTCCAGCTAGAGAAGACACGACATACCGGGACACAGCACAAGCAACCACCAGCGAAAACAGACAAAACACCGAAAGGAAAACACCGATGACAAAAACAAAAATAGACAAAGTAACAGACGAATCATCGAAACTGCTAAAGAATTACGCCTCTATACAAACAGACGAGGACGAACTGACAAATTACGCAAAAACCATCACAAACATCGTCAAAATCATCAAAAATAACTAGAAAACGGAACGTAGACGAACTAAAGATTGTTTTCTGGAACGCAAACGGAGTCGAAAGTAAGAAACTAGAACTGGTAGCACACATGACGGAATACAACATAGATGTGGCGCTAATCAACGAGACGCACCTGCGACGCTGCAATCGCCTGAACATACCAAACTACCAAACCTACAGGAAAGACAGGGGCCAACAAACCGGAGGCGGAGTTGCCATAATAATCAAGAGGAACTTGAAACACCACGAATTGCCCGAAGTTGACACGTCGGATAACAAAGAAACGATAGGAATCGAAATAATGACCGCAGAAGGTCCACTGGCCTTGTATTCACTATACTCGCCACCAAGGAAAGAAATGAGCACTCCAGACTTGGAAAAAATATTTAGAAATCACACGACAACGATAGCTGCAGGAGACTTTAAATACACACAGTGGAACTGCCGAAAAACAAATCAAAAAGGAAGAGAACTAAAACGTTACACAGAAAACCGCCTACTAACGGTTCTAGCCCCAAACGAGCCAACACATTTCACAGCTAATAACAGATTCTCACCGGACATACTGGATATAGTAATGAAAAACGTCAAAGCTAACATCGGCATAGTCTGTATTGAAGCTCCTGAGCTCCGATCACAACCCCGTGCACATGAACGTCCAAACGAGAAGTGCGAGAAGAACGTGCGAGAAAACATTAACAAACTGGGAAAAGTTTAAAGAGAACCTAGATATTACCTGCACAGATATTACAGACCCATTAAGCCTAGAACAGGCGGCGCAAACATTCGAGAACGAAATAAAGGAGGCGCTCCATACCGCCACAAGAAAAATAACCTTCAACAAAACAGCTACACTCCCACAGTAAATAATGAGCCTAATACGCGCAAGACGGAAAGCAAACAAGACGTACCAACGTACATTAGCACCGACTAGGGTTTTCTACCCGGATACCCGGATCCGGGTATACCCGGGTATATGAAATTTTTACTACCCGGGTACTATTTCATTGCCAGACCCGGGTACCCGGGTATACACTTTGATCAAAGAATTCATAAAAAATCGGAAAATTATTACTAAGTAGCGCTTAAAATAATATTAGCAAATTTGCACTACGAACAATTAAAATAACTCTAAAGAAGGCGTTGAGTTTTTTACAAAAATGCAGTAAACTGGCGGTTAGGTTTGGTTCTTAGAACATATACTATATATTATAAGTAATATAGTATAAGTTCTATGGTTTGGTTATGTCGCCATGTTTTGTTTTTATTTCGTTGGAGTTAGATTAAAATATTGTTCGGTAAAGGATGAGTAATTGAATTAAATATTATTAATACAAAATAAAAAATTGTATCTAGTGGATAACCATAAAATTTGTAGGCAAAATGGATAGACCTGTTTCTGGAGTACGAAAATATTTAAAAAAATACAGAATAAGGAATCAGTACAATGTTCAAAAATATTATCCTATAAAGGCTCTTCAACAAGTGTTTTATTAAAACATTTAGATAAGCTACATAAAATAAAAATCGAAAAACAGAGCCGTCACTCGCAGTAAATTCATCTGAGAAGCTTTTCATCATAATCAGCTAACTCTACCGAAAAGCGAAGGCAGTACAATGGAACTAGTTCCTGTTTAACTGTGAGACTGATATATAAGTTTACTTCATTCGCTCTTTCGTAAAATATAACATTATTATAAGAAATTGCCTCTTTTTCAGCAAAAAATGCAAATACCCGGGTATACCCGGTTTTTGAAAAAATAATACCCGATACCCGGGTATTAAAAAAAGTCGGGTACGCGAAAACCCTAGCACCGACAGACAAAACGGTCCTGAACAGACTGACAAAACAAGTAAAACTGGCGCTACAAGAACAACACAACGCAGACTGGGAAAACAAACCATACCGAATAAACGACACCAAAGACGAACCGTGGTACTTAGCCAAGACTTTAAAACAACAGAACCGCAACACAATACCACCTATCAAAAAGAACGACGGCAGCACAGCAACCTCTGACATTGACAAGACAGAGACTTTCGCAAACGCCCTCGAAGAACAATTCACACCAAATATCCTAAACGCAATCCACAACTCTCAAGGAATCTACGAAACGGTAAGGCGGATTCTAAACAGCGAAGAAAACTGCGACATAAGAGAATCAACGCCAGAGGAAATAGCCGAGATAATAAAAAACCTTAAAAACAGGAAAGCACCCGGTTGTGAAAATATAAACAATGTGACTATCAAGAACCTAACACCGCCCGCTGTAGACAGAATGAATCAAATCGTAAACGCATCGCTCAAACTCAGAACGTTTCCGACCCAATGGAAACACACCACAGCAATACTGATTTCCAAACCCAACAAACCCAGGAACAAAACATCAAGCTACAGGCCGCCTACTAACAGGACTTGGAAAAATAACGAAGAAAATAATACACAATCGACTGACATAGTTGACATAGACATAGTCTATGACAGTCATAGACATAGACATAGTTGACGAGAAACAAATAATCCCGAACGAAGAGTACGGATTCAGACAAGAACATTGCACAACGTATCAGACAACTAGAATAACCGAAGCGATAATTGACGCTTTCAACAGAGGATACGCCATGGGAGCGGTACTACTGGACGTCTCAAAGGCCTTCGACAAGATGTGGCACGAAGGCTTAATATATAAAATAAATAAATTCAAAATCCCGATGGGGATGATTAAGCTACTAGCTTCGTACCTCGGCAACAGAACGTTCCAGTTGAAATTAAATGACACGATGTCGACGAAACGTCTAGTGGGAGCGGGTGTCCCACAGGGATCCATGCTGGGGCCCCTGCTCTACAACATTTACACCGCTGACATACCTAGAATGGAAAACACAAAAATTTCACTATACGCAGACGACACTGCTATATTTACGAGAGGAATCTTGGCGAACACCATCACCGAGAGACTAATGTCTCAGGAGAGACATCACCTAGATGAGATAAATCGCTGGTGTAACACGTGGAAAATACAACTTAACGCTGAGAAAACTCAAGCCATCATGTTCACAAGAAGAAAATTCAAACACATCTCAACAAAACGCCTCAAGATTAATAATACAAATATAAAATGGGAAAATCAGGTAAAATATCTAGGTATTATACTGGATAAAAGACTAACCTTAGCAAGACATGTGGATTACATTGTGAAGAAAACTAAACAAATTAATGGCTATCTTTATCCCCTCATCAACAGGAAAAGCAAACTCAACATGAAAATAAGCTGAAACTGTACAAGACAGTAATACGACCAATAATGACATACTCGGCGACGTGCTGTAAGCAAGCGGACAAACACACAAAATACCGACTACAAATTATACAAAACAAAATACTGAGACAAATCACAGACTCGCGATGGTACATAACCAACGAACAAATACATAAAGACCTCGAAATGGAGACAATCACAGAGCACATAGCAAGACTTACACAAAAAACATTTGACAACATGCGACAACATGACAATATAACAATACAACAAACCGAAAACTACAAAACAAACGTCAAGTGGAAATTCCCAAAACTGCAGCAAACCACATTCAGACAATAAATAACACTGTTTTCTACCTACAGGGTACCCAGAGCAACCCCAGCGAAACAAAAGGACCACACCGATAACACAGTAAATGAGACAACACAGAAGAAAAAAAGAAGGAAGCCAAAGGACCACAGCAGGACCAGCCGAGGACAAGAGACCACAGCAGGATCAACCCAACCGAGGACAAAAGGCCACAGCAGAAGAAACGAGGAAGAGAAAAAAAAAACGGAAAAGAGCCGTTGCTTTAACGTTTCTCGGCAAAACAGGACCCAAAGACAAACAACAACAGACAAAAAAAAACCGAACCAAAACAAAAGACGGCGGAAGGACGGGCACACGCCCACGACCGCCAGGAACAAAGGATCCCATACGTTACCACCATATCTACAATCTACAAGTAGACACGTGTAGTTGCGTAGAATTTTGGGATTGATATTCACAAAAATATAAATAACTACTAACTCAAAGCGTTCTCGTTTCTGTGCCTTCTGTGCTTTTGTGCCTTCTGTGCCTTTATTATACTGTGCTACCATTATGCTAGCTAGCTCAGTCTCATCGACAGTTTACATTATTTAAAATATTAATACAGAATAAATGCTAAGGATAATCATTTATTGTTATCGGTCTATTCGTTATATAATCGTAATGAATACTACTTGAGTAATCGAAAATAATGATTATTTTTCATTCGTAACTCGACATAATCCTTATAATACTAAGATAAATAATTTCTCGCAGATTACAACGAGACTTGTAAGATAATCGGTTATTTTCGATGCTCTTGTGATTTTATAACATGACATATATTATCACATGACTCCAAACGCACCATGATTTTTACTAAATTTAAGTAAATAATGGTAATTTAAGTACTTATCAAGTAAATAATGTGTGATTAAGGATTTATAAAGACCAACTCAGATAATATTGATGATATTGCACATTTAAGTAAGAAACTGAATTTTCTTTAAAAATTCGTCGTTTTAGGATTCATTCGGCGCACTGCTTCAAACCATTGGTTTCGACGTTTAACAATGTTTGGTACATATAAAAACATTTTTGAAGAGTTCTTTTTGTTGTACGCGATGGTACGAAACATCAGGTTACATTTTAATATTTGACATATCTACTACAACTACTGTATCAACAAAGCCATGCACGGCATTAAATGCGCCGATAGAAATTACAATTGTTACATCACAATGCGCCGAGTTGTTTTCGGTATCGAAATCAAAAAAATATTTTCAATTTGTTATAACTTTTTAATTGCAAGGACAAAAAATATATAAGTTAAATATTAACTTATATATGATCTTTGGCGATTTGTGCAAAGAAAATGAGAGCTTTGCCATTTATTTATTGCAGATTCTTGGAATTTGGCTAATTTTATACGGGAAACGATGTAAATTTTTCCGCCATCTAGTGTCATTTACGACTTATCTACAAGAATAATTATAAATTATACTCATAATCTATTATCTAACGGTATAATAAAGCAATATAATAACGGAATATTTGGAGATGGCTCTTCCTTCAGTCGTCTAGTAGTAAACTGACAGTTTTTTACTCTGCACGTATAATAACAGAGTTATGTATGAAAAACTGTCAGTTTACTACTAGACGACTGAAGGAAGATCATTCTCCAAAAATTCCAGGGTTTTTCTTCAAATTCGAATGGTGCTCACCGCGACCTATTGAAATGTGCTGGATGGCCTTTTTGCAGCTGATAGTTTCGTCTTGATGAGTGCATAAAAATGTCCTCTTCTTTTGTACTTCATATTCGAAACATCACACGCCTCGTTTCTTAGCATAGGCAAGAAATTATTGATACACAGATCAAAAGAGAGTAATTTCTTTTAGCAAGCGCATTCTCATCGCTCCGCTGCTAATTGTTTAGTAATGAAATTTTTTTCTTGCACCCCCGAACGCATTCTCCATGTAAATATAAACCCATGTAAATTGGAAAACGAAATTCAGAGAAAGGGTACATTTATTTGTAGATATCAGCATTCCACATACAGTGTCATCTTCTGTCACTATTTTCTGCTTCGAGACTCTGGGGATATGTTTGCAAAAAATCTACAAAACCTAAATGATCCCCCACGCCGCCCCCGTTGAAATTGCATCTGAGAGTACTTGTTGCGGGTACCCATTTATAGTAAAAATATCATTGGAATCCTTCGAGGGTTAATACATTTTTTCGCATTTTTTGAAAATTCTGTGTTTGGTTTTATTTAAATTGGTGACAAGTATGATTTCATTAAAAAAATAGCCTTTATAGGTTCCACCCTACGTGGAATAATAAAAGTATGCATTTGTACACAATGATTCATTCTATGAATCACTCTGTCAGCTAAAATTATACCCGGCGGTGGCCGCCCCCTCAAATCCAAGCCGGAAGAGGAACTAATAAACACGCTTTAACTGAAATTCTTTCAGTTGCATATAGACCATACATATTTCTATAGTAATTGTTATTTCTGAGCTCGATAGCCTTGACGCTTTTGGGGATTTTTTAAAATAAATTAATATAAGCTGAAATCTTTTTTCTATTCAATAGGGAATATGCATCAATTTTTTTTATTTGCTTAATTCACTTCCTCGTTTTAACATAGTACAAAATATAAATACTGTTGAAAGTGTTTCAATTATTTTTTTAAATAATATATAAAATACCAATTAAATTTGATAAGATAGAATTGGTGAAACCATCCTGCGTTATAGATAATCATACAAACTTCAAACAAACGGAACACAGCCTGAATATATAAAAATATTCAGCCTTTCCGGAGCTCTATAACAATTATTGAGTCTTTTTAGGACTACCAAAACAACTCTCACATGAAATTTGTAAGCTATTTTTACAGCTTTCAGTCCACCTTCGTGGCACTCAACAAAAACCATAAAAAGAACATTGTTTTTAAGATCATGTCTTTCCGATACCTTAAGTGGATAGCCATCTGTTGACGCGTTTCGAGATTTATCTCTCATCAGCACAGCTTTGCTTCCATGAACAATAATTTGTTGTAAACCAGTCACGTGAAAACCCATGTTGTGTTTAGGGTTAGATGTCTATAATTTTGACGTTTTTTTGAGAGAGACATGAACTTAGCTGCAAAAAAACTTACAAATTTCATGTGATTTGTTTTGGTAGTCCAAAAAAGACTCAATAATTATTATAGAGCTCCGGAAAGGCTGAATATATTTATATATTCAGGCTGTGTTCCGTTTGTTTCAAATTAAATTTGGCATGTTTGAACGATCCCATTTATCGCGCGCTTTAGATGACGTCGCATAGCACATTGTCATTCACGATGTTTACCATTTGCATAGACAGTTAAGGATGTTTAAGGACAGTTAAGAAGTTGCTATTTCGATAATGGAAAAAAACTATTTTTTTTTCCGTTTATAATGGAGTTATTAAAGCACTCATGTGGGTTCGTCAGTGGCTCAGCGAGTTCTTTAATAATTGAATTTTTCAAGTTTGTTTTAATTAATCAATTGTAATAAAAAATATAATACATATTCAATTTAAATTCATTTAAACCAATTTCAGTAATGGTTCTTGATAATTTATAATCTCACCATATACCAAAATCGCACTAGGTAGTGGAAAACACTACATAGAAACTACAGCAAAACAGAACAGTGAATGTCGATGCCGATAAATGTCATAACGTGTACGTCACATAGCATATTTCGATTCGACCAATGGTGGTGGTGCGTTTCGAATATTTGATTTCGCTCGCATATTTTCGACTTTTTGATTTAAGTTTTATGGCCTTAAATATAAACTAAATGAGAAAATAATGGTATAGGTGTAATTTCAAGATCATAAAGTATCGGGGGTAAAATCTGTATACATTGAAAAACCAAATTCCAAGAATTAACGAAACGCCAAAAAAAATGCAGACCATATACGCGCGGCAGCGAGACCACTCAATCAAAAATAATATAAAGTGGCAAGGGCTGTTGATATAAGCAAAGTTAGGTTAGGTGGCATAGACTAGGTTAGGTTGTATACCGTGAAGCGGCAGATAAATCAAGGCAACATACCCTCGGCAGTGCGACATCTCAATTCAATATCAGGTAAAGTTGTAAGGACTGTTGGTTTATTCTAGGTTAGGTTGGGTTGCATTCTGCAGAGTGGTGGATTAATTCAAAGTGGCAAGGATTATTGGCTTAACTTAAATTGCTTTAGGTTACATGTTGCAAAACGCCCGATAAATCTAAACCGTGATGAAATGATTGTAATAGGTCCCAATAGCAATAACTTGAAAACTGTAATAAATATAATAACAACTATTTCAGATCTATTTAGATCAGAGATATGTCTGTTAAAACTATTTGGCCATTTTGGATCCCTCATAGTCGACAACATTGGTTTTTAAATAAATAAATACATGGAAAATCATGTTCAAGTTGCCAACAGGAACGTCAATTGAGTAATTTATTGGTTATTAATCTTGATTGTGAAACTATTAGTAGTATAATCTTGCTAAGTGTGGCTAATTGACTAAAAGCAAATTTTTCCACACTATGATTGAAAGAATGATAATAGAAATCAAGAGCTGCCAACGTTCATAAAAGGGGGTTACTATATCTGGTGAATTAACGTTAGTAATTAAGGTTTACAACCTTAACGAAAAAAGTCTTTGTCGCAACAGCTGACTTTATTTGACCAGGTTTTGTAATTTGTCAAACTTGACATCAACAACGTCAATTCTACAATGAGTTGGTGAGATTATGTTTGAAAATGTTGCTAAATCAACAACACAAGTTACCAACTTGATTAAAACAGTATATATTGGTTATGTTGAACGTTAAAGTTGACAACATCAAAGTCAGTTGATTTATTTATTGGATATTGAATATTGAGTGAGATTTTTAATAATTTTTACGCCACGGCTAATTTTCTTTTGCGTAAATGTAATAATTATAGTAACTTCGATTTCAGAGAATTAGCAACACAACATGATTAACCTCATTTCTAATCTTTGATTATATTATTTTACAAACCCAACACATTTTACGAATTATTCATTTGAGCCGAATGAATAATTAGCAAAATATTTGCAAAATGCAGCAGGAGCTCTGCATCTTGCAAGTTATATATCTCACACACAACCTATTGTTGTTGAAAGCGCCACAGAAGCGCGAACTCTTGCAATTCTGCATACTCTTTCATATACAGCTTACGTTCCACATATATTATGCGATGCTGAAGGCGCCAGAAGTGTCACGCACCTGAAAATGCATTATACAATTCTACCCTCATCGACTATTCAACCTTCAGCAACTATTCCATTCTTATCAACTATTTCTTATACAACAACTATTCCATCCCAAAAAATACTATCCACATGTACTAGTACTTTAATAAATAGATTGCACTATAAAATAATGTAGCACAAAATTATGTGTATCAGGCTTCTAATATGGCTTCTTATATGATTGGTATGTAATGTATGTTGGTACCAAAGACTGCAATTTTTACAAGACTGCTCATGGTAACGTACATAATTATAATAGACATAGAAATTTTGAAGTTTAACAAATGAGTTGCACTTAATTTATTTATCATACATCTATTCGGATCAACTGACCAGCTCTGTTCTAATATATGACTGACTGACCAACATAACTTTTATTTATATACAATACAGAAGTTATATAACAATTTTCAGCTTTTTATAGCTTTTTTTCATATCATATCAAATCTATTTAGTTAGCCCGGTAAATGATACACCTTTGATATCGCACCTGAGTCACCTGTTCTATGATACGCTTGACTGACCGGAGCATGTTTGTGTACATATCGGCTATAACTATTGAACAGAAAACCAGCTTTAACAAATTGAAACAATCTTGTTGGCCCTGGCTCTTGTACTATAAGACAATAACTTTGAAATCGTGTTAGATCAAATACATTTTTCAAGAAAAGGAAGTTTGTTAAAGGTGTAACTAATATTAGCATGCAGCAAACTCTATTTAATTATTTATTTAATTTAAGACTACAATATGGTTTCGGAAGTGGAAATTAAGGATCCTCTTCAAATAACATGGGAAGGGTGGGAAAGTGAAAAGCATAATTTATTCGAAAGTTCGCGGGCGTTATTTTGAAACTCCTAATAAGGGGTCGTTTTAATAATTCCTTATTTGTTTGAGATTAAAATTTTGTTGAGATTTTTGAGATTATTTTAATTCATATTCTGCAAAATCAGCACGAATATAATCAAGTCCGTGATTCTTGTGTATCTATCAAGATCAGAGCGAATGGCTAGTATTTATATATTTATATTTGGCGAAGTATTTATTTTGAGAAAACATGTATTCTTAGAAATTGGTGCGTGATAGATTACACCTTAACGGAAATGCCATTATAAATATGGGTCATTTTATAAATCAATTTATAAAACAATATAAATACAAATGTTAAATCGATAGCATATTTTTACCACTAAGTTTGTTATTTCTTTTTAATAAGGAATATTATTATTGAATTTCTGCGTATAACTTACCTATAGCCTATTTAATACGATATTTATAAGTATTTAATTTCAGATTAGGGATTAGTGAGATTAGGGATGATGAGTTTGATGAAAACCTGTTCGTAAACTATCTAGTCTAGGTTTCAGTTTTGTCTATTAATAGTAATTATAGATTAATAAGTATATAATAGGTATATCATTAACAAAAATGCTAACAAATATTGTTTTATCTACAATCATTTTCTTATAGTGCGCTGTAACTCTCTATAACGAATTCCACATTTTTTATTATTAATATTCCTTTGTCTCTAACATTGGACTGTCTATCCGCCAGCTCTTGCTATACAAAGGGAAATGACATTTTCCAATGTCACATGTTTTCAATCTATATCTTAGCGTGGTCGAGCCACTGCGGCTCTAAACATCACTTTGGTGATAAACTGTCTGCTTTTGCAGTTTTTATTGAATCCTTCCTCGTCTAATATTATATAATAGAGCATTTAACTCTGTAAGATTAAACCATTTCTCACCAGTATGAACGCAATCATAAAAATCATCAAAAAGAAAAACTCCATTACTGTTTTGATTTACCTTTGACAAGCAAAACTGTAAAGTTTCTGATATCGTTTGTATGTTAAAGTAGGTATAACTGTAGAAGAAATTTTCTTAAAATATTTTCGCTGTATAACGATATCAAAGGGTGTTGATTTTGGAATATCAATTGCGAAAAAGAGACTTCGAATCGTTCCTTGACGATTTAATGGTATATTCCTTTCAGCAAAATTTGGCAAAATAATCTTTTCGTTTTCGTCCAAGTTTTTAGGTTTCCGATGTTATAAACAACGAACCCTTATAGTTTTGATTATAACTTCTATAGTTTCCGTACGTCCGTCCGTCTGTCCGCAGTTTAGCTCAGATACTATTAATAGATACTAATGCAGGTGCAATTTCTTTAATAGCAGCGAGATCTATTTTTTCTTTGTTCTTCATATACTGTAATAGCTGTTGCAAGATATCAGGACGTTGTTCATTAATCAATTGTTTGAATTTGGCATCTCTTCTTTGTATATTTGTTACCGTGAAAGACCGAAATTGGAGAATGTCGACTGTCACAGGTGAATGTCAACACATACCATATACGTCGGTGAAAGATCGAATATTTCATTATATTTTTGTACATTCGGACCCTCACTGGTGTATGTTGACAATCTTGTTGAGGTCTAAAAGGGAGATGCTTCTCCCGCCAAATCTTTTGTTCTGCTGGGAATCAGTCAGCTTTATTAGTCTTACGTAATTTTCTTCCGAAACCCTAATTTATACAGAATGGAGTAAATCGTGATCTTCTTCTTGAAAAGTTAAATACATTCATTTCAGGTAAACGAGAAGACAACTGTTTTTTATTTTTCTCAAGAAAAGTACTCTAAAATAATTTCTAAAGTGGTTTCTGCTAAAACTAAGTGCAACACATCTTTGGATTACAGACGATTAAAACGTATTGACGCTTTAAAAATAATGATGAAGAAAAGTTAATTGTACCATTAAAACTAGGGGAAACGAATATACAGTATTACGTTATCAATGAAGAATTGTTCAGTATACTATATGAAACTCACACCAGAACAGGCTACGGAGGAAGAACACGTATGCTTAAACAGTTACAGCAAGTTAAATACAAAAATATTACATATGTAGTTGTAATGTTGCATTTAAATTTATGAAAGTATTTATAACAGTGTCCAATGAAACACAGTGCACCTAAGAAATATATTGTTGTGAAACAAATGGTCAGTTCTGAGTTGAACTCAAGATGTCAAGTTGATTTGCTAGATCTGCACTCAAACAGAGATGACGAATATAAGTTCATAATGGTGTATCAAGATTAGTTAACTAAGTTTGTCCAGCTACGACCGTTGAAAACTAAAATAGCTGAAGAAGTAGCTTATCACGTTCTTTCCATGTTACTAACATTTGGTGCACCAACAATATTGCAATCAGATGATGGTAGAGAATTCAGTAATCAAGTCATATCCGAAATGTGCGCTTTGTAGAAAGATGTTAAAATAGTTCATGGAAAGCCTCGTCACAGTCAAACACAAGGCTCAGTTGAAAGGGTTAGTCAAGATATACAGAATATGTTAACTGCATGGATGAACATTAACGATACAAATAAATGGTCAGATGGTTTATCCTTTTTTTAATTAGCCAAGAACACTGTATACCAATAAGGAATACGCCAAAGCCCTTATCCATGTTTGGCGTTAAAGCAAAAATAAGCATAGTATCGTCTTTTTTTGCCCGGCGAACAAATCGCAAATATTGAAACCGAAGAACAAATCGAAGAAATGGCCAATACTTTTAAAACCGAAGAACAGCTTGAAGAAACTGTTAATACTTCTGAAAAAAAATTGAGCGGTGGCCATACTGAAAACCATATTCCAAAGAAAAATATTGAAGAGGACCTGCAATCTACAACGTCTTCACATCAAGTTTTGACTGAAAACCACGAGTAAGTTTCTTTAAAAAGAGTGGCCGCGAAAAAGAATCTTCTACTGCAAGCAAGAAAATATTACTAGCCTCACAAAAATAATCCTCCTAAACAAATAGTCCTCCTGCTCAAATTAGTGATACTGTACGAAGTTGCTGATGGCAACCGTGGTCGTACAGATAGTCGAAATGTGTTAGCGGTTGTTGTTGGAATAGAAGACTTCTATAAACTGGCAAATAAAAATGGTACCTTCAAGCAGCTTTACACACGTAATCAGCTCGTGATTTATAAAGAAAAGTTACTTTCCATACATGAGACTTATTTTCAAGAAATATCGCTGGGAGAAGCAGCTGCGGCTATTTCGAGAAGCTGGGGGCAAGGCTATACACGCTGTCATTGCAAAAGGAAGTGTTCCACAAATAAATGCAATTGTAAAAGAAAAGGACTCTTGTGCAATCCAAAGTGTCAAAATAGTTTAAGTTGCTGCAATAAATAAGATTTGAATCACATAATTAAGTTTTTTTCTTTTATTACTATTATTTTTTTTTCTCATTTAGAATGTACTGTGTGTGGGTTTTAAATTATAGGTCACTACTCTCAGAAGGACAGGCGAAAAAGTTAAGTCACCCATGTGACGTTTTATAGCGACTCAATTACGAAGAAGAAAATATAAATCTCCGATATGTTCAACATTCACCATTGGTTAATATCGACATTAACCGGTGTAAGTCAGAAATAAGGGTATTTAGCAAATATATTGGACATACAACAAGCGACTATGTGAATTTTGATATTCACCGGTGAAAGTCGACATTCTCTAATTTCGGTCTTTCACGGTAACATATTCTCTATTGGACTATTAGCTATTTATTTTATTAAAAAAAAAGTTGTACTTCAAATTCCTAAACTCAATTCAAAATCAACGCCTGTTAAATATGTTAGGTTATTTAGCTTCCAATATAAAAAATACCAATATAATAAGTATTGCCCGTTGCTTTCGAAACAAGATAATTTAAGATTTTCTACCAAATGTATACCACATTTTCAAACGGAGAGAGAATTATTTTGATTGATATTTCATTCCAAAATGATTAAATGTTTGATTAAAAGTCGTAAATATTCTCATTATTATTAATTATTATATTTGATCGGGGGCTCACGGGCCGCAAGTATTTGCATTGGACGTTTGCAGGTTGGGGTTTGCAATTGCAACCCCTTCCCTCCTATTCACATTACGAGAATAACAATATGCAAAGCCAGACAAACATTTATAATTAGAAGAGATTAATATTAATATCTCATATCTAAATATCTTAGGTAAATATGTATCTTAAGATAGCAACCTTTTGTTATAATAGTAGGTTGTTTTTGGGAAAAGGAGTTTTATAAAACAACTAATTATTGCTATTTTACCAACGTTTCGGTCAGTATTTTATTTTGACCTACTTCAGGGCTACAATATAAAAATAAATATAAACATTTACATCATTTTAATAGTATATTACGGAACGAGAGTTGTAAGAAGCATATTACGTAATTGCTTTACAACTAGAATTATGTACTATTTTGTATATACGACCACACTAATTTGTTTCTGTTTAATAAGAAAATATGTTTGATAAAACAAATTTATTTTTTATTAGGTACATTATTTAACATTATAATAAACAAACAGTTATATTTTCATATATAAATATTACTCGATATTATTTAACTTGATAGAAATAAAAAGAAATACATACTTAGTGGTTACATACCTTATTATTTTGTACTTATTTGGGTTAAACTGAAATATGAGTGCTCATACATATAGGCAAAGTTATGTGATATATGTGATATAGGCAAAGATATGTGATATATGTGATATAGGCAACTCAATGTAGGCATTTTCCGGATGCAAGACACATAGGGGCAGGGAAAATAAATTTGAAGGGAGTATATAAAAATTGTTTAAACTATTGAATTTTTTTTTTCTTATTTTTGAACGAGAAGTCGCGCTTTCGCGCGAGATGTGGTCTTGATTTATCTGCTCCTAATATAACCTAATCTAACCATCCATTTTGTTCAAATCTGTAGCTACGGTGGCGTATTTTACGCGCCAATGGAGGTTTTATGTAAATTTCCGTTAGTTTGAATTGTGATACGCTGAACGTATGAGCACGTAGTAGCAGCTCTCAGCTAATCAACGAATCGTAAACCAAACGCACATGTGTGCTATCAATCATAACCAGCGTTGCCATTCATAGGATAATTATCGTACTTGTACAATAATTTCCTGCTATCGTACGATTTACGATAGCGACTGACTATCGTGCATAAATATACGATAATATTTACATATTGTAGGATACGCACAAAAATATTTAAATATCGAAATAAATTGTGTTTTTCCATTAAACAAAATGAATTTTTACAAAAAATATTTTCAAAAATTTGTAAAAAAATGCCGAGATTTAGCTCGAAATATTTATAGCGGGTTCAATAACAGTTCTAAAAAGCAACACAATTTTCAATAATTTCAAAGCTTCTTGGACATCCAAACACATAAAATTCTCCGCCCTTCGCAAACCCGTTGTTTATCTTTGAGAGCTGTTGTTTCTACAATAATCGAGCATTGGGATGTTTTACAATTATATTTCACTGGAAAAGTAAAAGTACAACGGCTTGCTGTTGAGCAGATTCTTCAATCTCTTGATAATCCAATTATCAAAGTGTATTATTTGTTTTTAGATTGGGTCCCACCGAAATTCACAAAACTAAACGAATTATTTCAGTCTGAATCTGTTGTTCTAACATAAAGTGACCACATTTTCATAGAGACAAAGCGGGACAAATGGGATGTAATTATAATTAGAATGTAGTGATTGACAGCGAACCAATAATTCAAAAAAATATATTTTATACATCAAAAATACATTATTTTATGTGAAGGATGCCATTATTATAATAGTGTGTAAAAGTATCTAAATCGTGCGTAAAAGTCCATTGTAAATCAAATCTAGTTTTATTATGAAACGATTTCTGTTTGTTGTTACTATGGCAACAACTTGCGTCATTAAACAAAAAAACGTAGACGTAGTGAATATTAATTTTCTGACGTGCACTCGTAACGTAGTATGTACGATCTTTTTACCAATAAAACCTCATAAAAAAAGATCATTTTCGCAAATATTATTTTTCGGCAAATGGTTACTAATATATTCAAAAGATTTTTCCACATCTTCCCATAAAATTTCCTTTTTAAATGGCACCCAATGAAAATTTCAGAACAAGGTGCTATTAAACGACCGGATTTTCTGAAAAAAGTCAAATTTTTTTATAATAACTGCTTGAAATATCTTGAAGAATAGACAGTTCAATCCGAGGATATTAAAAAATTTCATTGGGTGACACTAAAAAAAGGAGATTTTATGGGAATATGTGGAAAAATCTTATTTTATATATTACAGTACATTTAAAATGCAGATATTTTATAAAGAGCGGGACATTTAAAAAAACCGGCGGGACGCGGGAGTCCGCCAAAAAGCGGGACTGTTCCGTCAAAATCGGGACGTGTGGTCACTTTATTCTAGCAAGTCTTCATGATACAATGTGTCTAAATTATCAAGAAATGTTATTCATACCTATGCAAGAATTACATTTATCAAACAGATTTGAACAAAATCGATACAGGAAATGAAGAACAGCGTTTACTTGTCAAAAATAAAAAAATAAATTATGTTTTTTCGATTCTTATACACAGGCTCCTATGGCCGACAAGCTTCCGTCACGTCTTTATCTAATTTTTTCGATATTAATTTCCCTACTTTAAGGAATAAAAAAGTATATACAATAAACTTAGATAACATTAAAGCAATGTGATGTTCCAGATGTAATTATTTAAAAAAATAAAGTTATTTTTTTAATTTTGAATCTTGTATATCGATAACAGCTGAGAGAAAAGAAAAAGATAGAAATATTTTGAACTTTTGAATGTCTGTGAATCCCATTATTGTTAGTTTTAATATCGATTGTTTTCAAAATTTGAACAATTTAAATTCATGCAACATACGAAAAAAAGTTGCAATCCTTACTTAATAAAAATTACGTATTCCGTAAAAAGTTTTATTCTACAAATTTTGGTGCAAACAGAGAAATAATAAATAAACTATTTGATAGAATACACTCCAGCTTCTACATAGATTATCTACAATTTTTGTCTTTTGATAATTCGAGGTTTTCGGCCAACATCTTGGGCTAAAAAAATTCTGCTCCCTTTTCTAGAAATTCTACAACAAGTCGACTCATAAAAATGACGCAAAATTGTTGCAATAATAATGTTCTCTCCAGATATGCTATTCGTGATTCTTGTGCTCGCACACTTGTACGAAAAATTCACCCCAAACTGCATGAGCCCTAAGAGGTGAAATCTATAATAATCGAGCACACAAGTTTTAACGAACACGATATTGTTGCAATAATTATGTGTTCCCCAGATATCATATTCGCGATTTTTGTGCTCGCAGCCTTGTACGAAAAATTCACCTCGATCTGTATTAGCCATAAGAGGTGAAATCTTTAATAATCATGAACAGAAATTTTAATTATGTACTCTCCAGATATGGTATTCGCGATTTTTTTACTCGCACCCTTGTACGAAAAATTCACTCCGAACTGTTCACATGTATGTCTGGGATAAAAGTCTGTTCACATGTATGTTTGGGTTTCGCCTAATTACTACACTACATTTGTGCAACGTGCAACAAGAAATGCATAAAAAATTAACTCTTGTGAGGAACCGAGTACAGAGTACACGCGTTTCTGAAGAACTCATCGGGAAGAGCACCTGAGAACAATCATCGGAAATCATCGATACCATTGGCAATGATGCGATGTGAGTATAATAATAAACAATATCAAAGCAATAAGAATACCGAAATTCATCGCACTAGTAATATAAACAATACCGAAAAATGAAAACGTTAAAATTACACTTCACAAAAGCTGTGAAAGGAATTTTGTAAGCACATATTTACTGCGGGCATTTTCGTATCAAAATTCTTGTAATTGAATATTAGGGTGCGAGCACAAACATCGCGAATATCATAACTGATAAGAGCACATAATTATTGCAACCATTTCGTGTCGGATAAAATTTGTTTGCTCGATTATGAAAGATTTCACCTCTTAAGGCTAATACAGTTTATTATAATACAGTATATATATATATAATACAGTCATTCTAATGTAGACAGCGAGCGAATATTTAGCCAGATTAATTTGATAAAAACTAAATCAAGAAACAAACTGGTTACGTTCACAGTCAATGGTATAATTTTAGCAAATCAAATGATTAAAACCAATAAGGGTGATTGATTGCTCGACGTTTGAACCAACCAAGAGACAAAATAGTCGTATGCCAAACGCTTTAATGTACAAAGAAAGAAGAGGATGACAGAAAATCCTAGCGGAAGTATTCTCAAACTTTATATGATGATGATGATGTTAACTAGGTCGATAATGTTCTGATACCAAATGATGTTTGAAGTTTAAACTAGTAGTAGAAGTTTAGTAGGTCTATGAATATATCTTTAATATATCTACCAAAAAATAATATTTAAATTGTTCAAAATTTAACAGATTTTATATTCGTGTGGAAGATTTGTTTTAATTTTGTTACAGTCAGGAATAAAAATTTAATCATTTAATTTCAATCGAAAATTCAACATGGCCGCTAGCGCTTAAAAGGGCGGAAGTAATACCAATTTACAAGTTAGGAAATAAAAATCTATCTACAAACTATAGACCAATTTCTCTGATATCAAATATTGCAAAAATCTTCGAAAAAGTAATACATGATAGATTCAGGAAATTTTTCGTGAAACATAATATAATATCAGATAATCAATTTGGTTTCATGAAAGGTAAGTGTACTAGCCATGCCTTAGCACGTATAACAAAATTCATTTGTAGCAACATTGATACTTCTACTCCAACAATAGCAACTTTCCTTGACTTGTCTAAGGCGTTTGACACGGTCAACCATTCAATACTTCTAGAAAAACTTGAGCATTGTGGAATAAGAGGTGACGCGTTGAAACTATTGAAAGATTATTTAGCAGATAGAAGACAAATGGTAAAATTCTTGGACTGCAAAAGTAATGAATTACGAATAACAACTGAAGTCCCGCAAGGAACAATACTGGGACCACTACTTTTCCTAGTTTATATAAATGATGCATTGAAGATCATCCCAGAGAGTAATATCATATCCTACGCGGATGATACTGTAGTTATTAGCAATGGCCTGAGCTGGGCTTCAGCCCAGGCAAAAATGAATAACTACCTCGAAAAAATAAGTAAGTGGCTATCAACCAACAAGCTTTCTTTGAATACTAAAAAGACTGTTTGTATAACTTTTGGAGCGTATTGTGATAGTGTTCCTGATGCCATTGATGTTCGTATAAATGAACAAACTATTGATAGAGTGGAAAAAAACAAATATTTAGGAGTAATAATTGACAGTAGATTAAAATGGAAACATCATGTACAAAATCTGAAGAGCAGAGTCAGGTATCTGCTGTTTATTTTTAAGAAAATAAGTTATTTAATGGATACCAAACAATTATTAGCAATCTATTATGCTCTATTTCATAGTATCGCTACATATGGCATTATAGCGTGGGGTGGCGCTTATGGTGATGTGATTAATCCCTTGATCTCGTTACAGAAGAGAATGTTTAAAATTATTCTCAAAAACAATAAACAAAGCACATCAGTGCCTTTAAACATTACAGAATGTTTCATTATTGAGTAAGTTATACACAATTACAATGACTTGAAAACTAAATTTCTACAATCGAACAGTAAAACAAGAAATAAAATCATAATGCTTCCAAGAATCTACAAGATCTTGTCCACAAGAAATAGCGAGTACATTGCTGTGAAATATTTCAACCAACTGCCTCTTGAATTGAAGAATATCAACTTATCTATGAAATCCATTAAGAACAAAGTGATAAAGTGGATAAGGACAAAAAATATAATATTTATATAATTTAGTGTATTATGAATATAAAAATTCTAAGATGGTTACACTTTTTTTGTTAATTACATATACATATTTAAATCAATTATGGGTGATAAACGGGATAAAGTGTTTTTAATGATAAGATGACTTTAAAACCTATCTTAATTAGATTTAAGAATTCCAGAACTATGTACAGGTATTTGATTAACTCTATAGTCTTAGAGTTTATTTTGTATATTTTGGTATATGTAAATATACTCTATGTAAATTTCTGGTTAAATTTCTGGTTCTGGTTAAAACAATGTATATTTCTGGTTAAATAAATAAATAAATAATGCCAGTCTTTATTTGTAGTCGTCACTGGTTTATTTTTTTACTTCCAAAACAAATTCAAATCATAATAGTTGGCATACAATTATAAATAGGTACGTTCTGTGTATTTGAAATTTTCTACATTAGATTATGGAGATAGGCAGAATAATCTATATTTCGATTCGTGGAAAATGTATATTTCGTCAATCCAATATTTATGTATATTGGTCCACTTATATATTTATATGAAATAAATATAAAACAACCAGCTACGATGCTCCTACTCTTTGCTTTTTTTAATGTATGCATTTTCGCGCCGTGTATAATACATACATGAGTAAATACTAAATGTTAAAATTTATTAATTTTTTTTTTCTAAGAAACATCGTTTTTTAATATTTGGAAATGTACGATAATATTTGCAAAAATAGACCTTTTCATAGTTGAATGTTTTTGTGCGCATGCGTCACTTTCCGCCAAGTTCTCGGGCACTATTTTGACGATAACCAGTGAAAATAGCAAAATGTGCCCGAAACTTGCATATTCCTTTTAAACATTGCAAACGCGCATGCGCTCAACTAACCGTAAAAAAGGTCTATTAATAACAATTTTGCAAAATTTAAAAAATATTGATAAATAAATTACGAGTTTTAGAAATCCTAAATTAGCATAAGAGTGCAATAGTGCATAAGATCTGTTAACAATAACATGAATTTAATATTTTTTTTATAAATTTAATACTTAACTTATTATTCACAGATATATAAATTTATATATTTAACACGACTCCAGTCGATGGGAGGATGAAATTATGGAACGATCACATTTTGTTGTTGGAGTTCCTGTCTGTCGGCGAATCAGAAAAGAAAATAAAAGCATTCCAATACAAGGCTTTTTTTGTTGAAGTGCCCTATGTTATTAAGGTTTTCTTAAAAAATCATTTCGTATCTATTGACGCGATCCTCCAACTCCACTCGAATGAAAAACATCACAGGAGTTCTCCGCAAATAATAAAAAATATAGCTTGAACTCAATCCCGTAAGAAAAGAATCTGCGATGACCGACCAAAATGTGCTTATTTTGTGAATATAATTAAGTAGAATATTTATAATTTCTGGTGCAAGTATTTTCTGCTTTTTGTTAGAGAATTAATTATCCACAAAATACCAAAAAATAAATGTAAATAGATTAATGTAATGTACAAGAACCAGTTTATAATTTTATGAATATTTTATTACTATTGATGGAACAAGTAATAAATTCGTATTAATCATGTATTCTTCTTAAAATTTAACACAATGCATTTTACACACAGACTATGCTGCTGCTATGAGAACTATGATCGAATCAATTCTACGTTCTAGAGAACGACGTCTTTATAAAAATTCGCATTTGTTCCCGTACCAAATTCACTTGACACAACCACACCATCTTCAACAAGACATGAATATGTTACGTTTACTGGAGAAATATACCACCACATCATTGAAAAAGTTTTGACTCTCTTATCTGTATCCAGACCAAATTATATTATCACCTTCGGTCGCCAGATTTGACAACATAGAACTTTTAATGGAGCTTTATAAAGAACTATATATAGCATTTGTGTATGCTAATAAAATGCAAACATTACCTACAGAAATACAAATAAAATAAAGACATTCGAATATTACCTAGATAATATTAGTTGTTTATAATAAATTTGAATAAAGATTACAGTAATAATGATTTTTGTTTTTAATATTGCAGAGTTTACGTCAAAAAGAAGTTCAGTCGCAGTTATCAAATGATGGTAAAAAATAATTGATATCTAATTTTGCTAGAACCAAGTGTTTTTCTTGGCTTTTTTATTTGCGTAAAATATCGATTAATTTCCATTAAATCTCGATGTACACCCGCTAACAAAGCGAACATAATTCATTCACTGTCACACATTGTGTATCTATTTCGTAATCCTTTGATTAATAATCCCCTCGACTAGATTTATAAGATATATTTAATTAAAACCTTTTCACGGCTTTATTTTTGCCGCGAATAATTGTTATCCAGATAATATACTAAGACAGTTAGTAGTATAGTAAGATATGAAATTTTTGTGCAATTTAGGTCAAGTTTAAGCAACTGGTATTTACTCTAAGTAGTTTTGATATTATAAAGCGATTCTTTTTGACATTTCAAATTATTAGGCTTGGTAACTTTCATTTCTTTCTTCGTTTTATATTTTGTAATTAGATAATTGTACGGAATTTATATGTTCCTATCCGTTAAGGATTTTTATTAAAAAAGTATTGATATTTTAACAATGTTTCGGTCAGTAGGTATTTTATTCTGACCCTCTTCAGACCTATGAAATAAAAACAAACATAAACAATTACATTATAAAATATTTGTATAATTCATACCTTATATCTAGTTAGTAGGTATATATTATCGATGAACTAAACATAAAAATATAAACTATTAGGGTTTTAGTCTGAACATTATTTTAACATTCATGAAAAAATGATGTTGTAGATTTAATTGACAAATGTTGTGTTAGTGTTTAAAGGGATGATTTTAAAAGAATATAAGCCCTCCCCCGAAAATAATACCTAGTTAAAATAAAGTGAAAAAAAAATTCGTTAAAAAATGCTGTTGAATTTAGCAGGTATCAGCTGCTTCAATATTTCAGAGAAATATTTAAAACAAAATATTCGGAGAAATTCCTTGTTTACCTCTACAGTTCGCTTCAAGCAATGCACAGGAATGTCTCAAATTAATTCCTAGAATGTATAAAGTAGATTTTTTCTTAAAAATACAATATAAGGCAGCAGTCTACGTAGAGTGACAGTGCAGGTACAACTTTCGTTCATTTCATTCTTGTAAGTCTGATTATTACCAAACACATAATTTGATTTTGTATTAAGTGAGTAATTTTTAACCCCCGATAAAATGAGTACAAAAAGAAAGAGCTATTCTGTCGATTACAAAAAGGGAATGATGGATGACTCCAGGGATGTAAATCTTGTAGCCTTCTGTAAAGAGAACATGTTGGACCTCCGCATGGTTCGAAAGTGGCTTGCAGACTAAAGTAACCAGTGTCAACTGGTTGACCAAGGAAATGGGAAAAAAACGCAGGGTTGGATCAGGTCAGCAGCCGTTATTTTCTGAGTTGGAAGAATTCATCTGGTAATGGATTGCTGACAGGAAAGCAATGGCTTTGGTTGTGCGCAGGGCTGAATGGCCCTTGAAATGGCAATTGAATTTGATATATCCACAGAAGAATTTGAAGCATCGTCACACTGGATGGATAACTTCCTTGAATGACATGAACTGTCTCTGAGGACTCTAAGGGGATCAATAACATTGTTCAAGCTGGAAGACAATGAAGTTAAAAGTGCACTTTCAATAAGGTTTTTGTTAATGGCATCGACTTTTCGAAATACCAACTCTCCAACGTGATTGCTATGGATGAGACAACGGTATTTCTAGGCCAAAGAGCTCAAACGACGGTTCACCACAAGACTTCCTCGCCAATTTACGTTCCTTCTACCCGCAACGATGGTGCACGTGTTATCTGTATTTTTACGATTCGTCTAGCTGGCAAAAAAGTATCTCCACTTATCATCAGTAAAGGTAAAAAGACAAGATTGAACGCGTTTCGGAATTTATATCCGGAACGGAATTTATATCGTTGAACGTGAAAAAGCCTGGTGCACCCAAGCAGTTATAAGAAAGTGGGTTTATTTTATGCTGCCACCACTGTTGAGGGGTCGAAATAGAGGTTTACTAGTTTGGAATTCAGCGAGTACTCACCGCGCTAAAGACATGACAAATCTTCTTGCCGACAGAAAGATTGACCAAATAATGATTCCGGCAGGAATGAGTTGCTAGCTCCAGACACTTGACATTGCAATAAACAAGTCATTCAAGGATCATTTGCGGTTGGAAATCAATGAATATATTGTAAACAGAATGGTGAGAATTAACGAGGTAATTTTGTAAAGCCATGCTTACAACAAGTTGTGAATTGGGTAAAAAATTCATGGGACAAAATAACTGACAGTTGTGTTTCCAATGCACTACGAACAGGCTACTTAGACAAGAGGTATTCATTTAACGATAGCTATATTGCAAGACATGAGAGATTCATATCAATTATTCTACAGGAAATGGATTTGGAGGAAAATCAGAACGGAATTCAAAATTTGATATTTTATGATGTTCCAGAAGAACAGTAATTGAATAAATTTAAATTTCTGTATATAAATAAATATTAAACATAAATATATAAATCTACATTTTGAAATATAAGCCCCCGAAAATAAGCCCTAGCACGTATTTTAGACCTAAAAAAAAGAAAGACAGTGTCTTATTTTCGGAAAAAAAGGGAAAGACGTTATTATAAAAGATACTGAGGAACATCGTGTCTTCTCTGTGTTATAATTAATGGTGTTATTACTTTGAATCTGAATCATTTTGCTAATGTTTCTTCTTATGTTGTTGTTATCAATGTTAAGAATTTAAAAATTGTCCAGTTTTGTAAGGGCAGTTTTGTGTAAATTATCAAAATTCTAACAATCGTTGTTGTGTTGAACAATACGTTTTTTATATATTGCCCAGATTGCCAAATATAACATTTAATCTAATTATGACATGGAATTTTATTTACTGAACCTAATATCATATGTTTGGTATTTTATCTTTGATTTTGGTGAAAAACAATTTCCCTATTGTTAGTGTGTTATACGGAACAAACTTGCATCCGAAAACCTAAAATTATTAGACCTAAATTTCTCAAGAATCTCATATTTATTATACCAACTGCCTTACTATATTATCCGGATAACAATTATTCGTGGCAAAGATAAAGTCTTGAAAAGCTTTTAATTAAACATGACAGTCTAGCCGAGGGGATTATTAATCAAAGGATTATGAAAAAGATACACAAAGTGTGACTCATCGAGATTTAATCGAAATTAATCGATAGATTACGCAACGAAAACTGCCAAAAAAACACTTGGTTATAATATTTATAACACCTATAACACTTGGGTATATAAAAAATTGTTTAAAATTGTTTAAACTATTGATTTTTTTAATTTCTGATCGAGAGGTTGGGCTGCCGCGCGTTATGTGGTATTAATTTATCTAATAATATAAAACTAATCTAACCATCCATGTTCAAATCTGTAGCTACGCTGGCGTTTTTTACGCGCCACTGGAGGTTTTATGTCAATTTCCGTTAGTTTGAATTGTAGCACGGAGGACGCTGAACGTTTGATGTGTCCTATTCCAGATTAACCTACAATTTGAATAATTTAAACAAAACTTTATTTAAAACAAAACTTAACCTTACGTATATACAAAAGAAAAACCGTTACTCAACTGACGGCTACGCGCATGCAAGCTCGACACCCTTAAGCCGGCTGCTCAGTGCTGCCAACCATCAAAAACACCAACAGAGGACGCAACACCTAACAGAATACAACACCTTCCCTTGTTCAAGTAGGTGTTTATTGTTCATTTACACCCACATCATTAAATAGTCTTTTCAATCTGGGTCCATGTAGAGCCTTCGTGAGTCCATCAGCTAGCTGATCCTCACTGTCTACCTTGGCCACAGTTATTTCACCACCACACACCTTTTCTATTACAAATAAGTGCCTTACGTGGATATGCTTGGTCCTCTTGTGTAGCTCTGGGTTTTGAGCTAAATTGATTGCTGCTTCATTGTCAACTCGCAACTCAGGACTTTTGTCTTTATTTTCAATACTTCTTAATGCAAGGACATGCAAAAAAAGAACACTGCAACCAGAAAACTTCTCTTGTTGTCTCGCTTGCTGCAACTACTTCAGCTTCTGTTGTGGATATGGCTACTGGAGTGTGTCTTTGACTGAACCAACGTACTGATCCCCCTGAAAAAATGCAGATAACTCCTGTTGTGGATCGTCCAGTTGCCTCATCTCCCCCATGCTCTGCATCACTGTATGCAATCAGCTGGCCTGAATTGCCTGTTGTCTTTTAGGTGATCCTCTAAGTCTATAATGTCCACATCACTACGGTTCTCCAGGCTACTTGATGCAACCCCATCTACGTAAGCTAAGGTTGGCCTAATTCCAGTCATCATATACATCAAAGCACAAACTATAGATCTGTATGGATAGTTTTTAATAGATTTTGCCGAAACATCATATTCCTTCCCTGCTTTCACTATTGGAGTTTTTGCTCTGCATTCGGCCATTCCAAATCGTACGAACACCATTGCTGCATAACTACTTTGTGTCACTTTTACGCTTCCATCTACTCGTTGATTGATTTCAATCCCTAGGAAATAGTCTTCTGGCTTTGAGGTAATCTGAACTCTGAGGTGAGTTCTTCTTCAAACTTTTGTAAGTCTGTTCCACTACTATCTGCTATTAGTCCATCATCTACATATAGAACCACTATTAATTTTCCACTTGTACTGTTTCTGACATACAGACAGGGATCGGCTTCAGTCTGGATAAATTCTTTGTCTCTCAGGAAACTCCCAAAATGTTTATTCCGACATCTTTGAACCTGTTTTAGGCCATACAAACTTTTTGTTAGCCTGCACACTCTCGCTGCCCCATCAATGAATCCTTCTGGAAGCTCTATGTAGAGTTTATCCTCTAATTGCCCATATAGAAATGATGTTGATACATCAAATTACATTCGATTCATACTTTCCCTTGCTGCTGTGCTCAGTAGAGCCATTTTTTGTAGCACCTCTCACAACTGGACTGAATGTCTGCTCATAATCTGTGCCTTTCCTTTGTGCACATCCCTTGATGACCACCCTAGCCTTGTATTTATCTATAGAACCATTTGCATGCGTCTTTACCTTGTAGACCCACATGAACTTTAGCAATTTCTTGCGGAAATAGTTGAAGTTTCCACGTGTTGTTTTGGTGATGGCTTCCTTACGTCATTGGCTCGTCTCCATTGTGTTCTACAAACATGACATAGTCTTTAAACCTGTCTGGTTCTTTAGCTTTGACCTGTCTCGGAGTCCCATTACATCTTCTGCATCCTGCTCCACTTCATTAGTCTTACTGTCAGTTTCTTCATCCAAAATATCATGGTCTTCGACACAATCGAGCTGCTTATATTCATCTTCACTTGATTCTGGACACATTGAATATCACATCCCGAGAACGGAGGATTTGATTTTGACTTTTTATCCAAATCATGTATCCCTAAACAACTAGCAACTAGCTCAACGTATCCAACTAGCGTCCCTTTGACTGCTTCGGTGTCCATCTTTCTCCTTTTCTGTTTTGGAACATATCTCTGGACATATTCTGGACAACCTATTATTCTCAGATGAGTTAATCTCTTATCAAACCAAAGTTCATATGGCGTTTTTTCCTCTATCATTGTCGGCCCAGTTCGATTTAGGATGTAAGCTGCTGTGTCGATTAATACTCCCCATAACACTTATGGCAGTTCTTCATGTGTCAGTCTCAGGGTACTAGCAACTTTCACAAAAGTTCTATTTTCCCTCACACTGTACTCATTTTGTTGTAGTGTGTAGGGTTGTAGTATGTTGCATGGTCAACCGTTTTTTAATACCATTTTCATCTAAATACTTTTTGATTACATTGTTATCAAACTTACCACCATTGTCACTAAGAACCTCAACTATCGAATGTGCCATTGTTTTTGAATCACTAATTAAGTTTAACATTAATTTAAGTTTACAATCTACAACTTTAATCCACAACTTCTGACTTTTGTTTCAAGAAGTACACCATCCTAAAATTACTAAATTTATCTTTGAACACTACATGATATTTAAATTTAGACATTGGAAGACAGAATGGACCACAAACATCTGCATGAATAACTTCTCCTGGTTTAGTTGCCTTTTTCCTGGTACCAAACTTGAATCCATGTTGCTTACTATAGATACAACTGCTGCTGGATCTGACTCCGTTGCACCTTGTCGTGGAGAGGGCCGCCAGATCGGCGATTGTAAGGTTCAGCAAGGAAGGAATAGGCAGAGGTAAAATAATCGGGAGCAGAGACCGGAACAGCCTCGCTGCCAAAATCTCCTGGATGGAGCACTAAAAAACGAATTGGTATGCAAATAATACACCATGAGATCCAAACTGGTATGGGACTGTGTGGCAAAGCTAAACACGTTTGGCAGAAAAAATAAAGTAACGCTATACTGGGTACCAGAACACACTGGTATAGACGGAAACGATGGAGCCGATCAACTAGCAAACAAGGGATCAAATAATCCCTTTCTAGGTCCGGAACCCTTTTTCGGTATGAGTGTGAACACCATCCACAAAAGTTTAGATGAAGAAATAAGGGAACAATGGACGAAAACCTGGAAAGAACTTCCAGGACTGAGACAATCCAAAGTAATGCTGGGATCTGTTAACCTGAAAAGAACAAAAGCTTGCCTAAAACTAAACAGGAACAAGCGTAGAATTCTGACAGGAGTCCTGACGGGACACTACAGACTTAGAAAACACCTCAAGACGCTAGGCCTAGAGGAATATGACAGATGCAGATTATGTAGTTCAGCAGAGGAATAGCCCCATACAGCCCCATCTTCTCAAAGACTGCGGAGGACTGCTCGGCAAGAGACAAATATATCTTGGGGCCCACTAGAGGAGGTGCTCTAAATGGGTGAGTATACCAACGTTTGGAGGAAGAGGGTGGGGTACAATAGATCTACGAAGGTCAAAGTACAAGTCGTCACCACCAAAACTACAATATACAATCTATATAGGTACAACCTTTACACAGTTCACTATCTAAATCAGTTTTATATGTAATTAATTAACTTTCCATTAATTTCCTTACATGTCTCTAGGACAATAATCTCATGGTAAACTTGAAGGATGGTTTCAATCTCGATAACATTCATTTCAGCCACTTTTGGAGTTGATGGTTTAGCTACCAACTTGTATAGACCCCATTCTTTTGTCTAATCTCAATTATACACACTTTTTCATTTAAACTAAATTTAGCTGTGTTACCATTACATATACGTAATTAATACGTATAGTATATATAATATTAATACGTAAGATACGTTTATGTCAAAGTGACATAAACGTATTTTTTTGCTCTCCCTCCTTTTTCGACCTAATACACCGTCGTCTCCGCCGTCGTCTGGTTCCAAGCCCAGGGTGTGAAAGGAGGAGGGTGGTCGGCCTGCCGCGCCGACCAGAATCGGGAAACCGAAGAAACTAGGCAAGAAACCGCATGGATACACGACTTAACCACTTACGAATTAATGCTACCGCATCCGGGGCAGCCGATGCGCCAGCTTTGGGAACCAGGGATGCTGGTGAGAAGTGGACTACTGGCCAAAGACTCAGGTTAATCACACCGAAATCAGAAATACGAATCGCCGCATGGAATGTGCGAACGGGACATCACGTTGGTCAAAAGGAAATTATCGCCAAGGAATTATTGAAATGCAAAATATCGATCTGTGCATTATCAGAACTGCGGCTCACAGGATCTGGGACAATGAAGGTTGACCCACCATCAATCGACGAGACGATGACGCTATTCTATTCTGGTGGCGACAAACGAGAAGCGGGCGTTGGCTTTATGGTTGATCGACGGGCCTCTGCCAGTGTTATCGCATTCCAACCGATATCCGAGCGTCTGGCGGTTATCACTATTGATGGAACGATTAAAACCCATATCGTATCCGTCTACGCCCCAACTGAGACCAGCCCGGACACAAACAAGGATGAATTTTATGCCCAGTTTCAACACACACTGGATACAATACCCAAAACCGAATTAATCGTACTTATGGGCGACTTTAATGCACATACGGGTGCAGATCGAACCGGTTGGGAAGAAACGATGAGAAAATTCGGATACGGGGAAATAAATGACAACGGATTACGCCTCTTATCATTTGCAGCGTCAAACAACTTGATCATCGGCAACAGCATCTTTCGTCACCCCCTCAAAAATCAACTCACGTGGCGAAACCCATCCGGCAACGATTCGGCGATGTTGGACTACATTTTGGTCAACACCAGATTCCGATCGACGCTCAAAGATGTACGTGCGATGCGTGGACCCGACTGTGGATCAGACCATTATCTTGTCCGAGTGAAACTACAATTGAAATTACTAAGAGCAAAGAAAAAGGCACCACCATCAGCCAAGAGGAACTGGGCCTGTCTGCGAGACCCTGAAACCAGCCGAAAATTTCAAATCGCATTATCCAACAAATTTGCAGCACTCACGATACCAGTCGATATCAACATAGAAGAAAAACAACTTTCTGAGTCTATTGTGGGGTGTGCAACGGAGCTGTGTCCGCCCATCCGTCGACGGACGCAGCAATGGATCTCGGACGACTGTCTCAATCGGGAAGCTTACTGGAATAACATCGCGGCTGACATGGAAGAAGCAGCTTCAAGGCATGAGTACCGGACGCTGTACCGGACAATCCGACGGTTAAGTGGCAAAACAACATCAACAAATGACAATATCAAAAAATTGGATGGAACTTTCGTGACCTCTCCTCAGGAACGTCTACAGCGGTGGAGAGAATTCTTTCATCAGCTGTACAACCACAATCCGCCAGTAGGTCCAGCACCCGAACTGCCGGTTATTGAGCAGCCGATAAATCAGTTTTCCGATACTGAACCAACAATCAATGAGGTGAAGACAGCAATAAAATCCCTGAAAAATGGTAAAGCGCCGGGAGGAGATCAAGTAACTGCCGAAATGATCAAAGCCGGGGGAGACGTCTTATTACATCAACTTCACGTTCTCACAGTGCATATATGGCATTCAGATTGTGTCCCATCCGTGTGGAAGTCCGGCAAGGAGACGTGGCCTCGCCGCTCCTTTTTAACATTGTGATCGACACGATTATGCGAAAAGCGTTTGATGGGCGACGCGGAGTTCGATATGATGACAAAAACTTCCTAACCGATCTGATGTTCGCCGATGACAGTGCGGTTTTCGCCAACACAGATGCCGAAGCAACAGACACCTTATATGACATTTCCCGCATTGCCCAGTCATACGGACTGAGAATCAATGCGGATAAGACCAAAGTGCTTACAACGGATGGATCTGAAGCCAGAGTTTACCTCGATGGAACCACAATCGAGCAGGTACCACAGTTCAAATATTTGGGATCACTGGTTGTGGAGAAGAAAGTAGCTTCGACAGCCGAAGTTCACAGCCGGATAGGCCAGGCAACAGCAACGTTTGCTTCACTCAAGTGGTGCATATGGAAGCGGACGAATATTACCATCAAAACTAAAATACGCCTATACCGGACGCTGATCCTCCCAATTCTTCTTTATGGATCGGAAACATGGACATTACCCAAACCAGACCTTAACAAGCTCGAGGCCTTCCAAATGCGATGCCTGAGACAGATTCTCTGCGTCTCACTCCTCAACCACCTCCGAAATGAGACAATCAGAGAAAGGTGCGACCAACAGACACCGATTGTTGAGGAAATTCAAAAATGCCGATTACGATGGTTCGGCCACATCTGTAGGATGGGCGACAATCGAGTACCGCACAAACTCCTATGGAAAAAACGACCTCTTGATTGGAGAACACAAAAACAAGCACCGAAGACCACATGGTTGAAACACGTAGAGAACGATTTAAAAAACCAGCGAATAACAACAGCTGAGGCAAGAACCGTTGCAACTGATCGATTAGCATGGAAGCGTATAGTGAATGGAGCACGGAATCTAGCGGCACCAACAGCAGCGTACTGGCTACGAGGTCGACCACCTCTTCATGCGCCGGCTATGGATTAAAGAAGAAGAAGACCATTACATATAAATTTACTGTTTGGAGCCTTATCGTATGCTGCTGGAACACTGAACAAGTTTCTTTTAATATCAGGCACACTTTTGTGTTTTACTTTGTTATGTGCTGACTTGATCTTACTATTTATAACTGTATTTAGAACCACTTGTCCCTTTCCATATGCTTTCATTGTGTTCCCATTAGACGCTCTCACTCCTTGAAGGCTTGTGAATTCTTCATATTTATTAAAGAATTCCTTCTGAAACGTTATGTGTCTAGTTGTTCCATTATCAAAAAACCAGTAATTGCAGTTAGTAGGTCCTGTTGCCATGACTTCTTCTAATTGAAGTGCTTCTGAAGGTTCCCCGTTTCTTACATTGGTTGTTTTCTTTGGTGGTATTCCATCACTTATCCATTTCTACTCTTTTTAATGAAATGCCCTTTATTTTTACAAGAATTACACTTTATTATTATTAAAAGGTTTCTTCCTTTGCACCTTTTTCTTCATACTTTTGAGTCTTCACAAAAAGAGTCTCCTGAGTAGTTACCTGATCATTTTTGGACTGTAGTGCTCTCTCAAAAGCACACAGTTGAGCTTTTCTATGGTTCCCTCCTTTTGTTTAACATTTTCAAACTAGATGAAAATGAAAAATACTTTTCTGTAAGAGTTCCAATTACTTGGCACATAAACAATAGATCGGAGTCTTATTTCTTCTCTAGTTCTGTTTATTCGCTCCAGATATTTTTCAATTTGGCCACATGAGACATCACATCATCTCCCACACTCATTTTATAATTAAACGGTTTCATGCATAAATCATTGGCCTTATCCTCATTAATGCAATCGAACAACCTGTGTCGTATGTCTCCTCATTCATATTACTTGTGATAATTATCATTGCATTACAATCCGCCTTGGTAAATTCAATTAATTCCATTTAGAACATATTTCTCTGGGCTCCCTCTTGCAAGGTGGGATTAACTAATTTCCAATCCAAAAGGTCCAAAGCTTTAAGGTTGTTTCTCATATACGCGCCACTCAGCTACGCGACGTCGCGCGACATCGTTTGTCAAATAATGATTACAATGTTTTAAATGGGCATGCTCTCACTATGGCTACGTTACAGCTGCTACAAGTCGCTATGCCGCGCGCTGTCGCTGGGATTATTTCGTGAGCATTCTTTTACATTTTGTCGCATGACGTTTGACCAATTTGTTTGTGATTTTAATGAGTGAATTTGAAAATGAGTGGAATGAACGACGAAAAAGCAGAGGAATTGATCGCTCTTGTGGCTGATTATGCAGAAATGGGTAACAAAATAAAAATTACAATAATCAACAAAGGAAAGATCTAAATTTAAAATAGTGATTCTATAATATTTGTCAAATTTCAATTCATCCTTTTGTAAATGTTTAAAGAGAGTATGGAATTCTCCTTCTACTAGTCTTGTTCTTAAGATCTGATGCACCCAATATTTTCTTCTCCTCTTCTTTTAATTTATCATTTTCATAACACATGGCTACGACGAAAAATCACCTTTGGAACTTGACATTTTGAATATATAATTTAACCTGAAATGTAGAGAAACTGCAGATTTGACACTTGCAGCAAAGAATCGCGTAGCTGAGTATCGCAGAACTAAAACATACCTAGCAGCGGCGCGACAATTCGCGATACTTCATCGCGCGTCATCATGTAGCTGAGTGTTGCATATATGAGAATCAGCCTTTAGGGACACCTCTGATTATTATGCATACTCTACCTTTCCAATTCAGCCAATTTGCCTTTCTTTCCAGATGGGATATTTGAATTTTCATTAGATCTAAATTACTTTCCTTTAGTTCGAAAATAATTTTCAAATTTACACTTCTCTTTGCACTTGGAAACACTCTGAGCCCATAACCTATTGTGTTTTAATTTTTTGGAGTATGTAAAATGCAATTTGAATAATTTAAACAAAACTATTAAACTATTAAAATAAAACTTAACTTTCTGTTAATCCATGAACAATCCATGAACTTTTTATATACAAATTCATACCTTTCTCAGGACTTTTCGGGTAAGATATTATTAGAAGCGGAGTTTGTCGCTTCTATAATGTTTACTTATTTCGGAATCCATAATTGGACTTTAATAAATCCAATTCGAAAAAAATTTTCAATACAAATTTAATTGTTGGTTTGGTCGTTTCCTTTGTAACACATTGTTGCCTTCTCTTAGAAGGTGATACTTTTCAAGTCAAATGCCCTAATTTTATTTAGGGTTTTTAAATAGTTTCAGGCTGGTTTCAGATTTGTACATAAAATATTCCATTGAAATTGAAGTAATTTATAAAAAAGGTTAGTTTAGTGTTTTAATCGAGAAAATCATAAATTTAAAATGCTCATTTTCATCTCTAGATGTGAAAATATTTTCATCTCTAGAATGAAAAAAATGTCACTTTCATGTAGGGTAAGCCGTGGAAAAATTGCCATTTTCACATATATCAGTAGAAAAAAACCGTTACTCGACTAGCGGCTCCGCGCATGCAAGCTCGACACCCTTAAGCCGGTTGCTCAGTGCTCTCAATCACCAAAAACAGCTACACAGAACACAAAATAAAACAATATTATCTGCGTAATATTCGAATGTTTTTATTTTATTTGTATTACTGTAGGTAGTGTTTGTATTTTATTAGCATACACATTGTTCTTTAGAAAGCACCATTAAAAGTTCTAGGTTGTTAAGACCGGGGCCACACTACGGTTTTTTCCCACTAGCGATAACCGCTATAACCGCGAAACCGCGCGAGAAGCATACACTACGCTATTAAAATCAGTCACGGGAAAAAAGCGCAATTGAGGCCGCTTGTATTAACTCACTTGACTCACAAAATCACGGGATTAAAAACCGCGGGGGTTTAGCCGTATTGCGGTCTAGGCCTAAATCTGGCGACCGTGGGAGGTAATCGTTATTGATAATATAATTTGGTCTGGAAACAGTTGAGACAGTCGAAACATTTTTAATGATGTGGTTATATTTCTCCAGTAAACGTAACATATTCATCTTGGCTTGTGGAAGAAGCTGCGGTAATGTCAACTGAATTTGGTACGGGAACAAATGCGAATTTTTATGAAGACGTCGTTCTCAAAACCGTGGAATTGATTCGATCGCAGTCCTCCCTCACAGCAGCAGCATACTCTAATTAATTCATATTAATTTAATATATCCATGCACTGTGTTAAATTTTAAGAGAGTACAAGATTATTGTAAATTTATTTTTTATTCCATCAATAGCAATAAAATATTCATAGAATTATAAACTGGTTATTTTAAGAACATTACATAAATCTATTTTTTACATTTATATATTTTGGTATTTTGCACCAAAAATATATTTAATTATATTTATTGCATAAGCAGATTTCGGTCGGTTACTGATTCTTTTCTTATTGGATCAAATTCGAGCTATTTTTTTTTATTATTTGTGGAGAACTCTTTTGATGTTTTTCTTTCGAGTGGAGTTGGAGGATCGCGTCACTAGATTTGAAATCTGTTTTCTTTAATAAAACTTTAATAACATACGGCACTTCAACAAAAAAAAAAACATATATTGAATGCTTTTATTTTATTTTGCCTTTTGTGATGGTAGTTTGATGTTTATAAAACCGGTATGATTTTCTGGAGAAGACATACCTTACAGTCAGAATTTAAAAGGCATTGGCAGGGATTTATTGGTTTGATTGGGAAACACGATAATAACGACAATCACTGGATTGTTCTGTTTTAAAACGACATGCCGCTGTAACCAGGGGTGGGCTGGAGCCGGCTCGGTCCGGCTCGCGCGAGCCGGTTGTTGAAATTTTTTAAACTCGGCGAGCCGCTTGTTAAATTACCCCTAAAAATGGTTAGAAAATTATGTGAAATGTATTTCAAGTAGATGTTAATGATTTTCGTGACTTTATGGAAGCAAACATATAACTGAAAAATGTTCATTTACCTAATTCAATTTTAAGGGCTAAAAAAATAGCAAGCACAATTGATATTACCAGTTCAGAAGCTGAGAGAGGTTTTAGCCTTATGAATTTAATTGCATCAAAATTAAGAACGAGCCTTACTGTGGAACATATTTCTAATAGCAATGCATTTATCGGGGAAACCAATAGTAAATTTCGATGCCATTCCTTTTGTTACATCTTGGATGCACCAGAATCACAGGTTAGCAACAGAAACAATAATGTTTCTGCGAATGAACAAGGCATATGGACTCTATGTACTCATTTACCATTTTTTTTTTATTCTTCGAAATAGTAGCGAGCCGGTTGTTCAAAATTCGGCAGCCCACCCCTGGCTGTAACCCAGTAGCCTACCTATTAAGATCTTTCGACGAAGAATCTCGCGACGACATATAAATTAACGTAGCCGCGCACACACTCCCGATATCTCCATGCTCAACGTGATTCTGAGACAACAAATTCGTTTTGATAATCGCCAATATTTTGCTGTTTTGTCGGATGTGTTTTTAAACTCGCACGCAAAATGGACAACGAACTACTATTAGAATTTGTCCAAAAAAATATTTTATATAAGTTGACAGCTCCCCATTATGATGTTAAAACAATACTAGCTATAGCCCGCTGCTTCACCCAAGCGAATTTTGGGAGCAATTCCATGATACCGCTTTGCAACTGTAAAATTTTCTATTTTTAAGACTTTCTCAGACATCACTTGTCACTATCATGTTTCTTACTTCCTGACAGGATTTTGATGTGTTCCAATTTTAAAGAAGAAACATATTACAAATTTTGACGTGAATAACATTTTTGTTTTTGAGATAACGATATCCTTATTAAAATTTTAGGACCCATTTTTGTCCTTTAGGGAAAGAAATTCATAAAATCCTTCTTTAGTGATTGCGAGTTATTATAACGAATATACCTTCCAAATTTAAGGATCCTAGTTTAAGACCAATGTTGGACCTATGTATTGATGAGCTATTGAGGATACTTTTTTTATCAATACAGATAAGCGTCAGAACGGCCACTGCAGAGACAGTAAGACAGTTTGTAGACAGTAATTGATTGTATATACTAGCAGTATATACAAACCTACTATACTATTATAAATACTATATAAACCTACTATATTATTCCTTCATTTTTAATGAAGAATTTAAATACGAATTTTTACATCTCTAGCATATACAGTTTCTTAAATGAAATATCCCCGGAAATGATAAAACATTTCAAGGTTTTTCCATTTTGTAAGAGTAATCTAACTGCTAATTTTTACAATTGTGTCATATTCGGTCTCAGAAATATGAACCCCCAATTTTCGTGTCTCTTTATTTTTAAAAGAATGTTAAAACCAAATTTCATATCTATAACATTTTCTGTTTCTGTGCTATAGATTTCTAGATATTCTCCTAGTTAAAAACTTTGGCTCACCTTTCCACTTATAATGGAAATTTCCGTCATAAAGGAAACGTCCCTTCAAAATTTCACGTTCGTAGGCAGTGTTCCCTCTAATTTTTATTAGTGCTAGGCGGTCCAGAATCGAGTGTGAGCAAAGAAAATAAAAACAAATTGAGCAATTTTTTTATACTTCCAAACCATAAAATAAAATAACAAAACAATAGTTTTGAGATTTCCAATGCAACTTTAATTTTTTAAGAATCGTCAGAAACGTCAGAATTTTTGTGCAATATTTACAGATAGGATTATTTGGTTCCATAACTTGTCTTTGACAATATTCAATTAGAACATCGTATTTTTTGACTAAAGCACTAACTGCAATATATCTAGATAACCACTTTACTTCATTGATTCAATTTTCCTTCTTCCATACCCGATCTGTGAAATATTGTGTACACAGTTCTGAGTAGTGTCTATGTTCTGCATAACAGGTACATTCTTCCATGCATCGTGAATCTTCTCGATGTACAACACATGTATTGCTCGGTTAAGAGCAATATATCCTTTTTAAGAAGCGCATTTTTCTTTCCAAGCAAGACATTGTATCAATCAGATCTAAACATTATCATTTTTTAGATGTTTAACATATGTTAAACATATTTTTCTTTAGTTTTTCTACAATCTTGACTTGCTGTCACAATGTTCGCGTTTGAAAATATAATTTTTATTACTCATGCGTGCGAAGTACTTCCTGACGCACGTTTTATAATACTAGAAATGCCACTTCATAGTGGCTATCCGCATAATCTTGGTAAAGCATGCAAAAATTCAATATCGCTAGGTTACATTAAAAAAAAACAAAAAAAATAATAAAATGAACACAATCAAGACCTCTATATTAAAATAGTGACTTGAGGTGTCAATTTTTTTTTCATTACAAAATAATAATAAAAATTAAAGAAAACATTTAACGATTGTAAATTCTATGGTGATACCGAAGACTGAGGAGAGTTCTTATGACGAATCCACACCACCGTACTCTGATACTGTACCGTAGTTTTTTGAGATTTTATCCGACAATCTCAAAAAACTGGGCATAAATAGAAGGTTTTATTTTATTCACACCAAATTTCGTATGGAAGGTTTTTTTGGGTCGCTGATAACGAATTTGAGTTCCATTTTTCCAAAAACGAAATGGCGGATACAATATGGCAAACATTTTCCTTAGAAAATGTTTCCATATGGCGAAAATTTGACAGAAATGAGATTTTTGGGGCACTGATTACGAACAAAGTTTTATTTTTCCAAAAACAAAATAGCGAAATTCACATCCAATAATTAGCGGTAATGCCTCGTCATCAGAAAGTTGTTGTTGTGGGACAAATTTAGAGATTTTCTATATTTGGAAGGTTTTGATGGACTGCCATACGTGATGTCATGTAAAACCTGTGATTTATGTCATATGTCATGTAGAACCTACCGATTTTCCCTCTGCTCTCAAACTAATTCGTGTTGCATATGCCAGTTCTGCGCTGCTCCCATCTTTTCGAATGCCCTCTGTTCTTCTGCGTTTTGTTCTCTCACTCGCTTCGGAGAAGGCTATGGAAGGCCGACTCCGGCTAGCCCCAGAGGTCGATTGTTGAGAAGGTTCCGATAGCGATTCGTCAGTGAAGATGATAAACTTGTCCAGCCAGTCCTTAAATTTATTTAGGAATTTCTCTTCTATGCGAGAAACTTTCTGCCACTTCACGTGCATTTCTGTCACAGTTATGCGTAAAATAGTTTTGTGAACTTAAATCAAAATTGTATTTCAATTTATTATTCAATTCTCTTTCCACGGTAATAAACATTTCACTTATTTTGTCACCAACACGACCTTTCAATAAATTAAGAAAATCCCTCCTCGAGATAATTAATACCTTTGTCACTTGAATCTGAAATAAAAAAAGTTTTCAATACCTGCTTCTTTTACTTCCCGGAATCCGATGGTCCCAAGGGTTCTCTACTGAGATACACTCTTGAAATCGGATTAAAAAATGATGATTTTTCGGGTTTTTGGCCAGTTTTTTTGGGATTTTATCCCACTGTGCACCGGAGACAATTGACAAAGCAAATTCCTTATTCCATGTTTTTTGGATGGCCCTTGGATTTGTAATTTGTAAGATACACATTTGTAAGATACATCCCCTCGCGCGAATGTTCGAAAGCCCAATCTCGCTCTCGCATGAAATTGACAACTTTCCGCCCTAGTTACAAAATATACTATAATATAAATAGGATGGTTGCGACTGTTACTACGTGGTAATTCATACTTACATTGAATTTAAAAATTCACTATGTTTTTACCACACATATAATATTTAAAACTGTTACCTAACTTATTAATCAAAGTTAAATAAATTTGTACACATATCACGACTCGAGTTTCGACTGTTAAAGGTCATTTTCAAGTGTCAAGGTCCGTGACTTGAAAATGACCTTTAAAAGTCGACACTCGAATCGTGATATGTGTAGAAATTTATATAACTGAATAATAAGTTATATAACATTTTTACATATTATAAGTGTGGTAAAAATATTGTGAATTTTTCAATTCAATGTATACTATTATATCATTATCAAGATATTTAAAGGGCTTGGATTTTTTTTGCGTTCAATAAATAGATGTTTTATTTACAAAGAATAGTTGGAAAAATTACAGAATTCGGTTTATTCATACAAAAAACGATTACTTCATCCAAAAAAGGTTACTTCGTCCAAAATAAAATATAAACACCCAATAATCGATTGATTCTTACAAATAATAAAGGTTTAGTACAATAATTGATAGATTTGTACAAAATAAAATCAATTCACCCAGAAAAGGTTTAACTGTACAAAAAAGATTGATCCATCCAAAATTGCTCTTCACAAACATTTTTTTTAATTTTAATTATTTCTTCACAATAAACGAATTTTACAAACAACGACTTGATTCCTTCAAATTTTATTTCTTCCTAACGCGGCGTATAACGAAAAAGAGAGCGCAAACACATCAGTCTTACGACCAGAAGCACTGTATGCCATGGAGTGTCTTTTCTTAAACCGAAGAGGTCTGGTAGAGAAATTGGAAATCAGAGAGGGAAGAATCCTCAGGAAGATCCTACGCCCGGTAAAGGAAGATGGGGAATTCCGAAGGCGACATAACTCTAAGCTCTACGAACATATTGGGAGGCTCTCTGACTGTGCAAGAAAAATAAGGGTAGCTTTCTATGGCCACGTTGCACGATTGCCTCCAAACCGACTAAACAAACGTCTGTTCACCTTCTGGCAAAACATGAAGGTTTGTACCACTTGGTTGACAGAAACCGAGAAGGATATTAAAGAACTGATCTCCGAAACAGACAATCTGTGAGACGCACCCTGAAGGAATTCCGTGGATTGCAGGAAAAAAACCCGAAGAGAAGGTACCCCCTGGACAGAAGAGAGAAAGGAGTTACACCGGCAGAAGATGCGACAATACTTGGCAAAGATTACAGCCCAACAGTTGAACAAGCGTGGTCCAAAGTAGGCCTATTCGAAAGAAGAAGAAGAAAGAGAGAGAGTGGTATAGTTTTCTGCCGAATCACTCATATCAAGACCTGCCTAAAGTAGCTTCGTTCCAAAAATAGAAAGTGACCGACGACTGTTTAAGCAGAAAGCTTTCTTCTTTCTGCGCCTTGCTTAAAAATGTGAGATAGAAATCGGAAAGAAACGGAAAAACGGATGATTTTATAATTATTATAATTCACAGTTATTTATTGTTATATTTGGCCTTTAGTAATTTTACAGTGTTAACTCTGATACATAATTTATTTCCGAACTAATCGACTCATCAATAATGTAAACAGTTTTTTCCTTTCAGTATTTTTATGCACACCTATACACCTATGAACACATACCTATGTATACCTCTGTACACATATTATATAATAAAAGTGTGAAGATTAGTAAAAGCACTCGTAAATTTGCATTTTGCACTTATTAAGTAAAATAAAAAACCTTTTTTGGGTGAATTGCGAATATGTTGCAAGATTCAATCGATTATTGTAAGGAAAAATCCTAGTTTGTACGAAAAAAACCATTATAGGATGATTACATTTTATTTTGGATGAATTAACCTTTTTTGGATTAAGTAATTTATTTTGTGCGAAGTATCCGAATTTTGGATTGATTAATTTATTTTGTTATTTATCCAGATATTTATTGTAGAACTTCATTCATTTATTGTATGTTGAGTTTTGAATACTTCTAATAGAATATTGGATGAACAAATTTTAAACGTATTTAAAATACATAATTAATACTTTTTGTACTGAAATAGTGGTGTACAACAGGAAAGTTCTTTCATAATATTTACCGAAAATGTATTATATGTATTAATAATAATGAATAAACGGAGTAAATTAAGGCACGGTAATACCCATTAAACTTCAGATAAATCTAAATTTAAAAAATATATGACATATAAGATTGCCACCCGTGCTTTATAATAAAGTTATAAATGATAATAAAAATAATACAAAATGCAAGTTATTTCTGGGAATTATACTCTATAATTTATGAGAACAATAAAGTACGTGTAAATACTTCATTTCACATGATTTGATTTCTCTAGGTTTCACTACAGGAATTCATGTACCTAGAATAAAAATGCAAACACTTGTTACAGAGGTGTTGGGCCCATATGCTATACAAAATGCTTACAAACCGATGCTTCTAACAAAAAAAATATGTAAAACCGTTTGCATTAGTGACAAAATATTTTATGGCAAAAAATGGCATTCAAAACAAATTATTAGATTTTTATGAAATTCTCTTGCGGACATTCGGCGTGAACGGACGTATAAAATCATGTTTATTCAAAGCTTTGTGTTAAATTTTTTAAAGTGAAATTCTGTGTCAAATTCTGTGATAAACTGCGTTTTATAATGCCAATGGAACTAAGGTCCTATAACCTTGCCGATAATAAATCTAATTCTTTGGCTACTTTTCTAAAACATGCAGAATTTGAAAATCTCCTGTCGAAGATAATTAAAAATCATGTCGAGCCTTAACAAAGGATAATTACCGACTTAACAGCAGAAGTGAAAGAACTAAAAGTGATTAAGGAGAAGCAGTTATTATGTACTACAAGTCCTACAAGAGCAACATCTGTAAATTAATTTCAATTAATTCAAGATGAAATGGAAATAATTGTGTCCATTATCAGCGATAAAGAGTCAAATCATCTACCTGAAGACGCAAAAAAAAATTATACTGCAAAATAAAAGTCGCACTATAATTAAAACAACAAAATAGTGGAATCCGAAAATACAGAGGTTGGGAATACAAACGAAGATATAAATATTGAAAATTGGGATACACAGAGAAACAAAAAACGAAGAAGCTGGAAGGCAAGCGCTATACATGGCACAAATGATGATATCACCCAAGTTAGAGCGGCTATCAGATATGAACATCTACATATCTATCAACTAGACCCATATCTGGCAACGGATGATCTAATCCAATACTTGAAAGATCGAAAATTCAACAATGTCAAATGAGAGAATCTGGCGTCTAATCATCCAGAGGAACACTTTTCTTGTAAAATCTCTGTGCCAAAAGAAAATCTTATTGAGTTAAAACAGCCGGAAATGTGGCCAAGGAATACTTGCATAAACCGTTTTTTCGGTATTCCAAAGACTATGAAAAATTATACATTCAGAACAAATCCACGACCGTTATCTAATTGTAAGATACCTCTAACATATTAATGTATCTAAATATATAATCACTACGTAATAAGCTGTGTCAACTGTAAGTGGAAATTGAAAATGTAAACCAATACTTCATGTCTATCAGAGACTTGGATTGGATATCTTCTGTAAATATTCCATTCATACATATGAATAATTATAAACTGATTAGTCACTATAGCAGAACCCAGTCAAGGGGTGTAGGAGTAGCGATATGGGTCAATTCCTTATTATACAAATATAGTATTGACATTGAAAGATTGGAGTTGGAAAACTATGCCATTGAAAAGACTTTTGAAATATGTGGATTACACACGAAACTAAAATGAAGTAAACACCATAATCTTAAATGTGTACAGACCACCAACTGAAAAGGCTGTTTAATAACATTCATGGAAGTCATATCCTAGTTGGCGATTTCAATATCAATTTTGCCAAAAAATCAAAGGAAGTCCAAAATTGCAAAAATCTATTAGCCGCATTTAATTTGTTCCTCCATTCCATGCAGGAACAAATTAAAAAAATTACCAGAATAATCACCACCACTGAAACAAAAATTAATAACATCTTAGCAACATCGGGAACGGAATTAAATATCTCTGTGGAAGATACCCCGATATCTGACCACCGTATATTAAGGCTGTGCGGTATATGCAAGAAAGTCACAGGTATGCAGCCAAAATTAGTAAGACGATTATCAGTAGCCAGGAATGTTCGTTTCTCTGAATAGCTAAAGGAAACATGGGAAGAAGTACTCAACAAAACTAGCAGCAACAGACAGACAACTGCATTTATCAAAATCATGCAGAAATATTTCTTCACATGTTTTCCTCCAGTAAAAGTAAATTCCAATAGAAACACTTGGATAACAAAAGAAATAGAGATCTCGTCAGCAAAACTAAAGGATATGCACATATTACAAAAAACGTATCCAGCTTTACGTGACCACTATATTCAACAAAAATACCAACACCAGGAATTTATCTCCCCAGTGAAAAAATCTTTTTTTGGAGGAAAAATACTGCAGGCACCTAATAAATCGAAAGCGCTGTGGAACGTCGTAAAAGAAGAAACAAACAGATCAAAAGCTACCGATAAAACAATATTAATGGAAAATAATACGCTAATAACTAGTCCCAAGGAAATTGCAGACAAATTTAATACACATTTTAAGGAAGCCCCAAAAAAACTGTTGGTAATATTATTCCTACAGATATTTCGGACTAATACAAAAAGTTTAATCCCAAAACAATATATTTGCAAGAATTCTCAGCAAATGAGGTTTTATCTATAATTGCTCCCTTAAAAAACATATAAACAAGCGGACCCGATCAGGTTCCATGTCAAATTATCAAAGAGTTCAGTCATTACCTATTGACTCGTATAACAGACATAATCAATGCCTTCATCGCGGACGAACAATTTCCAGCAATACTCAAAATAGCAAAAATCATTCCAGTGCATAAAAAGGGAATTGTTGCAATTTGTTTGAAATAAAGGACATTGGAAATTATAGGCCGATTGCTCTTATTTCTGTACGATCAAAAATTATTGAATACGCCATACATAGTATAATGGTCCCATTCATAGAATATAACATTATTTTAGGCCAAAAACATGGATTTCGTAAAGGGAAATCAACTTCAACAGCGATAGCAGATTTCCACAGCACTATTATAAAAGAAGTAGACATAATAAATGGGGAAATGAACCCATAGTCTCCCACGATTGTGTCTCCTACGAAAACACTCCTAAACAAACTAATTAGATATTTAATCCGAGGGAAAGCAACATTATGGCTATAATCCTACTTAGAAGACCGTTAGCAGTATGTTTTAATAAGAAGTGGAAAAGAAACTGGGAAGTCCGACATCATTTGTACCAATATTGGGGTCTCTTAAGGGAGCGTTCTTGCACCAAAAAAATTCTTATTGTACACGGCCGACTTAATAAGTTATATAAACGGACAGCATTTTACATTTTATGCAGATGATACCAGCTTTATTATAACTGGAAAAATATAAAAGAAAATGCAGACAAAGATAATTTATTACTACGTTCAATCAACACTTGGTTCTCAGCAAACAACCTTTTCTTTAATAAAGAAAAAACAGAATATGTCATTTTTCAGATAGCGAGAAATACCTATGCTGAGAACATTGATTTGAGAATACAAAACCATTGTTTAAAAAGAGCTAAAGAAGCAAAGTTCTTAGGAATATACTTGGAAGAGCATCTCCTCTGGACAACCAATATACAAAAGATCCAACATTCCCAATTAAACATCTGATCTTATATTAAAATCTGGTGAACAAGGAAGACCTGTTAAGCTGGTATCTTGCCGAGGTGCAATCCATATTAACATATGGCATTATAATATGGTTTCATCACTTATAGAAGAAATACTAATAGCACAGAAAATAATTGTCCAAAATATAGTGGAATAAAAATAACAGAATCGTGCAAACGTGCAAACCAATCTTGTAAACCACATTTTAGAAATTTAAATATCTTAACAGTAGTCAATTTATATACTGGAAACTGTCTCATATATCATATATCAAACACCACCTTTATATCAAAACAAATCTAACCTTGTGTTCAAAAGGACTTGAGAATCAACGAAATATTTTTTTTCACAAAAAAAAATAGAAATAATTTGAAAAAAGTTCTATTAATGAATCCGATGTATTATTAATGATTTATTAATGATTAATGTCTTAATGATTTCCTGTATTTTAACTTTAATTAACTTATTACTTTTACTTACTGAATTTAATAACTTTTTGACATAACCTATTATCTTGAATCTCATTTGGTAAATGAATAATTTGATTTTATTTGAAATTAGCAACGAATTTGCTAATGGATGAAGCAATTTAAAAAAGACATTAGAGCAACAGAAATTAACTTTTCATGATGTATCTGTGCTAACTGCTGACAATACAAATGCTATTTTTTGTGTCAATCAATTGTCTCCATCATCATTTGTCTCCATCAACAAATATGAGAGATTTGGTGTCAGATTCGATCAAAGGAAACTACACATATACAAAATAGGATTTTGAAAATATATGCTCATTTTTGAAATTCTGCAGTAAGAAGAGATGAGCTGAAAAGATTTATAGCATCAGTAGATGGAGACATTCTTGAAGTAAATCTCTTTAACCGTGCATTAATACCGTGAACCGTGCATATCATAATTAAATTGGTCACCTATTAGAAGTTATTTTGTAAGTTTAGATAACTGTCCAATGGTTTTACAAATCATATTGATGCTCAACACTGAAAATAATTGAATGAAATTTATTTCCATTTTTTTAGCAACATGTTAAACTCATTAAATAAAGCCGTAAAATGTCTAGCAGGCACAACATAACAATTTTAGTTATTTATGAGTTTATGGTTAATCTTAGAGATGGATTAGCACAAAGGAAACACGATCTCTTCTTTGGCTATGAAACAAGCAACAAAATTAAACTGTTGTTTTAACCGGAACTGACTCGGGAAAGTCACAAGATTTTTTAAATATTTATTGACAAAGCCTTAGAGTACCTAAATATATGGTTTGATTTTAATGACACAAACTGGTTATTTACACTTATAATACACTTATAATGGCAATATAAATTTAAAGAGCAATGTTGAATTTGCTAATATTGTTAACATAATAGAAAATTTAAATATGCAAAAACATAATATAGATATGGATGATCTTTGTGGCGAAAACTTAATGAAAACTTAATTAATAAATTATTGTGATTCTAAGGGTTTTGCGGAATTATCTACTACACTAAAATGGCAGCAAGTATTTAATAAGAGTGATGATAGTTTTTCAAACTTGTATAAAGTAATTTCATTTTTACTGTCTATTCCCGCCAGGTCGCAGTCATAGATAAAGTTTTTCTGTGAAGAATAGCAAATGGGGATACGAAAGAAACAACGCGTCTCTGAATCTGATATAAAACGAATTACTTATTTACTGTAACATACATGTAGATTGGAAAGATGCCTTGCAAATATTTAGCAGTGATAATAGTTTGATAAAACTTGCGAAAAGCAATACAAAATATGTTTTTATGTACTTTTTTTCAAACCTTTAATAACCAATGTACTTTAATTGCAAAAACGAAAGGTGACAACACAAATGACATATGTAAATAAGTAAATACGTAAAAACATACCTTTTGTATCGCAGATGCACTATTAATATTTTAAGACGACTCAACAGGCAGCACAGCACACAAATTACGGCGTCCACTGAACGATGCACGTGTGTTCTGATGTAAACGTTCTGTAAGCGTTCTGATATAAACTGTTACGACTTTACGAAGATACTCTCTTAAAAATACATTTTATTAATGGATTATATGAAACAAAAAGAAGTATTATGTAGTAAAATATATTTTTCTACTGATATATGTGAAAATGGCATTTTTTCCACGGCTTACCCTACATGAAAGTGACATTTTTTCATTCTAGGGATGAAAATATTTTCACGTCTAGAGACGAAAATGAGCATTTTAAATTTATGATTTTCTCGATTAAAACACTAAACTAACTAAATTTGCATGGACTTTCTTATTAATTACATCAATTTCAATGAAATATTTTATGTACAAACGTAAAACGAGCCTGAAACTATTTAAAAAACCGAAATAAAATTAGGACATTTGACTTGAAAAGTATCACCTTCTATGAGAATGCAATGTTACCGTGGAAACGGCCAAACTAACAATTAAATTTGTTTAGACAGTTCTGACAGTTCGCTTCGAATTGGATTTATTAAAGTCGAATTATGGATTCTACAACCGAAATCAGTAGAAAATATTGCATTTACTACTCGAGATGAAAGTGTTTTTTTCTGGTTCGGTGTGATTGCTAACTCGCTGGCGCTCGTGAGAAAACTCCTCATTAAAAAAAACGCCACTTTCATCTCTTGCTGTAAAATATACTATTATCTCCTGTTACCTCTAGCTTGGTTTTGTTTCTTAGGTTTTTCTCTCTTAGGTTTCCTCTTCTAGCATGGTTGTGCGTCGGCATGTTTAAAGGGATGCGTGGCGCTTCATGTCTGTTTGTTGATCATAGCAATATTTTGATGGTTACAATAACGTATATTTTTAAGTACCTATAATAAAAATCTAAAAAATAAAAATTATAATTTATAATTATTATTATTAATATGATTTTATCTCGGGAACATTCTAAGCAAACCGGGTTGGCCCTAAGTTGGCCTAACTCGCTGGACGCCGTCAGCGTCTGGCCTAGTCGTTTTCCAGCTCGTTTTTTTACAAAATTGCAAGGAGCAACACACTTCACTTAGTTGCTTGGCTCCAAATTTATAACGGTACCAACATTTTTCAAAATTTTGCCTCCGACTTCTGGAATGAGATCTGGCTCGTGCTCTGCGATCCTGCGGTCTGTTGCTGAATGTTCTAGTTAGTTGTGCTAACTGAGCTTCTAGTGCTAACATTCGGGTCTCACATGGCCCTTGTTTTAACAGGAGTAGCAGTAGTTGAAAAAAAATGTGGTCGTGTAATATGTCTAGCCAATGAATCAAGCTACTTGCAGCTAAAATAGAACTGGCCTACTCCGGAAGACGCTGTAGGAAAAGACTACGCAGGAAATTATCTTTGATCTGCGCTCCTGCTAAGCTTCTCATTTCTCTCAATAGAGCTAATGGTTTTCTATCACCTAGCTGTAATTCTGTGGGGAGTTTCTTCGCTTTTTTGCTATCGTTTTCTTCGAATACCTTTATTAATCGATTTTTTAAATTCGTGTATTGAGTGGCTATTGTTGGTTCCTCTATCAAATCTAACTAGCTCCAAAATTTCCGGATCTATACTGTGTTCTACTACTATGTTTGCAGTAAGCAATTTGGGCTTCTATCTGTCTAAACCATAAACCAACATTTCTTTTCCAAAACCAAGGATTTTTACCGTTACACGGGCCAAAGCGTCATTTCGTGTCTGAGTTGAGTTTTGATTGATTACATCTGAATCCTGCATTTTTAGTATATTTGTAGAATATACGTAGGAGGGATTTAATTCTCGATGAAAGGTCAAAGACCCTTGTACTGGCTATCAGGAAAAATTTTAAATATTTATCGAAAACTAGATGAGAACTTAACACTTGTTTTTCGGGGTCACCAGTTATAGGTTATGTCGTATCAAAAGTTAATCAGATGATGTTACACAAAGATACCAAATGTTAGATATATTTCAAAATACAACACACACAGTTACAATTATCACAAACGTAAAAACAAAACATTTACACTTTACTAAACACTTATATAAAAATACAACACTTTTCTTACTTCTTCGACGACCGTTACCACGACTATTGATTATTTTCAGTGTAACCAACTCCCAAAAATATTTACCCCTAAAGCCAAAGTCAAAAACACCTAAAATTGCCACAATTACTTGAAAATCCCCATAAAAAAATAATATTCTGTAAAAAATAATAAATGAATAATAATTAATATTCTGGAATATTTTTTAATATACTTTATTTATAAATCACTTAATACTTCAAATATAATTTCGTTTTCATCTGGTTCTGAGTTTATGAAATCATACCTGTTGACATTAAATAAACTTAACATGTTGAGGATGGATTATATGTTGTGCACTGAGTTTACCGAGGTGGAGGAGAAGTTGGAGGTCGCCCTTGAGGAACTGGCAATCTATTACCAGAAAAACCACCTAAGCCGAATCCCAGCAAGACTCAGGTCTGCGCCTTCCACCTGAAAAACAAAGCAGAACGACGGGAGCTCGAGATACATTGGCGAGGCGAACGACTGGAGCACTGCCCGACGCTGAAATACCTGGACGTGACCCTAGATCGTACTCTGTCCTTCAGACAACACTGCATCAATACTAAAGGCAAAGTTAGTGCGCGTAATAACATATTGCGAAAACTCACAAGCACAGCATGGGGAGCTCAACCAGAAACGCTCAGAAGTTCGGCTTTGGCGCTCTGTGTGTCCACTGCAGAATATGCCGCACCGGTTTGGGCAGCTTCAGCTCACGCGAAATATGTGGACGTCGCTATCAACGAGACAGTAAGAATCGTGACAGGCTGCCTAAAACTCCCTCCAGTTAATAGTTCGTACCCACTTATTGGGGTGGTACCCCCATCTGTGCGAAGAGCCGTCGCCACGGATGCTGAAAGGACGAAACAGGAAACCGATGCTCGCCATCCTCTGCATCAACACGAGCCAGCCGGTCGACGCCTAAGATAAAGGAAGAGCTTCATGGCAAGATCACACACACTCGTGGGGTCCATAGAAAATAATCGTATCACTAGGTGGACCCAACAGCTAACTACTCGGGAACCCCCAATAGAAGAAATGGCCCCAGGCAAACACCTCCTTTTCGCGGTATGGAAATCCCTAAATTGGCTCAGGACAGGCCTGGCAAGGTGCAAGACAAATCTGTTGATGTGGGGAATGTCAGAGAACGACGATGTGCTGTGTGCGTGTGGTCAGCCCCAGGATATGAGCCACATACTGGTCTGCCCACAACTGGGAGAAGGATGCACGCACGAAGACTTAATTGTATGTAACGACAAGGCTATTGCAGCCGCTATTTTTTGGAAAGATGTCGTATGAGCCGGACATGGAAAGTAAGTAAGTGCAAGATCAACCATTTCGTTGCAATGTGAATCGGTCTATCATCGCCATTCTCAAGAGATATATGCGTCCGTGCGGGTCAACGGTTAGACGCATACTGAGAGCTCGTTCGTGCGGTGCGACTACTTATTGCTGTCTGGCTTCGGGTCATGCGCGTTGTGTGCGGTGCTTCGGTTCGGTTGTTTGTTTGTCTTGTTGGTCGTAGATGAGTCTGGGGTGTCTGGGGTTGCATTTTGAGGGTGGATATGATCGGTCGCCATGCTGGGGGCAGTCTCAAGGAATCGTCTCTCGTGTTCATGCAGTAGTCTCGTTTTTCTATCTCTATGGCTTCTCTGTATACTCGTGACATTTCGTGGCTAATCTGTGCAAGAGTCACATGTGAACATGTGAACGAACCTACATTGGACGTACCAATGGATGAAGCAACTAATTCGAAAAAAATTGTTGACGAGGTAGAGTTTGTTTTGGGAGATGATCCCGGAGCAATTAGTACAAAATCTTTGAATTTACACCAAAGTTTAGTATCAAGATGGTCTACTTAGTTTACATATGGTTTATCCCAGGAGATAAAGGCGGATTTAATGAACAAATATCCACGTAGTGGAAATATTTACCTGGAAGCACCCGAGTTGAATGGAGATGTTATGTCAACACTTAACGAAACAGGTATTAAGAGAGACGAACGGTTTGTTGCTGAACAAAACCTAGCCGGTTCAGCCTTGTCCGCCTTGGGACAAGGCATTACAATGATCTTGAATGATGAAGAACAGCCGTTAGATCGTGTAGAATTATTAGAAAAGCTGGTTGATACAGGTAAACTTGTGCCGCAACTACATAATCAGATCTCTTCAGCTAGAAGGGCTTTTATTTCTCCAGTACTTACTTTCAAAGACTTACTACAAAAAACGAAACCAGAATTATTACTGAATGAGGATAATTTGTGTGATAAAATTAAAACAGCAAAATCGATTGAGAAGATGGAAAAAGAGATGAAAGGTGCCTCCACAACTCTTGCCTCCACTTCATCTGCTGGGAAAAGACGGCTGAAACCAATCAGGGCGGACTTTAAACTGGAGGGGCCAGAATACGAGACAGGGGACGTTGTATCACAGCCCGAAATTCTACCAGCCGAGACATCCCCAAGCAAATCTGTTCAACACCAGGAACAATTTAGCCAGGCCCACCAACAAGACACCACGGGCAACATATGCAGACAAGAAGAAGTAGTTGACGAGGTGAGATTATTAGCAGGGCGTCTGATTGAATTTTTCCAGGAATGGAAAAAGATCACCAACGATGCATTTATTTCAAATTGCATAAGCGGATATGAAATTCCTTTTCATGCCTATCCTCCCCAATCTCAGGTCTTTAGCAAAGACCTACAATTTTCATTGGAAGATGAAAAATTGTTGGAATTAGAATTTGACAAATTATAAAATCTATGGAAGCAATAGTTGAATGTGAACCGGTATTAGGGCAATTTTTATCACCATACTTACTTGTTTCAAAACCTGACGGTTCAAAAAGATTTATATTAAATCTTAAACGTTTAAACTAGTTCATTGAAACACAGCATTTTAAAATAGAAGATATTGCGGGTAGCCTTAAAGCTAATTTACTCAAAGTTTTGGTTATGTAATTTAGACTTGAAGGATACCTACTTCTTGGTAAAAATTGGTCCACTTAGCCGAAAATTTTTAAGACTAAAATTGAAGAACCGTATTTACAAATTTAAATGTTTACCCTTTGGACTTTGTACAAGCCCTTATGTATTTACAAAAATATTAAAACCAGTTCTTAATCTTTTAAGACAAAAGGGCTTTCTATCGACTGCATACTTAGATGACATTCTGTGCATTGGCCTATCACAAACTGAATGTAGGAAAAATATAGCCTGTACAAGAAAAGGCCTTAGTAGACTAGGTTTTATTGGAAATGAAAAGAAGAGTAAACAAGAGCCACAACGCAGGTGTAAATATTTGGGCTTTATAATAGATTCCAGCAATATGACATTGTCCCTACCGGAGGAAAAGAAACATACACTATCTAATTATATTCGAAAATACTTAGTCAAAAATTCATGCTCAATTAGAGAATTTTCTGGCTTAATTGGAGTATTAATTGCAGCATGCCCGAGTGTACCATATGGTATGTTATACACTAAACTTTTAGAGAGGGAAAAATTAAAAGCATTCATTTATAAACTTGAAATTTTCTCTGATGCTTCGCTCACTGGTTGGGGCGCCCATTGTGGGGAGAAATATGCTAATGGGTTCTGGTCTCAGAATGAAAAAAAACGCCATATTAACCAATTGGAAATCATAGCAGCATTCTTAGCGTTAAAATGCTTTGCTAAAGAATGCGAAAATTGTGAAATCCTACTTAGGATTGACAACACCACAGCAATTTCGTACATCAACCGTATGGGCGGGGTACAATTTATAGAGCTTGATAAATTAGCTAGAAACATCTGGAACTGGTGTGAAGAGAGGAAGATTTGGATATTTGCATCTTACAATCCTTCGCGGGAAAACACAGATGCGGATAGAGAATCAAGAAAAGTGAATATAGACACGGAATGGGACTTCCATGCAAAATGGAAAGGTCCAGGTATTGATTTGTTCGGCTCAAGAAATAATACAAAAAATAATACAAAAGGTTTTGTTCCTGGAAAAGAGATCCAGAAGCTACATATATAGATGCATTTACAGTAAAATGGCAAAAATATTTCTTCTATGCCTTCCCACCATTTGCTGTAATTGCTGAAGTTTTACAAAAAATAAAACTGGATAAAGCTCAGGGAATAGTAGTGGTTCCTCATTGGCCTACACAGCCTTGGTTTCCTTTAATCTTTTCTCCCTCATCAGATTTACTGTTATCTCCTTGTAAGTCATTGAGTCATCCACTAGCGAAGCACCTTTCCCTGGTTGCAGGGAGGCTCTCCGGCGTTCATACCAGCGAATATAATTTCTTTTAGTTCCAGAAGAAACAGTGGTCATCCTAATCTCATTGTTAACGGAGTCTACGATCAAACAGTACAATTCGGCCTTAACAAACTGGTGGTGCTATTTTCGGAGTATGAATAGACCCATTCTAACCAGAGGTGTATTGGGTGCTAAAATATTTAACCTTTCGATTTAATCAAGATGCCTCTTATGGCACATTTAATTCTAAAAGGTCCGTCATCAATTTAATGAGCTCGATTGATTTAGGTAATGATGCTTCTATCAGTCGTTTTTTCAAGGGTGTCTTCAAAAAGCGACCAACAAGGCTCAAATACAGTTCAGTTTGGAATACTGAAACAGTTTTAAACTGGGCAGAGAGGCTTGAACCTATTGAAACTTTAGATCTGAAATCGCTCACGTCAAAATTAGTGTGTTTATTAGCACTAGCTACAGCACACAGAGTACAGACATTGTCTTTAATTCGTGTAAGTAATATTGCAACATTAACAAATAATATTACCATAAAAATAACTGATCAAATAAAGACTTCGAGAGTGGGAGCTCCGCAACCTTTTTTCTCCTACCATTCTTCAACGACCGAAAAGGTGTTTGCGTAGCATGGAGGTAGTTTGGTAGGGTCTTATTAGTCTATTTGGAAAAAACAAACATTTAAGAGGAGATGTTGATTATTTGTTGATAACTATTAAAAAACCGTATCGTAGAGCGACTCACAATCGATAAGCAGATGGATAAAAGGCTGTTTAGTAGAAGCTGGTATAGATCAGCGATACACAGCTCACAGCACGAGACATGCGGCGACATCGGCTGCGGAACTAAAAGGCTTAGACGTAAGCATCATAAAAAGCACTGCAGGTTGGTCGCAAAATTCGCAAATGTTTGCAAAATTTTACAAAAGGTCATTTGAACCAGAAAAAGAGTCGTTCATTAATTATATTTTTTCTAAGTAAAGGATTAATGATAATTATACCACTATTGGATATAAATATGGCAATTAAGCTCGTTGTTATTTAAAGGGTTTAAATGTTAATGATTATAATTAATATACTCTACATATAAACATCTTGCTCTAAACATCTACAATGTAATCTCGAAGAAAGAGACTCGAAATATAATTAAAAATCAGACGAACTTACTTTAAGTGAAGTTCGATTGTAATTATATGACGTTCGAGATGATTACATCCCTCCCTTATTTTCCTCTCGTAAAAGTTTTTCCCACCCGTACTAAGGAGTATTGTGTATACGAGCTAATTTCCTTAATATTAAAATAAGCCTTAAACTATATGAAGTGTGACCGGTAATGTAAGGAAGACATGCGCGGGCGGGAGCCCGAAAATTTTAAACTCTGAACTTGTGGTTGGATCTAGTGGGAAGTAGCGGTACTACAATGTAATCATCTCGAACGAGACTCTCATATAATTACAATCGAACTTCACTTAAGGTAAGTTCGTTTGATTTTTAATTTCAGCGCCGTTTTGGTTTTCAAAAAAATGTTAAAAGTTCGAACCCAGCACCTTGCATTTCTGAAGGCAAACTATTGCTTCGATTCAAACTCTATTCGTTTTAAACACAGACTGGAATCAATTGAAATTATAGAAGAATTTTATTTGAGAATTTGAAATTATAGAAGAAATCCCTCAGAAAAGTTAAAGGTAGAGTAGGTGAATTAAAAAAATAGGTGATTTTTAAAATTAAAACATATCAACAAAATCTTAAAAGGCGAAATAGTTGAGGATATTAATTTAGACATAATTGAAAAAATTAAAAATGCACCAATTACTTCTGTATATGTTGAAAGAAATTTTTCGATTTTTAAACATATGTTTTCAGACAGGAGACAAAAATTTCTATTAGAAAGTTTTGAACATTTGATTATCAATTCCTACAGATATATGTTGTAAGAAATCGTTTGTGATTTGATTAGTGGTCAAGTTTAGATATAGATTGAATTAAATAGTGTATCTATATTTTTGTTTAGCTAATAATTGTTAATTAGAATTAAGAAAATTGTGTGTGAATAAAAATATTAGATGACTAATTATTTCTACCTTTTCTTCGTCAATTTTTGTCAAAGTTTTGCATATTGTACTGCATATATGGTCGAATTGAATGCATATTTCCTCAAAAATCGATGCATATATATGCGCATATATTTCATTTTTTTTTGTTGGTGCATATAATCCGCCCTTTATTCATAAGTGTTTATGACTTTTTACAGATATTAGGCAGACTAAACCGCTTAATAGTAATTTATGATACAAGTGTGTGAAGAAGGGCTTTAGTGCGTGAGTTGCAAAGTCTAAATCACGAGCCGCAGGCGAGTAGTTTAAACGCAATGAGTGCATAAAAACCTTTGAGTGCATAGAGTGCACAAAAGTGCCACCAGAGCGCCAAAACGAGCAGGTAAAATACTGTAGAATCTACAAAAAAATTATTGTTTCTGATCGATGATTTTGTAAAAATTGTAATTTTGACAGACAACATACTTCAAATCACTGACACAATTAAAACCGGAAGTGGGAAAACGGAAACGGAAGACAACATACTTCAAATCACTGACACAATAAGATAAGAACGTTCAGCGCCTCCGTGGAATTGATTGATAACTAGTACAAAACGCAGAATAACGGGAACACTATTTAGTCGTTGTCGATGAGTAAGGAAAGATTTTTCCTCCTAGTCCCTCCAATGACCTTGACCATTACGCTTCCGGTTTCGACTTGCTGTTTCGGCTTCCGGTTTCGATTTTGAATTTTCCCGCTTGCGCCGAATTTTTTCTCGCGCATAGTGCAGGAACCTGAAAAGGGGCGGTCGGATGTAGGAAACCGGAGTTGGTAAAGCGGAAGTGTTAAACCGGAAGTGGGAAACCGGATGAAGAAAACCAGAAGTGGGAAAACGGAAACGGAAGTCCAAATCTGAAACGGTAGTCGATACCAGGCCTCACACCCAGCGTGGGGTAACATAGACCTCGTACGTGGGGCTACATAGACCTCACTCTCATGTGTAAAGAACGGAAGTGGGAAACCGGAAACGGAAGTCGAAACCGGAAACGGAAGTTGAAGCTGGAAACGGAAGTCGAAACCTGAAACGGAATTTGAAACCGGAAACAGTAGACGATACAGGAAACGGGAGTCGAAACCGATACTGTCCAGGTCAAGGGAGGTGGGGGGGGGGCTAGAAGGAACCATCTTTCCCTACTTCGATGTAATCTAGGTTAAGTACGATTTGGATACTTTTACACACGATTATAATAATGGAATTCTTCACATACAATAATGTATTTATTAATGTCTTCATTTTGATGTGTGAGTAGATGAATTAGATTTGTACAAAGCAGAAGGTTTTATACTTCCTTACTCTTTGATCCACAAAGACAGATAAATAATATATAATCTCCCTTCCATTACTTACCATATAATTAAAAAAAAAAACGGCCAAGTGCGAGTTGTGACTGGCGCACCGAGGGTTCCGTACAAACTTGTAAGTAAGGTATCTTTAGGAGGACCTAACTGTATGCAACCCATATGCTTCTGGTGCCTGACAATACCACGCAACACATTAGTATATTTTCATAAGTTTCTAATAGTAAATTCGCATTTTTCTTGTAATTAAACTACATATTTACGGTTTTCATTTTTCCCTTTACATGTGCTGTAAGAGACCGCTTCTTGCCAAATTTCATGATTCTAGGTCAACGGGAAGTACCCTATAGGTTTTGATTCCTTTGTGAAATCGCAAAATATGCGACATAAACGGTCACATCTTTTGATCGCGTTGACTTACAAGTTTGATTTTTTCACAGCTGAAAGAGACCGATGACCCGAGTGTTTGGTACAAATTTCAACTTGTTACCTGTACGCGTTCCTGAGAAAAATGGTCTTGACAGACAGACAGACGGGCGGACGGACAGACAGACAGACGGACAACAAAGTGATCCTATATGGGTTCCGTTTTCGGTACGGAACCCTAAAAATAATCCGATAGTTATTTATTAATTTACAAGTGTAAGCATTATCTAATAAATAATCTTTCTATTGACATAATTTTAAACATATTTATTTCATACATATTGTTTGCATTGGAATACTGCTTTAAAAATTTATTTTCTAACTTGTAAGAAGACGAATAATTCATTTGAAAATAATTACAAACTTCCTTGAAATAAACTGAATTCGCGCGCTAAAATCGTAATGAAATTATAAATCAGCCCCGCAATATAATCTAATGATAAATAACACTGAATTGAAAAATTTCACATCAAGTTTTAACCACACTTATTATGTAAGATTAGTATATAACTTGTTATACACAGTTATATAAAATTAAACATTTAACACGACTCGAGTTTATAACATGTATTATGTATAACACAAAAAGTATTTAGCTTCCTTACGAGATAATTCAAAAATGATTGTGATGTGTGTGAATGATGATGAAAAGTGTGGATTAATTCGCACTTAAATATGTTTTTTATTTTTTCTTTGAACAAAAACAAAATGTACAAAAAACTGTCTATATGACAAACTGTCCATACGACAAACTGTCTATATGACAAACTGTTTACACGACAAACTGTCCAAACGACAAACTGTCTGTATAACAAAAAAGATATATGAGTTTCCGTACAAAACTCATAAAAAGTATTTAGCCTCCATACGAGACACTTACTTAAAAAATGCTTAAGTGTGTTGATTCATTCACACTTAAGTATGTTTTTGCACAAAACAATATGTACAAATACTGTCTATATGACAAATTGTCCAGACGACAAACTGTTTATACGACAAACTTTCTGTATAACAAAGATACAGTGAAACTTGTCTAAGACGGAACTTCAATGGACTGGGAAATATTTCCGTCTTAAACAGGTTTCCGTCTTACACAGGTAATCATTTTTTTCTTTTATTCTTAATTTTTAATGTATGGACATGTATGTAATACATTTGGTTTATTAAAATTTAGTTTTTTCTTTCGATTCCTAAATTGAAATCCTTAAGCTAACTTAACTGCTAGCCAACCAAACCTTCTTATTTGCCTGCCATTCAATAAGTAAATCTTTGATTAAAGCATCTGGGTTTCAAAGACTTTCCAATAACCAAAGGTTCTTGAATTTCCCGTATTTTCTATCAGCAAAAGTTACTCATTTTAAATTTTTTAGTGCAAAAGTTTTATTTGGCAAAGTACGAAAAAATAGCGGTGTTTCATCTCCGTTTGCTATGTCCTTAGGCTTATATCCCTCAATTTCTATTACGATTTTTTTTTTCTCTAATTCTAGACTGTTTGCTGACAGATACTTTCCTCACAAACTGTGCCAAATTTAATGTCAAAATGTTGCTTACACTAGCTGTTGGTACTTTCGGGAATTCTGTCGCGAAAACGGTTTAGAATGTTTATTAGGTTATCGCTGATCTGTTTGCTCAGATGATACCGACGCAGAAACATCAATCAGACTACGAGAACTCTTACCCCTTACTTCCTTATTGGTAGACGAATTTTACAGCATTGAGAATTGCCTACTACTACCATTAAATATGACAAAATCCGTTTCCGTCTTTTATTATTTTCCGTTTTACACGGGTTGTTTTAAATGGGAAAATGAACACATGAATGAGGTTCCCGTCTTTTACGGGTTCCGTTTTAGACAACTTTCACAAGTATATAAAGTATATAAAAGTATTTAGTCTTTATATGAGACACTTTCTTAAAGAATGCTTAAGTGTGTTGATTCATTCACACTTAAGTATGTTTTCGCACAAAAACAAGATGTACAAAAACTGTCTATATGACAAATTGTTCAGACGACAAACTGTTTATACGACAAACTGTCTCTATAACAAAGATATATAAGTTTCCACACGAAACCAGTATCACATAAAAAGTATTTAGTCTCCATACGAGACACTTACTTAAAGAATGCTTAAATGTGGTGATTCATTCACACTTAAGTATGTTTTTTGTACAAAAACAACATGTACAAAAACTGTCTATATGACAAACTGTCCATTCGACAAACTATCTATATGACAAACTATTTATACGACAAACTGTCTGTACAACAAAAAAGATATATGAGTTTTCATATGAAATCGGTATCACATAAAAAGTATTTAACCTCCATATGAGATACTTACTTAAAAAATCTGTAAGTGTGGTGATTCATTTACACTTAAGTATGTCTTTGTACAGAAATAACATGTACAAAGAGCTGTCTATACGACAAACTATTTATACGAGAAATTGCCCATATGATAAACTGTCAATACGACAAATTGTCCAAACGTCAAACGGTATGTACGACAAATTGTCCATTAGACGAAGTAACAAAAATACTTACAATAAAGGCCCATCTAATAAAACAATTTCTTTTCTTAGAAGAAAATCTGAATAAATTGATGATTCAGGTAATCTCATCCAACAATCCGCAAAAGCGAGAAAGAAATCAAATGAAATAGCTATTTCTGAATTCGTAAAAGCAACTGAAAACACATCCCAGGCCAATGAGGTTATGTTAGAAATGCTAGGAGAGCATTCTGAAAAATAAAAGAAATTCCTGGATTTACGCGTCATATAACCCGTCAGTTATGAATAAATAGGCTGATTTAGCATCGAGAATCAGTAATATAGATACCGAATGGGAACTATGTAAAGAGTCTTTTGAAAAAATCAATAAAGTTTGTAATTTTCTCAATTGACCTTTTTACTTCAAGGTTGAATCGAAAATGCCCTAGATTTTGTTCTCGCGTCCCAGATCCAAACGCGATGACAGTAGATGCATTTACTATTAGGTGAACCGATGATAAATCTATGTTTTTTTCCTCCTTTCGCACCCTTAGAGCTCGCGAAAAATAATAACCGATAAAGCTGAGGATACAGTCGTGGTACCATTGTGGTCTACCCAGCCCTGGTACCCACTCTTTAAATCACAATTTACCGAACCGCCTTTAGTTTTTAAACCTCCAAAAAATTTATGATTGTCTCCTTCCAAGCAAGAAATACATCCACTGGCACACAAACTTTCATTGGTGTTCAACCCAAACTTGTCCGCAGAGCGTTCCTAAGTAAAGGAATAAGTGAAGCATCAACAGAAAATCCATAACACCATCAACACTCAAACAATACCAAGGTGCCTTAAAGCTATGGTGGAAATTTTCTACAACGAACAATATTCCAATATTCAATGCAATTACAGTAAATATACTATAATACGTTTTCTAACGGAAAGTTTCGAAAACAGAGCAAGCTATGGGACCTTTTTTTATATATGTGGTTTGAGGGAAGCTCTACCAGCCTGTGTGTGAGGCTCTCACTCACTAAACCTCTTCTTCCACTTGGCTTAACAGTACACCACCTCGGTAACGCTTCCGCATTTCTTCAGGGTGAGCAGGCCGGACGGTTTTTTACCGTCCTAGTTATTCTGTTTTCCTTTTATTTGATCTATGGTTGGCCTTTATGACTTGCCACACCATCCCTTCTTTCGTCTTCGTACCTTCTTTTATGGATTTCGGTACACAAATTTGTCATTGTCTTCCAGTTGTCCTCGCTCTTAATTATGAAATTGACCATATTTTGCTTGTTAATGGGTTTCCTTACCTCCTGTTCTGCTATGGCCTTAATATCAGCCCATCGCGAACATTGAAATAAAGTATTTCCAGCAGTATCCGTTACAAGGCAGTATCGGCAGCTGTCGCTTTCTATTTTTCCTATCCTCTTAACATAAGCAGTGCAATTACCATGACCGAGTAGATTAGATTAGATTCCTTTTATTGGCATAAACAACTACAGTTTTACATATAACAGTGCTACCATCTATGTTAACCAAATAATTACACACACGCTCCAACCTAAGACAGAACAAAAAATAATAAATAACTAGAAGAAAACAAACAAAAAGAAAAAAGAAAAAAAAAATAATCCTCTCAAAAACATTTCCTCTCAAATAATAATAATAATAAAATCACGCGTCACCAGATGGTAAAAGAACTAAAGTTTTATTCTTTTTTAACTCCGCCACTCTTTTCATCAAGGGCCATCCCGCTCCGTCCTCCCTCATACACGAGCCCCAGTCTTCTGCTACCACACTCTCCTCTCTGCTCCACTGACATCCTGCACAGCTTTGAGCCCAATGCGCCCACACGTCACTAGCTTCCCCACATATCTCACATCGTTTAAAACGAGAGCCCATCCAGTATCTCCTTCCCTTTTCCTCTGAACCGCATCTGTGCCATGCTATCAATGCTTGAGGAAGTCTATCTCTTGTAAGGTACAACGGGAGCCCTTGAAACACTTGCACGCTACCATATTCGGGTAGAAAATTACTCCCCTCGATCATCCTCTGACGACTCTGCAGCTCCACCTTGGTTAACCTTCCATATACCAGTTCTTACACCTTCCTTCCACTCACAAACATTCTCGCAATTTCCGCGTATGTCCACCCGCAGCTTTCATACAACTTCTTCCTTTCACTCCCCTATTTAGTCACCTTATGAATACCCAAACCTTCCATTCTTACAACTCTCAGTACTTCTTTTACAATTCGTTCATTGCCCATTCCATACACTTTCCTTTAAAACTTGACGACCCTCCTAGCTGCTTGCGAAAACACTTTTACCATATTTGTTTCTTGCAGCACAATGTATGTCGGCGTGGACCTGTCTAGTTTGAGGGCCATTTTTAGAAACTGCAGCTGCACTCTCTCAATTCTCTCCTCCTCTCTCACTCCCCACACTTCCGCTCCATACAAAAGAATACTTCTCACACATGCCTTCCACACTACCATTTTCGCTGCAAAGCTATTGATCAAGCACTCCTTCCATACATTCCATAGCCCGTTTGCAGCCACCCACGCCTTTTTACATATATATTTCACATAGTCTTTAGCGGACCCATTCTGCCCAAACATAAACCCAAGGTATTTGAAGCTGCTAACTTGCTCAATTATGCTGCTTCCTTACTTAAACGATTCACTCCTATTACCCGCTCTCTTTCGAAACACCATCCATTTAGTCTTTTTCACATTCACTACCAGTCTACTCTTTTCAAAAAATCTTTTCACCCGATCGATCATCTCTGACATTTATCCTTTCTTACTAGCTAAGATCACAACGTCGTCCACGTAAGCCAAACTCCAAACTTTCCTATTACCAATTACTACCCCTCAGTACACTCTCCAAATCAGCCGTGTACAGGTTAAATAATATTGGACTCAACGGACAACCCTGCCTTAGCCCCATTCTAACCTCAAAACTTTCTGAAACTTCCGCTCCTACTTTCACTCTGCAACAGGTTTGCTGATATAAATCCCTGATTCTCTCGATTAACTGCCGCGCTATACCTTTTATTCTCAGACATTCCCACATTCTCTCCCTCCCCACAGTGTCGTAAGCTGCCTTCAAATCTATAAACAGAGCGTAAAGCTTCCCTTTTTTCTTAACCAATTCCTTCTCCACAATATATTTCAACGTCACCAAGTGCTCCACCGTACTATAATGTTTTCTAAATCCAGCTTGCACATCTGGGATTAGGCCTTTATCTTCCTCCTCACATAAAAGCTTTTGCTCCAACAGCTTTGCATAGATTTTATAAGACGAGTCCATAACCGTTATTCCTCGGTAGTTAGCTAAGTCTTCCCTATCTCTACTTTTATATATTGGTACAATTAAGCCTTTCTTCCAGCTCTCCGGCACGCTTTTACAACCTCTGTACATCTTGTTTAGCTCTTTGAAAAGCTCTTGCTGGATGAGTATCGGCGCATGCTTCCACGCTTCATTCGGGATACTGTCCAAACCCACTGCTTTTTTTTTCGGAAGCCTATCCACAACACTTGTAAATTCTTCCCACGTAAATTCATCACTGCCAATTACTGCCCCATTAACCCCTCCTGTATCGTCGCCGAACTGTTCAGGCACACCACTGGTTAGCAGCTCTTTAAAGTAGGTTCTCCACTGGTCCAGCGGCTTGTCACAACACCCTTATTTTCGTCTATAAGCTGACACCATTTTCCAAATATCCGCTTCATTGTGGATCGGCTTCCCTCTCCTTCTTCTTTTGGAGTTCCAGCTCCTTCAGCTGCTTACGGCACCTATTGTATTCCTCCATCGAGTCCTGGCCCTCCTTCCACCTTTTGAACTTCTTCCTCACAGACCTCTTAAGTACCTTGACTTCATCGTCAACCATATATGTTTCTTTAGCCCCTCCACATTTGATCTTGACCCGAACCATGGCCTCTCGAACCACTTCCATTAAATGCTGCAAACTACCGACTCCCGGGGTTATTCTTTCCTGATTGCTTTGGAACTTAACAATGGCTTTATCGTTCCAAACCGAAACGACTTTAGCATAACTATTCTCTCTTGGCACTGTCCTGATTTTACCTTCCCTTGTTATTTCCAATGTAAAATGATCAGACTCATCTCTCTCGCCTATTTGCATGTTCATTATGCGCATTCTTGCTACCTCATTGACTACTACATAATCAATTACCGATGCCCCTCTCCCACCAGCATAAGTGAATTCCCCGCTCCAGTCTCCTTCAATACACCCGTTAATTACATTCCATTCCTTATCTTCCACCCATTCCAACCATTTTCTGCCTTCTTTGGTAAACTTATCCCTCGATGTTCTCGTTATCTTCGAAACCTCCGCACTTATATTTCCTGTTTGGAATTCACCTATCCTTAGGTTCCAATCTCCTGCCAAGACAATTCTTTCTCCTGACACGTCGCTAGCTCTTCTGTTAATTTATTTCATAAACAGCTCCAAATTTTGGTTGTTATAGATTATGAACAATCTTAACACCTCGATTTCCACGGCCCTCTCTTGAATACCTTCAAATTCCTCCTGACAGTTCTCTTTTGACTGGACAATATTTACTTGCACCCCTGTTATTATTCCTCCCCTCGCTCTACCTTTGACCTGTTCCTTCAGGGCACCTTGACACTCCCATATAAATCCCCTAGGTAACTTAGATTTAACATCCAGCCAGTCTTTCTCTTCCACCCACGTTTCCACCAAACCTATTGTCACTACACCCTTATTTTCGTCTATAAGCTGACACCATTTTCCAAATATCCGCTTCATTGTGGATCGGCTTCCCTCTCCTTCTTCTTTTGGAGTTCCAGCTCCTTCAGCTGCTTACGGCACCTATTGTATTCCTCCATCGAGTCCTGGCCCTCCTTCCACCTTTTGAACTTCTTCCTCACAGACTCCTTAAACCAGCTCCTTAAACTTATCCCTCGATGTTCTCGTTATCTTCGAAACCTCCGCACTTATATTTCCTGTTTGGAATTCACCTATCCTTACGTTCCAATCTCCTGCCAAGACAATTCTTTCTCCAGACACGTCGCTAGCTCTTCTGTTAATTTATTTCATAAACAGCTCCAAATTTTGGTTGTTATAGATTATGAACAATCTTAACACCTCGATTTCCACGGCCCTCTCTTGAATACCTTCAAATTCCTCCTGACAGTTCTCTTTTGACTGGACAATATTTACTTGCACCCCTGGTATTATTCCTCCCCTCGCTCTACCTTTGACCTGTTCCTTCAGGGCACCTTGACACTCCCATATAAATCCCCTAGGTAACTTAGATTTAACATCCAGCCAGTCTTTCTCTTCCACCCACGTTTCCACCAAACCTATTATGTGAAAACTTTTCAAATAGTCACATAAGCCCGACTTCCTCGCCTCTCCAACTTTTTTTTTAAGACCAGCTATATTCCATACCAATATTTTAATTTGTTCTAGACCCTCCCCCATTTTTAACCTTAACTGTTTTAAGCTCCTTTTCCAGGTTGGCCACTCTTTCCCTGGTCTCATTAATGTCCGCACTAATAGATTTCAGCTGCTCCATCAGCCCAGCTTTCCACACTTTGTCCTCCTCCTTCTCCAAAGTCATTTTTCTTATTAGACTCACTATCTGATCTTTCACCTCAACCATCTCCTTTAAGAATATTTCCATCGATATAGGGTCTACTTCTCCGGCTGTACTTTGCTTCTCCTTCCTCTTCTTTTTATGAGAAGCTTCTGGAGTTCGATCTAACCGCCTACTTCTTCTAAACGGCGCGAAATCCTCTCTATCGCTCTCCGAGATGCTGCCTCTTTCCCAGCTGCCGGCCATCGCGCGCTTCGCAGAATCCTCCGCGCTCACTACCGCTCTCTCTTCACTGTTCTGCACTCCTAATACCCGCGCTGGCTTAATAATTTGATACACAGGGCCCCCTTATTTGTTTACTCAATCGCTTGCAATAATAATGACTTTATAGGCACTAGGCCTCCGCTAGAAATTCGACGCTAGCGACCAAACACCGGGAAACACTCTAACTAACTTGGTATAACACGACTGTCGCACTTCGCTTCAACGCTTCACCCATAATCAATGACCGAGTATTTGTGTGAGGTAGAAGTTGACTTCACCGATGGGACTTGCAACAGATGGGACTTGCAACTGCAACAGATCAGCTATATCACTCATCTCTACTTAAGATCTCTGTAAGGATAAACTGCTGTCCCGATTCTTCAGAGGAATGTTTGAGGAACGACTACAAGCTTTATATATACAAGTAAAGGAGACACAACACCAGTCGTGAAGGACTTGGCCTGATCGAATCAGCAAAAAGTAGCTAAAAGCAGCTAAAGGATGCAGCAGAAAAAGTATCAACGATGCTTATTTTATATACTGCACAGTTAACTATCGCACTAATTAATATAAAAAAACATATCCATGAACAAATAGAAAATAACAATGAAAATACCAGACCTGATAAATGTCCAAGCCAGGAAGAAATAAGCCAGAGCTTATACTACCTTTTTTATAAAGACAAACCTGGGCTCTGTGTCGCTACAGCTGCAATTCACTACTTGAATAAGACAAAAGACCTAAGAAATGAGCAAAACAACAAGTTACTCGTATCAAACATCAACCCATACAAAACCGTAACTTCTCAAACGATTGGTCACTGGGAAAAATCCTTGCTCTCTAAAGCAGGCATTGATACAAATCAGTTCACAGCACATAGTACAAAATATACTGCAGTATCAGTGGTTGGTTTTGGAAGTGGTGTCGATATAGACACAATCAGACGTACTGCTGGTTGGCCTCAACGGTCACAGAGCTTCACAAAACTTTACAATCGCCCAATCCAAGATAATAACGATACATTCGCAAAATCTGTATTATATAACGCACGGTAACTCTTTCATTATGATTTCCAGTCATGTAACATGATAAATGAATGATTTTCTTATACACTAAAAGTCTTCCTTAAATATGCCTTTTCTGTGGCAATATGTTGACGATATTGTCTGTGCCATATCGCAGGGGTCCAAAACTGAGTTCTTAAGTGCGTTCAATTCATATAATGAACATCTTACCTTTACAATAGAATCCGAAAATAATAATGTTCTCCCCTTTGTAGATACCCTGACCAGTAGAACAGATGACAACCTTATTAAATTAGATTGGTACCAGACACCCACAAGTTCAGGTAATTATTTGTCTAGCGCTTCGTTCCAGCAGAAGCTGAATATAGTTTTGGGTCTTGAGACTACGATTTTGAAGATTGTCCTTCCAGATCTACGTACCGCTAGTGTACAAAGATTGTTTAATATCCTAAAGAAAAAAAAAACTAACCCACAACTGTACTTAGGAATTTGTTGTTCTCCAATTATATACGATAGCCCGTCGCTGACGTGGTCGGAGTTGACGAAACAAAAATCTATAAAAGCTTACACTTTGAAGAATTTCTGTCCCTTAGGATCAAATCGATTTTTAGGAACAAAAACCCAGCTATTATAGCAGACAAATGTCACAATACTATTAATAGACCTTTCACCTTAAAGACATGACCCCCACATTAATGCAATCAAATGTTGTCTATCGCAAACCGTGTGCTGAGTGCGAGCTAGTTTACGTTGGTCAGACCGCACAAAGACTGTCCAGATATAAACCTCACTCGTGTGTCTTGGCAACACATTGTAATAATAAGGACCATAGGGCCTACTATGATGACCTAAACGTCCTTGCAAGAGAGCCACCTTTATCTAAGAGACTCTTCTTAGAAATGTGTTTCATTTAGAATGCCAGTGCAGCCATGAACTCAAGGAAATACATAAATGGTTTGAGCAATATGTACGCTTGGCTTATGATTTGGGCGACGGTTAGACACAGTTGATTTGATGGGCGGTTTTCGGTTTGCTATACAATTTGTATTTTTGCTGCGGTTTGTGTTCTCTAGAGGTTCCACCTATTATATAATCTCTAAAATGGGTGTCGTTGAGTTTCTCGTTTCTAGGAACATCTGGGTATATTCCTCATCACTTTGGTGTCTGGGTCAAATGCTGCGTAGTGGTCGATTCAAATTTACAGACGACATTTACGTTTTTAGCTAGGTTTTTCCAGTGTGCTCGTGACTTCGGTGTCCTTTCAATGTCACTGAAGTCACTACTGTCCTAATGCACACCTTACTTCGCAGGTTTTTTTCAACTTTAATTTATATTAATAGATCGGATTTTTTTGTTGGTTTCCTTGTACTGTGCCGATCGATTGGTGTCACATTTTGTGAATATAATCACTTACAATTAAAACACCTGCATTAAATTGTTCCTGAGGCTACCATGGCTCTCTTTGCGCAAGTTGTAATGTAACCTGCAACTTTTTATCAACGTTATATATGATTTTCAACATTAGATATGTTACACGTTGTTCATTACCTTCTTCTTAAGTCATAAAAAAATATTTGACTTTGTTTTTTGCTGTAATTTGTAGGTCTTGAAAAATATTTATTTAATAAATCGAAACGTCGCCTTGAGAAGAATTTGAGTTAGTTTTTGTTGATCGTATTACCCGAATTCTACTATTTGTGTAGTAAAAAATCCAAATCTTTTACTCTTATATATATATATATATAAATATATATATATATATATATATATATATATATATATATATATATATATATATATATATATATATATATATATATAAATATATCCGAGCGAAAAGCTACTTGTTGTTAATTAACGATTTCTTGCAAACTAAAATGTTTATTTTTCAGAACAAAGTATCTATCCACATTAATTACATTTATATGTGAAAATCTTGCTAAGGGAAATTTGGGTAAGTTTTATTTGCAATTTTAAACAGTATATTAAGCTACGTACACACGATATAAATAACTAGACGATATTAAATAATATCAGACAATACCAGATAATACCAGACAACATATATGATATCAGAGAATACCAGACAATACCAGACAAGTTTGCACAACGATTTTCAGCAGCAGCGATTAACAATGCAGCTGTATGTTGCGTCTAATTTTTTCTTTTTATTTCACAGAGAAATCTTTAAGCTGTTTCGAATGAATATGTTGTATGTATTTGTGTTTTCGTATTATGTTAATACTCTAATTGTATTCTATAATGTATTTATTCTGAAAGTCTAATTTGATATTCATATTTTAGTATTGTAATGAAAAAAGTTTTTCAATATTTGAGTTTTTATAATCGAGCATTTTACAAAGAAGTTAATAATCAGCCGTGCCAGACATTACCCCTCGAGAAGGGTTAAACAAACTTTCCCTATACGACACGGTTACGGCTTTCCCTATACGACATAAGCAACTGAATTGCTGCAGAAAATAGTAAAATAATTATAAGTTCACGATTTAATACAATAAAGCCATTATAAAATACAATACTTGGAGCAATTATACAAAGACTCACAAAGTTATACAATATATTCAATTCCAAACTTAACCCTCCTTGTCATATGAATACCTTGTCATATGAGTCCCGCCAGATCGTTTGCTCTCTGTGACTTTTCCTTAATATATTTTGAATGTGGCGCAAGTCCATTTTTGTTGTTTTAAGAATATTACAGGTTAACATATTAGTTGTTTCTATTATTTGCCATTTTTTAAATTAAACAGAGCGTTGTCATTTTTTTAAATATCATAACTATTTATAAATAAAAAATTTTATGCTAAATTAAACACCTGTCGCTGAAAATTTAAGCCTTTCCGGGAAAATTCTCATTCCTGGTATGGATTATAAATTAACAATATTCCACGTAGGATTAAGTTTCGAAGCGGATATTTTACAATCGGATTCTAAAAATAATGTAAATTTTGGTTAACATATTGAATGTCCTAGTTCACATGTTCTTAAACTGGGGCCCGCGAGGCCAGGAGATATAAAAAAATGGGTGGAAGCAGTTCAAAAAGACGATGATATATTGTACGCTTTTTATGTATTTTGCTACTATTTCTATTCATTTTATATTTTTTTTTCTATATTCTAAGAAAATTGTTTGTTGCGTACTAACAAAAATGTCCATTTATTAAAACTACTAGCGATGACATTATTTAGTGAGAAATTAAGCCTCAAGAACGACGGGAAATGCCTAAGGTTGGTACTGGATCCACAAAAAAGTTGTTCAAGAGGGGGTCTGCAAATAAAAAATTTCTTCAAAATGGGGTATTCGGACTACATAAGTTTAAGAACCTGAATGTAATTTCAAAGCTCACCAACCGTTTACGGGATAACTTTTTGTGTAATATTTACTAAATTTTCACTTATTTGAGAAAAACCGTATTTTCACTCAAGCCACTTGAAATCCTATTAAAATGACAAAAATTTTGAATGAAAAAAAATGAAATATAAAGTAAATTACAAGAAAATGTAAAGAATTGAAAATGAATGAAAATTTTTGTTAAAAAATGGATCTACTAAATTTGATCACAACAATCAGATGCATGCGGCAAGCGTTAGAACAGCGACATCCTGCGTTTCGACACGAGAAGCGCTGTTTTGGTGTGTGCACTTACATACGCACCTGTAGAATCACGAACCGCTACGGTTGAAACGATACGCTCAGCAGCATTGGCGAGTGGACCTTTATCCTTGTTTTTCTTTCCAAACAGACCTTTTCTTTCTTCTAGCATACAGCTGCTACTTTTCCCCCAATAACCCAGATGAGGTTTTTGCGGACTGCCTGGACGGCGTGGCGCGTTCCATCCAGGCGCATAGCGGGCAGGCGCTCCTTATTGGGGGCGATTTTAATGCTTGGGGAATCCAGTGGGGTGGCAACGTCACGGAAGCGAGAGGGAGGATGGTCCTGGACTGGGCGTCGGCACTGGACCTCGGCATTTGCAACCGGGGAAAGGTTCCGACTTTTAGGAGACGTCCGCGAACATCAATCGTGGACTTGACGTTCGCATCGTAGGGACTGATCGGAAGAGTCGGGGATTGGTAGGTGAGGGACGATTGGGAGTCGCTGAGCGACCACCAATGCACGCGCTGTCGTGAGGCGGTACGTTGCGGTGGACTCCTTCACCGTGGAGGAAGTCCGCAGAGCGGTAGCCTCACTACCCGCGAAAAAGGCACCCGGCCCAGACGGGCTGCCTAACGAGCTGTTCCGGCTGGCAGCAGGGGGGGGGCTCGAAGGACTTGCCGACGTCTGCATCAGATGTCTGGAAGAGGGAGTGTTTCCCAGGTGCTGGAAAAAGGCCATTTTGGCCCTTATTCCAAAGCCGGGTAAGGATCCCTCGACGCCTGGTGCGTACAGACCGATCTGTTTGCTGGACGGTGGGGCAAAAGTTCTGGAAAGGTTGCTCCTATGGCGGTTACAAGCCGTCATAGAGCAAGGGGGCGGATTCGATCCGGAACAGTTCGGCTTCCGTAAAGAGGTTGGGACGTAGGATACCATTCGGGCTGTTCTTCGTGTCGCGGAGGGTGCCAACAGCGGACCGTATTGTATCAGGGGCATTGTGCAGGGATCGGTTTTAGGACCATTCCTGTGGAATGTCGCCTATTGCGGCCTTCTGCGGACGCATAGATGGTTACTGCCCACAGGGGTGGGTATTGTGGCGTACGCAGACGACCTGTCAATTGTCTTCACAGAGAGGTGCTGGGATATGCTGCGTCTCAGGGTCACGCGCGTGGGGGGGAACTCGTTCGGGAGTGGATGGCCCTGCTCTCCACTAGAAGGTCTGGTAGAGGCATACTGGAGATCGAAATTTTGGGAGAGAGGATACCGGTCGAACGGTCGATTCGGTACCTCGGTGTGATCCAGGCAGGTCAGTGGTGATTACACGTGTGCCACGCCGCCGGCAACGCGGCACGCGCGTCATAACAGGTGGCGCGTCCAGGCCCCAGGAGTGGGGGGGGGAGAGATAGGAGGAGGCTTATGGCTAGTGTGGCCACTAGCAGACTCCTATAGGCGGCACCGGTGTGGGCAACGGCGGTGAGGGGTAACGCTCGTAACAGGGAGCGTTTGCGACGGGCACTGCGCCCGGTGGCCGTCAGGGTCGCCCGGGCTTACCGCACTGTTAGCAGTGACGCCGTGGAGGTCATATAGCGGATTCCTCTCGCGGGCCTCCTTGTTATGGAGCGCGCGTTGGTGATGGACGCAAGAACTTCTGGTGGGAACCGCGGGGCAAGGGGAGCTGCTCGGGAGCAACTACTTGCCTGCTGACAGGAGAGGTGGTCACGTGGTGGAAACGGCGCGTGGAGTCGTCTTCTCATCCGTGATTTAATTCGGCGGATGGGGCGAGGGCTGGACTGGTGGGTTTGTACCCAGCTTCTTACCGGAGACGGGTCCTTCCGTGCGTATCTCCATAGGATTGGGAAAGCCCCAGACGACTGGTGTATATCATGTGGAGAGGGTGTGCGCGACGGCGCGGAGCACACTCTCGTGGCGTGTCCGCGTTGGGAGAAGGAGCGGCGGCCCAGGTGTCGGCCCTGGAAGGGGAAGTCACGGTCGAAGCCGTGGCGGGTGGCCTCGCCGGCGTGGTGGGGCGGGGGTGTGGGTGGCCTTAAGCCGATTCGCGGCTACAGTCATGCGGGCTAAGGAGTTGCCTGGGTGGGAACAAGGGCGGAAGGGTTTTTTTTGTTGTTTTTTTTTGTTTGTTTCTGTTTTTTATTACTTTTGTTGTAATTGTTGTTGTAAATTGGAAATGCTATTGTATAACATATTTTGCTTTCATGTAAATCCTGTTGTTTTTTTATTCGAAGGATGGGCAGAGGCAGTAATGCCATCGCTGGCGGTCCCTCTGTAAAAAACTTGTATACACACAATGTATGATATATAATTCAATTCAACAATTCAATATTTTAATAATTTTCGGAATAGTTTAAGGTTCGACTATAAGATACTTCAAATTTCGCGTATAACTAGAGCATATAAAATCCAAATGGTTCAAAATATAACTATTTGGTCGCAGTGGTGAACGATGGAAACCATTATACTGAGGAAATATAAACTAGATCATTAAAGCCAGGAACACATTTGTCAATATGAAACAACTAATCTGCTACAGAGCACTATGCCGAGACTTAAAAATACGAATGCAAAGATGGTATGTTTTTCCCATTCACCTATACGGACTAGGAGCATAGACTCTGAACAGAAACACCTTGGACAGAGTAGATGCGTTCAAAACATGGGTTTACAGAAGAATACTCAAAATAGATTACACGGACATAGTCACGTATATGTCCTTAGGAGGACGAAAAACTGAGAGATTATCACAAAAATCAAATGGAGAAAGCTAAAATATCTAGGACATATAATGTGAGTACATGAATATCAATTTGTACAACCCACTACAATAAGAAGTGTAGGTAGACGACAGATTTCTTGGCTTAGCAACTTCACAGAGTGGTTCAACTGAAACACAAACGTCTCGAACCAATTGTTTAGAGTTGAGTTGTAACGGAGGTCTTTTTAGTGGTAGCAGAGGCGGATGCGCAGGTGAAGAGCTTAGCCTCCGCAGATGCGGTGGTTCACGGAGGCGGAGGTGGAGGTGGGGAAAAATTCAATAACTTGACGTAGAAACTACTGTGCATTTTACTAATGAAATAAATCTACCTAATCATATTTAAAAAATGGGGCGTCTTTATTAAACATAGGTAACGTCATAGTATATTACCAGCTCCACTAAATAATTGCTCATTTGATACTGAACTTGACGGTGCCGACAAGTGCGAACAATGGGAACAAAAACTTATATTATGAAACTTATATTTTAATGTTATATCTCCACCACAATAAAGGAGCTTCATTTAATTGGAGTCTTTTATATTTATTATATTCATTTAGTAGTAATTTCCATCTCATAGAGTCGCTATTGGTAACCATGCTCTCATTTGTTGTTTCCTTTTCATCTCCAATGCTACTTTTCAGTATGTCAGCAAGATTTGAATGTGCACTTTGTGTTGGTGGTCAAATTTGGAAGCTTGTTCATCCACCATTCGATTCCATTCTACTCTAGCTCTTTTCGCAGTAGAAGCTTTCATCAAATCACCAATTCCATTTGCAGATCTTGCAATATCAATGTTATAATGGCATGATGTCAAAAAGCCATGCAGCGTAACCAAGTGTAATAGTTCGCACTGAACTTTTTCTTCAATTATTATTTCATTAAAACCTTTAATTTATACCTTGGTCCAAGTATGTAGCAAGCGAATACAGTGTATTGTTTGGAAGGCACATAATCTGGAATTGATGTCTTCGATTAGTTTTTGAACCCAACACACAGCTGGTGTTGACACAGTTGGTGGACTGTGCAACTCACATTAAGCATATTCGCCAAATGCATTGCTCCTAGCATATTTGATCCACCATCTCTAATAAAGTAATGCAAATGCTCGTCCTGGATGTTCCATTCCCGCAGCATCATCTTGAAATGGTCAAAAATTATATCACCGCTATAGCGACCATGAAATCAGCCATGACGATGAAACATTTTAAAACAATTTGTCTACGGGCGAAGTCTTCAGAAATCCCATGTGCCGTTAGGCTCAAAAGTGACACATTAGCAATTGGCTCAGACCAAATATCCGTGGCGAATGACAATTTTAGAAACTCTTTAAGCATTTGTCTAATTCTGGTAGCCATTTTTGTATATATCTCGTCACATAGAGGGTTATTAAAAAAGTTGACGCCCTCTTAATTGATATTTTTCCTTTTATTGATATTATCGACCAATTTTTTTTTTGCTTTGGGCTTGTGATGTTTACCACATTTGTTTCTTTTTTTTAATATTATTCTATGAACAGTTGCCATTTTGTTGTAATGCTGTAACTGACGTAACCTGATTCAATTTCAACGTTTGCCGTCGTTCTTAAATTTTACAAAATTCTTCATATTTTTCTTTATGCATGGATTTCAAATGTCAGAATTTGAGAATTTTGGGAATTCAAAAAAGAATGTTTGATTTCACTTCCACAATCTAATAAATCTAATACAAATCTGCCATTTATTGTCTTCTACATTTTCCTAATTTCGTCATAAACCATGTAATGGCTCTAGAATATTTTCAGCCGATTTCTAGTTAACCCTTTTTGCACACACGCCCTCCAATTTTTTCTCCTATAAATCATTAAACACTTTTTCCTCAAACTAGTTATAAGTATTTAAAATGTAATTTCTAATGCACATCGATAAATATATAAAATCTACTTCTATTTGTTTTTCATCATTTGCAATCATTTGCAATTCATCATTAATGAAGCTTTTAATTATCTTTTATTTAAATAGACTAGATTAGACAGAATTAGGGGAAACTCGTTACATTTAATCCTCATGAACCCTCACTATTCGGCTTTCAGCTAATTGTAAAAGATTTAACTGGTGAAATTAAAACAATTTGTATTCTATAAACATTATGTGGGACTTTAATACCTATAATATGTGTAGTATGACTAGGGTCTCGGTGTACAGAGAGTCCTTTGTCCCGGTTTTGTAATCCATACGACACAAATATCAAGTTTTAGTGCCGTCAAACGTATAATGAAATTCTAATCATCTGAATGTTATGTCATGCCAATTTAGCAACTCTGCAACTAAAACCAGAGGTGCAGTTGTAAATATTCTGCGCATTTCATGTGGCCTGTCAGCGCAGCAACAAACAATGTGGTCACAAGAATATTTTTGTTTGTTGTTTCCTTTTCATCTCCACTGCTACTTTTCAGTATGTCAGCAAGATTTGAATGTACACTTTGTGTTGGTGGTAAAATTTAGTATGGTTATGATTTTATATCAGTTGTATTTCGTTTAAAATATAATTCATTTAAGAAGGTTCGAGCGTAACTAATGAGTCATAATAGTGCTTGAATTTTTCTATATTTTCAATTATCCTAATAGTTGTTAAAATTCATTATTTTTATTTATAATAACATAACAAATTTTAAAATTGGTAATTGTTATATATTTAATAAAATAAAGTTATTGAATGACTTCGTTATTTTTGACTTATAAGGTGACATAAAGAGATCTGGCAACATCAGTGTTATGAGTCGACTGGTTGTAAAGGGATCAGAATTTTATTAGCCCAAAATGTTGGCCGAAAACCTCGAATTACAAAAAACAAAAAATCAGAGGTAATCTATGTAAAAAGCTGGATTGTATTCCATCAAATAGTTCCACAGACGTTCAAAAGTTGTAAATATTTCCATGTTTTTCTTTTCTCTCACAATCAGCTGTTATCGCGACGTTGCCAAACCATCTGTCATGTGAATTACTGCCGATAAACAAGATTAAAAAAATAATTATCTTTAATTATTTAAATAATTACATCGGGAACATCACATTGTTTTAATGGTATCGTGTTTTCATATTTTTTAAGTTTTTTGTATATACTTTTTATTCCTTAAAGTTGGGAAATTAATATCTAAAAAATAAATAAAGACGCGACGGAAGCTTGTCGGCCATAGGAACCTTAGTGTATAAGATTCGAAAAAACATCATTTCTGATTTTTTTTTTCGGATAACCTAAACGGAGGATCACTTTCAAATTCTGAGAGAAGATAAATAAAGTATTCATCTTCATGTATAAAAGGTTTCAAAGCTTAAACTTGAAAAAAATATTTTACATGGGATTCGCTCGAACATCCTTAATGAGGAATTTGTTATATCAAATAGCAACCGAATTTGAAAAATATAATATTTCATCAGAGTTCCTGGTAGATATGAGATAGTTTTAAGGATTTATGTTTTTCTAGAACTCACGCATAGCACGTGATAAACAAATAGACCTTTGATGCAAACGTTCTGTTGTCAAAACGGGAGACGAACAGCTGATAGATTTAGTAAAAAAAATACGACGTCGGTTATATATGTCGGATACGATAGTAGGTTCTGTAGACATTTCATCTTGTAATTCAAACGTTGTGCCCAAATAGTTACGAAGGCAGCATGCTACTAGAACTCCTTCATATATCATTTCTGGTTGTACCTGCAAAGGCCCTTGAAATACGCGCCATCTTGCTCTTAATATTCCAAATGCGTTTTCTACAATCCTTCTGGCATGAGACAATCGATATATTTGTTCGATATAATTATATTATATTATTAATCGATAATTAATAATATAATATAATTATCGAAATATAATATAATTGAAAATTTTATTCGGTTCATTATTAAGCAAAACATTTTTGCTGTAATGCCTACGTAAATAATGTTTAAGCGGAAATGCTTCATCACCGACTATAACATATGGTAACGGTTCTGATCCAGGAATGATAGGTTGATCGTCTGGTATGTTTAATTTCTTCTCATCTAGTAGTTTACCTAGTGTCGATTTTTCGAAAATGCCTCCGCCACTATTTCTTCCATAGGAACCTACATCTATTACTACAAATTTACTGAGCATCTACCAAAGCCAGAAGAACAAAGGAATTTTGACCTTTATAATTCCAATAATCTGAGCCAACCTTAATTGGGCACTTTACGTTCACATGTTTACCGTCCAGAGCACCTATACAATTTGGAAAGTTCCAAAAGCGTTTGAAACCAGTCTCTATTTGTTTCCACATTACTTCTGTTGGTTGCGGCATCACGATAGGGCCAAGATGTTTCCATATCGCTTCACAAACCTCCTTCACAATCAAACATGTAGTAGAAAATCCCATGCAATAGCTGAATCCGATACTCCAAAATGAATTGCTCGTCGCTAGGAATCTATTGATTGAAATATATAATATTATAATAGTTTTTAAAATATAGGACTATTAATACTACTTTATTATTGTAGTTGAGGAGTGTAAAGAAAATTGGAATAAATTGCGTAATTGTTATAATAATGCTATGAAACGGCCTCAAAAAAAGTGGACAAGCTGGTAAAATAATTGTGTCTTGGCGGTTTGAAGAACAAATGTCTTTTTTGAAGCCATATTTGGTACTGTATCAAATAAAAATTTCTCCCTTCCATCCCCGGAAGTTATTCCAAATGCTGAAAGTCCAACAACCCCTGACATCAATCTATCACGCCCCAGTTTTTCTACATCAAATGCGTCAAACAAAAGAAGGGCAAGTTTTAGTAATGATAATTATTTGGCTGATGTGATGGAAATGATGAAAAGCTCTCAAGAAATAAGGCAAAAAAAAACAGGAACTGGTTAATTTAGATACTTTTTTTTAAGTTTAAGTAAATCGGTGAAAAAACTTCCAAAACTGGATCAAATTCGAATTAAAATGGATTTGCTTAACGTTATAAGTGAAGCAGAGCTCAAACATCTGGATTCACAAGAAAATATATTGAGAACACCAATTAATATTAATAGTCAGATAAGCAGCCATAGCCACAATATTGAAAATTCTGCTTATAGTACTTTTTCACAAACCCACACTTCATACTCTTTCCCATCGTATTTTATTAGTATGCCAAATACCCTAGTTTCATCAGAAGCTGCTGGTAATAAAGAAAATATTCGCATTTATTATGAAAATGTCGATATGGAATAAAAACATTCAATTACAAACATTTTCATTTGAATTACTTATATACCTACTGTTGTGATCTCGCGAATTTGGTTTCAAAGAATTTGAGTTTCTTACGAGTCGGCAAAGAAAACTAAGTGGATACCCGATTAGTTTTTGTTTATTTAGGACCATTAGTCTGGTTTATCTAAATCATGCGGGCAGACGCTCGAACTTAGGGATCGTGCCGAGACGCCGAGAGGATTTTGTTTTATGAGTTCTGGAAATTTTCCATAAAGATTAGGGGAGGACTCACACCAAGACCGTGGTGATGAGGTAGAGGGGAAGTTCAAAAGGGGCGGTCAGAATTGAGCTAGCAAGAGAGTAATTTGAGTTTTGAAAACGAACCTCCGTATTTTCGTCGAAGTAAATTCCGGGTTTGACCACAAGTATCGTAGAATTAAGTGTATTGTTGTTAGTTAGTAATTATTGTAATAAGTTAGCGATTAGTTGTACATATTGTAAGATATTAGTAGATAAGTAGTATTTAATTACATATAAAGCACATATTTGCGTGTAATTAATTAATCCATTGTCCTGATCCTGGAGCAGCACCATACCAAATTACCAGTTCGCAACAGAGATACTATATTTTTGGTGGCAGCGGCGGGATCCTGAAGAATCCGAAATTGGTGGAATTCCTCGGAATTCAAAATCGGTTGGATCCAGAAAGTATCCAAAAAGGAATTGGAAATTTGGTTGCCTTTGGTCGCAGCGAACCTGGACGGAGGTCTACGTCAAATGCAGTGAATCTACGAGTGTCGTTTCGCCGTACATCACGCAGCTCCACAATAGGACAATTCGGTTGATTAGATACAAACTACGTCTGAGATTTCGTAAAAAACTGTAAGTATATCTTTGTTTCGTACGCAAAATATTTCGCATAATTGTTGACGAATTGCACGTTATAATAAAAATGGCTCTTATGACTTTAGATGTAGCAATGAGATAGGAGTACGATGGACAGGCGGGTAAAGTGCAAGATTTCATAGAATCGTGCGATTTGGCGATGGATGCTGTAGCTTTAGACGCCCAAGATATATTATTTAAGATAATAAAAACATCTAAATTAATAGATAGGGCTAGAGATTTGACTAGGTGCGGGGAATTTTCGACATGGGGCGAATTAAGGGACCATTTAGGGGACAGATTTTTAGAAAAACGTTCAATTTCCTGTTGTCAAATGGAGTTACATTCAACTTACCAATATAATGGTGAAGGTGAAATTGACTATGCTAATAGAATTGAGAAATGTTTGTCGAATTTTATTGACGCGTCTGTGGTTGGCAAGACTTTAGCAATAGCTAAAGAGATCTACGATATTTATGATATTCAGGCATTAAATGTATTTTTGCAAGGCTTGTCGCATTCTTTAAAAATTATAGTAAAGGCACAAAGACCAAATTCGTTAAAGGAGGCGGTTGAGCTTGCCCGATCGGAAGAGTGTCAGTTAAATAGTGCATTTAGTAAAATAGACATAAAACGTGGGGTAAAATCTTGCGATGTTTGCAATAAGAGCGGTCATTTAGGGAAGGATTGTCACTTAAGAAATAGAAACAGCGAACCACCTCAAAATTACAATACCGTACGAATAAAAGGTGAAGGTTCAGTGTACGGCGCATAGATATCCCAAAATTCCCGAGCTATTTCCCCGATTATATGTTTTTATTGTAAGAAACCGGGTCATAGAATTTCCGAGGGTAGGAGAAGAATTTACAACGAACAAAACCGGCAGACAAATGTAAGCGATGTAAACCAACAATTTACTATAAAGAGCGTCATTCGTATAACATTGCTAGTGATTCGGGAAATGCACCGGGTCCGACAGTAAGTTCCGTGTCGTCGGACCGAGCAATTTAAGCCCGGAACATGTTCAAAAAAATAAAATCGAAAATAAATTTAGTAAATTGTCGGTATATGTTTCCAAGAGTATTAACGGAGTAGGTTTAAAAAATGTACATCTACCGTTACAAATTTCGAAACAAGGTTTTGCAACATTTCTGTTAGATACGGGAGCCGACATAAGCATCATTAAATTAGGAATTTTAAGGAATGAATTAAATTGGGATAGTGGCAGGAAAACGAAAATTCGGGGCATTACAAATGGTTTTGTGGAAACATTAGGAGCCATATTCGAGAAATTAGAGGACAAAAATCAATTTTTCCACGTCGTTTCAAACGATTTCCCTATATGTTTCGATGGTATTTTGGAAAGTGATTTTTTTCAGTTATTTAGAGTTATTTAATGTTAATTTGGATTTCGGAGAGAAACGAATGCTTTTCGGAGAAAAGTGTTTGAGTTTTAATGAAAATTTAGATATAAGGGACACTAATTACTTGACATCTCCGCGTCAAGGTCGCATTGTTAAAACTGAGGTCGGTTTAGATAATTTAGAAGGAAACGTATTAATACCTTCTCGGAGTGAAAATATATTTCAAGTTTCGTGCAGGGTAGACAACCCTGATTCATTCGTCTATATTTGTGAAGGTCGCCAAATCAGCGACAATATTTTTATTTCTAACTCAATTTCGTATGTTAGGGAAAATAAATGTTTCGTGGGAATTCTGAATACGTCAGAAGATTCGGTCAATGTCAGTCTCGAGCCAATAGATTTAGTATCAATTGAGTCAGATAGCTTCGATTCAGTTATTTATAATTGTAATAACGTAGGATTCGATCAGTTTCAAAATAGAAGCGAATTATTAAGGGAATCGATAAAACTCGATCATTTGAATGTAGAGGAACAGAAGGCTATCGGTGAATTGATTTACAGATATTCTGATATTTTCCATCTCGATGGAGAAAAGCTGACTTGCACCGATGCAGTTAAGCATAAAATTCCATTAATCGGTGATTCACCTCCCATTCATATTAGGCAGTATAGGTTACCAGAAAGTCAAAAGAGTGAGGTACAGAGGCAGATTGATAAAATGTTGGATGATAATATCATTGTAGAGAGCGACAGCGCTTATAACGCCCCATTATTAGTCGTACCCAAGAAAGCAGGTGCGGACGGTAAACTTAATTGGCGCGTTGTTGTAGATTTTAGGTGGCTAAACGAGTCTACAGTAGGATTTTCGTACCCAATTCCCAATATTAGCGACATTTTAGACAAACTAGGGAATTCCAAGTATTATTCAAAGTTAGATCTATCGATCGCGTACCATCAGATAGAAATGCATCCCGATGACAGGCATAAAACGGCATTTTCACATCAATTTGCTCACTATGAATTTAAAAGAATGCCTTTCGGTCTAAAATCAGCTGGAGCATCATTTCAACGGCTTATGAATAGCGTGTTGTCGGGAATACAGGGAATTCGCGCATTTGTTTACCTGGATGATATAGTATATTCAAATAATTTGCGTACTCATTGTGAAAAATTGCAAGAAATTTTTCAAAGATTACGAACTTTTAACCAAAAATTAAGTCCGGAAAAATGCGAATTTCTAAATAAAGAGATTGTATACCTAGGTCACAAAATTACTGATGAAGGAATTTTGCCTAACGAAGATAAAATCTTAGCGGTAAAAAATTTTCCTGTACCAACATGTCAGAAACAAGTAAAGTCGTTTTTAGGTTTGGCTTCGTACTATAGACGATTTATTAAGGATTTTTCAAAGGTTGTTTCCCCGATAAATAACTTGTTAAAAAAGGATGTGCATTTTCAATGGTCGCAACGTTGCCAAATTGCATTTGATGAATAAAAACATTTATTAACTAATTCGCCAATTTTGATTTATCCTGATTTTTCAAAACCGTTCATATTAACGACCGATGCTTCAGATTATGCTATCGGTAGTGTTTTGTCGCAGGGTAAGATAGGTCAGGATCTGCCCGTCGCTTACGCATCAAGATCGCTCAATAAGGCCGAAAGAAATTACAGCACATGCGAAAAGGAATTATTGTCAATTGTTTGGCCTTGCAATTATTTTAGACCGTATTTGTTTGTCAACAAATTTTTCGTTCACAGTGACAATAAGGCATTAGTTTACCTAAAAAATATTAAGTCCCCAAATTCCCGTTTAACTCGAATGAGACTCAAATTGTGAAGAATTCGATTTCGAAGTTAGTTACAAGCCCGGCAAATTCAATAAAAACGCGGACGCTTTAAGTAGAATAGATTGGGACCAAACAATTATCAGAGAACCCAGTCGTAGTATTAATTTGACAAATGAAGTAATTAACGATTACGAAATTTTTTGCAAGTATTTAGAAGGTAATGTGATTATACCCGACGACGGTATTCAAGAATGCCAAGATTCACTTCTAGTGATTTGCCTGCTAACGCAAATTTTTGTTTAGAATTCGACGAAAATGCGAGACCATTGTTGAACCCTATGTTGACGTCCTAAATAAATTACAATGTCAAGACGACCTTGACAAACTTGAAGTACAACGGGGAAACGTTTATTTAATGAATATCACTAATAATAGGAAACTTATTTGTCTCGTACCCTCAGTCAATTCTCTTTTGAAGGTTTCATATGAGAATATATTTTATATTTTGATAAAATTAAAAGAAAAACTTATTGAACATAACATAACAAATTTTTATGCAGGGAGTAATTTTGGTAACAATTTGAAGTGGTGTAAGGTTAGGCTAATGTTAAGATATATATTTAAAAATTCGGGAATCAAAATTTGTGTGTGCCATAACAAGGTCCGGAAGGAAAACTTTAGTGAAAATGAAAAACATACAATTTTAACGGAATATCATGACCTGCCCACCGGAGGACACCCAGGTATAGGCCGAATGTACAAAAGAATTAGGCGCAAATATAATTGGGATAATTTAAAATCAGATGTAAGAGAATTTGTTAAAAAATGTAGGCAGTGCCAACAAAATAAGGTTCAAAATAAGACTCATAGGGCACCCTTAATTATTACAGATACTCCCGAATTAGTGTTTGAAAAGTGTTACCTTGACTGCGTAGGACCGTTACCTATATCCGAACAAGGCAACAGATTTTTACTAACGTGTCAGGATGCCATGAGTAAATATTTAATAGCAATCCCGGTTCCCAATATAGAATCAGCTACGATAGCCACATGTTTTGTAAATGAAGTTATTTGTAAATTCGGTATAATGAGCGAAATCGTCACATATCAAGGAAGTAATTTCATGTCGGAGCTATTCAAAGATGTTTGCAAACTTTTTAAAATAAAGAAATTAAATTGCACTAGTTACCACCCTGAATCAAATTCGGTCGAAAGATCTCATCGAACGTTGGGCGAATACTTGAGCCATGTCCCTTACTTTTTGTTTTCATATAATACTACACCACATTCAACCACCACGTTTATGCCATTCGAATTAGTGTACGGCAAACAACCTATCTTACCAACGTCAATTAGTCAGCTTCACCAGAATTTTCATACAATTACGACGATTATCTGACGGACTTGAAATACAAATTCCTAATCAGAAGGAAGGAAAGGTCGAAAGTTTTATATGATAGGAGTAGTTCAAATATAGAATATGAAGTAGGAGATTCGGTTTGGCTATTCGATGAAAGTACCAAAACGAACAAAAGCAAAAAATTACATTCAAGATATTTAGGACCATTTAAGATAGTTTCTATAGATTCAGATGTCAATTGTACGCTTAAAATAAAAGGAAAATACGTCAAGGTACATAAAAATAGAATAAAAAAATGCCATGTTAATATCGCGGAATCTCGAGTTTAGTTTCTCTTATTGTTAGTTTAGATGTTTAGAATCTTGAGTTTGGAACTCCATTATTCATGAGCCTACCTGCGAATAAGTTTATAATTACAGAGCCTGTCGCGAAATATTTTGTTAACGTTACACAAAGGTATACATGTTTCCATCTTGTTGTTTTTTGTTAAGTGTTAAGTGTAATATGTTACAATATGTTTGTAAATAAAATTGACTAATATTTCTGATACAAATAGTGATATGTGTGAGACGAACTTTTTAGCGGAAACAAGAGAGGTTTCCGAGGTCTGTGAATATTATAAAACATCGTTGAACCGTCGACCGGTCATTACGAATCGTAAGATGCAAAATTGGAAGCAATCATATTAATCAGGAGAGGAACCGGCGACTAGAAATTATTCGTACGACAACGACAACGCGGTGGCAAAATATGAAAAATTTGTCACTTTGAGTAGCGCCAACTTTTTATTAAGTGAGGGAAGCCAAAAATATAGTATCTCTGTTGCGGACTGGTAATTTGGTATGGTGCTGCTCCAGGATCAGGACAATGGATGAATTAATTACACGCAAATATGTCCTTTATATGTAATTAAATACTACTTATCTACTAATATCTTACAATATGTACAACTAATCGCTAACTTATTACAATAATTACTAACTAACAACAATTACCTTAATTCTACGATACTTGTGGTCGGAACCCGGAATTTACTTCGACGAAAATACGGAGGTTCGTTTTCAAAACTCAAATTACTCTCTTGCTAGCTCAATTCTGACCGCCCCTTTTTAACTTCCCCTCTACCTCATCACCTCGGTCTTGGTGTGAGTCCTGCCCTAATCTTTATGGAAAATTTCCAGAACTCATAAAACAAAATCCTCTCGGCGTCTCGGCACGATCCCTAAGTTCGAGCGTCTGCCCGCATGATTTAGACAAACCAGACTAATGGTCCTAAATAAACAAAAACTAATCGGGTGTCCACTTAGTTTTCTTTGCCGACTCGTGAGAAACTCAAATTCTTTGAAACCAAAATCGCGAGATCACAACACTACCATACCTATCAACCATACATATTATACAGGTAACTGCAATGAATTAAATAGATAATACATACCTTAGACAAACTGCTAGTCTTTCTCTAGTACTAATTGGTTTCCGAATATATATATATATATATATATATATATATATATATATATATATATATATATATATATATATATATATATATATATATATATATATATATATGTTCTTTTTTATGTCACATTCAATAATACTATGAATCTCCTCAAACTGTATTTTAGACATGCGAAAGTACATAAAGAATCGTTCTTCATCAGATTCCAGTTTCTCCATTAATGTATGGTATTCTCCAACTTTTTCTCTTTCTTTATTTATCTCATGAACCCAATATCTTCTTTTCTTAACTTTTGTTTTTGTGGCGCGGAAATATTCATACAAAAATATTAAACTCAATAAATCTTCCTCAAAGTCGCTATTCGAATCAGGAAACATGACTGACAAAAGCACTAGTGCACCTTCTGAGAAATCACAACAGCGTCTGATGAAAAATTTACGTTGCATACGCGGGACGAGTCTTCACACCAATTCTCCCACGTTGCATCGCATACGTTGCGTACGTCGGACCAGTGTGTCTCTACCTTTAGAGTACTTTGTCCGAAATATCCGAGTTCTGCAGAATTTTGCGAAAAAAAATGGAAAATACCAGTAATGAGCTACCAACCACTTTTGAGAAAAACTGTGTATTTTTGACATATTTCTGCACCTCGACCGTAGTTCTGGAGTACTTGACTAATTTTGCAAAAAGTTCTTCAAAAAACCGAGATTTCGCAAAAAAATGAATTTTGAAAATTGCAAAAACACGGTCACATTCAATACAAAATCTATTGTTTCTCCCTTCTATTGTTTTGAATGCAAATAAAAAAAATCGTGCAACAGTTCTGTCTTGCAGTTCCCGGGTAGAAATCTTAGATTTCTATCGAAAATCCTTATAACAATTTTCTGTAAAGTTAAAAATTAGAAATATATGCGAAAAATTATACTTCTCCTTTATGTTTTTACTTTGTCGGCGGATAGATTTTTGTTTTGACAAACAGTCATATATAGATAGATTTTCTTTTGACAAATAGTCATTCAGGTGTTCAGATTGTTCATAAAAATTATATGGTATCTTTTTCAAGGACTCCAAAATTGCTGATAAATTTTCAAGTGGGCGATCAAAAACACCAACCCTAGTTATAAATATTTTAGCTTGTAACGTCGGGACGCAGATGTTTGGGTTCGGAAATACAAACGCAAAGGTGATGTATTTACAAAAAACGATTTATTAGCTAAGTCACAGTAACTTTTATAATGTGAGGATATACCAAGGTCTACTAAGTAAAGCCAGGGTAGTCAAGTTCTAGTTAGGTGTTACTGCAAGCAAGCGCCTAGACGAACTCTCTCTCCCTTGTACGATGTAGCAGTTTATTCGTTAGGTTGTAGATTAGCAGAGCTATCTCAGTAAATATACATGGAAGGCAAACAGGTTAACCTGTCTTTGTTCACTGTCGTACGAAAGTACGATTTTATAAGTTTAAGCGAAGAGAAGCTGCGCTCCACATTACAATTGGTTAGTGGTAATGTAGCGAGAATTTGTAACAAAATTTTTATAAGTGGAAAATAACTCATTTGTCTCTTGATGTGCTTCAGCTGCTATTTGGGGGAGATGTTGCTACCACTCCATAGCTCCTTCCAAAGAGTTATTTCTCCCGATAACGATAATAGAGGATGAGGTAAATCGTCACTGTCAACGCGTGCAGCTGCTACTATTGAGGTCAGATTTTCTGTGTTTACGATGGCACTTTGTAGAAGGTGGAACAGATCGAGAATCGATGAGTGCTCTGCTCTCGAGAAACGACTCGTCTCGTTCTTACTACACTTTCTACCATCTCATAAGAAAGGTTAAGATCTAATGCAACAGCCTGCAGTTGCTGTGAATGCAAAACAGTGATTTCAAATACTGCGGCGGTTACCGTTAAGATAAGACAAAGTCGAATCCTTGCATTTTTCAATGACGGAAAAGTTCTGTCGATTTCTTCAAGGAACTGTACGATAGGGTAAAAGGTTTGAATTGAAGGAACCTTCATCATGCCTTTCAACCCAGCGTTGACTCTTTTCGTCTGTGGGTTTTCTTTAAGGATAGCTTTTTTGAAAAGTTCCAATCTTTTTGCTGACTCTCGTACAAAAGTGGTAACATTATTTACTATTGCCATCATATTGCGAACACTAGCTGCATGCCTCACGAGAGCTAGATTTAGTTTATGCGCGGCACAGTGTATGTACGGCGCTAGCGGTTGGATCTCGGGACACGTAATTTTAATAAGCCACCGTCCTCTTATGCATAACTCTGACAAAGTCATCACAGCAATTTGCCGACAATACCTCTCTCAAATGAGGCTCGCCGCCCACGTTAAAAAACGCAAGGGCCCCAACGCTTGTGTCTAAGACCTAGACACCAAGACCAGACAAGTTAAGCTGTTGCGCCAAAAAGAACTAGACTTGCCACAAGAACTCAGATGCTTCTGGGGGGGGGGGAGCTTGAGCCCTTAGCCCCCCCTTCCCCCCCCCTCCTTGCATCCGCTACTGTATAAGTACAGTTTTAAGTATTTTTACTATTTAATACTTCATTTCATAGATGATAAAGTAAATTATTAAAGTTAATTGTTTAAGAGATGAAAAGTCCGTAACTGTTGTTAATTATATTTGTGATACTTTGAAAGAAAACAATATTCCTTTAATCAAATACATTGCTTTTGGAGGTCTTCCGAACTGTTACTGAACAGTGAGAAGGCTTATTCGATCCTTTTTCTATCCTAATTAGGAAAGCCTTACTTAGACAAATATTTGGAAGTATTAACTGGTACCTAACAAGGCCATCCGAAATGTGGCAAACCTCATTCGAACCTTCTTCCGTCCTAATTAGGAAAGCCTAACTTAAGGTTTATCTCTAGGAGTCCTAATTTTAACCTAATGTAGCCTTCAAAACTGTGACCGAACTGTGGCGAGCCTCGTTCAAACCTTGTCTCGTTCGGTTTTAATAGTTAGTAAAACCAAAGCACGGAATGTCAAAGAAACTCCAAGCTACATTGTTACGAGGAAACTCAAGAGTCAAACTAACTTAGGCAAATCTTTCAATACCTGACAACAACCTTATATGTATAACCAAAGGTTGTTATTAGGAAAGTCTGTGGCATGGCCTAACTTAAATATATCTTTGGAATTCCGAGACCATATCACTTGGAGCTTCAATGCGCATGCGCCCACTCACTTACTTCTTCCAATAGACTATTTCCATACCGGACCAAAATACTTCAGTTACTCACTATACTTTCAAGAACTTTATAGTGCATGAAACATCTTCGTATTTTTTTAAGATTTAATTTTAAGCTGCGCTTTTATCCCAGCATGTTTCCCATTAACAATAAAAATTATCGGAAACGTGCGTTCGGAAAAAGTTCTAACTCAGATAACCCTTGAGTTAGGCATCAGTAGATAAAAGTGTGTTCTCTGTTAAAAAAGTTCCTTAGGAAAAAGAAGAAAGAAATTAAGAAGGCAAAGAACAAGCAAATTAATTTTAACTTCTATAAATGATTTTTACAATTCATATATTGATCGAAACTAATGGAGTCTAGTGAATATTTACTGACAAATAGTTCTAACTATACCATTTATTTCTATATTTAACCGACTCATTTAAAGAGAAATTACTATTAATATTATAACGGTACTATTAATATTTTCTTTAATAAAAATATTTGCTTTAAATTAATTTATTTATGGATCTATCGCAATTTATTTTTTCGCTTACTTTTCCTATCATTCATTTTATAAATGGGCGTTTAAGTTACTATTAATAAGTTTTATTATTCCTTTATAATTGCATAAATTGCATAGCTTGTGTATTTAATAAGAGAGAAATAAACTGTACTGATTTTTTGAAGGAAATAGAAAGTATTAAGGAAGTGTCAGCTGCAGCAAAGTGTTCTGTAAAATACTCGTGGTACAATTCTGAATAAATAGGTACCTAGGAAACCTAACCTAACCTCATTTTAGAAACTTTATAGGTTGTTTAGATGTTTTAGATGTTTAAAATGTCATAATTATTTGTATCTGTTATATACTAATTGAACCCGCCATTTCTAAAAAGTCATGAGTCACACTTTTTTGAAATATCACTCTTTTACGCCATTATATTCATTGAAGCGTTTTACATATTTCAAGCGAAAAGAGCACATGTGTATACACCACAAGTCAACTTAAAAATCAATGAAAAGGGCACTAGACTTATGAGTCTTTAAGTTAAGAGTTTAAGTTAAAAGTCTTTAAGTTAAGAGTCCTAGACTTATGTCCCTTTCAAGTGGAACGAATCGCATCTGTCAGATATGACAATATCACTTTATTGGTTACGGAAATGGAGCATCTGAGCTTGCCGAAAATGCTTTTAGACCCTAAAAAATATATCACATCATGAATCCCACCTCTTTGTAGAAACTTTGGTACTAGTTTCTACCAAGAGGTTTTTGCATGGCCAACAACTTCAGCAAACAAGGAATACCAAAAAAATGATGAATGAAAGTCCTAAAATTTAAATTCAAAATATATTCATGAAAATTGTTCTTTTTTTAATAAATAAATATTCCAAAAAGCGTGTATGTTTTTTATTTACCAACCTCTCTATTCAGTTTCTTCAGCATCCATGAGTTTTTTACAAAAAACATATTTTTGTTGATTCTGAAAATTTTTAATTTACTCATGCCCTTTTCGAAATGACGGGTTCAATTGTAATATTGAGTGAAATATATGGTTTATAATTTAATTAATTATTTATTTTTTTATCATGTGTCCCGGTTGTCTCCTAGGGAATTATGGACACGTTAAGTATGACACAATAGTATATTTTGTAACTAGTGCGATAAGTTGTCAATTTTTCGCGAGAGCGAATTGGGATCCAGGGGCCATCCAAAAAAATGGAAACAAAAAAAGAGAATTTGCTTTTTGAATTGTCTCCCGTGGTGTGGATTTGTCATAAAAACTCTCCAGTCTCCGGTATCACCATAGAATTTACACTCATTTTAAAACGTTTCCCTTAATTTTTATTCTTATTTTGTAGTGAAAAAAAATTCTGACATTTCACATCACTTTTTTAATATCGCGGTCTTAATTGTGTTCATTTTAGTTTTATTTATTTGTTTATTTTAATGTAACCTAGCGATATTGAATATGTGTGTACGTTACCCAGGTTATGTGGAAATACAACGACATGTGACATTTCTCGTATTAAACAATCTATATCAAGAAGTACTTTTCGCGCATGAGTAAAAAATTAATTTTATTAAGGTTACCAATACAATTTGTGTTGATCCGGTATATCATTTATTCTTTACGAAGGTATCCTTTTTTAACAACTGTTAAAAATGAAACACATAATTATTTTCGTAGGGTTCTGCAATCAAGAATGATATATAAGATAGGACAGATGGCATATAATATAATAGCCTCACAAATACGAGCATTATACTCATTACGCATTATACATTATCTTAGATTCATAATTATTAATAATTTTAATATTACTGGCAAAATTAAAAAATAACCGGCCGTTCAAATATTAGTTAGAAATCATGCGGAATGGGTTAAAATCTAATACAGAACCATCGGGTTTTAAAAAGATATATTTGATAAAGTTTTACATATATAATATTTAATGGCACATGAAATTGAAGGTAAAATGTTCAAGTTTATTGGTATTAACTCGGTGTTTGCGACGGCGATTGCGATTCAAACCGTATCGTCTACAGGTGGTGCAATGTTTACGGCCCGACGACCATGCAAAGCGAACCAATTTTTGTATTGCAATGCAGGAAGCGATGGAGAATGACGAATTTAATAACCGTCTAGTGTTCAGCGACGAGGTGGCATTTCATTTAAATGGAAAGGTGAACCGTCACAACATTCGGATATGGGACACGGAAAATGCTCATATCATTCTGGAACATGAAAGGAATTCCCAAAAATGTAATGTCTTCTGTGCAGTGTCCAAATCAAAAGTGTACGGACCCTTTTTCTTCAATAAAAACACTGTGACGGGCACAACATACCACGATATGTTGCAGTTTTGGTTGTTTCCGCAACTGACAGAGGATTCGAACAACTTCATATTCCAACAAGATGAGTTTACACCATATTGGCCTAATGAAGTGCTTTGCTATCTAAACGAGGAACTCCCTCGCCACTGGATTGGGCGATGTGCTGTGCAGGACTTGTGCAGGTATTTTTCAGCTGGCCTCCCAGGTCACCCGATCTTAGGGTTTGTGATTTTTTTCCTTGGGAGTACATTAAGGATAGGGTTTACTGGTTGAACTCCGAGAACGTATTACTGCTGCTGTGAACAGCATCGATGAGGGTACATCGATGTATCGACCCACACCCACGTGTGTGGGCCGAACTGGACTACCGATATATATATATATATATATATATATATATATATATATATATATATATATATATATATATATATATATATATATATATGGGGTGGGAAAAAATAGAGGGTATTTAAGTGAAGAATTCCAAAATTCTTCAGAACAATTTATTTCATTAATTTCCTAATATTTTATAAATTGTCGAAAAATAAAGATAAATCATTTTTAAAGCTCAACTACAAACTCAATTATTTACGGCGAGAATATGTCATATATGCACAACAATGTCAATATCATTCAAGTGGAGCCTCAACGGCCCATCCTACTAAAACATTCCATCGCAGCTTAGTCAATTGCATTTATCTCAAGCAGCAAATGGAGAAGCAATTGACGTGTAATGCAAATACACAAAACTCTGATTTATTAGATACTTGAATTGAGTATTTATTTATTTTAAATCGACTTACTTTTAGATAAATTGGTTAAAAATAGGTTTTTTTAATAAGAAACATTTCAGAAAATCATACAGTGCAAAAATAAAAATAAAACTGTATAAATATACCTAAATATAAAACTCACTACAAAATAAATACTAAAAAAAAACTAAAAAATACTACTTATAATGAATAGGCTGATACGGCGAATACTACTTACGATCAGATAAAAATTCTTAGAATTGAATAGAAATCTGTGGAAAACCAAGCCTAGGTGACAGGTAAGTTTTCATCCGCAATAATGAACACGTAAATCAAATGAAAAATGGAATTTTACAATAAAAAAACGAATAAAATGAAAAGTATAAGAGAAAAGAAAAAAGAGAAAAGAAAAAAAAAGAAAAGTATTAAGATTTCAGAATATATTTGAAGTCATCAAAAGTAACTTATAACAGATTTATATACGGACTAATTTGGACTACATATACCGGGTGTCCCATTTTAATCCGCCAGTAACGATAATTCTATACCAGTGCTTTGAAGCAAAAAATGTTCTGAATAAAAGTTAACGGTTATAAGGGGGACATTTGATGCCGTCGACTATGAAATGCGTCACTGTGTTTTTTGATGACTGCCTCATTTCAGCCTCAAACAATGCTGAACATGATATAATTTTAGGGAAAGTAATGGAACGGGCAAGCAAATTAAATGTTAAGTTCAATCCTAATAAAATTATTTATATCTTGTTTGAAGTTTGAAGATTTTGAGAATATTAAATAGTAGCATTTGTATTTTTTCTTCAAAGATTATAATTTCTAGGAAATTATTGTATACATATCGTCATAAGTCATAAGTCATCATACATATAAGTTAACATAATTTGTATAACTAATCTTTCTTTAACAAACTTTCTTAAAAACATCTACTTCACTGGCAAACACCACGACTGACATTGAATTACATTAAGAAAGTTTTTTGGGTTCTACATAACCCTGTGATTTTCCCAAAAAAAACTATTTAATACTAATGCTACTAATGCTACTATTTAATACTAATAAAGTTCAGTTCACAGTTCCGAAAGTGAAGTACTTGGGCCATATTTTTTCTGAAAATCTGTTGAAAATGAGTTGAAATTGATATTGATAGGATCAAATCAATATTAGAATTAAAGGAACCAACTTGTAAAAAAGAAGTTCAAATTGTGTTAGGGACTTTTAACTATTTTAGAAATTTTGTTCCAAGACTCGCGGAGCTGTTGGCTCCCATTCATAATTTGTTAAAAAATGATGTAGTTTTTAGCTGGTCTGATGTTCATTAAAAGTCCTTTGAGTTATTATAAAATGTATTGACTAAGGCACCGGTTTTATCAAATTTTGACGATGAAGCCGAAATTTATATACAAACTGATTCATCAAATGCAGGCATAGGCTGTTGCCTTCTGCAAAAAAGCACACCTATGTCTTTTTTCTTTAGAAGTCTATCAAATGCAGAATAAAACTACGCCCAGGTGGAAAAAGAGTTTTTGGCGATTTGGGTGTCTGTGAAAAAAATTCATTATTACATTGGTCTCAATTATGGAAAAACAAGTTTTGGAAATTGTGTCCCCAATACTTCAAAGAATAAGGTTAAAGCTAAGTAAATACACTTTAAACGCACAGTATTTGCCGGGAAACCAAATGTTTGTAGCCGATATGCTTTCTAGAAATTTTTTGTCAGAAGAAAATGAGGAAGATGATACTATAAGGGAAATTGTGCATAACATAGAAGCAGTTGTAAATATATCAGAAAAGAAAAAACTTGAGTTTCAAACAGAAACCAAAAATGATCCCATTGTGCGTTTGTTGGTAAAATATGTTAATGAAGGATGGCCCACTACAAATAATATTAGCGAGTTAAATAAATATCTGAGCATAAGAAATGATATTTGTGTAATAGAAGGAATGTTGTATTATGACAGATTGATTGTACCTAAAGATTTAAGATAAAAAATGTTAGTATTGGCTCACGAAAGTCATTGTGGTATAAATAAGACTTATGAGAGAGCTAGAAGTGCCTTCTATTGGCCAGAATTATATAAACATGTAAATGAATTTGTTTTAAAATGTAAGCGGTTGCGAAAAATTTTAGCCTGCCAACCGTAGTGAACTAATGATCAGTCATGATATACCGTGTAGGCCGTTTTCATAAAATGGATCAGATATTTGAGAATATGGGGGACACTCATTTTTGGTCAAAATTGAATATTTTTCAAAGTGGTTGGAAGTTATTCGAATAAAGAATAAAACGGCCTCTGAATTAATAGCTAAGTTTAAAATATGTTTTGCAACGCATGGGATTCCAGACGCACTAGTAGCGGATCACGTGCCCTACGGTTAATATGAGTTTAAAAGTTTCGCGGATGAAATGGGGTTTCAGGTAAAAAATAGTAGTCCGTTTTATCCCAAGAGCAATGGGGTTTCAGAATCCGGGGTCAAAATAGCAAAAGCAATTTTACGAAAAGGGGCTGATCTGGAAGTGGCATTATTAAATTATAGAAATACAAAATTTTATGGGGTAGGAAAATCTCCCACGGAATTATTAATGGGAAAGGGCGCTCTAGTCAAAGTTGCCAGTACAGCAAACTAACTTAAGCTAAACCAGTAGATTTGAGTGAGTCTTATAAAAAATTGTAAACTAAACAAGAATTAATGAATACCCTTTCATTAATTCTTGTATTACCTTAAGGCAAGGGAATTGCCACCTTCAAATGAAAATGAAAGTGTAGTGTATAGGAAGGAAGGGAAATGGCAACCTGCTATTATATTAGGGGAAGAAGGCCCTAGGTCATATAAAGTTCGTGATTGTGATTCAGGGAGATGTGTAACTAGGAATAGGAGTCCGTTAAGAAGGTCAATGCATACTGAAAGGGTGAGGTAGGAACAAAGCTTAATAGATCAGGATAATAATCCTAATAATTGTGAAGTAGTTGAGGAGCCAGTAGCAAGATTAGATAAAGAAGTAGGAAGAGGTATTGCTGTTCAAAGACCTAAGCGTAATATAAAGCCACCAGTATGGCATCGGGATTATGATTGTAAAGTTGAGAATTTTTTACAGTAGGTTCCTATAATATAGATATATTAATTTTGTTAAATGCTAGAGTTAAGAATTTTGTACTGCAGGTCCTTATAATATGGAAATGTTAATTTTGTTAAATGTTAATGGCAATGTTTGTATGGAAATGTTATTCTTAAGTTGTAGTTGTTGAATAGTATGTGAATATATTTTACTTAATTTCAGTTAAACTTAACTTTTCAAAACTTCAAAGCTCTCGGAAAAAAAGGAGATGTTTGGTAGTTGGTAAGAAGAGCAAATGAAAGTGGCGCACTCTCTCAACAGCGAACAGTGTTGTCGCAGCTTGAAAAGAAGTATAATATATAAAAACAACCTGGAGTGCTTTCGTTCTTAAATACAATAAATAATAATAATTAAAGTGTTTCATTTAAACTAAACATTGAAGAAGTCATATCAATGATGATGCTTTAAAGAAGCTCGAGACAAGAGACAAGTTCAGAATCAAAACATTTATATCTGTGATGGATGCATTAGAGTTAAGTCTGGCACAGAGGGTCTCTGTATACAAAGGTGCTGCAAAAAAATTCTTGACAAAATTAGAAGGTTCAGAAGAAGAGATTCGTAAAGCAGTTAGTGCTTTGTGCCAAACATATCCTGAAGATGTGGACCTTATGGATCTTCTAGGAGAAATCAAGCATGTTCTTCAATATATTAGACATTGTCACGTCTATGGTTCGAAATTTGTTCTGACACTAATTTAGTCTGAAAGCAATTTTGAGATTGTTTCTTAGTATGATGGTTGCAAATTATCTTCCCTCTGTCTCAAGTTTATTATTTCATGTTGTCATCAGTGACTTTGGTAGCTCTGGTAAAAGCAAGAAAGAAAATATTTTAGTCTAATATAATTCCATAATCCTTATAACATATTTCAAGAGAGAGTAGAGTAGAGAGTAGATCATTAGTAGATAGAGCTTTTGCAAATTCTGCCTTTCTTAAGAACTTTTGTTTCTCTTTAACAAAGTTTGCATTTTTAAGTTTGTTGTGAAAAAAAATGATATTAAGTTAAGATTTATTATCTTAAGTTAAGATTTATATATATATATATATATATATATATATATATATATATATATATATATATATAATTGTATTTCCGTTTAACTCTCTAGGGCATATAATCTGGACTTATAAACGACCCCATATCTCAAATAGCTTAGGGCAGGGGTGGGGAACCTCCGGCCCGCAAATTCATTTGATCTGTCACGCGAGTGAATACGTTCATGTTGCAGAGATAATACGCTGACTGCTGACAGACATCGTGTTGACATATTTCAGAGACAAGTATCTAAAGATTTTGCAATTCGTGAGGAGATGTGAATTTTTTGTTGCATATGCGTGACTGTTCGTCATTCTTTTTGGTTCTTTGTGCGCAAACGTGAGTGATGTAGAAATTAAAACTTATATGATGTGACATCCTACTAATGGCGAGTATAAAGAAAAGAAAAGAAATATATGTATTGGGAGGCCAAATGCGCCTGGATAAAATCAAAACTCTTCAGCAGAGTTTGAAATCACAACAAGCCGTTTTCACTAAGCTTCGTGGTGACAATGACAACGTTAATCAGACAAGTTATGTCTGAGCTAGACATAATGAGCTAGCTAATCGCATAGAAACTAAGGCCTCATGTAGAGGGAGAGTTTGTGAAAGAGTGCATGGTGTTGTGCAAGTTAATAGCACCAGACAAAGTAAAATTGTTTCAGAGTGTTAGTTTGTCTCGGAGAACCATCTCAGATCGAATTACGAGACATTACGGACATAACAAATACTGCTCAACTCCCCGTATTCGTTCGTGGAATAAATGCAGAGTTTAACAGGCGAGAAGAACTGCTGTCAGTGCAAGACATGCATGGCACTGTAACAGGTGAGGACTTGTATGAGAGACTTGTTCTATCAATGAAGAAACTTGAGCTAACCTTTGAAAAGTTTTGTAAAAAATGAAATGAATCGCCTCAGTCTTGACCCAAATGATTTAATTATATGCCACTGCATCATTCATCAAGAAAGTCTCTGTGCACAGTCGTTGCGGCTCGGCAATGTGATGTCAACAGTAGTGTCATGTTTTAATTTTATCAAAAGCAGAGTGCTTAATAGCCGCCAATTTAAAGAATTTCTGAATGACCTTGACTCTGAGTACGGTGTTCTTGTTTATGGCTGTGAAGTACGGTGGCTGAGTCGCGGGAACATGCTCATGAGGTTCTACGAACTGCGTGATGAAGTCAAGCAGTTCATGGAGATGAAGGGAAAACCTGTCAGGGAACTCAGTAATAGCAAGTGGCTGTGTTATCTAGCGTTCATGGTGGACATTACTAAGTACCTGTCGGAGCTAAACGTCAAGCTGCAGGGTCCCAACCAGCTTCTCAGCTCCCTGCTTTCAAACGTAAAATCATTTGAAGCAAAATTAAAGCTGTGGAAAGTGGAACTCGAAAGGAATAATGGAAACACGGTGCATTTCTCTACGCTGGAAATACAAAAGCCTTCTAGGACACTTGAGTATGCTGGTGAATGTGCGAAACTAATTGAGGCATTTAATGAAGGATTCAAGGACGTGAAAAGTAAGCAAATTGAATTGAACATCTTTGCTACACCGTTCAATGTGGAACCAGCTGATGTGCCTGATAACCTCCAACACGAAATCATTCAGCTGCACACTAATGTTAAACTGAAAGCTAGATTCAACAATCTCCCATTGTTCTATAAACATTACATACGCAATGATGAATTTCCCATTTTGAGGAGACATGCATTGAAATATGCATCTGTATTTGGAACAACTTACTGTTACGAGCAGTTCTTTTCTAAACCTACGATCGCAAAGAATCGACTGCGTTCCAGATTGACCGACATATACCTGGAAAATCAGTTGCGAGTAGCCACATCAACAATATCCGCTAATATCACACGACTCGGCAAAGAAAGACAATTCCAGCCATCACATTAGGATTAGGATGAGTTAATTATGTTTAAAAATGGATATAATTTATGTTTGTTTATTGTTTATTTGTTAATTTATAATTTTTTTTTGTTGAACAATAAAAACTAAAAAAACTATTATTATTATTTGTTTGGCCCGCGAATGATATAAATTTCCTAATGGCCCTTGGCAGAAAATAGGTTCCCCACCCCTGGCTTAGGGCCTTTTCAAGTCTACATCGGGCCCTGGACTCAACCTTTAATTTTATTTAAAATATTTTAATGCACAAACAATAAAAAATTGTAATATGTTACTGAAAATGCGCAGTTCATCATTAATTAAAAAACAAATTAAATATAGGAAGAACAAGATATGAAACCTAACATTGTATTTATACTGACAGTTCTCTTGTACTGTGATACATATGATTTTATAGCTAAATGCATATAGTTATCTAGATGTTCCTTACTTAACCTGGTTCTATCCTTGATTTTAACAAATTAATTGTTGAAAAATCTCGTTTGCAAAAGTAAGTTGGTGCAAAGCAGAAGTTTTTTAATTGTATTTTCTTTTCTCTTCTACAAGTTTTGAGATATCTACGAGATGTGTCTCTTTGTTGAAAAGCAAATATGGCTGAAAAGGATGGTTGCCACGGTTTCTATGTGGTAATCCACATTTACTCTGAATTTAATAATTATCTATGTTTTTACCACTAATTACTGTGAATATTTTATATAACTTGTGAAGTGATATAAATGTGTTGTGTAATACACTTTACATGACTCCAGTTTCGACCGATGAAGGTAATTTTTAAGTGAAAATGGCCTTCCATTTTAAAACCACTTGAAAGTGACCTTCGACAGTCTAAATTTAAGTCGTGTGAAGTGTGTAGAATTATATAACTTCGCATGTTATATAATATTTACACAAAAATTAGTAATAAGAACATAGTGAATGTTTCAATTCAGAGCAATTGTTGGGTCAATAATAAATTTTAAATAGTTGATTAATTTTAGAATATTTGATATAATAAAATGCAATGTTACATAACCTGTAATACTTTGTGGACTGTATGTTTTACTTAATATGACCAAAATGTGAATGAGTGAAAGATGAAATAGTTTCTCGAAGAAACTTAAGCAGACTTAGGGTTCCACCCCTACACGATGCATTTAGGGGGTGGCGAACGCGCAACAATTACAATACTAAACATACACCCCTTTGAAAGAATTGCTTTCAACAAAATTAATATAAGGATTACATGAAGAACTAAAATATACAATGCCTTAGACAAACAATAATAAATTTACAAGAAAATAAATGCTTAAAAATAATGAAATAACGTATATATACACTAATGTTCTGATTGACAACTATTTATAACAGTCACATAGACAATGCCTACTTAAAATTGAAAAGTTTTAATAACATCCACTTTGGGACAGCTTTACTAATTAAATCAAGGGAGGGACACAAATGCTAAAGAGTAACAGAATATTTCCGGGTCCCTCCCTTGATTTAATTAGTAAAGCTGTCCCAAATTGGATGTTATTAAAACTTTTCAATATAAACTAAATTACTGGTAATATAACCAAATTTACTACGGACCTCTTAAAAAGTCCAGCTGGCATTTTTACTGTTACCACTCGCACTACATTGTCATGAGCAGGATGCACTTTCACAATTCTGCCTAGAGGCCACAATAGCGGTGGTGTATCTTCCTTCCTTAATAATACTAAAGTATTAACTTAAATATTGGGTCTCGACTTACGCCAATTTCTTCTTTGCTGCAATGTGTTGATGTATTCCGTGGACAATCTCTTCCAGAAATGTTGAATCATCTGGTTTTACCTCTGGTAATGGTTCAGTCTATTTTCTGGGGTGTGGAATACGTCCTCTTGCGGTACAAAATTTAGAGCATCACCAATAAGGAAATGTCCGGGTGTCAACGCAAGTAAATCATTAGGGTCAAAGGAAAAATAGGTCTGGAATTGAGGATTGACTCTATTTGCACAAATACTGTTGTTAGTTGTTCATATGTTAAAAAGACGTTTCCAATTACCTATTTCAAAATGTTTTTTGCTGACTTTACAGCAGCTTCACAAAGCCCATTAAAATGAGGGGACCTCGAAGGTATAAACTTCCAATCAATGGAATTCGACTTAAAATAATTAGAAAATATAGTGTCAGATAACAACCTAATAATCAGGATTAATTTATTATTAGCACCAACAAAATTTGTACCGTCATCGGAATACAACAAATTACAAATTCCTCTTCTACCGCAAAATCTTTTAAATGAATTTAAAAATGATGATGTGGATGTATATCCTGCCATCTCCAAATGCACTGCATTTGGTAACAAAATTAACAAATATAGGCACATACATAGGATTTGACAATTTTACGGTTGCGAGTTGCCATCCTTGATTAAAAACGGGCCTGCATAATCAATAGCAGTTTGTAAAAATGGTCTTGATGGTTAAACTCGCTCTGGTGGTAAATTTCCCATTAAAGGTGGATACGAATTTAATATAAATATAGCACATTTTATACGTTTACGAATCACCTTCTTGACAGTACTTCGACCATTAATTGGCCAAAATTTTCTATGAATAGCTGCTAATCTGCTTTCTACGCCAATATGTACATTTTTCTTATGCTCTTGCTCTAAAATAAGTCGAGTGAACTGACTCCCTGACGGTAAAATAATAGGGCGTTTTTGGTCTAAATTTAATAATGATTTTACTAATATATCACCTACTCGCGTAATACCATGTTTGTCCAGAAATGGATTTAAAGAAATAGTTTTACTACTCGGCATTATAGATTTGGAAGCCTTTAACTACAATATCTCCTTTGGAAGTATTTCTGTTGAATCAATGAAATCAACTTTCTTGTAGAATTATTTAATTCGACTAACGTTAATTCGCCTGCACATTTAATTAACCTATCTCTGCCAACGTTTTCTATAAATTTTAACATATACGCGAAAACTCTTTGTAATTTTACAAAACTGGAATCTTTGGTCTCTAAATCGAGACAATCATTATTTCTTACACTTATCATGCACGACTTACGTGTTCCTGGTAAACAACTTATAATAGAAATATCTTCTACATTACTTAAAGAGTAGCAATTTGTCAGAAGCCAATTCGGGCCCTTCCACCATAAATTATTGTTCATCAGCTCTTCAGAACTTAGACCACGCGAAATTATATCCGCTGGATTGTCAACTGAACGGACGTGATGCCAATTTGACGTATCGCTTAACCCATGTATTTGTGTAACTTTATTCGCTACAAATATTTGCAAATTTTGTGGCTCTAAATGTAACTACCCTAAGACAATTGTTGAGTTACACCAATAATAAATTTTTACAAAGATTTCTTTAAATGATTGCAAAACCGTGTCCATAAAATTTGCTAACAAAACTGCACCACACAGTTCCAACCTAGGTATTGTAATCGTTTTTAGCGGGGGCACCTTGGATTTTGCACATAATAATCTGCTCATAACATTACCAGAACTGTCTTTCTGCGAATATAAACGCAGCATCCATACGCAGACTCAGAGGCGTAGCAAAATCCATGCTACCCTAATTCAGCGTAATCCCTAATTGTTACTTGTCTGAGAATAATCTGTTTCTTGATCAATAATTTGAATATCTATTTGAATTTCATTAAATTCATAAAAAGGGTATTTTCAACCCATTGATACCTAGATTTCATTTCAATTATATTATTTGAGTTTTCAAAATCTAATAGGTAATTTTGAAACCTTGTGAGTGCTGTTTTAACTTGTTTTCTTTTAATAATAAATTGTTTCAACTGGTTAGTTGCCATGTTAAAAAATAAAAATGAACAATGGAAACTATGAAACAGTATTTGTACAATTAGTAAAACATTTCTATTTAACATATTTTTAATCTGCTGAGTTATTTAAGAAATATTAGTATCAGGAAATGGATTTAAATTGAATGAAGAATGAATTGGCTGAATTTTAGGAAAACCAGAAAATCGAAATTATTTTAAAGCTTAGCGAGATTTTTATTTTAACAACTTGTTTGAATTTCCTTAAACTTCTCAATGCAGTTCTCCAAATTTGTTCTCAATAGGTGCATGCTCGAGTTGATAAAATGAACCACATCAAAGGTTGCAGTGAGCTACGTCTTGGATCAACTCTTTTGTACACATGAAAGGACTAGTTTCCATTTGGGAGAAATTTGTTGCTAGGAGTTTATATAAAAGTAAGAAATTTTAAAATAAACTAAAACCTTTTTCGCGAAGAAACATTTAATTAACATTTAATTTTACAGATTTTATAACTAGATTTCTGTCAACAAGAATATTTTATAAGATTACACAGTACTCAGAGTAACTATTTAAAAGACGCTACTCATATTAAATTTCACGCATTCCAAGAGATGGCGATACATGAACAAACAAACCTAAACGCATGAACTATGGATTCATTTATTTATGTGCTATTTACAATTACTAATATAACCATCAATATAATGTTATATTAAAAGTTTGTCCTTAAATATGTGTGTAATATACAAAATCAATACATTTTACTATCAATTTAAAAATTTATTAATGTATCAAAAATTAATACAAACTTCATAGACATACAAATAATGTGCATTTAAAAGTCTTATTCTGATTCTTTAAATGGTCAATATTGCAAACACCAACCATAGCTACAATTTTATCTAAGAATATTTTTATTTTATAGCGCGCTGTAACGAAACAGATTATGTTTTAGGTAGATGGCGAAGAAGCCACAAATATTAACATTTCAGTGAGAGTATGGCGAGCATTGCCACTAGATGGCAGGCGAAGAATAAAAATATTACAGCATAAGCATAAAATAGAAATGCATTCACATTCTCCAGAACATGTGTTCAATCGAGCAAATGTAAATAACATGTGTAAATGCCTGGTTTCATTCAAACCTAGAATCAGTCGGTCGCAGTAAATAGCCGGTACAATAGTGGCGCGACTTAGTGTTGGAACGCAGCAAACTTTAATTGGCATGCAGATCTACCCACAACGTATACAACTATATTTGGAATAGGTGAGTTTGACATGCTGGTGGACGGTTTATAATTTAGCCCGAATCGGCGCTAGGGGTGTGTTTTATCGATTCATGTTTCAAATTTACCGCTTGGAATGAAGTGTTTTAATTAATCACCGTAAAACAATATTTGCCTCTACTACCAATTGCTATTAATGATTTACTTCATGCGTTTAGTTTTAGGTGTTAAGTCACGACTTAAATTTATTTTAAATTGCCATTAAGTTTTTAATATTTGCTTTTATTTTTATTATGAATTAAGTTAAGTTTATAGAATCAATATTAATTTGTTTAGTAAGGAGTATGTTTAAAAGGAAGGGACGAACATCTGTGTATCTGCGAGATTCATAAATCACAATTGAGATGAAAATGTTTTAAAATACATTTTTTTGAAAATTCAATATTAAAGACTAAAAAACAAATTGATTATATTGTTTAATATTTGCAAAATCAGCGATTTCAAAATTTGTTGTACAGTTTTTATTCATACTTATGTATTTTTCTTTAATTTACATAATTTTAAATAAATATGGAAGTACATACCTACAATGATTGTAATAAACTAGGTTTTTTTTATTGATTTTCGGTTATAAACTTTAAAAGAAAAAATAATTTATTCTGTTTTTTAGGGGATAGTTAAGCAATTATGAAATGTTTTATAGGACTCAAATATTTTTTTAAAATACTTAAAATAGTTCATTACATTAAAGTACGTGATTAATTAAATTAATATTCCGTTATAACGAACAATGAGTAAAAATGAGAAGTTCAGATACTTCAATATACATTTAATAATTAAGAATACATTTAATAATGAAGAAATGTTATCAACATATGCAGATATTTTCAGTAAAAGTCAACATTTGTGTTCTCTTTCGCTTTCGCTTTTCCGTAATCGCGATATTTTTTTTTTAATTAACATTATGGACTAGGTTGAATAATTTTCATTGACCTATCAGAAAAGTGATGAAAAGTGAATTTTACATTAAATGATGCTTGTTATAACAGTGAACATTTATGCAAATTTGCTTGAGGTTATGTTTATAAAGTAGTTACCTCGTTCTATACGTGTTCGTTATAACCAAGTTGCGTAATTAAAATAGAAATTGAACAGGATTCAATTACAAAAGGACCATACAATTTCATGTAAAATCATTTTGTTAAAATTTCATGAACGCATAAATTACATTCATACAGACTTAAAGGTTTTAATCGCGTTACTGTCTGCATCTTGGCTGTACAATTCGCTTTTTCGTACATATTTACTAGTATATACTAATATGTATAAATTTTTACTAGTATGTATCCCAAAAACTTGCATACCTTTGTTCTGTACCCACCTACAATCATTATGTGATAAATTTAACGTACATATTTGGCAAAGGAGGAACCAATGCACTTAGGTGGAAACTATTAATTTTAGGGACACATAGAAATATGAAAGAATGCTTTTAGTCATTTGCAAATCTAATACCAATTATTTGTACTAGACTAGTGCATAACTCTTTCAAAATTAGTGAATTTACCATTTAAAACATTATTACTCGTAGATTATGCTCTTGGATGTTTAATGTTTTTGCGGAATTTATATCCTTAAATTGATGCTGTGTTTCTTCCTCCTATAATAATAATACAGTTCATGCACCAAGATATGGCAGCTACTTTTTTTCAGTGTTACACGACGAGATTAACGAATCTTGGTAATTTACAAAAATCTTTTAATTTAGCTTAAATGTAAATCGGAAAACAAAATGTTGGCAACATCCATCAACATGTTTCCAACATTTTGTTGGGTCAAATGTGCATAGATGTTGTCAGTAACGTTGCGTCTCCAAATAAAAGTCAGTCAGAACTAGGCCCAGCCATCGATCCACTGAAGCTCTTTTATACTTTAATTTTGTTCTCGGAACGTGTTCAACCTCTAAAAAATGCGTAGGGAATTTGGCTAATTTGTTCTGTAACAGAAAACTAAGTTTTTGAGGAAATTGATAAATCGCTAATATCTTGCTTATTTTTAACTTTACAGCGACATAAACTCAAAAATCGTGTTCGGCACTTCCATTTCATCCGGGTAACTTAAGATTAAAATCTTCACAAAATTTTCTAATGCCTACAATTACATCTACAATTTGCTCAAAAACGCAGGGAGTCGATGTGAAACTTGTTTGGAAAGATTCAATTTTTTATTAAGAAATTTCGAATAAAGAGTCGATATATCGAAAACAGTAACAGATGATTGAAGATAGAGGTGAAACTAAACTAATTATAGATACAATCATACCAAGTTAGCTTGAACATAGTGCCGTCTGCAGACGCGTTTCGAGATCTATCTCTCTTTAGTACAGCTTTGCTCTTTTGAATTTTAAAATGAAAATTCTCACTTTAGTTTGAAAACCATGTGCTGGGCTGTCCAGGATAGATGGACAGGATAGATATCAGATATGATATAACATGTGTGTGGAAAGACCTGAACTTTTCAAGTTTCAGTTATTGATTTAATTAATTATATATATATATATATATATATATATATATATATTTACATCAATAACTGAAGCTAAGTTCACGTCTTTCCACACACTTGTCATAACCTATATATCATAACATAACCTATCCTCGACAGCCCAGCACATGGTTTTCAAATTAATGTAACTGTATTCCCTTTTATAATTCAAAAGAGGAAAGCTGCACTGATGAGAGAGACATAGATCTCGAAACGCGTCTGTTCAATTGGTTTAAAAAGAATGATCTGATCTTAAAACAATATTATTTCTCTAGTTTTAGTGTGATGAATGTGGACTGAAAATATAAACAACAGACAAGTATATGTTGTGTTTAAACATGAGATTTGTAGTCTTAAAATGGTCTTATAATATTACAGAGCTTCAGAGCTTCATAGCTTCCTATTCAATAGGGCTTCACACGAGAACGATATTTTTCTCGTCCCGCCTCATTAAAGCGAGACGAGACCGAGTCGAGACAGTTTTGAAAATTATTCTCGCGAGAGCGAGACCATATACGGTCTTTAAAAAGAAGTCTCGCAAAGCGTACAATGATGATGATGCTGTGACCATTATAACATACATCGTCATACATTATTGAAGAAAATTTATAAAGCGAATAAAATTTACCCATATAAACCTAGATTCAGACACACCTTAGAAATTGCAGATCACGCTTTTAGACTCGAGTTTTGTTTATGGATTGGTGAGAATACTATGGAACATCGCCTATTTTATCAAAATTTAATGTTTAGTGATGAAAAAACGTTTTCGACAAATGGTACTGTTTCCTCACAAAATTGTAGATATTGGTCAAAGGATAATCCAAATTTTAAAATTAACGCTAGGAATCAGCGATATCAAAAAGTCAATGTTTGGTGCGGAATGCTGTTTAACAGAATAATTGGTCTCATAATTACTTGGAAATGCTTCAGAATTTTCTATTGCCATTACTTGAGGAAGAGGAATTGCGACGCATCTACTTCCTACAAGATGAGTGTCCAGCTCATGGTACCTTGATTGTTAGAGAATTTTTAAATTTACATTTTCCTGGTAGATGGATTGCACTACATGGACCAATACATTGGCCAGCTGGGTCACCGGACTTAACTCCCATGGATTTTTTTCTTTGGGGTTACCTAAAGCAAAAAGTTTACAGGAACCAATGGGAAACGATGTAAATTACCTAAAAATGCAGATTGAGGAGGCTGTTTGAGAAATTAATGTTGGAATGGTAAACAACGTTTACAAACAATTTAGAAAAAGATTGCGCTGGATATGGAGGAGACTATGTGGAATAATTGTACAATTAAAAATTAAATTATTGTATCAAAAATAATCTTTTTTTTGTTCAGAAAATAATAAGATACATTTTTGAGTTTCGTGGCCATCCTTGTTTACAAACAGAAAGTCATATTTAAAATCAACAACTCGACATAATTTTAAGTTTTTGATCTTATCTTAAGTGATTACTGGATTTTTATTTGAATATAACAGGATTCGATACAAGCAAAACTTTTTATAAAGAATAAGATTTTCTCCTAACTCGTACTAAAAAAGTTTTCTCCGTAGGAAACCTCATCAATTTACACACTGACTTCTCCTAACCCATTTCACTAGGTAGATTCGCTGCTCTAACGTTAACAGTGTTTTCATATTAAGCTCGCTGAACTGTCAATAAATCTCACTTGTTAACGAGTAATACATGGGTAACGCAATACAAGTGCAACGTTCGGACTTAGTCATATTTAAAATCAACAACTCGACATTATTTCAAGTTTTTGATCTTATCTTAAGTGATTACTCAATATGTCTTTGACTATGAGGGGTTTAAATACAAGCAAAACTTTTTATGAAGAATAATATTTTCTCGTAAAACTTATATTAAAAAAGTTTTTCCAATAGGAAACCTCATCGCTTTACACACTGTATATACATATATATATATATATATATATATATATATATATATATATATATATATATATATATATATATATATATATATATATATATATATATATATATATACAGCGTATCCTAACGAAAATTTAACCCCCCCCTATAATTGGAAAACCGAATAATATTTCAAAATTCGCCTTGACCCGTCGATTTTTGTTCTTGGGGGGAGCTTTTTTGTTAGTCAAGCCAACTCAATATGTTCATCCCCCTAATGCCTAGCAACCGCAACTTAAAAATTTCAAATGCAACTACCCCACTTGTGGCACATCATTTTAAAGCCCTTTTCATTCCGAATACAGTGATAGCGTAGTAATTTCTACACAAATGCCCACCACTAATAAGTTTTTCATCTACTACTCATGACCGCATTACCTAATTGTTATTGATGTCTATAGTCAGTTTACAAAAAAGTTAGAAATGAAATAAAAAAGCTGAAGCAAATAATAAATCAGATTTATTTGATGAATTGCTCAAAATGACCCCCGTTAACTTCCAAACAATAATACAGTCTGTTTTTAAATTCTGTTCGAACATTATTAAAGACATCTGCAGTTATTAATCGGCATTCTTCTACAATTCTCTGACGTAGCACTTGCAATGTTTCCGGCTGAGTGGCGTACACTCGTGATTTTAAATGACCCCACAGAAAAAAGTCCAAAGGGGACAGATCCGGAGATCTTGGTGGCCATTCGACGGGACCTCTTCTGCCAATCCAATGCCCCGGGAAATGGTCATCCAAAAATTTTCGCACAGCAGCAGCATAGTGCGGGGGCGCACCATCTTGTTGGAAGGTTATTTCATTTTCTGGTAAATTGTCGTCACTTTCTAAAATCTCTGTTATCCTAGGATCAATTGTACTTTCCAATAATTCTAGATAGGTGTTTCCATCTAGATTTTCCTTGGATGAAAAATGGTCTAACAAGACGGTCGCCCAAAATGCCTGCCCAAACATTCAATTTTTGAGGTGTCTGAGTTTGAAATTCCCTGATTAAATGCGGATTAGTATCACTCCAATAACGACAATTGTGTCTATTCACTTCGCCATTCAACATAAATGTGCATTCGTCAGAGAAACATGTATTGTAGAGAAGATATGGATTCAGTAGAAGTTGTTCACTAAAGTATTCGCAAAATTGGTTACGGCGATCAAAGTCATCTTCATGTAACTCTTGAACCAGCGTCATCTTAATTGGATGAAACTTGTGTTTTTTCAAAATTCGATGAACACTGGAACGGGATACGCCAGAAGCTTGAGACACAGTTGTAATCGATTGCTTATTATCCATCTGTACATGACCCAAAACTGCCACTTCAACTGCTTCATTTCGAACTGGCCCAATTACTTCACGTTTCTTGTTTAAAAGCGAACCTGTTGCAACAAATTTGTCAATCAGGTGTTTAACGTACTGGTGGTTTACATTTTTTTCAGGATGATTGGCATTAAAAATTCGTGCTGTAGCTTTATCGCAATCGTGATTTCGATAATAAATTGCAACAATTTCTACTCTTTCCGCGATAGAATAAACCATTTCGAACACACGTTAATACTTTCAATAACGGCTGAAACTAACGATTTCTTGGTCACAAGCAAAAAACACCAACTTTTTTTGTAGTACTGATTTTTTGTTATTTTGAAAAGGTCTGAATTCCTATAAACTTAAGTATCGTCTACTAATAACTATTTTAGTATCTAGTTTTATTTGCTTCAGCTTTTTTATTTCATTTCCTACTTTTTTGTAAACTGATAGACACATCAATAACAATTAGGTAATGCGGTCATGTGTAGTAGATGAAAAACTTATTAGTGGTGGGCATTTGTGTAGAAATTACTACACGTAAGTTGGTTTGTCATCTTTTCGTTTGTAACCAATAATTCTGTCAAATCTCAACCGATTTCTAAAAACGGTACGTCACTGTATTCGCAATGAAAAGGGCTTTAAAATGATGTGCCACAAGTGGGGTAGTTGCATTTGAAATTTTTAAGTTGGGGTTGCTAGGCATTAGGAGGATGAACATATCGAGTTGGCTTGACTGTCGAAAAAGCTCCCCCCAAGAACAAAAATCGACGGGTGTCGGCGAATTTTGAAATATTATTCGGTTTTCCAATTATAGGGGGGGGGGTCAAATTTTCGTTGGGATACCCTGTATATACATATATATATATATATATATATATATATATATATATATATATATATATATATATATATATATATATATATATATACAAATTATTTCTATGAATGCTTGGAGTTTAACGGATTACAACATTGAATTCTCAATGTATCAGTTCATTGAGAATTCAAGCCACTACCTGAATTGTATCCACAAATAGTCAGTAACTCAAAAATTTGTGATAGCTGTAGGAAGGAAATTGCTATGTTTAAAAATGCACAGGTCTTAAGTGACAAAAATGTTGAAAATGATCATTCTCACTCAGAAACATTCTCGGACAATGACGCAGACTTTATAGCAGATATATCAGGTTACATAACTATTCTCTATGAAACAAACTGGTGGCTTTTGCATATGTTTTACAGAAAAAATGAAGAACTTTTAGAGAGAGAATTAATGGAAATGGAAGTTCCGTCTTCAATTTTCTTAACAACGAGGCCTCGTCGTTTGTTTCATAGAGAACAGTGATGTAACCTGATATCTCTGCAATAAAGTCTGCGTCATTGTCCGAGAATGTTTCTGAGTGAGAATGATCATTTTCAACATTTTTGTCACTTAGGACCTGTGCATTTTTATCACAAATTTTTGAGTTACTGGCTATTTGTGGATATAATTCAGGCTGTGGCTGTGCTTAGTTTAAGGGATTACAACATTGAATTCTCAATGAACTGATACATTGAGAATTCAATGTTGTAATCCGTTGTAAACTCCATATTGAAACCTAACCCAACTTATTGGTGAAACAATACACATAAACAATATAAATAATTACAATGAAGCCATTACCCAAATTTATATTTTGTTTTGTAATTTGCAACAATACTTAGTATTCATGGAAATAATTTGAAAATTTGAAAATACATACTTTCTGAAAAAAAAATTAATTAAAACTTTAAAGTAGGTTTTGTGATTTTTTTTCCTATATTAACATATATAGTGTTGTACATCATAGGAAAGGGCGTGAAAAATGCTGTAAAATGGCAAATTTCAGGTCTCCAGCACGATTAAAAAGATTGCTACAGCGTTTCAAAAAAAAAGGTGTTCCATGTTTTTACACCCGTTTACAAGAACTTTACAGCACTATAATTAAAAAACGAGTTGACACATGTCAGTAAAATTTCATATTTTTCCAAGTCAATACCAATGGTACGCATGAACAAAATTTCAAGAAAATCTGAGATGGTAAGGATAAAAATGGTACTTTTCAGTGTTGAATTGACATGGAAACAAATTTATGCAAGAAAAAATTACTGCTATCCGTGTTAGTGTCAAAGATTGAAGAAGAAGTATGAACGCGATCAGAAACGAGACTCTTGTGTCTCGCAAAAGCGAGACCACATACTCTCTCGTATCTCGCGAGAGCGAGACCGTATATGGTCTATAGGCGAGACGAGAAAAATATCGTTCTCGTATGAAGCCCTATTAAATATATAAATATATTCAACAATTCTGAATATTAAAAGTTTATTTTAATACTACAAATCTCATGTTTAAACACAATAGATACTGTTTATATTTTCAGTCCACTTTCATGACACTAAAACAATATCAAATCTTTCTTTTTAACCCAATTGAATAACCATCTGCAGCCGCTTTCCGAGATCCGTCTCTCTCATCAGTGCAGCTTTCCTCTTTTGAATTATAAACTATATATAATTATATGAATACTATGTGCTGAGCTGTCGAGATAGGTAATGTTATGACATGTGTGTGGAAAGATGTGAACTTAGCTCAGATCTTTCCACACACATTTTATATCATAACCTATCCTGGACAGCCCCCCACATGGTTTTCAACCTAAAGTGAGTATATTTCATTTTAAAATTCAAAAGAGCAAAGCTGTACTAAAGAGAGATAAATCTCGAAATGCGTCTGCAGATGTTCAAGCTAAATTAGTATGATTGTATCTATAATTAGTTTAGTTTCACCTTTATCTTCAATTATCTGTTTCTGTTTTCGAAATATCGACTTTCTTTTATTCGAAATTTGTTAATAAAAAATTTAATCTTTCCAAACAAGAATAAGCAAGATATTGGCGATTTATCCATTTGCTCTAACTTAGTTTTCTGTTACAGAACAATTTAGCCAAATTGCCTACTCATTTTTTAGACGGTTGAACACGTTCCGAGAAATCAATTAAAATCTAACAATAAAAGCGCTTCAATGGATCGCTTCAATCTGAGATCGTAAGGTTTAGACCCTGTGTTGCGTTGATGTGGAATGATGTATATATATATATATATATATATATATATATATATATATATATATATTTGCATTTCCTTGCCCCATTCTACCTTGTCAAATATCTCGATTTTATGCCGATAGTACGACATCTATTGTATATTACGAAATCTCGAAACAAACTATATATATATATATATATATATATATATATATATATATATATATATATATATATATATATATATATGTTGTATTTGATGTTTTCGCTGATAGATACCTGTGTTGTATTGTTTTCTCGGGTATTCCGCGTTGATGTTAAGGGTTGGCTCTGAAAAGAACCGGATTGTCGACGTTACGGCGAACTAACATTCGCCATTCTCAAGAGATATGTGCGTCCGTGCGGGTCAACCGTTCAGTATGCGTCTAACGGTTGGCCCGCACGGACGCATATATCTCTTGAGAATGGCGAATGTTACTTCGCCGAAACGTCGAGAATCCGGTTCAGAACCAACCCTCAACACCAACGCGGAATCCCCGAGAAAACAATACAACAGATATATATATATATATATATATATATATATATATATATATATATATATATATATATATATATATATATATATATATATTTTGTTTCGAGATTTCGTAATATACAATAGATGTCGTAGACTATCGGCATAAAATCCAGATATTTGACAAAGCAGAATGGGGAAAGGAAATGAAAAATGAGACTGTCAAATGTTTCGATAAAGTTTATAAACAGTATGTAAATAATATCAATTTTGAGAGAGAATTCGAAAGAGTTATATCCGAAAGTCATCCGAATGGAAGTAAATTATTCGAAAAATGAATTGATATTGATGATCTATACAACAATTCAGCAAAAACTTCAAAACATTGGAAAGCTGATTTTGATGAGTATCTACTACTGAGAAGAGAAGATTTAAGTAATAGTAATTTACATTAGAGTGCGGAAACCTTGATTTTACAATGCAACAGCTCGTTCCCCATTTGCTGAAGCATTGTAAAATCATTTCCGCACGAAATTTGTATAAGATTTTTTGGCCGACAATTATTATTTAAGAAACAAATAGATTTAGATTAATTACAATATTGGAAATTATTGAATTTTTTAATGTTGGTACTCACAAACTTTGACAGACATTTTTCAAACATTTTTACTAATTCAAATTTATTAGGTACATAATTTGTAATTTTTCCAAATGTGAGACGCACAGTAAAATTCAAAAAGTCACTCTTATTTTCTACATTATCGTGGCAAATTTGGTGTAAAGTAGCGTTTTCTACATTAGATTTCATTGTCATATACTTAATTTATTTTGTAAGTGTCCCTGAAAGGTTAAAATTTACTGGTCACTTTACCGCATCGTAGCCGTACTTTGCAACATTGTGTGTAAAAATCTAGTTTCGCTGGACGCATACACGATGTCAAAGCTAGCTTTAAAATTCAGGAGGCCAAAAAATTGTATTATATGACATTTATATAACATTTATCACATAATATTATATAATATTATATAATATTTATCTATATAACAATTAATCACGCATATATTAATACAATAAAATTAATGATTACCTCGTTTTGGACTATATTAGCAATATGTTCGAGCAAGAAGGATATTTGACGAAATGAGACAAACGGTTACGAGAGCGAGCGCAAGGCGAGACAAACGATTACTAGAGCGAGACTGAGACGAAAGTATTTTTTTTCACAACTAACGAGAGCGAGACGAGATTTTTGAAACTCTCGCCCCTAGCTCGTCTTGTGTGTAGCCCGAATGTTCAAGCTATGATCCGCTTTAATAAGTTAGTTACAGATAAGTAAAAACAAATTACGGAATCGTTTTCAGGAGGTCATTTCCCTATAGAGGCACTTTGATTTTCTCTGACAAATTTTCCGATTAACTTTTCCAATTCTCTAATAATGAAATATCACTAATATGATATTGTGGAAACAGGATACCAACAAACCAGAAAATAATTTATTGGATGACATGCTGCCTGAAGTTGACGAGTATCCATCAACTTCTTGCCTGTGACGGAATTCAAGACATCAATATTACCGACAATATTTTGCCACCAATTTGTTGCCTTGGTGTGTACTAAGGAATGTTTATACATAAATATAATATTTGATATACCATAAATATTATTGGGAATTCGTGGGCTGAAATACAAAACTTAATAATGAAAATAATGCTGCAGGCATATATGGCGATTAACATTTCATACCGCATCAATAAACTTTCATTTTGTTGAAACAATCATAAATGCATGAATGAATACTTGATATTATGAATGAATTAAACTTGAAGATTTGAAGAATTAATGGAATCTCGCTTAGAACCCTTTTCGAATGAAGACTTGATTAATCTAGCCGTTACGTTGCCCGGACAAGAAGCCAAATTGCCGCCCCAAAATAATTGGAAAAATATCAGTGTGTAAAGTGCAGAGGTTATATCAAAATCTTTTGTTTGTATCAACTTGCTTATTGAATTTATGAAATGTAGCATTTTATGAACCAAATAACTAATGAACACAACAACTTAAATTGTTTAATTTAATAAACCGAGGTCACATCTCTTGGTAAATTATAAATTTCTTGGCATTTGTAAAAGCTTCGCAAGGCTTAGTTGTTAAAGATATTACAAAAGCATCCTTGAAATTGTCTTTTCGATGGGCAATACTTTTAAAACATGTTCAGGGTTCAACTTTGAAACCATTAATTGTCACCAGATGGTAGATTTGGTTTGAGATTACATTTGAGAAATGTATACGACACATTTCCCAAATGTAATCTCAAACCAAATCTACCATCTAGTGAGAATTAATAGTTTCAAAGTTAAACCCTGCACATGTTTTAAAAGTATTGCCCATCGAAAAGACAATTGCAAGGATGCTTTTGTCATATCTTTAACAATTAAATTCAGAGAGTGGCTATGATTACTCCTGCTTTATCGCCCCTCATATTGGATCAGTTGTGGGGTCTATACGTCCCCTCTGATATCCTTCAAATTTAATCTGAAGTCATTAAGTTCTATAATTATAATAACGGACATTTGTTCCATACATTTATTCCAGACATTCCTGTGGATCTTTCTACTGGTAAGAAATCGAAGAAGCCCAAAATTGCGCCAATAAATTTAGGCGCCCCGAACAAATGTCCGAGTTGCTAGAGCGGGCAACTATACTATAGAAATGCCAAATAAAGTATTTTGCTACTAAAGCATTTCAGTTAATCCTTCGCGACTCTCAGTAGAAGACAATAAATTAGCACTGCTGACTTGTGAAGAATATAGTTGTATTTAAATATCTAAATGTTGCTGATGGGTCACGAGTATACTTGTGTGTCCATTACATTTGTGTATTAAAACAAGGGTTTTAGCGTTCTGTATTGTCGGATCGCGGCAATGCCTATAACTTGGCAGTTATTCTAATTAGCTGAAAAGGTTATCAAGCAATGTAATAGATCTATGAAGGTCGCAGTACAAGTCGTCACCACCAAATCTACAATCTTTCAAGTAATGTAATAACTTTCAATTCAACTGATGCCGCGTAAATAGAGTCTATTGAAACTTCAGATTTTAAATTCAGTTTTCATTTTATATTTTATATAGCGAAGAATGACCAGCTTCACAAGACAATCTAGGCTTAAAACAGTCGGTCAGCAACGTTATAGATATTTCATGTTGGTCGTGCCAATTTTGGATAATACTATTTTATTCAAAATTTTATTAATTAAAATAATGTTTAATAAATATATTTTAACTCTTTTTGTTATTACCATTTGAAATGTGTTTTTAATTTTGTTTGTATTAAAAAATATCGATTGTTTGAATAAAATAAATAAATGTTACAGCTGACTAAACATTGGGTTATTTTGGTTGTGTCGCTATTTTTCTTCATTACTTTTACAAAGCGAATAATTGAAATAAATCAACAAATAGGTCAGTCAAATATTCTATTAGATTAAAATTTAATATTCATATAAAAATGTTTATATGGTGTGTTCGATTTATATTTAGCTTATAAATAAAGTAACTTATTATTAATTATGTTTAAAGAAAATGTTGTTTTAATTTTGTTCTTTTGTCATTTGGATTGCTTTTTAAAATTTTGTTACATTAGAAAATATCGATTCCAAAACTTTGAGTTTTCTCGTGTTCTCGTTATTTCATTATTTTTTCATCTTCATTACTTTTTAAAAGCGAATAATTCAAATAATACAACAAACAGAACAGTAAAATATTTTACTAGTTTAAAATTGATTTAACAGTAATATAATTTTTTGTTTGTTTTTTAGATGTGTTTGATTTATATGTACCCTAATAAACTTTTGTTATATTGATCTAACAATTAGAAGATTTAAAATACAACAAAATACAAAAATAGAAACAAAAGAATTTTGGAAAATTTAGAAAGGCCAGGAGTAAAATACAATATAATAAATAAATTTTGTTTATAAATATATGGTTTAAACATTGGTACATCCGTGTCTTAAGATAATTACAAATTTAATTATCTTCATAATTAAATTGCTTTCTTAATAAGTAATATTCAAATGATTCATTCGAATAACACATTTTAAAATTAACAAACGGTTTTTAAAACGTTTATTTTATATATTTTATTTTGTGCTTTTTGTCTTGTGTGTGTGAAATTTTGCAAACGATTTAAAACATTGTTTGATCAGCTGACCTCGATTCTGCTTACCGCGCATTGTTGTCGAACTGTGTCTTACGTTATCCAGATGTTTATAATAATACACCCACATATAATTGTCTAAGCCGTCTAAGGCAGTGGTGTAGCTATTTTCATTTCCGACCCAACATTTTGTGTAAAATTTTATCGCTACCCTTGGATAAAATGTAGACGTTTTTTTAATTTTGTTTTGTTTTTTTAACAATATTAATTAGTTTTCAAATTCTCTGTTCGGGCGACCAAATTTCGCGAAATTTTGCTCGCCTTTGCCAATTATATTAGATCATATCTTGCGAAAGGCAGCGGCTACACAAATGTAACTTGTATATTTACAAGCAGCAGGGAAGACACTTTAAGACACGCTTTGGAATTTACCATTCTCTAGAACTCTAGACAAATAACGATTTTAAGAAAATACATTTTCTCGCATTTTCTGCAGATTTTACGACGTCATAACTTATGATAGGCTTATCACAGAGACTTCTAGTTTCACTTCAGCCACCAATCAATTCAGCATCCCAAAATTAGTCGGAAAACTTTATTAGGAATTAGGAAGCTTTTATTTAAAAAATATCATTGAACCAGTCATCGGTCCGCTGGAGGACTACTACATTTCGAATTCACTTCTCGGGCAATTTTCAACCGATTTCCATAAATTTGGTCTCGAAAGATGCGTTTGGAATTCGTTTAAATTATCATGCAGGAAAACCTTAGAATAAGTCAGAAGAAATGACTAAAAATTGAAAAATAGCCTATATCTTGTGTATTTTGAGAATATGAACGAAATAAACTGGAAAATCGTGGTTAGCACTTCCATTTCTTTCGGATACACTGAAAAAAGGGCACTACAATTTTCCGAAAAATTGGCCAAAAAAATCCATCGTTTTGATAAAAAAAAAACTGCAAAGCCCATCAAAATTATTTTCGGCTCACTGAAACTAGGAGGGACTAAGACGAGCAAATCGATGTGTAAACTATTTGTAATGATTCAATTTTCCATTGCCAGATTTTTCATTGCTGAATTCAAATTTTCCAGAATTTCGACTTAATCTAAAATATATAAAAAAAGTCTATATCTTGAAAACGGTTGTAGACAAGTAAAAACGGATTGCGGCATCGTTTCCTGGAGGTCATTTTCCTACGTAGGCAATTAGATTTCCTTAAAAATATTAATTAGTTTCCCAGTGCTCTGCCCGACCGTCAAAATTTTGCTAAATAGCGCCGGTTTTGCCAATTATAACAAGACATATTTCGCGAACGGCAACGACTAGTAAAATGTAATTTAAATATTTACAACCGGCAGGGAAAAACTTTCAGACACACTTTGAAATTTTCCATTCACTTGATAAATAATTATTTTAAGGAAATACATTTTCCGCAGATTTGATGATTAAGCGCCCCAAAATTATCCGGAAAACATATATCATATTCCTAGGAAGCTTTTAAATAAAAAATATCGCACAAACTATTTTCATTTGCGACCCAACATTTTGTGTAAAATTTTACCTCGACCCCTAAATAGAAATAGACGTTTATTAAATTTGTTAATATTATAAAAAATATTAACAAATAAATATAAAAAAATATAAATTCGACGACCCAAAAAACATTTCTATCGACCCCTCTGGGGGTCGCGACCTACATACGACCGACATACTGCATTTATGACCTATGTCATCCAGTTCTGAGTTGAATGTTAAAAAACTAGCTAATCGGGAAGTTAACGAAGAACGAACAGAAAGAGAACGGGCACGAAGACAAGTTAATAAAAACGTGGTAACATAATTTATTAATAATTTTTTATTTAAACAAGAAAGCATTCAAGAAAAGTTTGTATCTTTTAGAATACGTCCAACTCGGTTGTAACCAAGTTTACCGAGTTACCGAGACAGTTATACGGACATTAACCGAGTTTCAATGTCTGTAAGAAATGGTAGTAAACAAATGGAAAAATCAAATATCGTTAAAGTTAAAAACTTTTTCATATTCTTCTTGTTCCTTAATCTATTGTTTTGAGTGAACGGGTCATATGGTGAAAACTTATCAAATCAATAGAGGTGTACAATACATGTTGTGTTATAAATGTACCAAATTGGCTTATTAGGTCGGTCCTCATATAAATTCCTTCTAGGTTCTTAAAGCAGTTTTAAAAATATAAACGTAATCAAATATGATAACAGTGAATATTTGTGTTGAGAATTCATTTATATCAGCGTTTTATGTAACCAGGTTAAAAACGTAACAAAATAATAACAATCAAGTGATTCAAAGAATTCAAGTCACAAAACCATGAAATGTATACATTTTTGCAATATTGTAGAGCCATTTTGTATTTAAATATAGAAACATATATGCTAATAAAGAAATTGTAGAAATACTTTTTATTTATATAAACAAAAATGACGCAACGTAAGATAAATTCAGCAAAAAATATTATCAAACCTACACATATTTTGTTAAATAACATGTGTAAAAATCTTAATTTCAAATATAGTCCCAAGAAACGATAAATATTTAAACTTTAATAAAATCTAACCTTACAAACTAAATTTCTAATTCCATCTATTTTATATTTTAATATTTAAATATATACAAAACAAACTAAGATTATAGAACTCTAATAGTATATTAAAGAACGAGTTCAATAAGCGCGATTTTTCAGCACGCGTCCATGTTTAGGAGTTAAAGGAGAAGTGCGAAAAACGCCTGAACGAGTTTTTATACCATTTTTTTAAATTTTGCGCCCTTTTATGCCATTTCTAAATAAAAACATCGCCGATACATATTGAGAAAATTGTATCGCACTCGGCGGTGCTTTAATTAGTTCATTATACACGCAAAATTGAAAAAAGGATTTAAGAAACTGCTAATCTTAGATTGTTTTTTAATCCTAAGTTTCTAAATTCCTAAATTTCTAAATGAATTTTATTTATGAATTATAAGTGTTCTGATTTCTAAAATGTCATTAATAAAAACTAATGACTTTTAATTTTACGACTAGATATAGCACCAGGAAATTATTATCTGTAACTATGACATATACATGATAAGTCTAGCTGTGCATATTTTCATTCTTAACAAATTTAAATATAATTTCTTTTCGAAATAAAATTATAGTAAAAAATATTTCAAATGAAAATCATGCTAATGAACCAATGTTCATTGTAATAATCTGCGAATTATAGCAAATAAACAATAATTCAATATAATTAAGGCTTTTTGTTTATTGTGAGTTTATTAATAAGGTACAAAATTCTAACATTTTGTCTAAATAAACCATGAAGATAATGAACCATGAAAAATAGCGGTTTATTATAAATACTGAGAAAATAACGCAAGCTAAATTAACCAGGAAGATTGATATAAACAGAAAAACATAAACAAGATAAGAATAATCGTGTTGTATAATAGAAAACTTATGTTGAGAACAAAGATAAAATTATAATAATTCTCTTAATATTTGGCATAACAAAACTTATTTGACTTGATAGTCATAATACGTCGTTAGCCTTTTATACATTTGTATAATAATATTAGAATATAAATTTTTTATAGTCTCTAGTCATAATTAATTAGTTTATTTTTATCTTTTAATAAGATATATAACCTTTCTATTATACCTTATAACCTTTCTATTATATGCAATAAGATGAACTATTATCCACTATAAAGTAACCAATAAAAAACGTATTATGCGAACAATTTTAATTAAAACTAAAATTTCTCCAGTTGCACACAATTTAATTGTTCTATTTAAAATATAATTATGACTATTTCTGAGGAATTATTTAATTTATACCTCTGTTTCCTCGAAGAATTTCTCAGTGTTACCCTGTGTTTTTTGTACTCACTTGTTGTATGTCTCACTGCCTATTTAATCAAATGTTTTTATCATGTGTAGTTTATTGCAATAAAATATTTAATAGTTCACCCAGAAATGATAACATGCTCTTCTTATCTGCTTAGTTAATACTACTGATTGTTAGTCATAGTTTAATTATTTTAATTGGTCTATATTTTGAATTGTTCATTTTTGAAATTTCTATTGTTTACATTAAACAATAGTAGTTTATGATACTAGTGTGCACAAAAGCCTTTCACACACGTATGTCATACATTATTTTATCCACGAAGCATGTTAAGATACTGTTGAAAAAAAAACGGCCAAGTGCGAGTTGTGACTCGCGCACCGAGGGTTCCGTACAAACTTGTAAGTAAGGTATCATTGAATTCTTTAAAACCGGTTTTCTTAATTTAAAAACCGGTTTTCCAATGTGTCAAATTTATTTGAAAAACCGGGTTTTTTAAAACCGGGTTTGAAAAACCGTCAAACCCTAATCATAATCGTCTTGTTCGCTTTCTTTTTATAAGTTTCAAAATAATCACGTAATTTAGACGTATCACACAAAACAATAAAAAACGTTGTCTATAATTGTGATAGTTCTAGCAGTGTTTGTGCTTATTATTAACGGTACATGCCTTTAGAGGAGAAATATTATAAAAATGCATTATGGGGATTAGTTTGTCTCTAACCATAGTAAATTTTTTGGTTTGTGGTTTGTGGTTTGGTGGAAACTCTCACTATACCCCCTTTTCCTCCCTGGTTGAAAATGCCTCCTCGGCGGGACCTAACCGAGGAGGACATAACCGAGGAGGACCTAACTGTATGCAATCCATATGCTTCTGGTGCCTGACAATACCACGCAACACATTAGTGTATTTTCATAAGTTTCTAATAGTAAATTCGCATTTTTCTTGTAATTAAACTACATATTTACGGTTTTCAGATTTTTCCCTTTACATGTGCACTAAGACACCGCTTCTTGCCAAATTTAATGATTCTAGGTCAACGGGAAGTACCCTAGGTTTTGATTCCCTTGTGAAATCGCAAAATATGCGACATAAACGGTCATATCTTTTGATCGCGTTGACTTGCAAGTTTGATTTTTTCACAGCTGAAAGAGACCGCAGACCCGAGTATTTGATACAAATTTCAACTTTCAACCTCTATGCGTTCCTGAGAAAAATGGTCTTGACAGATAGACAGGCAGACAGACGGACAACAAAGTGATCCTATAAGGGTTCCGTTTTCGGTACAGAACCCGAATAATTGTTTCTTACCGATAGTATCGTAAAAATTGTAATTTTGATAGATAACATACTTCAAATCACTGACACAGTAAGGTTAGAACGCGCCTCCGTGATAAAAATTGATAACTAGTAAAAACGTACAGTGACTGGAACACTATTTGGTCGTTGTCGATCTGGGTTATCTGGGTTGTTGTAATGTTAATTCTTCTGGGTTAATTCTTCTTCTGGGTTGTTGGGTTAATCTAGATTTAATGTAGTTTGGGTTATGGTTAGGTTAAGTTATATTAGAGCCAGATAAATCCAGACTGGGAGGCCGAGACTTCTTGATCCAAATTAGGAAAAAATAATTCAATTTTAAAATAGGTCAAAACAAATTGTAAAGTTAGGTTTACAAATTGTAAAGCTAGCTTTGACATCGTGTATACGTCCAGCGAAACTAGATTTTTACACACAATGTTGCAAAGTACGGCCACGATGCGGTAAAGTGAACAGTAAATTTTAACCTTTCAGGGACACACAAAATAAATTAAATATAAGACAATAAAATCTAATTTAGAAAACGCTACTTTACACCATATTTGTCACGATAATGTAGAAAATAAGAGTGAATTTTTAAATTTTACTGTGCGTCTGACATGTGGAAAAATGACATATTAGGTACCTAATAAATTTGAATTAGTAATAATGCAAAGTTTGTGAGTACCAACATTAAAAAATTAAATAATTTCCAAGATTGTAAATAATCTAAATCTATTCGTTTCTTAAATAATAATTATCGGCCAAAAAATCTTATACAAATTTCGTGCGGAAATGATTTTACAATGCTCCTGCAAATGGGGAACTCACCCTTCGGACTCGTTCCCCAAACGAGCTGTTGCATTGTAAAATCAATGTTTCCGCACTCTAATGTACATAACTATTCACTACGTCTATGATTTTTGTTTAGTGATGCAAGTTGTTGCCATAGTAACAACAAATAGAAATCGTTTAATAATGAAATTCCATTTGATATACATTGGACTTTTATGCATGATTTGGATACTTTTACACACGATTATAAAAATGGCATCCTCCACATAAAATAATGTATTTATTACTGTCTTCATTTTGATGTGTGAGTAGATAAAATAAATTATTTTCAAATTTTTAGTGTATCAGTGCTGAAAAAGTGATATTTTCGATGTTTCTCTGTCTAATGAAATCAATCGGCATCATAGTTCGATCATATTTTAATCTTGATATTTTGTTGGGGTACTTTTGCATTAACATGTAATATAAAACCATTCTGGAATCATGTCAGCTATTTAAAATTAACAAGCAGTTAATCACTTACATAATTTTGGAGTTAACAACGATTCTTATATATCCAATCTCTTTCATGATACATTTCTCTAGTACATTTATAAATGAAGCTACAAATCTAAAACTCCCGATATATGACTCCATTTAATATTTCTAACGGGACCTAATTACCGGGACCTTATATCATTCTGTCTTCTTTACTAACAACTGACAGAAGAACAACTAACTGTACCACTGATACATATCTTTATAAAATCATTGTCTCTAGCTATATTAGCTAGTAAATGGAAATGCATCTACTTGCTTCATCTGTTTGATGAATATTGAATATGAATATATATTTCTATCTGTTCGATCTGAACGTTTCTTATTTATTATTATTGCAACACAGCATCTCCGAAACATTTGATGCGGAGGAACAAATCGGTGCTTCCTGTATATATTGATTTTAACATAATTTTAGTTTTGATAGAGTATCTCATATTATTCTCATTTCTAAACATAGCATATACATTTATTTATGGTGACCATCATGCATTTTTTGACTTATAAATTATATGACGACCTCAGGTTGCAATGTTACAGTACTTTGGATGAACATGTATGTAACTAATTTCACGTATCTTGACGTCATTTAATTAATGACAACAATGAAGATGAAAATGATAAAAAAATATATTTTATTACATGATTATTATTATTATTTTTTTTTATAAAATTCTGGTCGGGACTCCTGCGAGATCCGATCCTTCGCAGCAGCCGCGCCAGTGTCCAAAGATGTTTCTACATCTGCTCCTCCCCACCGGTCCGTAAGCAGCTGTAGGTTCCAGAGTCGTGTGCCCTCAGCAGACGAAGAGACCCCAGGATAACAGCTTTCTGCATCCGGCCTGCCAAAACTACCACGGACTTTCTGCATACCGGAATGATTTTTAACTCCGAAAGCAGCGAAGAACGGATTCCTCCTAGAACACCGATAATTAAGACAACCAGCATGACATCATGGCCTGGCTAAAGCGTGCGGAGCTCGAAATGGAGGTCTTGATATTTAGTACGTTTTTCCTCTTCTTTCAGGACTATGTTCTGTTCTGCTGGAGCGGAAAACTCGATGACAAACATAGTCCTGGTCTCTTTATCAAGGAGGACAATATCAGGCTTGTTGGCGCGAATAAGCCTGACCGTCGGGAATGGATAGTTTACAAAAAATTTGGCATCTCTCATTCCCGACAAGGGACTCAATATCTCCCGGCAAGTAAGGCGGCACAGGCTCCTGGTCTATCTCATACGAGTGCCTAAGATGGTAATAGAGCACTCGCAGTACCGCGTTATGTCGATGGATGTACGTCGAGACAGCTTTTGTCGGCTAGCAGACAACAAGTGTATTCGCGTCTCCGGCGCCTTGCGACAAGCCCTGCAGGTGGTATCAGGGACCTGTACACCCATCACGCGGCGACGATAGATCAAGGTATTGATAACGCCATCTTGACAGGCCGCAATGAATCCCTCGGTCTCCGCTGTGAGCCCGGCTGACCTGAGATAACCGAAGGTCAGCCTTGTCGACAGACCTCTTGCATCGATGTGTCTATAAAAGACACCGTGCATCGGTCTGTCGACATGCCGCCCGAACAACATTTCCTGTTCGGCGGTCTTAATTTGGGCTCTTAGACGATTCGTCTGCAACTCGGTGATTAACTCGCAAGTGCCACCTCGTCCGCCTCCTCGTCCAATTTCTAATTGGAGACCAAGTTCTTCAGCGGCCCTGCTTGACGTTTTGAAAATAAATGCCCCCGCTCCCATATTTTCGTGATCCCTCACGAGAGACAGGAGCGGGTCCGAGCTCCTTAAGATCTTAAAAGCTAAACCCAAAATCACTCTGCCATGCACACACCCCAGGCTTAGGAGTCCTCTGCCCTCTCGATGACGTGTTAGGTACATCCGAGGAACGGACGATCTCGGATGTACTCCTCGGTGGATGTGCATCGTTTTACGGGTATCCCTGTCGAGTTGACGCAACTCATCAACTGTCCACTTCACTACTCCGAAGGAGTAGAGCAGGACTGGAACGGCAAGCATATAAGTTGCAGACACCTTATTCTATCCGGATAATTCGGAAGACCAAATCATCCGGACAAGGTGTCGGTATTTGACGCTGAGAGCCTCTTTCACCCGGGGGACATCATGAGCATAGTGCTGATCAATCCCCAGATGCTTCCATCGGTGAGCTGCATATCGTTAGGGAACTCTGATGATCGTTCTCTCCTAAGGTGCATAAACCAGGTGCCAAACTGCGCACTTATCCAACCCTAGCTCCATGCCAACGTCCCGTGTGTATTCCTGGACCACTGCGAGAGCCAGGCGGAAGTCTCTCTCCCCGGAGGCGTAGATCTTGAGATCATCCATGTAAAACAAGTGGGTGATCTCATGCCTCCGATGGCTGGATGGTCCACATGCATAGCCACGGGTACGTCTCAATGCAATGGAAAGCGGCAGCAGTGAGATGCAAAACAAGAGAGGGCTCAAGGAATCTCCTTGAAACACACCCCTCCTGAACGTTACTAACTCCGTGGTCACCCGATTTGTACCGGATGTTGTGGTAAAGCGGGTCTTCCAGAGTGGCAACAGGTGTTCAATGCATCTCACTAGTGGAGCTGGTACCGCAAGGCATCCGATCAAGTGTAACAAAAGCTCATGTGATGTTGCGTCACATCCAGGCCATGGAGAGATTGCGTTTGAAATGCCGGGTGTTCTGAGTGACAGCATGATCTATCACCAGGTTCTCTCGGCAACCCTCCACGTCGGACCTTGCCCCACGCTGCTTGCTTACCTGGTGCAACACCGGATCGACCACCCTCAACAGTCTAACATATAAGACACGTGTGAATATCTTGTAGCAGGTGTTGAGACAAGTAATCGGCCGGTAGTTGCGCAGGTTGGTCTCTCTTTTTGGGGAGCAGCACAGTGCGCCCTTTGACAACCCAGCTTGGAATACGCTCCCCGGCTAGACAAGAGTCATAAACTCTGGCCAGACGGCGATGGGTGGACGGAAATTTCTTCCACCACCAGTTGTTAATGCCGTCTAGGCCCGGGGCAGCGTAGTTCTTGGTCCCGAAAAGTGCTTGTCGGACCTCATCCTCGCTGACTGCCTCGCACACTTCGACTTGGTTTTGATGCCTTCTACAAAAGGCGTCGAACTGCACTAGCGCTGGAGTGTCTAGACGTAGCGGAGGGGACTTGACGTAGACTCCCCTCCAAAAGTTTTTAACCTCCTACACAGTCGGCGGATTCGCAACAGTGGGTTTTGTCCCACCGAGTCCCGAAAAGTCGAGACGGATTATCAGGAAACAATGAATTCTCTCTGATTCGCTTAATCTGCCTCGCGAGACTTCTCCTCACCAGCTGCAATGCTCGAATCCCTTCCACACAAGTGCTGCTTGATGGTCTGCAGCATGGTGCGATTTAGTGTGTGATGGTGACGGCGTAGAGTGGCTGACACACGCAGGATGCATAATGCACCAGAGTCCATGCAACCGCGCCAAGTATCCCCTGCGGGTCCGCTCGCTGCGATTGTAGCATGCGAGAAGGTCGTCCCTAAGTCCATTCGTCCACCCAAAGCGTCCGTTAACATGGCCAAAGTCATTACCGTCGGGACCATCCGGTGTGGCCCTTCCCACCTGTCCCTGTTCCTCATCCGATAAGGAACGGCTGTCTTCTATTTGTAGGGACAAATAGATTAAACTCTGCTGGCTCGTCAACACAACAGATTGCGGCACTGCTATTAAGGGGGTTAGCAGGACGACTTAAACCCCATGTTTTTTTTTCGAGGTTGTCTCCTCTACGCTCGGGGATGTGGTGGCGCTGCTCACCAATAGAACTAATTAATCCTACCCTGCATTATTAGAAGATTATTATTATTATCACAGGTTTATTCTTGTTTAGCTATAGGCAGGATTCTATTAAAATCTTTTTGATAGAGGATTTATCCGATTTCTAAGTAAATAGAGAAAACATTTAAATATGAATCCAACAAGTTAATCAGATGGACGAAGAGTTATTTATTAAAGCGCGTCAATCATTGTTTTCCAGTCTCATCGGATGTTCCTCAGGACTATATCCTGAGTCCCAGTGCCGCATTTAGGTCAGTTGAGGCCCCGGGCGCAGACAAAATATTAGGTTAGGTTTCAGTAAATAAATCAGACGTTAGGCCAGACATCAATATCTTTTAATGTAACTTCGAATGGTATATTTTCCGTTTGCGTTTCAATATTTTCTAATGGACTTTATTGTGTTTATATCATTAGTTATATAATTATCTTTATAATCTCTATTTATCTATAACTATCTATATTTTTTTCTACTAGTTTTTCACCTGTTTTTTTTAAATTGACTGGTTCTTCATTTCGGTCATCATTGTTGCTTTCTATACCTTGGTTTTCAACTTCAACTACCTCGTTTCGTTGACTGATAGGAGCTCCTTGTTCTTCATTTTCATTATTGCTCGAATTATGATGGCCTGAGTGACCAGGGCCAGTAATAAATTTGTCCAATGCTCCTTTCTGTTGGTTGCCAGCTTGCTCGCGTCTTTTTCTAATTTTTTTTTTTAGCTCCTCATAGATGTTTCATTTTCCAGCTACCAATGAAAACAAAATATAAGATTTTTATTTCATCAGTTATATAGAAAGGATCAGTTTTAAAAAATAATAAAAAATAAGTATTGAGTTTATGAAAATAAATAAATATAAGGTTTTACGGCCAATTGTAAACTTATACGTTATTAAAATTGCACATATGAAACGCAACTTGTTATCATTAGAAAAAAGTGTTTGGTTTCTGCGGCGCCCCTTAGATGTCGGGTCCTGGGCGCGCGCCCGCTGCGCCCGCCCTTAAATGCGCCCAGCCTCTGCTGAGTCCCCTCTTATTCTCTATTTTTTTTAATGATGCTTGCGGAATATTCTATGACGTAGTGTATTCAAAAAAGTTGTACATTAGAACTCCAAAATAACCCTACTCATTCTAATATTCGGTGTAGGGATAGCAAAATTAAGTAAAAAATTAATTACAAGTAAAGAATTAAGAAATTACTACGCTCTAATTCATTCATGACTTAATGATAAACTAAATAAATATAATTATAAGTACGATTTGGTTTCCGGTACTTTCGTGCCACGAGAGACCACGTGGGTTGCAAAAAACACTATTACCTGATAAACATTAATAATAATGAACATCCATAGAAGTGTTTTTGACTTCATCAGTATGGATTTATCATCTAATCCCATATTAAATTAAATTTACATATAAACTTCAACCTAATCAGTGTATTATTCGAAGGGAAATGTTGGCATATGACATTATCATATTTATATAGAGCCATGAACACACATCTTTTAGACCACCACGTGTGCTTGCTGCACTAGCGGATAATATAACATTGGGAGAAATTACTATGTGAATTTTAATACTATAAGATGAGAATTAAGAAATTACTAGGTTTGAATTCACTTATAAGCTAAATAATTATAATTATATACTAATTATAAGAGTGAATTATAACGTAATAATTTTTTAATTCTTCACTTGTAATATTGAAAATTCACATAGTAATTTCTCCCAATGTTATAAAAAATAGTTAATTAAATTGCATTACATGCATAAAAACTAGATTCAAATAATTCTTTACACCAAATTGAAGATTGTTGCTTCTCAACTTGCGACGCTAGTGTTAATTTTCCGTAATTAACTCTATCATTATTAGACTAAAAAGAATATGGAAATTTTAAGTTCTATTATTAGATATTCTAAAGATTTTAAAGATATTAACGCGATATTATTTAAACGCGAAAGCAGTACATGGTAAACTTACTTTAATTTTTCGAGTCCGAAATCATTCCATTCAAAGTTTTTCTGCCCAGTAGCGGGCTACGTCTATTGCATTTTCATTTGCAATCCACATATCATCGATGGAGCACGTTGCAGGACATAATGTGCATCCCAGCAGGTGGCCCATGTTTTGTATCTCCCTACATTCACAGAGGCATTGTTGGTCTTCCTCAATTTTCCATTTTGGTTTGTTTGTTTTTATGGGTCGCACACCGGTTCGTATTCTGTTTAGCGTTTCTCCATGTCTTCGAAATTTGACCCTGCACAGGGGATTCTCCAACGCCTTTTTTTATTTTGAAGTTCCACATCAAACCTTCTGTTTTGGAGTAATGATTGAACTGCTTCCTTAGTTTGTAGTCTTTTGTGGTTTTGTAGACTTTGATAAGCAAGGATTGAGGGGTAATGGTTGTGCATGTGCTTTACAAAAAAAATTGGGGAGAGGAAATAGTTGTGTCATTTTTTATTTTAATAATTATTTTACAAGAATTTACAAGAATTGTTTCATCATCTCGCGATGTTTAGCTCGACGTTCATTTGTCCATTTTGCTCTTGTTATTTTGGGTTTTTCCACTGATATAATTTCCCAACTGTAGACCTTATGTCTAAAGATTTTTCGAATTTTTCGTTTTTTAGATCAATTTGGACCTGTTTTACCCAGACTGTCGTTTTCATTTCCTGTATGTACTTCAAAACTCTCGTTGTTAGTCGGTTGTCATCTAGACTCATAATGTGCCCTTAGAATTTCAGTCGTCGATTGCGGAAATCGGTTTCGATGTTGCAGTATTTTTCTGTGACAGTGTGTGATTATAGACGATACCCTTCGTTTGTTAGTTTTGGGCCAAGGATTTTTCGGATAATTTTACTTTCAGCGTTTTTGATGTTCTCTATGTCTCCTTTGTAATTAAGGTTTAATGTCTCGCTGGCGAAGAGTATTTCGAGTTTGATAACAGTCGTGTAGTGTCGGATTTTGGTGCTAATATTTATGCATTTCTTATTATACATGCTTGCAACTTTTCCATATGCTTTCCGCATTTTGAGTTCCCGTGCTTTTTGTGCTAATCTTTCTGTTCCTGTAGGTTCAATAATTTCGCCCAAGTATTTGAAGTGACTAACCTTGTTTATCGTACCGTATTTTGTAATTAAATTTTCTGTTTTGATGTGTTTTGTGGCTATGAATTCGGTTTTCGAAAAGGAAATTTGTAGTCCAGCTTTCTCAGCACATTCTTTTAGGACTTCGATCTGATGGATTGTTCATTTTCGGAAAGGATCGCTAGATCATAAGCGAAGGCTAGGCATGTGACGTATATATATTATATTATATACATCATATACATGATTTTTATAATTATATTTCTGATTGATTGAATTTTTTCAAAATAATGTTTCATTTTCATTTAAAACATTACAAAATGCATATTTATACTGGAAATTTGCCTTCACGGAAGCCACTGCTGATTTCTATGTTTTCTATGTTTCTATGTTCTCGGTTTCTATGTTTAATCTTGATGTTCAGCTGCTCCAGAAATCATTGATGATTTAAAATACTCGTTCAACTGTCGCATTGGTACCCGGCAAACACATTGCAAATTCAACAAGTAGTTTTAAATTCTTCCATTCATTTATTTTTTCCGTGGAGCAGTATACTTCCGCTTACCTTCATCGAAGAGTTCATTCTCATCGAAAACATTTTTTTTGTTTTCTTTCACATAATGAACCGTCTTCATTTGCCATTTTAGTAATATCCATCCAAAAATGTGAAACAATCAGTTAATTTTTTTACATGTTCAAAGGAATTTTTATAAAAACATTTAATTTCTTTAATAAATTTCGACTCGCTTCCAGGGGTTGACTTTTCGATTGTATCGAGTTTCTGCGTTAACTTCAATGAAACAAATCCAGTATTCTATCTAGCGACTATTTACTCCAACACATTATTTAAGACAGTTTTCACCTTGGTAGAGCTGACACTTTAGAGCTTTTAATTGCTTTAATAGTGATATGAAATACAACAGCTTGTCTTGATTCGGCATTCGCTTTGAAAATGCATAAAATCACAGTTATACTTATTTAGTTTTACAATATCATGCAAAGTAGCACAAGCAGTACATCCTATATATACGAAAGGCAGTACAAATGCAGTGCCTAAAAATTGGACAGTACAGACTATCTCAATGAAGTACTGTACTGCTGAAAACAGTACGTCTGGTCACCTTACTACATATTCTTTTTGGCTTCAATTTGCTTATCTCTTTAATATGCTTGTCAATCCCAACGGTTTAAAATATAAGTTTTATAAACCAAACTAACTTTAAACCCAACATACCATTATCAGAAATTACTTTATTACTTACTTAGAAAGACGTACAATTTGTGAAAAGAACCGGATTCTCGACGTTTCAGCGAACTAATATTCGCCATTTTCAAGAGATATATGCTTCCGCGTGGGTTAAATGGCGAATGTTAGTTCGCCGAAACGTCAAAAATCCCTTTCTTTTCAGAACCAACCCTCAACATTAACGCGAAAGCCCCGAGAAAACAAACCAATATATATATATATATATATATATATATATATATATATATATATATATATATATATATATATATGATGTTTAAGGGCTATTACTATTAATAATAATAATATTAAGGCATGAAAATAATTCAAATTTATCATACATTTTTTGCATTTTTTGCACCAAATATTCTTTAGTACCTATTCTAATGTCTCATTTTTATTTTATTGATATTATATGTACAATGTGGTCTAATATTTCATGGATTTCATGTCGTGAAGTATAAATATTCGTCTAATAATCTAAAAGTTGCGGTATTCGTGAGAAATGACATTACAAATAATAATGTAACTGTTGATGTAATACGGAGGAAATATTATTTTTACAAATAAAACATTATTAGTAATATTTATAAACAAATCTTAGCAGGCATCTAAAACCTTTCTACCAGTTTAAGAGTTTATTTTAATTATACATTTTGTAATTAGCAGATTAATTATCTCTTTTTTATTATTAATTATTTTATTATTTTTTATTATTAATTAAATATCCATTTTACAGTTAGTTATCTATGAATAGATAATATCTATGTTACTTTCTATTTTGAGGTTTGATTTTTTTTTAATGTTAAATTTAAGAAAATGGCGAATTCGTGACATTTGAATAAAATTCCGTGATTCTTAAAAAATTAGGTTAGTTAGGTAAAATGTATGATTGTTCTTATTTATCTTTACGAAAAATAAAGATTTCATATAATAAGTGGATGTAATGATCAAAATATTAATAGTCATTTATCCGCGAGTGTACTACAAACTGTTATTCAATTTTGCAAAGTTAAATTATAAAATATTAACAAAGTCAAGTTACAATCAAGTTAAATTCAAAGAAAAGGTCCAGTTTCTGCTTTTTTTTAAGAGAAGCATGTCGTCCGGCCATGATTGTGTTGTTCTCATAACAACGATAAAATTATTGATTCGTATGTCAAAATTTTGTTTAGAGTATTGTGGATAAATGGATGAAGGCGGTGGTGGCCCAGTAGTCAAGGTGACAGGTTACTAAGCCCGGTTTCAAATCCTGGGGCACAAGTAAAAATAAGTACTCCGTACACCGTATCTCCTGTGCATAGCTCTGGCAAAGCCATCACAGTAAATATGTTACGAAACCTCCCCTACTAGTAATATCACACGTTAAAATCTATAAGGGAGTATAGGCATACTTGTATCTAATTATAAGATCAAGACACCAAGCACAAGTGTAGGTAGAGGGAGGCTGCAAAATCCCTTAGAGAGAAGTAAGGCCAGGAGGAGGAATCATAAATGGATACATCCGAAGAATTATTGTTAGATGCTGACGCAATTGCGGAAAGATACTCCCGCATATATCAAGAGATTTATACAATAAAATGTATTATAAGTTTTGTGATTGGTGATCAAAAAAAAAAAAAAAATTAGCGAAGTCAACATTTAGGGTTATGTTTATGGGGCCTGTAAGTGAGTTATTTTGATGCGTTGGCATGGATACTTTTATTTCATTAGTGAAATAAAAAAATATTTCTTTAGTGAATAAAACCACTGTTTAATTGATCTATATCAAATGAATTAAAGATGGCGTTATAAGGCAAAATTGATTATAAGTAATTTACAAATTTATTTGAAAAAATGTATAAGTATTATAAAATTTGTTGCCTTTCTTAAATTACAATAAATTTTGTGTGATTTTACTTTGAATAAATTGTCTATATACTTATAGGTGGAACTACTGTGGGAGGAATATATACATGTACTACCCACAGATAATTTAAAGATTTTTGCAAAAAATATTATGTGACATAAGACTTTGTCTTATTTGTTCTTTTTTATATAGATATATAGTCTATATATGTATATAGACCTATAGTATATGTATATAGATATATAGTCTTCACCTAGTTTGTGCTGTCTTGACGTATCAGACTCCTGAGTACAAGGTTGGCCAATTTTGTACTAATCATGTTTTTCCAGTCTTGTTTTTTCCAGTCTTGTCTGCCTAGTCTTGTCTGTGTAGTGTCATCTGCCTTGCCGTGATTGTCCAGTCTTGCCAAGTCTTGTCTGTCTAGTCTTGCCTAATCTTGCCAAGAGGAATATAGTGGGGTATAATAAATCTATAAAGGTCACAATAGAAGCTTCCAATCTACAATCTACTACTTATTGTATAACCAGTTATAATGATTATCCTAATATTGATAAAGAAATGTATACATATATTATAATAATATTTTTGAAAAACTTTTGAAGAAAATACTGAAAGTATTTCATTTCTTAGTTACAAATGTTCAAAACCAACAAACCCAAATATCTTTAATATGCAATATTGCCTGTTTTTTCACGTCTGTCAAAATTCCAGTTACCCGATTGTCGGGAGCCTGATGTGGTAACTGACTAGGGTAAAATACATTATCTTCTTTGAGCCCTATCAACTGCCCGATTGGGAAGAAGTAAGGAACCCTGTTATCATGGGCCCGATCAGTAAACTGTTCGGGCTTAAATTAATGTGCCCCATTCAAAATGCCTGATCAGGGGCCTAATCGTGGTTAAATATTAGGAACCCTGTATACTTGGACCCGAGTAGGGAACTGTTAGGGTTTAAATTTGTTTGCTCGACAAAATATGGAAAAATGACAAATATGTAATTTATTTAAAATGTCTGTTGCTTTCAAAATTTTCAGAAACATTCCAAATTCCCGTTTTCCCCTCACCCATAATGAACGTTTCAAATCAACTCAAAATAATTCCATCAAAGTTACACTATGCGGTGCAGCAGGTGCTGTCGGTCAAACTCTAAGCTTACTGATAAAACAGTCGCCATTCATAAACGAGCTACCTCTGTTTGACTTAAAATCAACAGATGGATTGGCATTAGAACTCGGTTATGTGGATACAAAATGCAAAGTTGCCTCATACAATGAATCTATCGCAAACGAAGCATTTGAATTGAATGAAAGTATAGTTGTAGTTGCATGTGGATCTCGGGTCACGATGTCGGATGAAGAGAAGTCAACGTTTAGAAAGAATGAAAATAAAATAAAAGAAATAGCGAAATTAATTGCAACGTATTCACCACACGCCCTGGTAGCGGTTGTATCAAATCCTATTGATGGAATGGTACCCCTTATGGCTGAATGTTTAAAACAAAAAATCACATTTAATCCATCGAAACTTCTCGGAGTACAACGCTTAATGTCATCCGTTCAAATACTTACGTGGCAGAAGTGCAAGGGAATGGATCCGGAGTGCGTCAGTGTTCACGTAGTTGGAGGAAACACGATTGCTAATATCGTGCCTCTTCTGTCGCATGCAAACCCCTGCAATGATTTAACAGATGAGGAAATAAGTAGAATAACAAAAGGTGTACAGTGTACTGATAGAGAGTTACAGAAGTTGAAAGTAGGAGGCACTCCTACTCTCTCGGCATCATTTGCAATTGCGAGAATGGTCGTTTGGATGATTAAAGGCTTGAAAGGAATGTCGAATATAATAAAATGTGCTTTTGTTAGAACGGATGTCTACCCCAACATAAAATATTTGGCAACACCTGTTCTATTAGGACCCAATGGTGTAACAAAACATTAGGAGTACACAATTTATCGGCATATGAAAAAATGCAATTGGATGCAGCTATTCATTCTTTACAAGTGTACCAGAAACGAGCGAAAGACTTCCTTGGCGTGAAACCCAAACCACTCTGTGATCCTTGTGATCCTAAATCGACAGTAATACCATGCCCGGCAAACGTATGTGCAAAGAAAAAGAGGAAAGAAGGTTTAATCCCGGTAGAAACTATTATCCCTCTAGACGAATTGTAATTTATAATAAATGTTATATGCCAGATAAGATGCCTTACTGTAGATAAATATGAGGAACCTAGTATCTAGACTGTTGTCTGACTGTAGTCCAAATTAACCGCACTCCAGTGTACACAACAACCAAAGTGTTATTTTAATGAATTTGTGTTAAAACTACCAGACTTCTATGGAGATAAATCTGTTGTGTTAAATATAACATATAAAACATGTGCCGGATGATGTTAATTTTACAGGTTGTAGTTTAAGTCAAATAAATGCATTTGCCTTTGAGACTTTTCTAATGAAAATTAAACATTTCATACGCTCTCCATATCGCCCATTGCAACAAATTCTGTTGAGAACTTCATGTTCAACAGACGTCGACCTCAAAAAAAAATCTTCCGGTAGCATCAATAAAAATATTAAAGCAAAATAATATCGATATTTTAAAATTGCAATTTAAGAGGACAATATTTACAACAAAACCACCAAACAATAATGCACTCTTACATAATCAAAAAAGTATTCAAATTACCCTAGTATTTTTGAAAGGACGAACTATTATGGTGGAAGGTAACATGTTGGACAAAAAAATCCATATTTTTAAAACCTATCTATTCATCAAGCTAGGAATATGGAAATTAAAAAAAAGTCGCCTTCGTTTTCAACTGTTTCGATACGTGAAATTAATTGTAACGTTATCAAATTATCCTTGAATTATAAGCCTAATGGCGTAATTAAACATTTTGTGATCCTATTCCTTCATGAATAATTTTCAATTAAAAAAAAAACTGGCCAAGTGCAAGTTGTGACTCGCTCACCGAGGGTTCCGTACATACTTGTAAGTAAGGTATCTTTAGGAGGACCTAACTGTATGCAACCCATATGCTTCTTGTGCCTGACAATACCACGCAACCCATTAGTGTATTTTCATAAGTTTCTAATAGTAAATTCGCATTTTTCTTGTAATTAAACTACATATTTACGGTTTTCAGATTTTTCCCTTTACTTGTGCTGTAAGACACCGCTTCTTGCCAAATTTCATGATTCTAAGTCAACGGGAAGTACCCTATAGGTTTTGATTCTCTTGTGAAATTGCAAAAAATGCGACATAAACGGTCATATCTTTTGATCACGTTGACTTACAAGTTTGATTTTTTCACAGCTGAAAGAGACCGCAGACCCCGAGTATTTGATGCAAATTTCTTTCGATTCATTTTCCTGAACTCACATTTTTACAAATCATAAAGAGTTTTATTAGTTTACGAAATGTTTACATTTTACATCCGTGCACTGGAGGAAACCGAGAAAAGAACTGCGTAATTAATTTTCAGTCGGCTTCAATCGTTAATCGCAGTTTTAGGAATTTAGTTTAAGCAAGCGGTTGTGTATATTACTATTGAATATACTATTGAATACAATTTTGTGGTGTAAAAAGTTGGAAAATTATTAAGTCATGGAAGCTAAAAATAAGATAAGTTAATCAGATAATGAGGTATGTAATTATAAAATGTATTCTTTTAAATCTTCTTTCTATTTTAAAGACGCAGTAAAATTGGTTAAATATTGCTCCCTTGTAGGTTGTATTGGCTACGAAATATACAAAAATACGCAATATTCTTGTTGAATAAAAAAAAAGACCCCAAAACAGGAAAAACTGTTGAAATTGTTGTAGACAAATGGTTGCAGTTTGATCCAAAAAAAAAATAGATTTATGACCAAATGTATGGCTGGGCCGTACGAAGACGAAGATATGCGATATAATTGAACAATTATTGCGGTTTTATGGTGATGTCCCTGACAGTTGGCTGGAATATATTTGCTACGTAAGGGGTGAAGCTGTGAGTTGATAATTACAATAGTTAATTTTTTCAACAATTTCAAATTTAAAACAATTTTTTTATAGACTCATATAAAGAGGCTATGAGGAATATTAAACGTTTGGATGAAAAGGCAAATGCTTTCACGTCAGTTTCAAATTGTGAATCGAACAAAAAAGCTGATAGATTCGAAAAAAAAATATTATAGAAGCAGTTTCTTCAGAGGCAATCCGGTGCTTTTCATTCATGATATGCTGCTTACAACAATTATAATCGGTAAGAATCTGGGATAACGTTATTAATGTATGCAATTTTGATACATTTATATTGTTTATAGATGTTTTAAAGAATAATACTCAAATTCTCGAAAATGTAAAAGCCCTTAAATATCTTCTTCTTCTTAATGGCACTACAACCGATTGCCGGTCTGGGCCTCCTTCAGCATGTTTCTCCAAGCGGACCTATCACTCGCCAACGTTCTCCTGTCCCGTACTTGAAGTTTTTGTAGGTCAGTTGTTACCGCATCCTTCCATCTCCCTCTTGGCCTTCCGGCCCTTCTCCTTCCCTCTGGTTGGCCATTGAACAACTTTTTCGGAACCCTATGATCACCCATTCTCTGCATGTGTCCGAGCCATCTCAATCTTGCCACCTTGATGAAACTCACAATATCTGGTTGATTGTAGAGCTGATATAGTTCGTGATTATATCTTCGGCGCCAGATTCCTCGTTCTTGGGTCGCTCCAAATATTGCACGTAGCATTCTTCTCTCAAATACACTTAAAGCCTGTTCTTCGCTCTGTGTTAAGCTCCATGCTTCTGCACCATAGGTTACCACCGGTCTTATCAGTGACCTGTACAGTGTGCACTTATGCTTGGGGTGGATTGTTTTCGACCTAAAAAGTTTAAGTAGCCCATAATAGCACCTGTTACCAAGAGTTATCCGCCTTCTAATCTCCTCGCCCATCCGGTTTACGCTGTTCAGTTCCAAGTACACAAATGTATCTACTGTGTCAAAGTGCTTTCCGTCTAGTTCTAGCGTTGGTCCTACCTTCCGATGAGTTTCGTTGGCCACCATGTATTTCGTTTTGTTTACGTTGACAGTGAGTCCTAGGTTACTTGCTTCCTTCTCCAGCAGCGAGTAAGTAGTTTTGGTCGCCTGTTCGCTTCTGCAAATTATATCAATGTCGTCTGCGTAAGCCAATAGTTGGTTTGACTTAAAGTACACAGTGCCGTTAGTATCCACTCTACTACTCCTAACGGCCTTTTCTAGTACGATGTTAAACAGTAAAGTTGCCAGTGGGTCTCCCTGTGGTAGTCCTTCCTCTGTTATAAAAGTCTCAGACAACTTGTTTCGTATTCTTACTACAGACGATACTTCAGACAGTGTTACTCTGGTTAGGGCTGTCAGTTTTTCAGGGAATCCGAAACTTGTCATTATCCCCCACAGTTTGTGTCTTATAACGCTGTCGTATGCTGCTCTGAAGTCCACGAATAGATGGTGTGTCGTGATATTGAACTCATTACATTTCTCCAGGATCTGTCTAATGCCAAACAGTTGGTCTGTGGTTGACCTGTTTGTGCGGAAACCGCACTGGTATGCCCCGATGTTCTCTTCTGCGTATGGTAGTAAGCGACGGTACAACACATTAGCGAAGACCTTGTATGCAATGTTTAGCAGCGTTATCCCCCTGTAGTTAGAACAATCTAACTTATCACCTTTCTTGTACAATGGGCATATTATCCCTAGCTTCCATTCATCCGGTAGCTTTTCCGTTCTCCATATGTTTAATATGAGATCATGCATGCACGACATTAGGGCTCTACCTCCATACTTCAACAATTCTCCTGGAATGCCATCTGCACCTGGCGCCTTATTGTTCTTGATCCTGCGCACTGCAGTCTCTACTTCTTCTAAGGTGGGTTCCTCCACTTGCTCAGTCCCTAATATTGATGTTGATGTTGGCGTTATACTTTCCTCTTGGACTACGCGAGTGTTCTGGTTGAGCAGGTTTTTAAATATAGTCCATGTAAAAGTTATCAGGGATGGTTGAAATAATGTAAAAGACTGGGATGGACAACGTACAAATAGAAATAAAGTTTAATAACTAAAAGCAAAATAAACCTTTGATTGTTTCAATGTATTTATAATATTAAGTGTTTTTTACACGAATAAAAAATAAAATTGAAATTATCCGACTTGGTTTTTGAAAAAAAAAATTGTATGATAAAATTACCTATTTTTCGGTTTGTTAAACTATAAAACAATTTTTAATCAACAACGAAAGTCGAATAAAATAATTAACTTCACTCTTCAATTTCCAGATATAATCAGTATATTTGAATTACAATATTTTTGTTGTGATTTTTGTCAACTGATTCGTTAAAAAAAAACTAAATAATTAATTTTTACTTTTGTAGATGACAAAAAATTATGTTATAGTTAAAAAACACAAACGTGATAGTGAACCTAGGAACCTGATAGGGCATGGTATGATTCTGCTTCAATAGTATCTTATTCAGGTACATTCGTAAAGCCCCTGAAAGGTACCCGACTAGAATTTAATGCTCTATTGAAAAGGCCCCTGTGCGGTAAGCTCGATCATGTGTATAGTAGGGCACGGTTTCGATCCACCCGATGGGATTTATAACAGGCAACCTAGTTCATGCCCGAATCAGGTGACTAAACTAGTTCCCGACTGTTTACCCGATCGGGTTCACCGTAGAGGAGCCTTTCTCAAACCGCATTACATTTGGTAGCGGGCACCCGGTAGGGGCATTTCGAAGGAGCCCGATTCTAATGGCACATAATCTTGCCACGCCCGACCAGGTTCCCGGTTTCATTTCTACCAGTGGTATTGTCCGTCTAATCTTGTCCATCTATTCTTGTCCGTCGTGTCCGTTTTGTCTTGTCCATCTAATCTGGTCTTCTCCGTGTAGACTTGTCCTTCTAGTCCTGTCCGTCTAGTTTTGACCGTTTAGTCTTGTGTGTCTAGTCTTGTATATCTAGTTCTATATGTCTAGTTTTGCCTGTTTAGTCTTGTCTGTCTTGTATATGTCTAGTCTTGTATATGTAGTCTTTTCTGTCTAGTTTTGTTTACTCTTGCGTGTATGGTCTTGTCTGTAAAATATTGGCTACCTAGTTTGTTTGTCTACTATTTTCGTTTTTTTTTTGTTTCTAGATTTGAATATAATTTATTCATGAAAATAGTGATTTAATAATTAGAGACTACCAATTGATGAATAATTAAAAATAAGAAAATCCTGTTCATTTTGTGTTAATTATATCACATACAATAAGAAAAATCTTCTTTTTAATAATTCGTTGCATGTTCACACTCCACTAGAAAGGTGTGTAGGATTTTAAAATCATTGGCAGAAAAAAATCCAATGTAATAATGTATGCTAACTGTGTAGTAAATGTATTTTATTTATATTTTATTTCATATTTTAATTGTATATGGAATAAAATTAAAATATAAATAAAATTAGTCATTTTCGAAACAATAGAAAATTTACCGCTTTGTTTTGCAAGATTTTTTTTCGATAATTAAATTCTTATGTAAATAATCGCAATTAAAACATGTATTTATATGTTAAAGATAAAAATTGTAGACAAACAATCGGGACATACAAAACTAGTTTAATTTATTAAAGATATGTGCAGAAATGCTATATTATGAAAATCATTATAAATATCTGGAAAATAGATTATATTACACAGAATATATTGTTTAAAGGAAAAATATAGCTAAAAACAATTTGATAGATAAAATTGTATTAACAAGAAAAGTCAAAGCTAAACCTTTGCAGCCGTGCCATATTAGACAGAATAAATGTAGGAAACAAGTAGGCCTTTAACTGTTGAGGTTCAGATATAATCAATCATTTGCAATTTTCAATTGTTGGTAGCAATAAAACCGTTTTATTCCAAATCCAATAGTCGATTCACGATTTCGAATTACAAAATATTCAAATCGAATTTTGATTTACTTGGTGAACATTATATACTTAACATATGTTTAAACTAAATTGGATTACTAAAATGCATAAGGTACTTTTTGAATCTTGCTAGCAAATTTTAAACATTGCATTGAGCATTTAGAGTTAGAGACTAGACAATAGAAGACTAGACAATACTATACAATACGAGACAAGACTTGGCAGAGACTAGACTAAACAAGTCTAGGCAAGATCAGAAAAGTGTCGATAAGACGAGACAGGACCATACAAGACCACACAATACCAGATAATACCAGACAAGACCAAACAAGACCGGACAGAACCAGACAAGATCAAAGAAGACTAGACAGTATAAACTAGGCAGAAGTAAACTAGACAGAACTGTTTCATTGTATATGTCTATTCTTCTTCTTAAGGCGCCGTCTCCCATCGAAGGTTGGCGATCCAAGTGGGTATAATGCGTGAAACCGTGCGTGAAACCGCACCTCTGAAAATCTCTAAAGATGTCCGTTAGCCACGAGTTCTGCCGGCTGCTAACAGATCGTTTACCCTCGATCTTTCCGTCGATGACGAGTCGAAGGATCTAGTAACGCTCTCCTCTCACAACCTGCCCGATGTGTTGGAGCTTTCGTTCTTTGACGGTTGTCATAAGCTCTTAACCTACTCTCCTCAGTACTTCCTCGTTGGTTATCCTGTCTACCCAGGATATACGCAGTGTAGGGCGATACAGTACGGCGTCAATGCGGCACTCCATTGATTGGCTGAATGTCCATCCCTCGGGGCCATAGAGTAGCACTGGGAAGATATAGCAACGCAATACACGTATGCGTAGCTGTAGATTCTGGTCTCTACTAGTGAAGAGGGTCTTCATGGAGATGAATGCCTTCTGGCCTGCTCTATCCTTGATCTGATTTCCATTTTAGGGTCACTGTTTTCGTTGACGAGGGCTCCAAGATATTTAACGAACGGCACTTGTTCCACGACCTGGTTGTTAATTTAAAAGGACCGTCCGTCTTGGTGTCTTGGAGAACACAACCACCTTGGTTTGGCAACGTTCATGTGCAGAGCATACTGTGTGCGATGTTCAATGATATGGTCCACCATAATCTGGAGATGTGGGAAGCTGCCGGCGAGCGCGACCGTATCGTCAGAGTATCGTATATTATTAAAAATATCTCTCGGAACACTGCCTCCGAATACATATTGAAGAAGAGTGGGGACAGAATACACACTGGTCTAATACCCCTACTAATTTATGTTTCTTCGGATGTTATACCCTCTATCCTAATCTCTGCAGTTTTATGCCAGTATAGCTGCGTGATGATGTACAGATCTTCCTCATCGACTCCGGTGGATTATGGAATCTCAATGAGCTTCTGGTGCGAGACACAGTCGAAAGCTTTTCGGTTTTGAATAAAGCAGGCGTATGTATCTACATGCATGTCCCTGCATCACTGTGTGAGAACGTTGAGTGAGAAGAGAGCCTCGCACGAGAATTCCGTTCCTAAATCCAAATTGCGTTTCTTCAGCCTGTCTCTCGCATCTAACGTATATGTGAGTGTGGACGATACGGAGAAATACCTTTTGGAGAATATACATCAGACTTATCATTCGGTGGTTGTCGCATTGAGAGGCGTTCGGCTTTTTTTGGCAAAGTGATGCAAAGGACTGGCTGTGGTATTTTGCCAGTTTTGTATATTTAGTTGAACAAGGATGTAAGAAGTTTTAGGCCCCTATCATCTGCATTGACGATCAATTTCAAGGTTTCCGCGTGAATTTGGTCTAGTCCTATAGCCTTGTCATTTTTCTGAAGTTTTATTCCACGTTTCACTTCATCTATCGTGATAGCAGGACTGGGCTAGTTGATATCATCGTCAACGCTCGTTAAAATCTTGTTGTTGTCTATTACACATACATATATCAAGTTTATATCGTACTCTGAGTGCCACGATGACTAGGGTGACCACACGTCCCGATTTTGGCGGGACAGTCTCGCTTTTTGGAGGCCTGTCCCGCGTCCCGCCGTTTTTTATATATGTCCCGCTTTTTAGAAAATGTATTTCTTACTTTTAATGTACTGTAATATATAATATAATATTTTTCCACATATTCCCATAAAATCTCTTTTTTAATGTCATCAATGAAAATATTGAATATCCTTGAATTGAAATAACCATTCTTGAAGATATTCTTGAAACTAGATATACAGTTATTATAAAAATTTCTGACTTCTTTCAGATAATCCGTCGTTTAATGGGACCTTGTTCTGAAATTTTTATTGGGTGACATTAAAAAAGGAGATTTTATGGGAATATGTGGAAAAATCTTTTGAATATATTAGTAAACATTTTCCGAAGATTAATATTTGCGAAAATGATCTTTTTGATGAGGAGTTATTAGTAAAGTTATGTTTCTGATGAAAAAGTTAAATGTTGGTTGTCTGCAAATGTGAAAACAGACAAAAAGTGGACGGAGTTATTCCTTCATTTTAAACAGAATAATATTATCAAAATATTTTGATAAGGAATATTATTCGCTTTAAAATGAGAATTTGAATTTGTTTTCAAATGAAAGAGTTTTTTGTAACAACTTTAAAATTAAACTTTAAAATCTATATTATGCGTAAAAAATAATTTGACCAATAATGAGAAATTTCACGACATTTTATTAAATGATCCGAATATATTGCAGTATTCACTAGGATGAAAAATATGACAGTGAAAGAAAAACATTTTTTTTAATAAAAAAATTTAAATTAATTAAAAACCATTATGTTTATTCACTCATGACTATAAAATAAATAAATATAATTACAGGTACAATTTGGTTTCCTGCACTTTCGTTCGATAAGTCCATATTGATGAAGCCAAAAGGCAGAAAGAAGCGCATGTTCATTATTATTATTTATCAGGTTATATTATTTATCAGGTTATATTTATCATAGTATTTTTTAGCAACCAGCACAAAAGTGCAGGAAACCAAATCGTATTTGTAATTATATTTATTTATTTTATAAATCATGAGTGAATTAGAGAACATGTTAATTTCTTAATTATTTTCTTATTATATCATAGTAATTTCTTCCCAATTTTATATTCAAATTATTCAATATATATTATCATCCCATCCCATTTGTCCCGCTTTGTCCAGCTGTTGTCTCGCTTTGTCTCATTGAAAATGTGGTCACTTTAACGATGACACATATCAGAAATCATTGTTTTGAGGAAACTAGGATTTAAGTATTTATCCAAACACTTAAATCCTAGTTTCCTCGAAACGAGAGAAGTAAAAGTAGCGATTATCCAATCGCTACTCAACCATGGCCATTGTTTTTCTAGGCGATTACCAACACTTATCTGCATATCAATAATATTGTTGAATTAATGTTTATGAGGAAAACTTATGTTTATGAAGAAAACATTTTCGCATTTTTCGGGCATGCACAGTATTGCACTCACGAGCGCGAAATATTTTTTGTAAAATATTAGTATTGACAGAAAATGGATTCATTATTTAGATAAATATTTTTCAAACAGTAATATAACTCACGCGTTATTCGACCATTCGTAATGCACAAGATGAAAAAACCAATCAGTCTAAATAAACAGACAAATTCTGGGGCTAAGGGACACAATAGGGACTATTTTTATATATAAATTGATACGAAGGGTTTGAAACGATTTCTAATATATGCCATAGACGAATTGCAAAAAAACAAGTCTTCCCTCTTCCCTCCTTATACATTGAAATATTTCATAAATTCTTCTCGACGTTTTCATATCACATAGGAATACAAGGAACTAATAACAATTGATATAGAATTGTTGACAAACGTTTATTTTTAGATTTTAACGCGAAAATTTTGTAAGCTACTTAAATATGTTACAGACTTTTTATCTATATATTATAAATAGAAACTCATAATACACAAACCTTGATCCTTTCAACTTTAATATTTTAATACATTTGTAGCTTCAGTTGTTATATGTCATTATTGTGTCAATATATTAATTTTTTGTGATTGGTCGTCCCACCGTGTCTCCAATTAGATATATTATCTACTTAGTCTTGTCTTACCTATGCAATGGAATTAGCAATAGGGACGATAAAGATGTCCCTTGTTTCTAGTATACTTTTAAAATGCATCTTGGTGTTAAGAAATTAACTGAACGTTTGGTAATTATAAGTAGTAATATCCCTAGGACATTGATAATAGACGAGATAAATTTTATGACAATCTTAGCCTTCAGCTTAGGGCTGTTACCAAGAAACGAGCTTGAGAAATTTGTAAAAAAATTTGTAAAGGCAATTGTCAATGTCCGAAGGATATTGGACGGAAAATTTTTGGACAAAAAATTTTTATAACTCAACACAATGAAACATTTATTTATTTATTAAAAGAAAAGTTAGTGAAACTAATTATTAAAATTCAACTTAACATTAGTTTCGTTGTTGTTCTCTACTATAGACGATCTATTACCACGCATAATATTTATGATCTTGTTGTGGTATTCTTGATCGAGATTTAAGTATTGTTTGATAGAATTTTGATTGCTATAACCAGTAATTTTCAGCAGTTGTTGTTCTGCTACACCTCTTTTTGCCAATTCACTAACAGCAGTTGATCTATTCGAGTGATTTGTTATCTGTTTGTCCTTTACATTCAAGCCAATTGCCTGAGCAGCAGATTTAGTCCATCCATTTATTGGATTTCTTCCAACAGGTACATTGTCGTACCAATTGTCAGTTTCAGTTTTCCAGTGTCTATTTGGTTTTAAGAACAGTCGCGGTGAGGTAATATTGTCGCCTCGTTTTGATATCAGTTTATGAAAAAGACGTACAGGGCAGCTTTGTCTTTCACTATTGGAAACCAACCTTTTACTACTTGTACAGCTTTTAGAATCACCTTGGCACGGTTTACTGAACACCGGATTGTATTCAATGCGATTTGATGGAGAGTCATCGTTATTTTTCTCGATTTGAAAAAAATCCACCGGACAAGCAACACTCTTCTCCACGCCACACTAATTCTACAGCAGCAATTTGGTAAAACTTACGCATAAGACCTACAGGAGTATTTTCATCCCATAGCAATATTATTTTGTTAACTTCAGACAAATTTAATGAAACTGAACTTAACTTTACATGATTTTTTCTGATTGCGTCGAGGGCATCTCGAGCTGGTTTACATACTATATTGTTAAATGGGTCAATCATAATATTATATTCATTATAGTACTTTTCTTGCAAAAGTTGCTTCTTTAAATTCGGTCCCGTCTCTCTTTCTCATATTGACCGCCCAATCTTTTAGTATCAACGCCAATTATTCTAGGCTTATATGTTCATTTAACTCATATTATCGTTCGTCCAAATATATTTGTGACTTGTAAGTTGGATTCCTGTAAATAAAAAATGTTATTAGCGCATTTATACTTTGAACATTCGCATTGCCAAAACGTGATGTTTTGAAATTTATTTGGAATGAAGTAGTCAAACTCAATCGTGTTAACATAGTGATTGATAATTGCACTGAATGCAATTATCAGTGTAATGTCGATATGATTGGGTGAAATTTTAATTGATACAAAATGACATAATTTGAATGAAAAAATAAATTTTCTATAAAATTTATTCTTTAAAAATTATGCTTATTTGGTGAATTTTGAACTTCATGAACATTTTGGTTTATAGTCTATACTAGGCCTGGGCAAATGGCTGCCAGGTGGCATGTATATATATATATATATATATATATATATATATATATATATACATATATATATATATATATATATATATATATATATATATATATATATATATATATATATATATATATATATAGTATATTTTACAGCAAGAGATGAATGGCGTTTTTTTGGTGAAGTGGGAGTTTGCTCACGAGCGCCAGCGAGTTAGCAATCACACCGAACCAAAAAAAAAAACACTTTCATCTAGAGTAGTAAATGCAATTAGTAATGCATACAGTACAGCTTTTAGAATCACCTTGGCACGGTTTACTGAACACCGGATTGTATTCAATGCGATTTGATGGAGAGTCATCGTTATTTTTCTCGATTTGAAAAAAATCCACCGGACAAGCAACTGCCTCTCGTCCACGCCACATATATATATATATATATATATATATATATATATATATATATATATATATATATATATATATATATATATATATATATATATATATATATATATATATATATATATATATATATATATGTATATATATATAAATATATATATATAATATAGTATATTTTACAGCAAGAGATGAATGGCGTTTTTTTTTGGTGAGGTGGGAGTTTTATATACAGTCATCACCGAATCACACCGAACCAAAAACAAACTTTCATCTCGAGTAGTAAATGCAATTTTTTCTACTGATTTCGGTTGCAGAATCCATAATTCGACTTTAATAAATCCAATTCGAAGCGCACTGCCAGAACAGTCAATACAAATTTAATTGTTGGTTTGGTCGTTTCCATGGTAACATATTGCATTCTCATAGAAGGTGATGTTCTAATTTTGTTTCGGGTTTTTAAATAGTTTCAAGCTCGTTTTACGTTTGTACATAAAATATTTCATTGAAATTGATGTAATTAATAAGAAAGTCCATGCAAAGGTTAGTTTAGTGTTATAATCGAGAAAATCATAAATTTAAAATGCTCATTTTCGTCTCTAGATATGAAAATATTTTCATATCTAGAATGAAAAAATGTTACTTTCATGTAGGGCAAGCCGTGGAAAAAAATTCCGTTTTCACACATATCAGTAGAAAAATAAAATTTTCTTTAATATTACTATGCTTAAAAACCTAATCATAGTATTCCGAGACAACGGATAACCTAGACAACGGATACCATTTGTTTTTTATTTGTTATAATTTTGTAGAACTAGTTAAGTGAATTGGGAATCGACATTACAATTAAAAACATTAATTGTCGTTTCTTTTTTATAGGTAAGATTTTGTTATTATAATTTATAATATTGTTTATAAAAGTTTATAATATTGTTCATAAATAAATCCTTTTCTTACAGAGCAACTCAAGAGTGTTTTAAATTGACTGCGTCTATCCAATCAGTAGAAAATACCATTATAAAACTACATTTTTTCTCAGAAAATTAAAAAAGTTGAAATTTACGTTCGAAGTAAAGGCAGCAACAGACGAAAACTCAAACCATATTGTTATAACCTCAATTGTCACACAAGATGACAAAATTTTCCTGATTCCTGAGGAGTTTCAAGCAGCATCAATTCACAAACTTATCTACGCCTCTAAAGCTTACGCTACAGTAAAAAATACATTGAAAAAAAAAATACATCAAACAAGAAGTGTATGGATAAAAATGACAGAACATATATTAAAAACATCACATGAGGATGGAAACATGATTTTTCAAGACCAGTTTTTAGAGGAAATTACACAAGAAAAACTGACTATTGCCAATGAAAGTAATTCAGAAGATCCAATAGTGGAAGTTTTTGAAAAATTATTTGAAAATCAGCACAGAAAAGAAAAACAAAGTATAAAAAAGTTAGCAAATAGGTTTGTACATGAAAAATTTGATGGAAAAAATATAAGCGCATATTATTGGTTGGAAATATTTGAAAAAGAATGCGATAGGTTTGATATAGTAAGAGATGAAGAAAAAATTGAAATCTTTATATACGATGGAATTCTACCCTATATTTTATTACCATACATCCATTCACTATGAGTGTTTGGGGTTCTGGAACTTCACTATTTGTTTTTACTGCTCAATTTTGCCTGTATACCTATATACCCTGTATAAAGTTATACAGGGTATTTTATTTAAATAACGTGAATATTTTTAAACTTATAAAAAGAAAACTTTATTTTAGTATTACACTTATTTACTAACTTATATTAAGATCTAACTGTTTCTAGATCTAATATAAACTAATATGTTAACTATTTCTAGATCTATTTCGATACTCTTAACATTCAGTTGTTCAATTGACTGCTTTTGGGCAATTGACTACCAAAAAATATAGGGCGTACGTGATTTAAGTATAGGTACATTATAAACAAAAATTAGACGAAATATAATATATACAGGATGTTACGGGACTTGAGTATGTCGCATGTCGGTTATAAACAAGCAAAATTTAGACATAATATATTCCCTGTATATATTATGTATAAAGAGCGTACTTGATGAAATGCATAACGAATATAAACAAAGAAAATTCAGAATAAACAGCTTGGTGCCAACACATACCTTTTAACCTTCGGACCTAACGGCGGAGGACCTAACTGTATGCAACCCATATGCTTCTGGTGCCTGACAATACCACGCAACACATAAGTGTATTTTCATAAGTTTCTAATAGTAAATTCGCATTTTTTCTTGTAATTAAACTACATATTTACGGTTTTCAGATTTTTCCCTTTACATGTGCTGTAAGACACCGCTTCTTGTCAAATTTCATTATTCTAGGTCAACGGGAAGTACCCTATAGGTTTTGATTCCCGTGTGAAATCGCAAAATATGCGACATAAACAGTCATATCTTTTGATCGCGTTGACTTACAAGTTTGATTTTCACAGCTCTAAAGAGACCGCAGACCCGAGTATTTGATACAAATTTCAACTTGTTACCTCTACGCGTTCCTGAGAAAAATGACAGACAGACAGACAGACAGACAGACGGACAACAAAGTGATCCTATAAGGGTTCCGTTTTCGGTACGGAACCCTAAAAAAATCATATAATGACATTTCTAAAGAAATAAAATCTGATAATTCAATAAATTTCAATGAAAATTTCAAAGGAAACAACTTGTATTATTTTGTAACGAAATTTGTATAAATCATCTGGACTACGAAAAACAGGAAGTAATTGATAACTTTATATTGAACAAAAAATCTGTATTGCAAGGATAAATATGACACCGGAACAGTAACGGGTTATGAAGCTCGCATTGAACTATTGGTAGAAAAATATTGCAGCAAAAGGCCATGTCGTTGCACAATTGAAGATAAAAAGGAGATTGAAAATCAGATTGCAAAATTATTGGAAAAGAATATAGTAGAAGAATCTTATAGTCCGTTTGCAGCCAAAATCACATTGGCTTATAAGAAAGATGAAAACAAAAAATCAAGATTGTGCATAGATTTTCGAGATTTAAATAAACATGTTATCCCTCAATCGCAGCCGTTTCCACTTATTGAAGATCTTATGGTAAAAACAAGAGATTGCAAATTTTTCTCAACATGGGACTCAGCATTTTGGTCAATACCTCTACGAATTACAGACATATACAAGACTGCATTCGTCACTCAAGAGGGTCAAGAGGGTTGTTTGCCATTCGGTTTAAAAACCGCACCAGCTAAATTTCAGAGAATAATGTGTAACATAACACTGAAACACAAACTAGGAGACTTCACAGTAAAGTTCATTGACGACATCCTAATATTCTCTAAATCTTTCTCAGATCATGTTCGACATCTAAAACAGCTGTTTCAGGCAATAAAAAATGAAGGTTTAAGATTAAAATTTTCAAAATGCAGATTCGCAGCTGACTCGGTTAAATATTTGGGTCACATAATCAAAAATAATTCAGTTAGACCTCTGAAAGATAACTTGATTTCAATTAGAAACTTTCCAACTCTAAAAACGCAAAAAAAATGTGAGACAATTTTTGGGAAAGATAAACTTTTATCTCAAGTATATGTCAAAAATAGCATTGAAATTGGATCAATTGCATAACCTTTTGAGAAAAGGCCAAGTCTTTAATTGGACAAAGGCGTGCCAAGAGTCATTTGATGAAATGAAAAACATTTTATGTTCTCGACCAATTCTAACCATTTTTTATCCAAAGTTACCTATACACATATACACAGATGCTAGTATACTTGGGGTAGGAGCTGTCCTAAAACAGCCACAAGAAAACAACTAGGAAAAATCAGCAGCATACTTCTCAAAAAAATTTAACGAAGCTCAAAAAAAGAAGAAGGCTATATATCTGGAATGCCTAGCAATCAAAGAATGTATTAAGTATTCGCAACATTGGTTGATAGGTAGGATATTTACGGTTTTTTCAGATCACAAGCCATTGGAGAATATGAACATAAAGTCAAGAACAGATGAAGAATTAGGAGACCTAATGTACTACCTATCACAATATGATTTCCAAATTAAATATTCTTCAGGCAGATACAACATCGAAGCAGACTGCCTAAGTAGAAATCCAGTACTAGAACAAAATGATAAGTAAACTTAATAAAATTAGAAGATATCTTAGAAGATCAATTAAAAAATGACAAGAAACAATGCAGAATAAACAAGTTAATATCAAAGAACAATGTTTATTAGAAGAAAAAAAGAAAAAATAATTCTATCTATAAATTTTCAGTATTGAATTTATTAAAAATGTACATACAGAACTAGGTCATATTGGAATTAAACAGATGCACAAAATTATCAGCTCATGGTATACAGCAAAAAACATAAGAAAAACCTGCGAAAATTGTGCTGTATGTATAAAGAACAAATCAAGAGGAAAAAATAAATATGGTTTGATGTTCATTTGGGTCCTGCCACAAAACCTTTTGAAATATGCTCTATTGATACGATTGGAGGTTTTGTGGGTTCATGGTCAACAAAAAGATACTTACACCTGCAATCGGATCATTTCCCTAGGTAGGCATATATTTTGACATCAAAAACTCAATATGCCAATGATTTCATCAAACTAGTGAACTCTTCAGAAACTGACGACATTGGCTGACATTGATTCTTTCAGACCAATATCCGGGTCTCAATTCTAGAGAATTCAAAACGGCTTAAATGAATTTAAAATGGCTTAAATGAGAGATTAAACCAAACACTCGATAATAAAATCAGATGCAAAATAAATGAAAATGACAAAAAATAGCATGTACAACTACAGCACATAATTGTGTGGAAACTATGATGAAACGGAGCACACTGTCACAGGATACTCACCACAGTATCTACTAAATGGCACAGATGTTACAATTTTACCAAAAGAATTAAAACTCAAAAAGACCAAACATGATTTGATTAAAGATAGGGATAAGGCTCTGAAAAGTACAATAAGTTCACATAATTACAACAAGATAATTTACGATAAAAACCGAAAACACTTTGACTGTAAAGTTGGTGATACCGTTTTTGTGAAATAAACTAAATAGGAAAAAGCTCGACGAAGTAAGAATCGGACATTACAAAATCGCAGAATAAATGTCAAACTCAATTTTTAAGATAAACACTGGCCGACAAACTTTCCATATCTCACAATTAACCCCAGCTCATGCGTTTATGAACCCTGAAGAAGATACATTATAGATATTTTTCCCTGAGGGAGGGAAATGCATAGAAAAATATAATTTTCTTTAATATTACTATGCTTAAAAACAGAATCATAGTAGTCTGAGACAATGGACAACGGATAACCTAGACAACGGATTCTATTTGTTTTTTTATTTATGTTATAATTTTGTAAAACTAGTTAAGTGAATTGGGAATCGACATTACAATTAAAAACATAAATTGTCGTTTCTTTTCTTATAGGTAAGATTTTGTTATTACAATTTATAATATTGTTTTAAAAAAATTTATAATATTGTTCATAAATAAATACTTTTCTTATAGAGCAACTCTCTATAAGAGAAAATAGAGCAAGAGTGTTGTAAATTGACTATGTCGACCCAATCAGTAGAAAACATAACCATATGGTTCTGCCCAGGTGAGTATAATTGCATCGGCAGTGGTACACAAATAAGTAAATAACTATTAAAATGAAAAAAATAATACGGCCCGCAGTCAAATTATTTTAAGTAATATGGCCCAACGGCTAAAAGATTTTCCCACCCGTGGTCTATACGATCTACTTACTGTGCTTAAAAAGAATCAACAGGAAAATCTAGAGAAGCTTTTGTAACCGTAAAAGTTCATTGTATGATATGGTTTTAGACTTTGTGGCATTCATGTTTCCAAAATTATGAGGATGCAATTTTAGTGAATGTTGAACGCTATATGTTAACACAATTTTTGTTATCCATATTGGATTAAATTAATTTCAATAGCACGTGGTATGGTACGAATTTTTGTGATACATATTGGATTAACTTAATTTGGATAGCATGTGGTTGTATAGGGTTTTCCATTGAGAAGTGTCATTTTTATTTCATAAAAAAAACACATTTCTTAATAAAAGCGTAACTATATGTGTAGTTTAATTTCTGGTATAAACTCTCCGCCTACTTGTGGAACACGATATCAATTAAATGGCCGCCACGGCTGCAGTTACAGATTTCCATTCTATGGAAGAAATGCTGTATCACTGCCGCACATTGGCTGCTCTATTTCGCGAATAACAGCCCGAATATTATCCTTGAGCTTTTCAATTGTTTTAAGTTGTTTATTGTTTTAAATTTTGTATGTAACGTAACCCCACAGGGAAAAGTCTAGCAGAATCAGCTCTTCGCGAAATAACACGTCCGGGAAATCGCTGACACAATAGTGCTATTGTTTCTGCACTTGTGTGGCTTGTAACTTCGTCCTGCTGAAAATAGACATCACCTACGTCCAACTCGTCCAATATTGGCCACCAAAAGTCTGTTAGCACCGTACGGTAAAGCTGCGTGTTGACTGTAACAGTTTCACCCCCATTATTCTCTTAAAAAATTTGGCCCCATCACACCACCGGCCAAAAAATTGCACCAAACTGTAACTTGTATTGGATAAAATGGTTTCTCAACAATTAAACTAGGGTTTTCGGAGCCCCAGATCCGAAAGTTCTGTTTGTTCACGAAACCACTTAAATGGAAATGTCTTTCATCGCTCAGGATGATTTTACTGAGGAACTGGAGGATATTTTCATGCATTATCAATGCCCATTGAACAAAAGTGCGGCGTTGTTCGTGGTCTCTCGGCTTTAATTCTACAGCTAGCTGCGCTTAATATGCATGTACTTACAGATCCTTAAGCAAAATACAATATAAACTGGTATGTGTAATGTGTGAACTGTTGTGCACGCTATACGTTGACATACGTTGGTTTTCTGCGAAACTTTCAGCAACAGCAGCAATGTTTTCGACTCACCTGTGACTTAACTTCACTAACTTGCCCAAATTCCTCAATTTTCTTAATTATATTCACAATTGCTATTCGTTCCAATTCGCTGTCATTCCGTTCCAATACACCGCGAACTGTATGAACTGTCTCCGCAAAATAATCACCAATTATGTAGTGAATTTTCACTATTTCTATTCTTTGTTGAAATGTATACTTTTTAGCTGTCTAAAAATAACATTCATATCTTTACATGTACAAAAATGGCGCGAACTTAAAAATGACACTTCTTAATGGAAAACCCTGAATTAATGTAGATTTAGTACAAGCAAAATTTTGTGAATCGACAATATCAAGACATGTTACTGTTAATAGGCCTTTAAGATGTGATCCTTCTAAGTAGAACTTCTTTGAATAGTTATGAATACTTTGAACCAATGGTTTTTTCAATCAAACTGCGAATTGATGATTTAAAAATGAATATCAAACGATGCATGACAAGGGTAATTTTATATACTCAAAGTCATCAAAAATTATATTCATTGAATTCGTTCTTGTAAATGAAGCCAAGTTGTGATTTAATTTGTGTTAGTCACAACATAATAAAATCGTTAAGAAAAATTGTGGTTGTATCTTAAATTGTTTTCATTTCAAAACCAGTGTTAATAATATTGCCCCCCAAGTTTGGTTTCATCTATCAAATGTTGTGTGTTTATTGTTGGTTATTTTAAACTAAAATTGGTTGATTTCATAAATATTTTGTATTTATATTAAAAGTGAATACTAGATAATCATTTTTCTAATATGCAATTCTATTTAAAACAATTTCATATGTTTCTAACAAAACAAACCGAAAAAGTTTATTGTATATTTAGAGCAGAATTGATTTTGTAGATTTTTATTTGTGTGAAAATGTTTAGTATTCACATAACAACGAGCAATATGAAAAACCTTTTATCTAATTATACAGATATTTACCGCATGTAAAATCGTAAAAATAAACTTTAATCATCATTTAATACGTATGTTAATTTTAATTTAGATTCCAATAAACCGTGACGTTAATTATCAACATGAATATTAATTAATACAAGTAAAGTCGTATCCTGAATGCATTGTGGTTAACCTAGTCTTGCTTTACGGATCTCAACAATCAAGTTGTACACTCTAATGGATTATGCCGATATACCAACCACGCATAGTCTAGCAAATTTACCAATAGATCATAGTATTATAATTAATATAATTTATAACATGATAACATGATTATTTTAGAAATACATATTTGTTTTAAACATATTATGTAAATATTTGATTTATGAAAACACAAACTCTTTTCTGTTTTCCAATTAAAAAATTCTAATGATTAACAAAGTCCATTCAAATATTATAAACTTTTCAATATTCTTCATTTTAAAATACAACTTTTCTTCCAATAAATAATATCCTATTGGGAATATTTACATTTGAAAAATGTAAACCATTAATTTTGTTTAATTCTTAATCATTTTTGTTCAAAAAGGCACCTTTTTAATTCATTCAATTTATTAGTTAAATTTCAAAGTTTAAACTAATTTTATACTTATTAAAAATACATTATTTCGGCCAATATATTTCTAACTTATTGGCCAGTCATGTGCCGAAGCTGCAAAGCATCATTGTTATCTTATACATACTACTTTCGTAGTTTCATACCATTATGACCTTAAAAAAACTAACCTTCTTAACTATCGATTGTGGGAAGGTATTTGTGAAGATCATTCAATCACGGCTACAGAAACATCGAGAGGAGCAAGTAGGATTTACGACAAATCGTGACTGTATTGGTCAAATATTTGATGGAAACTTCGCCAGTGGATGGAAAAACGTATTCGATGTGGACAGTGGACATTGTCGCCTTTATCGACTTTAAATCGGTCTTTAAATCGGCCAACTGCGTCCTTCTTTATGATCAATATTGGAAACATAGCAATTGCCTTTAAAAATCATACGTATTCTACGACCAGCGTACAACGGTTCAAGCAGCTTTGTACGAATCCGGAACGAATTAACCGACAGTTTTCTGATCCAGACGGAAGTTCGACAGGGTAGCGTTGCTTCTCCACTGCTCTTCAACGTGGTTATAGACGCCATTATGAGGAAAGCATTCAGTGGTCGACCAGGCGATGACAACAACTTCATTTACGATCTGATGTTCGCAGATGATAGTGCTATATTTGCTTATACAGATGCCGATGCAACAGATATTCTTTATGACATTTCCCGGACCGACGAATCCTATGGACTGAAAGTAAACGTGGACCAGACAAAAGTCCTGACGAGCGATGGATCACAGGCCAATGTTCATCTTAATGGCACTCAAATCGAACACGTGAAAGAATTCAAATATTTGGGTTCACTGGTGCAAGAGAAAAAAGTGACGTCAACCTCTGACATTCACAGCCGGATTGGTCAGGCATCAGCAGCATTTGCGTCACTCAAATGGTGCATATGGAAGAAGATAACATATCCACTAATACCAAAATTCGTCTATTCAGAACGCTCATCCTACCAATTCTTTTGTACTTTGCTTAAGACAGATTATTGGTGTTTCGATTCACGATCGCCTGCGAAATGAGGAAATTCGAACCAGATGCAATCGGCAACCACCGATTGTGGAACAAATACAAACACGCCTTCTACGATGGTTTGGTCACATTTGCCGAATGAAGGAAAATCGACTTCCACGATAACTACTCTGGCGGAAGCAGCCACCCGACTGGAGGATTCAACGATTAGCGCAGAAAAAGATATGGACGAAACATGTAGAAGACGACCTCAAGAACCGAGGACTGAACCTCGATAAGGCCAGGGATATTGCCATTGATCGGAAAGTGTGGAAGTAAATCGTAAATGATGCAAAGAATCCAGGCACCAACAGCAGCGTATTAGTTACGAGAACGACGTCCTCGGCAATCGCCAGCTACGGATTAAAGAAGAAAAAGAGGACATTCAAGGGGAGGGAGCAATGTTTATTGGACATTTTCAATTTTAATTTTTTTCATAATTCCGTCTATTTCTGCCACGAAATAACTTTCTAAAACAATTTCATCAATATCTCAATAATTTTTTATCCGGATTATCAAATTCTAAATTATCTCTCTTTCTTTGGTTGTTATTCATATAATTCATATATATCGTAAATTTCGTACTGCAAACAATGAAACGCATCAAATAAGACCAACACGACTCGGACCAATTTGACTTGTGGAAAAATGCTATATAATTACAAGTATTACAAGTTATTACAAGTATTACAAGTTATTACCAAAAATTCAATAAGTTTGTCGAAACATTTTATATAGAAATCACGGTTGACGAATGGCTCATCGCATATGCGGTTCATGCACTTACATCAATAGATTATGAATTTGAGATTGCCGACTAAAGATAAGATCGTTAGTCTTCCAATAATATATGTTACCGTGAAAGACCGAAATTTCGATTATTTCAACATTCGCTGGGTGTATGTCCGAAATATTTGCTAAATACCCTTATTTCTGACACCGGTGAATATCGACATTCACCATACTCTAATGGTGAATGTTGAACATGTCGGAGATTTATATTTTCTTCTCCGTAATTCAGTCGCTATTAAACGTCACAAGGGTGACGTAACTTTTTCGCCGCTCCTTCTGAGAGTGACCAATAATTTAAAACCCACAGTACATTCTAAATGAGAAACGAAAATAATGGTAATAAAAAAGTTACTTAATTTTGTGATTCAAATCAAAGAGTCCTTTGCTTTTACAACTGCATTTATTTGTGGAACACTTCCTTTTGCAACGACAGCGTGTATAGCCTTGCCCCCCGCGCTTCTCCAATTAGCTGCAGCTGTTTCTCTCAGTGATATTTCTTGAAAAGAAATCTCATCTATGGAAAGTAACTTTTCTTTACAAATTACAAACTGATTACGTGTGTAAAGCTGCTTGAGGGTACCATTTTTATTTGCCAGTATATAGTCGGTTTATAAGTGGGCGTCTTCTATTCCAACAATAACCGCTAACACATTTCGGCTATCTGTACGACCACGGTCGACATCAGGGACTTGTATTCGTACAGTATCACCAATTTGAGCAGGAGGACATTGTTTGTGAGGTTCGTATCATTTTTGTTGGTTGCAGTAGAAGATTCTTTTTCGCGGCCGCTCTTGTTATAGAAATTTACTCGTGTTTTTTAGTCAGAACTTGGTGTGAAAACGTTGTAGATTGCATGTCCTCTTCAATATTTTTCTTTGGAATATGGTCTTCAGTATGACCACCGCTTAAATTGTTTTCAGCTGTATTAACAGTTTCTTCAAGCTGTTCTTCGGTTTCCAAAGTATTGGCAATTTCTTCATGTTTCAATAATTGCGATTTCTTCGCTAGGCAAAAAAAAAGACGATGATATATATTCCTCTTTTTGCTTTCACACCAAACATGGTTTCATAAGGATTTTGGCGTATTCCTTCGTGGAATGTAGTGTTCTTGGCAAATTGAACGGTAAACCATCTGACCATTTATTTGTATCGTAATCGTTCATCCATGCATTTAGCATATTCTGTATATCCTGATTGGCCCTTTCAACTGGGCCTTGTGTTTGACTGTGACGAGGTTTTCCATGAACTATCGTAACATCTTTCCACATAGCAGATATTGCGGATATGACTTCATTACTGAATTCTTTACCATTATCTGATTGCAATATTGCTGGTGCACAAAATGTTAAAAATATCGAAAGAACGTGATTCGCTACTTCTTCAGCTCTTTTATTTTTCAAAGGTCGTAGCTTGGCAAACTTAGTTAAATGATCTTGATACACCATTATGAACGTATATTCGCCATCTCGGTTTGACTGCAGATCTATCAGATCAACTTGACATCTTGAGTTTAACTCAGGACTGAGCATTGGTTTTACAAACAATACCTTTCTTAGGTGCTCTGTGTTTCATTTGACACTGTTTGCATAAATTTAAATACAACATTTCAACTTTATATGTAATATTTTTGTATTTAACTTGCAACTCTTTAAGCTTACGTGTTCTTCCTCCGTGGCCTGTTCTGGTGTGAACTTCATATAGTATACTGACCAATTCTTTATTAGTAACATAATATTGTATATTCGTTTCCACTGGTTTTAATGGTACAATTAACTTCTGTTCTTCAATAATTTTTAAAACGTCTAAACGTTTTAATCGTTTGTAATCCAAAGATGTCCTGCACTTAGTTTTAGCAGAAACCACTTCAGAAAGTATTTTAGAGTACTTTTCTTGAGAAAAATAAAAACAGTTATCTTCTCGTTTACCCGCAATTAATGCATTTAACTTTTCAAGAAAAAGATCACGATTTACTGCAGTATCCATTCTGTATAAATTTGGCTATCGGAAAAAAATATGAAAACGTTGCTCGCATCATCAAAACTTACAAAAGACTGATACAGCTGATTGATTCCCAGCAGAACAAAGGATTTGGCGGGAGAGAGCCAGTCGCCTCTTTGTTGGCTCCTCCCTTTTGGACCCCCACCAGAGCATATCTGTGATTGTCGACATACACTGGTGAGGGTGCGAATGTACAAAAAAGTAATGAAATATTCGATCTTTCACCGACGTATTTGGTATGTGTTGACATTCATCGGTGAAAGTCGACATTCTCCAATTTCGGTCATTCACGGTAACATATACTTTAGCATTCATTTGTATACTAAATATTTCTTCACTCTGTGATAAAATACTTAGAGGTTGAAATAATTTATGGAACTTGTGGAATTCTGCTTGGTCAATCTTCATTATCTTATATATTCACGTAACCGACAATGCAATCGAATATATCCTGTGATCTTTTATTTGAATTTCTATCAATATTGTGACGAGTCATACGCTAAATAAATAAATCTTATATATTTACTTGCTCTGCGAAAAAATATAGATAGTAAATACTACTAATATAGGAAACATAAAAGCATATAAATCTTTAACAAGACCTTTTATTTCTCTTTTTCAAATTTTCATTATTTTTTTACAAATATTATTTGTAATCCAAAGTAAAAGTGTCTTCTTTAAGCTGATTCGGAGTGCACTCTAGTCTTTGTAGTGTAGCTTATAATAGAAGCTACACTAAACCTTATATTATATTGTCCATCTAGTCTCCCCTATATAGTTTTATTTGCTGTCTAGCCTTGTCTCTCTACCCCTGTTTGTTTAGTCATGTAGTAACTGTGAAGTTTAGTAGTGACCGTAAAATTTTCTGTGGCTTAGCTGTCCAATCCAGTAGTTTAGTCTGTCAAACCTTGGCTGTCTATTTTCGTTTGTGTAGTCTAGTATGTCTTCTTATCTGGCAAAACTTGTTTGTATGGCCTTGTCTGTTTCAATTAGGGCAAATAATTGGCAACGTGCCAAGCTTAAAACGTGAGAGAATTTAGTCGGCACCCTAAACGATTATATTTAGCCATAAAATCATTTTATTCGAAACTTTATTAAAATCATTTTATACGAAATACAGTATTACTTACTTTTATTTAGTCTACAGGAGTTATGATATTATAAATGTTATTACCAAAAATAATAATACTTCCTGTGTCAGAAAATAGTTCATTTCGATTTTTGTTTGGAAATAGTTGCTACAATTTCATTCATTACGTAAGAAGCAAGAAAACTTGAACATTCATTTTTTAATTCGATGAGGAAACGGATAAAATATAGACACAGTGGAACAAGAATAACAAAACTTCTCAATAGCGGTAGTTATCCACCCCGTTTGAATTTGTTATCGTCTTTGACCTTTTGCAATAAATTATTCAAAATTCTCTTCCGATAATCATTATTAAATTCTCCACACTTTTCTGTCTCGTCTGATTGTTTTCTTTGCATTTCGAAGGTTTGATTTTAATAGTTAAATAATTAATGTAAGAAAAATTAATGTTAAATAATTAATGTAAGAATTTCAATTTTTACAATAGTGGCGTAACACAAAATCCCAACTATTTTATACAAAGTTTGGTAATCGCACAATAGGGAATATGCATGTTTCTTTTTAATATTTTTAAATCACTGTTTACACCGTTATAACATAGTAAAAATTATAAATACTGCTAAAAAATGCTGTACTCAAGTTAAAAAAAATATATTTAAAATAGAGAAACATATTGATCTGTTCAAACACCGCCATTTTCGCGCGGTGTGTTGATGACGTCAATTACTACTGACAGTTCAGTCCATTGTTTACTACAGCTGTTTTCATTTTTAACTTTTAACGTTTTAACGTTTGTTTTCTAACCAAAATACTGCAATGACATACAAATTTAAAAAATACACTTTCGTTTTGCCAATGGTGTTGCGTTTTACAAATATGAATTTCCCTCGCTTAATTTGCACTCGCTTTTATTTATTAATTTTAAGTATTTAAGAAGATATGAATTACAAAAATAATGGTTTAGTTCAAATGTCCGGTCAATTAAGATTCGTATCTGAACCAAATTTAAATTTCATGCATATTCCCTATTATTGTTAGTTTCATACAAAATCTGTTACATTTGTTAAGGGGCTATACCACATTGACAGCTGAAAATTTGGGTCATTTTCGCGAATTTTTTGGAAGAAAAGTGTTTCTCAATTAATTGTTTCAGGAAATTAAGAACATATTTGGTTATATTTGACCTTCATTACATAATTTTTTCATAGAAAAAATATTAACATGCAAGCGACTTATGCGCTGCCTTCGGAAGCGCTAAAAAAAAGTTCCTCCACTGCCCCCTCCTTGAAGCCGATTGAGTAGCTGAACCCAAAAAAAAAAAAAATTCGTTAAACTAGAAGGTATTTTCTGTACCATGAACTAGGATTACCGAAAAATATCAAAATCCAACAAAATGGCATAGTTATGGAAAAAAGTTTTTTTGCCTAAAAAATGGTCGTTTTTTAAATGCCAAATCGTCAATTTTCATCCAATCAAAAATATCTTAGTTGACGGTACAGTAAATATATTCAAGAGTACTCAGACAAAATTTCAAGTCAATCGGATAATTTCTCTTTGAGTTACAACAGGGGCAAATTTCAAAACTGCCATTTCGAGAAAAACGCGTTTAAAGGTAAGGACGTTCGGCCTATATTTTCTCAACCTCATATACTTCCGAATACGACAAAAAATCTGAAAAAAATCTCATATATATTAAAGATGTCGGAAACATTCCTTTTACTTAATAATAATGTTGAAAAGTTTTTAACAAATGGATTTTTTTGAATGTTTTTTTACAAATTTTTGGAAAACATATTCTTTTTTTGTTTCAAATAAATGAATTGATTTTTAAGAATCCGCCAAAATTTTCCCACATCTTTTTGACTTTTTTTCCAATTTCGAAAAATGATCGAAAAAATATTTTTCTAAAATATAAGAAAAATCCGAAAAAAATCATAGAATTCAGAATAATTCAGAAGAATTCAGAAAAGAAATATCTACTTAGAGAAAAATATAAAGAAATAAGTTTTCCAAAAATTTATTGCCTCCAAATCAAAATTTATCGCCTCCAGGAGGCAGGTGCAGAATTTTATTCCTGCGAGCGGTTGCGCTTTAGAAGGCAGCCATTCGGGCAGTATTAGAGATACGGCCTTGAAATTTTCACGGGATATATTTGAAAGTATGAACTGTAAATGAACTGAATAAGACCCAAAAAAACGTTTTTTTTAAGTATCACAGTGGTATAGCCCCTTAAGTCAACTTAATTAAGTTCTCTTAATGTAATTTTAATTCTTTTCTAAGGACAGAGGTAGTACAATAAAATAAAATCTAGAAAATAACACTCTTCTATACGAGTTGTTTTTTAAACGTAAAATGAATGTCTACGGTTGACAAACAACCATTAAATTTGACTTATTTTCGCATATTAATCCAATCCTACGTGCCATCCCTGGTCTAAACTGTTTGGTCGAACTTGTCTGTCGTGTCTCCATGCTTGAAAACTTTATTTGTGATATACAAGGCCGAAGAATTAAATTTATGCCGTTTATTTTTCTCCATTAATGGCTATAGGCTACATCTTGTCATAAATCATATATATATATATATATACATATATATATATATATATATATATATATATATATATATATATATATATATATATATATATCTATATATATATCTATATATATATATATATGTTGTATTGTTTTCTCGGGGATTCCGCGTTGATGCTGAGGGTTGGCTCTGAAAAGAACCGGATTCTCGACGTTTCGGCGAACTAACATTCGCTCATTTAAATAAACTCATTTTTTAAATTTTGACTTAGACGACTTTCATAATTATGGGTACATATATATATATATATATATATATATATATATATATATATATATATATATATATATATATATATATATATCCGGTTCTTTTCAGAGATAACCCTCAGCATCAACGCGGAATTCCCGAGAAAACAATACAACACAGGTATCCATCCGCGAAAACCTCAAATACAACATATATATATATATATATATATATATATATATTTATATATTTATATATATATATATATATATATATATATATATATATATATATATATATATATATATATATATATATATATATATATATATATATATATATATATATATATATATATATATATATATATATATATATATATATGTACCCATAATTATGAAAGTCGTCTAAGTCAAAATTAAAAAAATTAGTTTATCAGTTATTTCACACCACATTATTAATACTAAATGAATTAAATATATTTTTTAAATTACGACTACCTAATGGTTCATTATTGACGATATCGTAAAAATTACATTGAACAAATTTAGTTTAAAATAATGCTGTGCGAAATAACTGATAAACTATTTTCTTTTTTAATTTTGTCTTAGACCACTTTCATAATTATGGGCACCTATCGCACACCTTGGTCTAAACAGCAACAACTCAAAAAAACACTTTTTTCAGAAAAGGTGAAAAACTGATTTCCGTGTCCCTGTGTACTGCATGAGTTCTGTATTGATCAATACTTTTTAAGTGCAGATAGAAAAAAGATGTTATAAGAATATTTTGTTTTAATCGTGTATTGGGGCTGAAAATTTAATTTTTGTAGTTATTCCCGTATTGCTTAACAAATGTGTGTATATTTTTTTGTTATTTGAAGTTGAACCTGTGTTGGTGAATTTAGTTTTTAGTTGGCTCTCTTTTGAAGTCTGTAAAATTGAGGCAGTTGATCCTGGATTTATATAAGACTAGGGATATTTGTCCGTTTGGAATTTGCAATACTGCCCGCAAGTCGTAAACTGCTACGGTAGTACCATCGGTCCTATTTTTGTCGTTTTCATTTTCAGTTCTCGAGAATGCTTTTTATTTCAGATGCTGTTTATATTCTTGGCTTATCTTGTGGTTTTCTTCTACGTCTGAGTTCTTGTACCTTCCGCACAGATCACATTATTCTTTTTTCGGTACGAAAAACAAAATATTGAATTCGGTATTGAATATCCTGTTAAATGTGGAAGACGTGGCAAAAGCTAAACCATCCTTTTCACGAAGTTCTTTATAATCTCTGTAGATATCGGCCAACGATATATCACTTGAAATAAATTCTCTTGTCGTTTGAGCTCTCAAGTAAAGAGATTGAAGTCTTTTAATAAAATTTATAAAATATATAACGCTTTGTTTAATATGTGGATTAATAGTTGGTTGACGACCGTGTTGGCCGTGATTTTGGATCCATCAACTGAGTATCGATATTTAGGCTTTAGTTTTTGTGAGTGTTGCACTACAAATTCTCTCTGCCTTTCAAGATTGCCAAGTCCTCAAAATGCATCAAAAAGCGCTGGCTTGATATTTGATCGATCTTATCTTTACATTTTAACAGACATTTTTCTACACAGGGGGGTCCAACTCTCTGATACTTATCTACTACTCTGATATGTATCTTCGATTTCGACAAAGACTGGAAAGCTTTACCAGAATTTTTGAAAATCAGCACTTTTGAAATTTTCGGTTTCCACATCGTTGTTTTTCGTCCTCTCTTTCTAACCTTTTTTCTTCTATCACGGGGCTTTGGCCAGTAATTTCAACAACCATAGCGTTTTGTTCAACAAAAGGGGCTTCTAGCTTCATGTAGAGTTGAGTATTGGAACTATTATTAAATCTGTTTTATTGGTCGCTAGGTAGTGAGTAAGGAATTCGATGGAATGCATAACTCGAAAATCTCAATTTTTTAGTTAGCTCTCTTTAGATCTAGGTGTGCGATATGTACTTGACTTGAGCTACATATGTATTGGGTTTTGTCTATACCTGTGGTCTAGTCTAGACTGTCCCGTTTTGTCTGTATCTTATCCATCCACTTTTACCTGTTTAGTTTTGTTTGAATAGTCATGAGTCATAACTATTCAACTCATGACTCTCGAGACAATTAATATTATATTTAATTAATAATACAATTAATTAATAATTCTGGTTATTTTTCTATACATAAACTTCAAAATAGTCTCCAAATAGTGGACACTTTGTTTTGTCTAGTCTAGCCTCACCTATCCAGTATTGCTTACTCGTCATTACTCGTCAAGTAGATTATAAAATCAGATACTTTTGTTGGTATATTCTTGTCTGTGTAGTTTTCTATGCCTAGTTTTATCTGTCTAGTCTCATCTGCTTAGTCTTGTCTATCCAACCAGTTTTGTCAAACAAACAATAATTAGTGGTGAAGAATAGACATCCTGTGTACCTATTATTGTTTGTTAACTACTCAGCCGTATCTAAATGTAATGCTAATATTTCCCTTTACATGTGCCTTATTTCTATTATAATACCAAAATAAATATTAAGCAAGACCAGTCGGAATCGTACCGTTTGATTTTCCATGTCTATTCACGTCTACATACACACAAGATCCTTGAAAGTGAAAACAATTACAATCACACAAACAACTCCTACAATCGGATCCCTTACCATTAGTTTCATAATACCTTTTCCGCAATATTTTATGTAAACTAGCATTCAGCACGGCACCATAATAGTTTTTGTTTTCTTCTCCTTTTTATAAATAAAAAATTGTTTTTATGAACTTTCACGATTACTATACACTAAATACTAAGTGTCTTATTATACTGCCTGGGCCACCATTGTCTCGTCGTATAATTTCTAAACACGTGATTACACAATTTCCTAGTATGTAACGAACGGTGTGAAGAGGTTACTTGTACTAATGTTGAAGACACGACGATGAAATAAATGAAAGAAAAGTAATTGCAGGGCAAAGTCGATTGAAATTATTTATTTTCACAAAATTTGGAAATTTAGTATCGATTTTTAAACAAGGAAGTTAAGGCAACTTAACGTTTACGTGGATAAAATTGACTAAAATCTGTGTGTTAAAGTGCTATATTATTTAGAAATAAATTGTTTATACTAAGAAATTTGGATAAAATTTGATCCACTGTTGAAGATAATTAAATATTAGAATATTAAAAAAAAGTATTCTATGGATGATATTTAATAGTTTTTTCAGACCAAGAACAACTCGTCTTAGTATAGGACTCCGTATCGGAAAACTTTGCACTGGACAGGTTCGCTCTGGGCAACCATACAACCGAAAAAATGAAAGAGTACAATTTATTGAATATCGCTACTCAATTTATATGGAGTTTAAAATCACTTGCATCCCTGATTTTTATTTTCATGAGATCAGCATAGGTGAAATATAAAAAGCACTATTTTTAATTGTAGATTATTTAATCGTTATTTAACTACTTCGTTATATAATTAACAAAATGCGCCCTATAATTGTCTCAGTATCAAGTTGTCCAGCACCGATTGCCCAGCTTCTATTAGGTGATTTTATTAAAATATTGTATTGAAAAATAATAAATTCCACTGGTATAAACTAAAAATGTTGAAAGTTTTGAACTAAATTTTGATATGTTCTTATTTCATAAAATGGAGATCGAAAATTTGGGTTTATCTACCCTCACACCAAAATGAACACATTAATAAATACATTATTGTATGTGAAGGATGCTATTATTATAATGGTGTGTAAAAGTACCCAAATCGTGCGCATAAGTCCAATATAAATCAAATGGAGTTTCATTATTAAACGATTTCTGTTTGTTCTTACTATGGCAACAACTCGCATCACTAAAAAAAAACAGACGTAGTGAAAATAAATTTTCTGACATATTAAAATTGAATTAATTTTTCTTATTTTGAAACGAGAAGTCTCGAGCTCACAGTCTGGATTTAATTGGCTCTATTATAACTTAGCCTAACCATAACTTAATCTAGATTAAATCTAGGTCCCGTCACTGTGCGTTTTTACTAGTTAGCAATTTTTTCCACAGAAGCGCTGAACGTTCTAACCTTATTGTGTCAGTGATTTGAAGTATTTTGTCTGTCAAAATTACAATTTTTTCAATTTTATCGCTAAGAAACAATTATTTTTTTGTAGATTCAACAGTATTTTAACATTCCTCGTAGATAATAGTATATTTTACAGCAAGAGATGAAAGTGGCGTTTTTTGGTCAGGTGGGAGTTAGCAATCGCACCGAACCAAAAAAAAACACTTTCATCTCGAGTAGTAAATGCAATTTTTTCTACTGATTTCGGTTGTAGAATCCATAATTCGACTTTAATAAATCCAATTCGAAGCGAACTGTCAGAACTGTCAATACAAATTTATTTGTTGGTTTGGTCGTTTCCATGGTAACATATTGCATTCTCATAGAAGGTGATACTTTTCAAGTCAAATGTCCTAGTTTTATTTCGGTTTTTTAAATAGTTTCAGGCTCGTTTTACGTGTGTAGATAAAATATTTCATTGAAATTGATGAAATTAATAAGAAAGTCCATGCGAATTTGGTTGGTTTAGTGTTTTAATCGAGAAAATTATAAATTTAAAATTCTCATGTTTGTCTCTAGATGTGAAAATATGTTCATCTCTAGAATGAAAAAATGTCCCTTTCATGTATGGTAAGCCGTGGAAAAAATGCCATTTTCACATATATCAATAGAAAAAATAATGTATGACACATGTGCGTGAAAGGCTTTTGTGCACACTTGTATCATAAACTGGTGTGTAAATTAGAATTGTGTGTAAATCACTATTGTGTGTAAATCAGAAGTTTATTTAACAACACATACTTAAATTGGTTTTTAATTTTGGCAACAATTATATTGCTTTCAGTATTTACAGCGTCTGTATCAAGTTCGGAAACATAATAACAAGGCCAAATCCGCACAAAACTTTTCTACGTTTCCCAGCAAAAACAACTATGTACTAGTAATCAAATTCCCCATATTAATTAAAACAAACCTAGACAGTCCAAACTTACACACGTAACTATTAACTAGTTATAAATGAAAGGGATGGTTGTGTTCTTTACTACGTCGTAAACCATACTTTGAATTGAAAAATTATATATCTTGTGTTGGTAAATATTATATATCTTGTGAATTAACTCGTTATTTAAATTAAAATATTATATATCTATTATCTACAACTACATATCTATCTGATAAAACTTTGTAATCTTTTCTTTTATGTTTTTTTTTTTGCTTAAATCTAGTCTAGACTTCTATTATAGTATTCGTACTTTTTGAAATGTTACCTTCATTTATTCTATTTAATTTTGTTAAAGCTGTTTTGTCACAATTAATTAGATTTGCATTTAATATATATTTTTAATAGAAAATATAATACTCCTATTAAGAAAGTAATAATATTTATCACAGATTTGCTTCATGTAAAATAGATTGAAACTCATCGTACAATCAAGCGTTGATTAAATGGTTTGGGGTCATTCAACGTCGGTATATTCCAGAACAAATTCAAGTCCGCTTACGCCATAATCCTGCATCAACAAGCTTGTGCTGTAACGATCAGAAATGTCTGGAACACTGGACGACCTACATTACAAATTATGTTTTCCGTGTCGTAATTTAAAGCGTTGAATAACAATTAGTATTTCTTTCGCATTTCGTAAGGGGAACGCAAATTAAATTATAGTGAAAGCGCACGTTTTTTTCTCTTGCTTTCAGAAAATAATAGTAGAGAAATTTACTTTGAGTTTTTCTTGATATAAAACATTTTCTCACAAGAAACAGATAATTATGCATAATTTTTCTATAAAAAACTCTATAAATATATAAGAATTCATTTAATTAGTCGCTAATTTTTATGATTTAATGTAAAGTTTAGAATATTTTTAAAATTCAAATTTAAACTGAAATGTTTTACCATTGACGGTGTAAACTTAATCTTCGAAGCGTAATCACTTTTCTTACAACAAGAGTCGCAATTTTTATTGACTAAAAAAATCCTTTATATTGTTTGTAATGTTGTAGTTATGGAATAACTTTGAAATTCATGTACAATATGTTAACAATTTGCTGAAAATTATTAGAACATTTGCCTGTTTATGATTTGATAGGGTCCAGAGGGGCGAGGGGTGCGCGTTGCAAAAAATGAAATTCGAAAATGTATTGGTATGTTTAGATATGAGATTATTTAAAACTGTTGATCGTTGTAATGCGTCCAACCATTCACTGTAAATTACAAGAATACAGAACATAATCAAATATAAAAAAGCAAGTAATTATTCAACTAGAGATCTAAGTAATTAATCAACTAGAGATAAACTCTAGTTGCTTAATCCTCCTTGGTACTAAGTCGTACATTTTTATATTGATGTACGGTGAATTTCTTTCAGTTAGCGTCAGCCTATGCTGGGTCAGCGGAAAGACTTACTACAAAATCTAGTACGTTACAAAATCTAGTACTCCTAAGATAAGGCTTGTTAAAACGCCCAAATAAGTGCCTATGTTTCAGAATGAAAAGTATAAACTTATAGATGTAAGTAGCTGTTGTTAAAATATTAGCAACTTTGAACTGGCCTCTGCAGGATTCTCTGCTATGTAAATTGTTCAGAGTACGAATGCCTTCCTTCTATATTCTTAAGATGCTTCTGATGTGGCTATTATTTGCCTAAAACATAATACCAAATTTTAAGTGGCAATGAAAATTGAAGAATCCTTAATCAATTAAAGATGTATTGATACACGATTTTACTATAACGCGATTTCTTTAACAGGATTTCATATAACGCATAACGTATTAACCGTGCCTATTGCATTCTCTTAAAATATAGTCTACTGAAGTCTCCTGTATTTTATTATTTATTTATTTATCAACCTACTGGCATATAGAAACCACATACAAAAAAAAATATAAATTTAAAAATAAAAATACAATAATATCACAAAACACAAAATAAACTCCAATTTCCTTTATAATACACCTTCTCTGTTACCAGTTTGCTCTTTCCATCTTTTTATCCGTCTCAGCATTTTCAGACCCTTTCCGCTATCATTCATACATTCCTCCCATTTCTTTCCTTCCCGCCTTTCTCCCTCATTCCATTCACCCCTTGTACACTCTTCCATCCAATGCTCCCAAGTATCCTTTGCTGTCCCACAAACACTACACTTTCTATGCTCCTCACTCATCCAGTATCTTCTTCCACGCTCCTCACATCCACACCTATACCTTGCTAACATGACTTGTGCATCGTCCTCTTGATTTACACTTAAATAGGTTGGTAACCGCCCATGTACCTGTATCTTTACGTACCCTTTATGAAAATTACTACTTTCTATTTTGCTTTGCCGCTCCTGTAGGTCCACTTCTTGCAAACGTTCTACCAACCTATCGGCCCACCCTGCCCTTTCCTGCTTTAGCGTTTCGAGCCCCTCACCAGATATACCACCTCTTTCATACAATTTCCTCTTATTCTTACCCCAGTCACTCCCTTTCATACCGCCTACTCCCACTCGATTTACCATTCTAAAAACCTCTTTTATTAACCTTTCATCTCCCATTTCACTCACCTTATATTCATACCTTATGACCTTTCTTGCAGCCAAGACTGCCACCTTGCACGCATTCACCTCCTGGAGGACAATGTAACTAGGTGTCGACCTATCAAGCTTCAGGATTTTTTTGAAAAACTTTAACTGGACTCTCTCTATCCTCTCCTCCTCTCTCGTCCCCCAGACTTCTGCGCCATACAATAAAATGCTTCTGGCACACCTTCCACACCGTCTCAGCCGCCCTGAAGTTACCTTCGAATTTATTTCTCCATTCATTCCAGACTCGCCCAGCTGCCACCCACGCTTTCTTCGCTACATACTCCACATGTTCTCTATTGCTGCCTCCATTTCCAAATACATACCCTAGATACTTAAACCTTTGCACTTCCTCGATTTCCCTCCCTCTCCATTCAAAACTCTCTTTCTTGAACTTCCCACCTCTTTTGAACCGCATCCATTTAGTTTTTCCCACATTCACACTCAAATCTCTCCTTTCAAAAAACCCTCTCACCCTTTCAATTACCTCTCTCAATTCCCCAGCTGTCTTGGCAAATACAACTACATCATCAGCGTATGCTAAACTCCACACCTTTGTTCTCCCTACTCTTTAAAAGGAAACCAATCAAAACAGCTCCCACTAACTAAAGTCAGATACTCGCGCGATAAACCACACTATCTTTATTTTAATCGAAAAACCAGCTTATTAAACTCATCTAGAAATTAATTTATCGAGCACTCTAACGCACATCTTCACTCGCCAAGATTGGGGTCCGATGTTACTGGAGTAATATCCTTTAATTTGAAGTCTCCTGTATAAATGGAGTAATTCTTTTGGAGCAGTAAAGCTATGTGTAGGAATTAATCCATAGTATACCATAATTGGTATTAAAACGAATGATGCCAGAGAAGCAGAATATGTTCAAACGTAGGTACGTACATGCCGTCGTTCTGTTATGCGATGGTGTAATTTAACCTCGACAGGGTATTTCGCATTTTAGAGTCTGAAAGATTAAGGTCTGAAAATCAAATAATAATACTATCCCTCAAATGTTCAGAAATGCAATAAAAATGGACCGTATGAAATTCTGGAAGGGGTTTTCAAGGACCAACTACAACCAAATAAAATTGAGTTTAAGACCAACTAATATTCAACATGAACAATCTTAAAATTCTGAGAGGAATACAAACTTAAAAAACACACCATTGATGTCCCGAAAGTTTTTCGAAAGTAATTTGTTCGAAATAATTTTATTCGAAAGAATAATGTTTCAAAGAAAAATGTTCGAATGAAATGTTGAAACAATAGACATTTGATATATCACGTACTTTATTAAATCACTGAAATGACAAGACATTTAATATATTAAATATTTTATTGAATCTCTGAAAGAACGAACATATTATATACCAGAGGTGGCCAGACTTTTTGCAGCGAGAGCCAAATTTACTTCCCTGAAAATCTTTGGAGTCGCATGTCCCAAAAAACCTTTTGTTTGTAGTTTGAACATACATAATATTCCTAAATAATAGTTGATAATCTGCTTTTCACAATGAACTAATCTTATCTTCTCTTATCCCATCTAGCTTCCGTGTCCTCTTAAGAGTATATTACAAATATTGGATGTTTAGTTTAATCAAGAATGTTAGATTTTATCAAAGGAAGAAGTATGAAACAATGTTAAAATCCACGCTCGAGTAATATGCAGAGTAGTTGCCACAATTTTACGGTATAAATTTGTTTTTGGCAAAAGTTCAACTAACTTTAATCAATATCTCATAAACGTTGTAGTTAATCACTATGAAGTTTTGCAACAGCTATTGCGAATATTTAAGCTGCCCACCTATTTTTTTGGAAATTTTTCCTACATTATTTATGACATATTTGAACTCTTTTTATACCGAGAATAACGTTCTCATAAAAATATATGTGCGCCATGTAAAATCTGTCGAATTGCAATAATTAAACGGTTTAGTAAATTGATCTGATTTTTTTGTCTATTAGTTCCTAACAACATCCTTAACTATCTTTAAAAATTTCATAACTTTCACTTGCAGGCGTTAAAAACAATATTCAAAAACAAAAATTATTACAGCTAACGCTGTATTAAACCCACGGTCCTTATTGAATTTACCACAGCAAGGTAAAAACAAGAATACTTAATAATACTGTAAGTCTTCAAGTCATTCAAAGTTTTTAAGTTTTCCAAACTTTTTCTTCATGACCCGGTTAATTTAATATTTTTCCTTAGTGACCCAGTACTTAAAATTTTTTACGAGTTTTTCTTAAAATGAAAGAAGATAAACAATGGATCATTTTATTAATGGTAAAACAAAAGTGGCTCCAAGAAATATTGCACGCAAACAATGCTAAACAGCATTACAAAAAATATATAAGTATTTATAAAAAAAAAAATATTAATGTATAATAAAAATTAAAGAGTGTTGCTGAGAAAAGGATAACAATTTTATTCTTAAATCTGGTTCTACGTCTAATCGATTTCTAAATATATTTTTAAGAAAAACCGTTGTTGAAAAGCCTGCTTCAAGAGGCGTCATATTCCTGCTGACAGAAAAACAAAAAATGGAAAAAGCGACAATGATCAAAAATGCAGTTTACATGTTCTAACTTGCAAGAAATAGATAGGCAACTCGTAAATGATAGCTAATTGGTAGCTGAACAGTTTACAAAGGATAATGAAGAAGTACTAGTTTATTACAAGTTAAATAAAAATAATTTAAGTTTGTGTTCTCTCGCAAGTCGCGGCATTTTGGGAAGTTTCTTCTTTGGGACATTTCTTCCAAGAATAGTTTGATATATTCCCAGAAAGTATAAAAATATAATGTATTTTTGCACACAATTAATTTATTAAATAATGATAATTTATTAAAAACTAAAACAAAAAGCAGCTGCATTTTTTAGAGTTTCTTTGCGATCAGGTATTTTTTTCAGTGGCCTGGTACCGAGTCGCGAACCGGCATTTGGGAAACTCTGCTGTAAGGAATAAAATAAAAATACTTTAAGAATACTTCTGAATTAAGTCACAACATATTCAGGTTTAAAACAAAGCTACAACTTTCCAAAGTGATATAAGTGAAAAGATCATTTTCCTTTATTAAGACAATCAATTTCAGAATCGTATGTTGCTCTTGGAGCCATCCATAACTATAAATCAAAATTAGAATACCTGTTACAAATACGAATTTGCCGAGCGATTTGTAGATTCGGTAGCATTAAAACCAAAAATTGCATTTTAATTTAATCCCTTTGAAATCGATTTGATTAGTAATGATTTTAAAATGGATACATGTTTACTTATTGAAACGGCTGCAGGAGAATTAGAATTAACAGAGTTGTAAGAGGACCAAACTCTTCAAATGTTCCATAAATCGATTAATGAATTTTGAAAATGTGTACCAAGAGCAAAAATTTAAAAAATGCAGAGTATCGTTTGCTGTCGATTTTTGGATCGACATATGACGTTGGATCATTATACTCACAATCAGTTCCGATCTCAGTTGGGCAACCAGCACCTTAAAGAATTAATCAGATATTCCATTTCTAATTATCAACCTAATTAAACAAAATTAATTTCAGCATTACAAATTCATACCCCTTCAACAAGCAATGTGTAAATACAAAACTGTAACAAATATCTAATAATAAAAACTATCAAAATAAATGCATTGTGTTTCGGATTTTTTTTTCTACCCAAGGATAGACTTCGAAATAATCTACCACTACTTGAATTTCAGGACAAAATATTTTGATCGCAAAGTACACTGCTCAAAACAATTAACGGGTCACTAATTTGTGCCTTCATAAAATTCATACGGAAAATCACATGCAAAAAATTAAGAACATCCGAAGGAGCGCCCTTGGGGCACTATATCAGACCAGACAATTAAGAGTAGGTTGCGGGAATTAAATTTGAGGGCAAGACGACCCGTCCGAAAACCCTCTTTGACCCGACGCCACAGAATAGCAAGGTTGAATTTTGAACATGTCGCATGCCAATTTCGACAATGGAAGTACGTGCTCTTTTCGGATGAATCAAGTTTCCGTATTACTCGTTGCGATGGCCGAGTATGTATTTACAGATGCCCAAGAGAACGCTACGCAGCTGCTACTGTCCAGGAAGTCGAAAGATTTGGAGATGGTTCAGTTATGGATTGGGGTTGGATTAGTATCGACAGTAGAACCGACCTTGTTGTAATTCCAGGAAATTTTTACGCTCTATGTTGCCATTGTGTTAGGAGAACATGTTGTCCCTGTGGCATCGGTCCAAATTTATTGTTAAGTTACCACTTTATGCACAAAAGTTTACATTAACAATTAATTTAAATTCGTTTTGCACTTTGGTTTTGGAAGATGTTGTTAATTACTACGGGTATATTAAAAATACGTGATGCTGACACTTCCATATGTGCCAAATACAACAATTAAACAAAGCATCTTTCCGATGTTCTTAATTTTATGTTCATGTAATTTCCCGTTTGATTTTTATGGAGGCACAAAATTAGGGACCCGCTAATTGTTTTTAGCAGTGTAGTTCAAAATAAGCTATTATATGTTGTGTATGCACAACCGCTAATGCCGAAAACATTCGTATGCTTAAGGCAAACTCAGGGTCAGTGTCGTAATTTCTCTTTCAACCATTTGCTTATAAATTTCGATAAATACACTGACAGAAGTGAAAAAAACATCCTCGAGTAATTGTTTGTGGGAACATTTACAGCATTTGCCGTTGCAACTTCCAAATCTGTGAGAATAATTCCTGGGTTACAGGTGGCTCCAAGTCTTTAATAGCTCTTAAAAGTTATATATATATATATATATATATATATATATATATATATATATATATATATATATATATATTAATATATATATATATATATATATATATATATATATATATATATATATATATATATATATATATATATATTTATATATATATATATATATATATATATATATATATATATATATATAACATTGCGCAGTTTTGTTTGGAAGGAGTGTATAAATTAATGGCAGAGCAGTGTGTTCAGGTAAGCCATGAATTGTATACAATTATTCAAACAAGGGTGGTACAGTTTTAAATGTACCATCTGCATACCAGTGCTGCTACTTTGCTAGTAATTGTAAATTGCGTCTTGTAGAAAATATCAAGTCAAGACTTCAAGGGAAGTCTTCTACTGGCCCAAAATTAAACATTAAAAAAATTCTCCATTCTCAGTAATCGTACATTTTCTCATCAATATTATATCTCTTCTATGATTAGGAATTGCTGGGACCTTACTTTATTCTATGATTTCTTATTTTCTTTTTCATAGTGTCTACTGAAGAGGGTTTACCTTTTACTGTGTCACTTATATTTATTGAAGCATTTGATACAATATAATTAGTAGAGTTACGTTATCACTTTTAATTTGGTTCATAATTTTATTCACTTCAATGTTTGCACCGGCATGATTATGTCCTCGGCTTACTTCAGCTACTGCATCATTACGGGTTACAATTCTACTTGAACACGAAAGTTTTTTGAACACCTTTGAATCTAACAACTTCCGAATTTTCAAAGGAAAAGTAGGGAAGAGAGTGATAAAAAACATGCCACATCTGGGAACAGCTTTTATGGTGAACAAAAAAATTTTGTACGCAGTTATCGCTTTTAGAAGTGTGAATGCCAGACTATCTTTTAATCAATAAGAGATACACTCTAATCAACGCCCATGCTCCTATAAATAAGGATAATAAAACGAATCCAGAGAAAGATGAATTTTGGGATGAGTTAGAAGCAGAAATTCTCAAAATTCCTTCTAATCATGTAAAAATTTTGCTTGGAGATTTCAATGCTCAACTTGGATAAGAGAGAAAATTTTCTGATATAATAAGTAAATATCACGCTCATAGTGTAACAATATATAATAGATCAATATTTAAATAATGTAGCTATTTACTATAAGAAATCCAAAATGTTAAGGTCAGAAAATCCATTAATGTAACTTCAGATCATTACCTTTCTCAAATCAAGATGAATTTCATACCTTTTACATGCAAACAGAGGTGATGGCGGCTCAGAGAGTTAAACACTTGGCGTCAGACAGCGTGGGTTCGAATCCCACCCAGAACTAATGCAGTAAAAATTAAAACTAATGGCTGCAACCCATCACACTCAATTCCCCAATCCGGCTTAGGCAACCGTGGGGTCTGACTGCCTAACACCTTCTCTGGAAATTTGTCGTTCGGATTCGACGTTAAACCGCTAGGTACCCCATATTCAATCTTAGTGCTGAGGTTGGATATGTGGCAGAGAAGACGCCGGTGCCCAGTAATGGGACATAAAGGCTGGCTAATGATGATGATGACAAGCAAACAAAATACAACTAGAATTTAAATTCAAAAAATTAATAGAGAGGTTCTTACAAATGAAAAAAGGATAGTATTTCAAGGAAAACTTAAAATACTGTTGAAAATGGGGAGAATACGTCCCTGTAGGTCTAGAACGCAGGCCCTGTGCGAGCCAATGGGCTCACGCGAAAATTCTACGATCGCGCAAACGCACGAGACGTTTAAATTCATATATCGTATAAGCAGTGTAAAAACAAAATACAATCAATAAAAATCAATAACCGAATGTATGGATTTGAAAATAAAAGTACAAGTGATACATACATACAACAGTGTTCTTTTAACGATAATATACACAAATACCAACCAATTGGAATGATGTTACTAATAACCTTCTTGAACCAGCTCAGGAAATTAAATCGTTGAACTTTTATAGGAAACATGCTTGGTGGAATGAACAATGTGATAGAGTGATCAAAGAAAGACATTATGCTTGGCACAAGTGGAACGCGAACAAGAAAATTTAGAGGAAGTACAAAGATTAAGGAAAATGGCCCACCAGACTTTAAGGACGGTTAGAAGAAAATATATGAAGGACCAAATAATGGAAATGGACGACAATTTTAAGAAAAATTAAACACGATTATTTTATAGAGCATTTAAGAATGAAATCTGGATATTCAGCGCCGAGTTTAAATTTTAAAAGGGAAGATGGTACGCTAGCATTAAACAACAAGAAAAATTGTGATATCTTGGCTGTGTATTTTGAGAAGTTGTTGAAACTGTCCAAAACCGACAGACAAGTTGAGTTTCAAATTTACAAAACAAAATTCTGATTCCATGCCACCAGATGTAAACGAAGTTAAAGGTATTATCAACTCACTTAAAAATGATAAAGCATCAGGTGAGGATGGGATAATTGCAGAGATATGGAAACTTATAGATGATGAATTTTTAATAGCGACGACAAATCTATTTAAAAAAATTTGGATTGGAATTGGAAGCAATTCTAGAAGACTGGTTAATCGCCTAAATTAATCCACTATATAAAAAAGGCTCAAAAATTATAAATATATATATATATATATATATATATATATATATATATATATATATATATATATATATATTATCGTATTCTCCCAATAATGGAAGACGTTAAGCAAACAACTCAATCATTTTTTCTAGGCGTTCTTCTTGTTTCTGCAATAAGCTTTCATTCTTTCCGAAAAGGCTTGTTTCCGTTCTTCCGACCACTTTGGTCTGTACTGCTTTGGTTGCTCTAATGTTACTTCCCATTTGTCTACTTTGTGTCTGAAGGTGTCTCTTTCTAAAATGTCTGTTGTACATATGTTTGCATTTCTGATGTCCTTTCGAACTTCGTCTAACCAAGGTGTCGAATTCTTTAGTGAGCTCACATAATCTAATTCCTTTTTGACAGTCGATTTGCTGGTAGTCTCGTTAGATGTCCAAAGAATTTCATTCGTCTTTTCTTCATGTCAATTCCAATGTTTGAAAACTTCTGTTGTTTTGATTGATTGTAGCCTGTAACCGTCTAGGGTATTTCTTGGTCCTAGGATTTTTCTGATGATCTTCCTCTCTTCCTTTTTGATTTTTTCTAGTTTTTGTTTGCTGTTAAGTGTCAATGTTATGCTTACGTAAAGGACTGTTGGTTTTATAACCGTGTTGTAATGCCGAATTTTTGTCTGTCTTGACATAGATTTTTTATTATAGATGTCTTGGACTAACCATAATGTCTTCTTGATTTTTTGGAGACGGTTTTGCTGTGAGATCTTCGCAATGCCTGTCGGTTCGATGATTTCTCCGAGATATTTAAACTACGGGACTTTGTCGATTTTGAACAAAATAATTTAGTTTTCTCAAATGAGATCTGTAGTCTCACTTTTTCTACACATTCCTTAAGTATATCAAGCTGTTTGACAGCAGTCTCCTCATCCTCTGTTAGTATCGCCAGATCATCCGCAAAAGCGAGGTATGGTACGTAAAGGTTGTTTTTGGGAAAGCCCAGTCGAATCGGTTTCCAAGACTCACATTTCTTGAGTTCCTTATTCCATTCTTCCATAACCTTGTCTAGCACGATATTGAACAGAATAGGAGAGAGTCCATCACCTTGTCTCACACCTGTTCGAATGTTAAAGGGTTCTGAAATTTCCCCCATTAATTTCACTTTAGATTTTGTGCCAGTGAGTGTTTGTTTTATGAGTTCTAGGGTTTGGGATCTAGTCCTCTCTCTTTTAGAATTTGGAATAGTGACGATCTGTCTATCGAATCGTATGCCTTTTTGAAGTCTACAAATGTGCATATTGTGGGCTTTTGTCTGAGGTTGATAATTTGTTCTGGGCAGGACCTGTTTGGTCTGAATCCTGCTTGGTATTCTGATAGTTTGGGTTCTAATTGCTTTTGTGTTCTACTCAAGAGACAGGCTGATAGTATTTTGTAGGTGACAGATGCTCAAGAGAGTTACCTCTATAGTTGTTTACATCTAACTTGCTGCCTTTTTATGTAGTGGATGGATTAGAGCAATCTTCCAGTCATCCGGGAGCTTTTCGGTTTGCCAAATGTTTTGCATTATTTGTGTAATTTCTTTGAGTGAATTTGGGCCTAAATTTTTCAGAAGTTCAGCAACAATCCCGTCCTCCCCTAATGCTTTGTTGTTTTTAAGTGTCTTGATGCGTGAATAAATTTCTTCTTGCGTTGGTGGTGACGAATTTTCCGGTGTGATTTCTGATTGTACTTTCTGGAATCTCTCTTTAGGTTCTGGACAATTTGAAAGCTGTGAAAAATATGTAGCTAATTCTTTGCAATTTTCCTTATTTGTTAAAGCTAGTTTACCATCTTGCTTTCGAAAGCAAAGGTTCTGTGGGGAATACCCTTTAATTTGGTTCGCAAAGCTTTTGTAGAAATCGTGTGTGTTGTAATTTTCGAAGTTGTCTTCGATTAACTTCAGTTGGTCGTTTATGTATTTCCGTTTATTTTGTCTTAAAATCTTAGATACATGCTTGCAAACTTCGAAAAATTTTGTTCACATTTTAAAATGTGTTTCTTCTGATTCTATGCCACCAGATGTAAACGAAGTTAAAGGTTAGACGCATACTGAAACACCGTTAGTTAGTTCCCCGAAACGTCGAGAATCCGGTTCTTTTCAGAACCAACCCTCAACATCAACGCGGAATCCCCGAGAAAACAATACAACACAGGTATCTATCCGCGAAAACCTCAAATACAACATATATATATATATATATATATATATATATATATATATATATATATATATATATATATATATATAAATATATATATATATATATATATATATATAGAAGAGTAAGATCTTAAGATACATAATTTTAAAATGTAAACAATAATAAAGGATAATAGATTGATTTTTAATTTCGAACAAATTACATTTGAACAATTTTTTTTGAACCCATCCCAATACTCCCGGGTTGAATGAAGATGGTGATTATAAGCTGTGCTGGTCAACAAAAGAAATCAGTGGAAAGCTTAACAATAAAAGGAACTTCATTAAAGCTTCAGCAGAAACAGGAAGAAACGCAATATTCAGCCCTATTCATATTCTGAGAAAAAGGAGAAGTCGAGCGCTGGTGCGGTGTGGTCGTGTTTTAGCAGCTCCGAAACTAATCTCAAATTTCGGGAGGTTCTGAGCAATTTAATTCACGATTTATATCTGTAAAGTGTATGTGAAGTAGTAGTGAGTGCAACCCAAAAGATCTGATAAAGAATTAAAGTAAGTAAAGTAAGACATTAATAGAGTAATTAAAGTTAATAGAGAAGTAAAGAAAGACTGGAATAAAAAGATAAAAAGTAGAAATTTACGTTCCTTAAAAAAAAGCCCAACCTCCGAGGAGTCGATCCGGGCAAGCGGCTTTTTATCGCGGCGCGATCCAAGATAAAGACGACAGCCGAAATCAGCTGTAAATAAATTCAAACAGCTGAGCACAGGACCGTATTTAGTAAGAATATTTAAAGGAAATTAAATATGAGTAGTGACGAATACACAACTGATGAAGGAAAACGAAGGAAAAACTGGGAAGATGAAGAGGATGAGACCCGCAACAAAACCAAGAAAATAGAACGCTCCCCTGGGAAAAGTAAATCTAAAACCGAGAGTGATAAGCTAGAAAAGATACTAGAAACGATGAAACAACTAACAGATGAGGTAAAAGGGATCAGATTAGAACAAAGAGAGTACAGAAACGAGATAAGGAAACTGAGAAAAGAAAATGAACAAACCAAACGCGAAAATGCAAAATTAAAGGAGGAAGTTAAGACAATAAATGCTAGGCTAGATGCGATGGAAAAAGAAAAAAGAAGAAATAATATTGTAGTACAAGGACTAATGCTGGGAGATGATGAAATGCTAACACCAAAGGAATCTATGGAAAACTTCATGAAAAACCAACTCGAATCGGATATAGGCGTAAAATCAGCTGTGAAACTAGGTATGAAAACGTACCTCGTGGAACTTATCAATGCAAATGAAAAAATGAAAGTCATGAAAAATAAAAATAAATTACGTAACTATAAGGAAGGAAAAGTATACATTAATGATGATATGTCAAGAAAAGAAAGAGAGATACAAGGAAAAATTAGGAAAGCTGCCCAAGAAGAAGGGAAGAAGGGGAAGAAAACTAAAATAGGGTACCAGAAAGTATTTATTGATGACCAAGAATGGAAATGGTGTGAAGATGAAGAAAGGCTAGTACTAGTAAAGAAGGCAGAAGATAATACTTCAAAAAACGATTAACAGAAATTAACGATAAGGGAAATACGGCAACGACACGGCATGTAAATGGTTTACGAGGAATAAATTTGGCAACATGGAACATTAGAGGACTAAATGGAAAAGAAAAAGAACTAATTGAGGAATTTAAAGAAAGAGATATAAACATCTTAGCAATTACAGAAACTAAAGATAAAGGAAAAAAGGTCACAGAGCTAGAGGAAGGTCATATGATGATCCTAAGCGGCGTCACGTATGCAGATAGAGCAAAAGGAGGAGTTGGGTGTATAATACACAAAAATGTAATCAAATACTTAAAAAAATGGGAATGCATATCTGGAAGAATAATGAAAATTGAATTAGAAATAGAAAGAAACAGCAGATTACATCTGGTAATTCTGTATGGCCCAAATAATAACGATAAAGCAGAAACTAAAGACAAATTTTGGGAAGAAGCATCAGAAATAGTGAAGAATTGCAACGGAAAAATTGTGGTGCTAGGAGACTTAAACGGTAGAGTTGGCATAAAAGATGAAAGGACAAGTGATGTAATAGGACAGTTTGGAGAAAAAACGAGAAACAACAATGGACACAGAATTATTGATTTCTGTGTACAAAATAACCTATTAGTAATGAACTCATTCTTTAAACACAAAGACGCCCATAAATACACAAGAGAGGTCCCAAGCCGAGGGGAAAAATCCATAATAGACTATGTACTCATAAATAGGAACTCTAGGCGGGAAATAAGGGATGTTAGAGTTATAAGAGGATCCGAGATAAATAGTGATCATTATCTACTAAAAGCGAAAACGACAATAAGCTGCCAGAGAGCGGGAAATAATAAGAACAAAATAGAACTGCGAAACAACAATAGTAAGGAGACTATAAAAAACTACAGACTAATGATAAAAGAAGTGGCGAACAATTATGCAAAGAAAGTTGAGGAAATGTTAGATGAGACAAGAACTAATAAATATTGTAATGTGGAGGAAGCATGGGAAACATTCAGAAACACCCTAATTAGCGCAGCAAAAGAAACATGTGGAACCACGAAAATAAATAGAAACAAAAAGCAAACGGCTTGGTGGAACGACAATGTTAAAAAGGAAGTTAAACTAAAGAAAGAGAAATGGAAAATATATCTACGTAAAGGAGATAATACCACTTACCAAGATTATAAAAGACAGAGAGACACAGTCAAAGAGATAGTATTAGAAGCAAAAAGAGAAACCTGGGAAGAGTTTGGACGAAAAATTGAAGCTGACTTCCATACAAACCAAAAGCTATTTTACAAAACTCTGAAAAACATAAGATCTGGGAAGAAGAATGAAGTAATTAAGCAAATTAAGGATGAACATGAAGCAATATTAACGGAGGAAGAAGACATAATAGAAAGATGGAGAAGATACTTTGAAAATCTGCTGAACAAAGAAAGTATTGTGGACAGAACCGAAAGAACCTACAACATAGAAGAAACAGAACAACAAAGAGAGCACATACAATTAGAAGAGGTTAAGAATGCCATAAATAGACTCAAAAGAGGTAAGGCTGCTGGGCATGATAATATAACAGGAGAAATGCTGAAAAATATGGGCGAAAAAGGAGATCAGTTATTATCAAAAATATGCAATATGGCTTGGGACGGAGGCAGAGTACCAAAAGACTGGGAGATAGGGGTCATTGTGCCAATATATAAGAAAGGGGACAGAAGAGACTGTAACAACTACCGAGGAATCACCCTGCTAAGCATAGCATCGAACTGAGTAGCAAAACTGAGTAGGGAACTAGAGCCACAGCTAGAAGAGTCACAGAGTGGTTTCAGGAAAGGCAGAAGTATACAGGATCATATATTTACGATTAAACAGATGATGGAACGAATAAGCAATACAGAGGATGAAATATATCAAGCATTCCTTGACCTGGAAAAGGCATTCGACAGAATATCAAGATCAATTATAGAAGAAACCCTGATCAAAAGGAAAATTAACCTAAAACTAATAAGAGCAATAATGGGCATGTACAAAAATAGTAGAAATATTGTTAGAACAGACAACATGCAATCACGCGAGTTTACGGTAAACGAGGGTGTACGGCAAGGAGGCGTTTTGAGTCCAACTTTATTCAACCTAGTTATGGACGAAGTAATGAAAGAAACGAGGAAAAGAACGTCTTCATTTAGTGTGGGGTATAGAAACCTAGAACCAATCCGTATAAGGGAATGTGCGTTTGCCGACGACCTTGTTATATTCGCGAGAAATGAAGTTGAACTGAGGAGAAACTTGGAGATATGGAACGAGAAATTAGCAGAGAAGAACCTCAGGATAAACGAAGAGAAAACAAAAATCATGGTTAGTGGGAAACCAGATACAAAAGTAAACATTGAGCTAAATGGAAAGGTATTAGAACAGGTTGACACCTTTAAATATTTGGGAGTACGTCTAGATAGCAAGGGACACCATGAAATAGAAATTAATGACAGAATAGAGAGTTCAGCAAGGGTGTACCACAGCCTCAGAAATAGTTTCTTGGGAAAGAAAGAAATTTCGCTAAAAGCAAAAATGAGTATATACAGAGCTGTATTCGTACCTATACTAACATTTGGCTGCGAAAGCTGGGTATTAACGAAGAGACTAAAGAGCAAGATCCAAAGTATAGAGATGAAATACCTAAGAAGAGTGTTAGGAGTCACAAGGCGAGATCGCATAAGAAATGACACCATCAGAGAACAGTTAAATGTGCAACCAGTAGCAAAGCGAATCGAGAACTGCCAACTGAGATGGTATGGACACCTCAAGCGAATGGAGGACAAAAGACCAGTCAAGAGAATATGGGAAGCTAAAGGTCAAAAAAAGAAAAGTAGAGGAAGACCAAAGACAACATGGAATCGTAACATAGAGAAAATAGTAGAGGACAGAGGACTCACAATGGTTCAAGCATCAAAAATGGCAAAAGGAAAACGGGAGTGGAAAAAGTTCATATATAGCGAAAGAAATGTATTGTAAAGTGTATATAATGTATTGTAAAGATTAAATGTAGGAATTAGGATATGAAATGTAACACCTTACACCTTAGGGTACACAAGGTTACTGATTATATATATATATATATATATATATATATATATATATTCATATTCTGAATTTCTTGAAAGATGTAAAACTGATAGAATGGGAAGAAATTTGAAAAATTGATGGGAAGAGAAATTGATGGGATATAATAGATCCAGTAGCTTTTAAACATTCTAAAATCAATTCATTTGAAAAAACGTTCATGGAAACAAAAGTTATATAAAGTTCATAGTAACATAGTTACCAAAATTATAGAAAAGATTTTAAAATTATTTCAAAGTTTTTCAATTATTAGTAGTTTTTGAAGTCCTAAAGTTTAATTTGGTTTACAAGAAAGATATCCAGCAAACAAAGCAAAACATTTAAAAAAGAAATGAAAACATGAATCCAAGCTAATTACAAATTCTAATTCCTCGTGTATTACTCAACAGTTTATCTTAGTATTCATTAGCATAAAGTACTGCATGATTTAGAACAATAGTCGTTTGAGTAAGCGCTGTAATTATAATTTGCAGATAGTGAAGGATGAAAGCAAATTACGATATATTAAAATATGGGCTATACATGTACTAAAGGTTTTAAGGTTTTATAAAAAAATTACCATTTGTATGGAAATGTGCAATTCAGTGACAAAACTTCTAAACAATACTTCACTATAATCGGCAATATACCTTGGACTAAAAAAGTAAAACAGATTTTTATCGATATTTATTCAAAAGATACTTCCCAAAAAATGTTTTGTACAGACAAAAGGCGTTAATTACAATGATTTTAAAATTCTTTTGTTATGGTTTATTGCCTCCGCTACATTTTTGTTGTTTATGTGTTTCGCATTGTTAATTGGTAGGTCATCGTGTTTACTACGTACCATTTGAATCATTTTGGAGAACAAATTAATTACATGTTGTAGTTGCACAAATAAAATTGCGGTTTTGTTATAATTACACGAAAAAAATTCTCTGTTTTATTTTATTAGAGAGAGAAACAACGAGATTATTTAACGAGATAGATTTTATTTATTACAAGATATTTTACTGAGAGATCTTGAGAGATTAGCCAAGTTTAAACAAAACTTCTTGAACCCAAAAAGTAATAATGATAGCTAATAGTATCTAAACACAAGCAAAAACAAAACAACTAAAAACTAAACCAAATAAATAAAACAATTTCTTATTATTTGCCTGTTATATAGTTTTTACTAAAATAATGCTCGATGCAGGACGTTGCAGCAAAATGTTAAAGAGTTTAAATACAAATAGAATGAATAAATGTGAAAAACAGTACTGTCAAAAAATGTCTACTTGTATATCCGTCTGTTACTTACAAACTATCTATCTAACATATCCGTCTGTTACCCACAAATTATCTATCTAACATATCCACCGTTAAGCGCTCAGTGCTATCAGCTATGGCATGGGTCATCAGTCATCATTAAAGCGTTCACAGTGGCAAATATTTTACAAAAAGAACATCGCCTGTTCATTTCAATAAAGTAGCACTGCTCAGTTAAGTAAAGCTTTGTGCTAGCTTATGAACACACTTTTAAAATATGCTTATGATTTGTAAAATAAATCTGTTACTTAACAATATGTGGAACTGGTTGTATATAACATTATGTAACTGATAACATTTAATGTGTTGTAAAAAAATAGCAGCACATAACTGTGGGTTATGGTCCAGGGATATATGGTTATATTTTGCATAATTTATTTTGTTTATTTGTCACAAAAAAGCTTCATAGAGTCAATTAGAAACTTATTGTATTAGTGTAACTACAAACTATAGCCATATTTACTAGGATTTAATTTGATGCATATATACACTGAATTGAAAAATTCACTATGTTTTTACCACACCTAATATATAAAAATATATTATAACTTGTTATTCACATTCATATTCACAGTCATATATTTTTTTCCAACATTGGTGCGAAAATGTTACTGTATATAAATAAATAAATTTAAATTAATTTGTTTACATTGCAGCTGCCATTATTTAGCTTAATTAATACGCAAATCATTTTATTTAGGCTGGTGAAGAAATTATGGGATCAAGAAATTACTAAATATTAAAAATAATAAAAAAAGATATAAATTGTTTTTAAGTTTAAAATTTATTGATTGAATACAACATATCTTTCCCAAACACTAGCTTCTTGAGGCAATGATATACAAATTCAGAAATATTCAAAATATAAATTTTAATATCATTACCTGAGTGTACTGCCACAGTGTTGGTGAAACATTGTATTTATTCAAAAAATTTGAAACTTAAAAACAATATATGTTTTTATCTTTAACATTGAAATGAAGTTTCAACAAGAAACTCCACAATCAATCAATTAATTACTAAATGACTTAGTCTTACTCTTGACTTACTCTTAGTCTTATTAACTAATAATGCACAAAATTAAAATGGTACTATAGGCAGCATATTAAGAAACATGGAGATATAAAACAATGGAGTCGAGTTAGGTTAGATTGGGTTTAAATTATATAATGATAAATCATTAATCTTTTAGTGGCTACTTGAAAAACAAAGCATTTGTTGTGGAACATCAATATATTTACAGTAAAGAATTAAATCTTCTACCGTGCGTCCAATTTAAATACTTTCCACAGATTAATAAAAAAATGTTATAAATTCTTAATAAATATTAATTTATTAAGACAGACAAGACCAGTCACACAAGCCTAGGCAGTCAAGACTAAACAGACAAGACTAGACAGACAAGACTAAACAGAGAAGACTAGACAGGCAATATTAGACAGACAAGACTAGACAGAGAAGGCTAGACATACAAGACTTGACAAGCAAGACTCAATCTTCTATCATGCGTCTAAACAGACAAGACTAGACAGACAAATCTAGACAGGCAAGTCTACACAGACAAGATTAGACAAACGCGACTAGACAGACAAGATTAGACAGACGCGACTAGACAGACAACACTAGACAGACAACACTAGACAGACACACTAGACAGACAAAACTAGACAGACAAGACTAGATAGACAACACTAGACAGACAAGATTGGACAGACAAGACTAGACAGAGAAGACTAGACAGACAAGTCTAGACAGACAAGACTATTCAGGAAATATTAGACAGAAAAGACTAGAAAGGGAATACTAGACCCAGATAGAGCAGACAAACGAGACAGACTAGATACACTAGACACACTATACACACTAGACAGACAAGAGAGACAAGACTAGATAGAGAAGGCTAGTCAGACAAGACTAGACAAGCCAGACTCATTCTTCTATCATGCGTTTAAACAGACAAGACTAGACAGACAAATCTAAACAGGCAAGTTTAGAGAGACAAGACTAGACAGACAAGGCTTTTTTTGTATATGGGGTTTGGGGGAAGCTCTACCAGCCTGTGTGTGAGGCTCTCACTCACTAAACCTCTTCTTCCACTTGGCTTAAAAGTACGCCACCCAGGGTGAGCAGCCCAGCCCGGACGGTTTTTTCTTTACCGCCCTAGTTTTTCTGTTTTTCCTTTTATTTTGATCTTGTAGTTAGGATAAATATTGATTCATCTTATTTGGGCCTACTGGTGGATCATTCTATTGTGTCTCAGTTTTTCGTCTTTTTCCTTAGAGGAAATAACAAATTTAACGAATTTGGCCATTTTATCCCAGTTTTCTAAATCTTGTAGCATGTAACCCATTACCGTAATTGCGTTAAACGGTATTTTCTTGTTGGCTGTTAGTTCGTCCCTTTCTGCTTTCCATCTCCAACAGTCAAATATTGTGTATCTTACCGAGTCCACATCACCACAGTATTCACACAAGTCATCTGCGGCGGCGCGTATTTGTTTCAAGTAGGTCGCGGAAGCACCCATGCCCTGTGAGGAACTGAGTCATGTGAAAGTTAGTCTCGACATGCTTCCTGTTGACCCATCTGGTGATCAACTGTGATATCTGGTATGATCAACTTTGTCCATTGGCCTTTTTCTGACGCCTACCATTTGTATTGCCATTCTGCTAGGAGATTTCTTCTAGCGGCAATTCTAGATTGCCTATCACATCCGGCCTCATGCAGTTCGGCTCCCTCTTTTACCAGGAGTTCTATAGGGATTATACTAGCTATTACGAAAACTACTTTCCCCGATACAGTCTTATATGCGCCACAGATCCTGATTGCAGTTTTTCTTTGAATTTTCGCCGGTTTGTAAATATTGCTTTCTACTGCCATACTTTGTGCCCATATTGGGGCAGCATATATCATTGTGGATTGTACGATCGTACCAAGGAGTTTACGTTTGGAGCTTTTAGGCCCACCTACATTAGTCAGAATTCTGTCCAATGCCGGCATTACCTTCATGCCTTTAGCTGCTGCCTTCGTGAGGTGATGACCGAAGGACAGGCTGTTGTCTATGACTACCCAGAGGTATGTAATTTCGTTCTTTGGGCTTATATAATGTATGTTGCACTTTAAACTGTATAGCGTTGATTCTCCTTAGGCCGGTCAGTGTTGAAAATGGGGCGAATACGTCCCTGTAGGTCTAGAACGCAGGCCCTGTGCGAGCCAATGTGCTCACGCCTACATTCTACGATCGCGCAAACGCACGAGGAGTTTAAATTCATATATCGTATAAGCAGTGTAAAAACAAAAAAACAATTAATAAAAATCAATAACCGAATGTATAGAGTTGAAAATAAATGACAAGTGATAAATACAAACAACAGTGTTGTTTTAACGACAATATTCACAGTCAGTAACACTGCTTCAGACTTTTCGGCAGCAAGACTCAGTTTGTTTGATGTCATCCAATCTTGGCGAATTGTGCGGTTTGCATTAGTATGGATTCCATTTTTGCTGAGACCACGAGCGTCCGACCAGGTCGTCCGCTAAGCCGGTCGGCCGCGAAGCAGGACAAGCCTTGCGCATTTCCATTTCTTGGGAAAGTTCCCGGCACTTAGTTCTGCACTCATTATATCTAGAACAAATTTTGATTGATGGAGGGCTGCGATTTTAATAACCTCAGGCGGGATGTCATCTGGGCCTGGAGCTCTACCGTTGTGGGTGCGGTCTTTTGCTTTGGTGAGTTTCTCCTCGGCAAATAGCGGTATCTCATTAACCTCTGGTTGTTCCCAGACAAAAGCTTCATGTTGTGGGAACAGTACATCTACAACTCGTTTCAGGTTATTCATTGGCATTTGAGTGTTTGGCGGTAGCACTTTAAGTTTCTTCTTGCATAGCTGGAAGGCATCTCCCCATATGTCTTTGTCTAGGTCCTCGCAGAAAAGATAGAGAAGGCTAGACAGACAAGACTAGACAAGCAAGACTCAATCTTCTATCATGATTTTAAACAGACAAAACTAGACAGACAAATCTAAACAGGCAAGTCTAAAGAAACAAGATTATACAGACACGACTAGACAGACAAGACTAGACAGACAAGACTAGACTGGCAAGATTGGACATACAAGACTAGACTAAGAAAGACAGACTAGACAAACAAGAGAGACATGACTAGACCGAGAAGGCTAGACAGAGAAGACTAGACAAGCAATATTCAATATTTTATCATGCGTCTAAACAGACAAGACTAGACAGACAAATCTAGATAGGCAAGTTTAGACATACAAGATTAGACAGACACGACTAGACAGTCTAGATTTTCTATACAATTGAACCAAATAGGCACTCAAGGAGCATGAGAAACACTGATTTAAATAGTATGGCTGTACCTTCTACATCTAATGAATGTTTTTTAGAGAAAACATCAGGCCAAAATACGAGCACTTACAATTAACGTACAATCATTAAGAAATAAGTTCGACGTATTTCATCTATATTTAAATCGTTAAAATATTGATGTAACATGTGTTTGTGAGCATTCGTGCTCCCAACAGGAGATTGATGTAATCCAGCTCAATAACTTTCAATTAGTTTCCAATTTTTGTAGAAGAAAATTCATCTGTGGTGGCTTAGTAATTTATGTTCGCAATGGTACAACAATGTCTCATCTCAATGTCTGGTTTATGGTATAACTCTAGGCCGTGATTTCCCTAGAATCAATATTACATGAATATACAGATCTACATCCGGTAACTTAGATACTTTTTACAACAGACTTAACGATTTATTGCTGTACTTGTGCAACTGTATAGCAGAAAAGGCTTATATTCTGCTGGTTGGCGACCTTAATATTGACTTTTTTAGAAACTCAACAGAAAAACAAATACTAATGGAGATTTTTAACTACGAGTACTTAATTTTCAATCTACGAGTACTTAACCGGGGTCCAACGAGAATTTGCGCATATAGATTTGGTACTATTTATTTTTTTATTTATTTATTTATTAACCTACTGGCATATAGAAACCACATACAAAAAAAAATTATAAATTTAAAAATAAAAATACAAAAATATCACAAAACACAAAATAAACTCCAATTTCCTTTATAATATACTTTCTCTGTTACCAGTTTGCTCTTTCCATCTTTTTATCCGTCTCAGCAGTTTCAGACCCTTTCCTCTATCATTCATACATTCCTTCCATTTCTTTCCTTCCCGCCTATCTCCCTCATTCCATTCACCCCTTGTACACTCTTCCATCCAATGCTCCCAAGTATCCTCTGCTGTCCCACAAACACTACACTTTCTATGCTCCTCACTCATCCAGTATCTTCTTCCACGCTCCTCACATCCACACCTATACCTTGCTAACATGACTTGTGCATCGTCCTCTTGATTTACACTTAAAAAGGTTGGTAACCGCCCATGTACCTGTATCTTTACATACCCTTTATGAAAATTACTACTTTCTATTTTGCTTTGCCGCTCCTGTAGGTCCACTTCTTGCAAACGTTCTAGCAACCTATCGGCCCACCCTGCCCTTTCCTGCTTTAGCGTTTCGAGCCCCTCACCAGATATACCACCTCTTTCATACAATTTCCTCTTATTCTTACCCCAGTCACTCCCTTTCATACCGCCTCCTCCCACTCGATTTACCATTATAAAAACCTCTTTTATTAACCTTTCATCTCCCATTTCACTCACCTTATATTCATACCTTATGAACTTTCTTGCCGCCAAGTCCGCCACCTTGCACGCATTCATCTCCTGGAGGATGATGTAACTAGGTGTCGACCTATCTAGCTTCAGGATTTTTTTGAAAAACTTTAACTGGACTCTCTCTTTCCTCTCCTCCTCTCTCGTCCCCCAGACTTCTGAGCCATACAATAAAATTCTTCTCGCACACTCCTTCCACACCGTCTCAGCCGCCCTGAAGTTTCCTTCGAATTTATTGCTCCGTTCATCCAAACTCGCCCAGCTGCCACCCACGCTTTCTTCACTACATACTCCACATGTTCTCTATTGCTACCTCCATTTCCAAATACATACCCCAGATACTTAAACCTTTGCACCTCCTCGATTTCCCTCCCTCTCCATTCAAACCTCTCTTTCTTAAAGTTCCCACCTCTTTTGAACCGCATCCATTTAGTTTTTCCCACATCATTTTCCCACCCACAAATCTCTCCTTTCAAAAAACCCTCTCACCCTTTCAATCGCCTCTCTCAATTCCCCAGCTGTCTTGGCAAATACAACTACATCACCAGCGTATGCTAAACTCCCCACCTTTGTTCTCCCTACCACCACTCCTCCAGCTTGCCCGTCTGCTAAAACTTTCCAAATCAGCCACATAGAGATTGAAAAGTGTGGGGCTCAATGGACATCCCTGCCTCAGCCCCTTTTTTGTCTCGAAATATTCCGTTACACATTCACCCTGATCTTACGCACCGTTTCCCTATACACCTCCCTCACATTCCTCCTCACCCTCTCCGAAATACCCTTTTTAACCAACCATTCATACAATCTCCCTCTATCTACGGAATCATACGCTGCTTTCAGGGCGATAAAAAGAGCAAAAAGGCTCCCAGATCTAATTTCCTGATCAATTATAAATCTAAGCGTTATGAGTTGCTCGGCCGTGCCTCTTCCCTCTCTGAATCCTGCTTGCACCTCTGGTATTAATTGCTTTTCCTCTGCCTCTTTTCTCGACCGCCCTTCTATAATCTTGGCGAACATTTTGTAGGACGAGTTCATCAGCATGCTGCTCCCCCTGTAATTCTCCACCCTTTCCTTGTCCCCATTTTTGTGGATTGGCTGTATTATCCCCTCTTTGCAGCTCTCTGGGATACCCTTTGTCCCTTTCCATATCTTGTTGAACTCCTCCGTAAGCTTGTCGATACATTTCTCTGGTACTAACTTCCAGGCTTCATTTCCAACTCCGTCCGGTCCCGCCGCTTTCTTCTGCTTTAAGGCTGCAATTACCTGGTGTACTTCCCTGGCAGTAATTTCTTCTTCACCTACTTCTTCAACACTGTCTTTCCCTCGATCCACCGTTATCTCCACTCCTTCCAATAGAACCATATAGTGCCTTAACCAGGTTTCCTTAGGTATACTGTCTGGAATTCGCTCCTTCTTCCCGTTCTTCTCCTTTAAATATTTGCACAGCTGCGCTTCAGTTTTAATCTCCAGTATTCGTTGTCGCTCTCTTCTCTCCCACATTTCTTTCTTTCTCCTCTCCAGGTTTCGTAAGTCCGCTCTCGTACTTAACCACAGTTCCTTGTCACCGGTACCCTCTCTCCACCTTCTCGTCACCTCTCTATATTTTTGTTTCTCCCTTATGAATTCCTTATCCGCCCATAATCTTCCCACTGTTCCTTCTGTGACTTTCCTCCTGACCATTGCTGTTTCCATTTTATCGGATATCATATCTATATCTTTTAAATTATCCCAATCTATTGCCTCCATTCTTAAATTAAACAGCTACGTCGCGCCGCTATCCCACCTGGTAACCCATTTTTCTTTCCTGGACCCCTCTTCTACCTGCTGCTTTAACGTGATTAGTATTGGCATATGGTCAGATTCACCTTTCACTCCGATCTCCATCTCTCTAATTTGTTGCCTCGCGGAGTCGTTAACAACTGCAATGTCTATCACCGACACCCCCCATTTGGTACTACTTCACGTACATCTTTTGACTATAGGGTATATTTTTGATCCTGTCATGGCTGACCACCTCAGTTTGATATTGCATGTTAATACTGAATATTTCTACGAGGAACCATAATCTAATATGTCGCCTTAGCAGACCCTTCTCCGACGATAACATGCATAAACTTCGACATCTCATTAGTAAAATGATTTTTTCAGCGATTTTAGATGAAAATGTGGCCTATAAAACAATTATTCAAAATTTATCCTTTTCTTTGGATCAGGTATGTCCCATCGAAACCAGAAAACAATAAATGGGTAACAACTGAAATAATTGAAGAGGGTAAGCTGTGTTTTACCCTTAATGATGTAAACCTTATCGATGCACAACAAACACATAGCCTTTGTAAAGAGGAGGTTTGTCTTAGACAAAATCCAACAGACAAAAAATAAATCTAAAGATACTTGGGCGGTTATTAATCAATCTTTAGGGTACACACAATAGCGTACCACAATAACACTCGGGGCAGACAATGCACTGGTAACTGAGAAACAAGTTGCAGATATTTGCAACGCACTTTTTCAGCTTGGCCTTAAGTATAATCAGAGAACCGTTGTTAACGTCGGGGTCTGGGTGCACTAAGTCCCCTTTTAGTATCCTTCACTCTTTCTCTATGCCCCCCATTGAATCACTTGAGCTCCAAAAGGTTATTTCAAATATTTCCACTTGGCATTCATAGGGCATAGATGGAATCAATCTTAGACGTCATTCAAAGTCCCCTACTAAAGCTGTACAATAAATCTATGTAGGATGGAATGTATCCATTGGCTATGAAGGTTGCTTTAGTGATTCCCTTGCACAAGAAATCGGATGCAAGTGATATATCTAACTATAGACCTATTTCGATTGCGTCTTCCTTCTCTAAAATCTATGAGCGGCTGATTTATAACAGAATGGTTAATTATTTAGAAAAATATCATTTGATCAACAATTGATAGCCATGGGTCTCGAGCTCATAGATCAGTTGAAACAGCTACAAACAACTTAGCTAAATACATTATTAAAAAACTTGACACAGGTAAACATGTAATGTGTCTATTTTTTAACCTGTCCAAGGCTTTTGACACCGTCAACATTGATTTTATTGTATCTAAACTGGAAAATTATGGTTTTCTAGGAACTTTTGCAAGGTTGATTAGATCTTTCCTTACAGGAAGAACGTTGATTGTAAATGCCAATAACTACAAATCTAATAGCAATAACATAACTATAGGTGTCCTTCAGGGATCTGTTTTGGGGCCGCTTCTATTTCTGCTGTTCATTAACGATCTTCCACTTTATGTGAGTGCGGAAACTATACTGTTTGCAGATTACATGAATATGGCTGTCTCTGGGAACAGTATAGAAGAGTTGGAAAGCAGAGTCGGGATAGTTGTTGATGAGGTGAACGCGTAGTGCCGAGCAAACCATCTTATACTGAATATGGATAAGACTGTTTGTATTTTCTTTGCTAAGCAGAGGAAAATTCCAATGCATTTTCAACTCAGTATTGACGGCAAAAACCATAAAATTGAAACTTTTACAAACTTTTTGGGGGTACGGATAGACTCTACTTTTAGTTGGTCATATCACATCGACCATGTATGCAAAAAACTGGCAAGCTTACTTTGCAATTATATAAATTAAAAAGTCGTTGAACAAATAGTCAGTAATTAGTGTGTATTATGCACTGGTATATTCTCATCCATCTCTGCACGTGTTACTATGGGGTCAAGCCTCTACCTTCAATAGATGTTTAATTTTGCAAAAGAGAATTGTTAGACTTATGTTTGGTCTAAAAGGTTGGCAAAGTTGTAGAAGTTTTTTTATTTTTAATGTTCAATATATTTACATTACCCTCAATTTACATGTTAAAAGTGCTGAGTTATACAAAATATAATATAGGAAGCTTCAACACCTTATCGAATTCCCACAATTACCACACAAAACATAATGGCACTCTGCTATCGTTCCCAAAACATAACACGACATTACTTGAAAAGTCCTTCTTTTATACAGGAATTAAGGGGCATCACAGTAAAATTTAGAAAAAATCGAATTTATTTTCTTATTATTCGCTTAAAAGTTGCTTTAGGGTTTTAAAAATAACGTACCAAAAGATGGAATGCGGCAAAAATGTCTAAATGCCCAACTTTTCCATTCTGCCGCAACGCCTCTCAGGCATCGCAGATTAGACTTAAAACTTTAAACGCGTTTTTCTCGAAACCGTTTTTCTTAACTGGGCGGACACATTGCTCGGGCAAATCTTCACCGATCGATCTGAAATTTCGGTAGTATATTCCAAAAACCTAACTCTATCGAGCCACGTAGGATGTTTTTATACTACTTGGTTCTTTTTTATGAACAATTTAATGACTTTTTTTTGGTTAAATTTTCAACTTTTTTTTTAAACGTGCACCATTTTGCCAAAAATCAATATATCGAAATAATCCTACGTGGCTCCATAGCTGTTGATATATAGAAACTAAAAAACTTAGATTTTTTGTTAGAGGTCAAAAATTAAGGAGTCTAGATATCCGCCCGTGGACCTCCTTCCAAAAATAGGCGTCTCCGGACAATTGCCACACAGCCGCCATTTTGTGTCAAAAAAATTTGAAAAAAAATATTTTTTGTAGTTTTTTAATAATATTATTAAACTGTAAAGTAAGTTTTTCGATTGATCTTTTCATTGAGACAAAAACAAATCCCGAAAATATAGCTCCTTTAACGTGCTCTACTGTGATTAATAAGCTGGACAATGAAATATAAACAAAGAACTTCATTTAAATTGCTAAACGAGATATAAAGTGTATCCTTGCTCAATATTATTCAATATCTGAATTTTTTGATGAATAGTTTGTATTATTTTGCTGTGATAACGTTCATAATTTATTGATGGTGTTTAATGTATTTTTTAGTAATTGCATTGTTGTAGTATTTATTGTATTTATGTATTACTGTAGTAAAGTGTCTAATTTATCTAATTTTTAACTCACATGCACAATATGTATCTGCATTTAATGTGACTAAATGAATAAATTTATTATTATTATTTATTATTATTATTAGACAGACTAGACAGACTAGAGAGACTTGACAGACTAGACAGACAATATAGATATAAGACTAGACATAGAAGGCTAGAGAAACAAGACTAGACAGGCAAGACTAGACAGACAAGACTAGACGGACAAGAGTAGACAGACAAGACTAGACAGACAAGAATAGACGGACAAGACTAGACAGACCAGACTAGAAAGCACTACAGATACCAGACTGCGTATATTTGTAGACAAATAAGGATACAAATGGTACCAGACAAGAGTACACAGTCTTGCTTTGCTGAGTTTGTTGTAATCAGTGCCCATATGTATTTTAAAATTTTATGAGTTTTCCTGTACAATTAATTGTTATGTAATATAAGTAGTTATCCAAATTACGCTATCATCTCAGATTGCTAAAAAAGAATATGCGATAGAAAAAAATCGCGTAACGCTCACACCTATTACCAAACGCGATTTCCCATTCGTCCAATCAACAATTTTCTCTTCATCCCGTTTCTCGTTACATAACGCATCATTAGGACCATAAAACATAATACTGAAAAAAGGTGAAATCTTCTTTAGAATGACAACACATTCCCATGCATTTAGAAACAGAAACGTGATTGAATAATCTTTTTAAACTTCAATTACCATTCTTTATTTGAAAATAGGATAAGGATGACAATGAGAGAAAAAAACAAGATGATATTTATTGCTAGTGAATATTTCAAAGGTTAGATTTATTATATATAATGTTATATACATAAACCTGAAAGGTTAGAACTGCTCCCAGTACTTTCGATTCTTTACAGTTTAAAGTTCATTACAATTTTCTTTTTAAATAAATATAAAATCTAAAACAGACAAAATGACAACATAAAACATATTTAATATACAAGACGATTCTTCTTAATATGTATAATTCTATTTTTCTAGGTCAGCACAGAATCCTATTTAATTGAAAAGATACTTCAAAATGCAAATCGTACAAGTATTTCTAGTTCTATTTTCGACGACCCTAGTAAGTTCCGAATTATACACAGCACTGGCAGATTTAGAGGAACTTCTGCAAACGGAAGCCATTCTTATCAATACTTTAGACGCGTACATTCACGAGCAGGAGCAGAGACTGAATTTACTGAGGCGGTGAGTATAAATAAATAATAAAACGGAAAAATAGCCCCAAAAAAGAACGAAGGAGAGTTCGTAATTCTGTTTTGCATTGCAGATATGCGGACGCCTACCAAAACCAACACGACATCGCCTCACAGGACATGCAGATGTATATTTCCAACCCAATTAACGCTTATTTATTAGTCAAGAGACTCACCACCGATTGGAAACAAGTGGAAAGTTTAATTAACACAAACCTTGGTGAAGGTAAAATCAACATGTACAAACTCCGCAACAATTTTTTTACCACATTTCATTCTTTTATAGAATTCACAGCTAATTTAACAGAATATAGAAAACATTTTAAGTTCCCATCGGACGAGGATTTAAATGGAGCTGCAGTCGCTTTAACCCGTTTACAAGATACATACCGTTTGGATACCTCGTCATTGGCCAGAGGTGAATTAAATGGTATTAAGTACAGCACGGAGCTGAACGCGGCCGATTGTTTCGAGTTAGGTAGGCAATCGTATAACAATGAAGACTACTATCATACCCAACTCTGGATGAGGGAGGCTGATATGAGATTAGGTCGGGAATCGAATGAGACCGTCGATAGGAGCGATATTCTTGAGTATCTGGCGTTTTCTACATTTAAACAAGGTATAACTTCATATTCATAATTAAAAGATTACTGTAAACAAAGAAAGATAAATATTTATTAACGAAAATTTTAAATTACTATTATCTATAGTTAAAAGAAACTCGAAACAAACTTCATCTAGTAGTCGACGTAAACTCATTATTAAAAATGTTTAGTTTTGTCTGTCGGATCTTGTCTATTCACTTTTGTCTTGTATATTTGTGTGTTTAGTCTTGCCTATCCAGTCTTCTCTATCAAGTCTTGTCTTTCCAGTCTGTATAATCATGTCTGTTTGGTCTTGCTTATCTATTCCTCTCGGTTTAGTTGTTTGTCTAGTCTCATATTGCTAGTCTTTTTTATTTAGTCGAGTCCAACGTTTCTAAAAGAGCGGACCCCGCACCTGGTCACAGAAAAATTTTACCCGGTGGCAAAAAAAAATTGTAAAAACAAACTTTTTTGCTGATAAGAGATAGGAGTTGGTTGCTGCTAAAGAAATTAAAAAGCACTCTTTCCTTATCAGTTAAATAAAAACCTCACATTGACAGCTTCTGAAATTTACAAATTAATAGCTGAGAGTGGGTAAGACAGTCAGACATAGATCTGGTAAAAATTAAAAATTCCCGCTTTAAAAATTGTCGCAAATAATTTATGCGGAATACTGGAAAAAAGTTTATTTACGAAGATACCATTATCAAATATTACGGTTAAGCTGAGAATTACAGATTTGAGAAAATACATTTAGAAGAAATAATTTCTAAAGTAAAAAAAAGCCAATAAGATATCGAGGATAATGTAAATATTGATGCAACAATGCTTTTTCCGACAACTTGTTGAAGACACCATACAAGAAATTTTTTTATTTTGTAAAAGGCTCCGGACAAGAACTACGTCAGATGAGATTTTTAAGCTTACTAATATGATTTTGTCACTGGTCACGATATTGATTGCATGAAGTGTGTGGGTATAAGTAGCGACGGAGCACGTGCAATGGCTAGGTAGTCATAAAGGTTTGTTTTAACAAATTCAAGAATTAGCCATGGATTCTGTATGAATGCACTGTAGTATCCATAGGTAAGCGTTGATGGTAACGCATACCTTTATATATAAACATAACTTTGGATGAATGTGTCAAATTTGTAAACTACATAAAAACTAGTCCATTAAGTCGGAGACATAAATACCTCATTTTGTATTGTAATTCACGGTGGGTTTCAAAAGGAAACGTTTTAAAACGTCTGTTTGAGCTAAAAGACGTAGCTTTTACATTACTGAATGAGCACCCACCATCTTAGGATAGATTCCATGCGAAATAATTTGTGCGAGATATTTGCTACATTCAATGAATTGAATTTAAATTTGCAAGACTTTGATTTAAAGTATCGGAAAAGATGTTGCAATGATTAAACAATGGCTCTGTGGAAACAGCGACTTTCCAAATGAAATTTTAAATCTTTTGAAACATTACATAAATTTATTGAAACCCATCCAAACTCTGACGAAGAAGATTTACACCTAGAGACACTATTAGTTTCAATTAAAAGGATTTCTTTCGGAGCTAATAAATAGTTTCGACTACTTTCCGGATAATCCTTCAAATATTATGTGGACTTAAAATTAATGTTAACTCAATTTTACAATCTTAACCAATCTCAAACTTTAATTTTTACAATCTTAACAATCTAACAATGTAGTTTTGCCTGTCTTCTTCAGTTTGTCTGCGAACAAATAATGTTTCTGATATTAGATCTTAACTAATTAGTCTATTTAATATTGTTTGCTGGCTTTGTGTACGCTTTTTTGTATTCAATTATATTATTTTTATAGACTTTCAAGTCAAGTTAAATATTTTTTTCCTGGCTATTTACCAATGTCATTTTATCAGACAGCCTTATTTTTAAAGCTTAATTCTTGAATTTTTTAGTTTTAATATTAATTTCATAGAAATTAATCTTGTCTAAATTTACAATTTCTAAGAACAGTTTTCGCATGCCTTTTCTAAATATTTTTTTTTCATTTTTGTCTCCCTACTAATTTTGTTTTCTTTGCAAGTTTATTTTGAAATATATATTTAAAGTTTTGTTAATTATAAACATGCAATTATCATCATCATCATTTCAACTCATCTGAATCCACTGTTGGACATAGGTCTCCCTTTCATTCTTCCACTTCCTTCTGTCCTGTGCCAAGTTAATCCAATTTCCGGCTACGCATCTAATATCGTCAGATCATCTTGTAGGAGGCCTGTGGTTCTTGCGAGATGCCATGCCCAGTTCAATTTTAAGTTAGTTATGCGTTCTACTATATATATATAACTCCTGTTAATTGTCCTAACCATTCCTTTGTCTTCATGTCCCTTCTGGTCACTCCTTCCATCGATCGTTCCATTTCCCTTTGGGCAATTCGTAGTTTATTCGCTGTCTTCTTGGTTAACGTTAAAGTTTCGACTCCATAGGTTATAACAGACAACACGCATTGATCGTAGACTTTTCGTTTTAAACATATTGGATATTGACCTCTATGTATGTGTCTTAATTTTCCATAGGCCGCCCATCCTAAGCCTATCCTTCTGGTAATTTCGCATGTCTGATTATCTCTGCCAATTTTGGTATGTCCAAGTTATTTATATGCGTCAACTTCTTCAATTGTTGCATTGTCGATCATTATTGTCCCACCCAAGACGAGGTTCGTCATAAATTTAGTTTTTGACATATTCATGTTTAGCCCTACTTTTTTTCTGAGGCATGTTTGAGTTGTTCTAACATTTCTTTGGCATCTTTAAGGTTATCAGAAATTATCACAATATCATATGCTAATCGTAAATGATTGAGCCTTTCTCCTTGGATATTTATGTTCTTTCATAATGCTTTCAAAACTGCCGTAAAGAGTTTTGGGGGCAGCTCGTCACCTTGTCCAACGCCCCTTTCGATTCTGAAGGTTTCTGTTTCTGTGGGTAGTCTAACTTTTGATGTGCCGTTTGCATATATAATGCTGTCAATTCTACTTTCCGAGAAGTGAGTAACCTCATAATGGCCCATAACTCTATGGAGTCGAAGGCCTTCTCGCACTCTATAAACGAGTGCCAGCGGCAGATTATATTCGACACTTTTCTCAACCTGGGTCTTAATTACTTGCAGATGATCATTAGTGCCATAACCTGCTCGAAAGCCGGGTTGTTCTCTTGGTTGCGAGAAGTCGAGTATTTTTGTTGTTATTATTTTGGTAATTATTTTTGTGAAGAGCTTATACAAATGTGTCAACAGGTTAATCGGCCTATAATTTTTTAAACAAGTAGCGCCTCTCTTTTTGTATGTCAATACCATTATTGCATTGTTCAACTGTGCTGTGGTAGTACTGTTTTCGAGACATTTATTGAACAGGCCCTGCACTAATCGTATCAATTTTTCGCCTCCCATTTTTACGGCTTCTATAACTAGGCCGGCCTCTCCCGGCGCACACTGGGCCGAATTACAAATTTACAGCGACAAAAATAAAAAGCAGTTCATTTCAAATTTTTTGCCTCAAATATTATTTTATGATCACATTGTGATGTCCTAATATAAAATGAGACTATATTAGATGTTTACCCCCTCCCTCGATGAAATAAAAATGCAAAATTAAGTGGAAATATATATATATATATATATATATATATATATATATATATATATATATATATATATATATATATATATATATATGGCAAAAGTGCTAGTGGAACATTTTTTTTGCAAGTTCACGACTGATCTTCGTCGAAATCAATATCATCATCTCTATCTGCACCTTCTTAAACATCACTAACGATATCATCAGTAGTTTTTCGTCAACATTGTTCATTGAGATTTGAGTTCATTGAGTTTCATTCGAGGCATTCCTAATACTAGCTCATTCCATTTTTCTTTTTTCTTTGTGGGGTTTGTCCTATAACTAGTGATTAGAGGATCTGATGATATAGTATATTATTATTAGATTATTAGTTAGTAGTATTAAAAGTTTTGCTTTGCCGCTGTGCACTTTTTGCACTGCCATCTAGACCCTACATGAAACTAATTTCAAGACAGTTGTTAGTTTGGTTCATGTTTTGGATAATAACATCCTACTGAACCTGTGCAAGTCTTCGCCCAGTATGTTCTAATAGATCCTGTAACAGCATCACAGCTTCGTTTTCAGATACACTGACATGTAATGGATAGCATTTTTTTTTAATCCGACACCACTTGATATGAGGGATATATATCAGCCCCTCTAGTTTTATCTCCTTGCTGCATCGTCAATTATGAGCACTGTATGTACCTTATATAAAAACTTGTATAAAAACCTTACTCTCTTAGGCGATGAATAGTGAGCCTTTTTCATTCTTCACAACCTTTTAGGAGTTCCACTTAATGCTAGTGCCAGCACCTCCGCCGGACTTATTTTGCAAAAAGGTGCAATTTTAAGTAATGTGGAACAATGTGGGATGGGTTATTGCTTTACTAGAATTGGCAATGTTTGTTTTGTCTTACAAACTATTTAATTTAACGGAACTATGCGGAACTTTTTTTTTAAATCAATGTATTGCTGTATATTATAAGGTTTCTCAAATTTACATTAGGCGTTAACAAAACTTATTTTATGACTCAGATGATTAAAACTTTCTACAAATTTTATATTATTATTCTCCATATTTAAAAAGCTCACAAGTTTTTAGCACAAGCACAAAACGAGCGCATTAATTCCTTCTTGGTACATAAGGGACAAGAGAGATGTTTGACACGTTCCCACAACCAATGGCATTGGTTTCTCGCATTAATTTGTTTGTATTACTGTGAATGGATTATCAAACAATGCATTTTAAGTGGTTTTGATTAATTGTGAGACATTGTAAAATTTTATTTTTGTCGCCGTATATTTCAAATCCGGTCCAGTGGCCTTGTTGTTTTTCATTCCTGATAGTGTTTGCTCTATTTCGGTAGTTATGATATCCGTTAATTCTTCGGAGCCTCGATTTATTACTAATTATTTTCTAAATACAATTGTTTTCGTATAGAAAGAATATTTACAGATAATGTAAGAGGAATATAATACCATTTTAAAAGGTTTCGGACTAGACAGAAATTTTACGGAAGATAGTTCAATAAGTTTGCAAAGTTTAAAATAACGTTAATTGCGAAGTTTGGAAATTAAGTAAACTAAATGTTTTCATTTGATATTAAATGAATTTTAGATCTAGAATCTTTACTAATTGTAAATAAATATTTAGAATGAAGGCATATCTTTCTAACAAATAACTTAATTTATACTGAATACAATTGATTTTGTAAAATGGTTTGGTTAGCTACAAAATAAATATGGGTAGGGTCAGTGGATAGCAAGTGTGAAAGTAACGTTTTGTCTCCCACAGGAAATGTTCATTTAGCTCTGGATTTAACGAATAAATTACTGGAGTTGGTTCCTAGTCATTCGAGGGCGTTAGGTAATAAAGTTTATTACGAGGACGCCATAAAGAAAACCAATCTAGTCAAAAGAAAGGGAGAGGATGAAATTGAGGAGGAGCAATATGAGGAATTGCAAGAAGCAGACATTCCTATGGATCCTATGGTAAACATCATAAAACTTTTGTGATTATTGAATTCTATATATTGTTGATATTTGAATTCTAAAATTTGCTTTTCAGACTCTGTTTGCCGATCCATCATCCAAAAACATCTACGAACAATTATGTAGAGGGGAATCTGAACCTCCACCGGACATTATTTCTCAACTAAAATGTTTTTATCATCGAGATTCAAGAAATTCATTTTTGATATTAGCACCGTTCAAGGTGGAAGAAGCTTATACAGACCCAAGACTGTTGATTTATCATGACGTTATGTCTGATGCAGAAATTGCGACGATTAAAACATTGGGGCAACCGAGAGTAAGTTAAACATATAGTTTGGAAGGTTGACTTATAAATTATGTAAAATTCGGTCGGGTCGTGTACTAATTTGCAGATGCATAAATACCATTTATATTTGATCCTACGTTAATTTGAATACACATTTTGTAAACAAACTAGTACTACTTATACATAAATTATTATTTGATGAACATATCAAACTCGAGTGCCATTAATATTATGTTGATAATATTTTTATCTAAATTATGATAATTATTTATGTATAAGTAATTTATAATTCATGTATAAGTAATAACAACTTCCACAACCACAATTCACGTTAATCTATTTTATTACTACGTTGTGACATTTTATTTATCACTATCCTATAACATTTTTATATAATAGTGAGAAATACTTTTAATAATTTAATTTTGGGGCGACTAATATGTAAATTAGACTGCTACTCGGTGCAAATATTATAATATTCTAATATTAATAAATTTACAGTTTAAACGTGCCACAGTGCAAAATTCAAAAACAGGCGAATTAGAAACCGCAAAATACAGAATCAGCAAGTCCGCCTGGTTAAAAGAACACGAACATAAACACGTCGCGGATGTTTGCCAAAGGGTTGCTGATATGACAGGGTTAGACATGAACACGGCGGAGGAACTTCAAGTCGTCAATTACGGCATCGGAGGGCATTATGAACCCCATTTTGACTTTGCAAGGGTAAAATACAGAAATAGATTTTAAAAGGGAATTATTTTAGACCGAATTAATTTTGCAGAAGGACGAAACCAACGCATTCAAAAGCTTGGGCACAGGAAACAGAATCGCAACAGTTTTATTTTATGTAAGTATAATATATGTAAACAAACGAGACCGGACAGATGCGACTGGACAGATAATACTACACAGTTAAATATATTTTTGCAAACAAACGAGACCGGACAGACGCCACTGCACAAACGAGACCGTACAGATAAGACTTGGCAGACCGGACTAAACCGATGAGTCTGGACACACTGGATTCGACAGAGGAGATTCAGTAACGAGACTAGAGGGAGGTGTTTTGACATATGAATATAGATAGACTAGACTCGACACACGAGATTAGCGCGACCAGATGAAACAGTCTGCTATTGTTTGGTCTTATCTGGTGTCTCTGTTTGCTCTTGACTGTCGGATCTTGCTTGTTCGGTTTTGCTATCCGGTCTTGAATGTCCAGTTTTGTGCATTGAGTCATGTCTGTATAGAGTTATATAGTCTTATATAGTCTGTATAGACTTGTCTGACTTGTCATGTCTGTCTAACCTTGTCTATTTAGTCTTGTCTGTCTTGTCTTGTCCGTCTAGCCTTGTCTATTTAGTCTTGTCTTGTCTGTCTAGCGTTGCCTATTTATACGTTGTCTAGCGTTGCCTTGTCTTGTCTGTGTAGTCTTGTTTGTCTAGTCTTGTCTATCAAGTATTGTCTATGTTGTCCTGTCTGTCTAGTCTTGTCTGTCGAGTCTTATATGTCTAGCCTTGTCTGTCTAATCTTGTGTGGCTAGTCTTGTCTGTCTAGTCTTGTCTTATCTTATGTCCAGTCTTATCTGTCCAGTTTTCTCTGTCCAATCTTGTCTGTCCAGTTTTGTCTATCTATTCTCTGTCCATTTTTATTTGTTCAATCTTGTCTGTCCTGTCTTGACCGTCTTGTCTTATCTATCTGATGTTATCTGTATATTGTTATCTGGATAATTCGTCTGTCTAGTCAAAATCTATTTATTTCATTATTTAGGCATAACTATTGAAGAGATGTATAAACCAAATAAAGTGTGTCAAATAAGGGCAAAGAAACATAAAAAATGTAAATAAAAAATAAATTGATAATAATAAAAATAATAGTAAAGCAAATATTTTTGCATTGAATATTGCATTAAGTTATAATAATAACAATCTTTATTGTCAACAAAAGGAAATAAATGGCTATGGACCATATAATATATTCAACTTTTTGCTTGTAATTCTAGTCTAATCTTTTAGAAGTTGTTATGAGTAAACTCTACAATGCGCTTGCAGGGGGCACCAACCATTGAGCCTTGATAGGACAATGTAGTTTCTTCTTCTTCTTCTGGCGCTACTGCTCAATTTGAGCCCTGGCCTTCTCTAGTGCCCTCCTTCCTTCCTCTCTTTCCCGGGCCACTTCCTTCCATCTTCCTAGTTTAAGCATTCGTCTAGCGTTCTGGTCTACTTCATCCACCCATATTTTTCTTGGTCTTCCTATCGGCCTCTTCCCCTCCATTTGGCCGTTCAGGATACCATCTGGCATCTAGCATCTGGTACACCTTATTTTTTGTGTCTCTGTGTATCACGTTGGACTTGAGTACAATCGCCAATGAGAAATACGCTTTATTTGCCATCATCACTCTGGCTCTAATTTACGCGCCTTCCAGGCCTTTGCTATTGATGTTTGCGCCCAGATACTTGAAGTCTTTCACTTGATTGTTTGGGCTGCTGATTTTAGTGCTGTATAAGCTTCCTCCGTGGCTCGTTTTGGGTGTCCCTATCATGTATGTCAATATCATCCGCGTATGCTGCGAGTTGTACGGATTTGTTTATTAGTGAGTAGTCGCTACCTATTCCAGTATTTCTAATTACATGCTAGATTGAAGACCCTGTCTAGTGTGTTGCTCATGTGATACAAGATATGTATAGAAATACTTTTTATGTTTATACAATAAAACCAGTATCCCGTAAATGTATGTGCCTATTAATGTTAATATTCTCGCAGATTTAAACTTGCCTTGGCACAATTCTGTGAAATCTAGTTTATATATTATTATGTTTGCTTGTTTTTAGATTCTAAAAAGATTTTTCGCAAAATGCAGTGAAATTTCCAATATATACTTTTTTCAACACTCCCACTGAATCCACCCAAGATTGAAGGATTCTAAGAGCATTTGTGGCTTTATTTAGTTTAGATATTAGCTAAGCTATATGGTTTGTCCAATCTAAAGTCTCGTCCACTAGTACTCCTTGTAGTCTTACCTATTGTTTTACTTCAAAAAAGGTCTCTACCTATACAGATTTCCTGGGGGTATTGACTTAGAATTATTTGGGTGAATTTGGGTGAATTCTTTGATTCTGTAAATAATTTGTCCTTCTTGATTAAACCGGCTTGAAATACTATTCATTGCTGACGTGAAATTTAAGTGCACTTGTTTCATAGTTTGGTTTAAAAGTAAAAAGATAGTGTCGTCAGCATAATTGACCATCTCGAAATTCTTATCTGTCATAGTTACCAGAATACTTCCTTTTGGAGTGACCGTCTTTGCTGTCCTCATCTTTAATATGTAGCTGTCATGAGCTTTTTAGATTTTGGTGCGTTGTTTACGATTGGATTTGTTTTTCATCCACTCTTGGATATAGGCATCTCCGCTTCCCTTCCATGTCTGTCGATCTTGTGCTTTCCGGTGCCACCGGCTACTTGCGGCCAATTTTATGTCATCTAGCCACCTTCTTCGCGGTCGGCCTCTACTTCAAGTTGTTGTTCTTGGACGCCATTGTGTGGTTTTTAGCGTCCATTTCTCATTATTCTGCTTTGTTCCTGATTCTGTCCTTCAGTGATATTCCCAGCATCGCGCGTTCCATAGACCTTTGTGTCGTTCTTAGTCGCTTGGAACTGTTTTTTGTGAGGCTCATTGTTTCGACCCTGCACGTCGCTACAGGTAGAACGCACATGCTGTATTCTTTGCTCTTGAGAGTTAATGATATGTTCCCGTTTTATAAGATGTACCGGAGTTTGCCAAACGCTGCCCATGTGATTCCGATTCATCATAGTGTGCCCAAGATAGGTTAGATTTGCACGCACTCGATGATATTGTTGTATATGCAAATGTGGGGGTCGCAAGGACTCATGATCTTGGTCTTGCTTAGGTTCGTTGCGTTGTTGTAGCATTTCCTCTAGTTCATCAGGGTCGTTTGAGATGACAACGATATCGTCAGCGAAACTACGGTGACTAAGGAATGTCCCATCGATCTTTATACATTAGGGATAGGCATAGGGTAAACAGCTTTGGTGAGATTGTATCCTCTTGTCGTACTCCTCTCTTTATTTTTATTCTGTTGGTGGTGAGTCCTTCCTCGATCTACACGTGTAGCATCTCTCTTATATATTCTTATATTAAAGATATTTAATAAAGATAAGATATTTTCGATTATGGCGGTGTATCTTGAATCCACTCTTGCATTTCTCATAGCTTTGAGGATTGACCAAGTCTCAACTGAATCGAATACTTTATGGTAATCGACGAACGCTAGGTGGATAGGGACATTATATTCGGTAGCTTTCTCGATTAGATTCCGTAGTGTTTGTAGGCGGTCGGTAGTGCTAAACCCTCTTCGGAATCCTGTTTGTTCTACTGGCTGATAGAAATCCATTGTCTCTGTAGCTCGGCTGCAGATGATTTTTGTGAACAGCTTGTATAAGTGTGGTAGCAGGCTAATCGGGCGATAGTTTTCGATATTGGTAGTGTCTCCCTTTTTGAACAGAATTATCACTTCTGCGTTACACCATTCGGTTGGGATTTGTTCGTCTCGCAGGCATTTGTTCAGCAGTACCTGGACTACGTTTTCCGACTGCGTACTGCTTGTGATTTGGTCTTATCCCGTACATTTGCCATTTTTCATTTTCTTAAGAGCACCTCTTATTTCTTGGACATATATTTCCGGTATCTCAGTATGCCGGTATCTCAGAAATTTTCTCTGACCCTACGTTTAGTAGTCTACATGGTGTTATTGTTTCGTTATCGGGTGTTTGAGGAGTATAGGTCAGTGTAGTGGTCAGTGTAGAACTCTTGTGTTACTTTTTACGATTGGATAGATATGACTTTATCCAATCTTGCGCCGTTCCTCTGTTTCCATATTTTACTATTTTATTTACCAAGATGTTGTGGTCAACAGTATCATATCCTTTCGAGAGATCAACCAGAATACTTGAAGGGATATTTTGATCATCTATACTCGCGCCGGCGAGAGAATGCAGCTGTACTGTTTTTCAAACACGGACAAGTAAACACCGCGCGCTGGGAATAATGTGGGGGTATGCGCTGAACAATGCTAAACTTGTCGAGACGAGATGTATTCTCTCGCCGGCCCGAGTATAGTTGCGTATAGATATTACAAATATACTGAAAGCATCCCGCCTGCACACATTTTCCTTTAACAAACGCATGTTGGCGGATGCTGATAATATTGTATTTGCAAATGAATGACACTACCCTGACATGGAAACCTTACAATTTCAAAGAATGCGGTGTGGACAGTATACTGGCGAGTCTTTAATTGCTCCTGTTGTTCTTATCCCCTTTATTAAAGTTTGGCGAGATTGTCGAGGCTTTCAGCAGTTCTGGGAAGATAACAAAAGTAATCAAGTTGTTGATAATATATAGTAAAGGGTCCACTATCTCTTTTATTACAAACATGGCTATGTTATCATTTCCAACGCTCTTTTTGCATTTCATTGTCATAGCATAAATATATACATAGTCTTGTCTGTCTACTCTTGTATGTGTAACCTCATCTGTCTATACAAAGGCCGTCTCGTCCAGACGAGTTAAGCATTGTTCGCGCATAGCCCCACTTTATTTAGAGTGCGCGGTGTCTAGTTGTCCGTATTTGAAAAACTGACGCATATTTCTTAACTCGAACTAATCTGCTCGTACCTCCGCGCATCCCTTGTTTGTCTCTTCTTGCTTATAAGGTATTGCCTGCCCAGTCTTGTCGGTCTAGTCTAGTCTTACTAGTCTTATATGTATATTCTTCTCTGTATAATCTCGTCTGTCTAGTCTAGTATTTTCCATTCAGTCTTGTCTGTCTGGTTTTGTTTTTCTATTCATGTCTGTCTGGTATTATCTGTCTGGTCTTGTCTGTCTGATAAAATCTGTCTGCTTTTTTTGTCTGTCTAGTCTTCACTGTCTGGTCTTGTCTGCCTGATCTTGTTTGCCTAGTCTTGTCTGTCTAGTCTTGTCTGTCTAGTCTTGTCTATTTAGGCTTGTCTATCTAGTCTTGTTTGTCTAGTTTACATTTACTACAACTCTAGACTATTGATTAAGGGAAAATTCCACTTATTTAATAAACTGGCTATTTTTTATTGTGGTTTAAGCAATACTGCTCTATTCATAATTAACATACGAGTTAATGTTTTGATTGAGTGCACAAAAGATCTCTTTCCACAAATACAAGTTTATACAAGTGTAAAATATATGTTCTTTTTATTATGTTTATAGATGAGTGATGTAGCACAGGGTGGAGCGACAGTCTTTCCCTATTTGAAAGTAGCTTTGTGGCCTAAGAAGGGCGCAGCTGCCTTTTGGTATAATTTACACCCGAGCGGCGAAGGGGATGCAAGGACGCGGCACGCAGCTTGTCCCGTATTAGCAGGTTCAAAATGGGGTAAGCTTCGCTTTTTAGGGGCAAATATTGCTATCCATTTTTAACAACATAATTTTATATTTTTAGTGTCGAATAAATGGATACACGAAAGGGATCAGGAATTTCGACGGCCTTGTGGACTCGAACCGGCACCTCAAGGGAGTACGGCTTGATTGAGTTGTGTTTATTGTATTTCTATTGAAAAGACTGTTGAAAAGTGTGAATTGAGGCGATAGTGAGTTTATGAAACCATTAATGAAGTAGTAGGATAATTGTGTTTATATTTTTTTAATTATTGAATTGTATTTTGTAACAAATATATTTTTCTTTTTCTTTTACCATTTTTCTTAAAAAAATAACACATACAATTAAAAAAACACAACCAAAAAAAAAGACACACACACATTCAATTACTTAAAAATCTTCATCTCGCTGCAATTTTTTACGTAATTTTCTTCAATTATTCCCTTAATTTAATATTTAAACAGTTTTTTCCCATTTCTTTTATCTCGATGGTTTTATGAATAGGTTGCGACTGATGTGATTAAACACTACAATTTTAAAGTGGAACTGAGCTGGACAAGCGGTTAGAATGACAAAGAGGTAATGGACTAGGTCAACTTGGTAATACTAGCAAAAGGCATTTCTCGTACTAAAAAACGTGCGCCAAGATAGTACTTTTAATGCATAAAGAGTAATCAAAAAAATCAAAATCAAAAATTTTTTTTGCTGATAAGAGAAATTAATTGATTACTGCTAAACAACTTAAAAGTTCTCTTTCATCACCAGTCCAATACCTCACTATGACAGCTTTTGAAATCTCCAAATTAATAGCTGAGACCTGATATGCTGAAAAGAAATTAATATTTGGTTTAATATCCCGCTTTAAAAATTGTCGCAAATAATTTATGCGAAAAAAAAGAGAAACAGCTTATTTTCGGCGATACCATTATCATATAATATAGTTAAACGAAAAATTACGATTGCGGGAAACATTAAGAAAAAGAACTAGTTACTACAGTAAACAAAAACAAGTTTTTTTTCTTCCAAGTAGATGAAAGCACATATATCTAATGTGTTTTAACAGATATATTGACGAAGGCACCATACAAGATTTTTTTTTGTTTTGTAAAAGGCTATCTACAAGAACGACCTCATATGAGAGTTTTAAGCTTACCAATGATTTTGTCACTGGTCACTGTATTGATTGGAAGTGTGTTGTTCTAAGTAGCGACGGAGAACATGTAATAGCAGGCAGTCATGAAGGTTTGTTTAAACAAATTCAATAATTAGCCATTAATTGTGTATGGATGCATTGTAGTATACATAGAGAAGCGTTGGCGGTAAAACGCAGCCTTTTAAATTTAAACATGACTTTAGAGGAATGTGCCAAGTTTGTAATCTACTTAAAATCTCGTCCATTAAATAGCAGCCTTTTAACGATTTATGCAAGGAAACGGGGACTGATTCTAAACACCACCTTTTGTATTCTAATTCACGATGGCTTTCAAAAGGAAACGTTTTAAAATACCTGTTTGAGATAAAGGACGGAAGCTTTGGTATTTCTGAATGAACACCCACCATCTAAAAAAGATGTTATTTTTCCATTTAAGGATAGATTCCACGATTTCGAGTGGTTCATAAATGTAGCTTATTTGTGCGACATATTTGCTACGTTCAATTAATTGAATTTAAATTTGCTTTGAAATTTTAAATATTTTGAAACATTACATATATTTATTGCAGCTAATGCAAATTATGTTGAAGATTTACATCTAGAAACACTATCAGTTTCAATTCAAGAACATCTTTCTGAGCTAATAAATAGTTTTAAAGATTATTTTGCGGATATTTCTTCAAATAATATGTGGAGTAGGTCTATAAAGCTGGCACCCCCACCTCATCAAAATTCTAATTTAATAAGACCAGAATTATGTGCTTCTTATGTGCTAATTAGGTGCCGAAATCGCGATTTTTGTGCTCGAACCACCCACCCGTCTAAAAAATTAGGATACCGATACCAAATAAGCACTACAATCATGTGCTATTTATGTGCTTTTCAAGTAACCTGGAGGGAATTCGCTAACTCAACCCCTTGTTCGAAAAACTCACCCCGAACTGAATGAGCCAAAAGAGGAAGAATCTATCGAGCAAACAAATTTTAACCAACGCGATATTGTTGCAATAAGTATGTGTTCTCCAAATATGATATTCCCAATTTTTGTACTCGCACCCTTGTATGAGAAATTCACCCCGATCTGTATTAGCCATAAGAGGTGAAATCTTTAATAATCAAGATCAGAAATTTTAAATGACGCAAAATTATTTCAATAATTATGTGCTCTCTAGATATGCTATTTACGATTTTTGTGCTCAAACCCTTGGGCGAAAAACACCCCGAACGGAATGACCCATGAGAGGTGAAATCTATAATAATCGAGCACATAAGTTTTAACCAACGCGATATTGTTCCAATATTTATGTGTCCTCCAGATATGATATTCGAGATTTTTGTGCTAGCATCCTTGTACGAGAAATTCACCCCGAAATATATGAGCCATAAGAGATGAAATCTTTAATAAACGGGAACAGAAATTTTAAATAACTCAAATTGTTAAAATAATTATGTGCTCTCCAGATACACTATTTACGATTTTTGAGTTCGCACCATTGTACGAGAAATTCACCCCGAACTGTATTAGCCTTAAGAGGTGAAATCTTTAATAAACGAGAACAGAATTTTTAAACGACACTAAATTGTTGCAATAATTATGTGCTCTCAAGATATGATATTCGAGATTTTTGTCTTCCCACCCTTGTACGAAAAAGTCACCCTGAACTGTATTATCCTTAACAGGTGAAATCTTTAATAATCGGGAACAGAAATTTTAAGTGACGTTAAATTGTTGCAATAATTATGTGCTCTCTAGATATGCTATTTACGATTCTTGTGCTCGCACCCTTCTCCAGTTCCAATTCACCCCGAACTGCATGATCCCTAAGAATGAGTCGATACTGATTTCAAACTTGCAGTTTTTTCCCAAAGTCTGAAACTTAGTTTTATGCCGGAACCATAATGTCTAAAGCTAGCACCTCCACTTCTCCAAAATTCAAATTTTACAAGACCAGAATTATGTGCTCTTTATGTGCTAATAATGTGCCGCAATCGCAATTTTTGTTCAAATTTGTGTGCTAGATTATTAAAAATTTCACCACTTATGGCTCATACAGTTTGTGGTAAATTTTTCGTACAAGGGTGCGAGCCCAAAAATCGTGAATGACATATCTGGACAGCACATAATTATTGAAATAATTTCGCGTTACTTAATATTTGTTTGCTCGATTTTTATAGATTTCACCTCTTATGGCTAATGCAGATCGGGGTGAATTTTTCGTACAAGGGCGCGACCACAAAAATCGTAAATAGCATATCTGGAGAGCACATAATTATTGCAACAATTTTTCGTCATTTTAAATTTCTGTTCTCGATTATTAAAGATTTCACCTCTTAAGGCTAATGCAGTTCGGGGTGAATTTTTCTTACAAGGGTACGAGCACAAAAGTCGGAAATATCATATCTGGAGAACACATAATTATAGCAACAATGTAGTGTTGCATAAAACTTGTTTTCTGGATTATTATAGATTTCGCCTCTGAGATTCCGTTCGGGTTGAGTTTTTCGCACAAGGGCTTGAGTTAGCGACTTCGCTCCAGGGTACTTGAAAAGCACATAATTGTAGTGCTTATGTGGTATCGGTATCCCAATTTTTCAGATGGGTGGGTGCTAGCTTGACTGTTAAGTTTGGACCCCCACTAGTAAAATTTGATTCTTTCATTGAGGGCATCGAGCACAAAAATCGCGCTTACGGCATATAATTTGCACATAAAGAGCACATAATTCATGTCTTATCAAATTTTAATTTTGAAGAGGTGGGGATGCCAACTTTATAGACCTGTGTGGAGTAAAGATCCTTTGTCTGTCGAAATTTTAAAGGAACGAATGTTTATTCTCAGCGAACAAGAAGTTGATATAATTGAAATTGTATGCGACACCGATCTTTAAAAAGTGTTTGAAACTATACCACTAATTAATTTTTGATTGCGCTGTCGAAAGAAGTATCCAAGCGTAAGCGAAAAAGCGATACAAGTTTTAATGTCTTGTGTTGACGTGTTGTTTTTAATGTCACGTGTTTGTCACCACGTATACATGTGAAGCTGCGGAAGCCTTGGTGTACTTAGAAAATAAGTATCGACAGAGATTGGATGTCGAACCTAATGAATTTGAAATTGTTATATGATCACAAACAATATCATCCTTCGTACGGACAAAATATGTAAAAAAATTTACTAAAATTTGAAATGAATGCATTTGTTAATTTTTGGAACGAAGTTCCTTTAAGCGGCGTTGACACGATGCTAGTTGACTGGAATGACAGCTCGCATGCGAATCAACTCGTCTTGAAGACAGTTAGTTACTTCACTGTCTTCTTGTTATCAAAAATAATCTTTATGAGTTCCATATCCATCCTTAAAGTTCCATAACAGCTCTTCAGCTTCCTACAAAAAAATTCTAAAAATTGGAAGTTCTCACTATCAGTCCACCTTTTTTTGTTAGCACTTGAACACGGTTTCTTAGTTGTCGCCATCTTGAAATTGAACTCACACGGCAAAAGTAGAAGGACATCCGAAATAGGTAGGCATTAACTCATTAATCCGTTAATCGTTAAATAACGTTAAATAACGAAGTTAACAAAATGCTTAACAATTTAACTTTTAAGTTAACTCAAAAAATGTTGACGTTGATGTTAACTTCCATTAAATTGAACTTCCGTTAACTTTAGTCCGTTATATTGGTTGCTTGTTGATATGTTGTAATTTTTTGTTTGAATTGCGAGCACCCCGGCGCGGCGCAGCACTGTTGCTCAAAAGAGCAAAAATCCAGAGCCGAGAAACTATAGAGCCGAAAAAAATAAGGAGACCCTGTTGATTATTTGCTCTGGGCGAGTGAATACGACAAGTTATTATAACCTGACATTTTTAGCGTTTGCGTCATTTTTAACCGACTTCATTTATATTGTAACATTCATCATTTATTTATCTTTTTCGTTTTTGTTGGTTGTTGGTGAAAATAGTTGGTCGTAGTGTGTAAGTTTACATCATGAACACTACTACTTCTACTCAAAGTACGCAAAGCTCTGAAAGTGAAACTGAATTAAATCCTTGGCCACACTTGAGTGATTACTTTGTATTCCAATCAAAACTTGGAGAACAGAAGTTGATTTATGAATGCAAATTGTGTTTGCCTAAAGTTTGTACAATGAAGGCTCACATGTCTAGTCTTAATAATCTTAAACAACATGTGAAAAGGACGCATGCATCCAAATATGTGCAGCTTGAAGAAAAAGTAAAAGCAGCGTCGACTCGTGGGAAAAAGAAAACCGTTCTGAAGTCCTCTTCAAGTACTGTGAATTTTAATTCTTCATATGTTGGTGCAGACAGAATTAGCAGATTTGCTTTCACCTCAACCTGTTAAAAGATTACGTCAACAAACCATTGATGAATCTTTTGGCATCGCGGCTACTTGCAGGTTATGTGACCAGTCGCTAGGGCGGTTGACTTAATTTAAGCTGAAGCTCAATCATATGGGACTGTATTACTAATTATTGCGACAACTGTGTTCAGACTGTACCCCTCTTGTACCCCTTTGGCCAATGCCCTATTATGTGGCATAAAAAAAAGATTTGAACGGTTTACGGAAGATGACGAAGCTCGCATTCGTCAGCATTTCACCCGAGGTTTCGCTCTGAATAGAGACGCTCTGAAAGAGAAAGGGATGTAAATGGAAATAAAAAGGAAAATGCCAGTATTAGCGGAAGCCACAATAATGAAGAAGAAGGAGAAAATTTTGTCAGCTCTGTTACTCAGCCTGAAGAAGATCTAGAGCACGCCAAAAATCTCTCAAAAACAAAACGCAGAATTTGGTGAGAATTTGGTGAGTTGGGCTGAAAGTCAAATGAATCTTTTACTGATGGTGCCTTTATAGGTGAACAGGTTTTAATAAATCATTTTTTTAAATATAATTCTGCAATCCCATCAAGCGCCACAGTAGAACGGCTTTTTTCTACAGGGAAAAGATATTTTGAGAGCTGAACGCTCATACCTGTAAAATGATAATTTTAATATGCTTATGTTCATTATTAAGAAGATTAATTATTAATTATTTTAAACTTATGAAGAATTATGAATGATACAATAAATATCCTCTTTCTTCCATATTAGTTAGTCTTACATAGTAGGTGTGTATATGCCCTCCTACCCGTGCGAAACCAGGGCGGGTCGCTACTGTCGCTTGTAATAATTAAATCAATTAATCTATCTACTTGTTTTTGTTTTATTTACCAATGTCTCCCATCCCTAAAGGTACCAAAAGCAGTAGACGTTTTGGATGGTTAACTTTTAACGGTTAACTTTAACTTCCGCTAAATTTTCGAAATTTTAACGCTTTAACCATTAACGAAGTTAACTTTTTTATTAACGATTAACGAAGTTAACTTATGGATTAACTGTGCCCACCTATAGCATCCGAGTCAACTCGCACCAGTCCAACTGACTGTCTCCGTACTGTCTTGATGTATTGACACGTTGCGAGTGCTGCGCGCGCATATAAGACAGCTGACTGGTTCCAGTCAACTCGCTTCGTGGTTCCTTTGGTTAAGGTTCCTTTAGGGAAGTCTCGGTAGGAGCGATTCGGCAGAAAACGTTATACGCCTATCGTTATGTTATATGCCTATCTCTTTCTCTCAGTGTATATTTCTATACCGCGCTCTCTCTCTTATTCTATAATGCGTGCTCTCTCTCTTTCTTTGGCAGAGTGACAGACGAGCGTGGTCGGTTTATAACCTTAAAACAAAACAAGAACAAAAATTGTTCAAACGTATTTTTTGTTGTTTAAAATCATAGGAGAGTTATATTGTTTATATTATATTAATTATTTTAATTAGATTTTGAAAAATGGAATGTCAAGAAAGGATACAAAATAGAGAAAAAAAGTAAGCTAATAAAAATAAAACTGTACAATTTGAAGCAATTGCTAACTGTTTACACATGTTCGTCCTACATGTAATTTGAGTGATTGATATTTACTATATTTATATATGTCGTAGTCATATAGTGAAATCAGTCAGATTGTTTAGAACTGACCCATTGCATGATCTGTCGGCAGTTCGAGTAGTTCATCTAATTCGTGTAGCTCATGAAATCTCATGCCAGCTCAGCTCATGAAATTTTATGAGGAACCTGTTTAACTGGGATTTACACTACCTTACTTACTATTTCGATATTTCCAGAAATGCCTAACGTGTCTTAATTATCGGACCTATTAATAAAGAGATAAATAAAGAAACATATTTCAGATGGTTTCACGAACTAGCTAGTCGTATCAAGTATTTCAAATAGAATACATGAACTGTAGACAGATCATGCAATAAATCGGTTTTACACAATCTAACAATTTCACTATATCACTATAACATTTACATTTTAGAGAGACAATACTGAAATCACAAGCTCAGCATCAAAAAAAGTATCGACAGAGAAAAAAGTAAAAACAAAAAAATAAGGAATTATACAATATAATGATTCAGAAAAGTAGGTTCTTAAAATATTATAATTTGAAGCAATCGTTTATAGATAGATATATCGTACATGTTATTACAGTGTTTGCTATTTTCTTAAATATATTTATATACATTATAGGGAGGCAATAGTGAAATCACAAGCTCAGGGTCAAAAAGAGTATCGACAGAGTAAAAAGGAAAAAGAAAATAAAGGTAGAATTGGTAAAACCTTCCTACGTTATAGATAATCATACAAACTTAAAACAATCTGAATACAGACTGAACATATAAATATATTCAACATTTCCGGAGCTCTATAACAATTACTGAGTTCTTTAGGACTACCAAAACAAATCTCATGTGAAATTTGTCAGTTATTTAATAGCTTTCAGTCTACCTTACTGGCTCACTGCACAAAAACCATGAAAATAACATTGTTTTTAAGGTCATTGTTTTCCGATAACTTAAGTTAGTAGCCATCTGCAGACGCTTTTCGAGATTAATAAAAGCAAAGCTGCACTCATGAGAGATAAAACTCGAAACGCGTCTCGAATCTCTTATAAGAATTTTACTTCTTCAAATATATGCATCATTTCTTCGACAGCAACTTTATAATTCACCGTAAATGCATGTCAAAACTAGTGCAAGAAAAATACTTTATAGTGATTCGTACTTGTAGTGATTCGTAGAAATCGTCTTTATAGTCCTAAAAAGACTTAAGAATATTATAGAGATTCGGAAAGGTTGAATATATTTATATATTCAAGCTGTGTTCCGCTGTAATAAGCTGCTACTTTGTACTGAGTTTGAATAAGGAGATTTAGATTGTTTATTCATATTTTCCAGAACATTCAATCAAGATATTTGCGTGCACATTATTTTAATAATAATTAAAAAAAAGTTGATCGATTCTGTTAAATGCGCGAGGAACTTTGTTCCTGACGGGATCCCCTGACCGCATAAGTTTTTTTTATTTATTTATATTTTCTTATTTAATTATTTTGCAATTTTGTGTATGAAATAAACAAACAATTAACTTGATTTTTATTAAAAAATTATTATTTTTTGTAAATAATTTTTTTTTCATAAGGTGGGCCGCGGTTAAAAAAGTTTGTGAAACGCTGGACTGGGTTGTTTCTGCAGTAGAAACCGCGACAGGATGCTCACCGACAGCAACGCAGAAGACGCTAAAAGAGTGGAATCACCTACTATTTCAGCATAAATACTAATTAATTAATAAAAAAAAATACCTTTTGGAAATTAACTATGTACTTTAAACATTAATTAATTTTGCAATATATTTCACAAGTTTACTCGATCATATTTGTGTAAACATTCAATAACATTATGGCGTTTGTCCATGACATCAAATGAATTAAAATGAATGTACAAATACAATTTCAATCAATTAATGCAAATGGTGTTACATTTCATATACTATAACGACGCATCGATTTCTCAAGTCTAGACTTATCGACTAGTCTTATTTGATTTGCTATTTAGGCTTTTCTATATAGTCTATTGTGGCCAAATTAGGTTCTATCTTATCTGACTACGCTTTGTATACCTATCTAGTATTGTCTCCCTAGTCATGTCCATCTAGTTGTCTTCATATAGATTTATTCGTTTAGTGTAGTCCAGAATAGTGTAGTCTATATACCTTAGACCAGGGGTTATTATGTAGTCCGATATAAATTTATGTATTCCTAGAAGCCCTTAGCCCTTCTACGTACTTCCTGACGCACGTTTCTTAAAACGAGAAATGCCACTTTCCACATAACCTGGATAACGCACGCCAATATTTAACATTGCTAGGTTATATTAAAAAAAAAACAAATAAATGAACAATCCATCAACAAATAAATGAACAATCAAGACCTCGATATTAAATAATAGACGTCAAGTGTCAGATTTTTATCATTACAAGATCATTACAAGATAATAATAAAAATTAAAGAAAACGTTTTAAAATGAGTGTAAATTCTATGGTGATATCGGAGACTGAGGAGAGTTCTTATGACGAATCCACACCAACGAAGACAATCGAAAAAGCAAATTCTTCATTTTTTGTTCCATTTTTTTTATGGCCCTTGGATCCCAAACTTGTAAGATACATCACCTCGCATGAGCAATAAAAAATATTGTTTATAACACGGGCCGTATTGTCAATTGCTCTCTCGAGCGAATGTGCGCACTCACTTAGTCCGTGCGCCCAATTTCGCTCTCGCGTGAAATTGACAACTTGACCGTCCTAGTTACAAAATATACTATTTGCTGACCATATCACAATCCTAGATATTTTACGTCGTTGTTAAGACGTAATTGCCTGCACAATAATCTCATAGACACTACGTTGTAATAAATATTGTTAAAAATCGTTGGTTATTTAAATTTTGTCGCTGGTTATTTAAAAAAATGGTCTTGCGCATTTATATAGATATATAAGATCTATATAAGATAAGAGATATATAAAAACTTACAAAGGATCGTCTTTTTCATCGTCTGCAACCATTTTTAATAAATTCGATAATGGCTACGCGGGCCCCAGTTTTAGAACTTCTGCTTATCCATCTAGTATCGTGACTTTAATCTTGTTAGTATAATCATATTAGTCTAATGTGGTTTACCTACTGTTTCTCTCAAGTTTTATAAGTGTATCTAGACTTGACTATTTACTAATTCCTGTTTAGGCTATCTCTATAATTTTGTTTTACCCTTGTCTGTTAGTCTTAACAGTGTAATCGTGTCATTCTACTTAATTTTCCTCAAACAAAAAATTGTCTTGTTATTTATTTACATTTATTTATTGCGGAATATAGCTTCAAACATTTGCAATTTTCAACATTTTTTCATTCAAATAGGTGTTCTAACATTTCTCTTGTATAGAAACTCTTGTATAGATGCTCTTACTTTAATAAAACTTTAATTTGGCAAATTGAAGTTTGCAAAGCTTCTATAACTTTCGCCACATACCTTTTGTAATGAAAATAATTAATTAGGATTTCAACAGATTCTAGCAAGCATTTTCTATAGTTTGTTAATTAACTCTCTCGCTTGTAATTAAATCTCGGCAATATATGAAATCATTCAATATTTCAAGCATAAATCCACACGCTGGTAGTGTTTTTTTAAATCCATAAGGGCATGGCATGCTAAGCATCGGCAATTAAATATTCATCATATAATTATCAGCCATTATTTTAAACCAGTGGTTGTCAAACTTTTTGATCTGGCGGCACACTGTAATCATTAATAGTATATTACGTAATGAGAGTTGTAAGAAGCATATTACGTACGAGCGGAACAATTACGCGCGACCCGCGTAGCGGGGAGCGCGTATTTCCGCTAGTACGTAATTGCCTTACAACTCGAATTATGTACTATACTTTATCTACGACCACACTATTTTTTTTCTAGATTTGATTTTCTATGTTTGATGTAACTGATATAGTGATTCATCGATATAGGCAACACAATGTACGCAGTGTCAGTGTCAAATGAAATAATTTATATTTACTTAATAGTTTATAATCTTTGTTTAATTTCATTAATACCTATTAATACCTACTGTGTTGTAGCAGTATCGTTTTGATTTTTCATGGAGCAGTCTATATATATATAGCCTTCTGCTACTGCAGACGAACGCCAGCCACCATGCCTTTTTAGTGACAATAAATCACCACCGGAATCCAAAAGAATGGTGGCTGACGAACGTCTGTAAAAATGTCCTGTATAATGAAAGATTTTCTTCCGGCAAATGAAGATAATTGGCAATTTGTTTAGGAATAGAGCCAATTTTATTTATTCCATTGCTTAGTGCATTTCTCATTTTGATAATTTAGAAAAAAAAAGACTGAGTTTTGTCCATATTTTGTGGGCGTACGTTAATATATTTTTTACAGGTTTGGTAAAATTCTTTCGGTAGCACAAAAGATCTTTAAGTTTTTGATTTGGAATTAGGAATTTTAATGATCAGAGATGTTCCGGTGTCTTCTATATGGCAGGGTTTGACATTTCGTAGTTCTTGTTTTCTGCAGGCACCACTAATGCCAATGATAAGAATAATCTAAAATTATATAAAAAAATATGTCGTTATGCCCATTAGAGAGCATTATAAGATAAAAAAGTAATGAATGCCTTCATCAATAAATATTTGTTATCCGGTGAATTATTGAGGAAACTTTTGAATTTCTTGAATGTTTAAAATTTTTGATTTGTTGCTTTTAAATCCATCAGATTTTCTCTTTAGTAAAGCTATTAACTTTGAATGTTTTGAAATGTCGATGTTGTGCTTTATATTTATTGATGTCCGAACCATTCAATAAATTGCCCAAAGTGAAGATCACTGTTTGAGATAACTCATCAAAGTATAATAAAACATTTTCTGAAAAGGATTTAACTTTATGCTTCATTCTCCGGTCCATAAATTTTCTATATGCATCCTCGTATCAATCCCGAGATTTAATCCGTAGCAAATTATGGACAGCTTGTTTCGCTTTTTCAACAATTTCGGGGGGAGTAGCATTTTCTATTACGCTATCACTGGACATCACTGGACTTTAATTGTTATAATTGAAAAAAATATATAGTGTTTATGTTTAGTTTGACGTTTAATTTTTTTTGACAAATAACGGAATGTATTGGGTTGCCTATATTAATGATAGTAGCAGCTCTCAACCAATCAACGAATTGTAAACCAAACGCACTAGTGTGTTATTGAATCATTAAATAACATTAATCGCGGACTGTTACATACGTGTGTTGTAAGATGTATTTACATAATCCACGAACTGAACAATATTGGGCAATTATACTAGTGGTCGTAGATAAACAAAATTTACATCACTCCTATTAATAATATTATTATTTGATTTTTATATGAAGAATTAGATGTTAAAAAAAACAAAAGTAACTTAAAGTAATTTTACTTTATTTGCAAACAACACAAAAACAAACAGTTATTATAAAACCAGCTTGTGATAGAATTTGATCATAATTTGAAATATTCGCCTGAAGACTGCGTTTTACCGCCATACACAATTAATTGCTAGTTCTTGAATTTGTTTAAACATACCTTGCCATGACTGCCTGCCAATGCACGTGCTCCGTCGCTACTTAGACCAACACACTTCATCCAATCAGTACACCAATCAGTGACCAGTGACAAAATCATTGGTAAGCTTAAAAATCTCATCTGAGGTTGTTCTTGTAGGTAGCCTTCACATTTCATTTTTAAGGTCCTAATCTCTCTGTTCTTTGGATTAATATTTGAAAATCGAATGCAGAAAATCTCAATTCATACGATGTTGAACCCTGCAATGATTTATTAAGAGCTTTGAACTGTTTGTTGGAGTATTTCATTATAACTGTTATCCAAAATGAAATGTTATGAAATTGTTATCCATAATGAATTGTTATCGAAATGAAAAACATTTCGATCTTTACGTGTATCAATTAATTTCTCAGCTTTATTAAGACTTCTAATTTAATTTAATAGAATCCAATCTTACAAATTACAACATTAATTGCTGTTGTCGACAACGCGTGTTAACAGTCTGTAAACTTGGCTGTTTATAATTGGTAAAACCATACTACATTATAAATAATCATATAAACTTAATAAAGTCGGAACACAGCCTGAAAATATAAATATATTCTACCTTTCCGGAGCTCTATAACACTATTGAGTCTCTCTTGAGTAACATCTACTTAAGTTATCCACTTAAATGATCGGAAAGACATTATCTTAAAAAAACAATGTTATTTTTCTTCAGGATTCAATTTTCTTTTGTAATTTTGGAATGAAGTTCCTTTAGGGAGGTCCCGGCAGGAGTGATTCAGCAGAAAACGTTATACGCCGTGTCCCGTTATACGCCTTTCTCTTTCACTCAGCGTATATTTCTATAACGCGCGCCACCTCTTTCTTTCTTTTCTATCAGTGTATATTTTTATATCTCTTTTTCTGTCGCAGAATGACAGTCGAGTGTGGCCCGTTCATAACCTTAAAACAGTGACGGTGACGACCACCTTGCGGTTTCTCATCTTGGAGTATGCAAGTACAGTTTTAAGATTGAGGATCTGTTCAACACAGGATCGGGTCTTCCTGAAGACCCACTGGTATTCTCCCAGTTGACAATCCAACTGATTTTCTGCCCTTGTTTGTAAAGCCTTCGAGAGAATCTTGTATGTAACCGGGACGAGAGAAATTCCACGGCAGTTTTTTAGATCAGTAAAATCTCCCTTTTTGTGAAGCGGATGGATCAGAGCAGATTTCCAATCGGGTGGTAATTTCTCAGTAACTTCTCCCATATGTCCTGCATGATCTCAGTTAGATTGCGCACAGCATTGTTTCCAACACCTTTCCACAGTTCAGCAACGATAGAGTCCTCTCCAGCTGCCTTATTATTCTTAAGAAGTTGAATGATCTGGCCAACTACTTCCAATGAAGGGGGCAGCGAGTCAGGGTTTGGTGTGGTTTGTTTATAGTCGAAGTCTTCGCTGGGTGGGTCACAGTTGAGTAGATTTTTAAAGTACTGAGCCAATAGGTGGCAGTTGTCCATGTCGTTGTAAGCCAGTTTGCCTTGTGAATCTCTGAAGTGGAAGCTTGGCGGAGCGTATTTTCTGAGTGTCTGCTTGAAGGTTCCAAAGAAATCTCTGGAGTTATTCTTAGCCAAGCTCTCTTCGATTTGGGTTAGTTGGTTTAGTGTAAAGGTTCGTTTGGTTCCTAGAATTATCTTGGCTGTAACTTTTCTTTGTTCCAAAAATTTATGCCAATTTTCCTTGGTCTTTTTAGAATTCCACTTCACCCAGGCTGTCTCTCTTTGGGCTATTGCATTGTCACACTTCAGTGCAGCACGAATGCTTCCTTCTTCTAGCGAGAGGGGCGATTTCATTGGCCGCCTTGACAAGAGTCTAAAATAATAAAATAAATATTGATAAAATTATATTTACTATATTTATATATTTCGTAGTCAGATTGGTTAAAACTAAGCCATTACATGCTCTGTCGACAGTTCGAGTAGTTCATCTAATTCGTGTAGCTTCTGAAATCGCCAATTTTATGAGGAACTTACCGAGGATACTTACAGATTCGATGTTTTAAGAAATGCAATAACAAGTGTTGCCTTAACATCTGCTGAAAATGCGTGAGGAACTTCGTTCCTGACGGGGGTCTCCTGACCGCATACATTTTTTTCTCAAATTTTCTCGACAGCTACGATTTTCGCAGATTGAACGCAAGTATCGGTACCATCAATTAGTGTAAAAGGCAAATGCTTTTTAAAGTAAGTCAATTCAGCACAAGGTAATGAATTAGTTCGATTGGACCTACAGTCATCGTGTTAACTGATACGTCTGGGAAATAATGTTTATTTTTTCTTTTAAGGATATTAAATGACCGTAAAAAAGCTTTTGAAAATTTTTAATATTATATTTTTATTTGTGTGGACTTTTATCTTCCCCCATTTAATTTTATCTTAAAGCTTTAATTTCATCTGCAGATGCCAGAATATTTCATTTCTTCCTTACATGATGAAGTTGAGCTTGAAAGTGATTAAATATTTGAATCAAGTAAGCTAGTTTGTAACAAAAACCAATAATTATGTAATAAATCTAATTTATCTTTATCATGATAAAATATTAATACTCTTCTAATAAAATTAGAATATTCGAAGATAAAATAAATATTCTTCTTTAAGTTAAAAAACAGAATTTAATAGAAGACTTTGGTATGAAGAAGTTATTAAGCGAACATTGTGTATATTTCTTACAGATGCCCATGCAAGCAGCAAAGGGACAACATCACGGCTCTTGTTGTAGATTTTAGATATTTATGGAAGTTAAATGTTATTGACATTTTAACTGTTATTAACATAAAAACAATTCGTAATTTCATGTGGTATTTGTGGAACCCAGTTAGAAAATCACTAAACATCGTCAGAATTTCAGATGATTGATGGCTTTATAATTAATAGTAAGTATTTTGTAATCTAGGACAAACAACAATTTTATGTATTTGTATTAAATTTTGGTAAGTCATACATTAATAAACGGGTAATGGCAATATTAGTACATGAAAGTAATTACTTGGGGTTAGATATATAGATTGCGTCATTTCTTTACTCTATATATTATAATTTATTTCTTTCTGACACCTTATCAATCGTTACTATATAAAACTAGTTAATGTATTTTCACATTACTCACAGGTTATAGCACTTTCCATAATGATATGTTAAGTCAGAGGTTCTCAAATTTTTCGAAGTCGGGGAACACTAAACTATTTTTAAGCGGAACATCTACAATCTACAATATAACATAAACGTCTAAACATGGGGCGCGGGCTACCCTTTTTGAAACCAAAAGAGTAATAACGAACAGAATAATGTTCGCAAAACACTTTGTTATTATAGAACAAAATTACACTGTTATTATAGAGCAAAAAAAAAACGGAATCGTGTTGCAGCAAGTGATTGATACACCAGGAGGCTACATAGTCCTGCAAGAGGTGAATGCCTACAAGGTTAAAGAGATTACATTTTCATTGAGACAAAGCGGCACAAATGGGATGAAATGAGAATTATAATTTAGTTATGAAAGCAGACCATTAATTCAAAAAAATATACAGTCGAACTTCCCTAAGTCGAAGTACAATAGTTCACGAAAAAAATTCGAGTTAGAGAAATACATCTATAAATCTATAAAGCTACATAACTACTTCACTTTACACAATTTATTCAAAGTAAATGTGTACATATGTAAAAAGAAATATACATTATTAATATAAAGTTATATAATTATAATCAATTAAATATAATTATAATTAACATATTATTTTTTGAAAAAGTAATATTTATTTGTTTTCCATTAAAAAGTTCTCTATCTACATAGTTTTCCAAAGTAGATAATGCGCCGTACACTTCGTTTGGAAGATTGTCTGTAGAATACAGATATTCGCTACACTTAATATAAACAATTATGCATTTCTTTGCTCGTGGGTAGAATTGGTACTGTTTCGTTCCTAGATAAAACATATTCATCTTTGTAATCTTGTTATCCATATTTTCATCTACAGATAAATAATCATTAATAGAGGTAATATTATCCACGTTATGCTGATTATATGTGTCATACGCGGACTTCAATTCTGAAAGAAGAGGCACTGACAGAGAGACAGAAAAGTGGTATCATCTTCTTCACTCCAGTTTGTTTCGCCTTGTTTTTTAAAGCCACCCTCTCTGAAACAATATTTTATGGTTGCTTTGCTGAATATCGATGTGCCACGCTTTTCTCTTCAGACAGAATCAGTATGTCCCAGAATCGCAGCAAAATAAAGAGCCTTTTCTCTAATAAGTAGTCCAGGCATAGCCACATTTTTATCCCGCGCAATTTCAAACCATTCCAAAGTAGTTTTGTCTTTGTCTTCGTAGGTACACTTTTTCAAACGTCTGCAATCATAAGTTGCACCATTTTCGGCTTTGTTCAATATTTTCGCGGTTTCTTACAATTGAAGAAAGTGTACTTGGAGGATTCGCAAAGTCTTCAACAATGACTTTTTTGTTTTTAATACCTTTGTCAAGTTATCAAGCTTACTTTGTTCTCTGGCCACTCATATTTGCAATTGTAACTGCAGAGGTAAGAAGAATGAATGAGTTTTAACTCTAAAATTTCATTAATATGTAGCACTTTTACTATAACAAATAGGATACGGTTTATGATAAGCAATATCCCGCACCATAAATTTTGGAAAGTACGCAACGGTTAAAAGATTGGAAATATAGAGATTATTTTTTATGTAAAATTTTTCCATTGTACAAATTTTTACTACGAGTTATGGAAAAATGGGAGTTAAGAAAAATTCGAGTTATGGAAGTTAATTTATATGTAAAATGCTATCTAAACATATGAATTTCTAAAAAAGTTCGAGTTATAGAAAAATTGGAGTTATAGAAGTTTGAGTTATGGAAGTTCGATTGTATATTATCTACTCACACACCAAAATGAACACATTAATACATTATTGAATGTGAAGGTCATTATTATAATAGTGTGTAAAAGTATCCAAATCGTGCGGAAAAGTCCAATGTAAATCAAATGGAGTTTTATTATTAAACGATTTCTGTTTGTTGTTACTTTTTTACCAATAACCATTGGCCATTTGACCATTTTCGCAAATATTATTTCGGAAAATGTTTACTAATATATTCAAAAGATTTTTCCACATATTCCCATAAAATCTCCCTTTTTATGCCACCCGATGAAAATTTCAGAATAAGGTGCCATTAAACGACCGAATATTCTGAAAAAGTCAGAAAATTTTATAATATCTGCTTGGAATATCTTGAAGAATAAGCAGTTCAATTCGAGGATATTAAAAAATTTCATTGGGTGACACTAAAAAAGGAGATTTTATGGGAATATGTGAAAAAATCTTTTTTTATATATTACGGTGCATATAAAATAAAAAATGCAGATATTTTCTGAAAAACGGGACTTTTTTCAAAATCGGCAGGACGCGGGACAGTTCTCCAAAAAGCGGGACTGTCCCGTCAAAATCGGGACATGTGGTCACTTTATACAAGGTGGCCGGTTTAGCTGCAAAAAAGGTAGTACCGTATGAATGCAAGGTGAGTGATATATGCAAAGAGGTATTTAGAATGACGAATCGGGAGGGTGAAAGAGGGAAGAAAGGAAAAAAGGAGGAGGGATATTTGGCGAGGGACTAGAAAAACTTGAGACGGAAGGTGCAAACTTGGTGGAAATGATAGGTGAGCGATTAATAGAGGTAGAATTACAGGAACGCCAAAGCAAAATTGCCAATAGTAGATTTTTCAAAGAATACGCAAGGATTCAGGTGCACGATCGTATACCAACCTACTTAAACTCAAGTAAAGAGTCAGACGTGCAGGTCATACAAGCAAGATTTAGGTGTGGAAGTGAAGAGCGTTGTAGGAAATATTGGATGACTGAAGAATATAGGAAGTGTAGAGTATGTGTGACAGGAGAGGATAGATGGGAACATTGCATGGAAGGATGTAATGAATGGAAGGAACAGGAGAAAAGGCTAGGACAAGATTGGAACGAGTGTATGGAAGAAAGGGGAAATGGTTTGGAATTGTTAAAGAGGGTGAAAAAGTGGAAAGAGCAAATAGGTACCAAGGAAGAACCTATTCCGGTAATATGTAATATACGATGTATAATAAATAGTATTCTTATGTATTTATTTAAAATGTTTTGTATATATGCCAATAAAAGGTCATAAAATAAAAATTAAAAAATGTAATTGACAACCCCCTGCTTCAAAGAGCTATTTTTATAAAATAATATGTATATAAATAAAATATGTACCGATATTGATTAATGCAAATATATTTATTGAAAAGACAATTTCTCAAATTTAATGCGATACTTGAGTTTGACGATCTTGACAGATCCCAGCGATAGTGGGACGAATGAATAATAAAGAAGTATTTCTTCTTCTAAATTCACTAGTCTGTCGCGTTTGTTTGTCTTTATATTAACCATAGTTGAAAATCCTGCTTCGTTAATATATGACGTGGAACATCCTCTTCTTTTCGGAAGCCTAAAGGCATGTTTTTTTCCATCCTCTTTGCACATGCTGTTCAGATTTTTCAACCACCTGTCTTTCCATCTCTTTGGTGGTCTTCCTGGTGGTCGCTATTATGCTGGTTTTCCGCCTCGTGCGATTTTTGCTAGTCTGTGATCTTCCATCCTAGATATGTGTTCATTCCAAAAGCGCCTTCGCGCGCGTGTCTACCTCACCACGTCTTCTGTCTCGCATTCTTCCCGAATTTCTTTACTCCTTCTTTGGTCTTTGAGTGTGTTTCTCGTTATTGCTCTTAGTCATCATCATTAGCCAGCCTTTATGTCCCATTGCTAGGCACCGGCCTCTTCTCTGCCACATATCCAACCTCAGCACTAAGATTGAATATGGGGGACCTAGCAGTTTAACGTCGAATCCGAACGACAAATTTCCAGAGAAGGTGTTAGGCAGTGAGACCCCACGGTTGCCTAAGCCGAATTGAGTGTGATGGGTTGCAACCATTAGTTTTAATTTTTACTGCTTAAGTTCTGTGTGGGATTCGAACCCACGCTGTCTGACCCGAGAGCTAAGTGCATAACTCTCTGAGCCACCATCACCTCCTGTTCTTACCACCTTGCTCTTAGTACTTTCATTTTATTGGTGTGCGCCACCCTTTTGGTTTCGGCTGTGTCGGCTCGTATTTCTGCTGTGTATGTTATTAGGGGCCTTACACATGCTTATTCTAACTTTGGTTGTAGTTGATATGCATGCATTTTTTTTCAGATAGTTGTTCTCGAGGCTCCTGCTACTCTGGCTGACTTGTTGATCTGGTATCGTACGACATTCTTAAGGTCACCGTAAGATAAAGTGACCACACGTCCCGATTAAGGCGGGACAGTCCCGCTTTTTGGAGGACAGTCCCGCCTCCCGCCGATTTTTAAAAATGTCCCGCTTTTTAGAAAATAACTGCATTTCTTATTTTAAATGTACTGTAATATGTCACCCAATGAAATATTTTAATATCCTCCAATTGAACTGCCAATTCTTCAAGGTTTTCATTATTTGGTCGTTGTCGATGTAATCTAGGTTAACCTAGGTTTAATCTAGATTAGGTTATGGTTAGATTAAGTTATATTAGAACCAGATAAATCCAAACTGAGAGGCGGAGAAGTCTTGACTCCCAATTAAGAAAAATTAATTCAATTTTAATATACGTCAGAAAATTCATTTTCACTACGTCTATGTTTTTTTGTTTAGTGACGCAAGTTGTTGCCATAGTAACCATAGGTGTTGCCATAGTGTTGTCCAACTGTTTTGTAAAGAATAATAATTTTTATTAGAATCAACTTTTTGAACTGGTTTGATCTTCACCCACTCTTCTGTAGAAAAACTTATGTTAAAACTAATAAATTTTTCTTTATTTTCAGTGGCATCAAGTGATTCTTCGTCGTCTGATGATAGAAAGTGTACTTTTAAAGAAGTGTACTTTTTTCATTACTCGGGGAAACATTTAAGCAACGTTCTTGTACATATCGCTGGAAAATATCATTTCTATTTTGCTTAAAATCAAAATATAAAGCTGTCGGTGTTTTCAAATATTTTCCAGAAGATAATTTCCAAATTTGGCAGATCTCCGCCTAAACAGGATCACGTCTTGGCTTTATTGCACCATTATCCAAACAGATATCAAAAATTATCGCTCGATTAATAACTTCCACAAATGGGACAGCCGCCCAAGATGTCATATTGAAAATTAGGTTAATCTGCGTTAAGAGGCTTGAGATGAATAGGTAACCCACTGTACGCATAATGCGCATGCGCATTGGGGGCTAAACCGAAATGCTTAGAGAAACTAAATTTGAAGGGGTTATATAAAAATTGTTTACACCATACTATTGATATTTTTCCTTATTTCGGATCGAGAGGTCGCGCTGCCGCGCGATATGTAGTCTTGATTGATCTTCTAATATAACCTAATTTAACCATAATCTAACCATCCATTTTGTTCAAATCTGTACCTACGATGGTGTTTTATACACGCCACTGGAGGTTTTATGACAATTTCCGTTAGTTAGATTTGTGGCACGCAGGGCGCTGAACGGCTCAATGCATATTAACCGAAATTTATAATAAAAAATAAAAAATTTTATTTATTTATAAATATCTAAAATCGTTAAAATGTGCTAAGAGGCTCTAGATGTATAAGCAACCCACCGTACGCATTAGGCGCATGCGCATTGGTGACATAACACAAAGGCGTAGGGAAAATAAATTTGAAGGGGGTATATAAAAATTGTTTAAAATGATAATAAACCCCAACAACTCAGTATTACATTAGTTCCTTCAACCCCAATTACATTAGTTTCTCTCAATAAGTCTACAGTATTTCCAAGTACTGAATAACCAACGGTCCTTGCCACTTTGTCCTATATTCAATCGAGAGTTCGCGCTGCCGCGCGTATGTTTTCTTGATTTATCTTCCCGCTTCGCGGTGAGTAACATAATCTAACCAAGATAAAACCAACGGTCCTTGCCACTTTGTCCTATATTGGATCGAGAGTACGCGCAGCCGCGCGTATGTAGACTTGATTTATCTTCCCGCCTCGCGGTGGGCAACCTTTGTCATATATTGTCTTAATTTATATGCCCGCTTCGCGGCGGGCAACCTAATCTAACCGGGGTTAAACCAACAGTCTTATAGGTTTCAACTTGTCAAATAAATTCTTCGTTTATCCTTAAATATATTTGTAAAATAATAATAAACTTGGTATATGAATTCGTCGTCGTAACCTTAAATAATAAAGCGTATCCAACGGTTTACGCGCCACTGGAGGTTTTATGTCAATTTCCGTTTAAATTGCGGCACGGAGGGCGCTGAATGGTAAGTGCCTCTTAGCACATTTTAACCAATTAGGGTAATAGTTTACCTTGAATGTATTTGTTTAATGTAGGTTAGCCTTCCATATATATGTTTACTTGTTTTGTTATTATTTTATACATAATTGTATACTTACGTTTTCCGTGCCATAAGCGCATGCGCGATAAGTTTATTCATGCGCATGCGCAGACGATAGTCTTTTACTACGTTTATCGCCATTTTAAATCGAAATAAGTACTTTTGACTAATTAAAAATAATTTTAAAAAAATAACCAAGAACTTGCATAAAAACTAGATGAGCAAAAAGTGAGCAATTTATTGATAGCAAATTTAATACGAGAAACTCAATGCTTCCCTCACAAATATTGGAAAAACGATTTGTATTTTAAATAGTTAATAACTAATTTAAAAAAAAATTAATGAAATGAGCAATTGCGGATTTTAATTGAGCAATTAGTGAGCAATTAAGAGAGGTTTATCGTTTTTTTAAATTATTGCAGTTCCACGTCAACTTTTGGTAGGTGCTATTGGCAAGTTTTCTTGCCGAATAAAATGCAGCGTGTTGGACAATCTGTATTTTCCGGACCAGGTAAATCCAAATTTTAAGTATTCTTCGTCATACAGACGATTGACAATTCGAGTTGATTGCACATTTTTTCTGTTTTCTTCATTCTCTTCAATTCTACTAGTAACAGTAGCATAAATTCTACTAGTAACAGTAGCAATCTTTATCGTAATTCTCGTCTTAGTTTCTTTATGATGAAATTATGCATTACTATACATATAAAAATTGCAATATAGATCAATAAATAATTTGGTTCAAAACCTAAATGTATTTACCTAATTCCAAAAATTCAAATTGAGAGAAATAAAATTTGAACTGCATATGAGTCACATTTAACAAATATAAACTCACCTAACCTAGCGAATTGTAGAATTGGATTAAGCACAATTTTGATAAGTGTAATAATATTTTTTAATATTGATTTTTTCCCGGAACACTTAAAGGTGCATCGCGGAAATCAGTGTTCCGCGGAAAACGCATTGAGAACCCCTGTGTTAAGTAATTGAAAGGCTATTTTTATTTGGCGTCCAACTACATTCTAGATATCATTCCTGTAGGTGTTTTTCTTTTTCTATTTTATCTCTTAGGTCTAGTTTTTACTGCTTGTTATTTTTCTCGTAGTTTATAATAAGAAAAGATTCTTGTTTGCTAGTCTTATTATTTAGTTAGACATTATGTAACATATTGTGAGTTACTTTAGACAATGTTTATTTATTTATTATTTTGCTTTTGTCTCAAAAATAATCTAATTAAACCGCAAAATATAGAGTTAAAAATATTTTTTATAGAACAAGTTAGGACTTCCAGAACTCCCATCCTGAACACATTTAATCAAGAGAATATCTATTTTATGAGACATAAACGCTATCAATAAAAAGAAAATCATCCCAAATTAATTACAGCCATTTAAAATTAATATTCGGAGATTTGGAAATTGTACATCATTCGGCATCGCCAACTCCATCATTTTTATCTTTCTACATCACTATGTAAAATACTTATGAGTGCTATCTACATTAATTGAAGTACCAACGTTGGAGATGATCTCCAACGTTGGTACTTGATGTATGAGATGATCTATCTTCGAATGCATTTATTTGAAAAAATGTTAATAAAAACATATTTATGCCAAGTCATACAGAAAGTTGTTTGTTGTTCAGCTTTGAATCATGCGCGCTTTCAGTCCACTTACGACAAGATGCGCGAAGGAGAGTGCGAGTGACGTAGAGAACAGTTACTGCGCAGATCAATAAGAAAAGTGTACGTAACAGGTTTTGATATACCCAACCACATGGTATAAGTTAACTTTTCTGTTTTGTTAAGTTTATGTTTTCTTTTTAATTAAAACCATTAAAAGTATCTGTGCCTTACGAAATCAAAGGTTCAACATTTATTCACGAAGAAATCAATAAATAAATTATCAGGAAACTGGTAGAATCGGCTTATTGTGTTACAAGGAACATAGGAGTGTGAAGATAAAGGCAATCCGGACATTTAGTGGCATGGATAAGAATGATTAGAATATAATGATCGACGATATCATGCTTTTTGTGAATCAGTTTGCTGATGCAGAGCATTTAGAAAATCATGTACGAAAACTAAACCGAGAATTAACAAATATGTTGAAGGCAAAGTTTTAGATTCTACTTGATTATGCGATGGTTACTTAAAATGGTCTCATTGTTTTTCTGGCCAATCATCTAACTCACCATATTTTTTTAATTATGTGAAGGTAATGAAAATGATAATCCATAAGATTGTTAATTGTATAAATGGTTATAACATACTTTACTGCGACTTTTATCAACGTATTGTAACCCTTCTCCGTGGCAAATAAAGAGGAAATAAAGAGGGCATTAAAGATGGCAATAGGTCAACAGACAGGCGGATAACCTACAAAATAAAGGATCCGCTCTTTTGTAGAAAGGTTGTGAATGTAAAAATTCGCCGTTTCTTGTCTGGAGGTTTTAATGTTGGCAGACCTGATTCATATATATATATATATATATATATATATATATATATATATATATATATATATATATACTCAGTGCGACTGATTATCCTTTTATGTTCTAATGTCGTTATTAAGTTGTGTTTTGTAAATAAGATTTGTAAGACTAGCTACACACGTACCGTGTGGATGTGACCGGCACCGGGTTGGACATCCTAGACACATGTCGGATGGGTTTGTCCGGAACCGGCCCGGTGGCCCACGAGCTCGAGCTACAAGCATTGTATTTAATTGACTTCAGTACAAAATGAATCGCGAAAGGGTTATTTGCATAGGTGGGTACAGTTAATGCAAAACTTAACTTCGTTAATCGTTAACTCGTTAATAAAAAAGTTAACTTCGCTAATCGTTAAAGCGTTAAAATTTCGAAAACTTAACGCAAGTTAAAAGTTAACCATCCAATACGTATACTGCCTTTTGGTACCTTTTGGGATGGGATACATTGGTAAATAAAACCAAAACAAGTAGATGGATTAATAAAATTCATTATAAAATGCGTCAGTAGCGACCCGCCCTGGTTCGCACGGGTAGCAGAGCATATACACACCTACTATGGAAGACTTATATGGAAGAAACAGGCTATTTATTGTAGTATTCATAATTTTTCGTTAGTTTTATGTTTATGTTGACTTTCATGAACAAAAGCAGATTCAAATTGTCATCTGACAGTGATGAGCGTTTAGCTCTCAAAATATCTTTCCTGTTGAAAAGAGCCGTTCTACTGTGGCGCTTGATGGGATTGCAGTACTATATATTAAAAAAAAGATTCTGCGCTTTGTTTTTGAGAGATTTTTGGCGCCCTTTAGACCTTTTTTCTTCAGACTGAGTAACAGAGCTGAAACAATCTATTTCTTCTTCTTCATTATTGCTGTTTCCGCTAATACTGGCACTATCCTTTTCATTTCCATTTGCTTCCCTTTCTCTATTTAGAGTGTCTTCAACTTTTGCTTCCATAAGTTTCTTGACTTTTGATAACTTGCTGCTATCATACTTTTACAGCCACAGTAGTCGCAATTTCGGGTAAAAGGTTGCAGCCAGCTGGCATTCTTCATCTTCTATAAACCTTTCAAATCTTTATTTATACCAGATAATAGAGCATTGGCCAAAGGGGTACAACAATGAACCAGGTGAGTAAAATCTTGCAGTTTGAACACTGTTGTCGCAATAATTGGTAATAGAGTCCCAAGACATGCTTGAGATTCAGCTTGAATTAAGGCAAGCGCTCTAGCCACTGGTAACATGACCTGCAAGGTTGAGGTGAAAACAAATCGCTTCTACTGCTAATGCTGTCTGCATCAACATCAGAAGAATTCAAATTCACAGCACTTGATGAAGGCTGAAAAGAAAACCGTTCTGAAGGTTTTCTTTTTCCCACGATTTGATACATGCATTTTGATGCATGCGTCGTTTTCACATGTTTGAGATTATTAAGACTAGACATGTGAGCCTTTATTGTATAAACATTAGGCAAGCACAGTTTGCATTCATAAATCAACTTATGTTCTCAAAGTTTTGATTGGAATACAAAGTAATCATTGTGTGGCCAAGGATTTGATTCAGTTTCACTTTTAGAGATTTGCGTACTTTGAGTAGAAGTATTAGTGTTCATGATGTAATCTTGTAAATGTTACACCATCAACTATTTCCATTAAAACTATTTAATGAAAGTCAGGTTATAATAACTTGTCGTATTTACTCGCACAGAGGAAATAATCAACATGGTCGCTTTATTTTTTTCGGCTATGTAGTTTCTCGGCTCTGGATTTTTGCTCTTTTGAGCAGTTGCTGTTGCGCCGGACCGCGGTGGTATGCCCGCGTGGTACGTAATTCAAACAAAAAATGACAACATATCAACAAACAACCAATGTAACGGACTAAAGTTAACGGAAGTTAACAAGAGCTTTAACATTTTTTTGAGTTAACTTAAAAGTTAATCAGTTAAGCATTTTGTTAACTTCGTTATTTACCGATTAACGGATTAGCGAGTTAATGCACACCTATGGTTATTTGTATGTGGTTACTTTATCGGCGGTTACTTCGCAAGAAAAAAAAGCAAAGGAAACATTGGGTGCACCCAATGGTTTTAGCAAGACCTCTTGTTGGGGCATTTTTTACATTGTTTAAAGAATTACAAGAACGTGACGATAAATTCTTCAATTATTTTCGAATGTCCGTCCCTTCTTTCTATGAATGACATTACAAATTGAAGGACGTTCTTCAGCATCAAGTAATTAAATAATACAAAATAAATAATATACAATTTTAAATAGAACTGCACTAGACAAGTGAAGACGGTAGACTGCCGGACCGACATGTCTGCAAGCTTCAATGCAGTTCCATATCCCACCTTTACCGAGCCGGTACCCGGCAGCCGGATGGCCATTGGGGGCCGGCCGGCGACAACCCGACAAAATGAGTCGGCCCGGCGCCGGATGGACTCACGCGACACGTCTGAACTCTTCCATGCTAGACTATGAAACACCACCCCCTCCATCCGGTGCCGGGCCCGCGCCGGATACATCCACACGGTACGTGTGTAGCGAGCCTAACCCTTTATTGCTTTAAATAGAAACAATGTGAACACCATCGATACCGCTATAAATGAAATAAATAATGAAACAAGGGTGAAAACACTGGGTGATAACCTGGAAGAGGTTTATAAGGTTTCAAATAAATACTGAAACTATTAAGGTAGAGACACACTGGTCTCACGTACGCAACGTATGCAACGCATTACGATATCTGGACTCTGGACTGATTTTAGTTGAAAAACTATGCTATAGAAACACACTTATCGTATGCAATGCAATCACACGCCTCACACGCAACGTCGACCTGGGATGTTCAGATCGGTCTGGGAAGGTAGAAGGGATGTTCGTACGGTATCCACGCGTGTGATCAGTGTGTTTCTAGAACATATGCGTAGCACGTCATAAACAAATAGACCTTAGATGCAAGCGTTCTCCACTAACTGTATTTTAGACATGCGAAAGTACATAAAGAATTGTTCTTCATCAGATTCCAGTTTCTGAATTAATTTTTGGTATTCTCAAACTTCCTCTCTTTGTTTATTTAAATCATGAACCCAATATCATTTCTTCTTAACTTTAAAAATAGTAAACTCAATAAATCATCCTCAAACTCGCTATCAGAATCAGAAAACATGACTTATAGACGCACTAGTGCACCTTCTGAGAAATTACAACAGCGTCTGATGCAAAATTTACGTTGCATTCGCGGGACGAGTGTGCACACCAATTCTCTCACGTTGCATAGCATACGTTGCGTACGTGGAACCAGTGTGGCTCTACCTTTAATCAGAAGCGAATGAAAGTTTTCTTGTAATTAAACAGGTACCGATTTAGGATTCTGAGAAGAACCTTAACGCAGCACTGCAGACTCAACAAACAAAAGACCTACAACTTGGAGGAAGATAAGAAATGCAGATTCTGCAGCTCAGCAGCGGAGAAGCTGTGGCGCAGTAATCTGCAAGAGAAAGGTAATTTGCCTGAACGGCGAGCTAATAGAATCAGAGGTGTAGGACGTGCTATAAATGGGAAGTATGTCAATGATTGAAGGAATAACATGAGGTACAACAAATCTATTAAGGTCGGAGTACACAATGTCACCAGCAAAAATTCTATCAACAACCCTTCTCCAATTGTATGTAAATTAATCATTTAGAGCTCTTCTTCCAATTTAGTCAGAGATTCTAGGATTTGAAGGCGTTTCAATGATTATTATTCTTTGGAGTTCAAGCATTAAGCCAAGAATTAGCGCATTTTCTTGCAGTTCAATGCCCAGCAGTTTTAGATTAATGTTTTCTTTTCCGAACTGCCGAAATTTGATATTGTGATGTTTCTTGTGGATGTTCCGTTAGTATTTTCATCGTAATTCTAGACATCCTAAACAATTCTGGATAAACTTAATCATTTTCTAGCAAAGTCATTAAGTTCAAATATCAGTTTGCTGTTTGTTATCTAATATAATGTGCTTCTTGCGATATTTTCTGTCGAAGAAATTAATATTCCGATTGAAATTAATATTGGGCGTAATATTGGGCTCGGTGCCTTCGTAATTTGTACTACAAATTTTTCCAACTCATACACCTTGCTTGACCTCTGAGCAAACTGTGACCACGCCTTTGAACTTGTGTGCTGTTGATGTAAGTTAAAATCTGGCCGCATTCGGCAACTTGATTTTATGCGGCCCTTGTAACAATTTTCAAATCTTACGGTCTATCTTACTATTCGCCTTCATATATTGTAAGCTAATTAAATTATAATTGAATGTGTCTTATACCCAAAATGTGTTGTATGTATCTTATTTTATTCATTATAGAATATTGCTTCATCATTACCATTCTCCAGCTAGAGAATCTCTTCTCTTTTATTTCAAGGAATATTTGTTAGTTTCTAATCCATACGTGTTCTTGTGTACGAAAGTCGGAAAACTCTGGTGTAGATTACTTTAATAGAAATTGAATGGGACAAATTCAAGTTCGTACACTTTTAAAGTACCATCCACATACGTAAGGGTAAAAGGGTAAAATATTGGGTCTAGGAGGAGCCAGAGGTAAGGTAGTATGTGACTTTACCTGTAATAATCTCCGATTCTACATTTTTCTAAGAGAAGACATTGAAACGTTAACACTGCATTATCACTGTTGCAGAGATTTAGCCGCGGTAGAAATCGGCAGTAAAAAGGGTCAGTGAGAGAGCTTTGCCTACCTACGTTACGACGCAGCAAAACCACCACCAACCGTCGAACTGGGCAGGCTGGTAAAACACTGTGAGACCTCCAGATACAAATAACAACCTCCAGATACTAATTGGGGCTGATGTCAACTCGGAATACAACCTGGAGGAGCACCAAAACCAACAAAAGAGGTGAGTCGTTATTTAAATATTTATTATTAGCCATCTAGAAATATTAAATATTGGTAACAGACCAACCTTTGTAAGTAATTGAAAGTGTCGGAAAGAGGTTATAGATATAACTTTAGTGCCCGTAAACACTAATGGACTAGTGGTATAATAAGTGGTATGTGTCTAAACATCCTTAACTCTCGTATCATAGGTATCCATGTAAATCCACGTAAAACTGCGCAGTATAGAGAAGACGCAGAGTATACTGAAGTTGCAAATTAGTGCAATAAGAGCATTTATAACCAGTTCACCTGATATCGATGAAGCATCTACAATACTTCAGGAAGCTATTATTAACTAATATCAGGTAAGCTCTTCACAAATAAATCGTACCGCCAGGAGGAAGGTAACCTGGTGGAGCAAAGAACTTGAACATAAAAGAAGTCAAAGTGGTCGGAATACGCGACAGCTCCCACTGAATATAACAAGTTTACACCTGGCAAAAGGGACTCTTGAAGTAAGCTATGTGAGGATGTCGCAAGCACATCCGAAAATAAATCCCATAGGCACGATTAGAGAGCCTAACGGAGAACATACTACCAACGGAAAATAAACCATGGAGATTTTACTCTAAGGCTATTTTCCAGGCTGCTATGCAATTGAGCCAACAAGTAACCACGCATGCTGTCAACTCAATCTTGAGAGGATCACAGCAAGGCTGGCAAGTGAACTAATGGATCATGACAAACGAAAGAATCGAATGGACCATAAACTCATTTGATTCATACACGGCAGCCGACCCAGAGACGGGTGTCTTTCCGGCCTTACTATGACAGGAAAGAGAAACGCTGGTGCTAATACCGAACAAACTATTCATTGCAAGTTTGGCAACGAGTTACGTTTCGACCCCCTGGAGACATGTAAAAAGGGTGTTTATACAAAAACCTGGGCGTCTAGATAACACTCAGGCAAAAGCATATAGACCCATCAGAGTAACGAGACGCGTGATACCATATAATAATAGTGATACCATATAATTAATTTTAACATCTTTCATATTGAAAACGTTAGAAAAATTAGTTCTGAAGCAACTGAGTGGGACCTCTCCGATAAAGAGGGCACTACATCCAAATCAGCATGCCTATCAACCAGGCAAATCGTATGAAACAGCTCTCCACTAACTAGTGGTCCAGATAGAAAACACACTAGAAAAATAGTACGCGGCACTTGGAGCCTTCCTTGAATATGGATAGGTGCTTATGGAAGGTGCTTATAATAATACGTCATCCGAAAGCATAGTTAGTGCAGCCCGCAGCCATGATGTCGACATGGTATCAACCAAATGGATAAAATCCGTGTTGCAAAACAGGAATGTACAAATTACAGTTGCTGGCGACATAATCCCGTCTCAGTCATCAAAGGTTGCCCACAGAGTGGGGTTCTATCCCCAATCCTCTGGGATCTACACCCATGGCTATGAAAAGAGGATTCTACACAGGGCTATGCGGATAACATAGTAATTCTCATAAAGGGGAAGTATAAATCCACCATCGGGCCTTTTGCAAAAATTAGGAAATTGTAGGCCTAAAGCTCCCAATTTTCTACAACGAGCAATTAAAAGAGCGACCAAATGCAAAATGGCATTGATGATTACTAGGAGAACACTTTACAAATCGCGGGGCTTAAAACCACACATGGTACACTGTTTGTACAAGGCTGTATTAAGACCAATACTGACATATGGGTCCACAATTTGGTGGACCCTATGTATTTGGTGGACCCTACCTAAACAGAAGCACGTTATAAACAAACTATTCAGTCTATAGACTACTTTAGACAATTTGTTTAAGCAAAAAAAGTTGCTGGAAAATGTATTAAAAGATACCTACAATCCTAAAAATGGACTTAAGGAAATATCCGGAAGAATATGCTTATACGCCGAACAACTGCAGAGTAAGAGACTAAAGGATTGGCTAGAAGAGGAAGCCAATGGCACAAAAGTGAAAGAAATGGAACTACTACTAAATTGAGGAGCAACACAAGGAGTATTCCAAGATCATACAGTGCGAAGAATGCCTAAAGGCACAAAAGAAAACAACTAGAAGACGAACGTTAACAAAAACAGAGACACACAAATTTCCAGAAAATTACAGAAGAAGACTGGGAAAACGAAGTATTTCCTAGGATAGAAGTAGAACGCGGTAACATATGGGACGTCACAACAGACTACGAAATTATACTTCCGTGTAGCAAAACTTTGGACACGAAAAAGAAGGTAGTTGAGATAGCTATGAATAAGTTTGGAGGAAAAGACGGGCTTAGACGTCAAAATGAAGAGAAAGGAGGTGTGGCTATGATGTCATTCTTTAGGTTTCCCAAATAAAGATGGAAACATATCTTATACATCTAGAGACATATACTATCCAATAATCGCCGATAATTCAACAGAGTAAATAGAAGATGAATATATCTTTAAATCGATAAAGAAAATAAAAAATTATATGCTAAAGCAGAAAGACGAAAATGGCCATACCGGAAATAGACGGAATAAGCGGACATATGCTGGTGAGGATAATAGAATACCTATTCGCAGACAGCAAGATAGAAATAAAAATGATTAAAGCAATGGATTACCCTATCTATAAAGGCAAAGTAGTGAAAGCGACAACAAATCCAAATACACATATCTCTAGAATCTCTACAAAAAAAAAACTAGAAAAGAGGAGGAGGCACTTCTCATTAAGATGAATGGCATGTCCTACGCAGATCTTTTAAAGACGGTCAAATAAAGAGTAGATCTAAATGAAATGGGAGTCGAAGTAAAAGACATAATTAAGACAAGAAACGGGGATCTACTACTGACAGTAAATAATGGTACTGACAAGGTGGAAATTTTGAAGAATACAATTGATGAAAAAATTCCAGAAGCGACGACATCTCTCCTGATTAACAAGAAAGTAATCCATGTAAAGGGTTTGGATGAAGTTGTCAGAGAGGAAGAAATAAGAGAGTCTATAATCAGATCGATCCCTATTAAACCCGGGACCTTCGAAGTAAGAGCTCTGCGCCCAGCCTACGGTAACAAACAAAATGTAACGGTAATAATGTCCGAGGTTGACGCCAAGAAATTCATTCAGCAGGAAAAAATTAAAGTCGGCTGGACCAACTGTAGAATTGTTGAGAGAGAAAAGGAGTTTAAGTGCTTCAGGTGCTGGGAGTACGGACATGTTAAGTCACAATGTAATGGGCCAGATAGGGAACATTTGTGTGTAAAATATGCGAAAGTAAAGGCAAAAATAAGGCAATTGAATGTAAAAATAAAGCTTTTTGTGTACACTGTGAAGAAGAAGGACACCATCAGAAAATCCGAAATGTCCAATGAATAAGAAGAATATAGAGGTAGTGGACCAAAATACTAAGTGAGATAGGACTGCTACAAATCAACACCAATAGGAGTCGTCCAGCCCATGATATGGCCCTTGCTACCGCCAAAAATGTAGGGGCGGTAATATTAATCATCAGCTTACCAAACCGAAATGCTATACGAATTAGGATGGACTGGATTTACGATGAACAGATGCACACAGCAATTAAAATAATGGACCACGATTTAACTATTAAAAAACATGGTTATGGCCCCGGTTTTACATATGCCCAAACATCCGACTTTACCCTCTATAGCTGCTATTGTTCCGGAAATGACGATATACAACACTTTGAAGAAACTCTGTATAACATTGGATCTCAAATTAGGAATAACAAAGAGAAAACCATTGTGGTTGGTGACTTTAATGCGAAATCCCCTCAGTGGGGTATGAAATTTTCAGACATAAGGGGCCATATGTTGACAGAGTGGATCGCATCAAATGACTTAGTAATTGTAAACGAAGGGGAAAAGCCAACTTTTCAAAGAAAGGATTACTCATCAATACACGACTTGACGATAGCAACAGAGGATATGAGACCAAAGATTACACTTTGGGAAGTGAGTGATAAGCAATCTTTAAGCGATCACAATTATATAATTTTCGATATCACACACAAGAAACAGACAGTAAGGCGGAAGAAGATAAGTATAGGATGCCAAGCAAGTAAGATAGATCAGAAAAAACTGCGAAGGGCACTGGACGAGATCGTTAATGACGAGGACACAACATCAGCAAGAGGCTTCTCAAATACTCTCACCAAACTCTGCGACAAAACAATGCCAAAGAGAAGAGCACCTACTAGTGTAGTGCCAGTGTAGCCAGTGTAGTGGTGGTCGGAGCAAATATCGAAGCTTCGCAAGGAATGCTTAAGAGAAAGAAGAATTTATACCAGAACTGTTAAAAGAAACTCACCGCAAGCAACCCAGCACCAATGGCAAAAATACAAAGCGAGTAAGAAAGCCTTGAGAGAGAGCACAAAAGTTTAAAAAAAAAACAGCTGGAAAATTATTTCTAACAATATAGACAGCGATATCTGGGGAGACGGCTATAACATAGTCAAGAAACAGATCATTGCTTATCCTCCGAAAATAAAACTGCCTATGGAAACAATGGAGAAAGTGGTTAACTTCGACATATACACCAATACTGACCGATACTTTACTGAATTCTCGCTAGATGAACTAGAAACAGCGTCAAAAAAATTGAAAAACAACAAGGCACCTGGCCCAGGAAACATTACCCCAGAAATAATAAAACAAGTGGAAATGGAAATCCCAGATTATATACTAAGAGTATACAATAAACTGGCAGCGCAAGCACAGTTTCCAATAGAGTGGAAGCAGGCAAGACTAGTCTTGTTAAGAAAGGGAAAGAAACCAATTGATAATCCGGCGTCTTATAGACCAATCTGCCTTTTAGATGTAGAGGGCAAGCTATTTGAAAAATTAATTTTAATTAGACTACAAAAAGAAATACTACGTACAGGGGACTTGTCGGATAAGCAATATGGTTTTAGGGAAGGTCGAAAAACGTAGATGCCGTCAATGAAGTAATAAAAGTTGCCAAGGAAGCAGCAGCCTATTCTGGTCTTCACCAAAGACTGTGCGCAGTAATAACGCTAGACGTGAAAAACGCCTTTAATAGCGCACCATGGCAGCAAACTCTAGAAGAACTAAGAAGGAGGAACATCGACAAAAGTCTAAATAATATTATAGCGTCATATTTATCAGAAAGGGAGATTGTTCTAGAAGCAGAAGGAACTACTAAAACAATGAAAATAAACAGCGGTGTACCACAGGAGTCTTTTTAAGACTGAAATGCTACAAGGAAGTACGTTAATAGGATTTGCAGATGACATAGCTATGGTGGTAACCGCAAAAGAGGTAGAAATTCTAATGAATAGGACAAGCACTGGACAACAACGAGTTTTAAACTGGTGGGAAGAAAAAAAACTGCACCTGGCACCAGAGAAAACTGAGGCAGTGCTTCTTACAACTAAAAGGAAGATATCTCCTATCACCTTTCACATACAGGGTTTTACAGTTACACCCTGCAGAGCTGTAAAGTACCTAGGGGTGTGGTTGGATCCAAAACTAACATTTACCGAGCACATTAGCAGAACCGTTCAAAAGGCAGAAAAGACGATGACTGCCCTCGCCAGCCTTATACCGAACATCGGAGGACCCAAGGCATCCAAGAGGAGACTATTATCGAGTGTGATACACTCTCAACTATTATATGCTGCACCAGTTTGGGATTCGATATCAAACAACCGAACACAGCTGCAGAGACTCGGAAGAATTACACGGATGATAGGCATTAGAGTTTGCTCTGCATATCGGACTATATCAGCCAAAGGGGTAGGACTCATTGCAGGAATTCCTCCTATAGAATTGCAAATTAAAGAGAGATGTGACAGATACAGAGGAATCGAGAAAATAACAGCCAAAGAACAGTTATTAGAAAAGTGGCAAGAAGAATGGGAAAACGGGACGCTGGACCTACAAATTAATCCCGGATATCTACAAGTGGATCAACAGAAGTCACGGAGAGATTAATTACTTCTTAACCCAAGCACTGTCAGGACATGGCTGCTTCCAAAAATACCTGTACGATAGAAAGATAGTGGACTCAAATAAATGCCTTTACTGCGAAAATATCGACGACGCAGAACATACTCTCTTCGTCTGCCATAAATGGGACAATCTAAGGGAAATATACATAAATAACACAGGAAAATTATTTAATGCTAAGAATATGATGGGCACCCTGGTAGAGTCAGCGAGAACATGGGAAACCACATATAGAACTATCCGACAAATCATGGAAACAAAAGAGAAATTAAACAGGCAAGGAAGAAGATGAAGAAGGTGAGAGACACCTTCATTCCCAACTAGGGCGGCATCTACCGTCCGGGCTGCACGCCCTGAAGGAATACGCAAGCGATACCGGGGTGTAGCATACTAAAGCCAAGTGGATAAGGGGTTTAGTGAGTAAAATCCTCACACTCAGGCTGGGAGAGCTTCCCCCAAACCACCATAAAAAATCCAGTCTATAGAGACTAGCCTGCTTTCTAATATGACAGGAAAGAGAACCACTAAAAACGAAAGAGAACAAGCTATTCATGGCAAGTTTGCAAACGAGTTACATTTTGATTGCTTGGAGGCATGTAAAAATGGTGTTACCATTAAATAGTGTTAAACTCTGATAAAGAGGCCACTACATCCAAATCTGCTTACTAATCACGAGATCAATGAAAACCACTCCTTTAGCTTCTCTGGAAACAATGTTAAGCCTCCCTCCACTTGATATTTTCATCACAGGTGAGGCAAGGATAGCAGATATTAGATGCAATTGTAACAATACATTTCAAACCCTAGCAAAGTTAGAATGCTCTGTATATATAATATACCATAATAACAGATGTAATAAAAAAGCCAATCAAATGCCCTTCAAAATACAGCTACAGTGGACTGAAGGAAAATACCACAATTAAAGTCAAGGAGGCCTATCCTGGGACACAGAAGGCTCTAAGGAGGACAGTGTAACTGGCGCTGGATTCTGTGAACTGTCTCCTAGGTGCAGAATATCTGTGCCACTGGAGAAGCACATTACAATCTTTCAAGCGGAAATTCTCACAATCGAGACATGTGTCCGAGGAAATTTAAGAATGGACTAGAAAAGTAGAAACTTCTATATTTTCACGGACAGTCAGGCTGCGATGAACGTAGGAAAATATAGGACAGTTTGGGAATAAAGACAATTTGCGAAACAGAATAATGTTTGCGTGGGTGCCTAGTTAAATTGGTATGAAGGGAAACGAAAACGCGGACGCATTTGCAAAAGAGTGCTGCTGCAGCGCTCCCGACTGCAAGTGGAAGTCCTACATCACCAAAACCATGGCCAGTAGAGTAATAATAGAATGGACCAATAAAAGTCACCAATTACAATGGGTCCGCACAAGTCGCCAACAACACGGCAAACGAATGCTGGATTCCATATCTAACACTCTAATATCTGAAAAGTTGTAACTATCTAGGAAATAGTTTGCAACCGTAGCACCGTTACAACCCTCTCTTAACAGGACACTGCGCTAAGAGGACACCTTCAGAGAATGGGCATCTGGACAGATGAACATCCAGATACGTGTAATAGACATAGCGTCTAGAATAAAATTATTAAATAATTGAAGCACAAATTGGTGAAATCATTTCTTTGTAAGAATTTATAAGATGGTTTCAAAATATTGCACAACACGTTCAGCATCGGTAATTAAATTCTCATCACGTAATCCAAACCAATAATATAAACAGTGCCAGAAGCGAGATGATTGATTTTTTCATAATTAATAATAGTTGGCGAAAATAAATGTTATGTTAATGTCAGTTCATTTGTAAATATATATTTTTTGTCAGGTAAGCGTATTGCTAATTATTGTCTTAAGTTATGGGTTAAAACTATAATTGTAAAAACTTATAAAGTTGGGTATTTTGAAATTAGGCACAATTTGAAGTAGAAAGAGAAAGAGTATAAATGTTAAGGGGGTTGGGTTTGAATAATTTCTTGTACTAAAAGTTTATATTACATTTTAAATTTATGTAATAGTATATGATTGTCTTTCGCACAACCTATTAATATTATTTATATAAACAGGTAAAAATAAAGAGTTAAAAATAAGAGTAAATCTTTAGGTTGAATTACGATTACTTAATTTATTTTGTTAATTAGGTACATCAGAACTATATATTAATAAAATATACTATACAACTTAGGTGCATAAGTCTCATCCTTGTTTGTCATATCTTGTCTCATAATATCGTGTTTTGCAAACAAAGATCTATAAAACTCATTATTCATCAGTATAGATGTATAATTATTTATTGCTTATTTAAAAAAGTACCGATTGGTCGAACTATTACTTTTTCTGTAGAAGTTTTCACAAAAGATGTAGAGTTTGCCATAGCCCATTTTTAGCAATAGTTAGAGAATATAATAATTATCACAAAAAAATGAGTATTGTCGTTTTTCCAGAAATTTACTTTACACTGCTATAAAAACTTTATGAATAAAACGTAATTATCAGTTTTAATAAAAGTTCATTCCATAAAGTCTGTATAAAATTTTACCCGTTATCGAAAAATGAACAAACCGAATTCGGTTATTGCAGAATATTCAAAATATTATTAATATATTAATATTATATAATATATTAATATTATATTAATATTATTTTTTTGTATAGATCGAGTCGGATTCATATTACAACATATTTGAAAATGCAATTTTACTACCTACTTGTTACACTTATAGTATGGACAAACTTAGTAAGTTCTGACTTATACACAGCTCTATACAGTTTAGAAGAACTTCTGAAAACAGAAGACGCTCTTGTCAATATATTACATACTTACATACAAGAGCAGGAAGAGAAACTGAATTTAATGAAACGGTATGTTTTAATAAATATTAAAATAAGGTATCTTTAAATCTAAAGAAAATCTAAGAATCCAATCATTCTTTATAGATATGCAAAAATGTATTCAAGTAAAGCAATTTCTTCGGAGCACAGGGAAATTTATATTTCTAACCCCATTAACGCTTACTTATTAATCAAAAGATTCTCTGTCGATTTAAAAGGACTACAAAATGTAATAGATACAAACCACGATGAAAGTAAATAAACTTAACTAAAAACTTTATAAATTGAAATTAATTTCTCAAATCATTTTTTAATAGTACTTATTAAGAATTTTACAAAGTTTAAGAAAAGTTACACATTGCCAAGTGATGAGGATTTAAGCGGGGCAGCCATTAGTTTGACCCGCTTACAAAACACTTATGGTTTGAATACTTCTTTAGTAGCCAGTGGTGAATTAAATGGGATGAAATTAGGAACGGAGCTGAAGGCAGAAGATTGTTTCGAAATAGGTAGACAATTGATTAACAGTCAAGATTACTCTTATAGTGAACTATGGCTGAGGGAGGCTGATTTAAGATTGGGGATGGAATTAAGTTCAACTGTCGATAGGAGCGAAATTCTTGAATATTTAGCATTTGCTGCATTTAAGCAAGGTACAGTATTTTTTATAAAAAATGTAATTCCGGGAAAATTTGCAAATACATCACTACATAAATTGCTTTGAATTTGAACAAGTTTGAACAAGTAGCCATAAAATTCTAATGCTTAGATTAGATTAGATTCCCGACTTCCTCTAAGGGTTTGGCGCACGTCAACCTTAAGGCTTATTATGCTTAATTTTTTTAATATTTTTTTAAAATTTAATAATGTCTTACTTGTAAAACCTGTAAGTCCCAAATTTCATAAAATAACTTTTTGGTATCGCTGAATTCAACAGAATAAGCCTTATATGTTTACGTAAAAAGACTAAACCGGCACACCCAGAACTCTCTATTAAAAAATGTAACACATGAAATGACTCAAGTTATTGAGAAAGGCAACGTTTTTTTTTCTTCCTTCTAGAATTAGAAAAAGAGACTTGCGAGATTTTGCATGTAAGCCATCGATATTTAATATGCAATGAATATTATATCCTCTAAGAAAATTTTATTATAAATTTTTAGAAAACAATCTTGCAAATTTTCATTTTGGCGTGGACGATTGTGCTTCACACGCCGGTGTTTAGGCTAAAGTGATATTTTCGACGTGTATTTTGTGGTCTGTTATTTTTGACCATGTTATTTTGGCCGGAGATATTTTTGATTCGAACCATTTTCCCATAATTTGTGATATTTTAATGAAATAAATTAAATTTATTATTTTTATTTTTTCCGTAGGACGAGTTGAGTCTGCTCTGGTTTTGGCAAATAAAATATTAGAATTAATACCTAATGATTCAAAAGCATTGCGCAATAAATTGTATTACGAAAGTATTATGAATAAAGCCGAACAGATTACAATAGATGAGGAAGATTATGAAGAATACGAGGAAGTGAAGCAAAATATTACCTCCGAGCCAACTGTAATTTTAATTTATGAAACATCCAACTGACACTTAAATGTTTTTGTTTACAGACAACAATTCAAAATGAAAAAGAAAGACAAGTTTATCAACAATTGTGTAGAGGCGAGACAAAACTTTCACCTAAAATTCTTTTACAATTGAAATGTTTTTACAAAGGCGATTTAAGAAATTCATTTCTAATTTTGGCGCCATTTAAAGTCGAAGAGGCCTTCAAAGAACCTGAAATATTGATTTATCATGATGTCATGTCCGATTCCGAGATTGAAACTATTAAAAAAATGGCACAAACGCGAGTAAGTTTATTTACATATTTTGATTCTAGCTGATATAAATTATGAATATTTTGGTTACTTAAAAATTAATTAATTAATTTATAATATAGTAAAGTATTCAAATATTCAGCCTCTCCATTTAGAATTCGTAAAGCTTTGTCATATTCGCTAGTAAGTTTATTTACATTCTAAGTGATGCTAATTATTATATATTTTAGTTTAGCTAAAATATTAAATTGCTAAAATAGTATTAATAGGGCCAACGTACAGCAGAATAAAATATACATCAAACAACATTATGCTTCTGATTATGTTATATAATATTAGGTACATTTTATCGCAGTCTTATGTAACTTATGGAACACTGAACAGAAAAAAAATAGCAATAATTATAAGTGCTTTCAAAAATGTTATTAAACGTTTATATTAAGGAGGTTCGAGCGAATCCCATGTTAAATATTTTTTTCAAGTTTCAGCTTTGAAACTATTTATACATGAAGATCAATACTTTATTTATGTCCTCTGAAAATTTGAAAGTGATCCTGCGTTTAGTTTATCCGAAAAAAAAATTCAAAAATAATGATTTTTCGAATCTTATACATAGGGCCTATGGCAGACAAGCTTCCGTCACGTCTTTATTTATTTTTTTCGGTATTAATTTCCCAATTTTAGGGAATAAAAAACTATATACAATAAACTTAGATAATATTAAAACACGATAACATTAAAGCAATGTGATATTCCCGATGTAATTAGTTAAATAATTAAAGTTATATTTTTTTGTTTTGAATCTTGTTTATCGACAGTAATTCACATGACAGATGGTTTGGCAACGTCGTCGATAACAGCTGATTGTGAGAGAAAAGAAAAACATGGAAACATTTTGAACTTTTGAACGTCTGTGGAACTATTTGATAGAATACACTCGAGATTTTTACATTGATAATCAATAATTTTTTGTCTTTTGGTAATTGGAGGTTTTCGGCCAACATCTTGGGCTTATAACATTCTAATCCCTTTACAACCAGCCGACTAATAACACTGATGTTGCCAGATCTTTTTTTGTCACCTTATAAGTCAAAAATAACGAAGTCATTTAATAACTTTATTATATTAAATAAATAATAATTACCAATTTTTAAATTTGGTATGTTATTATAAATAAAAATAATGCATTTTAACAATTATTAGGATAATTGAAAATATAGAAAAATTCAAGCACTATTTTGACTCATTAGTTACGCTCGAACCTCCTTAATAGAAATTTGGATTCTGTTATTTAGCACTATTCGTGTTATAGATTTGCAAAGAGTAGTATTTATCTTAATTTGGAACAGTATTAGTAAAAAAAAATCTAAGTTTTATAGTTACAGTTTTAGATTTTATAGCTGTACTCAAAATTGAGTTATTCAATCTATTCTCCGAAGTTATATATATATATATATATATATATATATATATATATATATATATATATATATATATATATATATATATGCATGTACTACATGTTCATGAAGTATGTGCATATTTGTCAGTTAAACTTATTTAACGGAGATATATTTATTTGATGTATTCGCAAGCCCCCTTGCGGGTAGGCCCCGGCAGCTTAGGGGGCCGCGGCCCACCACTTTGGGAAGCACTGCCCTAGAAAACAAATGATATATATATATTTGGTGACGGGGTAGTGTGTGGAGAAAAGGAAAATAACAAACCCGGAGACGATGTAACTTTTTATTGCGCGTCACGTGACGCGTGCCGGTTTTGATGCGAGTTGTGGAAGTTGTCTCTGATGGTCTGCTGGGAGTTGTGTTCACTGATGTTCTGCTGGAAGTTGTGTCTGGATGTTGTTTCGAAGTTGTCTCTCGAAGTTGTTTCTAGAAACTGTCCCTTTTGTCACTCCCGTCCCGTCCTTTTATCCCTCGGTCAAACGCATCTTCTCTCTGGTAACTTTGGTGGGAGAGGTTTTCCGTTGTCCCGATTGGTTGTTCGTTCTTCCCTCCTATTGGTGCTGACGCCAAGTAAGAGGGAGGAAAAATCGGTATTGTTTGATCGGCTCCAGCCCGCTCATAAAAACGGTCTGGGCCATAAAACGATTAAGAAAAACCCGAACCTATCGGCTTTGTTTGTTCAGCTCCAGTCCGCTTATAAAACGGTCTGGGCCATAAAACGGTTTAGGAAAAACCCGAACCTGTGCAACTCATCTTGTCAATAATGAGTCCCTACATATATATATATATATATATATATATATATATATATATATATATATATATATATATGTAGGGACTCATTATTGACAAGATGAGTTGCACAGGTTCGGGTTTTTCCTAAACCGTTTTATGGCCCAGACCGTTTTATAAGCGGACTGGAGCTGAACAAACAAAGCCGATAGGTTCGGGTTTTTCTTAATCGTTTTATGGCCCAGACCGTTTTTATGAGCGGGCTGGAGCCGATCAAACAATACCGATTTTTCCTCCCTCTTACTTGGCGTCAGCACCAATAGGAGGGAAGAACGAACAACCAATCGGGACAACGGAAAACCTCTCCCACCAAAGTTACCAGAGAGAAGATGCGTTTGACCGAGGGATAAAAGGACGGGACGGGAGTGACAAAAGGGACAGTTTCTAGAAACAACTTCGAGAGACAACTTCGAAACAACATCCAGACACAACTTCCAGCAGAACATCAGTGAACACAACTCCCAGCAGACCATCAGAGACAACTTCCACAACTCGCATCAAAACCGGCACGCGTCACGTGACGCGCAATAAAAAGTTACATCGTCTCCGGGTTTGTTATTTTCCTTTTCTCCACACACTACCCCGTCACCAAATATATATATATCATTTGTTTTCTAGGGCAGTGCTTCCCAAAGTGGTGGGCCGCGGCCCCCTAAGCTGCCGGGGCCTACCCGCAAGGGGGCTTGCGAATACATCAAATAAATATATCTCCGTTAAATAAGTTTAACTGACAAATATGCACATACTTCATGAACATGTAGTACATGCATATATATATATATATATATATATATATATATATATATATATATATATATATATATATATATAACTTCGGAGAATAGATTGAATAACTCAATTTTGAGTACAGCTATAAAATCTAAAACTGTAACTATAAAACTTAGATTTTTTTTTACTAATACTGTTCCAAATTAAGATAAATACTACTCTTTGCAAATCTATAACACGAATAGTGCTAAATAACAGAATCCAAATTTCTATTAAGGAGGTTCGAGCGTAACTAATGAGTCAAAATAGTGCTTGAATTTTTCTATATTTTCAATTATCCTAATAATTGTTAAAATGCATTATTTTTATTTATAATAACATACCAAATTTAAAAATTGGTAATTATTATTTATTTAATATAATAAAGTTATTAAATGACTTCGTTATTTTTGACTTATAAGGTGACAAAAAAAGATCTGGCAACATCAGTGTTATTAGTCGGCTGGTTGTAAAGGGATTAGAATGTTATAAGCCCAAGATGTTGGCCGAAAACCTCCAATTACCAAAAGACAAAAAATTATTGATTATCAATGTAAAAATCTCGAGTGTATTCTATCAAATAGTTCCACAGACGTTCAAAAGTTCAAAATGTTTCCATGTTTTTCTTTTCTCTCACAATCAGCTGTTATCGACGACGTTGCCAAACCATCTGTCATGTGAATTACTGTCGATAAACAAGATTCAAAACAAAAAAATATAACTTTAATTATTTAACTAATTACATCGGGAATATCACATTGCTTTAATGTTATCGTGTTTTAATATTATCTAAGTTTATTGTATATAGTTTTTTATTCCCTAAAATTGGGAAATTAATACCGAAAAAAATAAATAAAGACGTGACGGAAGCTTGTCTGCCATAGGCCCTATGTATAAGATTCGAAAAATCATTATTTTTGAATTTTTTTTCACTTTCAAATTTTCAGAGGACATAAATAAAGTATTGATCTTCATGTATAAATAGTTTCAAAGCTGAAACTTGAAAAAAATATTTAACATGGGATTCGCTCGAACCTCCTTAATATAAACGTTTAATAACATTTTTGAAAGCACTTATAATTATTGCTATTTTTTTTCTGTTCAGTGTTCCATAAGTTACATAAGACTGCGATAAAATGTACCTAATATTATATAACATAATCAGAAGCATAATGTTGTTTGATGTATATTTTATTCTGCTGTACGTTGGCCCTATTAATACTATTTTAGCAATTTAATATTTTAGCTAAACTAAAATATATAATAATTAGCATCACTTAGAATGTAAATAAACTTACTAGCGAATATGACAAAGCTTTACGAATTCTAAATGGAGAGGCTGAATATTTGAATACTTTACTATATTATAAATTAATTAATTAATTTTTAAGTAACCAAAATATTCATAATTTATATCAGCTAGAATCAAAATATGTAAATAAACTTACTCGCGTTTGTGCCATTTTTTTAATAGTTTCAATCTCGGAATCGGACATGACATCATGATAAATCAATATTTCAGGTTCTTTGAAGGCCTCTTCGACTTTAAATGGCGCCAAAATTAGAAATGAATTTCTTAAATCGCCTTTGTAAAAACATTTCAATTGTAAAAGAATTTTAGGTGAAAGTTTTGTCTCGCCTCTACACAATTGTTGATAAACTTGTCTTTCTTTTTCATTTTGAATTGTTGTCTGTAAACAAAAACATTTAAGTGTCAGTTGGATGTTTCATAAATTAAAATTACAGTTGGCTCGGAGGTAATATTTTGCTTCACTTCCTCGTATTCTTCATAATCTTCCTCATCTATTGTAATCTGTTCGGCTTTATTCATAATACTTTCGTAATACAATTTATTGCGCAATGCTTTTGAATCATTAGGTATTAATTCTAATATTTTATTTGCCAAAACCAGAGCAGACTCAACTCGTCCTACGGAAAAAATAAAAATAATAAATTTAATTTATTTCATTAAAATATCACAAATTATGGGAAAATGGTTCGAATCAAAAATATCTCCGGCCAAAATAACATGGTCAAAAATAACAGACCACAAAATACACGTCGAAAATATCACTTTAGCCTAAACACCGGCGTGTGAAGCACAATCGTCCACGCCAAAATGAAAATTTGCAAGATTGTTTTCTAAAAATTTATAATAAAATTTTCTTAGAGGATATAATATTCATTGCATATTAAATATCGATGGCTTACATGCAAAATCTCGCAAGTCTCTTTTTCTAATTCTAGAAGGAAGAAAAAAAAACGTTGCCTTTCTCAATAACTTGAGTCATTTCATGTGTTACATTTTTTAATAGAGAGTTCTGGGTGTGCCGGTTTAGTCTTTTTACGTAAACATATAAGGCTTATTCTGTTGAATTCAGCGATACCAAAAAGTTATTTTATGAAATTTGGGACTTACAGGTTTTACAAGTAAGACATTATTAAATTTTAAAAAAATATTAAAAAAATTAAGCATAATAAGCCTTAAGGTTGACGTGCGCCAAACCCTTAGAGGAAGTCGGGAATCTAATCTAATCTAAGCATTAGAATTTTATGGCTACTTGTTCAAACTTGTTCAAATTCAAAGCAATTTATGTAGTGATGTATTTGCAAATTTTCCCGGAATTACATTTTTTATAAAAAATACTGTACCTTGCTTAAATGCAGCAAATGCTAAATATTCAAGAATTTCGCTCCTATCGACAGTTGAACTTAATTCCATCCCCAATCTTAAATCAGCCTCCCTCAGCCATAGTTCACTATAAGAGTAATCTTGACTGTTAATCAATTGTCTACCTATTTCGAAACAATCTTCTGCCTTCAGCTCCGTTCCTAATTTCATCCCATTTAATTCACCACTGGCTACTAAAGAAGTATTCAAACCATAAGTGTTTTGTAAGCGGGTCAAACTAATGGCTGCCCCGCTTAAATCCTCATCACTTGGCAATGTGTAACTTTTCTTAAACTTTGTAAAATTCTTAATAAGTACTATTAAAAAATGATTTGAGAAATTAATTTCAATTTATAAAGTTTTTAGTTAAGTTTATTTACTTTCATCGTGGTTTGTATCTATTACATTTTGTAGTCCTTTTAAATCGACAGAGAATCTTTTGATTAATAAGTAAGCGTTAATGGGGTTAGAAATATAAATTTCCCTGTGCTCCGAAGAAATTGCTTTACTTGAATACATTTTTGCATATCTATAAAGAATGATTGGATTCTTAGATTTTCTTTAGATTTAAAGATACCTTATTTTAATATTTATTAAAACATACCGTTTCATTAAATTCAGTTTCTCTTCCTGCTCTTGTATGTAAGTATGTAATATATTGACAAGAGCGTCTTCTGTTTTCAGAAGTTCTTCTAAACTGTATAGAGCTGTGTATAAGTCAGAACTTACTAAGTTTGTCCATACTATAAGTGTAACAAGTAGGTAGTAAAATTGCATTTTCAAATATGTTGTAATATGAATCCGACTCGATCTATACAAAAAAATAATATTAATATAATATTAATATATTATATAATATTAATATATTAATAATATTTTGAATATTCTGCAATAACCGAATTCGGTTTGTTCATTTTTCGATAACGGGTAAAATTTTATACAGACTTTATGGAATGAACTTTTATTAAAACTGATAATTACGTTTTATTCATAAAGTTTTTATAGCAGTGTAAAGTAAATTTCTGGAAAAACGACAATACTCATTTTTTTGTGATAATTATTATATTCTCTAACTATTGCTAAAAATGGGCTATGGCAAACTCTACATCTTTTGTGAAAACTTCTACAGAAAAAGTAATAGTTCGTTAAAAAGTATTGGTGCTGACGCCAAGTAAGAGGGAGGAAAAATCGGTATTGTTTGATCGGCTCCAGCCCGCTCATAAAAACGGTCTGGGCCATAAAACGATTAAGAAAAACCCGAACCTATCGGCTTTGTTTGTTCAGCTCCAGTCCGCTTATAAAACGGTCTGGGCCATAAAACGGTTTAGGAAAAACCCGAACCTGTGCAACTCATCTTGTCAATAATGAGTCCCTACATATATATATATATATATATATATATATATATATATATATATATATATATATATATATATATATATATATATATATCTTTGTATACATATATAAGTATGCGTCTAACGGTTGACCCGCACGGACGGATATATCTCTTGAAAATGGCGAATGTTAGTTTGCCGAAACGTCGAGAATCCGGTTCTTTTCAGAACCAACCCTCAACATCAACGCGGAATCCCCGAGAAAACAAAACAACACAGTTATCTATCCGCGAAAACCTCAGATACAACATATAGCAATTTAAAGTCGAAGTTAAAAACTAAACTGGACTATTTCTGTGTTTTATCCTTTTTATCATTCTCAAACCACTACAAACCTCATTCATGCACTGTTTCGATTTCTTCCCTAACTCCCTCTTTCTCTCCCTCTCTCTTTCGGTCCAGTCTGCTTTACATACTCTTCTAGCCAATGGAATTTTTGATGATTTTTAAATTTTGATGATTTTTGATTGTTAAATTTTGAGCAGGTAACCGTGACTTAAAATGATAAATTTATGAAAAAATAAAAATATTCAAGCTTAACTTTTCTTTTTGTCCATGTCTGGTAAAACAACTGAACTTTAGTCTGTTATAGTCGGTCGCGATGTTTAGCCAATGGTTTATGAATAATTCTTGATTTTGTGGGTTTTGTCTTAAAAAATAATCAATACGTTTTACCTTTTATTATGAAATGAAACAATTCAGTCACAAATATATTGGCATTACCGGTGATTACAGTCTTCATTCTTATAATCACATTTAGAATTACAACGTTTTTTAAATTATCAACAATCATTAATTTAAATTCCAACAACTCTTATTAATATGTTACTTATTGAATATTGACTGATATTAAATTCTACCGAAGTCCTCCAAATATTTATGTATTAACTGCTAACTATTATTTATATATTAACTATAAATGTACGTATTTTAGTATTACCATATTATATTAACTAGCTTTTCAGAAAAATCTTTAGTATGTTCTTTAATCATTGTGACAGAAAAATAATACATTAACAAAGTTTTTTTTGTATCTTGCATTACTAGATTGCACTCAATTAAGCTTGAGGTCAAAATAGCATATACAATAAATTTCAATATTTATAACAATTAACCATATGACTGGTATTTACCAATCTAGATTTAACGATATAACAATAAAAAAGAAGTAACTGAAGACTGAAAGTTGCTTATTTCTCAAATAAATCTAAAACAGTATTAAAATGGTAGTACATATATTCTTCTACCTTTACAGACTTTTAAATTTCTGGATGAACAATATAAAGTATATTATCAAAAGACTGATAAGTTAAATCAAACTCAACCAATTTAAATTTACTTGCAATAATATCGATTAACTTAAAAAACACAATTCTAACCTCGCCTTCTTCACATACTTCAGAGGAGGCCCAACCCAGATATACGTAATCCAATTTTGAACTGGAAATTTTAACCAAGCCATAAACACCTTGTTTTATTTTATTAGCGTAAATAGCGTTAATGTTTTTTCTATTCCGCACCTAAATATTGGACAGCCAATTGTTTTCGGAATTGGAAGGAATTGATTGTTCCACTGCAGTTTTTAATAGAACAGAAAGCCTAGTGGGATCCATGCAATAACAAAAGCCACGCGAGCAGAAACAACTCAAATTTCTATACCTTGGGACTCCAACCTCATAAATGAACGATGGCCCATAAGTGAATGAAGGTAAGACTACATCTAATAACCAATGAGGATATTGACAAAGAGCATATCATGCCATTATTAGGTACCATGAAACCTAATAATGGCATGATATGCTCTTTGTCAATATCCTCATTGGTATTAGATGTAGTCTTACCTTACTAAAAAGTCCAAAGTTAGAAGAACATAGGCATATTCAACTCTGTTACGATCTTAACAACTCTGTTACTACGCCCTAGTAACAGAGTTGCGTAGTAACAGAGTAGTAACTTTTACATTCCATAAGACATAAGTCAGAAAGTAAAGCTTAAAGTACACTTTTTCTTTCATATTTATAATATTTTCCTCCTTGTCAACATACTGAACGATAAATAATGAAAAATACGTTGATTTACTTACGTAAATTGGTAGGTAACAGAGTGAATGCACAATAAAAATACGCACTCTGTTCAACGTTGCGAAGACGATTGACACCTCTTGTATCCCACCCCTCGACCTAGCGATCAACCAGGATCCATGCAGACCTCCCAAGCAAGCTAGTACAAAGTCAAAGCAGCAATATCTCTATTTTAAGTAGCAATTTAGTCAGTAACACAGTGTACCGACACTTTTACACTATACGCGGGACCAAGTTTTAAAATATAGTTACTTATTACACATTTTGATACTTACCGGTTTAAAGGCATATTGTATAAAGGGTAACAACACTCTGTTTATGGTATTAATTTATTTTAGGTACTTTATTATTACGGAGTGAATATTTATAATTTTTATTATTACGGAGTGATACCGATTTTACACATAAATTTAATATAGAAATGACCACAATGTTACTTTAAAAAAGAACTATAAATATATAAAATAAGTCTTTATTTTGGTAATAAATATTTATTAATCCGATGTATTTTGTATTTAATGTAACATTTTTAAGGGGTTGTTTGATTATGACTAATAAAAAAAATAATATAGTTTCAGGGACTAGTTTACCTGCTCAAAATTTGACAACGACCCATATATATATATATATATATATATATATATATATATATATATATATATATATATATATATATATATATGTGTATATATATATATATATATATATATATATATATATATATATATATATATATATATATATATACATATACACTATACTATACACATTACACTATACATGGATGTCATGGATACACAAGATGTTCCTATTTGAAAAACCATTGATGACATTGAAGACGCATAAAGTATGACCTTGACAAAAAATATTTTTTAACCACTGTCTGCCCTTCGAAATCAATAAAATTCAATTGGCTAGAAGAGTATGTAAAGCAGAGTGGACCGAAAGAGAGGGAGAGAAAGAGGGAGTTAGGGAAGAAATGGAAACAGTGCATGAATGAGGTTTGTAGTGATTTGAGAATGATAAAAAGGATAAAACACAGAAATAGTCCAGTTTAGTTTTTAACTTCGACTTTAAATTGCTATATGTTGTATCTGAGGTTTTCGCGGATAGATAACTGTGTTGTTTTGTTTTCTCGGGGATTCCGCGTTGATGTTGAGGGTTGGTTCTGAACCGGATTCTCGAGGTTTCGGCAAACTAACATTCGCCATTATATTTATATATATATATATATATATATATATATATATATATATATATATATATCATTTGTTTTCTAGGGCAGTGCTTCCCAAAGTGGTGGGCCGCGGCCCCCTAAGCTGCCGGGGCCTACCCGCAAGGGGGCCCGCGAATACATCAAATAAATATATCTCCGTTAAATAAGTTTAACTGACAAATATGCACATACTTCAATTAAAATTATAAACTCCGGTAAAATATTGAAATTTTAAAATGATTATAATTTAGAAACTCAAGCATTTTAAACCGTTGCAGTTGACGCGAAATGTCAATTTTTCCACTAAATAATAAACCACTAAATATAATATACTGCGAGTAGGGAAAGATGGTATGTTCTGGACCCTCCACCTCCACTTCCGTTCTCTTTGTTCTTAAGCTGGCACAAGCTTGGATGATGTTCTGCAGGACCGACTTTGCACCGACCCTGTTGCTTGGAGGTGTTTCTGTGATCTATTTAGACCGGATAAGACAAGACAGATAAGACCAGACAGACTATACAGACAATAGTAGACAGACGAGACTAGTCAGACAAGACTAGACAGACAAGACTAGACAGACAAGACCAGACCGACAAGACCAAAGAGACAAGAACAGACAGACAAGAATAGATAAACAAGACAAGACTAGACAGACCGCATATTTCCTGTAATATTTATCTGAATAATTTCCTATGTGGAAGCCAAATTTCTTAAACTTGTCTGTGACCTCGATCTATTAATTATTTAAATATTTAATATAAATAAAAAAAGTATTTCTGTTATTAGGTTTAATTTTAAGTGAGAAATGAAGAATATATTATTTCTTTTTCAGTTTACGTAATCAGTTTAGTATTTGAACTTGAAGATTTTAAATGTGTGATAGATAATTTTATTACAACTTCTAAGACAGGAAATGGTGATGTAACACGTGTGAGCGTAGAAATGATAAATAGGAAACGCAGTCTAATCAATTTAGGTTAAACGCTTACAGTAAACGCGCGCGAGGATAGAATGTCTGAATTGTGAAATGATTGATAGGATCGTTTTCAGTTTACGTAATCAGTTTAATATTTGAACTTGAATATTTTAAATGTGTGATAGATAATTTTATTACAACTTCTACGACAGGAAACGATGATGTAACACGTGTGAGCATAGAAATAATAAATCGCAGTCTAATCAATTTAGGTTAAACGCGCGCGAGTATAGAATGTCTGAATTGTGAAATGATTGATAGGAATCGCTGAGACCGCATTTTCGTGTTTCAACTTGTTTAATTTTATCATTATGCATCCGGTACGTGAATAGTATATAAACTTGAGCTCTAAATTCGCCGCCATGGCATCTGTCTCTCTAATCCTGTCTGTCTAGTTTTACCACTCTAGGATTATCCATATGGTCTTCTCTATGTCAATGTGAATGGAAAGAAGCCCCACAGCCGACAGGAGGGTGACCTGAGGGAAAAACAGCTTTTCAATTATAAATCAGTATTTTTAATAAGACAGAATAGAAAATGGTGATTATGATATGTCCATCTGGAGATATGCGGGAGCCTTATCCTTACTACCACAATTTGCATTCTCGGCAAATAGCTCAAGCTATAATTTTTCGTTGGATCTAACAGACCCATATATTCACACGACACTACTTTTAAGTTTGTTTCTGTTTAGGCAAATACCCTACGGCCTCTCATGGAATCTTATGATCTTATAGCTTACCCCAATTGACGCGCTAACTATCGTTAACTCATTAAGGAGGTCTTCGATATTAATCAGTTCTAATCAGTTTTTAATCAGCTTTTAATTAACGTTAATTAGGATTAATCAGCTTTAATACACTATACAGGATTTGAGGTCTATGTAGCCCCACGCTAAACAGGATGTGAGGTCTATGTAACCCCACGATAAACAGGGTGTGAGGTCTATGTAGTATTACGCTAAACAGAATGTGAGGTCAATGTAGAAGTTGTAATAAAATTGTCTATTACACATTTAAAATCTGCAAGTTTAAATACTAAACGGAAGTGGAGGTGGAGGATCCAGAACATATCATCTTTCCCTACTACTGCGTATTTAAAATTTGGTTTTGTGTCCTCGGGCGAAAATAACGAAAAACTGTCTATAATTTGTTTAAAAACATTGACAAATATGCTATGAAACCAGGAAAACTTTTTAGACATTAAAATAGCATGCATAGTGAATTTAAAAATAAAGCAATTGAGTTCTTTGAAAGGAAAGCTAGAGATTTAAAACGTCAAATCACAACCCAATGCAAAAAAAAATTAGGGGGCCATGGTTTATCGATATGAGTTGCAGGGGAGCCGCGACATCAAAGTTTGGGAAACAGTGTTCTAGGGGATTCCGCGTTGATACTGAGCGTTGGTTCTAAAAAAAACCGGATTCTCGACGTTTTCGGATTCTTAACGCTTAACCCGCACAAATCCATATGTCTCTTGACGGCGAATGTTACTTCGCCGAAACGTCGAGAATCTGGTTCTTTTCAGAACCAACCCTCCGAGAAAACAGTAGGAATCTCCGAGAAAACAGTAGTACACAAAAATATCACCAAAGCTGATTGACAAAAAAATTAAGAAATAGCAGACAGAGTTACTCATAGTTAGCAAACTGCCACCGCACCGGGGCAACTATTTAACTTAAGTTCTAGATCAATGACTTTGAAAATGAAGGAAGAACTTTGTATTATGGAAGAAACAGCGAATATTAAATAGGTTTTATTGTTTTTAATTGGTTTAAGAATTTTACAATACTATTATTACATACAGCATACTTTTATAAAGTGTTATATTATAAATCTTACGTCAGATAAAAATATTATAAAATAATTAAAATGTTTAAAAAATAATCATCTAAAATCATTGAAAGTTTGTTTACGTAATACTTGACGCCCCCAAACTATACTGAGAAAGCCAAACAATATTTGCTTTCAGTGTTTTTGAATTTTTATCAATGTACAAATAATTACAACGAAATAATTTTAAACCAAAGAATTGATACATCAAATCAATGTATAAATTGCTTGCAAAAACTGAAGGTTTCATTGCGAAATGTGATGAAATCGCATATAAAAATTCGACACAATTATTTTGCGATCAACAGAAACTTTATGTAGTTATAATTAAAATCAGTGAAACAATTGTATAGGTGGAAAGAATCGAAATTTTAATTCGAACATAAGTAGATAATTACGTGAACTTATTAAGGTCGAAATGTAGCCTCAATATATAAATATATTCAACCCATTTGTAGCTCTATCATTTTAAGTCTTAATAAGACTACAAAGCAAAACATGATGGTTAGCTGTTTTACCAGCTGTAGAAAATATTTTAAGAATATACGAACCATTAAAATCATACTTTTTATCACTTAGAGAGAAGATAAATGTCCAAGAATATTGCAACACTTTCTTGAAAATCACATGACAAATCAATACATCAAAACACATCACAAATTTAGTTTCAGTTCATCCACAACCAAGTTATTAACCGGTTCGTAGCTCTATAATATTAAGTCTTATTAAGACTACTAAACAAATCTCATGTTGAAACAACTACTTCCCTGGCTAATACCACGTAGGAAATTGAATTATACAACAGGTATTTGCAAGTTATTACCAGACCCCAGTACAATTTTCATGTCACCAAATGAGTAGTAGATAAATAACATTGTTTTTAGCATCATTTCTTTATATTTAACTTAAGTGTATTATATATATTTATCTCTTCTCAGTGCAGCTGTAATTCTGTAGAACCGGTATACTTAAAAAATAAATATTATATTAATATTAAATATTATATTTATATATTCAGGCTATATTTCGCTTTTAATACGTTTATATGATTATCTATAATTAGTAGGGTTTCACCAATAGTTAAATCTTTGTGTTGGAAGCATCGGAATATATGGATATAAATGTGCATTTATCTAATTCTTTCTGCAATTGTGAAAACGAATATGGTGAAAAAACATTACAAATAATTTATAATACAAATAATTTAGTTTTAGTTTTGGCCTTCCACATGCAATTTTTTTGTTGTATAATGTACACTCATTTCAGACGTACAAACCATAGATCTGAAACTTAGATTGTGGTTTATGGTGTGGAAAACAAATAGCCTTTCAGCTAATGCTAGGTGTTTCTCCGTATTGCCAAAGCACTGCGAAAAAACTGTTCCATTTTAGACGAGGAAGCAGCACTATTCCGAAATCTTCTGTGCCTCCTTGTTGCTGTGATATAGGTTTTTCACCATGTGAGGCCGAAAATTCTAGTTTGGTATTTTTAGTAAATGGAAATTCTCTGCTTAGCTCGCCATTAAATTTGCATTCCATTTTTTACTCATGTTTTATTTTATGGGTAAATACTATAAATAAATAAATAATTTACTTCAAAGGCTAAAAAGAGTACTAAATTTTAACTTATTGACCGTTACGCTGTGGCGACTATTGGCCTTTCATTCGTTAATCAAATAATGAGTCGAATTCGTAACATTAATTAGAAATTTTAGTATATAATTTCTGTCTTCTCAGATTTTTTATTATTGGTATCCATAATATGTATCCAAACTAAGCATTTTTCAGAGCACCATAAATTAGCTCTAATATATTTTCTTTATTAGTTTCACTCAACATTGGGGTACAGGAAATCAATCATTTTTAATTGTTTTGAGCTTTCTTTTTAGCCCTTTAGCCCATTTGAGATCTTTATTCCCTTTCTTCGGCAGAGTTGCTTCTTATCCTTGGTGATGCTTTTGGCTGTTTTGTCTTTGAGCATGGTGTCTGTAATTTGGAGTCCTACGAGGTCTTTCTCAGTTTCCTTAAACTAAAGAGGCTTTGTTTTTTTATTACGAAAGTGGTCTAAGATCTTTTTGGTAAGTCTATTTGAATTCATTTGGAGGATGTGCCCATAAAAATCAATTCTCCGTTTTTTTTTATTGTGTCCGAGAGTTTACTGGTAAAGAGTTTGTTTCCTAACACGGATTAATTTGTTGTTATGAAATTTTGGTTTCTAGATTTGGCGTATTACCTTTCTTTCCTTGACCAGCCTTTCAAGCGGTGCCTGGGTGGTGAAAGACAACGTTTCGGCTGCATATAAGGCTTCTGGTTTAATTACCGTGTCATAATGTCTTATCTTGGTATTCCAGAAGTGACTTCTTGTTATAAGTGTCCTTCGTAAATTGGAAGGCCAATTGAACTTTATTTCTCCTAGATTCCATTGCCTTTTCCTCTAGCGCATTCCAGCTGATCCATTCCCAATATATTTGAATTCTTTGACGATGTCTCTATATTGGTTACCCACCTGAAGATTTTTTAGGGGGGTATTTTTATGTTCGTCATTACTTTGGTCTTTTCAATTGAGACTTTGAAACCCATTTTTAACGCTTGCCTCTGGAGTTCGAGGATCTGTTCCTTGGCTTCTGCCCACGTCTCAGTTAGTAAGGCCAAGTCTTCAGCAAAAGCTAACCAATTGACCTTAATGCCTTTTTTTAGCTTTTTAGCTAGTTCCTGTTCTGATTCCACTGTGGGTCTTCACATTCCACTCTCTGACTACTCTTTCTACGGCACAGTTAAATAGCAGTGGAGATAGTCCATCTCCTTGCCGTACACCTGTTTTAATGTCAAAAGAAGTGGAGATGAATGAATTTAACTTTGGAGAATGTATTAGTTAGTGTTTCTCTGATTAGGTTTGTAATGTAATTATCGAGGTCTAGTTCTTTCAGGACCGAGAATAAGTATTCCCTATCTATAGAGTCGTATGCCTTTTGGAAGTCAATGAAAGTGATAACATACGATTTAGCCCGTGATTTTTGGTAGTTCTTGATATGCTTGAGGTTGATAGTTTGTTCCGAACAGGATCTCCCTTTCCTGAAACCCGCTTGGTATTCAAGTTAATGGTCAGGTTGAGTTTCTGCCCTGTGCAGTGGGACGGTGGAGAATATCTTGTATGTTACGGTATGTTACGTCTGGGATTCTTTCATGTATCCAAATTTCTTCAAAGATATTTCTGAGAGATTGTATAGCATTTTCTTTAACATTCTTCCAAAGTTCAACTGTGATTTAATTTTATCCCGATACCTTATAATTCTTGAGATTCGATATTATTGAATGGAGTTCATCAATGGTTGGAGGTTCTGATTCTGGTTTGGTTGATGTGGATATATGAAAGTTCATTATAGAGTTGTGGGATTATACTTATTCAATTTCTTCTTAAAATTCTTATGAAAGTTTAACACATTGTTTCTGTGAAAGTCTTCATTAATTTGCATAAGTATGTGATCATCTCGAGCTTTTTTGATTCTCTTAAGATTTTTACTCACTAATTTTCTAATATTTAAGAAATTTTGTCTGTTATGGTCGTTCTTCTGTTGCTGCCACTTGTTCCATGCTTTCCTTCATAGTTTAATGAGACTATCACACTCTTCGGTTCATTTTTTTCACTTATTTTTTTTAATTTTAGTTAGTGGAGGAAGTTGTTCTGATTTAATTATTACCAGGAACTAAGAACAGAACGCAAACGAAATTAACCGAAATATTTGAAAGATCGAAAAAGCAAACGAATTTTCAATTTTACATTTATGATTGAAAACGAAATAAAAAAATTCGGTTACCGGTTTAAACTGGTTTTATTTTTAAATCGTTTATCTAAATGTATATTCAAAATTTTTAATTTTGAAATCTACAACATTTGAAACGTACATGCGCTGTAACGTCATTGTATAAGCTGAAGTTCGATTTGTGAATAACCATAATGTTCGGAAAAATTTGTTCCTTTCCGTTGATTACACATTTATTGTCTGAACGGTACTTTTTGTGGGAAAGAAGATAAAATCTGTGATTTCCCATAGGGATAAATGGTAAAGGCAAAAGTTGTTTATTATTGATATCTCCTTTCTGGTTCTCTGCAGCTCTTTATTTATTTAAATAGTTAATTATCTTATTATATTGCACGAATCTTAATTTAATGGAGATTTATTTCCAAACAATTTAGTTACATTCTGTTGTCGGTATCGGTCTGTATTTTTTTTCTGTTTGTGTTCTTATGATACTGTCCAAATTTTGTGAAGTTGTTGTTATACATAGATTAAAAGATAAACTTACTGAATAATAAAAAATTTAAACTTATAAAAACATTTTTTAAGCCGCCTTAGAATGGGAAGAAATCAAAATAATTCATTAAAAAAAAATTGTATACGACTCAGTAACATATAAATCCACTTGTAAAGTTGAAGGCTGCATGCATCCATAAAGGGAAATTTTGCAGGGAACTTGCAGCGACATGGCAATCTTGTCATAAAGAAATTTATGACAACATATCTGCAGGCCCGTCATGTGCACTCTCGTCCAATTCATCACCACCAGCTAAAAAGAGGCGCCTAAACATTCAAACCACTTTAGATGATGTTATAAAACGATATACCAATATTTCAGTTAATATTAATCCTGATTTTATTGGAAGTGTGTACAGAACTGGTAACAGTTAACGGACGTCCATTCAGTAAATTAATGATTCGGGTTTTCGGCAAATTTTAGATCCGATAATAAATAGACAAGTAGACAATAAAATTGCAATTAATCCAGAAAAAAAATTAAAAATGTGTCATCGGAAGCTTTAAAAATATAGAAAGAATGAATTAGTATCTTTAAAAGTTGATGTAGCAAGTGGATTTGATAGAAGTTTATTAGGGATCTACGTTCAACTTGCCGGAAAAAATAACTGCTTAGTTTTAAGGACGTTGGCGATGAGGGAATTGAAGGAAAGCATGCTTTCTCATACCTTTCAAAAATAATATTAACGGTCATAGAAGAATATGATGATTTGAAGCAAGTCTTTAGTAAAACAACAGACAATTGAGCAAATATGCACAAAGCGGTACGTTTGTTGGGAGAGCAATAAAATAACATTAGTGGCGATGAAGAAAAATGATGATGTGATAGTATTCTTGTAGTAAAATTTACAAAACTGGTTTGAACCGTTATTTAATTTCGGTTCACGAAGACGAAAACGATATGTTTTGGATGAGAACGTAAAAAACAAAAACGAAATTTGCCATTTTCGTTCTGATCAGAAACGAACGAAATATTTTTGGTTTTTAGCCCCTGATTATTAGACTTTCTTTTATTTGATCCCAGCCTTGATTTTGTTAATCTGCAGTGGTGATTGAAAACTCTTTTGAATTCATTATCTTTTCAGGATCGTATTTCCCATGTTTTAGTCAGTGCGGATTTTTCTATTGGGGATGATTTTGAGTTTTATTTTAGACAGTGATCAGAATTTAAGTTAGAATATATCTAATATATTTTATATAACTTAAAAATATTTAATTCATAGAAAAATAGCTTATTTACATTAAAAAAGGTTTTTTCTATTTTGCGTCTATAATGAAGCACTCATATGGATTCGTCAATGGCTCGCCGAGTGCGATACAATTTCTCAAAATGTGTCGGTGATTTGTTTTATTTAGAAATGGCATCAAAGGGCGCAAAAATAGAAAAAATAGTACAAAAAACTCGTTGATTAGGCGTTTTTCACATTTGTCCATTAGAAAACTCCTCGCTACGCTGGTCTTTTTCTAAACATGAACGCGTGCTGAAAAATCGCGCTTATTGAACTCGTTCTATATACTTGGGGGGAGGTTCATTCCTAGTTGAACTCCTTCATTCGTGAAATGACAGCAGATTCGTGACAAACTGACATTTAGTTTTTATAAAACATTATAGCTTGATATTAAAAAAATGGTATTGTCCAATGTCTAATGATTATCTAAAAGTTTTATGCCTTAAAAATGATATTTGTAAAAGTTTTTAACAACCATGATTATTATATTTGTAGCTTCAACGGGCCAACATTTTGAATAAAGTAGGTAAATCAATAAAGACGATCTTCAGAATCGGAAAATCTGGGTGGTTGCATGAAATAGAAAACGATATACTTCTTCAAATCTCTAGACGTATTTCTGACATGACAGGATTGAGTATGAAAACAGCTGAAATGCTTCAAGTTCTGAATTATGGAATCGGAGGACATTATGAACCGCATTATGATTGCCACCGTTCGGTATAATAATATACTAATTTATCAACAAAATTTGATGACATTTATTGCAATTTATAGACAAGTTTCAACAAAAATGAGGACACAATAGGGGATGGTAATCGAATTGCAACAGTATTATTTTATGTAAGGAATTATTTTAATTTTATTCAAAATGTAATTAAACATTTCAATAATACTGTCAGATTATAGGAAATATATAAATTACGATATTCAAATTATTAAGATATTCAAAATTAAGAACATTAACAACACAACTTTTTTTACAACATTATTTTTTTACTTAAAATAGAATAATCATGCTTTCATATTTAAAGCTAAGTGACGTGGCGCAAGGTGGAGCAACAGTTTTCCCCTACATAAATGTATCTATTTGGCCCAAGAAGGGCACAGCTGCCTTTTGGTATAATTTACACGCGAGCACCGAAGGGGATGCCAGAATGAAACATGCTGCGTGTCCCGTGTTGATTGGATCAAAATGGGGTAAGCTGCGATTCGGGGAAATATGTATCGATTTTTATTAATATTTTCTTGTATAATGTAGTTGCAAATAAATGGATACATGAAAGGGGCCAGGAGTTTAGACGACCGTGTGGACTAGAACCAGCACCAAGGAAATTCGTAAGCTTTACAAAAAGCCCACTTACATTAAATAATAGAAAAGTAACGTGCAATTGAAGAATTTTTGATACGAGTGGGTTTATAATATTAATTATAAATTTATTTTCTAAATTAATATTGTTTTCCTTAAAATTTTTATTCATACAGATATCATTTATTTTACAAATTTTAAATCTGTTATATTATTTTAAGATTCATTTTTATTATTTTAAATAACACCATTAATTAAATACAGAAGTTTTATTATTAAATTTGATTTAATTATTTTGTTATCATTTGCTATATATACTTTATGACACTTTATGATCTTGACATCACACCTATACCATTATTTTCTTATATAGTTTGTATTTAATGCCATAAAACTTAAATCAAAAAGTCCAAAGTTTGTGAGCGTAATCAAATTTGCGAAACGCATCACCATTGGTCGAATCGAAATATGTTCTGTGACGTGCACGTTATGACATTTTTATCACTCATGCACAATAGTACTATCTTGGTGCACGTTTTTTAGTGCGATAAATTGTCAATATTAGTTGTATTTTAGATAAATTGAATAACGCACGCAAATATTCAATACAATCAATATCTCGGTATTAAAAAAGTGACTTGAAGTGTGAGAATTTTTTTTCATAACAAAATAAAAATTAGAGAAAACGTTTTAAAGTTGTGTAGTAAGTGTAAAGTGTAAATTCTGTGGTGATACCGGATACTGAGGAGAGTTCTTATGGCGAATGCACACTACCGGCGACAATTGAAAAAGCAAAATCTTTTATTTTCAATTTATTTTTTTTGGAAAGCACCTGGATCCCAAACTTGTAAGAGGGGAGGTACCTCGCATGAGTGATAAAAAATATTGTTTGTAACACGGGCGAAATTGTGAATTTCACTCTAGAGCGAATGCTCGCGCCCTCACTTTGATCTTGCGCACATTTTCGCCCTCGAGTAATATTGACAACCTTTCGCGCTTGTTACAAAATCTACTATAATAGTTGTAATATTCACTGTTGTTTTGCTGTGAAATATTTCTGTAGTATTTTCCATTAACTTGTGCGATTTTGCTATATGGCGAAATTATAAATTATCAAGTACAATGACTAAAAGTGGTTTAAAGAAATTTAAATTAAATATGTGTTGTATCGGTTATCACCATTAATTAATTCAATTTGTGTATTCACGATTTCCACACATCACATAATTTCAAAACTATCTCGCCGAAAATTTGACACTTCTGACAGGTTGATAGCTCTGAATTTCAACGGTACCAACCTTGAAAAATTAAATTCTAAAAGCTTTAATACTCCATTATAGACGCAAAATAGAGAAAATGGTATTTTAGCTTTTTCCATTATCGAAATAGCAAATTCAAACTAAAAATCCTTAAATGTCTATGCAAATAGTAAACAACACTGAATGACAATGTGCTATGCGATGTCATCCAAAGCGCGCGTAAATGGGACCGTTGAAACATGTAAAATTTAATCGGTATTTTATATATTATTATAAAAATTAATTGAAATACTTTCAACAGTATTCATATTTTTTACTATGTTATAACGAAGTAAAAAGTGAATTATGCAAATAAAAAAAAATTATGCATATTCATTTTATTGAAAATAATTTTTCATTAAAATAAAATTTAACTAAATAAATTTGAGGTGTAAAGTCATTGGATGATTTTGCTGAATTTGATTGAATTGGAATTACTCTTGATTTATTAGAATTTTTCTTCATATCACAATATAAAATGTTAGCATTTAAAGAAGCGAACAAAGCCATTGCCAACAATCTGCTGTCAACCAAGTCGAGCAGTATCTTTTGCCAATAGGGAATGTGCATGTTTCTTTTATATTTTTAATTCACTGTTTACACCGTTATAACAGAGTAACAAATATAAATACTGCTAAAAAATGCTGTAATTAAGTTTAAAATAATATTTTAATATGAGAAAAATTTGGAGCTGTCTAAACCTCGTCATTTTCGCGCGGTCTTTGGGTGGCGTCAATTACCACTGACAGTTCAGTCCATTGTTTATTACAGCTGTTTTCAAACTGTTTTAGCTGTTTTTTAACTAGACGCTTTTGACGTTTGTTTTCTAACCAAAAGACTGCAATGACATACAAATGTAAAAAATACGGACTTGTTTATATGGTATGTTACGTCACTTTCGTTTTAACCAATAGGGACCGTGCATGTAGACCGTCACGCCAACTGGTGGCTAGAATGTGCATCTTTCGGGCAAAAATAAAAGCCAGCAATTCGTGTTTTTTTTATTTACTGAGTTTTATTTAAAGAAATTTTAAAATAATTTAGAATGTCTGTGTCGATAAAATCTTGTTGTGTCAAAGGGTGTTTATCACGGAGATAAAATCACGGAGAAAGCGAAAAGTAGATTTACCTGTGAAATTTTATTGTTTTCCTTCGAGTAACTGCGGTGCATTGTGGAAGGATGAAAAACGTATTAAGTGGATAAATGAAGTAAAAAATTATGTGTAAGTAACTTATTAAATTTATTATTATTATAAAAAAAAATAGATAGTTCTTTAAATACAATCATTAAATAAATATTCTTTGAATAATATAAACCTAACCCAATTTTTCGTTTATTTCAGTAAAAACCAAAGGAATGGGGGCCAAATAAACATACGAGGATTTGTAGTGCTCATTTTATCAATAACAGTAAATCGGAGCACCCACTTCATCCATCTTATATCCCTTCTATTTTTACAAAAAAAGAAAATATGAAAAAAACTACACAATCCTTACAACGATTTGAGCGCTTCAGAAAACGTCAATTGAAGCAAAATATAAATAACGAGGATATTATAATGGAGCAAGATGAGGGAGATCTTATAGAAGCTCAAGAACAGTATCAGAGTGTCATGAATGTTTTGAATGCTTCTCAGCCTAACCATCGAAGTATAAGTTGTCAAACTGACAAACGACTGGATTATTCGACAGAGGAAACCCTTTCATATTTCTTTTGTAATTTGAATAATTGTGATGGCCAAAATACTGCTGCAGTTCAGGTTCATATATCAATAAAAAAAGTATGGATAAAATGTGTGAAGCTTCGATGCTGGTTTCAAAGAAAAATGTTCAAGATTCAAGTTGTGATCCAATTAATTTTGAATTTGTAAAAGCAGACTACCAAGGTTTTCATGGGGTTTCTTCTATCAAAACTGATGAGGCTATGAGTAGCTTAACTGGGGTTACATTTGCTATGTTCTCATTAATTTTAAGTTTAATTCCAGATGGTAAAACTTTCAAACTTGATAAACAAACGAAATTGTTGATTACTTTGATGAAACTAAAAACTGGTTTGACATTTACTGCGATATTATTCAATATTCATCGCACTACTGTAAATCGAGTATTCATACATAATCTACGTCAGTTAAAAATTGCAATGATAAACTTTATATTTTGGCCATCTAAAGCTGCAGTGCAATCAACCATACCAGAATCATTTAAATTACATTACCCTGAGACACGTGTTATTATTGACTGTACCGAAGTTAATACTGTACCGTTAATACTGTACCGAGTTGCCACCAGAACTTAAACACAGAGTTTTAATGTACTCAGATTATAAACACCATCACACAATAAAATTCTTAGTGGAATGTGCTCCAAATGGATTTATAAGTTTTTTGTCAAAGTGTTATGGTGGTCGCTCGGGTGATTGTTTCATTACAAATGACTGTGGAATAATTGATTTAATTGAGCCCGGAGATGTTGTGCTTGCAGATAAAGGTTTCCCTCAAATAAAAACTAAAGTAGAAGAAAAAAATGCGGTCTTTGTAATGCCTCCGTTTTGCCATAAAGACCAATTTACCCCAGAAGAAGTTGATGAAACTTATAATATTGCTTCAGTGAGAAAGAGTTAATCACATTGAAAGAGTTAATCAGAGAATAAAGGATTTTAACATTCTTTCCAGAGTGCCAGTATCACTTTTCCCTTATATTGATGAAATAGTTTATGTCATATGTGCTATAATAAATATTGAAAAGCCATTATTTAAGCAGCAAGATTAGTCGACAGCCAAATGAAAATTTAAATAAATTGTAAATATATGAAACATTAAATAAAATGCATAATAATCATGTCAATGTAATAGAATTTTTATTTAAATACTTTACTTAAATATTAAGCACAAAATTAAACATATATATTCCGTAAAACTATTTTACTCTTTTAAATTTGTACCCGTTTTATGTATAACTTTAACACCAGGGCGCGCGAGTTTCGGCGAAAGTGCTGCCTCTATATTTTGTGCACGGTCCCTATGGTATTGCGTTTTACAAATTTGAATTTCCCTCGCTTAATTTGCACATATATTTATTAATTTTAACTATTTAAAAAGATATTAATTACAAAAGTAATGGTTCAGTTCAAATGTCAGGTCAATAAAGATTCGGGAAAGAAAATATTTGAAACAAATTTAAATTTCATGCATATTCCCTATTACATCTAATTATGAAAAATATCAACTGATGTAATATTAAGGATATTAATATCTATTCAAGATTATCAAGAAGATAGCATGAAATATCGAGATGATACCATCCAGTTTCGTGTAATATTAATGAATTAATAAACAGTGAAAATATTTTAACTGGTTGGACGACTAAGCTATAATAATAATAAAGATCCTTTAAATTATACTCCAACCTCTTGCACCTTAATTTTTTCCCGCTTGAAATTTAATTCTTCGCTAGTGGAGATTAGTGGAGGGATGCGTATTTAGCGAGTGGAGATAGGACGAGATAAGTCCATGATGCTTTACGTCAAGAGATATCTCATTTAACTAAAAGGATTTACCTCAGAGAGAAAATAGCGGACGAATGATAAAGTGGAGAATGTTAAGCAGGGAAGCATTGCTGCGGGTTTGATTCCCCAATGTTGTTATAAGAATGATAATAACGACTCGAATGATATTTATTTTTTCTACATGATCTTATCCCATACATAAAATATCGTAAATATATTGAAACTAGAATATAGAAGTATTATTGATTGTTAGTCATTCATAAGCTTTTCTAATTACTTACCTTCAATTCAGGTTAAGTTTAACAGACGATGACGTATGAATTGTCATTTGGTCTTACTTGAGGATTACTACAAATTAGATTGATGATTACTATTTGGAATTAAAAAGTTTGTCTTACCAACCTTAAGAAAACAAACGTCAATTAAAAAAATACTGCAGAGAAAAGGTCAATGGTCAAGGTCAAAGGGCTTATGTTGATTCAAAAAGAATAGAGAATTGATTTTGTCTCGGCTGAATTCGGTTTGAAGTTTTAAAATGACTTGGTCAGTTGGATCTATATTAACTGCGCAAAAAATCCTGAAACAATTACAGTTGCTAGTTACATATTGTGGATAATCAAAATTAGTGTAGAATATATTTTTTTAATTTAATTAACGATTTAAAAAAGACTTTTGATAGCAGAAAATGTCATACTGCCATAAATTATGAAGTAAAAGTAATCCAAAGAAAAATAATGGTGGGAATTTTTACTGGGAAGTTTTATCATCCATCATATTTACTCGATATTTCACCCTTGGATTATCACCTGTTTACACATATGAAATCTTAACCGAACAAATCGATATTTCAAATGAACAGTTTTACACAGTTTGTTTACCACCTAACCACCTGACATACGTCTCCCAGGCCCAAAGTAGCAGTAATTTTCTCACCTGAGACGCATGGCAGGTGGTTAAGGGTTAATATCAAATATTCGAAATATATTTTTTCAACACAAAATCAAATATTATAATAGGTTTTATCTACCCGCACACCAAAATAAACACATTAATAAGTAAATTATTGTGTTGATCGTGATATATGATATCGTGTATAGCATCCAAATCGTGCGTGAAAGTTCAATGTAAATCAAATGGAGTTTCATTATTAAACGATTTCTGTTTGTTGTTACTATGGCAATAACTGGCGTCACTAAACAAAAACAGGCGTAGTGAAAATAAAATTTCTGACGTATATTAAAGTTGAATGAATTTTATTTTTAATCAAAATCTCGGCCTGTCAGATTGGATTTAATATAACTTAACCTTACCAAGGAAAGGTAATCCTAGAGTAAATCGACAACGTCCAACAAACGTCCTTCTTCACGCACTTGTATCCCAAACTATTATTATGATCTTCTGTAGAAACTGTTTTTGTATTACCATTATTAATGAAAAACATTAACTACAAATGTACATTATTTAAACATGTGATATCATTTAACATTTTTATTGCAATTTTAATAATAGAAAATAGATATGAAGAGATTGTTTGCGACCGTTAGTAGGTGGTAATCCATACTTACTCCTAATTGAAAAAATCTGTATGTTTTTACCACTAATTTTTGTGAAAATGTTATATAATTTGTAAAGTTATAGAACTCTACACACTTGACACGATTCGAGTTTCGACTGTTGAAGGTCATTTTCAAGTGCAACTTGAAACACACTTCTTGAAATGACCTTCAACAGTCGAAACGCGAATCGTATAAAATAAGATTTTAGGTTTTTTAATTTAGAAATCTGAATTTTTTTAATTCTAACAAACAGAAATGCTCAGATTTAGAACAATGTTTTTTTTTTGTATTTATTAAATATTAAGATTAATTTTTAATGTCGATTTTTGTCTTTTAATTATTTATGAAATAAAAGTAGTAGAGTTTTTCTAAAAAAAAAACCTTTTTAATTTAACGAAGTGTTTTCTCAAGTTTTATATTTACATATAAAATGGTGGAGCTATGTCGAGAGGAATAAAATTGTTCCACAGAGTAATTTCTACGTTACCCTACGGTTTTCACTCCCACATCTCCTGGAGAAAAGCACATTATATAAAGGCTAGGCGATATAAATCATTAAAAAGGCGCGGACATAAAAGCAAAGCAAAATTAAAACAAAGAAAATATCATTTTTTCATATTTTCTTTACCTCTTAATGGCAACAAGAAAACAAATATTGCTACTTGTTGCCTACCCTTTGTTGCCACACATAAGTAAAAATTGCAAATTTCCGACTTCGAAATATATTTTAATTTTAGTTTTCAAAAAATATTGAATAAATTGAGAATTTATTCAATATTTAAAAATTTATTCAATATTAAAAATGAAATATTGAGTGACTGAGCGACGAAATTCAATTAGTGATACTTCTTCAAATAACTGACAATATATAATAATATGCATTCACAAAAGTGATATCAATTAGGCCCCCAAAATATCCATAGCTTGTTCTTAGTTGGTCAGCATCATCCAATCCTCCCATATTTGTATTATAATCTTTACAATTTCTGGACATGGAATAGGACTTATTGTACCATCTTTTTGTTTTGAAAATTTGATGCAAAATGTACTGCCTTACTATCTATCAATTCAAAATAGCCAATATCTAGTGCACTACATTTACTACCTACTACCTCGTTTGTTTATGGTGCCACAAACCAAAGTTTTCTCAGCTTTTAGTTTTTATAATAATAACACGGATGTGAAATAATTGTCAAAGTAAATAATTCTATGCTTGCCCCATCCTTTCTGCGTCCATTTCAAGAGAACTTTTTCGCTCAAACCAAACACTTGAAACATCTTTACCCGGATAGATTTCAATCCCGTTAATATACCCTTTTTGGTCGACAATACACCATAACTTGTAACACCTTTTTATCGGCTTCATTGGATTATATTGTTTAATTCAACTTCTTCCTGTATATGCTATCATATATTCATCTACAGAAAGTTTCCTACTTCCATGATAATGTGACTCATATATTTTATTTAATGTTGTATCATCGGCCTTAGTTTATATAGTTTATCTTTGTTATTTGCAGGAATTGTACTGTTATCATTTACAGGAAGGTTTGACAATATATTATCAAATCTGTTTCTTGGCATTAGATTTGAAATCAGTGGTACTCCTAGATCAAGACTGGTAGACCAATAATGTCTCCAAAAAGGGAATAACCCATAAACTGATTGATCACTATAGAAGCTAAAAATTCATCATTTTTCAAATTTAATGTTTTCCTCTGTGTGTAGCATACAAATTGCTTTGAAATACTATATTTTCTTTTATAGGATCAATTAATATTAAAAATACATCCGTCAAACTTTTTCTATTCGAAAATTTATCTGGATAATCAATAAATGGATAATCTGGAATCTGTATTTGTACATTTCTTTACCTCCATTTTCTGTCGATTTCCTGATCCTTTCTTTTATGTTTCTCTTTTGTCCCTTTGGGTTTATTCACTAGTGAAATCAAATTTTTATTTCACGAGTGCAACAAAAGTAGCCATGGCCACACATTAATATAACTCACTTTTGGGGTCCGTAAACATAACCCTAAATGTTGACATCGCGGATGTTGAATTTTCATCGCCAATCACAAAACTGATTACAGTTTTTTGTGTAAATCTAAAGAGTAGGAGTAGGGAGTAGTACAAATAAAAACACAATCATGGCCGGACGACATGCTTCTCGTAAAACAAAAACAGAAAATGGAACTTTACTTTGAATATAACTTGTTAAATGAAAAGGTAAATTCAATAGAAGTTTGTACTATTATACACGCGGATAAAATTAAGGTTTAACTTGCGAATATCGCTTAATTTTATCCGCTATTAGATATAATACTATTAAGCTATTAGATATATATTCAGCTGTATACAGTTAAGTCCATATATTTTTTGCGACTCTCTCAAGAGATTATTTGTAGTAGAGTGAAGGGTGAATTTATTTTGCAAAAGGATTAATTTAATTTGCAAACTGCTGAATTTAATTTGGTAAACCTGTACCTATACAATCATATAGAAATTATTATATAATCTTGCCTGCATAGAAATCGGCCCACTATAAACTTTTGAATTTAACTATTTATTTTATAGAAACTATTTATGCGATGAAATAAAGAAATATGCCGTTTGAGAGACAATGATGCAATATGCTTTAATATGAGTTTAATTTATTTTCGTTTCTTGTGTTTAACATAATAAAATTCATGAAGCAAATTAACTTTTTTTTATTAGTAAAAGAAATATTGTTGATAATTATTTAAATTTAGTCTAAATTTTATAATAATGGATTCGAACCCTTATTGTCCTAATAACCTCTCTCATACGATTAGGCATAGATCTAATCAGTTCGCTGTTGTATCTTGTGGGATGTTAAGCTACTCTTCTTCTACTGCAATTCTTCGTTTAAGCTCATTCCATAAATGTTCTATCGGATTTAGGTCGGGACTGCTTGCTGGCCACTCCATAACCCGAAAACCGGTTTCTGTAATGTAATCTTGCACGATTCTATCGGTGCGGTGTGTGGATTCGCATTGTCATGCATAAAGATAAATTTTTCTCCAATGTAGTCGAAATAAGCATGAACTGCTAAAATCTCCTCAATGCATCTAGCACCCATTAAATCTCCCCTCCCGTGATCACGGGTGGTGCCCCTAATGATGAAAGCAGGGTTGGTTCAAGTTCCGAGTAGTAGAATAGTAGTTCCGAGGTTCAAGTTCCTTATTTCGCTCTTCAATGCAGAATTCTGCAAATCGCTCTCTTGGTCTCCGGTACACTTCCTCTTCGGTCGCTACCATAGAAGTATATTCTGGTCTAGTCTGAGAACACAACAGACCCCCATTGTTCCGAAGTCCAATTTAAATGATCCTTGCAAAAGGCAGGCGTGCTTGACCACGAGCTGGAGTAAGATTTGACAAACTGCAGGTGTCTTAGGATCAAGTCACTTTCCTTCAGTCTTCGTGTTGCTGTCCACTAACTAATAGCCACTCTTCGTTCTTCACGGAGCTGCTTTTGCAGTTGAATATCATTAAGATGACGATGTTGATACAATAAAGCGGCCATCCCAAGCCGTTCTAAATCTCCGTCTGCCTGTATCAAGTCGTCTATGAAAGGGGCAGCGGTGCGTGTCATATACAGCTGTCGAGTAACAGTTTAGAACAAAAACTTGGGCGGCTTTTTGCGGTGTAGTATGCATTATACTAAAGTGGGAAATTATGGTTTGTTCTAGGCCCTCCTTACTCCTCGCTACTCTAAAGTCAAAAGTTTGCAGAGGGCAAGCTATGCACGCAAGTTTATAATATAATATTTATAAATTTGTAAATTAATGAAACTACAATAAAAATTTAAAGTAATGTATTATGGTCAACTGTGTAGCTACCGCGGAGCATTTGGAGACAACTATTCCAGGCGCACAAATCATAAAGAAAAAATTACGAAACTAAAAGTTCGAAACAAATATTCATTAACGTGGTACAATATAAGATCTATAAGAAATCGATTAGAAAAGTACCTCATTCCGTTATGTTTAGAATAAAAGTAGACAAAAACCTATGGGTCATGTTATTGGTCAAACACTACAAGGATTAGAAACAACAGATTTGCAAATGTTATTGAAAATTCTATCAACATTGATATCAAAATACTTGCACAGGGTTACAAGCATGCATTACATAACTAAACCCCGCTGCCAAATTTCTGCACTGCTGTTCTGTTTTATTAAAACAGAATTATTAAAGAATAGAAAACTAAATTCTATGTATAGTTATAAATAATTGTGCGGATAAATAAGAACAGTAAGTGGAAAAGTTTCTTCTCAATTGAAGATACTATATCTAAGAACATCGAAGAATAAAAGCTATGAAAATATATACAACTAGGGGCACCTAAAATTAATTATCGTCCTAGGTATCGTAACGTACAGTTATTAAACTGCTTTTAATTTTTGAACAAATCTAAAATTTTCGTAGTATTTGAACAACTTTCCTTGTAAATTCTACAATCAACGTTTATTATCAAATCAATTATCTAAAGACCATATTTTGAAACGTCTTAATAAATGTACATATTTATCAATTCCATTTTTCAGTGATTGATATTATTGTTATTAACTTGATTGGCCGCATCGGACCACTAGAGTCATTCCTTGTTCACTTTCTCTTCGAAGATTGCATTAATTGCTTCTTACGCTCAGCCCAGTACTTTTCATTCGTTCCGAACGCAACTTTCTGAACTTGTCTGAAATCTCTACCGGTCTTCTTTGTCATTTCTGCTGAAATTTTTTGATTCTTAAGGAGAGTGTTAATTTTGTTTTTGTTCTCTGCATCAGTTATTTTGAGTCCGACTGCTTCAAGATCTTGCTGAATTTCTTTGACCCATTGTCCTCCTGTCCTTTTTCTGAGACTTCTCATCACTAGTTGTTTTAAAATTCTGTTGTCGGGCTGTCGTAGGACATGAAAGAAATTCTTTTCTTCTTCATTGTGCTGGTGATTGGGTCAAACTCACGATAGACAGTTTTATTAGGTAGGATTTTCCAGACCCCATCAACATGGTTATTTTTATTGATGCATGTTTTGATAATTGTTCGTTCAGTCTTAAGGAGTTGATCGGTTCTCCTTTCATTTTTAATTTGGAACAGAGTTTCACGAGCAAGTAGCTTCCGGGAGAGTTATAGTTTTGTAATATAGGATCTTAGTGTCTATTGACAGCTATTTATTATTATATGTTGAACAGGTTAGAAATTGTGCTATTTTCATTTTGTTGGTTCTATTTATCCATGTTGCTTTCTCATCCAAGTTGTGCAAAATGATTTCTCCAAGATACTTAAATTGTAGAACTATGTTAATTGCTTAATCATTGAAGAATTTATCTATGCAAAGAGGTTTCATAGGCATGATTTGAGTTTTCTCAAAAGATATTCGTAACCCTATTTTTAAAGCGATTTTCTGGAGACTTGTGATCTGAGCACAAACTTCTTTCATGTCAAGAGCTAAGACAGTTTGCTCTTATTGATGGTTTTGCTCCAATTTTGATTTTACATGGATTTTCTTTTTGCTAGATTGTCATGATGTAATCGAGAGCCACATTCAAGGACAAAGGGGACAATCCATCAACTTGTGTGAGTTTTTATTGTAAAAGCTTTTGACATTTCTCGTCTGAACTTGACCTTTGAATTTGTGTTATTTAAAGTAATCTGAATGAGTTTTATCAGTTTGGGATGGAGACCATATGATATAAGGATTTTTAGAAGTGGGTCTATGACACACTATCATGTGCTTTTTGAAAATCTATGAATGAGATGAATAAATGTTTGCTTCTCTAGTTGTAATACTTCATTTTTAGTTTAATGCTAAGAATTTGGTCTAAACAGTTTTTGTATGGTCGAAATCCTCCTTGATATTCTCCAAATTGTGGTTCAAGAATGTTTTTGATCCTATTATAATTTATGCGAGAGAAAATTTTGTATGTGCAGTGCAAAAGGGTTATTCCTCTGTAATTATCTGGGTTGGTTCGATCTCCTTTTTTAAATAATGGATGGATTATTCCTGAGGTCCAGCGCTCTGGAATTTTCTCTGTAATCCACATTTCCATTGGATGTTTGTAGAGATATATGACCGCAGGATTTCCAGCATTCTTCCAGATTTCTACAAATATGGTCTTCACCACACGCTTTGTAATTTTTTATATTAACTGTTATATTATTGTTATATGTAATGTAATGTTAAATTATATTATATAAAAACACAAAAAATGAACTATTACTTTTTCTTCTGCAATTGTACGAATAGAAATACAAAAACTCCCTTGCTGTTATTTAATCTTCCGATGCGCATTGAATGTCCTTCCTGAACGAATTTTATTTTTAAATATTGATATTGATTTACGAATGCAACGAACAAAATGTATTATTTTTATAATCTCTTCGTACGCCTTAAAAGAGACGTCACTCAAGAAAGCTTTTATATCACAAAATTTGTAATTGAATTCTAAAAAAAAACATAATTTACACGTTTAATTTTACAATATTATATTAATAAATATGGTTTCTATATAAGAATAGGATGGTTGCGACTGTTACTACGTGGTAATTCATACTTACATTGAATTGAAAAATTCATTATGTTTTTACCACACTTATAATATGTAAACATGTTATATAACTTATTATTCACAGTTATATAAATTTCTACATATATCAGGACTCGAGTTTCGACGTTTTTGACGGTCATTTTCAAGTTGAAAAAACTGTTTGTTTTTACCACTAATTGTTGTGAGGATATTATACAATGAATACATATGAAGTTATATAAGTATACACACTTTAAACCACTCGAGTTTCGACTATTGAAGATCATTTTCTTGAAGGACGTTGAAGATCACTTGACAGTACAAGATAAATAATGTTTACACAATAATTAGTTGTAAAAACGTCAGTGAAATCAATAGTTAATTTTTCAATTTCAGATTAGGTATCGATTACCACGTTGTAACGGTTGCAACCATCTTTTTCGTTACAGGTAGATGTTACATGTAAGTAGTTATTAATTGGAAAGTTAAAATAAATTTCATTTGAAACTAAAATATCAGATTTTATAAATAAATATTAGGAACTTAATAAGATAGCTGCATTGGCAAAACAGAGATACATCTATAGTCTATAGAATGCAGTAACTAGAAACCTGATTTACACTATGAAAAATGGTCAATCTAGTTACAAAATTTGGCGCCAATTCAAATATAGTTACTTGAATATAAAATTGGTAATTTACTAATGGTTTCATTGAGTAAATGATTATTGAATAAATACACTAAATGGCAACAGTAGTAACAAAATACAAATAAATAAATGGAGAAAAACGCAAAAAATCTAAATGATACAAAGGGATCAGATGACAATTGTGAATTGACACGGCAGCCATTGACAGATAACAGCTGAAAAGAAAGAGAGAAAAGAGGTTGAGATGGAGAATTAAATATCGTCGGTGTGAACTTCTCCTCTATTTAAGCCAATCCGAGAACATGGTCAAATAAGCCCTATCTTCCCTGTACTGCATTCTTAAAAAAAACGGCCAAGTGCGAGTTGCGACTCGCGCACCAAGGGTTCCATACAAACTTGTAAGTAAGGTATCATTGAATTCTTTAAAATCCAGTTTTTTTTAATTTAAAAACCGGTTTTCGTATGTGTCAAATTTATTTGAAAAACCGGTTTTTTAAAACCGGGTTTGAAAAACCGTCAAACCCTAATCATAATCGTCTTGCTTTCTTTTTATAAGTTTCAAAATAATCACGTAATTCAGACGTATCACACAAAACAATGAAAAACGTTGTCTATAATTGTGATAGTTCTAGCAGTGTTTGTGCTTATTATTAAGGGTACATGCCTTTAGAGGAGAAATATTATGCAATTGCATTATGGGGATTAGTTTGTCTCTAACCATAGTAACTTTTTTTTATTGTGGTTTGGTGGAAACTCGCACTAAACCCTTTTTTCCACTTGGCTTTTCAGTATGCGCCACCCCGGTTACGGGTATTTTGCATTCCTTCAGGATGGGCTGCCCGGACGGTTAGTGCATCCCTGGTTCAAAATGCCTCCTCGGCGGGACCTAACCGAGGAGGCCCTAACTGTATGCAACCCATATGCTTCTGGTTCCTGACAATACCACGCAACACATTAGTATATTTTCATAAGTTTCTAATAGTACCTAAATTCGCATTTTTTTTGTAATTAAACTATATATTTACGGTTATCATTTTTCCCCTTTACATGTGCTGTAAGACACCGCTTCTTGCCAAATTTCATGATTTTAGGTCAACGGGAAGTACCCTATAGGTTTTGATTCATTGGTGAAATCGCAAAATATGAGACATAAACGGTCATATCTTTTGATCGCGTTGACTTACAAGTTTGATTTTTTCACAGCTGAAAGAGACCACAGACCCGGGTATTTGATACACATTTCAACTTGTTATTTCTACGCGTTCCTGAGAAAAATGGTCTTGACAGACAGACAGACAGACAGACAATAAAGTAATCCTATAAGGGTTCCGTTTTCGGTACGGAACCCTAAAAATGGATTATAAATAACTCTAAAAATAAAAATAAGCAGGTAAGTCGAGATACAATACACTATACAGAGAGAACCTGATATATTAACCATATTTATTAATGTAAATTTAAAAAAATAATAATTATAAATAAAATAATTTACAAAACGATTTAAAATTATAATGAACAATGTTTCTCTTATTATTTATTTTTCAACCTAAATAAGGTAGTCTTGGTTATGCTAATAATATTTCTCTTGTACTTTATATGTGGTATGGAAATTTTTAATATAAAACATTATACAATGAGGAAATTAATAACTGACAAAGTATTCACTGTTTTATTAAATATTTACATAGTGAAAATAGTATTTGGATAATCTCCATAATTCCATTTAGTCGTAAAATATAATTATAGCTTTATAAGTTTACGTTAAAGTCTTTAACATCCGCAGAATGAATGTTGATGCAACAAATTTAATCAGGCCAGATAGGTTTTGCAGATATTGAGAAAATAAGCATTGAAAACTTTAAACACAATTTTGCAAACGAGAGTCAGGAGATGATAGGGTCTTTTAACTCTCGACTGCAAAATGTTGTGTATGTCGCCACCATCGATATGATTGTTTTTGCTGAAATCATTTCTTATCGTTTCTGACTGAGTGACACATTCTGGTCGAGCTGTTATTTATATAAATAATTTAAGATAGTCTTGTCTGGTCTCATCTGGTCTCGTATGGTCTTGTCTGGCCTTGTTTGGTCTTGTCTGGTCTTTTCTGGTCTTATCTGGTCTCGTCTGATCTTGTCTGGTTGAGTCTGGTCTTGTCTCATATTGTCTGGTCTTGCCTGGTCTGGTTTTGTCTTGTCTGATTTTATATGATTTTATGTGGTCTTCTCTGGTCTCTGCAAAGTATTGCCAGATTTTGACTGCTCTTATCTTGTCTTGTTTAAACCTATTTATTTTTTTCTATTTTTTTATAAGTATTATTTTTTATAAAATCGTACATTAATACTAATGATTGGTAATTTTATAAACATTAGAAGAGTATTTGTACTAGTCATCGGTATTATTGTAAGGAGGTAATCATACCAGTCCTCACGTATGGAGCTCAAACATGGACTCTCACAAAATCAAGGAACGACAAATTAGAGTAAACGCAAAGATCAATGGAAAGGCAGTTGCTGGGAACATCGCTTAAAGACGGGGAAAAAGAACAAAAGAATAAGAAACAAAACTAAAATCACCGACGCGATCGAAAGAGCAGTAAGCCTAAAATGGAAGTGGGCAGCACACAACGAAAGTAGGGATGGCGGGATGTGGAACGCACAAATCGGAAGAGGGAGACTGAACAAAGGATACACACGCAAACGAGCCCGAGGGAGATCGCAAATGAGGTGGAAAGATGATCTCGTAAAACTCGCAGGACTCATGTGGCATAGAATGACTCATAACAGGGACATGGGTTACAATTCGTTTCTAATGTTTGAAAAATTAGCTATTAACTTTTGAATTCTTTATATATTTATAGTAGTAATTCATTTTATAGTTCTATACGTACTAATAATAATTTTCCTCGTGACGTAATTTCACTTATAATTTATATTGCGAATAAGCAAATTTATTGTTGCTGTTGACTCATCAACATCAATATTGATTAAAGTAAAAGTGTGCAAACAGATATTAATAATGAAATTGTTGAAAAACCTTCAGCTTGATTAAAAATTTATCATTACCCTTCAAGCCGCATTTCACGGTGTTTACACTTGGAAATGAACTCGAGAACTGCGTATATTTTTTTAATTTAGTTCGCCCGGCTGAATTCGGTTAATTTAAATGTATTTTCTGATGTCGTTTTTGGTCGGTATCTTGTCGATATCGATCGGTTATTTTTTTGGCATTGTGTAGAATTTGATAAGTTATTTTTTTGTGGAATTTTGTATTTTATATGTATAAAATGACATCTAATATACCAGCAAGAGAACATTATATGTTAAGTGACACTGATGCTATTGAACAATTGTTATTTGAGCCTCTACCTGAAGAAAATGTTGGTGAGTTGTCTGATGTAGAATCAGGGTATGGGGATCCTAATGATGTAGACATTCCAGAAGTCAATTTTGAAGTGTCCGAATTAGAGTTGGATAGCCGATTAGATGACTTTGACTTGGCAGTGGGAGTCGAATGGCAATGTGATGTACCTAATTAACTGTTTACCCTAAGTACCTAAAACACCATTACTGATAATATTGAATTGGAAGAATCTGATATTGCTGTAAAGCATAAGTTAGGGTTAGACTTAGAAAGCGACGATAAAAATAAGAAAACGGCACCACGTAAAAGGAAACGAAATACTACTGGCCAATCATGTCCAAGATCTTGGAGTAAAAAAAGTAAACTAACGGAGGTTCCTGAATATGAATTCAACGAGGGCGTAAAACCCGAAGATACTTTCAAGTACCACAGCTGAATTTTATTGATATCTCCAAAATAAATAAAAACAAATAGCATTTAATACATTTATTTACATCATTTAGCTCTAGAAAAGTTTAATAATTGGGTAGAATTCTTAATAATTATAGGGGTAATCAGGACTCTTACGATCCGTGAACTTAAAAGTACCGTCGGTCAACAAAGGGTTAAAATGTCAGATGATAGGTTAATTTACATTTGATTTTAATTAAATTGTTTTATTCAAACTCTATTATATGCTAGAGTATACAGAGTAAATATGAAAAAAATATATCAAATGTTTTATTTATTAGTAACACTTAAAATATGTGTTAATTGTTTCCTTACAACTTCTAAATATTGACACTAATTGCGATGTTTAAACAATTTACAATAAATTAAATTCACAATATGTAGTTAGGGACATCGTATTCATCATGTATTGTATAAATTTGAAATAATAAAAACCTAATTAAAAAGTTTTCGTTTGTTGAATTTTTTGTATTATACTGTTCTGTGATTATTTCCATATTTTTTTTTGAACGACGCCCACGTTATAACAAATTCATAATTTTTTTTACAAATTATTGAAACCGCAGTTCACGAAATCATTTGATATCTATAAATAAATTGCATTTGAATTATAAACAGAGAAAAAAATATTAACTAACGTAAATAGAGATAAATTACAGCTGAAAAATTACCAAACATTTTTATTATTGTTTTATTGTATTAAATAAGACAAAATGTTTTGTTTAATATAAATTAAATTTTCACAAATATTTTTTTGCGGTGAACAACTTTCGAAATGGTTATTGCAGTACATGTTAGAAATTGCTGGCTTAAACCTAAAATTTAACAATGTTGCTAGCTAAATATCTTTACTATCCTCTTTTGTTAATTTGAGACAAAAACAATTAACAGTTTAAATTGTTTCTATTTAATGCAATAGAGAGTTACAAATATTATTTACAAACCACAACTTAAATAACGACATTAGAACTTGAAAGGATAACACTGGTCAACACAAGTTTTGTTTCCTTTATTTTTTTTCTGTTATTGGGTATTTCTATGACCCTGACTATGAAAAAAATACTGGGACATTGCAACAGCTTTACTTTTTGAAATATACAGTTTTATTATTTTGACAAAAATATACAGAAAAATAATACATTATGTAAACAAAATTTCTATTGAACACTAGCAAATGATCTTTTATAAGATTTCCTTGAATGAACGACTTTAGGTAGATCTCGTTGCAAACTCCAGCAGTAGTCTGCCATCATATGTAAGCCCCACCGCCCCTGATAACGCTCTTCCATTGTCCGAAGATCCTGATGAAATCTTTCACTCTGTTACTCACTAAAATCACCCAGATTTTGTGGAAATCGGTCTATAGTACAGGCGAGTACAGGAAGTGGATTTTTATGCTCATGTTGATACCTAGCTGATGTAGTTTTGTTGTAAGTAAAGTATTGATGATAGACAGTTTTGACAAGTCCGATATAGGTTTTCGATATTTTGCAAATATCACCATAAATGTACCAAAAACAATCGGGATTAAACACACAACATCTTCTTGACGAAGCCATATCGAAAAATTATAACAAAATATATTTTAGTGTCCAATAAAATACGAAAATCTAAGTAAAAATAGTAGCTATAATTCAAAAACAAAAGCTGTTAGAGAAAAATTATTGCCATATTTAAAAATATGCGTCAATTTGAGATAGAAACATAAAAAAAATCAGAGGAAACAAACAATTTTATTTTTTTTGTTGACCAGTGTAATCAGTCAAACTAAAAACTTAGATCAATAATATCAGGTCTGCCAACCTTAAAACCTTCAGACAAGAAACCGCGAATTTTAACACTCCCTTTTTAAGGTAGGCTGCCATTGAACGAACAATCCCTGACCATCTTTAACGCATTCACACAGTTTTCATGCTTAGCCCTTGGTAATGCTTTAGTCAACATATCGGCAGGCATATCTGAACTTCTTAAATATTTAACATTAATGTATTTGTTATTATAACATTTTCTCACAAAATGATATCTTATATCTACATGCTTGGTTCTTTTGTGATACACAGGATTCTTTACTAATTTAATTGCTCCCTGGTTATCACTAAACAAATTTACATTTTTATCTGAACCTATAAGTTCATTAACAATATTTTTCAAAGAAATGGCTTCTTTAGAGACTTCTGATAGAGCCATGTACTCTGCCTCTGTACCCGAAAGACCTACAGATCTTTGCTCTTTAGCTTCCCAAGAAATTACACTGTCGCTAAATTTAAATACATATCCAGTGTAGGATTTCCTATCAATGTTGTTCCAATGACCCCTATCAGCATCAGCAAATCCGACGATCTCATCATCAGATTTATTGAGCAGAATTCCTAATTCAGATGTACCCTTTAGGTAACGTAGTTCCCGTTTTGCTGAAACCCAGACTTCCTCATTGTAACAATTGTTAAACTGACTAAGGTTTTTAGTCAAGTACATCAGGGACCCAATTAAACTTTGATAAGGGACATCACCCTTGAACTTTTAAGCTTAAATGCTTTCGTGATTGACCTTTATGAGAGGTGTCGGCACAGGATTGGCGTCGTACATTCCATATTTTATAAGCAATTTTGAGATGTAATCTTTTTGGCAAATTAGAATGTTATCAAAATTATCATATGATATATTAATGCCAAGGAAATATTTAATTTTACCTTAATCCTTGATTTTGAACTTCTTAGCTAGTTCATCTTTTACCTTTTTGCACAATTCTAAATTTTTACAAACTAAAATAAAATCATCAACATAGATGGCAAGCAGGATTAGATCCTTATTACTACCCTTAAAAGGCCCTTAAATACACAAGGCTCATATTCGGACTTTCTAAATTCAATTTTATAGGAAAGGACTTCGTCCACCCTTTTGTTCCATACCCTAGACGATTGCTTTAATCCATACAATGCGCGGCCCAAAAGACATACTTTATCCGGATTGTTTTTATCTATGCAACCTTCTGGTTGTTCCATATATACCGTCTCGCATAACTCACCATTTAAAAATGCTGTCTCTACGTCAATATGGTCAACCGACATGCCTAGTTGAACTGCTGTTGCCATTAACAATCTAAAGGTACTGAACCTAATCACAGGTGCAAAAGTTTCTTGATAGTCCAACCCATACCGCTGGGTAAAACCTTTTGCAACCAGCCTAGCCTTATATATAATTTTAGAGTTTGCATCGTGCTTTATTTTGAACACCCATTTATTTTTAACAATATTTTTGTCCTTAGGACGATCAACCAAGATCCACGTATTATTTGATTTCAAGCTTTTAAGTTCACAATTTATTGCCTCTTTCCACCTATCAGCATCGGCCAATTTTCTAGCCTCAGATATATCACTAGGTTCTACACTTACAGTATTACAAGAAGCATAAAAATTTGCTTCAAAGTCTTCAAATGACACCTTTTTTCTTTCCCTCAATGGATATCTTCTTTCAACTTCAGTAGGCGTGGTGAAAACATTGGGGGGTGGTCCCTCTTCTTCCACTTGAACATCTTCAGCCTCAGTGAGCAGCTGACCAACACCACCAGCAGCCACCTCATAGGTAGGTTTCATGACCTCAGGAATGCCACTGATAGACTCGGAAGTTTCCAAAGTATTCTTCTTATCAGACACAGATTGTTCACCACTACTTAAAGTCTCCTTCACAGTTTCACTAGAATTTATTTCAACAGGTTCGTCATTTTTAAAAATGACATCACGACTTCTTATCACTTTATCTTTGTCAGGAAGCCATACATGAAACCCATCCTTCTCATCACAGTAACCAACAAAATAGCCTTTGCTACTTTTCTTGTCCCACTTTCTTCTTTTTTCTTTTGGAATATGAACATAACATTCTGTTCTAAAAACTCTAAAATAATTTATGCTTTTGACCCTTTTTCCCCTCCAAAGCTAAATGGGAGATTTATTCCTTATTTGTCTTGGGCCTGTTCTATTTATTACAAACGTAGCTGTAATCACTGCTCTGCCCATAGTCGAATAGGTAAATTCTTAGTGTGTATCAAAGCTCTTCCACTTTCAACTAAAGTTCTATTTTCCCGCTCTGTGGGATTTTGCTCAGGCGTATGGCGCATTGTCACGCGGAAAGAAATACCATGTTCTTCTAACAAATGCCTAACGTTTTTATTTTCAAACTCACCGCCTCCGTCCGTAAATAAACACTTTATTCGTATTCCTGCAGTTATAGCCTCTCCAATAAATATTTTGAGACATTCAGTAACATTTTTCTCACGAAGAAAAAACACACGACGAAATTTTTAAAAATCCTCCTTTAAACACAGGAAGTACCTTGAGTTGCCAATTGATTGTATTTGCATCGGACAACACAAATCTCCACTTACCAAGCCATCAGGTACAACAGATCGCTCAGTTCTGTCATTAAATGAAGCTCTCGTCTGCTTTCCCATTATGCAACCTTCACAAAATTCTTCATCTGAAGGCAAACACATTTCAATCTTATGCTCTTTAAAGACACCTTTAACATGTTGCTTATTCTGGTGACATAAGCGTTCCTGCCAAACTTGAGATTTTTGTCGCAGATGATAAAGCCTGTTCTGGTACACAGACTCTCATGTTCAATAGATACAATCCATTACTTGTTTTTACTTCTGTAAGTCGGGTAATGCGGTTTTTCTGAAGTGCATAGCCCTTCATATCGGCTACAAAATTAAAACCCTTTTCTGTAGCGCTACCAACAGAAAAAAGATTCTTGGAAATACCAGGTATAAACCAAACATTTTTAAATGATTTTTTTTCCCACTTATTGTCTGTAGCCTTGGTTTCTACATTAACCACACCTCTACCATATGACAAAATGATTTGTCCATTTCCAACTTGTATCTCTTTGGGGTAAACAAATTCTTTATACCTCACAATCCAGTCTCTTCTGTTACAGAGGTGAACACTGGCTGCGGAGTCCGCCAGCCATCCATCTGATGGCATGTTACGTCATGTATTGTTATGAAAGCTTTACCGTGTGAATGTGAGATATCCTTTTTTCCTATTCCTACGTCCTCTAGTTTTTGGTTTGACTTCAAAGGTGGCAGGACTTGGAAAAATGTCCAACCTTATGGCACCTAAAACACTTATACTCAGTCTTTTGGGAACGAAGTTCCATTAGGGAAGTCTCGGTAGGAGCGATTCGGCAGAAAACGTTACGTTACATACGATGTCCTCGTACGCTGTCCGTTACGCGCCTTTCTCTCTTTCTATATAAGAGTTTTTCTCTTTCTATAATGAGTGTATATTTCTATACCGCGCGCTCTCTCTTATTTTTCTCTTTCTCCCAGTGTATATTTCTATAATGCATGCTCTCTATTTCTATCGCAGAGTGACAGAAAAGCGTAGTCTGTTTATAACCTTAAAACTAAACAAGAAGAAATAAAAATTATTCAAACGTATTTTTCTTTTTTGTTGTTTAATTCATAGGAGAGTTATATTGTTTATATTATACTCATTATTTTAATTAGATTTTGAGAAATGGAAAGTCAAGAAAGGATACAAAATACTGATAAAAAGTAAGTTTATAAAGATAAAACTGTACAATTTGAAGCAATTGCTAACTGTTTACACATGTTTATCGTACATGTAATTTGAGTGATTGATATTTACTATTTTTATATATGTCGTAGTCATTTAGTGAAATCAGTCAAATTGTTTAGAACTGAGCCATTGCATGATCTATCGGCAGTTCGAGTAGTTCATCTAATTCGTGTAGCTCATGAAATCTCATGCAAGCACAGCTCATGAAATTTTACGAGGAACTAGTTTAACTGGGATTTACACTATCTTACTTACCAATTCGACGTTTCCAGAAATGCATAAGTGCTGTCATCTGCTAGTATAAAGCTACGTGTCTTAATTATCAGACATATTAATAAAGAGGTAAATAAAGAAACATATTTAAGATGGTTTCACGAACTAGCTAGTCGTATCAAGAATTTCACATAGAATACACTAGAGAACTAGACTAGACAACTAGAACTTTCGGCAGATCATGCAATATCTCGGTTTTACACAATCTAACAGATTTCAGTATATCACTATGACATTTACATTTAAGAGAGACGATAGTGAAATGACAAGTACAGCGTCTAAAAGAGTATCGACAGAGAAAAAAAAAATTTTTCAAACTACAGATTTAGAACATGCTGAAGGCGTTCAAATTTTCAAAGAAATATTTAAATCAAAGAAGAAATGTGTTGAACCTGAATCTTTACAATCATCGAAAGAAGATTCATTACAGCTTATTTTAATCAACAGCTCGTTTGGGGAACGAGACCGAAGGGCGAGTTCCTCATTTGCTGGAGCATTGTGAAATCATTTCCGCACGAAATTTGTATAAGATCTTTTGGGCGACAATTATTATTTAAGAAACAAATAGATTTAAAGTGATGACAATATTGGAAATTATTTAATTTTTTAATGTTGGTACTCACAAACTTTGACATTTTTACTAATTCAAATTTATTAGTATGGTTATGTCATTTTTCAAAATGTCAGACGCACAGTCAAATTTAAAAAATCACTCTTATTTTCTACATTATCGAGACAAATGTGGTGTAAAGTAGCGTTTTTTTAATTAAATTTTATTCTCTTATACTTAATTTTTTTTGTAATTGTCCCTGAAAGGTTAAAATTTACTGGTCACTTTACCGCATCGTAGCCGTACTTTGCAACATTGTACGTAAAAATCTAGTTTCGCTGGACGTATACACGATGTCAAAGCTGGCTTTACAATTCAGGAGGTCAAAAAAGTAATATTTAGTCACTCTCTGAATAATTAAATTCAATCATCAGGTAATAATGAAGCTCAGCAAGTAATTAGTTCAAATTCTCATTCGATTCAAGCCCCAAACGAGGAAGATGATGAATGTCCAATGCCAAATGTCTTGTTGCATCATGACACAAACATTGCTGGCGACGGTAATTGCCATACATCTCTTATAAGAATTTTCATCTTCAAATATCTGCATCGTTTCTTTGACAGCAACTTTATAATTAACCTTACTTAAATGCATGTCAAAATCCAACTAGTGCAAGAGAAATACTTTGTAGTGGGTTTGAATATAGAGATTTAGATTGTTTAACCATATTTTCCAGAAGATACAATCAAAATATTTGTGTGCACTTTCATTATTTTAATGCTAATTCAAAAAGAGAAGTTGTTCTGTTGAATGCGTGAGGAACTTCGTTCCTGACGGGGGTCCCCTGACCGCATACGTTTTTTTATACCTTTTAGCTTCGTTACCCTCATGAGTTCTTGTCCAAGCACCAACTAGGGCAATCGCCTCATCATGCTTATTTGGAAGTCGCATTTCAATTAAACGCAATCTTTCAAGTAGCAGGTTGACGTTCTATCCTAAATTTTCACTGACTCCCACACACTTTTAAATTCAAAGTATTCAACTGGTAACGTTGACATGATTCTAATCATGAGTAAAAGGTCCAGCAACTTATTTTCGTTCTAACTCGTCATTAAGTTCATAGAAGTTCTTTTGAAGTTTCGCAATATGTGTAGCTATATTCTCATAACGATGTTTTGTGACTATAAAAAACTCTTCCAATAACCGATCAACCCTTCGACCGGAGCTTTGCTCATATATGCTTAGTAACTTTGTCCAAATTGCATTGGAACTCTTGCATGTAGCTGTCAGCTCTACATTATTCTCATCTAATAAACTAACTAAAATTATTTCAGCCAACGCATCAAGCTTTTTGAATTCCTTTAATTTTTCAATAAAATCTGCATCTTCGGCTTTACCTTCTTCTACAACTAGATTAACCTTTGTACCAACCACCCATTCCTGGTCATCATGGTGAATTGGTAGCAGTTCGACTTGCCGTTTCCATTTACTCCAAATCTTAACGCCCTGCAGTTTCTCAATTTGGTGTTTAAAATCCAAACTCATTTTATTTATGAAACTAAAGACAAACTTAACACAAGTTAACCTGTATAGGTTAGGTTACCACACGTGCATTTAAAAAAACAAACTTTTATTATTCATGGTCTGGGCCCATAACCTTTTGTTAATTTGAGACAAAAACACAACAGTTTATATTGTTTCTGTTTAATGCAATAAAGAGTTACAAATATTATTTACAAAACACAACTAAAATAACGACATTAGAACTGCAACATCCTCCCCCTGTCCAATATACCACTAAAATCAACCGTAATCTCACCAATGTCACTAAAGTCAGCACTAGTATCCTAACCTATATAAAAACTACCGGTCCCGCTAACCTCACTAGCATAGACGAATTTCAGACCAACCTGACAGACTTAATTTATAAACATTCCCCTAAAGCCATATGTAACTTTTATAAGACAAAATTACCTCCCTACATACTAATTTTAATTTAAAAAAAAACGCAAACTTTACAGGACCTACAAGTGTACAGAAGACAGAACAACGAAAACGGAAATTAACAGACTCAACAGAGATACATATACTAATCTGTTAGTTTCGGACAAATAAATGGCTCTCCGTTTGTAAAAAAATGAAAACGACGAAGGTAGAACATTCTGGCACAAAATAAAAAAACTTTCCAAATACCGTCCATCTTTCCATATCCCCGATATCTCCTTCAATAACCGACTCTACTCCACCGACTCCGAAAAAGCTCTAGTATTCTCCGAACATTTTGAAAACTCATTTGCACCATCAAACTCCCCCCACTATGACAATAATAACCCCAACAGAGTAAATACCTGGATTGACAACTTTTGCAACTGCGACAGTACGGACTTTGATGAAATAACATACGACGAATACCTAACCGCCCTTCTCCAAGGAAAAAATAGTTGCCCTAGCTCTGACGTCGTTAAAAAATCCTTACTCCGAAACCTGCCTGACGAAATTTACCATCACATTGTTAAATTGTTCAACACCTATCTCCACAAGATATCGTTCCCCAAGTGCTGGAAAAATGGAATAATTATTACCATCACCAAACCTGGAGAAAATCATTCCCTTCCAAATGGGTAAAAAAACCTAACCTAACCCATCACTCTCCTACCAGTTATTGGCAGAATCCTAGAACATATCCTTAAAACCAGACTCCATATCATCACAGTAAACACCATTCCAAAATAAATCAATCAATCTGTTGGTTTTAAGCCCTACCACTCTACTACACATCCTCTATTTATTTTTTCCTATAACCTGCGGGCTTCATACCTTTAAAACCAACACTCAGCTGCCCTATGTGGCACGCCGGACTCCTTTACAAAATGAAACAACTCAATATCCCTCCTTACCTCCTCTGCCTAATTAAAGATTTCCTTGAAGAGCAATCCCTCCAAATTAAAATAAACGACCATCTTTTTCCTCAATTTACCCCACAGCAAGGTCTTCCCCAAGGTTCTCCTCTCTCCAAACTACTCTATAACCTATACTGCCGCTACATATATAATTATCACTCCGACGACAAACTCTAAATCATCCTCTCCTTCATCCTACAATATGCCGACGACACCGCTCTCATCTCCCATAATAAAAACCTAAAAAAAACATTTACGAGCTCCAGGCCCTTACTGAGAAAACGATAATATGGCTCAATCGCTGGAGACTCTCCGCCAAACCATTTAAATGCCAACTCATCATTCCTAACCACAGAATCTCTCCCAGTTCTCCCCACATACACTTAAGCACCATCGACGTAACACCCACTCCTCAAATCAAATACTTAGGCATGATTCTCGACAACAAAATGAAATTCAGCAAGGACAAGAAACAACGAAAGACAAAAACAAGAAGTAAATTTTTCCGTTGCCTAACCCATGGAAGTAAAGGCATTTCCATCAAAACGACCGCTATAATCAATAAATTCATCTGTCGTCCCATCCTTGACTATGGACATATTTTACTTTCAAACGCTAACGACAAAATACTAAATATATTGGAAGTGGCTGAACGAAATTCATTACGACTGCTCCATTTTAAGACACCCAAACAACATATTCATAATCCTCCTAACGATCTTCTATACAGACTTTCCCAAGTTCCAAAACTCGTAGACAGACATCAACAACTACGGACAAAATTCAAAGTCAGCAAAAAACCACTGGGCCATAGAAGACCCACTACGCATAAAACGAGACATAAAAACCACTTCACACAGACACCCTACTAAGACGCTTTACGAATCAATCTACGACGACTAAACTCATCATCGCATCTCAATTCATTCCCATTATTGTATTGATGTCATTCATATGTACATACAAAAATCCTTACTCCGAAACCTCCCTGACGAAATCCACTAACTAATTGTTAAATTGTTCAACACCTACCTCCAAAAGAGATCGTCCCGCAAGTGTTTTTTTTTTTTTCATGCATTTTTCATGCATTGCATTTTAAATCAAATTGTATTTCTCTAACTTGTTCTCTTTAAAAGAGACATCTTGGCAACTCTAGCCAAGGGGAATCGGTGGTTAAGTGAGAGCTCCCCCAAATCACTTAAAAATGGAAAAGTAGTTGTTTCTGTAGTCTGCCTCACCTCATTAAGTCTTGTCACTATTTTTTTCTGTTTCATCTAACCTGCCAAACCTTGTCTATTTAGTGTTGTCCAACGAGTCTTGTCTGTCTAGCATTCTCTCTTTAATGTTGTTTGTCTAGCTTAACCTGTCTCATCTTGTCTATTGAATATTGACAGTGTATAGTCAGTCTTGTTTGTCTAACCACATCAAGTGTAACCTATCAAACCTTGACTGCTAGTCTTATCTGTCCCGCTATGTCTAAATAACTTTTTTATATTAACTTTCGCTGTTTTGTCATGTCTACCTAGTCTTGTCTAATTTATGGAGTTTTAATCTTGGAGGCCAATGTGCCACCATATGTTGGGCATTAGAAGTCCAAGGGCTCTCGCACACATTGTTACTCACCACCCTGTCAGCCGAAGATTTCGCTGAAGCTTGACCCCAAGATATCTTACAGACTCGAGCCGGCACAACAACTGTCCCCATTCGCACGGTCAGTTCACGCAGCTTTCTTGACCCTAGTAGCAGCACTGCCTCGGTATTCTGAGGCGCTAGGGCTAAACCATTTTTCCCATCCACCGAACAATCCCACCAATTGCCTCATTAGTTATCGCTTTCTGTCTTTCTTTCGTTCTTGCGACAGCGACAACCGCTAAATCATCAGCGTACCTGATGAGTGCAACCCCATCGGGCCGCCTCATTCTCAGCACCTCGCCAAAAAATATGTTACACAGTATCGGTCCAAGGTGCAATTGGAATGAACCCATTGCGCTATTTCACTCCTCTTTTACCTCGTCATTTGCTCTCCTATTATTCCACACCATACTTCTTCTTCTTTCACGCAGACAGGTTTCACGCTTTTCAGCTAACTGCCACGATTCCACCAGTAAACTGGTTTCCTGCCTCTGACGCCCCTCCGTTTTCTCTGGAACATGCCTTCACTGGCCTCGATCAGGAGTGCTTTTTCTGGATCTGTTCTTTCTACCAAACCTCTCATTACATCTCCCAGTCTCTCTAGTAGATTCTTATCTACTCTCCATCCATTCATCCCAGCTACAACCAGACCCTCAGAAGTATCCTCTCGTACGTCGAGGTACGAAGAGGTTATCCTGGCGTCCCCTCTTCCTTTTCTCCCTCTCTGACACGCTACTGTTTAACCCTACATGCAATTCGTGGGGTGCTAAAAGTGACATCTATAAAAATTGCCATATTTCCGCAGTTGTAAACTACCAGGTCCTCCTCTGCCAACCACTCTTCCTTCATTCTCCCTCTTTCATCTTCTCTAGGGGATCTCCACCAAGCAGACTTGGCGTTGAAATTCCCTACAACAACAATCTCCTTGGAACAGGTTTTCATCCTGGTCCACAGCTCATCCATAAATGGAACAAACTCCTCCAGCGTAATGTTGGGCGAAATGTAGCACCCATACAGGACCCAGTTCTCCCACACAATCCACACATAGAGAGATAGATTGTAGATTTGGTGGTGACTTGTACTGCAATCTTCACGGATCTATTGTACCCCACCCTCCTCCTCTAAACGTTAGTATACTTACCTATTTAGAGCGCCTCTACAAGTCCTGATTCCTAGGAATTTCAGGATTTGGGTGGCATTGAAGGACTGCAACTCCTCTGCGTTCGAGCAGTGGGCCTCAAGGTACATTTGTCTCTCACGGAGCAGTGCTCCACAGTCTGAGCAAATGTATGGGGGTTTCCTCTGCTGAGCGGCATCTGTCATCTTCCTCTAGGCCAAGGGCCTTAAGGTGTTTTCCAATTCTGCAGTGTCCCGTCTGAACCTATCAGAATTCTAAACTTGTTCATGTTTCTTTTCTGACAAGTTTTTGTTCTTTTCTGGTTAAAAGATTCCAGAATTACTTTAGATTGTCTTTGCCTTGGAAGTTCTTTCCAGGTTTTCATACATTGTTCTCTTTATACCGCAAAAGGAGTCCAGAGCTATAAAGAGATTACTGGATCCCTTATTTGCTACGTGATCAGCTTCTTCGTTTCCGTCTTTAGCAGTGTGTCCTGGTACCTAGTATAACGTTACTTTATTTTCTCTGCCGAGCTTGTTTAACTTTGGCTGGTTGGTTATCTGACTATCAATTCTGAGATATTACTATAATTTTGTGATAATTCATGTCTAGGTAAAATCCACACATATCAATCAACACTCCCCCATTTTACCATGTTATTTTCCGTTTCGAAAATCCTTAGGGCAACATTAACGCACTGGTCCACATGCCAGCCTCTTCTACCAATAATCCGAAGTTTTGGTTCGGAGACGATCCACATTCACACTCTCACTTACCGTCTTCCAAAACAAATCCATTGCAGTTGCTCTCCTATATGAGTTTGTCTACAATATAATCATCTATTTAGTTTTTGCTGGAACTCCCTTTCATACTTACCACACTTCTTCGATACACGGGGCAGCCCATAGAGTTTGCCCTGTGCCCGTTCACGCTAAACACCTAGCACATGGCCTCCTTGGTTTTGACTCTTTGTGTCCACAGTCCCCGCACCGCAGACATACCATCTTTCTCTCCTTTTCTTTGCATACTGCCTCCAAGTGCCGGAAGCCAAGTCACCGGAAGCAATTGGGCGGCTTTTTGTACTCACTCACCCGACACATAATCTATCCTACCTTAATTCTCCCTTTCTCCAACACGGTTCGCGCACTGGTTCATCGCACGTTAACACGGTTCCCAGCTACACCTAGAGCGAATCTCTTTCTCTCCGACTTTTCATAAAGTTCTCTCATTTTTACTAAGGTCCCGAACGGCTAATGTTCGGCATTTTCAGCCTTTACATCATCCAAACGGGATACGAAGTAATATCTCGTCTGAGAGTTCCCCGCCTCGCCGACGTCCATACATTAAAGTTCTCATACACTTGTTTGAGCTGGCGGAACTGATCAAGCATCTCCCAGCCCTGTCTTTCACCCTGGTTATCCTCTTTCTCTCTAGCTAGCATCCTCGCCCTTTGCTACAGGAAAGTCCTCAGCTATCTTCACCATAGTGAAGGCATCTCCTTTACATCCATTCCCGGCTTCAGCGCTCCTATCACAACGCATTCGCTTATATCTGTTTGCGTCTTATCTTTCTAGTCTTGTCTCTCCAGTTTTGAACGTCCTCGCAAAGAATAGCGCAATGGGTTCATTCCCATTGCACCTTGGACCGATACTGTGTAACATATTTTTTGGCGAGGTGCTGAGAATGAGGCGGCCCGACGTCCTTTGATCGTCCGTCTAGTCTTGTCTGTCTATTCTTGTCTGTCCGGCATTGTTGGTCTAATCGTGTATTTCTTCTAATGAATGCCTATAATTAATTCTAGTTAATTATTTGCGCTTCGATTTGAATTTGGATTGTTTAATTAATCCTCAATTAAATAGCTTAATTCTTGAGTAAATTACCACTAAGAATTCCATGCTCAAATCCTGTTAAAGAACGAGTTAATTGGATACAGTAAATATTCGCAGTTCGAGATCCTAATTCGTAATATCCAGCAATAAGAATATAATAAGTTTACAATTAGTTCAAACAATGGAACCGACCCCGAAATATAAGTTATTCTATCTATTGTATATTTCATTGATTTGAGTATTTCACAAATAAATAGCTTATATCTCAAGCAAATTATCTAGAGGATTGGCAAGTGATAACGTTGACTAACAGAATGTTTTGTATAGAAGTTATTTACTAAGCTCTCGTAATTCTAACATTGTAATTTAGATATAAACAACGAAAAATACAAGCGAACATATGTTTGTTACGTAGGAATCTAAATGCTGTTTATATCAATTCATGGCGAATTTATTGTCTTATTGATTCTGTAAGGGAAATAAACTTTATTTACTATTATCTTCCTAAGGAAATCGGAACTGTTCAAGGGAAATTAAATTAATTTGATGATTATTATTATGTAGATGTTGAATTTCTAGATTAGTTTCGCAACAAAAACTCCTTTGTTAATGTTAAATGTAGACATTGGAATATTAATAATGTTAATTTGGACTTCATAGACTTACCTTAAATTCAATTATAACTGCATTAATTAAACAATCCTATTAAATAACATCTAATTTATAAAATTTCTTTACATTGGAAAAAAATTAAAGGCATTTAAGAGAAAAATTGAAAATAATAAGATTTGAGGCTCTTTATTATATCCATCTGTTTGTAAACATTTATAAACCTTTTTTTTCAACATTTAAATATATTATATAGTTATGGATTCATAAACATTTATCAAAATACAATAGAAGATTTTAAAAAAAAACCTTTGTGCAGTTAAATTTACCCGGAAATTAGAAAAGGGGATTTTCTCCATCAAATAGTGAAAAATACTTAAACTAAAAAATGACAAATGGAGTGTAATACCAATAATAATATCACATTAGGATTTGACTTACAAAAAATAACAAAAAAGGAATTTACAAAAATATTTACAAAACAAAAATTGCAGCGAAGAAAATTATGCTATAATGAAATAATAATAAATTAAAATTGTGTTTATAGAATATAGAAATTGGTCTCTAGGTTTTTTTGGGTGTAAAAGGGCACATATAAAGTAACATGTACACACTTATTATAATCTTGTTTGAACCGGCGAACATGATATATAATGTTATTTTAATAATTTATATCTCATAATTCCTAAATTTGCTGACGATTTCAGTGGGTGCCTCGCTGCCCCAAGCTGAGCCCTGGTTCCTGGAGCCCCAATGAAGATTTGCCCCACCCTCTGAGGCCCTTCTTTGGGCTGCACTTATTCCTCCTGCGCCCAAACTTGACGGACCTGATGACCCACCTGTTTCCGGCAACATGCGATCCTTCGTTTTGGGCACACTCCAGTGCATGGACTATCAAAATAAAAAATATAAACACATGGAAATCAATTGGAATTATCAAATTTTGAGTCGCTGTAGGATACTGGGCTTAGAACAACAAAGTTTACTGATAGGTATATTACTACAATAAATTTTTTATTTTGTCAGCGAAGCAACTGTGAGCAAGCATGGATCAAAAGCAATAGACTAGGACTAAGCAGTAGGCTATTAATATAATAGAGTTTAATTATAGAGAATACAATTAATTTAAAAATATATAAGAGATTTGTTCATATTACTAACACATTATCAAACATTATAATATCATTAACTAAAGGTAATACATAAAATTCTCAATTTCAAACTTGTTTTTAAAGTCTGTTCAAATTTAAAAATATTGATGCAAACCAATTATTGCCACCACACCAATTATTGACACTTCTGGATGGATGTTAAAAATTAGGGTCGTCCATATTGCTATAGACATATTTTTTACGTAAATGATTATTATATTGAGTTCTCTTTCTTAGAATAGATTTAGAAAATAGCATTAAACTAAAACATTTGTTGAAAATGAGGTTAAACTAAAATGAGGTTTAGATCATATATATTGTCACCCGGTACTAGAGCCGTAACTAGGATATGGCCAGTGTAGCCCTCGCCATAGGCCTCGATTTAATAAAGACGTCAAAGAAAAAGTTTCGGAATAATATGTATTCGAAATTAATAAGACAAGAAAAAATCGTTCATATTTATATTTGTATAAATGGTGACAAACTAAGAGTATCCTGATTTTAAAAACCGAATTATCAAAAATCGAAATAAGTTAAACCAAATTTTTATTGAACACTGTAGAGAAAAAAGTTTATTAACATTAGATTGTGGGCATGTTTATAGGCACGATTGTAATCGATGCAATAATGAACGCATTGCACGCTGGCACATTTCTGGCGAAATCTCACCAATGACCAATAGCTTGTTGACTGTGTCGTTTTAAATCTTCCAGAGTGTCAGGTCGGTTCTGATATACTTTAGATTTAACATGACCCTATAAGAGATAATCAAAAGCTGACAAATTCGGAGAACCACAACTGATCCCCACGCTAAGAAATCAGACGAACAGAAAAGAACTCTCGCAACACTCCCATAGACATGTTGGATACATGAGGCCATGCACAATCTTACTGATACCAAATATCGTTTATTGGTAATCGCAGTTAAGAACGTTTGACGAACCTATATGAGTGCTTTAATGACTTCATTGTAGACACAAAATAGAAAAAAATTATAAAAGACCCTTCGGGAACGCCTTCCATTGAACCATTTTCTGTCGGTTGCTCTTGAAAACGTTCAACAATGGTCGACTACAAAACCGAGTTAAAAACAAAATCCGAAAATACGGACAATTACATTGCCCCTGTGGACATCTGCTTATCAGTGGGCTAAAAATAATAAACCAGTTCTCATTTTCGCCCGGAAGGAGAGTTAAATCAGTTACAAAATTTCAGCAAGGGATTCAACCCAAGAGTCAGGAGAATTAAATGAAAATTGCTCCGACAATTGGGACGACTTTGAAGTGTTTAAAAATAAGGCGTTTTCATCCTGCATAACTATCAGGTCAACTATCAAGGATTAAAGGAAATTGTAATAGCCCATATTTTTTATAAACATGATGTTTAAACATATTATTGAACTACCGAAAGCGCGAAATATAGGTATTCAAGGCAATAGTAACAGAGGCCGTTCCGTCTAAGGCAAACAAAAGTAAGTAATAGTAATAATACATAGGCTAGGACTTTACGATATATCTAAAATTATTTTTGCATTCTTACCATAACTGGTGTTGTCCTAATGTTATTTATTTAAAATTCCTTATTTTACAGATTAGTGTAGGAAATTAAAGAACCGGCCACATGATCTATGGCCGTATATCTTTTTCGGTATATTATGGTTTATTAGTAAGCTTCGACCTTAGATCATTAATTTATCGTTTGCATTTCAATTTCACTATTATACCTGATCCTATTTAAGAAAAATACATATCATAAAGTTGTATTAAACTTAAGTTTTTTTAATAATCCAAATAGAATTTATTCCTGAACAAAATTTCTGATAAAATAGTAGGTATTTTTACATACCATATATTTTTTTAACAAAGATTATTTTTTATCTGGGCAAAACATGCTGATCAAATAGACCTTTTCATAGTTGATTTTTTTTGTGTGCATACGTGAATTTCCGCCTTGTTTTTTCGGGCACTTTTTGAAGTATAAGCTGTGAAACTGTGCCCGAAACTTTCATATTGCCGCCTTTTAAACATGACGGGAGCGCATGCGTTTAACTAACGGTAAAAAGGTCTATTAAATTTTCTATTTGAAATATGTTTATTTTTTAACTTGTCAATTGGACAGTCTTACTGATCAACTGAACATAAGCCTTTTAAATATAACTTTTAAATGATTTCAAAAAAATATCTACTTACTATTTAATCGCAATAATTTAATTGATCAATAAAAATACGATTTGATCAGTAACAACTTGAATGTACATTTTCTAAATAATTAAGCAATAATACTGAATGAATAGTAAAATATTTACAGGCAAGATGAAATTATATATTTCAAGTTAAAATACTGGATGATCAGTAAAATATTGTTTAAACAGTTGTTAAACATTTTGATTTATGAAATTTTAAATCTGATTCAATGGATTTGTGTTTGTTAAGTATTATATTTTAATTGTGGCACAGAATATTGAACTGCACAAGTAAAAAAAATACTCAATTTGCAAATCACTTGATTCTTAGAACTGGACCCGTAAGTTCCTTGTGTTGCGGTGAGATAGATTATATAATTTTACAAGGTAAGTTAATGTATTTATAGATAATTTCTGCAGTCTTTTTCTGCAGGCTTTCAGGAAGCATAATAGTTGTCTAGTTGCGGAGTACGAATCATTGGAATCATCCTCTGAGGATTGGATTCTGATAAATACTTCAGGTGTAATCATGTTATTGACTATTATTGATTTTTTTAAGATAAACTAAATAACACATCATTTGTAATCAGGCTAAACTTCGTGGGCAAAAATGTTCTGCAAAAATGTATCTTCAGTATTACTCAACAACGTATGAAGTACATTTACTCAAGACAAAATCAGAAAATGATCATCACTCTATTGAAACAAAAGGCGTTCTTGGGATTGACCCAAGTTGGAAATACAAAAACTTTTTGACTTAAAGTTAAAGCCAAAGGCCATTTTAAAAGAATTTTCTAATAATAGTAGTATCAGGAAGCTTCCACCAAAAAGACAATTAGACAACTACTTGCATCAGATTGCAAGAATCCAAATTTGGCTCACCACAAATATGTGTTGGAGAATTAGAAGCATGGCTACTCAAAATTATGTTATTCCACAAGACTTGCATATCCCTTTCGTTGCACAATACGAATTACAGTTTGAGGAAAAGGAAACCATCTTTCGATTTTTTATAACAAGATATTTAATGAATAATTGTGCCAACAATTAATGCTGATGCAACCTACAAACTCTTCTGGCAAGGTTTTCCGGTTCTAATAGTGGGTACTACCGATTTAGAAAACTTTCACATTTTTTTGTCTCTGTACTAATGAGAAGAAGGAAGATTTCGAGTTTCTCATTAGAGCGTTGTTGCCACATCACAGAAATTATTTGATAACAAATTTGAACCTAACGTGTCGATATGCGAAAAAGTATTCGAAACGCCTCCATATAGACTTTCGGACCTGATAATCTGCTGGGCGCATATGAGGAAGAATGTTCAGAAGCGCGTAGAGCATGATGCGGAGAAGAAAAAAACGTTCCCTAATTCTGAATGATATTAACACTTTACTTCAACTTTCTTCATCTAAAGAGATATTAGAAAAAGCTGTTAAACTTGGAATGTGGAACAAGCTTTTTAGATTTATTTTGAATAAAGTGGCTGTCCGATAATAGTAATTGTTACGAAGGTATAATGAAACATGTAGTAAGTACAAATAACGGCTTAGAAAGGTTTAATAAAGTAATAAAAGACACTCATACACTCCGGGAATGCCTTCCATTGAATCATTTTCTATCAGTTGCTTTTGAAAGCGTTCAACAATGGTCGAACGACCACATGGCCACATGGTTTATGCCGTACATCTTTTTTTGGTATATTATGGTATATCAGCAAGCTCCGCCCTCAAATCATTCATTTTTCATTTGCATTTCAATTTCACTATTATACCTGATCATATTGAAAAAAATACATATCATAAAGTTGTACTAAACTTAAGTTTTTTTGAGAATCAATATTGAATTTATTCCTGAACAAAATAACTGATCAAATAGTATTTCTACATATCATATCATATTTTTTACCACTCAAATATTAATATTTATCTGGGAAAAACATGCTGATCAAATTCAATTTTCTACTTAAAATATGTTTATTTTTTAACATGTCAATTGGACAATCTTACTGATCAACTAAATGTAAGCCCTATTTAATTCCTGCAAAATTGTTAACATTAACTCATGGTGGTAACCAGCGTTGCCATCCGCACAATAATTTCGTGCTATTGTACGTGTTATGTACGATAGCCACTATCGTACGTAAATATACGATAATATTTACATATTGTAGGATTCGTACGATAATATTTAAATATCGAAAAAAAATCTGTTTTTTCATTAAACAAAATGAATTTCTACAAACGTATTTATAACGGGTTCAAGAACAGTGGTAAAATGCTACATAATTTTCAACAATTTAAAATTTCGAAGCTTATTGCACATCCAAACAAATAAAATTCTCCGCCCTTTGCTAACCCGTTATCTTTGAGGCTGATGTTTCGTGAATAAGTCGGTGTTTCGGGCAGAGGAATGTTTTACAATTATATTTCACTGAACAAGTACTTACTAGAGGCGCGACTGCTTGCTGTTGAGCAGATTCTTCAATCTCTGAATAATCCAATTATCAAACTGTATTATTTGTTTTTAGATTGGGTTCTACCGAAATTCACGAAACTAAACGAATTATATCAGTCTGAATCTGTTGTACTAACATGTCTTCATGATAAAATGTGTCGAAATTATCAAGAAATTTTAGTCATACCTATGCAAGAACCTATCAAACTTTTCTTATCAAACAGATTTGAACAAAATCGATACAGCAAATGAAGAACAGCGTTAACTTCCAGAACAGATGTATTTTGGTATTACAGTTATGATGGTGTTAAAGTAATGTGATGGTGTAAATTTTTTAATAACAAGCTTTGAAAAAATGCGATTCAATTTTGAAGATCCTGTATTGCTCTTATCAAACCTCCATCCTTCTAAAGCAATGCTCAGGAAAACGAGAGATGCCACGTCCAGCTTACTTCCATTGATGGAAACAGTTCCTCGTTTTTTATCTACTGACGAATATCAGAAAATCGGTGACGAATGGCGCCAATTGCCTTTTTTCGAGCTTCCTGATTATATTGTTATTAATGATGTTGTCGATGATTTTGGGTTAAAATTAATGAACTGTGATGAAAGAGACAAGGGCCTTAAAAATCTCTTTCTCCTTCTCGAAAAAGTTCTTTCTCGACGTTATTTATATTTCTTCCTATTCCTCTTAGCAAATATTTAGCCAGATTAATTTGATAAAAAGTAAATCAAGAAACAAACGTCCATAGTCAATGGTATAATTTTAGCAAAGCAAAAGAATAAAAGCAATATGGGTGATTGCACGGCGTTTAAACCAACTGAGGGACAATAAAGTCGTATGACAAACGATTTAATGTACAAAAAAAAAACGAGAGGAATAGAGAATCCTAGCGGAAGTATTCTCTAACTTTATAATGATGTTGATGTTAATGAGTTCGATAATATTTTGTGCAAAATGATATTTGAAGTTTAAACTAGTAGTTGAAGTTTAGTAGGTTATATCTCTCTTTAATATGTCTACCAAAAAATAAAATTTAAATTATTCAAAATTTAACAGATTTTTTTACAGTCACGAATAAAAATTCAATTATTTAATGTCAGTATTTCTTTGTAGTCGTCATTGGTTTATTTTTTTACTTTCAAAACAAATTCAAATCCTAATAGTTGGCATGCAATTATAAAGAGCTACGATCCTTGTATTTGGAATTTTCTGCTATTAGATTATGGAGATAGGCAAAATAATGTATATTTCGATTCATATAAAATGTATAATTTCGTCAATCCAAAAGTATGATTTTTCATGAATTTTCGCCTATGTATTTCGCTATACGTGAGTAAATATTAAATGATAAAATTTAATAAAATATGATGTAAAGTGTAATATCTGTTCACAATAACATGAATTTTTTTTTTTTTTTTCTAAGAAACATCGTTTTTTTTAATATTTGGAAATGTACGATAATTTTACACCTCTGGTACGATCAGCGCCACCTTTCAGGCTGCTAACGCTGGTGGTAACAAATGATAAAAGTTATTTCTTAAGGTGGCAATAATTGGTATCGTCGTCCTGTGAATATATAGATTCCTATATAATAAATATGTCTTCATAAAAATAACAGTTTATTATTTTCATGGAATTAATTTTAAAATCTGAATTTTTTAGTTTAGATTAAAAAAAATAAATAAATGAGGACCTAGTAACTTAAAAATAATAATAATAAAGTTTTTTTTTTAAGCAGAATTGGTTTGAGTAATTTATAGGCAACCAGCTAAGAAGTAGAGTTAGTACTAGGTATATACTGTCTTACCTGATGAACATGTTCTTTCATTCCAAGCCATTGCTTGTAGCTAATGGAAATTCCACTGTTCTTCCATTTATCGTAATTCAGTTTCTTCTCAGGATCACACAAAACTTCTTTAGCCTCCTTAAAAAAAAAAACATAAACGAAATTAAAATCCACAACAAACTCTCTCTTTAATAACTTTGTCAAGGATTTAATATTTTGTTTGTATTTTAAATGGGCCATTGTTTACTAATTTCGGGTTCACATTACAGATGTTTATGGGGTGGACTGATTTAGACATTTTATAGGTTATAAATTTTTAACGATGTCGAAAAAAGTTTAGCGAAAAAGATTTTTCAATAGCTATATTAAGATGCGATGGGGCTTTTTTAGTAAACGCCGCGTCGAGATTTATGAGGTTAATAATGTTGAGAAATTCAGATGGGCCGAAAGAGATTGCTGAATATTTATCTTGTTAAACTTGATTTATTTAACACGAATTTTTAGCCAAACATTAAGGTAAACAACCCAGTAGATGGACACTTATTGTTAATATTATGTCATCATGTTTTTCAGTGCTGCCTCAAATTTTCTTACCCAATTTAATGGATGAAGCATTACATGCTCGTTTAAAAATCATAATTAATTAAGGTTATGAATTATGAGTGATTAATGTATCAATTAAAGAAAAAAATTAAAAAACTTGAAATTATTTGGAAATTAGCCATATTTGCACCAGTAATTGGCCACCGATATCTAAGGTGATTTTTGCCAAAAAATTGTTTTCACAAGGTTTCATGAGGACGAGAGTCATGAAGCGCAAAAAGAGTGTTTTAAGGCTGATTCTCATATACGCGACACACAGCTACACGACGCCACACGAAATCGCCTATCAAATAATGATTACATTGTTTTCAATGGGCACGTTCTCACTATGGCTACGCGACAGTTGCTAAAAGTCGGAATTCAGCGCGCTGTCGCTGGGATTATATCGTGAGCATTATTTTACGTTTTGTCGAACATCGCATGACGTTTGGAAAGTTTGTTTGTGATTCGAATGACGGTTTGTGTCGAAAACGCCGTGTTTTTGAAAATGAATGGAATGAACGACGAAAAGGCAGAGAAATTGATCGATCTTGTGACTAACAAAATAAAAATTACAGTAATCAACAAAGGGAAGATCTAATTTGGAGAAAACTTTCTTTCAAATTAAATGAGACTCGTAAGTAGACCAATCTTGTTGTAATTATGACCAATCTTGTTTTTAAAATCTGATGCACCCAATATTTTCTTTTCTTTCAAATTCTCATTTTCGTAACACATGGCTACAACGAAAAAATCATCATATGAACTTGACGAACTTGACATTTTGAAAATATAACTTAACCTGAAATGTAGAGAAACTACAGATTTGACATTTGCAGCAAATAATCGCATAGCTGTGTGTCGCATATATGAGAATACCTAGCAGTGACGTGACAATTCGCGACAGTTCATTGTGCAACGTCGCGTAGATGAGAGTCGCGTATATGAAAATCGGGCTTTATTCAAATAAAAACGACAATTCTGGCACGTTGTACAAATTTCTTGTTTTGCTTAATTTTGTCGGCTCCTTTATGCCAGTCACAACTGCTTCCCACGGATATTCCAATTCTTCAGGACGCTCCAGCCATTTCCATAGTCTACCTGTTGCTTGCATGGTAGAAACGGTAGCTATTTTTGAGAACGCCTTCACGACCACTCCGGGACTCTATTTGGTACCATACTTAACAAGGACGAATTCCCCATTGATTTTTCTTGGATGTGTTCAAGAATTATCACCAGTGTTTTCGACTTCCTCCTCTACATTCATTACACTTTCTCCAGAAGAAAAAATTAACATTGAGACATAACTGGTTGAAGAGAGCTGCTGACCACTTAATTTTGTTCACCTTCGGAGTTTTCTTTTCTTCTGCCTTAAGGCGCTTGATCGCTTCTCTTTACTTCTCGTTCTCTGGCTATTTCCAACCTCATCTGCACGTTTTTTTTCAATATTTTTTTTGAGATATTCTTGGTACTGCTTTCAGGAAAAAAATGCTTTTGATGAAATTGATATTAGTAATTGGCCAACCTTAGCACTAGTAATTGCCACTCGGCCCACTACTAGAATGTAGTGGACAAAGTGTCCAAATGTAATAATTCTCAAGTCATTTCTTTAATTTTTTCTCGGCCCTAAATACAAGTTTTTAGACAAAAAATGAATGACAAATAATATAGTCAGTAGTTGGCACACATGCCATTTACTAATTTTTTTTAACTAGGAGCTAGTAGTTGGGCACCACCGCACTAGCACATCAAAGCAAAATTTAATATTTTTAAATTCTAAATTATATCAGTAAGTTCTTAACAATATACTTAGTTAATAAATGCGCTGGCCTTCAAAGAGTATTCAAATACTATCTATTTATACTTTTTGTGCGGAGTTTCTTACGAGTTTTCTTAAGGAAATAATAAGAAATAACAAATAACGAGAACACTCAAAAGGATTTTTTTTTGTGATGGATGCATCAATACAGTGCATGCGTGTATGCTCGAAATAGATGCGCAGAAGACAAAACCAGTTTATGTACATATCATTTCAGAAAATCCTGCTGATTTTTTATCTTCTGTCCTAAATGTCCAACTACTGCTGCATGGCCAACTACTGGAGTGTTTACCTTAAGTATTAGATGTTTTTATTTATCTATATTGAATTGAATTAAAATATTGAAACATTTTTAGAATCATATTCAACACAATAGGGAATATGCAAGTCATTTAAATTTAATTTTTTTAAACCCGATACTTTATGATCTTCACATTACACCTATACCAATATTTTCTCATTTAGTTTGTATTTAATGCCATAAAACTTAAATCAAAATGTTCAAAATATGGGAGTTATATTCAAATTTCCTAAACGCTACACCATTGGTCCACATACTATGTGACATGCATGTTGACATTTATCGGCGTCAATATTCACAGATGTAGGTAGGGTGGACTATGCACCTCGATTGGGATATTGTCAAACACTTTATCTGGTGCACTTATAATAGTGTTTTTGCATTTCGGTACTATAAAATATCTATAAAATGTTTTTCCATTATCGAAATAGCAAATTCAAACTGAAAATCCTTAACTATCTATGCAAATAAGCTATGCAACACTGAATGTGAAGTTGTATGGTACTCATGGTAAGGGGCCACCAGAATAAAGTAAGATACCAAAGAATGGAAATAGATGGGAATTGGGTACCGTGGGACAAGGTAGCAAAAAACGAGTAAAAGACCAAAGAAGGATGGGACAGTTACACAACGGCGGAACGGAAAAGGAAAATGTGAAGCTAATGTTTTGGAATGTAGTAGAGCTCAGGAAGAAATTGGAAAAGGTGGACGGGTCTTTTATAGAATTCTTGAGGAGATTCGATATAGTTGAGAGAAACTCCCCAAGGAGTACAATTAGAGAGTGCAACTGGCACGGAGAGAGAGTGACTACGGAAGGCCAAAGGGGGGAAAGAAAGGGGGGAATGGTAACAGGAATCAGAAGAGGTATCAAGGAATCGGAGAGAAGTCTAGAAGAGGTGGAGGGTCTAGTTTTTAGGAAGGTAGAACTGGAAAGGGAGTGGTGGCAGATAGCAACCGTTTATAATAATAAGGGACTGGAAAGAATTAAAGAGGGCATAAAGAGGAATTTAGAAGATATGGTAACGACAAACTTGCTACTAGGAGGTGATTGGAATGTGAGGATAGGAGAGGAGCAGGTCAATACAGTGGATAAGACGGGTGAAGTGATAAGAAGGAATTCCAAAGACAAAATTAAAAATGCAGAGGGAAATGTTTGGTTGGCGTGGGTGTTAGAGAACCAATGGGACATTTTGCTTGGGTGTATTGAGGGCGACTGGGAGGGAGAATTTACGTTTGTTGGTGCAATGTGTACCTCAGTTATTGACCTTATAATTACTAATGATGCGGCAAGACGGCAAATAAAACTGATGGAAATCGTTGAGTCGTTGAAGCAGCAAAGGGAGGAGGAAGTTAAGGCAGAGAAATGGGTGGTCAGATGGGATAAGGAGGCGACAGAAGAATACAGGAGGAAATTAGAAGAGGTAGAGTGGAACACCATACATGATATAGACATGATGGCAAAGAAATTGAGTCAGTACTTGTCAAAAAGAAAATCAAAGATGCGTATCCAGGCCGAGTATGTTACGACTGGGAAGTGCGGAACGTAAAGCATAGGTTTCGAGAAGCGATGAGAGAATGGAGAAAGGAAGAAGGGCTCAAAGTGCACGTGCTGGAAGCGAAAACAGAACTGAAAAAAATAAAGAAGAAGAAAAGGGATCTTTGGGAGGAAAAGGAGAAGCAGCGCGTACGGGAAATCAAAACGGAAATGATCTGAGCTGTGGAAATACGTGAGAGAGAATAAGGAAAGGAAGGAAAGATTACCGAGCAAAGCAATTGAAGAATGGCAGAACCACTTCATGATGATGCTAGGAGGGGTGAAGATGCGGTCAGGAAGAGAAAAGAATTCAGGAGATCGACAGAGAAAGCAGGAAGAGTTTGCCGAGGATATCACAGTCACGGAGGTGAAGGATGTAATTAATTTCCTAAAGCCAAGAAAATCGGGAGGTTTGGATGGGCTCCAAACTCCACCTGGAATCTGTAGGGAGAAGTTAACGGGGGAATTGAGAAGGAAAGGAATGGGAGATAAAAGGATACCAGTCAGATGGAAAGTGGAGATAATTCAACTGGTGTTTAAGAGTGGAATGAGGGACGCGCTAGAAAATTATAGAGGTATAACTTTGATGAACTCCTCATACAAAATATTTGCTAAAATCCTGGATTGTCGCTTGAGGAAGGAAATCAATGAAAAGTAGCTTTTGCCGGAAATACAAGCGGGGTTCAGGGATGGAAGGAGCGCGGTGGAACACCTGGTGACCTTAAGAGTCATCATAGACCAAGAAATAAGAAAGGGATGCCTCTTTGCTCTTTACATTGATTTGAAAGCCGCATATGACTCGGTGAACAGGAGGAGATTGGATCTGTGTTTGGACAAGTTAGTTATCTCAGAGAGTATAAGAAGGAACATCAGGGATTTGTTCGAGGAAACCGTCTGCGAGGTAAAAGCGAATGAATGGGAATCGGACTATTTTGAGGTGAGGAAGGGTCTGAGACAAAGCTGCCCTTTGAGTCCTACGCTCTTCAATATGTATATGGCTGACATGGAGAAGGTTCTACAGGCCGGTCAAGCTGGAGGAGTGTTGATTGGGAAAAAGAAGGTGTGGAGCTTGGCATATGCGGATGACATGGTGGTATTTGCAAAGTCGGCGAGTCAGATGAAGGACGTGATTGAAAGGCTTTGTAGATATTTAGAAAAGAGGGATTTAAGAGTTAATGTTGGTAAAACAAAATGGATTCGGTTTAAAAGGGGTGGGCGATATGGGAAAGAAAGGTTTGAATGGCAGGGTACTGAAATAGAGGAAGTTATTAAATGTAATTATTTGGGGTATGTCTTTGGGACTGCATACAGTAATAAAGAGCACATAGAGTATGTCACAAAGAAGGCATGGGTGGCGGCGGGTCGTATCTGGGATATTTGGAAAAGAAACTTTGACGGTAAATTTAGAGCAGCAGAGACGATATGGAAGGCATGTGTGCGAAGCGTGTTACTGTATGGATGTGAGGTCTGGGGAACGAAAGAGGAAGTCAAGATCGAAAGGGTGTAGCTAAAACCTGCAGCAGCCTGGTCACATTGTCCTTCAGGAAGTGAGTGCGTGTAAGGTGGCGATAATTGCTGCGGAAAGAGTGATCAAGTTCGAGTATCGGTGGCTGGGTTAGGAGATGAAAGGATAATAAAGGAAATCTTTCGAGTAGTGAATAAAGAGGGGTTAAGTGGTAGAAGAGAGAGTGGTTTGGGGCTGAATAAAAAGGAACTGTGTGAGAGAGGCGGGTTATCATCCGAAGGGTTGGAAAGGGAAAAAAGTGCCGGTACTCAATGGAAAATGATGCTAAGGGAGAGGTTATTAGAAGCGTGGCAGGATAATAAGGAAAGTAGAAGATGTTTGGTTTGTGGGTTGGAGGAGGATATGTGGAGTCATTGGTTGGAAGAATGCACGATGGCGGAGTGGAATGAACAGGAGGGAAGGCGAGGAAAGGATTGGAGTGAGTGCTTGGACAAGAACGGGATGGGACTGTCGTTTTTATTCAGAGTGAAAAGGTGGAAAGAGCGGATGCTACGGGGTAGTTTTTTGAGTGTTGCGGTTTAGTTTTTAGTTTATGAGATTATGATTGATGTACAGGTGTTGATGTATTGGTTTATAGGGTGGTAAAAATTTATTTTTTGGTGCGTATTCTGTATGTTTTGTATGGTTGTGTAAATTATTTTAATATGCCAATAAAGGTTTATAATAATAATATGAATAAGTGGTATGCGACGTCATCCAAAGCGCGCGATAAATGGGACCGTTCGAACAGGTCAAATTTAATATATATATATTACGGTATATATATACGGTATTTTATAAATTATTTTAAAAATTAATTGTAATACTTTCAACAGTATTTATATTTTTTAATAAGTTAAAACGAAGTAAAAAGTGAAAATTAAGCAAATAAAAAAAATGATGCATATTCCCTAGTGTAATAAATGAATAATTGAAATAAATGCAGTCCTGTTTGAGAATGTACACTACTACATGTAATTCATTCATTACGAGAGGTCGGTTCATATGAGATTCTGCGACTCATAATCCAAGGAAAAATCGTGGGAAATAGACGTATTGGAACGAGAAGTCCTGGCTTTGGAATCTACGAAAATGGTTTAGTTTCACGTCACATGTCCTATATAAGGCCGCAGTTTCCAAAATAAAAATAGCAATTATGACATCCAACCACTTGAATGGAGATGACACATGAAGAAGTATTCATTTCCAGGATTTAGTATTATTTCTTATTATCTCTCAAATTTATAAAAACAAAAAAAAACAATTAACATAAATTCTTATCAAATATAAAACTTTTAATAACGAATAAATTATCAGACCTTCTTTAAAAAAAAAAATTCAAGAAAACTGGAGATTCTAAAAAACAATGTTTAGCTTTCGATAAGAATACTTTAACATAACAACAAACAGAATGAAAATCCTCGTCTGTTTAGGAGAGCATTCATGTGAAAATTCTAATCCAGATGTCTTCAACTTCGATCGAGTTTCCCGTTTTGTGAAAGCCATCACTGTTGCAAATGTTCAATGAAACAAACTCTATATACCAAATACAATAAACCTGGGGGAAAGAACCAAACTACAAAAGCTTCGTACTTATTGAATCACAACAAGTCAATATTTTCAAAACAATACCAGAGTTTATGATTGAAATGTCCATCCAATATTCACGGTAAAAGAACATAATTCTGCCTTATTTTATAAATATGATTTGATTCAATTCGTTTTTAGACAAAAAGATGTTTTATTGGTTAAATGGACTAGAAAATGCAATAATACTACAAAGTGGAAGTAGTCCGATCGTAAGCGAGTATTTATAATTGGATTATTGCTGATTTATTTTACGAACGAATTCCTCATAAAAAACCTATTGTTAATCAAATCTATTTAGGAGAAAGATACTGTAAAAATTATATAAATTTTATTTTATTTGTATTTCATTTTCATACACCGAGCTCTCCAAAGAAATGATATATAATAATGTAATAAAATATAAACACCCAGGTTTATTAAATGAAAGTCGTAGTTTACACACTTAGTTCATACAAGTAAATCATCTGTCTATACAAAATTTGAATGCTATAAGTTTGATTATAGATAAAGTTCAGATATTTTGAAGGCGGCGAAATATTTCTCATTTATTTTTCATTATCTTTCCGTGTATCAATTTTAGTGTACCACTTGTTCTTTTTATTATGGATATCAGTTATTAGATTTGTCGTAGATCTAATACTGTTTGTATAATATATATATATATATATATATATATATATATATATATATATATATATATATATATATATATATATATATATATATATGTATATATATATATATATATATATATATATATATATATATGCATCATATGCATATGCATCATTTTTTTTATTTGCTTAATTTTCACTTTTTACTTCGTTTTAACTTATTAAAAAATATAAATACTGTTGAAAGTATTACAATTAATTTTTAAAATAATTTATACAATACCGATTAAATTTGACCTGTTTGAACGGTCCCATTTATCGCGCGCTTTGGATGACGTAGCATACCACTTATTCATATTATTATTATAAACCTTTATTGGCATATTAAAATAATTTACACAACCATACAAAACATACAGAATACGCACCAAAAAATAAATTTTTACCACCCTATAAACCTATACATCAACACCTGTACATCAATCATAATCTCATAAACTAAAAACTAAACCGCAACAATCAAAAAACTACCCCGTAGCATCCGCTCTTTCCACCTTTTCACTCTGAATAAAAACGACAGTCCCATCCCGTTCTTGTCCAAGCACTCACTCCAATCCTTTGCTCGCCTTCCATCCTGTTCATTCCACTCCGCCATCGTGCATTCTTCCAGCCAATGACTCCACATATCCTCCTTCAACCCACAAACCAAACATCTTCTACTTTCCTTATTATCCTGCCACGCTTCTAATAACCTCTCCCTTAGCATCATTTTCCATTGAGTACCGGCACTTTTTTCCCTTTCCAACCCTTCGGATGATAACCCGCCTCTCTCATACAGTTCCTTTTTATTCAGCCCCAAACCACTCTCTTTTCTACCACTTAACCCCTCTTTATTCACTACTCGAAAGATTTCCTTTATTATCCTTTCATCTCCTAACCCAGCCACCGATACTCGAACTTGATCACTCTTTCCGCAGCAATTATCGCCACCTTACACGCACTCACTTCCTGAAGGACAATGTGACCAGGCTGCTGCAGGTTTTAGCTACACCCTTTCGATCTTGACTTCCTCTTTCGTTCCCCAGACCTCACATCCATACAGTAATACGCTTCGCACACATGCCTTCCATATCGTCTATGCTGCTCTAAATTTACCGTCAAAATTTCTTTTCCAAATATCCCAGATACGACCCGCCGCCACCCATACCTTCTTTGTGACATACTCTATGTGCTCTTTATTACTGTATGCAGTCCCAAAGACATACCCCAAATAATTACATTTAATAACTTCCTCTATTTCAGTACCCTGCCATTCAAACCTTTCTTTCCCATATCGCCCTCCCCTTTTAAACCGAATACATTTTGTTTTACCAACATTCACTCTTAAATTCCTCTTTTCTAAATATCTACAAAGCCTTTCAATCACGTCCTTCATCTGACTCGCCGACTTTGCAAATACCACCATGTCATCCGCATATGCCAAGCTCCACACCTTCTTTTTCCCAATCAACACTCCTCCAGCTTGACCGGCCTGTAGAACCTTCTCCATGTCAGCCACATACATATTGAAGAGCGTAGAACTCAAAGGGCAGCTTTGTCTCAGACCCTTCCTCACCTCAAAATAGACCGATTCCCATTCATTCGCTTTTACCTCGCAGACGGTTTCCTCGAACAAATCCCTGATGTTCCTTCTTATACTCTCTGAGATAACTAACTTGCCCAAACACAGATCCAATCTCCTCCTGTTCACCGAGTCATATGCGGCTTTCAAATCAATGTAAAGAGCAAAGAGGCATCCCTTTCTTATTTCTTGGTCTATGATGACTCTTAAGGTCACCAGGTGTTCCACCGCGCTCCTTCCATCCCTGAACCCCGCTTGTATTTCCGGCAAAAGCTACTTTTCATTGATTTCCTTCCTCAAGCGACAATCCAGGATTTTAGCAAATATTTTGTATGAGGAGTTCATCAAAGTTATACCTCTATAATTTTCTAGCGCGTCCCTCATTCCACTCTTAAACACCAGTTGAATTATCCCCACTTTCCATCTGACTGGTATCCTTTTATCTTCCATCCCTTTCCTTCTCAATTCCTTCGTTAACTTCTCCCTACAGATTCCAGGTGGAGTTTGGAGCCCATCCAAACCTCCCGATTTTGTTGGCTTTAGGGAATTAATTACATCCTTCACCTCCGTCACTGTAATATCCTCGGCGAACTCTTCCTGCTTTCTCTGTCGATCTCCTGAATTATTTTCTCTTCCTGCCCGCATCTCCACTCCTCCTAGCATCATCATGAAGTGGTTCTGCCATTCTTCTATTGCTTTGCTCGGTAATCTTTCCTTTCTTTCCTTATTCTCTCTCACGTATTTCCACAGCTCAGATCATTTCCGTCTTGATTTCCCGTACGCGCTGCTTCTCCTTTTCCTCCCAAAGATCCCTTTTCTTCTTCTTTATTTTTTCAGTTCTGTTTTCGCTTCCAGCACGTGCACTTTGAGCCCTTCTTCCTTTCTCAATTTTCTCATAGCTTCTCGAAACCTATGCTTTACGTTCCGCACTTCCCAGTCGTAACATACTCGGCCTGTATACGCATCTTTGATTTTCTTTTTGACAAGTACTGAATCAATTTCTTCGCCATCATGTCTATATCATATATGGTGTTCCACTCTACCTCTTCTAATTTCCTCCTGTATTCTTCTGTCGCCTCCTTATCCCATCTGACCACCCATTTCTCTGCCTTAATTGCCTGCCTGTTCTTTTTATTATGGATATCAGTTATTAGATTTGTCGTAGATCTAATACTGTTTGTATAATATATATATATATATGTATATATATATATATATATATATATATATATATATATATATATATATATATATATATATATATATATCTGGGATTATTTAAGAGACTGAACCGAATAGAACAACCTTATCTGTCATCTATTAAATTTTTTCATATTTATTTCAATTTATAACAATTAATAGTAAATAGAAATGGATAATATTTAGTTGAACGTTGTGAGTTTGATGCAAGCTCAACGCAGGCGTCTCCTTGATTATGTAAATAAATTATTTTTTCAATACAAAGAAATTTTATATTCAAGATAGATATGATGAGAATTGAGAGAGGAATACTGAATAAAATAAGAAATTAGAATTAAATTAGAAAAATAATGAACTGAGTTCCTTGTAAAAGCAACACAGAAAAAATAAATAATCTGAACAATGAAATGATTTATAAGAAATTTTTCTGTAATATATAAATAAAGGATTTTTTTTAACGAAAAACTATTCCAATTTTCGGTAAAATAAACAGCTTACACCAGGCCTGGGCAATTAGTTGGGCCCCTGGCGACATTTTATGCAGCCCACGAAGCATTTTATAATTTACTTTAAATAAAAAAATATATCTATGTATAATATAAACAAAATAAGATACCCCTTGAACATCTTTGGTAAACAATGGCACGGAGCCTAGCACCTGGGAAGAGTGGGGCGGACAGGATTCCTTTGCCGTAGTGAAGGCGACCTGTCTAGGGGTGACAACCCCGAATAATAAGCCTCCCAAGCTAACAACTTGGGTGGTATCTTGGACAGTGGTTCGCCACTGTCCCATGAAGAATATTCTTCAACTGAGCATGAAGGAAAATCTCAATAAATGCACTACCCCAGGTGGTAACCAATCCACCGTCACCTAGCGTGACGTTAGCGGACCTTCGGATTCTGGGGAGTCCGCACCAACATGCTTTAACGATGAGTCGGAGCATCCTGAAATCACCGGACGTAAACTCAAACCAACACGGCAAAGCTTCTTCGCAACATTTAATGCCAACCCACTTCTAAAAGTGGGTAAACTGAAACATTTCACTGATTCACTAACACGACACAACATAATACTGACAGCAGTACAGGAAACCAGATTTACGAACGAACATGCCTTCGAGTCCCAAGGCTACAGAATCCTCAAAGGAAAAGTGGGTCAGCGGGTAATGAAGAACGTACCCCACTTAGGTACAGGATTTATATTCAGTCACAGGATACTGGATTCAGTCACCGACTTTACCTCCCCAAGTAGTCGTGCATCCATCTTCTCTCTCAAATGCGCAAACAAGGGCTACAGTATAGTCAATGTACATGCCCCAATCAACCAGGACAACAGACGCAATCCAGACAGAACTGATCAATTCTGGGAGGACTTAGAAGATAATATCTCTAAACTTCCAGAGAGGCACACCGGTATACTGCTTGGTGACTTCAATGCTCAATTGGGAAGAGAGAAAAAATACAGAAACATAGTGGCAATTATCCGGCGCATGAGCGAACCAACCGAAACGGAGCACGATTGGTGGATCTGTGTAGGACTTTTGGGTTGATCATGAAGTCTACAGTCTTCAAACACTTGCCAAGGAAGCAGAAGACTTGGATTTCACCTAATACCCACCTGGGTGAATTTCAGATAGATCATGTGGCCATTTCACGAAAATCTCAAAAGGAAATACAATACGTGAAGGTACTAAGAAGCGCCAATCTGGACTCAGACCACTATCTCTCAAAGATCAAAATTAGACTCCAGCCTAGAAACATTAGATCACACAGATCCTCCAAAATGGTAATATTTGACGTCGAGCGACTCAAGAACAGTCAAACAACACAGACCTAAACAACTGGGACCTACTGAAGGAGACTCTTGTCAAGGCGGCCAAAGAACTCGCCCCTCTCGCTAGAAGAAGGAACCACCCGTGGTGGACTGAAGACTGTGACAATGCAATAGCCCAAAGACAGATAGCCTGGGTGAAGTGGAATTCTAAAAATACCAAGGAAAATTGGCATACATTTTTGGAACAAAGAAAGGTTACAGCCAAGATAATTTGAGGAACCAAACGAACCTTCACACAAAACCAACTAACCCAAATCGAAGAGAGTTTTGCTAAGAATAATTCCAGAGATTTCTTTGGAACCTTTAAGCAGGCACTCAGAAAATACGCTCCGCCAAGCCTTCAGAGACTCAAAAGGCAAACTGGCTTATAACGACAAGGACAACTGCCACCTATTAGCTCAGTACTTTAAAAATCTACTCAACTGTGACCCACTTAGCGAAGACTTCGACTATAAACAAACCACACCAAACCCGGACTCGCTTCCCCCTTCATTGGATGAAGTTGGCTTCCTTCAACTTCTTTCAACAGATCATTCTACTTCTTAAGAATAATAAGGCAGCTGGAGAGGACTCTGTCGTTGCTGAACTGTGGAAAGGTGCTGGAAACAATGCCGTGTGCAAGTTAACCGAGATCATCCAGGACATCTGGGAAACAGAAAAATTACCACCCGATTGGAAATCTGCTCTGATCCATCCACTTTACAAAAAGGTAAATTTTTCTAATCTAAACAACCACCGTGGAATTTCTCTTGTCCCTTTAACATACACGATTCTCTCGAACGCATTAGAAACAAGGGCAGAAAATCAGTTGGATAGTCAACTTGGAGAATACCAAGGGGGCTTCAGGAAGACCCGATCCTGTGTTGAGCAGATCCTCAATCTTAAAACTGTACTTGCATACTCCAAGATGAGAAACCGCAAGGTGGTCGTCACCTTTGTTGATTTTTGTAAGGCCTACGATTCCATTGATAGAGAAACGCTTAACAAAGAACTCCAGGAACTAGCACTAGACAACAAAACCCGCAGACTCATCCTAGAAACTTTGACCAACACCCATTCCAAGGTTAAAGTTAGAGGCGAGATTTCTGAAAGCTTCGAAATAAAAACTGGAGTGAGACAAGGAGATGGACTTTCCCCACTTATCTTCAACTGTGTCCTTGAAAAGGTTATGAGAGAATGGCGCAAGGAACTGAACAATTTGGGTGCTCAGAGTGGTATCTACCTGGACCGTAAGAACGATGGACTGGTTGTAGATTGCCTGGCCTTTGCAGATGACATGGCACTGTTTGCTGATTCTCTTGAGATGGCAACAATGCAGGTAAACTGCCTCAGAAAACAGGCTGCCAAAGTGGATCTTCATGTGTCGCTGAAGAAAACAGAATTCTTCACCAACATCAGAGAAGCAAACAGAGGGAAATTACTAGAACAGGGAAACATCAAGAGGACTGAGAAATTTTAGTATGTCGGCGAATGGATTGAACCCAACCTATCAGAAAGAGCATCATTAGCCAAGAGACTGAACAAGTTGGAACTAGCCTATCGGCTGACTAAGAACACTTACAACAAGAAATGCTTGTCACGCAACCTGAAACTTAAGCACTACACATCAGTCTTACGACCAGAAGCCCTGTATGCCATGGAGTGTCTATCCTTGAACCGAAGCGGTCTAGTAGAGAATTTGGAAATCGGATAGAGGAGAATCCTCAGGAAGATCCTAGGCCCGGTAAAGGAAGATGGGGAATTCCGAAGGCGGCATAACTCTGAGCTCTACGAACATATTGAGATGTTCTCTGAATGTGCAAGGAAAATATGGGTAGCTTTCTAAGCTAATTTTAACTTCCTCTCTATTACCTCCGAATCTACCTGCCACAATTTCATAAATGTTGCACATTAAAACAGAATTTTTTTTAATGTGGCCCGCGGTGAAATTTTCATCCGCAATGTGGCCCTACAGCCAAAAGATTTACCCACCACTGGTTTAGACCAAATATTAATTAATACTGGAAACCGCTTTGACATTGTTATGTGTAATTTAACCTAGTTAAAATATCTTAATTTGTGATATTAAAATATAATTCAAAATTATCCTAATCAATTAAATTTATCATTTTATTGCATTCCAAAATATTTAAAAAAATCTTAATCTCTTCCAATAATTTGGTTTTTGTTGTTACTTTTCAAATCATGTATGTCAGTATTATTCATTCATAAATACTTATGCAATAGCACATATAGTTCTTGTCATTTAAATAATCGTTTTTGTACGAGGATATTCTCCAAATTGCATCTAAAACATTTGTAAGTTTCCTCATAGAGATATGAAGATTGGTTTATTAAATCTTTGCTAAATTTTTGAAACAGTTTTATGCATATACCGTGTGTGTCAGAACTCCACCAGCAAACTTTCAGTGCTGATTCTATTATCCAAAATAAGCATAAAACTCTTAATACATATGGAGTAAAAAAGGCTTATTTCGCGAGATACTCGACAAAAACAAACGGAAAAATAATTCCGTTAAAGAAAAACGGACAATACTACACAAACCAAGCGTGAAGCGATTAAATTGTACTAAACAATATGTATATTGTGCTTATAAATCTACCCAATAGCGTTTCAAAACTGTATTTTTTCGAAGAACTAGCAGATATGCATTTAGCTTATGGTGCTGTTAACAGAAACGGCCGAGCAGCTGCAAGGATTTATGGAGAACGTTTTCCGAATAGGCAGCAGCCACATCATACAACTTTGCAGAAAATCATCGTCGTCTTCGAGAACGTGGTTTTAAAAATTTGATAGTTCTACGACAGATACAGGACGTGATAGAGCGGCTCATACCGTAACAATAGAGGAAAATATCTTGGTTGCTCTTGCCAATAATCCGAGTGCAATCTGAGAGTGCCTATAAAACTAGTGTTCGAACTTTAGCACACGGACTTGGAATCAGTGCTTCAACAGTGTGGCGACTTCTTCGCGAACAGCTCTAACATCCTTTTAGAATTTACGTCCACGTACTGAATTGTAATTATTTAGATCCACGAGTACAGTTTGGTTGGTGGTTATTGGACCATACACAACAGAATGAACGGTTTCCAGAGTTGATACTTTTTTCCTGTAAGGCTGCGTTTACAAGGGAAGGAATTATATATATATATATATATATATATATATATATATATATATATATATATATATATATATATATATATATATATATATATATAACATTCTTTTCTTCATCGGCAAAAAGAATCAACTCTGGCTAGCGCCATAGCAAGCACATAACATGAAGTGGGCTGAAGAAAATCCTCACGCAATACATGGTAAAGGTTATCAATACATATTTTCAATTACTGTGTGGTGTGGGATTGTTGGCAAACATTCTATCGAATGGTTCATTTGTGTTGCTGGGTCGCTCAAAGGGGGCGGCTTACACAAATTTTCTGAAAAATGACTTCCTCAATGGGTTAGACCCGATCGATGTAGAACTGGGACATCAAATGTTGTGTATCAGCACATCTTAGTCCCCAGGCCCGTGCATGTTTCGAGGTGAGGCATCCTGATAAATGGATAGGCTTGAACGGTTTTACTACGTATACTGAAGCGTGTCGAACTATTAAAAACATGCCAGCCGTTTTTGGACGCGTTTGTTGTTCTTTATTACAGCGGTCGGCTGTTCACGGGAGGCGAAATTTTGAACAATTTTTGTCCAAATTGTAGTTTTTCATGTTTGTAAATTTTTAAAGTTACACCCCATTGCTTGTGTGGTAAAACTTCTTTGTAAAGCGTTGGTAACGCGTTTTTTACCCTATATGTATTAAGAGTTTTATGCTTATATTGTAGCATGTAATCATATAATTTGATTGTCGGAACTTAGAAAACACCTCAATATCCTAGGCCTAGAAGAAGATGATGGCTTAAGAAACCCCCATACATTGAGAGACTGTGGACTATTGCTCCGCAAGAGAAAAATGTACCTTAGCGCCCTCTGCTTGAACGAGGAGGAGTTGTAATCTCGCAATCTTTGAATCCCACCAAGATCTTGATATTCCTAAAGGAATCAGGACCAGAGGAGGCGCTCTAAATGGGAGATTACACACGATAATAGGAAGAGGACGCAGTACAAGTCACCACCGAAATCTACAAACTATAATCTAGGTTCTGGTTTCGTTCTGTTTGATTCGTTCGTCTGTTTCCTTTTGATTTTTTTTGTGGCGAATAGGCCATCTAAGGACCACGTTCCAATTTCAATTCCTAATTCTTTGTTCTTTTCTTTTCTTCCAATATTCTTTCATCTGTTCACAATGATTTTTCTTTCTGTCGTCAGACCATTTTGAACCAGTCTTCTCAGAGCCCTGCCTTGGAATCCTCCCATTTTCAATATTTTTTTTTCACCGAAAGGCTTCTTTTCTTTCTAAATCCCTTTTTACTTCGTTGACTTCCTTTTGGTTGAAACTAATTAGCTTTTTTACTAAAGACCCTGGCTTCCCTTGCGATCCAGTCATCTTCTGACCTTTGGATCACGTGCTTCATATTATTTCTTTGGAGTCTTTAATTTTTCTTGGTTTTGGTTTATTTGTCTCTCTCTGTCGTCCATCTCGTATGTTGAGCACTATCTTTGAGGCCGCAGAAATGACAGTGAATGTCTAGAACTCTGCCGAAATTATGCAAACATTCTTTGAAGCACCCGTGGCCAGTTAACGCCTGGCTAAAGTAATTGCCCACCTTTCCGTTTTTATTTTCGTGTCACCCAAGGTAATAGATTTGCGATTAGCTGTCTAGTCCACTATCCTTTGTTAAAAGCACTTCAGAAACTTTGCCACTTTTCGTACATCTGGAACTTAGCTTTGTTTTTGTGTTCCCTCTTATTGGTCTTCTCCCCGTGGTTTTGTGCGTTATACAGGTAGGTCCTTGCCCCGACCATGATGATGACCCTATGATGATGACCCTATGGGCGATATTCCCGCCATCACCAAGAGTGACTGTATATAAGACAATATATGAGACAATATTGGGAAAAATTAAAACTTAAATTTCTAAATTTGGTAGTAGAATGAGTAGAATAATCTAATAAAATAATATCTATTATACAAATATAAATTAGTTTTGTTTTTATTTGGACTGTTTTGAATTGAACGACTAAATTTAAAGAATTGTTTGAATATACTGGATATTGCATTGTTCTAACTTTAAGTTAGTCGTGTCAAAGATCAAACTGATCCAGTCAAAGTTCAAATATATCCCTTCAAAGTTCACATTTTCATTAGATAGTTCAATTTCATTTTTATAAACTGCGGTCTCGTGTAACTAGTACCATCATTTTCAATTCCCTTTTTTTCAAAGAAAATCTAAACTTTACGAAGACGAAACTAGAGTTTGAAGGGGAGAATTTGATGTTAAAACCCCTATATGTTCAATCTACTTGATTTTGTTGACTAGACATAAATGCATTGAAAATTAGTATATTTTGTAGATTTAGAATGCAAAGTTAGGCTTGACTAGAGTTGACTAGACTCTAATAAACTTGACTAAACTTGACTAGACTTTACTAGAAGTGACTACACCTGACTAGAGCTGACTACAATTGACTGGATCTGACTAGATTTGACTAGAGCTGACTGGACTTTACTAGAGCTGACTAGACTTGATTCGATTTGACTAGACTTCACAAAATTGGATTAAACTTTATTATACTTGACTTGAGCAGATTTTGGTAAATTTGTCTAGTTTGGAAGAGAGTTGGCTAAACTTGGCTTGACTTGAATAAAATTGATTCGTCATGACTGTTTCAGGAAAGATTCAGGTGTTAAAATTACTTGCGTAACAAGAGAAAATAAAAATCATATTGAAGATTTTATACTCATGCATAATAGAATAGATATTCTCATGCTAGAATAGATATAAATTGACTAAATCATGTATGTTGATATGTAGTGTGATTATGTTGATATGTAGTTCGCTTAGTGTCAATAACTGACTAGACTCGAATAAACTTGACTAGTCTTGATTAAACTTGACTAGACTTTACTAGAACTGATTACACCTGACTAGAACTGACCAATTTCATTTTTTTTTAATTGATTAAAATCTCTTTATAATTGATAATTGATTAAAAACTATCGGCGAATGAGTAAAAAACCTACTTGGATAGAGAAAGTTATGTCAGCACTTCGTAAAATACAAGAAGAGATGAAAGAACATAACAATACGATTTTAAATAGTGCAGAAAAGGTGAGCGTAAGAGCGTAACAGGAAACGTAAAAACAGGAGCGTAAGTAGAATCATAGACGAAAAGCTTCAAATATGGGATGAACAAATTGAACACCTCAAAGAGAGAGTGGAAAACCAAGACAGAAGATTATATTATTTAGAAAAAGAAGCAAGGCAACGCAACCTAGTATTTTTTGGAATAGAGGAATTTGAAGAATACTATTCATATTCAATCTTGGAGAATAATATGATAAGCTTTATACATGAATACCTCTCAGTTAAACTAGACAGCAGAGACTTACAAGCGATTAGAAGAATTAGGAAAAAAAACGATAAACCTCGCCCTATTGTCGCGTTTCGAGATCTATCTCTCCTCAGCACAGCTTTGCTTCCATGAACAATACTCTGTAAATGCTGATGAGAGATAGATCTCGAAACGCGTCCACAGATGGCTATCCACTCAAGGTATCGGAAAGACATGATCTTAAAAATCAATGTTATTTTTGTGGTTTTTGTTGAGTGCCACGAAGGTGGACTGAAAGCTATAGAATAACTGACAAATTTCATACGAGATTTGTTTTTGGTAGTCCTAAAAAGACTCATTAGTATTATAGAGTTCCGGAAAGGTTGAGTATATTTATATATTCAAGCTTTGTTCCGTCTTTATTAAGTTTATCTGATTATCTATAATGTTGCATGGTTTTACCAATTCAAAACCTTATAGAAAGCTTCATAGGAACATCAGAGAGAGTGGCAACACTAAACTTAAACATCCAAGGTTACAAAATATCTATTATTCAAGTGTACGCGCCAACAGAAGCAGCAGATGAATACGAGATCAACGAATTCTACACGACCATCAATATAGTAATGGAGAGGGCACATAAAAACATAATATTAATGGGTGAGTTTAACGCGAAAATTGGCCTTCACAGACAAGAAGAATATCTAGTTATGAAGCCTCATGAATACGGAAAAAGGAACGATAGGGGACAGAGACTGGTAGACTTTGCATCGGAAAACAAGTTTACAATCATTAATACCTGCTTCAAGAAAAGACAAAACCGGAAGAGGACTTGGCAATCTCCAAATGGGCAACACAAAAATGAGATAGGTTATCATATCAAACAGACCAGAAATATTTCAGAACATTAAAATTATAAATATAAATTACCCGTCAGACCACAGACCAATAAGGGCAAGTTGTCCAAACATAAAATGAGTAGAGCTAAATTCAGCCACCACTGAGCAAAAAAGCCCACTGAGATGCGAAGAGGATATAGTAAAGTACGAAGAAAACCAAAAACACATGCTGTCAGACCCATTCGATCAACAGGAAGAAAGAAGCCTCAGTACAAGCATATCACGATAGAATACTAAAGGCCATCAGCGAAAGCTTAAAACACGCCCGAAAAAAGCATCAGGACCAAAAACTCCATAAAATATGTTGTTAAATAGAAGAAGAGAACTACAGAAAACTGGAAACAAAACTCGTACCATGAAAACTGAACTTTCTGCCCTCTACAAACTGGCTAACAGATATATAAAAAGAGATTATGCAAACTACAGATTAAATACTGTAGAAAAACATCTGCAACAAAGGGGAAGTAAAAAAAAAGAATACAAATACCTTAGAACAAGCAAAACCTGGATAAGAGGATTGAAGAAGTCCAATGAAGACCTACGTAAGCGAAAGGACATTATTACTGCTGCAACTGACTTCTATAGAGATTTATACAGCGACAAGAGGCATACCTCTATTAAACTAAAAAACAACAGCGAAGGAACTAACTGCGAAGCCCACATAAATCCAGTCGATGAAATCGAGATAATTGAAGCAATAAAGAAGTTGAAACTAGATAAAAGCCCAGGTTCAGATAACATCAAAAACGAAGTAATAAAAATTGCGCAAGCAACCTTAGCCGTACCTTTGACTAAACTATTCAATCTAATACTGAAAAATAGCGATACACCCGCGCAATGGTCAAAATCAAACCTTATTCTCATCGATAAAAGGGGCGATCCAAAGGATATTGGGAACTATAGACCAATAAGCTTGCTACCGAGTCTCTACAAACTTTTCTCCTCCATTGTAAACACGAGAATAAGTTCAACATTAGAAGCAAAACAACCGGTGGAGCAAGCAGGTTTTAGGAAGGAATTCTCTACAATAGACTATATTCACACGCTTGAACTAATTATAGAAAAATACCAGGAGCGAAACAGACCCCTATATATCGCTTTTATCGACTACCAAAAAGCTTTTGACACAGTGGCTCACACAAGTATATGGGAGAGCCTGAGGGAACAAGAAGTACATGATAAATACATACAAGTTCTCAAAAGTATATATAATAATAATACGAGCAGAGTTAAATTAGAAACCCTTGGCGCGAGTTTTCCCACAAAAAGAGGAGTAAGACACGACCCTCTGTCACCAAAAATATTCATAGCTATCCTGGAATCTATTATTGGCAAGCTAGATTGGAAATATACCGGACTCAATATACAAGGCACGTATCTGAGCCATCTAAGGTTTGCAAACCACCTGCTTTTGTTATCAAAGACCAGCTCCCAGCTACAGCATATGATCGCATCACTCCACTCAGTTAGTATCGAGGTAGGTTTAGAAATGAACCTCAAAATGACTATGGCAATGACAAACTCCTCGAGAAGACCGATAAAAATTGACAATAAACCACTGGAATACACAGAATATTACATATACCTACCTAGGGAAAGAATCAGTTTTGATAAAAACAGCAATGAAGCAGAAATTGAAAGAAGGAAAAAATAAATATTTAAAAGCAATATGCCAACAAGCATCAAAACAAAAGTCATGAACTCAACACTTCTACCGTGTTTAACATATGGCTCCCAGACATGGAAATTCACTTCCAAAGCAAAAAATAAAATCAACACCTGTCAACGAGGAATAGAACGCAGCCATGCTTAACATAAAGAAACTGGACAAAATAAGACACACCAAAATAAGGAAAATAACAAAATCAACTAACGTTTTGGGCCACGCCCAAAAATGGAAATGGGCAGGCCACGTGGCAAGACTTATGGACCAGAGATGGACTGTTAGAACGACACTGTGGAGCGGTCCACTAGGTAAACGCAGTAGAGGTAGACCACTGACGCGCTGGGAAGATGAAGTGAAAATAATAGCTGGCCCATTGTGGACCAAAGTAGCACAAGACAGAGAAACATGGGGATCATTGGAGGAGACCTTTAGCCGCACAGGGGTTCTTGCAGACTAAGCAGACTAATATTAAAGTAACACACTAACATTGTAACTAAGAAACCATATTTATTACTAGTATCATGTATAGTTTACAGGAAATAAACGGCTTTTTTATTTTTTATTTATTTTAGGACTGACCAAACCTGACTAGAGCTGACTAGAATTGTCTGGAGCTGAATAGAATTGAGTTGAGCAGACTAGAATTGACAAGAGCTGACTAGACGTGACTAGACTTGAGTGGATCTGTCTACAACTGACTAGAACTGACTAGACTTTACTAGATCTGACTAGAACTGGCTAGGCTTGACTACATTTGACGTAACTAAATTTGACTAGACTTGATTAGATTTGACTAAACTTGACAAAATTTGACTTGACTTTACTATACTTGACTTGAGCAGATTTGGGTAAATTTGGCTAGATTGGAAGAGACTTGGCCAAACTTGGCTGGACTTGACTGAACTTGATGCGTCATGATTGTTGAAGATTAAGGTGATAAAATTACTTGCGTAACAAGAAAAAATGCATACTCATGCATATTTTTAAGATTAAACAAAACTGGACTAGACATGACTAGAATAGATTCACTATATATGACTATGACATGACTAGAATAGATTTTTTAATATATTGACTAAACCTTTTAAGACTAAATTAATCATGTTGATATGTACTTGCAATAATTCAGCATGCTTTTCATGGATTCTTCCTTTTTTATGTAGCCTGTGTTTTTTTTAGTGGCCATAATTCATAAATTTAGACAACCTTGGTTTGAGTAAGTTTCGACTATAGTCCATTTTTTTAGAATGCAGTAACTAGAAACCTGATTTACACTATGACACATGTTGAATCTAGTTACAAAATTTGGCGCTAAATTCAAATATAGTTACTTGAATATAAAATTGGCAATTTATTAATGGTTTCATTGAATATCTTATTATTATTGATTAAATACTCCAAATGGCAGCAATAGTAATAAAATACAAACAAATAAATAGAGAAACACGCAAAAATCTAAATGATACAAACAAATCAGATGAATTGTGAATTGACATAGCAGCCATTGACAACTAACAGCTGCAAATGTATTTGAAAAGAAAGAGAGAAAAGAGGTTGAGATAGATAAGTAAATATTGTCGGTGTGAACTTCTCCTCGATTTAAGCCAATCTGAGAACAAGGTCAAATAAGCTCTATCTTCCCTGTACTGCATTCTTAAAAAAAATGGACTATAGTTTTCGACTAGTTGATATTTAAATTTAAAAAGAGGTAGGTATAATCGATACGTTTTCTCACTATTTCAATTAATATTCAAACTCTTAAATTTCTTCATTATAGCACAAAATGTGTTCTAGTAAAGGCTTCAGTTTTTAGTTATCATTTAGTTATCATTGCTATTGGCAGCGTGTAGAGTTAAGAGTATCTGGTGGGGACAACCGAATCGACTGCAGCGTATTCTGCGGACAAAGTAAGCGTTAAAAGAGTATGAGTTGTTATGAAATTCATGAAAATTTGTTTAAAAGAAATGAGGCATAATAGCTGTTTTGTGGTAAATTGTAAAAATACAGACAGAAATTGAAATATATTGAAAAATACAGGCAGAAAAGTAGCTGCAAATTTTGCAAATTTTCAACTGCTAGTTGGATCAGCATGGACTCCAAAACTATTCATGATTTTATTTGTAGTGTTTTCTATCACTTTATTGGAGGCAGAAAAGTAGAAGAGGAGTCCGAGCGTCATCCCATCATTTTTACCTTCAGTTTGTTAAAAAATAAAATTAATGAGAATTTAGCTCTAAGGAGGTATGTACGTAAATATTGAATAGTTTTCAAATAAGTAATGTCTAAGTAAACGAAATTTTTAAAAACGTGGTTACAGACACGTTTTTTGAAGAAAATAATAGTCAGAAAAATATCTGCAATGAAGATACCCAAAAAATAACGATAATACAGGTCTACTTTTATACGGTCGTCAGATGTCGTTCTACTCGCGCAACTTCTCAATACATATTTAATTATTATCTCCAAATTCTTTATCTTATATCAATATAGAAATAGAATATTTGTGTTTACTCTATATGTTAAGACTATTTTGGAAAATCAATGAAAACAATAGCTAACATGTAATTCCCTAGGAACTAAATAATATTCAAAATACCGGATAGATTAAGAAGTAATATTCTTTCAATTAACCTTTGCTCATCTTAATATTATTTTATGTAGCTTAATTATAATAAGTATTAGTAAAAAAGGGAAATAGAAAATGTATATTTTATGTTATTGATGAAAATATATTTCCCCAATTAAGGAATAACTGCGCAGATGCTTGAAATTGTACCTTTTATTGGATTTCTGACAAGAATCACTACGAAATATTATATTTTATAAATTGCTAATAAGAATTATACCTATATATAGTGGCGTAACTATACCATCTGAGGCCCGTGGCAAATTCATAGGATGGGGCCCCAATAAAAATCGTCACCTCGTACTTTAATTTGAATAAATCACTGAAGTAGTTACCCACCAGTATTACTAATATTGTGTGCATTTTAATTAAATATCTAATAAATTTAATTTTCAAAAGCGATATTGCATATTTATAATACATTACATATCCTGTCTTGTCCCATAGAGTTCCTTAGAGTTCGTTTTTATTAATTTTAGTTTCGCAAATGATTTTCCAGCACTAGCTGTAGTGACTGGAGTTGTAACAAATCATATTATTGCAAAACAGACTTCTGGAAAGCTGTATGACATAAAATGATTCATTATTATTAATACATCAGCAAGTTCTCTATTACACGAATACTTCAATATACACGATTCTAATACACCAATACTTCAATACTACTTCAATAATACTTCTTTCCAGATCTTGGAGACGCCCATCTTCGTTCGTGAAAATAGCGTTTCACCTCTTTCAGTGTTTCACCCTTCATCCTCTTGCGAGCTTTAGAAAATTCAGGGTTGATGGACAACTTTTCTGCTACACTATTTGCTTCCTTTCTTTAATTTTCAAATTCTTGTCGTTACCTTTCGAATTCTTCCAGACAGTTTTTCAAACATTTTAATAAAACAATAATACAGCAAAAGTTTCCTCGGGAACTTGTATTATTACTATCTGCGTTTTATCTGTGGCCACGAAAGGCTAAATTACACGTTGAAAGTGTTAGAATAACATCAAGGAGTCTAGAGTGTACCTGGCGCCAAAAATATGTTTTCTTTCTGGATGAACTCCTGTTCTTCATCTAGTGTTCCATGTAGCCGCCATTATTAATATGTAATACAAGAATCAAGGTGAATTCTCGCTGTCTCGTGTCTTTCTATGGCGTCTACAATATATTTCCAGTCGTCATAGCTTTCCATCCAAACATTTGGTATTTTTTTAGATGCCTGATTTGCCAATAACCAACATGGTTCACTATAGACCTTTTAAAGTATTAACGAATAGGATACGTTGAAGTCTCACACCAGACATGGAAACAATCAACTAATGTTTTTCCAGTAAAGATCTATTGTCATTATCTTCTAAAAAGACCATTAGGTTTACAATGTCATCTTTCAATCAAGAACCGTTTCACTTGAACATTTAGTTCTTTAAAATTACCCTTATCAGTAATATATGATGAAGATGCAATATTGTTCAAAATAAAATATGATTTACTTTGATTTTTGCTAGTACCTTGTTGTGGTTGTTCTGGATCTGGATATACACTGCTGCATCATGGGGTTCTGCATCTGCCATACAGTTACGTTTAGTTATTTCCTTATGTAATTTTTCACTATTGGGGATCGTGGCGTCGGGGGCCCCGTCGGGCATTTTGGCAGCCCTGCCACCCTATAGTTACGCCACTGCCTATACACCTTGTCGAGTCTCTTAATACAATAATTCTGGAAATAATGATTCCAGAAAATCTTGTTGTAATGTAATGTAATCATATACATGTAAAGAAAACATGACACTCATATACTGATGTCTTTAGTTTTCTTTAGTTTGAATCAGCAGCTCCATGGAAAGACCGAAAATTGATGAAACGAAATAAACGTCAGTTGACAATAAAAAATGAAATGTAAACAATTTGTGAATTTGTAAAACTAGTTAATACTTGAATTAGCAACTTTAAATGTTGTTTCTTTTATTCTTATAGGAAAGATAAATCATTGTAACAACTATTGTAAATGTCTAAGAAGCTTGGGACTATAGAAAACATATTATAAAACTTTTTATAAATTTTTTTTTTCGGAAATTTCAAGAGAAATGGAAAAGCTCAGGATTGAATTCATAGTCAAGGCATTGGCCACTGAGGGAAAAACTAATGTCATTACTATAACCTCAATTGAGACGGAAGACAAAGAGATTTTCAATATGCCACCTGAGTTCGAAAACTTTGCACGTCATGAAAAGTTAAAGAATACAGCTTCTTTTTAAATAAGTAAAAGCAACTCTAACAAAAAGGGGTACTTTTGGTACCCCTTTTTAAAGAAGAGTTTGGATTACTTTGAACACAGATACTTTGAAAGAATATATAGATGAAGATGGGAATAAACACTTCCATGGATACTTATTAGAAGAACAAGAACTTATTAGAAGAACAAGAATAAGAAAATATCTCCAAACAAAAACAAATGAGCAACCAAAATTAGAAGTCCTTAACAATAAAGAGATATTTAAAAAAATTGTCCTTGAAACATTTAATGCTGCGAATAATAATGTATTACAATGGATGGAAACCTTTGAAAGTGAATGTATCCGGTTCAATATAACCCAAGATATAGATCAAATTGGAATTTTAAGACTGTTTTTAAAAGGCTCATGAACCAACTGGCACAGTTCAATGCTTATAAAATATACATTGGACTCTGATTGGGGAAAATGGAAAAAAATATTCTATGATACCTATGCAGATAAAGGTTGGAGTCCGGTGAAATACGGCATTGAATTTAAATATATTTATTGTTCCTTATTAGGGTATGCTCTAAAAAAAGAAAAACTTTTATTTTATGAGACCGAAGATATTTTTAATGAAATAAGAGGTCTAGAACACCTAGTGAAAACAAAAAGTTGGGATAAGAAAGAAAAAAGAAAATAAAATGCAAAAAAATAGAAAAACACAAACCATGAATATGTGAAAAGGAGAAGAAAGGTGTACGTTACCACGCTGAAGAAAATTGTTGGTATAAAAATAAACAATATGAAAATCGAAGAGATCAGGTTAGAACTGTTAATAATTCAGAATTAGAACTAGAATTGAATGAAGAAAATCCAAAAAACCAATAATACCATCATTAATAAAAGTAAAATTGCTATTGAATGACACCTTAGAAGTTTCAGGAATCTATGACTCTGGATCAAATGTGTCTTTAATTAACGCAACATTATTTAAAATAAAAAATTTCTTATTGGTTTGGATTGTATCAAGAATTTTAAACTAATTCAAAATGAAGATCTAAGGATCACACAATATATCACTACTAAAGAAAATAAAAATGTCAGCATTTCTGATGTTCGAAAAGATGAAAAGGTTTGGGACTCTAAGGTAGTGAAGCAAGGAAACATTGAACAAATAATCAAATATAAGGTAAATTTCAATGAGAATATAAATGCTAATGATTTTTAAATTTCAATAAATCATTTAGATCTGGATCAACAATCAGAAATAGATAAGTTGATTGACAAATACAAGCCAGTATTTGCTAAAGACAAATATGATGTTGGTACTGTAAAAGATTATGAAGCTCATATTGACTTAATGGTAGATAAATACTGTTACAAACGTCCATACAGATGCACAATAAATGATCGACAAGAAATAGAAAATCAAAGAGCAAAGCTTTTAAACAAAAATATGATTGAAGAATCATACAGTCCGTTCGCAGCTCCAGTAACTTTAGCATATAAAAAAGAAGAGAAACAAAAATCTAGACTATGTATAGATTTTAGAGAATTAAATAAAATTGTTGTTCCCCAATCTCAACCTTTTCCATTAATTGAGGATTTAATGGTAAAGACTAGGAACTGTAAATATTTTTCTACTTTAGACATAAATTCAGCATTCTGGTCGATTCCTTTGAAATTACAAGACAAAAAAAACGGCATTTGTAAGTCAAGTAGGTCATTTTTAATGGACTGCCTCCCATTTGGTTTGAAGACAGCCCCAGCTATTTTTCAAAGGATATTGGAGCATAGATAGAAAGGATATTGGAGACAAGGAGCAACATCATAAGAAAACACAAACTCTCGGACTATGTAGTTAATTATATAGATGACATTCTGATATTTTCAAAAACTTTTGAGGAACATATATCTCATCTATCAAAACTACTGGAGGCATTACTAATTGAAGGTTTAAGACTCAAATTCTCTAAATGCACTTTTGCAGAAAATTCTGTAAGATACTTGGGTCATATAATAGAAAATAATTCTATCAGACCATTCAAAGATTATTTAATTGCTGTCAAGAACTTCCCAATTCCAGAGACTAGAAAGAACATACGTCAATTCTTAGGGGAAGTAAATTATCATCATAAATTAGTTACAAATATTTCAGTTGTTCTAGATCCACTACACAATTTATTAAGAAAAGATGTGAAATTTATCTGGTCAGAAGAATGTCAAGAATATTTTGATATAATACAATCATTGTTCTGTTCACAACTAATTTGGAGAATATTTGATCCAGATTTACCAATTGAGATACACAGATGCAAGCATTAAAGGAATAGGGGCTGTGCTGAAACAAAAAGATGAAAATGGAGACAGTAAGTCAGTGGCAAATTTTTTTTTCAAGCACAAAAACGAAAAAAGGCAATATACCTAGAATGTTTAGCTATATTAGCTATATATTCCGATCATAAACCTTTAGAAAATCTGAACATAAAGGCTAGAACGGATGAAGAACTTGGAGATTTGACATATTACTTATCTCAATATAATTTAAAGTAAAATATAATCCAGGAAAATCTAATCAAGAAGCAGATTGTGTGAGCAGAAATCCGGTTTTAGAACCTTATGAAAATACAGTTGAAATTCTGAAAGTAGTAAATCTAATCAATCTGAGAGACAAAAAAAATGATCAAAGTACAAATACCGATCTACAAAATAATATAAATAAATTTAAATTGAAGAACGATATTTACTATAAAAAAATTAAAAATAAAGATAAAATGTTATCAGAAGATTTTAGTAAAACAATAATAAAAGATGTACACAATACATATTGCCATATAGATAGGAACAACACAAATGTTAAATAAAATAACACCATTTTATACAGCAAGAAACATCACTGCTAACATAAAAAATATCTGTGAAAAGTGCGAAATCTGTATAAAAAATAAATCCAGAAAAAAATCTAAATATGGTTTCATGTCACAATTGGGTCCAGCAACATACCCATTTGAAATTGTATCCATTGATACAATTGGAGGTTTTGGGAGATCTCGTTCAACAAAGAAATATTTACATCTACTACCTTCTGTGAAAACATAGAATCCACGCCGGTGGCAGCTAGACTGCACAAAGCACTAGCGAAGGATAGAGTGGAAATGACAACCACTCTCAAGAAACCGGATGGGACCTTCACGGAGGATGAAGAGCAAAGATCTCTCCTCCTACTAGAAACCCATTTTCCGGGATGCAGAAGATACAGGGAGACCGAGGGCTTGATGCAACCACGGAAACCAAGTCGGGCCGACTGGTAGAGGGCAGCGTCCATCTGTACGGAAAACCGAATCAGATGGGCTATCGGCACTTTCCAGCCTTTTAAGGCCCCAGGTGTGGACGGACTAGTTCCTGCCTTCCTACAAAAGGGAGAGAGAGAACTAATGCCGTATTTTCTAAATATATTTAGAAGTAGTTTAGCGCTCGGATATATACCGGAGCTACGGAGAAGGGCTAAGGTGGTATTTATACCGAAGGTGGGAAAGAAAGACACCACTCAACCGAAGTCTTTTAGACCCATTAGTCTAACATCTTTTATGTTAAAGACAATGGAGAAGGTGATTGATAATTACCTTTGGACTATGGTGCTGGTAGGTACACCACTACACAAGAGTCAGCATGCTTACAGAGCAGGGAAATCCACAGAAACCGCCCTGTATCAGCTGACAAATGAAATAGAAGCAGCACTAGAGACAAAGGAAGTAGCAATATGTGCCTTCTGGGATATAGAGGGAGCTTTTGACAACACCTCACACGAGGCTGCCAAGGCGGCCTTCGAGAGAAGGAGTATCGACAGCACTATCTCAAAGTGGATGGGAGAAATGCTGAGAACTAGAGTGGCGGAGACACAAGTGGGAAGAGATACCATTAAGATCTCCACAACTCGAGGGTGCCCACAGGGAGGTGTACTATCACCGCTGATGTAGAGCCTGGTAGTTGATGAACTACTGGTTAGGCTAAACAACCTAGACATCAAATGTCAAGGTTAGGCCGATGACATAGTCATAATGGCCAGAGGAAAATTTTAGGGAACGCTCTGTGAAATTGTTCAGAGAGGCCTCAAAGTAACTAGTAGATGGTGTCAAACAGTGGGATTGAGACTCAACCCGAGCAAAACGACGGTGATACCATTTACTAGAAGGAGAAAACTAAACTGCCTGCATCCCATACTCATAGATGGGAAGGCAGTAGAATACCAACAGGAGATAAGGTATCTGGGTATCACACTAGATAGCAAACTCCTCTTGAATAGACACGCTAAGGCAGTGGTAGGTAAAGCCAAACGCGCCCTAATGGTGTGCAGAAATTTAGCAGGAAAAACGTGGGGTTGAAACCCAACTATCCTGCGATGGATGTACACCATGATAGTGAGACTTGCAATCACTTATGGGGCGGTTGCGTGGGGAAGTAGAATCAAGCTGGCCTCTATGAGGAAACAGCTTGAGAAGATTCAAAGACTGGCGTGTGTCTGCATCACGGGAGCGATGGGGTCGTGTCCGACAGCAGCATTGGAGCTGCTGCTGGATCTGACTCAGCTGCACCTTGTGGTGGAGAGCGCCGCCAGATCGGCGATCGTAAGGTTCAGCAAGGAAGGAATGGGCAGAGGTAACATAATCGGGAGCAGAGACCGAAACAGCCTCGCTGCCAAGATCCCCTGGCTGGAAATACCAAGGGACGAAATGGTATGCAAATACCATTTCGAGAAAAACTACACAGCAATGTGTAGTAGTAAAGCCGTTTGGAGCGACGAAGTGGTATACAGTTGGTTCGAAGACAAAGGAAGGAACTGGTGCAGGAGTGTTTGGACCTCGTACCAGATACTCCGAATCCATGGGAACATCCCCAAGTATCTTCCAAGCAGAGGTACACGCAATCGAAAGATGTGCACAGTTTAACCTCGACAGGAATTACCGCAAAAAACGAATTGCTATCCTGTCAGATAGCCAAGCAGCCATCAAGGCCATTAGCTCATACACCATCAGATCCAAACTGGTATGGGACTGTGTGGGGAAGCTGAACAAGCTTGGCAGGGATAATAAAGTAACGCTATACTGGGTACCAGGACACACTGGTATAGACGGAAACGAAGAAGCCGATCACCTAGCAAACAAGGGATCCAGTAGCCCCTTTATAGGTCCGGAACCCTTTTGCGGTATGAGCGTGAACACCATCCGCAAAAGTTTAGATGAAGAAATTAGAGGAAAATGGATGAAAACCTGGGAAGAACTTCCAGGGCTAAGGCAATCCAAAGTGATGCTGGGATCTTTCAACCAGAAGAGAACTAAAGCTTGCCTGAAACTAAGCAGGAACAAGCTCAGAATTCTGACAGGAGCCCCGACGGGACACTGCAGACTTAGGAAACATCTCAAGGCCCTAGGCCTAGAGGAGGATGATGGATGCAGATTCTGTGGCTCAGCAGAGGAAACCCCCATACATCTGTTCAAAGACTGCGGAGCATTACTCCGCAAGAGACAGCTGTACCTTGGGGCTCACTGCTTGAACACAGAGGAGCTGCAGGCCTTGAATCCCACCCAGATCCTGATATTCCTAAAGGAGTCAGGATTAGAGGAGGCGCTCTAAATGGGCAAGTACACCAACACTTGGAGGCGGAGGGTGGGGTACAATAGATCTATAAAGGTCGCAGTACAAGTCGTCACCACCATATCTACAATCTACAATCTACATCTTCTAGTTGATCATTTTACGAGATATGCCAACATTTTAACATGTAAAAACCAAAACTCCAATGATTTTATAAAATTGATTAAGAAAGTGGTACAAGTTAACGATATAAACATTATTTTGACGGATCAATATCAAGGGATAAATTCCAAAGAATTTAAACAATTTATAAAAGACATAAATAAAAAATTATATTTACTGCAGTTGATGCACCATTTTCAAATGGTCTCAACGAAAGACTAAATCAGACATTAGTTAATAAAATAAGATTCAAGATAAATGAAAGTGATAGAAAAATAGCATGGACAACCACTGCTCAAAAATGTGTAGAGAAATATAATGAAACAGAAGATGCAGTCACAAAGTTTGCCCCAAAATACTTATTGGAAGGCGAAATGTAAATCTTTTACCACATGAATTAAAATTAAGATGTGCAGACGAGGATCTGAAAAGAGATAAAAAATTGGCTTTGGAAAATAAAATTAAATCGCACAATTATAATAAAAAGCGGTTCCATCTACATTGAAAAGCATATGAATTGGATACAGGAGATATGGTTTACGTGGAAAATGGGAATCGTCTAAATAGAAAAAAACTATAGAATGAATTGAGAGTTGGACCATATAAAATAATCAGAAAGTTATCCAATTCAATTTGTGAGGTCGATACCCGACACGAATACAGAATCAAACCTCTTCCATATTACCAAACTAATTACAAGGGGGGGAGATGTAAAGAAAATATGATACTCATATACTGATGTCTATGGTTTTCTTTAGTTTGAATTAGCAGCTCCATGGAAAGTCCGACAATTGATGAAACGGACTAAACGTCGGTTGACACAATAGATAATTAAATGTGAACAATTTATAAATTTGTAAAACTAGTTAATACTTGAATTAGAAACTTTAAATGTTGTTTCTCTTATTCTAATAGGTAAGATAAATCATTGTAACAACTATTGTAAATAAATACTCTTAATCTTATAGAAAAACGCAATTTCGTTTTTAATTATAAGAAGCTTGGGACTATAGAAAATATATTATATACATGTATAGGATTCCATGAATTTTCATTAATTTATAGTTTTTTACCACAGGACCAGACAAGGCAAGATAAGACAAGACAAACCAGACAAGACCAGATAAGACTAAACAAGACCAGACAGCACCTTTCAAAACCAGACAAGACCGGACAAGACCAGACGAGAACAGAGAAGATCAGACAAACCAGACAAGACCATACTAGGCCAGATAAGACTACAAGACCGGACAAAATTAGACTAGAAAAGACCAGACAAGAGCAGGCCAGACCCGACCAGGCAAGACCAGACAAGGCCAGACAAGACCATACAAGACCAGACAAGACTAGACAAGACCACGCAAGACCAGACAAGATCAGGCAAAACCAGACAAGACCATGTAAGACTGTGCAAAACCCAAAAAGACTAGACTAGGTCAGCTAGTAGGTAAGCTAATTAAGAGTAGACAAAGTAACAAAAATATATTCCAGTATTCCACGAACTGTGAATATACAGAAAACAAAGAAGGTAAATCATTTTATAAATTATGAACTGCATCAAATTCTATTAATATATGTTGTTTTATTTACTTTTTTCCAACAACAACAAACATTCAGCAAATCCTATTTTGTGTACTAAATATAAACTCGTGATGTGCGTGACATTCCGAATTTAGAAACAATTTTTCACGCTTGTAACATTCTGCAAAAATTCACTTTGACCGTCTGCAAATCCTCCTCTTATCCAAAATGAAAATTGATCTTTTGAACCATGCGGTTTCCTCCTATTAGTACATACTGAGACACGCGTCGGCTCTTTGATCTTTGCAAACACAAGATATCCATTTTTATGTTACTGAGAACTTTGATTCTTCAACATCATTGAATTACTAATTATTTTATATAAAAAGCCTTATTATAATTTACATTGTTTAGCTTTTAATAGTGAGTTATTCTTAACTTACATTCCTGCAGTAAAGAAAGAAAATGTGTCTACAAAATTAATAATATATAATTACTAGTCTATTTGCCCTTTTCTATTTGTCTATTTGTAACTATCTAGTTTTTCTCTATTTTCTGTACTAATTTTAATGCTTCTTATTTATTTAATTGGTATTTATTCTGTCTTGTCCATGCAGTCTTAAAATACATGTCTCTAATTTTATCTTTATGAATATATTTTTTTATTCATGTTTTATGCTCTAGACGACATCTCTCAATATGTAATTATAATAAAAAAATACATAATCTTAAAAATTAAACAAATAAGGTAATAAATCTTGTGGAATATTATTAAAACTAAGTCATAATCACTGAACATGTAACATTAATGTTTCGCTTTTAATTGGCCTATCAAATTTCATTCCCAGACGGAATCAAGTTACTAAATATAGAGAAAAAATGTTTTTTTAAGACGAAAAAAAAATAGAAAAATAGCAATTGGAAATTACTCAATCTAATTTTGTCTGTCAAGTCTAATCATCTTTTTTTTACTTTTTAAGTCATGCTTTCTACTTTAGTTCAAAATAAAGGGTGACAAATTAAGGGTATCTTGTTCTTATTTAATAAACACAAAAGTAAATACTAAAAGTTTCTGTCTAATATTCGGTTAACGTACTAGATTTTCTTGAAAATGGAGCGTGCCCGATTATCAAAGTATTGCTTATGTAAAGCATTTTATTAGAACGAATTACATTATTCAAAGTCAGATATTTGCAGATGGGTCGAATAATATCGTCGAATAGGTACCCTTAAGGATACTAAACTTGCAGGGAGGAAAAAGCAGCTAGAACAAAAGTGAATACTTTGCAAGTTTGGAACAGAATGGAAGAAAATTGTAATTAATCCGTACGACGCTATTGCAGCAACTTGGAATTTCACGTGAGCCTGTAAGAACAATTTTAAAGAAAGATTTACTCATTTGGTGTTACAAATGACAAAAAGTCCAAAAACTTCTTCCAATAGAAACTCGCGTATCGAATTCAGTCAATGGATTTTGGGACAGGGCATAATTTTGTCAAAAAAATAATTATGCTTTAATTTCCCATTGCATATGTAGAGGAACATGTAAAATCTACGTTACTGATCTGCCGAAAACCCATAACAAAGTTATATTCGAAGAACAGCTGCATTCTCAAAAGGTAACTATATGGTGTGGAATAAGCTCAGCTGGAGTATTGGGACCGTATTTTTTAAAGATGAAATCGGAAACGTAGTAGTTTTCAATAGTGAACTTTATGTGGAGATACTACAAACGTTTTAATGGATGTCATCGCTCAATTCAAATTACCAACAAACGATATTGGTATCAGCAAGATGGTGTCTATAGAAGTGTCATGAGAAGTTTTACTTGGTTTTCTGATTTTCCAGTGTGGGGATCAGTTGTGGCATCCTCGCTTTCCGGATTGGTCGGTTTTGGATTATTTTTTATGGTGTCATGTTAAATCTTAAGTATATCAGAACCAACCTGAAACCGAGGAAGGCCTAGAACGAAACATTCGCCAAGCTATTGGTGAGATTTCGCCAGAAATGTTCCAGCGTTCAATGCGTTCATTATTGCATCGATCTCAGTCATGCATCGAAGCAAAAAAAGGTCATCTAATTGATGTAATTTTTAAGTATTAATTGTTAATTTAGTATCAAGCATTTAACTTGTTACTAAACTTTAGATTTTACTCAGCAATGTTCAAGAAAAAGATTGGAGTGCAACTTATTTAGGTTTTTGAAAATTGCAGTTTAAACTTAGGACACACTTAATTTGTCACCCTTTTCTATGGCTAGTTTTGTGTTTGCTTTATAAATTTATTTAATAAATATTAACTTACTTTCAACAATTGGAATTTCTGCTCAGCGTCCTTATCCCCGTTATTTTTATCTGGATGGTACTGCAGAGCCCTCGCCCTATATTCCGTAATGATCTGCTCGATCTGTTGACAAGCAAAAAAGAGTATTGTATTATAGTAGTGTATGAAAATTGGGAAAAAATTGCATTGATAAAATTGGAATAATATTGTAACAATAAAAAATAAACACATTGCAAAATGGTTTAGCGTGAGATACGCTCCGCGTGGTTTCGGCCTCCCTAGAGGGATGAAACTGAAAAAAAAAACTGAAAGTGGACACTAGGGAAAATTTATAATTTACTACATACAGTCTTTGTTTTATTTATAGTGGGAAAGTTTTTGTTATAACATTGTTTGTTGTTTGTGTGTTTGTATGTTTTTATTATTTAATATTTCTTGTGAAACATAGAATCCCACGCCGAATCTAAAAAAAAACGAAAGTAAAAAAAATGTTTAGTAAATAATATATCTTAATTCTGTTAGACCAAACTAAATTAAAATATCTTATTCAATGTGAATATTCAAAAATATTCAATATGAATATTTATAAAAATCAGGCAGTATTAAATTACATCTCATTTTTAAATTTCAAATTAAAATGGAGCAATAATTGGTAAATAAAAGGGATTTAAATTTGACAAATTAGACATACTAAGAAGAAAAATAAAACTATTAAATACTATTTACAACTGTAAACTAATTATTGTATCATTTAAACATTTTTTAAATTGTTTTGAAAGTAGATCAATATAGCTACTACGAAGCAGCAGCTCATTAATTTTGTTATAGCTGCCTTAGAACATTAGCTCATTAATATTGTTTGAATTTAATATTTAAAAAAATATTTAATATATATTCCTAAATCTTATTGATTGCAAGAAGTAGTTTTTAGCATTGGTTTCCAACTTTTATATTCTGAACTATAGCGTTGCCTCAAGTCAAACGCTCTTTTTGATTACAAGAAGTAGTTTTCAGTAAATGTTTTACGATTTTTACATTCTGAACTAAATGGTTGTCTTAAGTCAAAAGCTATGTTAGAACTTTTAAATGTCTCAGAATGAAGAAATCACAGAAACATAGAAACTACAGGAACATTATTTTAGCTTCAAAGTTATTTTTCAAGCTTGTACAAAATATTATACTATTTGAAGTATTTTTTTGAAATTTAATTATAAATGCATAGTTTTTTTGCATGATATATAAAATTTGATGAATTCAAACGGTTGAGTATCGATTGAGAAAGTTATATTTATAAGATAATGCTTTTTTAAAAACATTCGCATTATGCGTTTTTCGTTTTAGAAGAAGAGAACAAATATTTCCAATTTTCAGCTAAAAGTACAAATACTTTGGAAATATTCCTTATATGGTGAACTTTATAAAATATTTGTACAAATTTATCGATCAAACTAGCCTTTAAAAAATCTACAAAATATGGACCTTGATCAATAGATGAAATTTAGTACCTTTTTTAAAGGCTAGTTTGATTGATAAATTTGCACAAATGTTTTATAAAGTTCACTATATAAGGATTTTTTCCAAAGTATTTGTACTTTTAGCTAAAAATTAATATCTGATTAATAGCTATATTAATAATAGCTAAACTTATTTTAACCCTTATGTCAATACCCGGGTACCCGGGTACCCTTTTGCATGTTTTTTTGTATGTTTTGCATATGTAAACGTTTTAGACTTAAAGTCAAATATCCCATTATTCAATACCAGGGGTACCCGGGTACCCATATATAAATATATAATTAAACTTATTTCTAGGGATAAAAAATATTACTTAATATATAAATAAACGGATTCATTTAACTTTTAATTAATTTTATTATAAAACTTATTATAAATTATGCATAAAATATTTTTATATTCAATTTATTATTGGCAACATGCGTTACATTTTACAATTGCTTTTGAATGTTCATCGTAAACTTTCGCGTTTTTTCTCCGTTTTTTATAGACATCCTGGTAACAAATATGACATGATCCTACAACAATTTTTCGTCCAGTGGAATCTGTCTGTTCAGTAGACCCGCCTGGCTCACTTGATGTTGCCCTGCTTGTAGCATCTATTGGTTTTCCATATATGCTTTCTATGGCAATCCTAATGGTGAAATTTCTCATAATTTGCATATTTTGAGATCGTTCTTGAATAGCTGTCATATATAATTCTTCACTTAATTTTCGTAAAAATACGTTATTTAGATGATAAATGATTTATTATTATTATTAAATTATTTATTTAAAAAAGTCGGTCTGTGGATTGTGTAACGGCCCAACATCTTATCCATTATATCCACACCAATTTTTGGTTTATTATAATGCTGAACAATTTCTGGTTTGTTTTTTTGTCTTCGCTGCAAATCTGAGTGCATCGTGGGTAGAAGTATAACAACTTTCTTTTTTTTTAGGAACATAAGAGCATAGAGTAACTTTTTCATGAAACCCAAATAAAGAAAAGAATTCTTCGCGATCTTAGCATGTCTACTAGAATGTATTTTTTTTTTTTCAATGTTCCTACAATTGTTAGGTTCCATACAATAAATCCATACATTGTAATATTTCTTCCTGATCCTTTATATTTTGCAGCTAAATCTTTTACCGTCTTTCACTCTTCCGCCTTGATTTATTTCACGGCCAGTTGTTATTTTGCCAGTGTAAATTTGACCTTTCAGTGGATATGAATTTTTGGCGTCGCTTATCCACCATATTTTGATCCCATACTTTGCCCACCCGCCGGTTTTATTTATAGAAATAGGGTTTTTCGGGTAGTGGAATACTCTATGGGTAATCCCGAGTTGTAATGTGAAAGTCTCCGGGTATTAAAATTATTTTATTGAATGAAAAACCCATGCGGGTACACGGGTACCCGGGTATTGAACAACGTAGTAGTGACTGGGTATTGACATAAGTGTTAATGTGTTAAAACTAATTTACACAATAGGGACTATGCATGTGATTTAAATTTACTTGATTTATTTACGATGCTTTATGCTGTATTGTCTTGACATTACACCTAAACCGTAATTTTCTAATTTAGTTCATATTTAATTCCATAAAACTAATTAAAAAGTGTAAATCGAAGTGGTCAAAGCATGACGTCATACGGCATGTTATGAGATTTATCGACGTCTATATTCATACTGTGCTGGTGGTGTTTGAAAGAAAATTTGTTTTCATTTATATTTCTGTAGTGTTTTCCATTACCTAGTGCGATTTTGGTATAGTGACATTAGAAATTATCAAAAACAATGATTGAAAGTGGTTTTGGTCAAAACTTTGTTTTATATTTATAATATCTGGTTCTCTCTCGTTCTTTCATTCTTAATCGAATATGTAGGTCGAATCTTATCCGATCTTATATTATTAAGTTTTGTTTAGCCCCCTTAGCCTTGTCTAGTGTTCTTTAGCTTTGTCCAATATTGCCTATTCCCATTGATATGCTGCTAAAATTCTAAGAACCGGCTCGCTTAAAAACTTAATTTATATAAATGTTCATTTTATTTGAAGTATTACAGATCACAAAAATAAATTACTTCTTTAGAAAAAGATACCAAATCGCTTTTTGGTTATCAGTAGGTAGAAATTGTAGTGATGTGTCGTATTCACACTTATGTGTCGTAATCACATTCACACGGTTATCGTCCGTAGAATTGTGACTTCTTAGCCACGATTGAACGTAGCACGTAGCATCCCACGAATTCAGCGGCAAACCCGTCTCAACCCCAAAAATTGATGCTCATTAAATCAGAAATATGTCTAATAATAAATTTGCTCAGCCTCTGCTGAGCTTATTGCAATTGTGTTGATAATATTTTTTGCCATTTTGACCGTTTCAGGAAGTTCATTTTTACTATCCCTTAAAATATTGTCAACATAATCTCTAAAATCATTAACACAGATTTTTATGTTAATAATTTTGCTTAGAGTACTAATATTCTCGCCCTGGATTGATAATTTCATCTAATTTCCACATAGTTGGTTCAAAAGTATTAACTTTGGTATTTTTTTTACTGTTAAATGTTAAATTATCTTGAAGTTTTAAATTCATTTATTCAGAATTCATAAACTCGAGTGTCCTATTTTTTTTATTAAACTGTCAATTATCTTGAAAATCGATATTCTTATAAGCATCAGTTATGTCAATGTTATCTACTTGGCGTTCATAAACCCCCAGATTTTCATACAATTGCTTGAGAGCAGATATAGTTCTTAATATTAATTGATCCGCTTTTGCAATATTTTGTGCTCTGGACTGGAGAGCATCGGATAAAAGTAAAATTTCATCCAAAATATCTATCATCAGTGCTAAGTCTTATAAGAAACATTTATTTCTAATACGTAATGCAATTCCAGAATATTTTTTGTTCTTTGAAAAATAGTCGTACAGTGCAGGATAAGATCGCCAGACAGCACGAGCTGCCCGCAAGCTGCAAGCCTATCTTGGTCCCAAAACTCGTCCTATTTTTTAACATTGCTATACCTAAGTCATTGGAAATATTTGAAAGTTCTTGCTGACTTTTGTTTGATTGGTGGAGTATTGTATACATTTTGTCAAAAAATATTTTGAAATGATTAATTAAGTTGTTTGAAATGATGTCTTTTATGGAATCATTCAAAGCAATTTGTAATCTATGATTCAAACAGTGTAAAATAATAATGTTAGGAAAATCATTACGTATTATGGTGCGTACCCTAGATTTACATCCGAGCATAATACTTGCTCCATCGGAACAAAACCCTACTCATTTTTTTGGTAAATATTCTTTAGTCATTCCGAAAGAGCTTAATGTTTTTAGTAAGGCATTGCAAATATTTAGGATTTTGAGTTTTGCATTTTGAGTTTTCAATTCTATAAATAACGTTGGATAAAAGTCGTTAGCTTCTACTTTTAATAATATGAAAAGAACTGGTTTACTAGAAATTGTTGATGCCTCATCGATGATTATACATATTTTTAAATTTCTCTTAACAATATTAAAGAATAATTCACATTTTAAATCAACTAATAAATATGTTAAGAAATATGTTCAACGATTCGGGTTGCAGAATATCGTGAATGTAAGCGTGAATGAATCGTGATCTAGGAGTCGATCTATTCAATTTTTTTAATTTGAAGTTCAACTTCTTTTTCCATATCAACAAGTGGTCGATTTCTTTTTACCAAGCTATCCACCGTGTTAAATATTTTACTCGTTGTATTTTTCATTTCGTTCTTCCTTTCATAGATGATTACAACAACAGCAGTTGTTCTCTTTTGCATCATTGTGTATCATCAAGGCTACTTGATGAACTTTTGAATTAAAGTATTCTTTCATTTTCTTCTTATTCCTCAATAAAAAGTTGTAAAAGCTCTTTATTCAAAAATTACTTTTCCCGGTAATATGTAATAGCTAAAATAGCTAAAAGACTCAATTATCTCTTTTAATATTATAGATCTTCTGAAAGGTTGAATATATTTATATATTCAGTCTCTGTTCTGACTTTATATTTTTTATTTATTTATTTACTTTACCTACTTTTATATTCTTATTTATTTATCCTTTCTCCTTTCATGTAATTGTAAGTTATATCATATTACGGTATAAATAAATTCAATCATGTCCAGTCTTGTTCAACAATAGTAAAAAAAACTATGTGATTTTCATTTTCAAAGGCGTCAGTAAAGTCGATCGACAAAGGTGTCGATCAATAGACATCAGTCAAGTTTGTCGATGAATAGGCATTAGTAATGTTGCTTGATATGACTAAATTCAGCTTAAATATTCTTTGAAATTGATGATTTTGGTTAGTATTATTTAAACTTATCTAGTCTTGTTTAGCCTATCTAATCTTACGCAGTCTTGCCTAATACTCTAACATCTTGGATGATCAGCTCTAAATTTAACCATTTTCAACCTTGTACAGATTAATCTAATTTTGACCAGTCTAGTCAAATATTAGTAAAATAACTAATTGTAAGCGATTTCCATTTCCAAGGCTTCATTAAAGTCTATCGATTAATAGACATCAATAAAGTTGCTTAATATGGCTAAATTTAGCTTTAACTATCTATGAAATTGAGAAACAATTTTTGCTATTCTTAATGTTGGCATTTCGGTACTAGACAATATCTATAAAATGTTTTTTTTTTCTTTTACCATCATCGAAATTGCGATTAAAACTGAAAATCCTTAACTAATATATACTTTCTATGCAATAGTAAACAATACTGAACGTGTCCTGTGACGTCATCCAAAGCGCGCGAATTTATTTAAAAATATTATTATTATTAAAAATATTATATTATTAAAAATATTATTTTAAAAATAACTGTTAAAACAACAGTAATTATATTTTTTACTAAGTTATAACGAAGTAAAAAGTGAAATAAACAAATAAAAAATTTGATGCCTATTGTTTATTATCTGAACAACTTTGTTCAATTCTTAGAACAATTTGCGAACCATTCAAATTTTTTTTCCAATTGACAAAAAAACATGAAAAACAGTTCTCGTCATTTAGAATTGGTAAAACCATATGTTGAATATATTTATATATTCAGGCTGTGTTCCGACTTTATTAAGTTTATATGATTATCTATAGTGTAGATAGATAATCATATAAACTTAATAAAGTCGGAACATAGCCTGAATATATAAATATATTCAACCTTTCCGCAGCTCTATTATTATATATGTATTATACATATATAATACATATATAATAATACTAATATTAACCAAGCAATATAAACCCATGTGGATGATGCCCACTTGAAACCCATGTGAGAGAGACATGAACTTAGCAGGTTATTGATTTAAATGATAATTTAGAATTGGTAAAACCATACTACATTATAGATAATCATATAAAGTTAATAAAGTCGGAACACAGCCTGAATATATAAATATATTTAACCTTTCCGAAACTCTATAACACTAATGAGTCTTACTACCAAAAACAAATCTCATGTGAAATTTGTCAGTTATTTTATAGTTTTCAATCCACCTTCGTTGCTTCCGACTTTATAAAGTTTATATGATTATCTATAATATAGTATGGTTTTACCAATCCTAAATTATCATTTAAATCATAAACCTAACCTAACCTGCTAAGTTCATGTCTCTCTCACAAAATGTCAATTTGAAAATATTTAACCCTAATCATCTACATGGGTTTCAAGAAAGTGGTTTACAAAGTGTTGTTCATAAAAGCAAAGCTGTACTGATGATCTCAAAACTCGTTTACAGATGACTATCCACATTAGGTACCGGAAAGACATGATCTTAAAAAACAATGTTATTTATCTGGTTTTTGTTGAGTGCCACGAAGGTGGACTGAAAGCTATTAAATAACTAACAAATTACACATAAGTTTTTGGTATCATTTGTTTTTGGTAGTCCTAAAAATACTCATAAGTGTTATAGAGCTCCGGAAAGGTTGAAGATATTTGTATATTCAGGCTGTGTTCCGACTTTTTTAAGTTTATCTCCTCATTGATTACTTGATGTATATAATATCCATCTAGAATTTGTCCTTGATTGCCGGATGATAACTTCCTTAACATTCCAGATTTTGATGACGAATGACTCACTTTAAACGATAAATTTGACTACGGATCCATTGTTAGAGTGGTTTGAATTTATTAAGGACGTATACATATTCGCGGCAAAGGAAGAAAGGATTCACCGTTTTCACAAAATCTGGAACTTTATAAAAGAACAATAAATTAGTGGGGCTGCTAAAGCCAATAATTTTGCAGACGCAGCTCCGATGATACCGATAAAAGACACGGGTAGATATGTGTATTATGAACATTTGGTAGCTGGACTTCTACCTAAATTAAGGAAGTACCGTGAGGCAGACGAGACAATATTAAGAATTTTTCATGACTACCCAAAGAGGCATAAATTTGAATATTTAAGAGGTATAATTACAAGTTCGAGTAAGAGTCTATAATTACGAGATGGAAAATTGAAATGCTTTCAAATAAATATTTGTTTCCTTCAAATTCGCACCTTCTATAATATTATTTTACAATAATAAGAAACAATATTTAATGAATACTTAGCTCGTGGCTACGAAATGCCATGTCGGCGAGATGGGACGGCGGCGAATTGGCCGTGGCGAGATGACCGGAGCGTGGTGGCCGTGGCCAGATGGCTGGTACGTGTTGTAATGGACTGATTTTCCACATATCTCATTTGTTGCTTATTTAATATCATCCCTTTTTATAACTGATTAATTCAGGATAAATCACTATTTTAGAAAACAATATAGCATTTGTCTCAAATAAATGTCGTAAATATGCCTGGAATGTCCAATCTTATCCTACACATCTAGTTTAACATATCTAGTCTTAATCTATCTTTCTATTAGTGTCTCTATAGTCTGCTGTGTTTGGGGCTTCACGTTGGTTTCATTTAGCATTCTATAAACTAGTCTGCTTTGTCTTCTTATAAGATTTTTGTCGTGTGTTTAACTTATTTTACTTTTGATAATATATTAGGTTAAATATCATTTATTATTTTTCGTGAAAGGTTTTACAGGAATTGTACAGTAAATATCGAAAATATAATAAAAAGAATTTGTTGTAATTGAATGTAATTGGTCGGATATTGACTCAAACTTGATGAGATAAAAGTTTCAATGAAAGTTTAACATAAAAACTACAACTTTTTTCATTTAAAACCAAAGTAATAGACTAAGAAAATCAGATGATACTTTTTGCGCCTAATCTTTAATTATAAATACATTTTTGTGTTTTCTATGTAGAACTTACGGATATGTGAAATTTGTAGAAACTAAATGTATACAACATCTTTTTTACTTGAATGGGTCGTTTGCTTCAGTCACGTTATCAAAAAAAGTAATATCTTCTTTGTTGAATATGCGGAGATCTGTTATGCCCGGTTTAAGCAAACTAATCAATAATCGTTCGACTGAAAAGTTTCAGGTGCAAGCCTTCTAAGCTCAAATACGTGACGAAAATAAATGCAATTTATTGCAAAAGCTTCTTTCACAAAAATATAAGGATTATATTTTATTGATGTTGAATTATAATACGTTTCTGTTTTGTGATGTTGAAAATAAACTTATACCAACATAGAAAAAACATAAAAGAAACTTTAATCAAAATGTAATTTATTTATTAATTAAAATTTCTCAATTATGAAAGCCTAGTAGGAGTAATCTATTATAATAGAAAATAAATTGACAAAAAACACATTTCCCGAGAAAATTTTAAATATGTAAAATAAAAAAGTTTCTGTCGATAAAAGGAAAACAATTAATTTAAAGTAGTATTAGAAATTTAAGGATTTAAATAATCCGAACTGATGAATGAATAATTAAACCTGATGTTTTTTTTTCCTAACAATATCGATGGCCCCGGCCAATCGGCCCTAACCCTCAAATTTGCTATTTTCGGGTTTTGATTGATTCCGATTCTGCTATCTCCTATCGATCTTTACGTTTAATCGGTTTAACAATATCGATAATACTTTTTTTTAAATAAAAAATAAAAAATGATAGGGCCTATTGCCCATTTAGAACACAAACAGCGAAAAGGCCCTAACCCTCATTTAAAACGCCCTAACCAACTGCGTCAGATCAAAAAATCAAAACATAAGCAAATAGTAAGTAGCCAAAAAGACCTAACCCTTAGCTCAAAGCCCTAACCCACACAATAGTTGTTCAATTATAAAATAATCGTTTTTACTCTCTTCTGAAAAGTTGTGCCACTGAGGGTTAGGGCCAATCGGCGGGAAGCCATCGATATATAATATGGAAGATGAATAAGAGAAATACATTAAAGTATTTTTCATTTAAATAAAAAATATTTGGTAACCGTTGATCTATTGAACAATCCTAAAATGTAAGATTTCTATACAAAAAATAATTTAAAAACAAAGATTTCTGCAATCAATTCAAATCCGAGAAAAACCTAATTTATGCAAGGGATATATTGTTGTTTCGCTTGGAAAAGCGACAATTTGCAAAATATTACTAACAATAAGAAAATACATTATATCTAAAAATCATTAGCATATTGAACTGTGACAAAAGAAAGAAAAGTACTTTTCTTTTCCAGATTTTCTTTCTCTATAAAAAAAAACGTTAATCCAAAAGGAAATAAACCTCAACAATTTTCTACTTTATTGCTTCCTTCATATAAAACGTATGTCTTTATCTCTTCTACGTGCAATTCTTAGAAACGATGTGTGCGTCGTAGAAAAAAAATAATGCTAATGTTGTCTTTTAAATTAATTTTATGCAAAAGACTAACAGTAAACATAGTTAATAATTGAAGCTACTGCCATACAATAATGCGAATTTATGGAGATATTGTGTACAGAAAGTAATTTTGAAAATTTTGTCACATCTCCGCGAGACTAGATATGGACTGAGAGTTTCGACCTTGTAGTAAAAAAAAACATAAAGCTGCCGGAGGCGAGACATAATATATCTATAATCAACTGAAGGAACTTGCTGTATTCCATAATAACATGATATCCATTAAAAATGCTACTGCGTATGGACAAAAAATTTTTATTTTAATACAACGTTTAAAATTGCTAATGCGTTTTTCTCTTTCTCTAAAAAAGCCAGTTCGCAAATACCTCATATATTTTTAAACTCGTCGTATTTCAATATTCAGACCTGATATTCGAATACATAGAGAAAATGGAGAATTAGGGAGGATGAAGAAAACTGTAAAGATGTGAAATTTAATATGCATACGACAAGTATTGGTTTTTTATGGATTTATGGAGGTGTTTCTTAAGGGGTTCTTTATGTTCTGTTCTAATGGAATTCGATGATTTTTTAAAGGGATGTTAAAAAAAATAAAAAGGCATGCAGAAATGTCCATCATTTCTAACGAACGAAAATGTATGCGAAAATGCTAATGGGTCATTTGGATGCGTGTCAGAAAAAGAAGAAAAAAAAAACAGAAGTATTCATAGAACGATTTTTTTACTGCTTTTCACTGAATTTAAATTAACTAAGATTCAAAGAAATTGCATAATTATTCATATCTCTTTATAAACTAGGTTAATAACATACATTTATGCAGTAACTTAAAAAATATTTTACAAGTTTATAACAAAAGCTGTAAAATAAAATCGATAAAAGTAATTCATAGAAACATTAACAATAAGTGAAACTATGGCTCCTCATTATTATATATATATATATATATATATATATATATATATATATATATATATATATATATATATATATATATTTTATTATGTATAAGAAGATATGAAATTTTGGAATTTGTTATTAGGTCTAAGAATGAATTAATTGTCTCCATAATAGAATATTTCTTATGTTTAAAATATTATTGATATTCAAATAAGAATTATTTACAGAAAAATAAGAATTTTTAAAAGTTTTGATCATGTTAAACAAAGGCTTATTAAAAAATAATCTTTTTATAAATATCTATATTTTTCTTTTTGCTTATTTCTTAGAAAGTAAAACTTATAAAAGTTGAATAGTCAGCGCGGATTGATGCAAATCAACCGGAAATTATAGCCGAGCAAAACACCCTCATGTTTGCATTGTTAGATACTTTTACGTCTGAATTTTAGTTGGGAACGTTTTCATTGTTACCCCGAGACCCGGGGTTAAATCCGACTTTCCTCCAGACCAAACTAAAACAACCTTTCCAAAATAAAATTTTAACAAAAGCCTTTTATTCCAGAGTGAAAAAAGAATTCATTTTCTACTGGGAACTCATAAAATCAATATATCACCAATTGTGTTTATATTAATCAATACGACCATTGTTAAATTTAAATTTCAAGAAATATGTAATATTAAAATAAGAATTTTGACGACTGTAAATATTTAGAAGTATATCTGTATTACTTTATGAGATGGGACTACCACATTAAAGAGATTCTAAAAAAGACTACATATTTGATCTTTGTCTTTCATAAACCGAGTTAATTTCTTGAGCCAAAAGCTATGAAGGACATTTATCATGCCTTATTTGAAAATTTCATAACCTATGGTATAATTGCATCTGGTGGTACCTAAGGTAATTAATATAAACCACTTGTCTTGATCCAAAATAGGCTGATGGAAAAATGTATGTGCAATCTCTACCAACTATTGATAAAATCTATGTAGCTAATGCTGTTGTATATTTTTACGATATCTGTAATGTATATGATACATACTGTGAAAACGAGAAACAAGTCATATACCTTTGCCTAAAACTAGAAAATATATTGGTCAGAAAAATGCGCTTTTTACGGCTATGAAATATTTCAATAAACTACCGAATAACCTAAAAAAAAATGAGTGGAAACAAAATAAATGTAAAAAAAAAAATAATTAATTGGATAAATCTTCGTAACTCTCAACAAGCTTTTCTGCAGTAATTTTATGATGTACTTATTGTTACTTATTGCACATTGTTACTTAATGGGGTCTGCTTGGTATATGTGTGTTGATTATGTAAGTTTTTTAAATTAATAAGTTTTAATTATTAAGTTTATGTAAATAGTCTCAAGAACTTTATATTGATTTCATATTAAATATCGGGTTTCATTTTGATATATAAACAAACGAGTAATTTTAAGCGAAATCATCCGATGTTTATTAAATTGCAAAGAGGAGGGCATGCAATTAATAATGGCAAACACAATGGCCGCCACGGCTACGCTTGCAGGACCGTATTCTTTTCATGGAATTTTTCTTCACCAATTCGCACATTTGTGGCTGTATGTCCTCGATAACTTCACGGATTCTATCTTAGAGATTTTGAATTGATTTTAGGCCATTGGAGTAGACCTTATCTTTCATGTAGCACTATAGAAAAAAGTTTAGAGGTGTTAAATCACAAGATCTCGGTGGAAAATTGTGATCGCCTCTTCAAGAAATCAGACGGTCAGGAAACTTTTCACGCAAATGAGCTATGGTATCGTTACTTGTGTGGCATGTAGCGCCGTCTTGTTGAAAATAAACGTCGTCAACATCAATATCTTTCAATTCCGGCGTTACAAAATCATGAATCATCGTTCCGAAAGTGCAATCCATTCACCGTAACAATTGCTCCAGCTTCATTTTCAAAAAATAAGGTCCAATGACCCCGCTAGACCAAAAAACCGCACCAAACAGTCACACGTTGAGGAGAGAGTGGCTTTTCAATAATAATTCTTGGGTTGTCCGAGCTCAAAAAGCGACAATTCTGCTTGTTAATGTAGCCTTCGAGGTGAAAATGAACCTCATTTCTCAACTGAACTTTAAAACCCTAAGACCCAGGGCTTCATGCAAAATACGGTGTAATGTCGTTTGTCGAATGTTCAATTCCAAAGATCGACGTGAAAAGGAAAACCTGGGTTTGCCTCAACACTATGGTCTATAACAGCCATATTCTCAGTTGTTCTTGAGCGACATGTACGAGTTCGGTTCTTCACATCACTAACTTGTTCCAACAGCTCACAATTGCTGGCCGAGATGGTGCTTCACGACGACCCAAAAATGCTTTTGTTTTGCGTGGTCCAGGCACTGTGACTGCGAAGTGTACTATTGTGAAACCGCGTGACCGCGAAATGTACTATTTTTGTAGTGAATTTTTATAATTTCAATGCGTTGTTAAAGCGGATATCGCTTCATTTTTATTAATAGCGTAGTTTTAACTTGTCATCTGTCAAGTAGTTACAGGTTGACTCATGACAATTGTAAAATTGGCGGGCTACTGAAAATGAAACCCCTTATAGGAAGACCCTATAAGGTTTTGAAAATGTACATTTTCTTTTTGAATTCAGTTTCTATGTACAGATATTATAAAATAGTATTACTGCTATTTTTATTCAAATGTTAATTATGCACCTAATTTATCAAAATTGGTTCAACCAGTTAAGCTCAGGAGTAAAATACTATATTTAAGATTCAAATACGTTTATTCTAATATATAAATTTAATATTTTAAAATCCACATCATTTTCTTATTTTGTATTATATTACTTATTTTTTATTTGGTATATTAGTGTTTTTATCCATGTTTGGAGCAAAAATAGTGGAAGAATTAAAAACAATGGTAGAAGAACTAAACAACCTGTCCAAGCAAATAGGGTTAAAAATGAATTTAAACAAAACAAAAATTACATCATAACATAATAGAAAAACATCATAATATATAACATCATAATAGATAACATCATAATAGAAAAAGTAGAGCAATACACATATCTGGGGCATACAATTAAAATTGGCAAAGAAAATCAATCTACCGAAATCAAACGCAGAATCCAACTGACATGGGCCGCCTTTGGAAAGCTTAGCCATATACTAAAAAACCAAGACGTCTCAATTTACTTAAAACGTAAGGTTTGCAACAGCTGCTTCCTCCCCGTTGCCACCTATGGCCTGTAAACGATGGCTATCACTAAAAAATCAGCATAAAAACTTAGAGTTACCCAAAAAGCAATGGAACGTGCGATGCTGGAAATCACTCTACGAGACAAAATGCGCGACACAGATATCCGGACAAAAACAAAAATAATAGATGTCATGGAGAGAACAGACAACGGATGTCAAATGGCAATGGGCAGGACACGTGGCAAGAAAGAATACAAAAGAATGGAAACACAAGATTACCCCCTGGAGACCCCGGGAAACAAAAAGAAGCACGGGAAGACCCCAAACGAGATGGATCGATGACATAGAGACGATAGCAAGAAAACAGTGGATGAGAACAGCAAATGACAAAGAAGCATGGAAAAAAATGAAAGAGGCCTATATCCAACAATGGAAGTATGAAGGCTAATAAGAAGAAGACATGTTTGGTTCTCCTTTAGAGAATGAGGCTCATTACTGGAGGAGCTTCTTCTTCGCTCTTAAATTATTTTTTGTTTTAAATTTAACTGTAGACAGTTGAATGATATTATGTTGCTGTGAGGCGGTAGTACTTCTGTCATGTTGAGGTTGTATATGGGGTAATTGCAGTGCCGGATTTCTGCCTAGCCCTACAAGGCCCCGGCCTAGGGGTCCAGCCAGACTAGGGGCCCCGGTGGCGAAACTGACGTCAAATTCAACCGTCGTGAAGAGTGTTTATCAGATAAGATGATCTGCTCGAGCTGACGCCTGTCGAAGTCTATGTTTCTCCTGGGATGAGATCATGGCAGCTCTTCAGATAATTGAAAATGATGCAAATGAAAAACCATCTTGGCTCTCCGAGGCTTCAGGTGTTTATTTATTTATTTAGCGTATGACTTATGATAATATTGATAGAAATACAAATAAAAGACAGGATATATTCGATTGCATTGTCGGTTACGTTTAGCAGTTCATAAGGTATCCTGGGTTGGACCTGAGTGGGCATTGCGTAATGTGTCAATGGTTCAGGAATGCTCACTGTCTTGCTCACTTCTCTTACTGATCCGCAGTTGTCCTCAGACAGAGTCATGATCTTAACCAGGAGATCCATAGGATTGTCTGGTTGCCAGCTGTTGTCAGTTAATTTAGTTCCGCTTAAAATTTATTCATCCACTATTCGATTACAAGTATACAAAACTCAACATACAATAAATGGATGAAGTTCTACAAAAAATGGTTGGATAAATACAAAATAAATTTATCTATTCAAAATTAGTTAATTCGTACAAAATAAATTACTTCTTCCAAAAAATGTTTAAATCATACAAAATAAAATGTAATCATCCAATAATTGGTTTTTTGGTACAAACTATGATTTATCCTTACAATAATCGTACAACGTAAAATCAATTCAACCAAAAAAGTTTACTTGGTCATAAAAAGGTAGTTTCATACAATCCATCCGTTTGTTCTTTACACAAAAACAAATTGTTTGAAATAAAATTTGAACTAGAATCAAATAACTATTACCTATAATCTATTGTATGTAATAAATTATCTTTCATTTTATATTATATGCTATATAATATGTAATAAGAGTATCACATCACCGGCCAGATATTGTAGTGATTGATAAGAAACGAAATGAAGCTATTATCATTGAAATTGGAATAACAAGACCGTATCAGCTGCAAACTATAGAGACCACGGAACTGCATAAGTACGACATGCTAGCGAGTGAAATATCTATACATACAAGAGTATTCACAAGTGTAAAACCAAGATTATCCCGTCTGTGATGGCTTGGGACGAGGTGGTTACAAAAAGCCGAAATCAGATATAACCAGCAGATTAGAATAACACCAAACATCGAAGCTTTTATCCAAACTAGAGTGCTGAAGAGGACACTTGAGACCGTGTCGTTTGAGACACGCAGGGGCATACTTGATGGACCTGGCGAGGGCAAAACACCCGAATCAGCAGTTGAGAGGTTGATGAGACGAATCAATACGGTGGCCAATGCAAGTATATAACAATATTAATTCCTAAAAACTACTTCTTAATAAATTACTTACTTATAAATTTATTAAATATATAATATGTGTAATTTATTATGTCTTGGTTAATTTTGTATATATTTTATGCTTTAAATTCATTGACGAACTAATGCTGGCTTAGTTTTTGAAGGTCGTCCACGTTTTCGCATCTGTCCCAAAGCAATTTATTTAAGTGTCAATGGAACTTTGTACAGTTTCAAGAGAATTCCGATTCAAATACTGTGCTTACATATGTAATTCTTCATAAACCACATATATGAACAGGAAGCTTCTTCCCATTTATTAATGTGTAGAGTTACTTTCCACATTTAAATTTGATTTGCACCAGTGGCGGCTCGCCCATAAGGGCTGCGTGCTGCAGCCCTCCCGCCCAAATGAAAACATTTTTTTAATTATTATAAACTATTACATTAGTATACAATTATTTTCCAAAAATCTATTTTTCCGTGCGTAGTATATTTATTTTTTGAATTGTAGATAATTAATGCCTCGATAGGCCCTCTGTATGTGTGTATTGTGTAATTTTGTGCGGTTGTAAACTCATCCGGGCTGCAGTCAGTGCAGACCGAGTCTCGCCGCGTAGTTAGTGTATTGACCTGTTTATCCCCACCCGCGATATACGTTTTAGTAATAGGTATATCGTGGGCTGCAAACATTGCAGTCCGCACTCTGTATTTTAGGTATTTTATGAGTTTGTTTCTAAGAACTCGAGTTTCGGCAACGGCAAAGAACCTTAAGGAGACAAGAATTTACTAAAATTATTAAAGAAATTAGAAATTTCGGTCAATCACCAAGAGAATTTTCTGTCTGCAAAAAGGCCAAGATTTTGAAAAGAAGCAACGGATTTAGCAGCAAAAGAAGTTTGCGATTATATAATATTTCAAGCAAAAGAACGATTTGATTTTACGAAACACTTATCTGCAGCAAGATTATTTTCCCCGTATATTTTTTCATATAATACGAATCAAATTCCTATCATCAAACTACGATAAACAGTGAATGCATATCCAAGTTTAGATAAAGATAGGCTTGACACAGAATTACTTGTTTTATATGATCGACTAGAATTTCAAAGTTTAAAAGGACACAAACATATTTATGATCTAATGTATAACGCAGGAATTCATGAATCCTTTGTAGAAGTTTTTACTTTACCTGAAATAATAAGTACCACACCTATGACAACAGCAGAAACTGAAAGATGTTTTTCCGCTCTTAAGAAATATAATGGAACCTAAAAGACTAACAGAATTAACTATGATTAGCATAGAAAAAAACATAATCTCAAATATATCAAATTTAAATGAAAAGGTTATTGTTGGTTTTGTTAATCTAGAGCAGGGGTCTCCAAACTTTCCAGCCTTAGGGCCATACTGATTACTCCAGTAAGTTCCTAGGGCCAAAACCATATTATCATTGTTGCCGGTCGTAAAAAGTGAAATAGTCCACTGATGAAAAAAAAGTCCGAAAAAGTACGCAACGTTTAAAAAAGGCTGCAAATCGGACTAAAGTCCGCAAAACGGCAACACTGCATATTATTAATTTTCCTGTCATTATCTGTAATTTCTAGATTAGTCGTAGCCACGAGGTACGAGCCACAAGGAGTAACGTGACACGACATCTGGTGGACACAAGCGGAAATAGGTAGTACCTTCTATCGCTAACAGATGGCGCTAATAGCACGTACAGAATAATCTCGTTGGTTCGAGAAAGTTCTGGTGTCTTCCACTCACTTCTAGATGGCAGTAATTGGTATATATAAGAAGGCTAGTGGCGCAACCACAAGTCAGTTCCTATGACACTGTTGTGAAATAAAATAATGTGCGTACCTCCTTAAAACGTGTTTGTGCGTGTTTAAGTTTAAGACATCTTTGTAACAGTATTTTGATTTGAATTGTTGCTTTTGTGTGTGATTTAGTAGTATGGAAAAGAAACGAAAAATTGATAGTGAATGCAGAAAATTCAAAGATCAGTGGAACATTCAGTATTTCGTAATTGAGTCCAGTAACAAGGCGCTATGTTTGATTTGCAAAGAATAGCCGTTCTCAAGGAATATAACATTAAACGTCATTATGAAACAAAACATTTTCAAAATTACTCAAAATATACAGGAAGTTTGCGGACAGAAAAATTCGAAGGTATGAAGCGCGGATTGAAATCGCAGCAATCTTCATTTAAAAAACTCAAAACTGAACAAGAGGCTGCAACTCGTGCGAGCTTTCGTGTGGCTCTTGAAATTGCAAAACGTGGAAAACCATTCACCGATGGAGAAAAGATCAAAGAATGCATAATTGCAGTATCCGAAGAAATGTGCCTTGAAAAGGTAAATTTATTAAAAACTGTCAGTATGTCAGCAAACACTGTGGCTCGAAGGGTAGAAAACATCGCTGAAAATATATCCTCTCAACTATTCGACAAAAATGGACATGTTGAGTGGTTTTCTTTGGCCTTAGATGAGTCAACGGATGTGTCAGATACTGCTCAGGTGTTGATTTATATTCGAGGAGTAGATAAAAGCTATGAAGTGCATGAAGAACTTCTTGATATGTATAGTATTCATGGCAAAACTTCTGGTACAGATATTTTTAAAGGAGTTGAAATGGCCATTAATCAAAAGAACCTTCGATGGAAAAACTTGAAATGTATTACAACTGATGGAGGCAAAAACATGAGTGGGAAAGATAAAGGAGTGGTCGCTCTTGTGTCAAAGGCTGTAGAAAATGACGGTGGTTCAAAACCATTAGTCTTACATATTATCATTCATCAACAGTCTTTGTGCGGAAAATGTTTGGATATGTCTGAAGTTCTGAAACCAGTCATATCAACTGTTAATTTTATCAGATCTTTTGGGCGGAATCACCGACAATTCACAATCATACTGCCGTACGTTGGCTTAGTTGTGGGAAAGTCCTTCAGCGCTTTTTTGAACTTCGAGCAGTGATCGAATTTTTTTTGAATGAAAAGCATCGCCCTCTTACTGAATTACAAAACAACGCATGACTGTGGAAGTTAGCATTCTATGTTGATTTGACAAAACATGTGAACGAACTGAATTTGAGATTGCAAGGAGAAAACCAGCATCTTCCTGATTTATACACTAATATCAAATCATTCCGGAAGAAATTGATACTGTTTCAATCACAACTACGAAGTAAATGTTTTTCACGTTTTAAAACATGTGAAATATTCAGCCACACCACTGAGACTGAGTTTCCTATCGATTTTGCAATCGAAACTTTGAGTGCGTTGAAAATAAATTTTGATACTCGTTTCTCGGACTTTGAGGAACGAGTCAAATTAAGTCAAAATCAAATTAAGATTTTTCAGAATCCTTTTGATACTGACACCGGAACCCGGAAGCCTAGCCCCGGAACTTCAGATGGAAATGATTGATCTACAGTGCAGTTATATAATTAAGAACAAATATCAAAACTCATCTTTGTTGGAATTTTATAAGAGTCTTCCACTGACACAATTTGATAATTTGCATAAATTTGCTCGTGGGCTGTTTTCAGTTTTTGGTACTACTTATTTGTGTGAGAAGTCCTTCTCCAAAATGAAGTACACAAAAAATGTTTACAGATCTAAATTAACTGATGAGCATCTTAAATCTCTTTTAATAATTGGTACTAGTAAAATTAGTCCACAACTACAAACTATTGTCAGTGGAAAATCTCAATTACATAAATCTCATTAGTATTTCATATGTCATTATGCTTGTTATAAGTTATGTTTTTATTTAAAATGTATAAAATGTTAGTTGGATTCATTTCAATAATTTGTTAGTTATTATATACTGAAGTTAAATTTTCTGCATATTATACATGTCTTTACTCATTACAATTCTGTGTTTCTTTATCCAACTTATCACAAAAACAATAACAATAATAGTTAGCCCATGACCATATCAATGTAGATGTCATATTAATAATTATTCAACATAAAATTAGAATACTTCAGGAAACTAAATTTAATTTGCTATAAAAAATATGTTCTCTAAAAGGAGTTTTCAAGTATGCTAGCTCTCCGCGGGTCGGACAAAATCTGTCCGCGGGCCGGATGTGGCCCTCGGGCCGTAGTTTGGAGACCCCTGATCTAGAGGAACGTAGAATGGAAGTGAAATAAAAATAATTGTTACTGGTATTACACTGAATTAAAAAATTCAATATGTTTCTGTATGTGTCAATAAAAATGCGGGTTTTTCAACGTGTAGTGATTTTTTATTATAATTTTTTCCAGCCCTCCCACAAACATCATCGAGCCGCCACTGATTTGCACTCTTCAAAACTATTCCAGTTTTTCAGGTTTTCTTTGTTTGGTACCCTAAAATATTGATTTCTGATATCGTTTGATTTTTTGGACCGATGTAAAATATTGATTGACCATTCAATTCTTCGTTCACAACGGTTGGTGATGATTTAACCCAATGATAGGCTTTTTTGGAAATTTTATTCGTTTATTGGAAGAAATAATTGTATTTTGTATAAAAAAAATTATTTGTAAAGAGCAATCAAATTTTGGATGGATCAACCTTTTTTGTACAGTTAAGCCTTGTTTGGGTGAATTTATTTCATTTTGTACAATTCCATCAATTATTGTACTAAACCATTATTATTTGTAAGAATAAATCTATTATTGGGTGTTTATATTTTATTTTGAACGAAGCAACCTTTTTTGGATGAAGTAATCGCGTTTGGTATGAATAAACCGAATTTTGTATTTCTCCAGCTATTTTTTGTAAAAAAAAAACATCTATTTATTGTACGCAAAAATCCAAGCCTTTTATTTTGGACGAAGTAACTTTTTTTGGATGAAGTAATCGATTTTTGTATGAATAAACTGAATTTTGTATTTTTCCAGCTATATTTTGTAAAAAAAAAATCTATTTATTGTACGCAAAAAATCCAAGCCATTTAGTTCGCGTTTTATGACGTAAAGCGCTATCCAGGGTGCACCTGGTGGAGGCGAACTAACATTACACCCCAGGCTTCCAGGGGTGTAATGTTTTCAGCGATAAAGAGAATTACTCAAGATCTAACATAGTAGAGAACTAACATACGCTCAATTCACCCTCTGTAATGTACATAGAGTCGGAAATATGCAGTCAATTGACTTCAGGCTTCAGGTCTTCTGAGTTCATTAGACTCGATGGAAACTTGCTTTTTGTCACTTCTCTGGAATCAAATCTCTCCAATCTGTTAACATTGACCTGGGTACCATCATTGAACTGTATCAGTCTTTGGTAACATACCTAGAATACTTACTTACTTTGATCATTATGAGTCGAAAGTTATTGAAAAATCCGGCGAATATAGCTATGCATATGAGATGCAGAGGAGACGTAAGCGTAACGTCCAGTTCGACGAAGTAAAAGGAAACGAGACCGAACTCTCTAGCGGGGACAGTTTCAGAGTTACCATTTTTAACGTCATTATAGATAGACTAATTACAGGACTACGGAGACGCGGAACTGCCTATGAGGAGTTAAGTAAAAACTTTTACTTTCCTACGAAACTACTTCGTTTGGAATCTAAAGACATCCGTGAAGGAGCCTCAAACCCTATAACTTTTTATCCGGGGATTTGGTTGGGTCTTGGGAAAACGAGTGTCTGCACCTGCAAGCTCATTTGACGTAGAATGATGATGTTATAGAGTTATCGCCACTGAAGCTATTCAAATACTTATTGGAAAAAGGCTTTTTGGACATTTATCCAAACGCAGGAATTGTGCTGCGAATGCTGTTGTGTACACCAGCGTTAAACTGCTCAGCAGAACGATCGTTTTCAGCGCTAAAGAGAGTAAAGCATTACTTACGATCTATTCACTCTCGCGCTCTATTCACGCTCAATTCACTTTTGATCGTGATTGGACCGTGAAGTCATTCGTTCTTTTGCACACAAGAAAGTACGTCGTATGATTCTATAAATTTTATAGAATAGCGTAATTATAGTAACATAGTCTGTTTTATTCTATTTTTATTAAGGAAGTTTGAGCGTAACTAATGAGTCAAAATAGTGTTTGAATTTTTCTATATTTTCAATTATCCTAATAGATATTCAAATTTATTAGTTGTATTTATAATAACACGACAAATTAAAAAAAAAATGGTATGTTTTATTTATTTTAATAAAAAAGAGTTATTAAATGACTTCGTTATTTTTGGCATATGTGTTTTTTTTTTTTTTTTTTTTTTTTTTTAAAGTGACTCCACTCAAAACGGAAGGACAGAGGGACCGCCAGCGATGGCATTACTGCCTCTGCCCACCCTTCGAATACAAATACAACAGTATTTACACGAAATTAAAAAAAAGTAAAGCAAAATATGCTATACAATAGCATTTACAATTGCAACAATTACAACACAAGTAATAAAAAAAAAAAAAACAGAGATTTTTTTGGCATATGTAGTGTAATAAAAAGATCTGACAACAACGCTTTATTGTGTTTTGAAAGTTTATAGTAAAGAGAGAGAAACGAATAGTGATTAAAAGGAGTCGAGTGTATTTCTTCTCTCTATATAACTTTAATTATTTAAATAATTTCATCAGTAACGTCACCTTGCTTTAATGTTATCGTGTTTTACAATTATCTAATACTTTATTGATACTAATTATCTCTATACTATATTGTATATAGGGGGGTGTAAGGTTTAGTGTAACTAACGTCTATGGCGGAAGTTAGTAGGCGGTGACTGGACCTCACAAGGCCACCAATTCTCACTTGCGGCTCCTAGTGCCACACCCCGGGCAACTGCATCGAACTGCAGGCTAAACCAAGTGAGGATAGTCAGTTATGACGAACCGAGTAGCGTCTGACCTAGAATGGGCGGCTACAAACAGCGTCTGTTCCCAGATTGGGCTGCTGAAATTAAATCAAGGAAGGCAACGGGAAACCACCTTGATCATATTTTCCCAGGAAACCACTATGGCGAGAAACATAAATAAGACGGACCCTAGTCCCGGACAGCCTTAAATGGGCAAGGTGTGCTAAGAATCCCCCGGCTCAAAGTAGTGAAATCAAATTTGCGCATCTGTACATGGAACGTGAGAACCCTGGTTCAAGCTGGGAAGCTCGATAATTTGGTATAGGAGATGAAGAGAATGAACATACACATAATGGGTATAAGTGAACACCGTTGGCCAGGCTGCGGATCATGCTTACATGAGCACGGCACACTATATTACTCAGGTAGTGATGACAACGACCAAAAGCATCGAGGCGGCGTTGGCATCTTTGTTGCATCAGAATACACAAAATATATCAAGAATTTTGTAGCAATATCCAACCGGATATGCTTACAGCAAATGGCCTGCAAACCATTCAATATCAATCTTATTCAGGTTCATGCTCCAACTGCTGAGAAGAGATATGACATGGAAGTGGAAAATTTATATGAGCTAATTGATTCCACAATGAGGACTTTAAAGAGCGATAGTGTTATTATTATATTGGGAGTTTTTAATGCCAAAATTGGGCAAGGACAACGCACAGATATAGTTGGTAGTTTTGGGCTTCGTAGCTACAACGAGAGAGGTGACAGACTCTACGAGTTTTGTCAGGACTCAGATGTGATAGTTGCTAACACGTTTTTCGATCTACCCAAACGAAGACTTTATACTTGGCAAGCCCCACGCAGTGAACTAAATAACTCAACACCAATTAGAAATCAGATCGACTACCTACTGATAAATAGGCGTTTCAAAAATATAATAAAAAATGCCAAAACTCACCCTGGGGCTGACATTGGCTCGGACCACAATCCCCTTGTGGCTGAACTGTTGTTAAACCCAAAAGCTAAAAAGCAAACACACCCAGCTAGAGCAGTTGATGTAACGAGGCTAAATAACCCTGAAGTCAGACATATTGTTGCCGAAGAAATAAATAACAGGTTAACAAGTTTGCGGGAGAACCAGCTCCAAGATATAGAGACTCTTTGGAATAACATCAAGAATATCATTGTGGACACGTGTAAATTACATCTCCGCGTGACTTTTAAACACAAAAACAAGTGGATGATAGATCACATTCTAACCCTTATGGAGCAGCGAAGACTGGCAAAGAACAAACCTGACAAATATAAAAAATACAAAAGGTCATAAGATGGGAGATCAAAGAAGCCAAGCAGAAATGGATGGAACGGGAATGTGCAGAAATAGAAGACCTCTGCTCGAAACATGATACTTTTAATATGTACAGAAAAGTAAAGGAAGTAGCTGGAATACATAGAAAGAGAACGACTATGTCACTTACAAATGATAGTAACCAACGAATTTTGGAGGAACAAGAACTAAAAAAACACATGGACCAGTTATTTAGAGGCCAACTTCAAAGATCATAGAGCTGATGCGGTATACGTGCATGAGGGCATGTGACCAACTATTCTTAAATCTGAGGTGATACATGCGTTCTGTATAGCAAAAAAATAGGAAAGCATCTAGCCCTGACGACATTCCGACCGAAGCTCTAAAGCTCATTACAGAGGAAAATATTGGCTTGGTAGTTAAACTGTTTAATAGTATCTATGAGACAGGTGAAATTCCATCTGACTGGTTATCATCAACCTTTATTGCTGTACCTAAAAAATATCAGCCAAAAAAATGTGGTCGCTTAAATTATCGCTTAATCAGCCTCATGTCCCACATGCTAAAAGCATTCCTACGGATCATTCACGCACGCATCCGACGTAGATGTGAGGAAGATCTTGATGATTCTCAAGATGGCTTCAGAAACGCTTTCGGAACGCTTGAAGCACTTTTCGTAATGAACCTTCTCCTCCAAATATGTCGCGATCAGCGAAAAGATATTTTTGCATGCTTTATCGATTACGAAAAAGTCTTTGGCCGCATACTGCACGATAAACTTACAGATATACTACAGGGGGTTGGAATAGATGATAGAGATATCAGCATAATTAAAAATCTATACTGGAATCAAACGGCACAGGTAAAAATAGGCAATATTAAAACAGACCGTATTGAGATACAATGTGGAGTAAGGCAGGGTTGCATACTGTAGCCATTACTCTTCAACCTATACTCTGATAGAATATTTAAGGAAGCATTGGAAGGAATATCAAACCTCGGCATCAAAATAAATGGAGAGCCAATAACAACAATCAGGTATGCTGATGATACAGTGATTTTAGCAAACACATTCGAGGGACTACAGTTGCTTATAAACAAAATCGGTGACGTGGGAGAGAAACAAGGTCTAAAAATCAATATAGGAAAGACCAAATTTATGATATTCAGCAGGCAACCACACAATGGCACTACCCTAGAACTTAATGGAAGCCAAATTGAACGTGTCTCTAAGTTCAAATACCTTGGTAGTATTATTACAGCGGATCTAAACCCGGACTGCGAGATAAAGTGCCGAATAGAGATTGCTCGGGCAACTTTTAATAATATGAGATCCTTTCTTTGCAATGACAACCTGAATCTGAAGCTAAGACAACGCATGGTTGAATGCTATATATGGTCTATATGGTATATATGGTATGCTATATTGCTGTACGGAGTAGAGACGTGGACTCTGAAGGTCAGGACGATGAACCAACTGGAGGCATTCGAAATGTGGCTTCACAGAAGAATGCTTCGTATTCCGTGGACACAACATGTTACAAACGAGAATGTACTACGAAGAACAAACATCGAAAGGCAACTTTTGACGATCGTAAAATGCCGAAAGACATCATATCTTGGACATATTTTGAGAGATGATAAATATCGTCTAATACAGCTCATACTAAAGGGCAAGATTGAGGCGCGCCGTGGAGTTGGAAGACCGGCAAAAGAAAGGCTGGTGAACTTTTTCACTTGGCGGAGGACCGTACAGCTTTTGCCATGGTGATAATAATAATAATAATAATAATAATAATATACTTTATTGCCCAACAGGAAACCCCATTTACAAGACAACAATAAATTTAACAATATATAAATAATGAAAATATATTGGTTTAAGTTATAACTTGTCAAAAAAAATATCTTTATAGCGTGCCATCGCATTCTGACACATTACAGTTACTGGTGCCCGCCGAAGACAATTGGTACGAGCCCCTGGGATGTAAAATGTGTTAATATACCTAGAACTTGACCTGGGTATATGGAAGTTTATTTTTGACAACAGAAATGAAGCATCCACTTTATTATGAAGAATCTTCCATAAAAACTTAGCAGTACGCTCTTCTCTTCGGGCGGCCAGCGAAGCGATACCATGTTGGTCCAAGAGAATATTTTGATCCACACTGCGATCGGGATAGACACCATCTACTCTGTACGACAAATACTTTAAGAATCTGCGGTGAATACGGTCCAGTGGCATTATCTGATTCATGTAATATGGATACCAAATAAGACACCCATACTCAAGTTTGCTTATTACATATGCAAAATACAATGACTTTATGAGGTCAATGTCTCTGAAAGATGCACAAATCTCATAATAAAACCTAACATTCTGGAAGCAGACATTGCAATATTACTTATATGTCTAGTGAAATTTAAATCAGAGATGAATAAGATGCCTAAATCCCTTATCTCCACGCAGCATTTAAGTTGTAATTCATTCATTGTGTATGATGTTGTGAAATGGTTAGATTTCCGGGAATATGACATGGAGCAGCATTTATCAACATTAAGGTACAGTTTATGAGTTTCACACCAGGATACTAATTTGTTGATGTTATGTTGAAGAAACATAACATCATTTGGCGAAGTGACGCTTGTAAAAAGTTTGATGTCATCTGCATAGGCCAGTACATGACAGTTTAAGGATTTTAAGAGAGAATTAATAACAATATTAAAAAGTAGCGGCCCCAAATTTGAACCCTGCGGAACACCAGAATCCATTGAAAATTTGTACGAGTGAAAACCATGAAAAGCTACGTATGCTTGACGATCAGATAAATATGATTTCATAAGCTGTTGTAGACTTGGAGCAGCTCCAAGTTCAGCAAGTTTGATGAGTATTATGTCGTGGTCAAGGGTATCGAAGGCTCGAGAAAAGTCCGTATATACTACGTCTACTTGACCCCTGTTATCTATCACTTCCGAAACAAATTTCGAGAATGATGCAAGATTGGTTGTTGTAGATTTACCTGGCATGAAACCGTGTTGGTTGGAAGAAATAAATGAATAAACATTTTTGAAAATAGTTGAATAAATAACCTGCTCGAATATTTTTGAAAAATTACTTAATAAAGCAATTGGACGATAATTTCTCAGAACATGTTTTTCTCCCTTTTTATATACCGGAGTAATTTTAGCCAACTTCCACCTTGAAGGAAACATGCACGTGCTAATAGCAAGATTTATAATAATATGAAGGGGCTTAGCAAATATGAATCTACAATCTTTAATTAGGAAGGAAGGAACAGAGTCATCTCCAGCTGATAATTTATTAGGTAAACGCGCCATAATGCTTATTAAATCATTTTCTGAGATTGAGTTTAAGGTATAAGACAGACAATTACTATGATTGTCAGACAAATTAGTGGCGTTAGCAGGTTTATAACTTTTAGAAAATAGTGAGGCAAAACCGTTGTCACTAGGTGTAGAATACTCCTGACTTTCATCGGTAATTCTGCTAGGTATTCTTGTAGTACCTTGTTTCATATGAGCATAAGTCCATAATCCGGTCGGATTTGATTTGATATTGTCTTCTAGTTCTTTAAGATACAACTGATATGTTTCACTGATTTGTCGTTTAGTGAGTGATCTGAGCCTTTTAAATTCATTATGATATACTTGTTTCTTACTTGATAGCCATTTTTGTCTATAATATGCCTTAGTTTTTAAGTTCCTTTTTATTTCAAAAGTGAACCATACAGGGAACTTAGATCTGCTACTATGGGAAAGGGGGATCGATTTATTAAAAATGTTGTATAGATTCGTATAAAACATATCCAAAGCTTTATTCACATCAGTATATTTGCTTAAGAATGACCAGTCCATATTGCACAGTTCACTATACAGTGTGACAAAATTAGCTCTTTTAAAGTTATATCGAGTATTAGTATTTGAGGGAAACCTACTATTATCAGAGATTGCCCTTAGTTCAAATTGAATAGATAATGATGGGTGGTGTAGATCTTCAATCACCATTGAAGTATCAGCACGCTTGACTAAAATGGGAGAGCTTAAGTTCGACACGACGAGATCAAGAATTTTATTGTTAATGTTTGAACATGTATTGTATTGAGAAAGATCAAGCATGTTACAAAAACAGTGAAATGAAAGACATTTGGAACACGAAATATTTGTATGATAGAGATTAGGTAAATTGAAATCACCTATAACTATTATTTGCTGATCCATTATTAAAAGTTCCAAAGAATTGAAGAATAATTCCAGGTCATCTACTGTTGTATCGGGTGGAATGTATAATGTACAAATAAAAAAGATAGCACCGTTAAGAATACATTTACTTAATAGAACATCAATTAGTGGAACACTATTAGTTAATAAAGTTGTATCTACTATTTCATATTGAATGTCGTTGTCGATTGCGATTAACACTCCTCCACCTTTGGTGCGCCCCACCGAGTTAAATTTCCTGTCACAACGAATAACATTATACTTTGGAGGGAAGAGTTCCGAGTTTTGAATCAAATCATTTAACCAGGTTTCAGATAAACAAATAATTTCATAGGATGAGTTGCAGCAGCTGATATAAAATTCTTGTGTTTTAGAACATAATCCTCGGGTATTTTGATAGAAAATATTTAATAAAATGGGGGATCGGTTAGGCTTGGCTAGTTTAAATTTTCAGTAATAGTAGGAATCCCATTCACATATTTTATATGTAAATTAGTTTCACCATTCGCTAAGCGTGTATTTAACTCTTCTTTAGTCGTTCTGTATAATTCCCTCTGCATAGGAGTGCGATCTGTAGAGAGATGTATGCCTTTCCATTTATTAATTGTTTTTAATTTATTTATATTTTTCATAGTTGTAGCCATGATTTCAAGGGACGGAACATTAAATCTTATTGGGCGAGACTGTGATTTGGAAGGATCATATTTACCGAGACGTTCAGTCTTTATGTTATTTACACGTACACCAATATCTGCTAACAGATTTTCCGCAGACTTTGAGTCCGACACCATTTGTTGTTGCTTAGATTCCGTATTATTTTCCTTAATTCCAAATATAAGTAAATTACCGGACCTTTTATCTCTTTCTGATATTTCATATATAATTTTCTCCATTACAATTGGCGTAGAATGTAATTTATTAGGGTCTTCAACCTGTTTTGAACTTTTAAGGGCGAAAATTTCGTTTTGAAGATTTATAGTGATCGCCAACGTCAGGGAGACCGGACAAGGCACATGAAAGAAGATTGTAAATAGTTTTTTATTCCTTAAAGTTTCGAAATTAACTATCGAAGTAAAGAAATTACTATCGAAAAAATAAATAAAGACGTGAAGGAAGCTTGTCAGACATGAGATCCTGTGTATAAGAATTGAAAAACATTTTTTTTTCTGATAAACTAAATGGTGGATTACTTCTAATTTTGAGAGGACTTAAATAAAGTATTGATCTCACCGATTAAAAGTTTCAAGGCTTAAACTTAAATATTTAATATGGGATTTCGCATTTGAACCTCCTTAAAGTCATTAAAGTCGATTAAAAATCATGTGTTGTCTACTACCATTTAATTTCCTAAATTTCCAAAATTGCTTCGACATGGTGGACGGTTCCAAATGTAATGTGCGTAGAGGCCCTGGGTCCCAAAGTCCGGGCCTGGGTAATTGTAATTTGTCTTGGGTGTTGTTTTTGGTGTCCGGTGTCCTTGCCGTTGCTGTCTTGAAAATTCGCGAACTAATTCATGCATTTAAATCGGAAAAGTAGACTTTCAAATATGTACTTTGTTAAAATATTCGATCCTTTAAATTTACCTCTACAGTATGTTTACACGATTCGATAAATTGCATATCGAAAACAGTCTGAGGCCTTGTATATTAAAAGTACCGTTTTATCAATGTTCGTCTACCTCCAGCATGGTTCCGAACCTCGCTAGCGACAGAGGTCCAGGCAATATCTCAGATATTTCTAGTTTTAACCGATATTGCCCGTTTCCATGCCCTCCGATATTATTTTTTTACTTCCATGCACACTGTTCCGTCAATACACATAACCATATCTGAAAAATGAACTTTGACGGTGAAGATCTGGCAATAATAGCAGTTATATTAGAAAATGAAGCAACTGAATGTATGGGAACCATTGTGTTCATCCTATGTTTCAACTTCGCGGATTAAAATGAGAGTTTTCAATCCTAAATAAGGAACTAATCGACGATGGCAATGTGGATGCCAAAGAATACATTTTGTTTGCTCCTAAGGTAGAAAGTTTCATTGCAAAAAACGACACTTTCTGGCGGCAATTAGTCCAAAGGAAAGATAGGTCCATTTTACGTGCGTGTTAAAAAATACGTCCGACTAAACAGAAAAATATCGGCGAATATTAAAACGAATTTGCCGTCCCGGAATGACGGTGAGCACGTGGATGTACAGAAAAGACCGTTGTCGGAAGTATAAGCGCAGCTACGTTTGTTTATATGTGTTCAATGTGTTTGTTCACGGAACATTGTGGTCACGGATCGGAACATCCGTCCCGTCACGGAGATGTGTGCCTGAACCTTAGATTGTGTACATTGGCATAACATATTGGCTTTAAGCCCAATAAATCTAAATAACATCTGATGATTCTAACAGCGATTATTTTTGATGATTTAATTATGCGTATTGTAGTATTGTCCAATCTAGGTTCTCGTCCATTTCACATTTTTTTTGTTCCTTTACTTTCTTGTCTATCGTAATTTCTTTCTAGCTTATAATTAATTATTTATTTTCCAGTTATTTCAGACAGATCGCCTATATACATTGTAAACAATATATAAGCCAGAGATATAGCTACCTTGTGGAATTCTTACATTTGGTTTTCTAATTGTATATAAACAAATTAAAATGTAGAAAAAAAATGGTATTTTGTAAAAGTGATTGTTGTTTTATTCACTATACCTATACAATGAATCAAAAGTTTTTTATGGAGTGTATAAATATAATAATAATAATAATCATTGCAACATGAAAGCGTAACAAACAAGATACCGACTTCAAGGTCTTTTTGTCATAATTTCACTAAAAACTAAATTAGGGAACGGCAACATATAAACTGCGGATTACAAGGAGACCTGCTTAAGCTCCTGTGGCGAATTTTTCGTTCTTGTTTTTATTATAATTGTCATCTCGAGACGACATCAAATAAAAAAATCCGTGTGTAACCTTTGCGAGCGGTTGAAGTAAAACTTCTTTGACGCTTATGGCACTTATTACTAAAAATATTAAATTTCGTAAATTAAATATTTGTAAATAAAATAATAATTATTATTGCTTTTAAACTTAATAAAAACATAATTTATTTCAAAGATTCAAGCATATTTGTGTATAACTCTCATGAAATTTGATCAGTGGATGAAGTTTTAGTTTTTTTTTAAAGTTAAGACATTCATTAATCCTTTGAGTGCCATGTTTTTTCCAACAAGTCAGTAACTGCATTTAGCGACTATTACGTTTATGCACTAACCAGCCGCGGGGAGTGGGAGACTCCCCTCTCTCTAATTCCAATTAAAAAACAATAATCGACAAGTAACAAACATTGTGAGAAATTACTATGTTAATTTATTATTAGCGGGCAAAAGCGCGATCGCGGTCCTGACATTTGCAGTCTGTTGAGGAGCGCGATCGCGCTCCAAAGGTTAAAACACATTTGTATTATTTGGCGACATCTATTTCTCAGATAGTACAAAATTTAAAATTGTCGAAAACTGAAACTCAAGCCAGCATATAGACTTTACTTAACGTTATTTCCGTCACAAGAAAGGTCTGAGTTACTCTCAAGTCGCGCCTAAAGAAGTTCTACATTAATTTTTCAATATGAAGAAATATCAACACGTTGGAACTGTTAATGAGCGAAATCTATGTATATATGACTTAATCAAACCGAATTTGCGTCAGCCAACATCATTTCCGATTGGAAAACGATCTCAGTTATTCCCAAGTCGAGCCTAAAGAAGTTTTACTTAAAAAGAAAAAAATCAGTGACTCAGTTTTATCCGGTTTAGTTAAATTTTGATGTTATTGTAGTTTCACCGAGGACTTGTAGAAACAACCCTTCTCATCCTAACATAATATCAATCGAATTATCGATAACAAATCAAATTTTCCGTTGTCATTATCAATAATTTTAAGATCCGATCTTTTGTTAACGAACAAAGTTCTAAGGTTTAGAGGTTGATGTTTGACCCGCGAGAGATATGTGAAGTATTTACATTTCTCGTTGTTTATCCATTCTGCTGAACATTAGTAATTTTGTCGATCTATGACACCCCAAGTATTCTACGATAAACCCACAATGGTTTACTCGATGGTTTCGAATAAAAACCCTCGATGGTTTTTAGTTTATTAGCATCTTTCTTATTTAACACTGAATTGATAAATTCACTATGTTTTAACCATACTTATAATATGTAAAAATATTAACTTGTTATTCACAGTTATATAAATTTAGATGCTTATCTCGTGACACTTATCACGCGTGTTTCTAAATGTATATAACTGTGAATAACAAGTTATATAATATTTTTGCATATTGTAAGTGTGGTTAAAACATAGTGAATTTATCAATTCAGTGTAAGTATGGTATGTAGTATTTGATATCAAAGTGACAGGTATTTTATAAATTATAATTCAAATGTTATTAATGTAATCTATTATCGGTTTATACTGCTTTTTGTTTATGTTTAGAAGATAGTCCGGTTATTTTTTTTTCTTCTTTATTGCTTTGATTCACTTGCATATATGCACTAAATACTTGAGAACTATGAGGTATGCTTCATTGTATTTAATATAATGTAATAACCTCATTATATCAATATATAATAAAATATGACATACAAAATATATTTATTAATATAATCTACACACATATTTTCGTTCTCCGATATTTCAAATAGTTTTATGGGAAATAAGTAATATTAAAAAGTGAAATTTTGTCTATTTGTGCAAAGAAAATCTGTGAACCTAATAGTGAAAACTTCATCGAAGCATACCTCATAGTTCTCAAGTATTTAGTGCATATATGCAAGTGAATCAAAGCAATAAAGAAGAAAAAAAAAAACGGACTATCTTCAAAACAGAAACAAAAAGCAGTATAAACCGATAAGAAGTGACCAGATAAAAAACAAACAATTTACATTTTTACCTTACCAGTGGCGTACCAAAAATTAATAACATGAAGAGAATAATTCAAAATGGATAAAAGTGAGTGTTCAGAATGTAAACAAACATTTCAACCAACTAAAGAAGTACGATATCCGTGCACACCTTGCGACTCTAGTAAAAGATTAATATGTAACAGCTGTTCTGGATGTTTAGCATCAGAAATAAAATGTTTGACACTGAAAACGCGAATATTAAAATTCAATTCCGCTAAATGGCGGAATTACGAATATGTTGATGTTCTTAGGGACACAATAAAAGATAAAGATCAAATAATTAATGATAAAAATGAAATAATTACGATGCTTAAAGAAAAATTAAAAGAAATGGAAAATAATAGCGCAAAACAAATTCAACAGAAATCTTATGTAGATTCAGTTAAAACGAACGGGGAAACCAATAATGAAAGAAGAAATAACTATCGAAACCTTGTAATCAAACCTAAAGTAAAACAAGATAGTAGAAGAACAAAATTTGAACTAAACAAAAATATAAAGCCTACTGAGCTGAAGGTGGCAGTGACACAAGTAAAAGAAGCAAAAGATGGATCTGTAATTATTTCATGTCAAACAAAAAAGGACATTGATACTTTGGAAAAAGCTGTTAAACAGAAGTTGAATGAAAATTATGAAATCGAGTTGACAAAAATGCGACAACCCAAAATTAAAATTGTGAATTTCACACAGAATATGTCTGTCGACGAAATAACTAAAAGCATCCTTAAACAATATGACATACAAGATAATATCAAAATAACATATATCAGGAAAACAAGAAAAGGTTGTAGTACAATTTATTGTGTTTGTTCCGCAATAGCCTTTCTACAGATTATGTTGAAAAAAAAACTTTGTATCGGATGGGAAAGACTCCGTATCTATGAAGATCTAAATGTGCCGAGATGTTTTAAATGTCAAGGTTTCTATCATAGAATGAGCGATTGCCGCAATAAACTAGCTTGTCCAATTTGTAAGGAGGAACATGAAGAAAGCAACTGCCCAAAACATACTAAATGTTCTATAAACTGTGTCGCTTCAAATGAAAAATATAAAACGACATACATTACTCAACATTATGCCAGTGATTTGCTTTGTCCTAGTTTGGAGTACCAAAAACTATTTCTTCAAAGGAAAACTACCTATACCCTAGAATGGTCATAGGAGACGAAGATGCTGTTCTAGCAGACCTTGAACTTGTAGGAAGAAATCTTGGTAAATACATCGATACTCCAAACAGCGTGTACAACGCTAATAATATTTTTAGTATCTTTCATCTTAATATTAGAAGCATTAAAAAAAAATTCAGGAACTTCTACTTACTTTGTGAACATATAATATACATTATGATATTATTATTTTAAGTGAGTGTTTTAGGATAGATACACTAGTATAATTAATATTCCGGGTTATGAAACATATTATAACAATGCTGATTTTAACAAAAATGACGGGGTCGTAATATTTTATAAAGAAAATTTGAATGTCATAATTACTAGTCTTAAACTCGTTAACTGTGGAGTTACATTAAGTATTTTAAATACTACTGTTGATGGTACATCGTTTCAAATTATTGCATTATACCAACCAAGTCCATCTAATTTAATATCATTTTTAGAAGAAATTGATAACTACCATGAATTAAACCCAGAACATATCCACTTTCAATTGCTTGTAGGAGATATTAATATAGACATATTGGATAGAGACGTAAATACTAATAAATATATATCTGTGATGGCAAAACATGGATTTTTACCTTACATACAACTGCCGACTCGTGTAACTAAAAACACATCTACTTGCATAGACCATATATTTATTAAGCAGAAACATGTAGGAAATATAAGTATTAATTCATATATATTAACGTGTAGTATCACAGATCACTATGCAGTAATGGCTATATTTTATAAAGACACACTTGCTCGGATCCAAGAAAATAAAAACGAAGGAATGTGTGAGTTCCTTCGTTTTTCAATCAAAAAAATAAATACCGAAAAATTATTATCATTAACAGAAAATAAAAACTGGACTAAGGTCATTGCAGCAAATGACGCTCAAATAGCTGCAGATGCTTTTACAGACATTTATCAGCATTTAATAAATGAATGAGGTAATAAAAAAATTTCATGGAAAAAAGGTTAAAAAAATTAAGCCTTGGATTACGGAAGGCCTTACAAAGTCCATTATCATAAGAGATAAATTAAAAACACGATTATGTAATAATTTCTCTGTAGCTTTAGAAGAACAATATAAAGATTATAGGAATCGACTAAATAGTGTTTTAAAAAAATGTAAAGACAGCTACTATAAAAACATAATAACACAAAATCAAAATAACATGAAAAAAATATATCAAGTAATTTCTGAGGCAACAAATGAGAAATCTAGAAAAAGTACAATAAGCTTAGATATATGCGATGACAATGGACAAACTTTTAAAAGCTATAAAGAAATGGCAAATTTTTGTAATGAATATTTCACTAACATAGGCACTAATAAAATGATTGAAAAAATTAATATTCCAGACGATTTCTCATTAAATATTCCCAGAAATAATAACTCTTTATTCTTAACTCCTGTTACAGAAAATGAAGTATTCCTCCACATCAATTCATTAAAGAATAGTAGTGCGCCTGGTTGTGGTGGAGTAACCCCGTTTTTATTAAAACTAACTGCAAAATACATTTTACACCCTCTCAATCCCCCAAACAATTTAAAAACTCAGTGATAATTCCTATTTACAAAGCAGGTGACAAAAATAAAATATCAAATTATCGCCCAATTAGTTTAATTAATAATTTTGGAAAAATTACTGAAAAATGCCTAAAAACATGCATAATAAAGTTTCTAAATAGCAACAAAATATTAAGTGAATGTCAGTATGGGTACCGAGAAGGCAAAAGCACATCAGATGCCATGTATGAGGTTATTAATGAAGTTTCAAGCAATCTTAATGACAGTAGAAAATGCATAGCAGTATTCTTGGATTTGGCAAAGGCCTTTGACACGGTACATCATGAAAAATTACTACAAGTGTTAGAGCGGTATGGAATTCGTGGTAGTGTATCAAGTCTTTTCAGAGATTATCTAAACGACCGCTCACAATAGGTGAAAGTCAATAAAAGTCTAAGTGAACCGCAACTGGTGAGAGTAGGTGTGCCTCAGGGGACAGTTCTAGGTCCTATACTCTTCACCATTTATATAAATCATCTATTAACACTTAACATAGATAGCAAAGTAATATCATATGCTGATGACACTGTTGTCATATTTAGTGGATATGATTGGGAAGTCACCAAGAAAAGCGTTCAAGAAGGTGTGAATGTCATAAAGATGTGGTTGGATGGGTATCAGCTGTCTCTAAATGCAGATAAGACCAATTATATAGCATTTACCATCACAGATATAAACAGACCCAAATTTCACAGCAATAATATTAAGGGCATTGGAGACATAAAAGAAGTTGAAAATACTAAATATTTAGGAATTATTATAGATAAAAATATAAAATGGAACCAACATGTAGCATATTTAACAACGCGAATTAGAAAACTAATTTACAAATTTTATCAGTTAAGGGATATCTTGAGTAAAAATATATTGATTTTGGTATACAAATCCCTAGTAGAATCACTTTTAAGATATGGAATTCTTTTTTGGGGAGCACTATATGAAAATTCATTAAAAACCTTGTCTACAATTAAAAATAATATACTGAAAATTATTTACAAAAAAGGTAGACGATACTCAACCAGACTACTTTTTGAAAGGGATATATGCAATATAAGATCGCTGTACTTTCATACAATAGTAATATTTATGCATAAAAAAGAACGTTTAAAAAATCGTATCTTGCATAATATTGTGACTCGTAGTATGACAAACAAATTGCTGGAAGTATCTAACTCTTATAAAAATGTACAAGCAAGATTTGCTTACCATCTTGCCCCAAAGACTTACAATTTATTACCCTTGAGTATTAGAAATATTAAAAGCTACAAAAAATATGCAATGCAATGTAAGACGTTTATAAATGACAACTGTTTCATTCATAAAACTAATTGATTAATTTACTCTACTTTGTATTTATAATTATAAAATTGTTTAATTTAGTATAGGAAAAATATTATCCAATTTGTTAAAAAGAAACTATGATAAGTATGTTCTGCACAAAACAAGTGTTAAATCACTTAGGTGCATATTTCTAGAAATCAATATAGTGTATCAATACCAGCGAAGTAATTTTTAAACATTTTTAAACATTTTGCGTTAAGTTTATTTTTATTTTAGTTGTATTATATTAGGTGATGACCCTCCACTGAAGAAATAAAAAAAAATAAAATGGATTACCACATAGCGTAGTAACGGTCATAACCACCTTATTTCTTCTTTAATGTCCACATCTCCATACCATAGAGTAGTATGGAGGAAACATAGCATGTTATATGCGGTTAGTTAACATGATACTCTAATATAATAATAAATTTAAGTATTTCCTTATAAGCTAAAAAAGAACACCTTTTAATATGTAGAGCTCCGTATTAATAAAGCGGCATATGTGGCAGTAGAACCAAATTATTTCTTGTTATATTTAAATCACTTATTAAAAGAATATCATCATTAAAATTATATTTTAGATTTTATGTTCAATGTTTTTGTAATAGTTGACCACTGATGTACAAACAGTCTCAGCCAGTAAATTTGCATTCTAGGACTGCGAGTCCACCCATGGTTATCTTTAATTAAAGTTTTGTGAAATGTCCACCGGTGAACATATAGAATTGTGTCAAGACACAAAATGTCCATCGTTAGCCACACTTAGCTCAAAGGTAATATAAATCATGTATTATATTATATTATATGTGGATTTGACCATCTTGAAGGTGAATATTTGTGTTTTTCTTATTTATTACTTATTTTCCTTTTCTTGAAGTAAACTAATTAATATTATTAAGTATTAACAAAGCAAAACACAAATACTCCTATTATATTATAATATTTTCGTGAAATACAAATCAAAATATAGCTTGAATTATAATAAATTTCAGTACTAATAGTAATACAAATATATTAAAGGATGTGGCTATTTATACATACAGTATGTATACGCAATTGGCTATTTATACATACAGTATGTATACGCAATTGGCTATTTATACATACAGTATGTATACGCAATTGGCTATTTATACATACAGTATGTATACGCAATTGGCTACTTATACATACAGTATGCATTCGCAATTGACTATTTGCACATTCTGACTGTATATACAAATATTGGAGATACTATTTTGGTAATAACTACACAATTATAATATTAATATAATATAACTATACTTTTATTTATTAAAGTTCATTTACAATCTTCATCAATAAAATTCAAAGTATCACTAAATCAGTGACATATAGGTTTAAATTACATTTAAACTAGGTAAAATATTGTATAAAGTAAAATAAATACAGGTATATCATTTTTTATTCTGTATTTTTTTTTTTTTTGTAAAAAGTGCTGTGCTTAGTCTTTGTCTTTGGACGTCCTTTGGATTTTATTTTAGATTTGAATTGTTTTTTTTTATTGATTTGAGGGGCTGTCAGGCCTCGATTGACAGGGCTCGGTATTAGACCGAATTTGTTCTGCAGGTTCTTCTCGTTCAATCGCAGTAATTGTAAGCCCACTCCTACTCTCTCATGTTCATCACTACTCTACATGTTCATCACTACTCTACATGTTCATCTTCAATATAATCATAAATGTTTACATTTATAACATCTGTATCCATATTTAGTGCATTTTCAGTTGAAATATATCTTGCATGAAAACAAGTTTTTAAAAATATATCTAAATTATTATATTTTCTTATCATAAGAATATGACGACGTTGTGCACTAAAAGAATTCCAAAATGAATGCAAACATGTTTCAGCCGATGTCTTCTTCTTCTTCTTCTGAATAGCCCTACTTTGGACCACGCTTGTTCAAATTTTGGGCTATGATCTTTGCCCAATATTGTCGCATCTTCTGCCGGTGTAACTCATTTCTCTCTTCTGTCCAGGGGGTACCTTTCCTACGGGGTTTTTCCTGAAATCCACGGACTTCCTTTAGGGTGCGTCTCACAGACTGTCTGTTTGGAGATCTGTTATTCTGTCAACCAAATGGAACCTTCTTGTTTTGCCAGACGGTGAACAGACGGTTGGTTAGTCGGTTTGGAGGCAATCTTGCAACGTGGCCATAGAAAGCCACCCTTCTTTTCCTTGCACAGTCAGAGAGCATCTCAATATGTTCGTAGAGCTCAGAGTTATGCCGCCTTCGGAATTCCCCATCTGCCTTTACCGGGCCTCTACTAGACCTCTTCGGTTCAAGGAAAGACACTTCTTAGTCAGTCCATAGGCTAGTTCTAACTTGTTGACTTTCTTGGATAATGATGCTCTTTCTGATAACTTGGGTTCAATCCATTCGCCGAGGTACTTAAATTTCTCAGTCCTCTTGATGTTTCCCTGCTCTAGTAACATCTCTCTGTTTGCTTCTCTGATGTTGGTGAAGAATTTCTGTTTTCTCCAGCGACACTTAAAAACCCACTTTGGCAGCCTGTTTTCTAAGTGAAATGCAGTTTATCTGCATTGTTGCCATCTCAAGAGAATCAGCAAACAGTGCAAAGTCATCTGCAAAGGCCAGGCAATCTACAACCAGTTCATCTTCTTACGTCCAAGGTAGATACCACTCTGAGCACCCAAATTGTTCAGTTCCTTGCGCCATTCTCTCATAACCTTTTCAAGTTGAAGAGAAGTGGGGAAAGTCCATCTCCTTGTCTCACTCCAGTTTTTATTTCGTAGCTTTCTGAAATCTCGCCTCTAAATTTAACCTTGGAATGGGTGTTGGTCAAAGTTTCTAGGATTAGTCTGCGGGTTTTGTTGCCTAGCCCTAGTTGTCTGGCCCTAGTTTTCAGCTGATTTTCTGCCCTTGTTTCTAACGCCTTCTAGAGAAGTTTCCACCGTTATATTATAAAATTTTGATAATTTGCTATCAAAATTTTGCTCAACGCTATTATTTTTAATTCTCATTTTGGACTCTAAAGTTTAAAATAGTTTTAACTGTCTATGAAAAAAAATTATTCCTGTCTCTGTGATGGCTTCAGAACATCCTTCAAGTATATTTCTTATTTCGATATCACTATCCATTTTTGGCTAATTTTATATTTATTCCTGAATCAATACAGTTTATGATTTCCGTAATACATACGTAAATTATTGGCAAACTATGATATTTAGTTTGTATGTATTGTTTAAGGGTTCAAAATGATCGTTCAATTCTGTTTGTTGTAGTGCCTTCCATTAATGGTAAATATTTTCAAAAACAATGTACCCCACATTTCTTTACAACTATTCCAAGTTGTTCTTTGAAGAATTGTTCTTTGAGTGTTACATATTTATCTTTTGTTCCTATAAAAACTTGTACAAATTTACAAAAAAACATTTTTCTGCTCTTCATATTCGTCATATGCTTGGGAATACAAGCATTTCTTGAATCCATCCAATTATTTATGCTTCTCACCTTTTTGCCAATTATACGCAGTAGAAACTAATCGAGTATATATATTAACATGGAATTTGCAAAAAAATGTTTCTTATTGCTTTTATTTCGGTTGTCTTTGTTCTTTCAATTAAAAAAACGGACGAATTAGTCTTACATATTTTTTTGAATTCATGCATACAATATATGAATGACGAATATGTTTCTTTAGCAATAAATGCTACAGTTGCAAATTCCGATTTGTCGGTTATACTAGAGTAATAACAAAATCCTAATATTTCCAACATTAAACCAGAAAAGAACATCTATTTCTATAACTGGTGCCCTGAGAATTATTATAATTTGGAGCCATATCTGAGGAGGCTATAAATAGTGATTCCAATTCATCTTCCGCATCTTTTTTATAGCGTAAACCATTTTCCTCCATTTCCACCATTTTCTTCATTTTTTGCTAAAAATTCCATTAAATCACTTTGATCTGTTTCTGTGCTTGTGGTAAAATGTTTTTTTTGAAAATTTTGAATATCCTTTCGTATAAACTTTTTCCACTTTTCTTATTCAAAATACTTACATTCCATCTTTAGCGCTCGATAATAACAAAGCCGTTGCTGTATCATAATCATTTTCAGTCATTGTTTTTTTGCTTTGCCATAATATCCATATTCTTCTTTACCGATGGTATGATTATGATAAAGTAACATTTTTATTAGTGTCCATTTTGTATTTTCACCTCTATAAAAATTCAACACTATATCTGGTATAAACTGAATGTAGACTGTATGTATAAATAGCTAATTGCGTATTCATACTGTATGTATAAATAGCCAATTGAGTATACATACTGTATGTATAAATAGCCAATTGCGTATACATACTGTATGTATAAATAGCCAATTGCGTATACATACTGTATGTATAAATAGCCACATCCTATATTAAATGTAGTTTTTAATGTTAAATTAAATTATTGTTAAATGCAGGGCTCTGTCGTGGCGGGAATGAAGATACACCGCACCTGGGCAGCTTAACACAGGGAGCTGCTGCATACTGTTTCTATTAATAATTTTGTGCAATAAAAATAATAGAATAATCAAACCAACTTGTTTAACTGAATTGAAAATGTCCCTAGGTTGCCACCACACTTAATATGTAAAAATATTATATAACTTCTTTTTCACTGTTATATAAATTTAAACATTATCAATTCAGTGTAAGTATGGATTACCACACATTCACGTGGAAGGTGGAGTCTCTGCAATAATCTCCTGTCCATCTCCCCAATAGTCTTATGAGATGCTCTCCAAAATCTTCTTAAGAGCAACAAATTAGATGTAGGATAGGATCTTAGTTATTAGGCCGAATTCTTTGGCGTATGATTTAGGTAAAGTTGGTCTCTATTCCATCCCATGTTAAAATATAAGGTATTATTCTAGTCTTAGAGTTGTACATTGCTCCCACCTCATTGGCTAGCACGTCGCACTATCGCTTCTTCTCATTCTGTACAATTGTCAACTGGTACTGTCTACTAATACCCACTTTCTTGTCGTAGATTACTGGCCTGTTGGCTGTTATAAATATTTACTGTAATACTGTTATAAAGATAAATATTTGTTGCTACTCAGATCTCAACATTAGCATTTGCACTTCCTGTGCCCAGTATTTCCGGAGGCGTTCGCTTCCCTTGATTCCGTACTTGTTGCATAAGTAGAAGTAATACACGTCACAACTGCGAGCGCAGTCGTGTCGATGTATATATATATATATATATATATATATATATATATATATATATATATATATATATATATAAACACTTAAATATGTTTATATATAGTTAAAGATGAATTCTTAAAAAACACTCGGACAAGTCAACTTGAAAGATGATGAGAAGAAAATGATTTACAATAAATTTTTTACAAGAAAATGTAGCTAAATCATTTAACCCTAGGATCACAAATTTGCGCTGGGACAACCCTAACAAATTTTAATTTACTTAATTTATGTTATATACTTGATTATATACTTATGTAATATACTTGATTTATGTCACGGTGTGGTAAGCGATACCTCATTTGAAAGCCCTTTTTGCCCTGAAAAATAAACGGTTAAAATTTTCCAAATTTATTGTTTTTTTGTCGAGATTATTTAATTTCAAGTTATGAACGCGTTCTTCGTTTATGTCGCTGAAAGGAAGTCCAATTGTTCAATAAGTCCTTACAAAAACTGCAAAACTGAAGAAAAAAAAAAACACAATTCAACGCCATAAAAGATTTTTATTAGTTTAACAAATTCTCAAATTGTGCCCCACCAACTTCCATACAAAAATACAAATTCCGCTCGAAACGTTCTCTTACATTTTGGAGGATCTGTGGCGTATTTTGACGGCATCCTTCAAAAATACGTTGACCTAACGCTTCCGGAGAATTTGGTTCTGTTGCATAAATTCTACTTTTTAGATTTAGCACCTCTTCGTCCAATCCATTGTTGCGGGAAAACTCTGTACATAAACTCCAGAACAGCCTGCGTATAATGTGCTGGAGCTCCATCTTGTTGAAAAGTCAAATGGTCTGCTAAGTAACGATCATCATTTTCAACGATATCAACAAGCAATGGCTGGACAACATCTTCCAATACTTCCAGGTAACGTTCACACGTCAAATTACCGTAAATTAGATCAATATTGGAGACCCTTTCCAAAAATACCGGCCCAGAGTTGGGTCTGCAGCAACTTGTCCCAAAACTCCAACCACAGTAGCCTCATTTCCCACCGGGAGTTCACGCTGAGGGTCCCATTTTTTATGGGCTACTGCACCTGTTTCTTGAAATTTCGTGACCAACTCCAATACGTATTTTCTGCTTACGTGTTTATTGGGATGCTCTTAATTAAATAAGTCTGCAGCACGATTGCCGTTTTCACCATCTTTGAAAAACAACGCGATCATTTCGACCCCCCGCAATAGTCTAAACCATTTTTGCACAACTAATGTTTATTTTGAAACATGATAATTCAAGAAGCAGCTTAAATGGATATTGAATGGGATGGGAAAAGTGGAATAAAAAATTATGTGTAATATTCCGATATTAGAACAAAACCCACTGCTTAATAGAAAAACATGTGTACATATCTTAAAAAGAAACAATTTGAGTATTTGTTGGACTAATAAAAATCTCTTCTGGCGTTGGATGGTGATGTTTTTTTTACACTTTTTCCAGTAAGAACAGATTGAACCCTTGGTCTTCCGATATAAACGAAAAACGCGTTCATAACTTGAAATTAAATAATCTCGAAAAAGTTTAGTATTCAGGGCTAAACGGGCTTTCAGTTGAGGTACAACTCACTCCACCGTACCATTTAAAATTTCAGTGGTTGTGGTCCCAGTGCGAAGGGGTTAAATGATTTGGTTACAAATTTTCTTGTAAAAGGTGCCCCCTCACCACCAAAGTTGACGTGTCCGATCGTTTTTTGAGAACTCATCCTTAATTATCCGACAATCTCTCTGTTTCGTTTTCAATGACCCACCTGGTATATAAATTATACTAAAAACCTTCCAGAAAGAACCTGTCTGCTTCAAATTTTGAAGGTCTATTGAAATTTTGAAAATCAATTAATGTTGTTTGTTCCTCCAATTTGTCCAAGCTTTATTTATATTAGTTTGCTGTTAAATCAATAAAGTGTTATCAGGATGTGTTATAAGGATAAATTATTATACATATAAGAATATGCCTCTAAAAAAATATATGCTCTTAAATTTGAAATAATAAAATATATGAAGAATTGTTAAATTCTAGTTATTTATAACATTAATTTTATTATTACCACAAGTTCTCTTTTTTAATACAAACATAACAATGATAACATAACAAATGACATAACAATTTTGTAATTAAAGAAAACACAGAATAATTGAGATATCGGGCTGTTTATTTGCGACAATACTGGGCAAAGGTCAAAGCCCAACAGTTGAACAAGCGTTGTCCAAAGTAGGCCTATTCGAAAGAAGTAGAAGAAGAGATATCGGGCTGAAATTTAATCCAGTTGTAGTACACGTGTTACAATTATGTATGGAATTAGACGTCGTCCATATGACTACCACGAGCACAACGGCAACAATCGATTCTTTGGATCCAATTTTCAGTCACTCTTACACGTTAGATATTGTTTCTGAGCTCCTCTAACGTTGTTGAATTGTGAACAGAAACCTTCCACTTAAAGTAACCCCATAAGAAAATATGCAACGGCATCAAATCGCATGAGCAAGGTGACCGTTCGACTGGACCATTTCTCGAAATTAAACGATTAACGCATTTTCTGCTTATTGACGAAGGAATTCAACCAAAAATGGCCTTCATCGCTAAAGATAATTTTTCGATGAAATTCTGAATTTTCTCCAAACTTTTGCATAACAAAATCGGATAAGTTCCGGCGCTTTAAATTATCCAGAGGTTTCAGTTCTTGAGTTAATATGATCTTGTAAGGGTGTAGCTGCAGATCTTTACGCAAAATTCGCCATAATGTGAACTGAGAAATTCTCAATTCTTGTGAACGGCATGGATTGACTTGTTTGAAGGAATCGACCGGTGAGTTGTCTCACTGGCATAGGAACATTCAATAGTGAATATATTGATTCAAATTTATTCACTATCGCAAGCACAGCTTATCTGGTGTTACGATTATTGCGACCAATAATTTACTCCAATTACTCGCGCACTTAAAGTTGTGACTACCGACTCAAAATTTCGGTAACGGTAAGTTTTAACGATTCCCTGAAGTATGCTCGTTCGTGAACTTCACCATGATACAAATGTAAGCATTTACTGACGTTTAGACTTGACCAGATCATAAAAAAGTTTGTAAGTTATGTTCCGTATTATAAGAGAAAATTTGTATGTCCCTCTTGAAAAACCCTTTATAATACAGCTAAACCCATAAATTGTTTAGGAATAAAATTGATGTTGATAGAGTACACATAATGTATTTTAAATTTTCGTAAAAAGAATTGACAAACTTTGATCGTACATTTTTATACATGAAAAATCTTTACTCACATCAACTGAAGTTTAAGGGGCAAATTTAAAAGTCGTTGCTTTACTAACACAACAGTTATTGTCTATTGTTGTAGATCCTCTAGACAAACTTATCAAAATAGCTTTCATGATGGAAAAACTTGTTTTACTTGTTTTACTTGTTTCACAAAGTTAATTGGTACACCATATACGTCATTAATTACATCCTGAGCATGTTCTACTACCTCAATCTGTTTATCAAGCGGTAGCCCAGACGTCTCAATCGAATATATTGATGCACTAAAGAATCCATTATTTGAGGCAATGAAAATTATGTCAAATTTGTTGTAACCTTATTTAGTAGCTTATTTGAAATTTTGATTGATGTCCAATGGCTTATAATGCATTAAACACTTGCGCAAATGACTGCGGCATTAATCCATGTTCCTATGTTTATTGGTTGAGTAAGGGCGAGGCCAAACTAATTTCAGCTAAATTATACATTAATATGCACTATAAATATTAAATAAAAATAGGCAGTTATTTCGATATAAGCAATTTATGAACGGGGCTCTATAAAACGGGGCGTTATAACGAATAGGGTTCTAAATACATAATTTAGTCGGAAACAAATTTCTAACTAGTCTAATCTAATCTAATCTAATGTAATCTTTTATCAGTAGAATGAGAAAAAATATGCCTTAGCATATTTTTGGTTGCCCTAGTTATCACACATTCCGAGAAAATTGCAATTAATTAATTAGCTGAAATATTCCATCCTATTTGAAATTTCTATAATACAGGGTGTTTCAAAAATAATATACATATGTATTTCGCATGCGTATATTTATTAAACCTTAAGACATACGAATATAAAACTTTACACACATATCTACGAACCTCTCAAGTTTAGACTACAGATGTTCAATATGTCCTCCATCAGCGACACGAACAATATCACACCGATACTCAAATTCATCCCATACTCGGGCAAACATGTCCTTCGTCACTGATGTTACGGCAACTTCAACTCTTCTAGGTTCCGTGTGAGTGGTGGAATATTAACATTGTCTTTAACGAAACCCCACAGGAAGAAGTCACAGGGTGTCCAATCCGGTGACCATGGAGCCCAGCTGAGACTAAGTCGTCAGCTCCTTCACGAACAATACCAACGGAAACAACGAGTTTTGTAACATAGCGAGATGCTGCTGACCGTTAACCGTGTTTTCATCAAAGAAGAATGGGCCGTAAACAGAAGATCGGGATATCGCATAAAACACATTGGTACTTTGGGCGAATCTCGCCTGTTTAATAACCGCATTGGACTTCTGTAGGCCCCTAATTCAAACATTGTGTTTGATTACCTGGCCACGCTGATGCAGGACATATTGTACATCTGTAATCTGAACTTGAGATGTTCGTAAATACAGGGTGCTTCAAAAAAATGTATACACACTTTAAACTATTGTAGTTTTCCCGCTCTACAAGGCTAATGTTATATTTCTTCGCCAGGTGCCAGCATAATCGTCCCTCTATGTTATATTATCAGTTGGAATTTGTAATATCAACATGGGGGACGTACGTTTGAGTTTTGAAGAACGTAAGCAGGTTATTAAGTGGTACTGGAAGTTTGAGAATGTAAATGAAGTTCAAAGACAGTGGAGAAGGGAGTATGATACAGAACCACCTTCAAGATTAACAATTACACGCATACGAGACAAATTCGAAATTCATGGAACAGTGTGTGATGTGCATAAAGGTCATTCAGGTTGGCCTCGAACAGCTACAAGTGATGAGTCATCAAAGGCAGTCTTGGAACTGTTTCAACGCTCTCCTAACAAATCTTCAAGGCAAGGGGCACGTGAAAGTGATGTAAGTGCTAGCAGCGTGCTACGCATTCTGAAGAGAGGCAAGTATCGTGTTTACATTCCAAGGCTGGTGCAACAGCTAAATGACGACGATCCAGATCGAAGGTTGCAATTTTGTGAATGGATTCAGGAGATGGTGATACGTGAACCGGGATTTATGGGTAGCATCATTTGGTCGGATGAAGCCCAATTCAAACTTAATGGAACTGTCAATAGGCACAATTGTGTTTACTGGGGTGAAGAAAATCCTCACATTACAATTGAAAAAGCTGTAAATTTGCCTGGTGTAAATGTGTGGTGCGGTTTGTCTTCAAGGGGACTCATTGGACCTTTTCGATTTGAAGGCACTGTAACTGGTATTAATTACCTAACAATGCTTGCTGATTCCATATTTCCTGCCATTCGTGCATTATACGGTAATGATGATTTTTATTTTCAACAAGATGGTGCTCCGCCGCACTATCACAGGGACGTACGAGCTTACCTGGATCAAAATTTGTCGGGACAGTGGATAGGACGCAGGGGGCCAATCGAGTTTCCAGCACGCTCTCCAGACCTTACACCACTGGATTTCTTCTTGTGGGGCACAGTAAAAGATGAGGTGTACAAACGTAAACCACGTAACCTAGACATTCTTTGGAATGAGATTCAAGCAGTGTGTAGAGAAATCTCATTGGACGTTTTGATACGATGTACAGAATCAGTGGTGACTCGTACTCAGAATTGTATTGATGCTGCAGGTCACCAATTTGAACAGTATTAACATTTGTTATTTATGTTTCATTTACATTGGACTTTCAGCTTTCTATTTTCCTGAAATTTAACTTTGTAGAACGGTAAATAAATTTTCTATGGAAGTTCAAAGTGTGTATACATTTTTTTGAAGCACCCTGTATGTGTGTAAAGTTTCATATTCGTATGTCTTAAACTGTAATAAATATATGCATGCGAAATACGTATATTCTCTGTTAAACACCCTGTACTTTAAGTTTTGTAGCAGTTTTAAACTACAGTACTTCAATTTATTTTCACTGCCTAATAATCCCATTTTTATAAAAAAAAACTGGAAGTACAGCTTATTAATACTTATAATAAAGTAGTGTATATATCCACCAACATGTTCAATATTTACGCAGAATCCATAGTGTCAGAATGTTGGAAAGGTAATAAACGCATAAATATTGGAGGAGGGAGAGTCATATACGTACGGTTTGCTGATGACACACTCCTGTTCGCAGAAAGTACAGCAGATCTTAAGGTACTCGTCAAGCAACTCGAAGATATGGAAGGAGAATACGAATTAGCAATACATCACAAAAAGTCGACGGTTATGAAGATCGGGGAGGCAGAAGATATGCACGCGATTTTGAAAGGTGAAATGTTGAAACAGGTTGACAACTATAAATATCTAGGTACCACTATAACCAGTGCCGGATTTCTGCCTAGGCTTACAAGGCCCGGGCCTAGGGGCCCTAACAGCCTAGGGGCCCCGGTGTGGGAATCATTACCTAAGCTCAAAAGCGTGGCTCTTGTCCAAAATGGTCGTGAAACAGAATATTGATGCCGACTTTTCTTCTTCAAGGCGTCAGTACGCAGATAAAACTAGGTATCTATCGCTGTCACTTTTTAGCCGAACATTAAGCAATGGTGCAACACGACCTCCAACTTGGCTCATATTTTCGAAGAGCAAGGGTGCAGTGTTTTGCGCCTCTTGTAAGGTGTAAGGGTACAACGACTGGATAAACGCAGTTCAAAGAATGAAGGAACATGATAATTCGGACGAGCACAGGTCAGAACTTACGACACTATTAGCTAGGAAGAATGCTGGAGGAGTTGACAAGAGTCTTGTTCTTCAAGCGGAAGAAGAAACAAAATACTAGCATGAGGTTTTGAGGCGCATTTTGGCTGTTGTGAAGTAACTTTCTGTACGCGGATTGCCGTTTAGAGGTTCCCATGAGAGATTTGGATAAAAAAATAGTGGGGACTATGTTATTACCCTAGAACTTTTGGCTGAGTTCGATCCTTTTCTGGACTAAAACTTAAAACGCCACGGTAACAACGGAAATGGTACATCATATCTTTCCTCAAAATATGCGATGAAATGATCAATATCATGGCAGGAGAGGTAATAAATACAATTGTGACTGAGATAAAGCATGCCAAATATTTCTCTATCTCTGTGGACTCTACTCTAGACATTTCTCAGGTAGATCAACTTTCTTTTGTAGTGAGATATGTGTCTGAAGGTGGATATCCTGTGAAACGATTTTTGAAATTCAATCCAAATTGTGGCCATAAAGCGGAAAACCTGGCTAAAGTCGTCCTAGAGACATAGAAAATCACAACTTGAATATCGCCTATTGCCAGGGGCAGTCTTACGAAAATGCTAACAATATGTCGGGTGTATATTCTGGTCTTCAAGCGAGAATAAAACAAGAGAACCCTCTGATAGATTTCGTTCCCTGTTCAGCTCACTCACTGAATCTTGTTGGATTCGGGTTTTTCGGGTCCGAGGACCCGGACTCGACGAGTCCAAGGGTAAATACCCGGACCCGATACCCGATATAAGACTCGACGAGTCTCGGGTCTTGAATGTTTTGCATTGTCTAGTACACCGCGTCGTAAAGAAGATCGACGATTTAGCATTACACTTGATGAATGGACGAGTATAAAAATTCGAACATATCGAAATATCAATTTGCATGTCAATATCAACTGACTCTGAAGTGTGTAACTTGGGTTTATTAAGAATTTTTAACTCATGTACAGCTATACAATTAATCGAAAAAGTAGAACAACACCTAAACACATTTAACATAAATTAAAAAAAAAAACATATAGTTGGTTCAACCGGCGACGGTGTAAGTGTAATGATGAAATTTGGACGAGAATCTTCTAGTCTTTATAATTTCTGTTTGAATCACACAATACACTTATCTGTTTGTGATGTAGTATATATAAAGAAAAATATTACCGGCTTGCTAGATGAAGATGACCATGGTCTAGATGGTATTGATGACTATCAAGATGAAACTTATTATTCTGACGAGAGCGTCTATGATGTCGAAGAATACTGACAAGTTGAATTAACTTTAGACAATTTAGAAGGAAATTCATCCATTTGCCTTCCGCTCTTAGTCTCTTGTGGAGTTTTCTTTTATTTGCCTATTTATCATAACATTCTCCAAATCCCTTGTTTATCTAAGTCCTACTTAACTTAATAGGCAAGTTCGTACAGTATCGCTTGCTTTACCATATGCGTGAACACGAAAAATCCTTTCGTGTTTTTGTTTAAATTGCGAGACAGATTAGATCCGGAACCGGACCCGGACCCGAAAAATCGGACTCGGACTCGATTCGGACTTGCCGAGTATAAAAAGACCGGGTATTCCCAAACCCTATGTTGGATCCTGTGCGACCGAGTCTTATCAAGCTACTGTATCTTTCTTCAGTATTTTGCAGTCATTTTTTTTCGGTATCAACACACAAATGGGATATTTTTCTGTCGAAACTGAAGTCAAATTCAACATTGGTGAAAAGTCTTTCTCAGAATAGATGGTCTGCTCGAGCTGACGCCTGCCGAAGTCTATGTTGCTCCTGGGATGATCCAGGTCTTCTAAATTCATTAGACTCGATGGAAATTTGCTTTTTGTCACTTTTCTGGACTGACATCTTGGAAAGGTTCAACAAAGTAAGCAAATCTCTCCAATCTGTTAGGCTGAGTAGCAGGCCTCTCAGGAATATCTTAGACTTCGCTCACGAGGTTGAATTCCTGGGAGAGTATTTGTAGTAGGGTCAAGCACAATAGATCAAGTTGGTCGCAGTGCAGAAAGGCTCTGCAGCCAAACGACCCCCACACAAAAAAAGAACATCGACCTGGGTACGATCGTTGAACTGTATTAGTCTTTGGTAACACACCTAGAACACTTAAGGAAACCCAGTACCTGTGCCTTTGATCATTAAGAGGCGAAAGTTATTGAAAAATTCGGTGAAAATGTAAAAAGTGCCTAGGGGCCCTGGATCTCTAAGTCCGGGCCTGACTATAACGAATTACTGGAGAAGCTGGAAAGAAATAAAAACACGAGTGGGAATGGCCAAAGAAGCTTTTATAAGAAAAAGTAGAATATTGTGTAGCAAGCTCGATATAAAATTAAGACAAAAATATTGACGATCTTTGTATAGAGTGTATTTTTTACGCATGCGAAACATGGACAATTTTAAAGAAGGATAGGAAAAGGATAGAGGTTATGGAGTTGTGGATCTGTAGAAAAATACTAGCAATAAAATGGACAGACAAGATCAGAAATGAGCAGGTTTTGGAAAAAGTAGAGGAAGGAAGATTTTTATACGAGACTATTTTGAAAAGAAAGATATTGTGGCTTGGGCATGTTTTGAGAGGGAGTTGTTTGTTGGGAGAATTAATCGTGGGAACTGTGGAAGGTGTGGGGAATAGAGGTAGAAGAAGAATGAAATGGTTGATGATCTGAAAGAAGGAAAAGGATACGTGGATATGAAGAGAAAGGCTATGAATAGAATTAAGAGGAGGAGGCAGAATGGAACCAGCACATAGCAGAACACAAATGATATAAATATAAACTAATTGAATTAAAATAATTGAATCTACAAAAATAAATTCTTCACAAAAATGTATTTGATAAAAAAATATATTTGCATTATTATTCACCTGTTATTGTAACACATCACATTTAAACACAAGACATTTATTATAAATAGTTCAATTTAATTCAATGTCGTATGGAAAGTTAATCCAGATTCGAATTTTCGTAATTCTCAAAATAAAATTTTTAAATGTAATAATATTAGACCTTATAAAAAATCCTAAGGTTTTTAGTTTTTTTTTTCTAAGAAATATATACAAAATAAATGTTTTAAGCAAAGTAGTGTTTGGTAAATTCGACTTTTACGTGCGTCGACTTGTTGACGGCTATAAAGGGTGGAAACAAACGAATAGATTTAAATACGACAATAAATATTTACATTTTTAATGTTTGATGGTTAGCTTTTTTTAGATATACATATGTATATTATGAAAGCACATTGAATAAATTAAATAAGGGAGTAGTAGAACGCAGATAAAAGCTATATTTTGTTGAAAAAATTAAATTATTTTAGTATTTTGAAATAAAATGTTTATTCCAAAATGTATTCATCGTAGAAATAATGTAAAAACAACAGTTAAAAAATGATTTGATTTAAAATATTTTATTTATTTTACATTATTCTCTATTTTTTATTGTTAAAAATAATGTTTTTATAAATAAATTTAGTTTCCAATTAACATTTTTTATTTTTCTAAAATATAAACTGAATAAAGTCCAGCAACTGAACACAGCCTGAATATATAAATATATTCAACCTTTCCGGAGCACTATAACATTATTTAGTCTTTTTAAGACAAAACAAATCACTTGTGAAATTTGTCAGTTATTTTATAGCTTTTAGTTCACCTTCGTGGCACTCAAGAAAAACAGGAAAAATAACATTGTTTTTAAGATCATAACTTTCAGATCTTAAGTGGATAGTTATCTGCACGCATTTCAAAATATATCTCCCATCAGTGCAGCTTTGCATTTATGAATTATAATTGTAAACCACTTACTTGCATGCCACGTGGAGGACTGGGGGTTAGATATTTCTAATTTGACATTTCGTGAGAGATACATCAACTTAGCGTGGTTCAAATGGGGTAGTGCATGCGCACCGCACGATAATCGCACAACAGAATATCGCATAGCCTCTCCTACTCATTTCCGACTCTCACCGCCAAGACTGATGAACTCTGGTAACCCGGCCAACCTCTTCTGAGATGCGGTATCCAACCCGTATGGATGAGAAGGATGGACGGGGCTAGCGAGAGCGGGAGAAATGGCCCTCCGAAAAGGGGGTTTAGCGCAGGGCCAACAACCCTGCCTAGTAAAAACACAACAAGTTACGAAAGCTACACAGCAGTCTCGGAATGGACTGTCCAAAACGGCGACGACAAGGCAACGAATCAAGGCTAGGAAAACGGAAACCGATTTAAAAGTAGGCGCATGGAACGTGCGCACAATGTTGAGACCAGGAAGAATGCAGGAGATAGCGGAGAAATTATAAATAGAAAATAGATATAGCGGCCTTACAGGAGATAAGATGGAAGGGAGAAGGCAGTATTGACAAGAAGCTTTACAGATTATATTACAGTGGAAACCCGGATAAGCAAGGTGAAAAGGGGGTAGGTTTTATAATAACGAGAAAAGCAAGGAAGGCTGTACTAGGATTCACAGCGGTCAGCGACCGAATATGCATGATACGCATGAAAGGAAAATTCCACAACCTTAGTGTAATATGTGCTTACGCACCAACAGGAGAGGAAGAGGATGAAAAGGAACACTTCTACATCAAATTACAGAGAACCTGCGAAGAAGTGTCGGAACATGATGCATTAATCGTGTTAGGCGACTTTAACGCGAAGAAAGGAATGGAGGACACGTACAGAAGTGTAGCGGGAACGCACTCACTACACGACCAAACAAGCGAGAACGGGAAAAGACTGTGCCACATGGCAGCGGGTTGCAACATGAAAATCAGTAGCACATGCTTCCCGCACAAAAGAATACTCAAAGGCACGTGGGTGATTCCAGGAAGCCGAGGGGTCAACCAAATTGACCATGTGCTTATCAATAAACGAAGGGCAACAATGATCACAGACGTAAAAACTATGAGGGGCGCTAACTGCGACTCTGATCACTATCTCGTACGTGTCTCGGTGAGGCAAAAAATTACAGCTATTGTGGGGGGTAAGAAACATGTAAAAAATGGAATACGCAGGCCCTAAGAGCGAAGGATAAACAAAAACAATATCAAGACCTAATTGAGTGTTCCCTAGAAAGAACGGAAACCGGTGAAAACGTGGACAAGGAATGGAACGCCATAAAAAGTGTCATAATTGACGTAGCGGAAAAGACTGCCGGGAAGGAAGTAAAGGACAGAAACACTTGTTTCGATAATGAGTGCAGAAGAGCTCTGAGGAAAGAAACGAAGCCAGAAAAAAGATGCTGCAAACAATGACAAGAGCAAATAGAGCAAAATACGAGGAATTAAGAAGAGCGGCAAAAAGAGTGAGTAAACAGAAGAGGAAAAATGCGCTAAACAAACAAGTAGAGGACTTAAATGAATACAACAATAACAACCAGAGCAGAAAGTTCTATAAACAAATAGCAATGCAAACCAGAGACTTCCAATCGAGAACCAACACCTTTCTAAGTAAGGAAGGAAGATTACTAAGTGCGGAAAAGGAAATACTTGAAAGGTGGCGACAGTACTATAGCGAGCTGTTAACTTGTAAGAACGAAGAACATGAAAACAATGGGGAAGACGCAAAATACTATCACGCAACGCAACCAGAAATCCCGGAACCCACATATCAAGAAGTAAGAGAGGTAACAGAAAAGCTGAAAAATTATAAAGCATCAGGAAGTGATACCATAACAGCAGAACTCTTAAAACGCGGTGGAGAGCACTTGTGGACACGAATCCACAGATTAATTGTCATGGTATGGAATACGGAAACCATGCCTAAGGAATGGAACGCATCATATGCCCAATCCATAAAACGCATCATATGCCCAATCACTCTTTTAAATGTAGCCTACAAGGTGTTGTCAGCAGTAATATGCAAAAGACTTGCAATATATTCAGAAGAAATATGTGGATTCCGAAGCAACAGGTCGACCATAGATCAACTTCACATGCAGACAAATAATGGAAAAATGTTATGAGCATAACATAACATTGTATAGCATATATATTGACTACAAACAGACGTTTGATAGTGTCTCCAGAAAAGAGCTACTGAGACAATTACTGGTACTAGGAGTACCCATGAAACTGGGTAGACTTGTAGGACTAACACTAACTGAGTCAAGTGCGCAAGTCCTAATAGACTTCAAGCTCACGGGCGATTTTGCAATAGGAACAGGAGTAAAGCAGGGCGATGCTTTATCTGCAATGTTGTTCAACCTACTGCTGGGGGCAGTAATCAGAGAGGTGAACGTAACAGGCACCCTAAAAACTAGAGCAGCGCAAGTGGGAGCATACGCTGACGATATATACATCGCATCAAGAGGTAGGGAGCACCTAAAAGAAATAACAGCGAGACTTGAACAAAAATCTGAACCATGCGGACTGATAATAAACGAAAATAAAACAAAGTACATGAGATGTGGTAGGGAGCAAGTGACAGATTTAAGACCAATTCAAGTAAATGGTAGAAACTACGAGAAAGTGACCGAGTTTACCTACCTAGGGGCTAAGTTAGCGAGCCAAAATAAGATGAGTGAAATCGCTCACAGAATTATGTTAGGGAGGAGCATACTTTGCCAACAGGAGACTGCTAGGATCCAAACTACTGATCAGAAAATCTAAACTGAGAGTGTACAAAACACTAATCCGTCCAATAATCACTTATGCGGGGAAAACATGGACACTATGCAAAAGTGGTGAGGAAGCTTTAAGAGTATGCGAAAGAAATATCATAAGAAAAATATATGGAGGGATACAGGAAGAGGAAGGATGGAGAATAAGAACCAGCGCAGAAATAGATGGAATACTCGAGGGAAAAGACACTGTGAGGCATGTGAAGACGCAGAGGCTAAGGTGGTTCGGGCACATCATGCGAATGAAGGACGATCGAATCCCAAAAGCTCTGACGCTATGGTTGCCTGTCGAAAAGAGATCGAGAGGCAGGCCACGAATACGATGGAGAGACGACGTTATTAAAGACTTGAAATTACTCGAGGTACGGCAATGGCCCCACACAGTACAGGACAGAAGGATATGGAGGGACGTTGTAAAGCAGGCCAAGGCCCATAGAGGGCTGTAGCGCCAAGGAAGAAGACATCAACTTAGCGGGTTATTGATTTTATAGAATTGGTAAAACCATACTACATTATAGATAATCATATAAACTTATTAAAGTCGGAACACAGCCAGAATATATTAATATATTAAACTTTTCCGGAGCTATGTAACATGGCTAGATGGCTATCCATTTAAATTATCGAAAAAACATGATCTTAAAAACAATGTTATTTTTCTGGTTTTGGTTGAGTGCCACGAAGGTGGACTAAAATCTATGAAACAACTGACAAATTTCACATGAGATTTGTTTTGGTAGTCCCAAAAAGACTCAACAAAGTTATAGAGCTCCGGAAAGGTTGAATATATTTATACATTCAGACTGTGTTCCGACTTAATTAAATTTATATGATTTTCTGTACAGTATTATGGTTTTAACCAATTCTAAATTATCAGCGAACGTAACCATCGATCTTTTGCATACTGCTGATGCTGATGAAATGCTGATGTCAATTAGCCGCCTAGGACCTGCGATTTGACCCCGTTGAATTTATTTTTGTGGGGAGCCCTTAAGGCTTAGTGTTACACTAACCATTCAAAGAAATTTGAATGATGTTTTGTTTTATCCTCAAATCAGAATGTCCAATCTTTCTAATAAATTTATAATTTTGAAAAAATATTCATTAGTTTTTTTTATATAGCCGATTCCAATTCCAAAAGTTAGATGGCCCACCCTATATACACAAGAAGTAGAGCGATGTTAAGAAAATTATTGCTTATTATTTTGAAATTATCATTTATATTATCTCAAAACTTGGATATTTAAAATTAATATTAAATTATTTAGTGAAACAAAAATCATTTGATACGAAGAATTTTTATAATTATTATAAAAAAAAATTAGTTCAGAAACTGAAAAAACATTTTGGTTGAATTGATTTGTTAAGTATTTTCTGTTTTTAATTCATTTAGATTTAAATATTCCTGATGTTTCAAAGAGAAACAACATCAGACAAAGTCGATATTCAATATTTCGGATAATTCAATTTGGAAAACTACTTTTAGGTCATTTAATCTTTGTCACATGAATTTATTTTTTAAATACTTGCATAAACAGTAGCTTATGATACAAGTGTGTCAAGAAGAGCTTTTGTGCATGAGTTGCGAAGTTTAAAGCACGAGCCGAAGGCGAGTGGTTTAATCGAAATAAGTGCACAAAATACTTTAAGACACGTACGTCATACATTATTTTATCTAGGAAACAAGTTAAAATACTTGTTGAATTTACAAAAAAAGAATTGTTTCTTACCGACAATATTCAAAAATTGTTATTTTGACAACTAAGATACTTCAAATCACTGACACAATAAGGTTAGAACTTTCAACGCCTCCGTGGAAATTACTTACTAGTAAAAACGCACCGTGACGGGAACACTATTTGGTCGTTGCCGATGTAATCTAGGTTAATCTAGATTTGGTTATGTTAGGTTAAGTTATATTAGAGCCAGATAAATCCAGACTGAGAAGCCGAGACTTCTTGGTTCAAAATAATAAAATAAATTCAATTCGAATATGTCAGAAAATTTATTTTCACTACGTTTATGTTTTTTGTTTAGTGACGCAAGTTGTAGCCATAGTAACAACAAACAGAAATCGTTTAATAATGAAGCTCAATTTGATTTACATTCGACTTTTATGCACGATTTGAATACTTTTACGGAGGATTATAATAATGACATCCTTAACATACAATAATATATTTATTAATTTGTTCATTTTGGTGTGTGAGTAGATAAAATATGATTATTAACATATTTTCCAAAAATATCCACATTTTCTAATATTTCATGTATAAAATCTACAAGATCATCGCTTGAATTGTAGGCAAAATTTGAGACAATTAAAAAAGCAAGCTTTCAATTTTCAATTGGAAGATATATTTTTATGAACGAATATGCTAATTCAGAAAATTTTATTGAGTCCGTTTTCTATTAAAACAAGACAACATTTGTGAGATATAAAAACCTAACGAACTAACATAATTGTTAGGAATATGAAAATATATGTACAAGCAAATTTGTAATTTATGTTTCTAATATTTGTGAAATAGTTATAAATTTGTTGAAAATTATATTTTTGAGAAATTTAATATTTGAATATACAATTTGATTAAAAATTTATCATACATCAATTATTTAGTAATGAATATTATTATTGGACATCAAATACATACAAATGAACATGAAATTAAATTCGATTGTCAAAACCAATGTATTTATTTATTTCATGAGATAATGCCAAATACTATGTGCATCGTGAATATTTGGCCTAGTGACAAACGAGATTCATATGGCCTTATCTATGCAAGTCTCTCTGGCCAGTCTATTAATTTATAGATAGAACAAGGACTAAGTTCATACAGCAACTATATTTATCTGGTGTTTACTAACTATACTGGTCTATTCATGTACTATATTTGTGGTTTTAACTACCTTGTCGGCATCGTTTATTATTAACGATTTAATCTTATATGCTTGATCTCATCCAGTATAATGTTGCATGCTACGACAGGTTTAGTCTTGAGTTAATACACCAGGAGAACATTTACTTCGTATAATTATATTTATATATTACAAACTATTATTATTTATATAAAATCAAGTTACATTTACCAAACATTGATAAATATAACCGTAACAAGATTTCATGACTTCTATTTGGGTGTCTATTAGTATGCGATGTTCTATATTTGTCTCTAAATTAAAACTCCCTTTAACCTTGGTTAATTTAATAGAAAAATGGGTTAATCTATATATAAATCGAATTATTTTAAAGACAATTAGTAAAACTTATAATTGTTGGCTATTTGTATGTGAAAGATAAACAGTGTTAAACTACTGTTTATTGGAAGTGCGAATACTTTAGAAACTTTCGTGTCCATGCAGAATTGTATACAGTAGCTAAACTAAGCCTAGAGCATAATTACGCCGGTGATAGTGCAAACATTGAAGTGAATAAAATTATGAACTAAATTAAAAGTGATGCAATAAATACACGTAACTTTCAAAATCATATTGTGTCAAAAGTTTCAATAAATATAAGTCAAGCAGTATAAGGTAAACTATCTTCAATAGACACTATCAAAAGGACAATAAGAAATCATAGAATAAAGCAGCGTTTCCCAAATGCAGGGTCGCGAACTGGTACCGGGCTACGAAAAAATAATACCGGGTCGCAAAGAAACTCTAAAAAAAATAGCTGCTTTTTGTTTTAGTTTATGTATTTTCACGAAAAAGTAAAATACTTTTAACTTAATAATATTAAATGAACATTATTGAATAATTTTGATTGTGTGCAAAAATACATTATACCTACTTTCTGGGAATATATCAAGCTATTTTTGGAAGAAATTATTAAGAACAAATAAAGTCGGCAATATTATTCGGATTACATAAAGTACGATATCATGAAAGGTGCTGATGAAAACCCATTATGCGATATTTGTTATATGACACTGTCAAACGAGTCCACCAAAACTTTCAAAGAGGCATTTAGAATTAAAACATCTAAATTACAGTAATAAAACGACAGATTTCTTTATAAACATAAAGAAAGAACTAATAACGAGTAAGAAGTCGATGACTTTGAATTTTTCTTATGAAATATTCAAATTAATTGCTGAGACCGGGTACCTTCATAGAATTGCCGAGAAGTTACTAATTCCAGCAATTACAATAATAGGAACTCGAATATGTGATAAAAAAAAACAACAGAATCAAATAAATTTGCTATCTCTATCCGATAACACAGTGAAGCGTATAATCGTGGAAATGGCACATAATATCGAAGAAACTGTTATTGGTCACCAAAAAAAGTGCAGTTTTCTCTCTCTTCAAGTCGACGAAAGTGTAGATATTGCGAATAATGCTTATCTAATGTGTTTTGTTAGATACGATCTTGGCAATACGAATGATCTTACAATCGAAGGAAAAATATTTGTTTTGTAAAACTTTGTTATGTTTTGAAAGCCAGAAAAAAGATGCTGCAAACAATGACAAGAGCCAGACTCAAAGAACAACAGCAGAAGAATTTTTTAGCTTGATTGACGGTTATATTAATCAAAATGGTATTGACTGAAAAAAAATGCGTGGGTCTGAGAACCGATGGTGCACGCGCAATGGCTGATATTCATTGGATAGTGTTCGTAAAGGACTCTTTCCAGAAATAAAAGCTGTAGTCCCAGAATATATGCGGGTTCACTGTAGCATACATAGAGAAGCTTTATCTAAAAAAATGCCATTGCTCTTACAAAATGTTATGCAAGAGTGTATAAAAATTGTGAATTTTATAAAACACCGTCTCCTGAATTCCAGATTATTCCCAGCACTATGTAAAGAAATGGGTAGCGAACACGAACATCTTCGTTTGCATTGTGATGTACGATGGCTGTCCAGAGGGAATGTTTTAAAAAGGCTTTTTGAAATAAGAGAAGAAGTTTTATTATTTTTAGGCCAATATTCCCCTGCGGCTAAAGATGCAATATTTGAAGCTAAATACAAGTTTAATGACGTAAATTGTTTTATTAAGGCCGAGGCCGCACTACGGTTTTTTTCCCGCGAGCGGTAACCGCTAAAACCGCGAAACCGTTCGAGAAACACACAATACGCGATGGGAAAAATCAGTCTCGGGAAAAAACCGCAAGTGAGGCCGCTTGTATTAGCTTACTTAAGTCACAAAATCACGCGATTAAAAACCGCGGCTGTTTAACCGTAGTGCGGCCTAGGCCTAAGTTGTCTTGTCTTTGCGACATTTTTGAATTTTTAAATAATTTAAATCTGACATTACAAAGCAACAATGTCAATGTTTTAAAAAAACAGAGAAGATGCAGCTGCAACAAAAATACTAAATTTATGGATTTGTTGTGCGTAAGAAGGGAATTACAATACTTTTATGAAACTAACAGAATTACAAAAACTGTATAATCTTAGTTCCATGCCAGATAAAATTTCAACTGCATTCAAGGATCATCTGCAAGGATTACAGACAAATATTAAAGAATATTTTCCTGCAATCAACCGCAACAAATCATGGATAAGAAACCCGTTTACACTTAATGTAGAATTTGAAACAGAATTACTAGATTCGGATGTTGAAATTATAATTGAACTATCAAGTGACACAACGCTGAAAGATAATTTCAATAGAAATTATCTTTCAGGCTTTGTTGGATTTTTAGCTTTCCTGTCAGCAGGAATATCCAGTATTGGCACAAAAAGCAATAACATTTCTAATGCCTTTTGTGACGACATACATGTGTGAAGCAGGCTTTTCAACATTGGTTTTTCTTTAAAAAAAATCGGAAATTGATTAGACATAGAACCAGATTTAAAAATAAAATTTTCATTCTTTTCTCCACATCTAAAATATTTGGTCGACGAGAAACAGCAACACTCTTCACATTATTACTTATTTTATTTATAAATGTATTTATAAATATACTTTTTGTAATGCTTTTTTGCATTGTTTGCAATTTTTGTTAGAGTTACTATAGTTCTACCATTAATAAAATGATCCACTGTTTATCTTCTTTCAATTTAACAGTAACTCATACAAATTTGTAGGTACTGGGTCACGAAGGAAAAATATTAAAATAACCGGCTCACGAAGAAAAAAGTTTGGGAAACGCTAGAATAAAGGAAACTCAGGGTCGAGCAATTCATAAGATATTTATAAGAAAATATGCGACTACTGAGAATGAAAAAGATTTTTTAAAACAGTAGTTTAAAAAAAGGATTTTGATATTTTCTACAAAACGCAATTATCATCTTCTTGCACAATAGCAGCACTGGCATGCTGATGGTAAATTTAAAACTGTATCACCCTTGTTTGAGCAATTGTAAACATGGCTTACGTGAACACTATTACACTGCTCTGCTATTAGTTTATGCACTACTTCTAAATAAACTGAGTAACGTTATATACAACTTTTAAGAGCTATTAAAGACTTGGAGCTAACCTGTAACAAGTAAATGTAAATAGCCTGAAAGTAATGAAAGTAATAGCCTGAAAATCTATAGCCTGAACATTGGGTTCGAACGAATTCGTATAAGTCTTTCTGCTCAATTTTTATATTGTTTTCTTCGCGCTTTGTTCGCGTTTGATAGCTAAAATAAATTTCCATACATTTGGATAATTATCAAATACTTGTGTTTGAAAACTTTTATGCCAAACTTCAATTGAATTGATCGTATTAATCTGGAACGGCGTGGCGGTTGCGACGGTGGCGACAATCTTATCGGCCAGTGTGTATTCAAAATAATCAACTACTACTTAAGTTTTAGGTGGTAAAATATTTTGATCGCAAGTTAGTTCAAAATAAGCTATTACGTGTAAGCACAAATGACACTCTGTGTCGTAATTTCACTTTAAACTATTTACTTGTAAATTTCGATAAATACACTGGCAATGGTGAAAAAACATCTTCGAGATAATAGCAAGCTCAAATTTATGAGAATACTCGGATTATCATAGATTTGTTGCACTTTGTTAATTGCAGTAAAATTTCTACTACATAAATGGATTGAAGAAACGAGAATACCATCTGCCTGGGAAAACTCTGAAGTAATTCTGATACAAAAGAAAGGGGACACAAATTTTCCAACTCAAAAATGACAATAGAGAATACATTAAGAACTATCACACCTTAAATCACACCCTAAATTGTTAACAAAAATCATAACAAATCGTCTAACAAACAAACTGGCTTTTTACCAACCTCCAGAACAGGCTGGATTTTGTAATGGGTTTAGCACAACGGATCACATACAGACCCTTCGCACATTAATTGAGAAGTGTACGGAATATAATATACCCATACCTCTGGCGTTTATTGACTATGAAAAAGCGTTCGATTCTATCGAACTCTTGGCAATCTTTACTGCCATGAATAAAGCCAGAATCGATTCTCGCTATACACAATTAATTCAACAAATATACCAAAATCCCACTTAAAGTGACCATAGATGAAAAATCGACTACAGAGAAGATTAAGATAGGCAGAGGAGTCAGGCAAGCAGACACCATATCACAAAAGCTCTTTACACTCGCTTTAGAAGACAATTTAAAAACATGCCTTGGGAGAATAAATGCATAAGCATAGATGGCAAATATCTAAAGCACTTACGTTTCGCCGATGATATTATATTAATAAGCTCAGTCATCCAATAACTTAAAGATTTGCTAGACCAACTAAATAGACCAGCTAGCTAGGCCACTATAGAATTTGAAGCCCAACTGCACCATATAGACAGGCAGAAAATCGAATGAATGACTGAGTACATATACTACCCTAATCTAGGATAACAAACCAACCTGGGGAAGGTAAATCAAGCAACAGAAATAACCAGAAGAATAAGTCAGAGCTGGGCTGCTTTCGGCAAACTCAGACACATGCTCAAGAACCCAGATATTCCGCTCTGCCTAAAACGAAAAGTATACGACATGTGCATATTGCCCGTTACGACGTATTGCCTGGAAACGATGACATGGACAGCAAAGAGCGTAAACAGATTAAAAACCCACCAACGACAAATGGGTTCTGCTCGGCATAAGTTTAAGAGACAAAATAACAAACTATGAGATCAGACTGTGAACCAAAGTCAAAGACGTGATTGAACAAAGCACGGAACCTATGTGGAGCTGGGTAGGACATGTAGCCAGGGAAAACACCGACAAATGGTGCCATAGGATTATTTACTGGAGACCAAGAGTCACAAAGCGAAGCACTGGAAGACCGCAAAGAAGATGGCTCGACGACATATAGAAAATAGCGGGGAAAGAATGGCATCAAATCGCAAAAAGAAGATGCGCATGGAACGACCTGAAGCAGGCCTACGTCCAGCAGTGGACAAACACGGGCTGAATAGAGAGAGAGAGCTCATACACCAACTATTTAATTTCATGAATACACTGCATAATTCAATAAAATTCATCATCGGATTAGAGGAAAACAATTCAATAAATTCCTTAGACTTAAATATCAGCCGTCTCAAAAAAACGCTTATTCAAAATATAAAGAAAACCCACCTACACAGACACGATAATACACAGCACATCATAAATCCTATCATCCTATAAAACATAAATTAGCGGCTTTCCATACTATGATACATAGACTACTCTTTATCCCGCTTAATCAACCGAACTTCCACACTGAATTAAATACAATAAAACAAATAGCCATTAACAACAACTACAACCAATGTTCCATTTAAGCCGCGCAGTAGTTTTCGTGACATTTTAAAATCTGCGCAGATAAATTAAGTTTCCGCGCACTTTAATTACGAGACGTTGATTTTGTCTTCGAAATTGGGGAAATTTCGGAAGAAAGAAGATTAATAAATAAAATATATTAAGTTTATAGTTAAGTTATAGTATTGAAAAAGACAAATTATTCAAAAACGAAAATTCAAAATAGAGAAGCTGTTAATAAACCAAAAATATTGAAAAAATGTTAATTTTAAAAATGTATAAATGCTAATGGAAACACCTGAAGAACGTCACGAAAAAAAGGGGAAAACAAGAACGGTCAAAATCTGATTTTGAAAAAGTTAACTTGAAAAATTTTAAAAATTATGTTGAACATAACTTATACATGAACTAGTATATTTTGCAACTAGGGCGGTAAGTTGTCAATTAGTTACGAGAGCGAATTAAGTGTAAGTAAGTGTGCACATTCGCTTGATAGGGCAATTGACAATACCGACCATGTTGTAAATAACATTTTTTATTACTCATGCGAGGGGACGTATCTTACAAGTTTGGGATCCAGGGCCCATAAAAAAAATAGAACAAAAAATGAAGAAATTGCTTTTTCAATTGTCTCCGGTGGTGTGGATTCGTCATAAGAACTTTCATCAATCTCCGGTATCACCATAGAATTTACACCCATTTTAAAACGTTTTCTTTAATTTTTAATTTTTTAATGAAACAAAATTTCTGACACTTTCTAGTCAGTTTATATATTGAGGTCTTGATTGTGTTTCTCTTATTTATTTAATTGCGTTACCCAACTTGTGTGGTAATACAACAAAAAATGTCATTTTCGCACTAAAATACGTGCGCCAAGATAGTACTTTTAACGCATGGGTTATAAAAATATGATATTATTTACTGGAGATAATGTCATGATTAGAAAGAAAAATGGGGTAGCTGCAAAACTGTTTAGATAATGTTTGACCGATCGAGTATGTAAAGCGAAAATTTGAAGATTTAGCTCAAGTAACTGCACATGATATCATATCACATAAACTAATCAATGAAGTAAGGTAGTTTTTCCAGATATTTAGCACTTATTGCAAAAATTACGATGTTCTAATTGTCTATTGTCAAGTTATGGAACGAAATGATCCTATCTGTAAATATTGTGCAAAAACTCTAACGGATTCTCAAAATCGGGAAGCAATTTTCGGTTCAATATCGGATAGCAAGAAGAGCTTTCATATTTGTATAAATATTCACAGAAAAGTTGTTTTCCTAAACTATTATTGAAGCACATCAGTATGTTAAGACGAATATAAGAAATCTCAATACAAAATCATTTGGAGCAGTCATGTAAAAAACTATTATCAGAAGACCAAAATAATATTGATACTTCAAATATATATATAATGAAATTTGTCCAACGTGTCTGTATCATCTGGAAAGACGATTTACCGATGACGATCAAAAACAATACTAAGCACACATAATTAGATTATTATAAAATCCGGAAAAAATTTTGGAAAACAGAATATAATGAATCTTTCCGAAACATTTTCTATATTTATGATAAAATAAAAATATCAAAGTATTGACGTTGATAAAATATGAGATGAATATTCTGAAAGAAATTTACAATATTGAAGAAGAGTAAACTTGGATTGTTGAAAACATTCGACGATACGTTAACTTTCTTACTAACCCATCCATAATTTTCTAATCTTGCTATTTACAATATTATGGGTACCACCTTCCATGCGTCCAGTACGGATTGCGAACGGGGATATTCAGTCATGAATTCCATTATAAGAAAAGATCGCAACAGACAACAATATGAACATCTAGATGAACTAATCAGAATAAAATTATATTAAATGTGCAAATAATTAAAACCGAGTTTAAAAACAGTGGGTTGGTACGAAAGACAAAAGAAAAAAAAAACATTGGAAATATTCAAAACTATTACTTTGCTATTTGATATTATTGTTTGAATAAATAAAAGTATAAAAAAATTGCGCAATTTATTTTTAATTTAATTTTTGTTGCTCACACTCGACTTTGGACCGCGCAGCACTAACAAAAATTAGAGGGAACACTGACCAGAACCAAGACATTATCAGACAAATATTAAGGAAAAAATCAAGACATCAATCCCTAAAACCACCTTGCAATAGTATTTGCGAAAAAGAAATAGAAGAAGAAAAAACATTCAAATGTATCCCATATCTAGGAAAGATTTCCCATACATCTAGGAAATCCCCATATATAGGAATGAAAAAATATGCAACATAATAAAAGAAAATCATAGCTTGCAGGATAATACCCTACAAAACATTTTATGCTAAAATCAAAAACTAAAACTAAATCCACTAAATAAATCAGGAGTATACCAACTTAATTGCGACGACTATGTACGTAATTTGCAACGGAACCTACATGACAAGGACAAACTGGAAGAAATTTTGAAACCCGGTTTAAATAACATAAACGATCGCAATGCCTGGTAAATAATCAATACAATTTTGCTAATCACCTAATAAAAACTGCACACCAAATATCAGCAAAAAACAGCCAAACAGCAATGTTGCTTTGGGAAACCAAATTTTACTAAAAGCGATATATAAAACGACTATTATACTACCTTATTTTAAATTACATCGTGAAATTATGAGCCCGTGTTGCCCAAAACATATATAAAATTTTTAATGATAAATAATTTTGATGAAATAAATTAACACTTAAAAATAAACACTTTCAAAAATTACTTTATGTTTAACTGATTTTGTTAAAGTCAAAAATTTCAATATTAATGACGCTAGGACTATTAATACCCTAATAACTTAATTACACCCATTAATACCGTAATTACAAGGCAAATATAATGAGAGAAATGTATTTCAGAAAAATCTACCAGACAAAAATCCGAACGAAATTACCAGAGGGGCATTTTCGCCGCAGTTTGCACAGGTCTGATATTAATTTAGCTTTCGCTATTTTTATCGTACCAACCATCTTTTGCCATATACAATTTTATTATCAATCAATCGATCAATCAATACCAGAAATAATGAAAATTTATATATTTTTAGTGAAAATTATATTATGTTAAAGGTCATAATTTTTTATATCTCGCAATCATCTGTTGAATGCACTAAAATATCAAAACATTGTATTTTTTAATGGAATTAACTGGGTTTATACAAGAATATTAATATGGGTATGAATAAATGGAATGTAAAATGAAATGATTTATGCATAGAAAAAGAAAATTTATTCGAAAATAATTCCCTGTATATATAGAAATGCATTTAAACGAACAGATAAAAAATGTAGATATTGTTTGTAAAGAAATAAAACATTCCGATAACTTCTCAGAATAAGTCAATACAAGGCCATCAATTACATTAATAAAAAACGACAGTGTAAACAAATTAATGCCGCTTGTTTTCTTAGTCCACTACATTATATCCACTAACTTATAAATATTTCACTTTTCTTTCAAACATTTATGCAACATTAAATGCCCCATTTATCCAAAGGCAATACAAACATTAAAGATAATCGATACCGTAAAATTAAAATAAAAATTATATTGGAATATATTACGAAATTAAATATATTTCAATAAATAATTCCTTAAGTGTTTATATACTTTTTATTTAAAAATATTGCTTATTATTGCACATATGAAACTGGTTTAAACAAGGTTAAATAAGTTATGTTTGTTCTTATCGTACGCGTTAACGATAAGCAAAAAGTAGTTTTAAGTTTTAATAATAATAAAAAAAAACATGCTTACAGAAGAATGTTCGTCGCATCCTAAGATGCCGTAATAATCCTCCTCGTCTTTCCTCTTATAATTAACAATATCATCAACTCCACTCATTTTGGTTATTTTTTATTAAACAAACACAACGCACTGAGCCGTAGAAGTTTTGTAGAAGTCGACCCTCTCTCGTCCAGATCGTGTGGAAATTTGTTGGATGGGAAATCCTCGCCGGGAAAACCAGGATGAAGCTCCAGGAGTACCAAACTTTATCGATTTACTACAGCTATAGAAATAGAAACTCGGCCGACCGTTGTTCACTGAATGAGAATTATTTAACTAATAGCGAAAGTGAAAGGTTGACGTTGTGTGTTCAATGTTTATGTTTATTTTTTTTTTCGTTTTAAATTTTGTAAATTAGTTTCTTTTTTATAATGAGGTGTCCCTGGTAGAGCAATCCCGTTCTTGCGCAGTGAAACGGATCACCAGTTGCGACCTACTCCAGTTACTGGCAATCGATGTTTTCACAGCAATGGATGTGTATCACTCGCATATATTTCATTTCTTATCTATATTTCTTACTAAATATTACGATATATCGAAAACTTTTTATCGCATCTTTCACTATCACATATTAAACTCAAATATGAAGACAAATTATAAATATTTATAGTAAAATTGTTAATTGCTTATTTACAACGCAAAATAAAGAACCATTTTAATATTACATTCAAAAATATTGATGTAGCAATATATAAAACAAAATATATAATAATAAATTACATGAATGCATCATAATGATAGTAAATTTTATGAAATATAATTAAGGTACAAAATTAAATTACTAGAATAAAATTTAGTGCGATAATTCAGACATATTATTTATCTTACTTTGAAAAATAAAACCGCAATAAATATATTAACAATTAATATCTTTTTCTGAAATTAACATGATCTCGTGGATTGTCATAGTATAAAAAGCTTAAATTGTACTCAAATTTAATCTTGTTAACTCCTGTTAACTTATTTCACAAGAAAAAAGCAAGACCCAGAGTAGTAATAATCTAATAGATTAGTTGCGGCAAATAGTTTTCCATTCTTATTGTGGCCAACATGGTCTAAGATAAGTCCAATTTAATACACTCTCTATGCGATATTCATTCTTGAACTTGAACTGTTGCACAAAATGAAAATGTAATTGAAATATTTAGTGGCATTAAAAACATGCGGCCAATCGACTTTATATATGGTCACGTGACCATTGCACGCTTAATATATAATTATTTGCCCGTTTTGTGACTAAAATAAGTGGCCAAATTTCTTCATATTTAAAATTCCAAGCTATTTTAAATTCCAGGCAGTTTCTGGAATGAGCAATATACTTCTGGATTCATTAATTTATTTTCCCTTTAATAAAATGATATGAAAGAGTTTCTATAAGATATAAGAAAAATATAGTGTCAGAACAGAAAACATTTTAAATATGTATGAGATAAAACTAAAACTATTGCTTTTGATTTTTATATTTTTTGATAACATTCAAATGTAATTGAACTATTTTGATAGTACATTCACATAAAACTTTCTCAAGAATAACTTTTGTTTTTCGTGCTGGTTTTCTGCAACAAGTGGCCAATTTCGTAAATTTCCGAGACGCTTGAATTAAAATTACCCGCAATCATTTCAAATAATAAACTGGAGTAATCTGCAAAACTATTCTGATAAAATCTCTGGTTGAGAATTGAGTTTAATTTGAAAATTGCTATCTGCACCACACACTACTACTTTATTGTATAATGTGTAAGGTAATTATAAATGGAGATAAGAAAAAATAATGGTTTTGTCTGTCTAATCAAAACTATTTAGTCTTCTCATTATAATTTTTTAGATAAGTATATTGCTTTGGCATTGTTATTGGCCACTGAAAAATATTATCTCTAAGCTTCCTTCCATATATTTTTACAGAAATAAATCTCCTTGTTATCCTAAAATCAATCAATCCAAAAAAATAATGATAAATAATGATAATAAAATGTGCCTGGTCTGTCCAATCTTGTCTTCTGGTCTTGTCTGTCAGGTCTGATATGTCTGTCTTAATTTTGACTATCTAGTATGTCTGTCTAGTCTTGTCTTGTCTGTCTAGTCTTGTGTGTCTAGTCTTGTCTGTCTAGTCTTGTCTGTCTAGTCTCGCCTATCTAGTTTTGTCTGTCTTGTCTTGTCTGTCTAGTCTTGCCTGTCTAGTCTTGTCTGTCTAGTGTTATCTATCTAGTCTTGTCTGTCTTGACTTTTCGGTCTAGTCTTGTCTGTCTCTTTGTTCTCCAACTCTTCCAAAGAAAATAGAAGTTACCTCTTACCATTAAGAAGTCCGATAGTACGTGCCAAATCCCCTCAGAAGCTTTAAATGTCAAAAATTCGGCCACAGTGCTGCAAGACGGACCTGGACGATTCGGCACTTCCAAATCGGCACCGGACAATTCGGCACCGGTTAAGTCGGCACCGGACAACTCGGCACTGGGAAAATTCGGCAACGGATAAGTCGGCACCGGACAAATCGGCACCGAGACATTTCAGAACTCGTATTTTTAATTTTCTTTTAACCTCTTAAACTGTTAACCTTTAATAAAGTTATTTATGTTTTATTATTAGTTTTTCTATTTTGCGTCTGTAATGGACTCATTAAAGCACTCATATGCGTGCGGTAATGGCTCGCCGAGTGCTGTAATTTTTTTAGTTAGTTAATTTATTCAAAGTTGGCAAAGAAATTCAGAGCTGTCAGTGATGTAAAATTTTCGGCGAGATAGTTTTGAGGTTACGTGATGTGTGGAATCACAACAAAATTTGCTCGTTGAAATTATGTATTTTTGAATGGTATAAAGTTTATATAGAGAGAAATTTATAGTGAAAACACAAAAAGTTAACTTTAGATTGGTGTTAAGAATGGTGAAAGTGTTAAAAATTGTGTTAAAAACAAAGTGAATTTGGTTTCAAGAAAATTATCGTTCGAAACGTCAAATTATTTTAGTGTCAAATTTTCTTTTTCTCTCTTTATGGGACTAAAAAAAAGTAATATAATAATATATGAATATTATGTAATAGACCGAATGTGCGCCGGTACTAGGGTTGCCACCCCAGACCTGGGTCTCGCCCGGAGACGATAACTAAAAAAAAATGAATTATGAATTCAAAAAAATTGTCGACAGCTCATGTCAAAATTAAGTTTTATGCATAATTCTGCCTTTACCAATCCTGTTACCTTTACCAGTCCTGTTGTCTGTCCAAGTATTTCCCATAATCGAAAAAATTCGTACCACATATGCATTACTTGTAAGTATTGGTAGTTCAGTGAAAATACCAGAGGAAAATATGTTTATCCATTTTTTATCAGTTGCCCAAATCGAGCGATTTGGTGGAATGAATGATATTTTTAAGAAGACAGATATCATCACATAATTTATCGGCATCTAATTCTACATTTACGTATTTTGCAGCATCTAAAAAAATCTTGGTATTTGAAATTTTTGTTCTTAAGATTAATTACTGAAAAATATTTGAATGGGCTGTTTCCAAAATTATAAAAATTTTCCAAGTAATCAGTTGCGTTTCTGTACACCTTTTTCGCTACAGACACAAATTTTGCTTTTCATAGGTACTTAGTTAAACTTGTATTCACTTTACTACTGAAAAATTGATCTTCAAGCAGTTTCATTTTCTGATTCATAAGTCCCATAAAATGATGCACAAAGTGAATATAACATTCGGCTAAAGATAAACTGATAAACTAAATCTTTATGATCTCGAATCTCATATTCACTATCCTTCACGAATTTCCAAATGATTTTATGCGTATCTTCTTCGCCCAGTTGTACAAAATAAAGTTTTATCGCTGACCAGGCATTAACAATTTTTTTCTAAAGCTTTATGTACAGATAGCAATTTTGTTATCACGTGGCGAATAATATCGTCATATTCCAATTCCAAAAAACCTGGGTCTCGCATCTAAACAATCTTTTAGTTCCTTAATTATTTTAGAGCTAATAGAAAATTCAGCATATATTTTTAATACCAAGGTTTCAACATCGAGAGACAATGCCTTACATGCGTGTCTAACTGCATTATGAAGTACGTGCCAGTTACAATTATTTTTCAAAATTTTCGGATTAAGGTCCTAATCCTATCCTCTTTGAAGCAGCCAGTACTGCGCCAATTTGTAGACGTTGGGTCGTTGGAACGCCGACCGCGTTAGCTATTCCGTACACGGTACACGAGATACACGCGACACTGCATTTAACCCTTTCGCTGCTATGGACTGCTATAGCAGTTCAATTGATTTGACGCACAGGTGCTATGGACTGTTATAGTAGTCCAATTGATTTGGTGGCCAGATGCTATGGACTGCTATAGCAGTCTACCGACTTCATGAATTCAGTGTGGCTTTTTTAAACATAACAAAGAGAATAATAAATATATACACTCTCATTGGAGCTTTGCGTTACCCTGATTGAAAGATTCGGGACTCACTCCTGCACCTGAGATTTAAATTTTTTTAAATCAACAAAAAATCAAGATTTGATTCGAATAAAGAATTTGGTTTTTGAAAATTTGGAAATATTTGCAAATTATTTTGACGTTTTCGTCCAATTTTGACATAAAACAAAAGAATTTCGCAAAGTTCGTCCACTCAAATCTTCAAAAAAAGATTTGATTCGAATAAAGATTTTGTTTTTTGAAAATTTGGCAATATTTGAAAATTATTTTGACGTTTTCGTCCAATTTTGACACAAAACAAAAGAATTTTGCAAGGTTTGTCCACTTAAATTAACAAAAAAAAACAAGATTTGACAAATTTTGACATTTGCCAATTATTTTAACATTTTCGTCCAATTTTGACATAAAACAAAAGAATTTTGCAAGGTTTTTTGAAAATTTGGCAATATTTGCCAATTATTTTGACATTTTCGTCCAATTTTGAAATAAAACAAGAGAATTTAGCAAATTGTGTCCACTCAAATCAACAAAAAAACAAAATTTGGTTTTTGATAACTTGGCAATATTTGCAAATTATTTTGACGTTTTAGTTCAATTTTGACACAAAACAAAAGAATGTTGCAAGGTTTGACCATTCAAATTATCAAAAAAAAAACAAATTTTGCTTCAAATAGAGATTTTGGTTTTTGAAAATTTGGCCATATTTTCAAATTATTTTTAGGTTTTCGTCCAATTTTGACACAAATAAAAAGAATTTTACAAGGTTTGTCCACTCAAATCAACAAAAAAACAAGATTTGATTCGAATAAAAATTTTGGTTTTTGAAAATCTGGCAATATTTGCAAATTATTTTGATATTTTCGTCCAATTTTGACATAAAACAAAAGATTTTTGCAAAATTTGTCCACTCAAATCAACAACTAAACAAGATTTGATTCGAATAAAAATTTTTGGTTTTTGCAAATTTGGCCATATTTGCAAATTATTTTGACGTTTTCGTCTAATTTTTACACAAAACAAAAGAATTTTGCATGGTTTGTCTATTCAAATTTACAAAAAAACAAATTTTGCTTCGAATAGAGATTTTCGTTTTTCAAAACTTGATATTATTTGCAAATTATTGCAACTAATACAAAGTACAAAAAGTATTCCGCACTGGCTATAATGTAATGTTCAGAATATTTAGCACACATCAATTCAAAAAAGTAATTGGCAGCGAAAGGGTTAATTTTGTGCATATTCAAATTTACTCACGCTGTCCGGAGAAATAATAGTTAAACCCGGAGCCCTGAGATAACTCACTGAAACCCGGAGTCTCCGGGCCAAACCCGGAGAGGTGGCAACCCTAGCCGGTACATGCAATCAACCAATATCAAATGATATCGGAAGGGCACTCTATTGTCCTGGGGGTGAAAAATCGCCCCCGAAGCCGGACGAACTATAAGAAATAGTCAACGGCATTGGTATCAGGAAATCAACGGGAAACTACCTGATTACATATCCCTAGTTAATCAACATGGCTAATTTCAAGACGAAAATACCGGAGTCTCTAGTCTGTAGTAGTAGTGTGTAGAATGTAGCTAAAATGAAAGTAGGATGTAGAAGACACATTTCCTGGTTAAATAACCTTAGGAAATGGTACAACTATAGTTCCGTTGAGTTGTTTAGAGGTACAACATCAAAAGTGAAAATAGCTATGATGATAGCCAACCTTCTAAGAGGAGATGGCACTTGAAGAAGAAGATGTGTGGAAATCGTGAATACACAAATTTAATTAATTAATGGTAATAAACGATATAACACATATTTATTTTAAATTCTTTTCAATGGTACAAGTATTAAAAATATTTATAGTAACATTGGATTCTTGAGCAGTAACACTCATACCAGGAACATTATATACAGTGCTACTACTACTGTTGCTATCAAATTGCAAATGTGGGGCACTAGAAGAACATCCAGGTAAGTTGATATTTGCATGCTCAGACCCAAGCATTTTAGATATTTCAATCTTCTTTTTTAACGAAGCATTAACATACCCCTCCACAACAGTAGTAGACTTCCATCCACCATGATTTTTTACTGTCAACAAATCACCACCATGATTGGCCAAATGTGTCGCACTACTTCTTCGGAAACAATGTCCAGGGTAAAGATCGGAGTTTGGTAATTTGAGAAATGTCGCAATGTCTTTTGATATTCTCCCAATATTAATACCAATTGGACTTTTAATACAATGACCGTTACGAAAAGTTAAGAAAAATCTCTTATGCGTAACATTATTAGGACGTAAGTTAGCATATTTTTTAATTAAGTCAATCCAATGAGGATACGTAATTGCAAACATACTTGGAATATATTTTTTTGTTTTAGATACAGAGACAATGATGGAATCGGATCTGTATTCTATGTCATTGTCAGACATATCCGTTAATTCCTGACGCCTAAGCACACCATTATAACCCATTATCAAGACGATCTATAATGAATACCGTTACATACAAAGCTGCGTTATACATACAAATATATCCACCTTCATAGCCAGATAAGACTTATCATCCACGATCATTATAAATTTGTTCTAAAATCTTCGATGTTTTAGGTGCATAGCCCTGAGATATCCGTTTCAATAAGGCCTGCAATTTACAATATTTGGATATATCTACATCCTTATGTTTAGATAAACAGGACCTCAACATAGAATATATCGTCCATAAACATGATGGTATATACTTCTTACGTTGTAATTCGAAGTAAGCAAGTAAAAAATTTTCCGAAACAACTGTAACTTTATTTAGATTACACCGCTCCCACTTTACACCCACTTAAATTTGCAGTATTCTTTTTCATACCTTGCTCGCGATTTATCTGGCAACAATTTATTCACTGCATTTGCAGTTATTTCTTTCAATTCTAGTGGAGTGCAAGCAAGATATTTTTTCACCCATTTTAATTATAACCTTTAAATTAATCAATCAATCAATTAACAATGTAACCAAACACCATAAAATTTTATGAATATGTATGGACGATTTTTTTATTTAGAAATGGCATCAAATTGCATAAAAGGGCGCAAAATAGAAAAAAAAAACCTAAAAAACTCGTTCGTAGGGCGTTTTTCATCACTTGTCCATTAGAAAACTCCTCGCTACGCTCCTCGTTTTCCCAACTTGGATGCGTGCTGTAAAATCGCGCTGACTGAACTCGTCCTTTAATATACCATTTTAATTTAACGCTGTTTTCATGTCAACATAAATTCTACTGTTGGCTATAGGGTGACTAAATAAATAGTTTCAAATTTCCTTCATCTTTCAAGGGGCGTGCGTTACATTCTTTAATTATAAGAAGATTTCTTTTGTTTTTTATATTACCAAAACCTATGTTATAATAGAAATTTTTTATATTTATACTCCGATGACTGATGCCGATTTACCCGGTGCCGAGTTGGAAGTGCCGAGTCGTCCGGTGTCGACTTATTCGGTGCCGATTTATCATGTACCGCTGCAAGATGCTCCAGTGAAGAAGTGTGCCTATGCCGGAAACATCCGCATGATGGAACCACGTGTGCTATTCCCACATGCATCAACTGTAAACCCATTTGGCTAACTCCAAACTTTTCGCCAAGTACAAGGAAGAAGTGACAATCCAACAAATTAAAACAAAAGAAAAGATTTCCTGCCATGATGCAAAACGCAATATTTCTACAGCCGCTCCAATCAGAAACCTATCGTATGCAATAGCTTCTCATGCTGATAAACCTGTAATTTACGTAAAGGAATTGGCGGCAGCTCCTATTCCTTTCATAATGTACACCGTAAAAGACATCATCGCTAACGAGATCAAACAACAAAAGAAGAAGCCCAGACCAGTTTATAACATTGTGGTTCCTACGACCAATCCGAGGTAGTGGAAGTGATTGCACCACCACCACCCATACCACGAGAACCATGAGAACCGTTTGTTACGTACAGAACACCTACAACACCAGAAAAGGACAAACGGAAACGCACTGGCCTCCCAATTCGCTATCCCTATCCGTCCATCTTCGAAGAGGGCTTTGAATCAGAACCAGACCCAAAGAAAAACTGAGTCAAGAAGATCGGCGAAGGGTGGGAAAGAAACAAACTCCGCCCAAGAATACCATCTCCAGAAAAAGATGCGGCCCACAATAATAATAAAAAACCATAACATTTTATATTTATATTGCAAAATACCTAAACTAGCCTAAATCTCCAACAGCAACCAAACTGAAGATACTAGAATTAAAACTAAACCGATGCAAGGCAGCTCGCAATCTATTGGAACGGACAATATTGGAAAATGGTATGGATATTGTCTTAGGTCAAGAACAAAATAAACGTATGCCCCGCAACTGCTTCCTTGACTCAGACCGCGACTGTTTTGCTAGTATCAACAAAACATCGTCGATAATATCTTACAATAGCGGTAAAGGATTAGTATGCGTCGAATTACAAAGTATTTATGTCTACTCATGCTATCTGTCTCTAAGGAAATCTCCAGAGGAATTTGAAATATGACTTGGAGTACACCTAAAAGCAAATTCTAGCCGCAAGGATAAAATATTTGGGGGCGACTTAAACGCCAACGCTCATATCTTCGTTTCGAAAATCCAAGAAACCAAGGGGATGATTCTGGAAGAATGGATCGAAGCAAATGATCTGTCATTAATGAAGGCGATACACCTACCTTCTCAAATCACAACGGTTCTTCTCTGATAGACGTAACAATATATCGGAAAAGCATACATCGGCACGGGTAGAATAGTGGGTTTGATAAAAAAACAAATGCATGGATGAATGGCAGCAGGGATGGGAAGGATACGACGGATGGACGAAAACTTTTATTAAGGACGTGAGACGGTGGAAGGAAAGAATGTGGGGAGAGGTTGACTATAATGTCACCCAGGCCTCTACTGGACATGGGGTCTTTGGATCACTCTTTTTTAAAATCAAAAAGAAATATAACCCCACCTGTTGGTTCTGTCTGGAGATACACACCGCCGAATACCATCTTACAGTGCGTAAAATGGACAGACTACCGATTAACAGAAAATCAGTTAAGCGGCACAGTAGTTTCAACAACAAACATGGTAGACTTACTCGAAAGAACAGAAACAGACTGGAAATCAATAACGGCGATGATGAGGGACATAATGAAAGCAAAAGAAAGGCACGAAAGAGAGAACCGGACTTAAAACGGATGGTAATATTGAAGAAGTTAAAAATACGAGGGTAATACAAAATTGGTAGAAAACCTAACAGGCACACCGAAGTAATGCCAATGGCGGTTCCAGGGTGTTCCTGTTGGAATTATATTTAACAGCTCAGCTAGTTCATGGGGATCACTTGTCTATGCAATTATATATTGCCAGCTATGCCCCATAAAAGAAAAGTCTTGTCGGCCTAGTCTTGTCTCTCTAATCTTGTGTATCTAGTCCTGTCTGTCTACTCTTGTCTGTCTAGTCGTCTGTCCATTCTTGTCTATGTAGTCTTGTCTGTCTAGTCTTGTCTATCTAGTCTTGTCTGTCTAGTCCTGTCTGTTTAGTCTTGTCAGCCTAGAGTGGCGTGTCAGAGAGGGAGAGAATCTGAGTGATCACCAGGATATTCTCTTCGACGTACGAGAGGATGTTTCAGAGGGACCGGTTGCAATTGGAACAAATGGATGGAGAGTGGACAAGAGCCTACTAGAAAGATTGGGAGGCGTCATGAAAGAGCTGGCTGAAGGGACAGGCCCCGAAAATAGATTGCGGAGCTCCTGCAGTTCTTCACGGGGCCTGTGGTGCGATGTTTCGGAGAAAACGGAGGGGCGTCAGAGGCAGGAAGCCAGTTTAGTGGAATGAGCAGGTAGCTCAAAAAGCGTAAAACCTGTTTGCGTGAAAGGAGATGCATGGTGAAGAGTAATAGGCGAGCAAATGAGGAAGTGCGTGAGAAGGAGGTATTACTTGGCGCGCAGAGAACTTCGCAGAGTAATCGCGAGCTCCAAGCAAGAAGCGTCGAAGAGGTGGATAATAACATCTGGGGTGACGGCTATAAGATCGTCACCAGGAAAATTGCGCAAAGGATTAATACTCTCCGGGGGGATAGCCTAATGACGGAAGTCAAGAAGCTGTTCCCAGCACATGAGCGAATGAACTGGTTGGAACCCGTGGGATGGAGATCATCGCCAATTTGCACTCCGGCCGAGCTGCAGAGTGCAGTTGGCCGGATGAAGGAGGGAAAAGCGCCGGGTCCTGATGGTGTTCCACCCGAAGCGTGCAAGGTGTTTGGGCATGTGTGCGAGGACATGTGCTTGAGCATGAGCCCGTAGCTACTGCGTGCTTGTAACCCTGGACGTGAAAAATGCTTTCAATTCGGTCCCATGGGGCGGAATCATGGAGTCTTTGGAACTAAAGGGGGTAGCTCCCTACCTTCGAACGTTGGTGGGGAGCTACTCGAATGATAGGGAGATAGTGACTGTGGACGGTAAAATCTTCATAATGAGTGCAGGTGTTCCACCCGGGTTCGGTTCTTGGGTCGATACTGTGGGACATATTTTTTTGAGATTGAGGCTGCCAGACGGGGTTACACTCGTAGGGTACGCTGATGACTTAGCGGTGGTCGCTGTCGCAAGAACGGAGGAAAGTCTGAAAGCGATAATGAATGAGGCAATTAGTAGGATTGATCAGTGGAAGGGGGAAAAAGGGCTTGCTCTGGCTCCCCACAAAACCGAGGCGGTCCTGATAACTGGCAGAAGAAAGCTGCGTGAACTGACGTACCGGCTCGGGAATCTGTAAGATAATTTGGGGTGGAGCTTCAGCGAAATCTCAGGGTATCCGATCAGGTCACCCGGGTGGTGAGCAAGGCTACAGCCTGTGTGAAAGCACTTGGACGGCTGATGCCGAACATAGGTGGGCCACTGGCCTCCAAGAAAGTGGAGGAAAGTTATGAAGTTATGCCAAATTTTGGATTCCATCACGTTCTCTCCGGTTTTGGCTGGAGGGGTTTGAATGGTGGGTTTTTTTTAGTGGGTCGCCCCTTTTGGGGGCAGCCCCACACTACCACTCGGCACGGATCGGGTAGTGTCCGTTTGCAGATTTTCACCTCCAGCACGTGCAAAAAAAAAAGTCTGTCTAGTTTTGTCTGTCTAGTCTTGTCTGTCCAGTCTGTCCGTGGTCAAAGTCGTGCTCAATAATAGACCTTACCCTCTCTAAAAACTTCATTGACAGGTTCCAAGGCTGGAGGGTTCTTGACCAGGAAACCTTGAGCGACCACCGTTGCATTATAACATAAGGGAAAAGGCAAGATCCAGAACAAAGACATACCCAAAAACAAGTGGCTGGATCTTGGAAATTTTGCAGGAAGAAAAAATTAAGCAGTGTCTAACAAAAGAACTAGAAACCGTTAACACTTAAGATGCCGACGCTCTGGTTCAAATGATGAGTAAAGTGTGCGATGTTACCTTGCAAAAGTGGACCGACGAAAGGTAGACCGACAAAATTGCTTATATGAGAACTACATGTGTCACTACCATGAAAAAACTACCAAAGTGAAAGAACAGAACAGACACGGGAAGAAAATAATTAAACTGTTATGTCAAGAATACAAGCGAGCAAAAATGAGCTGCGTTAAAACCATTGGTAAAAACTGTGCACAGACCTAAATAAGGACACATGAGGAGGAACATGAGGATAAGGAGACGCGTTCCAAATTATTAGAAGATACCTGATTGTACTATTGAACCTATACCTGAACCTGATGTACTATTCTCGAAACATACACCCTTTGCTTGGGTACAACCTGAAGTCTACACAACGCCCCCGTTTACGGAAGAGGAACTATCGCTGGCAAGTAAACGTATTAGAAATGGCAGAACACCGGGTCCCGATGGCATACCACCCGAGATTGCCAAGTTTACCGCTGAACATCAACCTAAATTCGTCTTAGACGTAGGTAATGAATAGGTTGTTAACTTTCGGGAACTTCCCAGTAATATGGAAGTGCGCAAAACTCCCACTAATTAAAAAAGGAGATAAACCGATAGGAGATCCCACATCCTATAGACCCATCTGCCTATTGGATGTGTCTGGTAAACTACTAGAGCAGCTCTTGCTACTAAGGCTAAAGGGTGAGCTCAGGCGGGAGGCTATTTGTCCGAAAACCAATATGGGTTTAGAGAAGGTAGATCCACCATAAATGCCTTAAGCGCTGTCCAGGAGATCGCGGAAAAGACTAAAAGCGAAACCCAGAGAACCAGACACATGTGTGCCCTCCACTTGATGTTAGAAATGCTTTTAATAGCGCATCCTGGAAGTATATCATGGAGAGTCTGAAAAGAAGGGTTATATCTCCGTATATATTGCGCATATTAAGAAGATTGCGAAGCAGTATACTTCTAGGAGACCAGGAAAAAGAAGAGCGACAAATCATCAGTGTCGTCCCACAGGGTTCGATATTAGGCCCCACCCTGTGGAACGTGCTATATGACGAAGTACTGACAATGAGGCTGCCATTGGAGGCCACCGTAATCGGCTTCGCAGACGATATCGCACTAGTTGTCATAGCACGAACAGAGCAAGGCTTAATGTGAACGGCAAATCAAGCAACCGAAATGGTAAGAGCGTGGATGAAATCGAAGAAGCTAAGTCTAGCTCCAGAAAAAAACGAGGCTATCCTCTTCGCAGGCCTAAGATAACTTAGCCCCGTAAAATTCAAAGTGGAAAAGGCAATTGTAACACCAAAAGAAACTCTTAAATAGCTCGGAGAAGTTATGGATAAAAGGCTATCCTTCATCGCACATTACTGAAGCGGCAGCAAAGACAATGTAGCGTAAATCCTCGAAACTGAAAGACAAGCTGTCTAAAAAGTCATGGAAGAACCTTTTAGCGCCAAAACAATAATCCCATATATATTAAAGGAAAAAACAAACTGGAACAATGTAAACGGATTAATTGTAACAATAATGAAAGAAAAAGAAAACGATGAGATGCAGTCCAAAAAGTAAAAAAGGAGGGAAAAAAAACAAAATGTAGACTAATTAAAAAAAAATGTTATCCGTCACTTCGAAGTTATGCGATAAGTGGGTCCAGAGTGTACCGAGGTGATTTCAAGGGGGTCACTTGTCTGGAGAAGTTGTCTGGAGAATTTTCTTAACGCCAATATAGTCTTGTGTAGTCTTGTCTGTCCAGTCTTGTCTGTCTAGTCTTGTCTCTCTAGTCATGTCTGTCTAGTCAAATCAAAATCAAATCAAAATAAAATTTATTTCATAAACGTTGTACACAAACAAACAAAAAATATATATATATATATATATATATATATATATATATATATATATATATATATATATATATATATATATATATATATATGATAAAGTCAAAAAAGAAAGAAACAGAAATTAGAGAATACATTAAAAAATTCTTGATGAGGATAAAGAGTATCTTTTTAACAAAACGGATTTCAACTTCTTCTTGAAGTTTCTTCATGAAACTTCATCTCTAATCGTCTCGTCTGTCTGTCTAGTCTTGTCTGCCTAGTCTTTTCTGCCTAGTATTTTCTGTATAGTATTTTCTGTCTAGTCTTGTCTGTCTAATCTTGTCTATATAGACTTGTATGTCTGTCTAGTCTTGTTTGTATAGTATAGTTTCTTTATTCCTGTCCGTCTATTACTCTCTGTCTAATCTTGTTTGGGTCCTCTTGTGTCTATAGTTTTGTTAATCGAGTATTCTTTGTCTAGTATGCCTATCCTGTCTAGTCACTTATGCAGAATGTTGTCTGCTGATCCAGTATATTTAAATTGCAAAAACTGTATTTTTTTAGCTCGTTTATTTTGTATACCAACTTCAAAGGAGATTTTTTGTGTTGTTTTCTCTGTCTGCCTTTTAACAGTTTTCATACATTTTTATTTCATTTACTATCAAAACAAACAAATGTTTTGATCATTTTGTATTACAAAACTGTCTCACTTTCTCCGATAAATATTAATTAAAATTTGAGAATAGTCGACGTGGAATAAATAAGCAGATACATTATTAATTAATATTTGTTGTAGAAACAAAGTTTCTGTAGATGAAGGGAATTCGAAATTTTATGATTAAAATAAATTGTTTTTGGGAACTTTAATGAATGCCACCCACGAGCGTAATTATAATTGTTAATGCGTTTGTTTGAATTTTGGCACGTAATGTAAAACAATTTCTATTTTATTATCTACTTTAAAACGTATAATTTTATGTTTCACACCCAAAAAACTTGTTTCAAAATTTCACAAACTTTCTAAAGGTATTTTGTATTACAAAATATTAGATTTTCCCTGTAAAATTGGAAATATTTTTTTTTTCTATAACTCAATATACAAAAATGATTGATTGCACATTTTTTGCTGAAAACCAAACTAATAATAGTTTTAACACATCCATTCACTTCCTGTTATTTCAATGGCAGATTAAAACATTGTATTCCCATGTGCCCCGTGCACATAGGTCATACAATGGGCATAGGCTCCGTTGGAATATTTAAATATATTAATAATCCATAACATTCACGTATTATACACATATCCTGCACTTCCGTATTTTTAATTAATTCTTAAGGAGTAAAACTGTCTGACCATAAGTGGTCTACTAGTGGTTAGGAAATAATTTTTTCGTTGTTGGAATAATAAGTAAAAATAATATTTACATGGTTTTCTTGAAAATTTAGGAGGAATTACTAGAAACGGGACATAACAGTTTCTTCCCTACCACAATATTTCATTTGGTTCTGAAAGAAGCCTGATATATAAGAATATTCAACTAGGAATATAAATGATTAAAATATATTTTTCTATAGTTCACCTCCTCTCTACTATCTACTGTCTTTTTGTAAATCCAATATTGCATATTTAGCGTTCTCTATTAAGACTTTAGGACTCTCTGTTTTTTTATATATAAGTTGAAATTAGTGGACAAAATCAAGCATACTAGGCGGCCAATGCTAGACAGTAAGTATCCAGCAACAGGACTAGCAAAATGTGACTAGAGATACCTGAGTCTTATCTATCAAATTGTGCCTGGTCCAGTTCTATAAGAGAATACTGTAAAAATGAACTAAGCAAACTGGGCAGACAAGAAATGTTAAAAAATACTAGAGACACGAGTGCAAGGCACATAGTCTTCGTTTAATCTGTCTCTATAAACCACTTGTCTCTATAGTATGCATAGTCTTTTCAATTTAGACTTGTCTGTCAGGAATTGTTGATATAGTATTTTCTGTCTTGTTTGTAAGGTCTATGCATCAAGTTTTGTTTATATAGTTTTATTATGAATATTTTTGCTTGTCTGTATAGTACCTGTCTAGACATTTAGATGTATCCTTTAATAGCCTTGTAATATTTGCTTTACAAGAACATTTCACTTAAATATCTTGTCTTGTTTCTTTGGATTTGTCTGCCTATTTTTATTTTCTGTTTTGTCTGCTATGTTTTGTCTGTCTAGTATTGCTTTTCTAGTTATTTCTATATAGTCATACCTGTCTAGTATATTTAGTCATATCTATTACATAGTGTATCTATTTTGTCTTTTATCTACTCTTGTTTGTCTATTCTGTATCTTGTCTGTCTAATCTTGTTGGTTTGGTCTTCCATTTTTAGTCTCATTTCCTTACTTTCGTCTATCTAGTATTGCCTATTCAGTCCTATCTCTCTAGTGTGTCTAATATTTTCTCTCTTTTATCATGGTAGAGTTTTTCGGGTCCGAGTATCCGGACTCGGACTCGGCGAGTCCAAGGGAAAATACCCGGTACCAGATACCGATTGAATGTTCAGCCTTGTCTGAATGTTTTCAACCATTATCATCCTCCTCCTGAAATCGCTTCCCCATTTTCTCTCTCCTATCTCCCAAATACGCCCCATTTCCTTGTTTGCTATCCTGGCTAACTCTCTCATATGCGCTTTATCCAAGGCCCTCTCGTTTAAGGTGTAGCCTAGGTTATTATTGTTCGCCCTTACCACTTTCATTCCTTCCCCTCATTCTTCCTCTTTCTCTTACTAATTAGTAAACAACATCACTTTCGTTTTCTCCACATTCACTTCTATGTTTTTCTTCCTCAAATGCCTCCCTACGCTTCATCATTTCTTTCATCTCCCCTTTGCTCTTTGCCACCACTGCCACATCATCCGCAAGGGCCAGACTCCATACTTTCTTTCTACCTTTCACACACCCTCCCGTTTGCGCCTTCTTAAACATTCTTTCCATAGCTGCTACATATATCGTAAATAATAAGGTGCTAAGGGGACAACCATGTTTTACTCCTTTTGTCGTCTCGAACAGTGGCTCCCTTTGTCTTCCACTCTCACTTTGATTATTGTTCTTCCATATATCTCTTCCAAACTTGATCTGCTATGTATTAAATACTTTGTGTTTAGGTGAATCTTATTATACATATAGGTAAATTATGTTTGTAAATATTATTTATGTTTGTATATATATATATATATATATATATATATATATATATACAAACATAAATAATATTTACAAACATAATTATTATATATAAATAAAAAATTATTTTTGACGCAATTTTTGATGTGATCGATATTACTTTTGTAAAGGTTGTAGGGACTCATTATTGACAAGATGAGTTGCACAGGTGCGGGTTTTTCCTAAACCGTTTTATGGCCCAGACCGTTTTAAAAGCGGGCTGGAGCTGATCAAACAAAGCCGATAGGTTCGGGTTTTTCTTAATCGTTTTATGGCCCAGACCGTTTTATGAGCGGGCTGGAGCCGATCAAACAATACCGATTTTTCCTCCCTCTTACTTGGCGTCAGCACCAAGGAGAGGAGGGAAGAACGAACAACCAATCGGGACAACGAAAAACCTCTCCCACCAAAGTAACCAGAGAGAAGATGCGTTGGACCGAGGTATAAAAGGACGGGACGGGAGTGACAAAGGGACCACTTCGAGAGACAACTTCGAAACAACATCCAGACACAACTTCGAGCAGAACATCAGTGAACACAACTTCCAGCAGAACATCGGTGAACACAACTTCCAGCAGAACATCAGAGACAACTTCCACAACTCGCATCAAAACCGGCACGCGTCACGTGACGCGCAATAAAAAGTTACATCGTCTCCGGGTTTGTTATTTTTCTTTTCTCCACACACTACCCCGTCACCAAAGTGGTGACCCCGACGTGATCTACATATTTTACAAGTGACGGTGGTAGCAACGTGCGCCAAGACACTCGCGACAAGCTATGGCGAATAACCACTCCAACGGGGCGCGAGTGAGACTGCCCACATTTCTACCAGAGGACCCGGACCTCTGGTTCCAACTAACTGATTGGGCATTGAAAAACGCTGGTGTCACTACCAGTACCGAGAAGTTCGAATACATCGGGACGTCGCTCGAGCCGCGGTACGCTAAGGAGATCCGCGACCTACTTCTCGACCCACCAAAGGAAGCCGACGACCCGTATCAGAAGCTGAAGGACGAACTTATCAGGAGACTCGGAAAAACACAGCAACAACGGACACGGCAGTTGTTGGAGCGCGAGGACATCGGCGACCGAACTCCGTCACAATTTTTGCGACATCTGCAGCTACTTGCCGGCGAACACGGGGCCCAGGACATCACCAAGGCCCTCTGGATGGACCGCCTCAACCCGGTCGTGCGGGCCTGCCTAGCGACGCAGCAAGAAAACACCTCCCTCGACGAGTTGGCCAGGATCGCGGACAACGTTTTGGACTCGATCGGGACCCTACAGCCGCGAAACCAGGTATCCGCAGTGTCATCTTCCCTCGAGTCGAAGATCTTAGAGCAATTGGCCGGCCTCCAACGACAATTGGCGGAGGTGCAGATAGACAACCGACGGGAAATCTCGGCCATTAGGTCAGAGCTCCAGCAAGCGCGCCGCAGCCGTTCAATCAGTCGAGACCGCTCGGATCGGTCACCGTCGAACCGCAACCGCGCAGGTTCTCGCCTTGCAGTCCAGTACGACGGAATGTGCTGGTACCATTACACGTTCGGTGACAGTGCGCGCAAATGCAGGCCTCCGTGCGAGTTAAACGCCGTCTTCACCGCGCGTTCGGGAAACTAAGCGGATCATCGCTTATGGCGGCAAGCGATGACTGCCCAAACGTACGCCGCTTGTTCGTGCCAGATCGCATTAGCGGCACGAAATTTCTGATAGACACTGGTTCGGATCTGTGTATTTTTCCCCGTAAACTTGTGCGTGGTCGCCGGACAAAGACGAACTACGAACTTTCCGCAGCAAACAACACGCCGATTGCGACGTACGGCTCAGTGACAATGACATTGGATTTCGGATTGAGACGCGACTTCACGTGGAACCTTGTGATCGCGGACGTAACACGCGCGATTATTGGCCCCGATTTCCTGGCTCACTACGGCCTGCTGGTAGACATGCGAAACAAACATCTCGTAGATAGCCTGACGCAAGTCAAGACGACCGGAAATAGGCCGAGTTCGGGTAACATCGCAAGTGTCAAAATCGTCATCGGAAATTCTGAATATCACGAGCTTTTGCAGCGCTACCCAGAAATCACGCGACCCGACGGAGCATGCCAGGCACCAACAGTGAAACACAGCACCGTCCACCACATACACACGACGCCCGGACCACCTGAAGCCGCAAGACCGCGTCGACTTGCCCCGGACCGACTGTTGAACGCCAGAAAGGAGTTCGAGTCCATGCTGCGGTTGGGCATTTGCCGCCCATCTAAGAGCAGTTGGGCTTCACCTTTGCACATGGTGCCAAAGAAAGGCGACGAATGGCGTCCCTGTGGTGATTATCGGGCCCTCAACGCACGCACCATCCCGGATCGTTACCCGGTGCGCCACATCGAAGACTTCGCGCAGACGCTCAATGGGAAGAAGATCTTCACCTCGATCGATTTGGTAAGGGCATATCACCAAATTCCAGTCGCGGAAGAAGACGTTCCTAAAACGGCCATTACCACACCATTTGGATTATTCTAGTTTCCATCCATGAGCTTCGGGTTGCGAAACGCCGCGCAAACGTTCCAGCGGTTCATCGACGAAGTCCTCCGCGGTTTGGATTTCTGCTACGCTTACATAGACGACATCTTGGTGGCATCATCGTCCGAAGAGGAGCATCGTGGTCATCTGCAAATCCTGTTCGAACGCTTGCAGCAGTTTGGTGTCGTGATCAACCCCAACAAGTGCTGTTTCGGCGCGGCAACCATACAGTTTCTAGGGTACCGCGTCTCCGAGAGAGGAACAGAACCGCTTCCCGAAAAAGTCGCCGCGATCCGAGAATATGAGAAGCCGAAGACTGCCAAAGGTCTACGGCAGTTCCTGGGGATGCTCAATTTTTATCGAAGGTTTCTACCCAGGGCTGCTAAAACACAGGCGAACATCAACGACCTTCTCAAAGGTAACATCAAGGGGAGCACGCCGATTCAGTGGAACAACGGAGCCGAGGCAGCCTTCATGCAGTGCAAGGAGGAGCTGGCCACCGCAGCACTCTTGGCGCATCCTCGACCCGGCGCAGACCTGTCTCTGGTGTGCGACGCGTCAGACTACAGCATAGGCGCAGTCCTTCAACAACGAGTCGACGATCACTGGGAGCCGCTTGGATTCTTTTCAAAGAAGCTTAGTAGCTCCGAGAATAAATATAGCGCATACGATCGGGAGCTCCTAGCGATTTACTGTGCAGTTCAGCATTTCAGGCATATGGTCGAGGGCCGTCCGTTTACCATCCTCACGGACCACAAGCCGCTAATTTTCGCCTTCCGCCAGAGGTCCGACAAATGCTCGCCACGCCAATTCCGTCACCTGGACTTGATTAGCCAATTTACAACCGACATCAGGCACATCGCGGGGCAAGACAACGTCGTCGCCGACGCTCTATCCAGGGTCGACGAGATCACTGTTCCAATGGACTTCGAGGCTCTGGCGACATCGCAGCAACAAGATCAGGAACTTCAAGGACTCTTGCAAGATGACAGCTCCGAGCTGGACTTGTGACAAATCCGCATTCCGGGTTCAGACGCCGCGATCTTCTGCGACGTCAAAACACACACTGCCAGGCCTTTTCTCACGACGCCGTTCCGCAGGGCAGCCTTCGACGCCATCCACGGGCTGTCTCATCCTGGGATCAGGGCAACAACGAAAATGATGACACAGCGCTACGTTTGGCCTTCCATCAACGTGAACTGTCGCACCTGGGCACGAGCTTGTATCCAGTGTCAGCAATCCAAGGTCACCAGGCATGTATCCGCTCCAGTCGGCTCATTTGCAGCACCTTCCCGCCGGTTCGAGCACGTTCATCTGGACCTGATCATCATGCCGTACTCGCAGGGATACAGGTACTGCCTAACCTGCGTTGATCGTTTCTCGCGATGGCCGGAGGCAATCCCTCTACAGGACCAGGAAGCCGAAACCGTTGCCCGCGCTTTCTACAACAGCTGGGTTGCACGTTTTGGCACACCTCTCCGGATCACCACCGACCAAGGCAGGCAGTTCGAGTCCCACCTGTTCCGCTGCCTCAACCAACTCCTAGGGACGACGCACCTGCACACAACGGCGTACCACCCAGCGGCCAATGGCATGGTCGAACGTTTTCATCGGCAGCTAAAAGGCTCCATCAAGTGCTTGCAGGCTACTCGGTGGACTGAAACGCTCCCAACGGTGCTACTTGGCATACGTGCAGCTTGGAAGGACGACCTACAGGCGACAACAGCCGAGATGGTCTACGGTCAGCCCCTTCGCCTTCCCGGAGAATTCCTGGTATCCCGGGGGATCCGAGAGGTCGACAACTCCGCTGAATTCGTGAAGGAACTTCGTCAACGGTTCGAGACCCTCCATCCAGTCAGTGGGTCCAGGCACTGTGAGCGCAGAATCTTCGTCTTTAAGGATCTCGTCACTGCTACCCACGTTTTGGTGCGCCACGACGCACCAAACGGACCTCTCCAACTGCCGTATGATGGTCCGTACAAAGTAATTTCTCGCACTGACAAGGTTTTCATTCTCTTGATGCGGGGAAGACAGAGCTGGAGAGCGACTCCGATGACGACCCTCCGGACGACGCGGGCGGAACCCAAGCTCCCATGCAACCGGCGCCAGCACCAGCACCATCGCTTGCACCCCAACCTGTGACTCCCAACACCGACCCAGGCCTCCGAACAAGATCAGGACGCCGCGTTAGATTCACCGAATTTTACCAGGCCGGTTTGAGATAAACCCTGTAACTTTGTAAATTATGCACTTGTATCGTTAATCACTAGCAGGGGGGTCCTGTAGGGACTCATTATTGACAAGATGAGTTGCACAGGTGCGGGTTTTTCCTAAACCGTTTTATGGCCCAGACCGTTTTAAAAGCGGGCTGGAGCTGATCAAACAAAGCCGATAGGTTCGGGTTTTTCTTAATCGTTTTATGGCCCAGACCGTTTTATGAGCGGGCTGGAGCCGATCAAACAATACCGATTTTTCCTCCCTCTTACTTGGCGTCAGCACCAAGGAGAGGAGGGAAGAACGAACAACCAATCGGGACAACGAAAAACCTCTCCCACCAAAGTAACCAGAGAGAAGATGCGTTGGACCGAGGTATAAAAGGACGGGACGGGAGTGACAAAGGGACCACTTCGAGAGACAACTTCGAAACAACATCCAGACACAACTTCGAGCAGAACATCAGTGAACACAACTTCCAGCAGAACATCGGTGAACACAACTTCCAGCAGAACATCAGAGACAACTTCCACAACTCGCATCAAAACCGGCACGCGTCACGTGACGCGCAATAAAAAGTTACATCGTCTCCGGGTTTGTTATTTTTCTTTTCTCCACACACTACCCCGTCACCAAAAGGTCTTTCACATAATTGTTCCGAAGAGTGGTTTCTGATGGCACTTTGTACTCTGTATACTTTTATACGAACGACACCAAATTTTTGTTACCCATTTTATACAATGGTATGTCGGCAGAAATAAGACCACAACATAAGACCAAAACAAATTGAGTAGCTTGTGACTTGGAAGATTCGCCAAAGAAAGGTTATATAATTTTCTTCTCCTTGTTCCTGTTTACAAGTTCGACATGTTTTGCAGTTGTTAAATGTTGCTTTACCATGAATATTTTTTCGGTCGATATGGACTTGTTACACACTTTGCACAGGAGCACCCTACCATCAGTCTTGTATACGGGATACTCTCGTACATATTGCGACAATTTTTGTAACAAAGACGCTTTTGCTTTCGGCATTATCTAAAAATAATTTAAAATTATAAGTAAACATAATCTTTTTAATTTTGAAACATTGAATTGTTATACTTACTGTTACGAACTTGATTGATTGATTGTCGAACTGGAAAATGGGATGCCGGAGACTGAAAATAAAAAGGGTTATAGAAAATAGATCTTACTGATTAAAAAAACTGACTAATTCTGCTCTTAATTTACTTAACCTCCAACTCATCATCTCGGTTCTGAAATGGGGTCTCTCAACACAAGTCTGTTAAAACCCAACAATGGGCTTAATTTTAATCTTCATATTTTAATCCTATTTGAATCTATCCAAGACCTTTCAAAGCGGGCCGAATGGTAAAACCCAGCATCTTCGATTAATATTTTTAATACCAACAACCATTGTGTCTTGTCCATTAACACCATGTTGATTAGTCGGCTTATTTATAAACTATTCCAGATATTTTATTTAAGAAAATTAAGATAATACCTACCTTGGCCGACGTCACGCGTCTTGAGATTTCCGACAAAAAGCAGATCAATGAATATCAATATTTTAACCAAATTGAGCATAATATGCACTAAAAATATGCATTTATTTGGAAATATGTCTTATCATAGCCAATATGCAATTTATGCTCTTATTGGTGAAATATGCAAAAATATGCCCTTACGAATAGGGCTCTAAATTCATAGTTTAGTCAGAAACACATTTCTGGCTAGTCCATTCTTTCATAAGTAGAATGAGAAAATATATGCATTTGCATATTTTTGGTTGCCCTAATCATAACATTCACGAAATCCCTTGTTTATCTCTTAAAATCTTAAATCTTAAGTCCCACTTAACTTAATAGGCAAGTTCGTACAGTATCGCTTCTTTACCACATGCGTGAATACATAAAATCGTGTTATTGTTGAAATTGCAAGAAAAAAAGAAATACGGATTAGACCTGGACCCGGACCCGAAAAATTATCCACTCGGATTCGCCGAGTCTAGAAAGACCGGGTATTGTCCGGTACAGACGGACAGACGGACAGACTGACACACAGACACGTCAAACTTATAACACGTCTCTTTTTGTATCGGGAGTTAAAAAGACCAGACCTGCCAGAGAAAGTCGGGACCTTAGTACTAGAAACCCGAACTCACCGAGCAGCGATGGGTGATCAATATGAAGCGGAGGAGAAACTCCGAACGTCTTAAACCAGGATTTTTTTTTTTTTTTTAATCAGTGAAAACCTTTGTTACCCTAATGTGTAGAGGTACTTATTACAATATCTTAATATACCATAACAATAAATCAAATTAAAACAGAGAAATGTAAAAAATTATTATTAAAACCCCGAGAATTTCGAATTATGAGCCCGAGAGCTATGGCGCGTCTTGGACACTGATTAGAAGATATGTTGCACAAAAGAAAGATGACAGTCAAATATAATACCAAGGTCTTTGACTGTTTCACATCGATCCAGCCAGACATCATGCAAGGTGTACCTGGATTCGACAGGGTGCTGAAGCCGGGTAAAAGTGACGATTTTGCATTTGCTAAGATTAAGATCTGATTGCCATCGCGCCAATTTGCAGGATATGCAGCTTTGCTTGTAAAACCAGACAATCATCGGGTGCTTAATAGTTATGAATATCTCAAGGTCATCAGCCAAAAGTAAATGGGGTGCGAAGAGAGACGAACTCAAGTCATTAGTAAATATATTAAATAGCAAAAGACCTAAGTTAGACCCTTGAGGAACACCGGAGGTGGAAACTAATTCTGTTGAAGCATATCCGCAGTGAAAAACAAACTAAGATCGGTTTGCAAGGTAAGAGGAGAATAAATCATTTAGGTTGATTGCAAAACCAAAAGAGTGCAGCTTCTTAATAATGACTGCGTGATATATGCTTTAGAAAAAATCAGTGTAAATGATCAACGATCAATCAACCTGACCGCTATTAGCAATAACTGGTGTTGCATATTTGCCTGGGTGAAGGCGTCTAAGTTGGTTAGGTTTTAAGTTCAGCGACCCTTCATGAAACCATGTTGCTGCATGGAGAGCAGATGCTTGATACGAGGGAAGCTGAAGGTATAAAGGATGAATTCAAAAACTATGGAATAAATGGAAATAATTGATGGTGTCAGCGACCCTTCCTGAAGCCATGTTGCTGCATGGAGAGAAGATGCTTGATACGAGGGAAGATGGAGTTATAAAGGCTGGATTCAAAAACTATGGAATAAATGGAAAGAATTGATGGGACGATAGTTCCCGATATCAGGTAAGGAGCCAACTTTGTGGATAGGACAAATCTTCGTGGATTTCCAAATAGCTGGAAAGGTGCCTTTGTGTATCAGGTGGATCAGGTTGAAAAGCTTGGTAATTGAAGAATAAGAATTAGGAAAGTTGGAATCAAGTCAGTCACCGCTGGTCAAGTTACATTTGAACTACTGGGGGTAGATAATACTTCATCCTCGAAAACGTTAGCGATTCCAATAAGAGAGAGATTCAAGCCGGAAATATCCGAAACGCTAGTACTAGGAGACGAGGATTTGTACACACCTTTAAAGTAATTGTTAAAGCCCGCAACAATAGTTTGAGGAGAGTTGAAGGTGGAATCTTCCCAAAACATTAGACCCGCAATACGGCTTTGGCGCTTTTTAGAACGCACAAACGACCAGCAGCTTTTTGGATAACAAAGATGTTATTGGCTGATGAATTGATAAAGTAAGAGAAAGCTGATCTTATCTGTAACTGTACCTGCGATCTGTCGAGTTTAAACCAAGAATAGTTGTGTAAAGATTTAGAATTATTATAGGCACGATGAAGAGCACGTTTGTGAAGACTATTAATAATTGCAAGTGAAAACCACGGAGGAAAGGTGGAACTAGAATAGGTGCGGGGTGGAACAAATTTATGAAGAATAGAATAAAGGCAGGAGTAAAACGATCCTAAGATATCACTGGCTGACAGGTTAGGTTCTTCCACGAAGAAGTCAGACAGATGGACAGATTTCCTTAAATACACTAATGGTTACTTACTAGTAAGTCAAGCAAATTGCTGTTCGCATTGCTAATGGTATTCCACTGTCTGAGACCATACAGAGAGATGAAATTATCGAGCGCAGATGATTTCCTAAGAAATATGTTACTATGTGGTATATTGAAGCCCCAGTAATAATAATTGAGTCATAAGAGCAGGTCAAAAGAAGATTTCAAGTTGCTCAAAAAAACTTTCAAAATTCGAATATTAGGGGGTATAGACAGGCAGACGACCAGACAGTTAGAAAGACCAAACAAACAAGAGCAGGTAACTACATCTAAAGAGGCAGTAGCATTAGATACAACTGAGATATCACCAGAATTGGATCCAAAAAGAGTAGTAGTCCAAGTTTCACTGAGGCAAACGATATCGAAATCGAGGTCACACATAGCCATATCTAAAATATCCAACTTCTTAGTCTTACTTAGTAAAGGCGGAAACAGGACGACTTCGAGGTAGTGACCGAAATGTCCTTTATAAAAAGGGGGAACTATTACAACTTTTTTTTAAATTGTATTATCAGCAACATAAGTCGAAAACAAAATAGGAACAGTATTTGGTCGCTTTTGGAAACTACTTGAATTATTGAAAACAAAGACTTGACATATTGACAGGCCATAACTCTGGTTCAAGGAAAATACATTTATCCTTCTCATTGACACCAATCTTCAAGGTACAAAATCTATTGTTTGAGAGGAGGTACTTACAATCGCAGGCCACAATATTAAAGGAAGTATTAATATATGTTATCAGTTGGGATTCTTTGGTTTCAGGTGCGAAGTTGCTCAGATGAGTACGTTTATTAGGAGTTGGATCACGCAGAATATTTGAAGGTCCGGATCCCAAAAGAACGGGTCCATGAGAGAATGAGCGAGAGTCATGCATGGGACGGCTCCCAGAGCTTCTTTTGGGTTTGGGAATAGCAGAACTTCCTTGGAGGGTGGGACAAATATGGTAAGAGCCTACGTTGTTAGTATTGCTGGCTGATGCTGAATAACTGACTGGAGATGACTTTAAAATGCCGGGAAACAAGCTGCTTGAAGATATCAAATGTGCAGATTCGGCAACAGGTTTCGTACCTGTTAAAGCGAAAACAGAAGTAACAGCAGTGCCAGGAGATTTAGTTGTTGGACACTTACTTAAGACACCTTGTCGGTCTAGTTTTAGGTGCTATTTTATCCTAAAGTTTGTTTGTTTATAAAGTTTTGTTTGTTTGTTTATAATTTTTAATGTTTGTACTCACTAATGTTTGTTCTTATCTGTCTAGTCTCGTGGGTTTAGTCTTGTATGACTAGTGTTGCCTACATGGACATATGTATTTATTATCAATATATTGTCCATATAAACTAGTCTGTCTAGGCTTGTCTTGTTTATCATGTTTAACTAGTTGTGTCTATATTGCCTTTTCTATAGACTTGTCAAGTATATATTTATTCTTCTAAATTTTGTCTGTGCCCACTTTTCTTAAGTTTATCGGTCCGTCATTTTCCTTTTTTCGTATTTTTGATCATAATTAATATATAGAGATTATATTCACAAAATAGAAAATGTAGTAAAAGATTTTTTATTTCCCTAATATTTTATTTGGTTCACTCTGTATAGCAGAATTGTTCAAAATAAATTTTAAAAAAAACCTAGAACACAAACTTATCTCGTGATGTTTCATTGTTTACCAAACTAAACAGTTTATCTATTTAACAAACAAAATTATATTGATTTAGATGACGAACATTACTAAATAATTAAGAGGAAATTAATGTAATTAGTTTTCTGAGTAGGGCGTCGATCCCGTTTCTGAATTGCGTTTAATTATTTAGATTGCAAACGTTTTAGCTGTTTTTTCCTTCATAAATTGATTGCGAGGGCTTCAATTAAGTGACTCTAGATTCCGGAAATTGGCCACTTGTTGCAGAATAATGGCGAAAGGAAAAAATAAATAGGAGAGTTTTCTTACTTTATAATGAAAGAAGAAAAGTTGTTAGGAACTTGATTATGGGGTAAATAATTTTGATTTTCCACATATATATTTTTCCAAAAAAAACTAGTTAATAATTAGCAACAATTTATAAGTATATATAACAATATATACTTATAAATATATACTAAATAACAGCAATTTAGAATATTTATTTTCAGTATAGTGTCAATTTAGAATAAGTAATATGTTTTTTAACTAATTAGTTATGTTCTGTTTTTTGTTCTTTTTTTTATAGTTTCTTTGTGTTTTTTTTTGTTTTGTTTTTTTGTTTTGATCTGTTGTATTATTAGTCTTATAGTAATTGTTGTAAATATGCAAATAAAGGTAAATAATAAAAATTTAGAATATAATCATCGAAACATAATATTTTTACGGAAATATTCAAATAATAATTATTTTTTTTAACAATAATTTTGAGTAGCCCTTTTTTTACCAAAAGTGCTCCAAAGAAGAAGTAATTGGGAAATTATATGTTTTGAGAATATGGCGTATAACAGATAGATTCATGTTACTGCTGTAATCCAGTCATTTTAGGGTTTCGCCTCGGAATGAGAGATAACAAGTTGGAAACTCGTATACATCTTCATTTTGGCGTTATTAAAGTTATATCAAAAGAGTAATACAATTTCGTATCTGCGTCGAAAGTGATTCAAGGTCGAAAATTATAAAAATCGTTTTACCGCGATTATTTTGGTTTCTATAACTCCAATAATGTTAACACATATCACAAAATTGCAGAGAATGAAATTTGCGAGAAATTTTGTTGCAAGCATTTTGTCATGCTCTCAAACTTTCTTGAGAAATAGGGCCCAGAGCGCGCAGCGCTAAGCCATACGTACGATATGTAATCTGTAAAGCAAGGACAACCGCGAATCTCGGTGAACCGTACCTTTATAAATTTAAAATAATTAAAATATCATTGACAATGAACAATTTGTATTATTTAGTAGTTAATATATTGTATTTAATAATATTTTACATATATCTAATATATTCATTGAATAATACTTGCACATCAGCAGCCCATCAGCATATAAACCGTGTCTATTACAGTTCAAACATGGTTAGGGCAATATTTAGAACCCCATGAATGGGGTTTGGTGCTGCGAAATGATTCCTGGAGCCAATGACAACAATATTACCACCAGCTCCAGATGAATTGCTTAATACTATATTTTCCAATTGTAAGAATGGTTCCCTCTGCGAGTGCAGAAAATCATGGTTACAGCGTTATTTCATGCAAAGCGGCCCTGAGGAAGACAGTGCATTGGAACCGGAAATTCTAGCAGGCCTGGAAACAATGATTCAGGACAACGAGGATGTTGACAATGAAGCAGTAATTTTCAAACGCCCGGTAGATGTCGATGAGAAAGAAAATAAAAACTTTTCTTTTCTACACTAAATTGATAAATTCACTAGGTTTTCAACAAACTTAATATGCAAAAATATTATATAACATGTTATTCACAGTTATATAAATTTAAACATCTAAGGGCCGATTTTTCAATCCTCAGTTAAGTCGTTGAATAACTATCTGGAGGTAATATTATCTGTCTGTTTATCAGACGAATAAATATTTTCAATTTTTCAATCGTATAATATCTAGCGAATAGCTATCAGTGGTGTATACTAGCGAACTTCACACTTATCATGTGCCAGCGAGATGCACAGAAACAGTATTCAAGGTGTTATGCAAGAATAGCAACAAAAGGTCAATTTAACATATTTACGCCGAAGGCCGGCGTTAGATTTACAATTGAGGACTACAAATCTAGCGATCGTGGGTTCCATCCCCACACCAATTCAAATTTATCGGCAATTTTTCGGCCAAAGTTCACTCATTGTCAGCCTTTGAAAATGAGGAGCTGGGGTTAAACCTGGCATGATATTAGTCGGCGTAGGAGCGTAATACCAGACACACCCTATCTCCAACAAAAATCCAAGGCTGACAAATAGCTACCATTGCTTAGCAATACCCTAAGCCTGTAAATGCTAGGAAAAAGGGGACTATTATTATTATATTACATTTTTAACCACCAGATTGGTGTCAGCAAATGATTATTCAAAAAGTAACCGCTATCACCAAGTACAATCCCATTACCAAAAGCAAAATCACACTGCAAACCAGTGTGCATTACCAAAAGCACACTGATATTTGGCAGCTGCATTTGTAAATATTAGACTATCGTGAGTTGAACCTGGCCAGCGTGTAACAATGTCGACAAAATTTAAATCTGCATTGCACATAGCTTGAACATTTAAAGAGAAGTATCCTTTGCGGTTCCTGAAATTTGGCTCCAAAATTCATTATCGTTCCATGTGTTAAAATTATCAGACCTCTCTCGTAAAACTAGTTTTTTTCTCTAGAATGAGTTAAAATAATTTTATTAAGTCGTCAATTGTTTCAAGCATATCCATCATAACAAATCGACGTAGATACACAACTATGTCGTTTTACCAAAATGCACAAATCGAAAAGAAACTGTCAAACATAACCCAAAATAAGACATTTATCGGAGAGATAAAACCCTAACTGCCGCTTAAAGTAGTAGGTAACTTTATTCCTCCGTTAGAGGCTTTTTCGACAGTTAACGACTATCTGACCATTGAAAAACCAAGAATATTAATATTCATCGAATAAAGCTTATCTGGTTGTTTATCTGAGGATTGAAAAATCGGCCCTAAGTCGACTTGAGTTTGGACTGATAAAAGTAATTTTCAAGTGCATTGCAAATTGATGATTGATTGTATTTATACTATGGGTTTTTTGGCGGGGCAGATGTCTTTCTGCAATTAAGGAGATTAAGGGATGGGTTACGCTTCTGTTAGAAAACTTCTAATGATTCCAGAAGGCTAAGTTTCGGGCCTTTGTTGCAATTATGCATTTTGTTTTAAAATTTGTAGAGAACTCCAGAAAATTAAGTTCCACGTCTTTGTTGCAATTATGCAAGATTTTGAGATTGTCTATTTCCGGGAATTTATGTTTACATTCAAGACAATGGTTTGAATGGTGTATTAAATAAATATATTTTATATATAAAATGTGAACTATTACTAATACAAACTGAAACTAATACAATTAGTTTCAAATAATACAAATTATTCATTGTCAATGATATTTAAATGATTTAATAACTTTATGCAAGGTATTATTCACCGAGAATCACGGCTGACCTTGCGTTACAGTATGTATGGCTGAGCGCTGCGCTCTCTCCGCCGTGTATCTCAAAAACGGTTCAGCGCATGAATAAATACTTGGAACACAATTTGTCGCAAATTTTATGTTCTACAATTTTTATAATAGATGTCAACAAAATTTGAGCTATAGAAACCTAGATAATCGCGAAAAAAAGACTTTTTCTGACTTTTGAGCCTGAAAAACCTAACCTGACCGAGGATAACTTACGGCGCCTATCTCGTGTCTAGATTTGATGGGACTTTTGAGACCACTTTTAGATCGTCAAAATGAAGGTGTATAAAAGTTTCCTGCTAATTATCTCCCATTTCGAGGTTGGTCCTTTTTGGCTTTACTGCATCACTGGTTCAATATATGTGTTGTTGTTCGTGAAACATGTGATTTCGCTAAAAGATAATGCCAACTGATGTAATGTCAATACCCTGTGTAATGCCAAAATATATAAATACTCGGCTCTCAAACAATTTGAAGGGGTGGCCATTTAATTTCTACTTATGAGAAACATTGGTCTGCCGTTTTTCGACGGAATCTTCAATGTTAGGGCGTATACATTAGAAGCCGACTCTCATTTCATCAAAGACTGTAGACTGGATAGGTGTATTGTGATAAGTTATCTTCTTCTTCTTAGCGTTGTCCCGTTGGTGCAGGGTCCGCTTTCTTGGTAAATGACCGCCATTTTGCACTGTTTTGTGCGTCATTTAGTTTTAGACCTACGATCTTTAGGTCACTATTTATCGTGTCCTGCCATCACTACTTCGGTCTTCCTCTGGGACGTTGGTCTTCAATCTCAAAATGGAGGGCAGAGTTGACAACAGTATTAGAAGCTGCTCGCAGTGCATGGCCACACCATCGGAGTCGTTTCTCTCTCATTTTGTTCACAATTGGCGACACCCATATGCTCTTGTGACATTTTCTGACATGGTCAATAGGGGAGATTTCCATAAGGGACATTCTCATTTCCATGGCATGTAGATGACGTTGAGAAATCTTGTCAGCTGGTCGACATTCGACTCCATATAGAGCAACAGGTCGTGTCAGTCGCCGATATATCTTGCATTTTCTTGTCGCACAGTACACCCTGACCTCCTTCCACCGTATCCAGATTGCATTCACTCTGGCTCTTACTTCATCACTGAAGCTGTTAGCACTCTGTAGATGAGACCCATGTACCTGGTGGAGTTGGTCTTGACTAGATTGGATTTAACAATTTAGATTTAACTCTAGATTCATCAAGATTCAGATCACTAGGATTTAACTCCAGTTATTCCGTTTTTTTTTTCACGTTTAGACATAGACCATATCGGGAGAGACAGTTATTCCAGTCTTCAACTTGACGTTGGAGTTTCTCGCGGGAGACATCTGCAACTATTACATCATCTGCATACAGAAGGGTCCCAGGGACATTCCGTTGTAGCTCACGAGAGATGGTGTTCATGACAACAACACAAAGGGATGGTGATAGTGCGGAACCTTGGTGGACCCCGACATTTAGAGGAAAGTTATTTGAGGTGCCAACAGTACAACGTACTCTGCTACTGATGTTTGTGTACAGCATCTTGACCACATTAAAAAATGATTCTGGCACTCCATGGCACTATAAATTTAACTTATAAATATGCAGTGGTTTCGTTTTCTCACGATGTTCCTCCATGAGCAATCGTGCTGCAAGTATGGCGTCAGTAGTTCCAGCTGTCTAAACAAATCCACACTGGTTGATTTTAATATTGGCAATGTCACGTAGTCGATGTTAAAGAGTTCTCTCAAAGATCTTCTTTGTATGTGAGAGAAGGCGTATTAGGCGATAGTTAGAGGACTCTGCTGGGTCTACTTTATTCTTGAAAATCGGTACCGTGATTCTGGTAGTAGCGTCAGTAGGGATGTGGCCAGACGATTATAGCGTTGAAAAAGATAACAAGCCAATCAATTGCAGAGGCTTGCATTTCTGGCAACTTCCATAAGTCAGCGAGAAGATTGTCTGGTCCAGGAGATCTCTGATTTCTCATTCTTTTGAGGGCAATGGCAACTTTCTCTGCAGTTATTTTGGGGATTGGCCCTTCAATTTTGAAACATTATGCCCTATGGGATTGGTGGATGCGGAAACCTGTGTATTTGAAATCTCCTCAACATGCTGATGCGTTTTGAGCATCTCATGTTTCTCTGTAATCTTTTGCCTTCCTTGCCCTTTATGCACACACAGTGTTCAATATCTCTTGTTGATTTTGCTCGGGCTTTGGTCATGCGGTATATATCCTTTTCTCCTTCTATGGTGTCCAATTTGAGGTATAGATTGTTGTAGTGGTTGGTTCTTGTTTCAGCGACGGCTTTCTTTGCGTCTTGTTTAGCAGTAATGTATCTATCTCTGTGCTCGTCTTTCTTTTGGGAAAGCCAGGTTTTGAATGCTGTCTTCTTATCATGAACCTTTTCTTGTACCTGAGCTGTCCACAGCCATGTCTGCTTGTCAATGCGGCGACTTCCTGGTTTTGTTGTACCCAATGTTTTTGCTACAACAGCAGTCACTGACTTATAGAAATTGGTCCATGAGTGCCAATATTTTTAGAATAAACTGGAGGAACTGTGATACTGCTAACCGATGCTGATTTCTGGTCTTGCAGTTTACATCACTTTATTTTTCTCTGCCGCTTGTATATCCATCTATTCTACTTTTAGTGTAGGCTATGAGATGACTAGTGCTCTTCTTAAAGAAGGTGTTGCCTATGATGAGGTTGTTTGCTTCCGCAAAGTCTAGAACTCGGCATTCGTCCTCATTCCTACTACTGTAACCATTTCCACCGTAACATCTGTAACCATCATTATTTTGGCCAACAAGTCCATTTAAATTGCCACATATGAGTAAGAAATCTTCCTCTGGGCACAACAAGACAAGATCTTGAAGTCTTGCCAAAACTGCTCTTTCTCATTCTCTTCGCAGCCATAATGATGTGTAGCCACTAATGATGTGTAGCCGGCAAGATGACATATCTATGACAACGTTCATGAAGCGTCTAAATGGCGATTTATCTCGGCTTAAATATTCTTCCTTAAATTCTTAAATCTTCTTTAAACTGGTAAATGCCTTTTGGTTCCCGTTTTCAAGAATGGTGAACTCCTGACATTCACCTCCCCGCGGTAGAGAGGGGGCAACGGCTGTATATATTTTATACAGAATGCTAACGAATGAAGGGACCGATTATCTCTAGGTATAAGGAGATCATCATTTATCAACTGCCAACGGCCTCCTAGGAGGGCGAATAAGCGGGTAAATGAAGAGCACACCCTTTCCCTTGGGGAGGGAGACTGTCCCTAAAGGCGGAAGAGCCACTAGTTGGCCAACGGCATAGGATCGAGCTTCGGTAAACATCACCTGGCTGTAGGTATAAAATCAACTTGACGCCAGGCTGGGGCGACAGGCCGGTCGGTAATTGTCTGTCGTAACTAATGGATCATGACAACCTCGTTTGTATTGTGGTAAGTGATAAGTGTAGAAAATTATATTTTTGCTTAAATATGAATTTGGAGTAAAATAGTACAAAAGTTTAGACATATTGTATAATGTTCTTCACTGATTGAAATTCAAACTTCTGTACCGATTTCTCATAACACTGGTTTGAACTTTAAGAGCATTCCTTCCTAGATTGTTTCGTAATCAGCTGGAAAAGAAATTGACGAAGAAGAAATTATTAATGAAGAAGAAATTGATGACTTCAATTTATAAATCATTAGAATTGTTTTAAGTTTTTGTTAAACGATAAGATAATATTTATAATAGATAATGTTGATTAGTGACTTGCAAACATTTCATGATACGAACGGTCGTTCGGAACGTAACTCGTTCGTTAGAAGAAGAGCATCTGTCATTAGGTCTAGGGTTAATCCATTTAATGCATTTTTTGCAACACATGCAACCTAGGAGACATTTTAATTAAGAAAGCCACAGCTAACTTCACGATAAATCACATAATGCACAAATGCAACCTAGGACTCATTTTAATTAAGAAAGCCACAGTTAGCTTCATGATAAATCGATTTTAGTCATTTCGTGTGCAAGTTAATAGTTTTGAATATTTTTTCAAAATTCGAACTAAATTTATAACTTATTTATTATTGATATTTTTGAGTACCTTCAGTTTATATTTAAGGTTTAAGAAATAAGTAATTTTATTTAAAAGTAAATTTAATACATTAAACAGATCTATTTATTTAACTTTATATATTCCGGACATCAAAGTTGGAGTAGCAAGTTTTAATGGTATAGTAAGTGCTAAAATCTATCTTATTTAAGGATCAAGCACTAGATGACGAACCTAGAGATTACCATATAATTTTAATTCGCCGTAAAGATATTCCGCGAGCGGATTAAAATAGTTTGAAGTCATCTAAAAATACAAAATTGCTTTATATGTAACTTTATATTACAAGTTATATCCTTTGATAAAATTAATTTTCCGTTTTAGTTTTCAGATATATTTTGCACATTTAATATTTATAAAAACACGTTTTATATATTTCAAATTTTCAAAAAAAAAAAAACTGAAACGCTAAAAGTGCTATAAGGCTTATTCAGCCTTATGTAAAATTATGAATGAACTTTTGATTCTCCCGTAAGTTAAGTGTCCTAGTTTGTTTGTATAGACGTGTATTGTGTTTACATATTTTAAAAGTTTTTGAATATGTTGCAAGTTGATATTGATCTAGTTTCCTCGTCCAATGAGATTAGGCTATTATCTAGTTAAATAGATCACATGAAATTACTGTTTTCAAAGCACTCGCCGAATTAATCTCTATATAATGCTCTCCATCGTGTTATGTTGCATACATTGATCGTTGGAAAGTTTTAGCCCATGCCTAAACAGAGACTTCAAACGAAACTTCGAAGTTCAATGGAGCTAACATATTTTCACTACAGTTAGAAGATGAAACAGCTAATATTCATTGTACTAGCCCACAGTAACCTTTAATTAAAATTTAGGGAATGAATTACACAACTCTAAAAAAAAAAATGGCTGGAGCGTGGGTAGATAAATTATCCATAGAATATGGTTCCAGGAAAAATGTTCCAATGTAATATGTTCGAAAGAAAATTGTTCGAATGGTACCTTGTTCGAATGGAAATTTGTTCGAATGGACTTTTGTTGGACTATTCCTAACGTTCCTTTTTAATTGTTAAGCAATAAGAAAAATGTAACATTTAATACATAAAATATATAAATAGCATTTTTTTAAGTTTTTCGGTAGTTGTTAGGTACTATAATAATTTTCGATTGCAATGTTTTTTTCAAAGATTGCATCTATTACCTTTTATTTTCATTTGTTACTTTCAATTTTTAAATCATGTTTTAATACCATTAATTTTCTTTGAATAATTTAAAAAAAAAACACAAGCTGGTCATAACTTCTTAAGAAATAATATTAAAAAACCAACACGGTTAATTTTACTTAAATATAATCTTAATTCCTCATTTATAAAAATTAGTTTTTGAAGGAAAGATCGTTGTGTTTCCATTCTTAATAATCTAAATATTTAAAATAGCCTTACAATTCCTGAAAAGTTGAAAAGGTAAATTAATACTTATAGTTGATGGCTATGTGTATGTGAAATATAAACAGTGTGAAACTACTGTTTATTTAAAGTGCAAAAAGTTTAAAAAAACCTTCGCGTGCATGTAGATTTGTAACAAGCAATGATGCAGTAGCAGTAAAGTAAGTCGAGAACATCAAGCCGGTAATAGTGCAAACATCGAAGTGAATAAAATTATGAACCAAATTAAAAGTGATGCTATAAATACACGTAGCTCTCCTAATTATATTGTGTCAAATGCTTCGAGCACTGGATTCATTTGGCACCATTCTTCTTTTTAATATCAGCTGAGTACAAGACCTCACATAAGCTACACTCCCTGTGAATATTATCGTTAAAAGAACACTGTTGTATGTATTTATCACTTGCACTTTTATTTTCAACTCTATACATTCGGTTATTGATTTTGATTGATTGTATTTTGTTTATTACACTGCTTATACGATATATGAATTTAAATTCCTCGTGCGTTTGCGCGATCATAGAATGTTGGTGTGAGCCCATTGGCTCGCACAGGGCCTGCGTTCGAGACCTACAGGGACGTATTTTCCCCATTTTCAACATCCTCCCCCGGCAGAATATCATCCACTTCCGGTGGATAAAGAAGTTGGACTGGTCTTCGTAGCTTCGTCCCGTTACTCGTCTGGATTTCGCAGGCTCTCGTTATGCCGTCTCTACCCTGAAATAAATCCGTTACCCTTACAAGTATCCTTTGGAGTCTCGGCAAATTCTGATCGTGTAACAACGACACATCTCCTTTCTTTGTTTCTTTGATCTTTACTTTGGGTGCGAGGTGTACAGATGGCAATTGTTGTAAGTAATCTGTATGCCATCGCCTCCAAAACTTTGATGTCTTCGATTCACGATCCTTCTATTGATGGAGAATACTGTGTCTTCTTATTTCAGGATTTGTTAAGCCCATACTGAATCCCCCTTTTTCAGTACCAATGAGGAAGTGCGCAGGCGTTAATATTAGTAAATTTGATGGGTCGTCATCGATGAATGTCAAAGACCTTGAATTGACTGTAGCCTCAACTTCAGTCAAAATTGCCTGTAATTCATCATAGTTGATACTTGCTCTTCCAAATGTTAGTTTTAGAGCATCTTTCACTGTCTTCACTAGGTGCTCCCAGAAACCGCCCCACCAAGCTGCTCGTTCCACTATGAAGCGCCATTCTATTCGATGTTCCTTCGATAAATCTTGTACCTTTTCCGTTGTTAAAATATGGAATAGCTTTAGAATCTATTGGGACGTTCTTCGGAATGTCTTCGCGTTGTCCGAATAAATTACATTCGGAACTCCTCTTCTCGCAATAAAATTGCGTAATGCCCTGATACAATTATCGGTCGTTAAATCCAGTACCATTTCCAAATGGATAGCTCTAACTATTGCACAGGTTAGCAGCATCACGCAGACCTTTACTTGTATATCAGCATGTGTCAATCTGTTCTTGGGCAATGGTGCGAATGGTTCATTTCCTGACTTACTTTTCAGTCGTTAACATTTTCTGCATTTGGAAATTATGGATTTTACTCTTTGTCTGCCACGTATAACCCAAAAACCTTTTCTTAATTCATTTAAGGTTGCATTTACTCCAGAATGCATTACTCTTTCATGGCATCTGTAGATAACTCTTGTTGTGTACGGTGATTTCTGTGGCAAAATTACTGGATGCCATGTCTCATATGTTAAGCAAGCTTCCTGTAACCTACCACCGAATCTCATAATTTCATCATCATCTAAGAATGGATTACGTGTCAGGATTGCTGACCGATGACTTATTTCTTCCGATTTAGATAGTGCTTCCATTTCCTTGTCAAATTCACTACGTTGTACGTATTTTTAACCAATAGATTTCAGCCTTCTTTAGCTCATTGACTTGCAATGGACCTGTTGTTTTCTTCTTAGTTTTACATAGTTGAATAAAACTTAGGATATACGCTGTAACATGCAACATTCTTTCTAGTTTTTCAAACTTCTCTAAATTAAACAGAGGTTCAATCTTGACATTGCAATCGTCTTTTATGTCACTTAGGTTAAACAAGGCGTTAACCTTTTTTTCTTCATTGTTATCAATGTCATTTAATGGTCACTTTTGTTGATCTTCTTGTAACCAAGTTGGTCTACTCAACCATATTTCTGCTGCAAGTAAAACTTTTGTAGACATACCTCTAGTTAACAAATCAGCCGGGTTGTCTTTGCTAGGACAATATCTTCATTTTCCTTTTATCAAGCTTCTTATTTCGTTGACTCTATTAGTTATGTATACTTTCTTTCTCTTCGTATTTCCTTTTATCCAGTAAAGGGCGATCCTTGAGTCCGACCACATAAATATTCCTTTAATATTTAACATTTTAAATTTTTAATATAGAACTTTTCAAAATATCCTCAAGTCTATCTGCACACAATGCGGCAGTTAACTCGAGTTTACTGTTTGTCCCCCCTTTTATTTAAAGGAGCAACTCTATTTTTTGCGATCAAAAATTTACAGGTATTTGACATTTTAAATATGCTACAGTTCCATAGGTTTGCGTGCTCACGTCAGCAAATACATGTAATTCCACTTCCTCGTTACTGTTATTTAAAGCTATGCGTGGAAAATGTAAATTTGCCAATTCTGCATAACATTTTTTCCATTCGGACTTCCAATTTTCGGGCAAGTGAGCATCCCATTCAATACCTTGTTTCCATATATATTGCAGTATAATTTTTATTCTCACAGTGTAAGGTCCAATCACACCTAACGGGTCGAAAATTCTCGCAATAGTATGAAGTACACTTCTTTTTGTAGGGCATTCAACAAAATCCACGTTACGTATAAAATGTGATATATCAACAGACATTTCATTAGTCGTAGTATACCATAAAAGTCCTAATACCCTTTTGGTTCACTCTTAACAAGGGATTCTTACTTTTCGTTAAGCTGTTCATTTATTTTCACATTGTTAGAGCTCCATTTTCTTAGATTCATGTTTGCTGCTTTAAGTACTTCCTTGGACTCACTGCAGATATTAATAGCTTCTCCGAAAGTATTTACTGCAAGTACTAGATCAACTATGTAGAAACATTTATCTAAAGTATCTGCAGTTTTTCTAAACGCTGAAGGCTGTTCACCAAAATGCTTCTTCAACGAGGCTGCTAACAGTAACGGACTAGTTGTAACTTTAAATGTTACTCTCCTCATACGATACGTGGTTAATTTTGGTAACTCTGACGTTGTATTTGATGTTTTCATCAATAGGATTTTTTTACCATAAAAATCTATGTGAATCGCGATCTCGTTTATTCAGCGATATTTGTAGAAACGCTTTTTCAATGTCCGCTATTAAACCGATTGCGCCGATTCTAAATTTTAGAAAAATTTCTACCAAGTAAAAAATTCTTAACTAAATTCGCACCCACTGACAATTGTTCGTTTAACGACACAAATGCAGGTCCGTGCGTTGAAGTATCATAAACCACACGTAACTTGGTCGTATCCTTGTCTTCTCGGTATACTGGTCTGTGAGGCATATAATAAGCTTTAACGTCACCCAAACTATTTAACATGATTTCCGATTAACAATCTTTATATATTCGCGGATCGCGCAATCATATTGGTGCAGCTTACCGTTTCGAAATAGTTTATTGGTTACATTTTTCACACGCGTTAATGCTCCCGAATAGTTCGAGTCCAATAATTGTTCACTTTTCCACGGTAACGGTACTTCATAACGACCGTCTTTAAATTCATTTTTTTCTTTTATAAAATCTTCTGTAAACCCGTTATTCACTTTTTCACTTGAGTTTATACCGATAGTCTCTAGAGTCCAAAAGTTCTTTATATTAAATTCTTCACCAAGAGTTTGTACGTTTAAAATAGTCACTAAGTTCAGATTTGTCATAAACTCATAAGTATTATTATTACAAACGGAACCGAGTAACGTCCATCCAAATTTTGAATTTGCCGCCATTAAATCTTCAGTTAATTGGTACGTTTCGCCCGTGATTATTTTCCAGTAGTTATCCGCTCCAATCAATAATGATATTCCGATTATTACTCGCTGTTTGTTTGTTACTTGCTTTCAAGTAAACATTGTCTAATTGGCCGTTTGTTAATAGACTTGAAGAACTTTCATTATTAGATGTACTAGGTTTAACATCAGTTCTTTTTTGTTCTCGGTAACTCGGATCACACATGGAATTTACATGTCTGTTTTTACATTTTGCATAACTTAAATCTCTAGTTTTAAAATGTTTTGAAATGTGATTCGGCTTCGGTGCCGAATTCACCGGCTTTGTGCATCGAAAACAAAGCCTTTTTTGCTTTAAAATGTTCTTCTTTTCGTTCAAATTTAAAGAAAAGTCACAATCTTTTGTTTTATGGGTTCTGCCTTGACAGAACAAACAATAATCTTTTACACTTGTTAATAGACCAGCGGCAGTGAACGTTTTATCTTTTTTCTTTTCTGACTGAGGTTATTCGTAAATTTCTTATTACTGTCCCATTCACTTGAACAACGTGCTTGTTCAATGGAATCTAGCTCAATTTTTATAAATTGCAGTAATATCATTATTTGCTTATTATAATCTACGTCTGCCTTGTTATTCTGTTGAAATCCACTACAGGAACTAATTGCTTAAGTCGGTATCAGTTAACTTTTGCTTATTGAAAGCAATTCTCAAATTGTATAGCAATGCTTTAAATATAATCGATTTTACACGCAGTCCATATTGGTTTGGAGAAATACTAAGGGTCGTTTGTGATTTAGTTACGGTTGTAGCCGTATTATACAACTTCTCATATTTTACGTGTTATTGCTAGTAACTTTTGAATCTAAATATCCACAATACGCTCTTGGTTTCCGTACTCGTCTTTGAGCAATCCGATTGTATCATGGTAAGACGATTCACTTGACGTCAATCCGTTAATTGTTATTAATGCTTTGCCAGTCAAGTAACATCAAGTAACCAGTCAAGTAACATAGATATGCAAATTTTGACGAATCATCTAAATTTTTGTTCGAGTGAATTGCTAGATTGTACTGCTCCAAAAAGGCCGGCCAACTTGAAATATTACCGTCAAATTTAATTAAATCAAGTAATCCTGGGTAATCTTACCATAGTCTGGCGCTGACTAATTTGTACATGCGCCGTATCTTCTTGTTGCTGCGGCGAAGCCGCACCAACCCCGATTTTGGTTGAGGCGATGTCTGCTTGCGTCTGCCAATACATTCTTTGTTCTAATCTTGCGATTACCTTCACTGCATTGTCGTTATACTCCACATTTTTTTCGCATTCATTCTCTAGTTGATCATCGAATACTGGCGCTAATTTTTCATTGACAACTCCAAGGTGATCACGAATAGCCTTTACCCTTGCAATAACTACTGGAATATTGTCCACATCAATATCTTCTTCCTTCATCAGCTCCTCTGCTTCTTTAATTAACAGCGTTAGCTGTTTGCGGTATGTTTTTCGGGTATTATTGGTTTTACGCGTCTGTCTTGAAAAAATGTTTGTGTATTTTTTACCTGTTGTAACTGTTGTTAATCGTCTTTGGCACTCTTTTATTAAGCTCCGCAAGCAAAAATTAAGCCTCTACGTTGTTTTTGTTGAATTTTTTTTTTGACATTTTTAAGATTGCAGACAGTATATGTGAACGCAATTATTTGGATGTTGTCAAGTTTATTCTTGCCCGTTTATATCAAAGAGGATCCGATCCTCTCTGCTTTTATATGAGAAACTGTAACTATGGCAACATATATATATATATATATATATATATATATATATATATATATATATATATATATATATATATATATATATATTGAATTTGCATTCATATTTCAACCAGATTTCAATGAACAGCTACGGTACAATGTCTCGTGTGGATTTTATTGGTGGTTTTACCTTGGTTAGATTAGGTAGTCCGCAGCGCGAACTCTCGGTCCAATGTAGGACAAAGTGGCAAGGGCCGTTGGTTTAACCCTGGTTAGATTAGGTTGCCCGCCGCGAAGCGGGAAGATAAATCAAAACAACATACGCGCGGCAGCGCGAACTCTCGATCTAATATAGGACAACGTGAAAGGGACCATTGGTTTTACCTTGGTTAGATTAGGTTGCCCGCCGCGAAGCGGGAAGATAAACCAAGACAACATACGCGCGGCAGCGCGAACTCTCGATCCAATGTAAGGTTTTATCTGTTATTTTTTAATTTCAAAATTTAATTTGTATTTTCCAGATGGAGGATCTGGCGATTTTGTTTTATTTAATTTGATGAAAATCTTAATTTATTTACATTTTTCCCTGGATATATTACCAGTATTAAAGTTTTCCTTTTTTTTTTTTATTTCGAAGCAAATCTGTTGATAATTAGAAAAAATGATAAACGTGGCAACATCTACTTATTTGCGTTCGACTATCTGTCACGTTGACAATGTTTACAACTATTTCAAGAAAAACACGAATATTTATTGAACCAGATAACTTAGAGGCTTCATTTTTGCTTTCCGACCTTTGCGACCTTTTCGTTAACCCGTGCCAAGGACGATTAATAACAGTTACACTAGGTAAAAAGTCCATAACACTAAATTTCAATAGACCCGTAAACTCCATAAATTCCCGTTTTATCTTAATGACAAATCCATTTTCTTCGTTATGGTTCTGATTATAACACTCACACACTTTATACGTAATCATCCCTGGTTTCGGCACCAAAATGTGAATATTATCGTTAAAAGAACACGGTTGTATGTATTTATCACTAGTACTTTTATTTTCAACTCTATACATTCGGTTATTGATTTTTATTGATTGAATTTTGTTTTTTACACTATACGATGTATGAATTTAAACTCCTCGTGCGTTTGCGCGATCGTAGAATGTTGGCGTGAGCCCATTGGCTCGCACAGGGCCTGCGTTCTAGACCTACAGGGACGTATTCGCCCCATTTTCAACACTCGCAATCAATTTCTATCTCTTGATTTTTTTTGGGTAGGTTTTCCCGATGTTAAGGACTAAGTCTGAATGTTTTCTGCAATAGATGCTTCTGATTACTTATCCTTCGTAACGTTAAGAACTTGTCCAATATATGCAGAATGTGAGTTCATGATCAGGACTACATGATGTTCAAGTGGTATGGCAATTATAAACAAATTTAACCATTCTAAATATAATTACGAATTGATTCATTTTTTGGGAGATATCTTGATTAATTCGTCCATGTCCAATCTGTGCAAATGCAAGCTTAAAAAAAAAGTGGTTTCGCATATTTCGCATTCATTAGCAAAATCGCTTATTTCGCATTCATTCTGGGTGGGCGAGCGCGGACGGTTAATCAAAACCGTTTACCAGGCGGGTATGCTGTCAACTACACCACCGAGGAGAACGCGCAAATGCATGCTAAGATTGTATGAGCTTGACCTCGTTCAGTGTAGCCAATGCGAGTAATAACTTAATATGCTTTTACTACATATGTTTCGTCTCGTCACAGTTCCAAATTAGATGTGGTTTGTTCTTTGATAGCGAATTTCGTAAAAACATCTAATTTCGAAAAGAAGTTTTCAACTTTATCTCATTAGCCAATATCAGCCTATAGAAGCCCTATAGGCTGAAAGATTTTCTAGCACACGTAAGCATAAATTGTACCTACTTTTATTGTTAATCCACCACCATTTGCTTGTAATACGATTAGCTGATGGTAAGAAGTTCTCCCAACTAGCCACTCCAGCAAGATTATAAGCATATTTTCTAATTCGATAAACGGTAAGCCCAAAACCCAATTATTGCATTTCTATTATATAATTGTTAAGCCTTAAATCTAAATTGCAAGATAGTACATATGGCCTCCACCATTTTTCTTACAGAAGCCCCTTCATTCCCTACCTAATGCTTCTAGGTGCTCCATGAGACGTCTGCTTCCTTAGCAGCTTTATATGTGATTTACCTCCATTTCTTACGAAACTGACGGCTTAATGAATTTGCTTCTGGTTATATTTTCTATATTTTGTAATAGCTTATATTTTGGGTCATTTCACACTTTGCAAGCGATCAATTTATTGTTTTTTCTCTAGTAGCATCGGACCTCTGTTATATTTTCTATATTTACTCACTTTTTTCATTGCCAATCTAGAGGTATAAAAAGAATAATTTATTTGGTGATATCAAGAAATCTTGTATAGGTAATTTGATGATAAAAATAACTTCAAATTCAAAATAAGACACATTCACAAATTCCTCAAAATAATACCTTTCTAAATCTATATTAGGCTTCTTTAGTTCCTTTTTAATACATGCGCAAAATAGGTCTCAAATTGACCTCTCAAAAACGTATCCAAAATGTTAGCAAAAACACTAAGAAAGAACGGTCACAATTTAATGAATAAAAACTTAACTTGATTGAGTCACAACTTCAATACAGCTTTTTTTTAATGCTCGTTAGTTTATTGAAAGGTTTTTGTAAGTATTAACACTGAAACAACAATTATATCAATTAATTTTAACAGAATGCGTAAACGCAGCCCACATTCATTAAACAATGGCACCACTGATGCACAAGTATCCAAAAAGTTTGTTTACTAAACGCAGGAACGAAGTAGCGGAGCGCGTAATATATCAAATCAAATCAAAAAGTATTTATTTTTGGGAGGCACATGTATATACATATATCTATAAGATTGATTTTTGAAATAATATGGGATAAAGAAATGAACAAAAGCAAAAAATTGTACAGAAAAAATAAGAAAGAAACAAAGAAAAGAAAAAAAAACAAAATATTTAGTTGCAACTGAAACAAATAAATCCTAAGTATCATAGTTTTATTGATTTCACACTTTCAAAAAGTTAGGCATCCGGTAGTTTAAGGCATTCCTTGTATTTATGTTGTGTATATCGAGGTTTTTATTAAATTGTGATTTATTAAGATTCAATTAACAGAACGAATCAATATTTGCGATATGCATCTTAAGCGCAATGAAAACGATCCTTTCTTGACTCATCACCGGTGATAACATTGGGACACCTAAAGCTACATCATTCGAAAACGATAACGGCCGAAGCATGATTAACTAGCACAAACCACAACGAAAGCTAAATTAAATCTGAAAAGATAATGCTATTGATTTGTTGGAATTATAAAGGTGTTGTGTATTTTGAGCTTTTTGCAAGGAACCAGGCAATCAATTCAGATGTTGTCAACAACTGATGAGACTGGATTAAGCAATCAAATAAAAACGAAGCAATCAAATAAAAAATCCTAAAGGAATTGCGTTCCACCATTATAATGCAAGGCCGCGCACTTCTTTGGTCACTCGTGGAAAATTATTGGAACTTGGTTGGGAATTGATGTCGCATCTCCCATACAGCCCTGACCTGGCACCATCTGATTACCATTTATTTCAAAGTTTGCAGAAATCTTTCCATGGTAACAAAATCACAAGTGACGATGACGTTAAATCACACTTGGTTCAGTTGTTGCTGATCAATCATAAAGCTGCAATTAAGGTGGAAAAATTCCTTAAACAAAATGGAAAATATATAATTGATTAAAGTCTGTTTTTACATATTACAAAACCGAAAATACTTTCTTGCCAAGCCAATATTTGTTACATTTTTCTTGTGAGATTCGAAAATAACTCGAAAACTAGACGAAATCTAAAAAAATAATTAGAAGAAAATTAATTTATCTAAATGAAAACTTTGTAAGTGTTTATTGATATTTATTTTCGGCCAAGTTGGTAATAATGAACATTGAGCATTATCAAACCTTTATTTTTGTTTAATATAATTGTAAATATCACAAGACAAACTGGCTTATAACGACAAGGACAACTGCCACCTTTTGGCTCAGTACTTTAAAAATATACTCAATTGTGACCCATCCAGAAAAGACTTCGACTATAAACAAACCACAACAAACCCGGACTCGCTTCCCCCTTCATTGGAATAAGTTAGCCAGATCATTCAATTTCTTAAGAATAATAAGGCATCTTGAGAGGTCTCTCGACAATCACCAAGTACTCGGAGGAAATATAGCAAGATGGGAACGACGGATCCTAAGGAAATTATATGGACCGGTAGTAGAGAATGGGGAATGGAGAATCCGATATAATTTCGAATTAAAACAGAAATATAACCAGCCAGATATTGTCGAATTTATAAAATTACAAAGATTAAAATGGGCGTGACACTTGGAGAGAATGGGGGAGAACCGAATACCAAAGAAAGTATATAATGGGCGGATGGAGGGTGCAAGGGGAAGAGGACGACCAAAACAGAGATGGTTAAACAACATTAAAGAGGACGCCAAACAAATATTAAAAGTTCATAATTGGAAAACAACAGCAAGGCAACGAGACTGCTGGAGGCAGAAAATACGGGAGGTTCAAGTCCAAATGGGACTGTAGCACCACAAAGAAGAAGAAGAAGGAGAGGACTCTATCGTTGCTGAACTGTGAAAAGGTGCTGCAAACAATGCCGTGCGCAAGCTAACCCAGATCATCCAGGACATTTAGGAAACAGAGAAATTACCACCCGATGGGAAATCTGCTCTGATCCATCCGCTTCACAAAAATGGAGATTTTACTGATCTAAACAACTACTGTGGAATTCCTCTCGCCCCGGTAACATACAAGATTCTCTCGAAGGCGTTACAAACAAGGGCAGAAAATCAGTTGGATAGTCAACTGGGAGAACACCATGGGGGCTTCAGGAAGACCCGATCCTGTGTTGAACAGATCCTCCATCTTAAAACTGTACTTGCATACTCCAAGATGAGAAACCGCAATGTGGTCGTCACCTTTGTTGATTTTAGGAAGGCCTGCGATTACATTGATAGAGAAACGCTTAACAACCTTTTCCAGGAACTAGGGCTAGACAACAAAACCTGCAGACTTATTCTAGTAACTTTGGCCAACACCCATTCCAAGGTTAAATTTAGAGGCGAGATTTCAGAAAGCTTTGAAATAAAAACTGGAGCGAGACAAGGAGACTTTCCCCACTTCTCTTCATCTGTGTCCTTGAAAAGGTTATGAGAGAATGGCGCAAGGAACTGAACAATTTGGGTGCTCAGAGTGGTATCTACCTGGGACGTAAGAACGATGGACAGGTTGTAGATTGACTGGTCTTTGAAAATGACATGGCACTGTTTGCTGATTCTCTTGAGATGGCAACAATGCAAGTAAACTGCCTCAGAAAACAGGCTGCCAAAGTGGGTCTCTAAGTGTCGCTGGAGAAAACATAATTTTTCTCCAACATCATAGAAGAACAGAGAGATTTTACTAGAACAGGGAAACATCAAGAGGACTGAGAAATTTAAGTATCTCGTAGAATGGATTGAACTCAATTTATCAGAAAGAGCATCCTTATCCAAGAGAGTCAACAAGTTAGAACTAGCCTATCGACTGACTAAGAACACTTACAGTAAGAAATGCCTGTCGCGCAACCTGAAACTTAAACACTACACATCAGTCTTACGACCAGAAGCCCGGTATACCATGGAGTGTCTTTCCTTGAACCGAAGAGCTCTAGTAGAGAAATTGGAAGATCCTAGGCCCGGTAAAGGAAGATGGGGAATTCCGAAGGCGGCATAACTCTGAGATCTACGAACATATTGAGATGCTCTCTGACTGTGCAAGGAAAAGAAGGGTAGCTTTCTATGGCCACCTTGCAAGATTGCCTCCAAACCGACTAACCAGCCGTCTGTTCACCTTCTGGCAAAACAACTTGGTTGACAGAAAACGAGAAGGATATTCAAGAACTGAGAATAACAGATCTCCAGAACAGACAGTCTGTTGGACGCACCCTGAAGGAAGTCCGTGGATTTCAGGAAAAAACACGTAGTAAAGGTACCCCCTGGACAGAAAAGGGAAAGGAGTTACACCGGCAGAAGATGCGACAATACTGGGCAAAGGTCAAAGCCCAACAGTTGAACAAGCTAGGCCTATTCGAAAGAAGAAGAAGATAATTGTAAATATCTCGAAAGCTAAGCAAAATTTAAAAAAAAATCAAATAAAACTTTCAAATAGAAAATTCAATTTTAAATGGGAAACTTTATTACGTAGTGCTAGTTAGTCTGCTAATTTGATAATTATCAACCTTAAACAAAGTCAAAACCTTGTCTTTGTTTTCTATTCTTTTTCCTCAAAAAATGCGAGTATTAAATTTTTCCGAGCAAAGTAAAGACTTCCGAGCAAAGTATTAATTAATATTAATAATAATATTAATATTTGCTATAACTCGAGTGTTAATTTTCCTATAAAAAATCTTGTTATCTGGCAAATTTCTGAATGTCGAGCTGATAGTAATTATCCCTGAAACAAAGTCACAACATTCTTATTATGCATGTTTCTTATTTGTAACATGACTATAAAACAAACTTATCTATAAAATATATTTTTCTCGGATGATTGTCGATAAACCTATCTTAGTTGCTTGTCCTTGCCGTAGTCACAAAATTATGTTGTCTTGTGTTATCTAAAGTAGATAGTTAAATAGAAAATTAATTAATTAAAAAGGCTAAAGTTTTCAGGCTGAAATTAGAGTTTTTCTAGCGTCACTAACGCAGCGATTCTGAAGACATAGTGATAGTATTATGCTTTATGGAAATGTATGAGGCGCCATTCGAGCGCAGCGACAATGACACGACGACAGTGAGTGCGTCAGTGTTGCTGCGCTCGAATCTCGCCTCATACATTGCCATAGTGCAAAATACTATCGCTATATCCTCGCGTCATTATCGCTGCGTTAGTGATGCCAGAACCGCATTTCTCGAAAGTCTACCTTTAATAAACTTAAAAATAGGATCTAGTTTGGCATGTCTGGCCTATCTAGTCTAGTCTCTCTATAATTTATTATATCCTTTCTATTCTAGAAATAGATGTGATAGAATACTAGTAAATAGCTAAAGTACTTTGTATGCAAATTTAACGTCTATTTACTTCAAATATCAGAATAATCTATTAACATTACTATGTTTGCTATTTATAGTTTCCTATAAATGTATAAATAATTTTCCGGAATTTACTCCTATCTGCTTCCACTTGTCTACTTAATAACATTAATAAATAATAATGAATTAATATTTTTCATATAAATAATGAATATTGAAATAAATAATGAAATAAATACCATAAACATCATCGATCCTTCCTGAAACCACTTATTTATTTCCAATTATCGCTTGATAATGTCAAATAACAAAAGAACAGAGATAAATCCTTTTATCCTTCATTGATTTATTATCAGAGTATTGCCATCAAAAAAAATCCAAATCCGTTTTTTTTCGTTTCTATCGCAGAGAAATGAAGAAGAAACTTGGATAAATCTGTTTACATTCGATAGAATGCATCAATGATTAAACCTATTTGTTATTATATGATGCCGTTTAAATTCAATAAACAATGAGTTCATTATAATGTGACAATTCTCAGTAAAATTACGAAACCCGGAAATGAAAATTAATCACAGACAAAAAAATGGAGAATTCCAATTCTAATTCAATTGCAAGCATAGAAAAGCGTATGTATTATGTCCAAAGCTTCATGCATCAGAAATGAAAAGAATTAATGTAACAATAAAAAAATTCCAAGCGCATGAATATTTGAAAGATAAAAAAATGTGTTCAACTGAGATAGCAGACAATTGGGGGAGAGTAAAATAGTTTTAAAATTCTATTACTAATTTCAGTAGATGACAATAGCTATCATTTGCAGCAGCTTTCGGAATTTGTAACATTGTCGAAATCATTTATCTCTGGAGATATTTTTAGTCCGTTTGGGGAAAACTCTCGAGGTTTTTAATTAATTTCTTGAGCATGTTGAATCACTGTTTACACCACGTTGAGTCACTTTGAATCAATGGTTTTGCATGAATGGAAAGGATTCAGATATTCTCATGTACTTATGCGCTTAAAGTGAATTCAAACTACAAACGTTCACGCTTACAATGAAAGAACTTTATACACAGAATAAATTAAAAATTGATAAATTGGTTTACGTAGCGAATCTTAATATGATTTGTTTAAATTCTTGATAACAGAAATCTTTTATTTAATACTTTCTATGATTTGTTAGATCACATAGATCACATAGAAAAGAGTTAATTAAAAAACACTAAAATAGATAGAAAAATCTTTCAACATAATCCTTAATGTCATTATCAGTCTAAATTGCAATTAGATTTGTCTCTCTAGTCTTGAGCATCTAAATTGTTCTATCTCGTTGTGACAACATAGTCTTGTCCACTTTAACTTCCCTATCTAGAATCATGTCTCTTGCAATATCTATTTAATTTCACGGGTCTATTAATTTCTGCTTATAACCATGCTCATATTTGTTTAGTTTCATTTACGTATTCGAATCTGTCAAGTCCTGTATATTGCGGTATATCGTTTTACTCATACCTTTCTAGTCTTGTTTATCGATTTTTATCTACAAGTTTTTGTTTGTAAGTCTTATCTACCTATTTTATTTATCTACTTTTATCTATCTAATCATATCTGCGCTTTAATCTTTCCTTTCCAGTCTTATATATCTTGTTTGTTTTTCTAATCTTGTTCTCGTTCAGTTGGATGTGTATTATTTTATCCATCTAACACTTTTATATTTGCATTAAATATTAGTCAAACTTATAATTGTTAAAAGTATTACTCAATACATGAATATAATAATATTGTTGCATAATAAATACGTGTTTTGCATGTATGTTTAAGGAAATTTAAATATTTAATCCATACAAACACACCCAATTTGTCGACGTTAATATTTCACTATTTTATTTTAAAATTATTATTAGCTATTATTGAATTGTATTTATTATATCGTGTAAATAAACAAGTCCCTATTTGGACCAACAATAGTGTTATCAGAGTGATTGGCATGAAATATTTATAATAGCAATATTATTGTTTGTATATATTGTATCTCCGAAGTTTGGACGTCGCGTCGACATAATTATTTTTCTTTTGTAAGGATATAGAAATTTAGTTGAACATGTAGTTGTAATTTAAAGAATCTAGTTTATGTAACAAACCTTCTTAATTCTTTTGTAAATGTTCATATTTAATTCAATATTATTTTTCAAAAAATATTAAAATATGTTTAGAATTGGTAAAACTATCTAACATTATAGATTGGGTTTGACGGTTTTCCAAACCCGGTTTTTAAAGAAAATTTATCATATTTGAAAACCGGTTTTCTTAACTTAAAATAAATTAAATTATTAGGTTAGGCTAGATTAGATAAATAAATTAATTTATTAGGTAAAAATTATGTTTTATCTTATTTGATTTGCTATTCATTCTATGCAACGAGTTTTGTTGGCCAGTGCTTGTGCATTGTATATATTAACAAGTGAAGGTATAATTGAATTTCTCTTAAATCAACTAAACAATTTAAACACTTAAATAAGTTGGAAATTATTATATGCTTTAGAAGAACGAATTCAAGAAAGCGAAGAAAACAAATTCAAGTAGAATTAGCAACTCATTTGATGCATTTGCAAAATCCACAAAACATTTCCAGTTCAGCAAAGAAATCTAGTGTGCTGTCTTGAGCTTCAAAAACCTAAAATATTAAGTTATCTGGAAAGATATTGTGCAGGATATTTCCAAATTTTTATGTGGAACCCAATTCTTATGAAGAGCAAATCGAAGAAATTACTCATCATAGTAATGCTGTTGGCCATGGAAGCCATGGAAAAATCCATTTATACGTTTCTTGAAGACCCTCAAGAAGAACTTTCAAATCTAAAGACTTTTTATTATCTTGAGTTTTTGATATTTTGTGTAAGTAACGTGTAATCCTTATTTTTTTATACTGATTTCGTATTTTCTTATTTTATATAAATAAAATATTTTCCTCATTCTATTTTTTTTTACAAGAATTGGAAAACCGGTTAAAACCGGTTTTTTGCAAATCTGGAATTCGAAATCCGGTTTTTCAAAAAGTAGGTTTTTGTATAAAGAATAGTTATAGATAATCATACAAACTTAAAACAAACGGAACACAGCCTGAATATATAAATATATATTACTGAGATTTACTGATACAATTACTGAGTCTTTTTAGGACTACCAAAACAAATCTCATGTGAAATTTGTAAGTTATTTTATAGCTTTCAGTCAACCTTCGTGGCACTCAACAAAGCCATAAAAATAACATAATTTTTAAGATCATATCTTTCCGATACCTTAAGTGGATAGCCATCTGTGTACGCGTTTCGAGATTTATCTCTCATCAGCAAAGCTTTGTTTCCATGAACAACAATTTGTAAGCCACTTACTTTAAACCCATGTGGGTGTTTAGGGTTAGATATTTTGAATTTGACATTTTATGACAATTTACAAATTTCACATGAGATTTGTTTTGGTTCTCCTAAAAGACTCAGTAATTGTTATAGAGCTCCGGAAAGGCTTAATATATTTATATATTCAGACTGTGTTCCGCTTGTTTTAAGGTTGTATAATTATCTATAGCGTAGGATGGTTTTACCAAGTCTTTCTTATCTGTTCAATCAATAACCTGCTAAGTTCATGTCTCTCTCACAAAATGTCAAATTAAAAACATCTAACCCTAAACACACACATGAGCTTCAAGTAAGTGGTTTACAAATTGTTGTTCATGGAAGTATAGCTGTGCTGATGAGAGATAATTCTCGAAACGCGTCCACAGATGGCTTTCCGCTTAAGGTATCGGAAAGACATTATCTTAAAACAATGTTATATTTATGGTTTTCGTTGAGTGCCACGAAGGTGAACTGAAAGCTATAAAATAGCTTACAAATTATACATGATATTTGTTTTGGTAGTCCTAAAAAGACAGAAAGGCTGATTATATTTATATATTCAGGCCGTGTTCCGTTTGTTTAAAGTGTAAAAAATGTTTATCCTGCATCTTAGATAACTTCAATCATAAAAAAAATCTGTTGAATTCTGTCGTGAAATTTTCTCTTCGTGACTCCTATAAACTTGTGGTAATAATTAAATTAATTTCTATCCGATTTTTTTCAATTTTTCTTTACAGTTTTCAGTTTTGCAAAGCTAAAAGATAAAGGAAAAGTAGCTTTCTTTTGCAAATAGAAATTAGTTAGAAATTTGATTATATGTGTCTCAATAATCACGTTTTTCTCAGTGTTAAGGAGACAAAAAAAAGGAGAAGAAAAATTATGTCGAAAATAATATCATCATTTTCATAATGGCCAACAATGATGTAAGTAAAGAAGCCTCAACTAGTCCTTTACATGCTCTAGGTCAAAGAACTCAATTTATCTGAAAAATTGGCCTTCACTTTCATTTAAATATTGTTATCCTACATATACATAACATAACAGCCTACATATTTATTACATCCTATTGCAACGCTTCGTTACTAAACAATCTAAACAATATCGATGTAAATTCAATTCTTGAGTTTTTGTTACATAACAGAACAGAATATTGTAACAGCAGATAAAAAATGCGGGGTATTTAAAATAATCGGGGTCTTTCAATATGAGGTTTCATTTTAATATGAAGGGTACAGGCAAAGAACAGGGAATGTCCCAATGAATAGATTCTGAGAAAAAAGCAATTTAAAGTTTAGAAGTTATAATATTTTTATTGAGATCAAAGTATGCAGTAACTTTTACTTAGAAATAACAATGACTTATTATTAAGCATATTTATGTTAAAATCAGAGTTTTCAGTTATTGACAACCATCTTACAAAAAGTACAAAACATGGAATGTCTTTGGCGTCACAAACAAAAACAAGGAATGTCAAATTTAGTCATCATCATCTTTGTTTTTTTGCACCATATTTTAGTGTTTCATAAAATAATTGTGTTTCTCTTGCAAAAAATAGCATTTGACTCATTAAATCTCTGTATTTTACTTCACTTATGGGTAAAAGCTATGGGTAAAAATATCCTCCGATAAACTATCCTTGTATTTTTCCCAAAGACTCAAAGCGTCAGACAATTGACAAAATAACAATAATATGCAGAAAAGTTCCCGTAATCTGAATGGGGACGAAGAGTAGCGTCTTCAGACGTAGCGTCCCAGTCCTTGTCATTCTCTGACAAACCTAGAGCATTGCATGCTGCCTGATATGTAGGATAAATTACACTGTTTTCACTCAACTGCTAACAGTTCAAGAATGATGTAGGACCTCGGACATCGTGAAGTAGGAGGCGAGGAAAATCGATCCAGCAGAACCCGGCATATGTTATCCTAACCTAACCTAACCCACTCAAACTCAAACGCACACAAAATATTTCATCGAGTCAGTCAACCATCTATTTTATATAGATAATAGATTTTGTATTGATGGATATGTACGGTAAAAATATAAAAACTTTTACATGCCAAACGTTGACTAATTGCTTTTTGGTTATCAATATATTCTCATTTTCTTATTTTTGATTAAATTTTTTTTATATTAATTTAATACTGAGTTTGCTTTTGGCACTAAAAAATGGAAGAGCGGCAGGACCAGGAAATATTCCTGGAGAACTTATTAAACATGGGACAGAAAAACTAACCCAGATGCTCACAAATCACAAATCAGAAGTACCAAAGGAATGGAAGTTGTCATACATATCAGTAATCCATAAGAAAGGGGATAAAAATAAATGCGACAACTATAGAGGAATATCCGTAACCAACACCATAAGCAGGATATATGGAAGAATACTCAAAAACAAGATAGAAGGTGAATACAGTGCAATGGAGGCAGAAGAGCAAGCCAGATTCAGAGCAGGAAGATCCACCATTGACCACCTATTTGTGTAAACTCAAATCGTAGAAAAGAAAATCGCATATAACCAGGAAGTTCATTTGCCATTTGTAAAAACCCATGAAACGTTAAAAAACCCATGACAGCATTCCTTTAGTAAAATTATGGGAAGCTCTACAACATCAAATCACTGTATAATGGTTGAAGAACACAAATAAAAATAGGAAATAACTTAACCGGGTTCGCAGTAACAATGGGACTCAGACAGATATGACACGCAAACTAATTGAAGAGTATGACCGGTGGGATCTAGACGTGAACATACAGAAAACCGAATACATGTGTATAGGAGGAGAACAACAAGATCTGCCTATCTCAGACAAGCAAAATATCAAACACTGCAGCTCATACAAATAACTATTCGTAAAAATTTCGAAATAAGGGAGCCTGGACGAAGCAATAGCCGAAAGAAACCTTCAAGGCAGGAGGGCTGTATGCATGTAAAAGGGCTTATTATGGGATAAACACGTTACAAAGGAAAACAAACACAGAATATACAACGCAATAATTAAAAGTATAATAAATAACCTACGGTAGTAAAGTTTGGCCTATAATGGATAGAGCAGAGAAATCACTAAAAGCCACAGAGATGGACTACCGGCGGGAAGGGCTAGATTGGAAAGGTTCAGAAATGAAAGAATAAGGGAAATAATGGAAGTAAAGCACGACATCGTGGATGACATAAGAACTGGACAACTCAGATGGTACGGTCATGTATAGAGAATGGACCAAGACCGACACCCGAAGAAAGTAATACTGGACACCGCAGGGCAGAAGACGGAGAGGAAGACCCCGTAAAAGCTGGAGAGAGGGTATAGACGGGTATATATATATATGTATATATATATATATATATATATATATGTTGTATTTGAGGTTTTCGCGGATAGATACCTGTGTTGTATTGTTTTCTCGGGGATTCCGCGTTGATGCTGAGGGTTCGCTCTGAAAAGAACCGGATTCTCGACGTTTCGGCGAACTAACATTCAAGAGATATATGCGTCCGTACGGGTCAACCGTTAGACGCATACATATATATATATATATATATATATATATATATATATATATATATATATATATATATATATATATATATATATATATATATATAGTTTGTTTTTTAGTGTGAGATTTTTACTTAAAATATTGTATTGCAAATTGTTGAGATTGATTTTTTTTACTATGTAGTATCGGTCACTACCACCCTTTTTAAAAAATATTGTTTTTTTTATGTTTTGTTTTAATTCAATCTAAATTAAATTATTTAAAATTAAATAAAAACATAAGTAATCCAGCTCGATTATAACGATCACAAAAAGAAAGAATTTTTTATTTATCAGTGAATTTTCGCAAGACTTTTATTTATCCGACAAGTTTGTTTCTAAATGATTAAAGAGTGATTTTAGAAAGAAAGCGTACATTAAACCTGTACTTATTTCGAGCATCGTATCTTCACCTGAATATTAAAATACTATAAATTATGACATGCTGCATAATAACAGTGTGACAGTGACTAAGAGATTTCAATAGACCGTTTCATATTTGAATTTTGTTTTCTGTGCATATGTCAATTTACGGCATGTTCCTCGGGCACTTTTGGACGTATAACAAGTGAAAATAACAAAATGTGGCAGAAACTTTCATATTCCCGCCTTTTTAACATGGCGTACGAGCATGCGCTTAACTAACCGTAAAAAGGTCTATGTAATTTCAATGCAAAATGCCAGTGAGGACTTAGGGGTAAATAGTATATAGTTGTTGGTCAGTAGGTAATGATTGGTCATATTTTGAAAACTATATAACTATAGTTTTTAGATATGAGCTGAGTGTCTAATTCAAATGTTCAGATTATCTAAAAATATGCGCTTTGGTTTGTATCAAACGATATTATCAGCCGTTACCTTCACATTAAATCATAGAAAAAGAGATTGATCTTCATTTCACCAGATACACTGAGAGATTCTATCCGAACAAACTCGTAAGCAAACTTTTCACTATTATTCAGTTGATTTGGTAAGATGAGTGCCAAAAGAAGATGACGTATTGGCCATTACGTACACACCTATAAGTCAAAGAAGAATTTCCACCAAATTTACTTATTGCCATCAACTGATTATAAATCATTTAGCAAGATTAGAAAACTACCTTATTTGATTCAGATTCCCGAAAGATTAATTTGTAACCTTGACGCGTATCTCTGAAGCAAAGTCCTTACAATACAATAAGATATTTGAAATTAATAAAAATATTTCAGTAAATTTATATTTCTTTAAATTTATATAAATATGAATGACAAGAAATGAAAATTAATTAATTTTTTTTAATTTCACGAAAAATATAAGCTTTCCCACTATTTTTTTAATCACATTTCACCCCTGTTCCTTAATAATTTTGTCCTAATTTTTTTCTGAAAAAATAGAGTGTTAGCAGCTACGCTGCGACTTTACCATAACTAATAAAATTAAACTATATCTCGGCATTATTAAAGTAAATCGTGGTAATGGGCCATCCTAATTGATTTAAACCGTATAACACTCCTCCAGCAAAGTCTTCTGAACTATATAGATCAAATTTAAAATAAAATCTTCTAGTTAAATAGCTGATTCAAATATAAATATAGCAACCTAAATATATTTACATATTTTTTATTTTTTAAATATTTTCTACTTATGCCAGAAAAAATTCCGTAAAAATATTTAAAAAAATCTGTTTATAATATTATATAAATGTTTATAATATCCATATTTATGTAAATAACAATAATAATTATCTAAAATTGTGGTAAAAGAAACGTGACAACATTTCAAGTATTATATAATGTAGGAAGTATTTTAACGAGATTGTTTTTTTAACGACAAAGTTTGTTAAACCTGATACAAAAATAAAATTATTTTTCCTTCAATAATTTAGCTAAGTTGACGTAAAACATGTACTATATTTTCTGCATTTTGTATTGGAAGCAGAAAGGAAACGAAGTCAATAAAAAAATCAAGAAGTCTTATCTGAGCTTCTGGCACGAGTCTTGAAACCAATAAAATATTCATATCCGTCCCACGAAGACATTTATAAAAATGCAAATAAAAATAATATTGTACAGAAAAACTACAACGTTCCATTTTCCTTTCTAACATATAAAATAATATCATTTGTATTTACTGAATATTTAATAAACAGGTTTACATTGCATAGCGTTGCTTATTTCGTGAACTAAATATTTGCAGGTAAAATAATAATGTATTTATTTATGCTTTTCGTATCCATAAAGCAACCAAATCTATACCGCTATGTTTTCATTGATTGTTAAGCTAGTAGAACCTAACGTGTGTATATTTGGTGTGATAATTCAGATAAAGTTATCAACGTGACTTAGTGTGACATCGATAAAATATGACAAACTTGCTTCGGTTTGAAATGCGTTATTTGAAGCTTCCGCTTGTTATTTTAGGGCTAATGCGTATTGCTCGACCATCCGAAATTTGCCCGCCCACGCAAATAGATGTCCATCAACACGATCAATTAGTTCACGTAGAGTTTAAGGTTTGTAGTAAGCTGAACATGTATTTCTTAAATTAATACTCACGTAACTATTATATGTCATTATGTTAATAATATCAGCGTCGTAGATAAACTATTATTACTCGAGTTTAGATACTTTAGATTACATAGTTCTAATTTCTAAACTAATTATATACACTTAGGTTTATATTACACTTAGGTAACAAAGAACAAAGTGTTTATACTGTTGTGTATTCTGTAAATTAAACGTTTTTTCCAATATAAAAAGCAATTTTCGTATCAAACAAGTACTTACAAGTTACTATTTTAAATTTATTTGTTATGCTTCCCTTTTGAACAAAATATTTAGTTTATTCCCTAACTAGTGTATTTATTGCTATTTGAAAATATTGAATGTATGGGATTTTAATGGGCTTAAGATATTTAATATAAATAAATGACAAATTGCCCTGTTTGCCCCTGAAAATTTGGTTTATAAATGAATCGAATTTAATTTTTTATATAAATGCATTACTGTTTTTCTTATTTTTTGGTAAAATTACTATATTATTTATTATCCAAATTATTAAAACTACTACAAATCAGAATAAATGATTAATTATTATTATCGTCATAGTCTAGTCTAGGAAAATTATTGTACACAAACAATTAATTTACACTCTTGACTGAACTTCCTTCCGACACTTAATGTATCTATTTCCGAAGAAAATGTGTGAAAGGATATTTGTAGAATTAGTTTTTAGCATAAAGTAGCGCAAACTAAATACATTATGTAAATGACACGGACCATTAGCCTTTTGTAAGAAGTGTATGAATAATAGTTTTATGGTTGTACGTTGATGGTGGGCAAATATGCTTTGGTTTATAGCCTTTCCGCCTATGTAAGTTCGGCCCATCTGTCACTAAATCCTTAAAATAAATAGTTGTATTTGGTTTCATGAATGGGCGAAAAGAAATTATTGGATGGTTTTGTGAAGTGAGAGCGCGAATGGTGTAAAATTTTTCAAACGTCCAAATATTTTTCAAAGGAATTGTTTTGGTGGATAATAGGTTGAATTATTTGTTAAATAAATTAATTATAGTTAGAGGTCTAGGGAAAAGATTATGTAGATTAATCTTTCAACCTTTCTACACGTGAAATTAGTTTTAAATATTGCGTTGTTAAAAAATTATTTTAAGAAAATGATAAATGTTAAACGATACTTATACTTATTAAAATATTACTTAAAATTTAACTTAAACATTCTTAAATATTATTGGTACTTGATTTTCCATATCTCACTTCTTTTTTATTTTGTAGGGTTTGCAATATATTAACTAAACAAGAATTGTTATAGTGATCTAGTAATTGAACAATTAGTTATCAGTTAAGTCAATTAACTACAGTAAAATTAGGATCTATTTGTATCATCCTCACAAAATGATCTGGTATTTTATTCATTTGTCTAGCCATTACTCCTGGGAAGGTTACAATTACAGCACAAAAGGTAAGAGTTAGATTTCACACAGAACGCAGATAGTCGAACTCTTTCAAATCGAGAAACGGTTTGGATCAGATACGCTTTTAACAGACACCGTATTGCCTCAGGAAACATACCTATTTACTACAGCGACCTATTTACCTATATTACCTATATATTTACCCCTATTTATTTTTATTGGTTTAGATATGTCTTATTATTTTTCAAATGCTTACATTAATTCAAATATAAGACACGTTTTAAAATTCTCGAAAATATTTTATATCCAAATAAGCCAACTCGTAGATGATCCTAAAATCTTTTGAAGATTTTAAACACTTTTTAAGCCATGTTAAGTAGTTAGTTATTTCTCTTAATTTTCAAGCTTCCATGGAAAAACAAATGAATCAAATATTGACTTAGGAATAATGCCGAGTTTCAATATAGAAGATACAGCGAACTGATTGTTTAGCTCTGAAAACGGCAGCTCAAACAATTATTGATATCGAAAGTTGTGGGGCATCGTTAAACTAGGAGCAATATTAACCCTTCCTACATTTATATTTTTACAAATGTTGACTTAGGAATAATGCTGAGTTTCAATATATAATATTGAAAGATACAACGAATTGATTTTTTTAACTCTGAGAACGGCAGCTCAAATACGTATTAATGTAGAAAGCTGCGGGGAGTCGTTAAACAAGGAGCAGTGTTAACCCTTCCTGGTTCCTACACTTTTTTTTTCTTGTGTGGGGGTCGTTTGGCTGCAAAGCTTTTCTGCACTGCGACCAACAAGATCTATTGTGCTTGACCCTATTACAATTACTCTCCCAGGAATTCAACTTCGTGAACGAAGTCAAATTCATGAGAGGCTTGCTACTCAGTTCCAAGGGGGTTAATCTTGCGACCCCGAAGTGGGCAAGCCTTATGTGTGCTAGCGCTACACAAGTGCACATTATGTGTCCAGCGGTTTCTTCATCTGATTCACATAATCTACAGGCAACTTCCTCTGCCTTTCTCATTTTGTGTAGGTGATATCTCACCGGACAATGTCCTGTGAGTATGCCTACCAAAGTTCTGATTTCTCTTCTAGAGAAGCTTAGCATCTGCTGCGTTATTGCGGCAGAATAGTTTATAAGCATTTTAGCTTGCCTTTGTCCTGGCGTGTTCTACCAGTGGGTTTGCTTTTGCTCTTCTTCCCATTTTTTAGCCCCCTGCCTTAAGTGGGCCTTTGTAAGCCCACAAGTTGGCTCCGGGCCCAAGAAGGGAGCCTCGGCCCCGCTTTTGGCGAGTGCGTCAGCCATTTCATTCCCATATATGCCCTGGTGACCCGGTGACCACATTAGCGTGAGTCTGTTACCTTTCACCAGTTGCTTAAGGGTTTGTTTACAGTTCTAGGTTACCTTGGAATTAAAGTTGTGGGCTTTTAAATTCCTTAGAGCTACCTGGCTGTCCGTTAGGATGTAGATTTTCAATCCTTTAAGACGTTTCTTTAGGCAGATTTGTGCGCACCTTTCAATGGCTATAATTTCAGCCTGTAGTACCGTGGGAGCCTGGCCCAATGTCGTGGACTCCCTGTAACTCCGGCTGTATATGCCAATTCCTATACCCTTAGCAGTTTTTGATGCGTCGGTGTACTACATGGACGCTTTGTGTTTCAGGTTTTCGATTCTTTGAACACTGCTTTGGCGGGCATTGATAACCACTTCAACGGCTGTGTCAAAGTCGTATTCTGTAGACATTGCGTCCCAGGGATTCTTCAGAAATTTCTCTCCGATTTGTTCCCTTATTTTCATGTGCCTCTGAATAGGCGATGTACACCTTAGTATCAGAGCACAGAGAAGACTTACTTTTTCTACCTGTTTGTGCAGTGAAAGTAGGTCCAACAGAACTTCCATTGCTGTGGTTGGAGTATATTGCATCGCTCCTGTTATACGCAAGTCGTTGAAGCTTTTGTAGCATGTTTTGGGTCTTTATTTTCTTTGTTTTGTACCACCATATGAGTGAACCGTAGGTGATAATCGGTCTTACCATTGTTGTGTAAGACCATAGGACCATTTTGGGTTTTAGTCCCCATGTTTTCCCAAAAAGCTTACGGCAGATCCAAAAGACCGCGGTGGCTTTTGAGAGCGATTTGTTCAGATGCGAGTTCCAAGTGAGTTTCTTATCCAAGGTTTCCCTTAGATATTTACCTCCTTGGAAATCACCTCTTTGGAAAACTCTAACGTCTGACCTTGAATGCTCGGAGCTTCCAAGTTCAGCTTCCTCTTTCTAGTAAAGGGGATCATTACTGTTTTGCTCGGGTTGACACTAAGGCCCTCCTTCTTGCTCCAGCAGTTGATTGTGTTAAGTGTACTCTATGCAAGGTTCATGATTGTATTACCAAACTTACACCTTATTATGATGGCAACATGTTCTGCATAACCAACCGCCTTATAGCCGTTCTTTGTTAGCACATCTAGGAGATCATCAACGACCAGGCACCACAGCAGAGGCGATAACACCCTCCCTTGTGGGCAACCTCTCTCCGTGGTTTCCGTCCTCGTTGATCCCCCCAGTGCGGCGGTAATTTTACGATTGGTCAGCATGTCTTGAATCCACTCAATGATAGGGTCTTCGATCCCTTTGTTGGTGGCTGCATTCTTTATTTATAAACGGGTTGTGTTGTCAAACGCTCCCTCTATATCTATAAAGATACCCACTGCAATTTCTTTGCAGTCCAGCGCTGCCTCCAATGTGTTCGTTATCTCGTTATCTTTCCTACACTTATATTTCAATTGATTTGACAGATAAAACCCAGGAGACATATTTTGAGATGGGTATATATTAGACTGCGATGTCTTATACCAGTCTGCTACCTTAAGTTCATTAACAAAAATCAGTAACTTTAAATGAGAAGTATATACAATATATAGTGAGCAACTTAAATAAGTTGAAGAAAATACATGATATCTGAAATGCATGTACTTATTTTCTTAACTTATATCTGTTATAATAAGCGAACAAGATTTAAAATATTGTTCTATAATATATAATAGCAATCAAAATTTTCTTAGAAGTTTCTAATATTTTTATCAAGTCGCACACCAAAATAAATTATGTTAAAAGCAAATTATGGAATGTGAAGGAGGCCATTATTATTATTAAATCGTGTGTAAATGTATCCAAATCGTGCATAAAAGTACAATGTAAATCAAATGGAGTTTCATTATTAAACGATTTATTTTTGTTATAACTATAGTAACAACTCGCGCCACTAAAAAAACATAGACGCAGTGATAATAAAATTTCCGACGCATCTTTAACGCAATAACGCAATTTAATTAATATTTCTTATTTTGAATCAAGAAGTCTCGGTCTCTGTCTGGATTTATCGAGCTCTAATATAACTTAACCTAACCATAATTTAATCCTGATTAAATATAGGTTAACCTGGATTTCATCGACAATGACCAAATAGTGTTCCCGTCACTATGCGTTTTTACTAGTAAGCTCTGGATGCGCTGAAAGGTCTAATCTTATTGTGTCAGTGATTTTAACTATCTTGTCTGTCAAAATTACAATTTTTCGGTAATTAATAATATTTAATTAATAGTAATAATATTAATAATTATCGGTAAGAAACAACTATTTTTTTGTAGATTAAACTGTATTTTAACATGCTTCATGGATAAAATAATGTAAGATAAACGCTTTTGTGCAGTCATTGCAATTAAAGCACTCCCCTTCGTGCACGTGCTTTAAACTTCGCAACTCATTCACAAAATCCTTCTTCACACACTTGTCATAAACTACTAATTATCTGAACCACAACAAAATGAACACATTAATAAATAAATTATTGTATTCGAAGGATGCCATTATTATAATCCTGCGTAAAAATATCCAAATCGTGCGCAAATGTCCAATGTGAATCAAATGGAGTATCATTATGAAACGATTTATGTTTGTTGTTACTGTGGCCACTACTCGCATCACTAAACAAGAAAACATAGACGTAGTGTCCCTAGTGAAAATAAATTTTCTTATGTACTTATATTAAAATTTGATTAATTTTTTCTTATTTTGAATCAAGAAGTTTAGGATTTCTCAGTCTGGATTTATCTGGCTATAAAATAACTTAACCTAACCATAGCCTAAGATAGAATCTAGGTTAACCTAGATTACATCGAGAACTACCAAATAGTGTTCCCGTCACTGTGCGCATTTACTAGCTAGAAATTTTTGCCACAGATAGGCTGAACGTTCTAACCTTACTGTGTCAGTGACTTGAAGTAAAAATTTAAATTTTTCAATATTATGGGTAAGAAACAATTATTTTTTTGTAGATTCAACAGTATTTTAATATTCCTCGTAGATAAAATAATCTATGATATGTGTGTGTCAAAGGCTTTTGTACACTGACTTGTATCATAAACTACTATTATTCAATTTAGCCTTATAATGCAATGTTTAATTCCTTTGATACGGATCAATAAGTGGTTTATTCACTAGTGAAATAAAAATTCAATTTCACTTAAATAAAATTATCCGTGGAAACGCATCAAAATTACTCACTTACGGGCTACGTAAACATAACCCTAACTGCTGACTTCGCTGATTTTCATTTTTCATCGCCAATCACAAAACTTATTTTACATTTTTTGATTCCTGCGGAATTAAAAAAAGATCTTTTGATTTCTGCGGAAGTGATCTTTCTGCAATTGCGTCACCATCTAACAATAATTCTTCGGATTTATCCATTTATGGTTATTAAAACATTAATTGAACATAATACTCTAAACACAATTTTAACGTACGAATAAACAAGTTTATCGTTGCCAAGAAAACAACTCCAATATTAAACGGGATAAAGGAATGTGTGCAGAATGGTTTATTGAAAACTAATAAAACACACAGGCCCGGTGAAGTTTTAGAACTAATTACAATAGAATTCCAGAGCAGGGCGACCTCGAGTACATTCGAGAAGCCTTTGTTCGTAACCCATGCAAATCTCCAAGAATTGTATCACGAGGGTTAAAGATTCCTTATTCTGTAGTAAATTTACACTGATTAAATATTTAAATGCCATCCTTTCAAACATTTTATTTAAGGTCACACGTATGGAATTTGATATAACTATGCGTAACAAAAACACATTTGACTTTTTAAAAAACAGCCTTTCATCAGAATTCTCTCATTGTCAGTGGAAGAGAAAATAATTATATCAATCATAAAATTAAAATTGGGTAAACATTAAGCAATTTAATCGACTTAGGATTGGCAATTTATCGAAATAAAATAATGAGATCCTACATTCAGAAGTGTATGAGTCTATTTGATAACGATGCTAGATTAAGTCGACAACGATAGATTGTCTGCCAAGATTCAATTTCGGAATAGGCAATATTTTATGGATGCTGTAAATGTGGCAGTAGTATACATGGCAACATTTATGGAACGATTAACTAGCTTTTATGCGAATTGCTAATGGTGCACATGTCCAAAGTTTTTAACATACAGGTACTAGAAAATACAGCTTCTAAAATTTCTGCTTAATAATTCTACATGAGCATATGATAAATATCAAACAAAGAATAAATCTGTACACAGAATTTACGAAGATTACATAATTATTTTGTTACTATATCTGATATTTATGAAATAACTATATTCTCAAGCAATAAAATGTTTAATGTTATTTTCTAATTAGTTAGATTTGCCATATTAGAAGAGAATAAAAAATTAAAGTTACATGATTTTCATATTACATGTCCGGTATCTGCCTATTTACATTGCCATTTACTGATTAGCCTATTTACTGCAACACGGAAAAGCTTTTCTGCGCTCTGTATACCAGTCCATGCATATGGGAATTATATTATTTATTACGTTTCATTATAAATTGTAATAGGTGATAGAACATTAAAGAGTAGATAAGTGGTAAGTGCAAGTACAGTAAAAACATTCTTGAAATCCGACTGACGAAGTATTCAATTTTAACAAGTAATAATCGTTGTCCACTTTTAGAATTCTGTCTGTTGCTTATCAATTTTTGTCAATGTTTGCGAATGGAATATATGCCTTATTCACCTTCTTTATAATAATAGGGGAGAAAGCATGTACCAATCCCTAATTATTGTTTGTTAACACCAAAATAATTATTGGAATATCTTTGGCATCCACTCTGACCTAAAGGAGTGGCTAAATACACATGGCATGTCTAACAGATGCCTTCATGTAGTCACACACACAAATCATACAAAGATATATGTTTACTGGTCGTGAAACATTTATAATATAACCATAAATACATTGTCTTATAATAAAACGTTTTTGAAGTACTTAAAACTGTACTTGCATACTCCAAGATGAGAAACCGCAAGGTGGTCGTCACCTTTGTTGATTTTAGGAAGGCCTACGATTCCATTGATAGAGAAACGCTAAACAAAGTACTCCAGGAACTAGCACTAGACAACAAAACCCGCAGACTAATCCTAGAAACTTTGACCAACACCCATTCCAAGGTTAAATTTAGAGGCGAGATTTCAGAAAGCTTGGAAATAAAAACTGGAGTGAGACAAGGAGATGGACTTTCCCCACTTCACTTCAACTGTATCCTGGAAAAGGTTACGAGAGAATGGCGCAAGGAACTGAACAATTTGGGTGCTCAGAGTGGTATCTACATGGGACGTAAGAACGATGGACTGGTTGTAGATTGCCTGGCCTTTGCATATGACATGGCACTGTTTGCTGATTCTCTTGAGATGGCAACAATGCAGGTAAATTGCCTCAGAAAACAGGCTGCCAAAGTGGGTCTTCAAGTGTCGCTGGAGAAAACAGAATTCTTCAACACATCAGAGAAGCAAACAGAGAAATGTTACTACAACAGGGAAACATCAAGAGGACTGAGAAATTTAAGTATCTCGGCGAATGGATTGAATCCAACTCATCAGAAAAAGCATCATTATCCAAGAGAGTCAGCAAGTTAGAACTAGCCTATTGGCTGACTAAGAACACTTACCATAAGAAATGTTTGTCACGCTACCTGAAACTTAAGCACTACACATCAGTCTTACGACCAGAAGCCCTGTATACCATGGAGTGTTTTTCCTTGAACAGAAGGGGTCTAATAGAGAAATTGGAAATCAGAGAGAGGAGAATCCTCAGGAAGATCCTAGGCCCGGTAGAGGAAGATGGGGAATTCCGAAGACGGCATAACTCAGAGCTCTACGAACATATTGAGATGCTCTCTGACTGTGCAAGGAAAAGAAGGATAGCTTTCTATGGCCACGTTGCAAGATTGCCTCCAAGTCGACTAACCAACCGTCTGTTCACCTTCTGGCAAAACAGGAAGCTTCGTACCACTTGGTTAACAGAGACCGAGAAGGATATTAAAGAACTGGGAATAGCAGATCTCAAAAACAGACAGTCTGTGAGACCCACCCTGAAGGAAGTCCGTGGATTTCAGGAAAAACCTCGAAGGAAAGGTACCCCCTGGACAGAAGAGAGAAAGGAGTTACACCGGCAGAAGATGCGACAATACTGGGCAAAGGTCAAAGCCCAACAGTTGAACAAGCGTGGTCCAAAGTAGGCCTATTCGAAAGAAGAAGAAGAAAACGTTTTTGAATCGCACTGCGAATCATCCAAACCCACTTAGCATCTTAGATTCGCCTAATAGTACTAATTAGGCGATACTTGATTTATATTTAAATTTCCAATGTCTGATTGGAAATTCAAGACATATAAGAATATCATCCATTAAAGAAATATATACGACGATATTACATACTTGTTAAAAATATGGCCGCAGTAAATTCAAAGTGAAAATCGAATCGAGCCAGAGGAATACAGATCGGATGCAATAGTACAAATTGCTAAGATTCTAGGAAGGGAATATATTGACCATTCTACAATCGAAGTTATCGAAGAGATTAAAGAAGATATCGATGAAGCAAATTAGTGGAATTGAAATATTTAATATTCAAAGGTAGACAGGCGACACAGAAATGAAAGGAGTTAAACAAATACTTTATATTTGCTTCTCACCATATAATGCATGATCATCTCTAAACTCTCTCTAAACTAAAAGAAATCTAAATTAATGTATTAAATTTAATAATCATCTATTTGTTTTTGTTACGTATAATTCGAATTCGAATAAAACACGGTATGTTTTAGTAACTCAACAACCGTGTTTTACGGGGGCTATAAGAAACGTGAATTTTTTAAAATAATAATATAAATAATAATATAAATAATAATAATAATATAACGAGCTGTCTAAAAGAAAACAACAGAACTCTGAATTTTACAACAGCAGGAAGAAATTCTTCAGAAAGCTAGATCAAAAAAACTCACCAACTTGTCAAAGTAAACCCAACAATAGACAAACAATATGTAGATAAAAGATAAAATAATAGACAAACAATAATGACAAACAAAACCCAACAATAGACCCAACAAATTTAAAAAAATATTGGGGTTCTATATGGTCCTTGCCTAGAAACTATATTAGGAATACAGAATGGTTGAAATTTATTGAAGAACATCACTCCCATTTGGAACCTATGTGAACCCAAGAGTTTACTACTAAAGATATTTTACAGGCAGTAAAAAAACTAAGTAACTGGAAAGCTCCTGGACCAGATAATATTCATAATTTCTGGTTGAAACAACTAAAATCCTGCCATGAGCGGTTACCCCAATGCTACACAGTCGCTCTGAACAATCCAGAAACCATCCCTAAACATCTAACTGAAGGAAACACTTACTTACAGTTTAAAAAGGGAGTACTACAGAGCCAGAAAACTACAGACCGATTACCTGTTTATCTGCTCTATACAAGTTATTTACTTCTCTGATAAATAATAAAATCTATTATAACTGTGAAGTAAATAATTTATTCGAAACAGAACAAAAGGGTTGTATCAGAGGAGCGTTAGGATGTAAGCAATAGCTTAATATAGATGCTATCAATTTGAAACATGCTGAAAGAGAGAAACGTAACTTGCACGTAGGATATATATATATATATATATATATATATATATATATATATACATATATATATATATATATATATATATATATATATATATATATATATATATATATATTATTCTAAAGCGTTTGACTCTGTACCTCACGACTGGTTGATTAAAGTCTTAGAAATCTACAAAATCTCTCCCAATATTACAAATTGTTTGGTGACAATGATGAAGACTTGGAGAACCAATCTTAACATAGATAAAACTAGCATTGGCAATGTCAAAATCAAAAGAGGGATTTTTCAAGGAGACTCTCTTTCTGCCCTTTGGTTCTGCCTAGCCTTGAATCCCCTCTCGACTTTTCTGAAGCGAGAAAATATAGGCTACAAGATCGGGAGAAATGACAGAAGAATATCACATCTTCTTATATCATCATTATATATGGATGACCTTGAAGTCTATGCTGACACGGCTACAAAGTTGAATTCTTTAATATCCATTGTAAAGAACTTCAGTATGGATATTAGCATGGCTCTCGGCCTTGATAAGTGCGCCATCCTAAATATTAAAAGAGGCAAGACGGAATATTTGGGAGAGACTGTTGAAAATATCGTCGAACTTGAGCGTGATAATGTATATAAATATCTTGGACTTCCTCAAAATATGAAAATTGACCACCGAAATCTAAAGAATATGCTTACGAAAAATACAAGAAAAGACTCACTAAGATTTTGAACACCAAGCTCTCCGGAAAAGAATTAATATCAGCTATAAACGCTTGGGCAATCCTGTACTGGCATATTCCTTTTGTTTAATAAAGTAGACTGAAACTGATCTGAAGGATCTAGATAGGATCAGCAGAGGGAACTCTTTCCGATGTCGACACCCAAGCTCCTCCGTCACACGGTTATATCTCGAACTACCTCCTTCTTTTCGAATACCTCGAAAAGAAGGAGGTAGGGGATTAATTAACATCTTTAACTTGTGTAGAACACAAGAGGAGAACATGCGGAATAAACTATTGATGACCTCATCCAATCTGTACTGAAGGCTGACGATGGGTATACTCCTCTAAATTTATCTTGTCATACTCAAACATTTCCCAAAATAGATTTCAAGCCTTGGAAAGACAATATTCTCCACGGGAAATACCCAAGCCTCCTCAACGAAGATCATTTTGACGTAAATGCTTCCTTACAATGGCCGAGGGATGGATCTCTCTATCCGGAGACTGAGGGATTCATTATTGCTATCCAAAACAGAATTATAAGAACCAGAAACTACGAGAAATATTTTTTGAAATTTAACGTGATAGACAGGTGTAGAAAGTGTGGTCTTGTTGGCGAATCGATAGAACACATCATGGCAGGTTGCCCAACTTTATCAGAGACTGCCTATTTAGGGAGGCACAATCAAGTGGCAAAGCTGATTCACCAACAAATCGGTGTAAAATACGGTCTTCTGGGGCTGAAAACTCCTCCATATTATAAATATCTACCAGCACCAGTCATCGAATCAAGTAAACACATTCTCTACTGGGACAGGCCTATATTGACCGATAAGACGATTGCCTACAACCGACCTGATATTCTTCTAATTGATCTTGACGCCAAAACAGCCATACTATTAGACATCGCAGTTCCCTTGACAAATAACATTCGAAGAACAGAGACAGAAAAAAGGATTAAATACGAGGAACTAGCCTGGCAAATCAAAGATATCTGCAAACTGGATAGAGTATTTATTTACCCAATTGTAATATCTGTGGATGGAGTTGTATCGTCCAATTTTACAAAAAACATTGAGAAACTTGGCTTGCCGAAATCCATCTTGAGACATGCACAGAAGGCAACGATTTTGCAAACCTGATCATGTGGGCCAAAGTGAACTCTCTTTCCGCATATCAATTTTTTCCAGCGTAAGCTAAGAAGGTGCAACATTGCAAAAAAAAAATAATAATATAAATAATAATGCAGGGTAGGATAAATTTATTCTGTTGGTGAGTTGCGCCACCACATCCCCGAGCGTAGAGGAGGTAACCTCGATAAAAATACATGGGGTTTAAATCGACCTGCTAACCCCCTTAATAGCAGTGTCGCACTTTGTTGGGTTTAAGACCCAGCAGAGTTTAATCAATTTGTCCCTGCAAATAGAGGACCGGCCCCCCACATCAGTTTCTTATCGGATGAGGAACAGGGACAGGTGGGAGGACCCAAGCCGTATGTTCCCGACGGTAATGATCTTGGCCGTGTTAACGGATGCTTTAGGTGGACGAATGGACTTAAGGTTGGATTCCACTGAGGCAACTTCTTAGGCAACATGTAGCATGCGACATCGAATGGAATAATAAAGGAACCACAACATTCATTAAAGATTACCATAATTCACCCGCATTTTGTAATAATGATATATATATATATATATATATATATATATATATATATATATATATATATACAATGTAAGACAATGTAATTAAAAATGACAAATTAAAGGAGTTGGCTATTGTATATAATTGTACTCCTCCTGAGATAAAAAAAAACGAAATCAAAAATTTCGTACAGCATATCATCGAAAACGAAATAAAGTGCAATCAAAAAAGAGTGGATCGTCTCCCCAGAGAAAACCAAAGTGGTTCGCGTTTGAGCTTTTAAGCTTGTTTTTTGCCAGACGTTGACTTACCTAAATCAAGATTTTCTAAATGCTTGGCTCAGATATCCTAAACAGATACATAAGTGATGGATAGCTATCACCCGTAGCCAAATATCTCAATGTCACTACTAAAGCGCTGACTCACTAATAAAAGTGAACAAAGCTGTGCTGATGAGAGATAAATCTCGAAACGCGTCCACAGATGGCTATCTTAACGTATCACTTAAGGTATACACTTAAGGTATCGGAAAGACATGATCTTAAAAACAAAGTTATTCTTATGGTTTTTGCTGAGTGCCACGAAGGTGGACTGAAAGCTATAGAATGACTTACAAATTTCACATGAAATTTGTTTTGGTAGTCCCAAAAAGACTGGTAGTCCCAAAAAGAGTAATTGTTATAGAGCTCCGGAGAGGCTGAGGTGGTGTTGCATCACGAAAATTGGTATCATACTTTTTTATAGTGGGTGAGATTTAATCAAGCAATGACTCAACATCCTCCTTGTTCATTCGTGTAAAATTTGGAAATAAAGCTTCATCATCAGCAAGCAAGTTGTTGTGTAAACTATATTGTGTTTCTTCAACATCAATATGTAGTTGTCTTCTCCACCACCGTGGTGACCTTCTTTTTTTCTTACGATTCAAAGCTATTACCAAATATGCAGCTGCCGCAGCTTTCCCTAAAGACATGCTGCACCAAACTGAAGTTGCCTAAATGGAATCAGACGCATTCTGACGCATCAGAATTAGACGTATGCTACAAACATAGACGACAAAGCGCATGCGACATGGGGCGACAAATTCTGCATGCATCATTATTGAATTCTGTACCACATAGTCGCACATTTATAATAGGGTGGAGCAAAATATTTTTGCGAGTGATCTAATAGTGAAAATTCGGTGCCTTTTATACTCAAATTAAGCCTTGCAAAATATTATTTGATTTGACTTATAGTAATAGCCTCCGCAACATCATTGAATTTTTGAAAAAATAAATGGTTTTTGGACTAATTTAAATTTTAATAAATAGACGTATTTCATTCCCAGAAATTATTATAACTACAGTTTATTTTCGATACAAAATAAAACAAATGATATTTAATTGTCCTATTTTTGGTGATATTTGTGAAATTAAAGACAATATTCTACCTACTTACTAAGATGTAATAAAATACTATGAGTGGACAAGACATTAACTAAAGTTGCAATTGAAAACTGCGAAACAGCCCACATTTTCAGCAATATATATGAAATATGATAATATATATATATATATATATATATATATATATATATATATATATATATATATATATATATAAATGTATGGCAAACTGCATCTATTCCGATAGTAACACGAACAAGGGTCGTACAGATGTTAAAAGCATACCATTTAAAATGCAAAAATCTACTCAAGTCTGTGAAAAGGCTCTCTCCGGAAAAGTTTTAAAAATTTTCGACAAAATAGTAAGGTATTTTCCGATATTGCAGTATGCACGGGTAAAGATTTCCCTCAATGTATCTGTCACAAGGATAAAAAGGTTCCCAAACAAGAACAAACTTTTTTAATTGATCAAAGAACCTCTCGAAGTATGATAATAGGTGGAATCGACGTAAGTGTTACGAAGAAGTTGCCAAAGACCCTAAAGCGGAAACAGGAACGAGAAAACTGCCTAACTACATCCTTAAATACTTCGTTATCTGTTATAGAAGTTAGTACTTCTCCGGTATCGTCAGCAGCTGAAATTCGTAGTAGTTAATTCCACTAAAACCATAAACAAAAGCATTCCGAAAATAAAAGTATGCGTCGATTTTCCTACGTTATCGAAGATGCAGCAGCAGCGATTGCATCGTCTATTTTATTCGACATTAAGTCTGATGTCGAGGTCATAACATAAAGTCAACATAAAGTACAAAGAGAGTGAACTAAAACTATACCAAAGTTATTGAAGGTGATTCCAATCCCAAAACTGTCTGCTTTATATTTTGATGGGAGAAAAGACAAAGCGAGAAGCAAAGAATAATAAAAAATGTGGTAAATGCTACAGGAGTATGACAGTTGAGAAGCACGTCTCAATAATTCAAGAGCTAGGATCTATTTACATGGGATACGAAGTTCTTAACGTTGGTTCAGCTAAGGGAATAGAAACTGCTACAACAAGGTTTCTATCACATGAAGGAATTCTCCAACATCACCTTATGGCAATCGGTTGTGATAGTACCAATGTAAATACTGGGAGGTATGTATATATATCTGAATTATATATTGCGTATTTATCACCCACTTATCATTAAATTAAGCTTTATTAATATTTGACTTCAATAAAAACTTTATTAAACTTTAATTAAAAACATAACTTTATTAAAAACATAACTGTACCAGACTTTTATCAATTTAAATTTTTGAGGTCAGTGCGGAGGCAGAAGATATTCATCAAATTAATTCAAGAATTATATTTATTTTAACTTTAATATAATGCACCAATCCCCCCCTATTACAACTTTAAATCTCGAAAAAAATATTTTTGCATACATCCGTGCTCCACCCTAATGTATAATCAGGCAACACTAGAAAACATGTATCATGCTTCATGCGCACACTGTTGCCTCAGTGAAATTTCACCTTTAGGGACGACCTTCACGCATGTTACAATCGCAGCGAGCCGACCCGCAGGGGTACATTATGCATCCTAAACCTGTCTTCTCTCAGCAACATCTGAGAGATCAGGTAATCTAGCTGCGTAGGATCGGCTACATTAGAGCGGACGTCCAGCAGGCAGCAAACCGGGCCGAAGGACAACCAGCGCCACCACCACCGCTGGTGCGGCGTAATCGGTTTGGTAGAGATAGCTTGCTTTAGAACACCGAGGTTAACCTGAGGACAAGGAGGGATCGAACACCAAGATCTCTCTTAAACCACGAGACTTAGTGGATATGGATGCGTTGGTAGACGATGAACTTCCAGAAGATGGAGACCTCTGGCAAATTAACGAGGCCGCATATAGCTCCGCAAAGCGACCCGTCCCGGAAAGGCGATGTGAGAGATCGTCCGACTTGGTCTAGAAAACCGTACGGCGCTTGCAACAATTTGATGCCAAAGTTCAGTCGGCGAAAAGGCACGCATCTCGGATCCAGTGTGTTATGGATTTTATCTTGAGCGGCAGGGCGTTTACGCCCAAGATCAGGCGTGTGGCAGTCACTCTACGCCGCCACCATCACACACTAAAACGCACGGTGCTGTAGACCTTCAAGCAGCACTGTGTGGATAGGATTCGAGCATTGCATGTGGTGAGGAGAAGTCTCGCGAGGCCCATTAAGAGAATCAGAGAGAACTCCTTGTTTCGTGACAGTCCGTCTCGGATTTTCGGGACTCCAACACCCACTGTTTCCAATCCGCTGACTGGGTAGGAGGTTGAAAACTTCCGGAGGGGAGTCTACGACAAGTTCCGTCCCTCCGCTACTTCTAGACACACCTGCGCTAGTGCATCAAAACCAAGTCGAAGTGTGCGAGGCAGTCAGCGAGGATGAGGTCCGACAAGCAGAGTGGATGCCAAACCAGACATAAAGCAGACATAAACCTAACCTAACCCATGCAAATCTCTATGAATTGTATCACGAGGGTTTAAGATTCCTCATTCTGCAGTAAATCTAAATTTATTAAATATTTCAATGCCATCCTTTGAAGCACTATATTTAAGACCACACGTAAGGAATTTGATATAACTATGCTTAACAAGAACACATTTGACTTTTTACAAATCTGCCTTTAATCAGAAATCTCTCATTGTCAGTGGAAGAGGAAACAATTATATCATAAAATTAAAATTTGGAGAACACTAAGAAACTCATGACTAGTCGATTTGGGATTGGCAATTATCGAAATAAAATAATGAGAGCCTACATTCAGAAGTGAAGGAGGCTATTAGATAACGATGCTGGATTAAGCCGACGAAGATGGATTGTCTGCCAAGATGTGGGAATGTACATGGCAGCATTTATGGAACGATTAACTAGCTTTTATGCGAATTGCTAATGGTGTACATGTCGTGAGTTTGTAAGATACAGGTACTAGAAAATACAGCGTCTAAAATTTCTGCTTAATAATTCAACATGAGCATATGATAAATATCAACCAAAGAATAAAGCTGTACACAGAATTTAGCAGAGGTCGGCCTTTTACTGCGGGTTTTCTGCGATCTGTATGCCAGTCCATATTAAAAATAGGAATAATATTATTTATTGGGTTTCATTATATATTGTAATAGGTGATAAAACATAGATGTAATAAGTGATATGACTCCTCTGATATTCTCCTTCTTTTGAATAATAGGGGAGAAAGCATGTACGAATTCCTAATACTTATTTGTTGACACCAATGTAACTGACCTGACTTATTATGGGAATATCTTTGACATCCACTCTGACCTCAAGGAGTGGATAAATATACTTGGCATGTCTAACAGATGCCTTCAAGTAGTCAGCAAATCATTCAAAGATATATGTTTACTGGTCGTGAAACATTTATAACATAATATTCAAAACAGTGTCTTGAAATAAAAACGTTTTTGAATTCGAACTGGTAATCATCATAATCGAATTAGCACATTAGATTCGTCTCATAGTACTAATTAGGCGATACTTGATATATATTTAAACAACACAACTATACTACAACTACTCCTTCTTCTATAACACGATATCGCTTTAGCACGGTTTGAGACTTACATAAATGAAAATCCCCGTACAACAATGAAATGATAACAGTATCAAGATAAAAATGTTAATAAAATAGGGTTGAATTTCCAATCTTCTTCTTCTGACGCCGTCTTTTCATTGAAGGTTGGCGACCACCTTTCTGCGTCTCTGTCTCTTGCCACATGGAACAGTTCTTCAACATTAATTCCTGTCCACTCTCTTATATAACGGAGCCAGGAGTTTTTCTTTCTTTCTATTCCCTTCTTCCCCTCTATTCTTCCCTCCATTATGTTTTGTAGCAGTATATATTTGTCGTTGCGCAGAATATGACCTATGTATGCTGTTTTACGTATCTTGATAATTTTTAATAATTTTTATTTATTTCGTTATTCTATAGGTATCTTTAGCATGCGCCTATATATCCACATCTTGAACGCTTCAAGCTTTTTGATAGTTTGGGCTTTTAAGGTCCAGGTTTCTACTCCGTACAGTAACACTGACCACACATAACACTCCATGTACCCTAGTCTAATTCGCAGGCACAAACTTCTATTGGCGAATATTGAAGATGCAATAAATGTCTTTTGAGCCATTTCTATCCTGATTTTGATTCCTTCATCTGGATCTAGTAGTCATTAATGACCAATATATTTGTATTTTTGAACCCGCTCTACTTGCTTTCCATTTAGTGTGATAACAGGGCAAATATTTGGGTTTGTACTTATTACCATGAATTTCGTTCTTTCTATGTTAATGGTAAGTTCTACTTCTTCGCACGCTTGGTTAACTCTCTCTAATAGGGTTTTGTAGCTCTTCTCCACTTTCCACCATTATTGCAGTATCGTTTGCGAATCTAAGATTATTAATCAGTGCCCCTTCCATACATGAATGCCCGCTAAGGTCCTACCGAGGACACCTTATGAGTTCCTGAACGCAAATGACAATGCAATCGAATATATCCTGTCATCTTTTATTTATATTTCTATCAATGTTGTGATGAGCCATACGCTAAATAAATAGTGCCCCTACAATATTTACCCCTTCTCTTCTCTCCTGCAGCGGCCTTAGAAACAAAAACTGGGTGTAAAAATTGAACAGTTGCGGGGACAGGTCTCAGCCTTGTCGGACGCCTTTCTGGATTTTGATTTCGTCCGTCTCCATATCTTCAACCCGCACTATTGCTGCTTGGTTAATATATAACTTTTTTATTAATCGTATGTCGCTTTGATCCAGCTTAAAGGTTCTCGATAAGCGTATGTTGGAAATTAAATAATAGAGCTTTTTACGCTCAGTTGAGCGCATGCGCATATGCCAAGTTTGAAAGGCGGGAATATGAAAGTTTTGGGCAAATATTAAGTTTATACGTCAAAATTTCGGGCAATTTTGACGTATAACATGGCGGAAATTGACGCATGTCCACAAAAAAATTCAACTATGAAAAGGTCTATTATAAATAAGTAACTTTTAAATTTTAGCGGTCATTTATATTTTGTTGTCAAGTTTGCTAAACTGCTTTTCTTCTTATAACCAATAACCTTTTTCTATGTAAACTCACTCCGTTCTTTTTTGTCATGTCATGATTATTCATTCTGTACTTTTTTATCTTGGTTTCGTATTAAAACCATTTTAGTAATTCAAATTCTTTTATTTAATTACTTCGCAAAAGGTTGTGGGCTCAGTTATGTGTTCTTGTGCTTAAAAAGTAAAATCGGCCGCGAGTGTTGTGTAAAATTCAAAAAAGTTGTGTAAAATTCAAGGTGTATTTTTTTGGTTATGTTTTTGTGATTTTTTTTGTCGTGCATCATGGCTAGTACAAACTATCGCATTCAACAACTAAATAAAGAAAATTACGACACTTGGGTAATACAAGCCCAGGCTCTCCTAATAAAAGGAAATTTGTGGGGTTTTGTTAGTGGTGACAATCCTCAACCAGCAGCTACATCCGACAAAGAAATAATAGACAAATGGAACCAGGATGATTTAAATGCAAGGTCAGATATTTGATTAATAATTTCACCTTCCGAACTAAAACAAGTAAAACAATGCAAAACGTCCAAAGACGTATGGGATAGTTTAAAATGGATTTACCAAAGCGAGGGTCCTGCCAAAAAGGCTACTTTACTTAAAAAGCTCGTTTTAAAGAAAATGAAAGATTCTGATGATGCCAGAGAACATTTAAATGAATTTATGGATGTAGTAGATAACTTATATAAGATATGGCGATTGAAATAAATGGTGATTTGTTAAGCATTATGATGCTCTATAGCAGTGGTACCCAAACTTTTGGAAAATTGTACCCCCAAAATAAACTGGTAAAAATTCTGTACCCCTCCCCTTTTTTTAAAGGTAAGGGAAAAAAAGTTTTAGTATGTTTAGAAAAAAAAAAAAAAAACAAAATAACCTTTGATAAAACATAAAAATAATTAGGCAAGAAGTACCTATTAACATTTATTATTAACAAGTACTATTAGTAAAAAAACTAATTCTCCTACTAATGTGATGGTTGGGCTTGTTTTGTTGAAATAATCTTTGATATATAGGGACGGGTTTACCTTCGCTAACTTCATACGTCATAAGTCATGCTCAAAGTTCAATTGCATCCTTACTTATTTTTAATATACAACATGGGCGGAAAACCCAGTTTCACACAAATATGATGTGTTAAAGGGCATTAAAAATTGTGAAGCTTTGTCCGAAATAATTTCATATTCAGCTCTTCTCTTTAACCAAAAATTACACAAGCTGTCTTTTTTAAATGCATTTTTTAGACTTCTGTCATATGAAATTTCAATTAATTGATCTCTTTCTTCAACTGAAAATTGATCCAACACGAATTCCGAAACGGATGAAAACGGATCTCTTATCCAGCTTTCACTATCTATATTTTCAGGAAAGTATGATCGGTAATTCTCAACAAGACCCGCGCAATGTTTTTTAATGTCTTTAATCTGTATTTTTCTTCTTTTTCGAATAGTCCTACTTTGGACCACGCTTGTTCAACTGTTGTGATTTGATCTTTGCCCAGTATTGTCGCATCTTCTGCAGATGTAACTCCTTTCTCTCTTCTGTCCAGGGGGTACCTTTTCTTCGGGGTTTTTCCTGAAATCCGCGGACTTCCTTCAGGGTACGTCTCACAGACTGTCTGTTTTTAAGATCTGGTATTCCCAGTTCTTTAATATCCTTGTCGGTTTCTGCCAACCCAGTTGTACGAACCTTCTTATTTTGACAGAAGGTGAACAGACGGTTGGTTAGTTAGTTTGGAGGCAATCTTGCAACGTGGTCATAGAAAGCTACCCTTCTTTTCCTTGCACATAATCTGTATTTTATTTATTATTAGTTCATTTTCAGATATAAAGTCTTCTATCTAAATGCCACAAACTTTTTTTTTATATTCTTGATTATAAATTCCAGTATAGTGATAGGCTGCCTTTATTTTGTCAGATATAGTAAAAGGTGTTACATTTTGGCCTTATAAGCTGGAATTCAGATCATTTAAGCGTCCAAAAATATCCGTCAAATATGCTAATCGTGCCAACCAGAATTCATCACTAAAACAATGAGAGTTCCACTTTGTATTCTTATAGGAGGATCTGCACTTCTGAACGGAGCAAAGTCGAGTTAGAACTTTTCCTCTCGACAACCATCTAACTTCTGTATGTAGAAGAAGCTTATTGTGGTCGCTACCCATTTCATTACACAAAATAGTAAAGTCTTGAATTTAGAGCTCTGGATTTAATAAAGTTAAAAATCTTTACTGATTGATCCAACACAGTCTTTAATTCCGCAGGAATTGATTTTGTGACAAGTGCTTGTACCTATACTACAATGTGAAAACTTTACGCCTGGAGCAACTGCTTTAATTTTAGCACGAACGCCTTTCTGTTATCAGAACATACGCAGTTTTTCGAATTGATATTATGTTGGATCACAAATTTCTGGATCATTAAGTTTCTTGAAAATTGCATTTGCAGTGGTATTATTTGGAAGCGGTTTGCAGAATAAAAACTCTTCATGTATATCTTATTCTTCTTCAAATCTTATATAAGCCTTCAACTGCACAAAATTGTTTAAATATTTTTTTATCTATTTGAATTGCAAAAAAACGGCTTTGTTTTATATTCTGAATTAGTTTTTCTTTTACCTGAGCTGCCATTTCACCAATTCTTCGAGAAACAGAGTTGTTTGATAAAGAAACAACATCCAGTTTTGTTGTTGCTGCTTGGCCAAGAATTGATGTTACTAAATCTTTTGCTGCAGGTTGTATTAAAGTTTCACCAATAGTGTGAGGTTTGCCAGTTTGGGCAATTCTCAGACTAACTAAATATTATACTTCAAAAGCTTGTTTGTTAGTTCTAGTAAAAGATTGAACTGACATTTTTATATTTTTCAACACACTTCGCAGTCTTTTAAAAAAATCAATAGGCTTGTCTTTTAAATGCTTGTGTTTGTTGTATAAATGACGTTGTAAATGATGTTGTACAAGAAAGGCTAAGGGATAGCTTCTTCGAGTTTTTCTAAAATGTTTCATAACACAGTGTAGTTTGGGGTCATTTTTCTCTCCACGCCAAGTAAACCCATACGCCAAATACTCGTCTTTGAATTTCCTTTTTTACTGTTTTAATTTTTCAGAATCTTCTTGAGGGCGCAGGCTTGGTACTGCTGCTACTAGGAGTGTCAGAATTATCTATTAGTTCCTCTTAGAATTTATTATCCATTATTATAGATTAGGACGGACTAAAAATGAATATGACGTTATAAAAAGATGTTATAATAGTTACTTATTTATCAGTGGCGAAGCGTGGTTTTTGAAATTAGACATGTACTTTCTTAAAATATATAACAATTTTGAAGAATTTTTATATTCTAAGCTTGTTTTGGTTGAATTTTACGTTTGTTGGATAAAATTGTAGGTGTATCTATTTATTTTATATAAAATATGTTGTAATTTTTAGTTATTTGCATGTTAGATTGTATCAAGTTTTTTTCAAAAACAATTCTTATATTTCAGTCATTATATCCCGCACACACTGCGGGAAGAAAATGCATTGCTTACATGCACGCTTCGCCACTGTTATTTATAATTTATATATTTATAAATTTCAGAAACTTACAATTTAGCTCGTAATTTATGTAAAAGTTATTGACAGCGAAAATTTATACAAAAGCACCCATTTTCATAACCACAATCAAAACATTAGGTGCATCGCGCCGTATACAAACGAATTGGGAGGCGGCGCGTTGAATGTTATCATTGAGAAGTGGTGGTGGCAGAAGAAGGAACGTACCTCCGCGATGCATCGCCGTTATTTAGTTTTAATTTACATTATGAAGAATTACGCTCTTCATAAGAAATTTCTTGAAATTCCTATTGTACCCCCTGCCACAACGCAATGTACCCCCAGGGGTACATGTACCCCAGGTTGGGAACCTATCGATTCCAAAATTTTTTTCATTCAACCTATCGGTTGGGCAATCGAAAGTAGAGATCCCTAAACCTAAAGGTTTAAAAATTGAAATTTTAGAAGAATCGAAAGCTAGATCTAAAATACAAACTTCTGAAGACTCCTGTTATTCATACAATCAAAATAAAAAATATATAACGATAAAAATTATAAAAATGGTCAGTCTGGATTTCAAAACAAATATAATAGTCAAAATAATTATCAACCAAGAGGAAATTATAATCAAAATAAGAACTTTACTCAGCAAAGAGAATATAATTGAAACAGGAATACCAATTATTCTGGAAATAAACAGTACAATTCAAGTAATACTAATTTTAAACCAAAATATCAAAATTTTGGTGAAAATTCTCAAAAGAAAAATGAATCTACTTTTAAAGTGGAAGGGTGTCTATCCACAACTCTCTATTATCAACCAGATACAACTGATTGATATCTGGATTCAGGCAGTACTTCACATTTTTGCTCTGAAGTAAGTAAATTTTCCAATTTTACTAAAATCGACAATGGTTACCTAAAATTAGCCTCAGTTGATCACACAGCTTCAATTAATGGCAAAGGCATTGTCCAGCTCAATTTTGAAGATAGAACTGTGAACTTACCTGATACTTTGTTTCAAAATTAACTTCAAACTTTCTATCTGTTTCAAAAATATCTGACAAAGGATTTGAAGTAATTTTTACTAAAGGAAATGCTAAAATATTTGATATTAATGGAAATAAAATTTTAACCGCCTTAAAGAAAAATAGCTTATACTATATACCAAAAAATGAAGAATTCGCAAAAATTCTCAGATCAATTAAAAATTAAAAAGACATTTTCTGCTATCGATATTTGGCACCGTAAATTAGGCCACAAAACTACGCATTGTGACCTGGGGATTTTCCCAGCGCCCAGGACTTGATTATAATGAAACTTATGCACCAGTTGCTAAACTAAGCTCTATTCGTTTACTACTTGCTATAACAGCAGAAGAAAATTTACATATTGATCAGCTCGATGTCACATCTGCTTTCCTTAACGGGAGTTAGAAAATTTTATGCAAAAACCAGAAAATTTAGAAAAATTTCTCTGTGACATAATACTTGATGAAAGTGAATCAGAAAATAATTCAATTATTCTTCAAAAAGCAAAGAAAATACTAGGAAGTTTAAGAAAAGCAGATGGTGAAACTGAATGTCGTCTTAAAAGGTCTCTCTATGGGTTAAAACCGTCCGTCAATGGTTTCAAAAACTAGATACAAAACTTAAGCAGTTAGGATTTGAACCTTCTGCAGCTGACCCATGTATTTACAAAAAGACTGATGGAGGAGATAAAACCCTTCTTGGAATTTATGTTGATGACATAATTATATGTTCAAACAATAGAAATAAATTAAATGTATTAAAAAAGGACTTATTGAATTTATTTAAAATGAGAGACTTAGGCAGTTTACAACACTGCTTAGGAATAGAATTTAATATGAAAAATGATACAATTTATGCTTCACAAACAAGATATATTGATGAACTACTAACAGAATTTAAAATGCACACATGCAACCCAGCAAAAACGCCTATGGTTGCTGGCTTTCAACTGAGAAAAAATGAAAATTTGCCAGATTTACCATACCAAAATTTGATTGGTGGACTCATGTACCTAGCGTTTGCTACTCGCACTGATAAAAGTCACAGTGTCAGTTTTCTAAGTCAATTTAATAATTGTTTCGATCAGTCGCACTGGCTGGCTGCCAAAAGAGTTTTACGCTATTTAAAGGGAACAATAAATTTAGCTCACGCTTATAAAAAAATGTAACCAGCCATTAACTGGTTATGCTTATGCAAATTGGGCCTCCTGTGTCGAAGACAGGAGATCTTATACTGGATTTCGTTTTAAATTCTCTGGAGCCGTTATAAGTTGGGAATCCCAAAAGCAGCGCACTGTCGCGTTATCTACTCAAGAATCCGAATATATGAGTTTAACTGATGCTGCAAAATAAGCTCTTCACTTAAAACAATTACTATCTGACATGGGGATACAACAAAAAGAAATCCTCGTGTACAATGAGAACATAGCAGCACAAGAGTTAACTCGCAACCCTCTCATCACCTCCAGATCAAAACATATTGACATCAAAGAACGTTTTATTCGAGAAAAAGTTAATAGTGGGGAGGTATCTGTGAACTACAAACCGTCTGCTTAACTGGAAGCTGATTTGTTTACAAAAGGACTTGCTGGACTTCGACACATCTCTATGTGAATCGATTGGACTTACAGACTTATAAAAATTTTAAATTTATGGAGGAGTGTTGGAAATTAAATAATTATAAATAAGTAACTTTTAAATTTTTGTGGTCATTTATATTTTGTTGTCAAGTTTTCCAAACTGCTTTTCTTCTTATAACCAAAAAGCTTTTTCTATGTAAACTCCGTCCTTTTTTATCATGTCATGATTATTCATTCTGTACTTTTTTATCTTGGCTTCGTATTAAAACCATTTTAGTAAATTAAATTCTTTTATTTAATTACTTCCCAAAAGCTTGTTGTGTTGGACTCTCTCAAAGGCTTTTTGGAAGTCGATGAAACAGACGAATACATTTTTATTGTACTCTTTTGTTGTACTTCTGTGGCATTAATTTTAGAGCGAACAGAGGCCTCTCTAGTTCCTAATCCCTCTCTGAAACCAAACTGCATCCCATCCAATTGTTCTTCACATTTGCGGTATATTCTCTGTTGTATAATTTTTAAGACTATTTTCAACGTGTGGCTCATCAGGCTGATCATCCTATATTCGTCACATGACTTAGGATTGTTTTTTTTAGGTAGCTGAATAAACACTGATTTAAACCACTCTCTTGAAATTTCACCTTTTTCATATTTTGTATTTAGAAATTCTCTAAGGCTGGTCAAGTTTCTGTCGTCCAATGCTTTCCACATTTCTATCGAAATGTTGTCGGGTCCTACAGTTTGTTGTTTTTTGCTGTCTTAATCGCATATTCCACTTCCGATTTAAGAATACCTAAATGATCCGCCTGTCCACATTCCTCCATTGAATCATCTCGTTCCGCTGCAAACAGGTTTGTCATGTATTCTTCCCAGGTTAGCTCTTTATGTTCCTCTGCTAGCTGAATGTCTCCGTGTATGTTTCTTGTGACTATTGGTATTTTTTTCTCGTATGTCCTGTAAGTTCTTTTAGCTTTTTATGCATATTGAAGGCATCGTGCTTGTTATGTAGCTCCTCCATTTTACGGCAGTTTTCTTCCATCCATTTTTCCTTTGCCCTCCTTATGTTATATTTTATTTGTCATTTTAATTGTATGTATTTTTATTTGTTGCTGTCTCATTGGAAATTCAAGAAATACGAGAATACAGGAATAACATCCATTAAAGAAATATATACGACGATTTACATACTTGTTAAAAGTATGGCTGGAGTCAATTCAAAGTAAAAATATAATCGAACAAATTGCTAAGTTTTTAGGAAGGGGAGATATAGACAATACTACAATAGACGTTATAGAAAAGATTAAATAAGATATCGATGCAAATTAGTGGAATTGAAATATTTAATATTCAAAGGTAGACAGTGGACACAGAAAATTAAGGAGTTAAACAAATACTTTATATTTGTTTCGCAACATATAATGCATGATGTCTCAACGTAATGTATTAAATGTAATAATAATCTATTAGTTTCTGGTACATATAATTCGAATTCGAATAAAACACAGTATTTTTTAGTAACTCTACAACAGTGTTATACGGGGACTAGTATAACTCTGTAATAAAGAGATTTAGTAATTTGAAATTATCTAATAATAATAATAATACTTAATTATACGTCAATTTTTTAAAATAATAATAATATAAATAATAATAATATCGGTTGTCGAAGGGCGCACTGTGCTGCTCCCCAAAATGGGAGACATGTCCGACCCTCACAACTATCAGCCGATTACATGTCTCAACACCTGCCACAAGATCGAAGAAGACGTGTCCTGTATGTTAGGCTATTGAGGGTGGTCGCTCCGGTGTAGCACGTGTCCGGTGTGGGTCAAAATCTGACGTGTAGGGTTGCCGGGAGAACCTGGTGATAGATCATGCATTTGACTTAACATCTCAGGGGTTTTTGTTACACTCGCTCAGATGCCTTGCGGTACCAGCTCCACTAGTGAGATGCATTGGACACCTGTTGTCACTCTGGAAGTCTCGCTTTACCACAACATCCGGTACACAGTGGGTCACCACGGAGTTGGTAACGTTCAGGAAGGGAGTGTTTCAAGGAGATTCCTTGAGTCCCCTCTTGTTTCACATCTCACTGCTGTCGCTTTCCATTACCCTGAGACGTACCCGTGGGTATGCATGTGAACCACCAAGCCACCGGAGGCTTGAGATCACTCACTTGTTCTACATGGATAATCTCAAGCTCTACGCCTCCAGGAGAGAGATCTCCGCCTGTCTCTCGAAGTGGTTCAGGAGTACACACGGGACGTTGGCATGGTGCTGGGATTGGACAAGTGCTGCACCTTAGGAGAGGACGATCATCGGAGTTCCCTGACAATATGCAGTTCAGCGATGGAAACATTTTGAAACATCTAGATGGTGGAGAGACCTATAGATACCTGCGGATGGAGCAGCACTACGCTCATGATGCCCCCCGGGTGAGAGAGGCCCTCCGCGGTAAATACAGACATCTTGTCTGGAAGATTTGGTCTTCCGAATTATCTGGACAGAATAACGTGTCTGCCCTAATATGCTTGCCGTTCCAGTCTTGCTCTACTCCTTCGGAGTAGTGAAGTGGACAGTCGATGAGTTGCGTCAACACGACAGGGACACCCGTAAAACGATGCACATGCACCCAGGAATGCATCCGAGATCGTCCATTCCCCGGATGTACGTCTCACGTCATCGAGGGGGCAGAGGACTCCTGAGCCTGGAGTGTATGCATGGCAGAGTGGTTTTGAGTTTAGCGTTTAAGATCTTAAGGAGATCGGACAAGGGGGCGGCAAGCAGGGCCGCTGAAGAACTTGGTGTCCAATTCGAGATTAGAGGAGGAGGCGGACGAGGTGGCAACCCCGAGTTGATCACCGAGTTGCAGACGAATCGTCTAAAAGCCAAAATTAGGAACAGGGCATGTTGTTCGGACGGCATGTTGAAAGACCGATGCACGGTGTCTTTTATAGACACATCGACACAAGAGGTCTGTCGACATGGCTGACCTTCGCTTATCTGGGGTCAGCCGGGCTGACAGCGGAGACCGAGGGATTCATTGCGGCCTGTCGAGATGGCATTAGGAACACCCTGGTCTATCGTCATCGCGAGATGGGTGTACAGTAGGGTGGAGCGAAATTTTTTTTTTTCGGTTGTGAGTGATCTAATGAGAAAAATTGATGCCTCTTAGTCTCAAATTAATCCATGCAAAATATTATTTGATTTAATTTATAGTAATAGCCTCCGCAACGTCATTGAATTTTTGAAAAAATATAGTTTTTAGACTAATTGAAATTTTAATGAACAGACGTATTTTATTCCAAGAAATTATTATAACTACAGTTTATTTTCTATACAAAACAAAAAAAAATGCATGATCTTAAGTTTATAATATAAAATAAGGGGACTGAGGGAGCGCAGGATGGGACAATTAGAACACTTGTCCTGTCGTCAGTGGACTATTGGTTTTGGCTCGAATTGGACTTGCGCTAGTTATTTAACAAGTGACCTAATGTCAATTGTGTTTCGAAAAAAACATGCAAAGAGCACGAAGTGTCTTTAAATGTCCTATTTTTGCTGATATTTGCGAGATAAAAGACAATAATCTACCTACTTACAAAGATGTAATAAAATACTATGAATGGACAAAACATCAACTAAAGATGCAATTGGAAAATGCGAGAGTGTCCAGATTTTCAGAAATTGTAGATATAGTGACATCCAGAATTGAAAATATATGGCAAACTGCATCTATTCCGATAGTAACAACAAGAAGGGTCGTGCAGATGTTAAAATACCATTTAAAATACAAAAACCTACTCCAGTCTGTCAAAAAGCTCTCTCCGGAAAAGTCGACAAAGTAGTAATGTACTTTTTGATATTGCAGCGTGCAAGTGTAAAGATTTATCTCAATGTATCTGTCGCAAGGATAAAAAGGTTCCCAAACAAGAACATACTTTTTAATTGATCAAAGAACCTCTCGAAGAATGATAATAGCTGGAATCGACGTAAGTGTTAGGGAGAAGTTGCAAAAGACCGTAAAGAGGAAACAGGAATGAGAAAACCACCCAACTACAGCCTTAAATACTTACCATTATCTGTTATAGAAGTTAGTACTTCTCCGGTATCGTCAGCGTCTAAAAGTCGTAGTAGTTCAGTTAATTCCACTAACACCATAAACAAAAGCATTCAAAAAAATAAATATGCGTCGATTTTTCTACTTTATCGAAGACCTGCGACAGGTATGATGTATCAGATAGAACAGCTGCAGTGATTGCGTCGTCTATATTGCCGCCTATAAATTTCAGTGCTTCAACATATATTGATTTAATAAATTGGCAAGAAATATTAAGTGAACCACCGATTATGAAAAACTTGCCTGACCAAGAAATTCAGTCTATCGTTTAATTAGGTGGTGAGGGTGAAGTGTTGTTTTTAAGGCTTCCATGTCACCATGCAAACTCAAGCTGTTGAATGGGCTGTAAAATTGACGACAATAGCTGCCACTTCTCATTGCATAAAAAAGTCACGATTAGATGCAATAAGAGCCAAATTGGAATCACGAAACTTAATGCCTAAATTTGAGACAAAAAGAGATTTTTCGAGCAAATTAAGTGTTTTTTTAAATAATATTTTTATAAAAAAACTGTTGTATTTTTGATTAAAGGTGATTAATATATATCGGAATTATATATTGCGTATCATTTATCACCCATTTATCATTAAATTAAGCTTAATATTTGGCCATAAATGTACTAGACTTTTATCATTAAATTTAAATTTTTGAGGTCAGTGCGGAGGCAGAAGGTATTCATCAAATTAATTCCAAAATTATATTTATTTTAACTTTAATAAAATGCACCAATTCCCCCCTATTACAACTTTAAATCTCGAAATAAATATTTTTGCATACATCCGTGCTCCACCCTAGTGTACAGGTCCCAGATACCACTTGCAGGGCCTGTCACAAGGCGTCTGCGCTGCTAATGCACTTGTTGTCGGCTAGTCCGACAAAAGCTGTCTCGGCATGCATCCGTCTACATAACGCGGCACTGCGAGTGCTCTATTACCATCTTATGCACTCCTATGAGATAGACCAAGAGGCTGTGCCGCCTTACTTACCGGGAGATATTGAGTCCGTTGTCAGGAACGAGAGATGATAATTTTTTTGGAACTATCCGTTCTCGACGGTCAGGCTTATTCGCACAAACAAGCCTAACATTATCCTCCTCGATAAACAGACCAGGACTATGTTGGTCATCGAGTTTTCCGCTCCAGTGGAACAGAACATAGTCCTGAAAGAGGAGGAAAAATGAATTAAATATCAAGGCCTCCTTTTCGAGCTCCGCACACTTTACCCTGGCCATGATGCCATGCTGGTTGTCCTAATAATCGGTGTTCAGGAATCCAGGAATACGGGAATCCGTTCTTCTGCTTTTGGAGTTGAAGATCATTCCGGCATGCAGAAACTTTGCTGGAGTTTTAGCAGGCCGGATGCAGAAAGCTGTGGTCCTGGGGTCCCTTCATCTGCTGAGGGCACACGACTCAGGAACCTACAGCTGCTCACCGACCGGTGGGGAAGAGCAGTTGTAGAAACAACTTTGGACACTGGCGCGGCTGCTGCTATGGATCGGAGCTCGCAGCAGTCTCGACCAGAATTTTATTTAAAAATAATAATATTACCTACTTCAATATTTTTGATTATTTTACAATTTCAATTTGCAATACTTTGTTAATACTTTTATTAAAAAATAAATCAATGACGAGAATTAAACTTCCATTTCATATGTTATCATTTGCAAATAATCAGCGAGTGTGGTCACATAATAGATAAATAATTGAGTATAAATGTAGTCATCTAACATATTTGAAATATTTGTCATTTTAAAAATATTTTTCCTTTTATTTAAATATTATTCATTTCATTTTTTAATTTTCTTGTAAAACGAATTCATGAGAAAAAATGAGTACCTCTAGTATAGAATATATGTATCTGTAATATAATTGAAAATATCAGATATTACCTACTATTAAATATGTATTTTAACAAAGTTATAAAAGAAACATCCATCTCCAGAAAAGTATCACATTTCACTCAAACAAAATATTGAGCTGAATATATCCAAGATCCGTTCTAATTGTTTTTATTGTCTGTCTTTTAGACAAATTTTCTGCAAAATCTGTTTAAAATAAGTAACATCTGTTTACGGGATCGATTCATCCTATGTTTATACATATTTATTATTCGGTTTTGCTGCAATGTGTTTTTTTCTGCTTAAATTTAAGAAATTATCAGAAACTGCGTTTAATTTTCTATGAATTCGATAAAAATAGTTTATTAATGAAAAACAGACGATAGCCCTTTGTAAAGAGTATACAATTTATATATTCTCTTTTTGAAAAACAGAATATGTTATTAGAATATTCTATTACTTTAAAATCAAATGAAGATATTCCTCAATGCTTTATGAAAGTAATTTTTATATTATGAATATGTGTTTAATTATAAAATATTTAATTTAAAAATATATGTAAATTCTTTTAGTCCCTTAATGTAAATTACTCGTAATGGAATTTGTAGCTTAATACAAAAAATATTTCAAGTAATTGGTAATAAAACCAATCAATTGCTTTGCTTAAAAGAGTTGTCATTTACAAACAATAAAATTTTATGAATTTATTTCGTAAAACCGTTTATTCGTTCAAAATGATTTCTTATTAGTACATATACTGTGATTAAGTGATAAATACATCAATAAAAAATTTTGGTTTTATAAAAGATGATTTAAAATCATTTATAATTAAAAAAAATCTAAATTCATTTCAATTTTAAGAAATACATTGTCGAGGGTTATCTTGAAGAAAATAAGGTCTATTTTAAATAAACTAAATAAACAATTCAGCCTTTCACGCATTTTCACTTTTCGGGGCAATATTTTGTTGCTGTTATTGTTTCAACAGAATTTAAGAAATATACCATAATAATTACCATAACCAAAATCTTTTTTTCAGAATGCTTAGATTTAGGTAGCTGAGTTTTTATTGTCTGTCTTTTAGACAAATTTTCTGCAAAATCTGTTTAAAATAAGTAACATCTGTTTACGGGATCGATTCATCCTATGTTTATACATATTTATTATTCGGTTTTGCTGCAATGTGTTTTTTTCTGCTTAAATTTAAGAAATTATCAGAAACTGCGTTTAATTTTCTATGAATTCGATAAAAATAGTTTATTAATGAAAAACAGACGATAGCCCTTTGTAAAGAGTATACAATTTATATATTCTCTTTTTGAAAAACAGAATATGTTATTAGAATATTCTATTACTTTAAAATCAAATGAAGATATTCCTCAATGCTTTATGAAAGTAATTTTTATATTATGAATATGTGTTTAATTATAAAATATTTAATTTAAAAATATATGTAAATTCTTTTAGTCCCTTAATGTAAATTACTCGTAATGGAATTTGTAGCTTAATACAAAAAATATTTCAAGTAATTGGTAATAAAACCAATCAATTGCTTTGCTTAAAAGAGTTGTCATTTACAAACAATAAAATTTTATGAATTTATTTCGTAAAACCGTTTATTCGTTCAAAATGATTTCTTATTAGTACATATACTGTGATTAAGTGATAAATACATCAATAAAAAATTTTGGTTTTATAAAAGATGATTTAAAATCATTTATAATTAAAAAAAATCTAAATTCATTTCAATTTTAAGAAATACATTGTCGAGGGTTATCTTGAAGAAAATAAGGTCTATTTTAAATAAACTAAATAAACAATTCAGCCTTTCACGCATTTTCACTTTTCGGGGCAATATTTTGTTGCTGTTATTGTTTCAACAGAATTTAAGAAATATACCATAATAATTACCATAACCAAAATCTTTTTTTCAGAATGCTTAGATTTAGGTAGCTGAGTTGATACTTCTTTGCACAATAGCTACTGTGGCCGATGCCTCCAATTATTGTAGATAATCCTTATTTAAATACAGACTATGCGACCAAGAAACATAGAAAAACAAAGAACTAAAGAAGTGACTTTGTTTCGCCGAAATGCTATGTTTGTTTAGTTCAGGTTGTATTCATATTGAAATTCAATTGACACATTAATTTACCTTACATGTGTAACCAAATATAGTTTATAATGAAAAATATCGGATGATCGCTGGTTTAGTTCATACTCGCTTTACTAATGAATGTTATTAATTATGTGTCAAACAATTGTTGAATATTCGAGAGGAAATTCTTCTTCCAGATTTCAAGATGTTTTACGTGGGTCTGCTAGAATAATGGTTTATAAATCATTCATGTCTATAGGTGAAGCCCGTCCGTCCACTGCACTCTTCATCAATAACTCACCATAAAATCCAAATTTTATATTGGGAGCAAATTTTTGCAACATTTTCTGCCATCTAAGACTCACTTATTTTAATATAATGGTTGGAGATTATGTTTTCTTTTTCTCGGTGTTATAATGAACCTTCCATATTCGTATCATATTAATACACAGTTTCCATGATGCACGGTTTACTAACTGTGATTAATAATTTAAAATACACCATGAAACCATCGCTTTTGGCCATATGTTCAATATTTTTTCATTATTGATAACAAAAATGGCAAAGAATGTTTTTAAATTGGGTTGAGCTTTAACAAATATTCCCTTTTTCTTGTTTCAGTTTAGGGCTTTGGTATTCTTCTCAATGAGAGTCGCCCATCTACTTCGGTTTCTTGCAGAGACTTTCCAATTTGCCATCCCGATAGCTCTCGAGGCTGCAACCACGCTGTTCAGCCACCTTGTCCTCGGTCTGCCACGTGGTATAGATCCTCCTATAGTGACTTTCAGTTTTCGTTTGGGCTGCCTAATGTCCTCCATTAAGTTAATGTGTCCTGCATATCGTAACCTACTGCATTTAATTGTCGCTACCAAATCTAGCTCATTGAAAATCAGTCGTACCTCATGGCTCATTATGATCCTCCACCCCCGGTCTACATTTGCTAGGCCACAAATCTTACCTAGTACTTTACGCTCGAAGCGGTTCAATTGCAGTTCGTCTGCATTTGTATGGGTCCATATCTCGCTGCCATATCTCACCACGGGTATAATTAGTATCTTGTATAATCTTAACTTGGTTCTGCGCGACAGGTCTTTGCTGCTGAGTATTGGATGTAGACTATACAGGCAACGATTCCCTAGTTGTATGTGGGTTGTGACATTTTTGTATATTTCGTTTTTGCTGTTTATTATAGATACTTAAAGGATTCCACCACATCAAACTGTCTTACGCCTATTTCTATCGTTGGTCCGATTTGCGCTGCGCTGCTAGCGGGCACCATATCTCTTGTCGATGTTAACTTGCAGTCCGATTTTCTTCGCAGTCTCGTCTAGAGGTTCCTATGCCTCTTTTGTTGCCTAAATGTTTCTGGTTACTACATATATGTCGTTCTCGAATGCAAGGATTTAGATTTGCTGAATATTGTTCCTCGTATCGTGTAATGTCATCCAAGTTAATTTGACAAGCTTTGCTGGTATTCCAAACTCTTCCATTATCTTAAATAATTGGTTCCTGTTTATACAGTAATATGCTTGTTTGATGTATATGAAGAGTTTGTGCATCGATATTATGTTCTTCTCCAATATATTGCGTATACAGCTAAGGGGTTACCTGTATCATCGTAGCGAGATCTGATGGTACATTGGCATTGAGAACATACAATTGTCTCCATACCGTCTGATCTTATGGTGGTGTTGCGTGGAGGGAATATGCCGGAATAATTGTGACAGATGTTACGCCAAGAGCCTCTGTCTTAACACAGAGATTCCCAGGTGTCCTCTATTCCGGCCTTCTTTACTACGGGGTGAATTATATCTTAATAGCTCTTCAGCTGCCACAGGGGTATCGCTGACCATGGGATAGCTCACCAAAGAGACTGCTCCCAGTGCCCAGGGATCTCGGAGACAGCAGAACACGTCCTGCTAGAATGCCCCAGATTCCAGTAGGAGAGACAGAGATGAGAGTATAATTCTTGCGAACGCATAACTCCCGCTGGATACGGTGCGTCATTGATGCACTCGGAGGAACAATGGAATGCTGGCTGCGGACTAGCCGTAAACATCCTGAAGATACTACGCCCCCAGGAGGAGGCTCGGGAAAGCAGGGCGAAGAGGAAGGCATGAGTAAAAACAACAAACTCGACAAAAGTGAACGTCGGCAGGGCCGAAGCTTATCCCTTACCCCCAGTATTTTATTAAAACATATTTTTTGTTGTTTCAATAAGGTTTTTAATATCAAAGAAATATTGAATAATCAACTTGGAATTCCACCTCCACCTTTCGTGATGTTTTATGTGGTTCTGATAGAACATCGATTCCCAATCGGTGGTTCGCGAACTCCTTGGCGTTCGCGAGGTGTACAAAGAAGGTAGTAGAGACATTTTAAATTAACGTAGAAAAAGATACTCAAGAAAAATAATACCCAAACAAACCTGCAATACCCAACAAACAAAAGGTACTAGTTCTATTTTTGATTGCTTGATGTCTCATTATATATCTACTACGCAACTTCTTTAGACAACCGAACTAGGTAATAACCTAAAATACTTTACACAACTTTAATAATTTTGAATATCCTCCCGTTTGTTGGGTAAAGATTGACTATCAACATCGTTATGTTCGTAGGCAATGTCTAGGCATGTCAAAATCTGTTAAGGCGTTGCTTAACAGATGTTCGTACAGAGGGTTATAAACTTAAGATTAAGTTCAGGATAAGTAGCATACCTATTGTGGCTTATAGCCCAATATATGGTTATAGACCAGTCATTTAGAAACAAGACATGATGATACTGCAAGCTATAGTGGGCTACCATTTCAACAGACTGAAAACCAAGAAAATGGTGACATAGACCATTTACAAATGGTTTTATAATACTGGGGAAGAGTCATAAACCTAAACCGCTTTGTGTATTCTGCAACGAAGTTCTTGGCAGCAGCAATTTCAAACTATCACTTCTTCGACAGCTTGAAACAAAACATCCGACGCATAGGAATAAACTTTTTGAGTATTTTAAAAGAAAATAGCAGATAATAGAAAATCTAGTGTTTCTTCTTTCCTGTCTTCAAACGAGGATAGTAAAATGGCCCTTGAGGCATCAGTTCGAGTAAGTTATAGAATTGAAAGATCTGGACACGTACATTGGACCATATGCAAAATATATGCCTGGAGAAAAGCCAGCAAAGAAAATTGATCTTGTTCCCTTATCAAACAATACGGTGTTGTGTAGAATTAATTATTTGACAAATAATGTGGAACTGAAATGGAACTTTTGAAGATATTGAATGATTAAAATTCAATTATTTTGCGATCCAGCTTGACAAGTGTACCGATGTAGTAAACGCCACAGTATTGCCTGGCTACGTTAGATATATTTTGCCGATTATCATTCAAGAAGATATACTATTAGCAAAATCTAGAAAAGAAATTTACGCAATGATCAATGATTATTTGATTTTCGTAATGATCAACGTCACAAAAGTTTTCTAGTTTTGTGGCACGAGTAAAATAAGATAAACGAAAAAATTTAATGGACTCATTGCTGCATTCATAGAGCAAGCATTGGCAGGCAAGCATACATGTGAAGAATTATCTACTACTTTAAGTGGTGCTAATAAGTGGTGGTGCAAAAGGGGGTAGTGAAAGCGAAACAAGCGACGATCGTAAAGATTCGTTACATAACCTTTCCTACTCTATTCCGATTCTCACCTTATTCCCGCTACGCGTTTGCGCTTCGGCATCAGTATAACCTCAAACTTGTCACAATAGCACGTATTTACCGCCCTCCGCACATTCCAGTCTACCTTGACGCTGCTGTTTTCAATTAAAAAAGTGTAGCTAAAAATGTCACGTATAAGGGCAACATAAGACTCTCTTCGCTTTGAAAGATAAAATGAATATTTTAAAGAAGAAAACATATGTAAATTGGCAAAGAGTATGGAATTGGACGTGCACGATTCACAATTTTAACAAAAAAACGAAACAAAAGATAGTTGATCACGTGAAGACAATGGAATCTGGAACAGGAATACGTAAAACATTAAGAGTTGGTGATTGTCGAAAGATGGAAAACGCTCTCTATATGTGGTTCATGCAAGTGCGTTCTAACCACACTTCTGTATATTATAACCTCAAACTTGTCACAATAGCATGTATTTACCGCCCTCCGCACATTCCAGTCTACCTTCCGCTGCTGTTTTCAATTAAAAAGGTGTAGCTAAAAATGTCACGTATAAGGGCAACATAAGACTCTTTATTTGAAAGAAAAAATGAATATTTTAAAGAACATGTAAATTGGCAAAAGAGTATGGAATTGGACGTGCACGATTCACGATTTTAAGAAAACAAAAACAAAAGATTGATTCAATACTTGATTGATTGAAACAAAAGTTGATCACGTGAAGACAATAGAATCTGGAGCAGGAATACGTAAAACATTAAGAGTTGGTGATTGTCAAAAAATTAAAAACGCTCTCTACATATTTTTCTGGTTCATGCAATAGCGTTCTAACCACACTTCTATATCTGGAGAAATTTTGAAAGCAAAATCAATCAAATTTTATCAAAAATGAAAGGTTCCATAAAGACTTTCCTTTCCTGTCCCTGAAGACTTTCCTGTCCCAGAAGTGAAAAAGTTTATGAAAAAATCTAACTTGCGGGAAAAAGCTTTACTCGTACTTGACGGTGCTCCAGGCCACCCAAATAAACAAGAACTTAGATTAAGTGATGGGAAGATCCAAACCATGTTCCTAACACTAATTTGCATTCCTTCACTGCAGCCGATGTATCAAAATGTTATCTAGAAAGTAAAGTGTAAAGAAAGATTGTTCAGGGTGGTGGCATAAACCAGTGTCTAAAAAAATTGAACATGACGGATGTTCTCTTCGATCATCGTGGAAAAAGCTATGGTCTACAATGAATGCTTTATCACAAGAAACAGAAGAATGGAAAAGTAAAGAAAATAAAGTCTAAAGAAAGATTGTTCAGGGTGGTGACATAAACCAGTGTCTAAAAAAATTGAACTTGACGGATGTTCTCTTCGATCATCGTGGAAAAATCTATGGTCTACAATGAATGCTTTATCACAAGAAACAGAAGAATGGGCTACTAAAGATAATCTACGTGTTTCCGATTGGTTGCAAGGTTTATCAGAAAGCGGATTCGAGACAAGTGAAAAAGATTTAAATTCTTGGTTTGGAGGGACCAAAGAAACAGAGCAAATTACGGCAGATATAGAATATGTGAAGAAGTGCAAGAGCAAATCCTTGTAGAAATATTGGAGCTACCGACTACTACAAAATAAAATCAAATACAGCATTTAATTGTTTCAATATCTGCATAACATAGGCTGAAAAAAACGGTGTATCTGCTAAAGATATAATCCTTCGAAACTTGCGAGAAAAAGTTTTAAAACAAAGACTAGACTAGAGATAAAAAAAATCAAATTTTAATAATGGATTATTTTAACACTAATTAGTTAATTGTAAGATATGTGACTGTTATAAAAAAGTGCAGTACATGAATGTTATGTATTCTCTTTCCAAAATGCTTTATTTTATTTAATATGAATTTCTCTATACAATCCTGTAATCCGAACATTCTAAAAATCCGGCACCCTCTAGTTTTTAATAGTGCCAGATTAGTGCCAAATTTGATTATGTTTTATGTCCTTGTTAAGAACTATTGTTCAATATGGAAGAAAATGTTCTACCGGATTTTATTGCTTTTTTTACACGCCAATATAGGGGGTTCGCCAAATTCTTTTGAATTTTACAAGGGGTTCGCGAGGAGAAAAATATTGGGAAACACTGTGCTAGAATAATGGCTTATAAATCTTTTTTGTCTATACTGGAAAGGCATCCACTGCACTCGTCACAATAACTCTTCGACCAAACCAAATTTGATATTTACAACATTTTTTGTTACTTTTTGCACCATTTTAAACCTATTTTAACAAAATTACTTATTTCAACTAAATCGTCAATTTCAACAAAATGATGTTATAGTAAACCATCAATCTTCGTAGTATATTATTACACAGCTTCGATGATGCATTGTTCATAATTTAAAAAACACCATAAAACAATCGTATTTGAAGATATTTTAATTATTCCATAATTGCAGAAAAAAATTGCAATGGACGTTCTTTCTTGGGTTTAGCTTTAACGAATATTAATTTATACATTTTATAACTGTACATTAAGTCAAAACGGCAATATTATGGAAAACAAGATTAGTATTGAGCGATTTCAAAGTGCGCTTGTTTTTTTATTGAGCGTATCCTCCGCGAGAATCGGGGATCTGTATTAAAAATACTAAATAGTAAAAACAATATGCATAACCTGAAGTGTCAATTCCATTGTATACAATGTTGTATCTCGTCACTATAACAAAAGATTTATCACCAACCTAAAAATTAAAAAACTAGTTATTTTTGCATAACGTAATATTAATATATTTATAACATACTCCTATGTGCCTTTCTCAAAAGCAAAATTAAATAGTTACATTTTTTACAGTGTTTAATTATATACAGGGAAATATTATAAGTAATGGGACATTTACATTACTGAAATGTAACTGAATGGTATATTATTTATTACATTGACAAAACAGACCTAAGACCACTGAATAAGATAATAAAGTTTTTCTTTTAATTTACTGTAAATTTTTATATTGAAGTAACCATTTCACTGAAATTTAGAACGTGATATAAAAATAGGGTGCGCCGACAAAAATATGCACATAGTTTCTTATATTGAAGATGTTGTTTTTTATCAAATATTCATATTTTTATATAAACATATTGTTAAAAATTCTTTATTTAAGATTGGTTCATTAAATTCTTTTTTCTCCATTTTCCATAAAAAAACAATTTGTATAAAATTACATTACATAAAATAAAAATATTTTTTAAATTCTCATTTTGAATTCTCAACACAATAACCAAAATTTTCAAATGTTCAATTTTTTTGAGGTTCATAAGTTATTACAAAATTAATAATCAAGAATCACAAAAATTCTCCGTTTTTGACTCTTGATTATTTTTATGTATTTACCCTAAAATTTTACAATTTTTTAAGGTGGTCCTAAAAATTCCGTATTTTAGAAAAAAAAATAGAAAAACAGAGAGATGTAAATAATCGATGTAAATAATGAAGTAATAATATGAGCATTAGATAAAATGAAAATGGAAAGTGTTGAATAGTAGAAGAGTTGAAAAGTGTATATAGCAAAAGGATAAATATTCCCCCGAACGTGAAATGACTGAAAAGCATCAACTTTCAGCTGTTGTCATAATTCTAAAGATGTTCAAATGTTTTGGTTCCCCACTCCGAAGAAATCTGAAAGTTTGTGCGGCAGTTAGAGCTTTAGGATCACCGCGTACAGTAGTTGGTAGTTACTAGTTAAGACTGAGCGCGTTCGTGAGATTGTGAATGGTGTTCAGTGTTTCCGTTTAGTGATGTATGAACGAGTCGAGAATGCTCACTGAAACCATCACCTGCAGATAATTTAAGTAAGATTTTCAAAGGCGGCATTTATCATTCTTTCAACCACCGCTTATGACGGATTGTTCAAATTAGTTAAAATTACACGGGACTGATTTATTAAAACGGCTTTTTCTTAAAACAGAAGCGCGAATAAAAATAATACACGCGAAAATAAAAAATATTTGTGTCTATAAATATTTTTCATATGAAACAGTCTGAATTTATTAAACCGCGGTGGAAACACGTGCGCTTGAGTCCCACGAAACGTTGTATTCATTTATTTTCAACAAAATTCACAAAAAATAAATTTGAAACTATGTGATGGAATGCGCGAGTTTATTGTTAGACATCAATAAATAATTCACGTCTTGTAATAATAAATTCTAATTTGTAACTGTTACGCGATTTATTATTACAATTTCATGCAATTATTCCAGACCCCGCCGTATTTAAACCATGATTCATTTGTTTATTTGCGCGGGAGGAAAAACGAAAACTTATATAAAAAAAACAATCGAATCCGGATTCAAGAATTTTAATTACTAGTTTATAAAAAAACTTTTAATATACAACTTCCTGAAAGCTACCATAAATTACTAAACCTGTCCGCTAAAATTACAAGAGTTACTACTCTGTGTAAAACACTTTCCTACTATCCAAATTTCACACTAATTTATCAAAATAATTAACTTTATTTTAAATATCCTGAAAAAACACTTTTTAAACTTCACATATAAATACCATAAATTAATAATATTTACTTATTTTTATAAAACTAAAAATCGTCAGTTCAATAAATGCAAATGTAAATAAATAAGCTTTAAGGCGGGAAAATGAATTGGTAAAGCCTTTGTATTGTTTCAGCGTAGTATTTATAGTAGCATAATTAATTTATTTGAAAATTTATTTTTTTAGGCAGGCTGAAAAATAAAACAAGAATGTTATTGGCTATTGATCTAAGATTTTGGTGCCAAAAGGCACTATGAAATATTATTCTGTGAATTGTCTACTAACATTTTAAATATATTTATAGATTTTGATAAATTGATCTTGGACAGGTGCAAGTTTTGAAAAATGCAGGATGAGTTTTAATTTTTTTTAGGAATTTTGCAGCGGTTCGGAATATTTAAAATCCAGAGCTTCACAGTTGTCTCATTTCTCCCTGTTTCATATAGATTTCCTCTCATACGTGACGGTGGAACTTTACGGTGGAAGATTTATTTCACCCTCATGTAAAGTGAGAATTGTTTTCAAATAGTCCTGTCTCATATATCTAACACGACTTACTAGCATACGTATATAAAGAGTTTACTATTTCCACATTTCACTAAAAAATATTCTTTTTTTATCGATTCAATCATATACATAAACGATTAGTACCTTTTAAAAAAATTTCCTTTTTATAAATTAAATTTGTTTAAAGCTGTATTTACATGAACGTATGCTTAATACCAGTTTATCATAACATCCTTTCAGAAAGCAGAGTGCAATCAGGATGTTTAATTGTAATATCAAGTTTCCATGCATGGATAAAATGCAGATCCGTTTTTTATAATGGTTTTTCTATTTTTCGTCTATAATGAAGTCAGTAAAGCACTCATATGGGTTCATTAATGGCTCGCCGAGTGCGATACAATTTTCTCAATATGTCTCGGCATAAAAAGAAATTTTGAAAATATAGTATAAAATATAGGCGAAAAAATATAAAAAAATGCGTTCATAAGGCGTTTTTAGCACTTGCCCAATAGAAAACTCCTCCCTACGTTCGTCGTTTTCTATACATGGACGCGTGCTGAAAAATCGCGCTTATTGAATTCGTTCTTTAATATACTATTAATCAAACATTATTGTAGTTAATCGAATTCTTTTAAAGTGGGAATCATAAAAAAGTTCCTTTTACGAGAATTACATTATTAATTAATTATTTTTGTAGCGAAGTTAAATTACATTACTTTAATTGTGGTAATGATTCTATGTAGCGGTGAGTTCTAAACAAAGAACGTATTCATAACAATATTCATATCACTTCCGGAAGAGCCGGAAATTAATTAATTGCTCGTGTTGTTTTACCGTTGGAGTTACAATGCATTAATATTAAATAAATATTATGACCATTAATACATAATAATTCAAGTGCTTGCACTTTTTACTAAATCATTTCATTCGTAATAACGTGTAATCTGAATATATATATATATATATATATATATATATATATATATATATAACAGTTGGTATCGCGTGCATACATTCATTATATTCGGTAATCTTGCAAGAAATACGACTTAACTTCTGAGTTCTGCGACAATAAACTACAGATAATAGGAGTCTATCTGTATTGGCCCCATTAAGACGAACATTTTATACTACCGCATAATATAGTCATTAAAGCACTCATATGGGTTCGTTACAGGCTCGCCGAGTGCGATACAATTTTCTCAATGTGTATCGGCGAATTTTTTCATTTAGAAATGGCATAAAAGGGCGCAAAATAGAAAAAATAGCATACAAAACTCGTTCATAAGGCGTTTCTCGCAGTCCATTGCGCGAAACAAACATGGACGCGTGCTTAAAATCGCGCTTATTGAACTCGTTCTTTAATATACTATAAATTATTTTGATTTTATTTCTTCATTCAAATAAAATGTGAACATATTATCAATTTCTAAGCTAACATTTAGTTAAGCTTTTGCATTATTTGTGATCCGAGGTGTCACCACCAACTTCTGTTTGACAAATTCGTTTTAAGTAAGTGGCATGCATAGTCCTTAGCCACTGAGAAAAGCAAATATTTACTAGTAATTATCAAAAAATACCCTTTAATATATTATGTAACAAACCATTTTATTAACATCATAAAATGAATTTCGAATATATGTCCGCGGGGCGCGTGTTTTACGCCACTGATTTAAACTAAATTTATTGAATGCTTATTTGTTTCAAATTCATGGATACTACTTGTAGAATAATTTTTAGGAATACATATAAAGTAATTTTAAAAATAAACATCTAGTAACTATTTTTAAATACAGGAAACGCGATATTTTTATCCCTGTTTAAATTATATTTAGTTAAATCTAGTATCACCACTATCAATAAATATATCATAACAATTATATTTAGATGGGACTTGGCTAATCTATTTTTATTCTATTCCACATATTAATGTTTAATACGTATTTGTGAAATAGATTATTATGTTATTGTTTTGTCTGGTAAATATCTAGAAGGCTAATAAGTCCGTAGAGGTAATTATTTAATAGAAAAAATCTAAACAGACAATTGGATAAACGGTATTTGGTTGGAACAAAGTCCACGGATAATCCGAGACATTTAAATAATCTCAAGTATTTTTTATTAAAAGGTGGCAGTAGCTGCTATTTATATAAAACACAATGTCGTTCTCCAGCTATTTAGCATTTTAATGAACTGACTTAATTCATGAAAGTCTGCGAGTTTTTGAATGAAATACTTCAGATTCTGTTGGTCTATTTGCAAACATAATTAGGTTCTGGCAGAGTAGTCGTCCAATAGATATTTCAATTACAACACAAATGTCAACACACCACAACACGAACTAAAATCTATATTTAATCTCATGTTTATTATTTATTTTCCCTAAGGAAGTCGCTTAATTATATTTAAAAAAAATCCACCCACACGTGATATTTAATAAAATTAAATGTTTTCGAATAAATTTCAAAGAACCTACCGTTGAATCTTATTTATACTTTCCACCAACTGAATCCGCAGTGGAGATAATCGCCCCCACGCCAGCTATAAAAGGAAATTAATTTTTACATCAACTTCAAAATAAAATTAAAAAAATTAAATTATTTTAAGTAATATGAGAAATACGAGAATATACGTGATATTTCTAATTTTAAATGCATCAGGAATTTCTATCAATATTATTTATATCTCGTGACTGAATAAAGTTTTCGAGGATTTCACGTATCCCTTCTGCACATTTGCTTTCGTCATGTGCGGTTTTTGCATGAAAGGTAAAGGGTGGGTGTATAGGCTCAGTGCTGTTTATAATAAATAGCAAATGTTACGAAAAAGGTTCGTATTTCTTCTCGGAATTCACGGGATGAGATTTAAAAGCGTCTCGTAAATTTTCAAGTGCGGTTTGGAAACGTATTCGCTTTCTAAATGTTTTGCACAATCCTGAAATTGAAGTTTCAAAACGATTAGAAATGAAGAAGTAAACAAAAAATGGTTGAAAAATATCCATACTTTACATTATTTTTAATTGGATTTTTAAAAGATTTTAATAAAAATCATTACAGCTAAAAATATTAAGGTTTGCCTAAACAAGAAAATATTATTCTTGATATTGTTTGTTTAATCTTGTTATAATTACATTTTAACAAACGTGTGTATATGGTTAATCTTTTTTTCATTTTAAAGGAAGCAGATTCAAATAGTTTGTGGTTTGTTTTTAAAAAAGACAATTGTTAATTTATATTTTTTTGATTCCAAATGAAATAATTATTGGTAAGATTTTAATACAAAATCAATATTTATATGTTGATATAATTATTATATTGTAGATAAAACAATGAAAGTAGCAAATCTTAAAAATAGTTTAATTCATAATAAAATTTGCTTTTCTGTTTCAGTTTATAATTAATAGTCTTGTATAAACATGTGTTTTTTTTTTATTTCTAAATATATGGTTCTTTCTAAATACACAATTTTTGCAGCTCTGCAACTTTTTATTATCGTATTTTAAACATCGTAAAACAGAAAACGGACGTCCAAGAAATCTTAAAAATCACTAAATTCACAATGATAATCATAATACCGAATATTCCTATAAAATTTCTTATAGACATTGTCAAATTAAAATATGTCATCATATTGGCTGCATTTACAATAATAATAATTGCAAATATTTCGAATATATTAACTAATACCTCAAGCAAATTAATAAAATTATTATAATAACGAAAACAATCTTAGTTTTTATTTATTTAAATATTATGATTTCTACTGCAGAATTTGTTAAATATAAATAAAAGTTGTTTGGACATTTAAAATTTCCAAATTCAACTGTCGCCTCCTAAAACTTTTCCTCCTAAAACAATATTATTTGTCTTGGCATTAGAAACCTAATTATGTAGCACGAACTGTAAGAAATCTGGTTAAAATAAATATGTTGAAATAAAGACTAATCCATTTTTTGAAATTCTCTTTTTTGTGTGGGAGAGAATTAATCCTTTTTTGGTCGAGAACTGTTCATATTTGATAAATATGATTATTTAAATCCCTTAAAATACTCAACACATGTTATACCCTACATTTATATTACTGGAAAGTTATTACCAACTTCCCAGCTGTTGAATTTCCTTAACTACATTGTGTCGATAATATTTTGCAGATTGTTTCCGAGAATAGAAGCAAATTATTCGAAAATAGAAATCCGAAGTTTCCTGTAATTACAGGCTATGGCTTTAGGTGAGTATTATTTTTTTAATAAAACACACAATAAATTTAATATTTTACACCTTTCGAAAAACCCTGTCGTACATCGTGTTATGTTTGTAAACATTTCTAACAATACGTTGAGGGCTTCTGGGATTGCATTCGTAATTACTTAGAATTTCATCGGAGAATAAGAAGAAGTTTAAAATGCGCCTGAGATCCTCGGCCAACATCCTGTCGGATCTTTGACTTCCTATCTCCCTCCTTTCGCCCAAACCCAACCGTCCCACTATTAAAATTCAAAGCCGACACCAGTCCGACAAAGTTATATTTTTACAATTAGCATTCACAACTCTTAAGGTATAATAGTCGTCGTGTATATGTTTGCAGATAATCCTTCGTACTTCACGATTGCCAGTGGATCTGGCCAATCTACCGAAAAGTTCAAAGCAATGGGAAATAATGGCAGCGTGCAAGAAGTTGAATCGTCACCGCCAAAGTCTCAAGACCGGAAGAAGAGTAATAGGAATCTGTTGAGATCAGTGAGTACGAACTCAGCAGATTCGAATCAAGATTTGTTAATTATGGGGGAGCCAAGATTATCAGATATAGCACCGGAACTATCATTTAAATACCCTGTTGAACCACGCAGAGCTAATTCGTTGAAAAGTAATAAATCCGACGTGGTCAGGCCGGATTTAATATACTCTCCATTGCCTATGTCCGAGGACGCAGCAATTTCCGACGCCTCCGATGACGAGGAGGTTTTCCTAAACGAGGATTCCGCTAGATATTATAATTTGTCGTCAAAAGCCGGAAGTGCGGCCAGTCGTAGAAGGCATTCGATAAGTTCATTCGTGGGCAGGGAACGAACGGTCAGTCAAGCCTCGTCCTCGAAGAGCTTCAAAGAAGACCTTCCACAAGCTGTTATCCACGCAACACAAGACGGCGTGTCCATCAAACCCACTTCTATTTCCATCGATGATCATTCCCTAAGGCACGGATCTTACCCCAGAAAACGCTGTAATCGTTGTACAAGAGGTAAGTTCAACTTTGTTCTCAATTATCTTTACTCCTATCCCCACGGCAATACCATCGCAACTGAGATATCTCTTACCGGAAATAAATTTGTGACTCAACTCATAATCTATAATGTATCTCTTGTATATGACACGGATTAGTACATTAGAAAAGACAAATTTAGATAGAGATCTGTTTAGACAGCCTAAATATGTCAATCTATTTTTTCTTTTTGAATTTCAAAAGAACTTAAATAAACTGATGCTTGTCAATATTGTTTAGGTTTTTCTACAGTTTAAACTCAGATTAGTTACAAATGCATAATTTAGCTAATTTAGTTCAAACCTTTTTTAATTGGAAATTACATTTATAAACATAAATAATTTTGTCAAATGCTAGGAAAATTAAATTGTAACAAGGTATTTATTTAGTTTACAATTAATCAATATTTTATCCATAAAACTATATTTTATAGTGGTTTTCTTATAGCAACTCTACTAAAATATTCTTGAAACAAGAATATATAATAACCACATTAATTCGAATGCTAAATTACACATTTATAATATATTCTGTTATATCGATTTTTAACATTTAATAAATTATATTATTTAAAACCAAATATTATGATTTTAGTATTTTGTATGAAATAGAGGTAAAGTTCACTCCATATACTGCATTAATTAATACGTATACAGCAGATTGTTTTATAATTATCTACCCTAAAGCCGCCTATATTAATATAATATAGATATTCAGTACAAACTCAATTAGTAAAAATAACATTACATATTTACATAATTATAATGTTATGCTGTTCTACAAATAGTTTAATGTATACCAATAATTAGCAATCATGTTAATTTGTTTTTTTTTATAAAATAAATAAAAATTTCAAAAATATCAGCGGATTTTATATTTAGCAAATCTTTTGAAATTCTATTCAATCTAATTATGATTGTTGTGTACATTTATTACTAACAATTTATCATGTAGTGGTCTTATTTATGTGAGAAGTTTTTTACACTGGCAACAACAATCAAAATTAAACCAAAAAGAATCTCAGGTTCTTCGTCGCCGGTTATTGCTAAAAGTATTCCCCCAGCAATTTATTAATGTACAGTGATTCGATAATAGAGACAATGGTTTGATTGTGTAAGACGTTCTCAGATCTCTCATACACATTGTCCCATTATTATCCTATAACGAATCTTATTATTCTTTAATTTCTATTGCAGCCCCTATAGTTCTTACAAACGTATTTTTAACAGTCCGCGCAGCACGTTTCCTGTCTGATAGTTACATAATTCACTCAAAGGCGCCTTTAGTTCCACTTTAGGATGTCCGCATAAAATATATATAAATTTGATTGCAATTGCAAATCACGTCTCAGGACTGCCATTTTCACTTTCTGTCCCCTCCTCGATACGAAGACATACCATTATTACAAATCAATGTTTGTCCGTGAGCTTAGTGCCTCTTTTTTATCCGTTTGAGTGATTACTTTGTATATAGAAATAAAGTTAAAAACTCAACACATGAACCGTAAGTCGAGCATCTGTTCTTATTTTATTTATAACTTCGCTGTTTACTTATTTGAGCACTCTCATATTATAAACAAACAAGATTAAAAAAAAATTAAATCAACCAATTAATTAATAAACAGGAAGCTCGATGCGTTCCTACAATTAAAACAAACCAAAGGACGAACCGAACGTTTACTAAATTACTCCAGTTAAGCTTGATTACCAATAGGATGTTGTCAACTAAAGGTAATCTAAACGTTGTCTTTTTCTAAAATTATTTTTATAAAACTCAATAGCCAATTAAAGGGGTAAAAACTATTTCTAAAACTAAATCTTCCTTACATCCGCGTTCGCTTCAACATTTCTTTTATATTTTATGTTATCTATTAATTAAGAAAATGTTTTTGAAGTGTAAAAAGGGTTGACATTATACGGTAATTCAGCTCCGCGCGTGACATCCTGCGCACGTGCATCTTTCTTCCTTGAAAGGAAGAAAGGAAGCCTTCCACATATCCAAGCTGCATACTGATGCATTTGTTTACATATTAAATTGTCTTCAATTTTTTTCTACGTGTAAATTACATAATATTGTTTTTTGGCAAAAATATAAATGTTCCTAAAAATATTTTATTGGTTTTAGTTATTGCAACTTACTAATGTGTTTATTAGTTTCTAGATAATTTTTTTGGCAAACACTTTATGAATTCTCGCGATAATTCGGATCATTTCGAGCCAAATACCAGTGATTAATATTTCGTTTCAACAGCGCATTAAATTGGCTATTGAGGATTATTTGTGAGAATATACAAACATATTTATTTTTTGGACGTGTTTATTATTGGAATACTGAGAGTTATAGTTAGAAATAGGATTCTATTTGTTTATTCTTAATTATTTCTACACAACGAGAAAAAAATGTAAATATTTTGTTCTGAAAACATCTTTTGTTCTGCCTTTGTTTTCTTACTAACTGGAAATACTTATTAAATCATTCTCTTAATCACGATAACATAAAAATTGATAATTCTAATTTAATAATTTCTAATGAAAATATATGTTTAAGAATACAATAATCATTGAGTGATATAATTTTACGTAAAGCGCAAATTAAATAAAAAGGCATATTCAACAATGATTAATCCATTAATTGTAAAACTATTTATTTAAGAATTTTGGAGCATATGGAGTTATAATTTATTTCACAGAAAAATTATAAGTAGAATTTTCAACGATATAATCAAAGGTACTTACGTACTAACGCCACCACAGCTACAGATTTGAATAAAATGGATGGTTAGATTAGGTTATAACGGGGCAGATAAATCTAGACCACATATCGCGCGGAAGCGCGACCTCTCGATCCGAATTAAGAAAAAATATTGGATAATGGTTAGATTAGGTTATGTTAGATCAGATAAATACAGACCATATATCGCACGGTAGCGCGACCTCTGGCTGTGGTGGCGTTAATACGCAAATACCTAATCAAATCAAATAACCAACGAATCAATAAATTTTATATTATTTAAATGATAATTTCTTTTAATTATATTGTTAAATCATATCGATAAAATATAAGAATATTCAATTGACAGTTACCCTCTACTTTGATTCATCTATATGGGCTATAATAATTTAAACAATACATTTGATTCCAAAAATTAGTTTCATATTATATTAACATGTTTGTTTACAGTTTTTAAAACGTCTAATTCAATGTATCCTTCAAAATATATTCTTTAATAATTTTGCAAAATATTGGCTTGTTCGGAAATTAATTTCGTTTTTGCTATTGGTTGTATTTTTATCCAGCTAATATCATTCTAAAGCATATTTTTATTATATTGACTGCTGATACTTTTTTATTTATTTGTTTTTCGGTGCAGTTGCTTCTTATTCTTGGTGGAAAATGGAAAATGAAAAGCAGCAGTTTCGGGATATTTTGACTTTTTTATTCCTTTGTCGAAAGAAGCGTTAAAACAAGCAAAATGTTACGTGAAGTATCTGGGGAAGATGTGTAAACTCCAGTATCAAAACTAGTTTGCCAAATTTTTGTTCAATATTACAGATATATCACGTCTGTAAGGATAGTTGAAGCAGTTAAGACAAAATAAAGGGACTATTTGAAGCAAACCGCCCAATAATTTCACGAGAAATTTTTACGAGAATTTATTTAATTAGAACATGTAAAACGACTAATATTGAGTTTTGTTTCAAAGCTCAATATTTAGGTTAAGTAAGGTTAGGCGTTTATATATCTGCTCCCTTGGTATGATATTTGGGTTGTTTTGATCAAATGCGAACAAAATTATTCATTTCCGAAGCCATTCATATCTGGTGATGAAAAAATGGGTTACTTACAACAATGCAAGCAATTATGGAGAATGGACCGACTCAAAGCATTTCGAATGCCAGTATTCATCAAGAACAAGTGATACTTTCTGGTTGGTGAGATTTCAAGGAAACTGTTTTTCTCTGAGCACCTACCATACAATTTCACTATTAATTCTGAAGTCTATTGTCACCAATTGGCCAAATTGAGTGATATGCCTGAAGAGCAGTGTCCAGTACTGATTAAGAGAAATGACGTGGTACAGAACGCTCAACCTCATATATGTTTGATGACTCGACAGAGTCTGTTATAGCTAGGATGGTATATATCACCCAACCATCATATTCACCGGATCTTGCTTGTGAAAAAAATTGAAAAGCTTGCAACCAAAAATTCTTACATGATTACAAGTTCTTCAAGCTTGTAATCATACTATTATCAGGTCACCATCATCATTTATGGCGCTACAGCCCTGTGCGGGACTTGGCCTCCCAAAGTGTTTTCCTCCATTCGTCCTTGTTTTGTGCTAGTCCTTTCCAGCCTCCAGCCTGCATATTTTTTGTTGTTTTGCTGTTTTCTGGGGCACTTGCTACATGTCCTGTCCATTGTAACCGCATTATTTTGACTCTGGTTACGATGTCGGGTTCTTCGTGCTTTTTCAGAAGTTTAAGTGTTGCAGTTCAAAATTGTATCTACCTCGCCATTTACCGCATATCCCTTTGAAGATTGTGCTTACGATTTTCCTCTCAAAAATTCTTAAGAGGTTGGCGTCTTCTTGGATTATTATTGTCCATGTTTCCGCGCCATATGTTACTACAGGCAGGATGCGAGTCTTGTATATGACCATCTTCGTCTTTCTAGTAATGCTAGGGTTTGATAGTTGTTTTCGTGGTGCGTTGTAGCACCTGTTACCGTGCATTATTCTCTTTCCTGTCTCGGCCCTGTTGTTATTTCTTGCGTTTACGTTGACGCCCAGGTACGTGAACTCTTGTACGATTTAGAATTTTTTGGCTCCGATTGTAAGTATTTCACCGAGTTCGTGCAGGGCCCTTTGTGACGTGGGTACTGGGATTTTTTTTTGTTTTTTCCTCGTTTATTTCTAGGTCGAAGTTCAAGGAGGCTGCCTCCTCGAGCGCTTAATAAGTTCTACTCATTTCTCTTGTTGTCCTAGTAATTATGTCAACATCGTCTGCGTATGCAAGTAGTTGTGCAGATCTAGTTACAATCGTGCCTCTACTGTTTGCGTTCGGGTCTGTTATGTTACATATACATACATGTTACATAGGAGGCACGCCAGCGCGTCTCCTTGACGTAGCGCATTGTGTATTTCTATGTGCTCTGAGATATGGTTTTCTATTTTCATGGTACACTTAACGTTCTTCATTGTCATCATTACCAGTCGCACTAGCTTCGTTGGTATTTCTAGGGGCGTTAGAGTTTGGTCCGTATAATACTGTCATATGCTATTTTAATATCGACGAACATGATGAACATGATACGTGTCCATTTGGTATTCCGTACTCTTTTATAAAATATGTCTAAGCACAAATGAGGCATTGAGCGCAAAAGCGGACTAACCCCAACACATATAAAACTGAGTTATTTGGCATGCAAAATAATTGGATTGTAAAGCATTTTTTTTTCTTCGAAACGGTTTTGCATTTGTTCATGTTATGTAGCTTCTGATTCTATGCAAGATGTCTATTATTGGAAACAGAACTAGTTATCCCAATATTTATTGAAAAACATTATTTTGATTGTTTTAAAATTTTGTGGGATAGTCCGTTAACAAATTCATTTAAATGCAAAAGTACGACTTATTAAAACCAAAACTTATTACAAAACTTTATTACACATCTTCTTCACTACAAAAATCAAGCACAGGTACCCATTTACATCATTGTTGGCGTGATAAATAGGTGTAATATATTCCAACAAACTAAGGTCTTTCTTTTTTAACAGATTTATGCAGCGCCCATTGGGATAAAGTACATCTATTTTTAAGATCAGTTTTGAGTGTCTTTTGCCGATATCAACTTTATTAAACAGCACGTCAATGTTGTTTGAATATTTGAAATACTTAGATTTTAAACGGCTCTTCTCTCACAAAACGCAACCATTGAATCTTTAACCATTCCACTTTTGATTGGTCCTCAGCAAATTTTCGATTTGTTATATTCCTCTCAAACAAATCTAGTGTTTAGCCTTTTGGAATACTGATTTTACGAATATGTTCGAGATTTATTAACAACTTTGATCATTGTAAATAAAAATGATGACTGTAAGTCATTATTTCCCAGCTTATAAAACTCCTTAAATATTTGAATTTTCCGCTCTTCATTTATCTTCGAATAACACTTGTTACTGTATTGGCATGCACCTGTTTTTGGTTGTTTTTTAGGTACAAGATTACTCTTCAAATTAACATATTCTTCACCATGTGCATGATTTTGTTTTCTCTGATTCTGCATCCAAACCTGTTCGTTCCTAACTCGTTTTTTTCCTTTGCTTCGAATTCGTACCATGTATTCGTACAATATATTCATATTCGTACTATATATTCGTACCACAATTCTCTTCTACTTCCATTTAATCAGGATCCAGTATACTTGCAGAAGACCGGCTATTTTCATCAGAAGGCATGTATTCTGAGTTTGGTTCTCAAAACGTATCTGGCTCCACACCAGATTGAATTATAATACAAAAATATTACTCTGCATTTCCTCTCCCACGGTTTTTGATTGTGTTGTCACAACTTATGCACAATATTTGTGTACAATACAAAAATAGTGGCTTAATAAACCTACAAAACTTCTACTTATTTTCGCAATGACAAACACATCTATCTTTTTATCTTTTCCATCACATATTTGTATCTGGGCTGAGCAAAAACGGACCAACCAACTTTAGTCCACTATTGCACACAGACTATATAAAAAACATTCAATGCAACAACTCTTTTTATTGTGCCATCTAATTTTGTTTAGGAAAATTTGGGTTAATTCACTTTTGCTCGATTTAGAAAGTAAAATAAAGTACATTAATGCCAAAAACGCAAAATCAGAAAAATTGTGGCATAGTCCGCTTTTGCGCTCAATGCCTCAAATATTTGGTCAATTGTGGATTTTCCGGAACGGAGCCCCCCTGATAGTCCCCTATGAGTTTTTCCACGTTTGGAAGTAGTCTGCCGTAGAGTATGTTGCAGAGAACTTTATATCCTACGTTTAGCGACGTAATGCTTCTGTAATTCTTACAGTTTAGAGGGTCCCCTTTCTTGTGTATGGAGTATATTGCTCCTTCGTTCAACTCTTCGGGCATTTCTTCCTTCGCCCATATTTCAGAGTATATTATTTGTGTATAGTTTTTTTTTTGAGTTTTTCTAAATTCGCTATTTGTGCTTGTTCAAAAGCTCGTTTATTTTCTCTGGTGTAACTTCTTTTCACGCCTTCTTGCTCTTCTGTATTCTTCCACGTTTCCCCTCATTCTTCTTTGTGTCATCTTCATATATACTTCATTCTTTCCTTCTGTTTGTCTTTCGCATTCCACGTCGAACCAGTCGTTGGTCTAAGGCTGCCTGTGCAGGCCCAGGACTTCTGAGCCGGCCGAAAGGAGTGCTTCCTTGCATGTCTGCCACCTTTCTCCGATTGAAATATTTTCGCCCATGGGCAGCTTTGCCCTTATGTTAAAACATTTCTCAACAAACAGTTCTCAAACACATAGCTAAATTATATTTGTCCAAAATGGTTAATATATTATTAAATAAGATATATATTTTCTATAAAAAAATGTCGTTCATTTTAATGAAAAAAGCTTTCTGAACAGCCCAAAGTTTACTATTTCTATATTTCGATAGCATCTTGAAAAACAGAACTTTCATTTTGTTGATAATCTAATAAACCACATGGCTTATATATCATTTTAAAATAAATAACAAACGTCACTAAATTTTAAACGATATTTTGATAAAAGGGCGGAAGATGTTCGATAGCCCTTTGCGTTCACTATAAATAGCTTGTAAGTTTTTTTTACAACGTAAAAACTTGCTGACGTGTTAAAATTTAGAAAAATATTTTCCTTCCTATATTTGATTTACAATTTTTGACAAATTATGGATGATTTACTATATTTCTTTTAAGTTGTTTCGTAAAAAAATTGGAAAACCTTACGTTTAATCTGTTATAAAATAACCATAATAAACAAAAACAAATAATCAAATTTTCACTTTGATTAAAACATAATTTGCCAAATATTTAACATAAATTAAATATTTATCTTGACCCAAAAAATTAGTTTCTTTTTATTTTTAAAACCAAACTGATTGGAAATAAAACAGAAACGTCTACTATAAACTAATTTTTTTCACAGCTTTAATACTATTTAAAAGTTCGCAGTTTGATGTTAATCCTTGAAGCAATTAGATTGAAATAAAATCTCTTGATTAAGATTTACGAGTGAGTACACCAAACAAACCTTAATTATAAATCCAATTTAAAAAGTTCTACAATTACGTGAATATTTTGAGTTGATACCGGTTTAAATAAGAAAATGTGTAATTTTAAATTGTAAAAAAATATTATTGTTTGTTGAAGATTGATTACTTTTTATGCAATGTTTTTTTAAAGAATAGCTTTGAAATGATTAAACGTTATTGTAACGTGTACCTGTAGTTGTCTATTTTTATAAATTAGTGTAATATATTTCTTAATATAAAATATATTAATGGCATAAGTAAGCTGCCAGGGATTCCAAGCACGATTTTTGACAAGCCATCCTCGAGATAAAAACTTGAACATCTTGAGGTGAAGTGGGATTAAAAATAGCTTGTGGCGGATTTCAGTAGAACGTGTCATCCAGTAGACAACATAGATTTCCCCAGGAATTCATAATGGTCATCCGGCATACGAAAATAGTATTGATTATATTGGCCTTTGTCGAGAACTGGTGCAATGTCCGAATTGCTGGGTTTCAAGTGCAAAGTTATTTATGGTTTCATATTTTTTTCGAGTGTTGTCTGTCTGTTAAATGTTTATTGCTGTCAAAGTATCAAGGGCAAGAGTCTGTTCCTTTGTGATATTAGGTGTACGTACATGTGGCCCGGGATTTTCGGTAGACAGGTCAAACAAAACTTTTGTTTCACGGTAACATCTGGTTAACATATTGGTTGATTTTTTGCTGTACTAAGAATTACTCATAATTATAAAATTCGTAATAATTATACTGACGCCGGCCTATTAGTAATCGTTTCAAGTGGGACACACAAATCCTGATTTCATTTAGACTCTTAAAAAAACTATTCATGAAGCTTTCTACAGCGCTCCTATAAATACGAATCTTCTCGGTAATGAGAAAATTGTATGCAGACGGTTATTATTTTTATGAAATGGCAGACTCCGAGGAAATGACAATATTAATATTTATTTTATACACGTATTTCTCCCCTTTTTACATTTTATGAAATATAATGTAATCTTAATGAAATTCTATTCACAACTTCTATCATTATCTTAATGAAAAAAATTCCCTGTAACTACTATTTTTATTTTAATTACTTATTTCTTCAGACAAAGACAATTATGGTGCGTGATTAATACTAAACCATTATGAGTAAATCATTAGGATAAAAGTATAAGCATTGAATTACCACTTAAAATATTCCAGCCCTCTGAAAACATATTAATAATTCACGGATTTTGAAATTTGAGAAAGACGTAGTATTTAAATAGTTATAATAATATAATTTAGGATTGGAATGTAGTAGTAATGATTTTGTTCTGGAAAATTATTAACTAGCGGCTAGAACATTCTCATTATAATTTATTGCAAACTTCATTAGAACAGTTCTTATTTAAAACACAATTTAAGGGGCTATGTAAATATGTTATTTTGAATGGGAAATTATTAAGAGGCTTTTATAATATTACTATTTATTTGCCTGACCAGTTTCGGTAGCTTTCAGTCACTTTAATCATAGGCTCTAAATAAGTTATTTTTGCGAGTTTAAATTAAAAAGCGCCAGGTCTTTAACATTGTGACAAGTGACAATAAAAATAATTTAAATTAATGGTACGATTAAATTCAATAAATAAACAAATTAACAAGTTATAATATGTATATTAAACATTTTAAACAATTTTTCTGGAAAATATTTATGGATCTGTCAATTCTATTATATTTTTTTCTTATTTTGGAAATGGTTGACCATAAGATTTTCGGTGCGTCGACCGGAAGCTCCATCATCACGTGTTTCACAGATTTGGTACCGTGCAGTGAATTTACATTAACAAAGCTTATTTTAGAATTGCTGTTGTTTTTCTTTTTTTTTTGCTTTTAACCCTGTTAAATTATTTTGACTGAATAATTAGGGTTGCAGTTGAACGGAAACAAGAAAGCGTTGTTTTGGCATTCGAAAATTGTAAACTAATCATCAAAGCCTAATTTCTCTCCTTATTTATATTTCGCTTGTGGGTAGAAGCAGAAAAAATGTAAGCTGCAAGCTTAAAATAATATATCGTTATAATTACGTTTCATTTGTTTTTCTTCGCGCGCCTTAAAGAAACGTGAAATCAGTAAATTTTTACCGGCGTCTCGTGCAGATGATATTTGACAGGAAGGCGCGTCGGGACGCCGTCTTATCCGGTTTCCGACGTTTCTACGCTAACAAATGAGGAACACAGGGTTATTAAGACTAATCCATTTCCTCTTATAGCTTTTGCTTATTTAATTAGGCGTTTGTTAACTTATTTATGTTTTTGGTAAACTATCGAATCGGGTCATGAAACCAATACGGTGTTTCATCGCCACATCACATATTAGCAGCTTTATATTTTTCAACAGCATAATTTTAGCGCAACTTATTATAACTATAAATATTTCCATGCAATGGAGAACGTTTGCCTCGTATGTGATTTATCTTTTACAAAACCGCCGGATATTTCTTATAGAAAATCAATAACAAACCAATATTTTTTATTTTTTTAGTCTTTACATCCTTTTTTAAATTAAAATGTGTTTTATTTAATTTTTCTCAATTAAACCTTATATTAAATTATATGAAAATGTGAATGGGAAATTACAATATTGAGGTCTACAAATACTTCCACTCAAAATTTTGTTTACTTTGCAAGGTATATTAATAGGTTCCACTATTGAATGGGAAAACTAATTTTCTTGGAATGTTAAATTGCATCAAAGGAAAATTTAAAAATAAATTCATGTAGAATTGAATAAAAGTAGAAAGCAAACAGAATACATTTCCTTTTATGTACATGAAACAAAAAGATATATTTAATCTATAATTATGGTATATTTACTCATTTGGAGAAAAACTGATGGAGAAAACATGTTTGTGCCAGACATAGGGCACAGAAAGTTGCTCCAAATAGCAATTTTATTTTCAAATAGCAAATTTATTTACATTAACATTAAAAAAAGCTAAAATTAAACAAAAAAACAAAATTAATAGAAAATGAAACTCGCACACCAAAATGAACACATTAATAAATAAATTATTGTATGTGTTAAAAGTCCAATGTAAATCAAATGGAGTTTCATTATTAAACGATTTCGGTTTCTTGTTACTATGGCATTTGACATATGAGAATTAATTTTCTGACGTATATTAAAAATTAATTTATTTTTCTTATTTTGAACCAAGAAGTCTCGGCCTCTGAGTCTGGATTTATCTGGCTTCAATATAACTTAACCTAATCTAGGTTAAATCTAGGTTAATCTAGATTATATCGACAACGACCAAAAGTGTTCCTGTCATGGTACGTTTTTACCGTTGCAATTTTTGCCACGGAGGTGCTGAACGTTCTAACCTTATTGTGTCAGTGATTTGAAGTAATTGTCTGTCAAAATTACAATTTTTAATATTATCGGTAAGAAAGTAAAAAAAATAATGTATGATACACGTGCGTGAAAGGCTTTTGTGCATTCTATGACTTAAATAGTTATTTTCATACGTCAGAAAATAAGTATCCTTTGACACGATTGATAAGGTAACGCGTCACTTTATTACCGGCATGCAGGTGATAAGCTTTATATGTAGGCAGTGCAAGTACCTTCTTATGTGTAGGTAAATGACACATCATCATCATCAACCAGCCCGTTCCGTCCACTGCTGGACATAGGCCTCCTCCATAGCACTCCATCGTCTTCTGTCTTAAGTTTCGTGGATCCAGTTGTTTCCCATCCATTTTAGGTCATCGGTCCAACGTGTCGGTGGTCTTCCTCTGCTACGCTTATCGGCTTTTGGTCTCAACTCATATTTTATTCGTCCATCTTTCGTCGCACATTCGACCCACGCGGCCAGCGCATCTCCATTTGAGTTTAGTTATACGCTCGATCACGTCTGCAACTTTAGTTTTTCTCCGTAGGTCTTCATTGGTGGTATGGTGGTGTAGGGTTATTTCGACCATTGATATTTCCATTTTTCATTGGGTTAGTTTAAGTTTTCTTGCCGTATTGGCGGTTAGAGTTAAGGTTTCTGCCCCATATGTAAGGACAGGCAGAATACATTGGTAATGTACTTTCCTTTTAAGACATACCGGAAATTTGCTTTTAAAGATATAGCTGAGTTTCCCATATGCTGCCCAAGCGAGGTTGGTTCTTCTTTGCAATTCGCAGATCTGGTTATCTCTAGATATTCTGATTTCATGACCAATGTATATGTATTTGTAGACTACAAATCTACGTTTGTATTTCCGATGTTAGCTCGGGACCATATTAGTCATTACTTTTATTTTCGAAAAGTTAATCTCCAATCCAAATTTCTTCCAGCCTTAACTCTTCCAGATTTTCGCTATTGAGGACTTTGTCGTCCGCAAAACGAAGGTGGTTTATTTTTTTCCATCTATGTTAATGCCTCTTGTTCTCAATTTAGCTTGTTGAGGGCATACTGTAGGACCGTTATAAATAGTTTTGGGGACATGATATACCGCTGTCATACTCCTCTTCAACATTCAATGGGGTTGGTGTTTTCATGTAACTTTACAGATATTGTAGCATGCTGGTAGATGCTATAGATTAGTTCTGAGTATCTGTAGTCAATGCGACACTCTCTCAAGGGGTCCATGATGGCGTTTAGCTTTAAAGTATCTAAAGCTTTGTGGAAGTCCACGAATGCAAGGGCCAGTGGTCTGTTGTACTCCCCTGACTTTTTTATTAGGACCTTGAGGCTTTACAAATGGTCGTTTGTTACAAACCCATAGCGAAATCTAGCTTGTTCGTTTGGTTGGTAAAAAACTAATTTCTTCTCTAATTTTGATGTTATTACTTTTGTGAATAGTTTGTAGAGTTGGCTCAAAAGTGTTATGGGTCGGTAGTTTTGTAAGTTTTGTGGAGCAGGGTGGTAATTGCGTTGCGCCACTTGTTTGGAATGGTGCTATCGTGTACACAGATGTTAAGTAGTGTTCGTATTTTCTTCACCAGATACGTGCCTCCTGATTGTAATGCTTCTGTAACTGTTTTCTCTTAACCCTTGTCCCCTTTTTTGTGTAGCAAGAGGGTAATTGCGTTGAACCACTTGTCTGGAATTGTGCTATCGTGTAGACAGAGGTTAAATAGTATTCGTATTTTCTTCACCAGAAACGTGCCTCCTGCTTGTATTGCTTCTTTTTTGCATCAACTATTTTGTCTTCTCCCGGAGATATGTTTTTTGTTTTTAACAGGGCGAGCTTGATTTCTCCGATAGTGATGTCTAGAAGCTCTTCGGATCCTTGGTTGACGATTTTTTCTTGTGGTGTTGTTATTTACACATCTTGATCGACTTGATGGCTATTATATAGTTCGTGGTAGAACTTTTCTACCGTGCGCAGAATTTCCTCTCTGTTCGTTGTGTTATTCCCTTGCATGTTCTTTAGTTTTGTTATTTATTTCCTTCTTTCACCAAGGTTACTGCGTAACACCTTCATGTTTTTGTTTTGCTCTCTTGTTTGATAGATTTTTCAGCTACGATATCTTCTGGTGTCCCGCTTGATGGTTTTGGAGAGTATCTTATTTATTTCTTTTAGTTCCTCTCTTGTTGTATCTGAGTTGCTTCTCATTTCGCTTCGTTTAGCCATTAAGTTTTTAGAATCTTGGCTGATCCTTTTTTTTTCTTGGATTTAGGACAGTTGGTATCTTTTTTGTATAGCTTCCGTTATTGAGTCATTTACATTTTCTATATTTGTTTCTGAGTGATCGTTATTTCTCAATTTATCGGTAAGGTCCAGTGGGGGTGCCCATGCTCGACTGGTCTTTGTAAGTTTGTACCCTTGTTTCTTTTCCCATGTCTATTTGGATTTTACTTCGTACTGTTCTGTGGTTACTTCCCGTTCTGCAGTTGCTGAGTACTGTTACGTTTGTTTATTATTGGAGATTATAAAATCAATTTCGTTGCGAGTTCTACCGTCTGGGCTTCCCCAAGTCCATCTTCTATTAGGTTTTTTATTGAGGGTAAATGACAAATTTAGCTTCTAATAAGACTTCAAAGCCTAGCGAAAGAATAAATCTAAAATTCAAAGTGACATCTAAAGCTGTTAGATAAAAACAGTTGCTAAAAAACATCACCTCATTGATGGACGACCCCTTAGTTTGACTAGAAATAGTAGCTCTAATTTTACTGTGTTTGTTGATTAGAGACAAATTCAGACAATCTAGCTAAAAGACTTAAACACTACATTTCACGTAATTTGCAATACAAAACATAAATATCCAATCAGCAATGTTCAACAAAATTTTCCATACTAACATTTTTAGCGTACTACATTTTTTTATTTGTACGATCTATATTTGTCGTTCTATATACGAATTATGTCGAGTCATATATGGTACACCCCCTTTCTTCCAGTATCTTTAATTTTCGGGAAAAGTTTTTAAAATGTTACAAAAATATGACATATTTCTGCTTCAAAATTTTCTGACTCAAAGTTTTTTCCGCATTAATGATTAATTCGATAAATATAAACAATAATTCGATGCTTTAAATTTCTGAGGCGAGGTTTATAAGACTACTGTTCATCATTTCATTTCACAAATAAAATTAGAAAGTATTTTTTAAGACGGTTCCATTTCCTATGATGCTTTTAATAAGTTGTTCTGTTTCTGTTAGAGCTTTTGATGTTTGTAATTTGTTCATTAAAAAAGAAAATCGTCCGTCGATATTAGAACCATAATTATAGTACACGATAAAAATAGAACAGAAATTGAGTTTTGCGTTGAGTTTCGTTTTTCCACGTTGAAGGAAATCAATGTTTCGGTGTTGCAGTTTGTAAATTAAACAGGAATCTAAATATAAATCACGCGGTCTTTCATATTTATAATAAAACACGGCACGTGACGGTCTAATGTCACAGATTAAACATTATGACATGGCACATGGTCCCGGTTCAATATTCTAAATGTTCAAATAAACGGATAAAGGAACTTTTACTTTATACCGGATGTATCGTTTACTTTACGCGTCTTTTTTTTCTAACATAACTCCACATTTATGCACCAAACATTCCAGATTTTTTTTTATTTGGAACGTGCTCCCATTTCTGAACTAAATAATAACATCAACCAGAAGGAGAAAAATTGCATATACACAATCTATAAACAATATTTTTACTTTTATAAATAACTCTCACTGTAAATATTTTCCTACATTTTTTTATACAGATGTGATACAGTGTTATTAACTGGGATTATTAATTGAGAAATTGAATGCAGTTTCAGTGATAAGAATAAGATAATTCAAGAATTAGTCAGAAAAGAATGCATATTGTCGCGCGCTGTCGAATGCATATTAAATTACAAAATTATTAAAATGTTTAACGTTTTGGTTATGCATTATTTATTTACATTTGAGAGATTTGAAGATTTTTAGGTCAATTGTAGCTATAAATAGATCAATTATTGATTTTGTTTAATACTTATAAAATAAGTTCATAAAACTATTAGCACAATTTAAAAAAAAAATTAAAAGTTTTAAAACATTTTATAAAATTTAAAACAAAAAATACATTTCCATTAATTTCGGACAAGATCTAATTTATAATAATAATCTAATTTATTAGATGATTTTTCTATTCTAGATTGTTTTATTTTTTCTGATATAAAGTGTTTTTCAATAGGGACATAACAATTTTGTTTTATAATACTGAACATAACCTACAAACTTTTCTATGATCTGTCAAAGTCAAAACGTCAGTCATTTTTAGCTCATTTTCAGCTTATATTTTTATCATGGAGAAGTTCACGAACGAGCAGCGTTTGGAAATCGGTAAAACTTACTACTGAAATTCTGAGTCGGTAATCGCAACTCTAAGAGCGCAATTTTTGGTCGCAATAATCGTCCCACCAGACAAGCTGTGGGTGCAATGGTGAATAAATTTGAATCAACATATTCACTACTAAATGTTCCTGTGTCAGTGAGACAACGCACTGGTCGAAATACTGAAAATATTTCAGCCGTAAGAGCTTCAGTTCAAAATGAACCAAACAAGGCGATTCCACGCAGTTTAAAAGAATTGGGAATTTCTTAGTCGTACACCCTTACAAGATCAAATTAACCCATGAACTGAAACCTCTGGATCATTTAAAGCGGCAAAACCTATCCGATTTTGTTCAGGAAAAGTTTGGAGAAAATCCTGAAATTTATCGAAAATTTATCTTTAGCGATGAAGCTCATTTTTGGCTGAATGGCTTTGTCAATAAGGAGAATATGCGTTATAGGATAGCAACAAACCCACATGAGCTTCGTGAGACTACATTGCATCCACAACAAGTGAGCATGTGGTGTGGATTTCATGCCGAAAGCCGTATTTTTTCGATATATAATCGCAAATTAATATACATTTTCAAATGTTATGGTCAACGAAGTTCGCTATCGTACCATGTTGAAAGACTATTTTTGGCCAGAATTGGGTGGACTTGACACAAGCGATGAGTTGTTGCAACAAGATGGTGCCAAAAGCCACACAGCTGGTCAAACAATTGATTTATTGAAAGGAAAATTTGGTAATCGTTTAATCTCGAGAAATGGTCCAGTCGAATGTCCACCTCGCTCATGCGATTTGACCTCGTTGGATTTTTTTCTTATAAGATTACCTTAACTGGAAGGTTTATGCCAACAATTCAACAACGATAGAGGAGCTCAGGAACAATATCGAAAGCAAAATTGCCAACATTCCGGCTGATATGTGTGAAAGAGTGATTGAAAATTGTATCGAAAGAATCGATCGCTGCCGTCGTGCTCTTGGTGGTCATATGAACGACGTCGAATTTCATACATAATTGTAACATGTGTACTACAACTGAAATAAATTTCAGCCCGATATCTCAATTATTCTGTGATTTATTTAACTACAAAATTGTTATGCCGTTATTGAAAAACCCATTACAAATAAACATAATCAATTTTGAATTTCTAGAAAAATTCAACAAAGTTTCAAATTACCTTTATAGATAAACTTTTACTCTTTTAATTTGTCTATTTTTTTTTCAAGAATTATAAACAAAAAACTTAAATTTAAATTCCTAGCTAAATAGGGAAGCTATTTCTAATTAACAATAATTTCATTCTAGTTTGTCTCAATTTGTTCCTGATTTCTAATGTTCCTGATGAACAGATAAACTGAAATTTAAATTTGTGGAAAATCTGGACAAGCTTTCAATAGGTAAACATAAAACTTACACTAATTATTCTAGTTTATCTGAATTTATTCTTGATTTATAAACTTAAGAAACTATTGGTATTTTTAAACAAATTTAGAAATTACAGACGAACAAGCTGAAGATAACTATTATAGTTTATCTAAATTTATTCCTGATTTATAATAGCCAAAACTAAGTTTGAATTTCCCGATAAATTAAATAAATTTTCAAAATATTACTGATTTATAAACATATAAGCAGCGTAACTAGTATTAAGTATGTATAAGCCCTACAATGAAGCTAACAAAGATCTTACAAAATTTTCATAACGTATATGGACGTATATATAACAAAAGTATAAATGTCTCTCAATGTTTGAAATATAAGATTATAGATAAATTGCGGTAATACTTTAAGATATTTGATAGCATTTAATCATATATTTATGCACGCGCTGTACGCTATCAGCATTAGTAAATCAGTGTGATCAAAACTTCTCTGCTTATTTGAAAAAACACTAGAATATTTGGCTTAAGTTTCCGTTTAACGTCCACAGCAGCTTACAGCAATAATCGCTTTGCTGTACTTTTCGCAACATGCGTAAACCAAGCTAATTTATTGATTTCTTACAAATCATATAAACTTAATAAAGTCGGAACAAAGGCTGAATATGTAAATATATTCAACCTTTCCAGAGCTCTATAATATTATTGAGTCTTTTTAGACTCCATAATGAGATTTGTTTTGGTAGTCCTAAAAAAGACTCAATAATATTATAGAGCTCCGGAAAGTTTGAATATATTTACATATTCAGGCTGTGTTCCGAGTTTATTAAGTTTATATGATTATCTAAAATATGGTTTTATCAATAGTAAATTATCTTTCAAATCATATTTGTGCTACTCATTAATTTAAATATATTTTTAAAATTTGATTTCACATATAGATAATTTATTAAATACATACACATTTGTAAGATTTTTATTACAAATTAATTATTTAATTGAAAGTATGTTTATATTAACTATGTACTGCATATTACGAGATGATATAAGAAATCAAATATTTATTAAAATTAAAAAACAATTGAATTTGCATCTGTGCTTTGTGTTATAGCAAACCTTTTCCAGGCAAACGGTTATTAATTTCTTTACTAGTCAAGTATTACACAATCAAGAATGTATTCCTTATTAAAAATTAAGGTTTAAAAATATGTCTAAAAATGTAACAGGAGCAGGCGCTCAATGTAAGAAATGTAACACAAAATATGCTTGGTATTAAAACGGAATTATTGTCCATTTTAAACTTCTAAGTAGGATAGGCGCATTTTTTTTCACAAAAAGCATTTACTCTGAAATCAATTTTCTCAAAAGAAAATGACATAACTCATAATAAAATAACATAATCTATATCTAATAACAATATCTAAACAATATATCAGTATTTAAAGTATTTATATAAAGTATTTAAATAAGTTGGACACCAATTTTTTTGTTGAACATTGTAGAATAAAATATAAATGCTTAATTCTAATTAAAATTACATCGATTAAATGACCTAAGTTTGCTGGTACACGCTGGCACATTTTTGCGAAAATTTAATAAATTTTCGAATGATTCGTTTGATGATTCGAACGATGTCTTTCAGGGTTTCAGGTCGATTCTGATAAACCACTGATAAACGACCAAGAAAGAACTCTCGTAACACTCTCAAAACATATTGGATACAAGAGGCCTTGGCACTATCTTACTGATACCAAATGTCCTTTATTGGTATGATTGAGCGGTGTCATCCATTAAGAACCTTTGTAGCATCTTCACATAACGTTCACTATTGATAACTACTGCGTTTCCCGTGTCATCCTCAAAAAATACGGTCCCAATACTCCGGTTGAGCAGCTCTTCTTTGAGTGTTTTCGGCAGACCAGCAATGTAACTTTTGTTTGTGCCTCTCGCCCATGCAGTTGAAAATGTGCTCATAATCCATTTTCTGAATTCTAAATACGAGTTGCAGTTTAGTAGAAGAAGTTTTTGGGCTTTTTGTCATTTGTAAGGCCGAAACTGTAAATCTTTCTTTAAAATTGTTCTTACCGACTTACGTGAAATCTTCTTTGCTGTAATAAACATCGCACGTATTTATTGGAATTTTATTCAATTCTGTTCCTAACTTGCAAAGAATTCCGTTCTTTTCTAGCAATTTTTTCCCTCTCTGCAAGTTTAGTATCCATAAGAGATCCTGTTCGACGATATTTTTCGACCCACCTTGCAATCGTCCTGGCATTTGGCTGCCATGGGGAAATTAAGCTGATGTCGAAACCACCTCTGACTTTAGATAATAGAGTTCTAATAAAATGCTATAAACAAGTAATCCTTTGTCCAATGAGCCAGTGTCGCACAGTGGGCTGGATTGTCGAAAAGGTGGACAAAAATAGAATGCCTCTACCTTTTATACATGTCCTTAGTCTCATTTGAAGTGAGTGATTCCTCCAGCTTTTTCTCGTCTTCCTCACACGAGATCTCCTCTACAAAATTTTGCTGTTTCTCGCAATGCAGATCCATTAGCTCGTCGGTGGTCAGCTCCTGGCCATGCTCCTCCACCAGCTCTTAAATTTCGTCCTCATTCACTTCCAGCTCCATGTTCTTCCCCAAGGAGACAATTTTTAATCGAGAACTGGCAGTTCCTCTTCGTGAGGTAACTCCTCACAGTTATCTCCTAGAATGTCAGGCCACAGTTTTCTCCAAGCAGAATTGAGCGTTGACCCCATTCCAAGCTTTATCGATGATCTTGAGACAGTTCACAATGTGGAAATGATTTTTCCAGAATTCTCGGAGGGTAAGATTTGTTCCTTCACTTAGTGTGAAGCTTTTTAAAGTTCGAAATGACTTGCTGATCCATGGGCTGAAGTAGTGGAGTGATATTGGGAGGCAGGAACTTCACCTTAATGAACTGGAATTCCTGCAGTAAATCATCCTCGAGTCCCATATTGGGTTCTATTCGTTTCGGAGTCCCATATGGCATTGTCCATAATTAGCTAAACTTTGAGTGGCAGATTATTTTCTAAAAGGTAATTTATCACTGTAAGACCGAAGACCTCATTGCTCACTCAACGAACAAGATACGAGTGACCCAAGCTTTGCTGTTGGACCTCCACATTACGTTTAACTGACTCTTCTGTATCTTGCATTTCCTGAATTTTGTTTGCAGGTGTTGTTTACATCGCTGATTACGAATCTGTTATTAAAATGTCAAAAACAAAATGGCGGATTAGGCGGCCAATTTTTTGAAAAACATTCCATTTTTGCAAAATTTCGTACCTAGGGGTTCATAATCTTGCTGATTCCGAGTAAGTTATCAAAATTTTATAAAATGAAATTTTAGAAAATAAATAAATCAATTAACAGGATTCCAAAAAACAAAATGTCGGGTCCAATATGGCGGACAATTTTTTTAAAAACTTGCTCATTAAGTGTTATTCACATAGTACCAAATACGTATAGGCAGGTTTCGGCATGCATCTTGTTAGAATTCTGAATTCATATATTTTTACCTACACAATGAACACAAAACTAGCCCGGGATGTATTGGGCGATTCATTATTTTTACAGTTTTGTGCCAATACAGTATTTAGAAAAAGGTTTCCCCTCGTAGTTGGCAGTCCTTTCCTTGAATAAGCATAAACTGTTATTTAATAATGTCAAAACGTTCAGGATCGCTCTTCAATAAGCAGAGTCGATATCACGCACTTCAACGAAAAATTGGCAGCGGTTACGCGGAGAACGTGTTTCAAGAAATTCTGATAATAGATTCGTAATCAGCGACGTAAAAAGCCCCATATAAGCCATTTTGTAAAAATTTAATGAAGATTTCGAAGAATCCGCCATATTAAATCCGCTATTTTATTTTTAAATTTGTTGATAACAAAAATTCTGAGGATTTTCGTGATCAGCGACAAAAATAACCCCAGTAATCAGAATTTCAGATATATAGGACATATATTATATATTTTTGACATATATTTCAGATATATATATATATATATATATATATATATATATATATATATATATATATATATATATATATATTCTTCTTCTTCTTCTTCTTCTTATCACGCCCTCTCCTGCAGAAGGTTGGCGATCCAAATGGCAATTTTAGCTCTGCAAACTACAGCACGAAAGATTTCTGCAGACAAGCGGTCGAACCATCTCCTCAAATCTTTCAGCTACGAGCTCTGGCGTCTTCCTACTGATCTTTTCCCTTGTACTTTGCCCTCTATTATGAGGGAGTAATATTTTGTATTTATCACCTCTCATCACATTACCCAGGTAATTGCATTTTTCTTTCCTTGATGGTGTTTAGTAATTCTTTTTGTTTGTGCATGCGCTGGAGTACTTCATTGTTGGTGATCCTTTGTACCCATGAAATTCGCAGAATCTGTCTATAAACATACATTTCGAAGGCTTCTATTTTCTTTTCGGTCTGTAAATTTAGTGTCCAGCTTTCACATCCATAGAGTAGGACAGAGAAGACGTAGCATCTGATCATTCGAGTTCTGAGTTTGGTGATCCTTTGTACCCATGAAATTCGCAGTATCCGTCTATACACATACATTTCGAAAGCTTCTATTTTGTTTTCGGTCTATGAATTTAGTGTCCAGCTTTCACATCCATAGAGTAGGACAGAGAAGACGTAGCATCTGATCATTCGAGTTCTGAGTTTGGTGATCCTTTGTACCAATGAAATTCGCAGCATCTGTCTATAGACATACATTTCGAAGGCGTCTATTTTCTTTTCGGTCTGTGGATTTAGTGTCCAGCTTTCACATCCATAGAGTAGGACAGAGAAGCCGTAGCATCTGATCATTCGAGTTCTGAGTTCCAAACTGAGGTCTACTCTACTAGTCTACTAGGTAACTAGTAAAAAATGATTTCATATTCATGAAGATTTTTCTCGCTTGCTCAATCCTTGAAAGTATTTCCCTTTTCGGGTCGCACTTACTATTGATGTTAGCTCCCAGATATTTTATTGAGGTCCCTTGTTCGATTGTTTGTCCTTTGACACGAAGGTGTGCATATATTGGAGTCTTAGAAAAGACCAATAATTTGGTCTTGGAGACATTGAGATGCAATCCAAACATATCGCTATAGTGAACTACGGAATCTATGATGCTTTCTAGTTCTTGTACATCGTTGGCTATTATAACCGTATCATCGGCGTAACTGATATTGTTTATTGGGGTTCCCTTGATCTTGATTCAACCTTGGATTTCATCCTGTGCTTCTCTAAATATAGTTTCCGAATACAGATTAAACAGGAGTGGAGACAAGACGCAAACTTGTCGAACACCCCGTCTGATTTGCATATCTTCCGATGTTGATTGTTTCATCTCTACTACCGCCGTTTGATGCCAATAAAGCTCTGATATGAAACGTAGGCCCTGTTTGTCGACTCCGGTTGTTCCTAGAATCAACTTCTGATGGTTCCACAGTCGAACGCCTTTCGATAGTCTATGAAACATGCAAATACATTCACATTCATGTCTCTACACCTTTGTGTCATTACATTTAGGGAAAAGAGTGCTTCACGTGTTCCGAGTTCGTTTCGGAATCCAAACTGGGTGTTGTTCATCTGATATTCGCACTTCTTGTAGATTCGCGTGTGGTTGATTCTAAGAAAGGTTTTCAGGACATGCGACATAAGACTTATCATCCGATAATCATCACATTGTGAGGCGTTGGGTTTTTTTGGGGCCACGAATGTTGATTTAAGCCAATCTGACGGTATCTTGCTTGAGCTATATAATCTATAAAGCTATATAATGCTGTTATTACGTCTAGACCTTTACCTTCAATATCTGCAATCAATTTAAGCATTTCAACGTTGATTTTATCGGGACCGGTAGCTTTTCCGTTTTTATGCGCTTTTATTGCATGCACAATTCGTCTCTGGTTATTTCTGGAGCCTTTTCATTCAATATGTGATTTATCGGTGGTGGAAAGCAAGGTATGTCATCATTAAAAAGTGTTTCGATATATTTTTTCCATCTCTCAAGCTTAGCTTCTACACCTAGAATTATCTCGTTGTTATCGTCTCTTAAGATTGGTCCTTGGTGTTTTCTGTGTCTGTTTGTAAATTCTTTTACTTTTTTATGAACATTCAACGTGTCATATTTTTCTTTTAGTTGTTTGTTATATAGGACAAGGCATTATATTTTTGTCCACCTTTTCGGCAATTCAGCCTGTTGCACCGCTCCATTTTCAAAAAAACTTGAAGGTTAACTTGAACACTGAATAATAATAATAAAACTCTCTTAATTTGTTACCCTTTACATTAAAGTAATAATCCAAATGTAAAATGTGAAACATAAAATGTTATTTTCAAGAAAACTATTTAGACAGAAACTCTATACAATAAAGTGATAGTTCTGTATTGTATGATTTCAATGGAATTCAGTTTATAGATTTTAATAACATACTGTGATTATCAATTTATATTAATATAATAGAATATTTGTATAGAGAATATAAACTATAAATATTGTGTGAAGCAAAGTGTTGTTATCTGGGTCGAGCATATATTTCAGTAATGAATCAATGGCAGAGTGTCCGAGCTCTTCATCCACCGATAAACATTTTCAAAAGCTGCCCACATCATGTATCCATACGTAATTAAATAGGAAATTGATTTTACACCGTCGAGGCGGCATTTCAGTAATCAGTCAGTGCACATCGTTCACTCTTTATATTTTTATGTGTGGGTGATTTGTAAGTTGGTTTTATTTTCATTTGGTTCTTTTTCTGTATGCTGTCTCCATTAAAAAAGAGTTGCGCACCTGTGCCGCTGGTTTATACTCAACCTCATAAAATTATATTTGCGTATCATTTACTTGGGCACACACATGTGTAGTTCAAGAATATATTCTAATTTTAAAACACCTCACTAAAACTACCTTAGGTAATAATAATATTTTTCACGGCTTTCATAAATTTACTTCTGTAAAAGAATAACAACATATTTTTAGCTACAATCTTTTGAATACTGTTTATAATTTTTTTTATAGTTATAATTAGTTTTTTTTAAATTTTATTACTGAAACTAATTCGCCGAAAAATCGTATCCATTAAATAAATTAGATAGATAGCTGTATTCATAATTTTATAGTTAATTATGTTTATAATAAACTATTTGACGCCGCTTTTTCTTCAAAATATTGTTGAAAACTGTACTAATTATTTAAACTTTATAAAGTCGGAACACAGCCTGAATATATAAATATATTCAACCTTTACGGAGCTCTATAACATTATTGAGTCTTTTTAGGACAACCAAAACAAATCTCATGTGAAATTTGCTAGTTATTTAATAGCTTTCAGTCCACCTTCGTGGCACTCAACAAAAATCAGAAAAATAACATTGTTTTTTAAGATCCTGTCTTTCCGATAACTTAAGTGAATAACCATCTGCAAACGCGTATCGAGATTTATCTCATCAGTGCAGCTTTGCTTTTATGAATAACAATTTGTAAAACACTTACTTGAAACCCAAGTGGACGACTAAGGATTAGATGTTTTTAATTTGACATTTTGTGAGAGAGTCATGAGCTTAGCAGGTTATTGATTTAAATGATAATTTAGAATTGGTGAAACCATACTACTTCTTCTTGTTTCGAATGGGCCTACTTTGGACCACGCTTGTTCAAATGTTGGGCTTTGATCTTTGTCCAGTATTGTCGCATCTTCTGCCGGTATAACTCCTTTCTCTCTTCTGTCCAGGGGGTACCTTTCCTTCGGAGCTTTTCCTGAAATGCACGGACTTCCTTCAGGGCGCCTCTCAGAGACTGTCTGTTTTGGAGATCTGTTATTCCCAGTTCTTTAATATCCTTCTCGGTTTCTGTCAACCAAGTGGTACGAACCTTCTTGTTTTGCCAGAAGGGTAAAACCATACTATATTATAGATAATCATATAAACTTAATAAAATCGGAACACAGCCTGAATATATAAATAAATTCATGCTTTCCGGAGCTCTATAATATTATTGAGTCTTTTTAGGACTAATTATTGATTTTATGTTCATCCAACTCTATAATAATTCATTTCTATTTATATAAAAAAATACCATATTATATTATTAGAAGTAAAAGTGGCAATTTGTGGGATGAGGCCGCGGTACAAGTACTTTTGTATTTTCTGCAAAAATGTAGTAAAATTAATAAAAAAACAATAAAAGTTATTGAATTAATATTTTACCATTGTTTTCAAGTAACCTTGTAGTAAAACCTTGTTTGCTAAAGGTAATGTCTTTTTTAACAAAAAGAGTGGAGGATTTACTTTTACCACGTAATAATGGAAGTTTATTTTCAATTAATATTTTTCTGTAGATAAATATTGGTGCAATAAATTTGCCATTACTTGTTTTGTTTCAAAATTAGAAATAAACATCATAACGTAAATATTAGGAAAGCTTCTTAGAAATGTTAATTTATTTGAAATACTCATTTCGTGATCGCATCAGGAAACTTATTAGAAAATAATTTGTTTGCTTGGAAACACAAACGGCTCTTCAAGCAATTATAGATCTAAAAAAAACATTTAAAAATTACAATATTGGCTTTTAAGTTTAAACAGACTATTTACACATACAGTCATCAAATCCCACAGTTCCCCTTGATGATTATTTACGGCATTTATTGTACAAAATCTTGTAAAACTGCGTTTCTTTACAAGTTTGTGCGAGTTTGACACTGATGATGTGTTTTTTGCGTTCTTTCTGGCCGATTCTCATTTCTCTAACATTTTATATTTCAGCGAATAATAAAAATAAATAAATAAAGTAGTAGAGAAAGGAGTGGAGACTAGTATCTGTATTATTTCAATTTATGTCTAATATTTTTATTAAATTAGCGTAAATATAAAACAATCGACGGAGTCTTTTAACATTTCTCAGAAGTTTGTAAGTGTACCAACAGTGTACCAGCTTATAATAGTTTTCATGGTATCAAAATTATAGGGTTACAATTTTATAAACTTGTACAAAAAAACGCCGTACAAACTGCATCAGTGTGGAACACTTTTCAGACTTTGTACATATTGAAGGTGCAATACCAGTTTAGTACGTGTCAAAGATGTAATGGCGGCATAATTCAAATATGCATAGGTGGACACAGTTAATCCAAAAGTTAACTTCGTTAGTCGTTAACTCGTTAATAAAAAAGTTCACTTCGTTAATCGTTAAAGCGTTAAAATTTCGAAAATTTAACCGTTAACCGTTTAAAGTTAACCATGCAAAATGTATACTGCTTTTTGTACCTTTTGGGATGGGATACATAACAAAAACAATGTTAAATAAAACAAAAACAAGTAGATAGATTAATTGATTTAATTATTACAAGCGACAGCTGAGCATATACATATCTATGGAAGACTAAGTAATATGGAAGAAAAAGGCTATTTATTTTATTATTCATAATTCTTCATTAGTTGTATGTTCATGTTGCCTTTCATGAACATAATCATATTAAAATTATCATCTTACAGTGCTTGATGGAATTCTACTGTGGTGCTTGATGGGATTGCAGAATTATATTTTAAAAAAAGATTTATTAAAACTTGTTCACCTAGGAAGGCAGCATCCGTAAAAGATGCATTTGACTTTCAGTCCAGCCAAGTTCTCAACAAATTCTGCGCTTTGTTATTGAGAGACTTTTGGCGTCCTCTAAACCTATCTTCGTCAGACTGAGGAACAGAGCTGAATAAATCTTCTTCTTAATTTTTGCTGCTTCCGCTAATACTGGCACTATCCTTTTCATTTCCATTTGTTTCCCTTTCTCTATTCAGATCGTCTTTTGCTTCTATACGTTTCTTGACTTGATAACTTGCTGCTATCAAAATTTTGCAGCCACAGTAGTCGAAACTTCGGGTGAAAGGCTGCAGCCAGCTGGCATTAATTCATCTTCCATAAACCGTTCAAATATTTTTTTATGCCAGATAATAGGGCATTAGCCAAAGGGATACAACAATGAACCAGGTGGCTATGATCTTGCAGTTAGAACACTATTGTCGCAATAATTGGTAATAGAGTCCCATATGCTTGAGCTTCAGTCTAAATTAAGTCCAGCGCCCTAGCCCCTGATGACCTGCAACTAGCCGTGATTCCAAAAGATTCACCAATGCTTTGTTGACGTAATCTGTTAACAGGTTGATGTGAAAGCAAATAGCTTCTACTGCTAGTTCTATCTGCACCAACATCAGAAGAATTCAAATTCACCGCACTTGAAGAGGGCTTCAGAACTGTTTTCTTTTTCCCACGAGTTGACGCTGCTTTTACTTTTTTTTCAAACTGCACATATTTGGATGCATGCATACCTACTTTTCTCATGTTTTTTGTACAAACTTTAGGCAAACACAGTTTGCATTCATAAGTCAACTTCTGTTCTCCAAGTTTTGATTGGAATACAAAGTAATCACTCAAGTGTGGCCAAGGATTTGATTCAGTTTCACTTTCAGAGCTTTGCGTACTTTGAGTAGAAGTAGTGGTGTTCCTGATGTAAACTTGTAAATGTTACACCATCAACTATTTCCACCAACAACCAACACAAACTAAAAATATAATTAAATGAAGAATGATAAAATATAAATGAAGTCGGTTAAAAAGGGCCGGTAAATTTTTTTCGACTCTGTAGTTTCTCGGCTCTGGATTTTTGCTCTTTTGAGCAACAGCGCCGCGCCGCGCCGGTGTGCTCGCGTGGCGCGTATTTCAAACAAAAAAAGACAACATGTCAACAAACAAACAATGTAACGGATTAAAGTTAACGGAAGTTCAATTTAACGGATGTTAACAAGAGAGTTAACATTTTTTGAGTTAACTTAAAAGTTAATCTGTTAAGCATTTTGTTAACTTCGTTAATTAACGTTTAACGGATTAACGAGTTAATGCCACCTATGCAAATATGTCTGTACAATAAAAACATCGCACATTTCTTTAATATTTATAATCAATACACTTATAACAGAAATAAAAATGAAAGAAGCAAAAATTTATCACAAGAATGAAAATTAAATTCTGAAAGGTTTTTTAGCCAAATCTAAATTTGTTTTTGGTAGGATAAGAAAGATTAAAAAAACTTGTTTAAAAAAAGCTAATATCAACGCTAGGACCAGAACAAATAAAACCACAATAACATATTCATTTCTAAGCAGGTTTTAAAAGAAGTCTTTTCAATCCAAATCGTTTTCCATAATCACATGAAAGCCAACTTTGTCCGTAAACATTTTTTGGGATTAGGCTGATTCACAGTAAACCACTTGTGGGCCGCACGCATAATTATCTTATTCAGCTCAGTCCCATTCACATTATGGAGCCATATGAGGGTGGGCTAAACAACTCATATTTATGATGCAAAGTGAGACATTACAGAGGATGTAATTTGAATCAGACACGCGCTACATATATTACTTAACGAGCAACCAAAAAAAAACATGCCCTGGCGTGTAAAATCACTCATGCAAAATATCAGTTACTAGAAAGGGACCTCTTTTAAAAAAGTTATTTATAAAAGGAGGATGAAGAAAAGAGGAAGATGATTTGACGTGGGTTGCGGTTTTCGTGGTTCCTATTTGCGTAAATACCAAACACGTTCTCTATGGATGGCGATTAAAATTGAATTGGTGATTAGTCAGAACTAGAACTGATAATATTCTACTTTTTATTTATTATACTGTTGTTAACATTACTAATTTCTTCTGTTGTCCTTGTCTGATTATTAGCATCAATAGTTAGTTTTTACTTATAGTAGCGAGATTATAGTTCTTTAAAATAATTGTTTTTAAAAATATATTTATATTTTATTTAGTTTTCTTTAAAGTTTTTCCGTCTATAAAACGAATTGCAGTTTTAAATACTATTATTTAATAATAAAACGCGTAATTTTCTACGCTTAAGTTTATTTGTATTTTAAAATATTTTGATGGCTACAAATAATATTATAAATTATGTAAATGTTATAGAAGGAATGTGACACCGTATTGTTAACATTTAAAAAAAGATTCAATTAATTATTACCATTTGACAAATGATTTTTACGACTTTTTTACCCTAAAAAACAATCCAAACTTCGCAGGAAAAAAATAACTGTATGAATCATTTATCTTAATCACATGCGATGACGGATGAAGGTACTCTCATTACAATTAACGTTGCTGGTATTATTATTTTTAGCTGGTAATTAAAGAATAGCTTAAAAATATATTTTGTATTCTCCCCGAGTTTGATAATTGTTTCCCTTTTGTGGTACAAAATAAATTATGAATTAGTCTCCTTAGTAGGCACAAATTTCGTTTTAAAATAATTTAGTCATACCTTAATATTTAAATGTTTGTCTGGACGGGCTAAAAAACATCAACACGTTGGGAATAAGAGATAAATTGATTTACGTTTCATTTTGAAGATAAGTTGAGAACAATAACGTTTCAAATTAAAATTCAGAGCACACACAAAACTTACATACCCTATGTATATTTATTTAAGTGTCTATATAATACGTATATTTATAGACTACCTCACTCTACTCTTTGAAATACTAAACTTTCCGCTCGACTTCAAGACTATATTCCAATAAATTATAAATTTGATTCTTTCCCCCGAAAGTCATAAACAAAAAAGTTTTACAAGACGAACACAACTAAGATCTGATAAGATGTTTACTCTATCTATATCTTAAGTACCTTTCGGGGGTTATCTTAGCCCAACCCTCATGTGTAAATGGATGAATACGAAATACAAATGAGCTATAGATTTCAGGGGTATTAATGGGCCGGGTCTGTTTAAATTTAAGTGTCTTTTCCCCTATTTTCACTTAAAAAACACGCTCGCGTGCATTTAAAAAACGAACACGATAATTTAAAATTAATGCCTTCATAATTTACAATTTATTTTCGTCTTGCAATAATAGGAATTATTATTAAGCTTAACTACTACGTTTTAGTCATTACGTCCCTGGGTTTATTTATCAACATTATTATCTGGTTAGGTCGGGTGGTCGTAGACTTCCTTTAGTTTGAATGAGTGCTCTGTTTGGAGCGTATGCACAGTTGATAGTGAAACAATGTTCGATTCAAAATATTTATTCAACATGGACAAAGTTACCGTGTTGCCTAAAGTATAAAAAAAAATTAAACGAGAATTCTGCGTTGTTACAGGACTTGTTAAACGAACAACAGATATGGACGATATATTGATTATCTCCGTGAAGGAGAGCGAACCCGCAAACCTTTGGGTCGAATATTTCATCTCATACTTTCAAAAAATTTGCAAACAAGCCAATAGAAAACCCTACAAGTAAGTAAACCACATTAAAACAATTTCAAAAATATTAAATATTTAACTTTAAAGGATTTATCATCTGGGAATTGAAGATATAATAGAAGCTAATGGAGATATTAGACTAATTGCCGAAAAGACTGCTGGAGTTAAGTTGCAATTAATAGTTGTATGTCCAACTTTGTTGGAACAAATTGGGGAAAATTTTCAAGCGACTGCTAGTTTATCCAAAATGTTATTACCTGATCGTATTTTAGCCCTTCAATTGGGAACTTCCGATGAGGACATCACTGATATTCATAGAAATGGTAAAGATAACGGTTCAGTTTTTATCTTGAAAAGCAAAGTTTATGTGTTGTTTGTTTATAGCGCTAAGCGGGTTTTCCCAGTGGCAAAGGAGGGGAGTCGGTGAGGATCAAGATGAAAAGTTTGTTCAAGACTTCGTAACAGCTGCAATGTCCATTTTCACAAAAGTTTGGAAACAACAAAGCTCCATTGCTACAGAGGAAAATTCACAATTTTCCGTTTCTCCAAAGAAAATTAGACAGGTAAAAAATATATTCAAATAATATCATTCACTTTAATTATTATATTTAGTAAACTATATCTGTAAACAAATGTTTTCTGTAGGGTCAAACAAGTATATTAATACTTTTAACATATCCATTGCACAAGGAAGACGTAATTAAAATAACTATTGCTAAAAATGACGAGTTTACAGAGGTAAAAACTGTAAAGCGTAGAAACCCATACACGTTAAAAGTTTCAATCCCCGAAAAGTTCTTGGAAGTTTCGGCCATCGTAAACATATTGGTTGAAAAAAACGGAAGTTTTATTGGGAAACGGCCTATCAAGTGTGAGAGTCGGCTAAGGGAGCTCGAGCAAATTTTACGCTCCAGTAACAACCCAATGGAGTTTATGTGCCAGGTAAAAGCTTTGATGTTACACAAAAACAATATCAATCAATAAATCTAAAACACACAGTCGACTATACACGTTTTATCACATTACAGACCTTAGGATTTAGTCCACACGATACTGAACAACTCGATAACTGGATGGTTCATATGTTTCAAAAGAATGTTCCACCCAATTTTAATCTATTTATTAACCATGGAACTTATACTACAAATAAGCACAGTACGTTAAAACAAAGCGGAAAAGGCAAACAAATTTACTAAATAACTATTATGTTTAGGTTGCGAAGAATATCCAACACTTTTACATTTCGCGGCAAGATTTGGCTTAGAAAAATTGGCAGTCCAATTATTAGACTGTCCTGGAGGGGACATTGCTTGTGAAATTAGAAATATCAATGATTCAGTCCCTGCTGATATTGCTGACAACGTTGGGCATGCGGAAATTGCTCACATGCTTCGAGGATACATGGTAAGTCTAATTTAATTTTAAGAAAAATATTTATTTACATTATCGAATAATAATAAACTAATAACTTTATTTATTTATTTGCAGAAAATGAATGAATTTACAAGCATGTATACAAAATTGAAAGATTTGACTGGACATTCTCCAAACAAATCGAGTCAAGGTACGAAAAAGAAACATTTGCCTAATCAAGAATTAAGGATATTAATTTTATTTTTATTTTCGCAGAGGAAACTTATTTAGAACCTAAAAAAATAGAAAATTTCTACAAGCTTTGTCCAGCACCAAAACCAGTCCACGCTCAAACTTCTCCCACGATATTAGAAGAACCGTCGCAATATCTCCAAATGGATCTAAGTAAGCTTAACTAATGTGCCTAACCTTACAATATAGAATTACATTTCATATCAAATATTAAATGGTTCATGTTTTCCTCAGATCAAACGATTACACCAATGACAACACCGACAACATCACCATGTGTAGAGTCTCTACCAAGTCTTCCATTACTAAATAGTAAACCCAAAAAGTCTCATCATACATCCCAAACCAGCATACATTCATCGACAAACTCGGAGTCCTCGAAGATCTCAAAAAACCTACCTGTGACCGAAGATAAGGTCCAAGTCGAATTAGCGGAAATTATGAACGATTTCAAAAATAACGTACATACAATCGCTCAAACTGAACAGTTAGTCGCCGAATGGCAAACCAGAAACGATGTTCAAAAATCATTCAAGGAGAAGAAGGATCAATTGAAACAGATGAGATATATTTATGAGCAAATTCAAAGAGATATGAAAGCGAACACGAAGAAGGCTAGTCCTTTTGATAGGATCAAGAAGATTTTCATGTGGGGATCGTCAAAGGACGAGAAATTGGATGTAGGTTACCCACAAAATCCTCAAAAGAACGATGTTAACATTTCTAGTCAACGACCGATTAGCAGTTTAAGTCTACAAAGCACATCAAGTGAGTAATAATTGATATTTTATTAGAATTCACACGAGATTTTCATTAAATAATTATAGTATTCGTTTAGTATCTTTTTATTAGATAATTGAAGTTTTTGTCTCGTTTCGACCATTTTATTTTCTCGCTTTGAACTAATTTGTTATTTCATAATATAATAAACTTGAAACTGAAATAAGTATTGTTTTAGGTTCAACTTCTTCTGGCAGAATGAGCACAATCAGCGGTTGTAGTCTAGGAGATAGTGGAACACATTCAGACCATGAAGAAAGAAAGGTAAGAATTTCTCAAGAGATAATAACCCTATATTTTAGGTGCCAAAAGGCTAGTAATAATGGTTTTTTAGTAAAAATATATTTTTAATTACAAATACATATATTACATTTTTCAATGAAAAACGAATACTGTTGAAAATAATATTTTTTTGTGTTTTCTGTAGAATATTATCAACAATCACAATGATGAAGATTATAGACAAATGGGTTTCAATTACCTAATTCCACCAACACCTAAACCGATAAAACCGGTTACATTTTCAAGCAAAAATATGTTCCCTACAATTGAGGTAAACATTCAAAATTTAAAATTAGTGATTTAGTTAGCTTAATATGTTTTTTGTTTAATAAAATCAATATTTTGATAAAAACTTAATATATTTTTTTCTCAGGAAAGACCTCCACTTGCATCTCCTAGACCGAAGATAGAAAATGAAGCTTATTACATTCATTTCCCTCCAAATGGTTCTCTAGTCGAAGGTAAATATTAATATCCTATGCAATTGGGTATTTGAATCTTTTTTTTTTGTCATAAATCGAAAATTAAATTTATTTTGTCATAAATTTAATACAAAATCTCATATTTAAGTTTTATAACAAAACTCTTTTTTTCGTTGTAATTAAAAAGTTATAACAAATTGAAAATATATTTTTAAACTCGGTACCGAAAACAGGCCGGTCGCGTTGTGACGTAAAATGGGTAATTTCTACCCACGCCTGACATTGTTGATACAGTAGCTGTAGTAGACAAATATGCAAATATTAAAAGTCAAATATTAAAAGTTAACGTGCTTGTTTCGTACCATCGTGTACGAGTACTACAAAAAGAACTCCTCAAAAAATGTTTTTAAATGTCCCCCATTGTTAATCGTCGAAACGAATGGTTTTAAACAGCGCGCCGAAAAAATCCTAAAACGACGATTTTATAAAGAATGTTTCTGTTTGAATGTTAGAATGTAGTTTCGCCCTTTCGACGTCACAAACAAATTATGGCGCGTTTGGAGTCACGTGATTATTTTAAAAAAAATTTCACTTTTAAATTGTTTATAATTAATTGAATTTTTTTCAAAACTTTTTCGCATCGCACATCCGAATTATTTGTAATAAGGTTTTAAAGTACATTAAAAAAGTCGATATTTTTTTATTCAACAACCCAATTATAAAAACTAATTTAATAAAATAGTACCGAACAGAAACTAAATATTGTAAAATCTGTTTATATTAGTGGAGTTAAGTAACAATCAGATCATGTATAATAGCTCAAGAGTTCTCAAAGCAAAAGTTCTCAAAGCAGGTCGTCTGAACACATTTCCATGTGGGTAACTAAATCGGGGGTTGCAGAAAATTGAACACAAGTTTATTATTTGTTTGAAGACTTTAAGTCCAAAGTATTAAGTCCAAAGTTTGCAATTCACTTGTAAGAAACAACTGATACTTCTAACTTGTCAAAATTGTTACTTTACGTTGAATATGTTGTATAAAGTTAGTATAGATGAAAATGGATCTTTAGAAATACATTCATAGGTTTTACTCTATAAGTTATAATCAATTATTTGGCGTATGGAGACACAATTTACAAAATACTTTATCTCTAATTTTAATGTTAAAAAAAATTATAAACCATACTCAATTGAAATAATTTATATTCGTGGTTTACCATTAAACACTCCATTTAGAATTTGCGGAGTTATCGATCGACGCAGGTTGAAAACGAGTCTTTTCGTACCTACTTATCTTTCTGTGCTACGTAATTATGCAACGCAGGATTTTCAAAACTAACGTACTAAATTAAAAAAAAAAATGCAAACTATCCATCCAATATAACTTATTGTAAAAGTTAACAAGTACATCCATATCATTAGTACAAATATTGATGGATATTAAAATTTTATTTATTTATTTATAAACGGCCAAACCACTCTTTATAAAAAAAGATAGCGACAATAAACAACAGTATAATCTATTATACCAAAGAAATCTATTATACCAAAATAACTGTACCACAAACCATAGGTGGCGAGCCAATTCTGATACATAGGGACTGGAAACACCGGATCAGTAAAACCTGTTCCATTTCGAACGGAGTTATATACCTACGCCCTGATCAACCTCAATGATCGCTACACACTCCAGATGATCCAAGCTTATGCCCCGACAAGCGCGGCTAACGACACGGAAGTCTAGCAGTTTTACGAGTATATAGGTATCTACCGCAAGGAAAGGTGAAAAAGCCTTTTCGGTGGTAATGGCGAATTTTAACGCAAAAATCGGCTCTAAAACAACTACGGTTCCACCAAACATCGGTCCATACGGATTAGGAACCATAAACGATCTTTTCTATCTCAACAGTGAGCACCTGTTCTACATGAATACGCATTTAAAAAAAAGCACCTCAAAGAAAATAGACCTGGAAAAGCCCGAACATAGTAAAAAACGAAATCGATTACATCCTCACGAGTAGCAGACATATGTGCACAGACGTCACTGGCCTCAACCGATTTCATACCGGGAGTAACTACCAGCTAGTAAGATCTAAAATCTTGAAAAATCATTACATCAGTAATACTGGAAGAAAAGCTATGCGAATGCCAAGCTAGTTTCAGATCAAAAGTGGGATCAATCGAACTACTTACTCTCGTGTCTAATCGACCTACCTATATCCTACTGGATATAGACCGACTCTACGAAGATACACAGCGGAATTGAAGGGGCTGAAAGAAAATGTGTTCCTGAATTAAACTAAGAGACAACACACTAACAATAAGTGCCACTAACATCGAGCTCCTAGAAAACAGCCGACGGACGGACCGAAACTCGAATAGATAACTTTAAATTATTTCATGCGTAAAGAGATTAGGAAAGATATAAAAAATTAGAACACACGGCTGGTCCAAACAACTATTGAACATGATTAAAAGATGCGAGTACTGCGATCAAAGATGGCTCAAGGAAAATCACAAATCTGTAGGATGAAAAACGAACAGGGAGAAATAGTTACTAGCAAAGCGGACATTGTGGACATCATCCAGAACTTTTACCAGAAACTGTACAGCGCCTCAGTTTCTAAACCTGACACCGAAGAGAGAGAGAGAGAGAGACAGTTAGAAATATTGGGTCGGAATAAATAATAGAAATCGATGAAAATGAGATTCGAGCAAAAATAGAAAAGCAACAGGGGAAGACATAGGTAGACAAGGCACTACATATCCTCTTAAAAAGGCTATAGCACAACAGACCATATCTAGGTCATGCACATGCTTATCGAAAAGATTACAGAATACAATATCCCACTCTATCTGGCCTTCGAAGACTACCAGAAGGCATTGAATTCTATAGAAACATCGCTACTCTAATATTATTAAAGACATCTACGTAAATGCTACGCTTCACGTTAAAAATGATGAGGAAACTAAGACGGAGAAGACTAAAACAGAGACAAGTGTACGCCAGGGAGACACAATCTCTCCCAAGCTTTTTAGCTTAGCTCTAGAAGACGTTTTAAAAACGGTAGTTTGGGAGGGAAAAGGTACATAACTCAACCACCTAAGATTTGCCGACGATATTATGCTAATATGTAGCGACCCGAAAAAAGTGTATCTGGAGATGAACCTCCAGAAGACTAAAATCCTGAGCCCAGATGATATCCAGGTTTCCGTGCAGAACCAGATATTGGAGGTCGTAGACCTCTACGTTTACCTTGGTCATAAAATCAAACCGGACAAGGAAAAACCAAACCACAGAAACTATTAAGATAGTGGGCCAAGCGTGGGTAGCCTTTGGAAAACTCGGCTTCATCGGTTACTAGGTCTTTTTTTTGAGTGGGGGAGCGTTGCTAACAGCTAGTCACTGCGCAGTCAAGTGGATCCCCTGGAAACGGTGGAATAATGGACACATACAGCCTGGAAGTGCTGTATGCTTTACTTCAGAGTGAAGAGTATATGATTTTGTTATATTTGATCATGATTGTAGCTGCGCCTCTCGAAGTTTTCTCCGCTCTGTAGCATGTCTCTCGTCCTTTTTTTTGTGCCAAAATGAACGAAAATATTTTGCTTAGAGTGTCCCAGTTATTTTCGTTTTCTAGCATGAAATCTATTAGTTTTCTTGGTTTCATAGTATCTGTCACATACCATCTGTCACATTGTAGTATGCTGTATACAACACTGTCCTCCTGTCCGTAGTAGTCGCACTGTCCGTCTGATGCTCTTCTAATATTATGTAGATAGTCTTAGAAGCATCCGTGCCCTATCAAAACTTGCGTCAAGTGGTAGTTTAATTCCCCATCTTTTCTGTTTATCAATTTAGATATATCCGAAATTAGCAGACTCGACCATTGCCCATTTTCCGTATTCTGCCAATTTCTTTGCCAGTCCTCTATAGTTTTTTGTTTTGCAATTTGTCTATGTTCTCTTGAAGGTGCTTTATAGCATCTTTTCCTTTCACTAGCTGAAATTTCAAGGCTGCTTCCCTTGATATAGTCCTATATGCACTGCATATTCTTATAGCCGGTTTCCATTGGACGCTTGCAAGAACCTGTTTGTTTTTTGTCAAGAGCTGTGCGCTTGCTCCCACACAGGAGCTCCGTATAGCATAGCTAAATGGGCTACCGAGCTGTGTAGTTTTCTTTTCCTGCTCTTTGGTCCTCCGACGTTAGGCATCATTTTTTCCAGTGCAGCTACTGTTTTTAATCCTTTTCCCACAGTTCTCCCAATATGTGCCTCAAAATTTGTTTGCTTATCGATTATTATGCATAGGTATTTTACCCATTCCTTGGATTTCATTACCACATTTTATATTTTGTAGCACTTTTCTTCTTCCAGTCAAGAGAACGGCTTCTGATTTTTCCGGTGTCAGTTGCAGGTTCTTGCTGGCCATCCAGTTGTTTATGCGGTTTATAGCTGCTTTTTCGATTAATGCCTGTTCAGATTTCGCTGTAAGGACAAGCTCCAGATCGTCCGCAAAACCTATAGTTGTAACACCTTCCGCTTGAGCCAGTTTAAACACCCCGGTATAGATGATGTTCCAGAGTGTGGGTCCTAGTACATATCCTTGTGGGCAAGGATCCTTAGCAACCTATAGCATTGAAACCGTAGCACTAACAAGGAACAGCGCAATCCGTTTGAGGACGTGCCAAACAGCGATGGACGGAGCAATGCTGGGGATAAGCCTGAGAGATCGGATACCGAACGAAGGCATCTGGAAGCGGACTAAAGTGACGGATGTCGTGCGGAGAATTTTCTCCCGAAATGGAGATGGGCGGGTCATGTGGCGAGGCAAGACGACAAGAAATGGCCCAAGAAGATCGTCCAGTGGAAACCCAGAACAACCAAACGAGGTGTTCACACACATGTATCGCAAGATATCACACAGTAGCTACTCCATTCAGAGATTTTTAGGGTTCCGTACCGAAAACTAAAAAAGCATTCACAGTAATAATACACACAAATTATATTATAGATCACTAGGTCTCAAACTTTTTTTGCGTATCATTCATGTGCAGTGTTTAACAAACGCGTTCTACCGCTTTTTTTTTGAGTACCATTCATATGCAATGTGGATCAAACGTGTACCACGAACTGAAAAAGCGGTGTTGTTTGTACATATCCACCAAATTTGTAACGTAACAAGAAATATATGAACTGTCGATGAACTGTCGTTCACAATATAAAATCCGAGAAACGATAGATTTTTGATAAATTTCATTTTGGTCAATGTTTATTTTATTTGAAGGCAAGTATGTACAGTCTTTTGTCTGCTAGCGTATCACCTTTGGAGGCCTCAGTTACCACAGGTTGTACGCTTACCACAGTTTGAGAATCGTTGTTATAGATGATTCTTGCTATATATTCTTTAATTTAAAATTGTGTTAATTCATTTATTTCTATTTCTTTTTTATAGGATCTGCCGAATATTTAGAAGTTGAATTCAGAGACAATGACACCAATAAAAGTGAACCTTCCCCTGAATACATGAACCTTCCAGCACCGAACGAAGAAAGACTAAGTCATGAATACATGAATTTGAAAGCTCCATAGGGAAATCTTTTCTCACCCTCACCCCTTCCTCATTTTGTTACATGTACAGTTTCTTTTTTATGACGTGCTTAAAGTATGAACAGTTTTTTTAAGTAATTTTATTTTTAATTATTTAATATGATTATTTTTTAAATCTAAATGTATTATGTAAATGTGTAAGTAATTTATTTATTATTATTTGATATTATTTTATTTTTAGGAAAATATATTTATATGTATTTTTCATATGCTCATGGTATTATTAATTATTTTTTATTTTGCACATTGTTGAAATAAAAAATATTTTTTTTATATAATTGTAGTTAACTTAATTATCGTTTCTTATCTTTTTTACACACTTTGACATTTTATATTATTTATAAATGTTTAATAGATGAAAATATATGAATTTTCTATTGTAGAATTCCTCTCATAATTTCAAACCCAACTGAAAATTAATTTAAACTTTAGTGTCAAATTAAATCTAATATTTGTATAAGATTTATTAGTATATAATATGAAACTATTTTTTAAAATCATACTCTCGTCTAGTTTCATCAATCAGCCGTTTGAGTACGCTGCTGGACATAGGCCTCCCTTACACATAGGATTATGGACATAGGATTTTTTCCACTTTTCCCTTTCATGCGCTACTTGCATCCAATTTTTGTTCAAGCACCTAATATCTTCGGTCCGTCGTTTTGTAGGTTGCCCCCTGTTTCTTACAGCCTCCTGCTTGGTCGCCATTCAATGATCCGCTTCATCCATCTGCTGTCCGTTCTTACCCTATGCCCTGTCCAGTTCCACTTCAGTGACGCTATTCGTGTTTAGCAAATATAATAGAACCAACGAACTTCTAACTCATTTAGCTAATGTTAATAAAATCAATATTTTTTTCGACTCGGTAAAACTGATTGCTGCTCAGAAAAGACACAATACATTTATGTAAAAATTAGCTTAAACTCAACATTAAAAGCAATTTTCATTTCAAGCTAGTAGAAATCGGAGAAGTTACAGATATTTTAAACTCAAGTATCACTAATGCAGAGGGAGTTGACGGTATGACAGTGAAAATGCTATAAATAGTCCACATATCAACTCATTTCTAGTGCATATTATAAACTCATGTCTCCTCCAGAGTCATTTCCCTACTGCGTGGAAAACATCTCTCGTTATTCCTCTACCTAAAGTCTCACGTCCTATGGAATTTAAACAATTACGTCCTGTAAGTATTCTTCCAACTATATGTAAAATACTCAAAAAAATTATGTTAAGGCAAATAATGTAACGTGTAGACAACAATAGAATACTACCGGCAAATCAATCCGGCTTTAGAAGAAACCATAGCTGCGAAACGGCCATCTTAAATATTGTAGATGGCATCTTATTGGAGGCTGATAATAACAATATAACGGTACTTGTTCTCCTAGACTACACAAAAGTGTTCGACTGTATCAATCATGACTTATTATATGCAATATTACACTATCTAGCTTTAGATGATAACGCGATAGACTTAATTAAAAAGTACTTTTGCAATAGAAAACTGATTGCGACATATAAAGATGTGAGATCTCAAGAAGATCTCTTAATGAATCAGGGGGTTCCACAAGGATTCATTTTAGGCCTGCTATTGTTCTCACCTCATATAAGTCAGATTAAAACAAATATGACTATCTGCAAAGTACATTACTACGCGGGCTATACCCAGCTGTATGCATCATCTCCACCACAAAAGTTAGAGGAGACTTTGCTCTATGTGGTATGCTTAGAATTCGTCGCTCCAATCGGCTTTACTAATACACCTTGCTGAACCTTACAATCCATGACGGATTGTTAATTGCACGACGGATTGCAATGGAGTCAGATCCAGCAGCAGCTGCATTTCTGCTTTCAGGCACGACCCCATCGCCCCCGTGATACAGAAGCACGCCAGTCTTTGAACCTTCTCAAGTTGCTTCTTGATAGAGACCAGCTTGGTTCTACTTCCCCACGCAACTGTCCCGTAAGTGATCGCAGGTCTAACTATCATGGTGTACATCCATCCCAGGATTGTGGGGTTACAACCCCACGTTTTTCCTGCCCGACCTCTTCACAGTATCAGAGCGCGTTTAGCTTTTTCTACTGCCTCTCAGCGTGCTTATTCCATAGGAGTTTGCTATCTAGTGTTATACCCAGATACCTTATCTCTTATTTCTATTCTACTGCCCTCTCATCTAACAGTATGGGTTGTAGGCAGTTTAGTCTTGTCTTTGTAGTAAATGGTATAGCCGCGGTTTGAATTTTAGTCAACTCGGGTTGAGTTAACCTACCAGCACGGTTGTCCATGGTCGTTGTCAATTACCTTATCCATTGTTTTTAACATAAAATATGTTAAACTAATGAGTCTAAATGACTTCAGTCGAGTGGCGCCTTTCTTGCCCACCTTCGGTATGAATACCACCTTAGCCCTTCTCCATAGCTCCAGTATGTATCCAAGCGCTAAACTACTTCTAAAGATTTTTAGAAGATACGGCATTAATTCTCTCCCTCCCTTTTGTAGGCAGGCTGGAATTAATCCGTTTACACCTGTGGCCTTGAATGGCTGGAATGTGCCGATAGCCCATCTGATTCGGTTTTCCGTACAGATGGACGCTACCCTTTTCCAGTCAGCTCGGCTTGGTCTCCGTGGATGCATCAAGCTCTTAGTCTCTTTCTATTTTCTACATTCCGGAAAGTGGGTTTCTAGTAGGAGGAGAGCTCTCTGCTCTTCGTCTCCATGTAGCTCCCATCCGGTCTCTTAAGAGTTGCTGATATTTCTACTCTATCCTTCGCTAGTGCCTTAAGCAAACTAGGTGACACCGGGGTAGATTCTATGTTTTCACAGAAGGTCCTAAAGTTTTTCCTTTTGCCCTTCTGATCTCTTTATTGTAGGTGGTGAGCACCTCGAAGTATTCTAGCCAATTTCCGTATTGCTTAGCTTTGTTGAAAAGCCTACGCCTTTTGCTCTTAATATAACAAATTTTCCATCCATTTTTCATTCTTGTGCTCCTCCACGATTGTTTCCGGACAGCTGGAGTCAAATGCTGTGGTGATTGCTACATTCATTTCTCCTACAGCTTACTCTATTACGGTGTAGTGCTTGATGCTACCCCGCTCTGTCACTTGGGGTTTCGGATGGGGTTGTTTTCCTCACTGTCTCCTTCCATACACCTTTCATCTTTGAAGTCTTAACTTTACACATCGCACAAACTATATCATTTACAGCTTCATAATTATATTTTTGCTAAAATTATTTTAGTTTTGTGCAGCGTTTCTCATATATCGCCTAAATAGCTTGCCTAAATGTACGGCGGAAATAATATTTTTAGAGAAGCGATAACGCCTTGATCCATGGGCTGCAACAAGGACGCTGTATTAGGCGGAAAGTAAATAACTTTTATGTTCGGGTGTAAATCATTTAAATGTTATAGGTAATCTGAAGCATTATCAAACAAAAGTAATAACTCTCAACTCGGGTATTTTTTATAAACCATTCTTCAAAAATCGTAAAGTAACCCAAGCCTTACTGTTTGATTTCCAGACAATAGACAATAAATCTATTGGAATGCTTTTTAGTGCTTTTGGGTGGATTTTAAACGGGATAAACTAAAAAAGGTTTAACTTTATAATCTTTTGAACAGTTCCCCCAATCATTAATGTAAGCGTTCATATTCTGTAGCCTTATATACTTGCATAAATTTCTCTTGCTTCGCTATGTGTGATCGATCTGGCATTTTCTTCCAAAATAAACTTGTCTCATCAACATTGAAAATTTGTTGTGGCTGGTATCCTTCATTCATTTTTATATTTTTACGAATCTTTGGGAATTCTACAGCAGATGTAATATAGGCGCTGGCAGCTTCACCTGCTATCTTAACGTTATTAAAATTACCACGCTTCTTAAATCTCCGAAACCAACCATGACTCGAGCGAATGGTGAATCAGTTGAGTTTGCACCTTTCATAATTAAGTCTTCATATAAAGATATTGCCTTTTCTTGTATGAGATTAATACTAAAAAACTTGTTTTTGTTTACTTTCCTTCCAAATAGTTAACAGATTTTCCATTTGCTCCATCATTTTTCCTCTTCTCTTAGTAATAATTGTAGACTGCATAGGGGCGCAGCTTTCAACATACACCGAAATAGGAGCCTTGTCTTTCAAAATTGTCCCAACCGTAGAACCATTCATTCCATATTTCCGCGCAATATCAGCGATTTTCTCTCTTCTCTCAAAGCGCTTAATTATGTCAATCTTGTTTTCCAAAGTGATTATTCTTCTCTTCTTTCCTCCGCACTTTCGCTATCTCTAGGTTTTCACTCATGTTCAATAAACGATACTATTTACAGGTAATACAGACCACTAGGAGGTAATACAAAAAACTAAACAACCAGGTGTTCAGAAATACTGTGTACATATACATATGTATTGTTATTTTTTTTAACTTCAAAAATAAACTTAACCATACATAAAAAATAACTAACTGCACTTTGAACATTTAACCACACATCATTGATACACGACTACAGTCCAAGCTCAACTAAAAGACTCTCACGCTAATCTTAACTCGCCTTCTGTCGGCTTTGTTCGTAACTTCGAAAGTTCGTAACGAAGTATATTGTGAAGTATATTGTCTACATAGGACAAACAGAGGAAGGTCATTCGAAACCAGAATCCAGGAACACGAAAGAAAAACCGATGGTACTTTTGCTAAGCAGTCTCGCACGACCCGTAGCAGCGAGCAGACGTGCCACAGTGCGCTAAGCAGGCCTACAGACCACGCTTATTTACAACTTTTAACTACACAAACAAACTACCAGTAAGCTACTGCATAGGTTCTGCGACAGTGCAACATCAACATGGAAAATCTAGCTAAAAATTTCCAAAAGAGGATGTACATATGCCTCGCAAGATTTGGTTAGTGCCATATACGACGAGGTCGAAATGAATACAACAATTCCAACGACATCTACGTTAAAAACAAACAAGAAAGAAAAATACACCCTAACTTAGAAGCCAGATATCACTAAAGACTCACAATCACATACAACAGCAATGTGGCTAGACGAAATACAAACAAGCAACACATACAGCGTCCTAGCAGAAACGAACGACAATACAATGAACATCGACACCTCAACGGAAATAGTAAAACCACCGCCTATATACATCCAAGCACAAACTATCGACCCACTAACAGAACTACTAGAAGAACACGCAGGTAGAAATAATTTTACCCTAAAACAACTGAAAGAAAACCAAATCAGAATACAGCTCAAATCATCGGAAAATTATCGAAAAATAGTCAACGAACTAAAAAGTAAAAATGCAAACTTTCACACATACCAAATTAAAAGAGAAAAAAAGCTATAAAGTAATACTCCGAGGTATACACCCTAAAACAGGAACAGATAAAATCACCAACGAACTAAAACAGTACTATAAGTAACATAACCAAATATGACACCAAGCAACCGCTACCTACCTCTCTTTGTCATAGAACTGGAACCAAAAGACAACAATAAAGATATATACGAACTTAATGAATTACTCCATACGATAATCAGATTTGAACAGCTGAGACGAAAACGCGATATACCACAATGTTTTCGTTGCCAAAAGTATGGACATACGAAAAACTACTACAGCAGGTCACCAGCTCGCGTTAAATGTGCTGGAAACCATCTAACGAAGCTGTGTCCTCATCAAGGCGAAATTGAACAAGTAAAATGTATTAACTGTGAAGGAAACCACCCTGCAAGCTACAAAGGATGCCCAATCCGTAAGGAACTGCAACCGAAGCTATTCCCTAAGTTAAGAAATAGAACTGAACTACTCCCAATGGAAGCGAACAACAACCACCTACCTAATACCGAAGCACAAACACCGGCAGTAAATCATGTACCATACTCAAATCAAGCCATTAACACTACCAATAGAAGTTATGCACAAATTACCACAGATCATGCTACCTTACATATACCACTACTAAATCAAAACTCATCCAACCAACAAAACTACCAGATTACAAACTAAAATACAGCGAAAACAATTATTAACACAAGCAATGAAAAACTCAGAACACATAATTAGCATGCTAGCAACCTAAACCGCACTGCTACAACAACAAACACATCAAATAACTTCCATGATAGAAATATTAACCAAAATCGCCAACAACAGCAAATAATGGAAAGCCCTACCAAAATAGTAGTATGGAACTGCAACGGATTACAACAAAGACCTCAAGAACTTAAAATATTTATACATATGTATGACATTGATATCATGATGATCTCTGAATCACGTTTCACAAATAGAAACTACGCAAAAACTCCTAACTACACTATATACGACACGAAACATCCATCAGTGTTCCTCCTTGTGCTTTACACAAGGAGGAACCGCGATTATCATTAAAAATAGCATTAAACACTATCTACACAGCACCACTAATCACGACTACCTCCAAGCAACCACAATTGCATTGTAGATTGTAGATATGGTGGTGACGACTTGTACTGCGACCTTTATAGATCTATTGTACCCCACCCTCCTCCTCCAAGTGTTGGTGTACTTACCCATTTAGAGCGCCTCCTCTAATCCTGATTCCTTTAGGAATCTCAGGATCTGGGTGGAATTCAAGGCCTGCAGCTCCTCTGTGTTCAAACAGTGAGCCCCAAGGTACATCTGTCTCTTGCGGAGTAATGTTCCGCAGTCTTTGAACAGATGTATGGGGGTTTCCTCTGCTGAGCCACAGAATCTGCATCCATCATCCTCCTCTAGGCCTAGGGCCTTGAGATGTTTCCTAAGTCTGCAGTGTCCCGTCAGGGCTCCTGTCAGAATTCTGAGCTTGTTCCTGCTTAGTTTCAGGCAAGCTTTTGTTCTCTTCTGGTTAAAAGATCCCAGCATCACTTTGGATTGCCTTAGCCCTGGAAGTTCTTTCGAGGTTTACATATATTTTCCTCTTATTTCTTCATCTAAACTTTTGCAGATGGTGTTCACGCTCATGCCGCAAAAGGATTCCGGACCTATAAAGGGGCAACTGGATCCCTTGTTTGCTAGGTGATCGGCTTCTTCGTTTCCGTCTATACCAGTGTGTCCTGGTACCCAGTATAGCGTTACTTTATTATCCCTGCCAAGCTTGTTCAGCTTCCCCACACAGTCCCATACCAGTTTGGATCTGATGGTGTATGAGCCAATGGCCTTGATGGCTGCTTGGCTATCTGACAGGATAGCAATTCATTTTTTGCGATAATTCCTGTCGAGGTTAAACTGTGCACATCTTTCGATTGCGTGTACCTCTGCTTGGAAGACACTTGGGGATGTTCCCATGGATTCGAAGTATCTGGTACGAGGTCCAAACACTCCTGCACCAGTGCCTTCCTTTGTCTTCGAACCATCTGTATACCACTTGATGGCATCTGTATACCACTTGATTTGCTCTATGTGGTATGCTGAGGATTCGTCGCTCCAATCGGCTTTACTACTACACATTGCTGTGTAGTTTTTCTCGAAGTGGTATTTGCATACCATTTCGTCTTTTGGTACTTCCAGCCAGGGGATCTTGGCAGATTGAGCTTTTTTGAACTTGAGATTATTTTACCTCTGCCCATTCCTTCCTTGCTTAATCTTACGATCGCCGATCTGGCGGAGTCAGATCCAGCAGCAGCTCCAATGCTGCTGTCGGACACGACCCCATCGCCCCCGTGATGCAGACACATGCCAGTCTTTGAATCTTCTCAAGATGTTTCCTCATAGAGGCCAGCTTGATTCTACTTCCCCACGCAACTGCCCCCATAAGTGATTGCAGGTCTCACTATCATGGTTTACATCCATCGCAGGATAGTGGGGTTACAACCCCACGTTTTTCCTGCCAGATTTCTGCACACCATTAGGGCGCGTTTGGCTTTTCCTACCACTGCCTCAGCGTGTCTATTCCATAGGCATTAGACAATTGCATTAGAAACAGCAAATGGAACAATACAACTTTCAGCTATATACTGTTCCCCAAACATAAAATCACCCAGAAAAAATACAAGAACTTCTTCCAGACACTAGGAAACAAATACTTAGTGGCAGGTGATTACAACGCTAAACACGGACACTGGGGTGCGAAAAAAACATCTCCCAGGGGCAAAATAATACTACAGGTTATAGTGAAATTGTCACTAACACCACTATCATCGCGTGAACCTACTTACTGGCCAGCCGCTGCAGAGAAAACTCCAGACTTACTTGATTTTGCATTGATCAAAGGATTAAACAGGGCGCACTGCAAACTATCTTCAAGCAAGGATATGAGCTCCGACCACACACCCGTATTCATAGAGTATCTCAAAAAACCAAGACAACTACAACACACTCCTGCACTATGCAACAATAACACAAACTGGCAAAAATTCAGAAAAATAATTACCGAGAAACTAAACTGCAACCCACCAAATCCCGCTGTTTTCCGGTGTTTCCCGCTAGAAACACCAAAACACGTCGAGACTGGAGTGGACTACTTAACACAAATAATAGAAGAAGCAGCATGGTCAGCCACCACACCACTAGATAATAATAAAAAAAACAATTCCTCTGCTCCAGATCATATATTACAAAAAATCAAAACAAGAAGAAAAGCTAAAGCACGATGGCAAAACATAAAACAAACGAAAACAAACGTCTCATTAATGCCCTTACCAGGGAGACTAAGAAAACCATACGGGAACAGTTTAATACAAAAATGACTAATTACCTCACTCATCTAATATCAAAAGAAGACTCAAACTACTCTCTATGGAAGGCAACTAAAAGAATAACAAGAGCAATAGCCCCAACACCAGCAATAAAAAAAACGGACAGATCCTGGGCAAAGACTTCTCTGGAACAAGCTACAACATTTGTAGAACACCTACAACAGATCTTCCAGCCAAACATCGGTACAACGGGAGCAGCAATAACAACAAATAACAACACTGCTAATGCAGAACAAAGCACCACAATAAGAAAAACTACCCAAGGGGAAATAAAAAAAATAGTATCAGCACTCAAAACAAACAAGACACCAGGATTTGACCTAATCAGCGGAAGGGTAATTAAAGAGCTACCTGATAAGGCCATTAGAATGATAACTACAATATTCAATGCCATACTTAGACAATACTTTCCAACCACATGGAAACTGGCCGAAATCATAATGTTGCCTAAACCAAATAAAGACATACACCAACCCTCCTCATACAGACCTATCTTACTACTACCAATCTTATCTAAAATGCTAGAAAAAATATTACTAAAAAGATTAAAGGAGACAATCAACAAAAAACACCTAATTCCCGAACCCCATTTTGGGTTCAGAAACAAACACGCCACTACTGAGCAGGTCCACAGACTAATTAACAAAATTATAGCATCACTGGAGGATAAAAAATACTGCACATCACTTTTTCTAGATATAGAAAAAGCATTCGACAAGGTCTTACATCTAGGACTACTTAAAACCCTATAACAACACTTCCCTGAAGATATGTACAAACTATTAAAATCTTACCTTAGCAGAAGAACATTCTACGTCAAAGTAAAAGACTCAGTTTCTGACATACAATGCATAAATGCAGAAGTGCCACTAGGAAGCGTACTTGGACCAATACTATACACCCTATATACAGCAGATATACCAACGATGCCGGACAGCACAGCATGCACATTTGCAGACGACACAGAAATACTGGCATCACACGAAGACCCACAGGAAGCAGTCAAGATTCTACAAAAGCACACTCACCTACTCGAAAAATGGTTGACTGACCACAGAATAAAGGTAAATCATAGCAAATGTCACCATATCACCTTCACGCTACGTAAAGGAGATCCCGAAAATTACTCTTTACAACAACGAAATTCCACAAAGGTGATCAAATACTTGGGACTCCACCTAGACTCGAAACTAAGCTGGAAACAGCACATACACAAAAAATACAACAAATTAGAATTAAAAGGAAAGAAATGTACTGACTAACCAACCAAAAATCTAAATTAAGTATTAAAAACAAATTACTAATATATAAAATCATAATCAAGCCCATATGGACATATGGCATCCATGGGCACGGCAACAGAAAGCCACATCTCCAAAATGGAAGCCATGCAGTCAGTCATACTCCGGACAATAGTGGACGGGCCGTGGTACTTAAGAAATGAAGAGATACGGAAGGACTTACAAATTCCCACAGTAAAAGAGGAAATTCAGCGTCTAACAAACAGATACAAATCAAAAATAACAAACCATCCCAACCAGCTAGCCAAAGCACTGTACACCAACAGGACTGCCAGAAGACTAAAAAGAACACACCCCCAGGACCTTGCGACACCATCACCTACACAAACCTAATAGCCAAAAAATCATAAAACAATATTGTAGGGATGCTACACCAATGGGTGTAGTATTCACAAGTTACCTGTAATACAACAACTTGCCAAATGTTCCCAGGGACAAATTGTAAGAAAAATCTCTGGTCAATAAAAAAAATTTTGCTAAGCATTGTTTACATTACAATCTTAAATTCAATAAAATAATATATTTGAAATATTACATGCAGAGATAAAAAGTAAATAACAAAATTTATTAGAAAGTTGAGAGCTAAATAAATTTAATAAAAGAAGTTATTATTTTGAATGGCCAATTAGATGTAAACTCTCCACTACTACTACTAACTTCTACTCCACTAAATTCTTCACTACTCAATTTAAACCTGTAATACACCCTCTCTTCAACTTTTGTAGAAATTTAAGTAGTTTTCTTTGGCCAATTGTATTTGTATTACATTATCTTATGAAGCCACAGTGTTGGTGAAACAAAATGTAGTATTCTAACTTTGAAAGTAAAAAAAATACGTTTTTAATTTATTATTGTTGAATTTTATGATTATTATTGAAAATGAAATCTCAACAAGTAACAATCAATTACAATAAACAGACTATATTATTTGTACTTCCAATGAGAAGTAATAATATACTAACATTTTCTGTTTAAAACATGTGGAAAACCAATAAAAAAACACAACCAGTTTTTAATTTTAGAATCAAATATTCCATCTTAAAACATATTTTTTATTTTCATAGAAAAACTATTATTTCCAAACAATTTTTCATATCGAAATACCCATTATACTAATTTTATTAAAGTCGAAAGGTCATTAGTAACTGATGTGTTATAAAACTAATTATGATTGATTGAGATCATTTTTAATCCAAACAATATCGATTTACATAAGCCTGAAATTAGTTTACCATGTAAACTAAAATGATGTATAACTTATATATATCTTATATAATATAACTTATTATAATAAACTTATAATTCCACATTAATCAACAGTATAGACAAGTTTATGTAGTAATTAATATTGAAATATGAAAACTGCGGAAACTTTCGAATGTGTTGGATTAGTGAAGTAATCATATGTTGGCAATCAGACAGTTGCCAACGAGCTTAAATTTTGCTATAAAGATAGAATCTAATTAAATGAGGAAATCCGTTTCATTATGATATAGCCGAGGTAACTAAGATATTTTGGCAAACATATTTCAGATACTAAAATAGGATTTAATTATAAGAGTCTTGTAACATATCTGTGGGATTAATTATACTATAACTAGGAATTTATATAGTCGTAACTCTAAAATTAGAGCCGCAAAGTTGAGCAAATATTTCTACAAATTAATTTATTCTTTAATCAAAGTTCAATGTCATTTGTTTAGTAATTATTTATCCCTTCTATTTTTAAACATGCAATTGGAGTAATTGACTATACAAAAACTATTTTAATGAATGCTGATTAAGTACGGTTAGTTAGAATAATTAGAGAGATTTATAAAAATTAAATTCTTATCGAAGGTGTAGATTGAGCATTTGCATTTGGACGTCACTAAAGGTAGGTACACACGCAATTCAATTCAATTAATGAATAGGATGGTTGCGACAGTTACTACGTGGTAATTCATACTTACATTGTATTGAAAAATTCACTATGTTTTTACCACACTTATATAATAGGTCTTCTTCATAAAAAAAATAATGCAGTGTATTTTAGAGCTTGTTTCCACAATGATTTAGAAGATTTTAGAAGTCACATTTTAAAGGAATATTTTGAATTAAAAAATAATGAAGTCTTATAAAGCTGCAGACATACAAAAATAGAAGACATGCTACACTGGTACTTTTGCAGAATTAAATTGTTAATAGTACTCAAAAATGAAAAAAAAAATAACATCCCCACGGTAAAGTTTCACTAATTAAATCAAGGGAGAAACACGGAAATCTTCTGTTACTCTTTAGCAAACGGTGCTCGAGATGCATTGTGTGAGCCTTTCGCTACGTCAAAGCAAGTAACGAGAAAAATTAAGACCTAATATGTCAGGGGCTGAAAGCCACAGGTTTATGTGAGGTTTCTCGTTTTACTCAAGGAGTGAGGTTATACAAATTATATCTATCTTATGTTGCTTTATTAGTACATAAACCTATGGCTTTCAGCCCCTGACATACTGGGTCTTGACCTTTCTCGTTACTTGCTTTGATAGCGAAAGGCTCACATAATGCATCGCGAGCACCATGTGTTAAAGAGTAACACAAGATTTCCGTGTTCTTCTCTTGATTTAATAAGTAAAGCTTTCCCGTATTGGATGTCATTTAATTTTCATTTTTGAATAGTTTCAACTATGCGACTGTACGAGTCGTAATCATTTTGAACAATATTATCTGCTTCCGCACTAATCAAATCATTCCCTTTGTTACCGACGGACGGTTTTGTGTCGTATTCCCGCAGACTTTGCATGGCTGCCGTGTGCAATGTTAGATAAGAAGGCACAATTTGTTGTCCAATTTTCGACGTATGCACGATATACGATTCCTTTTTTGGTTTGTACACAATACTACAACTGTTGAATAGTCCGGTGACGATGAATTTGAAGAAGAACTCATGAACAAATATGAGGTTTCTGGTTTTACCCAAGGAGTGAGGTTACACAAATTATATTTATCTTAAGTTGCTTTATTAGTACATAAACCTCGGACTTTTAGCCCCTGATATATTAGTTCTTGACCTTTCTCGTTACTTGCTTTGACGTAGCGAAAGGTTCACATAATGCATCTCGAGCACCGTGTGCTACAGAGTAACAAAAGATTTCCGTGTTCCTCCGTTGTTTCAATTAGTGAAGCTGTCCCGTACTGTTATTTTATTTTCATTTTTGAATAGTTTCAACTATGTGACTATATGAGTCGTTATCATTTTGAACATCATTAAATCGTTAGTTATAGAATAACAAAAATTGAAAAGATTTAGAAATCGATTTAGGTACTGGATCAAAAGCTTAAAAATATGATAACCCTTGTGGACATTTATCCAGCTTTTTTATTTCTTCGAATCTAAAAAGACCATCATTATGGGAAGCAGCAAAACATTGTCCTAAAAAGATTTACGTAAAAAGAGAATGATGTAAACTCTTTGTTAATCTCATGCCACCATACACTGATTACATATTAATTAATACAGTGAACTACATATATTGTAATCACGGATAATTTTATCAATAGGATGGTGTAATCAGTTGGTCCCAAGCCACATTATATAAAGTTACTTCCAAATAATCCGCTTACCTATTATAAACAAAATTTGGCTATTGTCGCCGGCTGTTGTATTGATGGCGGCCGCAAATAAAAATTGACCCATGTATTTGAAAAACATAGTAATACATACAAAACGTAGTTTGTATAGTAGCGCATAAATATATATATTATAGCGCAGAATAGTTATTTGCTGACGAATAATGTGTTGATAGTTGATTACATTCAATTTACTTGATTTATTAGACTATACATATAAAGTTTATACATTATCCTTATACACATAACCATTTATTATTAAGGCAGAAAAAGAAACAAAATATATTATGGAATTGAAGCAGAGCGAAAAATTTTAAAGCGTTACTATAAGTTTTTTAAAATGTGTCAATGAAATGCGGTTGTATTTTTCAAACCACAACTGCGGTTTGAAAAACACGGTTGTGGTAAGGTTTTTAAAAATAGATCAAACATACAAATTGCTAACAGTTTCAACCACTTCATGAATAAAGAGACATTATCTCAGAGACTTTCTTTTAGGTCTGGGAAAGATAATCAAGTTGAATCGGCGTAACAAATTTGGTTCAGCAAAGTTCGCAAAAAGAATCGGAACATTCTTAATGAACTAATTGTGTGTCGAAAGGTTAGGTTAGGTTAAGAAAGTCAATTTCGTTGCAATTAATGGATGGTTCAAGAGAATCAGAATGCAGGAAAATAGTAGTGTGTATAATTATTTTTAAACCTTCAAAGATAATTCAAGGAAAACTATTTTTGTAGTGTTTAAGCGAGGAAACGTATGCAAATAGACCAGGCCGTAGCCATAGTCTCATTCTTCTTCATGACAAATTCAAGGCCGCATGTTCCGCGCAAAGAACCCAAAAATTGAACGACTTAAGCTACGAGGTCCTACAGCATCCCCCATCTGTCACCAACAGATTTCCACTTATATCACAATTTTGGAATGCCTTGTACGAAAAAAAGTTGAACCTTTCGGAATTTAAATAAAGTTGAGAAGATAATTTCAGATATTGTGGCCTCTAAAGTCCAGGATTTTTTTTGTTAGAAACGCGTTGGCAAAAATGTACTGAAACAAATGGTATATTTTACTAAATAAAATGATTATTTAAATATAACGACTAATAAAGTGGTTCTCCTTAAATAATCAGATATTTCATATTACACGACGTAATACATTACTACACTAAAATTCTATTATCGCAGACAAATTTGTAAATACATAGATGGCCTTCATAATAGAGATCAATCTCAAGTAAATGAAATTGCAAAAAAAAAACATTGAAAACTGCATCTGAAAAGTGGATTCTCTAAAAATAATTGCTTCTGCATAAAAACTTCTGCTTTTGACGAGTTTGACTGTACTGCTGAAACGAACAAAAGACTTTCAAGTGGTATTCATACAGATGAATCTTCAGTTTCGATAGATTGATGACGATATTGAAGTTGCTGGTGGCTCAAGTTGACTAATGTCTTCAAATTATGAGAGTGAGTGTAATATGCATACAGAAGAAGAAATTTCAGAAGCTCCTTAAACTAATGCCCAGATGTAAGATGCGCCCCTAATTTTTTGTCACATAAACAAACTTTGTAAAACACTGTGAATATAACGATTATATTCATGAGTTAATACATTCAAGCCAAAAATTCACTAGACAATTTTTTAAATAAATTTTGTTTTAAGAAATTTGTTAATAAAATAAGATCGTGTATAAAATATCGTTTTAGAAAAATGTAAGTAGGTTCTATTATGTTACAATAAATTGTGTAGAATATTATATTGATTTTTATCTTCTCTTAACCCGTCAGTGGTCGAGTTATGAAAAGTTACGCAAGTGGACGCGTGTGAGCTTTTTGGAACGAAGTGCCTTTAGGGAGGTCTCGGTAGGAACGATTCGGCAGAAAACGTTACGTTACGTACGATGTCTCATTGTTCCCCTCGTCCGTCCGTTATGCGGCATTTCTCTTTCTGTCAGTGTCTATTTCTATACCGCGCGCTGTCTCTTTTTTCTCTTTCTCTCAGTGTATATTTCTATAACGCATGCTCTGTCTTTCTATTGCAGAGGGTCCGACGAGCGTGGTCTGTTTATAACTTTAAAACTAAACAAGAACAAGAAAAAATGTTCAAACGTATTTTTCTTTTTTTTTGTTTTAAATCATAGGAGAGTTATATTGTTTATATTATACTCATTATTTAAATTAGATTTTGAGAAATGGAAAATGTTTGGACCGTGTCTCATGAAAATCTAATTTTCCAGTTTTAAAACAGGGCTGGTCTAATCACTTACCTGTTAGGCCTGCTCGCGTCTCCGCCACGTGTTATAGTCCTTCCGGCGCCATTTTTAAGGGAGGAAATGGGGATAATAAGTGGAGGGATTCCCTTAAAATTGTTGTCTTCCAGACATTGGATGCCGCTTCAGCCCTTTGGGCTCGTGATTATATCTCTGGTTAACTTGACTTAAAACGATAAACTTAAAGATGCGTGCACGTGTCGATCGAGCTTCGTTCGCGCTTCGATTCTTGTCTTTTCGCTTCTCACACTCGAAACATACTGCCAATAATATAAATTCGCGAAGTAAATTGATAAGTAAATCGCGCGATTTCGGCCCAGGTACACGATACACCTTTCCCCTTCTGTTAATCGGTGCCAAAATCGATTCAAATGTTGAATTAAAAATACAGATTTATTAAAATTGGCGCGAGCAGAAAGTCAAGAAAGAATACAAAATATGGAAAAAAAGTAAGTTTATAAAAATAAAACTGTACAATTTGAAGCAATTGCTAACTGTTTACACATGTTCGTACATGTAATTTGAGTGATTGATATTTACTATATCTATATATGTCGTAGTCAAATAGTGAAATCAATCACATAGTTTAGAACTGAGCCATTGCATGATCTGTCGGCAGTTCGAGTAGTTCATCTAATTGGTGTGGCTGATGAAATCTCATGCCAGCTCAGCTCGTGAAATTTTATGAGGAGCTAGTTTAACTGGGATTTACACCATCTTACTTACCAATTCGACGTTTCCAGAAATGCCTAAGTGCTGTCATCTGATAGTATAAAGCTACGTGTCTTAATGATCACACCTATTAATAAAGAGATAAATAAACATATTTAATATGGTTTCACGAACTAGCTAGTCGTATCAAGTATTTCAAATAGAATACAGGAACTGTCGGCAGATCATGCAATAACTCGATTTTACACAATCTAACAGATTTCACTAGATCACTATGACATTTACATTTTAGAGAGACAATAGTGGAATCACAAGCTCAGCGTCAAACAGAGTATCGACAGAGAAAAAATGGAATAAAAAGGAATTATACAAAATACAGATTTAGAAAAGTAGGTTTCAATTTTATAATTTGATGCAATTGCTTACTGTTTACATGGGTTTATCGTACATGTGATTCAAGTGTTAGCTATTTTTTTACAGTATTTATATACATTATAGAGAGACGATGGTGAAATCACAAGCACAGCGTCAAAAAGAGTATCGACAGAGCAAAAAGATATTTTACAAACTACAGATTTAAAACATGCTAAAGGCGTTCAAATATACAACGAAACATTTAAATCTAAGAAGTAATGTGTTGAACCTGAATCATTACAATCATCGAAAGAAGATTTATTACCGACTATTTTAATCGAAAATAATTAAGAAATTGAAAAAGTAATATTTAGTGACTTTCTGAATAATTAAATTCAATCATCAGGTAATAATGAAACTCAGCAAGTAATTAGTCCAAGTTCTCAATCATTCCAAGCCCCATACGAGGAACATGATGAATGCTCAATGCCAAATGTCTTGTTGCATCTTGACACAAACATTGCTGGCGACGGTAATTGCCTATTTTCATCTCTTATAAAAATTTTACAACTTCAAATATCTGCATCGTTTCTTTATAATTCACAGCAACTTTATAATTCACCTAACTTAAATGCATGTCAAAATCCAACTAGTGCAACAGAAATACTTTGTAGTGGTTTTGAATATGGAGATTTATATTGTTTATTCATATTTTCCAGAACACGCAATCAAAATATTTGTGACCACTTTCATTATTTTAATAATAATTCAATAAGAGCAGTTGTTCGATTCTGTTGAATGCTCGTGGAACTTCGTTTCTGACGGGGCCCCCTTGACGGGGCCCCCTTGACCGCATACGGCTTTTTTTTGCACACACATACGTTTTTGTGCATTTGGCGTGAAAAAACATCTTTTATCATTTGAATAGTAGTATATATTTATTTATGAATTAGTATATATTTATTAATTAGTTACATCTTGTCAGAAGTAATCAATTCATTTTTAATTTTGAATGTTAAACATTTATAAGTAGAAAGGCGTTTGCAACAAAAAAAAAGTTTTTTAAAAAACTAACAAAAATAAAAAAAATATATTTACAATGAAATAATGAATACCTACTCTACAAAAAAGAACTGATTAAAATGTATCATTAGAGTCTTGGTTGTTTACTACACATGCAGTGCATGCCTAATACAAATCTGTAAAGTGAATCAAATATGGAAGGAAGGTATCTCAAATCTTTTTGCGAGATGAGCCGTCATAAGAGTACGTGCAAGGTTTTTTAGAAATAGACTTCTACTCAGTGATTTCAGTTCTCTTTCTGTATTTGAATTATAAACTATGTAACTATTCACTCCCGCAATGCTCATAAAACAAACTGCAGCAAAAACACTGTGAGAGGCCACCTACAACTAATTCTTGATACACTGTAATCTCCTTTAAGCTCATCCACGACATCGACTCCACCTTTAGTTACGTTATAGAACGTAATTACTTCTGCCTTGCTTACTTCACCAGTTGATTCATCAATTCGGTCATCATCATGCATGGTGGAAAGTAATAAAACATTTTTCTTTTGTACTTTATTAGGTACGTGGGAAACTAATAAGCACTTCTCACCAAACGCAAACATGTTGCTCAGTTTTGGGCGGTCCTTCAGATTTTTTGACTCTAAGAGAATTTCTACTTTGTTTATCTTTATTGTGCCAACCATGGTTGTTCTGAAGGTTGTCAATAGCTCTTTAGCAACAGGTACGGACACAAACCAATTATCCTTTGTAACATTTCGCCTAGTATTCGCGATAGAACGAATCAAGCGTTTCACAACAGAGGCTCCAGAATTATCAACCCGATATGGTCCTTCGGGTTGTTTCCCTGTGTAAATTTCCATATTGACAGTATAAAATGTCCTTGCGTCAACTAGGGAAAAAATTTTAATCCCATATCGGGCAGGCTTGTTTCTGATATACTGTCGAAATTTGCAACGACCCCTGAATGCTTCAAGCATCTCATCCACTTTAACGCGTGTGTAACGGGTGTATAATGAGTTTGGCACTTCGAGATAAAATATTCAAAAAGTTCTCTTATGAGCGCAATGTTATTAATATTACTTCTTTCTGTTCTGCTCCTCACATAGTCAAACCTTAAAGCACGTAATAGTTGGTAAAAACGTTTTAGACTCATTGACGCACGAAAACACTCTCCTGATGTTCCATCGTCATCCCAGAACTCTTTTATATTCGCTTGGTTGCCTTTTTTTACACCTCAGGTACAACAATCCAAACAAACATTGAATTTTCTCAATGTTAGTTTGGACATAATCCCTTTCACGCGCGTAGTTTTGTCTTATACCTTCAAGATAAATATTTGTCTAATCAACAATTTTTTGAATAAATTGTTCGTCAAAAAATAATCTCCAACATTCTTCGGGAGTTTTCGCGCTTTTTGCTATCCCTTTGGCACCTGGAAAATGTGAAACAATGTTGTGTGAAGCAGTACAACCCCTTCGTGGGTTTCAGTGCATGTCTCACAATGTTTTTTTATCCTTACCAATGTACTTTCGGGTTGGTATAATAGGCATCACCACAGGAGCTGTCTCATCATCCGACTGCTCACTCTCGGTGTCGTGGGCACTGTGTTCACTAATTGTAAGTGCATCACTCATTGCATCATCATCAATTTCCAGAACTTCATTTTCTGCCCGCTCGTCAAACCAGCGTAACAAATTATCATCATTTCTTGACCTTTGGACCATTTTTGTTTCAATTATTGGGTTGAAACGCTAAAAAAATAATAGTTTATAATTAATATTACATAAAATGAAGATATTTACTAAAAAGAAGATTTTAAATTGCATTCAAATAAAAAAATAAAAATATACTTACATAAAAAAAAAGAATTCACCGGACAAACGTGGGTGGTCGCGTAATGAGTATTTCTCTCACAAACAAGAGGCAGACAACTTTAACACTCCGTCACAGGCACAATAGTGAACTGATCACCATGAAACTAGCTGTGGGCGCTCCTTATATTGTCATTTGAGATTAGATGAACCCATACTGAAATCTATAAAAAATTAGAGGAACTTCAGGCCAAATAAAAATAGTGTGAGAATTTTGCTCATAACGCGACCACTGACGGGTTAATATTATCATTGGCTATTGTTAACAAAAGTTATTGTTAACACAAGCAGGCTTCAGATCAGGATTCAGCACAATGGACCACATACAGACTCTGGAGCAAATTATAGAAAAATATCGAGAGTATCATAGACCTCTGTATGTGGCCTTCATAGACTATAGCAAAGCCTTCGATAGCATCAGCCACTGTTCAATCTAGAACGCACTGCAACATTCAAAAGTGGATAAAAAATATATTACCATCCTGAAATATATTTATACAAACAGTACGAGCAAGGTTAAGCTAGAAGTCAGAGGATGTGAAATAAACATCGAACGAGAAGTCAGGCAAGGAGACTCTTTGTCACCAAAGCTCTTCATTGCAGTGCTTGAAAATATATTTCGAAAATTAGATTGGTCTAAGAAAGGAGTCAAGTCAATGGATGATACCTAAACCATCTAAGATTTGCTGACGACATAGTCATAATAGCCGAAACCTCTAGGGATCTGGAGGAAATGATGAGGTCACTGGATCATGAAAGCTCAGAAATTAGTTTAGAAATGAACGCTAGCAAAACAAAGATAATGACCAACAACCAAAAAAGACCTATTGTAATAAAAGGAAATAGTATAGAATATGTCAACAGTTATATTTATTTGGGAAAGCAGTTATCATTCAATAAGTCCAGCAATGAAGAAGAAGTAACACGAAGAATCAACATAACGTGGAAAAATTCTGGTCACTGAGAGAAATTTTAAAAGGAAATTACAGTCTGTATTTAAAAAAGACAAAATTTGATACATGTCTCTTACCATGCTTACTTTACGGCTGATAGTCTTGGGTTTATACCAATAAAGTCAAACAAAAAATTAAATGTACCCAAACTGCTATGGAAAGGAGTATGTTGAAGCTCAGGAAAATAGACAAAGTGAAGAATAAACATATCAGACAAAAAACAAAAATAACTGATGCTCTCACAGATGCACTCAGACACAAGTAGAGGTGGGCTGGACACATCACACGCTACTCGGATAAACGATGGACCATAAAAACGACACGATGGAAGGGTCCACAGGGAAAGAGGAAGGTTGGCAGACCTATAAGACGGTGGGCTGATGACATTATCCAGGTGTCAGGAAACGACTGGACAAATATAGGCAAGGACAGGGATTTGTGGAAAAAGCTGGAGGAGGCCTTTACCCAAAAGGGGTCCATATTTCAATTTCAATGAAAGAAGACTAACCATACCAACAATATACAATAAGTAGATTTACTAATACCCTACTAACAACATTTCAAATGTACCTAGAAATATGGAGTAAACGACTTTATTATTATTTTTATTATTGTTAACAAAACAGGTCCCACGGTGATCACAATTTACGGCTTATATCATGAAATATGGTCAACAAAAAATAGCAAAGGATCTGCATCTTTTATGGCCAGGCTATCATTAGTCAAATGAAAGAGTACCAATTCTACTTCAGGAAAATGTCAATCCACATGTCTCACAAATGGCTACCAAATGTTTGTAAAAATATATACAAAAATAAATGTACTCGAACGTAATGACATCTTACCTAACCCACCTTATTCTACCCACATGTCACCAACAGATTATATATTGTTTTACAGATTTGGGCAATTGACTGGAGATAAGGTTTTAATGGATTAAATTATCAGCTTCAAAAGTTTTCAATGAATTCTTTAATTTTGGATTCCGGAATTTTATATTATACAAATAAACAAAATTATTTTCCGTTGGGAGAAATGTGCATGGGTATTGTGTATGCCAATGAAAATTTTTTTCAACTGTAAATTAAATTTTACAACAAATTAATTCATAGTTTACAATTTTCAACAGTGGTAAATCACACAATTACATTCATTAATTACCTTCAAATAATTAAATGTTCTCGTTGCATTGTGAGTTTAGGGAACAATTCAGCATTTGAATAGTTTGCATTATATCTGTTCCACACACTCGCTAGTTGAGTGAGGTATTTGTGTATTTCCTTTGCAGATCTACTGAACATAAATGAACATTAACGTTTGTGTACAAAGAACTGAAATGTGCTGTATAAGAAGGGAGTTGAAAGCCATACACCTATAAATTTTGTGCAAGAAATACAAAAATGTGTGTATTTTGTAAACTAATACATAATTTAAGATGATTTGAATATATTTACGGTTACAATAATAAATGTAATCAAATTAATTGTAATCCTATAAGACACAAAAAATACAAATGATTCCTTATTACAATAAATATTGTTTATATATTTATGATTATTACAAAAAACTTAAAATGGGTTTTTGAAAAAAAAATTGTCCTAAATCGAAAGATTAATAAATATAAGTCTTATAACAAAAATATTTTCTGTTTTTTTTTTGTTTTCGTTGTAATTAAGAAGTTAAAACAAATTGAAAATTTTGAACTCACAATCAGTACCGAAAACAGGCCAACATTTTCAAGCTCATGTGACGTCAAAATTTGAATTTTTATACAGTGTGGAAACTATAACTGAAATAAAATTCATAACTTCGATATAGGCTATTTTTGCAAAAACAAGTTACGTTTTGTTTTTTCGTGCCCTCATTTCTATGTATGGTATAAGCTGTTTGTTTATTTGTTCCCGGAAGTGCCCAGCCACCTCCGACCTTTTTTTTCAAGTGGAAAGGCATGTCAAGTGACACCTCGTTTGGAATACAGCACACTTTTTATTTCTTGTTAATATTTTCAAAGCCCACTTGATAAAATAAACAACGTTTACGTTGACCTTAGCCAAGGTAGCATAAGCAAAATTGATATATACTAAAGCTAATATAAATAAATACCATAAGCTAAACGTATTATTAACTCTTAAAGAAAATCAATTGACTCCAGCCAGGCAAGTGGCCCGTGATAAAGAGGTTATTACTACTCCTGAAAATTCTCAGAGCAGCCAAGCTACATCCTAACAAAATGCAGGCACTCCAGGAATTAACGGAGGATGACCAGGATCACCGAATCGAATTTTGCGAGCAAGTGATAAACTTTATCGACATTAACCAGATTTCATTAGCATCAATACTTTTTTCCGACGAAAGTACGTTTAACTTGCATGGTTAATCTTTACAAATCGTCAATCATAACACTTGAATCGTTAAAATTGTCGTTATGGGCTAACCATAATAACCATAACCCTCATTGGATGCGAGAAACTCATACTCAGTTCCCGCAAAAAGTCAATGTGTGGGCTGGAATAATAGGTGATCAGATTCTAGAACCAGAATGCTTCGGTGGTAATCTTGGTGGAGCAGCATATCTTACGTTTCCTCAAGACGAGCTCATTTCAACGTTAGCCAATTTGTTTCCAAATCCGTTAGATCTGGATTTACCTGATGAACGAATATGGTATCAACAGCAGTGGTCCCTCTAATTTTTATTACTGCTGGGAAAATTGCGCAATTTTTATATATTTTTATTTTATGCAAACCATAATATCAAATGGCAAAATAATAATTTTGGATATTTCTAGTAAAACTTTAATTTCTTTGTCTTCTGTCTTTCTTACTAACGCACTCTTTATAACTTCTTCGGTGTTAATTGTTTGCCCATTTGATAAATGTAATTTTATTGTCATTAGATCATCGAGGTATTCATATTCAGTGCAATCCGCATTGGACGCTTGGAAGGTACCCATCATATTGTAAAGATGTAAAGAATAGCGATATAAGAAAATTCTGAATGGGTTAATAAGAACAAACCAAGTTTACTTTTCTCCATTATTGTAAATTTAATTCTGGATATACATCCCATATTTTATCAATGTCAATATTTTGATTTATAATAAATACAGAATATTTTTCGGAAATATTCATTATACTATTTTGTTTTCCAAAACTCCGCATAAGTAATAGTAAACTCCGCATGAGTAATAAAAAATGTATTATATTTGAAGTATCAATATTATTTTGATTTGATAATATTTTTTTACATCACTGCTCCAAAACATTTTGTATCCCAGGTATTGAGATTTTATTATTCTGGTCTTAACACACTGATGAGCATTAATAATAGTTACAAAACTTTTCTATAGGTGTTTGCACAAAGATGAAAGCTCTTCTAATACGTTTTAGAGAGCAAAAATTGCTACCCGATATTGGAAATCGGTTCGAATTTTTGCGCAAAATTTACAGAGGAGTCATTTCTTTCCGTAACCTGACAATATTGAATTAGAACATCGTAATTTTTGACAAAAGCACTAACTGCGAAATATCTGGATACCACCTTACTTCATTGATTGGTTTAAATCGTGAATAGCACCCTAAGACTTTTCTGATCAAAACCTTAGTTCAAAAGATATTTGCAATAATAAAAAACCCATGGTTTTGAATGAAAATTTAAAAAAATCGCGCAACAGTTCTGTTTGCAATTCCCGGTAGAACCCTATAGAGTTCTATCGAAAATTCTTATAAAATTTTTCTATAAAATAAAATATTAGAAAGATATGCGAGAAATTGGATTTCACCGATGTGATGTATGAAAAGAAATAAATGAGAAAAAAGTCGCGCAATTGTTTTAAAAAAGTTTTCCCTATAGGAAACCTCATCACATTACACACTGTATATATAGTATATTGATTAATCTAATATCCCCAATTTCAAAAGACAAAATCAACATCTCGTAATTTAAGTGCGCTGAAAATAAATTTATTTGCGAAAATTTTAAATGTCACGAAAACTACTGCGCATCCGCGCATCCGCGCGTGATAACACCAGTGTTGCCAACCGTACGATTTAAATCGTATTTATACGAGCTTTTTGGAGCTGATACGATGTATGATCGTGTATTCGAAATCGTACGCTATATACGATCTTTCCAAATCTATCAATCTTCATAACTAAATATAAAAATAACAGAAAAACAACAAACTTGAACGGACCATAAACTTCTTCTTTGGCTCTTCAATGCAGGCATCCAATAATTTTTTTAACTATCTGTCCCACTCGCACTTTAGATATACGCAGCGTAATATCCTGTCACTTCGTCGCTATACGACGATTCACCGCGTAATCTGTTTACCGCAATCGAAGCAGTAAGTGGTTTTGCGTTATCCTGCAAGAACAAGAAATTGTGACCTATTCGATATGCCACAGGGACAACATGTTCTCCTAACACCATGTCAACATAGATATTAGCGTTAAGATTTCCTGGAATTACACGGTCGGTTCTAATACGGAACCTTCATTCATTCGTGAAGAGCACATACTTCCTTTATCGAAGTATCCATGCGACATGTTCACGAGCAAAATTCATCCTTGCTATTCTGTGGCGTAGTGTCAAAGAGGGTTTTCGGACGGGTAGTCTTGCCCTCAAATTTGATTCGCTCAACCTATGCTTAATTGTCTGGTCTGATAAAGTGACCCCATGCGCCGTCCTGAGTGAAAGTGAGTGGTCTTTCGCCGTAGAAACTCTATTGCGAAGACTCGAAATCAGTAAAAATCGGCCTTGATTTTGAGTTGTTTTTCTTTTGCGATCTTGCCCACCGCACCTTGTATCCAAGTACCTGCCCCACAATCGCTCACTAATCGACAGGCTTACGTTGAAGTTTCTTGAAACATCAAAGGCTTTCGCCATTTTCAATTAATGTTATAGCAAGAACAACTTCCACGTCGTTGAGATGACTCATTTTCAGTTAAACTCTCAGTGGTAAACATTTCCGTCTGTTTATTGATCTGAACAAGACCTTCTTAGCTCTTTGAATCAAATTTAGGATACATTATTTCACTTTAGTTTTGGTTGTTTTTGTTAATTAGTACGGATATTCCATTAATTGTGTCAATTAAAACAATTAAATAGAGCGTGTTTCAGATGTTCTTAATTTTATTTGCATGTAATTTCCAGTTTGAATTTTATGGAGGCACAAATTAGTGACCCGCTAATTGTTTTGAGCAGTGTATAAATAAACTTCTTAGTTGACAAATCAGTGCCCAAATTCTGGTAACCAAGCTCTAGAAAATTATTTCTTGTTCGTATCTAAAAACCAAATATTAAAATGTTGTACCCTAAATATTAATTATTAATATAAAGCTATAATAATATTACGTATTTAAATTATTTACTATTGTTTTATTGAAAATTCCATTGCTTCTATTTTTTTTTCTAGGCACGACATACGGCAAGTCACATCAGAAATGTTACAAAATATTAGAGATGCATATTATGTTCGATTTGCACTTTGCCAAAAAAGAAACGGTGGCCATTTTGAACAATTATTACATTAAATAGTATTCAAGTTATAAAATTGGTTTTCTTTATTTTTATCACGTGGGATTAGAAAATATTCAATCGGTCGGAGGTGGCTGGGTTTCCGGGAACAGATAAAGAAACATATACATAGAAACATATACAAGAAAGAAACATATACAAATGAGGGCAAGAAAAAATAGGACAAAAAAGTATATTTAAAAAAATGTGTATCAGTCGTTTTTAACAATTCGTCTTTAACAATTCGAGAAGGTAAACTTAATAAAGTCGGAACATAATGAACAGCCTGAATATATTCAATCTTTCCGAAGCTCTACAATAATTTTGAGTCTTTTCAGGACTACCAAAACAAATCTCATGTGAAATTTGCCAGTAATCTACTGCGCCTCAGTCCACTCCCGTGGCACTCAACGAGAAACAGAAAAATAACTTTTCCCACCCCTACATGAAAATGACATTTTTTCATTCTAGAGATGAAAATATTTACACATCTAGAGAAAAAAATTTATGGCATTTTAAATTTATGATTTTCTCGATAAAAATACTAAACTAAACAAATTTGCATTGAGTTTCTTATTAAATACATCAATTTCAATGGAATATTTTATGTACAAACGTAAAACGAGCCTGAAACTACTTAAAAAAACGAAATAAAATTAGGGCATTTGACTTGAAAAGTATCACCTTCTATGAGAATGTAACAATATTACCATGGAAACCAACAAACCAACCATTAAATTTCTATTGACAGTTCCGATAGTTTGCTTCGAATTGGTTTTATTAAAGTCGAATTATGGATTCTGCACCTGAATATCAGTAGAAAAAATTGCATTTACTACTCGAGATGAAAGCGTTTTTTTTTTGTTCGGTGTGATTGCTACGTCTCTGGCGCTCGTGAGCAAACTCTCACCTCACCAAAAAAACGCCATCTCTCGTTTTTCATTTCTCGTTGTAAAATATACTATTGTTTTTAAGATCAAAATAAATTTGCTAAATTCAGTAATGTCTCTAACTCATTCCAGCCTAGAAAATTTAAACTGCACCTTTGTTTTTTATAATTAAATTATGAAAGTTTTCAAAATAATTAAATTTTCTTAACTTGCAAAGGTTTTATGAATCAGTCTTTGCAAAAATGTCATAGACTTATAACATTTTAAAATTTCGTGGAATTTGTAAAATCTAGTTTACTAAATTTTAGCTATAATTTCCATTTTGTAGTTTACAAATGCATTGAAAATGTTATTATAACTTATAATAAGTGCTAAACAAACTTGAAAATATTCCACCGTGGTTAAATGAGTCCTTCTGGAAATAAATAATTACATAATAAAAAAAGAACATTTATAACTTTTACTGGATAAACATAAAATCTCTTAAACAGTTACATGTTGTCAATCATGTCAAAAATGTGTTTGTTATTTTGACGTTTTGACGCAAATATTCACAATTCAACAGCTCCGAATAGACCTTTTTCATAGTTACAATTTTTTTTTGTGCATACGTCAATTTCCGCCATGTTTTTCGGGCACTTTTTGACGAATAACCAGTGAAATTAACAAAATGTGCCCGAAACTTTCATATTTTCGTAAAGGCACGAAAATGTTCAGAAAAACGAGTTAAAATACTTCGTATCCTCTGACCTACGTACACGCCTATTACATGAATTAACAATGAAACTCATATACGCCGGATTTTTTGAAAGGGTCCAATTTGTCTTTAGCATTAAATAACATGTGGGATAATTTTGAAAAAGGTTTAAAGTTTAAATGCTACTTGCAAATTTTGCTTAAACATTAGTGGTAAAAACAAAAACATAATTTTCAATTAGAGTAAGAATGGATTACCACGTAGTAACGGTCGCAGCCACCCAAGTTACCAATCTTAATATGGAATACAAAAAGTTTCTATGTATAACTCATAAACTAAAGTGGTGCCAACAATAATTATTGGCACAGTTATTGTATCAGTAGTAGTGAAATATTTTTTTTATATTGTCTGAACAACTAGTTACCAGTTACCACTGAGCATTATAGATTCGTGCATAAAAATTTGTCAACAAATAGCCAACAATTTGATGCAGGAATTTACTATATGTCAAATTCAATCAAAATGCAACAACCAATCTAATTTTGAAACGAATATAAGTAAGAATTTTCTATCGTGAGTTTAGTTTTTTTTTTATAATTTCGCTAAAATTTATTACCTCTCGCACAAGATAAACAATTTCATTATAAAATTTATTGAAAATTATACTATAAAAATCGACCATTTATTTTTATTATACCGACCATTTATTATTATTATATTTAGAAAATATTTTAAGACTCATTTGCACTATAAAATGTTTATTAGTTTTGGCTAAATTTGGCAATTTAATTACCTTATTTAAATTTGAATAATTTAAGCCATACGGTCAAAGTTAACCCTTGACAAAGTTTATATATATATATATATATATATATATATATATATATATATATATATATATATATATATTACTATGTTATAACGGTGTGAACAGTGAATTAAAAATAAAAAAATAATAACAAATAAATATATGCATATACCCCATCGCACAATATGGTTCCGTTCGATTTTATTTGCAGACAATTGCAAGACATTTACTTTCATATTTGTTTTTGGTAATCTCAGACACATATATTTAAGGCATATACGTATGTTATATTATGTATACGTAATCTTGTGAAAAACTGAAATTATTTGGTTTTTTATTGGATTATTAATTTTTTTTTTAACTTTTGTCAAGGTTTAACTTTAATCTTGTGGCTTAAATTATGCAAATTTAAATAAGGTTTTTAAATTGCTAAATTTAGCCAAAGCTAATAAATTTTATAGTGCATTAATAAATTTTATAGTGCATTTTATGGTCCATTTATAGTGCAAATGAGCTTGATGAATTTGCAAAACATTTTCAAAATTGCCTCTTTTTATACTATAATTTTCAATAAATATAATGAAATTGTTTATCTGGTGACGACTTGTTTATCTTGTGACGACTTTATCGACGTATAAAAAATGGTCCAATAATCCGGTCCTCAATTATGACACATCACTATGTTTGCATTATGTACTATCACCGCTAATGTGGAGCCTGGTAGTTGATGAACTACTGGTTAGGCTAAACGACGCCGATGACATAGTCATAATGGCTAGAGGGAAATTTGAGGGAACGCTCTGTGAAATTGTTCAGAGAGGCCTCAACGTAACTAGTAGATGGTGTCAAACAGTGGGACTGAAACTCAACCCGAGCAAAACCACGGTGATACCATTTACTAGAATGAGAAAACTAAACTGCCTACATCCCATACTCATAGATGGGAAGGCAGTAGAATCAACAGGAGATAAGGTATCTGGGTATCACACTAGATAGCAAACTCCTATGGAATAGACACGCTGAGGCAGCGGTAGGTAAAGCCAAACGCGCCCTATTGGTGTGCAGAAATCTGGCAGGAAAAACGTGGGGTTGTAACCCCACTATCCTGCGATGGATGTACATCATGACAGTGAGACCTGCAATCACTTATGGAGCAGTTGCGTGGGGAAGTAGAATCAAGCTGGCCTCTATGAGGAAACAGCTTGAGAAGATTCAAAGACTGGCGTGTGTCTGCATCACGGGGGCGATGGGGTCGTGTCCGACAGCAGCATTGGAGCTGCTGCTGGATCTGACTCCGCAGCACCTTGTGGTGGACCGCCAGATCGGCGATCATAAGGTTCAGCAAGGAAGGAATGGGCAGAGGTAAAATAATCTTGAGCAGAGACAGAAACAGCCTCGCTGCCAAGATTCCCTGGCTGGAAGTACCAAAAGACGAAATGGTATGCAAATACCACTTCGAGAAAAACTACACAGCAATGTGCAGTAGTAAAGCCGATTGGAGCGACGAATCCTCAGCATACCACATAGAGCAAAATGCCATCAAGTGGTATAAAGATGGTTCGAAAACAAAGGAAGGTACTGGTGCAGGAGTGTTTGGACCGCGTACCAGGTACTTCGAATCCATGGGAACATCCCCAAATATTTTCTAAGCAGAGGTACACGCAATCGAAAGATGTGCACAGTTTAACCTCGACAGGAATTGTCGCAAAAACGAATTGCTATCCTATCAGACAGCCAAGCAGCCATTATGGCCATTAGCTCATACACCATCAGATCCAAACTGGTATGGGACTGTGTGGGGAAGATGCACAAGCTTGGCAGGGATAATAAAGTAACGCTATACTGGGTACCAGGACACACTGGTATAGACGGAAACAAAGAAGCCGATCACCTAGCAAACAAGGGATTCAGTAGCCCCTTTATAGGTCCGGAACCCTTTTGCGGTATGAGCGTGAACACCATCCGCAAAAGTTTAGATGAAGAAATAAGAAGAAAATGGATGAAAACCTGGAAAGAACTTCCAGGGCTAAGGCAATCCAAAGTGATGCTGGGATCTTTTAACCAGAAAAGAACAAAAGCTTGCCTGAAACTAAGCAGGAACAAGCTTAGAATTCTGACAGGAGTCCTGACGGGACACTGCAGACTTAGGAAACATCTCAAGGCCCTAGGCCTAGAGGAGGATTACGGCTGCAGATTATGTGGCTTAGCAGAGGAAACCCCCATACATCTGTTAAAAGACTGCGGAGCATTACTCCGCAAGAGACAGGTGTACCTTGGGGCTCACTGCTTGAACACAGAGGAGCTGCAGGTCTTGAATCCCACCCAGATCCTGAAATTCCTAAAGGAATCAGGATTAGAGGAGGCGCTCTAAATGGGTAAGTACACCTACACTTGGAGGAAGAGGGTGGGGTACAATAGATCTATAAAGGTCGCAGTACAAATCGTCACCACCATATCTACAATCTACATGCCACATCACACATTATCACTCCAAGGACGCGGATGCATAATTTGCCGGAGCCACTTTGGATTTTCTATTGACCAATTGTGCATATTATGCGTATTCAGCTGACAATGTCAACTGTCCATGGTTATTAAAAGTTGAATCGTCAGTAAACAAAATCGTCAGTAAACAGTAAACTGTAAGTCAGTAAACTGAACCCTATTACCAAAACCAGCGCCATGAAGTTCTTGATGCAAAGAAATATGGTAAGGATGGAATTTATGACGTCTAATATTCTTAAAACACGCCTTGGAATTCCGGAATATTGCTCAATTTGCCGACTACTTCATTACGGATTATGAACTACTGCAGCTAGAACGGCAATCTCTGCTTCTTCGCTCGTTTTAGTCCTGGGGCGTTTCCTTTTGCGTGCATTAACACTGTCCGTTTCACGGAATAAATAAATAATTCGATCGAAACATCGACGGGAAGGATGCTTTCTATCAGGATAACGTTGTGCATAAAGTTCCTGCGTTCGCACAGAGTTTCTGCCGGTCTCACTGGTTTCGTCTGAATAGTGGCTACAATGTCTTTATATAGGGTGTTTTTTTACGAGCTTGAGAACTTTAAATAATAATACAAGACATAAATTTTGTTGTAATGAATTTTTTATTATTATAATATGGTAGATAATTTCATGGCATTTTATTGTTAATTTCATGGCCATGAGTTACATAGTCTATTCGATCAGTCCAATTTTTCACTACTTTTTCCAATAAATCTGGCCGTATGGCGTCAATGGTAGCTTTAATGTTGGCTTCCAACGCTTCAAGAGTTGCTGGTTTGTCGAAGAAACCAATGACTTAACATAGCCCCATAAAAATTAATCGAAAGGCGTTAAGTCGCACGAACGATGTTTAACTGATTAATTTTTGCAAACAAAAATCAGTCAGCATGGCTCGATAGCGCTCGCCATTCGCCATAACGACAGCTGCTTCCTCATTTCAAAAGAAATGACCGATGATGCCGCCAGCGTGTAAACCAAACAACAGGCTTGAGCTCCGTCAGTAGCTCAGTTCAGACGGAAGTAGGGAAAGATGATTCGTTCTGGACCCTCCACCTCCTTTTCCGGTCTCCGCGCTACAGGTTTAATCAGCTTTAATGAAGTGGAGGTGGAGGGTCCAGAACGAATCATCTTTCCCTACATCCGTCTTCGCCCCATCTACGGCAATTTTGCTTATTGACGAAGCCATTTAACCAGAAATGAGCTTCATCACTAAACACAATTCTTGGGTAAAAATGCTCATCTTCCGCCAGTTTTAAATTAGCCCAGTCAGCAAAAAATGCGACGTAAACGATGGTCATTTGATTTTAATTCTTGCACGAGCTGTATTTTATAGGCACGTAAGCTAAGATCCTTACGTAGAATTTTCCACGTAATCGAAGGACAAAGGCCAACAAGCTGAGAACGGCGACGAGTTGAGATCGACGATTCGCGCTACAGCAGCAATATTCTCTTCGGTACGCACATTTCTTTGTCTTGTTGATAATTTTTAATCAAGAAGAGTAAAATTCTGGCGTTAAACGATTCTTGATGAATTCTCCAAACCTTACTGAACAGAAATCTTAACACAGTTTGAGATTCTCAACTGTCAAACTATAGACAATAACCATCGAAACTTCTCAAGAAATTAAAAAATACCATGTTCCCATTTGAAAACCCATTGGATGACCTTCAGGATGCATAAACTATATATATATATATATATATATATATATATATATATATAAATGTATATATATATATATATATATATTGATTGAGCTGGGTTTGCAAAACTTTGAGGTTTTTTTCATCATTCCTTTCAAATTTAAATGGTATGTGGTATCTTAATTGTATTTACGTATTAACCTGAAAAATCAAAAGTGCAATTGTTGTATATAATAAATTGACAAAATTGCAAGAAAAATCTCTAAAAATATTGTCTAAACTACTGGTAGTTAATGAAAAAAAAGTCTTCTGCGAATCATATTTATTATTATAAATTTAAAGTAGACAAAAAAGGGAGACAATAAAAACATTAGATAAAAGCATTTTCATCAGAGTTCGCATTAGCATCACATTGCCTTTCATTGCCTTCTTCATTATTTTTTTGTTGAATGTAGTTCCTCACTATGTCTCTGTAATATTTGAGGGAATCGATTTCCATCTTCTGATCCCCAAAATGCTTAGTGAGCAAATTGTGAACGTCATTTAACTTTGCTGGAGCTTTTGTGTTTCTACGACACACTCTTGAAAGCTCAAATGTCCGAATTATAAAAAAGTGAACCTCTTTCTGTGATGTAATTTTTCATCTCATTTCTGCTGAACAGAATAGTTTAGAAATTTCAAATTTAAAATGTTACTGACCTGTGATGCGCAAAATCGACGTAATAGCAGCTTTAAAATCACACACTTTTCCAGCAAAGAAAATGTTGGTTCCTTCATGAGCGAAAATTGCTGTATATCCTTCGGGGTCTATCACCGTATTTTTCTTCTTTATCACCTTTTCTATTCGGCCAAATACGCGAGCATATGGTAAGAAAGAATGCCCTAATATTGGGAAAATCACATCCAACTTCTTGACGTTTGCTGTAGCGTATTTAAGGAGCCAAAAACTTAGCATTCCAATCAGTATGGAATTTTTGTTTGCCCTCCACATCCGTCACAAAAGTATCTAATTATTTCAACATCAGGAGGGATTCTGGCATGGTTGAGGAAAAAAATTATTAATTACCAATGATATTTCATTTGAACTTTGTTTCTGTTCGTTATCATACCAATGGTACACAAACACGTTGCTTGGGGCTTGTGTTTTTTTTTCGGGTGACCTGCAACAAGAGTCATATTATACTTGTACAGCTGTCTCGACTAGTATGCCGATTGATCATGCAAAGTTTGTTTTTAGTGGCATTCAAACGAGGAGGTAAAACGTCAGGTTTGTTTTCCTTCAAAAGAGTGTAAAAAGCCCTGGCTTTCTTTCTATGAACATTTTTTTCACATATTAAACCACATATTAATTTTATAATTAGCTAAGTCGTTAGTTCGCTTAATCCGCTCGGTTAGCGACAAACAAGTAGATCATTCGTCAGTCTTGGGGCTACCAAAATCAATGTTAAATCTCGATACAAAATTTTTCGGAAAAACGAACAGCTTACTTTGGTGTTGTTAGATTCGTTTTAGTCACAGTACGGCTTATACAAATTGTTTATATTTAAATCCGACTGCATATAAACTCGTTTCGATTTTCCTCTATAGTAGTGACTTTCAAAATATTTAAACTTTTTTGATAAACTGCGTCACAGCTTGCTGGCGATGTGAGAATAGCTTTTTGCGATCCCCGCCCCTTCCTTCCTTTGGACTTTTGCCAGTTGCGAAGTTCCGTTTCAAAACACCTGGAGCTCGATTTTTGGAAAGTAGCATTTTTAAGAAAGATTTCTGTCAAATTCTGCTTCTTTTTCCATCGTTTATCATAGAATAACAGTAAGAGAAATTATTTGACTCGCGTTTGTTAATCACAAAACGAGTTCGTTTCGTTTGTTCGGCGAGGGTGAATCTCAAGATAAAATTGATCAATTTTCGTTTTAGTGGAGTAAAACATATTGTGAAATTTCATGATATCACAAGATTTGAAGTTGCAACAGATATTTTCATTGTGCAGTGCTTACAGTCAAATATACTGGAAACATGTTACTGCTGGGAACGCTTGTGAACTAGTAAGCTACATACTATAAAAGAGTGAGGCATTCATAGTTCAGCTACAGTTTTATTGAAATGATTGTCAATGGAAACAGAATCAATGAAATAATAGTAATAATTACTAACTTCATAGTCCAGCTTAACACGATTTGTTTTCCAATTTTCAATTTGGAACTAATCCGACTTGATCCGGTCAAGAACCGGTGTTAAAAATCGGTCTGCACAGGGAAAGGTAATAACCTTTCCCTGTGCTGACGTAAGAAGCCGGTGGCGCGCATGGTGGGCTTTAATAGAACCATTGATAGATTAAGCTGGGTATCAAAAAACACCGGTTTTTGACACCGGTTTTCGACCGGACCAAGCCGGATTGGTTTTTTAGGTTTTTAGTATCAATAAAGACCTGTCAAACTACGCACAGAAAAAACTTCTGAAAATTCATAGATTGAGCTGATTTGATACTAAACGCTGCAATTTTGAGCTGCTTAAACGCCGCCATTTTCGAGCGCTCTGTTGATGACGTCAAATACTATGTACATTGGAGTTCTCGTTCTTAAGTTATTTCTCCATAAAAAAAGCTCACAAGCCAGTTTATACTCTATTTTATTTAAGTATTGTGCCTGAATGCAAAAACACTATTAGAAGCTCAGCTGATAAAGTGTTTTTTCAAGTACCGACATGTACAAAAATACCATTCCTTACGTATTGTATGTAAAGATATTAGAGGAGATGAAGTATCTGTAACAACTTGTTTACATTGTTGTGAAGATCACTTTAATTTAAATATGACACATTTCGATACCTAATATGATTTCTGTTAGTAAGAAGTAAGTTTTGTGTTGAAAATTAATCATTCAAGCAGTATATAACTCTACATAAATACAGTTTACAAAATTTTGTGATTTTGTCTATTGTTTTTTACGTAAACAAAAAACAATAAAACATTTAACCATTCCGCTCTGCTCCAAAATTATACCACAGCACAACGAGAGATCCTATTCAGACAAATTCATTCCTTGACATTTTAAATTTTTTATACCTACTTAAATGTTTTGTTATTATGTTTGTATTGTAAATATAATCTTTAATTACAGATAGAGTAGGATATACAAAATTATGTTCAATATAACATAATGAAACAAGAAGGTGTAAATGTGACTCATGTGACGATTAAATAAAGGAGTTCTGCCTCTCATATTCCATAGCCAAAATAGAAATATGCCACCACAATAATAATGGGAGCTATTAAGAGAAAACGGTTGGCATTGATAGAAGAAGCTCTTTTATCAGCGTCGGTATCAGATATAAATTTGTATTTGAACGAAAATAAGACGACATTATGATTGGATCTATTCTCGGCAGATTATTCGATTGTGCTTTTACAAAATCACTTTCAGTCGTTGTCTTAAGTGATTTCTAATCTCAATAGGATGCTAAAATTACACTTAAACAATAAATCATTTCTCAACACAAACGTTATTACTATGTTTTCTAATCAAAAGCCATACAAATGTAAACAATACGTACTTTTTGATATAGTGGTGTTGCGTTTTACAAATTTGAATTTCCCTCGTTTAATTTGCATTGATTTTAAGTAATTAACCCTGGAATACTCTTTCACTTTTTCTGACGGTTATTACTCTTTGTGAGTCTCCCAGACTCATACTTAGGAAATTACTATATTTGAAACACTTATTTTGTAAAAATCGTTTTATTTAAACAATTAAAATAATGAAGCCAATAAGATATTTAATTTAAAAAATTAAAAGTCGAAAAAAAATGAAAAACAAAGAAAAATAATATGACAGGTATTTTTTTCGAACTAATAAAAAAAAATATTTTTTTTTTTTATAGAAAGTTAACACTATCCAAATGTTTTAAAAACTTGTACAATACTTTTTTTTTGAGTAATTACAAATACTACAATAATTCTTTTTACGAAGTCCGCTACTGGCATCGCTTTCTGGAGACTGCTGGTCTTGTTCTTGTAATGCTTGTAGTTCCTCTTTGTTTGTCAAGATTAAATTGGAAGCTTCAGAGTTTTTATATTCGATTCTTTTACTTTCGATTTCCTCATTACTATATTTTAATATTGTGTCAAATATGTCAGTACAAAAGAACGACTTGAAGAATCCTATTGGACTCGAAGCCTGAAGTGCATTTCCTTTGATTTTTGTTCGAACGTGGATTACATTTTTTGCTAAGGTTTGTGAAGTTCTTGAACGGATTGCTTTTGTGTGCCAGACCAGGTTATTTTTGCCAATCATTTTTGCACAATCCAACTTTAGCAATCTTTCTACTTCTACCTCCTCATCTTCCACTACCACAGCTAAGAAAACAAACAAAAAACTGTAAGAAAAAGTTTTTTTCGTTGTTTTCCTAGCTGTGGCAGTAATAGTTTGAGCAATTGATGGTTGGAAGTCAAAATCGTCTAAGGTATCAGGTTCATCTTGGTATCAGGTATTTTTTATCAGTTTCATAGGCTCATATAAAATAGTCGCCTATTACTTTTTATGAGTCTCAGAGACTCACATATTATTCGGGTATCACCGTTTATAAGTCTCGCAGACTCGGTGGGTTGTAGTAAAACGGCTAATACTTACCAAGCAATGGACATAGAGATCAACTCCAGAGCTCTTCTCTTAGTCAAATAAATAGCTGAAGATGTCCTGGGTGGTGGGGGGTGTAGTACTAGTAACATGAGTGGGGGAAGAAGAAAATTGGCGGTATGAGTCTCTCAGACTCATATAATATTATTGCGAATGTTAAATAGAAGGCTCGAGAGAATAATGGAAGAAAAAGTGGCGGATGAACAGTTCGGATTTAGAAGAGGAATGGGAACAAGAGATGCTATTGGATGTGTAAGAACGATAGGTGAAACGAACATTGAAAAGAGAAATGATCTAAGTTTGTGTTTTGTCGACCTAGTAAAACCATTTGATTGTGTACGATGGGCAAAAATGGGCAGAAAGTTGATAAGCCAGTTGTATTTGAGACAGCAGGTAGCTTTGAGAGTCGGTGGCAATCTTACGGATTGGTTTGATCTGGGCCAGGGTGTAGTACAGAAATATAGACCATTTATTACCATAGGTACTATAGATCATTTTTTTTAAGAATGCAGTAACTAGAAACCTGATTTACACTATGACAAATATTCAATCTATAGTTCACTTTTTTAAGAATGCAGTAACTAGAAACCTGATTTACACTATGAAAAATGTGAGTTACAAAATTTGACGCTAAATTCAAATATGGTTACTTGAATATAAAATTGGTAATTTATTAATGGTTTCATTGAATATCTTATTATTATTGATTAAATACACCAAATGGCAACAATAGTAATAAAATAGAAACAAATAAATGGAGAAAAACGCAAAAGATCTAAATAATACAAACAGATCAGATGATAATTGTAAATTGTCACGGCAGCCATTGACAACTAACAGCTGCAAATGTATGTGAAAAGAAAGAGAGAAAAGAGGTTGAGATGGAGAAGTAAATATCGTCGGTGTGAACTTCTCGATTTAAGCCAATCAGAGAACAAGGTCAAATAAGCCCTATCTTCCCTGTACTGCATTCTTAAAAAAATGGACTATAGTTACAAAATTTGGCGCTAAATTCAAATATAGTTACTTGAATATGAAATTGGTAATTGAGCTGGTTTTTTTGAAAGCGGTATAAGTCCATTTTTTTCATATATTGAGATATTTAAGGTTTGCGTTTGAATTAATTTAAAAATATTGGCCAACTTTAATCAATTCGAGTGATGTTTTTAAAACTATACACCTTTTAAATTTTATTATGAAATAATAATTACTAAAATTATTTGAAAAAATTAATGATTTTTTTAGCCCCACATGGACTTATACCACTTTCAAAAATAAGTCCATATTTTTATAGACATAAAAGCTTTACTGAAATGAATTTTTAAGTAAAGAGTAATAATTAAAATGAAGACATTTAAATACACGAATAACCAAATTTATTAGGAGTTTCTTTCAGTTATATTAAAAATATAAAAATTACTTTAAATTAAGATCTTTAAATAAAAAAAAGATATTTTTACCTTTATTTTAAAAAGTTAGCATATTGAGGTATTTATGATGAATAGGCGGGGGATATAAGGTAATAAACTTCTCATATCATTTTATTTCTCCCGTGTTATGCTCCTTGAAGTTTTAAAAGTGGTAACAATAATTTTGCTGAGGTTTTTTGGTCTTCCCTTTTTTTCAAATAAAAAAATTGTGAGGTTGAGTTCTTTTGAACCTCATCCAACATATTTTAAGCCAGTTTACAATTTCTCCGTCCGTATTTTTTTTTCTGTTTGATATTGCCTCTTCTAGAGATTTGGTTGAGACAAAGTCTTCTCTTTTAATTTCATACAAAATGGAGCTGTTTTTTTTCGGCAAGCCTTTATTGCATTCTAATAGTCTTGGGCAGTGTATAATTGGTCCTTAATGCTGTTTCCAAAACTGAAAAATCTCTGTCGTTTGGAAGAAATGAATGACCCAACAGTAAAAAATTGTGGCCAATAACATTTATGTTAATATCATCTGATTGAACAATCCTTAATCACATCAGTGCGAGCTTAATATTGCGATTTTGTCCGGTTCACATGTCACTGTGTGCTATGATATGATCTTGAGTTGTTATCGTCTGAATATGCTTCAGACAGCAAGATGCTATTTCTTCCGCACCTCTAGATGCTACAGTCTCCTCCCATGCATACATATGAATTCTATTGTCATGAAAATTATGAAAACCTTCAATAAGAACATACATGTTTCGCTTATAGTATGCAACAGAAACTGTTAACTTGGGGTATGGAAGGGCCTTTTCTAGATCAAAGGAAAATGCGAAATATTTATCTGGGTTCATTGATGTTAAGTTTTGATCTTCTTTTAAAGCTTGTCTAGCCAGTTCTGCACTTCCCAAATGTGTGCTATGTTCCTCTAAAAGGCTGCTTTTTTCATTAGGGTCTGAAGTAGCTTTAATTTTTAAATTTAAGTAATCGCATTTTTGACAAGTATCTTTATGATGAAAAAATTTTCCTATATATTCGCTCGCTGAGAAATGTTATATGGTTTTCACATACAAATAATATTATTTATTTAAACCTTTAGTTTTCTGTTTTAAAAGCAGTTATATTTAAATAATACTTCCACTTCAATCTATTAGTATAAGAATCAAACAGTAGGCGAAGAAGAACTAAATTAACCCCAAAACCTAAAATAATTGCAATAAGAAAGTTGTTTTAATTATAATTATTAGGGATGGACTTATTCCACTTTCAAAAGAAATATTTGTGCGATAGAATTGTACAGCTTTGTACAAAGTTTTTGTTTATTTTATGTGAAGATAGAACTCTCTTGAAATTGTGATTGTAACTACAGAAAGGTGTCTATATCTCATTAAAATTACTGTTAACTTAGTGTTTTTAAAAAGTGGACTTATACCACTTTCAAAAAAACCAGCTCAATTTATTAATGGTTTAATTGAATATCTTATTATTTATTTACATAGTTTACGCCCAAATTAGAGCACTTAAATCAAACCCAAATACTGTTAATTTATGTTAACAAAGGATAAAAAAATTATAGAATTTTAACAAAGAATATCGTATTATTATTGAATAACTTATTATAAAAATTATAGAAATTGAATTATTGAATTATATTAAAAACTTATTGTATTTATTAAAAAAGCATAACAAAAACACTGTATATTGAAATTTAAATTTATTACATTCATCTTCTTGTTTGAATGGACCTACTTTGGACCACACTTGTTCAACTGTTGGGCTTTGATCTTGGCCCAGTATTGCCGCATCTTCTGCCTGTGTAACTCCTTTCTCTCTTCTGTCCAGGGGGTACCTTTCCTTCGGGGTTTTTCCTGAAATCCACAGACTCCCTTTAGGGTGTGTCTCACAGACTGTTTGTTTTGGAGATCTGTTATTCCCAGTTTAAATTCCTTTTTTTTTAATTATTCCATTCATTCAAATGTAATAAATTTCCTTTAATTATTCCATTGCAAATTCATTCAAATCTAATAAATTCCAAATTTATTACATTATTATTATTAAAATTTACATTTTTATTATTTACCTTTATTGGCATTATTCTTAACACAATACAGACTTAGTCTGTATTATTGGCATTATTCTTAACACAATACAGACTAAGTCTGTATTGTGTTAAGAATAATGCCAATAAAGGTAAATAGTAATTAAAAAAAATAATTACATTACATTTATTTATTACATTACATCAGTCTGAATCTGTAAATTCCATTTCACTGGACGAGCCAGTATTTACAACAAATTGCAGATGCATATCTTCGACAACTTTATCCAGTTGGTATAGTTCATTTTCTTCGCTTATAACATGGTCAATGCAATTGGACCACTTCTCAGCAGAAACTTGCGCTAAGCCATCATGAAATAATTTTAAGTTACTTCAGACATTTTAAATGTTTTATTATTTGTTGCCACATATCCCTTTACCTGTGCCCAAATAAATTCAATGGGATTTAATTTGCAGTGGTATTGTGGGAAACGTAAGATCTCCCGATGTGTATTTCGAATCATTTTGTCCACTTTGTATGGAACTGGATGAGTGTTTATGTAAGTTTTTACCATATCCAATAACTCTACTTTTAATAAATGTTCCTCTACTTCCTTTCCTTTGCTTCCAAGATGTTATTATATCCTCTTTCCTCCAAACGGTTGTCGAACAAATAATACTATTGTTTGTATTAAAAAATACAGATTAAATACACCAAATGGCAACAATAGTAATAAAATATAAACAAATAAATGGAGAAAAACGCAAAAAATCTAAATGATACAAACGGATCAGATGACAAATGAGAATTGACACAACAGCCATTGACAACTAACAGCCCAACATGCATTGGCGTACGAAACAAATATACTTGGTGTTAATTAATTTTTTCATCTTTAAATTTAAAATTAAATATGAAACATTATTGTATAATATAGTACTTATTAGCCGTAGTATAATTTAACGTTCTTTTTTTTTATATTCATTACGGCCAACTATGGACCACGTTTGACAGTTTTTACATTATTTTTTGTCCTCACTCTCTGCCAATATCTCTTCATCCTCTCTCCCACTTCCTTCTTCAAATTTAACGTTCTATTATATTTAGAAATTATTCGTAGTCTTACATTCATTTAATTATATATCGCCAAATTCTACGCCAGTGACTGCAAATGTATGTGAAAGAGAGAGATGAAGAAGTAAATATCGTCGGTGTAAACTTCTCCTCGATTTAAGCCAATCAGAGAACAAGGTCAAATAAGCCCTGTCTTCCCTGTACTGCATTCTTAAAAAAAATGAACTATAGTCAAGCAACTCAAAGATGATGAAACTGAGGAGGGTGTAGGGAATAGGGGTAGAAGGGTGAAAATGGTTGACGATTTGAAAGTAGAGATAGGATACATGTATATGAAAAGAAAGGCTATGAATAGAGTTGAGTGGAGGAGGCAGAATGGAACCTGCACATAGTATGTACATGTACAAATAATAATGACTAAAATAATGTTGTTCAAATAATTTAGCTCAAATGTCCAGCCAATAGACATTATTTGTGCTTCTATCGGTGTTTATTCAACAAAAAAGCATACACAACTGGGTTTATATATCAATAATTTTAATAAATATTTTGATACTGCTTTGGTTCTATGACATAATAAAGCGCGACTAAACAACGAGAACTGCTTATGGACCCGCCTGTTACTTTATAGGATACAGTTTTGTTTGCAATCAGGTTATAGTGGGCTATAAAGGTAGATTCTGATTTATTTAAGTTCCTCCTTCTATTCCTATAAGATATACCCAAAATATAAATTTAAAATCACATAAAAATAAAAGAGGAACTAGAATTAGACACATTAGCGGTAATACACCCGACTATCCTTTATTAGATTCCGAGTCCGATGAAGATCATCAGGTAAATGTTACATCAGGCTAACGCATAACCAGTGTCGACAGTGGCGATGAATTTAGTACTGAATCATCATTGTATGAGGAATATTAGGATCACCAAAAAATTGCAGTGTTTTATGCCATTGCAAAGTACACGTCAAGTGCAAACTGTATAAGCTTTTATGCATTTTTTTTATATGTAAGAGAAAAATTCGGTCCACATAGGGTTAATAAAATTGCAAAGAGTTTGATATTTGAGAAACTCTTTCAAATCTAATTAAAATATAGAAAACAATGAAATTTATCAGAGTCTATTTATTTCAGTTTCTTTATTTTCAACTTTTCAGTCAAGTGAAATTTTATTCTATTCTAATTAAAACAAAATTGCATAAAAACGATAAGGTTACTTAAACTATCATTTAATCTATAAACATAGAATGGCAATTTTATAATATTATGGATGTAAATTAATGCGAACATGAAGAAAAAACTGAAAATATATATAAAATTGACAAAACGTTAATAAAACATGCAAGATAAGATATAACTTTTAGCTCTCCTTAAGTTTCATATGCCTTTTAAATCAAACAAACAATATCCACAGGTTAGTTAGTATAATTTTTTTACTTATTGTAAATATTTTTTTCATCTTCGTGTATTTAAAAAATATATCTTTTATATTTATATAAGAATACTTTTTAATTCAAGTTATAACAGTTGATAAAATATTATCAATTAAACGAATACTAAATTATTTAATATATAAAATCATCAATCTTTTATTTAATATATAAAATCATATTCTTAGACGAACTTTGGTATACAATTCATACACAGTGATAAAATAATTTGATTTAAGCAACTACACATACATTAAAAACTCAATCATAATATAAGTAAATATAACACAGACAGACATACATAAAGCAAATACTATTTAACCTTTTCCGATATAGTGATTACTCTTTCAAACCACCCTTCAATATAAATCACAGCGGTTTAATAGCATGCCTGAATGAATTAATATAAACCCTTGTACCAAAGAATATTTTATAAACTTTTGGTCTTATGTACACAGAATGTTTTATATGTTTGTTATGTGGCTAGTTTGGAACCCAGAACGTGTGGTTTACTGCTTTTTTCTAAACGTTTCTGTTGTTGCTGCAACTGTCTGCGCTCTCTCTCATGCCTCTTTTGTTCCCGGAGTAAAACGTCTGTATCCCATGTCTCTTTTTCCCAGCCGGAGTTTTCTTCCCAGTTTTCCAACTCATTACTCTAAAAAAAAATACAAAGAATTTGGATTAATTAAGTCGACAAATAGAATGGAATATCAAATATATTGTAATGTTTTAAGTGGTTTCATAACATAATCCTAGAAAATGTAAAATTTAAATACTACAAAGTATTGAATTAAAATGTATTAAAATATTGAGTTAAGAAAAAGCTAAAAAAAAAATAGCAATGTATATAGGCAATTTGCAATAATACAGCTTGGGGCAGAACTTTAATTAAAATTTCGTTGTTTTTCCATTGCCAGCCGCGGATTATTAAGAAAGTAATACATAACAGAAGTATTTCAAGAAATATTAAAATTAGAATATACAAGACCAGTGTTTTTCAAATTGGGGGTCGCGAACCCCCGGGGGCTCGCGAAGCCTTTTTAAGCCTTTTTTCGCAGTTATTTTAAAACTTAAAATAATGAGCTCTTATAGTTGAATTATCAAGCAAAGCCGTTTTACGAATGAACTACCTTAAAGATGCATTCAGAGTAAAAAAAAATCATACTATTTCAAAAACTAAAATCATTCTATTTCAAAATGTTAGATTTATTAAGAAAAGTTAATTAAACATTAGTTAGAACACAAATTAGTTTAACATTAAAAATTGTTTACACGAGGAATAGGCTAGGCACACATTCACATTAATGTAATGGTTGTACCTGTTTCTTGTTAATCAATTTTTCTCATCGCGGATCCGTTTTTGCTTCACATAGAACTAAATCGTTTTCTAAATTTAGGCGGTTTCTCTGTTTGCCTTTTATTTGAGACTTCGACGAAAACGTCAACTCGCATAAATAGGAGGTGTGGCAAATGGAATCAAACACTTCACAGCTTCTCTGGTTAATAGTGGATACTCTATTTTTTTCTTTAAAAGCTATCCAAATTGACATGAATTCCAAGTGTAACATTCCATCAGCAGATAATTCCAACAGATTTTCTTTTAGATTGGTTCCTTAACTTGTTGCATCTGTAGCAGCTTTTAAAATTATGGTCCAACTTTTCCCAGTGTTTTCTGAAAGTTCTTCCACCGAGAAATAATGACACAATTCTTCTTTCAAATTCTGCAATACAATTTCGATTCCAGGTATATATGATTTCTCAAACCCCACTTCTCCAATAAAAGACTGAGTAGAAGAAAATAAATCAAAGTTCTCTTGCTTTAGGGATGATGACTACAGGTTTATTTTTTGCGTAAAGCCATGGATTTTGTCTTTAGCGGTAATGCAGTAATGAAGTGTTCATCCCTCCGTTGAAAGCTTTTATTCAAAATGTTTAAATGCTTGAATAGGTTAGAAAGAAAAGCCAGTTTCAAAAGGAATTCCGGGTCACAAATAAAATTGGTATATTCAGAATTGACCTGCAGTAAATATACCAAAAGTTTAGCTCGAAGCTCCAAAACTCTTCACTACTTTGCCTTTCGATAACCACCTAACCTCTGTGTGAAGCAAACATTAGTGCAGTGAATCCATATCTTCACAAATGTTTCTAAATAATCGTATCTGTAACGCTTTTCATTTAATAGAATTTACTAATTTATTGCTGTTTTGGAGGCAAGAGCTTGATGAAGATGAAGAAAGCAATGCATCCAACAAGCGTTTGGCATCAGTGCTTTAAGTCTTTTAATAAAGCGGTTTTTCGAACCAGTCATAGCATTTGTTCCGTCACTGCAAAAAAGCTATGCATTTCTTCGCCCAATCGATATGGAGGTCTTGTGTAGCTTCAAGGTACATGTTGTATAAGCACTGACCTGTTCTATTCGTAAGCAGAGTTTTACAAAACAGTATTTCTTCCATCAATCTCTTATTGGATTCAAAACGCTCAAAAGCTACAAACTGCTCACAACCCGCAATATAAGTAGATTCATCAAACTGCAGGGATACAAAAGTACTTCCTTTTATTTTTTCTATGACTTGATCACAAATGTCAGTCGCCATATCGCTAATTCTGCGTTGCATGGTATTGTCAGAGAGAGGTATACCTTAAAACCTCTTGTTTCTAAAGCTGCTTGTAAAATCAAATTTTCGGCAATTATATGAGGTTTTCCAGCTTTAGCCACCCGAAAAGCTACTCGATAACTAGCTAGCAACACTTTTTCATTTATATTGGACATCTGTACCCATCTGATTAAGGCCCTTCAATTTTCTTTCAAAAATTCTAACGGTTTGTTTTTCTCATATGGATGTTTGGTGTTGGAGTGGCGCACTAGTTTCGATGGCTTCATGCTTTAGCGTGATACAGTTTCGAAGCAAATAAAGCATTGTGGTTTATTTTCAATCACAGTAAATCCGAATTTTAAATAATTGTCGTCATACAGACGCTTTTTCTTTGTTTTTGTTTCAGTCCTCTCACTAGAAGTTCAAGCTGACGGTTGTTATGATATTTTTAGAAACTTAAATTTGAAACAAATGTCGGAAATATTCCCAAAATGAGAAATGAAATAATTAACACCGATAGGGCCGATTGCATTGCTATTGTCGTATCGCTTCTCCGTGGAGGCGTTTGCCGATGCGGTAAAAAACTGTTTGTTATATGTAAGTAATTACGTATTTAGCCGAAATCTAATTACAAAAATAAGTAAAAATGATGTACGGATTAGATATTACTCTGGTTACTATTGTCAAATCATCTGCAAAGGCTAGACATTTTAGGCTAGATATTTTTATTGTATAGAAGACCATTTCTATTTAATTCTAAATTCTCTTCTTTAATCTCTAGTATATACTAGTATATACTATATCTAGTATATAAATACAGTTTTTTAAATAATTTTTTTTTTCTGTAATTTGATGTATTGTACACAAACCGTATTTACTTATTTTGGAAGGTAAATCATTTGAGTATCCATCACTAAAATATCAGCAATGCGTAATTTATACGTACATGTGTTTAAAATGTTTAAAAGAAAAAACACATCTTATGTACCTCGGCCAGTACCACGTTGTACCTAGAACACATCCAGAATTGGAGGAATTTTCTTTATTAAAATCGTTTTATTGGCTCTAGTTAAATATTTAAATTACAAATTCTTAAAAGTACCAACATATAACATTCATAGTATTTTTTTTACACACATTTTGCGCGGGTATCCTAAGATATGAAACTGCTGCGTAGCGGGTGTAATTTTCGAGGCCTTTTTTTATCAAAAGTTGGGTATTTGAACGATTGCACCCTGAAAAAGGACTTCTGATTGCACCCTGATACTTTTTTCTAAAAAAAAACCTGAAAGGGATGAAATAGGGGATGTATAAGGAACCGATAATTTTTCAAGTTAAGGAGATGAAAATTAATATTTAGGCTTTTGGTAAGAAATTAAAAAAAATACGTATTTCATCGTTTTTTTGCAATATCATCCCTGAAGGGGGTAAAATAGGGGATGATTTAGGTTCTTTGTAAGCTACAATACAAATTTTTGAAAAGCAAAGTTTGTGAATGTAAAACTGGCTATATTTTCAAAATTTTGAAAACAAATTTTAGGAGGTTGAGTCAGGTTTTTTGCTGATCCTGATGGTGGATGCTCCGGATGGATTCGTAATGGTGGATGCGCAGGTGTACGTAAAGTTGTTGACTGTTGACGGAAGGGCAAAAAATTTATAAACAAAAAAAAAGTTTTGTCGTTTTTAAACTAATAAAACCAGTCACTAATATTTTTCTAAAGTGTGGAATTAAAAAAAACAATCTCCCTTGTGAAGAGGCACGCAAAATTGGCACATATGACATGTCAAACTTTTCTTCTTATGCGCGGCACAAACGCGGCACTGTCTCTGGGGTTTAAGTTTTATGCCGTCTGTAATTAGTTTAACTAATTTATGCTTTCTGGTATCCTTTGACAACCTTCCTGGAGGGTCATCCCTTCTGGGTGTAGCTGATGTACCAGGAACAGGATGCTCTTCATTCACATTTTCCGTAGTCGGTTCGCTTATCCACTCTTTTGCCCCATTATGTAAAAATATTTTGTATTTTTTATTACAATGAGGATTTAATGTTGTATACACTCTAAAAGCATTAAACAGTGCACAGTTGACAATAAACATCACAGCTCTCTTTGTCCATTTCTCCGTACGACGTACTATCGAATAATATGATAAATATTGATCGGCGCGATCTACACTTTCCATAAATTTATTGTAATCCACTACGCATATTGGTTTCCAGATTTTTTCTTATGTCGCCCAATCAATATTATGGCTTTCTACAATATCAGCTGAATGTATAGTCGAAATCATACGCACAGGCCTTTTTGATTGCCAACATTGTAACAAAATGTTTTGTCGTCGACGAAACATAGATCCCCCCTATTCAATTTCGCTTTTTTTAAACAGAGAAGGCCTCTGTTTATGCGAATAGTGCCACAACTCCGAAATCTATATTGTAGAAGTATTTCACAAGTGTCCACACTATTGTAATAATTGTCCATATATATATATGTGATGCCATAAGTTTACATATGGCTGAAGAAGATTCAAAATTGTGTGTTGCAGTCGATTTCCTTCACCACAATATATTCGGAAATTACATATGTAGCCGGTTTTCGCTTCACAAACCATTCTTATGAGAATACCATATTTCGTTATTTTTGAGGCATTGTAGACTTTGAATGCTAGACGACCTCTCCATGGCATGATGCTTTCATCTAAGGACAATTCTCTCTGTGGTTTATAAACTTCTTGATTTGACTTCTTAATTTGGGTAATATGTATGAAATAATGGGGCGGATTTTTTTAAGGCGATCTCTATCATCTTTGTCATCGTTATTGGAAAAATGCCATGAATACCATATTTGCCTAAATCGATACCTGCTCATTATTTGAGGAAAAATTGGAGTTTCAATTGTTTCATCTGTCGACCAGTATTCATCCCTCGTATCCTACGAACTCTTCCCATTAGTAGAAGCAATCCGAGCATTTTTTTTAGTTCTATCACAGATACATCTTTCCACTTTATGGTCTTAGCACGATCTCTAAATAAATGTTCATTCTGTGCATGGTAGCGGTTTGTTTCTGTCGCCATATATTCAAATAAATCGACTCCAATAAATAACTGAACCACATCAATTACATTTTCTGAATGATTTGGAATCACGAAAACCCCACTTTGTCCTAAGAAATCTTCGATAATTGGCACATTATCACTTTCCGACCAATCCAATACTTCACCATCACTTTCTTCGTCGCTAGAAGGTATTGGCAAGGCTTTGTTTCTTCTTGAATCAATTCTTCCTCGTCACTTTCGCTATCAAATTCGGGAATCTCTGCATCGCTTGAAATTTGCGACAAATCATCTGCATAGACATCACTATCGTAATCCATTGCAAATAAAATTATTCAATTTGTATATATATATTATATATATAAATATATATATATATATATATATTTATATATATATATATATATATATATATATATATATATATATATATATATATATATATATATATACATATATATGTGTGTGCTTTTTTAAAACTTTTAATGAAATATTGTTGTATTGAAATAGTGGTACTACAAACTGATTTATTTTGAATCATCATGTGTTCTGTGCTGATTTGGCGGTTTTGAACTTTCGCCCAGCTATCCCGCCGCCTTGGGGTTTGGTTGTCGTTGTGTTTTTTTTTTAGTCTGTTTGTTTGTCTGTGCCGTCTGTTGCTTGTCTTTCGTTGGGTTTGGGTTTCGTTGGCTTTACTTGATTACAGTTGGGTCCTGTTGTCTTGGTGTGGTTCTCGGTTTTCTTCGTTGCTTCTCCTGTATTTCATCTTCTGTGGTTGTTCTCCAGTGGCCTGTGGTCCTGATTGGACTTGGTCTTGTCGATGATGGTGATGGTTTCTTCTTCTTCTTGATTCGGTTTACGCTTGGGGGTGGCTTCGGTGGCGCTGTGTGTGTCCATCGGTGTGGTTCTTCTCCGTGGGGCGGCTACAGTTGCTCTTTGGGAGGCGGCTTCGTTTATCTTCTCGGGGGCGGCTTCAGTTATCTTTTCGGGGGCGGCTTCAGTTATCTTCTCGGCGGCGGCTTCGGTTTTCTTTTCGGCGGCGGCTTCGTCTTTCTTTTCGGCGGCGGCTTCGGTTTTCTTTTCGGCGGCGGCTTCGTTTGTTTTCTCGGGGGCGGCATCAGTTGTCTTCTTTGGGGCGGCTTTGGTTGCCTTTTCGGCGGCGGCTTCGGTTGTCTTCTCGGGGGCGGCTTCGTTTGTCTTTTCGGCGGCGGCTTCGTTAGTCATCTCGGGGGCGGCTTCGTTTGTCTTCTCGGGGACGGCATCAGTTGTCTTTTCGGCGGCGGTTTCCTGGGGTTTATCGTTGACGGTTTGGTTCTTCATTAGTTTCGTTATGTAATTCATCATTTGGACGAGGACGCTGTCGTCCACGGTGTCCAAGTAATCGGGGTCGAAATACTTTGCCGCGAGGGCTTCTTTGGGCGTTGTCGGAATAAACGTGTTCATTTTGTGACAGCGGAGGAGCGAGTCGATTTATTTTGATTGTTGCTTTTATATCAACACATTTAGAAAGGGCTTTCTTAAAATTATCAAATGCTAAGCTTACAGCATGTTCTCAGAGACAATTCGTTTTGGAAAAACTTAAAACAAACGGAACACAGCCTGAATATATTCAGCCTTTCTGGAGCTCTATAACTATTATTGAGTCTTTTTAGGACAACCAAAACAATTTCACATGAAATTTGTAAGTTAGTTTACCAATGTGATTACCGGGTTTGCCGACCCTTCGAACACTGCGGCCTATTGGTAGCCTATTGTATTCTATCACATTCACTTAGGCCCAGAAAAACTATTGTTATAGTAAATTGCGCTAATTGCCATTTTTCACATTTGTCTTTCTGGAACAAATGCGGCCGGCGCTGGAAATAGAACTCTCACATGAGGCCACGAGCGTCACCACTACACCACTCGCGCCGGCAAGACATGGTCTTAAAAACAATGTTATTTTTATGGTTTTTGTTGAGTGCCATGAAGGTGGACTGAAAGCTGTAAAGTAACTTACAAATTTCATGTGAGATTTGTTTTGGTAGTCCTAAAAAGACTCAATAATTGTTATAGAGCTCCGGAAAGGCTGAATATATTTATATATTCAGGCTGTGTCGCGTTTGTTTTAAGTTTGTATGATTATCTATAACGTAGGATGGTTTCACCAATTCTATCTTATTAATTGATTTTGGTATCGCTTCCTACATAAGCTCAGCCAGTAATCTCCTCTCATTTTATTAGTATCCCAGGGTATTAGTATCCCAGCTCTAAGAGTAGTTTTTTTCGATTCATTTTTGCAAATTGATATATAAGTATTTTAAAGTCTTTTAATGTCCGTCCAAATTTTAAGTGTGCCGCTTCATTAATATAGTCAACCAGACTGCATTCTTCCTCACGATCAAAAACTTAATTAACTGCAAGAATATCGTGTAATTTTCTTACATCGTTACCTGTTTCCATACAGTGCTTTAAATGACGACGCAAAGTTGTTTTGGGTAAACCAAAATGTTTAGAAGCACCGAGTCGTGAATTTTTTCTCCTTGATAATTTTAATGGCATTTGAGAAGACATTCACATTAATAACGCCTCTTCTTCTTATCTTTACTTCTAAGCATGACCTCTGAGGAAGTGTCCTTAAGAATTTATTCTTAAAATATGAAATAAATAAAGAAAAATCTTTCTCGCCAAAGTACAACATTCAGGTTGTAACGTGAGTCCCAAAAATCTTGGAATACACTCTTGCAATGAATTTGAAGACGTAGGTTATTTCTTAATTCCAGACATAAAATTAAACAAATTATCAAATGTCATTTTTAAGTAGCTATCAGTGGGCTTGAGGTTATGTCGCATTGTTTTTAGTGTTAAGTTCAATAATTTCATTATAAATAAAATGCCTTCTCATAAATTTAACACTGATTTATTTTATAGTGTTGTGAATTATAAAATTAACAAAGGAGAACAAACATTACAACAGATGTTGAATGTATTGTCCATTTTCACGAATACACTTTCTCGCATTGTGCCAAATAATAGTTATTTACATTAGAGTGTGGAAAGTTTGATTTTACAACGCGACAGCTCGTTTGGGGAACGAGCCCGAAGGACGAGTTCCCCTTGAGCTGGAGCGCTGTAAAATCAAACTTATTATTTGGCACAATGCGAGAAAGTACGGCTACAATGCGGGAAAGTGACTTTACCGCATTGTAGCCGGACTTTGCAACATAGTGGGTAAAGTGCTAGTTTCGCATTATGTATATACGATGTCAAAGCTAGCTTTACTAAAAATAATTTAATAGTGCGGCAACATTTGAAAGGAACCAACTGGCCTAGGTACACATAGTGCCTAGGTACAACGGGTTCCTCTACAGCTAAACAGTATTGGGGACAGTGGATCTCCTTGTCTTAAACCTTCTTATACATTGAACCTGTCTGATGTTCTGGTTCTTACTCTCACCCTGTTATCAGTTTCTTTTAACGTTAATTGAATTAAGTTATAGTATATTACGTAATGAGAGTTATAAGAAGCATATTACGTAAGAGCGGAACAGGTAAACACCCCGCGTAGCGGGGAGCGCGTAATTTCGCAAGTACGTAATTGCCTTACAACTCGAATTATGTACTACACTTTATCTACGACCACACTAATTTGTTTCTGTTTAATAAGAAAAATATGTTTGATGTAAGAAATGAAAAGAAATACATTAATAATGGTTACGAACCTTTTTATTTAGTACTTTTCGTTAGATTTAAACGTGGAAAAACGAAATGAGTGACAGCTTCTATGTGAATGATGTGATGTTTAATGATTGTTTGGAAATCACGGAGTACTATATTTAAAAATAGAATCAACATGCAGCTCTCAACCAATCATCGAATAGTAAACCAACCAAGCAAGTGTTATTTTGAATTATTAAATAACATTAATCGCGGATTGTTACATGTGTGTGTTGTATGATGTATTTACATAATCCACGAACTGTACAATATTGGGCAATTACAATAGTGGTTGTAGATAAAATAGTTTTCCGTTAATTCTTCTTAAGTTCTTTTAAAGCTATGTACAATTATTTCTCTCTCTTTATTCGGTCGTACGCTTGTTTGAAATACAGCAATAGCACATATGTTTCCTTGTTTTATTCGTGGCTTTCTGACTTTTAATAAATCAATATAATTAAACCAATTAACACTTTTTTCGTTATCATGACAATAACACAATCATGGCCGGGGGGCGACATGCGGAAATGGAACTTTGAATTTAACTTCTTAAATCAAAGGCAAAATTGAATAACAGTTATTTATTATACAAGTGCATAAACGAGATTTTACGTGCGGAATGTTAAATTCGCGAGTTATACCTTAATTTTATGCGCGAGTGTAATACAAACTTTTATTCAATGTTGATTTAACAAGTTATATTCAAAGAAACTTTACATATGTCGTTCTTCTTTTTAGAGAAGCATGTCGTCCGGCCATTATTGTGTTGTTGCCATGACAACGATAAAATTGTTGATTAAATTTGTATGAGTTATTTTGATGCGTTGCCATGGAAACTTTTATTTCACTAGTGAAATAAAATTTTCATTTCACTACAAGACAAGACTACAAGACAAATAAGATTAGAAAAAATAAGACTAGGACAGACAAGACTAGGACAGACAAGACAGACAAGACTAGGCAGAAAAGACTAGACAAACAAGACTAGACAGACAAGGCTAGACAGACAATACTAGACAGATAAGACTAGACAGATAAGGCTACAGGACGAAACTACACAAACAAGAATAGACAGGCAAGACTATATATATATATATATATATATATATATATATATATATATATATATATATATGTATATATATATATATATATATATATATATATAAATATATATATATATGTATATATATATATATATATATATATTTGTCTAAGAATAGATTTGTCCACTCAAATCAAAAAAAAGAAACAAAATTTGATTCGAATAAAGATTTTGGTTTTTGCAAATTTGGAAATATTTGTAAATTATCTTGACGTTTTCGTCCAATTTTGACACAAAACAAAAGAATTTTGCAAGGTTTGTCCATTCAAATCAACAAAAAAAAAACAGATTTTGCTTCGAATATTTTTGGAATAAGTTTGGTGATTTTGGTTTTTGAAAATTTAGCAATATTTGCAAATTATTAAATAAAAAATTTGGCAATATTTGCAAACTAATAATACAAAGTTATAAAAGTATTCCGCACAGGCTATAATGTAATGTTCAGAATATTAATGTTGAAAAAACAGTTAAGTTTAATTGCAATAGTATTTTTCTAATGCTTTCTAAACAGACAGATTTGAAATTAAAAAGATTGTTCTGACAATGAAGGATAAAGCTGGTGGGGTTGATAGGATTAATAGTAAAGTTCTTAAACTCATAGTCAATGATATTTGTTTCCCACTGGCACATATTTTTAATAAATGTATCAGAATCATGTATCGGAATTATATCAGCTTTTTTAACGAAGTAGTCGAAATAATATGGCCTACTTCGTTAAAAAAGCTGCTATAATTCCGATCTTTAAGTCTGGTCATAAGCACTTAACGACTAACTATAGACCTCTTTCACTTATTTCCAATTTAGCTAAAGTTTTTGAAAAAATTATATACAACAGATTATATAGCTTCTGTTCTAAAAATAACTTAATCTCAAATAAACAATTTGGTTTCATGAAGAATAGGGGTACTGATGATGCGCTTGCCTTTACCTAAAATTTTTTTTATAATAATATTGATAAAAATCTAAAAACAGTATTAGTATTCTTGGACCTTGCCAAAGCCTTTGATACCATTAATCATAAGATTTTGCTAGAGAAATTTTGGAGATGTGGAATCGGAGGACTATCGCATCAGTTAATTCAAAATTACATATCAAATAGAGAACAATGTGTAAGAGTAACTAATTGTGTGAGTGAATATAAATCTGTCAAAATTGGTGTTTCTCAAGGAACTATACTTGGACCGCTTTTATTGATTCCTTAAAGATTCCTTCATCGTTAGTGCATTATCTTACTAATATTTTGATTGTAAGCGACTTCATTCAGAAAGATTAACTAATACACGATCCAGGCAGCTTATTTTACCCAAAATTAATAAAAAGATTAGCACCAAAAATTCTTATAATGTGGCAATAAAATAATTTAATCTACTTCCTAACCATTTGAAAACTCTTTTTTGTGCAAGGAACGTATTAAAAAAGAAAATTAGTAAGTGGATTGCAACTATTGTATGATTATTTTTTGTTTGTAACTGTTCTATGTTTGTTAAAATGTTTCTGTGTATTTTTAATTTTATATGATATTTATATATTTGTGTTATGAACATGTTAAGAGTTATGTTTAAGAATTTTATATTTTGTATTTGCTTTTTGTATTTCCATATTTTATATTTGTAATTTTATCTGTACATTTTGATTTTTTCTTTTCATAACCAGTCCTATGTACAGATGGTACTCCCATCTCTATAGGTTTACTTCTGGTAAATAAATAAATAAAATAAAAATAAGCAATCACATCAGTTCAAAAAAGTAATTCACAGCAAATGGGTTAAGTAAGGAAATACAAATCTAAGATGTTTGCACTAAATAGTCAATTACAAATCAATAAATATCAATGAGTTAAATAACAAAAACATTTAATGCTCCGAGATTGATAATTCTTAATTCACAATGTGTACTATTAATTTTCTATTTATTCATTATACAATGAGCTCAAAATAGATATGAATCTATCATTTGAGGCCCTTACTTTAATAAACATATTGTTGTTATTGAACTTAATCAAAGGTGCTTCTAAAAAAACCTTGAGGTTTGGTAGAAAGTAAAAGGGGCAATAGCATATGCCTGAAAAAATAAAAACATCATCCGTTAAAGTTTTTTTATATAAAAAATAATAAAACATCGATAATACTTATAAAATTGTGAAGTTGAAATACAAAAAATGCAAAAAGTGGTTCTTGATGCAAAACCATCTAAGAACCAATGCTAAAGATATGGAAAACCGTAAAAGTAAGTAGGGCTAAATAGTTACAAGTGAATCATATTAACCCTTTGGGTACATTTGACGACTGAGGCTCGTCATGCATATGTTTGGCTTGACGTACATTCTCTAAATAAATCCGTAGCCAAAGGGTTAATATAGTAAATATACAATTAGGATATATACAATTGGCCCATTATTTCGTGGGAATACAAGTTATGGCACTTAACATCGTTTTGTATTTTAACTCTTCAATTTATGATATGATAAAATTAGATATTGAAACATACAAAGTAAACTGAATATTCAGAATTTTAGCAATACTTACAATAAAATCTGCATCTTCAACTTGAACATCCAAACTATAACCTTTCGTTGCCGGATTATCACCAATCAAAACCTTCTGTTGTTTCGTAATTTTAGGAGCCATATCGCCAAATAAATCTACATTTTCTTCAACAACCTCTTCTTCCTCAACTTTCTTCACCAATTTACTCTGCTGCTGTCTGTAGTAGTCAATGTGTTCCTGAACACTAGCCGGCTTCCTATTCATAAACTCCCAATCGTTCCACTGCTCCAATTCCTCAGCTGTATCATTTACAACAATATGAGATAAAGGTTCAACATCTGCGGACATTCTCCTTCGTCTCTTGAAACAACACATTGCTTTCCGGAAGATATTTATGAAGAACAGTGCAAAAGATTTCAGTTTAAGGAAAATCATTGTGATTATCATAACTGGAGATTAACTAGAGTCAAGGCGCCGGTTTTTTTCCAAACGAATTGTGTTAAGGGTTTTGGTAATTTAATGGGGTTGATTTAATGGCATTGCGTAAGTAGCCTCGGGTTAAAGTTGTGTTTAATGTTGATATTGTGGTTAGAATTCGTGGATTCCTGGTTGAATTTGACAAGTAGTTTACTGGGTTGCATAAAATACATTCAATGTTTTGGATACAGCCAAGTATCGTTTGTTGTCTATGAGACTATACCATAATCTTATGAATTCATTCTCTGATTTATTCTATTCTTAATCTAGTCCGTTCAGTTCGTCTAGTTAATCTTCTTCGACTACACAATGTCGTTTCTGTTTAATCCTCACAGTCTCTGTCTGGGTAGAGACTAGTCACTGACTAGTATTATATATAAATCCTTTCTTAACATAAATATAAATACACTACAGTTTGTACATTTGTGTGATCCCACACCTCAAAGAGAATAAAAACAAAAACAGCAAAAAACAAAAGAATGAAAAGGAAAATAAAAATATCCAAATTAATACAGAAAAATAAACAACTCATAAGTACTTAGATCCTGTTTAGGTAAAAAGAACGAAAGAGAGAAAAAAAAACAATAAATAAAAGAAACATTAAAAAACCTTTAACCCTGCCCTTTGCACTATTTTTTCCATATACACAAAATCCGAGCCACTCTCATCTATAAACTTCTTCCAGTTTTTCGCCACCGACTTTTCCTCTTCACTTCTTCACATTTCTTACAACTTGACACCCAATGATCCCACAAATCCTCCCCTTCGCCACATGCTCGACAAGTCCTATCTGTTGCGGCCATCCAATATCTTCTACCCCTTTCCTCACTACCGCATCTAACTCGACTAGATCTAATCTAATCTGATTGACTAGATACAACGGACATCTGCCAAAAGCTTGAATTATTCTGTAGTCTCTATTATAGGTAACCACATCTATGTTTCTTTTTCTCTCTTGCAGCTCTATCTCCAGTAGTCTATCTGCTAGAATCCTTTCCACTAATCTGCCTTCATTCATCATTCTCTCAATTTCTTCTTGGTTCCATTCCCCTCTTTCATACATTCGCTTGCGCAGGCATCCCCATTATGTTTCCTTATTACTGCCTTTACCTTCCTTTCTTACCACTTTCAGAACTTCTTTTACTATTCTGTTATCTCCCGCACTTTACACTTTCCTTTCAAATTTAGTCACTCTAATAGCCGTGTTGTTTGCAATCTTGTTGGAATTTGTTTCTTGTTCGACGATGAACCAGAGGGTGGACTTTTCTAGCTGAAGAGCCTTCTTTATAAACTGTAGCTGCACTCTCTGTATGTCCTTTTCCTCTTTCACATTTCTGCTTCATACAACATAACTCGTATACACACTACGTACGCACGCCTTCCTTACAATCCTTTTCGCCCGAAAATTATCCCTCAAGTATACTCTCCATGTATCCCAAAACCTGTTAGTATTAGCCACCCACGCTTTTTTGCTATATACTTCATATGGGCAGCGCACGACCCATCTTGTTGGGACATAAAACCTAGGTATTTAAAACTGCTAACTTGTTCTATCTCACTCGCTTCCCATACAAAACTCTCTTTCCTTGATCCCTTTCTCTTCCGAAACAGCATCCCCTTTGTTTTCAGTACATTTACTTTTAACATACGCTTCTTAAAAAAACTTTTCCATTCGTACAACACCTCTTTCATTTTCGATTTCGTACTTGCTAAGACCACTGCGTCGTCCGCATAAGGTAGGCGCCAAATCTTTTTCGTCCCTATTACTACCCCTCCCGCTTGACCCAAGCTTAGCGTTCTCTTGAGGTCCGCAGTATATAAATTTAATAGTAGTGGACTTAATGGACACCCTTGTTATAGGTCTTTCCTATCCTCAAATCTTTCAGATAGCCTTTCACCTATCTTCACTCTACACCATGTTCTCTCATATACCTATATGCTCAATGCTCTCCCTGATCTGTTGCGATATACCTTTCTCCCTCATATATTCCCACATTTTTTCTCTTACTACAGAGTCATACGCTTTGAGGTCAACAAACACCGCGTAAAATTTCCCGTTTGGTTTACATATTTCTCTTTGAATGATAACGTGAGTCCCAAAAGTCTTGGATCCACTATTGCCATGAATTTGAAGAAGTAGGTCATTTCTTAATTCCAGACATAAAATTAAACAAATTATCAAATGTCATTTTTAAGTAGCTGTCAGTGGTCTTGAGGTTATGTCGCATTGTCTTTAGTGTTAAGTTCAACAATTTCATTAGCTATAAATAAAACGTCTTCTCATAAATTTAACAATGATTTATTTTATAGTGTTGTGAATCATAAAATTAACAAAGAAGAACAAACATTACAACAGATTTGAATGTGTTGTCCATTTTTACGAATACCCAAATTAATTCGGCGTTTTATGTTATCGAACACATTTTGTAATACTGTGTTGTCTATCTCTTCACATTTTCTTATTACGTTGTTTCGCAGATCTTCTACTGTATGCACTGGACTGCTATGGAACTGCTGCTGGAATACTCATTTTTTTTTAATATGGAAAAAGAAAAAAGTCCAGAGGAGTTAGATCACAAGAACGTGGTGGAAATCGGTCTTTGCTTATTAGCCTGTCGTCGGAATTCCTTAAGACAATTTAATGTTTCACAGGCAATGTCCGGTCTTGCAGAATCTTGTTGGAAGAAGCCATTGTGGAGTTCACCATCATGAATTTCGTTGCAAAATAGTGGCTCTATAAGTGGCAGTGTTTAAATTACCATAGAAAAAATATTGGAACGATAATTCTGCATGTTGACATTGCTAACCATACACCACCTTTGATTGGATGCAGTGGGGTCCCTCCTGCAGGTTGTAGGTTGCCAACACTCCACATGCGCATGTTTTTGGAATTAATGTATCCGTTTAGAGTTTAGATAAAACCAGGCTTCATCAGTGAAAAATGTTAAATTTATCACATCGTCATTCATATTTTCATTGAACCACCAACAGTAGACCAGTCTTTTATTATAATCTAAAGTGGTAAAAGTTCTTGGTACATTTGCAACTTATATGGTTTCATGTGAAGATTTTGACGAATAATCCTGTGAGTGGTAGTACAACTTGTGAGTGGTAGTACGAACTGTTGTACTAGTCTCCTAATTGAAGTAGTAGGTTCGTCTTGGACTGCATTTCTTATGTTGTTTATAATATTCTCATTATTAATACGAGGCCTTCCACTTCTTGGTTTCTTGTTGGTAACATTAACAAGTACTTCGAAAGCAAACAACTGATCATACCTGCCTTCTAAACTGATTCCTATTAAATACAGCCATAGGCAAACGTTGCCTAAATTCTTCAATGCTCGGGTCGATACTGTATTCGCATTCACTATTTTCCAGGCGTCTACCATTACGAAAATAACTTTCGACAATTACAGTTTTCTGCTCTTTTGTAAACATTTTTAAATCAAATCAATTAAGTAAGACCGATAGAAATAACATTAAACGGCGAATTAATTTGTGTATTCGTGAAAATGGACAACACATTCAAGTCTGTTGTAATGTTTGTTCTTCTTTGTTAATTTTATAATTCACAACACAATAAAATGAATCAGTGTTAAATTTATGAGAAGGAGTTTTATTTATAACTAACAAAATTGTTGAACTTAACACTAAAAACAATGCGACATAACCTCAAGACCACTGACAGCTACTTAAAAATGACATTTGATAATTTGTTTAATTTTATGTTTGGAATTAAGAAATGACCTACGTCTTCAAATTCATGGCAAGAGTGGATTCCAAGACTTGTGGGACTCACGTTATAATTTAGTATGTATATCTGTTCGGTTGTTCCGCGTCCTTTTCTGAAGCCCGCTTGTACCTCTGGGATTAGATTCCTCTCCTCTGCTTCTTCCTGTAACTTTTTTTCCAATATCTTTGCATAGATCTTGTATGACGTGTCCATTAGAGTTATCCTCCTATAGCTGGTACAGTGGTACAATAATTCCTTTCCTCGAACTGTCCGTAATTTGTTTGCTGCCTTTGAAAAAGCTGTTGAGTTCCCCACGCAGTTTCTCCTTCTCCATTGGTGTGGCTAGACACCACACCTCACTTTGCATCGAGTCTAGGCCTGGATTAGGGTTACCAACTCTCAAAAGATCCAACCCGGGAGATTTTAATATATTTAAATTGTTTTCGAGAAGCATTTAATATTTCATGCTTTTTTAGCACATATTCATTAAAAGTTTTACATGAAAAATTTAAGTATTGCAGTACTTAACACTGCTTTTACAAACGATAACATCGTGTTCCGTTCCTTGTTCCACACTTGTTCCATCACGTTAAATTTGTGCTCGTAAGAAGCATTAGAGACAGGAATGGAGAGAGAGAGAGAACAAATGTGACAAGCTTTTTCAATTTAGGGCAGGGATTTCGGTCTTTCAATTTCGTAAAGAAGTCAACCCAGCGTAAATCAACTCGATTCTCTTCAATGAGATATGGTTGCATTTCACGAAAATTCCTACCTCATCGTACAATATGTCCAGATCTAAGTCCATTTTTTTAAATTTCTTGTAGTGCTTGAGAGGATAAGAGTGGCTCGTATCACGGCGACGCAATGCGGGGTGGAGACGAAAGGGTTTAAACCAACCAAACCTGCGAACTTGTATGTCCCTAGTACAGGACGCGGCGAGAAGGAAGTGTTTGTTGTTGTGAGCAATTTATTATTGGTTTGAATATATATCCTGACAGATTTGAAGATATCGTAGTGATAATCTCCTACTTTCATTTGATTTATTATTAATTTTATTAATTATATTATTTTATTAAAAAAACCGGAGAAATTATTACGAGCCGTGAGCTCGGGAGGTTGAACATTATTGCCGGAAACTCCCGGGCATTCCGGGAGGGTTAGAACCCTAGCCTGGAGCTTTCTTTCTTCTAAGTGCCGACATAACCGTTTCAACCTCTGATTACTGATTTTACCACTTTTCTGTATTAATTACCGATGAGATATCTCTTTTTGGTTTCCTTGCGGCAATAAGTTTCCAAATGTCCGACTCTCTGCTCAGCTGGCTGATTTTCTGTACTTGGCATACCTCTCACTCGCGTTTCTGTTTCGTCTCTGCTTCCTTCATTTCTTTGTTCTGCCTTTTGAGCATTTCTAGTGTTGTTCTTCCTTCTCTCCAGGCTCTAAATGCGGCTCTAGTTCTTTTCTTTATATCTATAAGCTCCTCGTCTATCCAACTATTTCCGCAATTGTTCTTTGGGTGCGATATTTTAGCAATTAGTGCCTTCTTTATCATAGCAGTGAGTTTCGGGAGTTCCGTATCTTCTACTTCATGCATCCTGCCTAAGTTTTCCTGGTATCGCGTAATAGCCGACTCATTCCACATCACCCTTTGTTTAACCACACCCTTGCTTTCCCAGCAGCTGTCTATCTCGCCATACAGGGTAATTTCTAGTGGTAGATGGTCCGATTCCAGCCATTCTCCTATTTTTAAAACATCGATATATCTTGTGGCGTCTTCGTCGGCGATCCCGAAATCAATGACCAATATACGTTAACTCTCCCTTCCAATCGCCATTTGAGCATCCATTTAGTACATACCAGTTATGATTCTCAATACAGCCAATCCATTTTTTCCTCTCCTTGTTAGCTAAGTATTAGCTAGATACTTCCACACCTTCTGCGTCGAGACTTCCAGCTTGGAGAAAAAACCTGAAAACCTTGCGAGGCTTTTCTAAAATGTTTCATAATGCTCTCTAGGTTGTTGTTGTTATAGATAGTAATTATTCTCCACTTATCTTCGCCTACTCGTACTGCAAGTATCTGCCTAGTAGTATTAGTAATATAAACTTAGTATAAACCTAGTAGTTTTAGTAGTATAAACTTATTAGTATAAACCTAGTAGTTTTAGTAGTATAAACTTATTAATATAAACTGACTAGTATCTACTTAGACCAGCCACTGACTAGTATTTACTTAGACTAGTCACTGACTAGTATCTGCTTAGTCTTTGCCTAGTATGTATAGTCTCTATATAAACTGTCTATTCTCTGTCTAACCTCTGCATAGTCTTTGTATAGTCTCCGTATAATCTCTGTCTACTCTCTAATCTAATGTAGTCTCTTGACTCTTGACCATAATCGTCTGTACCATAAGGGCACACGGGGCACGAGCCCAGGGCCGCTTACACCATACAAGTTTTTTTTTGTATTTTATGTATATATAACCCGACAAAAGGTAGGAAGTATGTAGTTTCGCATTTCGACATTATCTACGTCGACATTATCGACATGGTTGGAGAATTCCCGAAAGTGGCGTGATTTTCTTTTGACCCAACAATTCTATTTTTATTGTATTTTAAAAATATTTTAATTTTTAGTTTCTTTAAACTTAATAAAGACGGAACAAAGCTTGAATATATAAATATTCAAGCTAATATAAACTCTATAATACTAATGAGTCTTTTTAGGACTACCAAAAACAAATCTCGTATGAAATTTGTCAGTTATTCTATAGCTTTCAGTCCACCTTCGTGGCACTCAACAAAAACCATAAAAATAACATTGATTTTTAAGATCATGTCTTTCCGATACCTTGAGTGGATAGCCATCTGTGGACGCGTTTCGAGATTTATCTCTCATCAGCACAGCTTTGCTTCCATGAACAATATTTTGTAAATCAGTCACTTAAAATCCCATGTGTTGATTAGGGTTAGATGTTTTTAATTTTGACATTTTGTGAGAGAGACATGAACTTAGCAGGTTATTGATATAAATGATAAATTTTGAATTGGTAAAACCATACAACATCATCTGATTATCTATAATGTTGTATGGTTTTACCAATTCAAAATTTATCATTTATATCAATAACCTGCTAAGTTCATGTCTCTCTCACAAAATGTCAAAATTAAAAACATCTAACCCTAATCAACACATGGGATTTTAAGTGAGTGATTTACAAAATATTGTTCATGGAAGCAAAGCTGTGCTGATGAGAGATAAATCTCGAAACGCGTCCACAGATGGCTATCCACTCAAGGTATCGGAAAGACATGATCTTAAAAATCAATGTTATTTTTATGGTTTTTGTTGAGTGCCACGAAGGTGGACTGAAAGCTTTAGAATAACTGACAAATTTCATACGAGATTTGTTTTTGGTAGTCCTAAAAAGACTCATTAGTATTATAGAGTTCCGGAAAGGTTGAGTATATTTATATATTCAAGCTTTGTTCCGTCTTTATTAAGTTTATCTGATTATCTATAATGTTGTATGGTTTTACCAATTCAAAATTTAGTTTCTTTATCTCTAGGTTCTTAAAATTAGATATTTACTCTGTTAATATAATTAACGTTAACTCTGTTAACGTTAACCAGTTATGATTCTCAACCCAGCCTATCCATTTTTTCCTCTCCTTGTTAGCTAAGTATTAGCTAGCTACTTTCACACCATCTGCGTCGAGACTTCCAGCTTGGAGTTCTCCGATCCTCACATTTCAGTCTCCGACGATCAGTACTTTCTCCCCGCCATACCTTGCGAGGCTTTTCTAGAATGTTTCATAATGCTCTTTAGGTTGTTGTTGTTATAGACAGTAATTATTCTCCACTTATCTTCGCCTACTGGTACTGCTAGTATCTGCCTAGTAGTATTAGTAGTATAAACTTAGTATAAACCTAGTAGTTTTAGACCCAACAATTCTATTTTTATTATATTTTATAATTATTTTAATTTTTAGTTTCTTTATCTCTAGGTTCTTAAAATTAGATATTTACATATTATACTAACAATAAGATTACGATAAAGCGACCAATAGGTCCTAACATGTGGTCGTGGCGCCCTAATGGTTGAATGCGTTTTGGGGCTGTTTTATGACCGCTACGTGCTTTCAACTGTTTGTGACCACTAATTGTTTTAAATGCGTTTATAAACTATGTAATATTGAAACTTACAAATTTTAGATATAAGTATTTATTTTCTGTAGTTGTACTACGTACGTAAACTACGTGCACTTGGGGTTGGAATTCTTTTGTTATTAGTGGGGGCGGGCAAATGGGAACGGGTAGTAAGCCTTCCTGCTCTTAACAATATATAATTATCTTCAGTTTAAATCCATCTTTCTTGCCACCAAAATACCAAAGTAATAGAAGTGTGTTGATAATAGAAGTGTTGACGTGTTCGTTTATTTTTTCATTTTATTCACATTCTGTTCTGATCTGTGTACTGTTATTGCTGCAGCCTATTTAATGCTACTACTGGACATACTTTTAGTTCTCCGAATGGATATAAAGATTGGAAGCATATAAGTAACTTATTGCTTGAGCATGAGAACAGTTTACAGCACAGGCAATTAATGATAAATTATGTGGCAAGAAGCAAATCTACGGGATGAGTTGAAAGTATCAACAGTTGCTGTCCCAATATAATGCAGAAGTCAATTATTGGAAGAATGTACTTAGAAGAATTGTCGCAGTAGTGAAATTTTTAGTTTGGGGTCTCAAAATAACGGGAATTATTTGGGATGCTTAGAACTGTTTAGTGAATTTGATCCTTTTCTTGCTGATCATATAGGAAACCGTGGAAAAGGAATTACATCACATTTGTCTGCAAATATATGTAATAAGTTTATTATTATAATGAGACAGCAAGTTTTATCTAAATCAATTGTTAACGAAATAAAATCTTCAGAATACTACTCTATAAGCGTGGGTTCTACACCAGATGTCTCTCACGTTGACCAACTGACCTTCATCGTTAGATACGTAATAGACGGAGAGCCTATTGAGAGATTTGTGCAGTTTTTCTCTATGGATAAGCATAATGCAGAATACATAGCAGATACTATTTTAAACTTTTTTGAATGCCTCGATATTAATACAAAAGATTATCGTGGGCAGAGTTATGATAATGCATCAAATATATCTGGAAAGTATTCTGGTGTTCAGTCAAGAATAAAAGAAAAATGTAAATTTGCATTTTTTGTCCTATGTGCGGCACATTCACTAGATTTAATTGGTATTCAGGCTGTTGAATGTGTTTCGAAGCTGTTGCATATTTTCAGTTTATCCAAAAATTATTCAATTTTTTCTCGGTTTCGACCAAACGATGGAAAATTATGACAGAGCATTTGGGCGCAATTAAAGTCCTGAAGTATCTCTCGAATACTAGATCAGGGGTCTCCAAACTACGGCCCGAGGGCCACATCCGGCTCGCGGACAGCTTTTGTACGGCCCGCGGAGAGCTAGCATACTTGAAAACTCCTTTTAGAGAACATATTTTTTATAGCAAATTAAATTTAGTTTACTGAAGTATTCTAATTTTATGTTGAATAATTATTAATATGACATCTACATTAATATGGTCATGGGCTAACTACTCATAACATTGTTGTAGGCTTATTGTTATTGTTTTTGTGATAAGTTGGATAAAGAAACACAGAATTGTAATGAGTAAAGACATCTATAATATGCAGAAAATTTAACTTCAGTATATAATAACTAACAAATTATTGAAATGAATCCAACTAACATTTTATGCATTTTAAATAAAAACATAACTTATAACAAGCATAATGACATATGAAATACTAATGAGATTTATGTAATTGAGATTTTCCACTGACAATAGTTTGTAGTTGTGGACTAATTTTACTTGTACCAATTATTAAAAGAGATTTAAGATGCTCATCAGTTAATTTAGATCTGTAAACATTTTTTGTGTACTTCATTTTGGAGAAGGTCTTCTCACACAAATAAGTAGTACCAAAAACAGAAAACAGCCCACGAGCAAATTTATGCAAATTATCAAATTGTGTCAGTGGAAGACTCTTATAAAATTCCAACAAAAATGAGTTTTGATATTTGTTCTTAATTATATCACTGCACTGTAGATCAATCATTTCCATTTGAAGTTCCGGGGCTAGGGTTTCAATGTCAGTATCAAAAGGATTCTGAAAAATCTTAATTTGATTCACAATGGCATCAAAGTCCGAGAAACGAGTATCAAAATTTATTTTCAAAGCACTCAAAGTTTCGATTGCAAAATCGATAGGAAACTCAGTCTCAGTGGTGTGGCTGAATATTTCACATGTTTTAAAATGTGAAAAACATTTACTTCGTAATTGTGATTGAAACAGTATCAATTTCTTCCGGAATGATTTGATATTAGTGTATAAATCAGGAAGATGCTGGTTTTCTCCTTGCAGTCTCAAATTCAGTTCGTTCACATGTTGTGTCAAATCAACATAGAATGCTAACTTCCACAGTCATGCATTGTTTTGTAATTCAGTAAGAGGGCGATGCTTTTCATTCAAAAAAATTTCGATCACTGCTCGAAGTTCAAAAAAGCGCCGAAGGACTTTCCCACAACTAAGCCAACGTACAGCAGTATGATAAGGTAAGTCATTTTCTCCAATCTCTTCAATAAATTGTCGGAATTGTCGGTGATTTAGCCCAAAAGATCTGATAAAATTAACAGTTGATATGACTGGTTTTAGAACTTTAGACATATCCAAACATTTTCCGCACAAAGACTGTTGATGAATGATACAATGTAAGACTAATGGTTTTGAACCAACGTCATTTTCTACAGCCTTTGACACAAGAGCGACCACTCCTTTATCTTTCCCACTCATGTTTTTGCCTCCATCAGTTGTAATACATTTCAAGTTTTTCCATCGAAGGTTCTTTTGATTAATGGCCATTTCAACTCCTTTAAAAATATCTGTACCAGTAGTTGTGCCATGAATACTATACATATCAAGAAGTTCTTCATGCACTTCATAGCTTTTATCTACTCCTCGAATATAAATCAATACCTGAGCAGTATCTGACACATCCGTTGACTCATCCAAGGCCAAAGAAAACCACTCAACATGTCCATTTTTGTCGACCAGTTGAGAGGATATATTTTCTACCCTTCGAGCCACAAATTTACCTTTTCAGGGCACATTTCTTCGGCTACTGCAATTATGCATTCTTTTGTCATTTCTCCATTGGTGAATGGTTTACCACGTTTTGCAATTTCAAGAGCCACACGAAAGCTGGCACGAGTTGCAGCCTCTTGTTCAGTTTTGAGTTTTGTAAATGAAGATTGCTGCGATTTCAATCCGCGCTTCATAGCTTCGAATTTTTCTGTCCGCAAACTTCCTGTATATTTTGAGTAATTTTGAAAATGTTTTGTTTCATAATGACGTTTAATGTTATATTCCTTGAGAACGGCTATGCTTTCATTGCAAATCAAACATAGCGCTTTGTTACTGGACTCAATTACGAAATACTGAATGTTCCACTGATCTTTGAATTTTCTGCATTCACTATCAATTTTTCGCTTCTTTTCCATACTACTAAATCACACACAAAAGCAACAATTTAAATCAAAATACTGTTACAAAGATGTCTTAAGCTTAAACATGCATAAACACGTTTTAAAAGGTACGCACTATTTTATTTCACAACAGTGTCATAGGAACTGACTTATGGTTGCGCCACTAGCCTTCTTATATATTCCAATTACGGCCATCTAGAAGTGAGTGGAAGACACCAGAACTTTCTCGTACCAAAGACATTATTCTGTACGTGCTATTAGCGCCATCTGTTAGCGATAGAAGGTACTACCTATTTCCGCTTGTGTCCACCAGATGTCGTGTCACGTTACTCCTCATGGCTCGTACTCTACGACTAATCTAGAAATTACAGATAATGACAGGAAAATTAATAATATGCAGTGTTGCCGTTTTGCGGACTTTAGTCCGATTTGCAGCCTTTTTTAAACGTTGCGTACTTTTTCGGACTTTTTTTTCATCAGTGGACTATTTCACTTTTTACCACCGGCAACAATGATAATATGGTTTTGGCCCTCGGAACTTACTGGAGTAATCAGTATGGCCCTAAGGCTGGAAAGTTTGGAGACCACTGTACTAGATGGTCTGTACGTGCTAATGCTCTTTATTAATGCCTTACAAAATAGTTATTTAAATATTTCTGAAGCTTTGTCCGCAATTGCAACTGACATCAATCAACCAGGAGAAACAAGAAACGAAGCCTAGCAAAAAAAAAAAATGGAAAAATTTAATAATATTCTTTAACAGAGATATGGAATGATCTTTTGGGAATTGTGAATAAAACAAGCTCAAGTTTACAGAATAGCACTATTACCATGAACGTTGCAACGAAACTTTACGCATCTCCGATCGATTATGTAAATAATCACATAATGGTTGCTAAACAAAAAATCCAAATGCTGACTATAAAGATAAGTCTGAAAGAAAAAGAATTCGCAGTACACGCGTCACTTTTTTTGAAGGATCATCAGACTCTGTACAGTTGAATTAAAAATAAAATTCACGTAGTTACGTTTATTCCTATAATCGACACATTATAGGCACATTTAAAAAATCGTTTGGCCGCATACCAAGAAATTAACAATCGTTTTAGTTTTCTTTGTCAATTAATCTATTATAATGAGTTGACAAAAAATGCAATGAATTTGAAGAATTCTATCATGAAGACATTAATTTAAGGGAATATTTAAAAAACATAGCAAAGGAATCAGCGGATATGAGTATCTCAATCTTACATAAATTAATAATGTCTGATAAATTAGAAGAAACTTTTCCAAATGTTGAAGTTGCTACAAGAATGTTCCTTTGCTTAGTTGTTACCAATTGTAGTGGAGAACGATCATTTTCACAGCTAAACAAAATAAAAAATGAATTACGAACAACTATGTTACAAGAACGATTAACTAATTTGTCAGTTATGTACATAGAATTTGATATCCTTAAAAAATAGACTTTGAAGATATAATAGAAGGTTTTGCACTACAGAAATCCCGAAAGAAACTATCGTATTCGTAACCATTTCAAACCAGCAGCATATTTATCTAATTACTAACATATGTATATTTGATTTGCACCAATTAATCATAATAAATATAAGATCATAGCAGAAAAATGTTTTTGTCATTCACTTTTTTTACTTTCCAACAGGGCCCCCCAATTCTTGTGGGCCCAAGGACCCCGGCGTAGCATAAGACGGCACTGCTCTTGACAAGACTATTTGTTTAGAACGACCAGGAAGTTTGGCGTACCGAGATAATAATTATTTTGCATCAGCAAAGTAATGCCTAGCCAAGGTTAGGTTTTAGCCAATATTTCGCGGTTGTGGTGTACCTACACAATTTTTTTGTTCAACCGTGAAAATTATTTGATTACAAAATTATGAAAAACACGTATTGTTCGCGATAATGTTAATTAATTTCCAAAATAATTGATGCCTTTTTGAATTTTTAAATAATTTCTAATTGCCTGTTCCATAAAAAATAATAACATTGTTGTCGTATTTTAGACAGATATGTCAAGAAAAATCTGATAAATCAAAATTTGATATTTTGAAATAATTTAAACGTCATGTGACTTTAACTTTATTAAGGTGACCAGATTTTTTGAACGCGAAAGTAGTCCATTGTACTAGACGGATCTAGGAGTAATGGTTGTGCATGTGCTTTACAAAAAAATGGAGAAAGGAAATATTTTGATTTATTTTTATTTTTTATAATTATATTTTTCATTGAATGATTTTTTTTTAATAATCTTTCATTTTATTTTAAAACATTACAAAATTATTCACACGGAAGGAAAACACCTTCACTGAAGCCACTGCTAATAAGGTTTCTATGTTTAATCGCAATGTTCAACTGCTCCAGAAATCATTGATGATTGAAAATACTTATTCAACTGTCGCATTGGTACTTGGCAAACACATTGCAAATTCAACAAGTAATTTTAAGTTTTTTGTAGGAATATGGTGATCTATAAAATATTTGTATATTTCTAGCCAACGCAATCTATTTTATTTTTCTTCCATTCATTTATTTTTTCTCTGGATCAATACATGTTTTCGCCTAACTTCATCTAAGAATTCATTATCATCGACAACAATTTTGTGGTTTTCTTTCACATTATGAACCGTCCTCTAAATCTCTTTCCAATTTATATTTTATATTTTAATAACATCCATCTAAAAATGTGTAGCTCTTCGAAACAATCAGTCCATTTTTTTACATACTCAAAGAAATTTTTATAAGAACATTTAATTTCTGTAATAAATTTGGCCTCGCTTACAGGGGTTGACTCTTCGATTGTATCGAGTTTCTGCGTTACTTTAATGGAACAAATCCAGTATTATATTTAACAACTATTTGCTCAAACACATTATTTAGGACAGTTTTCACCTCGGAAGAGCTGCCACTTTAGAGCTTTCAATTTCTTTAATAGTGATATGAAATACAACAGCTTGACTATGAATAGAATGCAATGTAACTTCAGATAACTCGTTTTCCAAAAATTCTTTTAAAATTTTTCAATAATATGAGTGCTATTTTTATCACTCTTGCAATGTTTTGTTTTGGCCGCTTTGCCACTATTAGCAATACTGAATAGGATGGTTGCGATAGTTACTACGTCGTAATTCATACTTACTTTGCATTGAAAAATTCACTATGTTTTTACCACACTTACAATATGTAAAAATGTTATATAATTTATTATTCACAGTTATATGAATTTGTACAGTAATCATAACTCGAGTTTCGACTATTAAAGGTCATAAAGGTCAAGTGAAAATAACCTTGAAAACTCTCATTTGAAAATTACCTTTAACAGTCGAAACTCAAGTCGTGATTATTAAAAATGATTATTAAACTTACCCCCTCCTGAAGAAAGCAACCAGGGACATAGGGCTGAAAATTAAAGTAACAAAGACTATAGTACTAACGCAGAGCAAAAACAACGACAATGGCGATAACAACACAAGACAACTTAGACCAAGTCAGCAGCTATCTAGGGGTGACCCTAGAAAACAACGGAAGCGAAGAAGCAGAAATAAAAGCCAGAACCACAATTGCAAACGGAGCATACTTCGCTCTCGCACATATCTTCCGATCAAAACACGTGCAAAGAAACACAAAAATAAAGGAGTACAAAACAATTGTCAGACCAATACTTACATACGGCTGCGAAACCTGGGTCTTGACACACACCTGTGGCAACAAAATAGATATCTTTGAGATGAAAGTATTGCGTAGAATATTTGATCCAATCCAAGACGAAAATGGGTACAGAATACGATACAATAATGAGTTGTACCAGGCCTTGCAGAACCAGCGAGTATCCGCATATGCAAAGATACAGAATCTAGGATGGGCAGGCCATGTCACAGGAATGGATGAGGAAGGACTGCCAAAACGGGCCCTCTCGGGTTCAAAACGGGCTATTTCGGTAAAAATTCTATAAAAAACTAAATACATCTGTGAGCTAAGGCATCGACATTTGTTTGCTTTTTAGTCACAATATGTGAGAGAAATAAATGTTTTATCTGAATTTGGAGTTTTCGGATATAGTTGGGTCATTGTGATTTGGTTCCATTTTTTAATAAAAAAAGGTAAACATTTTTAAATGTTTAAAGGTAATTTTTCAATTCAAAGTAAGTATGGATTACCACGTAGTAATTTTATTTAGTTTAATTTAATTAATTATTTACAACTTTGTTGGCAAATTTGATGTTTGCAGATTTGTTAAAACTATTTGAACAAATTATCAATGTTACAAATATATCATAATACTAATACATAATACATTTACTCTATAGAGGAATTAGTCTACTTCTTAGATGTGTACAGTGACAGATGTGCATATGTATATAGTAACAATAACTATTAACTAAACCCTTTTTATTATTTATTAAGAAATATACAATTACATGTTCTATATTAAATAATGTATCGCATTTAGAGAGAAACGTGATAAATTCAATATCATAACATGTTTTATAATTGCTGTGTTAATAGAATATCTATTTATAATATTTATATTTGATATAAAAACTTTTCAAAATTTCCAAAAGAAAAATTAAGAAGCCACAATGTTACCGATTAGCAAAATCAGAAATGCCGATTGTAAATGAGCAATCTTCAATATGGGAGATGTTTCAGGATTTCCTCTCATATCAGCTTGTTTCAATTGTTTCAATTCGAAATTTTCCAACATGGCACCTATCCCATACTGTTCGAATAACATCAGTTTCTTATTAAAGAAATCTAAATATGGAGATCTGAATGGAAAATAATATGCATTGCATGTGGGCAATATAGATTCAGAAACAATGTGATAGAAGCGTTTCCCATCTAAATCTCTTAGGTCTACAAAAATCTTGGCAAAACTGTGCGGGTACATATAAGCTACGTCTGTATTACCTCTTCGAATACTCTCCCGCTTTTCAATTGGAGTGGTGTTTCTAAGTTTGTTTCTAAACTCTGATAAAACATTGCAAATTGTTGCGAACATAGGACTTGAAACCGCAATTTTTAAATTACTCTCCATCAATTCTGCAATCTCATTTATGTCCTTGTCGTATTTCGGTTTCGTTAGTGCACCAGTTAAAGAACATTGAAATAGATTTAATATAATTCCAATAAAACATATAAAACCAATATTTATAATTTTCTTGTTAAAGTTGATATTTATCAGAGATAAGAATTTCTCAAGGGTAAGAAATGTTGTTAAGGTAATTGCAATATATATCCACGATTCCAAATCGAACGTATAAAAAATGTACATGTACAAAGGAATTAGTTTGATTTTTGGTACTAGCACAACTAGATTGTCTCTATTGTAAGGATAAGTGGTAGCTACGATGACTCTTATAAATATTGAGAATTTGTTATAGGAAGCATCAACAGATTCGTCCGAGACCATGTTCACAAACTTCATAACGTCAATCGCTATTTTAATATGCAACGACGAGTTTATTTCTTTTAAAATTTCCTTTAATACAATAACATCCATCTTGTTTATGGGAATATGTTTAACCATCGCTACTTTAATTGGATACTGATAGACGTTGGCTAATTTGTTCGGGAACATTTAATCAGTTTCCTCTAAATAATTAATAGTCTTATTGAAAGGATTATAACCAGCAATTTTTAACTCTCCCAATAAATTAAATATAACATTAAAGTTTAATATATTTTCGAACCAAATCTTTTTCATAACATCCTCCAACCATTCGGTATCACTAAATTCTTGACTGATAATTATAGTGAATCGTCCTCGGCGATGCAAGAAAGGACATTCGTTTGAGTAGTCCATAAAGTTGACGAAATCATTCAAATCTTCTATAAACCCGTAAAGGTTTTTGGTGCGATAAGTTACTAAGCTTATATTGGCATGTTGGTTGTGTCAAAGCATCACAGGACATTCCAAATGTATCCGTTCTCTTATAAACCATTCAGTTATCGCTGTATGAGTGCCTAATATACCAATAGTTGCATACTTGTTCGCACGAAATAAAACTGTCTTGGCTAGAAAGTTCTTAAATATGTCTATGTTTCCATTTTCCGCAAATTTAGTTAAAGCTTTAACTTGAAATATAAATATTCCTATTAATATTGTGCTAAGCTTCATATTATCACCAGGGCCAGCGTTGAATGTTGCAGGAATGTTGCAGCAATGTTACTTTCGCAACGTTAAACATTGTTGCAACATTCCTGCAACATTCCTATGTCCGCCTCTCTGCAACGTTCAGAAATGTTGTGGGATCGTTGCACGGAACATTGCAGGAACATTGCGGGCATGTTGCGAACATTGCAGGAACGTTGCGGGAACATTACGAACGTTGCGTGAACATTACGAACGTTGCGGGAACATTACGAACATTGCAGGCACGTTGCGGGAACATTGCGAACATTGCAGGAACGTTGCGGGAACATTACGAACGTTGCGGGAACATTTCGAACATTGCATGAATGTTGCAGGAAGATTGCGAACATTGCATGAATGTTGCAGGAATATTGCGAATATTGCAGAAATGTTGTAGAAATATATTGAATATTGAAAAATAGAAAATTATATTTTTAGTTTTATTCTCTTTTATTTACATATTTCACTTTCACTTTTAATAATTTTTTTTTAAATTCATGTACTGTTTTTGTTATTCTCGTCGGAGGAAACTTCCGCATTTGCTTTTTTTTGGCTCGACTCACTCTTATTGGATTTTGAATAAGTCATTTCGCCAGAGTCTCTTCTATATCTTTTTCCAACCATTTCTCTCCGCCAAGTCTCTGTAAAATTGTAGGACAATATAAAATATAAGTAAAAATACCTGGCAAAAATATAAAAATGTTCACTTTTAAAGAAATAAACTTACTGCAGAGTAATTTCGCCATCATCAATTGGCTGAAACATCGTTTCTTATTCGAACGACCTTGCCAACTAAATTTTAAGGCAACATGTTTGTTGTTCAAGTAGGTTATGTAAACGCGTTTAGGAGGGACTCAGCGTTCATACACTAATACACTACATAAAAGTGGAAGAGAGGAATACAGAAAGAAGAGAGAGCGTAGATAAATACAGCACGTTTCCTTGAGTATATACACGCAATGTGTATGCAAATTCCGATCGGCGGAAAATACACGCGCCGATCGGAAAAATAACTAAAAATATAATACATAATCACAGTAAAAATAATCACAGTAAAAATAAATGATAATATTAATGATGAAAAAATAATTGGCGCAGCCTTACTGGAATGTTGCTACAGCATTCACATTGTAATACTGCAACTGGAATGTTGCAGGAATGTTGCTGCAACATTCACATTGCAATGTTGCCACCGGAATGTTCAGGAATGTTGCTGCAACATTCACATTGCAACGTTGCCACTGGAATGTTCAGGAATGTTGCTGCAACATTCGGAATGTTGTGCAGCCTTCGGAACATTGCTGCAATATTTCTGCAACATTCAACGCTGGCTGGGCAGTTTCGTGAAATAAAGTTGTAGTTATAGTATTTTCCTTTTTAATTATGTGATAGCAACAAATAATTAAAGCAATTTATACTGTATGTACGGATAATTACATTATAATAGGTGTTATTTGAATAATTAATGTCATTAGTATTAATGTCAGCTCCTATGTTATTTCCTCTGCGATAAAAACAATCTTGAAATATGATATAAAATCAGTTTTTTATATTGTAGCAGTTTTTGTTTGTATGTAGAGGTGGTTAGTCCGAGGTGGTTATTTTCAATGTATATAACAATAGGTCACAAACTATCACTGAATTGATAAATTCATTATATTTTAACCTCACTTATAATATGTAAAAATATTATATAACATATTATAAGTGTGGTGAAGACATAGTGAATTTGTCAATTCATTGTAAGTATGGATTACCACGTAGTAGGGTTTATACAAAAACCGAGTTTTTGTAAAACCGGTTTTCGAAATACAAATTTCCGAAAAAAATTATAATAGCTAAAAATATTTTATACTATTTATATAAAATAACAGAAACCGAAATCAATATAGAAGTCAAAATATGAAAAATAAGGATTACACGTTACTTTCACAAAATAACGAAAACTCAAACAAAAATTTCAGCTTTCATTTGGATTTGTAAGTTTTTCCTCAGGGTCTTCAAGACACCTAGGAATAGATTTTTCATGGATTCCTTTAAAAAGCATTACTCGATGAACGGTTTCATCGATTTGCTCTTCATAAGAATCGGTTTCCGCATAAGAGTTTGGAAATATTCCAGACCAACTCTCTTAATACTTAAACTTAATATTTTCGGTTTTTGAAGCTAAAGAAAAACAATAGAAAAGACACAGAAAATATACACTAGATTTCTTTGCTGAACTGGATATGTTTTGTGGATTTTGCAAATACAGCAAAAGAGTTGCTAATTCTACTTGTCATCTTTCTTGAATTTGGTCTGCTAAAGCATACAATAATTTCAAACTTGTGTTTAACCTTTAGTTCATTTAACAGAAATTCAAATAACAAAACAACTTCACTATTAACATGCACAATGCACAAGCACTGGCCAATGCAACTTGTTGCATAGAATGAATAGCAAATCAAATAAGATAAAAAATAAATTTTACCTAATTTAATTTCCAGTAAACCGGTTTTCTTAATTTAAAACCGGTTTTCAAATGTGACAAATTTTCTTTAAAAAGCGGTTTTTTAAAAACCGGGTTTGAAAAACCGTCAAATCGTACCACGTAGTAACGGTCGCAACCATCCCAAAACTAAAGTTTCTCATGCTTACTCATTGCTAGTCTCCCTTCAATACCCTTTTTATTTTTAGTACCAAGCGTTTTCCAATGTTCTTTAACCAGTGTCTTGACAAGAATACCTAGAGTGAAGAGATTCAAATCTGAATTCTCTTCAACAGTCCTTACAAAATTTTTATAGCAAATGTGAAGTAATAGAAATGCTAAAATATATACGAAATGGAAATAAATCTGCGGGACACTTCAACGCTTCGTTTCTTAAAATTTCAAAATAGAATAGACGCCAAGGGAGATTTGGTACCTGCTTATTCTATTTGTCCGTTTCCAGCATTTCGTTTATGACTGAAGCAGGAAGGCTGATGATGAATTGGTTCCAGTGAATATATTTGTACTTTCTCCTTTTTAGTCAGTTTTTACTTTTCTGGTAATTATTTCTAGTGTAATTAGTATGATTGAAATTGCTATTGACAAGAAAGTCACTGCTTGTTCGTGATTCTTATGATGAAAATAAAAGAACTTGGCGTCGTTTTATTTATAAGTTTATTGTAAACTAATGTTGCGCCTCTCAACTAGGGTTGCCACCCGTACTTTATAATAAAGTATTGTACGTTATTTCTGGTCATTATACTCTATACCTATACTTTATGAGAAGAATAAAGTACGCGATTATTCTTCTGGGATTCAAAAAAGTTTGGTCGTAAGCATTTTTGCGTAAAACGGAACGTTATCGTTTGGAGCCGAATCGATACGCCACTTGAACAGTCGTTTTAAATTTTTTTTAACTTAACCTAACCTCAAATGTCAACATTATCAATGTCATTGTCAAAACTTCGTGTTTGTTTTGTGTAAAGCGGTTTGAGTGCAATAAAAATTCGATTTATCGGTTTGATAGATTTATGTTATAGTAAATCATAGATAAGGGCAACTTCTATAAACAAAGTACACCTTCAAAACGTAATTTTGGTGGTAAAGCAGATCAAATAGATAGTGAATATGTTGTTACACCGAAAAAATGCTCTAAAAAATGATACGAGGAAACAGAAAATTAAACGATTGCAGAAGTATAAAAGTCAATGGGAAATCGAACATGGTGATTCATTAAATAATGATCCACAAAACGAATATAATGCAAAATGTGTGGAATTACATTTACAATTGCTTCAGCTGGAATAGGACAAGTAAATAGAAAAATCTATTTGTGTGTGTTTGTGGTATAATGAGCGTCAAAGGTCGAAGAATCCTACCTTTTTAACGTTACAAAATTAATACCATGACAAAAAATGATTGAAAATGGGACTGGTGATTGATGGGTAAGGTGAAATGGATTATTCTTATTATTTTCAGTTTATACAACACCTGCAAACAAAAGAACACAAATTAAAATTAGAAATGCAGAGAACATCTGGACTACTTGAGAAATTTTTTGACTTCTTCTGCATCCACATCGACTAAAAGTTCATTGCACAGTGATAAAGAAAATGTTTTGAAAATGAAAACACATCACACTGTAAAATATAATTTGTGCTACAATAGCATGGATTGTACTATAGAATTGAATAACATTATATATTCCAATTCAAGTACAGCTACAGGAATTCATCTAGCTAGAACAAAAATGGAAGCTCTGGTTACAGAGGCGTTTGGTCCATATGCTATTTACACAATATAAGAGATGATATTAATACAGATAATTAATATTACTGCTTACAAACAGATGCTTCTAACAAAAAAATATAAAACTGTTTCCAATAGTGATACAATATTTTACGGCCAAAAATGGCATTCAAAACAAATTATTAGGTTTTTATGGAAATAGCAACAAATCTGCTGAAGCAATCCAAATCATTAGAGCAATACAAATTATCTTTTTATAGTGTATCTGGGCTAAGTGTTGACAATACAAATGCTAATTTTGGTGTCAACCATTCTTCATTTACAAATATGAGAGATTTCGTGCCAGATTTGATTAATGGAAATTGTCATGCACACATAGTGCATAACTACATGAGACATGCCATGGTCTTTTTAACATATGATATAGAAAATGTGATTTTGAAATGTATGCTCATTTTTAACATTCTGCTGTAAGAATAGAGGAACTGAAAAGATTTGTAGAATCAGTAGATGGAGACTTTCAAGAAGCAAAACACCATGTGGGAACAAGATGGCTCTCTTTTTTGCCATGCATTTATACATTATCAATAAATTGATCACCTATTAGAAGTTATTTTGTAAGTTTAGACAACTGTCCAATAGTTTTACAAAACTATGCTCAACAACACTGAAAATGATATGATTGAAATTTATTTCCATTTTTATAGTCACATGTTAAATTTATTTAATAAAGCCATAAAATCGTTCAAACCGCGCTTAAGGGGATATCAGGTACCAGGAATGTGCTTCAAGAATGAAGAAGGGGGATAGGAATGACCATGACCAATGACCAATAAGCAAAACTGTGACATCCTTGCCAGATATTTCGACTCACTGCTTACATGTGATGGTCCGCAAGAAAACCTGAAAATGGAACCACCAGAAGTATCATCTCCCCATTCATTGCCACCTGACGAAGACAAAATTTTCCGGATTATTCAAGGACTTAAGGCAAACAAAGCGGCTGGTGCAGATGGTATCGTCGCTGAACTCCTACAATTCGGATCTGCGGGAGTCGTAAAAATCTTTCACTCGGTTACTTGAGAACATATGGATAACTGAGAGGATCCCTGCTGACTGGCAAATGGCTTTGATCCATCCCCTTCATAGGAAGGGTGACAAGATGTACGTTAATAATTATAGAGGCATCTCTCTTGTTTCAGTTCCTTAAAAGATTTTATCGAAAGCGTTACTAACAAGAATAGAGGGGTTATTGGATTCTTAATTGGGTGAATACCAAGCAGGTTTTCGGAAAGGAAGATCTTGCGCGGACCAAATCTTCAACCTGCGGAATATCATAAAGTACATGATGTTGGGACAGAATAAATATGTCGCCGTCTTTGTGGACTTCTGGAAGGCCTATGACTCCATTGACCGAAGAACCTTATTGGCAATTCTCGAAGAATTTGGAGTGGACAACAAGACGAGAATCTAATTCAACAGACGATTAGCAATACTTTCTCCAAATTAAAGTTCCGGGGAGTTGTCAGAGCCTTTCGAAATCAAAACTGGCGTACGACAAGGCGACGGGCTTTCGCCAAAATTATTCAACTGCGTCTTAGAAAAAGTTATTCGAGAATAGAGAAAGGGAATTTCGGATAAAGAGGCTTTCAGGTTAGGGAGAGGTAAAGAAAGTATAAGAACGGATTGTTTGGCATTCGCCGACGATGTTGTGATACTCACTACCGGTGTTGAAACAGCGATAAAAGGAATTGAAGAACTACAGATGTAGCCAAGAAGACTGTGCTTCAAATTTCTTTTGAGAAGACTGTCTTTATGACCAATATCAAAGACGCTCCTCTCCACTTGGAGTTGAGAGAAGCCAAGATACCCTGATTGTAAATATAACCTTAAAATTGTTTGAATTTTTGTTTTGAATTGTGGTTTGAATTTGGTTTGAATTGAATTGAAATTATTGCTGAAATAAAAAGTGTGCATTACACGAACCGCGGAAGGCTGTTAAAAGCTCAGCCAATATCAGAAGAAAGCGCAATTGACTGCAAAAAAATACAACAATGAAATGTCAATATCGTGTAGATCGAGTCATGGATTTCATCGATGAAACGACTGTAAGTATCGATGTGGAAATTGATTGTCCATTTGACTGCAAAGTAGCATTTGAAGAACATTGTAAATATTATAAAAAGGAAAAATTTATTACCATTTTTCTTTTACCATTTTCTTTTAACTTTTTCAAGTAACATGGGGTCATTGTCAGGTCTACATCAATTTTATGCAATTGCTTTTCATCATATTTCCGATGAAAAGGTACTGAGGCTGATTGATACGACTGCGAGAAGTGATTGAACAGCAGCAAGAGTTTCATTAAAAAAAAAAGAAATTGCCGAAGTAGAGAAGCTAGACTACTAAAGATTCTACAATAAATTGTACAATAAAAAATGTTCTGTATCATAAAAATATAAAAATATTTTGAGCAAAGTATATTTATTTTATATATTTACATATACACAAATTATTAGACCCACAACTCTCATTTAAGTTGGTAAACTGGATTTAAGGACAATTTTGCAATGAACAATTTTTCAATAAAAAATTCTCATTAACCCCGGTTTACCATTAAAAATGCAATGTTATTAGGGCTGTATTAACGGAGATACGGGCAGCCCACGATTATTTAATCTCCTTAATTGGGCATTTACCAACGGCAACAGAACTTCGACCACATCTCCAGATTTCCATTAGAATTCTGAAAGTCCCGGCTGTACCTTCTGGCAAGCCGCCTTCGAAATCTGTTTCCATTTCTTATTGGAATTTCCTCAAAACTATCATCAAACTCACTATCATAATTATTTAAAAAATCTTTGATCATTATACTGTTTCTGAGGTTAACTAATATGTCAAAACCACATGGACGACAAGCACAAGCGTCACAGAAACGCAACAGCCAATCACAGTGCTCAAGGTTTCCTCAAGGCTCGAAACCTTCCTTGAGATAAGGAGCCGAATAAGGTTCCTTGAGCTGTCAAGGAAAGTCTATGAAACGCGAAATAAGGAACAAGGAATCCTTGTTCCGCAAGGAGCGACTATGAATACGGGGGTTAGGCTCATTTTCATTCTTGCTGTTCACTGAGCCAGTAGTATAAAATGAATAAGAATAAAAAAGCAGTTATAGCGTTACCATTTTTTTTTTGCACAAAACGTACTGTTGGGCGAAAACGGTGGATGAAAGACTGGTTGAAAAAAAAAGAAAGATATGGTCATTTACATTTACTTAAAGAAATTGTTATCACAGATCAAAGTGATTTTTTTCAATGATTTTAGAATGGATACGATTAAATACGTTAAACTGTTAACAAGGATTCAGCCTGAGCAGAAACTAGCTGTTATTCTACGATATCTTGCAACAGGTAGAAGTTTTGAGGACCTCAAGTTTCCCGCGTTGATGGGACCACAAACAATCAGCTGTGCCGTTATGGAAACGTGTGAAGCGGTAATCTACGTTTTAAAAGATTATATGAAGGTAAGCATTAATGTAGAATAGTGTACGTTCTTCAATTCTTTGATACACGGTAGAAAGACAATAGTAATATTTTGACCAAAACTCGTACGCGTGCCCACCTCCCTCCCTAACCCCAGTGGATATGATTATACTTAATTGATTGAATAAAGTTTTCAACTTCAAAAAGTATTTGTGAGATACATAGATTGGAATATTTATAAAATATCTAATTTAGTTACAAATAAAAACTAGATATACTGACCCTAGTGTATTTATGATAATAAAAAACTAGTACTTGTTTGTATAGGCACTAAAACATGTTGATAAACACCACATGGGTTTTCATGTGAGTGGTTTACAAATTATTGTTCATGGAAGCAAAGCTGTGCTGATGAGAGATAAATCTCGAAACGCGTCCACAGATGGCTATCCACTTAAGGTATCGGAAAGACATGATCTTAAAAACAATGTTATTTTTATGGTTTTTGTTGAGTGCCACGAAGGTGGACTGAAAGCTGTAAAATAACTTAAAAATTTCATGTGAGATTTGTTTTGGTGCTCCTAAAAATACTCAATAATTGTTATAGAGCTCCGGAAGGGCTGAATATATTTATATATTCAAGCAGTGTTCCGTTTGTTTTAAGTTTGTATGATTATCTATAACATAGGATGGTTTCACCAATTCTATCTTATCAGAAAGATATGAATAAAAAAAACAATTTTATTTCTCTAGATCTGTTAGTGCCATGAAAATCGACTGGTTCTGGGAATAGCATGTTTCACATGAGATTTGTTCATAGTCCTAATAAGACTTAATATTATAGAGCTACGAAAAGCTTGAATATATTTATATATAAAATCTATATTTCGCTTTAATAAGTTTGTATGATCTAAAAACGTGCAAATTAAACTAGACTTAGCATGCATTTTTTCCAGATATAAACAATTTAATAATTTACACAACACTTTTCATCTATGTACTCGTAAATGTAAAATTGTAATCCCATAATGATTGACTAGTTATGGCTAACGATAAGCAATAGAAATAATTGACAATAATGCAAGGAATGGGCACGGCTCATGTATCGGCTCAGCCGGGCAAAAACAAAACCTGTGATAAGATGTATATTTTAGACTCGACCCCTTTGGGAAATTTTTAAAATTTTGTGTATAGGATTCGGTTACACTTACGGATAAATTTAGATTGCGGATATCCGATAGTTTCGATTACGATTACCGAGCTCCATAACATCTCTATATAAAAAAAATTACTCCCCGGCGGGGAATCGAACCCCGGTCTCCCGCGTGACAGGCGGGGATACTGACCACTATACTACCGAGGACTGCGAATATGTCTGTTTTTTGTCCCGTTGTCTACGTTTACTATTTTTCATTTACGAACTCCATGTCAATACTATCCCATCAAAAATATAAAAAATGCCAAGTCTCGTAACGCAGTTCTTTCGCTACAAAAAGTTGTGGGATCTCATATAAGACCAAGTCAGTTATTTTAGTTAGTGTGTATGGAAGCACCTATTTAACTACCTTGTTATAAATTGTTATCTAGTCAATTACCAATCAACAATTATAGTGGCCGTATCAATATTAGACACTTTTATTTCTATTATAATTATAATGAGGAATTTTTTACATTTTATGTTTTTGATAGGATCTCATTTCTTTTTGTAGGTCATGTTCCTTTTTTCTCGGGTAATATACCGTGTCCGTCAGCTACTGATTTTCTTAAAGCCCACTCCCTGTCTCTATTTTAGAGTTAGCAACCAAACGTACAAGGGCGATGCGTTCGTTCAATATTATTTTTAATAATCCTTATTTTTAATTTAATTTAAAATTAAATTTCGGGATTTTTCATTGTTGCCTGCCTTTATAGGCTAGAGGCTAACTGAAATTCAAAATTCGGTGTTTGTAAGATTGCTAAGTACCTTAGAATTATGGTGATCGGTGATAAAATTACGAAATTTTTAAATAATCATTATTTTTCATTTAATGGATAATGAAATTTCGGGTTTTTTCATTTTTTCCTTCCTTTATAGGCTTAAGGCTAACTATAATTCAAAATTTTGGGTTTGTAAGATTGCTAGCAGTACCTTAGAATTTTGATGACCGGTGACAAAATTTAGAAATTTTTATAATCATTTGTCAATTAATGTATAATGAAATTTCGGGAGTTTTGATTTTTTCCTTCATGTATAGGCTAAAGGCTAGCTAAAATTAAAATTTTGGAATTTTTAAGATTGTTAGAAGTACCTTAGAATTTTGATGATCGGTGAGTGTGTCATTTACAAAATTAAGAAATTTGACTGGAGTAGTAGGCTGTGCTCGACTTGCCCCCAGATAATGAAATTTCAGGATTTTTCATTTTTTCCTATCTTTGTAGGCGAAGGGCTAACTAAAATTCAAAATCTGAAGATTGTAAGATTACTAGAAGTTCCTTAGAATTTTGATGATCGGTGACAAGATTAAGATATTTTTAATAATCACTATTTTTCATTTAATGGATAATGAAATTTCGGGATTTTTCATTTTTTCCATCCTTTATAGGCTAAAGGCTAACTCAAATTCAAAATCTGGGGTTTGTAAGATTGCTGTAAGAACCTTAGAATTTTGATCGTTGACAAAATTAAGAAATTTTCAATAATCATTATTTGTCATTTAATGGATAATGAAATTTCGGGATTTTGAATTTTTTCCTTCCGTTATAGGCTAAAGGCCAACTAAAATTCAAAATTTGAGGTTTGTAAGATAGGTATAAGTAGCTTAGAATTTTGATCGTAGATGAGTGTGTCACTTACAAAATTAAGAAATTTGACTGGCGATAATTCGTAAACTATAAGGTATAATTATAAATATAATTATAAATATAAGGTATAAAAAAAAGATTAGGTATAATGGCAATATAGCCAGTTATAGTACGTCTCTTGATATCTAAAAATTCAAACTTCCTGCTTTATACACAACGAAGTTACAGGGGGTCAAAAGTGCCGTAAGTCGCTTCGAGAAAAGGTAGTACGGTTGTGCTCGACTTTTTAATTTTTAATGAATTTAAACTTTGGGAAACGATATTTCCCCGTTGAAACCGTCTTCTTTTTTAGTTTCTTCTATTTTATTCCAAATCGGGGAACTTGTAAACAGTTGTCCGAGGTAATAAGAAGACAAGTTACAACGTGTTCTATCACGTTTACGCAAAGTTATGTTGTATTGTATAGCAGCAATATAGCCGTTTACATTATTATATATCTTCTGTTGACGAGACCGACGCTGAACCTTTATTGAAAACTGACGATAGTGATTACATTGATTTTGAATGCAGCGATAGTTTCGTAAATTTAGAAAATGAAAAGAGTGGTTCAGAGGAAAATTTTAGTGGGCGCGATGAAGAACCGGATCAAGCTAATGTTGTTATTTATCGTGAATGGAAAGAAATTTATATGAATATTATAGTCCCAATTTCACCAGTATTTCCTTCTACTTTAATCCCGGAAGTAAAGATAAATGAAGATAAAATGCGACATCTTGATACCTTTCTTCTTCTTGTGGAAGCGCTCTCCCTCTTCATCACTATAATTTCCCAGATTCTCAGGAAATATATCCTGATGACTGTAAAGAAAGAGTAACTTTATTCTCATATTTGCTCCTAAAGTTTTGAAGCTTACCAACATATTTTGCACAATTTCTCTATAATTTGTTGCATTATAGTTTCCTAGAATATTTTCTACCAACTACACCAAACTTGTCCACGCTTCACTTTCAGAGTTAATCTAAAACTTCTCTAAAGTTTGAATCTTCAATCAATGTCCGAATTTGAGGGCCATGAAATACTCCAGCTTTCAACTTTTCAATATTCAGCTTAGGAAATTAACATTTTTAATTGGCAAATTGGCCATGTTCAATTTCCCGTTGACTTTTATACTTCTGTTAACTTAACGTTAATTTTTCTGTTTTCTCGTATCATTTTTTTAACGCATTTTTTGGTCTAACATATTCACTATCTATTTGATCTGCTTCACCATCAAAATTACGTTTTGAAGGTGTACATGGAGTACTTCATTTACTGAAGTTGCCCTTAAATAATGATCCACAAAACGAATATAACTCAAAATGCAAATAGGGAATATGCATGTTTTTTATATTTTTAATTCACTCTTTACACCGTTATAACATAGTACAAAATATAAATACTGCTTAAAAATGCTGCAATTAAGTTTAAAAATATATTTAAAATTGAGAAAATTTTTGAGATGTTTAAACGCCGCGATTTTAGCGCGGTCTGTTGAAGAGGTCAATTACCACTGACAGTTTAGTCCATTGTCTACTACAGCTGTTTTCATTTTTAATTTGACGTTTTTAACGTTTGTTTTCTAACCAGAAGACAGCAATGACATACAAATGTAAAAATTACGGACTTGTTTAATGGTATGTTACGTCACTTTCGTTTTAACCAATGGTGTTGCGTTTTATAAATTTGAATTTCCCTCGCTTAATTTGCACTTTTATTTATTAATTTTAAGTATTTAAAAAGATATTAATTACAAAAATAATAGTTTAGTTCAAATGTATGGGTCAATAAAGATTAGGAAAAAAAATATTTTAACCAAATATAAATTTCATGCATATTCCTAATTGTGTGGAATTACATTTACAATAGGGAATATGAATGTTTTTTTACATTTTTAATTCACTGTTTACACAGTAAAAACACAGTAAAAAATATAAATACTGCTTAAAAATGCTATAATTAAGTTTAAAAAATATTTAAAATAGAGGAAAAGTTTGAGCTGTTTGAACGCCACCATTTTCGCGCGGTCTGTTAACGACGTCAATTACTACTGACAATTCAGTCCATTGTTTACTACAGTTGTTCTCGTTTTTAACTCGGCGTTTTGTCGTTTTCTAACCGTTTTCTAACCAAAGCAACACAACTGAAAACAAAACAACACAAATTAAAATTAGAAATGAAGAGAACATCTGGACTACTTGAGAAATTTCTTGACTCTTCTTTTGCATCCACATCGTCTAAAAGTTCATTCCGCAGTAATAAACAAAGTGTTGTTGCAGCTGAGCTAGCCCTAACATATCACACTGTATATCACTGCATATCACATCTACAATAGCATGGATTGTACTATCAAATTGAATAATATTCTTTATGCCAATTCAAGTACAGCCACAGGAATTCATCTGGCTAGAACAAAAATGGAAGCACTGGTTACAGAGGTGTTGGGCCCATATGCTATACACAATGTAATAGATTATATTAATACAGAGACATTATATTTCTGCTTACAAACAGATGCTTCTAACAAAAAAAAATATATAAAACTGTTTCCATTAGTGATACAATATTTTACGGCCAAAAATGGCATTCAAACAAATTATTAGATTTTTACGAAATTATCAACGATTTGCTGATGGTATGTCTGAATTGCAATTTAAAGAAGCATTGGAGTAATACAAATTATCTTTTCATAATGTATCTCCGCTAAGTGCTGACAATACAAATGCTAATTTTGATGTCAACCATTCTTCATTTACAAATATGAGATTTGGTAACAAATTTGATTAAAGGAAATTGTCATGCACACAAAGTACATAATTGCATGAGACATGCAATGGCTTTTTTATCATATGATATAGAAAATGTGATTTTGAAAGTTTATGCTCATTTTCCACATTCTGCTACAGAAGAGAGGAACTGAAAAGATTTATATAATCAATAGATGGAGGCTTTATGAAGTAAAACGCCATGTCGGAAAAAGATGCCATACTCTTTCTTTCTCTCCCTCTCTTTTGCCATACGTTGATACATTATTATTAAATTGGTCACCTATTAGAAGTTATTTTGTAAGTTTAGACAACTGTGCAATGGTTTTACAAAACTTATTGATGCTCAACAACACTGAAAATGATATGATTTAAATTTATTTCCATTTTAGTAGCCACATGTTAAATTTATAAGGCCATAAAATGTCTAAAAGGGAATTGCATAATAATTTTAGATATTTATGAGATTATGGTTAATCTTAGAGATGGATTAGCACAAAGGAAACAAGATCGCATCTCTGGCTATGAAACAAGCAAAAAAATTAAACTGTTGTCTTCACCGGAACTGACTAAGGGAGTTCACACGATTTTTGTGTTATTTACAAAACCTTAGAGTACCTAAATAAATGGTTTGATTTTAATGATACAGACTGCTTATTTACACTTCGCAATATAAATTTAAAGAGCAACGTTGATTTTGATAATATTGTTAACGTATTAGATAATTTAACTTAATTTCTTGAATTTATACTTTAACTTAAATATAGACTGTAAATATGCTGTGAAATTGTTTAGCAAAGATAATAATTTCATAAAACTTGAAAGCGATGAAAAGCAATAAAAATATGTTTTTAAACATAGTAATAAAGAATAATAAATTGTACTTTTTATTTGTACTATTTTGACACTATGTACTTTTTTTTCTTACCTTTAATAACCAATGTACTTTAACTGCAACAAAAAAAGGTGGCAACCCTAGGTACGATGAAGGATGGAGAGACCGCTGTGACACAGCGCAGGGTATACTACTGCACCTTCTAGCCTGCCCAGAGATCGGGGAAACAAACACGCAGTAGAAGTAAATGCTAAAAGTAAATGCCGCTAAACACTGAAAGACGCTCGGATATTAAGATATATGTGCGAAATAATTGTTTTCCTTTCATTAATTAGATTGCACCAGGGATTATCCCATCGACCCCGGGCCCTTATTGAATAAAGATACGTTTGACGTGCCTACACTCCAATCCGAATGTTTTCAGGGGGGAAGGTATACCCTAGATGTGAAAAAAAGATTAAAGAATTAAAAGATTGCAGATATAGCAAGCAAAATAGGAATCCAAAAAAATGACAATAAATGCGAAACATGCGTGGTTCTGGCATAAAAACTTCTCAACCGTGACAATTTCACATTGCCGTGACCAGGATTCGAACCTGGGTTACTACGGCCACAACGTAGGGTCCTAACCACTAGACGATCACGGCTACTTGAGATATATATATATACCTACATTATATATATATATATATATATATATATATATATATATATATATATATATATATATATATATATATATATATATATATATATAGTATAAGTATAAGTATTTTGTACTGATTGGGTCGACACAGTCAATTTAAAAGACTCTTGAGTTGCTCTATAAGAAAAGTATTTATTTATGAACAATATTATAATTTTTTTAAAAACAATATTATAAATTCTAATAACAAAATCTTACCCATAAGAAAAGAAACGACAATTATTTCGACAATTTCCCAACGACATGAAGAAGAAAAGAAACGACAATTTCCAAATTCACGTAACTAATTATAACATAAATAAACATGAATAAAAAATAACATAAATAAAAAAACAAATAGTATCCGTTGTCTAGGTTATCCTTTGTCCGTTGTCTCGGTCTACTATGATTTGTTTTTAGCTGTTTTTAAGCAGAGTAATATTAATGAAAATTATATTTTTCTTTACATATATATATATATATATATATATATATATATATATATATATATATATATATGCATAACATAGAAACTTGGAACATGGAAACTAAAAACCAAATACAAGCCCATGGGCTTCCTAACGGAAAAACCCGGTACTGTGACAATTGCATCGTAAACCCATTAATCTATACACTTAAAACATATTAGAAAGAGAGTAAAGAAGTCACTTCTGAATACTTTAAATTAAATTATCCAGGATACCAAATTCAGATTTCAGGATAATAGAGCAATTATTCTATGAAATTAAAAATTATTATTATTATCCTAAAAAATAAAAAACTATAAAACAAGAAATAAATGCAAAAAGTATGACAAATAATAAATGCAAAAAGAGCAATGCTATTAGCTCTTCTTCACTTCTGTCACTAACATCCAGATCATCAGACCCAATTTCAAGTCAATGATTATTTTCAAGGACAAATTTCAACTTTTTTTTTTAATATATTGGCCGTTATTTCTTTTCCATGTGCAGCACTGCCTTCAAATGCGTAACATTCATATGCTCTTTGAAATGATTTTGAATTGGTAGTATTACAGGCAGAAATAATCATTCCAACATTTTTTTTTGTAAGATGGTCTTTTTCTATATTCTATTGGAGTAATTTCAGCAGTTTCTTCTTTTACCCAATTCTTGCAGTAATTTCTCATAGCAGCTTTTAAAGTGGAATGTATGGCAATATCTACTACACGCAGCCCTGTAGTGCTTTGTTTTTGCGGAAAATATTACTGCCTTTCAGCCATATTTTTTTTTAAATATATTTTAAAATTTCTTCCTTCTTATAAGTTCCATAAGAATCCCAAATAATTACTGTTTTAGTGTTACTAACATAAGATCCTCTTATTAAAAGGATATTATAAGATATCTTTAGTAGATTTGTGTCCATTGATCCGCTTTTGTTTACCGCTTTTTCAACGGGGATTCCTACGGGTTAGAAAATTTCTTCAAACCACAAGAAATAATCAAAGGTCGTAGCATACGTCCATACAAAGATATAGTCAAACAGTGTATCGTTTTCTTCTAAACACTGTTTCAGCACCATCAACATGTTTGCTCCCAACAAAGTGAAGTGTGCAATCTCTTGTCATGTCCAAGTAATGTGGGAAATGTGGTAATATAATATGGCGTTTCATCATATTATAAACACGATCACTTGTTTTTACTATAGTAGCATTATTTACAATTAATTATTGCTTTACTTGTTCGTGAGTTTCGTTTGGATCGTTATAATGAAGTTGTCCACGATGAGTTATTTTACGTGTTCTATCTAATACGATGTCTCCTGGTTCGTCCAAACAAAAATTTATTCGTAATTTTAAAATCAGGTGGTATTTTAAGGCCAAATATTTGTTAATACCTTTTTGTTGCGATACCGAATTTTGACTTTCCCCTGTTCTTAAACGTGTCACAAACTGTAGCTTTTCCTGGCAGATAACTGTGGTAATGGTAAATAATTGATAACTGTGGTAATGGTAGGTTCATTAGTGGTCAAAGTATAACCAAATAAGGTTCACATACCATAGAAACCGGCTACAAATCCAATTAAGAATAGCACACATAATTGGAAGCCCATATTTTCCCTTCGAAGCAGTGCCGGATGTCTGCCTAGGCCTACAAGGCCCCGGCCTAGAGGCCCAACCAGCGAAACTAAAATCAAATTCAACAGTCGTGAAGAGTCTTTCGTAGACAAGATGGTCTGCTCGAGCTGACGCCTGTTGAAGTATATGTTTCTCCTGAGATGAGATCATGGCAGCTCTTCAGATAATTGCCAATGATGCAAATGAAAAATCATCTACGCGCTCTCAGGCTTCAGGTCTTGTGAATGCATTAGACTCGATGGAAACTTGCACTCTTTGTCACTTCTCTGGAACAATATCTTGGAAAGGTTCAACAAAGTAAGCAAATCTCTCCAAACTGTTAACATGGAACTGGGTACGATCGTTGAACTATATCAGTTTTTGGTAACATACCTAGAACACTTAAGGGAACGTACCTGTTACCTTTGATCATTATGAGTCGAAATTTATTGAAAAATCCGGTGATAATAGCTATGCATATAACATACAGAGGAAACAGAACTCTCTGACAGCGACAGAGTTACCATTTTTACCTCATTATATCTCTACTACTAATTACAGATCTACGGAGATGCGGATCTGCCTATGAGGAGTTAAGTTTTATCTGCCTATGAGGAAAAAGTTTGTCATTCTTACGAAACTACAACGTTTGGAATCTAAAGACTTCCGTGAAGGAGCCAGAAACCTTATAACTTTTTGTTCGTGGGATTTGGATATGTCTTTTGAGAACGAGTGTCTGCACCTGCAAGCTCATTTGTCGCCGAATGATGAAGTTATAGAGTTGCCGTCACTTAAGCTATACAAATACTTATCGGAAAAAGGCTTTTTGGACATTTATCCAAACGTAGGAGTTGTGCTACGAATGCTGTTCTTTACATCAGCGTCAAACTGCTTAGCAGAAGGTTGTTTTCGGCGCTAAAGAGAGTAAAGAATTACTTAAAATCTAACATAGGAGAGAACAGGCGCAATTCGCTCTCTGTAATATACATAGAGTCAGAAATAAGGTAGTCAATTGACTATGATGTCATTCGTTCTTTTGCACTGAAGACAGTTTGTCGTATGATTCTATAAATTTTATAGAATAACGTAACTATAGTAATATATATTATTGTATTATTCTAATGTTTATTAAAGTCATTAATATCGATTCAAAATTATATGTTCTGTACTAGCGCATTTAATTTGCTAAATTTCCAAAATAGCTTCGAGGTGGTAGGGGGCCCAAATATCAAGTGCCTAGGGGCACTGGGTCTCTAAGTTCGGGCCTGCTTCGAAGTGAGTATCTATTATAACGGCAGACTAACAAAACTATTTGCAGCATTGAGATTTATTTATATCATTGCTTCAACTCGTTGCTTCTTTATAAAGATGCAGATTGTCAACCTATATCACAAATATTTTTTTTGAAATTTAAATTTTTGCAAGGAAACTTAAAACAAACAGAACACAGCCTGAATACATAAATATATTCAGCCCTTCCGGAGATCTATAACAATTATTGAGTTTTTTCAGGACTACCAAAACAAATCTCACATGAAATGTGTAAGTTATTTTACAGCTTTTAGTCCACCTTCGTGGCACTCAACAAAAACCATAAAAATAACATTGTTTTATCATTGTTTAACATTATTTAACATAACATTGTTTAATTAATATTGTTTATATCACACAAGATACAACAACATGTTATTTACATATACAGTTTTGGTGTTATTAGAGTCCCTACGTACAAAAGTAATAACCCCTAAGTTGGCCGATTTCTGGCCTTTGTTTTGCCTCTATGGAAGGCAACTATGCTGACCATTACACCACCGTCGCACCATGAAAATTAAATAAATGTCAAGGAAGAAACTGTGAAAAAGTAATTATCTGGATATACATGAATAACAATGTGATGGCTGAAAATTTAATTGGGATCGATTCGTATGATAGCAACTATTGGGCCATTTGACCACCGTTGGACCGTGCAGGTGAAGCATATTACTTGAATGTGAAGCAAGCAAAACGCTACCGCAGTCGGTAGGATTCGAACCTACGCTCCCAGAGGGAATCTGATTTCTAGTCAGACGCCTTAACCGCTCGGCCACGACTGCATGTAAATTTTCAAATGTTTTCTAAATGTAGCAAAAATATTGTAATTAGGACCAAAAGCCAAACAAACAAAAGTCATATTAACTGCAAAAATTGAATAAAGGAAGGAAATAAACTGGTATTCTCACGATTTGGTTCTGCTCAGGGATATGTCTGGGTGGCTATTGACACAGATCAGTTGTTTAAGACCTATGGCTGTTTAAGTTGTCCTCCCGACGACTTCGAAAGTGTAGTCCATGCTCCTAATACTAATGAGCCTACTCAAAAATTAGCCTCACAAGGGGACCATCAATACTGTAAATACGGATTTTGATGCGTTTCAAATATGTTGTAGGGGTATATGCCCTGAGTACGAGGCTATCTGCGTTTCATCAAACGGGCCTTGGTTTTCGAGAAAATCGATTTTGAAGTTTTCCCGCCAACTTTGTATACCCGTAACTTCATCTATATTCCAACCAAGCGTGCGTAGCGCATTGGTTAAGGTGTATGGCTTCTGCGGTAGAGGTACCGAAGTTCAAGTCCTGCCCGAGCGATTTTTTTGTTCAATTCTGTTTTACAGATTTTCAACAAATAGTGTAAATTATAGAATATTATTAAGGAATATTGAATTTTCAATTTTTTTAAATATGAATTTCGTTCGTAGTTCGTGGTTGAAGCTTCAAATATTTCAACCACGGTTGCTACCTACACCCGATCTCTGTTATGTTTATTCAAATATTACAGCTCCATGTATTTCACGGGTAATGTTAAATATTGTTCTTTACCGGAATGCAAAAACACTATTATAAGTACTCCACATAAAGTGTTTTTTTTTTAAAGAAATGCGAAAATGCGTAAAGAATGGTGCGAGGTTGTAGGAAGAGATGAAATATCTCCAGAAACGTGTTCATATTGTTGTGAAGATCACTTTAATGTAAGTATATTGTATTTCGATAGTTTACATGATGTGAATTTCTTCCAGGGTTTTACTAAATGTTGAATTTATTCAAGATTGAGGAAGATACAACAAATTATGTTCAATACAACATCATGAAACAACAAGGGCAAAAAGTTATTCTACGGATAAAGGAAGGAGTTGTGCCTCATATATTTCAGTGTCAGAAAGAAAATATGTCACTAGTAGCTGTCAAAAGTACAAATGCTTTAGAAATTGAAACACCAAAAATAAATTACTATGAAGCCGGGAAAAGTAGTTTTCATATTGAAGGAAGTGATAATTATCGAGCAAGTCCCAGTACCTCTCGCATGGATGTCTCTGAAACAGAGCAGATTGAAGCCTCTAGTAATACAGACAAATTACACAGTGACAAAGCTCTGCAAGTAAATATTAAGTCAAAGTACAGAAGTAAAGGTGTTCAAGTAAATTTAAGAATGGAAAAGAAAAATGTTGCTGTATCTCCTCTTCGTCTTTCATTACAAAATATTGCAACGTCACCAATAAAATCAGCTAGGAAAATATTTACAGATAACCCAGTTGATACAACATCTATTTCTTCTGATTCTTCAGTGATATCCCCTGATTATGCATCATGTAGCTCATCTGAATTAAGTTGGACGCAAGATGATTTGGAGGATGAAAAACATTTTAAAAATCTTGATAGGATTACCCAAACAATCATATCATTTAATAAAAATTTTAAGTGACAGCATCCCACTTCCAAGTATAGACATACTAATTACATTAAACAAATTAAAATTAAATGAATCATTTAACATATTAGCAACGCAGTTTGGTTATTCTCAGAGCACATCATAAATACATCTATTTTTGGAAAAATTATCCGATTGTGCTTTAACAAAACCACTTTCCAGCATTGTTCTTGATAATTTATAATATCACTATAGACCAAAATTGCACTAGGTACTAACACACTAGAAACGCAGAACTAGAAAACACTAAGAAAAATTAGAAAACACTAACAAAACACTAGAAAACACAGAACTAGAAAAACACTACAGTAATATTGCCCAGCAGAACAGCACAGTGAATATCAGAGACCAAATATTGACGTCGATAAATGTCATAACATGTGCGTCACAGTCCTTGGTTTCGGTTCGACCAATGGTGATGCGTTTCGCAAATTTGAATTTCGCTTGCATATTCTGGACTTTTTGATTTGAATTTTTGGAATAAAATACAAACTAAATAAGAAAATAATGGTATAGGTGTAATTGCAAGATCGTAAAGTTTCGGTGGTAAAAAAATCAAGTAAATCTAAATCTCTTGCATATTCCCTATTCGGTTTGGAGAACGACAAAAAAACTGAAAAGACGTTGTAAAACCAATGCCCACTCTAATCAAAGACAACAAGTGTGCCTATACAGACAAGTCCAAAACAATGCTCATAGCAGACACTTTTGAGGACATACACATAATAGACACGAATAATTCGGCATTTCAAAAATCACTTGTCGACATGGTTGGAGAATACATTGATTCTAAAGATATTCACAATAGATACAAAATTAACGATTACGCAAGAGGCTAATTAAGAAACTGCCAGCGCTTAAAGCACCAGGGCCAGACTCTATTCATAACATCTTGCTCAAAAATCTGTAAAGAAAAGCTTTTGTTCAGCTCACTTATATCATTAACGCTATATTTGTACTGACATATTTTCCGAGCAGATGGAAAACGGCTAAGGTCATTCCTATCCACAAAGTTGGGAGCCAGAGCAAGACCCATCAAGCTATAAACCCATTAGCCTTCTAAGTACGTTGGGAAAATTAACTGAAAAGGTCATACTAAGTAGAATCACAGACCACCTAGAGAAAAACAACATCCTAAAAGACCATCCATTCGGATTTAGACGTCACAACACTGTGCAACAAATTGCTAGGATAGCGACGGACGTCTCGACTCAATTTAACAAAAATAATGTCACGGCAATGACGCTAGATGTACAGAAAGCGTTCGACAAGATGTGGTGGGACGGGCTAATTTATAAATTAATTAAGTTCAAATTCCCCCCGAACTTGACAAAACTGATATGTAATTATCTGACAAATAGATTCATGAAAATTAGTATAAATGGAACAGACTCTAATAAAAGACTAATAAGGGCTGATGTACCGCAGGGTTCTATTTTGGGACCGGTTCTATTTATAATATATTTAAATGATATCCCAACACTACCGCAGACTAACTTGGCACTCTTCGCTGATGACACTGCCATTTACAGTCATAGTTTCAGTGCCATAACTGCACATTCCCAGATCCATACCTTATTAGCCAAATTTTTCGAAAAATGGAAAATCACCATCATCACAGACAATACCGAAACAATCAAAACTTTCACAAGAAAGAGAACTCAGAAATATCAGACTCCCAATATCACCCAAAATTCTTGGCAAAATCATCAAACCCTCATCTACAGTGAAATACTAAGGGATGACACTAGATACCAGACTAACATATAGGCAACATGTCAAGAATACTGTAGGAAAACTAGGAATCTGTACAGCCTCCTGGCAAAAATAGTAGACTGAACGAGAAAAACAAATTACTGATTTCTAAAATGATCTTAAGACCAATAATGATGTACTCATCTCCTGGTGTAACCTTGCTCGCAGCAATTTCAGGCCGCTACAGGTATTCCAGAACAAATGTCTTACAATTAGATTGGCATTGAATCGAGACAGACACACGAGGATCGCGGACCTGCACTATCTGGCAAACATCCCGCTGGTTGCCGATTATGTCCGTGAACTCGCTGTGAAATTCTATACCAATCAAACAAGAAGTCACAGGAACCCTTTAATACGGGGTATAACGAGAAGTGCGATCTTGGATGCTCTTCTCGAACATCCTTTCCCTTTTTCCCGCCCTCCTTCTCTCTTGAGGAGGATCCTTAACTCCTCCCTTTCCCTCCTTTCTATTTTCTGCAGTTTTTTTTAATGTTTTTCCCTGCATGTCTTTCGTATTTGTAAACATTTCTGACCAAATAAATAAAATAAGTTTTAAACACCTTTCTTTATAATGTGTAACTTACCACTCCAGCATGTAGTATTAACCATAATAAATGTAAGTGTGGCGATCATCGCTTTCTGTATATATGTAATTACCTTAATATAATGTGAAAATATGTATCTATCTTTGTATTTTGTATATGTTTTTTGTTATCTGTAAATAGTTTTAAATTGATTGATTGAGACTCTTAATCTCAGCATCGTGGGTTCGAGCCCCACATTGGGGCAAACAAACGTGTCATATACTATGTTTGCTCCCTTGAAAAACGCTACGAATTTATTATATGTTTCCGCATTATTTGAGAAAATATGAGTTTTATCCTTTTTATGACATGGATAATTTGAGACAATATGGATTTTTTCTTAAGTAAGCATCAGAGGGGCTTTTAGGCATAGGCGCACTAGGCGCGCGCCTAGGGCCTCCGATTTTAGAAGCAAGACTAGATAGACAAGTACTGGACAAGACTGTACAACAATGGACAACACTAGAGAAGACTAGACAATACTAGACTAAAGTACACATAACTAGACAAGACTAGACAGGATAAGACACCAAATGAAACCAACTTTTAGCGGTTAACGACAATAAGCGGCAAAATTTGACAAAGTGTGGTAATAAATTGGCACTTCGCGGTGATTAATAGTGAAAAAAATATTCAAAAAAAAACTAAAGAAGTATCATTTCATTGTTGATATTTTTTGTATTGTTATTGAAAATTAATCGCATGACTGTTTTTACTAAAGGACACACAGAAAAATACAGAGGATTCAAACCCAAAGAATATAGTTCAGGTCCCTTCCACCACGTCGTCCAATTTTAGAAAACGACGAGAGTAGCGAGGAGTTTTCTAATGGACAACATTCAATGTCACCAAAAACGTGTTTAATGATAGTACCATTGATGGACAGAATTTAAATTAAATATGTGTTATATCGTTAATTATCATTAATTAAATAAATTTGTGTATCCGCAATTGCCACACATCACATAACCTCAAAACTATCTCGTCGAAAATTTGACGCTGACAGCTCTGAATTTCAGTGCCAACCTTGAAAAAATTAACTCATTACAGCACTCGGCGAGCCATAACCGTACGCATATGAGTGCTGTTATGACTCCATTATACAGATGCAAAATAGAAAAAAATGTCATAACAATTCGCGATAGAAATGTTTACGTTTCATTGATTAATTTATTAAGTCATGCTTGACATTTATCAAATTATTACTTTTTTTATCAATCTAAGTAAATTTTGAATTTATATTGTATCTAAAACTTTGTACGATACAAGTATCGTAAAATACTCCTAATTGTTATTTTTTAATGTGGTTTTACTATAATCTCGCATATTGAGAATTGGGACTCCCTAGACTAGGGCCACAAAGTCACCTTGCGCCTAGGGTCATAAGTAATGTAAACGCGCCTCTGTAAGTAAGACTATCTTGTACATTGTAGATATGGTGGTGACGACTTGTTCTGCTACCTTAGATCTGTTGTTGTATTATAGATCTATTATAGATATATTGTACCCCACCCTCTTCCTCTAAGCGTTGGTATACCTAGCCATTTAAAGTGCCTCCTCTAGTCCTGATTCCTTTAGTAATTTCAGGATCTGGGTGGGATACAAACACTGCAACTGCTCTGCGTTAAAACAGTGGGCCATGAGGTACATCTGTCTCTTGCAGTGCTCTTCAGTCTTTGAGCAGATGTGTGGGGGTTTCCTTTGCTGAACCACAGAATCTGCATCTGTAATCCTTCTCTAGCCCTGGGGCCTTGAGGTGTTTTCTAAGTCTGCAGTGTCCCGTCAGGATTCCTATCAGAATTCTAAGCTTGTTCCTATTTAGTTTCAGGCAAGCTTTTGTTCTTTTCTGGTTAGAAGATCTCAACATCCAGAAGTTCTATTCAGGTTTTTATCCATTGTTCTCTTATTTCTTCATCTAAACTTTTGTGGATGGTGTTCACACTCATGCCGCAAATGGGTTCCGGACCTGTAAAGGAATTACTGGATCCCCTGTTTGCTAGGTGATCGGCTTCTTCGTTTCCGTCTATACCAGTGTGTACTGGAACCCAGTGTAGCATTACTTTATTTTCTCAGCCCAGCTTGTTTAGCTTTCCCACACAGTCCCATACCAGTTTGGATCTGATGGTGTATGATCTAATGGCATTGGTGGCTGCTTGGCTGTCTGACAGGATAGCAATTGCGATAATTCCTGTCGATGTTAAATTGTGCACATCTTTCAATTGCGTGTAATCTGCTTGGAAGTTGCTTGGGAATGTTCCCATGGATACGAAGTATTTGGTGCGAGGTCCAAACACTCATGCACCAGTACCTTCCTTTGTGACTATCTTGGGAGGATATTATTTTTTTAACTTACGTTTTTGGTCCACTTGCATTGAAATTTATTGCTTAATACTGGGTATTCTTCTCCTAGTTTAGCTATCGATGTAGTCGTCGACTTCGACGGAGTCTCATTCTTAAACAGAGGAAAATGTTTCTTACATTTATTGTACACTACATTTAATTACTGATGAACATAATATAAGAAACTTCACAATAATAGACTTCTCATAACTAAGAATCATAAATATAATGCTTTAATTTTTATAGTTACAATTACATATAATACACTGTGATGGAGTATAGTAACTCTATGGTGTACCAAAAAATAACGTGAGCCCCAAAGCTCTTGGAACCATGAATTTGAAATGATAGGTTATTTCTTAATTCACACAAATAAAATTAAACAAATTATCAAATGGCATTTTAAAGTATTTGTCAGTTGTTGTTAATATTAATTTCTATCGGTCTTACTTTATTTATTTGTTTTGAAAATGTTTATAAAAGAGTAGAAAACATTTATTCAGGAAAGTTATTTTCCTAATGGTACACGCCGGGAAAATGGTGTATGGCAATACCATATCGACGTTTGCATTGAATAATTTAGGCAGCGTTTTCCGATATCTGTATTTAACAGAAATCTGTTTAGAAGGCAGGCATTGCGATCAGTTGATTGCTTTCGAAGTACTGGAAGCGTTAACAATATATCAAGAAAAGTGGAAGGCTTCGTATTAACAATGAGAATGTTATAAATAACATCAGAAATGGAGTCCAAGAAGAACCATCCGCTTCAATTAGGAGACTAGCTCAACAGTTGAATTTAAGTCTTACTACCCTACCACTCATAGGATTATTCGTCAAGAACTTCACATGCAACCCTGTAAATGGCAAATCTACCAAAAACGTGATTACAATAAAAGAGTGGCCTACTGACGATGGTTCAATGAAAATATGAACGACAAAGTGTTAAATTTAGGTTTCACCTAAAAGGTTATAAAAAGTTCCCAAAACGTATGTTATGTATGACAAACGTATGTTCCCATAACGTAAGTTAGTTCCCAAAACATATGGAGTGTTTACCCACCTTTTTTTAAAGAGACGCCACTATATCCAACTAAAGCTGGTGTGTGGTTAGCAATGTCGAGAGGGAGGTATCTGTCCAATATTTCTCGATGGTAGTTTGAACGCTGCCACTTATAAAGCCACAGTGTTTTTCAACAATAAATCCTGAGAAATTTTTCCAAATAATCATTTAATAACGAACTTTGATGATGAACTCCAAAATGGCTTCTTTCAACAAGATTCTGCTAGACCGTACTTATCTTCATGAATTCTTCAACGGCAGGGTAATAAGCAAAGATCGATTTCCACCACGTTCTTGTGATCAAGTCCTTTAGACTTTTTTCCATATTTAAGACTCTCTTAAGACTATATAATAACAAAATGCGAAGAGATAGATAAAACACTTTATTACAAAATGTGTATAAACGAAACGGCATATTAATTTGTGTATTCACTTTGACTAGTGACTGGATGACTAGTGACTAGTGACTGGATATACAAAGTACCGCAATGAGGGCGGCCATTGTAGGGCAACCAGCGAGCGGGAAATTTAAATGTTTATTCCCGATTAACATTGCTGTCTGCTTATGCTTAGTACAGAGATCATACATTCTGAGACTGAAAAGGATGTGCAGGTCAATCTTTCAAAGAAGGTGCAAAATGCAAGTTTGTCTCAAAAAAAGTAGTACGAATTTAATATAAATACATTTATTTATTTTCAAATGTATACAGCAGAAATACAATCATTTTTACTTTTTTTTCTGCCAACAAATTCTCTCATTGCAAGATTACGGCTGTCTAACGAAGATTTTTAAATCTGTTTGTACTGCTTATTCACCTCACGCAGAGATAAATAAAATCTGCTATTTACAAACATTTTAACAAAATATTGTAAAATTCCATGGCAGGAAGGGATTTCACTTGGGACTATATTTGGCTCAACTTGTGGCAAATGTTTCAAGAACATTTCTCTGGTCATCTTATTTTCGAAAAGTTGTGGCCAATAATGTCGGAATGACAGTTCACAATATATATTTCCTTAGGTTCACTAACTTGATTTACAACTTCCTCGATAATCATTTTTTCACCCACTGGTATGTCGACAGACTTCACTAACAATAAATCAGGAACTGCATCAGGGCGTAATAATTTCCGGCCATCAGCTCTCTCTCCTGCTCAAATTGAGTCTTTGAGAAATGGACCTACACTACAGATTCAAAAAAGTTTTTCTTACATCTTTACTTCACCATTTCTCCAAATGCTTACCTCACAAATTTTAAAATTTTTTCAATGTAAGATCGTTTCTTCTAATAAGTGAGGCGTTTAGTATCAAAACCAGCTCAATACATTTTTATAAAATTTGCAGGAGAGACAAAAAACATTTCACGCTCTGCCCATTTAATTTTTTTTAAGAAAAAAAATTATATTCATGTATCAGCCTGTAAAATCAAAAGTGTGTGTTGATTTAATCAATTTATTATAATAATGTCGATAAATTGTTGTTCTGAATATTTAGTGATATAGAAAATGGTCTAGTCTAAACTACTGGTGGGTAATGAATCAAAATGAAGACTTCTTCGAATCAGAATTATTATAATAAACTTTAAGTAGAAAATAGGGGGATAATAAAAAATTGTCATTAGGTAAAAGCATTTCCATCAGAGTTCACATTGGCAATACATTCATTGCCTTTTTCCTGATTTTATTGTTGAATTTAGATCTTCACTACCCCAGACAGCGTTGAATGTTGCAGCAATGTTCCCAAGGCTGCACAACATTCCGAATGTTGCAGCAACATTCCTGAACATTCCAGTGGCAACGTTGCAAAGTGAATATTGCAGCAACATTCCTGAAACATTCCAGTTGCAACATTACAATATGAATGTTGCAGCAACATTCCTGAACATTCCAGTGGCAACATTACAATGTGAATGTTGCAGCCACATTCCTGCAACATTCCAGTTGCAATATTACAATGTGAATGTTGTAGCAACATCCCTACAACATTCCAGTAAGGCTGCGCCAATTATATTTTTCATTATTAATATTATCATTTATTTTTACTGTGATTATTTTTACTCGTCTCACTTTTTTTTATTCTTATACTCAAAAATGTATTATATTTTTAGTTATTTTTCCGATCGGTGCGTGTATTTTCCGCCGATCGGAATTTGCATACACATTGCGTGTATATACTCAATGAAACGTTGCTGTATTTATCTCCGCTCTCTCTTCTTTCTGTACTCCTCTCTTCCACTTTTATGTAGTGTATTAGTGTATGAATGCTGAGTCCCTCCTAAACGCGTTTACATAACCTACTTGTACAACAAACACGTTGCCTTAAAATTTAGTTGGCAAGGTCGTTCGAATAAGAAACGATGTTTCAGCCAATTGATGATGGCGAAATTACTCTGCAGTAAGTTTATTTCTTTAAAAGTGAACATTTTTATATGTTTGCCAGATATTTTTACTTTTATATTGTCCTACAATTTTACAGAGACTTGGTCGGAAAAAGATATAGAAGAGGCTCTGGCGAAATGACTTATTCAAACTCCAACAAGAGTGAGTCGAGCCAAAAAAAGCAAATGCGAAAGTTTCCTCCGATAAGAATAACAATAACAGTACATGAATTAAAAAAAAAGTATTAAAAGTGAAAGTGAAATATGTAAATAAAAGAGAAGAATAAAAGAGAATAAAACTAAAAATATAATTTTCTATTTTTCAATATTCAATATATTCCTATAACATTCCTGCAATATTCGCAATATTCCTGCAACATTCATGCAATGTTCGCAATCTTCCTGCAACATTCATGCAATGTTCCCGGAACGTTCGTAATGTTCCCGCAACGTTCCTGCATGTTCGCAATGTTCCCGCAACGTTCCTGCAATGTTCGTAATGTTCCCGCAACGTTTGTAATGTTCCCCCAACGTTTGTAATGTTCCCGCAACGTTCCTGCAATGTTCGCAACATTCCCGCAACGTTCCTGCAATGTTCCGTGCAACGTTCCCACAACATTTCTGAACGTTGCAGAGAGGCGGACATAGGAATGTTGTAGGAATGTTGCAGGAATGTTGCAGCAATGTTTAACGTTGCGAAAGTAACATTGCTGCAACATTCAACGCTGGCTGGGACGTCTCTGTAATTTTTAGGGGATTCGATTTCCATCCACTGATCCCCAAAATGCTTAGTGAGCAAATTGTTAACGTCTTTTATCTTTGCTGGAGCAATAGGAACGCCAACATTCACAGGGGAAGGAAGAAGGTCCTGAATAGTTTTGTATTTCTTCGACACACTCTTGAAAGCTCCAATGTCCGAATGTCCAATGTCAGCAACGACAAACAACCTTTCCCTATGCTAATGTAAGAAGCAGGTGGCGCGCATGGTGGGCTTTAATAGAAGCTGGATTCGACTGGGTTTTAAAAAACACCGGTTTTTGACTCCAGTTTTCGAACGGATAAAGCCGGATTCGTTCCAAATCTCTTTGTTGCTTGATAGTATCGATAATGACTTATCAAACTACTCAAAGAAAAAACTTTTCAAAACTAATGGATTGAGCTGGTTGTTGTGGTTGTGAGAGTTTCAAACTTACACAAGATAAAATCAAGGAGCAGGAACTCAATTTCTCTTTAAATTAATAAACAGAAATAATATTGCTTTAAACTTTATTACTATATAAATGGACGACACCCAAAATAAAACTCAACAAAAAATGCTTACGGTCTTCACAAAACCTCGAGGCAGAATGCATGCGCTACCTACGGAGCCAGTGATGCAAACTCAGAAACAATGTTGCCAAACAAAACAACCACAAATACACACATTTCAAAACAAAATAACACTACAAATACAAAAATAACACATTAAACAAACACATGACAGGCAATGCTCAACAGCGTCTCAACATGCCGATCCGTTCAAAAAGAAATAAGAACAAAATAAGAGAACAAAGATAAAGTTTACATAGAACTGCTTCTAACTAATATGAACACTTCGAACACAATGCAACGGTTCAGCTTTAATTGTTTTATAAATTGTCTATAGGTAGAGGAGACAGCTTCTTTATACTTCGCTTGTATAAACCGCTTGAGGTTTTCACTGTCACTGTTCGAATTGTTCCATCTAGACCCGGGCGCGTATCCATAATTCTAGCCAGCTTCCATTGCATTGGTGCAATATTGTCCTCGTTCATAAGTACAATGGACCCAATTTTGATATCATTTCAGGTACCCTTGTGCCATTTCTTACGAACAGTCAACTCGTGTAGATATTCCTTGCTCCAGCGTGTCCAGAAATGCTGCTTCATTTGTTGTACATGTTGCCAGAATGAAAATCTACCCGAGGGTGTATCTACAAAGTCGGCAGCAGGTAGATTCGTTATTGCGTCACCAATTAGGAAGTGACCTGGAGTGAGGACGTTTAAGTCATTGGGATCCGAGGACAGGGGGGTTAATGGTCTGGAATTTAAAATACCTTCAATTTCGATTACATATGTCAAAAATTCTTCAAATGTTAATAGCGTGTTACCGATAACACGGATGACATGATGCTTAAAGGACTTTACAGCTGCTTCCCATAATCCTCCGAAATGAGGAGAGCGGGGAGGAATAAAATGCCATATAATATGTTGCTCAATTAAAGCATTGTCTATCGGTGACGTGTGCCTTTCAGTGTTTAAAAACTTGTTTATTTCATCTAATTCGCGTTTCGCTCCTAAAAAGTTTGTGGCGTTGTCAGAATAAATGTTCGTAGGTTTTCCCCTGCGTGCAAAACATCTGCGTAAAGCAGCCAAAAATGCTTCTGCAGTTAAATCTTGAACCAGTTCAACTTGAATTGCCTTAGTAGCAAAACAAACAAAAATTGACACATAGATTTTCTCGCTTTTACGGTTTCTATGGCGTTTTTCTTTAATATAAAATGGACCGGAAAAATCGACACCAGTCTGAAGGAAAGGACGTTCATAAGTCAAATGGCCTTTGGGAAGATTTCCCATAATATAATCTGGTAAAATCGGTTTAGCGCGGAAACAAAGAACGCAATTGTGTATTACAGCCTTTACTAAGTTTTTACCGTTGACAATCCAATAGAGCTGACGAATCGAGTTAAGAGTAGCTTGTGCCCCGGAATGTTTATTGGCAATATGGGTTTCTCGTATAATTAAAGTGGTTATGTGATGCTTAGCGGACAATAAGACAGGGTGTTTCTGATTATAAGTAAAATCCGATAGCTTTAAACGTCCGCCTACTCTAAGTACACCTTCTGCGTCCAAAAAGGGCGAGAGCTGTGATAATTTTCCGACATAGGGTTTATTTGACTGAAGAATGTCTATTTCTCTAGCGAAACCTACAGGTTGAATTATTTTGATTAGTATTATCTCCGCAATTTGCAAATCGCTTAGTGTTAACGGACCCGTCATTTTAATTTTATGACATTTTATGTTAATAAACCGTACAATATATGCTACAATGCGTTTCAATTTTTTGAAGGAGGTGTACGGGCAAAATCTATAACAGGCAGTTTATCTAGAAGACACGAGAGAGCGAATATTTCCCTTTTTTCAGGAATTTCGATTGGTGTTAAATTAAGTCTTGGCCAAGTTTCCTTTGGCTCTTTCAGCCAATTGGGACCATTTAACCACATTTCATTTCCAATAAGTTGCGATGGCAATAATCCACGAGATATTATATCTGCTGGATTTATGTTTGTTTTAACATGTTGCCATTTTACCGGATATTCTAAATTTTGAATTTCTGCCACTCGGTTTCTTACAAAGGTTTTTAGCGTATTACAAGGTATTTGTAACCAATGCAACACAATAGTTGAATCTGTCCAGAGGTAAGTGTGGTCAAATTTAATATGACTTACAGCCATTAACGTTGTTTTCAATAAATTCGTAAGTAGTTGTGCCGAACACAATTCTAATTGAGGAATTGATCGCGATTTTAATGGCGCGACTCGAGATTTAGAATTTAATAAATAGGAAATTCCGGCACCGTTATGATTTACTGACCTAATATAGAGACAAGTATGCCCTATCGCTTGCTTCGCAAAATCCATGTATTTCTAATTCCGTTCTCTTATTTAAAATAAAATTTAAGTTTTGCGAGGAATAACTAGCCTTTCTAATAGGGGTAGCTCCTTTAGAAAGTTTAGCCAAAGTGTATGTAGCTCGGGGGGGGACTGTTTCATCCCAATCTAATTTAATCTGCCACAAAATCTGCATTAAAATCTTAGCCTTTGCAATAGTAGGTCCTACTAAACCTAACGGATCGAATAATCGTGCGATTTGCGATAAAATGTTGCGCTTAATGAACAGAGTAGACTATTTCATCTTTCTTGGCATTCCAATGGATGCCAAGCATCTTCACGGTTTCCCAGACATCCAGTAACACGTGCGAATCGTTAGAACTTGCGCTTAAACGTTTCGTAAATTCTAGCTCATTCGAAGCCCATTTTCGTAAATTAATACCTGCGCTTTGAGTGGCAGCTATAATTTCATCACGGGCCTTTATCGCCTCCTCTACTGTCTCCGAGCCTGAAAGAAGGTCGTCCACATAAAAATCTTTGCGTAAAATACGAGCTGCTATAGGTAACTCTTTTTCCACATTCTTTGCTAACTGCTGTAACGCTCTAGTCGCTTGATACATGCTTGATTTATAACCATAAGTTACTGTTTCTAAGGTATATGTCTTTATATTTTCGGATTTTGAAGACCGCCATAAAATCTTTTGATATACCTTATCATCATTGTGCATCAACGTTTGTGTGCATTTTTTCTGCGTCTGCTGTTATTACATAATTATGTATGCGAAAGCGTAAAGTTATCGACAGCAAAGTATATTGGACCATAGGGCCATTCATCAGGACATCGTTAAGCGAATAGCCAGTTGTAGTTTTCGCAGATGCGTCAAAAACTACGCGTAGCTTTGTTGTTGCACTCGCATCCTTAAATACAGGATGATGTGGTAAATAATAACCGATATCAATATTGTCATTCTTGTGTAATGACATATGTCCCAACCTTTTATATTCTTCCATAAATAAACAATAATGTTTCCATAGCTCAGGTTTTCGTTCAAAGGAACGTTCTAACGACAGAAACCGTCTATACGCATTATAATAAGATTTTCCCAATTTTTATTTATTTTCGTTAAATGGAAGCTTAACTGTATATCTACCCGTTTTTACATCTCGCGTCGTCGTCTCTGCAAAATGTCTTTCACAGTTTTGCTCCTCGGGGGACAACAAATTTTCGAAGGGATCGTTTTCGATTTCCCAAAATTTAGTTAAATCGCGGTTGAGATTGTCGATAGCTAGATTACTGGTTAAATACCCTTGTCGTGATTGATTTTACACTCTACCTGATATAACCCAACCAAATTTCGTTTTTTGTAAGGTAGCTGTCGGATTTGCAATTGGGATTTGACCAACACCAAGTAGATTGTAAAATACTTCGGCGCCTAATAACACGTCGATTTCGCCTGGCTTATCAAAATGCGGATCAGCTAATTTTATATTTCGCGGAATAGTGAATTGTCCTTTGTGTATAGGCGCGGCTGGTAATCTACTCGTGATTCTAGGCACGATTAAAAAGTTAATATCTTCCGAATAATCGCTAGTTTTCGAAAAGATTTTTGCGCTTGTGGAATTATTAATTTTCGTTTTCATTTGAAAAATACCCATAACTGGTATGTCACATTTGACACAGGGGTAGACCCAACCTTGCTGCAAAGCGTTCGGTTAAAAAATGAGATTAAGAACCCGAGTCTAACAAAACGCGCGCTGTATGCCAAATTCCGGTGTCGTCAGCAATGTCGATACTAGCGGTTGACAGTAAAACTTGCGACTCTATGTTCGCGAAGTGTGCTTGAATCATAGTTTCCTGTTCGCGATGAAGCAGGGTGTCATGTCTTTTATCGCATTTTTTACAATTCCTGCGCGATTTGCAAATCTTCACTGAATGATTTGGTCTGAGACAATTGATACATAATTTCGCATTTTTTATGACCTCCAGTCGTTCGTTTGGATTTAAACTTGCAGGCCTTTCACAACCATCCGTATAATGCATACCTTTACATAAATAACAAGAGGGCGCGCGGTTCTCATTGACTGTTGCAGTTAGACTGTTTAGCTGTTTTTTATTTACTATCGGTCGAAAGGAATTTTGATTTGAACCCGGCGATTCCGAAATTTGTTCTAAGACCTTTTGCCTTTCCCGTAGAAAATTTAAAATATCATCCATTGTTGGAAATGGATTATTGGAGCAATGCTCCTTCCATTTAAGCAACGAATGATTGTCTAACTTAGACACCACGGCATATACCGGAAACGCTTCCAGAAATGGTTTGTTTAGGGCTTGCAAAGCGCGGTAGTTTTTTGTAGCGTTGTCGAGAAGTTCTCTAAGGGAATTTCCGGTAGCCTTAGCAACTGACTTCAACTCAAAAATAGCCCGTATACGTTTATTCATGGCGGCTAAAGGATCGTTAAAGTTTTTACCTAATACCGACATTGCAGTCGCGTAGTTATTATCGGTTGTTTCAAATATAATTAGATAACAATAAATATGTTGTCTTAGTTTTCCTTGACCTGAAGAGAGCATTTGAGACAATCGATAGGAAAATAATATTATCCAAACTTGAACAATATGGTATTGTTGGCACAGCACACCAATGGCTAAGTGATTACCTTATAAACTATATTATAAAGAGTACATTATAAAGACCAAATATCTTCCGAACCGATCAATGAGATAGAAATACCACAGGGAAGTGTTTTAGGTCCTCTACTTTTTATTTTGTATTTAAATGATCTTGATCTTTTTGTAAAATGTGAATTTATTAACCTGTTTGCTGGTGACCCCTTAATTGCTTGTAGTGATGTCAACCTTGAAACAGCCATTGAAAAAATGAATACTGTCTAGCTATCAATTAGCAAATATCTGAACCTAAATAAACTGAAACTTAATGTAACTAAAACACAGGTGATGTGTCTTCACAACAAAATATATGTATGATGCTCTTGATATTGATAATATTCATTTGAACATTAATAATCCAAGTTGTTTCAAATGTTAAGTACTTGGGATTCCTTCTAGATAATGTTTTGAACTTCAGTAGTCATTTTGATTATATTTAGCAATCGTTTTTGAAATACCTCCAAAAGTATTTTTCCCAACATGCTGGACCGTGCAGACACCCTTCCCATTCGGCAGGAAAAATTGATTATGAGGTACAGTTTCTGGTCGTAACACATATTTCTTATAAATAGCTAAAACAGAGATGACGTCATCATCAACAATAGTAAATACACGTTTTTTTTTTGTTTTTGTCTTTGGTATTGTGACAACTAAAGCAGAACCCCTGTCTTCAATATCATTTACTGATATATTTGCTTGTTCTTCCCTTCGCAAGGCTACATAAATACCGAATATTAAAGCAACCTAAAATAAAGACATTTAGACTTCTCAATAATGCCAAGAATAATAATTACCTATGTTACCTTTGTTAATAAATACGTATCATCTGGAGCTCCCGTCATAAACTTGATCAGTTTTCTTTATTTTCTTAGTTTTCTTGGGCTCATGACCAATGGATTTATTTTTCATGAATGACACCAACTTACAATATTTGCCAATATCTACGTTTTTCTTGATTAATAACATTTTTCATCATCGAATATTTAGCCAACAAAGAACTGCACTGGTAACTTTTCGACTAAAAATGAACAAAAAAGGATAACACCGAGGACAACAAATAATAAAATAGCATACCTTCTCACAAAAATACGCTAGTAAGATGGTTTCATTGATAACCTTCACCTTTTTTTTCTTCATCCATACTTCCCAAGATGAAAACTCCGTTTTATATTGGTCTTTAGACTTGCTTGGCATCAAACCCAACACAGATTCATCAGCTACCACTAATATTTCGGAGGGAATTTGCTCAGCTTCCTGCTCCTGCTCTTACTTCCATTCCGAAATTGTGCAAATTTTTGTGTACAATAATTTTTGTTTTTTTCAACAAATATATTAGCAACAAATAACCTAAGTGAGCAGCGGTGAATTTTAATCACCGTCGAAATTTGTTCATAGTTTTTAACCCTTTTGATTAAATTTTGTAGGTTTTCTGTAGGTTTTGTTCTTTTACATGCCTCGGGCCGGAGGAAGATTACACCCTTCATAAAGCCTCAAAACTTCGCCTCAAACTTCGGCTGCGGGCGCAATCTTATACCTCAGGCCCTCTATATGTAAATACAGTCGAACTTCCCTAAGTCGAATTGCCATAGTTCATGAAAAAAATCGAGTTATAGAAAATTGGAGTTATAGATATACATAACTATAAAATGAATAAATTATTCAAAGTAAATACGTATGTATCAGTGTTCGGCATAATTCAATTAATTTTTTAATTGTAGAATCAAACAATTACAATTTTAATTGCAACTAAATCAATTGCAATTAATTTAATTGAATTAACTGTTTAATTGTGAGATGCAATTGAAATCAATTGCAATTAAATCCATTAATTGTAGTTTACAATTAATTTAATTGCAATTAAAATTTTAATTGTTAGTTACAATTAACTTAATCATCAATTGTTTATTATTACAATTAAGACTATTTGATGAATGTAAAAACTTTTCCCTCATTGTAACCGTGCTTTCCCGCATTGCGCCAAATAAAATAATTTCCAATATTGTAAATAATCTAAATAGTTGGGAAAGATGGTTCGTTCTGGACCCTTCACCTCCACTTCCGGCCCCCCACCTCGCTCCCACTTCCGGTTCACACTCACACTTCCGGTTACCACTTGCACTTCCGGTTCCCACCCCACTTCCGGAACCGGAACTGTGAAAAAAATTGTAGCCGGAAATGGGGGTGAGAACCGGAAGTGGTGAAAATTTTGGAACCGGAAGTGGAGGTGGGAACCGGAAGTGGCGTGGGAAACAGAAGTTGGGGTGAAAACCGAGAAGTTGGGGGCGAGGGTGGGGAACCGGAAGTGTTGGCGGAGGGTCTTTTTGTTTCTTAAATAATAATTGTCGGCCAAAAATATTTATACAAACTTCGTGCGGAAATGATTTTACAGCGCTCCAGCTAATGGGGAACTCGCGCCCTTCAGGCTCGTTCCCTAAACGAGCTGTCGCATTGTAAAATCAAACTTTCCACACCCTAATGTAAATAACTATTTCAGTTATGTATTATGGCAAGTGATACATTGGAGTATAATAAACATCTTCTAACCGACATTTATTAATTGTTAATTATAATTGTGTCATCAATCAATTAACAATTAATCAATTGTAATTGCAAAATTTTACGATTAACAATTAATTAATTGTTAATTGTGATATATTGCAATTACAATTAATTATTTTAATTGTTAGTTGCAATTAAATCTCGCAATTTAATTGTTAATTGTTTTCTCAATTAATTTTTGCCCAACTATGGTATGTATATATTTATAAACAAAAAAGAAATATGTATACATTATTAATATAATTATAATTAATTAAAAAATAATTTTAATTAATATATTATTTCTTGAAAAAGTCAGTAATTTTTAATTGTTTTCCATAATATCTAGCACCTTGTGGGTGATCTTTGATTATATCGTCTCTTTTTGGATTACCGATTCTCGGGAGAATAATATCCTGTCGTAATCTTCCTAAAGCACGCCCGCTGGTAAATTCTTAGTTTTGCTTTATTCGAGTTTTTGGTGATCATAAAAAATGAAAAATAAAATGTTTCGTAATCTGCCCGAGGATTACACCATCGACGGTTTATGGTTGGCAATATCCGGCATCATAAGTTTTGGAAAATACGCGGCGGTTGAAAAATTGGAGTTATACAGATTATTTTGTATGTAAAATTTTACCATTGTACAAATTTTTACTACGAGTTATGGAAAAAATCGAGTTGAGGAAAATTCGAATTATGGAAGTAAATTTATATGTAAAATGCTATCTAAACGTATGGATTTCTAAAAATATTCCAGTTATAGAAAATTTGGAGTTACAGAAGTTCGAGTTATGGAAGTTCGACTGTAACTATTATTTACCTGACGGCAATCCGAAAAGTCTGAACCCCAGTTGGGTTCTATTTTTACAATTAATCACACAACAACCTGGTATTGTTTCAAATTCACAAATATGCAAAATATATCCATAAATGTAATATTGAAATAAGGAGACGACTCTCTTCAGGAGAGCATGGTAGATGTGAAGTTTAGGAACCCTTGTCTGTCAGTTCCTAGTCAGTAAATTGGTGCATTTATGTTATTATATTTTCTTTTAAATTACAATGTGCACATGGTTTAAAGGGGTTTAAGGATTATAGGATTTTTTATGAGCTATTTCCGCCCCTAATTGCCATCTTATACTTATTTACAGAAAAATGATTTAGGAAATACAGGTAAATAATTGGGGAAGGGGTTTGAGCTTTCCTGTTGTTTTAAAATTTTATTTACAATAAGTATAAAAGTAATTCTTCTTTGAGTGCCTCTCGGTTGATTTTAAGAAAATATTCAATTCAACTTATTTTAAAGATTTTTATCTTTGCATAAAATTGATAACGGTAAGTACAATTTGTAATATGGATACTTATGTTAAATAGTAGGCAACTACAATTAAAGAACAACCTATATCAGTGGTTCCCAACCTTTTGAAGAATTGTACCCACCAAAATAAACTGGTAAAAATTCTGTACCCCTCCCCTTTTTTTTAAAGGTAAGGAAAAAAAGTATGTTTAGAGCAAAAAAAAAAAACAAAATAAAATAACCTTTGATAAAACACAAAAATAATTAGGCAAGAAGTAAGTACCTATTAACATTTATTATTAACAAGTACTATTAGTAAAAAACTAATTCTCCTACTAATGTGATGGTTGGGCTTGTTTTGTTCAAATAATCTTTGATATATAGGTCATATGCTCAAATTTCAATTGCGTCCTTACTTATTTTTAATATACAACATGGGCGGAAAACCCAGTTTCACACAAATATGATGTGTTAAAGGGAATTAAAAATTGTGAAGCTTTGTCCGAAATAATTTCATATTCAGCTCTTCTTTTTAACCAAAAATTACACAAGCTGTCTTTTTTAAATGCATTTTTAGACTTCTGTCATATGAAATTTCAATTATTGGTCTCTTTCTTCAACTGAAAATTGATCCAACACGAATTCCGAAACGGGTGAAAACGGATCTCTTATCCAGCTTTCACTATCTATATTTTCAGGAAAGTATGATCGGAAATTTTCAACAAGACCCGCGCAATGTTTTTCAATGTCTTTAATCTATATTTTTCTTCTTTTCTTCCTTTTCGAATAGGCCTACTTTGGACCACGCTTGTTCAACTGTTGTGATTTGATCTTTGCCCAGTATTATCGCATCTTCTGCAGGTGTAACTCCTTTCTCTCTTCTGTCCAGGGGGTACCTTTTCTTCGGGGTTCTTCCTGAAATCCACGGACTTCCTTCAGGGTACGTCTAACAGACTGTCTGTTTTGGAGATCTGTTATTCCCAGTTCTTTAATATCCTTCTCGGTTTCTGCCAACCCAGTTGTACGAACCTTCTTATTTTGACAGAAGGTGAACAGACGGTTGGTTAGTCAGTTTGTAGGCAATCTTGCAACGTGGTCATAGAAAGCTACCCTTCTTTTCCTTGCACATAATCTGTATTTTATTTATTATTAGTTCATTTTGAGTTATAAAGTCTTCTATGCAAATGCCACAAACTTTTTTTATATATCCTTGATTATAAATTCCAGTATTGTGATAGGCTGCCTTTATTTTGTCAGATATAGTAAAAGGTGTTACATTTTGGCCTTCAGGAATTCAGATCATTTAAGCGTCCAAAAATATCCGCCAAATATGATAATCGTGCCAACCAGAATTCATCACTAAACCAATGAGAGAGTTCCACTTTGTATTGTTATAGGAAGATCTGCACTTCTGAACGAAGCAAAGTCGAGTTAGAACTTTTCCTCTCGACAACCATCTAACTTCTGTATGTAGAAGAAGCTTATTGTGGTCGCTACCCATTTCATTACACAAAATAGTAAAAAGTCTTGAATTTAGAGCTCTGGATTTAGTAAAGTTAACAATCTTTACTGATTGATCCAACACAGTCTTTAATTCCGCAGGAATTGATTTTGTGGCAAGTGCTTGTACCTATACTACAATGTGAAAACTTTACACCTGGGGCAACTGCTTTAATTTTAGCATGAACGCCTTTCTTTTATCAGAACATACGCAATTTTTCAAATTGATATTATGTTGGATCACAAATTTCTGGATTAAGTTTCTTGAAAATTGCATTTGCAGTGGTATTATTTGGAAGCGGTTTGCAGAATAAATATACTCTTCATGTATATCTTGTTCTTCTTCAAATCTTATATAAGCCATCAAGTACACAAATTTGTTTAAATCCGTACATTTTTTTATCTATGTGAATTGCAAAAAAAAACGGCTTTGTTTTATATTCTGAATTAGTTTTTCTTTTACCTGAGCTGCCATTTCACCAATTCTTCGAGAAACAAAGTTGTTTGATGAAGAAACAACATCCAGTTTTGTTGCTGTTGCTTGGCCCAGAATTGATGTTACTAAATCTTTTGCTGCAGGTTGTATTAAAGTTTCACCAATAGTGTGAGGTTTGCCAGTTTGGGAATTTCTCAGACTAACTAAATATTATGCTTCAAAAGCTTGTTTGTTAGTTGTAGTAAAAGATTGAACTGACGTTTTTATATTTTTGAACACACTTCGTAGTCTTTTAAAAAAATCAATAGGCTTGTGTTTTAAATGCTTGTGTTTGTTGTATTAATGACGTTATAAATGATGTTGTATAAGAAGGGATGGCTTGTTCGAGCTTTTCGAAAATGTTTCATACCACAGTGTAGTTTGGGCTCATTTTTCTCTCGACACCAAGTAATCCAATACGCCAAATACTCGTCGTTGAATTTCCTTTTTTACTGTTTTAAATTTTCAGAATCTTCTTGGAGGCGCAGGCTTGGTACTGCTGCTACTAGGAGTGTCAGAATTATCTATTAGTTCCTCTTAGCATTTATTATCCATTTGTCCATTATTATAGATTAGGACGGACTAAAAATGAATATGACGTTATAAAAAGATGTTATAATAGTTACTTATTTATCAGTGGCGAAGCGTGGTTTTTCAGACATGTACTTTTACATTTACATGTAAATCAGACATGTACTTTCTTAAAAAAATATATAACAATTTTGAAGAATTTTTATATTCTAAGCTTGTTTTGGTTGAATTTTACGTTTGTTGGATAAAATTATAGGTGTATCTATTTATTTTATGTAAATTTTTTTGTAATTTTTAGTTATTTGCATTTTAGATAGTTTCAAGTTTTTTTCAAAAAAAATTGTTATATTTCGGTCATTATATCCCGCACATTGCTTACGTCCACGCTTCGGCACTGTTATTTATAATTTATATATTTATAAATTTCAGAAAATTACAACTTACCTCGTAATTTATTTAAAAGTAATTGAGAGCGAAAATTTATACAAAAGCACACATTTTCATAATCACAATTAAAACATTAGGTGCATCGCGCCGTATAGAAACGAATTGGGAGGCGGCGCGTTGAATGTTATCATTGAGAAGTAGGTGAAGTAGAAGAAGGTGGCAGAAGAAGGAACGTACCTCCGCGATGCATCGCCGTTATTTAGTTTTAATTTACATTTTGAAAAATTACGCTCTTCATAAGAAATTTATTGAAATTCCTATTGTACCCCCTGCCACAACGCAATGTACCCCCAGGGGTACATATACCCCAGGTTGGGAACCTATGACCTATATTATTGTAATTAATAATTTGGGAAAAGTTTGAACCATTTAGAAGCCTACTTATTGTTTATCTTTCAATATAACTAAAATAATTTTAGATTTATATACCACCAAAAAAAGGTGTCCTAGAACTACCAGAAAACAAATTGAAATAATAATAAATTTTGTCCATGATAACCCTAGATTGTTAAAGTGTAAATTAAGTCTAAAGGACCAATCAACCATCCGAAAAAAATGGGAGGAACTATCCCAAATTCTAATTCAATTGTGGTCAAGGTCCCACTAAAAGTATCACTCAATGGAAGAAGGTAACACATTAGAAATTAATTATTTATTTTGATTGTTTTCTAATATTATATATTTCAGTCATTTCAAGAAATAATGGGAAACATTAAAAGACAGGCTAGGAAAGTATATCAATCGAGGCATGCCACTGGAGGTGGTCCATCAAGATGTAAAGACCTGACAGATTTAGAGGAGAAATTGATGGGACTTCTGTCCAAAGTTACTGTGGAAGGAGCAGATGTTTCTGAAGCAGGTTTGAATGATGAACATTCTCATTCAGAAAGTGAATTAGATCGTACAGTAGAAGAAAATCCAGGAACAACTGGTTTTGATTATGTAGAAGTAGGTATAATTTTTATTGTATAAATATATATTTTACAACAAAATATTTTGTTGTGTTAGTGTATTGATGGAATCGAACCTATCCATGTATCGACTACACCAGAAACGCCGAATAGAAAAAGACAAAGGCGACTAGAGGCTACCATCGAGAAACAGAAACATATTAGTAATAAATTAGTGGCAGACAAATTTTCAATTGTATTGGTGAGATACCAATACAATTGAAAATTTGTCTGCCACCCTTGAGAGGGAAAATGAAACGAATATGATATTGTCGGAGGCTCTGGAGAGGCAAAATGAAACTAATAGAATATTTTCAGAGGCTATTCTAAAGTTGGCAGCTGCAGTGGAAAAACAAAAATTATAATTCTTATTTTTTGTTTAATATATAAATAAAATACAAGAAAAATATAGTTTATTTCATGTATCAAAGAATTGCGTACATTTATACCCTGAACATACCATTGTCCATTTTGAATGGGCATTTCTGGAAATATAAATATATTATTTATTTATACATGTGTGTGTGTGTGTGTGTGAAACTTTGTTTACCTAGTTGTTGAAATTCTTCACCAAAATTATTTTGATCAACATTTTGTTCATCTGGCAAGTTCACTCTATAGGGATTTGTTATATTATGCAAAACTCCACATGCCTATATTATATGTGCAGCTTTTACAAGAGGATAATTGAGTCCTGTGCTGTAATAAACATCTAAACCTGCTTTTTAAAACTCCATTCAATCATTCAATGCAATTTCTTGCAGAACTATGAATTTGGTTATAATAATTCTCTGGTGTACCTTCTGATTCTCTGATATATACTGATTCTCTGGTGTACCTTCAGCTGCTCCAACCACTGGAGTCATCAGCCATGGTTCAAGGGGATACCCTGAATTTCCTAAATAAGTGTAACAAGTACAAATGCCATAAGAAATAATTATAGTATCAAACCTATTAAATATGTATTCTCCATGCCATTCAAATGTTGCTGCTGAAGGTGTCTTCTGATGCTAGACGACATCCAAATTGCAGAATCATGTGTAGATCCAGGAAATTTGGAATTCATATTAATTATTCTTAGATTCGAGTCACATATCTGCAAGTAAAAAATTTATATTTTGTTTTCTCATAGGATACAGCTTACCACTTGTGTATTTATAGTGGTATAACCTTTTCAGTTATAATATACACGCTTGGGCAATTAGCATCTTCCGCAGGTGGGGCAATAATTGCAATATGAGTGCAATCTATTGTTCCTATAATGCCTGGTAAATTATACTTGTTCAAGGATCTTACATTAAAATTATAAAAAAATTTACATGAGTGGTATCAACAATCTTACTGCCGTTTAATTTTAGTTCGTGTAACATTTGCTGTTGGAAATTTTATCCACTCTACCAGTAAATGATTATTTATTGCTCGAGTCACTTCACTAATACACCTACTTATTGAAGGTTGACTCATTCCCAACACATGGTTTTTACCAATATTTTGCTGGAAACTAGTGTGACCATAAAAATTGAGTGCCGCTAAAACCTGAATTAAAAATTTTTTATCCAGGGTAACAAAAGCAAAAAGTGAATTATCAAATTGCAACTTTTACCTTCTACATAATAGGTATTCATATACACTTGATCTCATATTTTCTCTCATAACTGGTTGTAATTTGTCAATGATATATAAGGAACTATCCTTTGTTAAATGAAAACACTTGACAAATTCGACATCTGGCAATTCGAATGGATTGCTGGCATCTCTTAATTGCCTCTGATAGATTCTTGAGATATCTACAAAATACATTATTTCAACTTTAATTTATAATTATATAAATCAAATCCTTACATTTGTTCTTGTTGTTCTTCTAGTAAAACCACATTCATGATGCACGCCATTGTTTTCAATAAAAACTCGCTATTTACAACTTAACACTTCACAACAAACAACTTAACAGTAGCAAAATCGTAGATGCTAAAATTAGATGATTTTGAGGTTAGATTCATCTACATCTGTTAAAATTTTAATAGTCGTAAAGTGACAGAATACCATTTAAAAAATAACTTTAAACGCTTCTCTAACAGAATCGCCCCGAATGTGACGGCTATATACTTGACAGAATGTTTTTAAATCTTTAATTAGAACTATTTTTATTCAATTGGGAATCGTTTGGGAAGATTTAGGAATATAATCTTGTTATTTAGGACCGATTAGTTATCATGTAATTAATTAATCTGTTTTCACCATATAGTTAGCAGATCAGAAATTAAATCAACATTATTTTTACGTTATTTGTAATTAATTAATTATACTGTCCCAAATGCTAAATCCGTCTATAACGGGTTTTCCAAATAAATTACTATCACATAACGTAAAAATAATGTTGATTTAATTTCTGACCTGCTAACTATACGCTCAAAAAAGATTAATTATTTACATGATAACTAATCAGTTCTAAATAATAAAATTATATTCCTAAATCTTCCCAAGCGGTTCCCAATTGAATAAAAATAGTTATAATTAAAATTTTTATCTGTCAAGTATATAGCCGTTCGGAAATCAATACGGTGTGCAACACACAGTGTGCAATCGGTCTCGAATGGGTTAAGCCAGCGTTTCTCAAAGTAGGCGATCGCCCCCCAGGGGGCGATGACGTCGTTTTGGGGGTCCCTAGGTAGCCAGAGGGCGATATAGGGGCCGGTAGGTAACCAGGGGGGCGATATAGGGGACGGTAGGTATCATGAGCTATACAATGTATTTCTAAAATATCTGATGAACATATTCTAATATTCACAAAGATTTGTTTGATTTGGAAGTTCCTGATTGGATAATAACGCCATTTTCAAGTTATGAAAACACAGGCCCGGTTTTGGAAGAATTAGTCCAGTTGCAGAATGATTTCGACTTAAAAGCAACATTTCAAAACTCATATGAAGAGTTTTGGTTGCAGAAAAAAGTCATTGACCACTAACCTCACGAACCTAAACCTAAAACCTCACGAACATTGAACCTCAATTAGATAAATTGATAACGCATCAATCGTATCCTTCCCATTAATTATATATATATATATATATATATATATATATATATAATACGGTAGATTTGGGGGGCGATATTAACTTTAGCATATCACAGGTGGGCGATGAGACAAATAAGTTTGAGAAACACTGGGTTAAGCTATAACCATTGAAATATATACTAACTATACCTATATACTATATTTCTGTGTCAATTTTCTATACTCAAATTTTCTATAATTCAAATTTTCTATAATTCGAATTTTCTATAATACGAATTTTCTATAATGCGAATTTTCTATAATTGGAATTTTTTATAATTCAAATTTTCTATAATTCGAATTTTCTATATTGCGAATTTTCTTTAATTCGAATTTTCTATAATTCGAATTTTCTTTAATTCGAATTTTCTATAAATTTAATTTTCAATAATTCGAATTTTCTATAATTCGTATTTGCTATAATTCGAATTTTCTATAATGCGAAAAAAAAATTGTTTTCCTGTACTTTACAGATTTCATTTGTTCAAGAAAAATCTTAGGCCGGGGTTATATTAGAGCCACGCCGCATGTCGCAAAGCATGGGATTGCAATCGGTAATTTAGCATGAACGTGAATTACATTAGCTCAATCCCGCGTGTCGCCGAGCGAGCTGACTCCACGCAGACCACTCGATTTCGATCGGCGTGGCATCGCTGGTGGGAGAAGTAACGCGTTGGCTTGCTCGGCGCTAGTATAATCACCACGTGGATACGCGCATTCCGGCGTAGTGTGTTGGCGAGCAAGCAAGCAGACGTCTACCACATTTCAGTACGAGCGCAAGATGTCCTCTGACGAACTTATTGAGCTAGTAAGAGAGTATAAATTGCTCTTGTCTGGTCTTGTCTACTCTTGCTTGGTGTAGATATATCATTAAACATTTTGAATAATCAATAAACCATCTATCTGTAAAATATTTGTATCGTTTTTGTTGTTTTAAATTGGTTTTGTTAGAAGGCCGCAATAATAATGCCCTAAAACCCGTAAATGCCCTGAAGCCCTAAGCTCTGTACTTTGCAGCAATGACATTAATATTTTCTGTATGCAAATTTTTCATGAGGAAAATTGAGGAAATAAGAGCTTTACATTCAATTGGCAACATGCTAAGATATTTTAAACAATTATTTTAACGAATTTATAAAATTGCAAATAGGTGCGGACGTTTACGCGGCCATTAAACGTCGCCACTAAACTGACACAAAAGTTAATCAGCAAGCGCGGCGACACGACCCTGTAGTATAATCACCAGCCCGTTGCGTCAGGCAGCGTTGCGACACGCGGCGCGGCTCTAATATAACCCCGGCTTTATTTCGACGACTAGTTTACTAAGGGCCAATTTTTCAATCCTCAGATAAATCGTCGAATGACTATCTGGAGTATAATATTATCTATCTGTTTATCGGACGAATAAATATTTTCAATTTTTCAATCGTATAATATCTAGTGGTTCTATATAGTAATATAATATCTAGTGGTCTATCATTGGTGTATACTAGCGAACTTCACACTTATCATGTGCAAGCGAGATGTACAGATACAGTATTCAAGGTGTTAGACAAGAATAGCAACAAAACGTCTATTTAACATATTTACGCCAAGGCCGGCGTGGTCTTGAGGCAACGCTCTAGACTACAAATACGGCGATCGTGGGTGGATCGTGGGCAATTTTTCGGACAAGGTTCACTCATTGTCAGCCTTTGAAAATGAGGAGCTGGGGTTAAACCTGGCGTAATTATTATTACGGCTGGCGTAATTATCATTACGCCTATTGGCGGCGTAGGAGCGTAAGGCCAGCCACCCTATCTCCAACAAAAAGTCGAGGCTAACAAATAGCTACTAATACTTAGCTAACCTTGCTTAGCTATACCCCCCAAGGCATGTAAATGCTAAGAAAAAGGGGGGGGGGGGGACTACTATTATTAATATATTGTTTTTAAGGGCCAGATTGGTGTCAACAAATAATTATTCAAAAAGTAACCGGTATCACCAAGTACAATCCTATTACCAAAAGCACCATAAATAAGCACACTGATATTTGTCAGTTGAATTTGAAAATATTAGACTGTCGTGAGTTGAACCTGGCCATTGTGTGACAGCGAAACTGGATGAATTAAGTGCAGCATGACTGGAGTTGGTACAGCTCCAAATAGAAATTGCGAAGAAAGAGCATTTATTTGTAGAGAACAAATACAAAAAAGAAATGGCACATCTTGACAATGAAGAAGTAAGAAAAGAGCAACTACATAATTGAAGCTCTGGAAAATGCAGAACAAAGATTAAATTATAAAAATACTTTATTTGTATAATATATGTTTTTTATTAACCAAAAAAATATATTTTTATATGTAATATATTATTTAATAATAACTGTTTACTATATTTTGTTACAAAATCAGATTGTGAGGATTCAAAATATTCTAGCATAGTATCCATTGTGTTTCCTCGTATCTCACTGCGTTCAGTAAGTAATGGTGGAAAAACTGGCTGAGGTGGTATCTGAACCTCAGGGTCTATCGGTGGCTCACCTTCATTTCTGCTAGGTGCTATATTGTGTAATACAGCAGTGGCCACAATAATATCTTGGGCAAGGGGCAACTTAAATCAACAACTGGGAATCTTCTTTTCCAGACACTGAAGCATCTTTCAATGACAATTCTGGTCCTAATATGAGATTCATCGGCTTCAGCTTCTGTTTGGGGATTGCTGAGTGGCATCAACAAATAATTATCCAAAAAATATCCGTTATCACTAACACTAAGTACGATCCCATTACCAAAAGCACCTGGCCCTCGTGTAACAATGTTGACAAATTGTAAATCTGCATTGCACATAGCACATTGAACATTTAAAGAGAAGTATCCTTTGCGGTTCCTGACATTTTCTGCAGTATCCCCACCTGAAATAATAGTTCAATATTTACTATAAATTGATAAAGTAAATAGTTAATAAAATAACCTGGTGAAATTATTTTGATGTGAGTACAATCCAAAGCTGCAATAACTCTTCGTAATAATCAATCATGACTATAAAAATCGTGCTATACTATAGAAACATCTTGTGTGGGCAAGTTTACTACACGACTTTTAGGCATGAACATTTTTTTTGTCGCATTGAAGAAATAGCTCCGGTCACTCTTTTTATAATTTTACGTAGTGTTGTTGTGATCTCGCGATTTTGGTTTCAAAGAATTTCAGTTTCTCACGAGTCGGCAAAGAAAACTAAGTGGATACCCGATTAGTTTTTGTTTATTAAGGACCATTAGTCTGCTTTATCTAAATCATGCGGGCAGACGCTCGAACTTAGGGATCGTGCCGAGACGCCGAGAGGATTTTATTTTATGAGTTTTGGAAATTTTCCATAAAGATTAGGGGAGGACTCACACCAAGACCGAGGTAATGAGGTAGAGGGGAAGTTAAAAAGGGGCAGTGAGAATTGAGCTAGCAAGAGAGTAATTTGAGTTTTGAAGACGAATCTCCGTATTTTCGTTGAAGTAAATTCCGGGTTTCGACCAAGTTTCGTATAATTAAGTGTATTGTTTATTATTTATTATTTTCAAGTTAGTTAGTAATTATTGTAATAAGTTAGCGATTAGTTGCACATATTGTAAGATATTAGCAGATAAGTAGTATTTAATTACATATAAAGGACATATTTGCGTGTAATTAATTCATCCATTGTCCTGATCCTGGAGCAGCACCATACCAAATTACCAGTTCGCAACAGAGATACTATATTTTTGGTGGCAGCGGTAGGATCCAGAAGAATCCGAAATTAGTGGAATTCCTCGGAATTCAAAATCGGTTGGATCCAGAAAGTATCCAAAAAGGAATTAGAAATTTGGTTGCCTTTGGTCGCAGCGAGTTCCGTCCAGGTCTACGTCAAATGCAGTGAATCTACGAGTGTCGTTTCGCCGTACATCACGCAGCTCCACAATAGGACAATTCGGTTGATTAGATTCAAACTACGTCTGAGATTTCGTAAAAAACTGTAAGTATATCTTTGTTTCGTACGCAAAATATTTCGCATAATTGTTGACGAATTGCACGTTATAATAAAAATGGCTCTTATGACGTTAGATGTAGCAATGAGTACGATGGACAGGCGGGTAAAGTGCAAGATTTCATAGAATCTTGCGATTTGGCGATGGATGCTGTAGCTTTTGACGCCCGAGATATATTATTTAAGATAATAAAAACATCCTAAATTAATAGGTAGGGCTAGAGATTTGACTAGGTACGGAAATTTTTCGACATGGGGCGAATTAAGGGACTATTTAAGGGACAGATTTTTAGAAAAACGTTCAATTTCCTGTTGTCAAATGGAGTTACATTCAAGTTACCAATATAATGGTGAAGGTGTAATTGACTATGCTAATAGAATTGAGAAATGTTTGTCGAATTTAATTGACGCGTCTGCGGTTGGCAAGACTTTAGAAATAGCTAAAGAGATCAACGATATTTACGATATTCAGGCATTAAATGTATTTTTGCAAGGCTTGTCGGATTCTTTAAAAATTATAGTAAAGGCACAAAGACCAAATTCGTTAAAGGAGGCGGTTGAGCTTGCCCGATCGGAAGAGTGTCAGTTAAATACTGCATTTAGTAGAATAGACATAAAACGTGGGGTCAAATCTTGCGATGTTTGCAATAAGAGCGGTCATTTAGGGAAGGATTGTCACTTAAGAAATAGAAACAGCGAACCACCTCAAAATTACAATACCGTTTGAATAAAAGGTGAAGGTTCAGTATACGGCCCACAGATATCCCAAAATTCCCGAGCTATTTCCCCGATTATATGTTTTTATTGTAAGAAACCGGGTCATAGAATTTCCGAGTGTAGGAGAAGAATTTACAACGAACAAAACCGGCAGACAAATGTAAGCGAAGTAAACCAACAATTTACTAAAGAGAACAATTTACTAAATTTACTATAAAGAGCGTCATTCGTATAACATTGCTAGTGATTCGGGAAACGCACCGGGTCCGACAGTAAGTTCCGTGTCGTCGGACCGAGCAATTTAAGCCCGGAACATGTTCAAAAAAAAAATCGAAAATAAATTTAATGAATTGTCGGTATATGTTTCCAAGAGCATTAACGGAGCAGGTTTAAAAAATGTACATTTACCGTTACAAATTTCGAAACAAGGTTTTGCAACATTTCTGTTAGATACGGGAGCCGACATAAGCATTATTAAATTAGGAATTTTAAGGAATGAATTAAATTGGGATAGTGGCAGGAAAACGAAAATTCGGGGCATTACAAATGGTTTTGTGGAAACATTAGGAGCCATATTCGAGAAATTAGAGGACAAAAATCAATTATTCCACGTCGTTTCAAACGATTTCCCTATATGTTTCGAGGGTATTTTGGGAAGTGATTTTTTTGAGTTATTTAATGTTAATTTGGATTTCGGAAAGAAACGAATGCTTTTCGGAGAAAAGTGTTTGAGTTTTAATGAAAATTTAGATATAAGGGACACTAATTACTTGACGTCTCCGCGTCAAGGTCGCATTGTTGAAACTGAGGTCGGTTTAGATAATTTAGAAGGAAACGTATTAAACATACCTCCTCGGAGTGAAAATATATTTCAAGTTTCGTGCAGGGTAGACAACCCTGATTCATTCGTCTATATTTGTGAAGGTCGCCAAATCAGCGACAATATTTTTATTACTAATTCAATTTCGTATGTTAGGGAAAATAAATGTTTCGTGGGAATTCTGAATACGTCAGAAGATTCGGTCAATGTCAGTCTCGAGCCAATAGATTTAGTATCAATTGAGTCAGATAGTTTCGATTCAGTTATTTATAATTGTAATAACGTAGGATTCGATCAGTTTCGAAATAGAAGCGAATTATTAAGGGAATCGATAAAACTCGATCATTTGAATGTAGAGGAACAGAAGGCTATCGGTGAATTGATTTACAGATATTCTGATATTTTCCATCTCGATGGAGAAAAGCTGACTTGCACCGATGCAGTTCAGCATAAAATTCCATTAATCGGTGATTCACCTCCCATTCATATTAGGCAGTATAGGTTACCAGAAAGTCAAAAGAGCGAGGTACAGAGACAGATTGTTAAAATGTTGGATGATAATATCATTGTAGAGAGCGACAGCGCTTATAACGCCCCATTATTAGTCGTACCGAAGAAAGCAGGTGCGGACGGTAAACTTAATTGGCGAGTTGTTGTAGATTTTAGGAGGCTAAACGAGTCTACAGTAGGATTTTCGTACCCAATTCCCAATATTAGCGACATTTTAGACAAACTAGGGAATTCCAAGTATTATTCAAAGTTAGATCTATCGAACGCGTACCATCAGATAGAAATGCATCCGGATGACAGGCATAAAACGGCATTTTCACATCAATTTGCTCACTATGAATTTTAAAAAATGCCTTTCGTTCTAAAATCAGCTGGAGCATCATTTCAACACCTAATGAATAGCGTGTTGTCGGGAATACAGGGAATTCGCGCATTTGTTTACCTGGATGATATTATAGTATTTTCAAATAATTTGCGTACTCATTGTGAAAAATTGCAAAAAATTTTTGAAAGATTACGATCTTTTAACTTAAAATTAAGTCCGGAAAAATGCGAATTTCTAAATAAAGAGATTGTGTACCTAGGTCACAAAATTACTGATGAAGGAATTTTGCCTGACGAAGATAAAATCTTAGCGGTAAAAAATTTTCCTGTACCAACATGTCAGAAACAAGTAAAGTCGTTTTTAGGTTTGGCTTCGTACTATAGACGATTTATTAAGGATTTTTCAAAGGTTGTTTCCCCGATAAATAACTTGTTAAAAAAGGATGTGCATTTTCAATGGTCGCAACGTTGCCAAATTGCATTTGATGAATTAAAACATTTATTAACTAATTCGCCAATTTTGATTTATCCCGATTTTTCAAAACCGTTCATATTAACGACCGATGCTTCAGATTATGCTATCGGTAGTGTTTTGTCGCAGGGTAAGATAGGTCAGGATCTGCCCGTCGCTTACGCATCAAGATCGCTCAATAAGGCTGAAAGAAATTACAGCACATGCGAAAAGGAATTATTGTCCATTGTTTGGTCTTGCAATTATTTTAGACCGTATTTGTTTGGCAACAAATTTTTCGTTCACAGTGACAATAAGGCATTAGTTTACCTAAAAAATATTAAGTCCCCAAATTCCCGTTTAACTCGAATGAGACTCAAATTGGAAGAATTCGATTTCGAAGTTAGTTACCAGCCCGGCAAATTCAATAAAAACGCGGACGCTTTAAGTAGAATAGATTGGGATCAAACAATTATCAGAGAACCCAGTTGTAGTATTAATTTGACAAATAAAGTAATTAACGATTACGAAATTTTTTGCAAGTATTTAGAAGGTAATGTGATTATACCCGACGACGGTATTCAAGAATGCCAAGATTCACTTCTAGATGATTTGCCTGCTAACGCAAATTTTTGTTTAGAATTCGACGAAAATGCGAAATCATTAGAACCCTATGTTGACGTCGTAAATAAATTACAATGTCAAGACGACCTTGACAAACTTGACGTACAACGGGGAAACGTTTATTTAATGAATATCACTAATAATAGGAAACTTATCTGTCTCGTACCCTCAGTCAATTCTCTTTTGAAGGTTTCATATGAGAATATATTTTATATTTTGATAAAATTAAAAGAAAAACTTATTGAACATAACATAACAAATATTTATGCAGGGTGTAATTTTGGTAACAATTTGAAGTGGTGTAAGGTTAGGCTAATGTTAAGATATATATTTAAAAATTCGGGAATCAAAATTTGTGTGTGCCATAACAAGGTCCGGAAGGAAAACTTTAGTGAAAATGAAAAAAATACAATTTTAACGGAATATCATGACCTGACCACCGGAGGACACCCAGGTATAGGCCGAATGTACAAAAGAATTAGGCGCAAATATAATTGGGATAATTTAAAATCAGATGTAAGAGAATTTGTTAAAAAATGTAGGCAGTGCCAACAAAATAAGGTTCAAAATAAGACTCATAGGGCACCCTTAATTATTACAGATACTCCCGAATTAGTGTTTGAAAAGTGTTACCTTGACTGCGTAGGACCGTTACCTATATCCGAACATGGCAACAGATTTTTACTAACGTGTCAGGATGCCTTGAGTAAATATTTAATAGCAATCCCGGTTCCCAATATAGAATCAGCTACGATAGCTACATGTTTTGTAAATGAAGTTATTTGTAAATTCGGTATAATGAGCGAAATCGTCACAGATCAGGGAAGTAATTTCATGTCGGAGCTATTCAAAGATGTTTGCAAACTTTTGAAAATAAAGAAATTAAATTGCACTAGTTACCACCCCGAATCAAATTCGGTCGAAAGATCTCATCGAACGTTGGGCGAATACTTGAGGAATTTTGTTAATAAAAATAAAACTGATTGGTGTAGCCATGTCCCTTACTTTTTGTTTTCATATAATACTACACCACATTCAACCACCACGTTTATGCCATTCGAATTAGTGTACGGCAAACAACCTATTTTACCAACGTCAATTACAGCTCCACCAGAATTTTCATACAATTACGACGATTATCTGACGGACTTGAAACACAAATTACGCGTGACTAGACAAGAAGCTAGAGACAACCTAATCAGAAGGAAGGAAAGGTCGAAAGTTTTATATGATAGGAGTAGTTCAAATATAGAATATGAAGTAGGAGATTCGGTTTGGCTATTCGATGAAAGTACCAAAACGAACAAAAGCAAAAAATTACATTCAAGATATTTAGGACCATTTAAGATAGTTTCTATAGATTCAGATGTCAATTGTACGCTTAAAACAAAAGGAAAGTACGTCAAGGTACATAAAAATTGAATAAAAAAATGCCATGTTAATATCGCGGAATCTCGAGTTTAGTTTCTCATATTGTTAGTTTAGATGTTTAGAATCTTGAGTTTGGAACTCCATTATTCATGAGCCTACCTGCGAATAAGTTCATAATTACAGAGCCAGTCGCGAAATATTTTGCCGTTAACGTTACACAAAGGTATACATGTTTCCATCTTGTTGTTTTTGTTAAGTGTTAAGTGTAATATGTGACAATATGTTTGTAAATAAAATTGACTAATATTTCTGATACAAATAGTGAAATGTGTGAGACGAACTTTTTAGCGGAAACAAGAGAGGTCTGTGAATATTATAAAACATCGTTGAACCGTCGACCGGCCGTTACTAATCGTAAGATGCAAAATTGGAAGGAATCATATTCATCAGGAGAGGAACCGGCGACTAGAAATTATTCGTACGACAACGACAACGCGGTGGCAAAATATGAAAAATTTGTCACTTTGAGTAGCGCCAACTTTTTATTAAGTGAGGGAGTGTTGTGATCTCGCGATTTTGGTTTCAAAGAATTTCAGTTTCTCACGAGTCGGCAAAAAAACTAAGTGGACACCCGATTAGTTTTTGTTTATTTAGGACCATTAGTCTGCTTTATCTAAATCATGCGGGCAGACGCTCGAACTTAGGGATCGTGCCGAGACGCCGAGAGGATTTTGTTTTATGAGTTTTGGAAATTTTCCATAAAGATTAGGGGAGGACTCACACCAAGACCGAGGTGATGAGGTAGAGGGGAAGTTAAAAGAGGGCAGTGAGAATTGAGCTAGCAAGAGAGTAATTTGAGTTTTGAAGACGAACCTCCGTATTTTCGTTGAAGTAAATTCCGGGTTTCGACCATAAGTTTCGTAGAATTAAGTATATTGTTTATTATTTATTATTTTCAAGTTAGTTAGTAATTATTGTAATAAGTTAGCGATTAGTTGTACATATTGTAAGATATTAGCAGATAAGTAGTATTTAATTACATATAAAGGACATATTTGCGTGTAATTAATTCATCCATTGTCCTGATCCTGGAGCAGCACCATACCAAATTACCAGTTCGCAACAGTGTGGAATTATGCAGTCCTCCACAGGATTGCACGATCTTCCTCGATTGCTAAGTCGTCAATTGTTTCACACACATCCATCATAACAAATCGAAGTAGGTACACAACTATTTCGTTTTACCAAAATGCACAACATGAAACGGAGCTGTCGAACATAACCTAAAACATGACACTTATCTAGGGTGACCACACGTCCCGATTTTGGCGGGACACTCCCGCTTTTTGGAGGCCTGTCCCGCGTCCCGCCGATTTTTATAAATGTCCCGCTTTTTAGAAAATATCTGAATTTCTTATTTTTAATGTAATGTAATATATAATATAATATTTTTCCGCATATTCCCATAAAATCTCCTTTTTTAATGCCATCCAATGAAAATATTGAATATCCTCGAATTGAAATGTCTATTCTTCAAGATATTCCAAGCAGTTATTATAAAAATTTTCTTTCAGAAAATCCGTCGTTTAATGGCACCTTTTTCTTAAAATTTCATTGGGTGACATTAAAATAGGATATTTTATGGGAATATGTGGAAAAATCTTTTGAATATATCAGTAAACATTTTCCGAAGATTAATATTTGCGAAAATGATCTTTTTGATGAGGAGTTATTAGTAAAGTCAAGTTACTGATGAAAAAGTTAAATGTTCGTTGTCTGCAAATGTGGAAACATACAAAACGGACGGAGTTATTCCTTCATTTTAAACAGAATAATATTATCAAAATATTTTGATAAGGAATATTATTCGCTTTAAAATGAGAATTTAATTTTTTTTTTAAAACTACAGTTGAACATTAAACTTAATCCAATAAATAAAAATAATCTTAATCTATATTATGCGTAAAAAATAATTTGACCAATAATGAGAAATTTCACGACTTTTTATTAAATGATCCGAATCTATTGCAGTATACACTAGGATCAAAAATATGACTGTGAAAGAACAACAATTTTTTTTTCGATAAGTCCATATTGATGAAGCCAAAAGGCAGAAGCGCATGTTCATTATTATTATTTATCAGGTTATAGTATTTTTTAGCAACCCGCATGGTCTCTCGCAGCACAAAAGTGCAGGAAACCAAATCGTACTTGTTCATTATATTTATTTTAATTTATATTATATTTACTTTAATTAAATTTATTTATTTTAACATGGTGATTTATGGTGAGAACATGGTGATTTCTTAATTATTTTCTTATTATAACATAGTAATTTTTTCCCAATTTTATATTCAAATTATTGTTTTCTAAAAATATTTTTATAGTTACCAATAATTAATATCAAATACATTTTTGTATATTTATAGATATGTATATGAAGAATATATGTATATATATATATATATATATATATATATATATATATATATATATATATATATATATATATATATATATATATATATATATATATATATATATATATATATATATCATCGCTGTTGTCCCGTTTTGTCTCAATGTAAATGTTACACCTATCGGACACAACCTTACACTTATCGGACACATAAAACCCTAACTGGCGCTTGAAGCAGCAGATAACTTTATTCCTCCGGTAGAGGGTTTCTTCGACAGTTAACGACTATCTGACTATTGAAAAATCGGCCCTAAATCGTATAATATCTGGCGAATAGCTATCAGTGGTGTATACTTGCGAACTTCACACTTATCATGTGCAAGCGAGATACACAGATACAGTATTCAAGGTGTTAGACAAGAATAGCAACAAAACGTCTATTTAACATATCTACGCCGAAGACCGGCGTGGTCTAGAAGCAACGCTCTAGACTACAAATACGGCGATCGCGGGTTCGATCCCCACACCAAGCCAAATTTATCGGCATTTTTTCGGCCAAGGTTCACTCATTGTTAGCCTTTGAAAATGAGGAGCTGGGGTTAAACCTGACGACGTAATTATATTAATATCTCCAACAAAAAGTCGAGGCTAACAAATAGCTACCCTTGCTTAGCTATACCCCCAAGGCATGTAAATGCTAGGAAAAAGGGTGGGGACTACTATTATTATTATTATATTATGTTTTTAACCGCCAGATTGGTGTAAACAAATAATAATTCACCAAGTACAATTCCATTACCAAAAGCATCATAAATAAACACACTGATATTTGGCAGATGAATTTGAAAATATTAGACTGTCGTGAGTTGAACCTGGCCATTGTGTGGCAGCGAAACTGGATGAATAAAGTGCAGCATGACTGGAGTTGGTACAGCTCCAAATAGAAATTGTGAAGAAAGAGCATTTATTTGTAGAGAACAAATACAAAAAGAAATGGCACATCTTGACAATGAAGAAGCAAGGAAAGCGCAATTACATCAATTGAAGCTCTAGAAAATGCAGAACTAAGATTAGATTATCTTTTTCTTTCATGTGCCTTGTCAGGTCTCCCTGAGGTTGGCGATCACCATGGCAAGAGCTGTACGGTCCTCCGCCAAGCGAAAAAGTACACCAGGTTCACTTTTGCCAGTCCAGTCCCGTATATTTCTGAGCCACAACTGTTGCTTTCTTCCAACTCCACGACGTCCCTCAATCTTGCCCTTTAGTATGAGCTGTAATAGACGATATTTATCACCTCTCAAAATATGTCCAAGATATGATGTCTTTCGGCATTTTACGGTCGTCAATAGTTGCCTTTGAATGTTTGCTCTTCTTAGTACATTCTCGTTTGTAACATGTTGTGTCCACGGAATACGAAGCATTAAACGAATGCCTACAGTTGGTTCATCGTTCTGACCTTCAGAGTCCACGTTTCTACTCCGTACAGCAATACCGACCATACATAGCATTCAACCATGCGTTCACTAAGCTTAAGATTCAGGTTGTCATTGCAAAGAAAGGATCTCATATTATTAAAAGTTGCCCGAGCAATCTCTATTCAGCACTTTATCTCGCAGTCCGGGTTTAGATCCTCTGTAATAATACTACCAAGGTATTTGAACTTAGAGAATCGTTCAATGTGGCTTCCATTAAGTTCTAGGGTAGTGCCATTGTGTGGTTGCCTGCTGAATATCATAAATTTGGTCTTTGCTATATTGATTTTTAGACCTTGTGTCTCTCCCACGTCACCGATTTTGTTTATAAGCAACTGTAGTCCCTCGATTGTGTTTGCTAAAATCACTGTATTGTCAGCATACCTGATTATTGTTATTGGCTCTCCATTTATTTTAATGCCGAGGTGTGATATTCCTTCCAATGCTTCCTTAAATATTCTATCAGAGTATAGGTTGAAGAGTAATGGCGACAGTATGCAACCGGTCTGTTTTAATATTGCCTATTTTTACCTGTGCCATTTGATTCCAGTATAGATTTTTAATTATGCGGATATCTCTATCATCTATTCCACCCCCCTGTAGTATATCTGTAAGTTTATCGTGCAGTATGCGGTCAAAGGCTTCTTCGTAATCGATAAAGCATGCAAAAACATCTTTTCACCGATCGCGACATATTTGGAGAAGGTTCATTCCGAAAGGTGCTTCACGCGTTCCGAAAGCGTTTCAGAAGCCAAATTGAGAATCATATTAGATTAGATTATAAAAATACTTTATTTATATGATAATATATGTTTTTTATTAATAACCAAAAAAAAAATTTTTATATGTAATATATTATTTAATTATTTATATAAGGTTGTTGAGGTCCCCATACCAATAAGTTATAAAAAAATGTTGTTAAGGCAATACTAAGCACTGGGAATCTACTTTTCCAGACACCGAAGCATCTTTCAATGACATTTCTGGTCCTAATATGAGATTCATTGTACAATTGTTTGGCTTCTGTTTGGGGATTGCTGAGTGGCATCAACAATTATTCAAAAAATATCCGCTATCACCAAGTATGTTTACATTACCAAAAGCATCTGGCCCTCGTGTAACAATGTCGACAAATTGTAAATCTGCATTGCACATAGCTTGAACATTTAAAGAGAAGCATCCTTTGCAGTTCCTGAAATTTTCTGCAGTATCCCCTCCTGAAATAATAGTTAAATATTTACTATAAATTGAAAAAGTAAATAGTTGATAAAATAACTTGGTGGGAATTTATCGAGTTTACGGGTCTATTGAAATTTAGTGTTATGGATTTTTTACCTGGTGTAACTGTTATTAATCGTCCTTGTCACGGGTTAACATAAAGGTCGCAATGGTCGGAAAGCAAAAATGAAGCTTCTAAGTTATCTGGTTCAATAAATATTCGTGTTTTTCTTGAAATAGTTGTAAACATTGTCAACGTGACAGATAGTCGACGCGAACGCAAATAACTAGATGTTGCCACGTTTATTATTTTTTCTAATTATCAACAGATTTGCTTCGAAATAAAAAAAAGAAAACTAGTAATATATCCAGGGAAAAATGTAAATAAATTAAGATTTTAATCTAATTAAATAAAAAAAAATCACCAGATCCTGCATCTGGAAAATACAAATTAAATTTTGAAATTAAAAAAAAACAGATAAAACCTTACATTGGAGCGAGAGTTCGCGCTGCCGCGAGTATGTTGTCTTCATTTATCTTCCCGCTTCGCGGCGGTCAACCTAATCTAACCAAGGTAAAACCAACGGTTCTTGTCACTTTGTCCTATATTGGATCGAGAGTTCGCGCTGCCGCGCGTATGTTGTCCTGATTTATCTTCCCGCTTCGCGGCGGGCAACCTAATCTAACCAGGGTTAAACCAACGGCTCTTGCCACTTTGTCCTACATTGGACCGAGAGTTCGCGCTGCCGCGCGTATGTTGTCTTGATTTATCTTCCCGCTTCGCGGCGGACAACCTAATCTAACCAAGGTAAAACCACCAATAAAATCCACACGAGACATTGTACCGTAGCCGTTCGTTGAAATCTGGTTGAAATATGAATGCAAATTCAATACGACGCTTAAAATAATATATATGGTGCCATAGTTAGTTTTTCATATAAAAGCAAAGAGGATCGGATCCTCTTTGATATAAACGGGCAAGAATAAACGTGGCAATATCCAAATAATTGCGTCTATAATCTTAAAAATGTAAAAAAAAATTTCAATAAAAACAACGTAGAGGCTTAATTTTTGCTTGCGGAGCTTAATAAAAGAGTGCCAAAGACGATTAAAAACAGTTACAACAGGTAAAAAGTACACAAACATATTTTCAAGACAGACCCGTAAAACCGTATAAACCCCCTTATACAAACCTGTATAACAACCTTACCTATTACAGCTCATACTAACCTTAATCTTGTCTAACACCTTGAATTAACATTTTCAATTGTTATGAAACTTTATCTCTAGTAAGCGTAGCAGTAACAACATTAAGCAGCGATGATTCTTCCATATTTACGGTACAAGGTATAAAAAGATTCTTGGAAAAGAAATTAATTGGTTGTGTCGCACACAGCGAGATGAATTGTGTGGTTATTGCAAATTTTTGGTTCAGCAGGACAATCTGTACCATTTTTTTTAATTACCTGGGCACCATCATGTGTTGTATCTTACTCAATAATAATGCCACGGCAATAAATCCCAGACTCAATCTAACTTTGAGGTTTTTGCGACCAGAAATTGAAAACCGCGTTGAAATCGCTCGATAACTAACGCCGCGACGGCACGTCAAAGTTAGATCTAACGAGGATTGGTTGCATTTGTTTTTTCGTAATTTCACAGCTGCCGCTACAATTTCGACCTTTTGTTGGAGCAAAACGTGGTCGGAAAGCGAGACTGAAAAGCGCGTTGCGAAATCTTTGACAGCAGCGTCGCGACGCCACCGGAAAGTTCAATTTCCTAATGCGACTGCTGGTTTTTCCGCCGTAGTTTTCGTAATTTTCAAGCTAGCGAAACAAGTTTGACGTGTTGTGGAAGGGAAAGCTTGTCAGGAAGCGGTAGTGAAAAGCGCGTTGCAAAACTTTTTACAGCGGCATCGCAACGTCGCTGCAAAATTGAACTTGCTAATCTAGGTCGAATTTCGGGAACAAGCGGTTTTTTCGCTGTAGTTTTCGCAATTTTGCAGATAACGAAAAAACTTTGATGTTTTGGTGAAAGCAAAGCTTATGGTAAAGCAGGACTAAAAACCTCATTGCGAAATTTTTGACAACGGCGTCGCGATGTCACCACGAACTTCAACTTTCTGATACACTGTAGTGTACACACAAGTACACACGATACACACAATAGTCTGGTCTTGTTACCTACAATATCATTTCTGAAACTGATACTAAATGAACCTAAATGTTTTTCTACACTTATTACGATGTTATTTGCAGAAGAAGTTCTTTTAATTCGCAGAAAGCCTAAACTGCAATAAAAATTGTTTTCTCCATAAGTATTAATGTTTAAGTATCTATTTAAGTATCAGCGTCTCAAACTAGTCCACTTATCTAGCGTAATACTAATTTTCTGTCCATTTGCTTTTAATTCCTGATACTTTAAAATTATTTATTTCTTAATATTCCTTTTGAATGAAGGTTATAATACCTGTAGAACATTTTGGCAAGATTTGGTTGGGAAACCGGCCAGCTTTTGCTTTCCAAATAAAAGAAGATTTTGTAATTGCTCGTACACATATATCATCGATGGTTGCCATTTTTGCAACAATAGTTTGCAATGTTTGATAGAGCACTAATAGAGCACTGATAGAACTTATTAGATAAATCCGAAAACCACGTTTTTTTATGATGGTTATGCGGTTTCGGTTTTTGTACAGAAAACCGCGGTTTTGCGGTTCGGATATATCCGAACCAGAAACCCTACCTTAGTTACTAAAGTCACTCCATCATATATAGTAACTTCCTCTCAGGAAGGTTTGCAACTCTTGATTTGCAATATCACTCCTCCAATTATAGTAAGTTTGATTTTAGACAATTAGCACCACTTAGCAAAATGATGTAACTAAAAGTCTCACAAAAAAATTCATAACCAATAAATTACTCAACTGACGTTGAGGTCAACTTTGACTTGATTTTCAATGCACTTTTTTATTTAAAAAAATCCATTGTCAAGGTTATCGACCATGAACATTCCAAAATGGTCAAATTGCTTAAATAGAAACATCGATGATCTTAATAGATCTGCAAGAGTTTTCATTATATCTATTATAGTTTTCAACTTGTTGCTATTTGAATTTATTAGTATCAGTGCCGGTTTGACTTTAAGGTTGACAATTGCATTTACATGGATTACATTACACAGTTACATTTTACATGGGTTTAAATGGAGAATGAATTTGTAGTTGAACGAAAAAAAAAATCCCATGACCAATGAGCAATGAAATTAATGCGTTTGTTAAAATAAAGTGCGCTCTATAGTTCTGTGTTAAAATTATTTCTTGCAAACCCAGGGATATGATTTTTGGAAGATGAAACAGAAAAGTAGACGACATTTTTTAGCGCTCGTCATGTGGAGGCTATCAGCCGCAAAAAGTTCATGCAGCACATTTTAATAGGCCTCAATGACCACTATTCGATTTTAAAAAGAAAATCCGGGTGAATTTCGAGATGGCTAGTCCTTCTGCCTTAAAGTTGTAGAACTGACCTTTTTTCAACCATAACTCTTTTAGTATTTGCGCTAGGAACACACGGAATATACCGTTAGATTCCAAATTCATGTGCAATTTTTAATTATTCTGGCAGAAAACTCGTAAATGTCACCGTTTGGAATATGGATTTTAAATAAACAGATGGCCCAATAATTTACATAGTTTCCTATGTAAAATTAGCTTAATTTCAAGAATCTCCATTCAAAAATTTTACTTTTTTAATAAAAGGATTTTTTTAATAAAACAATTATATCGATATTTTACCAACATTTCGGTCTTTATTTGAACAAGAACAATTACAACATTTTAAATTATAACTAAAACTACACTTACAAAACACTTCTTTATAGATGGACATATCCTTGATTTTGACAATTTTGAAAATCTTGATATTGATAAAAATAACTCAAGAATCGGCGTTTTTATAAATGACTTAGAAAAGGTTTTAAAAATGGGCAGGCAGGAGGAGTGGTAATAGATAGGATGAAAGTGTGGTCTCTAGCTTACGCGGATGACATAGTTGCTTTAGCAAGAACAAAAGGGGAAATGAAATAGATGATTGGAAGGATTAAAAGATATTTTGAGAAAAAAATGTTAAGTGTGAATGTAGAGAAGACTAAGTGGATGGTGTTTAGAAAGAAAGTTGGTAAGAAAAAGGAAAGCTTGATGTGGAGGGAAGAGGTTATAGAGCAGGTTAGCAGGTTGAAATACTTGGGATTTATGTTTGGTAGTAATGGGTCCAATAATGAGCACATTAAGTTTGTATGTAAGAAAGCATGGGTGGCTGCTAATAGGTTTTTGAATGCTTGGAAAGATAAATTTCTAGGACTATTTTGTTGTACGGAGCGGAAATATAGGGTACGAACGAAATGGAACAAGTAGAAAAGGTACAACTTCAGTTTATAAAAAGGGAATTGAAATTAGACAGGAGTACGCCAGGGTACCTGGTGCTACAAGAAGCGAATGTGTATAAAGTTGCAGTAGAAGCATCAGTGAGAGTGGCAAGATACGAAAGGAAAGTGTATAGGTTAGGGAATGAAAGGATAGTGAAAGAGGTGTTCAATAGTTTAAGGAAGGAAGGTGTCGGAGGGATTAGACTAACAAAATGGGGAAATGAATGGAAAAAAATGTATGAACGAGTAGGGTGGTCGAAAGAGGAGTTAGAAAGGATGAAAAGGGAAGGCGTAAAGTGTGAAAAATTGTTGGGTGAAAGGATTAGGGACATAGAGCTGCAGATACGACAAAGCCGTATAGACGAAAGCAGGTACAATCGGGAGTACAACAAGGTACAAGTGTACGGCAGACTTCCTTTGTACCTAAGCAGAGGGTCCAGCGGTAGCCAAAATAGGATAGCCAGGTTTCGGTGCGGCAACGAAGAAAAGGGAAGAAGGTACTGGTTGAATGAAAGGGAGAATTTGTGTACCATATGCGGAGAGGGTACTGACAGGTGGGCACATTGGATGGAAGAGTGCAAAGGGCTAACATGGGAAGAAGGAAAGAAAAAATAAATGTAAAGACTGGCAAGCGTGCATGGACGAGTCAGTTAGCGGGTGGCCCATAATGCGGGAAAATTTAGAGCGGAAGGGAGTGATTGTGGAAAGAGTTTAGGGAGGATATATATATATATATATATATATATATATATATATATATATATATATATATATATATATATATATATATATATATATATGCGCATATATATGCATCGATTTTTGAGGAAATATGCAATTCGACCATATATGCAGTACAATATTCAAAACTTTGACAAAAATTGATGAAGAAAAGGTAGAAATAATTATGGCCATCTAATATTTTTATTCAAACAAAATTTTCTTAATTCTAATTAACAATTATTTACTGAACAAAAATAGAGGTACACTATTTCATTCAATCTATATCTAAACTTGGCCACTAATTAATTCACAAACGATACCGTTTTTTTTACAATATATTTATGTAACAATTGATGATGAAATGTTCAAAATTTTCTAACTGAAATTTTTCTCTCCTCTCTAAAAACATAGTGATAGACATAAAATTTTTTGTGTATAGATTCACCTACTCTACCTTTAACTTTTTTGCAGGATTTCTTCTATAATTTTAAATTTTCAATTAAAATTCTTCTATAATTTCAATTGATTTTCATAGAGGCAAATCTTTTGTTTCCAGGCTGTGCATAGAGTTTGAGGCGAAGCAATAGTTTGCCTTAAGAAATGCAAGGTGCTGGGTTCGTACTTTTATAAAAAATAACTGATTTCGGCAATTATATCTTTAATACCTGGAAAATTATCAGCATAAAAATCTGCTGCATCTACCCACGTACCCCATCTGGTAATTATAGGTTATAGGTTAGGTTAGTATATAAATATATATACTAATTAAATCGTAAACAACAAAAAATGTAGCAGATTGTAGCAACGAGTTGAATAGTGTGAATAATGTGACATTAATTTTTTTTTATCATGTACAGCGTCTAACAATATAAATAAAAGTTTTTCACAGGGTAAAAGGAAATTTGATAAAACTTCTTGTACAAATCGGGCAATTGGTAAATGATTAGTTTATTAGAGTTGTTTCGATTAAATTAAATATGATTTCCCAAAATAGTCTTCATGAAGAATTCCTATTAACAAATGGGCAATATAATGGCCACATTTGGACCCCCTTATGCAATAAGGAACCAACCGCCAGCAATGTAGTTTTGAGTAACAATTTTCGGAAGAAATGTATAGTTCGAAAAAATATTACGGGAAGAAAATAAGCGAAATTAAATTTGTTAATGGTTTATTGCCTATATAATCATGTTATACAAGTACACAAAATAAAAAAATAAAAGGAGCAAAATTTAGCGAAAAAATGTCGCTTGGTTCTTTATTGTTAAATTAAATAAACATATTATTAGTTTCCAAAACAATTAAATAATATACAAATGATCATAAAAATGTGTTTTCAATCGCTGCTATTTTCAAATTCAAAATCCAGAGTTTCGACATTATATGCGTCAATATCTTCTTCCAGTAATGGATCTGCGGTTAAATTCAAATAAAAAGGATGATCTGCAGCCGGAATTAAATGCATGTAAGAGTTAATATCATTCAATTTAGCCTGTGCTACTGCCTTTCCATTTGGCCAAAGTGGTTCTAAGTTATTAAGGAAGATACTGTTTGTATTTTTCGGTCTACCTTGCCTTTTTTTATATTTGTTTCCGAGTGGACTACTCCATTATGACCATTATGTATATTTTTTATAAAAATGCTGTAAGGTGTGTTTTGTTGGATCTTAATCTTTAATGCAGCCAGTTAATTTTTGTCTCATTTATATCCTTCTTTCTGCTGGTAATTATTTTTCTATTTTTCCTTCTAAAAAATTGTTCCTCCCAAAAAGTCGTTTTTTCTTCTAAAAATACCACTTTTATCGGATTTCTTTTATCTCTATTTTTTTCCATCCTTTTATGATGTTGGCATAGTCTTCCGGAGAAAACAGTTTTTATTGCCTTTTTAAAGCGCATTTGATATCTCCAAAATCGCTACCATTGGGTAGAAATTAATGCCCAGTAGTCAAAAATTTTAATTGAATGCTGTCCAAAAACGGGTTTTCTTCAAGAACGCATTTCAATAGTAGTATTATTTTTATGTTACGATTTTGGCTCCCGCATGAGTCGCTCCACAGTATGATTCGCTTAACTGCAGTCTCTGGAATATTGTTTTTTACATATTTCTTTATATAGGATACGACCTCCTGCACTCCACGACCAGCCTGACATTCTATCCAAAGATTGCAGACAGTTTTGTTATTTTTTCCTGCGTGGATTCCGCAGTTATATAACCATAACTGCTGTTTGTAAAATATAATGTTGACGAGGTAGTGGAAGTGTCTTTTCCATGTCAAATGTGAGTGATTCCAGTTCATTATTTTCAGAAGCTTCTTTTAAGACGGCCTCCATGTGTTTTCTTGCACATTCAGCTTCAAGTAAATGTGCGTCATGTTCTGATTTCAGTAGCTGTTTTTCCTCATTGTTGCTGGCACTCTGTGATTTAGCTTCAAAAGTATCACATTTATTACAGGTGTCCTTTTTGGGTGATTTTGTTTTAAGATTGAAATCTGTTAAGAATATTTTCCTGTAACTTGATAAACTGACGCAATCATTTTGAGTGTCTTCTTTATATAACTTGTACATAAAGGGAAGTGTTGTGCTAATAGGCAAAACCTCTTGCTCATTTCTTTTTGTCCTACAGTAATGAGATTTATACCTAGGGAATTTATTAATATTGTTTATGACGTAATTTTGGTTTATGACCCAATTTCTTTGATGTTCGGACATTTTGTTGTGGCCACCAACTATGCTCCGCTTATTAAATACCGAAAGAGTTCTCGACTTGATAAGAGAAGTATTAACATGTTTAGTTGAAATTTGCAACGTATTTATAAACATTTCTCTGCATACTTGTGCATTATTTTGTAATGTATATATACGTGAATAATTACGTTTTTGGGCATCATTTAAGTTCCTCTTTCTCTTTACATTTTCTTGTTTCACATATGTGGATAAATAAGTGGTTTGACAATTGTAATCAGCTAAGTTCCAATAGTTGTAAAACAAACTTCCCTTTCATCAGAAGATATCTTTAAATGGCATTGATTCTTGTATGTACATTCAAAATCTCTGAATTTTCTTTTATCTACACAATTGCCTTTTCCAGAATAATATGGTGTATTGCTATTACAATTTTTCTTCCTAATCTTTCGATTCTGTCCTGCATATTTTCTTTTTCTACCCTTCTTTGGTCTACCTTTGTGAACTTCTGGCTCTAAAATTACTTCAGTTTCCTCTACAAATTCTGTGGCTACATTTAGTTCATCTGACAGACTGCTGCTTGAAGTTGAAGCCGGTTGATAATCCCTGTCCTTAACAAAATCAACCGAGTCCTCATAATATAAATTCTCCTCCTTATTGGTTGAAGTATTTGTCTCAGCTTCTGGTGGGCTATCATTGTTGGTTAAACTTTAATTTTCGACATTCTATAATAACAATAATTATGTAATAAAATAAATAATTATTATTTAAAAAAACATGACTTTTTTGAGGTTTATACCTAACCTCAAAAAAGTCATGTTCATATGGTATTGTTATTTTATAGAAAAACAACTTACCTGATGAAAATTTTGTATTGTAACTACACTAGATATTGTCCTCTATTCATCGTAAAACCGTTGATCAAAGTAGATTTAAACACTGAGATTAGAAACGCATAAAAATTACAATTACAGAATTATAGTTTTGCAATAAGGAACCAACGCTTGGTTCTCTATTACAAAAAAGCATCCTATTCGCTTATCTCATCTAATCAATCATCTAATCAATCATCTCAAAAGCTCATCTAATTTTTTGGGTTGGTTTTATTTACTAACCGAGGGAGCTAATGTTGAAAATGTAGTTGGTTCCATATTGCAAAACATAGTTTATCGTATTCTCTATTCGGTGAGTAATACAGTGAAATTTTTGAAAATTTGGCGTTTGGTTTCTTATTGCATAAGGGGGTTCATTTGTCGGTACTTTGTTGTCTAATTTCCAACATTGTTTGAATATTATAAGAATTTAAATCATTTGTTCCTAAGGTACTCTCGTCAGGTATATATTATGTTCACAAAATTTTTGTAAAAATGATTTTAAATTAATACTATTTAACTTTTCTATGCTATATTAGCAATTTTGTGGGTTGTCAAGAATATGCAACTTTTGATGAAATATGCATGAGCATCCTCAAATATGCAATATATGCAATTACTAATTAGCGTTAATTAACTCTAATCATAGCAATTCGTCCACATAATTAACTGTATTTATATATATGCAAAAAATTAAATATATGCACTTTGCATATAATCCGCCCTCTAAAATCACAAACATTTTGTGTTTATTAATTTGATCAACAAAGTATGTAGACAAAATATACATTTTTACACAGCCCAAATACCTCGATTTGAATTCAATGATTTGTCTCCTTTGTGTTGTTTGCATTTCTATAATAACTGAAATTTTATTTAAGAAAATGTGTAGCTAATCTAGATTAAAATTGACTTGATGAATTTAATTCATCAAGTCGACGCTTTCCGAAATACATTTCGGGTCTGGAAATCACACCCTCGGTTGTCGTCAAAGACCTGGCAGATGTTCATGCGGTATGGCTTATGTTTTACCTTGGTAAACAATTTAATTTTAGCCACCATTAAAAATCCATACATTTTAGTCATCGGCGTAAAAGTTGCAGTGCTAATTGAAGAAAATAAAAAATAACCTTCTGGTATAACTGACACATATGAGGTATGATCAACAAATTTATGCGATTCTTTAATCTACAAAACAATGTTTATTTTTATATACTTAATAAAATCGGAACACAGCCTGAATATATAAATATATTCAACCCTTTCGGAGCTCTATAACATTATTGAGTTTTAGGACTACCAAAACAAATCTCATGTGAAATTTTTCAGTTATTTTATACCTTTCAATCCACCTTCGTGGCACTCAACAAAAACCAGAAAAATAACATTGTTTTTAATTTTCGATGGTGTCTCTCCGATAACTTAAGTGAATAGCCATCTGCAGACGCGTTTCGAGATTTATCTCTCATCAGTGCAGCTTTGTTTTTCTGAATAACGATTTGTAAAACACTTACTTGAAACCCACGTGGATGACTAGGGGTTAGATATTTTTAATTTGACATTTCATGAGAGAGACATGAACTTTGCAGGTCATTGATTTAAATGATAATTTAGAATTGGTAAAACCATAATACATTATAGATAATCATATAGACGTAATAAAATAACACATGAGTTTTGTTTTGGTAGTCCTAAAAACCCTCAATAATGTTATAGAGCTTCAGAAAGGTTGAATATATTTATATATTTAGGCTGTCTTCTGACTTTATTAAGTTTATATGATTATCTATAACGTAGTGTGGTTTTACCAATTCTAAATGTTTATTTTTTTCAATTTTATATTGTTTCAAAATAGTGCTTCTTTAACCCCTTCAATCCTATCGGAAATAATATATTTCTTCTTCCTCGAGTACCACTCCTATAGGGGATTGGATATCATCGTAGCTAATTAAATTTTATTGACAGCACTATTACGAGAGGTTTACTATTAATTAGAGGTTTACTTTTCTTTTTACTATTAAATGGAGGAAGATGCAATCAATATCTAGGTAATGTTAAAATATGCATTACCAAGAAATATAATGTGATAGATCGAACGGCAAATATTCGTAGCAGAAATAAGAGTGTCTTAGTTTTGAAACCTATGAGTGTGGTTCAGATGTACCTTCAACGAACTGCTACGAAATGCTATCAATTATGTATTTATGCCACCGTTTAGTCTTCGAAATACTTCTCAAATGTAGATGTTGGTATATCGTTCAACTTCTCCAACTACATTGTTTTTATTTCTTCAATGGTAAAAGGTTTTCCTTTCACGGTTTTATAATTTTTGGTAAATTAAAAAAGTCAGTTGGGACCAAATCTGGTAAATACGATAGTTTTACCATTTTTTAATAGAAAATCCTGAACAACAATGAAAAATGAACATTATCATTGTGCAGTTTGTAAGAATTGTCCATCCTTAAATCTGCTGGTTTTCTACGAATTGCTTCACGCAGCTGTAATAAGCTCAATCAGTATTCCCTAAGCTTCCATTGTGATAATTAAATCAATGTCGGTATTATCTATCATTTCTTGAACGACTGCTTTACGACGCATTTATTTATATACCACATAGTACGCATGCGATATACCGACTTCTTCAGCAACTTCTCTTTAACTAATTCAATTAACTAATTCGACGGTTATCAAGATAATTTTTCTTAAATTCTTTTACGTTGTTTCCCGTGATTGAAGTTCTTTGTCTACCAGCTTAGCCAATATCTTGAAAGAAATGGATATCTAATTTCGAATGGAATTATTGTATAATTGGAATTCATGAATGATGAGTGACTCGTTTTCATTAATGTGAATTATATTTACATAATTGAGAGATAAGTTTTCATGTGCAATCAAAGTTTGAAATCATACTGTAATCAAACAGCCAAGTGCATGTCGGGCCACGTCGGGTTTCGTAGTTGCCATTCTTACTCTTATGACCACTAAAATATATACTAATTGGAACGAGTGCTGCTTCTTGGCTCGTGCGGGAAGAGAGAGAGAGAGCCTCACAAGGTGTCTCTCGTCTTCGTCTTCGTCTAGTAAAGTCCAAAAGGAAAACTAAATGTGTGTCCGACGTCCGATGTCCATTTTTCCTTGCAATTACAACAGTAATTTACCATTGTCTTTTTGAAAACAACTTTCATTAAAATATATAAACTTCAGTTTATAATATGCTCACCGATTGAACGATCTCTCACTTAACCAACAAAAATTAGCATTTTAAAGCTTTTAAAGCTAAATTAATATTTTATCAACGGATCTCTTAATCGAAATATTGTTTTCACAAACCTGTAATATTTTTGAAAGACCAAGGACACCCTACACCATGGGGTAGACGTGAAGAAAAAAAATGTCCCCACTTCTTTAGGGCAAAGGAGGTACCATAAAAAAAATTGTTATCAAGAATTTATTCTACCACTTTGTCGGCGAGACTAATCTGTATATCCATGCCAAATTACAGCTTTATATTTTTAATAGTCTCTGAGCTAAACTGCGGATGGACGGACGGACAGACATAACGAAACTATAAGGGTTCCTTGTTGATAACAACGGAACCTTAAAAAGTATAAGTAGTAGATATTCCGATCTGTATGTTTATATGCATATCCTCCAGTTTGCCCATTTAACAGAATGATAAGACAGTTTTAATTGATTTTGTTGCATTAGTAAGAACAAAATTAAAAATGAAGGAGATGGTTGGAACACTTAAAAGATATTTTGATAAAAAAGAAGGTGTAAATAAAGCCTAGTAATTTCTAGCAAGAAATTTAGAAGTTTGCAAGAAGCTGGTGGAAAGGGTTATTAAATATGTCCTTAGAATTGATAATTCATGATGGCCATGATTCATAACCAAAATCTTGTGTATCTGGAATATATGGAAAGTGATTCGGAGTATTTTGATACAACGATTACCAAAAAAGTGCCCAAAAGTCAATTGCAACATCTATATATGGAGAATACTTAATATCTTTCTACGCACCTAAAGCTACAAAATATTCTAATATTAAGATGTTATGTGGATAAACTTAGAATTTATACGTAATTAAACATGATTTGAACTGCAAAAAATGAGATATGTTTTGTATAAATAAACGCCTTATCTCTAAAACAGTTTTGAAATTTATAACTTCTCTTGATGTTTCTATTGTAAGTTACATTTATATAAATATGTAATTCAAGGATGAACAGTGAATTACTCAAAAAGATTCGCGTGCAGAGTAATTACTATACCTACTGCATTTTCGGTATAGGTCAAATTTTCACAAATTTGATCTTTTTTGATCCCATAAATTTTCATACGAGCATAGTATCATTTGGTCACTTCAGATTTACTCTACAATTTTTATATGCTCAAATTTGCTCATATTCATAAATTTTATTATAATGCTGGCATCATATGATTAGAAAATACAAAATTTCTGTATGAAAAGTATATCCGTCTGCGTATAAATTGAAATGAACGCCATGCTGCTACTCAAAATAAAATTGAAAGATTTTTCGATCACCTCTCTCTTTTTCATTTTCGTAAAACTATCGTACAAACAGTTTCCTTAAAATAAAATCCAAATATAATACTCAAATATAGGATCAAAAACAGTAGTTCTCATACACCTTCATGCTATACACAAATTTTTATAAAGATATCTCGTCGTCTTGAAGGAATAAGATATGTTACTCCATCAAGATTACCATCGAAGAAAAATAGTCCTACAATCTGATCACCTATTATATCAATCCCATACATTGACTTTTCTGCGGTAACTGTGTATAAGTTTCTCGCATCCAATGAGTGTTATGGTCAGCCCAATAACGACAATTTTGACGATTAACATCACCATGTAAGGTAAAAGTACTTTCGTCGAAAAAATAATTCGTCGAGAAAAGAATGCTAATTAATCCGGGTCATCCTCCGTTAATTCTTGGAGTGCATCTTGTAAGGATGCACCTTGGCTGATCTAAGAATTTTCAGGACAGCAGTATGACTAATCTTGTTGTCCCGGGCCAGTTGCCTGCTGGAGTCACCGGCTTTTCTTGAGGAGTTAATAATACTTCCAGCCTGGTATCTGCTTCAATAGAGGGATTTCGCTGTCTGGGAACAACCCTGACAAGACCCAAATTGTTGTATTGTTTCTCACTTTTGTTCTCGAAATAACTAAGCAACCTGAAGCTGACTTTGTCTTCTATTACCATAACCGATCATCATCAGAATCTCGATACGGACACGTTCGCTTAAATGCAGAATTTTAGAAATAACTTTAACAACTTGACGAGCGTATGTGACTGCATAGTTGACTGTTTTTATCACTAGTAACTAAGCAACATGGTTCCAAAGCATCAAAACACATGTCAAACCCATACAACTTTGCGCCAACAACACAAGCAAGCGGTTTTCTTTTTTTTATCACGTGGGCTTTGAAAATATTTAAGAAATAAATAGTGTGTTATATTCCTTTCGAAGAGATCTTTCAAACGAGGTATCACTAGACATACCTTTTCATTTGAAAAAAAAGGTTGGGTACTTCTGGCTGGGTACTTCTGGGAACAGATAAACAAACAGAATATATGTACAGAAATGACAGCAAGAAAAAAACAATACGTAACGTGTTTTGGGATTTTATTCAAGAATCGCCTATAGCGAAGTTATGAATTTTATTCCAGTTATTCCAGTTATTGCCAGCTCCAAAGATTCCACGTTGAATTTATGCAACGACGGGCACAATAATGTTACGAGATGCGATTAAATACATTCTCGCTGCATTACGCTATGCTGGTTCTGCGAACGGTTAGCACTTTAAGACATTGCCTTCTGTGCGGCGGACGTGCCCACTGCCATCGGCACTCCTTTCATTTCGTAGCTCCTAGCTTAGGTTTTCTAATTGTGCTTCGATGCGTGTGTTAGTCAGACTGCTATTTAATGTTAGAATACTATTATTATATTATTAATAATTATATATAGACAAATTTCATTTATAATTATTTATATATAATTTAATACAATTTTATATAGAAAAAAAAATTCCAGGTTGAATAAAGCATTGAAGAAGACAAATTATGGTGATATTACTGTGATATGCTGGTGATATTACAAGTTTCTACAATAGAATTGGTGAAACCATTCTACGTTATAGATAATCATACAAACTTAAAACAAACGGAATACAGCCTGACTAAAATAAAGGCTGAATATATATATATATATATATATATATATATTCAGCCTTTCCGGAGCTCTATAACTATAATTGAGTCTTTTTAGGACTACCAAAACAAATCTCACATGAAATTTGTAAATCATTTTACAGTTTTCAGTCAAAGTTCGTGGCACTCAACAAAAACCATAAAAATAACATTGTTTTTAAGATCATGTCTTTCCGATACCTTAGATTGTAGATATAGTGGTGACGACTTGTACTGCGACCTTTATAGATTTATTGTACCCCACCTTCCTCTTCCAAGCGTTGGTGTTCTTACCCATTTAGAGCGCCTCCTCTAATCCTGATTCCTTAAGGAATTTCAGGATCTGGGCGGGATTCAAGGCCCGCATCTCCTCTGTGTTCAAGCAGTCAGCCCCAAGGTACATCTGCCTCTTAAGGAGTAATGCTCGGCAGTCTTTGAGCAGATGTATGAAGGTTTCTTCTGCTGAGCCACAGAATCTGCATCCGTCATCCTCCTTTAGGCCTAGGGCCTTGAGATGTTTCCTAAACCTTCAGTGTCCCATCAGGACTCCTGCCAGAATTCTAAGCTTGTTCCTGCTTAGTTTCAGGCAAGCTTTTGATCTCTTCTAGTTAAAAGATCCCAGCATCACTTTGGATTGCCTTAGCCCTGGAAGTTCTTTTTCATCCATTTTCCTCTTGTTTCTTCATCTAAGCTTTTGTGGATGGTGTTCACACTCTTGCCTTTGAATCTTCTCAATCTGTTTCCTCATAGAGGCCAGCTTGATTCTAATTCCCCACGCAACTGCACCATCAGTGATTGCAGGTCTCACTATCATGGTGTACATCCGTCGCAGGATTGTGGGGTTACAACCCCACGTTTTTCCTGCCAAATTTCTGCACACCATTAGGGCGCGTTTGGATTTACCCACCGCTGCCTCATCGTGTCTATTCCATAGAAGTTTGCTATCTAGTGTGATACCTAGATAACTTATCTCCTGTTGGTATTCTACTGCCTTCCCATCTAAGAGTATGGCCTGTAGGCAGTTTAGCTTTCTCCTTCTAGTAAATTATATCACCGTGGTTTTGCTCGGGTTGAGTCTCAGTCCCACTGTTTGACACCATCTACTAATTACTTTGAGGCCTCACTGAACAATTTCACAGAGCGTTCCCTCAAACTTCCCTCTGGACATTATGACTATGTCAGCGGCGTAACCTTGAGCTTTGATGTCTAGATCGTTTAGCCTAACCAGTAATTCATCAACTACCAGGCTTCACATTAGCGGTGATAGTACATCTCCCTTTAGGCACCTTCGAGTTGTGGAGATCTTAATGGTGTCTCTTCCCACTTTTGTCTCCGCTGTTCTAGTTCTCAGCATTTCTCCAATCAACTTTGAGATAGTGCTGTCGATACTCCTTCTTTCGAGGGCCGCCTTGACAGCCTCGTGTGAGGTGTTGTCAAAAGCTCCCTCTATATCCAAGAAGGCACATATCGCTACTTCCTTTGTCTCTAGTGCTGCTTTTATTTCGTTTGTCAGCTGATACAGGGCGGTTTCTGTGGATTTCCCTGCTCTGTAAGCATGCTGACTCCTGTGTAGTGGTGTACCTACCAGCACTATAGTCCTAAGGTAATTATCAATCACCTTCTCCATTGTCTTTAACATAAAAGATGTTAGACAAATGGGTCTAAATGACTTCGGTTGAGTAGTGTCTTTCTTCCACACCTTCGGTATAAATACCACCATAGCCCTTCTCCATAGCTCCGGCATATATCCGAGCGCTAAACTACTTCTAAAGATATTTAGAAGATACGGCATTAGTTCTCTTTCTCCCTTTTGTAGGAAGGCAGGAACTAGTCCGTCCACACCTATGGCCTTAAAAGGCTGGAAAGTGCCGATAGTCTATCTGATTCGGTTTTCCGTACAGATGGACGCTGCCCTCCTCCAGTCGGCCCAACTTGGTTTTCGTAATTGCATCAAGCCCTCGGTCTCCCTGTATCCTCTACATCCCGGAAAATGGGTTTCTAGTAGGAGGAGAGCTCATTGCTCTGCACCCTCCGTGAAGGTCCCATCCGGTCTCTTGAGAGTGGTTGTCATTTCCACTCTTTCCTTCGCTAGTGCTTTGTGCAGTCTAGCTGCCACCGGGGTGGATTCTATTTTTTCACAGAAGGTCCTAAAGTTTTCCCTTTTTGCCCTTCTGATCTCTTTGTTGTAGGTGGTAAGCACCTCGGAGTATTCTAGCCAATTTCCGTATTTCTTGGCTTTGTTGCAAAGCCTACGTACTTTTGCTCTTAATGTAGACAAATTTTTGTTCCACCATTTTTCGTCCTTATGCCCCTTGACGGTTTTTACCGGACAGCTGGATTCAAATGTCCTGGTGGTTGCTACAATTATTTCTCCTACAGCCTGCTCCAGCACGGTATAGTGTTTGATACTACCCCGTACTGTTACCTGCCTGCCTAAAAGGTTTTCTTTTAGTTGGGAACTAAACATAGGCCACACAGTTTGTCTGGGGTTTCGAATGAGGGTGTTTTCCTCACTCGCTCGTTCCAGGTCAAACTCTATGATCCTATGATCTGACATTGAGGGTTCGCTTGAAACTCTCCAGTTTTTAATTAGTTTACTTACGTTAGCGCTACCTACCGTAATATCCAGTACCTCATTTCTGGCCTTAGTAACAAAAGTTGGTGTGTTCCCGAAGTTATACACAATTAAGTTCTCTTTAATGAGGTATTCTAAAAGGTATTAACCTCTCTTATTGGGTGGTACCTCCATGGGTGGTATGCTGTTACCATCGCCACGGAAGTATGCTGATGCGATCACTACTTCACGGTGGAGGCCCTCGGTCTTGATGAGGACCTGTATCGGAACTAAGTCCCGCGTTAAGAATTCTGAAAGACATAGCTAATTAATTTCCTTCCTTACCATAATGCAAGTTCTAGGGGAGGCCTCACGGCTGTCCCATACCAACTTACATTCCTTCTTGCTGAGGCCTCTGATCTTACCTCCATCGGTCCAGGGTTCTTGCAGCAGCGCTAGTCCTAGGTGTTGTTTGGTGAACATCCAAGCCATCGCACCCGAAGCTGCCCTGGCATGGTGGATGTTCACCTGGTCTATTTTGGTGCGCCTGCTGGTCATTCATGGTTTATGACAGGAGGCGGCAAGTCCTCCTCTGTCTCCACCAGAACAACATCTACCTCTGCCTCCATTGACATGGCTGGACTGCGCATGTCTTCGAGTGTGAGGTCGAGGTCGTCCTCCCGGTAATCCGGGCTGACTTCCTCGTTCACGGCCACCGCTATTCCTTCCACCCTGGAAGTGGCTGTTGTTGCGGTCGTAACTTCCGAGGGAGGGGCCGCTGTGGCTGCCACTACCTCTCCATCCGCTTTATGTGTGGCGTCGTTCTTCCGCCCATGGACTTTGATCCGCCCGAACTTGTAGTAGAGACCATGGGTGGCCTCCGCTATAGCTCCAGCGGACTCTTCGTCAATTCCTACTGTTAGGAGTTGACCCCCATTTTCCACCCGGCATCCAAGGACCTTCCATTCGGAAATGTTAAGTCCTTTGTTTTGGGCCCTGAGGTAGTTGATGGAGGCCTGCGGGGTTTGGTCCCCGCTCCTAGGTAGAAACATGGCGATGACGTGTAGCTTAGGGTTATCATCACCTAATTTAGCCACCACAGATAGGCGCTCTTGTCATCAATCATTTTGCCGTCTGTTCTTTTGCACAGTCGACAATGACTAGTCCTGGTTTGAAGCGTATTCCTTCAAACTGTATCTCATGAGACCAGTCTACGACTGTCTCCTTCATAATTGCTTGCTCAAGAGCAGGCATGTCCTTCTTACTCAGGAGTTTCCTTGGGTAGTCTCTGGACATCACACCAACCTTCACCACTTTGTCGGTGGTGGCGTAGCTGGTACTCGGTCCAAAAATCTTGGGAGGGCAGGGGTAGCTGACCACTCCCATTGCCTCAGTTTGGAAATTCCCCTTCTGTCTCTTAGCTGCCTTGTCTTGGGGCATGATAGAATCAGCCCCTCTTTTGCCAGCTCCTTGTGTTTGTGGTGTAGGTCCCACCTTTCTCTCTACTGCTCTCTTCTTAGTTTCCTCGGGTTGTAGCCCGTCTGCTAAGAAGGGGGCCCACTAAGGCCCTTTCTCAGTGGGTCGTCGAGTCCGCTTGGACTACCTAGGGGTGGCAAGGGATGTGCCCATTTCGTCTTCTTGTTACCTACCTTGAGCTTTGTCTCCTCTTGCTTAGTCGCGGGCTTGGCGGGAGTAATGGTGTTACTGGTCACCTTGCCCTGACTTTTAGAAGCCGTTTTGGGAGCGGGTCTCCCCTGGCTCACTGGCTTGGTGGTAGCAACGGTATTACTGACCATCTTGCCTTTGCCTTTTGGCGACAGTCTGGAAGTTGTCTCTCTCGACTGGTGCCCTCACTCGGATCGTGGGGCTCCATCTGCTCCATGCTCCATCTGATCCGCCAATTCTGTGGCGGTTACATCCCGCACACACGGATTGAATTTTTGTTTGGATTTTGATTTTGTCTTCATTCAAATCCCACGAGTCACAAGGGAACTAAAAGTCCGCCAAATCAGAGCCCCACTTGCTGTGGTAAGGCTAGATACCCTCTGAGGTCGCCAGGTATCAGAGGGGCTCCGTAAGAGATAGGCTGTTGCCCTTGGCCATCAACCAGTCCGTTCGGCACGGGTCACATGACACCTTGGGATTAATGGTTAGGAAGTTCTTAGTTGTTCGCCCTCCGTCGACCGTCCCGAACAGTTGTTCCAGTCGTGACGTCCAACGGTATGTTGCGAAACTAAGCCCTCACACCGCGACAAGGTGACTTCCAGGGTGAGGGTTCCGATACCTTAAGAGAATAGACATCTGTGAACGCGTTTCGAAATTTATCTCTCATCAGTACAGCTTTGCTTCCATGAACAATCATTTGTAAACAACTTACTTGAAAACCCATGTGGTGTTTAAGGTTATATGTTTATAATTTTGACACTTAAGGTATCGGAAAGACATGATCTTAAAAACAATGTTATTTTTATGGTTTTTGTTGAGTGCCACGAAGGTGGACTGAAAGCTGTAAAATAACTACAAATTTCATGTGAGATTTGTTTTGGTAGTCCTAAAAAGACTCAATAATTGTTATAGAGCTCCTGAAAGGCTGAATATATTTATATATTCAGGCTGTGTTCCGTTGTTTTAAGTTGGTTTCTACAATATTTGTCCGCTATAGCCACCATTTGCTATTATGTAATTCTGGTGTCACAATCGTTATCAGCAACTCAAGAGTCTTCTAGAAACCATCATGCCTTTTATACAAATTTGAATTCAAATCGGTCGAATTGCATCCGCCATTTTGAATGATTTCTTTTTGATGTTATAATCGTGTTCAGCAACTCCAAAAGAACCCGTAGAAACTAACCATTACGTACTTCACACAAAATATTTAAATTTTTGAAAAAATTGGATCCGCCATTTCGAATTTTGAAATTTTTACTTCAAATTCATAACCAGTGACGCCAAAAACTCGAGTTTTGAGTTTCACTCAAACCCAAGAAGTTTTTACATTTTTTTCCGCCATAATACATCCGTCATTTTGAATTTTGACGACAGAAATGGAATCAGCGACCTTAAAAACCCTATATAAGTGTATCTGGTATATGGTATTTTTGCTTCTTTAACGAGATATTAATTTTGGACACTTCTTCGGCAATCTATCCCATAGTGCGACGAGCGGAAATGAAAACAAAATTACTGGCTAAACAAAAAGATAATACATGCATCTATATAGGTATAGAGACATAATCAGATTGGAGGAATATCAAGGGTGCATATTGATAATGGTGGACAAAAAGAAATTGAAATGCGTTTGCCAAGGCGCTGAGATACTCGCACAGACGAGTCGAGGACTGCAGAATATTCTTTTTCGTTATTTAGTATTTTGTTTTTTACATTATAACTATTATTAATTTGACAAATTGAATGACATGAGATCGTTAGTAAAGTATGGGATTGTCATCTATAATTAACGTCAAACAATGTTTATCCAAAAGTTATTACTCTATAATCTAAATTTATGATGGTATTACATGCAAAGGTAAAACCTGTTTAATTATCTTTAACGCCAAATCATTTATAAAACACTTAACCACATCTTTTTTAATTTCAGTATTTGCTAATATTATTAATAATTCCGATGTGCAAATCCAAAAGACCAAATCCCTTCCTAATCCATAACAAAATAAGAGATGCCGATAAAACAACAGCCTCAACTAAAAGCACAGAAACGGAAACGGAAACTATTTTCGATTTAGATCCAACAACTCCGCCGATCATTTTCTCAGATTACGTGCCTTACCTGAATCGTCAAAAATCTGATTTCGGACTATCAAAAGGAAATAATCTTGCTCAAAAACCTAAAGAGGACTCTGAGAATTATTACGCAAACATTCAAACACAACTTCACCTCCGTGACAACAACTTTAGTCCTGAAAGGCTAGCTCTTTATCAAAACCAATACAGAATTATGAAACCTTTAGCCATTCAACCATATCAAATATCTATGCCACAAAACGTTAACTTACAAGAAGGTTTACAGAACGATATGTCACGAGGTATCACACAAAATCTTTCTCAAGGATTACCACCAAGTGTTCCAGTAATACCACCGGTATTGGCACCGAGCTCTATGGCAGGGCGTAGTAATATGCAACAGGGTATTCAAAGAAATTTTGTACCAAGAGGATTCGATAGGAACCAGAATATTGCTCCTACTGGTCAGGCTCAAGGTTATCCTAAGTCTTTGCCCTTGTTAGTCGTTAGGGTACCGGTGTATGTTCCAAAACCGTATCCAGTGCAGTATATTCCAAAATATGATACGCAGCCACAGTATGTTAAAACGAATCAAGTGAAGAGAATTCCGACGTATTATAAAGTTCCTTGGCCATATAGCAATCAGTATGGCAGTAATAATCCAAATATGCAATACTTACCAGATATTCAATATATGCAAAATATGAGGAATATCCAAAATATCCAAAAGAAGCAAAATGAGTAAAAAAAAAACAGATTGAAATATTAACTTTTCTACAAACTTGTAAAGTGAAGATACATGAGTCGAAATAGTTCGCCTGCTAATTATGTATTTGTTTATTTTAAAAAATGCGGGCAAAGGTATGAGAAGTTTTTCGACCATATTTGGAAAGAATGCTAAAACCATATTTGGAAAGAGATTTGGTATGGACTAAAGAAATATATTTAAGATTTCTGATTTGATTCGACGCAAAATATAGCAAGCTAAAATACCTATCTTAATAATAACATTTGATTATTTTTAAGTAATTATTTATTGACAAACATAAACAAGTTGATTACAAACATTATAAAAATTACTATTCATAATGGGAAAATATTTTATCAAATATATTTATATTTATAAACGAAGGTTTTTATAGTTTTCATAATTTATACAAAATATTTTCAAAAATATATTATTATCTACACACCACAATTTTGCATATCCCTAATTCTGGTAACATTTACATTCATTGGCATAAATATTATACCTACCAATACGTTCAAGTTTAATACTTTGGTGTTCAAAATGTCCCAACTTAGAAATTTTAGTAAGATTTGTAGGTTTCGGTGGTAACTTGTACTGCGGAGTTTATAGATCTATTGTACTCTTTCACTAATCGTTGGTATATTACCCATTTAGAGCTCTAGTCCTGATTACTGTAGGAGTTTCGGGATCTGGGTGGAATTCAAGTTCCACTGCGTCCAAACAGTGGGTTCCAAAGTACATCAGTCTCTTGTGAAGTAGTGCTCCGCAGTCTTTGAGCAGATGTATGGGAGTTTCCTCTGCTAAGCCTCAGAATCTGCATCTGTCCCCTCCACCTCTAGGCCTAGAATCCTGAGGTGTTTTCTAAGTCTGCAGTTCTGTCAGGACTCTTGTCAGAATTCTAAGCTTGTTCCTGTTTAGTTTCAGGCAAGCTGTTGTTCTTTTCTGGATAAAAGATCCCAACATTACTTTGGATTGTCTTAGCCCTGGAAGTCTTTCCAGATTTTTATCCATTGTTCTCTAATATTTTCATCTAAACTTTTGTAAGGAGTTCCGGACCTATAACTTACTGGATCCCTTGCTTGCTAGGTGATCGGCTTCTTTGTTTTCTTCTATACCAGTGTATCCTGGTATCCAGCGTAGCTTTATTTTCTCTGCAAAGCTTGTTTACCTTTCCCACACAGTCCTGAACCAGTTCGGATCTGATGGTGTATCAGCTAATGGCCTTGATGGATGCTAGACTATCTGACAGGATAGCAATTCGTTTTTTGTGATAGTTCCTGTCGAGGTTAAATTGGAAGATACTTGGGTAGATTCCCATGAATGCATAGTATTTGGTACGAGGTTCAAACACACCTGCATCTGTAGTAGTTCCTTTGCTTTAGAACAATCTGTATTTTTTCCTGTGGTGCTACAGTCCTAGTGGACATGACCTCCTCCCCTGACCAAGCTTTTGCTTGGTATGTAGATCTTAGACAAATGCGGATGGAGCGCTTACAGTTTTTAACGTGGGTGGCGAGCCACTATTTTTATAGGAGGTTTCTTGGCAGGTTACTACGATGGTCTTGAATATGAAAGTAAGCCTAAGGTGGCTTATTTCCATATTCGTGCCGCCTCACATTGCTCTGTAGTTTTTCTCGAAGTCGTATTTGTATACCATTTCGTCTTTTGGTACTTCCAGCCAGGGGATCTTGGAAGCGAGGCTGTTGCTTGCTATACTTTACAATCGCCGATCTGGCAGCCCCCTCCACGTCAAGGTGCAACGGAGTCATATCCAGTAGCATTCCAATGCTCAAATTCAAATTCAAAATTGATTAATCTTGAGATGTACATACATTCATATCAGACATGTCAGTAAAAGAGGAAAGTAGTAATACTAATTTCAGATTAACGTTCATTTTCAAAAAACTCCTTAATACTATAATAGCATTTTGCTATTAAATGCGTTTTAAGACGTCTTCTGAATATACAATAATTAGTTTGCTCTTTAACAAGTATTGGAATACGATTATAAATTTGTATACCTATGCGATCAGGTGCTCCTTTGCAGATGGTAAGATTGCTTTTTACAGGTCTTAGATTAAGGCAATTTCGTGTATTGTTTGCATATCGATCATCCCTGGCATCAAGTAAATGCCTATTTTTATGGATATTACGTATATATATATATTCAAGTTTCTGAAATATGATCTGCAAGATTTAGTACCTGCAATACCCAAGATTGCTCTTATAACCCTCTTTTGCGCTAGAAATACCCTCTGAGAATGTAAAGAAATTCCCCATACTTGAATAACATAAGCCATGATCGACTGAACTTCGTTTGACGAGCTTTTCGTAATAGATATCACTTAGAGTTCAGTTTTCGCACTATTTCAGAAGTAGTTGAGGGCCATGTCAGATGTTCTTCCAGGTAGATACCTAAAAATTTGACTTGTTTTTGACGAATTAGCTTGCAGTTGCCGTTTCCAAGTGGAATGTCGTATGGGGTTTCTTCGGTTGCACTGGAACACTATATAACTAGTTTTACCAATATTTAAGTGTAGGTTCTTAGCACAGAACCACTGGTAAAGGTTTTCTAGGATAGTATTTAGTTTAGCAGTCGTTTCTTCTAGGGAATGTTCCGAAACTATGATGCTGGAGTCATCCGCCTAGAGGGTACAATGATTTTGGCCGATAAATTTTACCATATCAGCAGTGTAGAGGGAGAACAGGATCGGGGCTAAGATACTTCCTTGCGGGACACCTAAGCATAAGACTGTGGTATTTGATTGTCCTATCTTCTCTGTTGAATTTATTTTGACAAATTGTTTCCTGTTGCTCAAGTACGATTCAAACCAGCGCCCTGCCTTTCCTCTAATACCATAGGAGTATAATTTGGATAGGAGTTTGTCATGAGCGACGTAATCGAAGGCCTTGGAGAGGTCGCAGAAGATTCCCACCGGACGTTTGCCTTCATCAACTTCCTTTAATTGTGTTATTTAGATTTTGTTAAAGAAATCATTGATAACTGTAGCTGTGCATTTATGTTTACAGAAGCCATGTTGGTGGTTGTGGTATTGTTGGTGATTTCTGGAATGGAATGGAATTAGCTCATGTTTCACAATGAAGGGCATTAGTCGGTATTCCATGGTGCATTCCAATATCTTTGCCATTACTGACACCACCGATATCGGCCTGTAGTTATTTTTGTCCAGCCGGTCTCCTTTTTTAAATGCTGGGGTAACAGTGGAAATTTTAAGTATATCAGGTACCATTTCAGACGCGAACGAACAATTAATAATGTGTGTGATGGGTTCGATCAGTTCATATTGTTATTCCTTGATGATATTTGCATCGAGAAAGTCCGGGCCATACGTCAATTTATTTTTTAGTTTCTTTAAAATTAGTGTCATCTCTGTGGGAGAAAATTCTTCCAGGTACATAGAATTGTTGTTTCGGAACAGGTGCTCGTTTTCCAAATTTATCGACGGAATATTTTGGGTGATATTTTCTGGTGCAGCTTTAAAGAAGTCGTTGAATATAGAGGCAACTGCATTAGGATCTTTGATAATTATATCATTATCTATGATAATTATATCATTATATCTGTGAATGTCTTGTTTGCTCCGAGTTTTATTAGAGAGTTCATCTACAGTTTTCCATAAGGTTTTTTGTTTATTAGCGGAGTTGTCTAATTTCTTTTTATAATAGTTTTTTCTAGTAGTCACTAATAGATTTTGGTGACATTTCTTCTTCACGGAGTAAATTACTCTTAATATGGGATATTTCTTTTGCATCCTGTAAAGTCTTTTAAGTTCCTGCTTGACTGTTCAACCTCTTTAGTTATCCACGATGCTGGTTTAATCCTAATTTTTTTAATTGGACATAATTAAAATATATAATATTGCAGCAGTTGAATGAATGCAGCCGTCTTTTGTTCGCAATCCTTTAAGTTATAAATATCAGACCAAGGTTCCTTCTGAAGAGCTTGTTTCAGCAGCAGCTTGGAGCCACAAAAGTTTCTAATATAAAAATAGTCTTGTTTACATTTGTTACGCTTCAGGACATATAGGGGTATAGCAATCAAAATAAATGTTTGATCCGATATAATGGTATCATCGACCGTGACAGTGGCAGGAAGATTTCTCCTAGCAAGAAGATTATCGATGGAACTTTTTGAAGTTCTTGTTACCCTAGTGGGCACCCTTACTTTATGATCTAGGACAGGGGTTCCTAAAGTTTTTCTTAGGCGGGCCAAATAAATATTACCGAATTTTTTGGCGGGCCAAAAAAAAAAGGAATAAAATCAAAACAATAACCACGATTTTTTTTTGTTTTAAATACATTTAACTATGTATTTCTTATTTTTTTTATTATTATAGAAAAAGTTTTTTCTCAAATAGGTATATGTGCTCTCAAATAATGGAAATATTTGTTGAGCATGTTTTCGTATTTCGGATAATTCACGCATGATAATTCTTTATAAAAATCAATTAAGGAATTGTTCCGATAAGAATTCTTAGCATCGATATTTTCATGTAATTCTATCAATTCAAAGTGCATGTCTTAAATGATTAACAGTTCCGTATCTATATGAGACTACTATATACTAAAATAATTTTTTAAATATAAACTAAACAATATTTTATTAATATAAACGATTATGGTTAAAGCTCTGTAAGGATATTTTTAAAATATTAAAATATTTTATTATATCTTATTTGTAATATTTATTATTTATTTTACTATTTAATTTTTAATAAAATATAAAATATTGTATCGATATCGCGGGCCGCATTCACTGGCTTTGCGGGCCGCATTTGGCTGGCCCGCGGCCGCACTTTGGGAACACCTGATCTAGGCCATAAGAATGCAACATGTTTATCAGATTATCATTTCTTTGGAGTCTCCTAGAAAATTGATATTGAAGTCGCCAACAACAAATATGTTTTCGCACTTGTGAAATAAGAATCAAGGTGGTTTATATATAACAACTATAATTATTTTATTTAAGCCTGAGTTCGATACCACTCCACACATTTAAATTTGTTTTTCCACCGATTTTCCCGCGATATCCAGTATATTGCAACTACTAGCAAATGATATCCAATGATAATATCCAAATAGCTGCGCCACCACCAATAGACTTAGATCTATTAAATGAAGTGACCAGTTTGTAATTGGATATATTCGTATATTGTATTATTTCATCCGTTAGCCAGGTTTCTGCTAAGCAAATGAAATAGGGCCTTAGAACATCACTCAGCCATTAGAACATTAAATTGAAGAAGTTTTTTCTGAATACTTTGGACATTTAAGAAGAATATCAAATATTCAAGACATTTATTCTCATTTATAAGGCAATTTTTTTTCTTTGGAGTATGGAATCCTTTTTTCGATTTAAAATCGCAGATTAGTTTCGATCCCTCACTTCTTGACGGTTTAAGAAAAAACCTGTGATTCTTGTGTACAGTGGCCAGGTTTCCGGGTTTTATACCTCTTTTAATTTATCAAAGGGTAAAGATACTTTAAATGATGAATATTCTTGTGCGTACTTTGAAGCTAGTTTAATACATTGGACGTTGTTTATTATTAAGATATTTGGTTAAATCATCTTCGGTTAACTTAGGGTCCAGACGGTATACATGAAGATGCGCAAATTTCTTCGCCGCATTAACTACAGTATTGTCCACGTTAGAACCAAATATAATATTGGATGATGTAGAATGTCTCTTCTTTTTATTTTGAATTTGCCATTTTTCAGACTCTTCGATTTCTGCATCAAGTTGATTGTTGATATTGTTTTTGTCGAGGCGTATATCAATGGCGATAATTTCTTTCTCTGCCTTATCGCGCCGCGAATGCAATACGTTATCGGCAATAGCTCGTACAGGATACTCTTCGGTTCCAGATATAGGCGAGTTAATCGGCCTATCCACCGTTTATTTGACGGGCTTGGACTTCTCTAATTTCTCGTTAGTTTTCTTTAATTTGTAGATTTGATCGGATAGCTCAGAAATTAACAATTTTAGCGCTTCTGTCTGGATTTTAATCTGTGTTTCATCATACGACTTCACATATTCTGCCAATTCCTCGTTACTACGCTTTAATTCCTTTATCGTATTCATGTAAGGGCTCCATATGTTTTTTTTATTAAACCCGATAAGAGATTTTCATACTCGGAACTCTGCAGAAAAGTACTCAAAATGTCGAATTGCATTTCTGAAGGGATATTCGATCTCGATTGTCTAGTACATATTTAACACTTTTATGGGATTATGGACACTTTAAAAAAGACAACTTTAAAACACTGAACAATAACTTTATAATCTATAGACACTTTAAAAACTTTAAAAACTATAACTTAACTTTATTGACTGACTGGGTACTTGCACGTCCACTCTCACTGAACGCTGACTCGCTCCTGTCGGACATGACCTCATCGCACCATCGCAGAATTTGAATCTTCTCAAGCTGCTTCTTCATGGAGACCAGCTTGGTTCTACTTCCCCACGCAACGGCCCCGTAAGTGATCGCAGGTCTCACTATCATGGTCTACATACATCGCAGGATTGTGGGGTTACAACCCAACGTTTTTCTGCTAGATTTATGCACACCATTAGAGCGCGATTGGCTTTTCCGACCACTTCTTCAACGTGCCAGTTCCATAGGTGTTTGCTATCTAGTGTTATATCCAGATACTTCATCTCCTATTTGTATTCTACTGCCCTCTACTCATCTATTCTACTCATCTCCTATTTGTATTCTACTGCCAACAGTATGGGTTATAGGCAGTTTAGTCTTCTTTTTCTAGTAAATGGAATCACCGTGGTTTTGCTCGTGGTTTCAGACCCACTGTTTGACACCATCTATAAGTTACTATGAAGCCTCTCTGTACGATTTCACAGAGCGTTCCCTCAAACTTCCCTCTGGCTATGATGACTATGTCATCGGCTTAACCTTGATATTTTCAGCCTAGTCAGTTATTCATCAACTACCAGGCTCCACATCAGTGGTGATAATATAACTCCCTATTGGCATCCTCGAGTTGTGGAGATCTTGATGGTGTCTTTTTCAACTAGTGCCTCCGCTATTCTAGTTCAAAGCATTTTTCCCATCCAATTTGAGGTAATGTTGTCGATACTCGACGATTTGGTAACCTTGTGCAAGGTGTTATCAAAATCTCCTTCAATTTCTAAGAAGGCACATATCGCTACTTCCTTTGTATCTAGTACTGCTTCTATTTCATTTGCCAGTTGATGCAGAGCAGTCTCTGTGGATATTCCTGCTCTGTAATCTAACCTAACCTAACGTACCAGCACTAATTTTAGTACTGTAAGAACCTCATTATTTTTTAAATCATAATTCTGTCTCGAATTATATTCCATCGAATTTGAAATATGTCTTACAGCGTCAATTTATCATATTCAATATTCATATCATATTTATCATACCTTGTTGTTAAAATGTCCCAAATTAGAAATATTAGTATTATAGGAACGTACCAAATTTTGACTACCGTAATCGAATCCCGAATTATATTCTACCGAAGTTGCAACTTGTCCTACAATATGAGTAGCTATATACTGATATAGGTAGGTGCCTAAACATAATTTGGAGTAATTACATTAATAGGAACATCCATGGGCTTAGCCAGGGTGGGGGGGGGTTCATGCCCCCCCCCCCCCCCCCCGAAATATATACACATTATATACATATGTTATATTAAAATAAGGAGACGAGTCTCTTCAAGAGAGCTAATCTCTAAGAGATCTAAATCCTGGTTGCGCCCATGGGAACATCCCTAATTATTTCATTCTAGGAAGGTTTTGGTATAGGCACATCAACCATTCTTGGATTTAGTATTTTAACATAAACAGGAACTTGAACTAGTAACTGTCGAGTTACTGTAATATGGTAACGTTAAGGGATGTGTACTAAAACTTTTTTATATATACGGATACTGCCATTGCTTTTAGTACAGGAACGGCGTATGATTGACGCTTTGGGAGAGTTACACTTTGGGTTACAGTTATTGGGTATGGTTGTGGTACTGGTACAGATACTTGTTTGGTTACGGTTATTATATCTGAAAGTTTTGGGTTTATAGGACTTTTTGTTAATCGTGAAGACTGTAAGATAGTGTTTCTTAACCGTTTAAGTGAGCCGCACCCCCTTGAATCTGAAAATTGGTCAGCGCACTCCTTTGAAAAAAGTTTTAATTTTTTAGTTTAGAAATATATTTTTTTGCAAAATTTGTTGTTTAGTTAAAAAAAATCATACATTTTAAATATCAAATGCAAAACAATATTATTTTAAATTACCCATGCGCGAAAAGTACTTCTTGACGTAGATTATTTTAATACGAGAAAAATATTCAAATATTCAATATCGCTAGGTTACATTAAAAAAAAACAAATAAATAAAAATAAAATGAACACAATCAAGACAAAGAAAATTAATGAAAATGTTTTAAAATGAGTGTAAATTCTATGGTGATACCGGAGACTGAGGAGATATCTTATGACGAATCCACACCACGGGAGACAATTGAAAAAGCAAATTCTTAATTTTTTATTCCATTTTTTTTGGATGACCCCTGGATACCAAACTTATAAGATACATCCCCTCGCATGAAAAATAAAAAAAATTGTTTGTAACTAGGGCGAAAAGTTGTCAATTTCCCTCTGGAGCAAATGTACGCAAAACTTCGTTCGTGCGGACAATTTCGCTCTCGCGAAAAATTGACAACTTTTCGCCCTAGTTATAAAATATACTATTATTGATGGCTAGGCTGTTGTTGCTTGTCTCGCATATCAATATGATCGTCTTTTCTAAATCACTATCATCATCGAATTTAGGTTATATAGAAATGGATCCAGTATCCATCTCTAAGTGTTGGTAATATTTCTAGTAAAAAAATATCCATTGAATGATTCGCTCAATCGTTTCAAATGTAACAATGTCGGATATAATTGTTTATTAGGGAAAGTTTGCAAAATTTCCATTTTTAATAAATGAAGATAATTTTTCACTAGCTATTATTTTATTTTTACCAAATCCTTGGATTGATAGTTTCAATAGACTTTTTCATAGTTGAAATTTTTTGTGTGCACATGTGTTAATTTCCGCTATGTTATACGTCAAAAACTTTTTGACGTTAGACTAAATATGTGCCCGAAACTTTCATATTCTCGCCTTTCAAACTTGACGGATACGCATGCGCTTAACTAACCGTAAAAGGTCTATTAATTCAAGTGGCTAAATATATCTGCTAAGTAGGCTAGTCTCAAAATTGCATCCTTACTTTCAAAATCTTTTACTAAATCACAGTTTTGATTAGTCAGTAACTGAATAATTACTTCACGCATTTCAAAAACCCTGTTAAGCATGCGGGCCTTAGAGAGCCATCGTATTTCGGTGTGATATAGAAGTACAAAATGACCAGCTCCGATTTCTTCACAAAAGCCATGAAAAATGCGATGATTAAGCGTTCGTCCACGGATATATTTTACTACATTTATTGCAGTAATTACGTGTTGTTTTAAACTTTCTGGCAAAGCTTTCGACACAAGTACATGGCGATGCAACATGCATGCGTTATTGTAACTTGTGTTAATTCTCTTTTCATGTGTGAAAAGATGTTTTGCGTAACATTGCTGGGGCCCCATCAGTGCATATTGTGCCAATCGCAATCATTGGTAAATGATATTTAAAAAAATACTTTGATTTGATTGAAAACATCATTTTTTCTCGAAGTCAACTCCAGTGGCTCACAAAATAGAAATTCATTCTATGATTTATTTTTCTTTTACATATCGCACAAATAACAAGAGCTGGCTGCAATTATCAGCATCAGTTGACTCACACAATTATTTACTTAATTTTAGTGGATTGATTTTATGTCTTCTATTATTTGCAGTAAAATATCTTTACTGAGATCTTGAATTCGCGATCGAATTATATCGCATGATAACGAAATCTGCTGGATTTTTTTATGTGCTTCCGAATCTACAGTTTTAGCTAATATTAATGCACAAGGTTTTATCAATCCCTCAGCGATCGTTTGATGTTTCGTTTTTTTGCACACAGATATGCCACTTGTTAGACGGCTTCTAACAAGTGCTTTTGAATTGCTGGCCTGCATAATTTTAAGAGAGTACCGCAGGTATCAAATCCAGTTTTTTTGTTGTCTTCAAGCTGCTCATGCTATGCACACCTTCATCTCCATGCAGATTGTTTAAATGCTCGAATTACTTTGATGGTGTGAGAATGCAGTTTGGAAATATCTTGGAACATAAGATGCTTTGAGTTTGTTCTGTACCATATTTTTCTGTCGTGCAAGTGAATACTTAGGCAGCATACTTGTCCTTCCATTGGCGTTTTTTTGACATTGATATTCTATTATAATCAATTAAATTATTTAGAAATAAGGGGTGCTGATCGTACAGGGGCAGAGAATTTTCGTACTCAAGCAAACATTATCGTACATTTCCAGATACTTAGAAAAACGATGTTTCTTAAAAAAATTATATTATCGTAAACAGATATTGCACTTAACACTAAATTCTATTAAATTTTACTACTTAGCATTTATTCATTTTAACACACATTTAAAAAAGCAATGGGTATGAACGTAGCTGGTTATTTTTTATTTAGTTCATATTTCATATAAATATATAAGTGGCTAAATATACATCTTTCAACATGCATAAATATTTAATTCAAGTATTTCTTTTACTTTATTCTTAGTTTTAGCATATTTGCGCATATTTGCGAAAAACACATAAACCCATTTTTTCTAAAAGCTTCAATATTCCCAATAACGCGCTATTCTAATAACTCGGTCCCGACTTTCGCGTTATTGGGGGATCTACTATAGTTTTGAAATATGTATTGTATTATCAAAGAAAATGACATTTAATAATTTATATAATATAGTAACCTATTACATTTATGTAATATAGGGACCCGCACCCCCAAAAACACATTACCGCGCCCCCAGGGGTGCGGGCACCACCGGTTAAGAACCATCGCTGTAAGGGGAGTAACTAGGAAGTAAGAAGCATTTGTGTTTTGGATTGGTAGTGATTGCTTCTGTTGCAAACACTACGAAAACAATACATTGGAAAAAATTAAATAAATGAAGGGCTATCGACTTAATATTTAAGTTTTTTGTATATAAAATTACAAAATAAATATTTTTATATTACACTTACTATTATAAATCTGATATTTGAATGGGTATCTCCAACAGAAGTGTTTTTGAAAATTTATGCTTTTATACACGTTGGTGCAAATTAGTTATGGCACAATTTCTTGTTAAAATTATAGTTTTACATTCATCGATTACATAAGACTAACTAGGAACAAGATAGACAAGTGCTTATCATATTGTTGAATAATTTTGTGCATGTAAATTTCTGATTCATTGCATATTAAAAAAGTCATAAATCTTGATAGTTGCTTTTTAGGTTATTAGAATGTTTTCGCAATGTTTAATATTTTATCAATATTATTTAAGTTTTAATTAAGCAAATTATATTACAAAACATATATTAACCTTTTGTAGCTGATGTTTTACGATCGAACGACTAAAATTACTATCTACAGGAATTACATAATATGGAGAACTCGAAATACGATAATTATCGACATCCTATATAGTACTTTTGACTTGCTTTTTTTATAATTGCAAAAACAATTTTATTTATGCTTGGGCTAAGCATCTTTGTTGTTACTCTGTGGTGAATCAGTGACTCCTTAATCCAAGTTATGATAGGATAACAAATATTCTGGAAGATGTCAACAATTGGAATTACAAAAAAGGCTGGTATTATTATGGAATAATACAACAACTAAGTCTATGCATTAAATAAATTAAATCTTTACTTCACTAAAAATTAATCGATTTAGTCTTGTATATTAAATGTTCTTAGTACATTAAATGACTGGAGCTTGTATAGTTTCTAAATGATTCACGAATTAACAACACCAGATAAACAAAAATAAAACAAAAAACAACAACACTCAAAATCATAAGGTTATTTAGCCCAGAAAATATAATAAAGCACAAACAATTTCTACAAGAAGAGTCATGGGCTGACCTATACACCTTAGACGAAACAGATGTAGACCGTCAATGGAATGCGTTTATGAAGATTTTCATGTCTCATTTCAACGAATGTTACCCTAGAGTTTCTCGCAATGTAAACTGCCTAAACAGGAAACGCATTTTTACCAGCCCTGAAATAGACAAACTAAAAACACGACTTGGAATACTACAAATTATGTCTCACTATAACAAATCTTTCAAGACACAACAAAACAGGACACGACGGAGGTACGAGTTTCTACTAAAACAAGAAAAAAAGAAGAAACTAGAAAACAAATTAATAAATTCAGATAATCCCATGAAAACAACATGGGATATAGTGAGGGAAATTACATGTCTTAAAATGTCAAGCAATAAACAGTATACCATCGAAGATCCGCATAACCAAGATCCACACAATAAAGCCAACGAATTCAACAATTTTTTCACTGACTACCCCCGACTTATATCCAACAATATATCTCACACTCCATACGAAGACAAAATAATAGATACCAAATCATCCATATTCCTAGAACCAGTATCAAATGAACAACTTCACAATATAATAACGTCTATAAGGAACAAGAAGAGCGCCGGTGACGACGAAGTGCCAGCTATATTAATTCAAAATATTTTCTGGGAAATTGTAGAACCGCTAAAATACGTAATAAACAACTCCATAGAACGTGGAATTTTTCCAAACTCTCTCAAACATTCCATCATAATACCGCTACACAAAAAGGGTGATACAAAATTAATAGAAAATTACAGGCCTATCTGCCTTCTCCAAAATATTTGAAAAAGTTATAGCATCCAAGACTATCAACTTTCTTGAAAAGTATCACTTAATTAGCAACGAGCAACATGGTTATAGAAGCGGGAGGAGCATCGACACAGCATGTTTTAATTTTATAAAATATATATCAAGAATTGGAAAATAAAAACATACCATGTGGAATTTTGATCGATCTTTCCAAAGCTTACGACACCGTAGATCACACGATTCTTCTGGATAAATTATTCAAATACGGAGTTAGAGGGATCGCTCATGAGTGGTTCCGCTCCTACTTATCTAACCGTACACAGCAAACCAGAGTAAATACCACACCATATTAAGAAAAATCAACAATCAGGGATACACACATAGGAATACCTCAGGGTAGTATCTTGGGACCCCTATTATTCACTCTATATATTAATGACCTACCTTCAACAATAAAATCTACACCACATAAAATGGTCAATTACGCAGACGACACTTCCCTGTTATTATCCAACACCAGACTGGATGACTTATATGCCAATTTAAATATTACCATGGCAAGAATAACCGAATGGTTCAACATAAACAAACTCAAAATCAACAGCCAAAAAACCAACGTAACAATTTTTAAAACAGATAGATCATTACTTAACTATCCCAAACGAGTTACAATAGGAAAAGACGATATAGCCGTTAGGAAGACTGTGAAACTTTTAGGAATGAAAATCGACTGCTGCGTAAATTGGAATGCTCACATAAATGCACTAGAAGAAAAATTAAATAAAACAACATATGCCATAAGAATTTTACAGCGAAGCGTAAGTCAAGAAGTCCTAAAAATTGTATATTACGCTAACTTTCACTCCCATTTACGTTTTGGGATTTTATTTTGGGGTTGCAGCAAAGATGTTTATCGAACATTTAGGATCCAAAAACAGACAATAAGAATCATGTACAAAATGAAGTACTATCAATCTTGCCGTGGAAAGTTTAAGGCTGCAAATATTTTAACGGTCACCGCACTATTTATTTACGAAACCATAATTTTCTTAGTGAAGAACAAACATCTCTTCACAGAACACATGAATTCCAACCACAGAAACACAAGAAATCAAAACCAAATCTTCATTTTACCAAAACATAACTTGACAATGACGGAAAGAGATCTAAAAAAAAAACATCTAGAACATTTAGAAACAGCTAAAGCTGATATAAAGCAAAAGACAATTTATAAAAGAAATCCGCAACATCCTAGTAAACATGGAACCTTGCAATTTAAAGGAATATTATGAAAATATAAAAACCTAACCTAACCTAATTTTTTTACTATTATTATTAGGTTATAATATTATTCTGCCTGGACATATTTCATTAAGTTTTACAAATGTATTTATATCTGTTATGTATAACTTTTTATAATGAAATAAAATAAATTGAATTGAATTGATAATTTTTGTCAACTTTATTGCAGAAATCTCAAGTTTAATACTCTATAGCTACATATTGTCTATATACTAAATAAAGTAATCTATTTGGTTTTAAAAGTTAAGTAAATTGGTAAATTGAAATAATTTTGAAAAATTAGTTATAATTATTACTGTCATTATAAATTGGTTACACTCAAATTTTGTGAAAGTAAATTTTTTTTACAAAAGTCTGTAGAATCCTTATAGAAACGAGTTTATCGAATAGGCAAATATTAGCTTCTTTTATTATAATCAGCAAATTTGACTCTACATACATCATTTTTATGATTAATATGAATTTTGTCAGAAACTGCTTGACAATATCTAGTTTAGACCGATAGTTTATCTAACGAGCACGCGTTTGTTTACATAATTGATAAACTTTTTTATACCTATGTGCGAAATTGTTAAACTAATAATTGAGTGTAGAAATTTTTGGTACTTATTGCTTAGGTGAGTTTTCGAATTAAACTATCGAATCGTTCTAATTTTTCAAAACAAAAACGGATATAAAAACGGATAGGAATCACTGTTATTACTTAGTTACTAGACATTGTCAGTTCCAAAAATGTCGGCATGTTTTCCTTAAGTTTTTCAACTTTCATAGGTTTTTTTTGCTTTACTATTAAGAAAATTGCAATTTGAATGTTGCTCTATTACAACATATTGTCTATATACTAAATAAAGTAATCTATTTGGTTTTAAAAGTTAAGTAAATTGGAAAATTGAAATAATTTTGAAAAATTAGTTATAATTATTACTGTCATTATAAATTGGTTACACTCAAATTTTGTGAAAGTAAATTTTTTTTACAAAAGTCTGTAGAATCCTTATAGAAACGAGTTTATCGAATAGGCAAATATTACCTTCTTTTATTATAATCAGCAAATTTGACTCTACATACATCATTTTTATGATTAATATGAATTTTGTCAGAAACTGCTTGACAATATCTAGTTTAGACCGATAGTTTATTCAACGAGCACGCGTTTGTTTACATTATTGATAAACTTTTTTATACCTATGTGCGAAATTGTTAAACTAATAATTGAGTGTAGAAATTTGTGGTACTTATAGCTTAGGTGAGTTTTCGAATTAAACTATCGAATCGTTCTAATTTTTCAAAACAAAAACGGATATAAAAACGGATAGGAATCACTGTTATTACTTAGTTACTAGACATTGTCAGTTCCAAAAATGTCGGCATGTTTTCCTTAAGTTTTTCAACTTTCATAGGTTTTTTTTGCTTTACTATTAAGAAAATTGCAATTTGAATGTTGCTCTATTACAACATATCATAAAGTCAACATGGCTGAGCATGACAAGTTAATCTCTGAATTAAATAAGCTTAAAAAGGAAAACCTTATAGAAATTATTCTAACAAAGAAGCTCCCGGTCAATATAAACGTTAGTGAAGCCCTAAGAAATATCATAGAGGACGAGAAGGAACCGAATCTAGCAGACGAAGTCTCATCACCACAACTTTACTCCGCCGTCATTTACGATAACAAAGTAAGTGAACTTACCCATAAAACCGACCTTAAAGTGACTTCAAACGAGCTAGAATTTTCTAAACGGATAATTAAGGAGCTAGAAAGAACAATTTCAAATCTAGAGCTGATAATTTGCTACTTACTCACTACTTCACAAAGATGTAAACAACCCAAATTTTGTGGTTAGACCTGACAACAAAAAACCTTCGCATGACCGATGGAAAAGCGATGTTGCCGCGTCTCCATTAGAATATAATAATGCAACGGAAAATAATAAAGTGGCAAATTCAAAGAAGAAACCTCCTATAAATGATCAAGTAATTGCAAGTCCTGCCGCCACTGCCTCTTGTAATAAACCCCACCAAGTTCATGCTCCCGGTAAAGGCAAATTTGTCTCCTCGAATAAGAAAATAACTTCGGGGGCGAAATCCAAATTAAAAGCACAAGAAAAGCTGTCCTGGGTGTTTGTTTCGAACTTTGACACAGATACAACACCGGAAGACATTCTTGCAAGCTTAAAAGAAGATTATACCACTTCCATCAAGAAATTTAATTGCGAGAAACTTGAATCAAATAAAGGATCCTTTAAAATTGGAGTTCCACCTGAACTTTTTGACGAAATACGAAACCCAGAATACTGGCCCGATGGTATTTATGCAAATATTTTTTTCGCACGAAAAAAAACCATTGGAAATTTTCCTCCTAGAAAATCTCCAAAACCCAATATATAGAAGTAGGCAATTCCCATGTCTCCAAGGACGGCGTTCGCGATGCATATTTTAGAATATGTCATCTAAATACACAAAGTCTTAGCAACAAAGCCGATAAACTCTCCCTTTTTCTTGACAAGAGCAAGTATGAAATGATAGCAATCTCGGAACACTGGCTGAAGAACGATTGTCTACAAATAACCACTGTAAAATCAATTACAGTCTACTATCAGCATTCTGTCGCACGAAATACCATCATGGTGGTGTCGCCATATTTATCCGGAATGACATGGAAATAAATTGTACACCCTTTGACCTCTCCAGATTTTCAACAGAGTTTGAAGAGAATTTTGCGGTGCCGTGGTGAAAAATCTTGACTGTCTAGTTATTGCACTTTACAGATCATATCTCGGTGAGTACAACAATTTTCTAAATAGTCTCGAATCGGCCATTGAGGCGCATTTTGAGCAATTTAGTATTTTGATCTATTTAGTATTGCAGTATTAGGAGATTTTAACATAAGCTTTACTGATGGTGGCAAAAACTCGGTGGTCTGGAGAGTCTGCTTAGCACTTATGGTCTTCGTGCTACTGTGACAGAGTTTACCAGAGTAAATTCGGCATCTTCACCTTGCATCGACAATGTTATCACAAACCTTTCTGATAAGATTTGTTATACGGAGGTCCTAAAGCCAGGTCTTTCGGACCATCATGCCCAACTTATTTCTGTTAATTTCGAAGACGTAACAAAAATGCCGAAAGTGCTGTACCATAGGAAATTTACACAGGAACGATTGATGCAATTGTATGACAATCTAAAAAATGCCAATTGGTCTTTTATTAGCTTGGAAGAGCCGGAATCTGCAGCGCACAAAATGATCGAAATTGTTAAAACTGAAATTGATAAACATTTTCCTGTACAGAGATGTTACTCCAAAGGTCTTGGTTTACTGATGAATTACGTGAAATGCGCGAAAAATTAAGTATGCTGAGATTAATTTCAGACGTATCGGGTTCTCCTCAAGATGAAAAGCTATTTTCTATGTACCGGAGTCTCTACAGAAAAAATATAAATAAAACCAGACAAAATGTTCGCGAAGTTTTATTAAGTACTACTGATAATGTTGCAAGAGATGCGTGGAAGTTGATAAATGACGAGCGTAATATAAAACAAAGCAAAATTAGTCACATTCTAAGCTGTAATGAGTTTAATAAATACTTTTCAAACATTTTCAAAATCTCTGCGAACATATATACTTCCACGGTCATGCATATATTAAATAAATGTCCAGCTAACGTGTCAACCATATTTTTAAATCCCATTTTGCCTAGTGAAGTCAAAAAGTATATAGATAAGTTATCTAACTCTGCAAGCCATGATGTTCACAACATGAACAGTAAAATTTTCAAGTACTCCCGTGATATATTGGCCAAACCACTCTGTGATCTATTCAATCGATGTATTGAACATGGAATATTTCCGAGCGTTTTTAAAAAAGCTAAAGTAGTTCCTTTGTTCAAAAAAGGGAACAGAGGTGATATAAGCAACTATAGTCGTATATCGATTATACCAGTGATAGGAAAACTTATGGAGTCAATTAATAAAGATAGATTCACACTGTTCTTAGAACAGAATAAAATTTTGTCTAGCGCGCAATATGACTTTAGATCTGGCTGTTCCACTATTAAGGCACTGCTTAAGATCGTCGAAGATGTTGTTGGGGGACTGGAGAGTGGGAAACTCACTTCACTTGCTCTGTGTGATCTTTCGAAAGCATTTGATGTAGTGTCACACAAAATTTTACTTCAAAAAGCGGAGTATTATGGTCTGCGTGGTGTTTCCCTAAGTCTGCTTTCTTCATATCGTTCTGGCAGATTTCAATGCGTTCGCATTGGAGACGTTGGAGTGTTTCGAACTATTTTCCGGTTAAGTTTAGTGTACCCCAAGGATCTATCCTTGGGTCACTGTTATTTTTTAATTATATTAACGACCTGCCCATGTATATGAAGCCTATAAATAGTGTTCTCTTTACGGACGATACCACACTGTACTGTCAGGTTTTTCAGACTAAGTCAGACTTAGAGCGGGCCAAGGAAACCACCAAGCGGCTTTGACACTCGCGGAATCGTGGTTTAGCTCCAATTTATTCAAACTAAATGCTAGCAAAACTCAATCCTTGGTGATTTCCAGTAACAACCGTGTAACCTCTGGTTCTTCTGCCGTACTTTTGGGAATAACAGTGGATGACACCCTTACCTGGGAAGCCCCTATAAACTCAATAACATCCAAGCTTTCCTCGACTATCTTTCTCCTAAGAAAACTAGCACTTGCTAATTTCGATGCCTTCAAATTAAGTTCTGTATACTTTGCATTATTCCACTCCCTGATTTTCTATGGTATAGTATAGTGGGGAAACTCTGTCGCGGCGATTAAAGTATTTAAACTGCAAAAAAAAGCAGTCAGGATAGTGTCAAGAGCGGGATATTTAGATCACTGTAAGCCACTCTTTCTAAAGTTCAAAATCATGTCATTACCGTCATTATTTATTTATAACTCCTAGCACTATTACTTACTTTTTATTTATAACAAGTCGAACATACATGTGACTCATGCATTTGTTCACTGCCATGACACTAGATACAAGGACTCTCTGCTCATACCACAGTTCAGGCTAGCTGAATCTGAAAAAAATCACCTAATTTAAAATTAAAACTTTATAATAAGCTACCCTCATTCTTAAGGGCTCTTCCGATTCGAGTTTTTAAAAGCAAAATCAAAAGCTTGCTTATAGAAAGTTGTTACTACTCAAAGTTGTTGTTACTCAATCAATGATTTCTTTTCCCTTAAACTTTAAATTTTACGTCTAAAGCCATGTTTTACGACTGTATGTAATGTCTGTTTTACATTAATGTCTTCGTCCATTTACACTTATGTATACGTTCTCTGTTTAACTCTGTTTTATTATTTTAACTCTGTTTTTTTATTATTATTATTTGACTTGTCATAAATACATTATGTATAAAAATGATTAATAAAGAATATAAGATTTCATATCAGCATTATCTAAGATAATGGTATGTGTAAGATAATGGTATCTAAGACCAAGCGAAAGGCCGAAAAAACAAGCATGGATGACCGAAGAGATACTATTACTAATGGATTCCAGAAGAGCATACAAAAACAAATGCGCACTAAGATATAAAGAAACCCAACGAGAAATCAGATCGAAAATAAGATCAGCAAAAGAGGTGTGGTTGTCTGCGCAATGCGCTGAAATTGAAGCTCTTGAAATAAAGCATTACTCCTTTAACTTGCACAAAAAAGTGAAGCAGGTCGCTGGTAACCACAAGCCTATAAGATCCCAAATGCTAATGGATGAGCAAAACACTATATTAACATCAACAGAGGATAAACTAAAAGAGTGGAATAGATATATAAAGACTCTTTTTAAGGACAACAGACATGAACCCTATAATATCGAACTACTCGGAAATGGCGGAAGTGACATAACAAGATCAGAAGTCGAACATGTTATTGCGAGAATAAAGAATGGGAATTCACTTGGCCCAGATGAAATACACGCAGAAATTTTTAAGATTCTTAAAGATGATAGTTCTCTCTCAATAATAGTAGACCTATTTAATAATATATATAGAACAGGTGAAATACCAAGAGATTGGTTAAAATCAACTTTCATCACCTTAGCAAAGAAATCAAATGCGAAACAATGTAAAGATTATAGGACCATCAGCCTCATGAGTCAAGTATTGAAACTATTTCTGAAGATCATCCATAATCGTATTTACCGCAAATGTGAAGAGTCGATCAGCGAGTCCCAGTTTGGCTTTCGGAATGGGTTCGGCACAAGGGAGGCACTTTTCAGTGTACAAGTTCTGGTACAACGATGCCTTGATGTTAATGTGGATGTTTTTGCCTGCTTCTTAGACTATGAAAAAGCATTTGACACCGTAAACCATAATAAAGTAGTAGATATACTTGTAAGTTCCTGTATTGGAACCAAACAGCAGCGGTGTTAGTAAACAAAGAACTGTCAGAAGAGGTCATGATTCAAAGAGGGGTGCGACAAGGCTGTGTTCTCTCGCCATTACTTTTTAACCTTTATGCAGAAAAAATATTTCGAGTAGAATTGGATGGCAAGAACATAGGAGTAATCGTAGGAGGCATAGTGATCAATAACCTGAGGTATGCCGGCGACACCGTTCTATTGGCTACGAACATAGAAGACCTACAAGAACTAATGACAACCGTTACAGAGCACAGCTTGTCCATGGGTCTTAAACTCAACGTTAATAAGACAAAATGGCTCGTCGTAAATAAAACCAGCGTAAATAACCAGCTGAATCTAAGAGTTGGAAATGAGGTGGTGGAACGCGTCAACTCCTATATGTACCTTGGCTGTAACGTAAACGACAAATGGGACATGACATCGGAAATTAGAAGCCGCATCGAACAGGCAAGAGGAGCTTTCACCAAAATGAAGAAAGTGCTGAACAACAGGCACTTGGAAATCCCCCTCAGAATCAGATTGTTAAGGTGCTATGTGTTTAGTATCCTGTACTACGGCGTCGAGGCTTGGACACTTACGGAGGCTATGTGTAAGAAGGTAGAGGCTTTTGAGATGTGGACTTACCGTAGAGTGCTGAGAATTTCTTGGGTGGATCGAATTACTAACGTCGAGGTTTTGCAAAGAGTCAATAAGCAAACAGAAGTTCTCAACACAATAAAGAGAAGAAAACTGGAATACCTTGGTCATGTTATCCGAAATGATAAGTACAGGTTACAGCAGACAATAATACAGGGTAAAATACAAGGTACGCGCAGTCCAGGCCACCGCAGAACATCATGGCTCAAGAACCTTCGCCAATGGTTTGGACAAAGTACAAGATCCCTATTTCGAAAAGCTGCAGATAAAATTCAAATAATGAAATTGGTCGTCAACGCCCTTGGAGGGCATGACACATGAAGAAGAAGAATATCAGCATTTACATGTTTTCTTGTGTTTAGTATTATATAATAATAAATAGTTTTATATAATAACATAATAGATAATAATATAATAGATGATAGTATTATATAATAAAGAAGAAAGTATTATATAACAATAGTAAGCAATATAATAATAGATATTATTATATAATAGACACTATGGCCTTCAATTTATTACTTAATACTAGAACGAGAGATATAATAGCAGTAGCACAAAAATGAAAAAGTTAGTATATTATTAGATTGTTTCTCCACCCCAAAAATTGCACAAATAGTTGTAAAATTGTATTTATAGTATAGTTAAAAAAATTATATACCTTCTTCTTCAAAATAGCATATTTTGTAATAATGATACATATTCGAGTTTTAGTCCGTTCGAATATATTCGAGCGCAGTCGTTAAGTATACAAAAAAATAAAGGAATAATCATATTTTAATGAGACGAATGTGCTTGTTTTTTATTGCGTAACCAACTAAATCTTGGTGCAATTTTAGAATCACTGCTGGACGTAAAATCTCTTCAATATTTTTTAGGGATGTACGATATTGGGATTCGATATGTGTTAAAGTTGAAAAAGTAATTTCATATAAATATGTGGAGTTTTATGGTAGAAGAACATTTAATGCCCTATCAGAGATTGTAGGAAATTCAATTCAATCTTATCCAAGCCAATCTAAAATGGTTTTTGAATTCTGAGGAATTCAAAGAAAAAAAGACTTTTTAAAATCAATATTTGATATAAAATATTTGCGACACTGTGTTTCTAGCATTTTAAGTGACCTATAATAATTTTTGCGAAAAATGGTTTACAATGATTTTTCTCGGATATACCTAAAATTGTTGATACGGGAAAATATTTCGAACGAATTCATTTCTAGCCTACTTTAGCAAATCTTTTAATAACATTTTTAATAAAACTTGAAATTTTATATGTCTCAGTAAATATATTACAAATTTTTCCTTAAAAGTTTGGTGACGGGGTTGTGTGTGGAGAAAAAGAAAATAACAAACCCGGAGACGATGTAACTTTTTATTGCGCGTCACGTGACGCGTGCCGGTTTTGATGCGAGTTGTGGAAGTTGTCTCTGATGTTCTGCTGGGAGTTGTGTTCACTGATGTTCTGCTGGAAGTTGTGTCTGGATGTTGTTTCGAAGTTGTCTCTCGAAGTTGTTTCTAAAAACTGTCCTTTTGTCACTCCCGTCCCGTCCTTTTATCCCTCGGTCAAACGCATCTTCTCTCTGGTAACTTAGGTGGGAGAGATTTTCCGTTGTCCCGATTGGTTGTTCGTTCTTCCTTCCTATTGGTGCTGACGCCAAGTAAGAGGGAGGAAAAATCGGTATTGTTTGATCGGCTCCAGCCCGCTCATAAAAACGGTCTGGGCCATAAAACGATTAAGAAAAACCCGAACCTATCGGCTTTGTTTGATCAGCTCCAGCCCGCTTATAAAACGGTCTGGGCCATAAAACGGTTTAGGAAAAACCCGAACCTGTGCAACTCATCTTGTCAATAATGAGTCCCTACAGGACCCCCCTGCTAGTGATTAACGATACAAGTGCATAATTTACAAAGTTACAGGGTTTATCTCAAACCGGCCTGGTAAAATTCGGTGAATCTAACGCGGCGTCCTGATCTTGTTCGGAGGCCTGGGTCGGTGTTGGGAGTCACAGGTTGGGGTGCAAGCGATGGTGCTGGTGCTGGCGCTGGTTGCATGGGAGCTTGGGTTCCGCCCGCGTCGTCCGGAGGGTCGTCATCGGAGTCGCTCTCCAGCTCTGGTTTTTCGATGTTCTCGTCGATGATGTACGCAGGTTTGAGTCTATCGATCGTAACTGGTACGTGTCTTCCCCGCATCAAGAGAATGAAAACCTTGTCAGTGCGAGAAATTACTTTGTACGGACCATCATACGGCAGTTGGAGAGGTCCGTTTGGTGCGTGGTGGCGCACAAAAACGTGGGTAGCAGTGACGAGATCCTTAAAGACGAAGATTCTGCGCTCACCGTGCCTGGACCCACTGACTGGACGGAGTGTCTCGAAGCGTTGACGAAGTTCCTTCACGAATTCAGCGGAGTTGTCGACCTCTCGGATCGCCCGGGATACCAGGAATTCTCCGGGAAGGCGAAGGGGCTGACCGTAGACCATCTCGGCTGTTGTCGCCTGTAGGTCGTCCTTCCAAGCTGCACGTATGCCAAGTAGCACCGTTGGGAGCGTTTCAGTCCACCGAGTAGCCTGCAAGCACTTGATGGAGCCTTTTAGCTGCCGATAAAAACGTTCGACCATGCCATTGGCCGCTGGGTGGTACGCCGTTGTGTGCAGGTGCGTCGTCCCTAGGAGTTGGTTGAGGCAGCGGAACAGGTGGGACTCGAACTGCCTGCCTTGGTCGGTGGTGATCCGGAGAGGTGTGCCAAAACGTGCAACCCAGCTGTTGTAGAAAGCGCGGGCAACGGTTTCGGCTTCCTGGTCCTGTAGAGGGATTGCCTCCGGCCATCGCGAGAAACGATCAACGCAGGTTAGGCAGTACCTGTATCCCTGCGAGTACGGCATGATGATCAGGTCCAGATGAACGTGCTCGAACCGGCAGGAAGGTGCTGCAAATGAGCCGACTGGAGCGGATACATGCCTGGTGACCTTGGATTGCTGACACTGGATACAAGCTCGTGCCCAGGTGCGACAGTTCACGTTGATGGAGGGCCAAACGTAGCGCTGTGTCATCATTTTCGTTGTTGCCCTGATCCCAGGATGAGACAGCCCGTGGATGGCGTCGAAGGCTCCCCTGCGGAACGGCGTCGTGAGAAAAGGCCTGGCAGTGTGTGTTTTGACGTCGCAGAAGATCGCGGCGTCTGAACCCGGAATGCGGATTTGTCGCAAGTCCAGCTCGGAGCTGTCATCTTGCAAGAGTCCTTGAAGTTCCTGATCTTGTTGCTGCGATGTCGCCAGAGCCTCGAAGTCCATTGGAACAGTGATCTCGTCGACCCTGGATAGAGCGTCGGCGACGACGTTGTCTTGCCCCGCGATGTGCCTGATGTCGGTTGTAAATTGGCAAATAAAGTCCAGGTGACGGAATTGGCGTGGCGAGCATTTGTCGGATCTCTGGCGGAAGGCGAAAATTAGCGGCTTGTGGTCCGTGAGGATGGTAAACGGACGGCCCTCGACCATATGCCTGAAATGCTGAACTGCACAGTAAATCGCTAGGAGCTCCCGATCGTATGCGCTATATTTATTCTCGGAGCTACTAAGCTTCTTTGAAAAGAATCCAAGCGGCTCCCAGTGATCGTCGACTCGTTGTTGAAGGACTGCGCCTATGCTGTAGTCCGACGCGTCGCACACCAGAGATAGGTCTGCGCCGGGTCGAGGATGCGCCAAGAGTGCTGCGGTGGCCAGCTCCTCCTTGCACTGCATGAAGGCTGCCTCGGCTGCGTTGTTCCACTGAATCGGCGTGCTCCCCTTGATGTTACCTTTGAGAAGGTCGTTGATGTTCGCCTGTGTTTTAGCAGCCCTGGGTAGAAACCTTCGATAAAAATTGAGCATCCCCAGGAACTGCCGTAGTCCTTTGGCAGTCTTCGGCTTCTCATATTCTCGGATCGCGGCGACTTTTTCGGGAAGCGGTTCTGTTCCTCTCTCGGAGACGCGGTACCCTAGAAACTGTATGGTTGCCGCGCCGAAACAGCACTTGTTGGGGTTGATCACGACACCAAACGGCTGCAAGCGTTCGAACAGGATTTGCAGATGACCACGATGCTCCTCTTCGGACGATGATGCCACCAAGATGTCGTCTATGTAAGCGTAGCAGAAATCCAAACCGCGGAGGACTTCGTCGATGAACCGCTGGAACGTTTGCGCGGCGTTTCGCAACCCGAAGCTCATGGATGGAAACTCGAATAATCCAAATGGTGTGGTAATGGCCGTCTTAGGAACGTCTTCTTCCGCGACTGGAATTTGGTGATATGCCCTTACCAAATCGATCGAGGTGAAGATCTTCTTCCCATTGAGCGTCTGCGCGAAGTCTTCGATGTGGCGCACCGGGTAACGATCCGGGATGGTGCGTGCGTTGAGGGCCCGATAATCACCACAGGGACGCCATTCGTCGCCTTTCTTTGGCACCATGTGCAAAGGTGAAGCCCAACTGCTCTTAGATGGGCGGCAAATGCCCAACCGCAGCATGGACTCGAACTCCTTTCTGGCGTTCAACAGTCGGTCCGGGGCAAGTCGACGCGGTCTTGCGGCTTCAGGTGGTCCGGGCGTCGTGTGTATGTGGTGGACGGTGCTGTGTTTCACTGTTGGTGCCTTGCATGCTCCGTCGGGTCGCGTGATTTCTGGGTAGCGCTGCAAAAGCTCGTGATATTCAGAATTTCCGATGACGATTTTGACACTTGCGATGTTACCCGAACTCGGCCTATTTCCGGTCGTCTTGACTTGCGTCAGGCTATCTACGAGATGTTTGTTTCGCATGTCTACCAGCAGGCCGTAGTGAGCCAGGAAATCGGCGCCAATAATCGCGCGTGTTACGTCCGCGATCACAAGGTTCCACGTGAAGTCGCGTCTCAATCCGAAATCCAATGTCATTGTCACTGAGCCGTACGTCGCAATCGGCGTGTTGTTTGCTGCGGAAAGTTCGTAGTTCGTCTTTGTCCGGCGACCACGCACAAGTTTACGGGGAAAAATACACAGATCCGAACCAGTGTCTATCAGAAATTTCGTGCCGCTAATGCGATCTGGCACGAACAAGCGGCGTACGTTTGGGCAGTCATCGCTTGCCGCCATAAGCGATGATCCGCTTAGTTTCCCGAACGCGCGGAGAAGACGGCGTTTAACTCGCACGGAGGCCTGCATTTGCGCGCACTGTCACCGAACGTGAAATGGTACCAGCACATTCCGTCGTACTGGACCGGAAGGCGAGAACCTGAGCGGTTGCGGTTCGACGGTGACCGATCCGAGCGGTCTCGACTGATTGAACGGCTGCGGCGCGCTTGCTGGAGCTCTGACCTAATGGCCGAGATTTCCCGTCGGTTGTCTATCTGCACCTCCGCCAATTGTCGTTGGAGGCCGGCCAATTGCTCTAAGATCTTCGACTCGAGGGAAGATGACACTGCGGATACCTGGTTTCGCGGCTGTAGGGTCCCGATTGAGTCCAAAACGTTGTCCGCGATCCTGGCCAACTCGTCGAGGGAGGTGTTTTCTTGCTGCGTCGCTAGGCAGGCCCGCACGACCGGGTTGAGGCGGTCCATCCAGAGGGCCTTGGTGATGTCCTGGGCCCCGTGTTCGCCGGCAAGTAGCTGCAGATGTCGCAAAAATTGTGACGGAGTTCGGTCGCCGATGTCCTCGCGCTCCAACAACTGCCGTGTCCGTTGTTGCTGTGTTTTTCCGAGTCTCCTGATAAGTTCGTCCTTCAGCTTCTGATACGGGTCGTCGGCTTCCTTTGGTGGGTCGAGAAGTAGGTCGCGGATCTCCTTAGCGTACCGCGGCTCGAGCGACGTACCGACGTATTCGAACTTCTCGGTACTGGTAGTGACACCAGCGTTTTTCAATGCCCAATCAGTTAGTTGGAACCAGAGGTCCGGGTCCTCTGGTAGAAATGCGGGCAGTCTCACTCGCGCCCCGTTGGAGTGGTTATTCGCCATAGCTTGTCGCGAGTGTCTTGGCGCACGTTGCTACCACCGTCACTTGTAAAATATGTAGATCACGTCGGGGTCACCACTTTGGTGACGGGGTAGTATGTGGAGAAAAGGAAAATAACAAACCCGGAGACGATTTAACTTTTTATTGCGCGTCACGTGACGCGTGCCGGTTTTGATGCGAGTTGTGGAAGTTGTCTCTGATGTTCTGCTGGGAGTTGTGTTCACCGATGTTCTGCTGGAAGTTGTGTCTGGATGTTGTTTCGAAGTGGTCTCTCGAAGTTGTTTTTAAAAACTTTCCTTTTGTCACTCCCGTCCCGTCCTTTTATCCCTCGGTCAAACGCATCTTCTCTCTGGTAACTTTGGTGGGAGAGGTTTTCCGTTGTCCCGATTGGTTGTTCGTTCTTCCCTCCTATTGGTGCTGACGCCAAGTAAGAGGGAGGAAAAATCGGTATTGTTTGATCGGCTCCAGCCCGCTCATAAAAACGGTCTGGGCCATAAAACGATTAAGAAAAACCCGAACCTATCGGCTTTGTTTGATCAGCTCCAGCCCGCTTATAAAACGGTCTGGGCCATAAAACGGTTTAGGAAAAACCCGAACCTGTGCAACTCATCTTGTCAATAATGAGTCCCTACAAAAGAAAAAAATATTTTCAACTTTTCGTTTTAAGTTGATATCATTTAATTTCCCAAAAATATCTGACAGACACACAGAACACAGTTTGAATAGCCATAGGTCATTTTGAAAACAAGAAGCAAGACCACATTTGTGTTCGGTTATTTATATTTCGATTTCGTCCTTTAATAATAGTACGGTATACTCTTGATAATCCGGCGGCTGTTTAATCCGGTCCGATCAGTAATCCGGCGCTCTGGGCAATAATTGTCTTTTCTTTACGCTGCCCCGCGTCGGATATAAACCTCGCGCACAGAAGAAATAAAGTCAAAAACAGCACCATCCAGTATTTTTGGAAAAACGTCTGGTCAACACACCCTGTATATACAATTGTACATAATATTACAATTGTACATAAAGTATCTAAAGTTGTTTTTAATCCGATTTTTCTTGATAATCCGGCGGATGTCGGGTCCCATATGTGTCGGATTATCAGTGATTATACTGTAATATCCTCTTTATACTTTTACTTCTTGCTATCCATCTGAATTCTGCATGTAATAATAAATTTGTATAGTGAGAATCCGTATCTGTTGTCAAATTTGAAAAATTTGAATTATTTATCCTAAATCATGACAAAAAGTAATAATTATTCGTAATGAAACTACAAATTTTATTTCACTACAAATACATAACTTAACAATAAGAGAACAATGGATGAAAACCTCGGAAGAACTTCCAAGGCTTAGAAAAAAAAATTCTCTGTTGTGCCACAGAGTCTGCATCTGTCATCTTCCTCTAGGCCTCGTCCTTTTGATGTGATCCCATCATTACTTTGATTTGTCTGAGCCCTGGAAGTTCTTCCCAGGTTTTCATCCATTATCCTCCTATTGTAAAGTTCGGTGTTTGTAGTGAAACAAAATTTGTAGTTTCATTACCAATAATTACTAAGTTTTTGTCGTGATTTAGGATAAATTTTTCAAATTTCACAACAGATATGATATACAAAAACATGATATAATTTTAAAAACCTTTTGAAATGAAAAACTTTCCCTAGTGATTTAAAAAATTAAATTAAAAATATTAAAAATTCAAATGTTTCTTATAAATTCTAACTTGTAAGTATATTTTAGTTATTAAGTTCGCTATAATTCAAACAATATTATTTGCCTTATTCGCCTTCGGAAATATAAACGGTAAAGTTATGGATATGTCTAAATAACAACTTTCGATTTTCATATATTCAGTATTGATTTCTTTGATCACAGTATGGATAAGAACAGTGCCGGTACGTGTGCCTGGTCGGACAGGCTATCGGCTTTTGTAACAGCGAATTTTTCGTGCGGTATTCTACTTTTTAAAAATGATTATATTGTTCAAGTTTTCACCGATTCTTAGTTCTATCTTACCTAATACCTACTTCTAGTAGAATTGGATGTCAGGTTTAAACTGGCAAACTATTGTTAGAGAACATCAGGGATTATTGATATTGGAACAGCAATATTGGCATGAGGTATTAAAAGCTATTATAACAACAATTCAAGTATGCGTATCACAAATGTTAGCTCTCAGAGGAAGTTCGAATAAATTATTTGCATATAATAATGGAATTTTTTTTGAAAATTATTGAATTTTTGGTAAAATTTAATCCATTTATTAGTGAGCATTTAAACAGAGTTTCAAAAAATCCTTTATTCAAAAAAATCATTATTTGAGCAAATAAATTCAAAATAACATAATAAATTTAATGGGAGAAAAAGAATGTACTACTATTATTTCCAAAATTATAGAGACTAAATATTACAGCATTATTTTGGATTGGACTCTAGATGTTAGTAGAATTGAACAAATGTCTCTTGTTATTCGCGTTCTAAATAAAGGTACTGAAGAATTTGTTCCTTAAGAATATTTCATCAAATTTTTACCTATAGAATCATCTACTGGGGACAGTTTAACTGATTTAATTTTGCAAGAATTAGATAAATTAGGTCTCAAAATTGAAAATATACGTGGCCAGGGATACGACAATGATGCAAACATGAATGGTATGTATTCTGGTGTGCAAAAACGAATTTATATAAAAATCTTAAGGCCCTTTTCGTACTCTGTTTGTGTCATTCTTTAAACTTAGTTGTAAACGACGCAGGCAAAAAATCCGGTGAACTAAGTAATTTTTTTTTCAATTATTCAAGAATTGTTTGTATTCTTTTCTAGTTCTACTTCTAGATGGGCTATATTAAAAATACACATAAAATCGTTCTGCGTAAAATGCGTTAGTGCTATTAAACCAGTAAGGCATGATTTGTCTAATATTTATAATGCGCTGATAGAAATTTCTTTGGGCGAAGAGAGGGATCACGAAACCAGAAACTCTAGCAAATAAAATTTCTAATTTCATTTTTTTTGCACCATTATTGTTTGGTATGAAGTTTTATCTAAAATTAATATAGGGTCAAAACTTTTACAAAGCCCAAATATGATTTTATCAGAATGTGTTAAAATATTAAATAGCTTAAATTTGTTTCGCTAAACATTCTTTTAAGATAATTTCGTATAAATAGTTTTGATTGCAAATAATTTGTAAAATTATTTTCAATCTTCTATTGCCCAACAAAGATTAATTAATTTATTTATATTAGCCATAGAACATGAGATAACAGAGAAAATAAACTACGACGACATCATTAATAATTTAGCAAGTTCTATATTTTGTCAAAATGTCTATAGCTATATTATTTTTTGTAAATATTGTTATTAGAATTCATTTGTTTTTTATTTGTTAGTAAATAAAAGTAAATTAAATATTTAATCGATTTATTATTTTTTTTAACATGTGGGGATGTGGGGGCGGCGAAAGTTGTATTCGCCTTAGCCGACATATTTTGACGCGCCGGCCGTGGATAAGAAGTACTCATTTTTGTCTCATTTATGTTTTTATGAGATGACAAACAGTATGTGCATAGGGCATAAATAGTTATGTATATCATCCCTCCTTCCATCAACTGGAAGAATAAAACCCAAGACAGAGACGGATGGCGGAAGATCCTTGAGGAGGCCAGGACCCACCCAGGGTTGTAGTGCCAACGATCATGGTGATATCATCCCTCGACTTAAAACAATAAGAAGTTGCTTATCAGTAGAGCGGATTATATGCACAAAAAAAAACAAATACATGCGTATATATATGCATCGATTTTTGAGGAAATATGCACTCAATTCGACCATATATGAAGAACAATTTTCAAAACTTGACTTGACAAAAATTCATGAAGAAAAGGTAGAAATAATGATGGCCATCTAATATTTTTATTCACACAAAATTTTCTTAATTCTAATTAACGATTATTAACTAAATAAAAATATAGGTACACTAAATAGTGTACCTATTCATTCTATATCTAAACTTGGCCACTAATCAATTCACAAACGATACCGTTTTTTTTGCAACATATTTATGTAACAATTGATAATCAAATGTTCAAAAATTTCAAAAAAAAAACTTTTGAAATTTTTGTTTCCTGTCTGAAAACATACGTTTATAAATCGAAAAATTTCTTTCAACATCTACAGAAGTAATTGGTGCATTTTTCATTTTTACAATTACATATGTCTAAATCAAAATTAATATCCTCCCCTTTTCGAAAATTGCAAAAAAAAGGTATTTTTTTGCAATTTTCGAAAACAGCGCTGGAATAACTGATTTCAAGAATTATATCTTTAATACCTGCAAAATTATCAGCATAAGAATTTGCTGCGTCTAACCACGTACCCCATCTGGTAATTATGGGTTCAGGAGGCAATTGAACATTCGGTCACCTTATAAAATTGAACTCTCAAAAGGGAGTTTAAAGATATTTTTTGACATTACGAATTAAATCGTAAACAACGAAAAATCTAGCAGATTTTAGCAACGAGCAAAATTTAGCAACGAGCTAAACAGTTGTGTGAATAATGTTACAATAAAAAAAATTGAACTGCTTCATGTAGGGTGCAGCGTCTAACAACATATTAACAACAACAACAAGTAAAAATAATAAATTTACAACAAAAAGTAAAAATATTTCACAGAGTAAAAGGAAATTTGATAAACTCTCATGTACAAATGGGGCAATTGTTAAATGATTAGTTTATTCAAGTTGTTTCGATGAAATTAAATATGATTTCCCAAAATGGTCTTCATGAAGAATTCTTATTAACAAATGGGCAATTTAATGGCCACATTTGTCGGTACTTTGTTTAAAAACACTTGTAATTTAAATATTTTCTTCTTATGGTACTTTCATCAGGTATATATTATGTATATTAGGTATATATTTTTCAATGGTATATTAGTAATTTTGTGGGTGGTCGGTATGTATTTCCAGAAATAAAAAAATAATAATAATAACCACTTAAATATGCAAGAATATGCAACTTTTGATGAAATATGCATGAGCATGCCCAAATATGCAATTACTAATTAGCGTTAATTAACTCTAATCAATGTAATTAGTCCACATAATTAACTATATTTATATATATGCCCTCTGTCCTATATAATCCGCCCTCTACCTATCAGTTTAATGTGCAACAAAACAAAACGAGACTTTTTACCAGGTTTCGATAAACATGGAAACAGAAAGGGCCATTGCGGGCGGGGCTGCTTTGATACGTCATTAGCTTCCATGTCTTAAAAGTATACGTAGAAGAATTATAGTGTTGCTATGATATCTAGTCATTTAATTATTATATTCTAATACACACTTGTGCTACAATAAGTGTCCTTGTTTATTAAACTAACCTAATTAAATGGGGAGTTGAAGTGAAAACCGAGTTAAGAGACAGAAAATCCGTTTGGTTTCTTTAAAAAATGTAAGGTAAATGCCATGGCCAGTAACCTGAAAACCAAGTTATGTTCAAATACACTGGAAAGCAGTTAAAAAAGATCGAAGATGTAATATGTTAATACACGTGTTGTTTCTTAAAAGTATTTGATTTGGCAGTTCAGTTCAACTCGGTTTTGTCATCAACTCCTCAAATTCGTTTGTATTGTCAATTCGTATTTAGAAATATAAACTCGACTACTTAAGGTTTTGTTATACCTGAATTGCAATAAACAGCAATTAATTGTCACCATAATACACACAAGAGGGATTTCAAAAGTTTCTTAGGATTTATAAGCTTTTTTAAAGCTTATTTATAAGATTTTTTTTTAGATGCATTAATGTAATCTAAACAATGGTCAGCAAAATGGTTTTTGGGAGTTGTAGCTTATCTCATGCTCCTGGATTCTGGTTCCGAATGACCCCCTTGCTTGTCCGTTGTTGTGCTGTTTGTGTGTGTATAATTTTGATAAATTGAAAATTCATGTCTATTGTTAATATTGTGTGATATAGCAAGGTCAAGAAAATTGATGGATTTGTTTATTTCTATTTCAATCGTGGATGTTATGTTTGGGTTGGTGGTATTTATATAATTATATAAAGATTTTAATTGTGTCAGTACCTGTGAAGCATATTAGAATATCATCAACATATCTTAAAAATACTTTATATTTTGATCAGTTTCCTATATTCTTATAATGATTAATTACCAACCTAACTTGCAGATATGTCAACATTTAACAATAAGAAGCCATTTATTTAATTATTAAGTATATAATTATATAATAACTTCGATTATTAACAAAATATATATAGAAAGGAGCGTACACCTGAGAAAGAACACAAGCGTTCGAGAACACAACCATGTAGGCGGCAATATTTTCATTTTAAATGTTTTCTATGTTTCAATTCAGAGTGTAAGTAAAAGGCTAAAAACTGTGCGCATAGTATCCAATGCATGGTCGTTACTCAAATAGTATTTTTTTCATGTCGGGATTACTCGTAAAATACAGAGAAATGTGTCAAGAAAGTCAATTTATTTAGAGAAGGAAAATTTATTACCTAGAATGGAATTTAATATATTTGAGAATCTGCCTTATCTGAAAGATAAAAATGGGGTTTCTTATAAATGTGACATAATCTACTATATATTATAAATTATTTATACGGCACATGTATTATAATTTTAATATGGATGATTGGATATTCGGGGAGAGTCGTAAACGTTTTGGGGAAAATTATAACTTCACAATAGAGAATATTCAAGTGATTTAAATTTACATGATTGTTGCATCACGTCACATCGATTGTTAAGAGATTTATCGGCATCGATATTCATACCGTGCTAGTTTTTGAAAGAACATATGCTTTTATTTGTATTTCTATAGTGTTTTCCATTACCTAGTGCGATTTTGGTCTATAGTGACATTAGAAATTATCAATAAAAATGACTGAAATTGATTTTGTCAAAGCGTTGTCTTATATAATGTCTGGTCTTATTCTGCTTGGTCGAATCTTATCCAATCTTATATTATTAAGTTTCCTTTAGTCCTATCTGGTCTTGTGTAATCCTCTTTAGCCTTGTCTAGTCTTGTTTAGCTTTGTCCAATTTTGCCTAATCCTGCTGAATCTTGGATAAACAAAACTAAACTTATATCATCTTTAGCCATATATTATTTATTTATTTATTTATTATTCTACTTTACTTTATTTATCTAAAGACTAAATACAATAAAATAAACTGGTATACATTTTACATTCTACCATTCACCATTACATGTTTGCTCTTTCAATTTTTTCACCCGTCTCAGCATTTCCAAACCCTTTCCCCTTTCATTTAGATTATATCATATTATTGTATAAATGAGTTCAATTCAATCATGTTCAATAAGAGTAAAACAACTAAGTGGTTTTCATTTTCAAAGGCATGCGAAAGTAGTCGATCAAGACGAATCAGTCAAGTTTGTCCATGAATAGACAGAAATTAGTAATATTGGTTAATAGTACTAAATTCAGCTTTAATGATCTATGGAATGAATGGTTTTATTTAGTTCTGTTTAACCTTATCTAGTCTTATGTTGCCGTATCTAATCTTCCGTAGTCTTGCCTTATACTGTCTAATCTTAGATGAATAGGTCTTAATGTAAACATTTTTAACCTTGTACAGGTTTATCCAATGTTGACCAGTCTTATCCAATATTATTAAAAAAAACGAAATCAGTTATTCGATATCCAAAGGCATCATTATAGTCTACTGATTAATATACATCAATAGAATTACTTGATATGGCTAAATTTGGCTTTACCCACCTATAATATCTATTTACTTAATCTAATTAGTTTAATTTAAAATTATTATTGTATGTATTAGAGCAATTATGTTGAGTTCTTCTTCAGGTGTGCTACGGTTTCTGCTAGGGATTCCCCTCCCCTTTCTTCGCACTTCAGGATGTGGTATTTTCCAGTTTCCTCGCTACAGGATCGGCATTTGCAGTCGTCATCTGGATCGTGAAACTATTTCTTGTCACACGTAAGATGAAGGAATTCATGCAATGTCACACACGTTAGTAGGTGCCTTCCATTTTAGTTTGCTTTGTGCCAACCCTGGGAACTGAAAGCTGGTCCTTCGGTGTATCGTTTCGTTATGAAGTCCCATCGCCTGTCCTCTATATTTTTCTTGTATTCCATCCTTGTTCGTATTGGGATCTCTTCAAAGTTTTTCATCAGGTCTTTTCCCATGATTTTAGTTTCCGATGAAATGAAATGAAATGTATTAGACGCGTTCCTAGGGAGCCCAAGTACTTTCTTCAAGAAGCGTGCCTTGATTTTATCCAGGAGGAGCAGATGGTTTGCTTGTATTCGCTGACTTAACGACTTGATGTTGTAAGCTACCGCAGGCCATATCATGATGTTGTATATACTCAGTGCAGTTTCTAAGCTTATTCTCTGTAGGTACTTCTGCCTTCCTATTAACTGTGCGATCTGTCTCAGTTCGTTGTTGATATGATTTGTTATGGTTATGGTGGTCTGGAGTGTCACTCCTAAGTGTGCTTTGTCCAAGCGTTTCAGTCACCCTCCTTTCCTGAATTTGACTACTTGGATTTTTCCGAGGTTTATCATAAGTTTATGTTTTGTACACCAGTGCTGAAGTTTGTCTAGACTCATCTGGAGCGCCTCTAGGCTTCTGGAGTAAATTACTAGATCGTAGACGTACGTAATAGAATTTGCGTCCGGCACTTTAATTGCGGCCGGCACGTCTGCTATGAATATCAAGAAGAGTGTTGGGCTTAGTGTGTCGCCTTGCAGGCAGTGTTCCTTCTAATTTTTATTAGTGCTGGGTGGTCCCAAGTCTACGGTGAGCAAAAAAATTAGAATTAAAAACAAATAGCGCAATATTTTTATACTTATTTATTCAAACCATAATATAAAATAGTCTGAACTCGAGAGGAGCTGTTACAAACAGCGTCTGTTCTCCTGTTAGGAGCAGCTGAATATACACTCTGGAACTTACAATCCTAGTTTTAACCTCGGAATGTCCCAAAAAGTCATTTCCCCTTTAATTTCAATCAACTATGCATGATGTTAATTCCTCTGAATGGAACTACTTCAGAAGGTAACCAGTCCTCCGTCACTAACAGCGGCGCAATCAGGCGTAAGGATTCTGGAGAGCCTGAAACACCATGTCGTTCAAGAAATTGAAAATCCTCTAAACCAAAGAAAAACAACAATCATTTCTTTGGAACTTTAAATATTAACTCACTCTTGAAGGCCGGCAAACTGAAGCAGCTCACCAAAAATTTGAAGAAAGTGGGAGATACTATGAGGAAGAGAAGGGTAAGCTTCTTTGATCATTTGAAACGAATGAATGATGAAAGACTGACAAAGAAAATATTCATGTTTTTTGACAAGAAACCCAGAACCCAAATCACTGGTTCAAAGAAGTGAAATCTGACTTAGTGGAGTTGGGTATTGGACAAGAAGACGACATATCAAACAGAGACCTCATGAGAAATATAATTCTCCATTTTGAATGATTTGAGAAAATTTGAGAAAAAGAAGAGAACAAACTATAGGAAAAGTGTGGACAGAAGACCGAAGGGAACAGCAAAGAGAGAGGATGAAGATATATTGGCAAAAGAGAAAAGAGGATGAACGCAATAGGAGAAATGTACACTGAACAATATTTGTTTAATGCGGTCCCTAGACGGCCAAGATCGAAAAAAAATAGCAAAATAATAGTATGTATATTTCTAATGAAACTTTAATTTATTGCTCTTTTGTACTAACCCACTTTTAATAAATTTCTGCGGTGTTAATTATTTTCCCCTTTGATAAATTAATGTAATTTTATTCTCATTAGATTACCGAGGTGTGCATAGGTTTATTTCTCTTAAGAGTCAGGTTCAAAGGGATGTTCGATAGAACTCACCTTGCTTTGTATGGAGCTGCAGGTCTGTTTGTTGATCATAGTAATATGTTGCTGGTTACAATAATATATTAATTAATCTAATATTCCCAATCCTAACTAATCCCAATTTCGAAGACGAAATCAACTTCTCGTAATTTAAGTGCGCGGAAAATAAATTTATCTGCGTAAATTTTAAAATGTCACGAAAGCTACTGCGCATCCGCGCAGCGTAGAGGGAACATTGGGGATCGTGTTGCATAGTTCTATTCCATTGTCGATTTTGACCTATAATCCATTTTTTTAAGAATGCAGTAACTAGATACCTGATTTACACTATGAAAAATGTTCATTCTATATAAAAAATTTGGCGCTAAATTCAAATATAGTTACTTGAATATAAAATTGGTAATTTATTAATGGTTTGATTGAATATCTATTAAATAAAAGTAATAAAATACGAACAAATAAATGAAGAAAAACACACGAAATATAAATGATACAAAGAGATCAGATGACAATTGTGAATTGACACGGCAGCCATTGACAACCAACAGCTGAACATGCATTGGCGTACAATAAAAAATATGCTTGGGTTTAATTAATTTTTTTTATCTCTAAATAAAAAATTGAATATTAAATTCTATATAAAACATTATTCTTTAATATAGTACTTATTATCCGAAGTATAATTTATAGTTCTATTATAATTAGAAATATTTCGTAGTATTGTATTCATTTAATTACATATCACAAAATTCTACGCTAGTGACTACAAATGTATGTCAAAAGAGAGAGATGGAGAAGTAAATATCATCCGTGTGAACTTCTCCTCGATTTAAGCCAATCAGAGAACAAGGTCAAAGAAGCCCTATCTTCCCTGTACTGCATTCTTAAAAAAATGAACTATAGTTCGTTTTTAGAAGTTCATGAATCAAATTAAATAGTTTACCTTGACCGAGTCGAAGGCCTTTTGGAAGTCTATAAATACGGTGTATAGCTTCCCTTTCGGTTGCGATATGGCTGTTGTTATTTCTGTGGTTAAACCATATAGCTCTGCGGCAGTTTATCCTCCATGTGTGCTGCTACTCTGGTGCTAATTATTTTTGTAAGGAGCTTGAGTTGGGTCGTTACCAGAGCGATTCCTCTGTAGCAGTTTGAGTCCTTTAAATTTTTATAGAGGGTTTTCAACTTAGAAGTCCTCCACGATTCTGGAATTTTTGCATTTTCCAACATTGTATTAAATATTTTGTGCCACTAGGATGATAAGATTGGGTATCTCTCGCTGATGTTTTCGTTCCAGATGTTGTCTAAGTCTGCTTCCTTCCGTTTCTTTATTACTAACGGCTTCCATAAGTCCTTTCTCGGATATTGGTTCCTTGTACCATTCTTTGTCTTCTTCCGTAAGTACTTCTCTCCGGGGAAGGTCGTTTAGAGGCGTTGCAAGTAGTTCTGCAAAGTGCTATTCCCATTCATCGCTTCGAATCTAGTTGCCGCAATGATTGTGCTTAGTGAACATCCACCAAGGTTTTTCTTCTGATTCTTCTGTTTCTTCTTCTGATATTTTGGAGTATCTTATTCTCTTAGTATATGGTTCTTTTACATTTAATGATTCGTTTATATTTATCTATAGATTCGTCGATATTTATAGATTCGTCTATACGTTTTACTGCATTATCGTATCCGTCTAAATTATTGCTGCGGTATAGTTGAATGCATTTAACCCTAGCTTTCCAGCATTCTTCGTCGAACCAGGTATTACCCTGTGCTCTCAACATTGCTAACTTGGGGTGCTCTATGTATTGTTTAATATTGATAGCTTTGTTGATTGCTTTACTCATCTATGAAATTCAGAAACAGTCTTTGTTATTCTTGATGTTGGCATTCCGCTATTAGACAATTTCTATAGAATGTTATTTAGCTTTTTCCATTTCTTATCGAAATAAATAGTATTATAAACAATACTGAACGTGCCATGTAACGCCATACAAAGCACGCGAAAAATGCGTGCTTTCTAACAGGTCAATTTTAATCGGTATTTCATATATTATTTTAAAAATTAATAACACTTCCAACAGTATTTATAATTTTACTATGTCATAACGAATTAAAAAGTGAATTAAACAAATTAAAAAAAAATGCATATTCCCTAATAGGATGTTAAATAGGCTATCATATAACTATTCTCGAAGTTTGATGAACTTAATGTCATTGAACTTGTGTGGGACTTGCTGCAGATGACCTTATTAAAATTGCTGGCACAATTAAAGACAAATTTGCCAAAATACAATATGTATGATATTTCCCACATAGTTAGTTATTTAAGGATATTATAAGATGTTACAATACTATTCTTATTACCTACAAAAAAATCGCTTTATTTTTGGTTAAAACTGTTCTGAAACTGTCTTAAGAATAAAATAATATTGCAAATATCAATGTGTTCAAAATATCGATAAGCAAAATATTGAAAAAACTTTTTAATCGAGCATTTTCCTTTTGATTTTATAACATGAGTCCCAAAAGTCTTGGAATCCACTCTTGCCATGAATTTGAAGAAGTATGTCATTTCTTAATTCAGACACATAAAATTAAAACTGTCTCAGTAAAACACTGGCTGTCAGTGGTCTTGAGGTTATGTCGCATTGTTTTTAGTGTTAAGATCAATAATTTCATTAGTTATAAATAAAACGCCTTCTCATAAATTTAACACTGATTTATTTTATAGTGTTGTGAATTATAAAATTAACAAAGAAGAACAAACATTACAACAGATGTGGATGTGGTGTCCATTTTGACGAATACTCAAATTAATACGCCGTTTTATGTTATCGAACACATTTTGTAATACTAATAATAATAATAATTTATTTATTTTCTTAATAATTATTACAAATATATATTCACTCATACATTACAATGGAAATTACCCCCCCCCCCCCCCATAGATAAAACACATAGATCAACTGATTTATTCGTTTAGTTAGAGTTTCCGAATGTGATTTCCAGTTCAGATGCTGGTCTATCTGAATACCTAAATATTTAATGCTTTGAACTCTTTCTATCGTATTGTTTCCTAATTTTATATTAAATAAATTACTAGGTTGAGAATTCTTATAGATTGAGAATGTAATATATTTGGTTTTGTCCGGATTTAATGAGAGTCGGTTGAGGTCCATCCACCGTTTCACTCTTTCGATCCCCTTTGAGGCAACATTGAAGGTGCTGGGCCATGACGGGATGGAGAAGAGAAGCACGGTATCGTCTGAAAATAAGTAGGTGTGTCCTATTTCTCGTTCAAGTTTTGGCAGGTCGTTAATAAATGTCAGGAATAATATAGGTCCCAAGACTGTACCTTGTGGGATTACATAGCAAGTACCATACATAGTAGTGCTGAGAACATTCCCCAATCTAACCTGCTGAGGTCTACATGCAAGGTAGCTAATGAACCAACTTAAAACTGCTCCTTTCACCCCCATACGGCTAAGTTTTTTAATCAACAGGACATGAGACACCGTGTCGAACGCCATTGCTCAATCAAGGAAGATTCCTATGGTCTTGGTGCTTTGGTCTAAAGATTCATTTATTTCTGATTTGACTGCATCTAAAGCATCATGAGTACCCTGCCCTGGTCGGAAACCAAACTGTCTAGGGGTTATTAGGCTATTTGTTTCCAGGTATCCGACAAGTTGTTTTCTAAGATGACCATCAACGTTCAATTTTGATATGTTAGAGTCCCTATCTTTGCTATAAATTATTTCAGAAATAGTTCCCCAAACTCTTTTAGTATCTTTTCCTGCCTCTGAAATCTGTTTTCTATAATCTTCCTCCTTAGCAATCCCAATTAACTGTCTAAATTTATTCCTTGTACCTTATATAGTATTCTCTTAATTTTCCATTGAAAGGCTCTTTTAATATATCCATGAAAGAAAATTGTTACTTATAATTTCAAAAGTGATTACAATTTTTAAGTTCAAAATTTTAACATACAAATTAACTTTAATCACTACAAATAAAATAAAATAAACATAAATTCTTCTGTACATTTCAATATAAGGAATCAATGAACAATAATTATTGTGAGAAAAAAGATAATGATATATTAGCCATATTGTGATAGCATATAATAGATTATTAATTAGAAACATATAATACTTTTTTAAGAGAAATAGTTTTGGAAATAATATTCTTCGCATTATTATCTACAAAAAAAATTAGTAGCAATATATTTTAAAGTTTTATTTTATTTTTACTAAATCATCATCTTTAGTAATTCGAATTATGTTCCTGTCCTGGTCTTCTTTTTTGACTAATATTTTACCATCTTCATACCACTTGGTATGAAGATGGTAAAATATTAGATACTTATAGTTTTTTTCCCGATAAATGTTCCTGGTTTTGTCCAATAAACGCGCCATAAACATAGTTAAATGCTCATGGGCATTTATTCTACCGTGGATAAGATTCTTGTGTAGTAAGATCCCTGGTCCATTTTGGTCGGAACGAGCCAGTTTTTTTAAATCTTTCAACCACTGCACTTTGTCTATATGTCGAACGAACTTTACAATGATTGGTTTCACCTTGTTGTTGTCCATGGTAGGCATTCGATGAGTCACACAGATATCATTGATTGTGATTTTATTGTTTATCAACTTGGAGAGTGAAAGAACAATATCCTTTACAGACTCACCTGGAGTTTCAGGGACCCCAGTAATAACTAGATTGTCTCGCCTGCTATATTGTTGTAAATCCTGTATTTCTCTTCTTAGTGTTCTGTTTTCAGTTGTGAAATTTTCTATTTTTTGTTTTATCTCTTTTTTATCCTCGTCATTTTTATCAAGACGCACTTTAAAACCATCAAATATATCTGACAGACCCTTCACTGAGTTTTCCAATTGCTGGATTTCCGATTTAAGAGTGGACTGAACTGTCATTTTAATTTCATCTATTAATGCTAATTTAAGGGTATCCACTATCATTTTAATAACGTTTTGCGACAAGATTCTTTGACTACCAGCTTCAGTACCATTATCCTGATCAATATCTTTAATATCTAATTGGGATGAGTCGAATCCAACTATACTTTTCCTTCGATTTTTTAATGCATGAGGCGCACTTCTATTCATTTAATTTATTGAACGTTTTAAGATAAGTGTAATCTTCGGTTTTCATATTAGCACACTTTACATGCAGTATAGTAGAACAAGCTGTACATTGAATTATCTGCTGAGACCTTTTGGGAGGCTGGTTACAAACATTACAAACCGGCATAATGTAATATATTTATATTTGTAAATATATTAATTATTTTAGTAGATTTGTTTTAAATAGTAAATAGTAAATATTTTAAATAATAACAAAAGTGCCGAGCTAAAAATGCAGAAGACGAATAACTATCACCCACGGATAAGAATATTTTTTGTAGATAAGAGTTCTAGGATAAGATAACGATTTAGGTTTTTTTTACCCACTGCACGGTTTACTCGCAGCACCGCACTACAATGCCGACTGCACTCAATAATTAAATTTTTAATAGCGAGACCGATACACAGTTTTAAAGCCCAAAATTCACTTTATACTTAGGCACTATCCTTTTTTTTAATAACAAGCAACAATTAAGTAAATTCGAGCAAACAAGAGTTCCCAACGATGCGAGCACTGACATGCTCACAGCTGAACTCGATACTGTGTTGTATCTCTTCACATTTTCTTATTACATTGTTTCGCAGATCTTCTACTGTATGCACTGGACTGCTGAATACTGAATTTTTTAAATATGGTAAACGAAAAAGTCCAGAGGAGTTAGATCACAAGAACGAGTTGGAAATCGGTCTTTGCTTATTAGCCTATCGTCGAAGAATTCCTTAAGATAATTTAATGTTTCATGGGCAATGTGCGGTCTAGCAGAATCTTCTTGGAAGAAGCCATTTTGGAGTTCATCATCATGAAGTTCTTTAATAAATTGTTGCAAAATAGTGACTCTATAATATAAAAAATATTGGACCAATAATTCTGCGTCTTGACATTGCTAACCACACAACAACTTTTATTGGATGCAGTGGGGTCTCTCTACAAAAATGTGTGTTGTCAACACTTCACATGCGCATGTATCCATTTAGATGAAACCAGGTTTCATCAGTGAAAAATGTTAAATTTAACACTTCATGATTCATATTTTCATTGAACCACCGACAGTAGGCCAGTCTTTTATTATAATCGAGTGGTAAAAGTTCTTGGTACATTTGCAACTTATAAGGTTTCATGTGACGATCTTGACGAATAATCCTGTGAGTGGTAGTACGACTTAAATTCAACTGTTGAGCTAGTCTTCTAATGTGGTAGTGGTGTGGAAGTGGTAGGTTCATCTTGGACTGCATTTCTGATGTTGTTTTTAATATTCTCATTATTAATACGAGGCCTTCCACTTCTTGATTTGTTGTTAATGTTACCAGTACTTCGAAAGCAATCAACTGATCGTAATACCTGCCTTTTAAACTGATTCCTATTAAATACAGCCATAGGAACACGTTGTCTAAATTCTTCAAATCACGGGTCGATATTGTATTACCATTCACCATCTTCCAGGCGTCTACCATTACGAAAATAACTTTCGACAATAAAAGTTTTCTGCTCTTTTGTGAACATTTTTAAATTAAATAAATCAAGTAAGACCGGTTGAAATAACATAAAACAGTTAATTAATTTGTGTATTCGTGAAAATGAACAACACATTCAACTTGTGTTGTAATGTTTGTTCTTCTTTGTTAATTTTATAATTCACAGCACTATAAAATAAATCAGTGTTACATTTATGAGAAGGCGTTTTATTTCTAACTAATGGAATTGTTGAACACTAAAAACAATGAGACAGACCACTGCCAGCTTCTTAAAAATTACATTTCATAATTTGTTTAATTTTATGTGTCTGAATTAAGAAATGACATACCTCTTCAAATTCATGGCAAGAGTGGATTCCAAGACTTCTGGGACTCATGCTACAATCTATTGTTGTTTATATAAAATATGGATATATGTTTTAGGACATTTATAAGTCAATTTTGGTATTACATAAATAATTCATATTTTTCAGTAGCTTTGAAAGAAACCTTTCGTTTATTTACAAAATATTTACAAATCATAAAAACCTTTTCACCACTTTTCTCTGATCACCATTTCCATTCATTGGCATAAGTGTTGTATCCACCAGAATGGCTGGGATTGTAGGTATGCTGTTCGTGATTCTCCAAATTGGAATACCCGGTAGTATAAGAATTTTGACTATTATAATTATAGCCAGAATTATATTCACTGTGAGTATGTATTGGTACAGGTACCTTAACATAAACAGGTGTAGGAATCTTAACTGGTACTTTCTTAATAACCTCAACTGGGTAAGGTTTAGGTACTGGTACTTCAACCCTAACTGGATGAGGTACTTTAATATAGACTGGCACTCTTACTGGTACTTTTTGCGTTACTGTAACAGGGTAAGGTTTTGGGATATGAACTGGTACTTTTATATGAACTGGTACTGCTACCGGTTTTGGGACATGAACAGCATAGGGTTGAGGATATGGTACTGGCACTTTCTTAACAACCTCAACTGGGTAAGGTCTAGGTACTGGTACTTCAACCCTAACTGGATGAGGTACTTTAATATAAACGGGAACTTTTACTGGTACTTGTTGAGTTACTGTAACAGGGTAAGGTTTAGGGATATGAACTGGTATTCTTATATGAACTGGTACTGCAACTGGTTTTGGGACGTGGACAGCATAAGGTTGAGGATATGGTACTGGTACTTTTTTAATTACAGTCACAGGGTATGGATGCGGCACTGGCACTGGGACCTGTTTCGTGAGAGTTACAATTTCTTTCTGAACCTGTGGAACATCATGAATTGGTATTCCTGGTTGGTAACCTTGAGGACCATATGGGACGTAATTAGGATTTAGCGACCGCTTATCCTTAGGATTACTTGAATCCGTGCCAATTGCAAGAATTGACAAAACAATGCACTGTAAATAAAATTACATAATAATGAATTAATATAAGTAAACAATAATTAAAAAAAAACTTAATATTTGTCACTTTAAACTCTTTAATTCATTATGATACTATTTTAAAATTTGATAACTTACGATAAAGATTCTCATAATTGAATTGGTGATCTTCAACTGATGATTATTTCCAAGACTTTGTGGGCTTTTATACAGTTTATCTAGGCGATTGCGAAATATAATCTTTGCTAAAGAAGGAGCGGTTTGGCGCACCATCTACATAAAAAAAAACAATTGAGTGTGTCGAGTTGCTAAACAATTTTGTGGCATCCAATTTCACTTTCTGTTTTTTTTAATTTCTTGTTTAAAATGACACCGACATAAAATTTTTGCAGATTCGGTGAGCTTAGTTAAATTTATGGCAATAATTTCAAAGTTTTATGGGCATACATATTTTTGTGTGTTCTTCGCATTAAAACTATGTGTAAAAAATATATTGCGTGTTTTAGGTTACTAATTATGTTATACTAATTTCGCGAGAGAGTGTTTTTGAATCTTTTGATGTATTAAATAGTTGACATTGATAAATGAAAAATATCAAGGCCTAGAAAATATTGCCTAATGAATATTACTGAAATATATAAAAGATTAATATAAAATGTGTTTTCTCTGTATACCAACTTATTTGAAATATTTTCAAAATAATAATAAACGATTTTCTATTCAAATTTTTTTAACACGGTTTCACTTTCGAAAATACTTAATACAATAAAGGTGACTTGTGCGGCCACGCTAAAGGTTGTTTTACTCTCAATAATATTATATATTTCATTTATGGGCAAATCAGTCACTTTCTTAGCGGGTAACCAAAAAGATTACTTTTGCTGTTCTTGGACCGGCTTTCGCCTACGATTAGCATAAATGTACATAAAATGAAGGAAATGTCAGCTTTGTTATCAAATAACTACTTAAATTATTGATAATTTTAATTACTTAAATAGTATTGCAGTAAAACTAATAAACAAGTTATATAGATAGATTTTCTAAAACCATTATAGTGAACTATTTAAATATAAAAATACAGCGTAGCAAAAATGTATCTAGGTATTACGAAGCTGTAAGTTACTCCGCAGAATGAAACGTAATTTCCGAAAAGACTAAATAAAATTGTCGAATGTATTCTGAGAAATAAGGTTGAACATAATAAATAAGAAATACTGACTTAAATTATCTGAATAACAAGCAACCTAAAAATTTGCAACATACAAATAGATGTGATTAAATCTCGTTTTTTGTGAAGGATATAAAATTGTTAAGAAATAAATGTAAATATTTTATATTATATAGCAAAATATATAAAAACTGTTTGATCATATGTAACAGTGCATAATTATTTCATAATTTATTTGATTCAAGGGAAATACCATACTAAAAATATGAGACAGTTAATTGAATAATTAATAAACAGTTAATGTAAAATGTTGGATGCCAAAAAATTGGTATAAATATTGGTATAAATTATGCTTCTAATAATTTAAGTTGCTTGCTGTTCACATAAATTCAGTCAGTAAATAATTCTTATTATATTCAACTTTATTTCACAGAATGTATTCGCCAGTTTTATTTATTCTCTTCGGAAATTGCGTTTCTTTCGGCGAAATAACTAACAGCGTCGTATTGCCGCGATAAATTCTCGCTGCGCCATAGTTTAGTGATTTGTGAAAGAAAATCTGAAAAACATATAATATTAGAAAGACAAAATTATTCGTTCGTAACTTTCAAGATCCATTATTTTCAAATATTCCAGTAATATTTGCCGACCTTCTTGTACGGTCCCTCGTTATTCGCACGTCGTTGTGGGAATTTTTATTTGTTTTGATGATACTTACAAGAAAGTAATTACATTTTCCGGATTTTTTTTTTGTTCCAGGGGAACGGGAATTTGAAATTAATTTTCCCGAGTCTCTCGGAAAATGGGTTGAGATGTAAAAATTTTCAGGAGAAAAATGTTGACAAATAGCATTTTAGAAATGGGCAATCCGTTTAATTGCTCTTAAAAAATGTAAACTCATAAAATACCTTTTCGTTTTCAATTCAGGTTGGCAATATGATTATTAGTCATTTAACGCATTCCTTGGATCTATCGCATTCAATCTCTTGTCAAATAACGCTTCATATATCTAGTTTTAGCTGTCAATGTATCTGTAATATTAAACATAAATAATACACACTTGTATATTAAAGTTAAAATGTAAATGAAATACCATAACTTATAGTATTATTTTATTATTATTATTTTTTGAATAATTTCATGACCTAGCGATTTTGAATATTTCCTTGCGTTATTAAAAATACGTTATTAACTCGTCATAAAAAGAGTATTATAAAAAATAATATTATTCTAAAATAAATATTATTATTTTTTATCACTCATGCACAATAGTACTATCTTGGTGCATGTTTTTTAGGGCGATAAATTGTCAATATTAGTTGTATTTTACATAACTTATAACGTATTTTTAATAACGCACGGAAATATTTAATATCGCTAGGTCTCATTAAAATAAAGAATAAATAAAACTAAAATGAATGCAAATAAGACCTCGGTATTAAAAAAGTGACGTGAAGTTTCAGAATTTTTTTTCATAACAAAATAAAAACATAAATTAAAGAAAACGTTTTAAAGTGAGTGTAAATTCTATGGTGATACCGGAGACGGAGGAGAGTTCTTATAACGAATACACACCACTAATAATGACAATTTATTGCACTAAAAAACGTGCCCCAAGATGCCCAACGTGCCCAAGTGCATGAGTGATAAAAAGTAATATTATTCTAAAATAAATAATATTAATTTTGATCACTCATGCACAATAGTACGATCTTGGTGCACGTTTTTTAGTGCGATAAATTGTCAATATTAGTTGTATTTTACATAACTTATAACGTATTTTTAATAACGCACGGAAATATTTAATATCGCTAGGTCTCATTAAAATAAAGAATAAATAAAACTAAAATGAATGCAAATAAGACCTCGGTATTAAAAAAGTGACGTGAAGTTTCAGAATTTTTTTCATAACAAAATAAAAATTTGAAATTAATTTTCCCGAGTCTCTCGGAAAATGGGTTGAGTTGTAAAAATTTTCAGGAAAAAATGTTGACAAATAGCATTTTAGAAATGGGCAATCCGTTTAATTGCTCTTAAAAAATGTAAACTCATAAAATACCTTTTTCGTTTTCAATTCAGGTTAGCAATATGATTATTAGTCATTTAACGCATTCCTTGGATCTATCGCATTCAATCTCTTGTTAAATAACGCTTCATATATCTAGTTTTAACTGTCAAAGAATAAATTAAAGAAAACGTTTTAAAGTGAGTGTAAATTCTATGGTGATACCGGAGACGGAGGAGAGTTCTATAACGAATACACACCACAGGAGATAATTGAAAAAAAATCTTCATTTTTGATTCAATTTTTTTTTGACGGCACCTGGATCCAAAAATTGTAAAATACCTCTTCTCGCATGAGTGATAAAAAATATTGTTTGTAACATGGGCGAAATTGTCAATTTCCTTCTCGAGCGAATGCGCGCCTCGAATGACAACCTTTCGCTCTAGTTAGAAAATCTACTATACATTATTATATATTGTTTATGGCTCTGTAGTTTTACTTATTATGGTCATATAACTCAAAAACACAAATTAACAATTAAGAACTTAGAAAACAAAACTATATTTCAGGGGCGGCCAAACTTTTGATCACCACGGGCAACTTTTTTTTAAATTGTAGATCATCTAACCAGGTCTACTAACATCGTATGTGCTAATTGTTCATCATCCTTATTATTAATGCGAACAATGCATAACTGTCATATTTTCGAATTGTTTTAAATTTCCTCTCCTCAATTGCGCTTCTAGAAATGTAAGTTTCCCCTTGAATGCATTCAAGTCATTCAACATTTCTGTCAATATTTTGTTCTTTCCTTGGAGTTTCAAATTGGAGATTCATTTAGCTTTCCGGTAATTTTAGAGAGAAAAGCAAGATCAGATACCCAATTGTCATCTTCCAACTGAGGATATGGTTTCATAACGGTTTCATAAATTCTTTTATTTCAGGCAAATAATCCTTTTATAAACGCACAGCCTAGCCACATTACGTCCGGTACATGATAAATCGGCTCCGGATAAGTCGGCACCGGACGACTCGGCACTTCCAACTTGGCACCGGGAAAACTCGGCGCCGGATAAGTCGGCACCGGGCAAATCGGCACCAGTCATCAGAGCATGAATATACATTTTCTATTATAACTTTATAACATAGGTTTTGGTAAAATCAAAAACAAATGAAATCTTTTTATAATTAAAGAATGTAATGTACGTCCTTTGAAATATGATGGCAATTGTAAACTATTTAATTAGTCACCTTCTAGCCAACAGTAGAATTCATGTTGACATGAAAACAGCGTTAAATTAAAAACTAATAATAAAACATAAATAACTTTATTAAAGGTTAAAAGGATAAGAGGTTAAAAGAAAATTAAAAATACGAGTGCTGAAAAGTCTCGGTGCCGATTTGTCCGGTGCCGAATTTTCCCGGTGCCGAGTTGTCCGTTGCCAACTTATTCGGTGCCGAGTCGTCCGGTGCCAATTTGAAAGTGCCAAGTCGTCCGGGTCCGCATTACGTCAGCGTGTAATAGTAGTTCCCCAAAATCAGATTCACATTCTTCTACTAATGCTCTGAATCTTCGTCTTTTCAAATTGGTTCTAAGGAGAGAATTAACTATTTTAAATACGAAATAAATAAATATATATATATATATATATATATATATATATATATATATATATATATATATATATATATATATATATATGCGTGTGTGTGTAGTTCAATTAAGCATTTTATTACTACAGACAGAATTTCCAATACATAAACTGGTATTGTATACGGTGGATGGAGCTGGTAATCTATGGTTGGGAATCATAATGGATTTATTTCGTATTTAAAATAGTTAATTCTCTCCTTAGAACCAATTTGAAAAGACGAAGATTCAGAGCATTAGTAGAAAAATGTGAATCTGATTTTGGGGAATGTATATATATATATATACATATATACATATATATATATATATATATATATATATATATATATATATATATATATATATATATATATATATCTTGACCTCGATTATCCCTTCATCGGTCAAATTATTAGAAGTTCTTCTTTAACAGAAATATCTTGCAAACTCAATCGTGCGGTATCACTGAGATCCGTTGTTTCGTCGAATTGTAAGGACAAAAAAGCATTCATTCAATCTCCTCAAAATTTGTATTCATCGCATAAAAGTGTTTTTCGACAGCGACATTTCTTTAATTGAAGCTATTATTTGAGATTTATTTCAAAAAATTTTAAATAATAATTCTCCTGCTTTAGGGTCATTCTTTTACAAATCGTACGGATTTGAACAAAAAAAATTATCACATTTTTGAATGACACCCTTTTGATGTTCCCAGCACCCTCTTATTCATTCAAAAGACAAGTATATCGGGATTTTGTTCGGAAATGTGTATTTCTCAAAATATGTACATTTTGCGTTTTTTTGGTTAGCTGGATTCTCGAACATTCAAAATTCATTTTCTACGGTTCTACTGAACGGATCATTCTCATTTTTTCACGATTTAATACTTTATTATGTTAGCTTCTTAGTCGCGTGCTAACAATATTTTTTTATTGTTAATTAATATAAAATAATAAGGATAAAATTGTTCAAATAATGTTTTCCTGCTTATTCCCAAAAATACCATATATTTGCTAGGTCTTAATCTAAAAACGCCATGTTTCAAAAAGTTGGGGTCTCTATTCGATCAGAAGATATTAAATAACTCCGAGTGCGCGCGCCGCTTCCGAGCGACGTTTTTATTAGCCTTCCTCGGCACGCTGCGATGCAATCGCGTGGTATTTATAACCTACAAACTTAGTGAAAACTACATAAAGTTCGAACCATATAATGCCAAAATTATCCTCCAAATTATCAAAATCGTCAAAAATACAAACGGATAGATGCTTGAACCCCTTCAATTTGTCTCCTCATCCGACAGTACGGAATTACCAGAGTCTCAGGAAAGTCCTGAGGCAACATTTATTGGTATTGAATATACCTATAACAGAAGACTCTCTGAGACAAAAAAATTGCAACACGTGCCGACGTAATTTGTCGAAATTACGTAAAAAACAATGAAAATAACAACGTACTTGAATCTAACGAGAAGGTATGTTTTACTATTTATTATCTATATTTCACGATCACTCGTTTGATGTGCGTAGCACAAAGAAGTTGATGATTTGCACTTTAACACCACGCCAAATGATGAAGTGTTTCATGAAGATTATGGGGACGTGCATCATATCCCGGAAAGTCCTGCATCGTTCGAAAGAGACAGAGAAGTAATTGATGAAGCGATTGATGCAATCAACAAGGGTTTGTGTTGATTGGAACTTCACCAATTAAAAAGAAGAAAGTTTCTCAAAAGATGTATTCAAGGGATAAAATGCAATATATCTCTGAAGCAATGTCGGAAAGGATTTTCCACACTGCGATTATGCTGAAAGATAGCGTTGGCGAAAATGATGGTAATGATATTTTGCAAATTTTAAAAGGCAGATTCAACTCAACCACGGAACGTGCAATACAAATTAAAATTTTGACTATTTTTAAAGAATGGTCTTTTCGAAAAATTTTCCTTCCATCATTTTCCTTCTGCTACGACTCACATGATAACGATTGAGAAGAAAACTGCCGAAGAAAAAAGAATCTTAGCCGATCCTAGCCCGAAGAGTCATCCGTCCATAGAAAAAGAAGTAGTTGATTTAATAATTAGCTTTTATGAACTGGATGAGAATAGCCGCATGATGACAATAAACGCATTCACGTGCAAAAACGATTATTGTTAGTGAATTTGAAAGAGCTTCATCAGTTATTCAAAGAAAATTATCCTAAAGTCAAATGTAGTTTTTCCAAATTCGCATCTTTGAGGCCAAAACATTGCGTGCTAGCCGGTGCAAGTGGTACCCATTCAGTCTGTGTTTGTGCTATCCATGAAAATGTAAAATTATTAATCTAAGGGTCGAATATTAAAAACCTGACAGCCGATACACCGAACCCAATGCAAACTTATCATGACTGTTTGAGCCGTATGATTTGCGTTGAAGCATCAATAAATTGTTATTTTGGAACGTGCTCTGAGTGTCCTGGTGCAACAGATTTGATCGACGAATTAGAAAACATTTTAGTGTTTAATTACATTGACAAAATTACTTACAGACAATGGACTAACGTTGATAAGACCACTTTACAGGTTATGATATCCCCAGTGGACGAATATTTACAAACATTAAAGACCGGTTTAGAAAAATTACTTCTGCACTCATACCTTGTTAAAAAACAAAACGATTTTATAAAGAATAAAAAAATGAGTTGACAGAAAACGAGTGCATTGTAATCTGTGATTTTTCTGAGAACTATACCTTTGTTGTTCAAAATGCCGTACAAGGAATTTACTGGAATAATAACCAGGCAACAGTGCACCTATTTGCAATCTACTACAGGCACGCTGACGGCGAAACTCGAATGAAAAGTTTCTTAATTATATCCGAATGTTTGCACCATGATATAATTGCGTTTCATGTGTTTCAATAGCATTTAGTAGATTTTATATTTTAAGAAAAACTTTAAGAAAATTGAAAAAATTACATATTTTTCTGATGGGGCAAGTGCGCAGTACAAAAACAGACAAAAATTGCCAATCTCACTCATCACCTAGAAGATTTTGGTTTAAGCACTTTTTTCCAACTTCTCGCGGCAAAGGTGCGTGCGATGACCTGGGTGATACTATGAAAAGGTTAGCTGCTAGAACTAGTCATCAAAGAATAACCAATCCAATCCAAACGCCTAAAGAATTATTCGAATGGGCAACTAAGTCACTCCCTAACATTTCATTGAAATTTGTAGAGGATGAAGAATATAATGAAGAAGAACAAATATTAGAGGCAAGATTCAAAATGGCTCTAAAGGTGAAAGGGACGTTAACATACCATTGCATGATACCGATTACAGAAAAAAAGCAGAAGCAAAAAATTTTTCTTCGCAGGAACATTCAACGGAAGTTAAAATTATGAAATAATTATTTTCTTTGTAACATATCGTTGAAGATTAAATAGTATTTTGTATATCGAAAATAAATATGTTAATAATTATATCGTCTCTTGATCTATCTTAATATTCAAATTATTTTCTTCATAGAATCATTATATTATAGAATATTCAATAAAATAATGAGGGTCACTTTTTATTTGTTACCTTTCTGAATAATGTATATTCAATTCACATGACGTGACGTATTAGCAAGAAATGAGCGCCAATGTGATAAAGAATCCGTTGGAACTATATCCGCGCGCTTGAAATTATTTAATATCTTCTGATTGAATAGAGACCCCGCCTTTTTGAAACATGCGTTTTTTAGATTAGGACCTAGCAAATATATGGTATTTTTTTTAATTTCATGCGACTTGGGGATGTGCATGGAAACATCATTTGAACAATTAAATTGTTTTTATTTTATATTAATTAACAATAATAAAATACTTCCACCATGCGATTAAGAAGCTGACCTAATAAGGTGTTAAATAGTGGAAGATCGAGAACGATCCATTTAGTAAAACTGGAGATAATGAATGTTAAATGTTACTGAATCCAGCAAACTAACAAAATTAAAAATGTATATATTTCTGAAAATACACTTATATACGAACGAAATCCCGATATAGGTGTCGACTTATTTCATGTAAACAAATGACAAATAAAGTTTCTGACGAGTCCAAATCATGGAGTCAAATAGGTGTACGATTTGTAAATGAATGAAAAATAAGGAAATTTTGTAGTGCACCACATGTTTTCTTCATTTCAGCTTTTATGCGCTTCTGAGCTTCTTGGTGCTCAATCTGTAGAAAGAAGGAAAAAGAAACCACCACCACCAATGAATTCTTATTCTTCATTTTAAATAATAACTATTAAAATATATATTCAAATAACTGAAAATATTTTGAAAATTAATTAAAACTTTTAATTTTATTCAAATACTATTTGTTAACTAAATAAGAATATAAACATTTTATTTTAATTCAGACAATTAGTATTGATAGAGTATCGATATAAAGTATGAGTAATTCAGTAATTACTAGTGATGGGCATAATCGAATGATTTCGATAATCGAATGATTAGTAATCGAGTGATTTCAATAATCGAATGATCGGTTTATATGCATTAAGAGGCATGAAATGTACAGACAACCTGCTATAAGTATTATGCGCATGCGCATTGGGGGCAAAACACAAAGGCGTAGGACAAATAAATTTGAAAAGGGTATTTAAAAAATGTTTATACTATTGAATTTAAATTCTTATTTCGGATCGAGAGGTCGCGCTGCCGCGCGATATGTCATCTTGATTGATCTTCTCCTAATATAACCTAATCTAACCATCCATTTTGTTCAAATCTGTAGCTACGTTGGCGTTTTGTATACGCCACTGGAGGTTTTATGTCAATTTCCGTTAGTTTTAATTGTGGCACGGAGGGCGCTGAATGGCTCATGCCTCTTAACGCATATTAACCTGCGGTTATGCAATTTATGTAAATTAAGCCAGTTTCGTTAATAATTTGACGCATTTTCGGACAGTTTTCGCAGAAGTTAACGCGTAAAGCGAGAATATTGCATTTTTGCAACACTGTATTACAATCCTAGTAATTTATAACTGTAATATAAAAATATTATAAATGCATGTGCCTCTCTCTATAGAGAGGTTTTAACATTTCGAGCAGCTGTTTCTCCTAAACAAACATTTGGGCATTTTATAAACAAAAGTGGGATGAAGAAAAACGTGAAGAAACCTTTGATAATCGTATTCCATCGTATTCCATTGGCAGTAAAATAAATAATTTTAAATAATATTGGATTCTAAATATGATCCATAAGACCATAAATACCAAATTTGAATATATTTATATTAGTTCTCGTTGAATTATTTTATTAGTATCACTGTCAGTCTCATTGTCAGCTCAATATTCAGTCATCGAGTGTTGTCTTGTGCCCAGTGTGTCCAAAAAGCTTTTTCAATGCCGAGGCGAAGTGTTAAACGATCTTTAGTCTGGGATTACTTCGATAAAAAGACGACGGAACAGTTTTGTGTATCAAGTGTAAAGAAACATTAAAATATTTTGGTAATACCACTAATCTCAACCAACATCTTAAAAGATTGCATCCCTCTCTCTTAATAAACCCTTCTGACAACCGTGAAAGTTCAAACGATGATGCTGATGACCCAGGTGAATTGATTCAGAAGACACTTGTATCGTTGCCATCAACATCGTCAATTGTTGATACCGTCGCTCGTTTTCCTTCGCCACTTCTTCACACCATTACGTCCACCGGTCACAAAACGAAAACGTCAACTCAAATTATTTGGTAGTACGAAAGATTGATAAAATTTTAGTCGAAATGATAGTTTCTGATTTTCAGCCTATATCCATCGTCGAGAATAAAAGCTTCTTAAAATACACAAAGAAGTTGAACCCGCTTTATGAACCCCCGAGCCGGCGAAAAATTATGTCTTCTCTGATTCCAAACATGAATACATCGATATTGACCAAAATTAAAAACGAGTTAGCTGTACCTTCACATTTGGCGATAACAACGGATATATGGACATCATGTTCTACTAAATCGTTTTTAGCGGTTACTGCCCATTACATAAAAGAAAACGAAATGATGAGCTCCTTGTTGGAAACAAGACAATTATTTGAACGTCATTCAGCAGAAAATGTTGCCAGTGTCCTCTGAGGAATTTTGAAAGAATGGAAGATTTTTGATAAAGTCGTCAGTATTGCCACAGACAATGCTTCAAATATGAAAAATGCAGTTAACGATCACCTTAATAAGTATCATCACCCATGTGTGGGACATACTCTCAATCTGAGTATCACGGACGTCCTAAGGAACGACGATGTCCAGCAATTGCTCGAAAAGTGTAAGAAAATCGTGGCTCACGAAAAGAAGTACAGTAGCGTCTGGCGAATTGGTGAAAATGCAGCGCCAAATGAATCTTGCACTACTAAGTCAAACAAGAAGTTTCAACGAGATGGAATTCTTGTTTGTTTATGATCGAAAGACTGCAAGATATTAAAGTTCCATTATCGGCTGCAATGTCCAATCTTTCCGGCATACCTCCTCTGTTATCGTATGATGATTGGGTCGTCCTTAAAGAGTGTACATCTATACTTAAACCCATCAGAAACACTGACAACGGAGTTATCAGGAGAAAAAAATATAACGATATCAATGATCATTCCTCTAATTCACGGTCTACAACACGCCCTCAACAGCATAAAACCCACAACTCTCATAGCAAAAGATGTGCAAAAAACCTGCGAGATGTCATCTCTAGGAGATTTGGTTCGTTCGAAAAATTAAAAATTAGTGCTAAAGCGACATTTTTGGACCCTCGATTCAAGAAACTGGGCTTTGGTAAAGAAGTAAATTCCGAACACTCACAAAGTTGGATAACTGAGGATATTGAGAACCTGATGGTTGCGGCAGCTAACAGGAATCCACAGAATCTAGATCTTGGAATGTCTGCAGTTCAACAATGTACAGGTAAAATATAATTTTTTTTTAACAAATATTCAATTAAAATACCTCGTAGAATTTGGGTTTTGTAATATTCATTGTATTTTTAGGTTCAGATGAAAATAAAGTTTGCTATGGGAACATTTTGAAATAACAAAATGCGATCATCTAGTTAAGACTCCCTCTACTTCGGCTATCATTCAAGTTAACAATACTTGGAACTACCGCTAATAGAAAGGAAACTTTGGGAATCAAAGAAAGAATTTTTTTCAGAATTGTACCAACTTTCAAATAAGTATTTGTGTGTGCCAGCAACGTCAGTACCATCTGAACGGGTATTCTCAAAAGCCGGCAAACTGACAAAGGATAGAAGGAGCAGGTTGAATAGTACAAATATAAACCAAATTATGTTCCTAAACAGTAATTCTCCATTTTAATTTTTAATAAATAATCATATTTTGTTGTTTAATTCAATTTTGTTACTTTATCACCAACCTAGTTTTTGTTAAAAAAATTCAAACTAAAACTTGTTAAAAAGTTTTAAAATAGTGTGACCTATCACTGCTTAAAAGATTCTACTTCAAAAACTAGAATTTGTTTCCTCATTCTCAAACAAAAAACCTGTAACAAAGGTATTAGTGGTGGCGCCTGCAGATTCCGAATACAAAAGTCATTCGATTGCGCATCTCGGCACTGCCGACAACTACTAACGCCAGATTCCGCTTTCCCAGTCCGAATTTATTTATTTAGCTTATGGTCTATTCGAACATACATAGGAGAGAGAGTAAATATGGTATATATAACGTCAATACTAGCACATATATCACAAACATAATTGCAATTATTGTCTTTATTATCACAGCTCCAGGCGTAACTGTTCGAGCCAGGAGATGGCCTCCAGTGTCGCGTGTAACAAGTCGTCGCTCGTTCCAGGGAAGGCTGTCAGCGGGAATTCGCTGGTGATGTGTTCCATTGTTTGAGAGACAGCACCACATTCGCACTCTGGACTGGGGCGCATTCCCCACCTGAACAACTGCCGTGTCCAGTACTCGTATCCGTCAAAGTTGTTAGTGATTAGCTGTTGATCAGTCCGAATAATCATTCGTAACTCGATACGAAATAATTCGACTATGCGCATCTCGGCACTGCCGACGACTACTAACGCCCAATTCCGAATTCCCATCCCGAATGATCATTCATAACTAGATACGAATGCACGAACTCCAGCCGAATACTAAAATATTTCAATTATGCGCATTCTAGCATGCATTCGATCATGCGACTACTAACGGCTGATACCGATTCTCAACTCCGAATGATCATTCGTAACTCATACGCATGAGTGATAATCTACTATTCGAATGATCCAGAATAATTCGAATGATTCAGCTCTAGTCCGAGTGATCATTCATCACTCGTCCGCACGTGTAGTAATCGAGAACACGAATGATTGATGAATAATCGAATGGTCGATAATCGTCACTCGATTATGCCCATCTCTAGTAATTACCCATATAATTGTTTCATTTTATACGGTTTCGTTATCATTTCGAAAATAAAGTAGGATACGTTATTATAAAGTATGGTTGGCATCCCTAGTTGCTAACGTTACCGTGGTAATTCATACTTATACTGAATTGTGAAAATGAGCTTCAACCGTCGAAACTCAAGTCGTGTGAAGTGTACAAACTTAAATAACTGTGAATAGCAAGTTATATAATATTTTTACATATTAAGTGGCGTTAAAACATAGTGAATTATTCAATTAAGTGAAAACTATATATGTTATGGTAAATTTGCATTTAAACAAATCCTGAAATACGGAATTTGAAATTGTTTGAGAAACCGTATCCCTTGCTTCCAATTTGGTTTCAAACCTTCACGTTATACTATACACCCATTTTGCGTTCTCAATAATACTATTCAAACATTTCCGCCCTTTTCCTCGTCATAAACAAAGCTTTTGACACATGTCGAAACGTCCCCTCATATCTTCTTTTTATCATCAAGGATATTCTACGAAACAGAATTCTGTGTATCAAAGTTAATGACACAGACGTTATTGACTTTTTCACCCCTCTCGAAGGTGTTCCTTAAGGTTCACCTTTATCACCCCTACGAAAAACTTACAAAGCTTAAAAAATGATAGCATTGCATGGTTCAACAAATATATACTTGGCCTTAACCCTTCTAAATGTCTATTACTACTAAACTACTTTTGCTCTACCACCGGATCTCAACCAACTCCCCAAATAAAAAATTGGGCTCCACAGTTAACCCCACACCTGCTATTAAATGGCATACGACAAAGCTCTAAAATTCAACATTCATGCGATATATCGTAAACCCGAAAACAGTAAAGGCTCCATATAATTCCGGTCCCTGACTTTCCGTGATCAAGGCATTTCCATTTAGACAGCGACAAATCTGTTTGCCGGTCGATATTGGACTAAGGGTATATGGGTATACTATTTAGACGAATACTCACGGAACGACTCGTTGTACCTTAGAAGTTGCTGAATCATCAAAAGAATTTGTCACCCAAATAACCCTTTACACAATCCTAATAATGATATGTACGATATGATATGATACTTATATGATGATATGATATATGACATATATGTTTCATAACCAAAACTGTTTATATCTATTATTTTATTTGTTTTGTGTTTGTGCTTTAGTTATTGTTTTGACTTGTTTTGTTTAATTTTGTGTCCCTCACTCTGGAAGTCACCCTGTCGCGGTTTGGGGGCTTAGTTTCGCAACAAACCGTTGGACGTTACCGACTGGAGTCCAACTCAGGTCGTAGCGGTCGGCGTAGAGCGAATAACCAAGAACTTGCAAACCCTTAATCTAAGGTGTCCCTTCCGTGCCGAAGGGACTGGTTGGCGGCCAAGGGCAACCGGCCATCGCTAACGGAGCCCTTCTGATACCTGGCGACCTCAGAGAGTATTAATCTTAATATGTCAAGCGGGGCTCTGATGTGGCCGACCTTTAGTTCCCTTGCCATTCGTGGGATTTATAAGAATTCCAAAAAATATAATCCGTCTGTGCGAGACCTAACCGCCACAGAACTGGCGGATCAGATGGAGCGTGAGCCGGACTGGTGCCCTCTCTTCTCATGGAGGGCACCAGTCGAGAGAGACCCACTCCCAGACTGTCGCCAAGAAGCAAAGGCAAGACGGTTAGTAACATCGTTACTACCACCAAGCCAGTAAGTCAAGGGAGACCCGTTCCCAGACCGGCTTCAAAAAGTCAGGGTAAGGTAGAGGTAGTAGCGGCAGCCACAGCGGTCCCTCCATCGGAAGTTACGACCGCAACAACGGACACTTCCGGGGTGGAATAGAGAGCAATGGCGGCCACTCCCTCTGCTGAAGCCATATTGGCCGAGGCCGAGAACGAGGAATTCAGCCCGAATTACCGGGAGGACGGCCTTGACCTCACACTCGTAGATATGAGCAGTCCAGCCATGTCTACGGAGGCAGAGGAAGATGTTGTTTTTGTAGGGACAGAGTAGGGACAAAATAGCCCAAGTGAACATCCACCATGCCTTAGCAGATTCGGCTGTGGTGGCTAGGATGTTCACTAAACAACAACTAGCGCTTGCGCTGCTGCAAGAATCCTGGACCTACGGAGGTAAGGCCAGAGGCCTCAGCAAGAGGGAATGTAAGTTGGTATGGGACAGCCAAGAGGTCTCCCCTAGAACTTGCATTATGGCAAGAAAGCCCACAAATTACTAATGTCTTTCAGAATGTTTAACGCGGGATTTAGTTCCGATCCAGGCCCTCATCAAGACCGGGGGCCTCTGGTGATGGTAACAGCATACCACCCATGGAAGTACAAAAGCTGGTAGAACACTGTATTTGGAGAAAACTGCCACTCATCTTGGGATGTGACACGAACGCATACAACGAGATGTGGGGCAGCACGGACACTAATAAGAGTGACTCATTAAAGGTGAGTACCTTTTAGAATACCTCATTAAAGAAAACTTAATTGTGTACAACCTCGGGAACACCCCAACATTTGTCACTAAGGTGACTAAGGTCAGTTTCAAGTCAACCCTCAATGTCTGATCATAGAATCATATAGTTTGAACGGGAAGGAGCTAGTGAGGAAAACACCCCCATTCGAAACCCCAGACAAACTGTGTGGCCTATGTTTAGTTCTCAACTAAAAGAGATCCTAGAGCAAGTAACAGTGCGAGGTAGTATCAAACACTACACCCTACTGCAGCAGGCTGTAGGAGAAATAAATTTAGCAATCACCACGACATTTGAATCCAGCTGCCCGGTAAAAACCGTAAAGGAGCATAAGGATGAAAAATGGTGGAACAAAAATTTGTCTACATTAAGAGCAAAAGTACGTAGGCTTTTCAACAAAGCTATGCAATACAGAAATTGGCTAGAATACTCCGAGGTGCTTACCATCTACAACAAAGAGATCAGAAGGGCAAAAAGGAAAAACTTTAGACCTTCTGTGAAAACATAGAATCCACCCCGGTGGCAGCCAGATTGCACAAAGCACTAGCGAAAGTTAGAGTGGAAATGACAGCCACTCTCAAGAGACCGGGTGGCACCTACACGGAGGATGAAGAGCAGAGAGCGCCTCCTACTAGGAATCCATTTTCCGGGATGTAGAAAATACAAAGAGACCGAGGTCTTGATGCAACCACGGAGACCAAGTCGGGCTGACTGGAGGAGGGCCGTGTCCATCTGTACGAAAAACCGAATCAGATGGGCTATCGGCACTTTCCAGTCATTTAAGGCCCCAGGTGTGGACGGACTAGTTCCCGCCTTCCTACAAATTGGAGGTAGAGAACTAATGCCGTATCTTCTATAAATCTTTAGAAGCAGTTTAATTCAAATGGGAATTTAGGCTCGGATACATACCGGAGCTATGTAGAAGGTATAAGGTGGTATTCATACCGAAGGTTAGGAAGAAGGACACCACTCAACCGAAGTCATTTAGACACATTAGTCTAACATCGTTTATAATAAAGACAATGGAGAAGGTAATCGATAATTACCTTAGCACAATAGTGCTGGTAGGTGCACCACTACACAACTGTCAGCATGTATACAGAGCAGGGAAGTCCACAGAAACCGCCTATCAGCTGACAAATTAAATAGAAGCAGCACTAGAGACAAATGAAGTAGCGATATGTGCCTTCTTGGATATAGAGGGAGCCTTTGACAACACCTCACACGTGGCTGTTACAGCTGTCCTCGGAAGAAGAAATATCGACAGCACTATCTCAAAATGGATGGGAGAAATGCTGAGAACCAGAACGGCGGAGACTCAAGTGGGAAGAGACACCATTAAGATCACAACTCGTGGGTGTCCACAGGGAGGTGTGCTATCACCACTGATGTGAAGCCTGGTAGTTGATGAATTTCTGACTAGGCTAAACGACATAGACATCAAGTGTCAAGGTTACGCCGATGACATAGTCATAATAGCTAGATGAGAGTTTGAGGGAACGCTCTGTGAAATCGTACAGAGAGGCTTCAAAGTTACTAGTAAATGGTGTGAAACAGTGGCACTGTGACTCAACCGAGTAAAACCACGGATACTAATTATATATATATATATATATATATATATATATATATATATATATATATATATGTATATATATATATATATATATATATATATATATATATTTACTATTTACTAGAAAGAGAAAACTACACTGCCTACAGCCCATACTGTTAGATCGGAGGGCAGTAGAATACAAGCAGGAGATAAGGTATCTGGGTATCACACAAAGATAACATAGCAAACTCCTATGGAATAGACACGCTGAAGCAGCAGTAGGTAAAGCCAAACGCGCTCTAACGGTGTGCAGAAATCTGACAGGAAAAACGTGGGGTTGTGACCCCACAATCCTGTGATGGATGTACACCATGATAGTGAGTATATTGTTTCTAACAGCTGCTTGGTTCCATCCAAATTAAAAGAGCATCTGGAATGCAATGAATCTGATTTAGTTCATAAAGGTGAAGAAATCTTCAAACGCCACACTTTATCTCTTCAAGCAGGGTGATCCATGGTGGAGAGATTTTTCAAAAATGAAAATGAAAATGCAACTGAAGCTTCATTTATTGTCAGTTCACACATAGCAAAATCTGGAAAGTCCCATACTATTGCCGAGACACAACCTTGCGCGAAGGATGTTGAAAGTTGCATTTTAGGTCCAGACATGGTCAAGAAGATTGATACTGTGCAGCTGTCAAATAGCATATAAGCAAACGAATTTACACAATTTCAGAGTCAGTGGAGAACGAGCTTATAAGACGGTTGAAAAAAAAGACTGGCGTGTGACAGCAGCAATGGAGCTGCTGCTGGATCTGACTCCGCTGCACCTTGTCGTGGAGAGGGCCGCCAGATCGGCTTTTTCGGCCAGATCATTTTAAGGCTCAGCAAGGACGGAATAGGCAGAGGTAAAATAATCGGGAGCAGAGACCGAAATAGCCTCGCTACCAAGATCCCCCGGCTGGATGCACCAAAAGGCGAAATGGTATGCAAATACCATTTCGAGAAAAACTACACAGCAATGTGTAAGGCCGATTGGAGCAACGAATCCTCAGCATACCACATAGAGCAAAATGCTATTAAATGTAAAAAATGGTTTGAAGACAAAGGAAGGTACTGGTGCAGGAGTGTTTGCACCTCGTAGCAAATACTTCGAATCTATGGGAACATTCCCAAGTATTTTTCAAGCAGTGTTACACGCAATCGAAAGATGTGCACAATTTAACCTCGACAGAAATTATCGCGAAAAAAGAATTGCAATCCTGTCAGAGAGAAAAGCAGCCATCAAGACCATTAGCTCATACACCATCAGATCCAAACTGGTATGAGACTGTGTGGGAAAGCTAAACAAGCTTGGCAAAGAAAATATAGTAACGCTGTACTGGGTACCAGGATACACTAGTATAGACGGAAACGAAGAAGCCGATCACCTATCAAACAAGGGATCCAGTAATCCCTTTATTGGTCCGGAACCCTTTTGCGGCATGAGTGTGAACACCATCCATAAAAGTTTAGATGAAGAAATAAGAGAAAAATGGATGAAACCTGAAATATATTAACTAAATTCCTAAAGGAATCCAGACTAGAGGAGGCGCTTTAAATCGGTAAGTATACCAATGCTTACAGGAGGAGGGTGGGGTACAATAGATCTATAAATGTTGCAGTAAAAGTCGTCACCACCATATCTAGAATCTAAACCTTACTTTTTGTTCTTTTTTTTTTGTTTTTTACCTATAATTCTATCATGTCCAGGGCAGAGAGACCTCAGATCGCTAGTCTTTTGTACTTTTAGTATAATAAAGATTGTCGATATTAGCATAAATTAAATGCATGAATTACTTATAAGAACGGTAAAATCAGGGTATATTTCAGTAAAATTTTATTCCAAGTTTTTAATCCAATTATTTTATGTAAAAGAACTATAGAGAGTTAGAGTTAGAGGAAATAGCATTTTAATGAGATGCACAAAAACGTTATAGCTGAATTAATTATGTTAAACTTTAAGAGTTAATGTTAAAGTTTAATTATTCATTTTATTATATTACATTATTGACAATCTACGTTTTTCACTATTGGGCAAATTTATACATTAGCCAGGCAATGTGCACATGATCCGACAATGTCCCGTAATATATACATACTCTATTAACTTTTTCCAACATCATTAGAGTTATATGTACACATATAAAAAATCCTGTAAACAGTTATAAAATTATCAAGGGGAGTGGTAATGCGTAGATGCAGGTATGGTGCGACAATTGTTGAGACATTGTCTTCGGATTCAAGGTTTCTTTTATCCGGACTAATCTGATTTTATAAACTAAACCTAGTTTTCAAAGTTTCATCTAGATTAGATTAGTAATAATCAAGTCTAATTGTATAAGGTCTTCAAGGTTTTATCTGGTGTAGATTTTTAATAATCTGATCTGACTATATAGACTAAACTTAATCTTCAATATTTCATCTTGACTAAATTTGTAATAATCTAGTCCGACTATGTAAACTAGACTTGTTCAGCAATGCTTTATCTTGACTATTTTTTATAATTTAGGCTGATTATGAAGAGTTTGTAGACTAGACTTGACCTTGAAGGTTTCATATTTCACAAAATTATCTTCATTTATAAATATGTTTTGCATATACGAAATTATTACTATTTGTATCAAATGGGAATTAAAAATTAATGAACGAAGACAAAATTTTGCGAAAAATATTAACGATTGGTAAATATCTAGATCGACACCATTTAAAACTAGATAATACAAGATTTAGATCTAGATCTTAAAAAAATATAAAAATTTCAACATGTAAATTTGAAATACACTCAATTTAAAATGAACTTGGCGGATAGACAAGAGTTGTAAGCACCGATAACACCGAGACAAGAGCACCGATTGTATTTGGCAAAGTGTAAATTGCAGGGATTTGTATCGTTTCGTTGGTTTCTTGTTGGTTTCCTTGCGGTTGCAGAAATGTAAACAAATCGGGTCGAAGCGAACATAGCGCAGAGCAAATAATGTGAGAGTGAACACGATTCTGAACGTTTTTATTTATTTGCATCCAATTGTCGGCTGTTAATTAATTTTCTTGAGAGCAAAAAATGCGGAAATTCTGTGAAAATTGTACTAAAAGTTTGTGAGAACGTTTAGAGAGTCTATTTGTGAAATTGTAATTGAAATTCCTGCTTTGTTGAATCAGTTTTTGCAATAATATATTAACTAGATTTAAGTGAAATTTGTTAAATTTCAGAAAAGAAAGTTACAGGTCGTTTTATTTGTAAAATTTTGTTGAAATGTATTACTACATAACTCAAATTTAGGGATTTTTGTTTTAAATATCGGGAAATCAATAAGATTTACTCAATTTTCAAGTAAAACTTTTGGAATGTTAGATATAATTTGTTGAAAATCTAGATAGAATCCAATGGAATTCTAAGAGAATTGTGTAAATTAAACGCGGGAAATGGTTAGTAAATATATATTGAACTCACATTTGCCAATGAAGTTAGAAAAAGTGTACATATACCGGTAAATATGTACATTTACCTAGGTACTTACTTTTACCATAACACATACATGCCGGCTCAATACCGCTGTCTACAATGTAGATACCAGGAAGACTGGTAGATAAAACTGGTATTGTGAGAAGAATTGTCTTAAAAGGCCAGTTGAGTTGTGGGCAAAAATAATCGCAATACCAGACTGATAAGACTTGCCAGATATCATTATATAGATAATATTTAAGTTTGGTACAGCGTCGTATGGAACCGCGCTATAAGAAACTCAGAATTAATACAAACAGATTAATTCGTATTGCGTTGTATGGCAAATTCCTGCAAACTACTTAACATTTGAATAAACAACTAGTTGGAATTAATATTTGATTTACTATTAAGTGGGTAATATAAATATAATAAATTCACATTATATATTATTTTTTAGGCAGTTTTATTATATACATTCAGTTTCTCCTATTAATTTTAAAATTTTCTGCTTCATTCCTACCAGAACACAATTTATTACGAAATGTTTGTGTGAATAAACTATATATTAGGTCATAATTCCTAACGGAGCAACAACATGTATGTAATTAAATTGACACATTTACCGTTAATGTAATTTATTAATTATTTCATCTCTACTTTATATTATGCAACTCGATGCATTAGTAGCTCTTGGCATTTGCTTTTATCTATTGAAACAATCTTTAGTTAATATGCTTAACATATTTAAATTAAATTAGTCATAATGTGTATCTATATATATATATATATATATATATATATATATATATATATATATATATATATATATATATATATATATATATGTGTGTGTGTGTGTGTATATATGTATATATATAGCTAAAAAATTTCAGGGAGAATACTTAAATTGGATAAATAAACTTACTTTTTTTTACGCCTTACCATTACTTTAAAATATTTTTAATAAATAGCAAAATTAGGAAATAAAAATTCTAGATTATCTAATTACTAGAAGAAAATCTTGGACAAAATAAAATAAATTTTCAATTAATTTCGTTCTTTTCTGTTCAATTCCAAGATTTTACTTTTACAAGATTAAACTATTAGGTACTACATGTAAATCATTTTTTATAACGGGATATATAAGTATACATGCATGTAATAATATGGAAGAGAGAAAGAGGCAGGTAGATCTTATCCTATTAGATAGATAAGATCAAGTTCATTGGAGTTGTAACTCATCTATAATGTGTACACATATTATTGTATTTCATAAGTGTTTCGCTGTTAAATTATAAGTGTGTTAGCATGACTAATTTCAGCTTTAGAAATATGTATTGCATGGGGATTACCAAAAAAGTTTATCTAGTAATAATTATGTCATTTTTGAAATCATCTGTTTGATTCGATTTATACACTGTTGTTAATTAGTGAAAAGGAGAAATAAAAATGTCCATATTTTGCTGGTCTAGAAGCTAATTTTGTTCATCTTCTTAATATTTCAACTTATTCTTATTCTTATTTATTATTCTTTTCATTATATTTCTACCGTTTCTCTTCATTTTCTCCAGTTATATATATATATATATATATATATATATATATATATATATATATATATATATATATATAATATATATATATATATATATATATATATATATATATATGTGTATGATGAAGATTAGTAAAATATTACAAATTTTAAATAATGTTACCTTCTAGAAACTAATTAATGAATGTATTATCGACCTAACCCTAAACAAACATAAAGATGATTTGATAATGTCATTTACAATTTCCTTCATTATTAAAATTTTGTTACAATACCAGCAAATTTTCGAAATTCTTAAAAAATATGTCAGACCTACAAAGAACACTGTATTTATAAATTCACTAAATTTATATAACTGTAACAAGTTTATAACTGTAACAATATATAATATTTTTGCAAATTATAAGTGTAGTTAAAATATAGTGAATTTATTAATTCAGTGTAAGTATGGACGATTAGCACATAGTAACGGTCGCAACCACCCCATAACGGTAACAGTCTGATTTTCTTTTTATTTTAGAAGAAATAACATTCAATTATCCCGAAAACCGATACTCCACACCACACTGTGACTTTCTTGGAGTATAGTGTTTCGCGACGGAATCTTACCTTCTGAGTAATGTTATATTATCTCCAAAATTGCCGCTGAACCCCAATTCGGGTCGCATAAATTTATGGTTACTGAAACTGCATTTATACATGAAACAAATTCCGCACCACATTATTGTCCGCCCATTGTTACTAACCACACCACAGCCCCAAGGGCGTACGCAGGAGTTCAATTAGAGAAGGGGCAGATTTCACCTATGTAGCAGAATATTAAATTTTATATTTCTCAGTCAACATGTATAATAAATCTAAATAAGTGCCAATAAGTTCCTCTACGAATTTCTCTAAAACTTTTTGTACAATTGTTTCTTCATTTTGCTTGACATTTTTCCTATGAACACTCGGCATGCATAATCTTGTTAACAAAAATTGAATCAGGAACGGTCGATTTATGTATTAATTTTTCCAATTTACCATTCAAACAGTTTTCCACCAAGGTGGAACGGAGCCAAGTTCTTACCCTTCTCAGCGGGCTGAAAGTTCTTTCAATTAAGGACTTAGCACAAGGTACAGTTAGAACTATATGAAGAACGAGTTTTGTTTAAAAAAAATCTTCTGCATCTAACACGAATCGCACCGATCTAGTTTTTGAAGATCCTCGCAGCTCAATTTATTTGCTTTCCGGTGATCGTATCACAATTCAGCTTCTACATTAAAATTTTGTAATGCGTCAAAATTGGTGAAGTTTCGATTTTTCTATGAAATCTTGATTGTTCATTCTCATGTTCGCTGGGTGCAAATGAAATAATGAATATGCTGGCAAGTTCTCATCCGAGACTCTACGTTCTAGTGCAGTAAACAAAGAATCCAAGTATGGATTTACCAGCGATCTCTTTCAAAATTGAAGTTTATTGATAGTTTACTATCCTATGTCTTACGAGTTCAACTAATATTTCTTCAGCAAAAGATTTGGAAAGTTCTTCGATTTTGGAATCCATGTCTTTTCTATGATTTTTCGTCAATAGGATGTTTGTATATGTCGTAGTCATATTGCGAAGTCCGTCAGATTGTGTAAAAGCGAATGTTTGCATAATCTGACGGCAGTTAGTGTATTCTTTTTCAACTACACGATTTGACTAGGTAGTTCATGAAACCACCGTTTATATGTGTCGCTTTATATTTAACTGCAATGTACACAATCTGACTAATTTAACGTTTGCTTACCGTGTCGACGCTTCGTGAAATTTTCAAAATTAGTTTAATCAGTACAAATAAAAAGTACAAATTTGTAATATTTTGTTATGGATGAAATGAATTTTTTTTATGAAGAATTTAATAAATATTATAGTAATTTACCATCGAAACGACCTTATACTTCTATTAAATTACAAAAAGTAAGTTTTATTGCAGATGTAGGTTGTTTTCCAATTACGGGAGCACAGTGCGACGCAGTGCCGCAAAATGCCGCATTAGCAGAGGCTTTGTTGGAACAGATTAGTTTTTAAATGCGACAATAGAGTGCATTAAAAATCTGAAAAATAAATTTACCTTTTAATAAGCAAACAATAGAAAGAATTTTAATTCGCTAAAGTTTTACAATAATTAAACAACAGAAACGGAAATGCATTGAAAGTAACTGTTATACCTGCTATGCTGTACCTTGCTGATGTTGGAACACTCGATGCTGCGCACAGTGCCGCATTGTGCGCTCTGGCGCTGTAATTGGAAAACTACCATATTTTGAGGTTAAAGCTGTTATGAATTTCTGAAAAGTGTTTTATTTTCTTTAGATTGCAAATGAAATATTTGTTGCGTTGGACAAAGGAAAAACTACTAAAACTAGTAGGGAATATTATTTATTGAAAAATTATGATATAGTCATTGTAAATGGTACTAAATCTCTGATAAAAAAGTCGAAGTCAAGTACTGACTCACTAATTTATTTAGTTGCTGAAGAAGACATATATAATAGATTATTTGAAGTGCATATTAATTGTGGACATGATCTACGTGATAAAATGATCAACATTCTCAAGCAAAATGGCTATATATCAACACCATGTGTAGAAATTTTTTTGGTCAGTTGTAAAATTTGTCAGCCGAAATAAATACGGCTGAAATAAAAATGTCAGCCGTAAATAAATATAAAAAATAGCTAAAAAAAATATGTAATATTATTACTACTTATTAACTTATTACAACAATTTTTCAAAGAAATCCTAGGTAACCCATGTTTATTTTTAAGGTTAGGCATTTCGAGAACGTCAAAACGTTAAGTCAGATTGTGTACATTGCAGTTGGTGGAACACAAACCGCCGTAAATTATCGGTGGTTTCATGAACTACCTAGTCAAATTGTCTAGTTGAAAAAGAATACACTAACTGCCGCCAGATTATGCAAATACTCTTTATATTAATTATTTAAATATTAAAATTAAACTAAATTTTAAATTATAAAAATATTACTCAAATATTAATTATTTAATATACAATATAATTATATATAGTATAATTGCGGTTTTTAATTCTAAAAAAACGAAAACCGCGCTTCTGAAAAAGTGCGGATATTCAGAAACCCTATGCGAAACATTTGCCAAGCATAACGACATGAATTTTGGGCAAATTACTACCGTTTGCTTTGTTAAATCCTGAATCCATAGCGAACTGTACTTGTTTCTCTAACAACTGTATCAATTCGACAACAAGAATTTTAATATTTTTTCAAATAACCTACTCTGTAATATGTATTGAGGTGGTCAAGAGGGTGTCCAGTGGAGAGGTATATTAAACAACTATTTAGGCTTAATAACGTATATATTAACTAATATAAAGACTAATAAGACCTTGTACGAGTACGTCTTGCCAATACGATGGTTGAGAGCAGAGAGAGCGAAGTCTCGTCTGCGACCACCTGACTCGACTCCTCTCTCTTCAAAGACAATACACTCTGGAGGAGGACAAACGAACAATAATACAGGTTACTGTACAAGTGTGTTCAACAAGTGTGTTCACTGTCACATGACAGAATGCCTACTTTAGCCGATTTTATTTTGTAAAAATATTAATAATCTTTATTTTTTTATTTCTTTATTTTTTTGATGTTTTTATGTAATCTATATTTAGAGATATTGAATAAAAATCTGTAAGTTATATTTAAGAATGTAGAAATTCAACGTCATATTTTGGTTATTTGTTTTTTTAAGGAAAATGTGATCAATTTAGATTTTATTTATAGATACAGTTTCAGGAGTAATTCTTGTAGGATTTATTAGCATAGAGAAGTATTTACGAAAACGTCATTTTCATTCCATAAGTTAATGTTGATGTCACCAATAACAACATCCATTTTATTTGTATGTATGTACACTCAGATGCAAAGAAACCGGGTCATTGTATTATTTTTTAATTTTGATATTATTTTAGTACTTTGAATAAAACTTTTTGTGTTTTATAATCAAAGATGGTCTCAGGATGTAGAAAAAAACAACATGGGGAACATTAATTAGTAGAAACTCCTCCTCAGGTGGTCATTGGGTGGATTGAGTAGCCCAGCGACCGCTGTTGTCGGTCCCAAGCCCGGATAAAGGATGAGGGTTTAGGCGTGGGGCTAATAACCCCACCCCCTTAAAAATACACTTATTACGAAACCTCAAGATTTGCCTCGGACTGGACGGAACCAACTGCAACGACGCGGCAAACGAAATAAGGACAACGATTTAAGAATTTGTACATGGAACGTGCGAACCCTCTATAGATCTGGTGCACTGAAACAATTAACCGATACCTTTCAAGACTACCAAACCAATATAACTGCCACACAAGAAATAAGATGGCTTAAAAATGGAATCTTGCAGAAGCGCAACACCGACGTGTATTACTGTATTACACCGACGTGTAGAACTGTAGTAACCGTGAACACGCCTTCGGGTGTGGATTCCTAGTCAAGGGAAAAGTTAGGCAACTAGTCATGGATTTCACTCCAATTGACAAGAGAATATGGCGGCTCAGGATCCGAGGAAGATTCTTCAATATAAGCCTCATAAATGCACATGCCCCCACGGAAGACAAAGAAGACGACGAAAAGAATGACTTCTATGTTAGAACAAACATGTGACCAATGCCCAGCAAACGACATCAAAATCGTCCTGGGCGACTTCAACGCAAAACTGGGTAGAGAAGCCATTCTATAGGGATCATATAGCAACGCACAGCCTCTACGAGGACACGAGCCCCAATGGAGAGGGACTGGTGAACTTTGCATCTGCAAGAAATATGATAGTAAGTATCACAAGATTCGACCACAAAGATATTCATAAAAGAACCTCGCGGTCACCAGATGGATAGACATTTAATCAGATAGACCACATCCTAATTGACGCCCGTCACGCATCCAACATACTAGACGTGAGAACATACAGGGGTGCAATTGTAGATTTAGACCACTACCTAGTGGCAGCAAAACTGATAGCCAGAATATCAACGGTCAAGGAAGCCAGAACCCAGCGCCAGCTGAAGAACAACACAGAGAAATTGAAGGAAGATACATCCAAGCAAGACCTTTCCGAAAATATAAGCAACCTAGAGGAGGCCAAGACTCATCCCGGGTTGTCGTGCCAATGATTATGATGATTTAGTGAAAAAGATAATGTACGAAAACACAAAAGAATGCACTTCTGCAAAATAAACCTAACAGAGATTAATAATGAAAATTTCAGTTGAATAAGATTTGAATACTTCATCTTTCCTCCTCGAGCCCTAACTATTGCCACTAATAATCTCATGAATCCTCGTTCGTCTCCATACTCGTTATCTTCCATCTGGCGAATGTAGGCAGAATCTGGACTCGTCAGTAAGCAGTACAGTCCTGCACTGTGCCAATGGACAATATAAATGTTCGTGAGAAAATTAGCCTGGCTTCTCGGTGACGAGGGAGTAATTTTCGCCTAGCTACTGCTCTACAAGATTTTAAGCCAACTCATAGCAACCTTCGGCAGACTGTCCACACACTTATAGCTGTACCACGAACCTCACAGAGTTGGTTTCTGGTCTCCACTGAAGTGACATGACGACTTCGTAGAGTAGTACGAACGATAAATCGGTCATCGATAACTGTTTGTTGTTGTTGTTTCATTTCCTGCCAGATCCCGGCCTCAGAATATTTCTGCCGATCTCCCTAAACCGCTCAGGTGCTCTTTGGATGGTAGAAAGAGTGACATGAAGGAATCTAGACACCCTCTACCATCGACCACAAAACCAACAGCTTTTGAACTAAAATCAGCACTTAGAACCATAATCAACACACCAATATGCACCTAGAATAACAATTAATCGAAAACAAACAAGTCAACCCTGTAAACACCTTGATCCGCTGCATAATGGCAAATGAGCAATAGGTAGTGAAGAATGCATAGCTTTAAATTTTATTTTCGTTTATTAATGTTCATTAGATACTTATAAGTACAATATGCAGTTTGTTTCTACATAATGATGGTCTCTTTGATTGTAAAACACGAAAAGTTTTATTCGAAGTACAAAAAGAACTTCAAAATTATAAAATAACGCAATGACTCGTTTTTTCTTTGCATCTGAGTGTATTTTCTTCAATAATGAATCACTTTCATCAAGAAACTTTTATGAACAATATAAAAATGCCGCACCATTTCCAAAACAAACTAATTAAAAAATATTAATATGAAAATAAATAATTGCAATTCATCTTGTAGAGCAGTAGCTGGGCGAAAATTACTCCCTCGTCACCGCGAAGCCAGGCTAATTTTCTCACGAACATTTATATTGTACATTGGCACAGTGCAGGACTGTACTGCTTACTGACGAGTCCAGATTCTGCCTACATTCGCCAGATGGAAGATAACGAATATGGAGACGAACGAGGATTCATGAGATTATTAGTGGCAATAGTTAGGGCTCGAGGAGGTAAGATGAAGTATTCAAATCTTATTCAACTGAAATTTTCATTATTAATCTCTGTTAGGTTTATTTTGCAGAAGTGCATTATCTTTTGTGTTTTCGTACATTATCTTTTTCACTAATTCATCATCATCATTGGCACGACAACCCGGGATGAGTCCTGGCCTCCTCTAGGTTGCTTATATTTTCGGAAAGCTCTTGCTTCCACGTATCCTCCACCGTTGATATTCTGGCTATCAGTTTTGCTGCCACTAGGTAGTGGTCTAAATCTACATTTGCACCCCTGTATGTTCTCACGTCTAGTATGTTGGATGCGTGACGGGCGTCAATTAGGATGTGGTCTATCTGATTAAATGTCTATCCATCTGGTGACCGCGAGGTTCTTTTATGAATATCTTTGTGGTCGAATCTTGTGATACTTACTATCATATTTCTTGCAGATGCAAAGTTCACCAGTCCCTCTCCATTGGGGCTCGTGTCCTCGTAGAGGCTGTGCGTTGCTATATGATCCCTATAGAATGGCTTCTCTACCCAGTTTTGCGTTGAAGTCGCCCAGGACGATTTTGATGTCGTTTGCTGGGCATTGGTCACATGTTTGTTCTAACATAGAAGTCATTCTTTTCGTCGTCTTCTGTGTCTTCCGTGGGGGCATGTGCATTTATGAGGCTTATATTGAAGAATCTTCCTCGGATCCTGAGCCGCCATATTCTCTTGTCAATTGGAGCGAAATCCATGACTAGTTGCCTAACTTTTCCGTTGACTAGGAATCCACACCCGAAGGCGTGTTCACTGTTACTACAGTTGTAATACACGTCGGTGTTGCGCTTCTGCAAGATTCCATTTTTAAGCCATCTTATTTCTTGTGTGGCAGTTATATTGGTTTGGTAGTCTTGAAAGGTATCGGTTAATTGTTTCAGTGCACCAGATCTATAGAGGGTTCGCACGTTCCATGTACAAATTCTTAAATCGTTGTCCTTATTTCGTTTGCCGCGTCGTTGCAGTTGGTTCCGTCCAGTCCGAGGCAAATCTTGAGGTTTCGTAATAAGTGTATTTTTAAGGGGGTGGGGTTATTAGCCCCACGCCTCAACCCTCATCCTTTATCCGGGCTTGGGACCGACAACAGCGGTCGCTGGGCTACTCAATCCACCCAATGACCACCTGAGGAGGAGTTTTTACTAATTAATGTTCCCCATGTTGTTTTTTTCTACATCCTGAGACCATCTTTGATTATAAAACACAAAAAGTTTTATTCAAAGTACTAAAATAATATCAAAATTAAAAAATAATACAATGACCCGGTTTCTTTGCATCTGAGTGTACATACATTCAAATAAAATGGATGTTGTTATTGGCGACATCAACATTAACTTATTGAATGAAAATGACGTTTTCTAAATACTTCTCTATGCTAATGAATCCTACAAGAATTACTCCTGAAACTGTATCTATAAATAAAATCTAAATTGATCACATTTTCCTTAAAAAAACAAATAACCAAAATATGACGTTGAATTTCTCTATTCTTAAATATGACTTACAGATTTTTATCCAATATCTCTAAATATAGATTACATAAAAACATCCAAAAAATAAAGAAATAAAAAAAATAAAGATTATTAATATTTTTACAAAATAAAATCGGCTAAAGTAGGCATTCTGTCATGTGACAGTGAACACACTTGTTGAACACACTTGTACAGTAACCTGTATTATTGTTCGTTTGTCCTCCTCCAGAGTGTATTGTCTTTGAAGAGAGAGGAGTCGAGTCAGGTGGTCGCAGACGAGACTTCGCTCTCTCTGCTCTCAACCATCGTAGTGTCAAGACGTACTCGTACAAGGTCTTATTAGTCTTTACTTTATATTAGTTAATATATACCTTATTAAGCCTAAATAGTTGTTTAATATACCTCTCCACTGGACACCCTCTTGACCACCTCAATACATATTACAGAGTAGGTTATTTGAAAAAATATTAAAATTCTTGTTGTCGAATTGATACAGTTGTTAGAGAAACAAGTACAGTTCGCTATGGATTTAGGATTTAACAAAGCAAACGGTATTAATTTGCCCAAAATTCATGTCGTTATGCTTGGCAAATGTTTCGCATAGGGTTTCTGAATATCCGCACTTTTTCAGAACCGCGGTTTTCGTTTTTTTAGAATTAAAAACCGCGGTTTCGGGTTCGTTTTTTCAGAACTTTTGGTAGTAGTGTCGAGATTTTAGTTTTTTACAAAAGTTGGTGCTTAGGGAAAATGATCTTTTGGAGTAGGTGGATGTACCTTTAATGGTAGAGAGTGCTTGAAAAAAAATGTTTAATCTTTTTGTTCTCTCAGAAATTGTTTTATATTTAGCAAACTATTGTTTCATAGAATTAGGATAGCGGTTTGTTTGCATATAAGAATTTTTGTTGAATATTTCTCGAATCGCTTTATGTACTTCGTCTTGCAAGGAATAATTTGGATTGATCACTTCTAATTCTTCTGAATTCACCTTTGACTTCAGTCTTATTATTGTATGGATAAAGTCGTTCAAAATTATTTTTGGCCAATATTAAAACAAAACTGTTGGAACTTTCGAAGGATCTAATAGCATCTAGCCAATTCTGTTAATTTCAGATTTTCACGGGTCTTCAAACGTTCCATGATATTTTTCATTGAAGCTTTGCTTATTACAGAACCAATTAATTTCTTTTCCAAGTATCCTATTATACCTTGTGCGGTAAATATGTTAGAATCACCGCGGCTTTATGTTGTTACTGCTACGCTTACTGGAGATAAAGTTTCATAACAATTGAAAATTAACATTTTCAATTATATGCACTGAATTTAAATGTATTAGAATCTGTAATATTACGACTTTTAGAAGAAGATTTTTTTCGTACGTTGGTTCAATAGAAGACCTTGTCCTAATGCCCATTGCTTATTCAATTTCTTTTTCAAAAAGAGCTTTGACGTTTCGTTGTAGGAAACTGATTTTATCGGAGATAATCGAAAAAAAATTACAAGTTGTTGAAGTTGTAAATTACTTTTAATTTCAGCATCTTCTTCGACGTAATAGTCATTATCCATATCTTCTTTGGGTGATTCTTCAGGAAACAAATCTTCATCTTTACTGCTGAAGCTGTTTTGTACTTGAGATGATTTCTTGTAGAAAGTGTCGCAATCAGCGAGATGAATTGTATGGTTAATGCAAATTTGTGGTTCCCGGTAATTACCCGGATCGGTCATGTGTAGTTCCCACAATCTCATTTCTGAAACTGATACTAAATGAATCTAAATATTTTTCAACACTTATTACGATAATACTTGCAAAAACAGCTCCTTCAATTCACAGAAAGCCTAAATTGCAATAAAAAATGATTTCTCCAGGAATATTAATATATGTTTAAGTATCTTCGGCGTCACAAATTAGTCTACTAATCGTAATACTAATTTTTTGTCCATTTGCTTTTAATTTTTGAAACTTTAAAATCATTTATTTCTTTCTTTCTTCGTTTTCCTTTTGAATTAAGTTGATATCACCTGAAGGACATTTTGGCAAGATTTGGTTGGGAAACCGGCCAGCAATTGCTTTTGTATTAAGTTCATAAATGAAGGGCACCTGAAGAACATTTTGGCAATATTTGGTTGGGAAACCGGCCAGCTATTGCGTTTATTTCTTTCTTTCTTCGTATTCCTTTTGAATTAATTTCATAACAGCTGAAGTACATTTTGGCAAGATTTGGTTGGGAAATTGGCCAGCTATTGCTTTTGAATTAAGTTAATAACTGAAGGACACCTGAAGGACATTTTGGCAAGATTTGGTTGGGAAACCGGCCAGCTATTGCGATTCTTTCTTTCTTTCTCCGTATTCCTTTTGAATTAAGTTCATAACACCTGAAGGACATTTTAGCAATATTTGGTTGGGAAAACGGCCAGCTATTGCTGTCCGAATAAATGCAGATTTTGAAATTGCTCGAACAGATATACCGCCGATGGTTGCCATTTTTGCAACAATAGTATGCAATGTTCGAAACAGCACTAATTCAATGTATTTTCTTTTTATTTACTTTTAGATAAAACCGAAAACCGCGGTTCTTTATGACGGTTATGCAGTTTCGGGTTTTGCAGAGAAAACCGCGGTTTTGCGGTTCGGATAAATCCGAACCAGAAACTCTAGTTTCGCACAATGGCGCGAAATTATGTTCATCGGAATTTGGCAATGTTAAAACCTTGATGTAAGAATAAAATGTATATTATTAGCTTAAATAGAATTATTTCACTTCTGTAGATAACAACCGTTTATTGTTGTGGTTTGTTTGTTTTGTGTCGCTTGATCCAGATTATGCTAAAAATAAAGAAGTAGATATATTAAGTGTGTAAATAATATGTAGAACAGAAATATATTTCAAATTAAAAACAATCTAAAGGTTTAATTTGTTTTTTTGTATTAAAGAATCTTCCAGATTAACCAAACCACAGGCTGTGATTAATATGTCGTCCAGTATTTTTACAAATTTCAAATTAACACTTGCATGTGGTTTAAGCAAATAAAATTGTTGTAAACTCTCTCTACATGTATTCTTAAGCTGGTTATCTGTTTTGCTAGCTTCGCTTAACTTTTAGTCATTTTTACTCTTGTTTCAGCACTTGGCAGGTCTAATTGGCGCAACATCTGACTTTTGCAGATGTTTTTAACGTGTTTAAATCTTCTTTTACTTTTTTTCATTGTTGGGAACTATATACTACACTTGGGCACTATACAGTTCTTGTAATATGAGAAATTCATTTTTTATTAAAGAAAACAAAAAGATAGTAACTACTATCATACACAAACACCATTGTTTTGATTCGCTTCGCAAGACGTGACGTCATTCAACACACCATGACAGTACTGAACGTTTTCGAGATAACTTTAAATTGTTTATTTAAAACGCAAAATTCTTAATGTAAATTATTGATTTTTTTAATAAAACGTTTTTTTGTGTTAAGGAGGTGTTAAGGTACAGTATTAACCAATTTTTCAAATTTAGTCAACTAGCCTATTACACCAATTGATAAAACTGGCAACAAAACTAAAATTAGTAATTACAAACTTATCACCACAATAAACAGCTTTGGTAAAATCTTTGAAAAATGTATAAAAACTCGGTTAGTACATTTTTTTGGATAAAAAATAAAATCGCACATGAACACACAATATGGGTTTCGTGCTGACATAGCTACTACCGATGCAATTTGCAATGTCATCCAAAATATTACAGAGGGACTTGTAAACAAAAACTGCATTGCAGTGTTATTAGACTTTGCAAAGGCATTTGACACTGTGTCAAAATGTATTGGAGCGTTATGGTATACGGAGAGCAGTCTTATTGTTAGATGTCTTTCGCAGTTCCTTGACTGATCGGGAACAATCTGTAAAAGTAAATGATACAGTAAGTAAAACTACGATTATAAAAATAATGGGGGTTCCCTGAGGAACCGATTAAAAGTAAAAGCGAGAGTTATATCATACGCTAATGAATGAATTCTCCATTTAATAAATGGAGAAGTATCTATCGTCGTTTACTTAACTTTAGTAAGACCCACTATCTAGTCTCCTCTATAACAAAAACAAACAGACCTAATTTTTCTAGTATTAAAGTCCCATTAAATGACAGTTTTCAACGAAAAATCGTATAATCAGTGGCGTATTTAACGTAGGTGCAATCGGTGCGTAGCACCGACGGGCCGCAATGCGTCCCTGTGACAATACTTTACAATACCCACACTTGTACAATACAATTGATTTACAATATACAGGGTCAGTAAATGAATGTTTGCCTGTTTTTGTCACACCTACACCATCGTTGAATTCTACACCTAGCGCTTAGTTCGAGTCTAGAATCTTTAGATAAGTTTACAACAAAAACAGAAAAAACTGAAATTAATGAGGGAGGAACCAATATTACGGAGGAAGCCGAACAGGAAGCTTTTAAAACGAAATTTCTCTCGGAAAATGAAGAAGAAGAAATATTTTTAAGAAAGGAAAAACAGAACACACTTAAAGATCTGTCCAACACAAGGTTGTCTGCAAGAGCAAAGGCAACAAGTGCTTTATTACAAAATTTTAAGTCAGTTCTTTTTCAGTCAATCAGTTTTCTAGAAACAATTGTAGAGATAATTATCTGCCTTAAGGCACGACCACGATAAAGTGGCTACGGCCTCAGGACTTTTAAATAGTTTCACATTTGATGATTTTAATTTTTTGGAATGATGTTCTGCAAACGATCGATGTTACATCAAAAATACTACATCAAAAAAGGCATTTATTTCAAGTCGTGCATCATTCATTTCGTGCATCAAAAAATCTAAAGATAAACTTGCACCACTACGAACTGACGCTTATTTCAACCAAATTTTGAAACTCTCCAAGTCGAAATGGCTTCAATGTGATATGGACGAAGAATACAACATAATGAGCAACTGAACATTAAGGTGTTTGGCTAGTTCCAAGCTGTATCACAAATGAGTTCTCACCCCGACAAAATAAATGCCTTTTGTTCAATTTGTTACTTCACAGTGCGTGGCCATACAACGCTTTATAAGGCCATCTGATTTTGGAGTTTACAGAACTAGTAGCGTGACGCCACAATGTGTGTCAAAAAAATGTCCAACTTAACTCCTGGTGGTGGTTCTTCTAGGTACGTTTCTCTTCTCTGAGAGCGGGCTCCGCCAAAAACTTGCACCGAGCCGCTGAATAGCTTAAAACGCGCCTGCGTATAATGTATAATGATAATGTATAATGTATAAATGTATAAATGTAAAATGTATGTATAAAAATTCCTTTCAAAAACTGAACATAATACAAGCCTATATTGTAAAAATAATTACGAGAGAAAGAAGATCTTTTCATACAAACCTTAAATATCCGAACACTATATTTTTATATTGTATGTATGTATGCATTCAAAAATAAAATACTTCAAAATTATGTTCCCACAGTTTAAACTACTAGAAGCACAACAAAAGAATTACTAAATGCTTCAACACTCAACAAAAATATTTGTTATCGTTTATTAACTTACAAATTACCCAAAATTTGCAATATCATTTGCAAATCATAGACCCTTTACAAAAAAAATCACATTTGAAAATTATTTTAAATTTATCAAAATATTAGTACAATAATAGATAAACTAACAGTTATTATATCACAATTTTGTGATATTCCATAATATATATCTTGTACTTTCTTTATATATTATATAGTTGCATTTAATCCATTATAGTCTTTAAACTTGATTTATTCTCAAAAATGTATAATTTTTTGTACTAAAAGAAGAAATATGTCCTTATTTTATTTCTTTGTATTCAATTTTTTTTATTCGTTGGGTAAAAAGCTCTTACGAAGGTCTGTGTTACAGTTATTTTATTCTGTTTAGAAATTTGTCTATTATACTACAATTTTATCAACCGACTGTATCAAGTTCTTTTCGAAAAATTGAAATCGATCTACAAATCTTGTAACAAAACCTCGCGTCGGTCTCACAATAGATGCATTACTTATTGTTAATTGCTTAGATCTTATGGAGAAGAATGAAGTTTGGTTTCATGTGTCGGGGAACATACATTCATATAATAATTCCTTGAAAATCATAGACATAATCAATACGAGAATATTGCTTGAGAGCATGAAAGCATTCCGTGAAAATCGGTGTTTGTATTAGTATCTTAGGACGATATTTAGTTGGTTACTTTGGTTTAGTTTGTTTCGGTTCGATATTTAGTTAGTTTTAGTTGGATCAATAAATTTTCATGGAATATATAGTTTTGCAGGTAGATATAGATATGAATATTTTAATAATTTTATAAACCATCTACATAATGACCAAATACAATGGGTTGAACTATGTACGAAATGGTTACACCTAGCATAATGGAGCAAATCTATTTCAAAAACGAGTTAAACATGAAACTTTACATAAGAGACAAGAAACTGATTTTAACTAGGTTACTAAATTGCACATTTTTATGTTTTCAGTGCTTTTTAGACAAGTATTATTTAAATTTCTTTGCTAATTTTATATAAAATAACATTAATGGGGCTACAATTAACAATTTTAGAATTTTAACGCAGCAAGTAAAACAGACTGACGACATTTTGCATAGTGTTTAAAAATCCCCAAAAGAAAGTTACTTTTTTTCAATTTTGCCTTATAAATGAATGTTTAATTTCTTGGTAGTTTACTTTCTAGTGAAATAAAATTTTTATTTCACTAGCGAAATAAGGATATTCATGGCAACGCGTCAAAATAACTTACTTACGCGCTCTGTAAACATAACGCTAAATGTTGACTTCGGTGGTGTTCTTTTTTGATCGCCAATCACAAAACATATTATACATTTTTTTGTATAAGTATCTTGATTTCTGCGTGAGCAACCTTTCCGCAATTGCGTCACCACTAATTCCAGTACGAACCGCACCAGTAATTCTTCGGATGTATCCATTTATGATTAATAACACACACATTTATTACACACAATACTTATAATAAAATAATACCTACTCTAAACTAATAAACTCTAATAAAACTCTAAACAAAATTTTGACGTACTAATCAACAATTTTATCGTTGTCGTGACAACCACACACGTCATTTTTTTACAGATGTAATATTCTCCATTCCGAAAATTAATTTATTTGAGGAATGGCTGAAACACGGAAAGGAAACAAGAAATGAAGCTTTGTTTTGATTTATCAGTACAAAACAGGATATTAGGGATGCAAATGAACAATCTTTAAAGAACATGAAAGTCAGCGATTTTAGTCCAAAATTCTTTAAAAGTGGTGGAATTGTGGAAGGAACAAAAAGAGGTTTCCACAGAAGAACTTGGAGTGGCTAATGTATTAAAATATGTGTTTTTAAATGTTTATTGCCAAAATCTTGCCAACTATTTCTAAAGAACGCTTACCATGCCCTGGGAGGTCTATGTAAGAGTTCTTGGAATCAAGCATTAAAACAAAACGAAGACGGGTTGTTGATCTTATCCGGACAAGAAGTACTAGTGAACAGTTAGCTACACTGCTGAGGATTCAACGCGATTGTCAGGTAGTGAGACATGGTAAAAGGGATAAAAAATGTGACGAACGATCCTATGCAGAGTAAGGAACTTGAAAAAAAAACAGTTGTGCGTCAAATGAGCCAAGACAGTATGAAGACTCTATGAAGACTCAATGAAGAACAAGTCATGCCTACAAGCAGACTCATAAGTGGAGCATTAAACTTGGGCATAAGGTACTTCCGTCACTGCATAGTCTTAGAAAAGCTAAATTAGCTTGTTATCCTCGAGAGGAACAGATTGAATGAAATGTGAGCCAATATCAACGTTCAAGCAGTTTTCAATAAAACTGCAGAATGTTTGTTATTCGCACAGCAAGAGGTTGTCAACAGTCTGCCTCCTTGCTTGTCATTTACTCTGATGAGTAAGTGGGGCTGTGATGGAAGTTCCGTTAACAGCACATACCAACAAAAATTTACGAACAGCGAGGGCACTGATGAATTTTGTGATGAAACTTTGTTGAAATTTTTTTTTTTTTTTTCATTCGTTCCCCTTTAAATAAAGGATGAAAGTGGCAATATAGTCTGGAAGAATCCTCGACCATCTTCTACAATGCATTGTCGTCCAATAAAGTTTATCTTTTCCAAAGGAACTAAAGCCTTTACTGTGGAAGAAAGTAACAATGTTTTGGAAGAGATAAATAATTTATTGCCGACAATACGCAAAGTAAAAGAAGGTGAGGTTTCGGTCATGCATGAAATGCTTCTGACCATGATTGATGGGAAAGTCTGTAATGCGTTGACCCAAACTTCCTCATCACAGAAGTGCTTCATTTGTGGTACTACCCCAAATATGAATAATGACGAATCGAGGGAGTTTGTATCCAACAAAGACAATCTTGGTTTTGGTTTATCAACATTGCATGGCTAGATTAGGTGTTTTTTAGCTCTCGAGATAGCTAATTCATATTAGCTATCGTCTTGATATAAAGAAATGGTAAATTAGATCGGAATCTGAAAAAGTTATTGTGAAGCAACGTTCTGACGAAATAAAAATCCGTTTTAAAGCCGAAATCGGGCTGATTGTAAATAAGCAAAAACCACGGTAAGGCAATACAAATGATGGAAATACCGCTCGAAAGTTTCTTGAAACCCAGAACTAAGTGCTGTTATTGCAGCATTACAGCATTACATATTACATTTTCTTTTTGTGTGGGGTTGTTTGGCTGCAAAGCCTTTCTGCACTGCGACCAACTTGATCTATTGCGCTTGACCCTACTACAATTGCTCTCCCAGGAATTCAACTTCGTGTCTAACGAAGTCTAAGATATTCCTGAGAGGCTTGCTACTCAGCTCCAAGTTGTTCAATCTTGGGACCCCAAAGTGGGCCTTATGTGTGCTAGCGCTACACATGTACACATTATGTCTTCATCGGTTTCTTCATCTGATTCACATAATCTACAGGCAACTTCCTCTCCCTTTCCCATTTTGTGTAGGTGATATCTCACCGGACAATGTTCTGTGAGTATGTCCTGTGAGTAACCAAAGTTCTGATTTCTCTTCTAGGGGAGCTTAGAATCTGCTGCGTTTTTGCGGCAGAATATTGAGGCAGAAGTTTATGAGCATTTTAGCTTGCCGCTGTCCTGGCGTGTTCTTCCAGTTTGCTTTTGCCCTTCTTCCCATTTCTTAGCTCCCTGCCTTAAGTGGGCCTTTGTACGCCCACAAGTTGGCTCCGGGCCCAAGAAGGGAGCCTCGGCCCCGCTTTTGACGAGTGCGTCGGCCATATCATTCCCAAATATGCTCTGGTGACCCGGTGACCACATTAGCGTCAGTCTGTTACCTTTCAAAAGTTGATTTAGAATTCCAGGTTACTTTGGAATTCAAGTTGTGGGCTTTTAAATTCCTTAGAGCTACCTGGCTGTTCGTTAGGATGTAGATTTGCACTCCTTTAAGACGTTTCTTTAGGCATATTTGTGCGCATCTTTCAATGGCTATAATTTCAGCCTGCAGTACCGTGGCAGCCTGGCCCAATGCCGTGGACTCCCTGTGACTCCGGCTGTATATGCCAATTCCTGTACCCTTAGCAGTTTTTGATGCGTCGGTATACCACCTGGACGCTTTGTCTTTCAGGTTTTCGATTATTTGAACACTGCTTTGGCGGTTATTGATGACCACTTCAACGGCTGTGTCAAAGTTGTATTCTGTAGACATTGCGTCCCAGGGCTGCTTCAGAAATTTCTCTCCGATTTGTTCCCATATTTTCATGTGCCTCTGAATAGGCGATGTACACCTTAGTCTCAGAGCACTGAGAAAACTTCCTTTTTCTACCTGTTTGTGCAGTGGAAGTAGGTTCAACAGAACTTCCATTACTGTGGTTGGAGTAGATTGCATCGCTCTTATTATACTCAAGCACGCAAGCCGTTGAAGCTTTTGTAGCATGTTTTGGGTCTTTATTTTCTTTGCTTTGTACCACCATACGAGTAACCCGTAGGTGATAATCGGTCTTATCACTGCTGTGTAAGACCATAGGACCATTTTGGGTTTTGGAATGACCTGCAATGCTTGGAGCTTTCAAGTTCAGCTTCCTCTTTCTGGTAAAGGGGACTATTACTGTTTTACTCGGGTTGACACTAAGGCCCTCCTTCTTGCTCCAACAGTTGATGGTGTTAAGTGCACTCTGTGCAAGGTTCATGATTGTATTACCAAACTTACCCCTTATTATGACGGCAACATCGTCTGCATAACCAACCGCCTTATACTCGTTCTTTGTTAGCGCATCCAGGAGATCATCAACGACCAGGCACCACAGCAGAGGCGATAACTCCCCCCCTTTATGGACACCCTCTCTCCGTGGTTACCGTCCTCGTTGATCCCCCCAGTGCTGCGGTAATGCTGCGGTAATTTTACGATTGGTCAGCATGTCTTCAATCCACTCAATGATAGGGTCTTCGATCCCTTTGTTGGTGACTGCATTCTTTATTGATAAACGGGTTGTGTTATCAAACGCTCCCTCTTGTCAAATCTATAAAGATACCTACTGCAATTTCTTTGCAGTCAATGCTGCCTCCAATGTGTTCGTTATCTCGTGTAAAGCGTCCACTGTGGATTTGCCTGGCTGATAAGCGTATTGATGCTTATGGAGAGGACTTCTTTTAAGAGGTCCGCACCGTATGTGATTGTCCATAATTTTTTCCATTGTTCAGGTGGAAGGAAGTGAGGCTAATTGGCCGGTAGGACTTTGCCAGGTCTTGAGGCCAGCACCCTATCTTAGGGATGAATATCACCTTTCCATTCCAGCGTTATGTACGCCAGTCGAAAGCTGGCCTTAAATATCTCAGCAATGCAGGGGGCTATGGTTTCGATCCCTCTCTGCAGCATTGCCGGGAAAATGCCATCAGGTCCGGCATCCTTAAATGGCTTGAGACTGTTCACAGCCCATGCGATTTTTTGAACAGTAAACATGGTTGTTGCCATGTTTTTGCAGATTTTGGTTGGGCGCTTCATTCGCGTTATCCCTTCACCAGTTATGGTTGATTTAGAGCCAGGAAAGTGCGTCTGCAGTAAAACGCTAAGACTTTCCTTAAATCTTTGGTATACTTACCACTCGGTGTTTTAATAAGCCCGATTTCATTTGAGTGGTCCTTTGCCAAAACCTTTTGAAGCCTTGCCGTTGGGGCACATTGATTAATGCCCTCACAGAAGTCACGCCATGTTTTCCTTTTCGATCTTCTCAATTCTTTTTTGTAATCAGTAAGTGCTACTCTGTAAGCTTACCAGTTCCCTGTTCTTTTCGCACCGTTGAAGGCTTTCCTGGACGTCTTTCTCAGACGTCCTAGCTCTTTGTTCCACCAAAGAACAGCCCTTGATTTTTGCATCTTTTTGAGAGGACTGCTAGTCTCGTAGTCGTGTGTTAGAATGCCTTTTAGACGAGACGATGCTGCTTCCAGCTCGTCTGTTGTGTTTATAATGAGGCGGAGACCTTCCGATTCCTATCTGAGGGCATACACATCACATTAATATTAAAAATTGGAATTATACTTCGGACTTTATCTACCGGATTTAATACTAACATTGAGAAATTTCAGGCGTTTGCAGCAGAAAGTAAGAAACTGTACATAAATCTCTATCCGTAGTATTATATGCCTGATACTGTTAAAAAAATCCTTGTTTACAGTTCAGAAATTATTGCGTCTGCTTTTTTCCTATCAGCCAACTTTCTGAGGAAGCACAAGAAAATCGAAACAAGGACCACGGAAGGTTTAGCCTACACAATACACGCAAGCAGTCACGTATTGCCAAGAATAGAGATTTACTTAACATGGTATTGATAACATCTGATGTTGTAATAACAAGCTTAAAAAAGGCTTAAAAAATCCCTTCTGAAGTCCTAGATTTATTAATACCCCCATGTATTACTGGAAAAGACAGAGTAAATGTAAGTAGTGATCATCATGATCCTGATCATGATTGACTTCTCAGCAGCAGATTCGTCTGAAGAAAGTGATGAAGAGGACTAATATGTAGCATAATGTGTAGCATAATTATGTTTACATATTTAGAATTTTTTTGGTATTTTATTTAGTTTTTTGTATTTTTAAAAATGATTAATTATTGGTTTTGTAAAATTTTAAATTAATATTTTTTTAACACCTAACCACCTGATATACGTCTCTCAGACCCAAAGTAGCAGTAATTTTCTCACCTGAGGTGTATGTGGTTATGTGCAGGTGGTTAAGGGTTATGTACGATACTACTTGCTTTTATTAAAAACCATGAAAATTAATGCAATTTGATCTCAAAAGGGACGAAAATAATTTTGTCCAGCTAAAAGTGCTTCGCGAACCACTGTGAAGCGGTCTGAATTCTCGAGTATATCCGCTTCCATGATAAATAACTGTAAGGCTAAGGGTTTGTTTCAGGACGCGCGGGGTCATGAGAGGAACACAAACATAACAAAACCTCAATTGGTAGGCTATTGAATTTGAATTATGTGCAACAATTTGGTGAAAATCGATCAGTTTGAGATATGATACAATTTTTTTTAGTCGATCACTGTGATTAACCTTACTGGATTATTTATTATTTCATTACCTTATGAATAGAATTTTCAAAAATATAGTACAATCTTGATAATCCGGTGGTTGTTCTTGATAATCCGGTTCCCATGATGTTTTTTCTGTACGCTGCCCCGCGCCGAATATAAACCTCGTGCCCATAGGTTTCTGACCAAGCTAACTCCACTCTACAATTGTCTTACTATCTGTTCCAAGTTTGTACCTATTTTTTGTGTGTGCACACATTTACCTATACATATTTTACTCTTTATGAAATACAATCCAGGAGCAAAGAAATGCGAAGATTTCAGAACGATTAGCCTCATGAGTAATCTATTAAAGGCATTTTTAAAACTCATACACAGAAGTATCTACAAAGTATGTGAAGAGCACATGTCAGAAACACAGTTCGGGTTTCAAAACGCAGTGGGCAAAAGAGAAGCGCTATTTAGTATCCAAGTGTTGATTCAGAGATGTCGGGATGTTAACTGTAATGTGTATGCCTGTTTTGTGGATTACAGTAAGGCCTTTGATAGAGTGTATGCGGACGACACATTAATTATCGTAGATAGTCTAGAAGACCTACAAGAGACTATGACAAGAGACTATGCCAATAGACTATGACAAGAGTGATAGAGGCAAGCCAAGAGTACGGGCTCGATACAAACATAAATAAAACCAAATATATGGTGATCAGCAAAAAATAACATACCACTTGTGGATCTGATAACTCCTAATAACCAACACATTAAACGAGTCAATACATAAATTCCTGGGAACTATACTAAATGACCAATGGGATCACTTACAGGAAATAAGATGCCGCATAGAAAAGGCAAGGGCTGTATTCGTTAAAATGTCATGAGTTTTTAAATGTCGTTCTTTGTTGATGACGACCAAGCTGCAACTACTCCGCTGCTATGTCTTCTCCGTCTTGCTTTATGGGACAGAGTCCTGGACTCTGACTGAGACCACCATGAAAAAGCTGACAGCATTTGAAATTTGGCTGTATCGCAGAAGCTTGAGGATTTCTTGGGTGGACCACGTAACCAACGAAGAAGTTCTTCGTAGAATGAAGAAATCCACGGAGATATTAACCACCATAAAAGCACGCAAATTGAAGTACCTGGGCCATATAATGCGTAATGAAAGGAGATATGGTTTACTACAACAAATATTGCAAGGGAAAATCCCGAGTAAACGCGGCCCAGGCCGCAAGAGGATTTCTTGGCTAAAAAATTTAAGAACAAGGTTCTCTCTGAAAACCCCCTAGCTTTTTAGAGCAGCCGTGAATAAGATCACGATAGCCAGAATGATCATCAACATTCGGACCGGATAGGCACCAAAATAAGAAGAAATACAATTGTACATAAAAATGTAAAATTGTTTTTGTTTTTTTTAAATCCTGATAATCCGGATTTTTTTTTAATAATCCGGCGTTGGTCTGACCCCATATGTGTCGGATTATCAAGATTATACTGTAGTTTAATTAGTTTATATATAGGAACTGAGAAACCGAATTACCGAACTGGGGAATAGATTGAATACAAACGTAAACTCCCGAAATTATGCAAAGCATTGCTAATAATATGAAAAGACATGTTAATCTATATCTACAGTAAGACAAATTAAACTTTTATTTATAGAATTTTTTTTTGTTTAATTTGTATCGGATCTCTAAATTGTTAAAAACGCACTATTAAATCGTTTACCAGTTTTAGCAAACGACTTGTATAACCTAAGATTTTTCAAAACATCGACCGAAAATGTCATTCGCGATCCAGCTCGATTTATATATTCATCAAAGTTTTTTAATTGCCCTAAGGAAGTTACAAAACTTATTTCAGTTTAATATGAATTTACAATTAGATAATTATAGTTATCCTTATGTAAATGTGATATTTTATCTTCAGAAAACATATTGCCCATTTTCTTACAAGGTTTTTATTAAAATGTTTAGTTTACTCAATATAATATTATTCATTTTATCTACTTTTACTTGGGTCGATATTCACAATACAACTATACTATGATTATGAATCTGATATTTATAGATGAGTAAAAAGTGGTTTATGTAAATATAATTAATAAATTAAAATAATTTAATTTTAGCTTTTTTAAATTCAATTATTTAAATCTACAAACAAGTATTTTTATTGAATTGTCTTTTGGGATAGAATAAAATGTTTATAACATTATATATTATATATAATATTTATAACATTACATATATATATATATATATATATATATATATATATATATATATAATTGAATTATTCAAAACGTGTAGAATTTTTTATTTATATTGTAATTTTGATTATCGGCAATTATGTATATATTTTATGTATGAAAAATCCCCGAAATTGAATAATTTATTAATGATAATAATAATACCTATATAATGTTTATTAGAATTAGGGTAATATTAGAAATATAAATAGTAACTAATTTATATCTGAAATACAAATAGCTAATAAATATGGCAATGAGAGAAACCCAAAATATTTAGCAAGAACATTTTGAAAACAGCGAGTCATTTAAACAAGTTATAATCGTTTAAGAAATTTTTATTCTAAATTTACAAAAAAGTATATACAAAAAAGGAAATTGCTTTTCACCAGTTTTCCATCCTACCACTTCCAATCGGATGCATATGAGTTGTAACCATTTCCTCCATTGATTCCTCCATTTTTGCTAGGAACATATCCAGAGATATCACCGGAGCTGTAGGCACCTCCAGAGCTGTAAGATCCTCCAGAATTATAAGAGCTGCCGTATCCACCGAATCCAGAACCTGCATAAGATCCCAAGTTTGCGCCGATGTAAGATCCTAGGCTTGAGCCTCCGTAAGATCCTAGACTGGAAGCGTCGTAGGATCCCGAGTTGGAACCTCCGTAGGAACCTTCGTATGAACTGTATCCAGAGTTTCCGTAGGATCCGTAACCGGTATTACCGTAATCGGCTGTATGGGAGTGGGTGTGAACTGGTACTGGTACTTTAACGTAAACGGGTACTTTGAATGGAACTTTCTTAATAACCTCTACTGGATATGGCTTTGGTACTGGTACTTCTACTCTGACTGGATGTGGTACTTTTACGTAGACTGGTACTTTAACAGGTACTTGTTGTGTAACAGTGACTGGGTATGGTTTTGGAACATGTACTGGTACCTTAACTTCCACTGGAACAGCAACTGGTTTGGGAACATGGACCGGGTATGGTTGTGGGTATGGTACTGGAACTTTTTTGGTTACGGTGACTGGGTATGGTTGTGGGTACGGCACTGGTACTTGTTTGGTTACTGTAACAATTTCCTTCTGGACGTGGTGGCCTCCTCCATAATTTCCTCCATAGCTTCCACCATAACTAGCGTAGTTGCCACCTCCATAACTTCCTCCATATCCACCCCCAGTGTATCCAGATCCAGAGATGTAACCAGATCCACTAGACCCATATCCTCCTCCTGAACCTCCACCGAATCCTAGTCCTCCATGATGGAAAATGGAACGTTTTTCTTTAACTTCCCCACTGTTAACTCCGCTTGCATATAAAGCAAGTAAAACGCACTAAAATAAAAAAAGTATTTAAATTTGTGTTATAAATATTTATGTTTGAACTTACCACAAAAGATCTCATCGTCGGTGCAGGTTATGTCTGCGAATGATGCCGAATTTCAGTCGCCTTTGGTTTTTATACAGATCTCCTGACATTGAGACACCGAAACTTGTGTCGGAACAAGATTTTAGTATCATCACTTTTAGTTCGAACCACACCAAGTTGCAAAATACATTTTAAAGAATTACCTAATATTGATCTATAAACAATTAACCTTTTAAGTGAGTTTTATGGTTTTTATCTATTAAATTTGGGTCGTTTTAGACGCTAATTATCGCTTCCGCGTTTTTTAACAATCTTGAAATATCTTTTATAAAATATTTTAATGTATTTTTAGAAAGTGTTTCATTTTTATGCAATTTTCTTTTCTTTAATTTCACTGAGACCTTCGAATAGTTTAACACTTTTGTCACCTGCAAATTAGTAACGAAATGTTGAAATTATTTTATTTTAGATCTCATACATTCTTTAATTTGTACAATATTCGGATTATGAAATCACGGTTTCAAGCGGAGCACACACATATTTGGAACAAACCGGTATAACGGAATTTCCAATATGAAAACAATTAAGAAATATTAAATTAATTAACATAATTTCTCTATATCCTCCCTAAGCAAGGTAAGTTGAGAATTTATAATTTTATACCAAATTATAACATAATCTATTTATAAATTTATTAAACAATTGACTTTAAAAGAATAATTATTTATCATTCGAAAAAATGAAATATAAAATTATTAACTAAAATGCATATATTTGGTTTCTAAATATGTTGGTGAAATAATATTTTAATGTTTTCGTCTGGAATGCTGTATAAATGTATCAAAAAATAATATGAGAAAATGTAATTACTTTGGTAATTTAAACAATTCGTAATTTAAGATGCAAGATTTATAACTGAAGACTTTGTGGTTTTTCGTGTTTACAATATTAACACACCTTACCAGATTACTATTTTTATTGAGTTATTATATAATAGAAATTTGGAATGCAAAATAATATCGAGCATTATTGATTAATCAATCAATTAATACTTTAATTAGGAATCTCTATGTTTCCATTTCTTCATTTTCATCTGTAGTAAGATTAATTAAATTATTATTAAATGAACAGAGGATATTCGTAACTTTCCTGTTCTTGATGATTTAACAAAGCAAATAATAATGGGGACAAACCCATTATTATTTGCTTTGTTTTGCTTTATTTTTACCTAAAATTTCTAATACCCAAAATTTATTAATTTCGGCTTTCAAAAGAGTAACAGTTTTAAATACAAAATCTCATTTTTTTAAGAAATTCTCTACAATCTTAAAGAAATTATAATATAGTTTTATATAATTTTCAACTATTTTTAATTCTATCAAAATATCTCATTTAAATAAGTAACATTAATTATTTGTCACGCTATTATTGTAATAAGCAATGTTCGATATTTTATAACACATAAGTACAGTATAATATTGATAATCCGGCGGTTTGTTAATCTGACACGTTCAGTAATCCGACGTTCTGGGGAAACACGTGTCTTTTCTTTACGCTACCCCGTGCAGGATATAAACCTCGCGCACAGAAAAATTAATGTCAAAAACAACACCATCCAGTGTTTTTTGAAAAAGATCTGGCCAACACACCCTGTTTTTAACTCTGAAAACTTAATTGACGATTCTGAACAAGCTAACTCCACTCTACAATTGTCTGAGTATCTGTTCTAAGTTTGTACATATTTTGTATGTACACGTTTATCTATATAGATACATATTTTATTCTTTCTGAAATACAATTGTACATAAAATGTGTAAAATTGTTATTGTTATGTTTTAATCCTGATTCGTTATTGTTATGTTTTAATCCGGATTTCTTTGTTAAACCGGCGGTTCTCCGGGCCCATATGTGTCGGATTATCAAGATTATACAGTATTTATAAATTTCTTTACTTTCAAACGACAATAAAACATCTTTTATGGCTTGATTAGTATAGAAAGTGCTTCAATTTTTGTTTTGCATTGCTTACGGAAACGAGTATTCATTGGAACATTTTAAGAGCAAGGAGCAATTAGAATTATATAACTTAATATATTTGACACTTAGGTCGTCCCACTGACTGAATTAATAACTTAGCTGAAGATTACACATTCGAATGTGGTGCAATCGAAACTAAACTCTACAAAAACCACGCCATTGTGATTGTTATATACCGAGCGCCTTTTACCCCATATAACACTTTTTTAGATAAATTTCACCACCTTTTACAAAAATTAGAATTTGAAAAGAAGCTGTATGTTATAATAGGCTACTTTAATATAGATATTTTGAAGGATAGAAAAAATAATAGAAATTTTATCTCTCTTTTGGATTCATTCCAATGTTCTTTAACCATTAAAGAAACGAGCCACACAGCATCAGGATCCAGTTTAGATAACATCATCGTCAAGAGAGGGATGGATTTTAAGCCCAAACGACTTAAGTACCATATATCTGACTACTATGCCCAACAGATAATATTTGAGGAGAAAAGAAGAGAAAGATATCAATTTATATATTCCAGCGCCAGTTCGAGCAAGTTAACGTGGATTTCTTCGAACATCGAATCCAAGAAGAATCTTTTAAAAACTCCTCAAATTTTATTAAAATTGATGTTAACAAGCAATGAGACTCTTTTATGGATGTTTTTCTAAAACGCTTATAAACAACATAAGTTTTCCTCAGATGATTACGAAAATCAGAAACAATTTTGACTTAATTTATAATATCAGAGATGTTTATATGTTTAGGAAGCAGAACAACTGGCTAAATATAATCGTAAAATTAGAAAACAATATAACATTTCTCGAAAAAAAATACAACTTACTTATTAAAAAACAAAAGATAAATAACATAGAACTAATTAAAATACTCTGAAAATTTGAGCATATTCTAATCATGGATTAAATTTAAAGATTTAATCATGGATTAAATCATATTTAAACAAGCGAACACATGTACACTTCGTACACATGTACGAAGATAACAACTGCAAATGCCACAGTGACTTGTAATACGAGAATGGTGAAAATATATGTACCTCAAGGGAGTATTCTGGGACCTGCTCTCTTTCTTATTTACAAAAGCGATAAGTTTTAATTTTATTTGTGAAATGATTCCAGTGATACCTGACGATACCAGTCTTCTGCTAGATAATGATTGCTTCGCGGATTTCCAAGCTAGTTCCTCTGCAGCCATTACTTTAATTAAAAAATGGTTTTACATTAATTGTCTAATCATGAATGAACAAAAAAACAATATTTTAATTTTTAAAACTAACAGAAGCATAAAAGTATACCCTTGTAATATATTTTTGGATTCATTCCATTGTACTTTAACCATTAAAGAAACGAGCCACACTGCATTAGGATGCACTTTAGATAACATCATCGTCAAGAGAGGGATGTATTTTAATACCAAAAGACTTAAGTACCATATATCTGACTACTATGCCCAACAGATAATATTTGAGAAGAAATAACTGATATCAATTTATAAATTCCAGCGCCACTTCAAGCAAGTTAACGTGGATTTCTTCGAACATTGAATCCAAGAAGTATCTTGAACAAATATCTCAAATTGTATTGAAATTGATGTTAACAAACAATGAGACCCTTTTGTGGATGTTTTTCTAAAACACTTCAATATAAGTTTTCCTCAAATGATTACGAAAATTAGGAACAAGTTTGACTACATTTATAATACCATCATATGTTGAGGAAGCAGATATCATCGCTACAACAACTGGCTAAATATAATCGTAAAACTAGGAAGCAATATAACATTTTTCGAAAAAAATACATCCTACTGATTAGAAAACCAAAGATCAATAACATAGAATACCAATTAAAATACTCTGTTATTAGTTATGGTTTTACATGAATTGTCTGATCATGAATGAACAAAAAAACAATATTATTTATTATTATTTATTTAACTAATAGAAGCATGAAAGTATACCCTTCTAATATTAATATAGATGGTGAGAATGTAGAAGTAAAGCAGTATCTTAGGCTTCTAGGAATACAAGTTGATAGCACCTTAGATTGGTCTGTTCATATTGCCTGTGTGTTAAAAAAACTGAATAGAGCAACAAACGCGCTCAGAATGGTACAAAGATATGTGGGCTTATAGAAGTCTTAAGGACGGACGGTTTACTTTAATTCTCACCTCCGTTTCTGAATTATTTTCTGGGATAGCGGTAAAGACTGCGGACTATTATTGGAACAGAAACAAGCAACTATAATCCTTTAAAAATTAGATTTCAGGGAATCTTGCAGGGGAATATTCCAAAATGCTAAAATATTAACACTAACTGGTTTATATATTTATGAGTTGCTTGTTTTTATGTTCAAAAATAGAAATAAATTTAGTAATTATGTTGCATCTCAAAACACAAAAAAATTATTTATATTATAACACACCTCGGCACACCCTATCAATGACTGAGAAAAGCCCTATTTATTCCGAAAGACATGACTAGAAAAACTAGACACAAAAGCCTAGAGAGACAAGGCTAGACAGACAATAGTAGACAAACAATACTTGACACACAAGACTTTTTTGGGTGGGGGCGGTGGGGGGTGTATTTGCGTAGCTGGCGGTAACTTAACCTAACCAGGCAAGTGGCCCCCCTGGAACGCATCCGTACACTCTGTACCCGCTTGTCGCATAACCTCAGAGTGACGGATGGCTTAAATTTAATCTACTTTATGTTGTTCCTCGATTTGATCTCATCGGCCTCCTTCTCGCTCATTATTTTATGAATCAGCCCTTGGATGTTCCTCCACCGTGACTCATCTTTCAACATACTTTCGATTATAGTTCTCGGATAGATTGATTCTCCCAGTTTTTTTTCAGCTTCTTCTCTGTCTGTTTCCCACCTCCAGCAATCGAATATCGTGTGGATCACGCTGTCCTTCTCCCCGCAGTATACACACAGGTCGTCAGCTGCCTTGCCGATGTTGTGCAGATAGTCCTGGAAACATCCGGGGCCGCAGAGGAACTGGGCTAGATGGTAGCTAATTTCCCCGTGTTTTCTGGTGATCCAGGGAAGTATGTCTGGGATTAACAGTCTCGTCCACTCTGCTCGTTCGCTTAACTGACATCTTTCTTGCCACTTCTCGAGGAGTTCTTGTCTGGCCAGACGTTTACTTTGTTTGTCGCCCTCTGAGTCATACACTCTTTTCCTCTCGTTTGCGATCAGGTCTATTGGGGGGATACCTGAAATAACCTGCGCGGCCACTCCTGAAACTGTTCTGTAAGCTCTGCTTACACGTAGTGCCACTTTTCGCTGAACTTGTGCGAGCTTCTCCAGGTTAATTTCTTTTTTTAGTTCAGAGGCCCATATAGGGGCACCTTACAGTATGGTAGCCTGCACTACAGAGCTGAGAATTCTGCGCGAACTATTCTTTGGCCCCCCCAGATTTGGCATGAGTTGTTGTATGCCTGCCAGTGTTCTTAAACCCCTTGCTGCTGCTTCGGTTATGTGTGCAGCGAACGAAACCCTTTTGTCGATGGTTATTACAAGGTACTTGATGGTCTCTTTTGGTCTTATTATTGACTCTTAAACTTTATCAGACACACGAGACTAGACAGACAAGACTAGACAGACAAGACTAAACGGTCTGGACTAGACAGAAAGGACTCGACAGAAAGGACTCGACATACAAGAGTAGAGGGACAATACTAAACAGATAAGACTAGATAGGCAAGCCTGGACCAATAAGACTAGACATTGAAGACATTGAAAGGTTACAGAAATAATTATATTAAAACTGCTATAATATTGTTAGGCGTATTATTAAATATATACAAATTAATTTTTAATGTTCTAATTGACAAAGGCTCACACAATGCATCTTGAGCGCTGTGTGCTAAAGAGTAACAGAAGATTTCCGTATCCCTCCCTTGATTTAATTAGTAAAGCTGTCCCAAAGTGGATGTTATTAAAACTTTTCAATTAATTTTTAATTTTTCGTTATTAAAAAAAATTTAAAAAAAAACTGGTACGTGATTCATGTTTGTGCGAAAGATAATAATGATCTTGAATTACAAGTAAATCTCGTACCCCAGTAATTTATAATCGTGTCATACCGCAGACTGTGAAAGAATTATTTAGTCCTTCACATTTTTACACTGGAGTTCGGGATTTCACTTTTATTTTCACTCAATGATTCAATTTTAATATAAATTGTTGGTTTAAGACAAGCAACTATGCTGTATTTATGAATGATATAAATTCTAAATTTTTAAATTCATTAATTATATTTACATACACGTTTTACTGAAAACAAATTTAAATATGTATATTCCTTATTAAGAAGAGTCATAATAATTAAAGTTTATAGTATAAATAAAAAGAGTTGAAAATGTCAAAACGTGTTTTCTACACGTAGTATGTAAATAACGTATGTCAACACTATTTGTTCTGCTTTTGAGAAATATTTTGAAGATTTACTTTTAATACAAATATGTTGTTTACTTATAGTTATGTGCGAAATTCCCTGACAAAGAATGAATTCAATAAATGTTGAGTAAATATTTACTAAATATATTTTTAGGATTTTGGGTGAAAGTAAATATTTTTCTTACATACCAATGTATGGAAAATTCAATATAAAATAAGAGATGACCCAGCCAAAACATTATAATTTTTTTTTTAATAATCGCGAAAAATTTAAATAGTTCTTCTAAATAATTGTTAGTTAGTTAGTAATTGTTAGTTATATTGTTAGTTTTCTAAAACTACAAAATGAAATATAAAGGGGTAATTTAATATTTTTTAATTAAATTTTAATACTAAAATAAATACAATCAATAAATAAATAAAATCTAATAAATAAAATAATAATAAATGACCAACATTTGTTTCCTTTGACCTTCCGTCGATAGTATAATTTAATATATAATTTAATTTTCTTCCAACTTTTTGGGAACTAGTTAGCCTTTATTGATTTTTATATGTCATTGCAAATAAATAATTAGGACATATTGTGGATGTACTACCAGAAGTAACCAAAAATCCAATAAAAAAATAGCAAATATTAGATAATGTGCCCAAGTCCTCGTTTATTGAAAAAATAGCTCAAGCTAATATACGTAGCTAATAATAACCTACTAAGATAGGCCAAAAATTAGTCTTACAATTAGATCAAAACCTTACAGTTAAAAGTATCCATGTCTAGTTAGTAATTTTTGCCAATTTTTGATTTGGTCACTAGCAGTACACCACGGTACAAACAATGTCTTTGATAAATATATAATTAAGGGAATAAGTTCGGATGAAAACAGAAATCACAAATAAAAATAGGAAATTTTGATTTAAACTTGATCGAGTGGAGAAAAATATATAAATTTTTCATAATTTTTCAAATTACCCCCAACCTTCAATTACAGGTCAAAGCATTTAATCGATTTATTTGTTTTAAAAGAAAACGTTTGGATATTACGCAGTTTTTGAGTAAATTTTGTGTACTTTCTATTGAATAAGAATAAAAAATTACACAGGTTTTTATCTACTGCGTCGATAGACAATTCTATATTGCACTTGTATGCACTTACAAGACAAGACCGGACTAATTTTAAATGCTTTCTGTGTATCTCTCTGTAAATGGCCATCTATGGATAGATGAATAGAGTAGTTTCGAGTGATAATAATATCCCAATAGCCAGAGTTGAATATTTCTAGATTAATAATTGTTACACTCTGTGTGACTTAATCTATCGTAAATAATATCGTAAGAGATATTTGAATACAGTTTAAATGCATGTTTATTAATCAATTAAATAATTCTACTAATATTTCAACTTTATATTATCATATGTATCATCGAGAAATTGAAAGAAATAATAATGCTGTTATCTCGTCGTAACGATAAATATTTGTTGGTTGGCAAAGTTAGACACTAGACACGTTCATGAGACTATAGAATTATATTAAGAAAATAATTATATTATTATCATATATACACAAGATAGATAGAAGGAAAGTAATTATATTTCTTCTATTTGTCTGCATAAACGCATGAAAGATTAAATTAATATTGTTTAAATTATTTATTTACGGCAATTAATAACCGGAGATGCAGAATGATAATTTTGTAGTCGGTTATGAACGTAAAATCAATTTCTTCGTTGATTTTAAATTAAACCTGACTTTCAAGATCCAATGAAAGGTAAATCCGCAAGTCTGGTGGGTGTCCTTGCACAGAATGCTTTATTGGAAAACGTTTCTATAACTCATATATCACCCAAAACATAGTAATATTGAAAAAACTTATTTCAATAGTATAATTTACACAAATAAATATAAGCTTGTATGTTTTATAGGAATATAAAAAGAGCTAAAAAATATTTCTTCTAGAACAAGATTTTTGTATTCCAATTGTTCCTAGTGAGGTTTTTTTTAAACGAATTGTATACATATATTATGAAAATATAAGTATTTCATTTTTTAATTAAATTAGGTTAAATATCAGACTGATGTTACAAAATACAATATTTAGTATAATTAGAGTAGCTTGATTATACAGGTACAGGAAATAATAAATGAAAATAGATGTTTACTTAGCAAGGAAAAGTTATAAAATGTGGTTATTAAATTAAATGTAAGGTAATGACCAATCAATCTAAATCTTCATCGAACGGATAATCTATTGCCTAATTTCATAATTTAATTTAATTGCAAATTCTAATTTTGGATTCAATTTGTTCTCTAATTAAGTAAATCTATCATCTTATATTGATATTTGGATATCATCTGAATCACAAAGGTCAATTTAATACATATAGTTATTAAGAAGTAGACATATAATTAATTTTAATCAAATCAATAAATAAATTTTTTAAACGATTATAATATATTTCATAAGGTTTATTAACGTAATAGAAAGTGTAGAACACTATGGCAGAAACATTAGTTACAAAGTTGGATAACTCTTGGGTGGTCTAGATAAGAGCAAAAAGAAAATTCAACAACTTCTAACAATTTCTTCACGTCTAAAAATATTTCATTTTCGTATAGAAACACTCAAGACAATTGCATCTTTAGAAAATTTCGAACAGGGACAGTTGTTTCCCGATTATTTTTTTTCCAAAAATGTTTTCATTCCCTACAGCACAGCAGCTTGCAAAAGATTTGATGAGAATTTTCTAAACAAATATAGAAATATAAAATCAAATATGTACAAAAATCACGTTCCTCACTTTAATCCTGATATGCACACTCGGATACCCACCTCGTCATATTTGGGCTTATAACTTGAAATACCCACATATGCGTTCAAAACTATCCATTACTTAAATCTCTTTGAAGGTAAAAATACATTGCTATTTTATTTTCAATTTTTGAACCTAAACGAAAAGTTAAAGTACGTGTGCTAGCGGCTACACCCGGGTACTCACTAGATGAAAAATGGTATTATGACGCAGAAATTAATAATATTAATGAATATTTCATAGGAGTAACTGGTTTTAATAAATAAGAATTATGATAATTAGAAATTATTTACATTTATTTAGCGCAATCTATACATTTAATTGTTGATACACAGTGTACATCGCAGACAGGCTCTTGCAAACTTCGCGTTTTCCTGCGTTTTTAAATCGTTTCCTTGTAGCAAACATGATAAGAACCTGTGATTTTTTCACTACCAGTACTGTCTTGAGGTTGACTTTGTTCTCCATAAAAAACGGAAGGAACAAGCTGTTGCCCGATCATGTTTCCAATCTCAATTTTTGTAATATAGTTACGTATTATTTAGCCATTCACAGTACGATCTTCAATACAAGATTTTGTCAGTTCTTCACTCAGTTGACGCAAGAAAAGACTGATTGTCTTGACTGATGGTCGACTGATTAGTTTATTTTATTTTTAATTAGTCTAAACTATTGAAAAAGATTAGCAAGAGGCCTTCTGACTGCACCTGTGTGTAGTGTATCGAGTTACCATTTGATGCTATGTATCTAAGCCAGTTTTATGTTTACTATAATAGTGATTAAATTTTCTTATAAAAGTTATGTTGAAAATTATTCAGACACTCTACGAATCTATTCCGCAACGAATTGCAGCTGATCTTAAAGCAAATGGTGGTCCAACTTCTTATTAATCAATAAATGTTGCGTAATAAGCCTCCCAAGCTAACAACTTGGGTAGTATCTTGGACAGTGGCTCGCCACTGTCCCACGAAGAATATTCTTCAAATGAGCATGAAGGAAAATTTCGCTAAATGGTAGGTGGTAGCCAATCCACCGTCACCTATGTTGACGTTAGCGGACCTTCGGATTCTGGGGAGTCCGCAACAACATGCTTTAAGGATGAGTCGAAGCATCCTGAAATCACCGGACGTAAACCCAGACCAAGACGGCCAAGTTTCTTCGCATCATTTAATGCCAACTCACTGCTAAAAGTGGGTAAACTGAAACATTTGACTGATTCACTAACACGACTGGATTTGTACCATGAAAGGGTTATGAGATAATGGCGCAAGGAACTGATCAATTTAGGTGCAATGAGTGGTATCTATCTGGGACGTAAGAACGATGGACTGGTTGCAGATTGCCTGGCCTTTGCATATGGCATGACACTGTGTGCTGAATCTCTTGAGATAGTAGCAAGTATTAGTTTTCAAGTATCGCTGGAGGAAACAGAATTCTTCACCAACATCAGAGAAGCAAACAGAGAGATGTTGCTAGAGCAGGGAAACATTTAGAGGACTGTGAAATTCAAGTATCTCCGCGAATGGATTGAGCCCAACTTATCAGAAAAAGCATCATTATCCAAGAGAGTCAACAAATTAGAACAAACCTATCGACTGACTGAGAACACTTACAACAAGAAATGCCTGTCACGCAACCTGAAACTTAAGCACTACATAACGGTCTTAGGACCAGAAGCCCTGTATGCCTTGGAGTGTCTTTCCTTGAACCGAAGAGGTTTGGTAGATAAACTGAAAATCAGAGAGAGGAGAATCCTCAGGAAGATCATAGGCCCGGTAAAGAAAGGTGGGGAATTCCGAAGGCGCCATAACTCGGAGCTCTACGAAGATATTGAGATGCTCTCTGACTGTGCAAGGAAAAGAAGGGTAGCTTTCTATGGGCACGTTTCAGATTGCCTGCAAACCGACTAACCAACCGTCTGTTCACCTTCTGTCAAAACTAGAAAGTTCGTACCACTTGGTTGATAGTAACCGAGAAGGATATTAAAGAACTGGGAATAACAGATCTCCAAAAGAGACAGTCAGTGAGACGCACCCTGAAGGAAGTCCGTGGATTTCAGGAAAAACCCCGAAGAAAAGGTACCCCCTGCACAGAAGATAGAAAGGAGTTACACCGGCAGAAGATGCGACAATACTAGGCAAAGATCAAAGCCCAACAGTTGAACAAGCGTGGTCCAAGGTAGGCCTATTCGAAAGAAGAAGAAGAAGAAATGTTGTGTAACTGCAAGTTTTGTAAAGCGTTAGTTTATCAAGTATCACTTTTTGAAATGTCGAATCTCTTATAACTAAGTTAAATGTGTTCGATAAATCTGGAAACATTTTAATTTTGTAGTTTTATATTTTGACAATTCTACTCGTTAAAAAGAAAATTCCTTTAATTTTTGCTTTAATACATTTTTATCCAAGACCTTATTAAAAAAGCAACACTAGTGAGACAACATGCGATTATACTTTTCAGAATTCAAATCAGACTGAACAGATAAGACTATAAAAAAAAACAATAATCAAGATAAAAAAATATATCGACAACAAACTTAAACCAATTGCTTAACAAATACAAATACATAGACAATGAAATGGTGTTTCAGTTCAATTTATTAAAATATTCTTTGACATTTTTTAGTATTTGTGATAGATTTCATTAAAAAAACTATATTTTTTAAGAAATCATGTATATATAATAAATTCTTATGGATAGCTAATATTACGAAAAAAAAAAGTTTCTGAATGTTTAGCAATATTGATATATTAAATTACACCTCCAATTTGTATACGCCAGTCAATGAGAAATACGTTAGCATATATAAAACTTTCAAAAAGGTTCATTCATAAAAACTTATTCAAATAAATATGTTTATTTTTTTGTTGAAAATTTTTTGAATAATTATCATTTGTCAGTTTTAAGTAAAAAATTAACAAATTAATACGAGCAGTCCAGTAACCGGTTAGATTCAGTAGAAATTTTAGACATGATGTCTATATAGATGTGAATGGATAGTTCTGAGTTTATAGACCACACGAGATATATTAAGATTTCGCAAACTATAAACAAACCTGGATTATAAAAAAACATTATATTGTGGAATATTTATCTTTAGAAGCAAGTTTAATAATTAAACTAGGTAAAACATATAAATAATTAAATTATTGTTTCCTTTTTATTAAATTTATGATAAAAATTTGCTTGCTTTGTTAAAATTAAAATGATACAAAAAATTGTAGTAATTTAAGCTTAGTAACTTGAATTTAATTTTAACTTAGCAACTTAATTTGAAACTGAAATTTAAATCTGAAAATATTTTAATTTTCCGAAATTCATATTCTTAAATTAATGGGTTAATGGTTAATAATTAATGCGATCTTTGCTTAAATACAGTTTATATTTTCCATTTTGAGAATAATAATAATAATAATCTTTAGTGACACTAAGAATAACAAATGGCCATTAACCTCATTTTAAGCTATTCCATTTCTTTTAAAAATCGAAATTATTAAGGTTTAAACCGACTAAAATATTGCAATAGGGAATATGCAAGTGATATAAATTTACTTGATTTTTTTATCCTCGATACCTTCTTGTCTTGGCATTACACCTAAACCAATATTTTTTCATTTAGTTTGTATTGAATTCCATAAAATTATATTCAAAAAGTGCAAAATACGCATCAGCATTAGTCGAATCGTCAAATATCATGTTATGAGATTTATCGGCGTCGATATTCGAACAGTGCTAGGTGTGTTTGAAAGAAAATTAATTTTTAATTTACATTTCTGTAGTGTTTTCGATTGCCTCGGATTGGACGGCTTAAAGGACGACGACTCAAGCAATGAGATAAGGACATGCTTTCGGAAACATGGAATATTAGAACGCTGTACCAAGCGGGAGCCCTAGACGCGACACTTAGAGAAATTAAGAAATACCACCTTGATATTACAGCCTTACAGGAAATGAGATGCACAGGACAAGGACGACTAAGGAGACAGGAATGGGATATCTACTATTCTGGAACAAACAACAGCATACACGAATTCGGTGTTGGTTTCGTAATCAACAACAGATTGAAAAACAAAATAATTAGCTTTAAACCCATCAATGAACGAATATGCTACCTAAGGGTAAGAGCCAAGTTCCATAATATATCAATCTTCTCAGTTCACGCCCCAACCGAAGAAAAATAAGACCAAACTAAAGAAACCTTCTACTCAGAACTAGAAAGAGAATTCGATAGGATACCAGAAAACGACGTTAAGATAATTATGGGAGATCTCAATGCGAAAATAGGCAAAGTGCAAGCCTACCTACCTATGGTGGGAAAACATAGCCTACATGAAATATCCAACGACAACGGAGAAAGGGCAATAGAATTTGCGGCAGCCAAGAGGTTGGTAATAAGAAGTACAACATTCCCTCACAAACAAATACACAAGGGTACATGGACATCACCAAACGGAAACACAGTCAACCAGATAGATCATGTACTAATATCTGCAAGACATTGCTCAAGTATAACGGACATAAGAACTATGAGAGGGGCAACACTTCTTGGTAAAAACGAGACTAAGGGAAAAAAGTAACAAAGCAAGAACAATTCCAGGAATCAGAACGCCCAAATACAACATACACAAGCTCAAAGAAGAAGAAACTCGACTGAGATACTCACAGAACCTCTCTGAAAATATCGAAACGGTGGGAAGGGGCAATGATCAAGAGGGAGTGGACGAGATATGGATGAGAATCAAAGGAAAAATAAGTAACGAGGCACAAGAAATACAAGGAACTACCGAAAGGAAAACTAGAGACATTTGGTGGGACCACGACTGTGAGGAAGCCATAAATAGACGAAACGAAGCCAAGAAAGCACTACTACAGAGACCCACAAGAGCCAAAGATGAAAGATACCAACTACTTAGAAGAGAATCAAAGAGGACTTCTAGGGAAAAGAAGAGAGAAATGCTAAATAAAAAACTGAGAGAATTAGAACAAGCGAACCATATGAGAGAGAGTAGGAAACTATATCAAACACTGAAGGACACAAGGAGCGAGTTCCACCCCAGAACGTCCTTATGCAAAGACAAACAAGGGAAATGGATAACAGAAGAAGCAAAAGTACTGGAAAGGTGGAAGGAGCATTTCTTGGATATTCTAACAAATCAAACGATAAGAGGAAATCGCCTGGAGAATGTACCCTATCACACGGCACAACCACTCGTACTAGAGCCAACTCCTCAAGAAGTACAAGACAGCATTACGGATATGAAAAATAATAAAACACCAGGAGCAGACAACATCTCAGCAGAGCTTTTCAAATATGGAGGAGATAAAGTGGCCGTACAACTCCTACACTTAATTAAAAAGATATGGCTAGAAGAAAAAGTCTCCCAAGTATGGACCACTGCCATAATATGCCCAATATATAAGAAAGGAGACCGATTGGACTGCAAGAATTATAGACCAATATCGCTATTGTGCGTGGCCTACAAAATATTTACGAACATACTAAGAAAACGCATAATGGATTATGCTGAGGAAATTATAGGGGAGTATCAGGCTGGATTTAGAAAGAACAGGTCAACCACAGACCAACTCTTTACAGTGAGACAGATCATGGAAAAATGCTGGGAATATAACACCCCTATATACTAATTATATGTAGACTTTAAGCAAGCATATGATAATGTAGATAGGGAGGCGCTGTATCTAGCCATGGAAGAACTAGGGGTACCACTTAAACTTATAAAACTAACCCGAACAACGATGAACAACACCAATTCCCAAGTAAAGATACAAAATAAGCTAACAGAGAAATTCGACACTGATCAAGGACTCCGTCAAGGGGACAGGTTAGCCCCTATACTCTTTAACCTACTAATGGAAAAGGCCACCAGAGAAACGAAAATACAAACGAACGGTACCATAGCAAATAAATCTCAACAAATTGTTGGCTATGCAGATGATCTAAACATTATCACAAGATCAATAACAGCCCTTAAAGAAACGTATAACAAGATAGAAACCAAAGCACATGAAGTAGGGTTGGAGGTAAACGAGGAGAAAACCAAATGTCTAGCCATGAAACCATCTAGAAGAATGGGACAAAACTTAACAATAGAGGATCGCAACTTTGAAGTGGTGAAACAATTTAAATATTTAGGATCACAACTAAATGAAAATAATGAAATAATTCAAGAAATACAACAAAGAATAATATCAAGCAACAGAACATATTACTCCCTCCAAAACACGTTTAAATCCAATATAGTAGGAAAAAGTACAAAAATTAAAATATACCAGACTATAATCCGACCTATATTGACCTATAGATGCCAAAGCTGGACCCTGACAAAGAAAACGGAAGAAATGCTCCTAAGGTTTGAAAGAAGAATACTTAGAAGGATATTCGGCCCAATACAAGAACAAGGCGTATGGAGAATAAGATATAACCACGAGCTAAGAGAATTATACGGCTATTCAGATGTGATAAAACATATATAAAAGTCCTCAGAATAAAGTGGGCTGGACATATGATTAGGATGCCAGAAGAAAGAATCGCAAAAAAGATATAGAAGGCACAACTGGAAGGCACCAGAACCAGAAGAAGACCACGTCGTCGATGGGCGGAAAATGTCGAGAAAGATGCGGAACAAATTCTACAACGGCGAAATTGGCAAAATGCAGCCAGAAGTAGAGAGAATTGGAGGAGAAAATTAAGGGAGGCCCGGGTTCATATAGGACTGTAGCGCCACGGAGAGAGAGAGTGTTTTCGATTAGCTAGTGCGATTTTGGTATATAGTGACATTATAAATTATTAAGAACAATGACTGAAGGTGGTTTTGTCAAAGATTTGTCTTACACGGTCTCGTTATGTCGTTCTGCCTGGTCGAATCTTATGCGATCTTATACTAAGTTTTCTTTAGTCTTGTCTCGTCTTGTTTAATTCTCTTTAGTCTCCTCTAGTCTTGTTTAGCTTTGTCTAATCTTGCCTAATCTTGCGAATTTCTGCTTAATATTGGATAAATGAAACTAAGCCTATATCTTCTTTAGCTTTATATTTTTTACTTATCCTCTTTTTCTTGTTTCGGATAGGCCTACTTTGGACCACGCTTGTTCAACTGTTGGGCTTGGATCTTTGACCAGCATTGTCGCATCTTCTGCCGGTGTAACTCCTTTCTCTCTTCTGTCCAGGGGGTAACTTTCCTTACGGGTTTTTCTTGAAATCCACGGACTTCCTTCAGGGTGCGTCTGTTTTGGAGTTCTGTTATTCCCAGTTCTTTAATATTCTTCTCGGTTTCTGTCAACCAAGTAGTACAAACCTTCTTGTTTTGCCAGAAGGTGAATAAACGGTTGGTTAGTCGGTTTGGAGGCAATCTTGCAACGTGGTCATAGAAAACTACCTTTCTTTTCCTTGCACAGTCAAAGAGCATCTCAATATGTCTGTAGAGCTCAGAGTTATGCCGCCTTCGGAATTCTCCATCTTCCTTTAACGGGCCTAGGATCTTCCTGAGGATTCTCCTCTCTCTGATTTCCAAATTTTCTACCAGACCTCTTCGGTTAAAGGAAACACACTCTTGGCATATAGGGCTTCTAGTCGTAAGACTGATGTATAGTGCTTAAGTTTCAGGTTGCGTAACAGGCATTTATTGATGTAAGTGTTCTTAGTCAGTCGATAGGCTAGTTCTAACTTGTTGACTCTCTAGGACAGGGGTCTCCAAACTTTCCAGCCTTAGGGCCATACTGATTACTCCAGTAAGTTCCGAGGGCCAAAACCATATTATCTTTGTTGCCGGTGGTAAAAAGTGAATTAGTCCACTGATGAAAAAAAAGTCCGAAAAAGTACGCAACGTTTAAAAAAGGCTGCAAATCGAACTAAAGTCCGCAAAACGGCAACACTGCATATTATAAATTTTCCTGTCATTATCTGTAATTTCTAGATTAGTCGTAGAGTACGAGCCATGAGGAGTAACGTGACACGACATCTGGTGGACACAAGCGGAAATATGTAGTACCTTCTATCGCTAACATATGGCGCTAATAGCACGTACGGAATAATCTCGTTGGTTCGAGAAAGTTCTGGTGTCTTCCACTCACTTCTAGATGGCAGTAATTGGAATATATAAGAAGGCTAATTGCGCAACCACAAGTCAGTTCCTATGACACTGTTGTGAAATAAAATAGTGCGTACCTCCTTAAAACGTGTTTGTGCGTGTTTTAGTTTAAGTCATCTTGGTAACAGTATTTTGATTTGAATTGTTGCTTTTGTGTGTGATTTAGTAGTATGGAAAAGAAGCGAAAAACTGATAGTGAATGAAGAAAATTCAAAGATCAGTGGAACATTCAGTACTTTGTAATTGAGTCCAGTTACAAGGCGATATGTTTGATTTGCAATGAAAGCATAGCCGTTCTCAAGGAATATAACATTAAACGTCATTATGAAACAAAACATTTTCAAAATTACCCAAAATATACAGGAAGTTTGCGGACAGAAAAATTCGAAGCTATGAAGCGCGGATTGAAATCGCAGCAATCTTCATTTACAAAACTCAAAACTGAACAAGAGGCTGCTACTCGTGCCAGCTTTCGTGTGGTTCTTGAAATTGCAAAACGTGGAAAACCATTCACCGATGGAGAAATGATCAAAGAATGCATAATTGCAGTAGCCGAAGAAATGTGCCCAGAAAAGGTAAATTTATTAAAAACTGTCAGTATGTCAGCAAACACTGTGGCTCGGAGGGTAGAAAACATCGCTGAAAAAATATCCTCTCAACTGTTCGACAAAAATGGACATGTTGAGTGGTTTTCTTTGGCCTTGAATGAGTCAACGGATGTGTCAGATACTGCTCAGGTGTTGATTTATATTCGAGGAGTAGATAAAAGCTATGAAGTGCATGAAGAACTTCTTGATATGTATAGTATTCATGGCACAACTACTGGTACAGATATTTTTAAAGGAGTTGAAATGGCCATTAATCAAAAGAACCTTCGATGGAAAAACTTGAAATGTATTACAACTTATGGAGGCAAAAACATGAGTGGGAAAGATAAAGGAGTGGTCGCTCTTGTGTCAAAGGCTGTAGAAAATGACGGTGGTTCAAAACCATTATATACATTCAGTCTTACATTGTATCATTCATCAACAGTCTTTGTGCGGAAAATGTTTGGATATGTCTGAAGTTCTGAAACCAGTCATATCAACTGTTAATTTTATCAGATCTTTTGGGCTGAATCGCCGACAATTCCGACAATTTATTGAAGAGATTGGAGAAAATGACTTACCTTATCATACTGCGGTACGTTGGCTTAGCTGTGGGAAAGTCCTTCAGCGCTTTTTCGAACTTCGAGCAGTGATCGAAATTTTTTTGAATGAAAAGCATCGCCCTCTTACTGAATTACAAAACAACGCATGGCTGTGGAAGTTAGCATTCTATGTTGATTTGACAAAACATGTGAACGAACTGAATTTGAGATTGCAAGGAGAAAACCAGCTTCTTCCTGATTTATACACTAATATCAAATCATTCCGGAAGAAATTGATACTGTTTCAATCACAACTACGAAGTAAATGTTTTTCACATTTTAAAACATGTGAAATATTCAGCCACACCACTGAGACTGAGTTTCCTATCGATTTTGCAATCGAAACTTTGAGTGCTTTGGAAATAAATTTTGATACTCGTTTCTCGAACTTTGATGCCATTGCGAATCAAATTAAGATTTTTCAGAATCCTTTTGATACTGACATTGAAACCCTAGCCCCGGAACTTCCAATGGAAATGATTGATGTGCAGTGATATAATTAAATGATACAGTGCAGTGATATAATTAAGAACAAATATCAAAACTCATCTTTGTTGAAATTTTATAAGTCTTCCACTGACACAATTTGATAATTTGCATAAATTTGCTCGTGGGCTGTTTTCTGTTTTTTTTAATTCTGTGTTTCTTTATCCAACTTATCACAAAAACAATAACAATAAGCCTACAACAATGTTATGAGTAATTAGCCCATGACCATATCAATGTAGATGTCATATTAATAATTATTCAACATAAAATTAGAATTCTTCAGTAAACTAAATTTAATATGCTATATATGTTCTCTAAAAGGAGTTTTCAAGTATGCTAGCTCTCTGCGGGCCGGACAAAATCTGTCCGCAGGCCGGATGTGGCCCTCGGGCCGTAGTTTGGAGACCCCTGCTCTAGGATAATGAAGCTCTTTCTGATAAGTTGGGTTCAAACCATTCGCCGAGATACTTAATTTCTCAGCCCTCTTGATGTTTCCCCGCTCAAGTAACAGCTCTCTGTTTCCTTCTCTGATGTTGGTGAAGAATTTTGTTTTCTCCAGCTACACTTGAAGACCCAATTTGGCAGCCTGTTTTCTGAGTCAATTTACCTGCATTGTTGCCATCTCAAGAGAATCAGCAAACAGTGCCATGTGATCTGAAAAGGCCAGGCAATCTACAACCAGTCCATCGTTCTTACGTCCCTGGTAGATACCACCCTGAGCACCCAAATTGATCAGTTCCTTGGGCCATTCTTTCATAACCTTTTCAAGGACATAGTTGAAGAGAAGTGGGGAAAGTCCTTCTCCTTGTCTCACTCCAGATTTTATTTCGAAGCTTTCTGAAATCTCGCCTCTAAATTTAAGCTTGGAATAGGTGTTGGTCAAAGTTTCTAGGATGAGTCTGCGGGTTTTGTTGTCTAGCCCTAGTTCCTGGTGTACTTTGTTAAGCGTTTCTCTGTCAATGGAATCGTAGGCCTTGAGCTGACGACCACCTTGCGGTTTCTCATCTTGGAGTATGCAAGTACAGTTTTAAGATTGAGAATCTTTACAAGGGGCTTCCTGAAATCCCCATGGTATTTTTCCAGTTGACTAACGAGCTGATTTTCTGCCCTTGTTTGTAACACCTTCGAGAGAATCTTGTATGTTATCGGGACGAGAGAAATTCCACGGTAGTTGATTGGATCAGTAAAATCTCCCTTTCTGTGAAGCGGATGGATTAGAGCAGATTTCCAATCGGGTGGTAATTTCTCTGTTTCCCAGATGTCCTAGATGATCTCGGTTGGCTTGCGCACGGCATTGTTTCCAGCACCTTTCACAGTTCAGCAACGATAGAGTCCTCTTCAGCTGCCTTGTTATTCTTAAGAAGTAGATTGATCTGGCCAAGTTCTTCCAATGAAGGGGGCAGCGAGTCCGGGTTTGATGTGGTTTGTTTATAGTCGAAGTCTTCGCTGAGTGGGGCACAGTTGAGTAGATATTTAAAGAACTAATCCAAATGGTGGCAGTTGTCCTTGTTCTGAAGTGAGTCTCTGAAGTGGAGGCTTGACGGAGCGTATTTTCTGAGTGTCTGCTTGATGGTTCCAAAGAAATCTCTGGAGTTATTCTTGCGAAGCAAAGCTCTGCGAAGGTTCATTTGGTTCCTCGAATTATCTTGGCTGTACCCTCTCTTTGTTCCAAAAATTTATGACAATTTTCCTTGGTATTTTTACAATTCCACTTCTCCATTTTACTTTATTTTCAAATTCAAATTCAAAATCTTTGTTTCCAAACGAGATACAAGTATCTATACAAAAGATTAATTAAAGATTAATTAATACAATTTACAACAGCAAAAAATTCGTCAACAGAATATACTGGATTTACTACTAGAAAATCTTTTAATTTCTTACGAAATTTTTTGGAGGAGCTTTCATTTCTCAGGTATGTTGGAAGCTTATTGTAGTAATCTTATTAAATTCTAAGAAGATATGGATTCCTTTATTTTCTACCCCTTGGCTACAGAGGGCTAAGTTTCTTTTTTCTGTATAGAGAAGATGTTTACTTCTTGTATTGTAATTATGTTAGTCTTCATTTTTTTGAAACTACTTCGCGATTTGTGTATGTACATAGTGGTTTTCAGGATATATAGACTAACAACTGTTAGAGTTTTTTGAGGTGAGGTTTACAGGATTCTGTACATTTTAACCCTATGATATTTCTAATAACTCTTTTCTGTGCAATTTGTATGTAATTGATTTGTGACAAAGCTCTCCATAGTATAATGCCGTAGGACAGCAATGACTGCACTTCTGCATAATACCACTTTAGAACATCTTCTCTGTTTAGTAGTTTCCTTAGAATAGTTGTTTGATAAGCCTTCTTATGTAGTGCCGAAGAGATGTTCTGTGTCGTAGTTTCCCAGCGAAGGTGCTCCTCCAAATAAATACCCAGAAACTTGGCATGCTTGGTTCTTTTGATTTTGTAGTTTTGTATTTCTAGGCCTAGATCTGAAACATACGTACTTCTTGGTGTTTTGAATACTATATACTCTGTTTTGCTTTTGTTGAAGTGTAGAGTATTTGCGGAAAACCATTTATTTAGAGATTCTAGCAGTACCTTCGCCTGATCCGTATTCTCGACGATGTTGTTCCCCGACACAATAAAGCTAATGTCATCGGCGTATTATGTGCAATGCGGCCCTTTCACATAGTTTATCAGGTCAGCAGTGTATAATAGAAACAACGTTGGCACTAGAATACTTCCTTGGGAGACCACAATATTTGTAGTTAAAATGTCGGACTGGCCAGCTACATTACCATTCCTTAAAGGAACGTACTGTTTTCGGTTTGAGAGGTAAGATTGAATCCATCTCGAAACTTTCCTTCTGATTCCATAATTATGTAGTTTATTTATTAATCTGTTATGGGAGACACAGTCGAAGGCCTTGGTGAGGTCACAGAATATTCCAATGGGATATTTCCCATTATCTACCTCGTAAATTAGTTTGCTGTGAAATTCTACAAGGGCGGTTGTAGTAGATTTGCCTTTGCAAAACCCATGCTGTTGCTTTGGAATCAGATTAAATTTTCCAATAAAAGCAGTCATTCTTATTAGCATAGCATATCCGATTATTTTTGTTGGAATTGGTATGATGGCGATTGGTCTATAATTATGCATTTCCATTTTATCACCTTTCTTGAAAACTGGAATGATTTTACCTATTTTTAATACCTCTGGATTTGAAATAGGTTCGACTAATAAATGTTTGAACTTCTTGATTATATTCCCAGGAACTTTATCTGGTCCTCTAGTTGTTTTATTTTTTAATGATATTATTTTATCCAGTATTTTGTTTTCAGTGAAATCTTGTAAGTACATAGTTTTTTCTTTAAATTCCATATGGTCTTTCGATATATTTGTTGGAGTAATATTTTCTACGATTGCTTTGGGTTGATTGCTTAGAACTGTTGGGTTTGGAAAAAAACTATATCTTCAGGTGCTGTAACCTTATTATTATTGTCTATTATTTGAATGATCCCGGATGGTTTGGATTTATTCGTCTGCTCTTGTATGATATTCCACACGGCTTTGGACCTATTTGGAGCTTTTAGTATCTTTCGGCTAAAAAAAGATTGTTTAGTGGACGTGATTAAATTATTATGTATACCTTTTTGTTTAGTATAGTGACTTCTTAATTCTGGATATTTTTTCTGTAGTATAAACATGTCTTTTAGTTGTATAGCAGATCTTCTCACGTCTTCAGTAACCCATGTTTTCATTTTAATTTTGGTTTTATCATCGGAAAGCAGTTGAAGAAATGATATTGGATGCATTTCATAAAGTCAATTGCCTTGCTGTTGCAGCTGGTATTTTGGAAGACGTCGTCCCATGTTTCTCTTTTATTTGTTAGCGAAAAATTCCTTATTAGTATGTGATTTTGTCCCCATAATTTTTTTTTAATGGTGCTCAAATTTAATAGTCTATGATCAGACATGGGGGTATCTTCTGCTGAGGTCTTTAGCTCAAGACCCTGTGTAGCAAAGATATTGTTTATTCTAGCTTTGGTGTTTGTCGTTATTCTTGTGTATTTTTTTATACATTCACACATGCCATATGCCTCTAATAAGTTGGTGATATTGTGTGTTTCCCTTGTATTAATTGCAAAATTAATATTGAAGTCTCCAACTAAGATGACTTGCATATTATTTTTTGCATATGTCTGTAAAAATATGCCATGAAAGTACCTATACATCCTAACGGTGGTCTATATATATTTAATATTAACAAATGTATACCTTTTATATTCACCTCTATTCCACATACCTCTATTATCTTTTCTATAGCTGAGTTTTCTAGATCTAGTTTTTCAACATAACCATTTGTAAGAGCGGGAACGCTTGCGAATATAGCTATACCCCCACCTGTTGAGTAGACTCTGCTGAAATAACTGACCAACTAGTAATCACTTATATGGAGTGAAGTACTAATTTCAGCTGATGCCCATGTTTCAGCCAGACAGATGAAGAAGGATTTTTCATCTTCTGTTGTTACTTCTAGCTGGCATATTTTATTGCGGATAGACTGAATATTTAGGTATATTAATATATTTGTATTTGCTGCGTTGGTTATTATTTTTGTGTGTTGTTTTGTTCAAGAAAAAGGAAAAAACGGTTTATATAGGTATTTTGTGGCCACAAAGTAGGATTTTTTGCTTCATCTAGCTTATCTAATGGTACCGTCACTTTAAATGAAGCATATTCTTCTGGCATATTTGATATCATTTTTTTGCAAACAAGCGATTCAAAGTTTTTACTTCTCAGATATTCAATTACATCATCTTCCGTTGTTTGCGGTTTTAATCTGGATACATGTAAATAGGCGTATCTGGTTACTGCCTTAATTCCTTTATTTTCTGAGTTGGATCCTATTATAATGCCATTATCACGTGATGTTCTTCTCTTATTGTACTTTATTTTGACTTATCTATTTTACGCACTATTTTATTTTACGCACATTTATTTCTGTATTTATTTAAGACTAAATACAATAAAAAACCTGGTATACATTTTACATTCTACCATTCTCTTTCCAGTTTGCTCTTTCCATTATTTTTTCCATCTGTCACCCGTCTCAGCAATTCCAAACCCTTTTCCCTTTCATTTAAATTATATAATATTATAGTATAAATACATGTAATCATGTCCCGTCTTTTTCGATAATTGTAAAACTATTAAGAGGTTTTCATTTTCAAAGGCATCAGCAAAATTCATCGATCAATAGGGATCAGCCAAATTTGTCGATGAATAGATATTAGCAATGTTGGTTAATATGGCTAAATTCAGTTTTAATTATCTATGAAATGGATGGTTTTGTCTTATTTAACCTTTTCTAGTCTTGTCTAGCCGTATTGTTGCGTAGTCTTGTCTAATACTCTCTAATCTTGGATCAACAGGACTAAATGTAACCATTTATAACCTTGTACAGATTTATCCAATTTTGACCAGTCTTGTCCAATATTAGTAAAACTACTAATACTTCTAAGAAACAATCTTTGTTATTGTTGGTGTTGACATTCCGGTACTAGACAATATCTATAAAATGTTTTCTTCAAATTTTGACTTATGTCAATGTTTGTCATGTTTCATTCCTTGGATAAGGATTAATAAAGCAGTGGTTTATTCACTAGTTTAGCAAATTTTTTATTGCACTAGTGCAATAAAAGTATCCATGGCAACGCATCAAAATAACTCACTTACGGGCTCGGTAAATATAACCCTAAATGTTGACAATTATGATATTTTAACGGTCTTATTTATAAAAATAAATTAAAATGTTTTGTAAACCTATTAGTTAGTTAAAACCTATTTTAATTAAAAAAAAACTGTTATAATGCTCCCTATTCATAAACCAATTATAAGTGTAAGGCTTTGATAACTATCAACTGTTTCTAATGGTTAAAGTGTACAAATTCGTTGATTTCACTAATATGCCACAGATAGCATGCGAACAATATATCAGAATCTGTAATGTCAGTTGGATATTTGGCGGTAATGTTTATTATTTTAATAAGGACTTTGCTTGAGAAATTGATTCTTGAGTGGGTTTCAATATTAGTTAATAAGAGAAACGATACAAACACAAATAAGTCTAAGCAATATGCCTGGACAGACTTACAACAATGGTAGATTGATATATATATATATATATATATATATATATATATATATATATATATATATATGAAGTAATTTTAATAAAATATATTTCCTAGATTTTGTATTACTCTCAATATATTTGTTTTATTAATTACAATCACACTTGGAAAATTCCTGGTGCATTTAAGGGGGGAAACCACATTAGTAGGCTGTTTGATACTGATTTTTTAGGTTTTTTTTGGGGTGGGAAGAATTAACTAGAATTTAATCAAATTTTGACATCATTTCATTCATATTTCAAACAATTTCTGTGAAAAAATAATTTCAATAATTTAAAAATAAAAAAGTCGTCCGCCGAAGGTTGTAAGTATAGTTTTCCAATTGCGTGCAGTGAGCCATTCCGATTTTCATGTGAAATCAAAAAGGTTTTGATTTTACATTAATAACTTATTTTCTAAGAATATGAACCTCAATGCAGGCGAAAAAATGAAAATTAAAAATTTTGCAGGAGTTGGAACAATTTTTCTTCGATTTTCACGATATTTTTCTCTAATTATGCAAGGAAAAATACCCTTAAAATCATGATATCATCTCACAAGTTGGTTAATATAATTCGAAACTTTATAAAGAATCATACTATCAATTTTCATAATGATCGATTCCACACTTTTTGAGTTAGACTGCACTCAAATGTGAAAAAAGACATTTCGAGATAAACGAGGTAATGCTCCGCTCGAACCTGTAGCATGTACCTGATGTACACTCGGTTCTATGCTCATAAAATCTAAACAAATGTAAATTTCGAATTGAAATTTTTGACAGCGTATTCTTGGATAGTTAAGCTAACGATTTATGCAATTAAAAAAAAATCGGATTTTTTGAACATCCTAATGTGGTTTCCCCGCTTAAAATGTTTCTTCTTCTTCCAGCGACTTTGGCATTTTGGCAAGACGTGCAAACATGTCTTGCAAGAGCATCTGCAAATTCCCACACTGTAGCCTAACTAAGATGCAGATCACCAGCATCACCTTGGACCTCTTACAGAAAGGGTTTTCAGTATAAAATACGCGTAAAGATGATGGGGATTTTTTTTAAACTTGTTATACTAGTAAAAAACGTACTAACTTCTCTCCGACAACAACACTGCATTGTCACAACCACTTGGAACTTTTGCAAGAGGTCATCATCTCTTATTAAATTTGTTATTTTTTCAACAACTCCTTTGGATAAGCGGTACCTCATCTGGAACTCTTGTTCAGACAACAAAAAGGGGCCAGTTCCTTTCTTAAACGTTTTTGTCTTGCGGCACATCCTTCTAGGTGGACTATTCAATGCATCTATGCAAAAACAAATTTGCAATGTGTATTTGCAATGAAAAAGTCGAGGCAGAGGACTCACCAATTACATCAATCAATCCTATCACATCAATTGCATCCATTTTTCCTTTTACAACTAATAAATTTGAAAATTTCATATGGATGATATTTTAGATATTTTTCTCTGACCATTTTTTTCTAGGTTAAAATAGGTTTATAACACCATTATAAGATTTGACATTTTATTATAACTCTGTTTTAACGTTTATAATTCGTTTATGAATCACGTTTTTCGTTATAATGCGTTTATGAATCAAGTTTTTGGTAAAATGTATTTTAAACACTTTTTTAGTTATTACTTTTTTTAGTTTTTATGAATTAGACCGTAAGTATAATTTTTTTTTATATAATTCCCTTAATTTATGCGGGAGTAATCTTTCCGTAATTGCGTCACCATCTAACAAGAACTCTTCTGATTTACCCATGTTCAAATAATAAAACACAAATTAATTAAACACAATTTCTAAATAAAATATTGACTTTTTTAATTTTGTATCCACTTTTATAATAAATAACTATTTTTAACTTTTTGCATTATCGAAATAGCGATTAAAATTAAAAATCCTTAACTAATGCCTATGCATATAGTAAAGATTACTGAACGTGCCCTGTGTCGTCATCCAAAGTGCGTGAAAAATGGGGGTGTTCAACAGTCAAATGTAATCGGTATTTTATATATTATTTTCAAAATAATTTGAATACTTTCAACAGTTTTTTTACTATGTTATAAATGTAAACTGTAAATTAATCAAATAAAAAAAAACGATCCATATTCCCTATTAGAATTTTTTTCTTTGAGAATAAAGCCGTGGATTTGTTTGTTTTATATACATTTTGTAAACATTTTACGAACTCTTTGCAAAAGCTTTATGTTTAAAAAATAGACAGTCGAGTATGTTTTGAAATTATCGGTTTCCTACGGTGTTAATTAATTTAGATACAAAAAGCTTGATTTTCAAGTTGATTTCACAACGAGGAATATTTTATACAATTAAAAAAACTCAATTAAACAAATATAAAAAGTAGTTGATAAATATGTGGTAAACTGAAAGGTCATTGAACTAGGGGTCATCGTATATGTTTTAAATTTTCTACTGACTTATTAAGACACCGTATTATTGTTTCTAGTGAGCAATTATATGGGAAAATCGAATATTATGTCACTTTTAGTATTTAGATGAAATTTGAAATTTATGTCCTCATAAATTATATTTGAATTGGAAAAATTACTGGTTACGTTGGGACAAATTAAAGCGAATTAATTCATTTTGTTACTAGCTACTATTTATATATTTTTAATATCTCGTTCACAATTATAGTTATTGGTATATTATAGTTATTGGTATCATCAAGCAAAAAAGTCAACTTATTGTAAACGAAATTCAATTAAAGCCTGGTGCTTATTAATCAATACATTGATTTTAGCTTAAATAAATCCAATGAAAATATGATTGCATTAAACTATGTTACACGAATGAACGCATTCGCAAATGATTATTTTCCATGGGCTCAAGAGATTTTAATACTCTTTATCAAATTTAGACAGATGGAAAGATTTTAATACCCTATATCAAATGTTATAATATTTTGTAATATTCTCTTACATTTCTTTTGTTCTTGTAACCTATTTTCAATAATTTTCAGGACTATTTATTTTAGGACTATTTAAGTTTCACTTGATTTACTTCAAGAATTTTAACCTACAGTTAAATGTTATACAAAAATATGTATCGACCATTATATAAGTCGATACTAAGCAATTACTCTAGGTTGTAGATTGCAGATTTGGTGGTGACGACTTATACTGAGATTTTCGTAGATCTATTGTACCCCACCCTCTTCCTTTAAACGTTGGCATACTTACCGATTTAGGGCGCCTCCTTTAGTCCTGATTCCTTTCCAAGATGTGGGTGGGACTCAAGGACTGCAACTCCTTTGTGTTCAAGCAGTGGGCCCCAAGATACATTTGTCTCTTGCGGAGTACATACATATATACATACAATCCTTTATTGGCATAAATAAAAAAAACATAAACCTTTCCTCTTACAATACCAAAAAACAACAAAAAAAAAAAAAAAACAAAAAAAATATAAAAAAAAAAAATCGATAATCAGCATAAAGAATAAAGTCCAAGTTAAAAGGGAGAAAAAAAAAACTACACTGGACATTCCTCTGTTTCCGTTCCCTGTTCCTTAAATCCTTTTATCCTTTCCATCATTACCAAACGACTACCATCCTCATTCATGCCCAGTTTCCATTTCGACACTCCTTTTTTGCACTCCTCAAACCAATGCATCCACACGTCTTTCCCTACCCCACATACACCACAACTCTTATACTTGTCATCCATCCAATACTTTCGCCCTCTTTCTTCACAGCCGCATCTAAAAATGGCAATTACTGACTGGGCATTCAGGCCCATTGTTAATTTTAAGTATTTAGGTAGCTCTTCAAATATTTGTATTTCCGCATAGTCCTTACTATATCTACTCTCCATTATTTTCCTTTGACGTTCCTGCACTTCAACTTCCATCAGCCTTACCACTAGCCATTCGTCAACTCGCACGCCTTCCCTCCTAAGCCTCTCCATTTCAATGATAGACATACCACCTCCTTCATAGAGTTTCCTTCTATTCCTTCCCCAATTTGTCTCTCTCCTACCATTAATTCCTTCCAAACTTGCTACCCTGAACACTTCTTTTACAATTCTTTCTTCAGTCATTCCCTTCACTTTACCTTCATACCTTGCTACTCGTCGGCTTGCTTCAATTCTTAATTTATATGCATTTAGCTCCTGCAGTACTGTTTAGGAAGGAGTTGATCTGTCTAATTTCAGGGCCTTTTTAAAGAATTGTAGTTGCACTTTTTCCACGCCTTCTTCTTCCTTCACCCCCCATATTTCAGCTCCATACATCAATATACTCCACCAGCAAGCCTACCACATCATCTCCTTCGCCCGGTAATTTGTGCTAAACTATTTTCCCCATACCTTCAAGAACCCTTCTGGCGCAACCCACGCTTTTTTGCCACGTACTCTATATGCTCTTTATTACCACACCCACTCCCAAATACAAACCCTAAATACTTAAAATGCCCAACCTGCTCAATCTCCATTCCCTTCCATTCTGTACACCCCACCTTTCTTAAACCTTATCCATTTTGTTTTATTTACATTTACAGTCAGTTTCCTTTTATCAAAAAATCTCTTCAATCTCTCAATCATTTCTTTCAATTCTCCTGCCGATTTTGCCAGTATTACCACATCATCAGCGTAAGCCAGACTCCACAATTACTTCCTCCCCACCACCACTCCCCCTGCTTGTCCAGCAGCCAATACCTTTTCCAAATCTGCCACAAATATATTGAAGAGTGCCGGCCTAAGCGGGCAACCTTGTTTCAGACCCATATCTACTTTGAAAGCGCTCGACTTACTCTCTCTCACTTTGACCCTACTCCACGTTTCTTTATACAGCCGCTCGATACCATCTCTCAGTTTTCCAGATATCCCCTTTTTTTATACATTCCCATAACATTTTCTTATTTACCCTATCATATGCAGCCTTTAAGTCTAGGAACAGAGCAAAGAGCTTACCCTTGGGACTTGCTAATTCCTGGTTGATAATATACCTCAGGGTTATCAAATGTTCAGTAGTTCCCATTCCTTCACTAAAACCTGCTTGCGTTTCTGGTAGCAACATTTTTCCTTCCACTTCCTCCCCCAAACGCCTTTCCAATAATTTCGCATACATTTTATAGGATGAATCCATGAGTGTTATACCCCTATAGTTTCTCATTTCGTCCCTCTCACCACTTTTGTTGACAGGTATCACTTCCCCCACCGTCCAACTGTTAGGAATTCCAACTTCTTTCCGCCATATTTTATTGAATTCGTTTGTCACTCTCTCCAAACATTGCTCATTTACCATCATCTAAGCCTCATTCGGTACCATGTCTTGACCTGCCGCCTTTCTTTCTTTAAGGACTTTGCTATATTTACCACCTCCTCCACCGAAAATTCCTCTTCCTTTTGCGGAGTAATACTATCCGGTTAAGAGATCCCAGTGTTACTTTGGATTGTCTCATCCCTGGAAGTTCTTTGCAGCTTTTCATCCATAGTTCTCTTATTTCTTCATTTAAGCTTTTGTGGATGGTGTTTACACTCGTAACGCAAAAGGATTCCGAACTTATAAAGGGGTTACTGGATTCCTTGTTTGCTTGGTGATCGGCTTCTTCGTTTCCGTCTATACCAGTGTGTACTGGTACCCAGTATAACGTTACTTTATTTTATCTGCAAAGCTTGTTTAGCTTTCCCACACAATCTCATACCAGTTTTGAACTGATGGTGTATGAGATAATGGCCTTAATGGCTGCTTGGCTGTCTGACAGGATAGCAATTTGTTTTTTTTTTGCCATATTTCCTTTCGAGGTTAAATTGTGCACATCTTTCTGTTGCGTTTACCTCTGTTTGGAAGATACTTGGGAATGTTCCCATGGATTCGAAATATTTGGTACGAGGTCCAAACACTCCTGCACCCGTACCTTCCCTTGTCTTCGAACCATCTGTATACCACATAGCATTTTATAGCATTTTGCTCTATGTGATATGCTGAGGATTCGTCGCTCCAATCGGATTTACTACTACACATAACTGTGTAGTTTTTCTCGAAATGTTATTTGCATACCATTTCGTCTTTTGGTGCAACCAGCCAGGGGATCCTTGCAGCGAGGCTGTTCCGGTCTCTGCTCCCGATTATTTTACCTCTACCTATTCCTTCCTTGCTGAACCTTACAATCGCCGATCTGTCTGATCTAGCTGATCTACACGACAAGCTGCAACGGATGCAACGGATAAGCTGCAATCCAGCATCAGTTTCATTACTGCTGTCTGGCACGACCTCATCGCATCCGTTATACAGACACACGCCAGTCTTTGAGTCTTCTCAAGCTGCTTCCTCATAGAGGCTAGCTTGGTTCTACTTCCCCACGCAACAGCCCTAGATTTTTACTCTACTAGATAATTACTTCAGGTTTATCGACATCGATCTGAATAATTAGAGACCAGTTGCGTTGACTTTGTCTTTTCAAAAACCCTAGAACAGCGCATTTTGAACCGTTTAACTCTCTTTGTTGAAAAATTGAATCTCATCCAACAGGATAGTTTACGTAAAGGAAAATCTACAAACATACCCATAGTAGAAGTCATCACCAGAATTGTGCAGGGGTAGATCGAGGAAAAAGACCTATTGGAATTTTCTGCGATGTGTCTAAAGCGTTCGACTGTGTAGCATATACGAGAATTTACTAAATAGCTTTACACTTACGCAATAAGCGGAAATCGCAGTCAATTTCTTGCAATATGTCATACGAAAAATACGGCCCAATCTGATATTATACAAGCACATGTATGTGACCCTCAAGGAAGCATTCTGGCACTAATGGTATCTATTATGTATAGCAGATTTACCTGCATACATAAATAACGTTCTGTGCAGATGACGCGGACTTTATTTTACCCGACACATTTGGTGATGGTAATAAAATATTAGTTCAGATATTATTAGATAGTACGGAAAAACGACAAGTTGGAGTATGAGATATTCCAATATGCAAGAAGCAGATACTCAGAAGTTAGAACCTACATGTCACTACGTTTTCACTAAAAAGGGTAAAACTTACGACATTCCTGGAAATTTTATATAGAAGTTTTTGTTACCGTGAAATTTTGTCCAAAGAGAACCTTCTAAGTACCCGGACTTGACGAGTCCAAGGGTAAATACCCGGTACACGATACCCGATCTAAGACTAGACGAATTTCGGGTTTTGAATGTTCGGCATTGTCTAGTACGCCTTTCTAGATCAACACAGTACTAGGATTTAAGAATCCCCGATGCGCAATAATTAGCGTAAATAAATTATTTACTCTAAAATTATATATATATATATATATATATATATATATATATATATATATATATATATATTATTTTAGAGTAAATAATTTGATCACATAATCAAATTTTAATAATTCATATAATTCCGATTTCGTTTACGTGTCCTGTGTTGAACAGATCCTCAATCTTAAAACTGTACTTGCATACTCCAAGGTACTTGCATGCCGCAAGGTGGTCGTCACCTTTGTTGATTTTAGGAAGGCCTACGATTCCATTGATAGAGAAACGCTTAACAAAGTACTTCAGGAACTAGAGCTAGAAAAGAAAACTAGCAGACTCATCGTAGAAACCTTGACCAACACTCATTCCAATGCTAAATGTAGAGGCTAGATCTCAGAAAGCTTCGAAATAAAAAGTGGAGTGAAACAAGGAGATGGACTTTCTCCACCTCTCTTCAACTGTGTCCTTGAAAAGAAACTGATCAACATGGGTGTTCAGAGTGGTATCTTCCTGGCACGTAAGAACGATGGACTGGTTGTAGATTGCCTGGCCTTTGCAGATGACATGGCACTGATTTTGATGACAATTTATGTAAATTGCCTCAGAAAACAGGCTGAAAAAGTGGGTCTTCAAGTGTCGCTGGACAAAACAGAATTCTGCACTAACATCAAAGAAGCAAACAAAGAGATGTTACTAGAATAGGGAAACATCAAGAGGACTAAGAAATTTAAGTATCTCGGCGAATCGATTGATCCCAACTTTTTAGAAAGAGCATGATTTTCTATGAGAGTCAACAAGTTAGATTTAGCCTATCAACTGACTAAGAACACTTACAACAAGAAATGCCTGTCACGCAATCTGAAGCTTAAGCACTACACATCAGTCTTTCGACCAGAAGCCCTGTATGCCATGGAGTGTCTTTCCTTGAACCGAAGAGGTTTGGCAGAGAAATTAGAAGTCGGAAAGAAGAAAATCCTCAGCAAGATCATAGGCGCGGTAAAGGAAAATGGGCAATTCCGAAGGCGACATAAGTCTGAGCTCTACGAACATATTGAGAGGCCCTCTGACTATGCAAGAAAAAGGAGGGTAGCTTGCTAGGGCCACGTAGCAAGATTGCCTCCAAACCGACTAACCAACCGTCTGTTCACCTTCTAGCTTAACAAGAAGGTTCGCACTTGGTTAACAGAAACCGAGAAGGATATTAAAGAACTGGGAATAACAGATCTCCAAAAGAGACAGTACGTGAGACGCACCCTAAAAGAATTCCGTGGATTTCCCCCTGGACAGAAGTGAGAAAGGAGTTATACCGGCGGAAGATACGACAATCCTCGAGAAAGATCAAAGCCCAATAGTTGAACAAGCGTGGTCCAAAGTTGTCCTATTCGAAACAAGAACAAGAAGAATACATTTTCAAACAAATAACAATTTTTTAAAACCTCTCATGCCGAAGAATTCAAAAGTCTGGGTATTTACCATATGTATGAACACGAAAAATTCTCGTGTTATTGTTGAAATTGCTAGACGGATTAGACCCGGTCCCGGATCAGAAAAATAATCGTCGGATCGCGTCGGACTCGCCGAGTCTAAAAAGACCGGGTATTCCCAAACCATACTTCTAACATTTTATTAGGTGGTCTCCACTTATTCGTTCCTTACTAGCCCAAAAAAACACAAAAAACATTATTAGAGCCATATTAGGAGTAAGACCAACAACATCCTGCAAAACCTAAAACTTGGAACTCTGACTGTACCTATATATATACTTGAAGTTTTCTCTATCATTTACCAAAATATACAAATGTTAGACAGAAATATAGATAAAAATAGCTACTTCTAACACAAGGGGCAATGAAAAATTTGATATGCCTAAATCAATACAACCATGTGCAACAAATATCCGTATCAGCAAGGCATAATAATGTATAATAAGCTACCACCGGATATCTATATAGATACTAGATCTATATATCTATATAGTACTATACTATTTAATCTCATATTAAATATAAATATAAAATATCAAATATTTTATTCCATTATTTAAGCGTACAGAGAAAGTGTGTATAATATAAATAAAGCATGTTACATTTGTAGGCTAAAATGGAATTTATCAAATTGTTCTTAACTTTTGTAGGATTCTATTCTAGTATAAAATTCTTGAAGGGAGTATGGTTCAATTTCTATGAGGAGGTCCACCTTTTTGAGAGGAGGTTTGAGCTCCTTCTTGAACTCTTTAAATTTGGTTAAAGATTTTATATATAGTGGTAGCTTGTTATATAATTATATATTGCTATATGGTGGTAATACTTTTCTGTCAGGGTTAGCTTGTGTGGAAGTTTCTTATAAATTCGATTTTTATTTATTGTCTCCTTTGTGTGATGGAATTGATGTTCTTCAAATAACGGAATAAGATTCATACACATGTCACTTTTAATATATTAGCTGTTTTAAAGACATCTCTGCATGTTTCTGTGTAGTCTAAATTGTATATTGTTCTTAGTGCCGCCTTTTGGATTTTGAAGTCGTTACTAATTAGTGTACCGCGCCCCCAGAACATGATACCAAATCTTAAATGGCTTTGAAAATTAGCAAAGTAAACTATTTTTAATACATCCTGGTTTAAGTATCGTGTTTGGGTTCTAAGAGCATAAAGTCCCTTATTTAGTCGCTTAGTCAGGTTTAATAAGTGGGTTGTCCAGTCAAGGGTATCGTTAATGTATAATCCAAGTAGTCTTCAGTCATGTTGAACTGTTATAGTGCTATCATTCAAAGATATTTCATTATTATATATGCGATTATCTCTTTTATTTTTGGATATGTTCGTCTTCGCATTGTTTAAAACCATTCTGTTTTGGTTGAACCATGTTGTAACTGTTGTGATTGTTGATTTGATGTTAGGTTCAATATCTTTAACTGACTTATTAGCTGATATCAGGGTAGTGTCATCTGCATACAAAACCATTTTAGAGGAATTGTTTAGGGAAATATTTGGCAGGTCACTTATGTATAGAGTAAATAGAAGTGGTCCTAAGATGCTGCCTTGGGGGATTAACACGTCAACTGTCAGAGGATTTGATCTAACTCTTCCTTTAGTTGTGGGTAACTCTACTATTTGTCTTCGATTCGCTAGGTAAGAAGAGATCTACTGCAGTGCTATGCCTCTGATTCCATATTTTGTTAGTTTTACTATTATTAGTATCTATTTGATATGCAATTATATCTAAACATAGCCAAAAGTAACTTACCGGTGAATAAATTATTTTGATTTAAATCTTTGATTTTGACATTCATCAATAAAAAATTATATTTCTTTAAAAAATTGCTTTCGTAGCCATGTTTGAAACAAGAAACAAGTAAAATAAAAAAGTTTTGAATTTGTTTCAAGGTGAATTACCACCAACCTTAAAAACAAAAAAATCACGAGATAATATTTTTTTAGTAGGAAATTTAATTCTGTATAAGTTTTATTTGAAACATTTTATTTTAAATTTTGCTTAGTATCCGAACTATTTTTGTAATACTGAGATAAAAATAATGTAAAACAAAAACTTTTTGACTTTGTTCAAGGATGATTAATACCAAATTAAAAGACCAAAAATCAATATAGGTTTATTATTACCAACGAGAAAGTTTTACAAACCAAAAATATGTACAACTGTAAAATATAAAATCTGTTTTATTTTCACATTTTCGTCCAATCGTCTAATTCTCTTTTTAACAATACCAATTAGATAAATTTAAAAGAGGTAATATCAAATTATGATTTATGGTTCTGTATGAAATAATATCATCACTTTGCACTTTCACTTATTATTATTATATTAAGTATTATTAATAATACTTATATAAAATATTCATACATAGTATTACCTGCTACCAATTCGGTAGAATCATGCTATTTATATTATCTAGATGAGAAAGAAACTTTCTATGTTCTAGTTTTGCAATTAGAAATTGTAATATAGTAAAGATAGATATAACATATAGACTTTATTATATTATTTTAAAAACAAATCATAAGAATGTTAAAGTATGTATTTATTTATTAAAAAAAATAATTTGAAATGTATTAAGGTTTACCTATATTAACCCTTATCAATTATAAAATATTTCTTCATCCTGTAATCCATTTATGTCCTGACGCATTTTTGTCTCTTTGTGGATTTATCCAATTCGCATTTCTCGTACGAATTACATTTCACATTTCCGCAATAAGTCCCGGTGGCTCCAGCTGGAACAATAAATAATTATAATTACTAATTAATTAGTTATCCCTTTTCCCTCGAGATCATAATTAATGTGAAATTTATTCCTGTTCCTATTTTAAGCATCAATAAATTAATATAATCATAAAATAAATCATGCAGATGGTTAAGAGTTTTATAGCTTATAAATAATATATTGCACTTATATATAAATATCTTACAGTGTAATTGATTTACTGTAATTTGGATTATCTGTGGTTTCAGTAGTCCAGTTTTTATTTTGACAAATATTTAATAATTTATATACCTATTGTTAAGACATATAAATTTATCTAAAGAAAAACATTATATATAGATGTCACTATAAGTTTACAAAATCGAGATGGATATAATTAAAGACCCCATTAGAATAGATTCTTACTTCTGTAATATTGGTAAAAAATAAGCGATAAGATACGGCAAAATGTACAAATGTTTACGTTAAAAGTCCATCTATGAATTCAAATTCTATTTTTACACCAACTAATAGTTCAGAAATTAGAAACATCATGAACAATATGGAATTGAAAAGCGGCGGAGTAGACAATATAAATGTAAAAACTAATGTTGAAGAATATATCAAAACCAATTGTATATATTATAAACTTATGTATTGAAAATGGTACATGGCCAGTAGCCCTGAAAAGAACTGATGTGTTACCTTTACATAAAACTAAAAAGAAGAGTTACGTATCAAATTATAGACCTACATCATAAATTTCTAATATCGCTAAGGTAATAGGAAAAGTCATATATAAGAATCTTGGTTTTTGTACCTAATAACACTATAGCTGATAATCAGTTTGGATATGTTAAAAATAGATGCACAAAAGATGCACTAAATCATATATCAACCATAATCTATAATAAACTAGATAAAAGTAAGCCAATGGATCTAGCCAAAGCATCCGACACGGCGAATCATAAAATTTGATGGACAAACTATACAATTATGGTATCATTTCAAACTAATTAAAAGTTACTTGACAGACACCAAAGAGCTAAACTTAAACAGTGTATAAGGTGTATATATACAGGTGTCCCGCAAGGAACAATATTACGGACATTATTTGTTATACTATACTCTAAATGATCTCTTAAAAAGTATGTATAATGACACTAATTTAATAATAATATCATATGCGGATGACACAGCTGTCTTATCTACCGATGATACCTGTAGTACCTAATGTTGAAATCAAGATGAATACATACTTAGATAAAATCTCAGATTGGCCAGCATTGAATAATCTATCTTTAAACATTGGAAAAACTGGCTACATGACATTTGGAAACTATATCGATAGCGTTCCAAAACACATTACTTGGCAAATAGAGGGAAAGATTCTAAAAAGAGTTAAATACTTCAAATATTTAGGAATAGTATTTGACTTCAACATGATATGGAAACAGGACAGAAAATTGGATAAATAAAATTAAATACTTAATTTTTGTGTTTTATAAATTTAGAGGGTTTATGCAAGTACACACTGTAAGATGATACATTTTTTCACAGTGTTATGGGTTATGAGTTATGGTATTATAGTGTGGGGTGGAGCTTATTCGAACATACTAAATTTAATACAAAGTTTAGAAAATAGGGTATTAAAACTAATTAGTAAGAACAATTTCATAAATCAGGACAACCCTCACATAGGACAAGAGCTTATGAGTCAATAATATTTCACTTCAATAACACGAAAAACAAATATCTGACATCAGATATTATAACATATAAGAAAAATATTATTACAGATTCCACAAAGAGACAAAACATTTAGCATACAAAATAGCTGTATAAGGGCTATTTAATGATCTTCCAAAAGGAATAAAAACGTTCGAAAGGTAATCTAAAGGAATGGGTCAGGCAAAATGTATAGTTCGGATAAATGGATTTACTATACATCGAACGTTATAGATAAGACTGTTCAGTCACTCTAGCCTGGCATACTCGGTAAAATAGTGTGTAAAATGTTAATATGAAGTTAATTATATTTAGTTAGTAAGATCTACCTTTCCTGCCAACAGGTACCTGCGTGCAGGATTTTAGGGGTAATTGCATAATACTACTATAATTTACTAATGTAAAATTTTATTGGTTAAATAAATAAATAAATTTGGTTGAGTTTCCTAATTTAACGATTTTATCGTTGATATAATAGTGGGCAACATTAGCATATATTATTAGATCTCATAGAAATACGTGAGAGATTGAAAGAAAGTAAATGGTTATATTAGTGGTACAATAATCTACGCCTTTTTATTGCAGTAATCCTCAAATGCGCTTCAGTCGTCATAGGTCACACTGCTGCATATTTTAATGGCATTTTATTCTTTAAACATATTAGAAATTGATTTAAGAAAACGTTAAGATATGCATTTATAATGCAAGTTATGCAAGAGACATATTTTAAGGATTGTGGATAAGTAATACTGACAATTACTCTTTTCGCATTAAATAATAAAATTGCAAAAACATATTAATGGAATGCCATTGATAAAATTTTATTAATTTTGTATTTTTTTTTGCAGTGGAGGACTAATGCTATTTTGAAATCATTCAATACAATAAATTATTTCTATTTCATTACAAAAGGCGAATTTAATTTAGATAATTTACTTCAACTTACTTAAATCTTAATTATAAAACTCTAAACGTGAGACTGGAGGAATAAAATACGAAAAGACAAAATATCCCTAGCATTATAATCTATTTTCTATACAGTAGATTTAGTATTTTACCTTGCTTAGAATATAGTAATGCGCGTAGTAATAGAGAGAAATGGTCTTTTTTATTTAAGTTGACTTTCAATATTGTTAAATACAAAATTGTAATTAGCTCCATTAATGCGAAATAACTAAATTTCAAGATCACTGACCTAGAGATGAAATCACAACGAGTAAAAAATGAGAGAGAAATTCTAGTCTAGACCATCAAGCATACATTACTTTCAATTTTCTAGATGTATACGAAATATTTTGTCTATCTAGTTTTATATAGTCGGTGTTGGTTATCAAATAAATATAATCTACATGATCACATCTATAGTATCTAGGCATGTCGTATTTTTAAATGTATATGTCTCCTCCAGTATGTTGATTATTTTCCTGCACAATTTTACGTTTTTTTTTAAATTTATTCTTCTACTTAGTCTCTGGCTAAGGTCATATGGTAAAATTTTCTCTATTTAACACTTTCCAGACTAACGGGATAATACGTCCCTTAGCAAATGTTGTGTACACTGTTGGCACAAGCGCGTCCAAATATAGGTGTAATCTGACTTGTTCTGTCCAGTAAACATGTATGCATAAGATCTCATACAATTTGCGGCTTATTGCGTTATAACCTCAATTTTGAAAAAAGAAATTTAGTGTGTTCTTCATGTAGTCGCCTTGAAACTTCAGAGAATTATATTACTTCTCGAGTGTGTTTTTAAAGCTATTTTTTTCCTATGAAAAGGTATGTCGTATATATTATAACACGCATCATTGTGTGGTGAGTTAATATTTCCCAGTAGTTCTATAAGTCGATTTTTTTTAATTTCAGAATGGATAGAAAAAGAAATATTATCTCAGAAAGAATTTGAAGAAATTGCCGAAAATGTAAATCTACTTGATGATGATGATCCATATCAATGTTCTAGCGACGATGATCCTGACTGTTTTGAAAGTGAATCTGACGAAGAAGATTAAGGTGAATTGGAAAACGACGAAAATTCTAATTCAGGTAATGGTGACACAGAAAGTGTAAATTCTAATTCAAGTGATGATGTTGCTGAAATTAGAACAAACCAAGATCCTGTTTCCCAAATGCTACATCCAACAGTTTTATGGTCTTCAATTTTACCAAATTATGTTCCACGAATGAAAATTCCAACTATTAGGAATCCTGAAGTGCTTCTACAAAACGTTAATTCAAGGTCGAATCAAACTAGATATATTTTTGGAAATTTTTCCAAAGAGTGTATTTATGTTTATTGTCTATTGCACTAACTAAGGAATGAGAATTTTGGAGAAGAAAACCAAGAAAAAATTCAAATCAACTGACTATTCTGAGATTATACTAACGTCTTGTTCTCTATGATAATTTGTAGTAATGCTCGTCATTGCTAACATTTCACACTTTTTAGAGTTTGAAATTTGGCGCCAAGTCTGGTGTGGGCGGTAGTACGCCATCTATAGTCATACTTTTAGCGATTTTTGTTGTCGAGTTTTCTCTGCAAGATTATCTTGGGTATGTTTATTATCGTTTTACAAACTGAAACAAACTGAAAACGATAACGGCAGACGTCTAAAACAACTATGTCAGAATATGTCTCTAAAGATAATGAATGGTTTCTTCTCCCACAAATATATACATAAATACAGGTGGACCCAACCCACAAAAGGACTAAGATCGATAATCGATTACATTATACAAAAACAAAACACAAAAATAACAACCACTGACGCAAGGGTGTATCGAGGAGCGGAATGCGGATCGGACCACCACCTATTGGTAGCAACAGTCCTAATAAAGTATAGGAAAACTAATACGGACAAAACTAGTAAAAACGACATCTTAGGAAAAAACACGAATGAAATCATATACAATCTAGAGAGTTTCGGCAACGAATCTACTAAATTTTTGTACAAACTAAGATTAACTGCCATGCTGGCTAAAGTGCAATACGGAAACACAACAGCGAATCAACTATATCAAGACCTAAGGAACTGTATGCACCAAGCAGCGAACGAAGCTACAGGACCACAAGAAAGGCATTTTAAAAATAAAGAGTGGTGGTGTGAAGAAATAGAAAGACTAGCAGAAATTAAAAAGAAAGCTTATCAAACTTGGCTACAATCTAAAAAAATAGAAGATAGAACGATCTATGCACACTGGAATAGAGAAGTTAAAAAACTTGTAACAAAAAAGAAAAATGAGATTTGGGAAAAAGATGCGAGGAGATAGAGAGGTGCATGGGAGGAACAAAAGAAGGGCAAGTAAATAAAATTGAACTAATAAGTATGGAGGAGTGGGAAACATATTACAAAGAACTGCTAACAGAAAAGAGAAAAGAGTTCCACATTGATAACCTCGACATAGAGACACCCACAAATGAAGAAGTAAATGCGATAACGATAAAAGAAATAAAGGAAGCCCTAAAAGAATCTAAAAATAAGAAGGCTGCAGGGCCAGGAAATATCCCAATTGAACTAGTTAAAAATGGACCAGAATTATTACTAGAGCTGATAGCCAAGATCGTCAACAAATGTCTAATAGAAGGCGACAACATTCCAGAAGATTGGAATATTGCTCATATGAGCTCAATATATAAAAAAGGAGACAAAAGACAATGTAGTAACTATAGAGGGATCAGCGTAACTAGTGCGCTTGGGCGGTTGTACGGCCGGATACTAAAAAAAAGAATTGAAAGCAGCATCAAAGAAGTAGAGGAGCAAAGTGGCTTCCGAGCCGGGAGATCATGCATTGACAATATATTTGTTATTCAACAAATTATAGAAAAGCGGAAAGATAGAAATCAACCCACACACCTATTATTTATCGACTTGGAGAAAGCTTTCGATACGGTACCCTGGAAAAAGCTTTTTGAAGCATTGACGAGGATTAGGATAAATAGTGTATACTGTCGGGCAATCAGAAATATATATATCGAGTCAAAAAGTGCAGTCAAGATGGGAAACGTTATATCGCGGCCTTTCCGTACAACGAAAGGATTAAGACAAGGCTGCAGCCTGTCTCCTACATTATTTAAAATATACATACAAGAAGCACTAACAAACTGGAGAAGAAAAACCGCAGAAATGGGAATAAGAACAGGTGAACATTGTTTGACAAGCCTGCTATTTGCTGACGACCAAGTGATACTAGCAAGTGATGAAAGAAATATAGATTATATGTTAAGAAAATTGAAAGAAGAGTATTCGGAATGGGGTTTAAACATGAATATGTCAAAAACAGAATATCTTCGTGACCCAGAAGACCCAGAACTGGAGTTAAGAAAGATTAAAAAATGTAGGGCATACAAATATTTAGGAACTATCATCTCAGAAGAAGGAACAACAAAAAAGGATATAGAAAATAGACTTGGACAAGGGAAAAAGGCTATCTGCTTGTTAAATTCAATGCTATGGTCAAATGAAATTAAACTAAAAACAAAAATGAGGGTATACAAATCTATTGTAGAACCAATAACAACTTATGGTTCAGAATGTTGGCAAGTTTCACAAAAAGATAAAAAAAGTATAGAAGTAGTAGAAATGGACTTTCTACGAAGAGCTTGTCAAACGTCCAAACTAGATCGTGTAAGAAATGAACATATAAGAAGACAGACGAAGAAAGTCTATGGCACTACAGACGACATAGAAACACGGCAATTAAAGTGGTATGGACACATGCAAAGGATGACTGGAGAAATATGGCCAAAAATAGCATTCCAATATATACCAAGAGCAAGGAGAAGAAGAGGCAGACCAGCAATAAAATGGATAGATGGTATTATGGAAACCATTAAAGATAGAGCCATAGAAGAAGATGGCTGGAGAGATAAGGAGAGGTGGAAAAAGAAGTGCGGGATGCGGCAAAGGCTGTAGGCACCTCGCTGTATAAAAAAAAAATGTTTATTAACGGGTACATGTAGGAAGGGAGATTGATCATATTCGAACGAGACGTTTCGTATAATCCCGATCGAACTTCACCCGCCTTAGGCGGGCTCGTTTGATCGTCAATTATACTATACGTCTCGTTCTCGATGATAATTTGTAAATTTTTTACGTATAAGAATGGTAACTGGTGTTATGATTATGATGGCTTACAATTCATTTCCAGGTCAAAGCTGCTGTTGGTCTCAACATCCATCAAAGGGCAATACTACTATAATAAAAGCATATCACGTGAAACTATTGATGTCCAAATTTTATTTTAATCTACCAGAGAAACTACAAAACTGCAGCTAAATATATTATAATTGAAGAACTTTTGGAATGTTTCAAGCATATGTTTTAAAAAGCTAGGGCAGATGCAGTATTTCAATCAATTGATGAAAGTATGGCAAAATTTAAAGGGAGGTCAAGCTTAAAACAATATGTGCCCCTAAAACCTGTAAGACACGATTAAGATCTCCACAACTCGAGGGTGCCCACAGGGAGGTATACTATCACCGCTAATGTGGAGCCTTTTAGTTGATGAACTACTGGTTAGGCTAAACGACCTAGACATCAAATGTCAAGGTTACGCCGATGACATAGTCATAATGGCTAGAGGGAAATTTGAGGGAACGCTCTGTGAAATTGTTCAGAGAGGCCTCAATGTAACTAGTAGATGGTGTCAAACAGTGGGACTGAAACTCAACCCGAGCAAAACCACGGTGATACCATTAACTAGGTGGAGAAAACTAAACTGCCTACATCCCATACTCATAGATGGGAAGGCAGTAGAATACCAACAGAAGATAAGATATCTGGGTATCACACAAGATAGCAAACTCCTATGGAATAGACACGCCGAGGAAGCGGTAGGTAAAGCCAAACGCGCCCTAATGGTGTGCAGAAATCTGGCAGGAAAAAACATGGGATTGTAACCCCACTATCCTGCGATGGATGTACATCATGATAGTGAGACCTACAATCACTTATGGGGCAGTTGCGTGGTGAAGTAGAATCAAGCTGGCCTCTATGAGGAAACAACTTGAGAAGATTCAAAGACTGGCGTGTGTCTGCATCACGGGGGCGATGGGGTCGTGTCCGACAGTAGCATTGGAGCTGCTGCTGGATCTGACTCCGCTGCACCTTGTGATGGAAAGGGCCGCCAGATCGGCGATCATAGGGTTCAGCAAGGAAGGAATGGGAAGAGGTAAAATAATCGGGAGCAGAGACCGAAACAGCCTCGCTGCCAAGATCCCCTGGCTGGAAGTATCAAAAGACGAAATGGTATGCAAATACCACTTCGAGAAAAACTACACAGCAATATCCAGAAGTAAAGCCAATTGGAGCGACGAATCCTCAGCATACCACATAGAGCAAAATGCCATCAAGTTGTATACAGATGGTTCGGAGACAAAGGAAGGTACTAGTGCAGGAGTGTTTGGTCCTCGTACCAGGTACTTCGAATCCATGGGAACATCCCCAAGTATCTTCCAAGCAGAGGTACACGCAATCGAAAGATGTGCACAGTTTAACCTCGACAGGAATTATCGCAAAAAACGAATTGCTATCCTGTCAGACAGCCAAGCAGCCATTAAGGCCATTAGCTCATACACCATCAGATCCAAACTGGTATGGGACTGTGTGGGGAAGCTAAACAAACTTGGAAGGGTTAATAAAGTAACACTATACTGGGTACCAGGTACCAGGACACACTGGTATAGACGGAAACGAAGAAGCCGATCACCTAGCAAATAAGGGATCCAGTAGGTCCGGAACCCTTTTGCGGCATGAGTGTCAACACCATCCACAAAAGTTTAGATAAAGAAACAAGAGGAAAATGGATGAAAACCTTGAAAGAACTTCAAGGGCTAAGGCAATCCAAAGTGATGCTGGGATCTTTTTACCAGAAGAGAACAAAAGCTTGCCTGAAACTTAGCAGGAACAAGCTTGGAATTCTGACAGGAGTCCTGACGGGACACTGCAGACTTAGGAAACATCTCAAGGCCCTAGGCCTAGAGGAGGATGACGGATGCAGATTCTGTGGCTTAGCAGAGGAAACCCCCATACACCTGTTCAAAGACTGCGGAGCATTACTCCGCAAGAGACAGATGTACCTTGGGGCTCACTGCTTGAACACAAAGGAGCTGCAGGTCTTGAATCCCACCCAGATCCTGAAATTCCTGAAGGAATCAGGATTAGAGGAGGCGCTGTAAATGGGTAAGTACACCAACACTTGGAGGAGGAGGGTGGGGTACAATAGATCTATAAAGGTCGCAGTACAAGTCGTCACCACCATATCTACAATCTACAAAACCTGTAAAACGTGGCATAAAATTGTGGGTCAGAAGCAATTGAGGAGTTCAAAGCTAAAGTGGGCCAAACCTAATTTTTTCGTGAATCGAGTTACGTAAAGAAACATGCATTCAAAATCATTCTGGTCAGAGCCAGATGTTTAGTTTGAGCCCTTCTCAAGAAATGGCAGCACTATACAGGTGGGGCAAAACCGATTTTTCTTCCGGTTACAATGAATGTATACTATGTTGAAATGTTTTCCTATAATAATGTGCATATCGCAAAGCGAAATAATAAAAAAAATATTTTAATTACACAAAATTTGTCTACACTTCACCCAAATGATTTTATTCACCATTAGATTTTATCCCTCCGGCATTTCACCGCTTTTACCTAAGTTTGACAACGGAAAAAAAAGGAAAAAATAAATAAATAAATAAAAACTCCGTACACGTTGATGAATCAGAGTATTTTGATTTCAATGATTCAGAGGTTGATGAATGTTAATAACTATTATTATAGATAGGCTATTTTTTTAGTTTTATTTTAATAATCATAAATATCTTTTTAAAATAAAAAATATATTATTATTATCTTTTTAAAACAAAAAATATTACTTCTTCTTAATTTTCATGTACATTGCAAAATTTTGCAACATCTATTCATAAACTACCTCTCAAAATTGGAGTCCTGTGTACTAAATTTGCGAAATAAGTTTTCTGAAAACTTTAAACACAAATTATCTTACTAAGTGAATGGGTTTGGCCCACTGTTTCTTTGAGCTCCTCAATTTGCTTACGGGCTATCTTTATTATCTAAACGTACTCAGCGGAAAAGAAATAGAGAAACTCGAAGGGACATTAGGAGAAAGAGTTATATGGAAACTGGCATCTTCCGTAACTCAAAAAGATGTTCTTGTTTTGATCGTTTTTTATGTGAACTTTTTTGATGAAATCTTTACCATTTGCATGTGTAGGAACATGTATAGGAACAAGAAAAAGCATTCCGAAAGTAAATTCAAAGTTGGACCGCAGTCAAGCTGAGTTTCTTTGTACGGATGACGGAATAACATTCACTAGATGGCAAGATTCTAAACAGGTATTAGCACTAAGCAATTGGCATGGGAATAAAATGATTGAGGTTTTCACAGTGCAGAAAATGGGGAAAAGACTGCTGTAAAATGTCCAGAGATAATCGAATTTCATAACAAATATACATACACCGATCAATTGGCAGGCCTCTACGAATTTGGCCGGATATCAAAAATGGTGGAAGAAGGTTTTTTTTACAAACTTTTGATGATAGCAGCAGTAAATTCCTACATTACATTGAACATTGATATTTTTTTGTAGTTTTGGCAGAACAGCTTATTGAAAACAGCGAAAAAAGCGCGTGAAATGGCTGTCATCAGCGTCATTTGGAAATATTGGGTACCATATGCCAATAGTACAGAAACAACGTAAAATATGCTTTAGATGCTCAAGCTTGAAAATTGAGAAACGAGCAATAAGCATTTGTTTTACATATCAAGTTGGACTTTGCAATAACTGTTTCACGCCTTACCATGCGAAATAACCTGTGTTACTATATATTTAGTGGTATGCTGTTATAACAACTTTAGTTTTCTTACCAAGACAGACTGTTTTCTTTCAACTCGCAAGTCTATTGGGATATATATATATATATATATATATATATATATATATATATATATATATATATAAATATATATATATCCATATATATATATATATATATATATATATATATATATATATATATATATATATATATATATATATATACATCTCATATAAGGCTATTGGGACTATATATCCCATACTAAAAGTATGATTACTTTATATTGAAAAATTATCGATATACAAAAACCTTCTTAAATATACTTATATTTACGCATTAAAGACAAAAACTAAAAAAATCATCATTTTTTGAAAAAAAAACGTCTCGAAAAGGTTAATAGTGTTTGCCTTGTCTGGTCGTCTAATACATGATGTTTAGTCATGGAACTAGTTATGTTGAATTAATCTATAACTTGTTCTTTTAATTTTGTTTAAAACTATTTTTCTGTTCAATGTTACATGTGAGTTGTTAAGAATGGAATGCTTTTTACTTACTTAAATCGATTTTTAGTTTAAAAGTTTGTTTAAAGTTTTTTTCATTTTGTTTTAACTCAATACAAAAAGTTTGCAATGCAAAATATATTTTAAATAAAACCGTTTGTACAAGATGTTTTATGAAAAAAAACTTTGCGATCATAATATAGAACGTTACGCCTTTTTCTTTCATTAATATACACAAATACATCTTCTTTATAAAGTTATTTCTTTAATTTGACTGTGTATCTCTAAACTTTTCCAATTGTCTTGGAAAACAATTTGAATGTTTAGGAATAAGCAAAATTCCGCAATAAACCGAAAGCAGCTACTAAGGACGGCTAAATGGGACAATTAATCTGATTGCAGTTTCCAAAGTTTCAATACTCTGCTTTACTAAAGGTCCATTTTGGTAGCAGTCCTTTGATAACATCTAATAAGCTGACGTTTAAACTCAATTTTAAGTAGACACAAATACATTTAACCTCTATATATTCTTTTCTTACATAATTGAAAAGATTGTATTTATATATTTAAAGGCTCATTATAATTGATTTGCTCATTATAATTATATTTTTATTTCAATATTGTTCTAAATGAATTAGCAAAATTCGTTTCCTTATTTTAGACTAAGAAATATTTTTAACATGTTAAAAACAATAGTAATTTATTACTTTTTCTAAAAGATTTATGTATTATTTTATGTTACATATTGCTTGACATTTTCATAAATTTTTGTGAACAGAATTAGATTTTCTATTATGCATATTTCCTATATGTAAAGGAGAGCAGCGAAATCTTGCAGCACATTTTACTGAATGAATGCGAACTTATTTTAGAGATAACGTAGAGCGGAAAAAAATATTTCTTGTTAAATGAATACTCTTAATTAATTCTTAAACTATATCTTACTTTAAAATTTCGTATAATTATGTATAATTATGGATAGCGCAAATATTCTTAACTAGCAAATGCGGTTTGATTGTCGCAATAACGCGACACTTTAGAAACTCTAATTATAATTAGCGGTTTGGGTTATCAGTGTGTGAAGTACTTACATCCGGTGCCTTTGTATCCGTTGCTGGTTCCGGCTTTGTTCGGTGGTGCGCACGATTTCGTATTGCAAATGTTGGGACAGCATTTTTGACCAGAACATTGGGTATCATCTTTGCATTTTGGACTGCAAATTGTCATCTGACTAGAAATTGGACAATCCTCTAAAAAAAAATAATCTTTAAAATTACCAGAATTTATTTAAGAATTATATGAAAATAAAACTAATTGTAAGATAAATAAACTATAAATATATTGTCTTCCTACTTATCTCTATCGATTGAGTTGAGTAATTTCTTTTTTTTATCAGAAAAATAATGACACTTATAACAAATAAATATTTAATTATATTATACCATAAATATATAAAATATATTATTGACCATTTTGGTCCTATTCCTCTTGTAACCTTTCCGGTAGTAGTATGATTACGCGCTAAAAGAAATTCTGATTTTCGCCTGAAAAAAACTGATCCAATTAATTTTTGGAAATTTGTATAAAACGTTTTGCCGTTTAATGAGTTTTATAACAAGTGGAACTAGTAATAACCAGCGGATAAAGCAATACGCTTTTTACTATTTTAAAATTCTGGCCTGTATTATTTGATGGATTGAATCATTCAATTTATCCAAATTGCGGAAGTACACTTCTAAGATATTCTTGGAATTGTTTCTCCTGCTCTATGATCAATTTCGTTCAATTTAAATAACTACACAGTAACAATAATAAATAAACATTGTATTTTCAGCTATCAAAATTGATTTGATGTAAGTTGTCTGAATATAAAACGAAATTACCATCCGGGCAACTCAATTTCTATTTAGTTCTATATGCTATTTTTATTTGTATATTCTTTCTTTGCTTGCTTATTATAAATATAATTAGAGCACACATTTAAGACTGTTTAATAATTTTCGTGTTAAATTAATATTTATCACGTACATATTACGTTATGAATAAATAAGCACTTAGCTTCAATTTAAAATTTAAGTGAGCGTTTTAATTTACTTAAATTTAAGGTTACGAGCTTTAAACGACTACATTTTCAGCTTCAACTAAATTAATTTTTAATGGGCTAATTTTTTTTATATCTTTTGTGTAATGTAAAAGGAATTTTTTTCTTAGAAAATATTCCACGATATAAATATTTAAACAAACTACAAGAACAAAAGATAAGTTCTAAAATATTCTATTTACAAATATAAGTAAATAGGTTTTGGTAATGTCAAATCACCTGACAATTAAGAATTGGCAATGCATGTAGGCGTTGTATTTTTTTTATATGTATTATTTTCTGTGTTTATAATCAGCATATTTTATAAGTAAATTAATAATAACTAATTAATCTTTTATAGGAAAAAAATATTTTTAAATATGTTCGTCTACAATATATATTAAACAAGACATAATTTTAAACAAGAATTGTTCAAGATATTTAGAATTTTAGTAAGACTAAATATGTATATCTATAATATAGAGATTATTTGGTGGGGTGGACAGGACTCCTTAGCCGTAGTAAAGACGAGCAGTCTAGATGTGACAACCCCGAATAATAAACCTCCCAAGCTAACAACTTGGGTAGTATCTTGGACAGTGGCGAGCCACTGTCCAACGAAGAATATTCTTCAAACTGAGCATGAAGGAAAATTTCGCTAAATGCACTACCCCAGGTGGTAACCAATCCACCGTCACCTATGGTGACGTTAGCGGACCTTCGGATTCTGGGGAGTCCACACCAACATGCTTTAAGGATGAGTCGGAGCATCCTGAAATCACCGGACGTAAACTCAGACCAAGACGGCAAGCTTCTTCGAAACATTTAATGCCAACTCACTGCTAAAAGTGGGTAAACTGAAACATTTGACTGATCATCACTAACACGACGCAACATAATACTGATAGTAGTACAGGAAACCAGATGTACATGCCCCAATCAACCAGGACAACAGACGCAATCCAGACAGAACTGATAAATTCTGGGAAGACTTAGAAGATATTATCTCTAAACTTCCAGAGAAGCACACTGTCATACTGCCTCGTGACTTCAATGCTCAATTGGGAAGAGAGAAAAAATACAGAAACATAGTGGGCAAATATCCGGCGCATAAGCAAACCAACCCCAACGGAGAACGATTAGTGGATATATGTAGGACTTTTGGGTTGCTTATTAAGTCTACAGCCTTCAAACACTTGCCAAGGAAGCAGAAGATTTGGATTTCACGAAAATGAAAAGGAAATACAAAACGTGAAGGTACTAAGATGCGCCAATCTGGACTCAGACCACTACCTCTCCAAGCTCAAAATAATATTCCAGTCTGTGTTTCTAGGCTGGAATATCATTTTGAGCTTGGAGAGGATTTTTAGATTACACAGAACCTCCAAAATGGTAAGATTTGACGTAGAGCGACTCAAGAACAGTCAAGAAGTAAGTCAGAGACTGAAAAACACAGACCTAACCAGCTGGGACCAACTGAAGGAGACTCTTGTCAAGGCCAATGAACTCGCCCCTCTCACTAGAAAAAGGAAGTATCCGTGGTGGACTGAAGACTGTGACAATGCAATAGCCGAAAGACATAGCCTGGATGAAGTGGAATTCTAAAAAGACCAAGGAAAATTTGCATAAATTTTTGGAACAAAGAAATGTTACAGCGAAGATAATTCGAGGAACGAAACGAATGTTCACACAAAACCAACTAACCCAAATCGAAGAGAGCTTTGCTAAGAATAATTCCGGAGGTTTCTTTGGAACCTTCAGGAAGGTACTCAGAAAATACGCTTCGCCAAGCCTCCACTTCAGAGACTCACAAAGCAAACTGGCTTATAACGTCAAGGACAACTGCTACCTTTTGGCTCAGTACTTTAAAAATCTATTCAACTGTGGCCCACTCAGCGAAGACTTTGACTATAACCAAACCACACCAAACCCGGACTCGCTTCCTCCTTCAATATAAGAAGTTGGCCAGATAATTCAACTTCTTAAGAATAATAAGGCAGCTGGAAAGGACTCTATTGTTGCTGAACTGTGGAAAGGTGCTGGAAACAATGCTGTGCGCAAGCCAACCGAGATCATCCAGGACATCTGGGAAACAGAGAAATTAGCACCCGATTGGAAATCTGCTCTGATCCACCCTCTTCACAAAAAGGAGATTTTGCTGATCTAAAAAACTACCGTGGAATTTCTCTCGTCCCGGTAACATACAAGATTCTCTCGAAGGCGTTACAAACAAGGGCAGAAAATCAGTTGGATAGTCAACTGGGAGAATATCAAGGGGCTTCAGGAAGACCCGATACTGTGTTGAACAGATCCTCAATCTTTAAACTTTACTTGCATACTCCAAGATTAAACCGCAAGGTGGTTATCACCTCTGTTGATTTTTGGAAGGCCTACGATTCCATTGATAGAGAAACGCTTAACAAAGTTCTCCAGGAACTAAAGCTAGACAACTAAACCCGCAAACTCATCCTAGAAACTTTGACCGACACCTATTCCAAGGTTAAATTTTGAAGCGAGATTTCAGAAAGTTTCGAAATAAAAACTGGAGTGAAACAAGGAGATGGACTTTCTCCACTTCTCTTAACTCTGTCCTTGAAAAGGTTATGAGAGAATGGCGCAAGGAACTGAACAATGTGGGTGCTCAGTGTGGTATCTACCTGGGACGTAAGAACGATGGACTGGTTGTAGATTGCCTGGCCTTTGCAGATGACGTGGCATTGTTTGATGATTCTCTTGAGATGGCAACAATGCAGGCAAACTGCCTCAGAAAACGAGCTGCCAAAGTGGGTCTTCATGTGTGGCTGGAGAAAACAGAATTCTTCACCAACTTTAGAGAAGCAAACAGAGAGATATTACTAGAACAGGGAAACATCAAGAGGACTGAGAAATGTTAGTATCTCGGCGAATAGATTGAACCCAATTTATCAGAATGAGCATCATTATCTAAGAGAGTAAACAAGTTATAACTAGCCTATCGACTGACTAAGAACACTTACAATAAGAAATGCCTGTAACGCAACCTGTAACTTAAGCACTACACATAAGTATTACGACCAGAAGCCCTGTAAGCCATGGTGTGTCTATCTTTAACCCGAAGAGGTCTAGTAGAGAAATTGGAAATCAGAGAGATGAGAATCCTCAGGAACTTCCTAGGACCGGTAAAGGAAGAGTTAGTAAACCGGGGAATTCCGAAGGCGGCATATCTCTGAGATCTACGAACATATTGATATGCTCTCTGACTGTGCAAGGAAAAGAAGGGTAGCTTTCTATAGCCACGTTGCAAGATTGCCTACAAATCCACTAACCAACCGTCTGTTCACTTTCTGGTAAAATAAGAAGGTTCGTACCACTTGGTTGACAGAAATCGAGAAGGATATTAAAGAATTGGGAATTAAAGATCTAAAAAACAGAGAGTCTGTAAGACGCACCCTGAAGGTAGTCCCTGGATTTTAGGAAAAACCCCGTAAGAAAGGACCCCCTGGACAGAAGAGAGAAACGAGTTACATTGGTAGAAGATGCGACAAAACTGGGCAAAGGTCAAAGCCGAACAGTTGAACAAGCGTGGCCCAAAGTAGGCCTATTCGAAAGAAGAAGAAGAAGATAGAGATTATTTGAATTGATTTTGTTATAAATATAAATAGTTGATATAGAAACTTAAGGATATGTGACAATATGCTAATTAATCACATGCTGTAAATGTACTTACAATTGTTGTTGTCTATTTAGCATTTTGTTATGTATGTCTTGATTAATTGGTTTGTATAAATACATATTTAATTAGGTGTGATTTCTGGAATTCTATAATTCGTAATCAACTAAATGTGTTTATTACAAATATTCAATAATAACATTTTTAGTCAATAAAATCTTTTTTTTGTGATAAAGGTAAAATAGTAGCAGAAGCAAAAGTCATTTTTGTAGATATGATGAAGAACCCATTATGATTAAACCCATATAACACAATTGAAAATAGTTTTGTTTTTTATTCAAATTGATTGTCGCATAACACAATAAGAAAATCACAAAATCACGCAGCTCGGTTAATAGAATATTATCTAACTGTTTCAGGGATGGTCTATGTCTTTTTGTGGCAAGCAGTCTAAGGCATGCTGTACATAAATAACAACATATGAAACATAAATAAGATTTATATGCATGAGAGTGTATCAAAGAAATCTAAGTAAATGATAGTAAATATAATTTTTTCAGAATCGTCCAGGTGCTTCAAAATATTGCCGTCTCCATTTTTTTCTACAAAATCTTTAATGACAATCAAATGAAATTGCTTCCAATGTATTGGAGTCTATTCACAAAATTGCCAAATCATTTAATTTCTTTTGCGACATTGTTGATATTAATTTTTTTTTTATTCTTTGAGACATGTAAAAGATATTTTGGAAGACGCATTAGTAATTTACAAGGTCTTAAAAAAATTTAAAAAGTTAAAAAATTATTAAAAATATTTAAAAGTATTTTAATGCTAGCAGTAAAATGCAGGAACAACACGGTACTAATAATTATATTTTATTTATGTTATTAGTTTATGTTTATGTTATTATTTTGTGAATTATAGAACATAGTTTCCTCAATTCTTTTCTTTTAATATGAAAATTCACAGTAATTTTTTTCTATTTTTTTATATCCCAAATTTGATTCAAAGAGCTGGAAGAGCAGGAAGGGCTGGAAGGAAACGAAAATGTTTGCAACTGACTGACTTAAGTTAAGCGAAAATGAGGCATCTCAACGACGTGGAAGTTGTTCGTACTATAACATTATTTGAAAATGGCGAAAGCCTTCGACAAGTTTCAAGAAACTTCAACGAAAACCTGTTTGTTATTCAGCGATTGTGGGACAGGTACTTGGGTACAGGTTAATATATCAGGCGCGGTGGGCAAGGTCGCAAAACAAAAACAACTAAAAAAACCGAGCTATTTTTAATAATTTTGTGTATTCGGAATAGAGTTTCTACGGCAAAATTCCTCTTAATTTCCCTCAGGACGGCGCATGCTGTCACTAAATCAGATCAGACAATTAGGAATAGGTTGAGGGAATCAAATTTGGGAGCAGGACGATCCGTCCAAAAAGCCCCTTTGACACGATGCCACATAACGTCATGGATGAATTTTGCTCGTGAACATGTCGCATGGCAACTTCGACCATGGAAGTCTTACTCCATTGACGTTCCGTATTACTCATTTCGATGGCCGAGTACGTATTTACACATGCCCAGGAGAACGTTAGGCAGCTGCTACTGTCCAGGAAGTCGAAATATTTGGAGGTGGCTTAGTTATGGTTTGGGGTGGGAGTAGTATCGACAGTGTGAACCGCCCTTGTTGTACTATTAGGGAATCTTAACGCTAATCTCTAGCTTGACATTGTGTTAGCTGAACATGTTGTCCCTGTGGCATATGGAATAGGTCCAATTTTTTTTTAATGCAGGATAACTCAAGACTACATACTGCGCGAATCACTTTACGATTGCATACAAGAAGTTGAAATTCAAACAAATGGCCTGCGTTAAGACAGACGTGCTCGTGGTTGATAACAGCGGCTCTTATAGAAGAATGGGACGCTATACCATAAGAAGACCTTCGAAGACTTTTGCGAAACATGCCAAGACTGTGTATGCCGTTATTCGTGCTGTAGGAGCACATACTCGTTATTAGGTTACCACTTTATGTAAATATACAGGTGAGAAAATTACCGCTACTTTGGGTCTGAGAGACGTATGTTAGGTGGTTAGGTGTTAACAGTTATAGTAGTATATGGTCCAAGTGAAGACGAAAGGGTTAGAATAAAAGATGATTTTTGGAATCAACTGATGGAAACAATAGAAGTAAGTAGGGGAAGGATGTTGATAATAGGTGATATAAATGGGCGAGTAGGGGACTATGAATATGGAGAGACAATAGGTATACATGGAGAAATCACTAGATACAATAATGGAAGAAGATTGATAGAGTTGTGTATGCTAAATAATCTTATCGTAACAAATACTTTCTTCGAACATTAAGAGGCACATAAATATACGAGAGAATGTTTAAGTAGGGGAGAAAGATCAATTATCGATTATATAATAATCAACAGAGAATTCAGAAAAGAAGTAAAGGACAAGAGTAAGACGAGGACCTGAAATATATTCGGACCACCATCTAGTTTTGACAAAATTAAAAATAGGCAACACAAACCAGCAAGAAAATACCAGTGCAAATATAAACAAAAAGTGTGAAAATAAGCAAGTAATTAAAACATACAAATTAAGGGAAGATGAGACAACTAAAATATATAAAGAGAAAATAGTAACCGAGATTATTAAGATCAAAGAAAGTATGAGCAGCATGTCAGTAGAAGATGCATGGAGAAATATCAAGGAAATTATAACAAAAACAGCGAGACAGAGAATAAATAAAGCAAAATAATACAGGAAATAAAACAGAAGAAAAAAATGAATACATAGGAAACAAGGAGAATATGATAGATGAAGACATAAAGACAGAATAAGTAATTGAAGCTATAAAAATGTTAAAACGGGGAAAGGCGGCTGGACATGATGGAATAACAACAGAGATGGTAAAGAACATGGGCAACAATGGAATAGAAGTATTAGTAAAATTTGTTTAACAAAATCTGGGAAGAAGAAATAATACCTGCAGACTGGGAAATAGGAGTACTATTACCACTCCATAAATAGGGAGACAACAAAGATTGCAATAATTATAGGGGTATAACATTGATGAGTACGATGGTCTAGATATATGAGAGAATACTGGAGAAAAGATTAAAAACTTGAGTACAAGATCACATATTTACCATCAAGCAACTAATAGAAAAGAACGTAAGCCGCACCATATATGTAGTCTTTGTCGACGTTGAAAAAGCATTAGATAGCCTGCCAAGAATGGAAGTATGGAACAACCTTAGACAAAGAGGAATCAGTAACAAGCTAGGAAAAGCTATTTTCAGTCTTTATAGAAATACAAGAAACTATGTTAGAAAAGAAAACTTACAGTCAGAGGAGTTCGTAACCAAAGAGGCATTAAGACAAGGGGGAGTACTGGCAAATGTACTGGCAAATCATTGAAGATGGCAAAAAACAAGAAAGAATGGGCAAAATTTATTTATGCATGAAATGGGTTGATTTTATTTTATAGTTTTAATCTGATTTATTGTTGTGGTAAATTAAGATATTGTAATAAGTACCTTTACACCTTAGGGGACAAAAGTTTTTACTGATAAAATAAAAAATTAACAGAGAAAAAATTCTCTGTTGTTCAACATGAAACTCAGAACATTTTATAAACTAATACCTGTTACGAAATCCATTAAGTATGAGACACACTCAAACTAGTTTATCATTATTATTCAACAAACACACCTTCTAAACATATTCTAGAGTCACTAACTAAAAAGACAAGGTCAAACACGATGTAAAAAAAAAGCATTCAAATAATCTTCCTCAAACCACATTTTTATCTTATAAATAACGTATTAATGTATTTGTGAAATTTTATTAATTGTCTGTGAAAGGTCACTGGAAAATTTACAAGAAGAATAAAGCCTACACTATAGATAGATATAATTGATTGATTTCGCATTAAGCAACAAAACCTACATTACTACGGCTACTTTTTAAATTCAAATACTTTTGTAAATGTAAACAGAAATAAATTGTTTAGACAAACTGAAAATGGTTTTAGTTGCGTAAGAGATATATGATATACTCACTACTTAGTGCCTCAGTGTAAGTAATAGCGGCGCAGAGAACTGCGCAAGCGATTAATAATTTAACTAGAAAAAGAAAATATATAATTCTGGTAATAATTTCGTTTGATTGTGAATAAACTTTGACTCACCCATTATACACAACAACAAGCCGTTCACAGCATAAATAAATTGGTTTTTAAGAGAGTGCTAATTTATATAGAAAATTACACAGCCAATGGCTATTTACTAAATCACGTGGTTGCTCTAACTGTCTGTGCAGAGCAATTAAATATCTCTTAAAATATTCATATGTTATTCCTTACGCAATATTCGTAATTAATAAATATAAACATCTTTAAATTAAAATTACAAAAAATGAAATGAGGTATGGAAAGTAGTTATTTTTAATGTTTAAATTTTTGACAAGTTTATGGTATTTTTGCTCATTGCTTCAATATTATAAATTTGCATATTTATTATGTAGATACTGCGTCTGTCTTGTAGCGAGTGTAGATCGACATCTGCGAAAACAATCGGGGATCATACAAGGACGGACGGGGAAAACCCCGAGTGTAGTGCAGACAAAAATGTTAATTTTCTTAAGTGAAACCGGATCGGATTTAATTTACAATTTTGCGGTTTCTTTTTTATGTTGATATTTACCTAAACTAGTTTAGTAGCGCATTTTACGACGATTACGTAACTAACTAATTGGCGTGGATGATTGGGCAATATCTTTAAAAAGAGTGATGGTTGAATATCAGTTATTAACACAGATAAATGAAAAATTATTTTAATAAAATTTGTTGATGGAAAATAAAATATGGATTGAAATGATGAAATGATTATTGAATATTGATTGATGAAATGAAAGATTATGCCATATAAGCTAGAAAGATAAATCTAGTTTTATTAACAAGATTAAATGATAATAACCAATATAAAGCAGTCAAAAAACTATTCAACGCATGTTTAGCGAAAGGAGAAACCCCATCAAACTGAAACAATGCGGTAATCATAATTATGCATAAAAAAGGAGACACCAAGGAACTAGCAAATTACCGTCCTATCAGTCTCCTACCACACATATATAAACTCTTAAGCAAGATAAAAACGAAGCGCCTAACGCCCAAGTTGGACTTTTATCAACCACGTGAGCAAGCGGGTTTCAGTTCTGGTTTCGGGACAAACGACCATCTACAAGTGATTGGTATTAAAGCCACTGGTACTCGTTTTTATAGATTACGAAAAAGCTTTAGAACAAATAGACTAACATAAAGTCTTTGAAGCATTCGCGGAATGTAGAATTAATCACCGCTTCTCCTCACTAATGAAAGGAACTTATGAAAAGGCTGCCAGCGTAAAACTACACGAGAATACCAACAAGTTCAGAGTAAAACGCTGAGTAACTATTCACGGTGTTGTTAGGGTACACGAGTAAGAAATTGAACTGGGAAACAAAAAGCATCAATATAAACGGCGAAAAACGTGAGGCTACACGGATACTGGAGATGTTATACGCGTCCTTCCGCAAGGTTGGACTCAAGATAAATACCAACAAAACTCAATTCATAACCATCCTCGTCGCAAGCGGTAAATATCTCAGTAAACGACATAGAAATTAAACAGGTGCCCTCCTACGAATACCTGGGCCTCGAAATTTGAATAAGCCGCGATAATCAAACGTCCGAGATCACTAGAAGAATTAGTTTAACCTATACCGCGTTTGGCAAACTGAAAAATATCTTTAAATACGACCTTCCGATATGTCTTAATCGGAAGGTATTCAACCAATGTGTATTGCCCGTAATGACGTATGGGGCAGAAACGCTGACACTAACATGAAAGTCAATTAGAAAAATACACGTCTGCCAAAGAGCTATGGAGAGGTCGATGTTAGGATTATCACATATCACGTCACAGATGGAGTGGAAAGGATTTCAAGATTTTTCTCATCACTGGAAACTGAAAAAAGATATGGAGAAATGGAGAAATGTAAGGGAGGCCTATATCCAGCAGTGGAAACAAACGGCTGATTAATGATAATGGTGATGAACCAATATCCATTTTGAATAAATTAATTATCTTACCAGTATAATAGATAAGATTGTGAACAGGAATCATTAGATAGACAAGAATTATTAATTCTGGAAGTTCATAAATATATGAAGCCTAATATCTCAATCTCAAATGCATCCTCTCTCTCAAATGCGCAAACAAAGGCTATAGTATAGTCAATGTACATACTCCAATCAACCAGGACAACAGACGCAATCCAGACAGAACTGATAAATACTGGGAAGACTTAGAAGATATTATCTCTAAACTTCTTGAGAGGCACACCGTCATACTGCTTGGTGACTTCAATGTTCAATTGGGAAGAGAGAAAAATATAGAAACATAGTGGGCAATTATCCGGCGCATAAGCGAAACAACCGCAATGGAGAACGATTGGTGGATCTGTGTAGGACTTTTGGGTTGCTCATGAAATCTACAGCCTTCAAACACTTGACAAGGAAGCAGAAGACTTGGATTTCACTTAATACCAACCTGGGTGAATACCAGATAGACCATGTGGCCATTTGACGAAAATCTCAAAAGGAAATACAGAACGTGAAGGTACTAAGAAGCGCCAATCTGGACTCAGACCACTACCTCTCAAAGATCAAAATAAGACTCCAGCCTAGAAACACTAGATTAAACAGAACCTCCAAAATGGTAAGATTTGACGTAGAGCGACTCATAAACAGTCAAGAAGTAAGTCAGAGACTGAACAATACATATCTAAGCAGCTGGCACCAACTGAAGGAGACTCTTGTCAAGGCGGCCAATGAACTCGCCCCCCTCGATAGAAGAAGGAAGCATCCGTACTGAACTGAAGACTGTGACAATGCAATAGCTCAAAGACAGACAGCTTGGGTGACATGGATTCTAAAAAGACCAAGGAAAATTGGCATAAATTTTTGGAACCGGGAAAGGTTACAGCCAAGGTAATTCGAGGAACCAAACGAACTTTCACACAAAACCAACTAACCCAAATTGAAAAGAGCTTTGCTAAGAATAACTCCAGAGATTTCTTTGGAACGTTCAAACAGACACTCGGAAAATACGCTCAGCCAAGCCTCCACTTCAGAGACTCACAAGGCAAACTGGCTTATAACGACAAAGACAACTGCTACCTTTTGGCTTAGTACTTTAAAAATCTACTCAACTGTAACCCTCCCAGCGAAGACTTCCACTATAGACAAACCACACCAAACTCGGACTCACTGCCCCCTTCATTGGAAGAAGTTGGCCAGATCATCCAACTTCTTAAGAATAATAAAACAGCTGGCGAGGACTCTATAGTTGCTGAACGGTGGAACGGTGCTGGAAACAATGCCGTGCGCAAGCTATTAGAGATCATCCAAGATATCTGGAAAACAGAGAAATTACCACCCGATTGGAAATCTGCTCTGATCTAATATTTCCGCGTCACAAAAAGGGAGATTTTGCTTATCTAAACAACTACCGTTGAATTTCTCTTGTCCCGGTATCATACAAGATTTTCTCGAAGGTGTGGGATACCAACTGCGAAGAGTAAAAAACCCTGTTTTACACAGAGGAGAGAGACGTAGAGTTTAGTGTGTGCCGCGCGGTTATAGAGTTGAGAGGATTCTACGTGCACGTGTTTGTGTATTGACTTTATTGTTATTGTTTGTATTATTTTGATTAATATTACAAGATTTGTAATTGTTCGTTTTGAATATAAATAGTTAAGTGGATAAGAGGTTAGTTTTATACATTCCACTCACCAATCCCACATTGGTCACACCGACAAAGAACAATAGTAGCGCCCGACAAAGGACAATAATAGTGCCCGACAAAAGAACAATAATAGTGCCCGACAAGGAACAATAAGAGTGCCCGTCTAAGAACAATAACAGTGCCTGACTAAGAACTAATTAGAAAACAGTGCAGTGCGCAAATATAAAAAAAATCTTAAACAATCAAACGACGCCGATCGATACATACGTTATCCAAGATACCCACCGCAACACCGTTTCGTGTTTCAAACAGCAACCGTAAGATGGCGCAAAATGAAACTTTGGAATTATGCCGCGTTGGAGTGAAAATACCAGAATTTTGGCCAGATCGTCCCGATGTTTGGTTTGCACAACTGCAAGCACAATTTATCATGTCTGGTGTGACGGCAGACACGACCAAATTTTATTACGTTATATCTCAATTAGGAAACCAGATTGCAGCCGAGATACTCGATTTAATAACTTCTCCTCCGAATGAAAATAAATACGAGACATTGAAGTCAGAGCAAGTTATTAAGCGGTTGTCAGCGTCCAAAGAAAAAAAAGTGCAGCAATTACTGATGCATGAAGAACTCGGTAATCGTAAACCATCCCAATTTCTAAGTCATCTACAAACACTGGCAGCCGTACCAGACGGCTTCATGCGTACTTTGTGGACTACCCGTCTACCCCAGCACGTGCAAACAATTATAGCTACACAAACCGAGATTCACTTAGCGAAATTTGCGGAGTTGGCAGATAAAGTGCATGAAATCGCACCGTATGCACCTCAAATAGCCTGTACCAGCAGTCAACAACCTAGCGCAGAGAACTCACCCCTTATAGAGCAGATGATAAAGAACATGGCTGACCTCACTCGTCAAGTTGCAGCTCTAACCACTCAAGTTAGATTCAGACCGCGGACCGCGGTCAGTCTCTCACAATGGAGTTCATCCAGGCACCGTTCCCCATCAAATCAGTGTATTTGCTGGTATCACCGACGTTTTAAGGACAAAGCCCAGAAATGCACGTCGCCACGTGAGTACAACGCAACGGTAAACTTGGAAGACAGCCGTCAGTAGCGGCCAACGACTGTCATCAAACTTCCGGCCGCCTCTTCGTCACAGACCGCAAGACAAAGACAAAATTTCTCGTGGATACCGGATCAGATCTTTGCGTTTTCCCGCGATCTGTAACCAAAGGCAAACACCGAAAGACTGGATATAACCTTTTCGCAGCTATCGGATCTTTAATACCTACTTATGGTTTTGCTCATTTATCTCTCAATCTTAGTCTCCGTCGAGATTTTTCATGGAGATTTGTAATAGCTGATGTTACCAAGGCCATTATAGGAGTAGATTTTCTATCTTACTTTAACATTCTTGTCGACTGCAGAAATTCACTTTTGATAGACAGCACAACTTCATTAGTCACTGACGCATATCCCGTAAAGCCCAATGAAAAAGTCTCGTCTATCAAGACCAGCAGAAACAACGAAAATATATATTTGTCAACTCTAAAGCAGTACCTTGTTATTACAAGAACAGCTTTAACACCTAGTCCCTGTACACATAACACAGTTCACTATATAAAAACGTCTCCAGGTCCACCTATATCTAGTCGACCTCGCCGTTTACTACCTGATAAGATGCAGATAGGTTAGAACCAATTTTTGGAAATGATCAAGAATGGTACAGCGCGCCCGTCCGACAGCCCTTGGTCTTCGCCTCTGCATTTAGCAACAAAGAAAGACAACGGGTGGCGTCCATGCGGCGACTACCGTTCTCTTAATTCCAGGACTATCCCAGACAAATATCCTATAAAGCATATACACGACTTTAACCTAGATCTTCCTGGATGCACCATCTTTTCGAAAATTGACCTAGTTAAAGCGTACAACCAAATACCAGTTTATCCACCTGATATAGAAAAAACAGCCATCACAACTCCGTTTGGACTGTACGAATTTCCGACAATGACATTTAGACTCAGAAACGCAGGACAAACATTTCAAAGATTTATAGATGAAGTCACCAGAGGCACGAAGTTCTGTTACGGATTTATTGACGATCTTTTGATCTATTCTGCCACAAAAGTAGATCATGAGCACCATTTACACGAAATCTTCAAGAGACTGCAGCAGTACGGAATAGTGCTCAATACACCGAAGTGTATATTTGGAGTTCCTGCCATAAACTTTCCAGGATACCATGTTTCTGCCGCTGGAATCCAACCAATGGATGACAAAATAGAAGCCATCAAGAAGTTTCCAGAGCCCAAAACAATCAGAGAGTTGCGTCGATTTCTCGGTATGTATAACTTTTACCATTGATTCTTACCTCACTCTGCTGACCTGCAAGCTCCATTGAATGCCATTCTTAAAAGTTCCGCCAAAGGTTCACAACCTATAGAATTGAGCTTCAGCAGCGTGACGCTTCTGAAAAGTGCAAAATCGGACTCAAGGAGGCAGCTCTATTGGCACACCCGGATTGCAGGCGCGAGCTAGCTTTAGTAACCGACGCTTCAAGTACGGCTATCGGAAGCGTACTCCAACAGAAGCATGGTAATGATTGGCAACCACTAGCGTTTTTCTCTCGAAAACTTAGCCCTGCACAAATTAAATATAGCCCTTACGATAGGGAACTTTTGGCAATATACAAATCCATCCAATACTTTCGTCATATGTTAGAAGCCAGACCGTTCATAATCTACACAGATCATCGACTTCTTACGCATGCCTTCGAAACGAATGGAGACAAATATTCTCCCAGGCAGTTTTGATACCTGAATTATATTTCTTAGTTTTCCACCATGTTCAGCACATTAGTGGAAAAGACAACGTAGTCGCCGATACATTGTCCAGAATCGAAATCGACGATGTCGCAGCTTTGATTGACTTCAAGGAATTGACTAAGCAACAGCAGATCGACCCAGAGCTAAAAAAGCTTTTATCCGATGGATGTTTGCTTGACTTGCAGAAAATTCGCTTACCAGGTACGTCGATTTACGTCATGTGTGACATGAGTACATCTTCTCCAAGGCCCTTCGTCGTAAAGTCAATGAAATACAAAGCATTCGAATCAATGCATTCTCACAGCCATCCCGGAGAAAATGCATCGATTAGACTGGTTATTAACCGATTCGTATGGCCAGGAGTTCGAAAGGATTGCCGCGAATGGAGCCGAGCATGTCTCTCTTGTCAACGAGCAAAGGTACACAGGCACGTCTCATCACCTTTGAGTACCTATACCTTACCTCCAGCTAGATTTATGCATGTACTCATCGATCTTGTGGGTCCATTGCCACTGTCAAACAGATTTAAGTATTGCCTCACAGCAATCGACAGGTTTTCACGATGGCTTGAGTTAATACTATCGCCGACATTACTGCTGAAACAACAGCTAAGGCTCTCCTACAAGGATTTCACGTTTCGGTTGTCCAGTGAGTATAACCACCTATCGTGGAAAATAATTTGAATCGAATCTATTCAAGTCTCTTACAAAACTTATTGGATCTCAACACAAAACAACTACCGCTTACCATCCAGCAGCAAATGGCATATAAGAAAGGTTCCACAGACAACTTAAAGCTGCTATCATGTGCCACGATAACCAGCAATGAACCGAATCCCTACCTGTTGTCTTGTTGGGTATACGCATTGCGTGGAAAGAGGACTTGCAAGCTTCCGTAGCCGAAATATTATATGGTGAACCCTGGCGTTTGCCTGGTGAATTTTTTGATGCGAAGGAGCAAGTACTACCGGACATTACGGACTATATCTCAAGATTAAAATCTTTCGCCGGCAATTTAAAAACAACACCAGCAGCACACCACACACCAAAACCGACATTTATACATAAAAACCTACGTACATCTGACCAGGTATTTTTACGACAGAACGCCGTACGTACAGCTTTACAACCGACATACGCAAGACCGTACAAAGTTTTAGAGAGAGGAAATAAAACCTTCAAAATTTTAATTAAGGACAAGGAAAGGACAGTTTCAACAGACAGACTAAAACCGGCGTACACAATGGACACAGAGAACAAGACAGATAGCCATACCCCAAACGACATCCAGAAGACGACACGTTCGCGTAGGAAAATTCACTTCCCCGAATACTATCGCCCGAGTGACGGTCTCAGCGGGGGAGTGATGTGGGATACCAACTGCGAAGAGTAAAAAAAACCCTCTTTCACACAGAGGAGAGAGACAGAGAGTTTAGTGTGTGCCGCGCGGTTAGAGAGTTGAGAGGATTCTACGTGCACGTGTTTGTGTATTGACTTTATTGTTATTGTTTGTATTATTTTGTTTATTATTACAAGATTTGTAATTGTTCGTTTTGAATATAAATAGTTAAGTGGATAAGAGGTGAGTTTTATACATCCCACTCACCAATCTCACGAAGGCGTTACAAACAAGGGCAGAAAATCAGCTGGGTAGTCAACTGGGAGAATACCAGGTGGGCTTCAGGAAGACCCGATCCTGTGTTGAACAGATCCTCAATCTTAAAGCTATACTTGCGTACTCCAAGATGAGAAACCGGTCGTCACCTTTGTTGATTTTAGGAAGGCCTACGATTCCATTGATAGAGAAACGCATAACAAAGTACTCCAGGAACTAGGGCTAGAGAACAAAAGCAATCTAGCAGACTTATCCTAAAAACTTTGACCAACACCTAGGTTAAATATAGAGGCGAGATTTCAGAAAGCTTCGAAATAAAAACTGGAGTGAGACAAGGAGATGGACTTTCCCCACTTCTCTTCAACTGCGTCCTTGAAAAGGTTATGAGAGAATGACGCAAGGAACTGATCAATTTGGGTACTCAGAGTGGTATCTACCTGGGACGTAAGAACGATGAACTGGTTGTGGATTGCCTGGCCTTTGCAGATGACATGGCACTGTTTGCAGATTCTATTGAGATGGCAACAATGCAGGTAAATTTCCTCAGAAAACAATCTGCCAAAGTGGGCCTTCAAGTGTCGCTGGATAAAACAGAATTCTTCACCAACAGTAGAGACGCAAGCAGCGAGATGTTACTAGAGCTGGGAAACATCAAGAGAACTGATAAATTTTAGTACCTACCTCGGTGAATGGATTCAACCCAACTTATATGAAAGAGCATCATTATACAAGAGAGTCAACAAGTTAGAAATAGCCTATCGACTGACTAAAAACACCTACAACAAGAAATGCCTTTCACGCAACCTGAAACTTAAGCACTACACATCAGTCTTACGACCAGAAGCCCTATATGCCATGGAGTGTCTTTTCTTGAACCGAAGAGGTCTGGTAGAGAAATTGGAAATCAGAGAGAGGAGGATCCTCAGGAAGATCTTAGGCCCGGTAAAGCAAGATGGGGAATTCCGAAGGCGGCATAACTCTATGAGCTCTATGAGCTCTATGAACATATTGGGTTGCTTTCTATGGTCAAGTTGCAAGACTGCCTCCAAACCGACTAACCAACCGTCTGTTGGCAAAACAAGAAGGTTCGTACCACTGGGTTGACAGAAACCTATAAGGATATTAAAGAACTGGGAATAACAGATCTCCAAAACAGACAGTCTGTGAGACGCGCCCTGAAGGAAGTCCGTGGATTTCAGGAAAAACCCCAAACAAAAGGTACCCACTGGACAGAAGAAAGAAAGGTGTTACACCGGCAGAAGATGCGACAATTCTGGGCAAAGATTAAAGCCCAGCAGTTGAACAAGCGTGGCCCAAAATAGGCCCATTCGAAACAAGAAGATATGAAGCTTAAACAAATATGGTAAATATCTATTTATATAAAGTTGTAGGGTGAAATACATAAGACATAGATAATTCCAGGTAGATTATATATAGATAATACTAGAATAGATATGTTGATTTATTAGAATAGGTACTCCTATGGAAAAGCCACGCTGAGGATGTGGTAGGAAAAACCAAACGCGCTCTAATATTGAGCAGATATCTTGCAGGGAAAACGTGGGGTTCTAACCCCACAATCCTGCGATGGATCTGAAAGTGAGACCTGCGATCACTTTCGGTGCAGTTGCGTGAGGAAATAGAAACAAGTTGGCATCTATAAAGAGCAGGTTGAGAAGATTCAAAGACTGGTATGTGTCTGCATCACGGGGACGATTGGGTCATTACCGAATTCGGATCCAGTGGCAATGGAAATGCTGCTGGATCTAACTCCGTTGTGCTTAGTCGTGGAGGGGACCTCCAGATGGGCGATTGTAAGGTTCAGCAAGGAAAGAATAGGCAGAGGTAAAATATTCGGGAGCAGAGACCCATTGGTTGGAAGTACCAATAGAGTAAATTGTATGCAAATACCATGTCGAGAGAAACTGCACAGCACTGTGTAGCAGTAAAGCCGATTGAAGCAACGAATTATCCGTATACTACATTGATCAAGTGGTATACAGATAGTTCGACAACAAAGAAAGGTAGTCTTGCAGGAGTGTTTGAAGTGTGGGTGCTCTAAAAGGGTAAGCGAACGTAATACCAACGATTAGAGGAAGAGAGTACAATAGGTTTATAAAGGTCGCAGAACAAGTCACCACCGAAATCTACAATTTTCTGGAATACAAACAAATCTGATGTTATCATTGAAACTGTACTGATATGACTTCAAAAGAAAAAGTCTATAATTCAAAATCAAATCCAAACAAAAGATATTTATTTCATAAATAAAGCAGTTTATACAAAATTGAATAAAATACTAAATGAAATGAGTCAGTAAAACCATGATAATGCAAGTAACAAGAGCAATGTCGTAGGATTTAATACAAAGTACTGCTAATAAGTACAAAAATTAATAAACAAATACATATAAATAAATAAATTACAGAGGTTAATAAATACAAATTAGCATTAGATTTTTTCTGACTATTGGTGGGATTGAAACATAAAAAACTGCAATTCACCAATTTTCACAAATTACGCACAATCTGGACAGACTTCCTTTACGCATTGAAGGCAAACATGTTTTTTACACAAATAAAATGTGTGTGTAGACTTCCTCTGAAGCTTTAGCGGACACGTGTGGCATCTTCTCCTTTGATTCAGCTCTTCTTCTTGAACTGCTGGACGGTCAGGCATATCGGATCCTAGTACTCGTGTCAAACTCAAACGTAGTTCACGTGGCAGTCTTTTGTGTTCAACACTCTTCTTTTCATATGTTGCAACACCAAATTGCGAGCCAATTCTTTTATGAAAATTCCTCTTTCAGAAATCTTTTCGTGATGTATGTCATACAATAAGTGACTATTGACAGTGCTGATATCTAACATGCGGTAAAAAATAACCATCGGCCAACGTCGAGTCCTACGACTACATGTATAAATGGAGCACTTTTTATTAATTTCGTCCACTTCCCCTTTAGTTGAGTTATAAAACTGTATAATTTCAGGCTTTCCAGTAGTTTTATCAATGGCTTCAGCATGGTGCATTGAAGACAAAATGATGACTGCTTTAGCTTTCTTTGGGACATGAGACGTCCCAACATGAGACAAATTACTGCTAAATTTTCCTCGCTGCCTTGAAGTCAAGCTATGTCAGCGTAACATCCACTTCACATTTGTTGGAAAGCTCTTGTAAAAATTCCAGAAATCAATTGTAGAGTAGAGTGAGCTTGGTCAGAATTGTGAACCAAGTATTCAAAGTACCTCTAAACTCTCCCTTTTTGTGTCCTTTTTGTGTCAAAAGTCCCTTTTGTCTTTATTCCAGCTGTGTGCGAGGTTTATATTCGAAGCGGGACAGCGGTAAGAAAAGACAAGTGTTCAACCGAACCTGTCGGATTAACCAACCGCCGGACTATCAAGACTATACTGTATTCTGATCAATTGTTTTTTTCGATTCTAAATAGACATTTAATATTCTTACCGGTGCCCCATAATATAATATGGTAGCGGAGATGGAAATTGGCAAAATATATAGTGGTAAGACTTCTAAGCCCACAGAGGGTTGGAGGATATTTAGTGCATAAGTGGCTTTATTTAATTTGGACATTAAAGCTACAATATGGTTTCCCCAGTCTAGGGTGTTATCAACTATCACTCCTAGAAGTCTTACAGATTATTTTGCAGCAAACAGATCGTTCCCTATGGAAATATGTTCAGGATAAAGTTTCAAACTTCTTTTTCTTTTAAAAATAATGATGTTGGACTTCATTACTAAACGGCTTGAATTGTACCAGTTTATTAACCGGTTCATAACCAATGTTGAATTAGTATGCACTTCTTCTATACAACGGTTTTTGAGAAGGAGACTAGTGTCGTCCGCGTAGTTAACCATCAGAGCTGATGTATTGTCTATTGCTGTAGGCAGATCGTTGACATAAATATTAAATAGGATAGGGCCCAAGATACTCCCTTGAGGTATCCCCGTCCTGACTGTTCTCGTCGTAGATGTTACAGCCGTAAGGTGTTCCAATATTCGTCATTTGCTTACGACTGAATAAGTAGGACTTCCTTCATGAGTAGGACCCATTCTAGCGCTGTCCCTCTGATTCCATACTTTTTCATTTTATTTAGAAGAATATTGTGGTCAACAGTATTATAGGCCTTCGATAAATCGACGAGAATACCGGACGGGATGTTTTGGTTATCAAGTTGCTTGTAGACATTATCAATATATTGGAAAGATGCCGTTTCTACAATTTTTCCTTTGATGAAACCATGCTGGCAGACGCTAATGATATTATATTTCTGTAGAAACGATACTATTCTTACTTGAAAGATCTTCTCTATAATCTTTGCAAAAGAAGATAATATACTGATAGGTCGCTATGTATAGTCCGCCATGTCATGTTCCCTTCTAAAATATTGGAATAATTGTTGAAGTTTTAAGGAGTTCTGGGAAAATACCAGATACTATGGAGTTGTTCGCTATATACAGCAATGGATCAGCTATTTCCCAAATTCTTTTTGATTACTCACATGGGTATGTCGTGGCTTTCGGCACACTTTTTGTTTTTCATTTTTATAGTGATATTGTAAAGCTCCGTTGCCGTCAGAGGCTGTACCACTATTGACCTGTTTGTTTCCGGGATGTAACTATGGAAAGGGACAGAACGGAGATTTTTTGTTATTTATTCAGCGTTATCTGTGAAGAAATTGTTAAAATTTGTCGTTGAAATTGTTGGGGTTTTGTTTGCATTTTCAATTAATTGTATAGGTCTGGTTTTATTGCGTGATATTTTTAATAACGTTCCAAGTAGTTCTGCTGATGTTGCCAGTATGTTTTAGTTGGATTTTCATATTTTATTTTCTTCTGCGTTCTCAAAAGAGCAGTATAATCTCTACGCAATTTATTGTAGACTTTTTTGTACTTAGGCTTGAAATTTGATACAATTTGAAAAATATCCACACGTTTTCTTAACATAAAACTAACGGCTTAATTCTTGCCTAATTAAACAGATCCACACAGGCAGACATGAGTTAATAGTAAACATAGTAAAGAAATACATAAGGCTATATTGAACGGAAGAGATGTCATATACTACTACAAGATATACAGACTGTATTATATTCAGAAAGCAAACAATAGAATAATAAGACGAGTCTGAAAGAACTCGACAGACATTACTGAACCAACAAGGCTGAGCAGACAAAATGAACACTATAAGTTCAGCAAGTTTGGTTAGGTTAGGTTACTAAAAAACTTTTACTCGGATAATAATAAGCTGGTTTTAAACCTGATTTTTTTTAAATAAAGATTAATAAATAATCGAAATAAATGGATATAAACCGATCATTTATACATTTTCATTTAATTGAAAATTGATGCAATTTTATTGACTGTGGAGTTACTTGTTGATATTTCATTTCAATATTATTATTTGTTTTGTTATAGGGAATGGGATATTATTAAAAGGCTTTAAGGATATTATTAAAAGGGATATTATTAAAACGTTTATATTTGTTAGCTTGACAAGTTTCGGTGGCTTTCTGTCAGATTTATCATAATCTCTAAATAATTTATTTTTGCTTAAAGAGTTTAAGTTTAAAAGCACCAGGTTTTTGACAAGTGACAATAACAATAATTTAAATGAATTATGCGATTTAATAAAAATATAAATAACTTTTGAAGAAAGGACACTTTAAAAAAAGTATTTCATTTTTTAGTATTCTCCACTCATTAAATCTAATTTTGGCTTATCCATTTATTTTTAATTATCTACTATTATTTATATCAAATCTTGTCCGACTGCCCGAAATGTTCCATTTCGTATTTTACAGTCTACCTTTGGAAGTTTCCAGACTTCTCTATTTAGTTTCGTCTGAATCAAATTAACATCAGCTGCGTGTAATTTCAGTGTTGTATAATAACGTTGCTAACTAAATATGTATCTAGTTAACTAAGTCTGCAATACTGGAGAAATAACAACATATTGGTATACATATTTACCTGTGCGGTTAATTGACCAAATACATAAATCAATACGTTTGTAAATTACATAAATTCCATATGAATATATACTCAATATTAAGAAAAAATAACAATTTCTTTAATCAGGAAACTACAATATTCATGAAAAAATTATTTAGTTAATCCCAACTTATTACTTATTTTTCAGACGAATTTCCAAATACTTTTTGGTTTATTATGGATTGAGGATATTTGGGATATTATTAATGATTTATTAAACAATATCGTTGATTTATTGATCTATGTTAATTCATATTAGTTAAGTTAAAAACTATATTTTTAATACATTTTTTTTTTAATTTCAAAATTACTTGTTAAAAAATGTTTTTTTTTTCAAATTTGTTTAGATTTCACTGTGTTATGCTTTGGCTCATCCTGAACATGTATACCTAACATTTACAGAATTTTGATGTCCCAAAACAAATCTATAATTTTTTTTTATTTTGTAATTAAATTTAATCGCACAATTTCTTTAAATTAATTTTATTCTCAACTGTCAAAATGTCAAAAAAACCTGATGGTTTTTATAAACTTAATAAAGTCGGAATAAATGGTTTTATCAATTCAAAATTTATCATTTATATCAATAACCTGCTAAGTTCATGTCCCTCTCACAAAATGTCAAAATTAGAAACACCTAACCCTACTCACCACAGGGGTTTTCAAGTGAGTGGTTTACAAATTGATGTTCATGGAAGCAAAGCTGTGCTGATGAGAGATAAATCTCGAAACGCGTCCACAGATGGCCTATCCACTTAAGGTATCGGAAAGACATGATCTTAAAAACAATGTACTTTTTATGGGTTTTGTTGAGTGCCACGAAGGTGAACTGAAAGCTATAAAATAACTGACAAATTTCACACGAGATTTGTTTTTGGTAGTCCTAAAAAGACTCGTTAGTATTATAGAGCTCCGGAAAGGTTGAGTATATTGATATATTCTAGCTTTGTTCCGACTTAAGTTTATATGATTATTATTAAATTTATATGATTATCTATAATTTTGTATGGTTTTAGCAATTCAAAATTTGATATTTGATGTAAAACCTAACATAACCTAACCTATGTGACAGAAAGCTACCGAACCTTGTCAGGCAAAAAATATAGATGTTATTTGCAAACCTTTTAATAATTAATTTGAAAACCTTTTATTATTATCCCATTCCCAATATCAAAACAAGTAATGAATTTCAAATCAACTTTTCAACATTAGGTTTTTTATCTTCTCTATTCATTTATTTATCCAGAAATAATGAATGAAACAATAAAATAAATATCTTACAATTAGTGATCCTACTCACTTTTAGACTATTTAATAAAATAGCCCAAGCATGAGTTAGTATTCCTATAACTATTCCTAGACTACCGAATAGTTTCCAGATTTTATAAAACGTTCGTGACAAATTTTGTTCATATAAGGGGATAAAATAGATATGGATTTGTAAAAGGTCTCAAAATATTGCTGAATAATTCATTGCCAAATTCTTGCATTAAAATGTAAATTAAACGGATTTGAGAAAGATAATTTGCATTTAATTTGCTAAAGGATAATCCGTAGCAAAATGTTATTTTAAGATATTGTCTGTGGTAGATAATTGTCTGATAATTTGCAATACTATATCGCACAGGAAATTATTCAAACGAAATGGATTTTCTCGTGAATATTGTGGTTTCCTCATCTCAGTAATTAGTAATTTTTTTCTTAATATTGGGTATATATTATTATGGAATTTACGTACTGAAATATGTAGTTGCTCAATTTGCTACCAGATATAGCAATAGGTTGTTGTTTCTTCAGTATTGCAGACTACGTCACAGCTTATACTAATTTGATTTAAACAAGAGTAAACCGAGTCAAGAAACTTTGTTTTGAAACTTCTTTAGAAAAAGTAGACTTAAAAATACTACTCTTTAAAAAATAAAACATGTTTGTTGGTCGGACAAGATTTGGTATAAATAATAAGAGAGAATTAAAAGTACATGGATAAGACAAATTTAAATTAGGATTTATGAGTGGAGAATATTAAGAAATAAAATACCTTGGGTCTTTTATTAAGACGTTATATTTTTAGTTAATAAGTTAAGTAAATACATTTCGTTAATAATATTAATATCATCAGTATGAATAATTTTAAAAATCGAAAACAAAGCTTATCTATCTTAATGGACAAAGATAAATGTGTGGTTCTTTAAATGAAAAGAAAAAAATAGCGATAATAATCACTCGATTAAAAATATTGGTGGGTTTTTTTAAAAAGCCATTTTTTAAATTTATTTTTAAGATGGGAATACCCATGGGATTAAATATAATAAAGGATTATATAACATACGGATAGTATAACGGAGGCTAGTAAATTCTTATATATTCCAAATATTCTAACATTTGACGATGCATACAAATCTTACGTACGTTTATTGAACTTCAAATTGCTATCAGTGGTCACTTAATCTGGGCTCATTACTTTACTTCCACGACAATGTGACTACGTGACAAGTGAAACTATTTCACACATTGATTATTCGGGGTACAGGTGCAGCCCAGTATTCAAAGTGGCCCTGCATTTAAATTTATAAGGAAATTTGATATAAATATATTTTTAGGGCCCCAGTAAAACTTTAACTGTGGGACTATAAATCTTGGAAGTAGCCGTGTTAACCTGCTATCGCAACACATGTGGATTTCCAGAACTTAAAAAATGTTGAACTTTCCAACGCATTTGATAAATATTATCCAGCGTAGAAAGATAATCGAACAAGAAATTAGTGAATTGTAAGTCTCTTTATTGAGCATAATAATAATAAAAGGCCTGATATGGAAGACGAATAAAAAAATTCAATTAAGCCCAGATCTAGAAATCACTGTTAAAGACGCCTAATATAACACAATTTTGGTTTAAAAAGAGTGACAGAATCCAAATATATTCTGTTTCTAGATAAATTGAATCTTCTTATATAATTTTTTTTTCGAGAGGACAATGTAGGATTTGCTATCTTTTTCAACAATATATTTATTGGAGAACTCATTCTCAACTATGTTAATTTTAATACCAAAGCAGGGATTTTGTGCTTGTGAAAAAATCAAGAAAATTTAAATCACTTGCATATTCCCTATTAAGTTGAGCAGCACTGTTCTAGAATATACTTCATTGCAATTCCGTTCAATGTAGTTATTGAAACAAAGTGAGTCGGGTATGAGTGATTCGGCAGAAAAGTTATACTCCGCGTTAAGTTACGTTATACGCCTTTGTCTCTCTCTCTCTCTCCCAGTACATATTTCAATACCGCGCGCTCACTCTTTCTTTCACTCTCTCTGAGTGTATATTTCTATAATGCGTGCTCTCTATCTTTAGCGGAATGACCGACAGGTCGTTGAGCTTGGTCGTTTTATAACCTTAAATCTAAACGAAAAAAAAATTGTTGAAACTTATTTGTTTTTTGTTTTGAATCATACGAGAGTTATATTGTTCAAATTTCTCATTTGTTGATTGCTTATACTACTCATTACAGTATAATCTTGATAATCCGACAGATATGGGACCAGACAACCGCCGGATTATCAGAAAATTCCAGATTATCGGGAGTTAAACAAAAAAATTAAAATTTGACATATCTTAAGTAAATTGTGTTTCAAAAAGAATAAAATATGTACCTATATAGGTAAATGTGTACATATCAAAAAATATACTAAGAACACATACATAGTATATATTAAATATAACTAACTAAAAACATATTATACAAAATAATCATTTATTGTTTTTTGTTCGTTTGCCTTAAACATATTATCAAACAACGCACTCTTGCAACTTTTTTAGCACTAAAACATCAGCACCTGTTACGGCGTTTTCTTCTGCCCATTTCGTACAAACATTGAGTGCGTTGAATGCGTTACCGTTGGTTATATTTGCTGAGTTGAAACATTAAAGTCATCGTTAGCTACGTCGTCATCCATGGAACAAATTTGCCTGAGGATTTCTTCATCAGAAAGGGACCGTAAATTTTCCTTGCTGTGTCTCGAAGACAATCCTTTATGTCATCGTTTGTCAGGGTAAGCTCTTGTAAAAAATTTAAAGACAATTGTATAGTGCAGTTTGCTTGCTCAGAATTGATGATCAGGTTTTCAGAGTTAAAAGCAAGGTGTGTCGGTCGGACCTTCTTCCAAGGACACTGAATGGTATCGGTTTTGACTTTATTCCAGCTGTGCGCTATCGCTAGCTCGAAAATTCTTTCTTGGTTATTTTTTCGTAAAATTGTTTTGCCTTTTCACGGCAGATATCTCCTGATAATGGCATATGCGGCCTTAAAACCTTATTAACAATTCTGAGCAAGCAAACTGCACTATACAATTGTCTTACAAACACTCTTGCATTAACCAAGTAAATAAAGTATTTTCTATTTCAGGACAATCACCTGTTTTAACTGTCTTGCTTTCCTTCAACTCCCACTCAGCAGCCCAGACGAATTGGAGGATTTCCTCGTAGTTAACTTTGATGCCGTAGATCGAAGATCTGCCAACGACATAAGTTCTACTTTATCAAGATTATTGATGATCTTCTGTTTTTGTTACAAACTTAGAGTGATGTGTGTCCGTTTGGTTGATAGTGTACACTAAATAACTACACACTCTAAATACACTCAATAAACGACAAACCAATAACAATAACAAGATTTAATGGAGCGGCGAACAGAATGAGCAGATAGAGAAAGAGTGTTGGGAGGGAAGAGAATGAGCAAAACTGTTTACACACGTTTATCGTACATATAGTTCGAGTGATTGATATTTACCAAATTTATTTATGTCGTAGTCATATAGTGAAATCAGTCAGATTGTGTAAAACTTGTATGATCTGTTGGTAGTTCGTGTAGTTCATCTAATACGTGTAGAAAACTACGCGGAAAGAAACAAATTTGAGACGGTTTCATGAACTAGCATATCGAGTATTTCAAATAGAATACACGAACTGTCGTCAGATCATGCAATGACTCAGTTTTCCGCAATCTGACGGATTTCACTATGATGACTGCGACATATACATTATAGAGAGACAATAGTGAAATCACAAGATACAAAATACCGATTCTGAAAAGTAGGTAAATATAATTTTATAATTCTAAGCGAAAAGTTGTCAAGTTTTCGCCAGAGCGAATTTGCGTACATTCGCTCGAGAGGGAAATTGACAATATCGCCCGTGTTACAAACAATATTTTTTATTACTCATGCGATGTTTCTTACAATTTGTGATTCAGGGGCCATCCAAACGAAATGGAATAAAAAATGAAGAATTTGCTTTTTCAATTGTATCCGGTGGTGTGGATTCGTCATAAGAACTCTCCTCACTCTCCGGTATCACCATAGAATTACACTGGTTTTAAAACGTTTTCTTTAATTTTGATTAATATTTTCTAAAGAAAAAAATTCTGACATTTCACGTCACTTTTTTAATTTTGCGGTCTTGATTGTGTTCATTTTATTTTTATTTATTTTTTTATTTTAATGTAACCTAGCGATATTTTTATGTGGAAATACAACGAGATGTGACATTTTTCGTATTAAATAATCTACGTCAAGAAGTACTTTTCGCGCATGAATAATAAAAAAATATTGGTTAGTTGTCCTATCTAAGGTTCTAATTTACTTAATTATTATAAACTTCTACTATAACCTGGTGCTGGAGAACCAATATACAATATATAATACTTCAACAAAATATAATACTTCAACATTAACCTAAAATTGTCTGATTTCAGTATTAATAATCATCCAGCGCAGTACACAACAAGAAACTGTACAATTGATGTTGTGTTTTGAGATTCTTGGATAAAATAAAATCTCAAACATTTGTATCATATTATAGTTACCATAAACCGATAATTACCACACTGTATTGAAAAGCTGAATGGCTTCAATGAAGAATTTCTTTCCTTATAATATGTTTTATTAAGCTTTTTGATTTGAATTATAATTTTTCATTATTACATTATATGTATTGAAAATATGATAATATAAAATAAAAAAGATGCACTATTCGGAGTTAAAAAATGCGCGAGGAACTTAGTTCCTGACGGGGTTCCCTGACTGCATATGGTTTATATCTTTCACTTTACGCCAGTGGTTCACAACCTTTTTCAGCTGGCGACCCACTCTTTGGAATACCTCCAAGGTCCATCAGTCCACGGTGGAGTAAAAAATCTTATTTGTATTGTATACCGATACATTATGTGTATATAATGTACCATCAGATATTGCAAATATATATATATATATATATATATATATATATATATATATATATATATATATATAAATATATGCTTTTTTGAAGATGCATATTGATTATTAATAAGCAATTTGTGTTCTGATTTGAAAATGGTTGACAAAATATAAGCACTTTGTATTAAAACAGTTATTTATTTATCAATAGATATATGTTTGAAATTTATGCAACAAGTGGTTTCATACTCACTAACAAGTGTTCTTAGGTGAAGATAAAAACTACAATTATAAAAGTACACAAACTATTGAGAAACAGAAAAAAAATTTTTAACACGTCCATGTCAGGATTGAATGAAGATGTTTTTAATCTTAAGTCACTTTTAAGATTGAGTTGATTTCTGTATTTGTGTTTTAGGGAAACCAAAGTTGAAAAAGGACGTTCACATAAATATGTAGTGGTGAATACCATCAGAAACCTCAATGCAGTTACGGATATTGTTGGATATTCTGTACTCGTTTCCATCCAAAATGTTAAATCTTTCTCCTTATAGACTGACATGATTGTGGATTCTCAAGACAGTTCAATGAGTTCATTTTCTTGCAAAATAATAATAAATAAAACATATGTTTAGTTACGCTAATATTTCAAGTAAGATTTAAAAGAGTAGTAGCTTACCTGGGAGGTCATGAGGTTAAGATTCTTTAAGTTGTCTTCATCGAATAGATTTTTAATCCACTGCTTTTCTTCTTCTATGGGTGGGAAGTAGGGTCTTAAGTTATAAGCTAAGGCTTCGAGATGATCAAAGGCCATTTTTAAACAATATATTGTAAAAAGAATATTTAATGTGTCAGTGCACAAGATGTAGGTCATACATAAAATAACTGAAGGATTAATATCTAAAAGACACAGAGCACGATCTAATGATGTCTAACAATAGTACGGACAATCTATATATTAATATAATATCATTTTTAAAGTTTCTTCATTTACTTTAAGATCATTCTCGTCCAAAAATTGTTCAGAAGTGGGAAGGCATCAAAGATATTTTTCTGAACTTTATCAAACCACCGTTGTATATTTTTGATAGTAGTATCAACTTTGTCTTGCACAAGGAATTTGTGGACATCTTTTCCTTGTAAGGTCAAATTAAGAGTATTTAGTGAACTGAAAATATCCGCTAAGTAAGCCAACTTTATTAAGCAAATATCATCATTAAGGCAGTTGTCTGGAAAAACTTAAGCTTTTAATTTTCCTTCCGCTTGCAATTGTGATAAGAACAACCGTGCCACATCAAGAAGCTCAAGCAACCTGGCCAGAACTTCTCCTCTGGATAGCCAACGGACTTTACAATGCAGGAGTAGTTGTTTATGCTCACTCCCCGTTTCATCGCACAACACACCAAAGACTCTTGGGTTTTTAGGTTGGGACTTGTTTAAATTTACGATTTTAACTGAATCGTTAAGTTTGTTTTTGAGGGTTTTTTTTTCATTCCTTTCACCGCAAAAGCCTCTCTGTGAACCCATACTACAGTGAACCCATTCAACTAATGGTGAAACTGCCTTAACTTCCGCTGCTAGTCCTGAGTAAATGCAAGACACAATGCAGACAGGAGCACAGGCTCCATCCGTTGTTGCTCCGACACTCTTAGACCAGTCAATTTCGTTTTCTTTCATAAAACCATCCAAACAGTTGAAAATATTAGCCCCAGTCGTTCTGGTAGGTAAAGGTCAATAAACTAACATTTCTTCTACTTATTCATTGGTCTCAAATCTTACAAAAGCTAATAAATTGGCATTATCGGCTCTATCAGTGCTTTCATCCAATTGTTGAGGTAAAAGTCACTTCGTTTCAAAGCAGAAATAAGTTGCTGTTTTATATTTTCAGCCATTTCTTATATTCTCGTTTTAACCGTGTTATTTGATAGTGATATTTCCTTTATTTTCTTGGTTGCTTTTTCGTCAAACAAAGAGACAGAAATAATCTTAGCAGCTGGCAAAATGATATTCTCACCTACTGTATGAGGTGTACCTTTTTTGGCAATCAACGTGACAGTTGGTACCAAACCATTGTAACCTTTTTATTTTTACGTACTGTTGAGACATTTTCCATACTGGTCCTAGTCGATATCAAATCTCTTTTCTTATTTTGAAAAAAGCTATAGCCTTATTAACACATTCTGGGTATTTAGTTTAAATGTGTCTTTCTAGCTTAGAAGCCATCATGCTTTGATTTACCAATGTTTCAAAGCAAATTACATATGAAGTTAATGGTTCTTCCTCTGTGCCTATAAATGTAAATGTATTTTATATAATCGGTACTATATTTCCTGAAGAAAGTTTTTGCTTTCTTTGCATTCACCTGTACTTTACCCTTTTCAAAATTTATTAGGTTAGAATTTGATGGGCCAAGCTCACCTTCATCAATAGTTACTTTGGAAATTGTCCTCTTACCAAAAGATCCTGTTTTCAACCATTTGTCCATCTTAAAAACTTCACTAACCTTTACTTTACTAACTAAACCACAACACTACCACAAAGCAAAAATTTAATCCGAACACCAACACGTTGTTCAACTAGCTCCACCAAATATGTCACTGTAACTCACTGTACGATGTCCACAGTAAGAATGGGTAACTGCGGTTAGTAATGACGTAAATGGCGTATCTGCTCCAGATGCCAAAAATCAATGCCAAAAATATGCGGATAGCCATATATTTTTTTTTATCTCTAGTCTTGTCTAGTATTATCTGGATCTGTGGATCTGGGATCTGTGGTTCTGTTGTCTGCCCCAGATGCCAAAAAATCAAGAAAACAATCAAAACACATTTTGATTTGTTTAATTTTTCTTATCTTTTCTGATAGTTTTAGGAACGAGTCGCGACCCACCTGTAACCCTTCCGGGACCCACTAGTGGATCGCGACCCACCGGTTGGGAACCGCTGCTTTATGCTATATCTATATTTTAGTAATTTACGAAGATAAAATGAATAGTATAAGCTGGCTTCAGGCAATGGGACGCTTGCCGTTCGCTGTGCTGAAAAAACAGAAAATTTTTAACTTATTCCCTATTTATCAGACGAAATTCCAAATACACTTGGGTATATTGGGGATTGGGGATATTTGAGATATTAATAATAAATTATTAAACAATTTTGGTGATTTATTGATCTATGATGATAATTTATTCATGTTAGTTAAAGAAAAAAACTTAACTTTTAATAGTTTTTTGAAATATTAAAATTTCTTATTAAAAAGTTTTTTTTCTTCAAAGTTCAGATTTTTCTGTGTTATGTTTTGCCTCATCCTGTACATACAATACCTGGTGCTTTTTTAATTTAAACTCTTTAACCGAAAATAACTTAGTTAGAATGTATTGCCACCGAATCTTGTCAGGCAAACAAGTATAAATCTTATAAAAACCTTTTAATTTATCCCATTCCCAATAACAAAACATGAATACTGAGGATGATAAGAACCTACATTTCAATATTATGTTTTTATCTTTAATACTCGTTTATTTCTCCAAAATTAATTTGTGGACCATGAAAATAAAATATCTTGGTGATCCTACTTACTTTTAGACAATTTAATATAATACTCCAAGCATGAGTTATATTCCTTTAACTATTCCTAGGCTACCGAATAGTTTTCAGATTTTATAAAACGTTCGTCGCAAATTTTGTTCATATCGGGGGATGAAATACGTATCGGTTTGGAAAAGGTCTCGAAAGATTGCAGGTGCATGTAGTTGAGTAATTTGTTGCCAAGTTCTTGTTTTCCATTTTAACCTAAACCGATTTATGAAACAATATTAGCATTTAATTTGCTAAAGCGTAAACCGTAGTAGAATATTATATTAAAATATTGTCTGCGGTAGATAGTTATCTTATAATTTGCAATACTGCGCCGCACAGGAAATTATGCAAACTAAATGGATTTTCTCGTGAATATTCTGGTTTCCGGATTTCAGAAATTGTATATTTTTTTCGTAATCTTAATATTGTGTTATTTATATGGAATCGAAATTGCGTATTGAAATATGTAGTTGGTAAATTTACCGCCAGATATACCAACCGGTATGTTGCTGTTTTTCCAGTATAGTAAACTTGGATAGCTTCATCATTATACAAAACTGAATGTTAGAATCAGCTGATACTAATTTGATTCAGACAAGAGTAAACAGAGAAGTTTAGAAACTTCTAAAAGTTAACTGGAAAATACTATACATAACATTTTGGCTAGTCGGACAAGATTTGGTATAGACAATAGTAGAGAAATAAAAATACATCGATAAGGCAAAATTAGAAGTTATGATTGGAGAAATCTAAGAAATTAAATACTTTTATCCTTTTTTTCAAAAGTTATATGTATACAATAAATTATGAATACATTTAGTTAACAATATTAACATTATCATTATGGCTAATTTTACAAATCGAAAACAAAGCTTATATATCTTAGTGGGCATAGATATAGGTGGGTTATTTTGGCCGAATAGAAAAATGTGGCGTTAATAATCACACGTTTAAAAATATTTGTGGGATGTTTAAAAAGCCATTTTTTTTAAATTTATTTCATAGATGGAAATACCTATAGGATTATATATAGAACAGGATTAGATAACAAGCTGATAGTATGATTCAATACTAAATTGTTATATGTATTCTAAATATTCTAAAATTTGACGATGCATATAAGTCACGAACGTTTATTGAATTTCAAATTGCTATCAGTAGTCACTAAATCAGCGATCATGACTTTACTGTCAAGATAATATGACTACGCGACAAGTAGGACCATTTTACACATTGATTTTTCGTAGTACAGTTGCAGTCCAATGTTCAATCCCCGCATTTAGATTTATAAGGAAATTTGACATAATATATTGTTAGGTCCCAGATAATAACTTTAACCGAGGGCCTGTACATCTTCCAAATAGTCATGTTAACCTGCTATCGCAACAGTTGTGTATTTAGAAAATTAAAAAAAATGTTAGGGATTGCTATCCGGAAAACCGGATCTGGTATTCCAGCAGATCCGGCATCTCTAAACCTTCACCGGATTCAGTACCAGAACACCGGATCCGGCAACTGAAAGAAAATTATATAAGAAAGACTTAGGGGAGACCGGGGCAAGTTGATACGTTTTTTGGTTTTTAATTTTTTACTATTTTGATAGTTGACTTTAAGATTCATCAAATTCAGGCAAAATAATACCACCGATATTGTTGGTCATCCCAAATTTTTCCAAGCCCGAATTAAAAGCCCCGGTCACTCGTGACTGACCGATTGTCGAATCAACTCAAAATGTATCAATTTGCCCTGTTCAGGGGCAAGTTGATACAAGTTTGGGTGACCTTAAACAAACAGTGTCTTCGTCCTCCGACTCGTCGCTAGTTTTTCAAATGGGACAGCCTTGAATACCCTGCAACGTTGCTGATTGGCATTCTGAACCGCCTTTGATAGTTTTTGAGCTTAGAACTTTTGAGCTTTGTTTAAAGAAAATAAGTTCTTTTTTCCTTTTCCATCCCTTATTCTCGCCTCTTTTTCTAATTGTTCTTTAACCGGCGTCTCAGTCAGAATAGCCACGGCGTATCAACCTGCACCTGCCTCAACTTGCCCCGGTCTACCCTACTCAAGATGATAATTAACGTGATTAATAATAACGAAAACGTGGACAATATAGTACAAAAATTTAGTTTCATCATCACTGAAAATAGATTTGACATTACAGGAAGAATAACAATTACAATTCCAGGAAGATGCGGCGACTTATACCATATAAACTAAAAAGGGAAAATATTTTGATAAAGTACTAAGTACTACTGATTTGGAGAATAAAGCCGACAAGTGTAGAAGCTGAAAGGGCCTTCTATATTTTGAGACTATATTTGTAGCTCTATTAAAAGTCGGTTATCAGATGACACAATTAACACTATATGTTTTATATTATACGATCCTTTTTTCAAAACGTACATAGATTTTTCGATAATGTATACTTAAAATAATTATTTATTGTAAGTTGATCAAAGTAAAGAGTTATAAACTCATTATTGTTATAATTGTGCCATTCCTTAGACATATTCATCATGATGTATGACATAAATAGAAGAATTGAACCTGATAAAGGCTAATTTAGGGAGTGTGCTCAGCAAAGGTCAAGCTGGTGCTGAGCAAAGGTAGTAATTGTTAATAGAATAATTGGTAATAAATTTTTTGAAAAGAAGAAATTGGTAGTGAATGTGAGAAAAACTAAATGGATGATGTTTCGAAAGAGAGCGGGTAAATGGATTGCATCGTTTAAAAGGGGAAGTAGTGTAATCGCCCAAGTTAAAAGCTTCAAATACCTTGCGAAATATATTTGTAAGAAGCTGTGGATGGCAGCTAACGGGCATGGAATGTATGCAAGGAGTGCTTGAACAATAACTTTGAAGCGAAAATGGTAGTGTGGAAGGCATGTGTGAAAAGTATTCCTTTGTGTGGAGCGGAAGTGTGGGAAGTGAAAGAGGAATAGGGAATTGGGAGAGTTCAGCTGCAGTTTTTAAAAATGGCCCTTAATTTAGAAAGAAATACGTCGGCATACATTGTGCTGCACGAAACAAATGTGCTGAAACTGTTTTCGCAGGCAGCTAAGAGATTCGTCAAGTTTGAGAGGATACTGTGTGGAATGGGTAATGAAAGGATTGTAAAAAAGTGCTGAGAGTTGTATGTGGAATGGAAGGTTTGGGTATACATAAGGGGGCAAAATGGTGGAGCGAAAGAAAGAAGCTGTATGAAAGCTGTGGCTGGGCATATGAGGAAATCGAGTGAATGTTTGGGAATATTGAGTTGCAGAGCCGTCAGATGAAGATCGAGGGGAGTAAGTTCCTCTCAGAATACGGGAGTACAAGTGTTACAAAAGCTACCGTTGTACCTCAAAGGAGCTAGGCTGCTGCACGCATTGATTGCACGGCACAGATGCGGGTCAGAGGAAAAAGGCAGGAGGTACAGGATGAGCACTCACCGCATCTGTGTGGCATATGTGGCGAAGCTAGTGACATGTGGGCGCATTGGGCACAAAACTGTGAAGGATGTCATTTGAGCAGCGAGGTGAGAACGGTTGTGGATGACTGGGGTTCCTACATGAGGGAAGACGGAGCCCGTTGGCCCTTGATAAGAAGGGTGGTGCAGTTAAAAAAAAATAAAGCGTGGATGCTGCCGTCGCGAAGTGAATTTTCTGTTCGTTGTTAATTGAATGCGAGGAATTACTATTTTTGGTTGCATTTTTTTTTGTGGGCTTTGTTCGTTTGTTTTTTTTTTCTCTATTAATTTTTACCTCGGTATTGGAATGTTGGATTAATAATTAATATGTTATGCCAATAAAAGGATATTACTACTACTACTAGAAGAATTTGACTTATTAGCATGCTCAAGTACCTAATCAGTGTGATCTCAGTAGATTAGTATTTATTTAACCACTGAAATTTTACATTAGTAATTTACATTATGCAATTACTCGTAAAATCCTGCAGAGGTACACGCAGGTACCTGTTGGCAGGACTGGTAGGTAGATCTTACTAACTAAAATATATTGACACTCTTTAGTTTTTAATGTTGGTGTGGTCAGGGGTGCAGGTGATGAGTAAAGTGTAGCCCAAGCCGCTGTAACCTAATAGCCAAGCAGCGGATGTGCTTAAACAACTGGCCATTTATTGCTCGGTCTTGTTCCAATCGTAACCACGAACTGAACTTCCACCGAACTTTTCTCCAAATGTGTATTAACCTTCCAAAAGGATCGGATAAATCTCCCTCATAAACAATAATCATACTAACGGCTTCCACACGAAAAAAAACGACCGCTCCTCGTTTAATCCACTTGCTACTTTGCGGACGGGGATTCTTGTAGATCATTTTACGGAAAGCTGCGACTGCTACAACCCCCATAAACACCCAAACAAGGAACAAATCTCATACCTAAAATACACCACTGATAGATGAAATTAAGTAAAGTTGATTTTATCCTCATTGCTTAAGAACATATTCTAAGTAAAAGAATCGTAAGTAATTGTAACAGCATCGGAAAGTATAATTTACACGAAAATCTGGTGAATTAAAATATAATGTCCCTGTCCCATGTCCCATCTTCGACAGTAAAAACTAACAATTCTTAAATTCCATAAACAAGCTTTATTAAGTAATATATTAGACTACTTATAAAAATAAATAATTTAAACTAGAATTCGGCAACCCTATTTCATTTAAATTGCTCTTATGGGTCAATGCTGCATACATATATTGTATCCAGACTATTTTCATTTAAATCAAATTTAGACTGCTTCTTGTGCAGATATAAATTTTTATCTATTTGAAGGTAGGTAGGCAGATAATATTGAAATACGGAACAAACAAATATTTTATTAATATATTTCAATTTAATACTGAACACTTTAAAATGAAATAAATGGCACGTAAATTTCATCCAATTCCAATAGAAATTTAAATTGAAATTGAAATTTAATTTCAAGTAAATGAAAAACTTCTCTTAAAAAACCTCTGGTTTTGTGCACGCCGTCGCGCCGCATCTATTCCTGCAACACTTCAATTTGCCTCGGCAGTCGCTGTCGTATGCACATCTGCTGGAACAAACCCAAGGCCCAGAAGGACGAGCCGGACAATACCCAGGTTTTGCTAAACATAAATCACATGAATTATTAATAAGAGAAATCTTGTTTCTTTTCATCGCTTCACACACATTCAAATTACTTATTGTCTTCGATTACTTAACTGTTAAACTCGAACAGTAATCTATAAGCAATTTAAATAACGTGCAATTTAAATAATGCCATTGTTAATCTTATAATACTAAATACATTAAATGTTAGATTGTTTAATTAGCTAGTTAAAAACCTGATAGTTTTAGAGATTATTACCTTCTAATACCAGTTATTTAGTACTTGAAAACTAAAATTTTTAGTCTTTTTTATATAACAATAAGTTTTTAGTTTATAATTAGAATGTTTTTATTTAGTACATTGTATAGCTCTTATAGCTTCCATCTACCTTAATGTTAGTCAGCAGGAAGGAAATTAGTTGTAAAATATTAAGTACTTATTGAGTTGTTAAAAGTATGAGTCAAGTTACATGAAAACACCATTCATTAGTTTTGTTAAAATATGAAATAGCTAAAATATTTACAAACCTTGTTTTAAGCAGATTTTGTGTTAAGTGTCACTTTCAAAATTCCAATATATATATACATATATATATATATATATATATATATATATATATAATATATATATATATATATATATATATATATATATATATATATATATATATATGGCACAAGACTCATTGAACTGTCAGCAATGCAACCATAAAATCATCTCCACATCCCTTAGGACACATCCTAAGAATCAAAAAACCTGGAGATCCCCAATTGAATCCATTGGTCAATTTCAGATTGACCATATAGCTATTTCTTATCCCCTCCAGAAAGAGGTACATGATGTACAAGTGAGAAAAGGAGCAAACATCGACTCTGAACACTATCTTACTAGAATTAAAGTAAAATTTACTCCTAGAAAATTTTACCCCAAGAAATACCAACAACAGAAATTTAATACGAAAATTATTCCCCTTACCAATCTATAAGAAGTTGGAGAAAATCAACCAGCGAAAACATGTGAAGAATTTTGTACCAAAATGACTCAGAAGGCTCGAGAAACTGTATCCCTAAAAAAGAACACACAGCACGCCTGGTGGAACTACCTGTGACCAAGCTCTAACAATAAGAAAATTTGCTTTTTAGAGATATAACATTAAAAAATCCCACGAAACTCAACAAAAATTTTATGAGATGCAAAAACAAGTATAAAACCACTAAGACCACTAAAACCACCAGACAAGAAAAAAGAAAACTGAACTTAATACAGGAAAACTTCAGAAACTACAGAACTAGAGATTTCTACAGAACGTTCAGAGAAAAAATTAAAAAAAGATGGGAAATTGGCCCTTACTAATGAAGAAAACTGCAAAGAACCTGCACGATACTTCTCGGATCTTCTTAATTGCCCTGAATCTACTGAAAGATTTCCTGAAACTGAAACTGGGGGCTGTCGGTTTCAGTCACCCAGAGTCATCTCTACCAAACCAAGAAGAAATTCTGAATAACATTACACAGTTAAAGAGCAACAAAACCTCGGGAAGCGATGGGATTGTGGCAGAATTTCTCAAGAACCTAGGTCCAAATTCACTCAAGGAACTTACAGAAATTATACAAGAAATCTGGAAAAACTAAAAACTCCCCAAATACTGGTTCATCCTGTTCTGGTTCATCCACTCCACAAAAAAGGAGACAAAACAGATGTAAATAACTACAAGTGAATCTCCCTCCTTGAAGTCGGCTACAAAATTTTCTCTACATGCCTGTTTAAAAGAGTACAAGAACAACTCGAGCATAAGATTAGCGAATATCAAGCTGGATTCCGTCCTCGCAGATCATGCGCTGAACAGATTTTCAACATAAAAACCGTTCTAAAATTCAGGGCCCTCAAAACCCTACCAATAATCTGTACCTTCGAAGATTTCAAGAAGGATTATGATTCAATTGATCGAAAATCATTGCTCAGCATCCTGAAAGAACAAGGACTAGGTACCAAAACACTAAAATTTACCATACAGACCCTCACTGATACGAAATCGAGAGTAAAATTCATGGGATAAATCTTAGAAGAATGCCTGATAGAAACTGGTGTCCGCCAAGGAGATGGACTATCACCCATCCTCTTCAACCTTGCCCTAGATAAGGTGATAAATGAATGGGAAAAAGAATTGAAAGCACAAAATAGTGGGAACCCAATAACCATTGGGACACAGAAAAACATGCTCTGTGCTTAGTCTTCGTAAATTCCATGCTTAGTCCATGTTTAGTCAGATGACCTGACCCTTCTGTCCAGCGATGAACTCACAGCAATAAAGCAAATTGAAACTCCTTCCAATCTCCTTCCAGAAAACAGATTTTTTCGCTTCAAAACTAGACGTCTCACATCTAAATACGAAATATGGACAGATCGAATGAAACAATCAATTGGAAACGAAAAAATAGCTCAAAACACCCGTCTTCAAAAACTCAAGAGCATATGGAAAATAAATTTACAACAAGAAATGTTTGTCGCTCCATGCTAAGATTAAACATTACAATACTGTAATCAAACCTGAAGCCCTATATGCAGGAGAAACTCTCACGCTTTTTAAGAAAGTCGAGCTCGAGAATATCCTAAAAGAGGAGCTAAAAATCATAAGGCAAATCTTAGGACCAAGACATTCGGTAGATGGTTACCGCCTACAATCACAGAAATCCACAGAAAAAATATATAATATTGCGGCAGACCTCAGGAAAAGAAGGTTAAAATTTTATGGACATGTTAAGAGACTTCCTGGCACTAGGTTAACCCACTAAATTCTCGATAGAGTTGACAAACTAAAGACTTTCTCTTGGACATAACAAATAGGGGCAGACATGAGAAATACTGAAATCCAACCAAAAGAAATTTTGGACCGACACATATACAGAGGTAAAATTGACAAGGGGGAAGTTGTTCCAGAGAATGAAGTACCAAAAAATTAGGTACCAAGTGGACAGAAGAAAGGAAGAGGATCTCTAGTGAACAGATAAAAGCATCCTGGATCGTGCGAATAAAGCTTCGTGTTTTCCTAAAGGTATCCATGTAAAATTATATATATATATATATATATATATATATATATATATATATATATATATATATATATATATATATATATATATGTGTGTGTGTGTGTGTGTGTGTATATATAATGTTGAAGTGCAGTAAGGATATGATATTTATTTTGGAAATAAGTTTTTACAAAACAAGTTTACGTATTTAGTTTATAGCTACGTGTCGAGAACAAAAATGAGAGCAGGGTCGATTCAATTGCATCAAGAGCATTGAGTTGCAGTTTATGGTTTCATCCACTACCTATAACAATATAATATATAAATCACAGTTTTTTTATTGTTTGCAGTGACACCAATAAAGTGTTTCTTTTTTTATTGATATTTCGATATTTGTTAAAATAAAAATCCTTGTCGATCGATTTAAAATTAAATTACCTATGCTATTGAACTATTTGGAATTTTAAAAGTGTTTATGTTTTTTCTATGTATACCCTTGATGGAGATTTTTTTAAATCATCTTAAAAAATGTATGAAAGTTTCAATATTTAATATGCTACAATAATTTAAAAATGTAAATTTTCAACGATTGTGGAAGATTAATATTTCTATTAGCGTGCGCAAATTTTCATTAATTTGAATAACAGTTTTGATAATTGAATTTATAAACAAATTTTATTTGGTTAATAGAGAATATATTAATTCTTAATTAAAATTCATTGTTTTTAAGCTTTTAGTTTTAATAAAACAAAAACAGATTGAATGGTCTTAATCTTGTATTCCGAGTCTTACAATTAATATTCGGCTCAGCTCGGCGTAGCTATTTTAACTAACATTGTGCAGTCAGAATATGAATGAAATATTAATTAGATTCGTACTAAGGTAACACAAATTCGTGTCAACCTAGTATGTTTATTGAAACTCATGTTCTACAAATAATAACAAATTTATATTTACTTTAAATTATGAACAATTATACCACCTTGCAATTGTGCTTCTCTCTATAATTTTAGCCGTATCTCTAATAATCCAATCTTATTTGATTTAAATAGTTTCAATATTAATATTCCTAGTTTTAATTAACCCTCTAGTGGTGATTGTATATCCCAAAATTTGCAATTTGATATTTATATACCTACATAAATACCTACATATACCTACTACCTAATAATATACCTACATAATTCTCTATATATGGGCTTATTGGGCTGCATTCCTTGGCCTCAAATTAGTTAAAATAAAAATCTACAATATCCAATCTAAAGCATAATAGTGACAAGACCAGATGACCTTGATTATGCTGTCAAAAATTTAAAAATAATTATGTTTTAAATTTTTTGTGAAAGAGAGGGTGTACTGATAAAACAACGCGCGACTAAACAACGCAGCCAAAACAACACACTGACATAAAAACGCTGTACGAAAACAATTCGCTACGAAAATATCACATTAATAAATGTGGTGATAATAATGATTAAGCTTCTAAGTGTCAAATCAAAGTTAAAGATCTATAACACACTCATTAGACCCGTCATAACATACGCGTGTGAAACATGGACCATATCTACGATCAACGAAAACGCACTACGAGTTTGCGTAAGAAGCATATTACGCAGAATCTTTGGCCCCGTACAGGAAAACTGTGGTACATGGAGATGCAGAATGAACCATGAATTGGACAGAATAATTGGTGGAGCAGACATCGTAAGGCATGTAAAGGCACTACGGTTACCATGGTTTGGACATGTTATGCGTATGGAAAGCACCCGAGGACCTAAAATAATGACGAACTGGAGTCTACTTGAAAGAAGAGTTTAGGGTAGACCACGTAAGAGATGGCGAGACGACTACATAGACGACGATATAAAGTATAAAGTATAAAGATATTAGGTGCGAGAAACTGACTGCAATTGGTTAACAGCAGGGAGAGATGGAAGGATGTTGTAACTCAAGCCAAAGCCCACCCAGGGCTGTAGAGCTATAGAAGAAGAAGAAGAATGATTAGGATGTGATATATTTTCGTCCTTAATATGTTGCTGTGCTATTTTCGACATGTATTTTGCATTCTTTAATTTTTTACCGTGATAATTTAAGATGTAATGTTCTCGTAGCGTGATGTATTCCTAGTGCGTTTTTATGTCACTGTGGTGTTTCTGATGCGTTGGTTAGTCGCGCGTTGTTATGTATAGAGCGAAAATGAGGATGAGTTAGTTGATTTTCAAAAAGAGGCTGGAAATTTATTTAATAAATTGGCAAAAATCGATACTGCTATTTGAATTATTTTTTAGGAAGAAAGAGATTTAGTTAACAAAAAATTACAGTACCCTGGATTAGAAATTAGTGAAGGCAATACGTTAATTATGTCATTAAAAGAGCTTGTAGGCAATATACGGCACCAATACGATTAGAAACCTAAAGAATACGAAGAGAAAGCTAAAAAGTTAAGTAATAGTCTGGGAACAGATTACAGTGACATAACATTACAGCGACAATTTTAACGCATTTTATAAGGATTTTAACGCAAGAATTGGGGATAGGGAGACGGATAGAAGAAGAACAAACAACAATAGAAAGAAGACCAACAAAAGATGCAACGATTAACGCAGAAGGGAGACTACGGATTAGTTTAGTAGAAGAAAGAGGGTGGGACATACTTGCTGAAAATAGCATAGGAGATGAGAAAGGGGAGTACACTTATATTGGACCAAGAGTGGAGACAGGTATTGCCTATGTTATGGTGAATGAAGAAGCATGGGACGAAATAGAATTCAAGGTGGGAGAAAGAGTCTAGTCGTATCATATGCCATTGGAAGTGAAGACAAAAGGAATAGAGAAAGATAGAAGTAGTGTGAAGGATGTTAGATGAAAAATTGTGAAGTATATCTGGACGGAAGAATAATTAGAAAATTATATAACAAGACTTAGGGAGGCTAGAAACGAAGAAGAAGGGATCAACGAAAAAGTGAAGGAACTGGGTGATTACGTAAAAAACGCAACAGAAAAAAAGACAAGAGAGAAGGTGGGGTCTTGGAAAAAACGCGTGGTGGGATAAAGGAGGGAAAGGAAGCAAGCAGTATGAAAAAAACTAAGAAATTGGAAAAGAGAAAAAGCAGCTAAGTAAAAGTACAAGAGAGCACTCAAGAGGTACAAATTAGTATGCAAAGAGAAAAAGCAAAAGAAACGGATGGAAGAGGAACTAAAGATGAAGGGCATAGAGACGGAAGAAGAGGTATGGAAATACATAAATAGGGAAAGAAAGAAAAAAGTAGGAGTGAGTGATATAATTACTAATAGAGAAATGGAGAAAGTACTTCAGTGAGCTGCTGGGCAGTGATGAAAAGAGACAAGAAAAGAAAAAGAGACAATACAGAGTGGGAGAAATAGAAGTGATAACAAGAGAAGAATTAGAACAACAACTGAGAAAACTGAAAAGGAAAGATAATATATACAGAATGACATACGATAATGTATACAGAATGAATCGTGGATATATGGAGCTAAAAGGGAAGGTGACATATTGTTAGAGATAATTAATGGAGTGTGGAAGGGAGAGGGCTTTCCACAGGAGTGTAAGGAGGGGATAATATGTCCCATATATAAGAAAGGAGAAAGGGATACAGCCAGTAGCTATAGGGGGATCACATCTTCAATACGGCATATAAGTTATACCCGATGATTGTGGAAGGGAGACTGATGAAGGATATGAAGGAGCGGGGTGTGTTACCAGACGGGCAGGCGGATTTTTGGAAAGGTAGAGGGACCATGTACAATGTATATATCTTGAATCACATAGTAGGGAATGAGATAAAAAAGAGGGTTGGCAAGATGTATGCTTTTTTAAAGAAAAAGTGTGGTCCTTAGCATACGCGGATGATTTGGTAGTGCTAGCGAGAGAGGAGAAAGGTAAGAAAGAAATAATAAGAAGCATGGAGAAATATATGAACAGGAAAAAGCTGATGGTGAATGTAGAGAAGTCCAAGATGATGGTGTTTAGAAAAGGGGGTGGCAAGAGAAGAGTAAATGAGTGGAAATGGGAGAAGGAGAAAATTGAAGAAGTGAAAGAATTTAAGTACCTAGGATATGTGTTTATTGAAAGAAACACAGAAACAGAACACGTGAGAGAGCTAGTCAAAAAGCTAATGAAATAATAGGAGCGGTATGGGGATTAGGAGAAAGAAAATTTGGACATGGCTATAGAAGGAGAGTAACGATGTTTGATAGCCTGGTGAAAAGCGTGATGATATATGAAGCGGAAATATGGTGCAAGAAAAATATTTGAAATGGGTGCTAGGAGTAGGTAGAGAGACACCGGGGTATATAGTGATGGAGGGAACAAAGAGAGATGGAATAAGAATAGAAGCAGGAAAGAGAGAAATAAGTTTTGAGGTGAGAGTGATAGAGAGAGGAGAGTGCAGAATTTTGCAAGCGTGTCTCAAAGAAAAAATTAAATAAATGGAAATGGAAAGGGGGTGTGGAAAGAGAGGGAGGCATATTTCGAAAGAAACGGGTATGCAACGGGTATGAAAGAATGCTAGAGAGAGGGGCAGAGTAATGATAGAGGAATTAGTGCAGAGAGATAGAGATGTGCAAGTGCAAGAAAGGAGAACAAGAATTAGGGAGATTAGCTACAATGGGAAATATGAAAAAATAATAACGGAAGAACTGCCAAAGTACCTAAGAAGAGAGAGTAGAAAAGTAAAAGTGAGATTGGCAAGATTCAGATGTGGAAATGAAGAGAGAGAGAGAGAGAGAGAGAGAATAAATATTGGATGGAGGATAGGAATACAGTTTGCAGGATGTGTAGAGAAAACAAGGAAACGATAGAGCACTCGTTGAACGAATGTGTAGAAATGAAAGAGAGAGATGAGCGTAGAGAAGAAATTTTAAACGAGGATGGAAGAGGTATCGAATGGATGAAGAAAGTTGAGGGGAGAAGAAGAACCATATGTGGGTCGGGAAGCTGCTAATTGGTTTAGGGATAGGAATTAGTGATTTATTTAGTTTTATTAGTGTATGTTTTTTTTAATTTATATAGTATATTAGTTTTATTTATATATTTATTGTTTTATGTGGAATTGTATAAAATTTGGAATTCATTTATAAACCTGTAAAGGTAATAAATATACATACTACTACTAGTAGAAGAAGAGACATATAAATTAAAATTTTCTTTAATGTATTTGCAAGACAAAAATATAGAAAACATACTTCTGGAAAGTTTACGTAATATTATTGATTATTTTTCAGATAACGTAGAGAAGAGCTGTCCAACCTTTTTGTAGTGGCGATCTACTTGTTTGTATATATTGTTGCCAAGATCGACTAAAACGCGTAGCCGGCCACCGGGGGTCTGAGGTCATGGAGTTCACCTCCCTCCCCCATGGGAGAATAATTTTTGAGAAAATGCATAACATATTGTCATTTAAAAGCTGTTTTTCATGTAAACATAACCTAATACGAAAATCGAAATAAATTTTTTGATGTAAATTATTATTCTCAGGGCTGCACTTTTAGCCAATTTTCACCAATGAACTTTAGATGATATATTTTTTTCGGCGTACTTTTATTATTGACCTATGAATACTAGGGACGGAGTGTTAGGGCGCGGGGAGTGTCCATGTTCGTGGCGGGGGGCTTGACCACTAATTTCACTTGACGACTCTATCGGTCGCAAGTAAAGATTAATACTAATGAGATCGTTGGCATTGCATGGATTTTGCAATATCTTCAAAGGCGGGATCATACGATGAAAGAGATAATCGTTGATCAAGATGTTCATCAGTTAAAGAATTTCTTATTTTCGATTTTAACACATTCATAGCAGAAAATGCTGATACCGCCAAATACTTCGAGCCAAAGCAAGACATCAATTTTTGTGCCGCATTTGTCAAGATTGGGTTTTTTTGTATTTTTGATTGTATTTCCAAATACAATCTTTGGATTTCAAATACAAATCATTTTGAAATTCGATTATTTCCAATTCTAGTTTATCCTGATTTGCTTTAAATATTTGACATGCCTTTTCTTCTGTGTTGATATCTTTTTGAAACACATTAAAAAAAAAATAGTGCAATTTTTTCATTCTCATCAAAAACTTCAAATCTTGTCTGAAATAGTTTTTCAACAACTTCAATTTCGAGAATCATTTTGTTAGGGTTGAATTGGGCAGGGTCAGGAAATGTCTGAAAATATTTTCAAATGCTTGGAAAATCCTTCAATTATTTATCTTTTAAATTCCGTATAAGAAGTTGCTGAAAAGCTCTTACCGAGCTTATCATGTCTAATATATTTCTGCCTTTACCCAGTACTTCAAGATTCAAATCGTTTAGTTTTAAACTAAAGTATACCAATAATGGAATATCATATAACCACTCTGTGTTTGTTAACTGTGGGTAAATGTCACCTTTTTTCAAAAAGTAAACTTTACGTCTTTTAATAACTCTAGAAACCGCAAGAGAAACTGGTTGGACAGCCCTGGCGTAGAGGAACAATTAGAGAATGAGTGCAATCAGTTAAAATCTTACTATAGTCTAAGCGAGAGTCTTACACCTCTTGAAGTGAAATATGTATACCAATTTATGGAAAGAAGCTATTTGATGTTTTTCCAGATGAAGGGCACAGGGTAAAAACCACACATGTCCACCTAGATTCGTTTTGAGAAAAACGAAATTTAAAGTTTAATGTCGCGTAGCCAATATTCTAGAAAGTATATAACAGTTTTAAAAAAGCAAACTGTTTCTAAATATTATTGTTTACTGGTATGTAAAATTTTATGTCTTAAATATTAATACTTAACTAACAAAAAGTCTACAACGTCTCGAAACACCTTTTTTTGTAGGGAAACACAACAAGTTAAGTTTTAAAAAAAAACCAATAAACTTATAATCCACGGAAGTCAGAATTAAGGACCAATAATTTTAAAGGGTGTTAGTTCAATGCAGGTTATGTACCGATTGTATTTTCAAATTCTGCATATTTTGGGAATGTATTTTGTTTTTATTTCGCATAAACTTTTGCGTTGAACCAACACCCCTTCAAAATAATTTTGTCCGAAAGATTGAAACAAGACAAAAAAAAACATCCAAATTATTGTTTTTTATATTTTTACAGAAAATTATTCAAGGTGAATGGTTTTTGTCTTGTTTCAATATTTTTAAGATGTTGAAGATACTTCTAATCTAAGGCACTTATTTTGTGCTATAGGTAACAGGCTATTGTAGGAATTTTTCAGTTTAACTGAACGTTGTTTGTCTCTTTTTGTTTCTCCGAGTTGGAGGCTCCCAAATCATACTAGAATCTTTATATTCACCAAAAAAGTTGCTTCTGTGCGCTACTTTTGACGAGGAAGTGACAGGAACACTGTATTTCCCTTGTAGGGAAGGGACATTGTTTTATACATTGGTTTAAAAAAATCACCCCATGATTTGAACAGATCTTGAGTACACTCAACGACTTTGAACGGTGTTGGATTTATTCTGCTACTATGAATAACATTCCTCCACTCCGATGGAACTTCCACGTAGGCTTTCTCGTCAATTAACGTCCTATCTTTATCACATTCAAGGTATGAATGACCTCTCACTGGAAATAATACCTGAACACAATTAAACCTCTTCTTCTTGAGACTGTGCATTACTGCATTACCGCGCTGCGCCTGCACGAGATAGACTATCGTGGTTCTTCCATAGTATTCAGGACTTACGTTGTTTTTCCCCTGGATATCTACTTTATAATGTCAGTTTTATAGGGACTAATTACTTTTTTCCCAATTTTATACAGTGGAACGAATGGCATCACCAGATTAATATTGGAAAAAATGGATTTCCAATTGTTTTCTCCTATGGCCTTCAAATATTTATATATGAAAGATTTCTTTAACGGCCCCGCACGCTTAAGAACTCACGTTCTCGATATATGACATCCAAGATGTCATATATAGAAAAAAAATATAGAACAACAATATCTGACAAAACTATCGACAAAATCATTCTTTCAGTAATCAATTCTTTCGTAAATTGTGATTTAAAAGGGACTTAAAATAAAGTGTGAAGATCAAATAAAGGAATTTGCAGCACAAAAATGCATAAATGGTGCTAAATGTTGTTAAATATTCATAAATAATTTACTAAGAATTTAATCTATCAATAGAATTTTTTTAATTTTTTTTTTCTAAATAAGTAATACATAAAGAAGTGGACAAAACTAAATTACTACTAAAATTTAATTTTACATTACATTTCTTTTTTTACCATATAGACTTTTAGATTCCTCTTAAAAGTACTTACATTATTACATTATTTTATGTATTGTGGTACTTTATTATAATCAGACATGCTCTCATAAAATAAAAATTTATGTTATCTATTAGTTCGACAATATTCTATGTCAAAGTCTGTTGTGTTCCATAGTGCAGCGATTTCCCAAAGGTGGTCTGCGGAACGCTTGGGTTCCATGGAAGGGTCACAGGGTCATCTTTTTCATACTTATACATTTATAAGAACGTGCATGGCGAGTTCGTTCTTAGCTTTTGATTTATTTTAAATTGTTAAGTAAATCACTGCGGTGCAAGATCAAACAATTTTATTTTTATTTTGGTCTTAAAATTATTTTAATTTTTGTTTCAAACGGTTTTAAAAATTAGGTAGAGGATTACATTAAAGCGATTACACTAAAGCGATTAATAGGTCCCAAGATATGGTCATGATGTCGTAAATAGATTTTAAGTGCGTTTTAAAGCTGTTTATCACCGCTACATGTTTGTGACCGCTAGTGGTTTTTAAGTGGGGTCAGGCTCATAACTATAATTGGCTCAAAACGGAGTGCCTCGCATGTGGCAAAGGTGTTGTATCATGTTCATCAGCAGAGTCTTCTGAAGTTTTTTTAGAAGAAACTATTGCTGGTTTTTCTGTAAGAATGTATTTATCTAGCATCATTTATGAACAATTTTTCATTGCCTATTTATATATGAAATATATAGAGATATTTATTAATTTTTTTCCAGAGAACAGTAAATTCGGAAGACTCTTGTCCTGTGCAAGACCTACAAAGTACACAAACAAATATAGGACTGATCCTCAGAAGAGAACTACCTCAAAATAGAGGAAATATGACGAATCCAATTTGTCCTTTGAATTTATTCCTGACGAAATTGCTGAATATCAGGAGGGACAATGCGTCATTTGCAACAAAATTATGTGTACTAGTTCTTTGGGACATGCAAAGCATAAACGACACCTTGAAACCAACCACCCGCAACTGAAAGATAAAAGCTTTAGTTTTTTGGAAGACACAAAGAAGAACATAAAACCGGTGTATCTGCTTTACACAGATATGCAAAAACAGAAAATGAAAATGCAACAGAAGAATCATTCTTGCAAAGTTACAGAATTGCTAGTGCTGGTAAACCACACACGATTGCAGAGAATTTTATAAAGCCATGTTTCACAGAAACTGCGTACTCGGAGAAGACGCAGCGAAGAAAGTTGCAGCAGTTCAGTGTTTCAACAACATCGTATCTGATCGAGTCCATAAGATTTCAGACCAAATTGAAAATGAATTGATTTGTAGATTGAAAGACGGTAAGATGTTTGCAACACAACATTGCGAAATGTCGCCTGACTATCAATACTGCGCTTTTGTGATATACCCCTACAGAGGATCTATTGAATAAGATTTGTTTTTTTGTGCACCTTTGGAGACCAACATAATTGGAAAAGAAATTTTTAATGTAATTGATAGTTACATGAGTAAACACCATATTAACTGGAACAAACGTATTGACGTGTGTAGCGATGGAGCTTCAGCTATCACCGGAAAAATAAAATGAATTGTGACAAGAATAAAGAATGTTGCACCTAAATGCAATAGCAGTATTTTCTATTGCGTTTTACATCGTCATGTCCTTGTGGCGAAGGAAATGCGACTTTCTCCACCCGAGTTCTCGATCAAATATCAAGCGCAAAGTCTACGAAACATGTATGCTGCCAGTAACAACATATGGCCTCGAGACAATGGCACTAACTATTAAAAGGGCAAATAAACTCAGGACAACACAGAGAGCAATGGAAAGAACAATGTTAGGTATTAGCTTAAGGGATAAAATAAGAAACGGAAAAATAAAAAAAACGGAGGAAATACGCAGAAGATCCAAGGTCACAGATATTATACAACGCACTGCTCAACTCAAATTGCGTTGAGCAGCACACGTGGCCCGACAAAATCCAGCCAGATGGACAATGAAATAATAAAATAGCGACCCAGAGCAAGCAAGAGACAGGGAAAAACATGGATGAGAACTGCACAGGACAAACAGACATGGAAGGAACTGGGAGAGGCCTACATCCAGGAGTGGATGGCACTAGGCTGAAGAAGAAGACTAAATAAACAAAAACTATAAACATTATTTGGAATTGAAAACCCTATTCCTCAAAAGGAAATCACAAATAATAAAAAAACTAAAACTATATTTTATTTGTTGTAATTCTTTTGTAATATTTTAAAAACTTAAAAATTTATGAAAAATATTTATGAAAACTTATGAATTAAAACTTATGAAGAAAAAAACAATAAAAATGTAATAAAATTCCTTACTAAATATAGATTTACTGCGTATTATTTCTTTGATATATTAAACATTTTTATTTAGAATCAAAGCATAAATTAAAAAAAAACCGTTTATGAAATATCCATTAAATTTTTTAAATAAATAAACGTATATACGATTTTATATGAGTTTATCGAAACAATAAATATTTAACAAAAGATAGTAGTCGGCAGACAAAGTTTTTTGTCAAATCAATATTTACATCAAATGCTGTCCTAATAAACAATTTAAAAATTAATGTTTTATTAATGTAATTGATCAAGGACCTAATTAAAAAGGATTAAAATAATACACAATGTGTAACTGTAATGTATACATATGTAACTGTTTATATAGTTTTCATATAGTTTATATAGTTTCATATCAATAATTAAAAAATATATTAAGCCAAAAGGTTATTAGGTAAAATACTTTTATCTTTTGTCGTAAACATATAATAGTATATTAAAGAACGAGTTCAATAAGCGCGATTTTTCAGCACGCGTAAACGTTTAGAAAACGACGAGCGTTTTCTAATGCAGCGATTCCCAAAAAAGTGGTCAGCGGAACACTGGGGTTCCGTGGAAGGGGCACAGGGGTTCCGCCGCAAAATCTACTTTATATATATTTTCATACTTAAATTACCGTATACATTTATAAGCAACGTGCATCGCGAGCTCGTCTTAGCTTTTGATTTATTTTAAATTGTTAAGTCAATCACTGCGGTTGTTAAGACCCAACAATTTTATTTTTTAAATCAGGAGGGACAATGCGTCATTTGCAACAAAATTATGTGTAATAGTTCTCTGACACCTGCAAAACTTAAACGACACCTTGAAACTAACCACCCGCAACTTAAAGATAAAAGCTTAAGTTTTTTTGAAAGACACAAAGAAGTACATAAAACCGGTGTATCTGCTTTACACAGATATATTTAAACAGAAAATGACAATGCAACAGAAGCTAAGTTACAGAATTGCTCGTGCTGGTAAACCACGGTAAACCTAATAAAGCCATGCATGGCGAAATGGTCAACTGCGTGCTCTGAGAAGACGGAAGTTGCAGCAGTTCAGTGTTCCAACAACATCGTATCTGATCGACTTCATGAGATTTCAGACCACATTGAAGTTGAATTGATTTGTAGATTGAAAGACACTAAGATGTTTGCAATACAACTTGACGAAAGTACAGATCACTTTCACTATCGCACTACCGCACTATCAATACTGCTTGTTTTCGTGAGACACCCCTACAGAGCATCTACTGAAGAAGATTTTTTTTTGTGCATATTTGGAGACCAACACAACTGGAGAAGATTTTTGGAGAAGTATTTGATACTTACATGAGTAAACACCATATTGACTGGAACAAATGTATTGTCGTGTGCAGCGATGGAGCTGCAGCTATGACCCAAAAAATTAAAGGAACTGCGACAAGAATAAAGAATGTTGCACCTAAATGCAGAAAATGCCACCCTAGTTGAAGAAAGTTCTCGAACAAGGCGTACAAATTATCAATTACATTAAAACACGTTCATTCCAATCAAGACTTTTAAAAAAGTGTGTGAAGATGTAGGAAGTCAGCTTTAATCACTTCTTCTACACACGGAAGTGAGATGGCTTTCAAGAGGTAAAGTTCTATTAGGGCTGTTTAAATTGCACAACGAGCTTCAGATATCCTTGACCGAACAACCCATTTCTGCATCTGTTAGTACACTTGTTGAACTATTACATGATGAGAAATGGATGATGGAGCTGGCTTATTTGGCCGATATATTTGATAAACTCAATGAAATCTGTAAGTTCTTACAGAGAAGAACCACAACCACGTTTACAGTAAGAGACAAAATATATCCACTTAAAAACAAACTTGGCTTCTGGATCGAATATGTCGAACAAAAAAGTTACGAATGGTTTACTCTTTTAAATGGCTTTCTGAAGAAAATGAGTTGCAAGTAACTTCAGATGTACCAAAAATATACACGAATAATAAACTTAATGATTAAACTTAAAAAATCCCTGAAAGAGTATTTCCCCGAGAAGTTATAGGACGTTGACTGGGTGCAGAATCCATTCATAAATCTTACCAAGCCATCAATCTTAACTGTGTCAGAATATGAGAATTTGATCGATATTAAGTGTTCATCTCTTCTAAAACGAAAATTCTTATTTTGTTTTGAATGACTTTTGCATAGGTCTTAAAGATGAATACCCTGCAGTCGTTGAAAAGGCTATCATAATCCTATTTCCGTTTGTGACGGAGAATAATGATCAATTAGGGTACAGTGGCCAAAAATATTTGGGAACCGCTGCCTAAGTGTGTAGTCATGTCTCTCACATATATAGGTAATCTTTTCATTAATATATTGTGGCATCAAAATTACATTTTATTTCGTGTATTACAACTAGGGTGTTGAAAACTACGGATTGAATCAGCTAACCAATAGACATTACTTCTAGTACGCGCAACATAGAGTTAATAGGTGTACATATTGCACTTAAGAATAGCTCGGAATTTACTTTGTGGTTTTGTACCACTTTTATATAATTTTGATAAACTATTTCGATAATTTAAAATATGGATTTTATAATATTAATTCAATAAAATTATTTTAAAAACCAGATTTCGATTATTTTATGATTTTGGATATTTAATTCAAAATATCGGTAATATTGCTCAAACGTTTTTTTCCATAATATTAGTAATCACTGAAATATGTATTTGCCTCATATTTTGAACAGTGGAAAATAATATATTGAGTTTGCTTTGAAATATTGAGTGTCTATTATAGTGTCTAGTAAAATAAAATGACAATAATGTTTGTAATACCTATACAAATTGATCTGATTATTTTCCTTTGTATTTTAATTTATTTTTAGAAGCTGATTCAGGTTGTTACAATCTTCGCTCTCAAATTCTCAGAGTTTGGAAAATTTAATCAAAATAAGTTAATTTTTTTACCGTGCTAACATTTTAATTTTAAATACTTGACAAATATTTATAACAAAATGTTAAAATTTTTTTTTTTTTAATATTTACAAATCACCTTGAAAACAACAAAGAAAATATGTATTCAGAAATTTTAATCAATAATAACTTGATAATAAACTCTATTTCTGACGAAAATTTAGATTTTTAAATTTATGAACATCTGAACATCTCACAGATCTCGTTGCACAGATATTAGAATATACATATACATATCAGAATATACACATTTGTTAAAAATTGGAATTCAATTTTAATAAGTCATCAATTTCAACAAAAAGTCCCAATTTAATCAAGTTTGATATAATATATTCTCTAATCAAAATTATCTTTATCATTACCGCAAATAGTATACCAAATTAAAAATTTAATTTAAGAGATGTCTGAAAATTGCTTAAAATAGACGAAGAGAATGCTACAATTTTGAAAATTCTTTATTAAAAAAAAATTCCTCGATAATTTTATAATATTTTTATATACTATTTATTTATTTTAATATAATTTTATATAAATTCACATGTTAATTAGCTATTTTGATAGATGCAGATTTATATCCTTCAGTTTTTGAAATACTAATTACTTGCTAAACTATCCTTGAAACATCAATTTACAAAAAAAAAACTTCGTAACAAAAACTAATATGTTAATTTCAAATTCTTTATAGAATAAGATATGAAAAAGGTTTAGATGTAAATATATTACCTGCTAATAATTTCGGATTTCTGGCTGTGACAGGAACACTACATGCTGTTCCTCCACAGGCAGTCCTGCAGCATTTCATTGCTCCTCTGCAGGAATCATCATTCTTGCACAAATTAGCACATATCCCAGCTCCCAGAGCAGGTGGACAAGCTCCATGTTTCTGTGCAAAAACGCCGACGAGGCAAACAGCCAATATAAGGATCGTGATTTTTTGCATATTGTTGCGAATTGTTTTCAACGATGTGTTTGTTGTGGAGGTATTGTACAAACTGATGGTGTCGGTAGGTTTTCATAAGGAGTTAATTGTTAAAGGAAAACCGCAAATTATGAGTCGGTTACAGGTCTATATGGATTTTAGATTAGTTCCAGGAAGGACGTGGTTTAACGATTTTTTGTTCTCAAGCGAATCTTGGTCGCAGTTCAACGTTCGTTAGTTTCCTGAAATTGTTCGAAATTTTGGTTTAATTTCTTGCTTATCTAAATACTTTGACCTAATTATTTTCACAGAACACTTTAAATGTTGAAAAATACAGCATGACTAATTTTAATATTAAGATATAATTTAAATTAGCATATAAATAACATCAGTCTTATCAAAACCAATTTTTAATAACTAAAAATATTTTCAAAAAATAATTAAATAGCCGCTTTGTTACTAGGAAAGACGAGACTAAATCAGTGTGAAAGTTAAATATTTAATTTATATCAATAATAAATCAATAGGTACATTGTACATTTTCGTATATAGTAAAACTTTATTTTTGTTTCAAAGTTACAGCTAGTTGAACTAGCTGTAACTTTAAATATCAAGAAAATTAACATATGTAGTCTTTTGTTATATTAATTACAACTTAATTAGCTACAAAATAAAAACTTGGTGAGTAATTATCTGATCTTTTCTTCTATTTCTGAGTTTATTGGAAACTAGACTAATCTAATTAAATATTCCTAATAGGATTTTCTACATAAACTGGTCTAGCCATTAAGTTATATATTAACGAATTAACTAACTACTTCCTAAGTTTAAATTTTATATCTCAACTAATAACTAAATTACAATTAATAATTTAACAAACTGCTTTATTCTGTCTTCGTCAAGAATTTTTAAAACTGAACCGAAAACAGACAAGATTATAAAAACCGACACAGACCGAACAGACTAGACAGACAAGACTAGACAGACAAGACTAGACAGAAAAGACTAGACAGACAAGATTATTTGTCAGACAAGACAGACAAATAATAACATTATTTGATATAACAAATATTTCAAAACACATATTTCATGCTGCAAAAGCAAACTAGTTCAACAGATTGTAACTTTAAAAATAATTGGTCGAGTTATCAAAAAAATAGATGGTTAACTATTTCCCAAATTTCACTTTTATAACTCGACTATTAACTAAGTTGAAGTTGCAATAATGCAAGTGGCTGCTTTTGTTATCTTACTTTAGGTTTTCTAAAATTGAATAGAAAATATTTAAGTTTAAGTTTCTTAGCTAGTCTTACCAAGATGTAGTTAGTAAACTAAATGCCAATCAGTTCAGAGCAAAAATTAAAAAAAAAAACTAAATGAACTAGAAAACTAAAAAAGTTGGAACACAGCCTGAATATATAAATATATTCAATCTTTCCGGAGCTCTATAACATTACTGAGACTACCAAAACAAATCTCATGCGAATTTTGTCAGTTTAGCCATCTGCAGACGCGTTTCGAGATTAATCTCCCATCAGTGCAGCTATGCTTTTATTAATAACAACTTATAAAAAACTCACCTGAAACCCACATGGTGATTAGGGGTTAAAGTGACATAAAATCAACAGGTTATTGATTTAAACTTTGTTTTATTAAACTTTATTTTGACTAAGTTCATGTCTCTCTTATGAAATGTCAAATTAAAAATATCTAACCCCTAATCACCATGCGGGCTTCAGGAGAGTGTTTTACAAATTGTCATTAATAAAAGCAAACCTGTACCGATTAGAGATAAATCTGGAAACGCGTCTGCAGTTGGCTACTCACTTAAGTTATCGGAAAGACATGATCTTAAAAAACAATGTTATTTTTATGGTTTTTGTTGAGTGTCACGAAGGTGGACTGAAAGCTATTAAATAACTGACAAAATTCACATGAGATTTGTTTTGGTAGTCCTAAAAAGACTCAGTAATGTTATAGAGCTTCGGAAAGGTTGAATATATGTACATATTCAGGCTGTGTTCCAACTTTACTAAGTTTATATGATTATCTATAACGTAGTATGGTTTTACCAGTTCTAAATTAACTAGAATAATTGTAGTAGAATAGTTTCACAAAAGGAAACTAAACACGTATTTAGTTTAATAATTAATTCAATTGATTACTAGTGAAATATAGATATATCAAGTTAAAGTAATTTTCGATTGACCGGTAGATTGAATTATTTTTCATTATTCTATTTTTGTAAAGCAATAGTTTCTTTTAACTAAGCAAATATAATTTATGTATGTTAATTGATTTAATGCTTACTAATGTTACAAACAGAATGAAATAAATTACAAATTAATCCTTTAAAAAAACTGTAATTAAGAGTAATTGCACGATTCAAAGACGCGACCTTTGTTATAAAACAAATTATTTTAAGAAATAGAGTGGAAAATTGTGTGGGATATACTTAGAAATGTAAATTTCTTTATTTTACCACATAATTTATAACAGCAATTCCAGCAACACTTCGTGTGTTCGTCAACGTTTCTTCGGAAAAATATAAAAAATTATCACCTAAAAATATAATTTCTTTGTGTGGCTAATATATATATATACAAATTATATATTCGCATTATTCCATAAAAATGGCAGCTAATTATTTATGAAATATTTTCTTCTTTGAAACAATTATGCATTGCCTCCATAATCAAGTTTTTTCTATCTCAGGGGTGGGCAAACGGTCGATTGCGATCAACAGTTCGACAGTCAATCATTTCAATCATTTTAAGTAATTTACTAGGTTTATTTCATGTTTTGATTTAGAATGTGCACTAAAAATTTAGCAGACGATGAAACAAGAATTTTAAATTGTAGGTAATTGAGACGCGGCAATTGAAATTTAACGGACTTTTACGGAAATTTAACATGCAATTTGCATTCGTCTCTCAGCTACCGAAGTAGTGAATTGTTACAAAGCGCAAGGTAAATCTCAATTTTAGATAAAATAAATTTTTGGTTTAATATTCTGTGTTTAATAATTTTAGTTTCAGATAAAATAAAAATGAATAAGAAAAAACAAAAACATATAATTTTCATAATGAAGGGAAAGAGTTTTATTTTTTTACTATGTAGGGGAGGGTTGCCGAATTTGGACCTCTGCACACTGGGACGGATTACGAATTTACGGCGACAAAAATAAAATCCAGTTGATTTCAATTTTTTGTCTCACATATTACCTGATGATGGCATTCAGATGATTCTAATATAAAATTAGTCTATATTAGATGTACACGATTAATTAAAAATGAAAATTTAAGTGGAATTTTTTTTTATATGACAAAAGTGCAACATATTTTTTACAAATTCACAACCGTCGTTGGCGAAAAACTTATCCAACACGTATTGTACTAATCGTTCATTACACTTTATCGAAGAAAACTTATAAAAACTTTCATCTCTTAATACAAAAAATAGTTAATTTATATTCAACGTTCTATCTTGCAAATGATGGTCATCACGAATACCTAGAAAAAAGGTGTAATTCTCAGTAAGGTAGAACGATGTGGACGGGATTTTTGCTTTTCTAGAATTATCAATGTTTGTTTTGTTTTACAAAATATTTAATTTAATAGAACTATGCCGAACTTTTTTAAAAAATCAATTTATTGCAGTTTATTACAAAAAATTTTAATTTACGATAGTCGTTAAAAAAATTTTTTTTTGAACAGTATTGATTAAAACTTTCTACAAATATGATATTATTACATGTGAATACATACTTGAAGCTATATTCTCCGTATTTAAAAAATTCACAATTTTTTAACCCAAACACAAAACAGACGTAGTTACTTTGTTAAAAAGCCAGTGCAACTAATTCCTTTTTGGTACCTAAGGGACAAGAGCAATGTTTAGCACGTTCCCACAACCAATGGAATTGGCTTTTCGCATTTATTTGTTTATGGTATTATAGATGGGTTATGTAACAATACATTTTAAGTGGTTTTGCTTAATTGTGAGACTTTGTAAAATTCTATTTTTGTCGCCGTAAATTCGTAATCCGTCCCAGTGTGCGCCGCCTAGATTGGACCACCACTGTATATAGCTCGCAGAACACATATATGTCCTAATGTAGGCAACTTAATATGCATTAGCCTAAACTACGCTGCTGCAAAAAATAGATACGCATTAGGTCGCATGACAGTGTTTGTAGAACAAAATTATTGTTTTTACATTTGTGAACTAAATAATTCAACAAACAACGAAACGAATCTTGGTAATTGTTAAAGTAAGTAACAGCAAATTGTATTACATATTTAGAAAGCAAATTTATTCAGCTAGAATTTACTATATAGTTTTATTAGCTACAAGTTAAAAGTTAGGTTATGTAAAAAAGTGATTTATTAAAGGCTGTTGCAGCTTATAGGAATGGGGAGACTGGTTTGAACCAATGTAGTCGTATTTATCATGTTCCTAAAGCAACTATTAAAAGACATGCGGATAGAAAAAATGCTACTGCAAATGAAATGAAAGCATTTGGTAGACAACCCACATTTACTAAAGACATGGAAACAATTCTAAGCAATCATATTCTTCAACTTGAAGAATGCTTTTCTGGATTGACTATTCGAGAAGTGCGAAAACTAGTTTTTTATGTCGCAGAAAAATATTCTTTACCACATACATTAAACAAAGAAAAAAAAAATAGCAGGGAAGAAGTGGTTTTAATAGAGAAAACGTATATAATTTTTTTGATATTTTCTAGAAAACTGTAGACAAATTTAATTTCACTGCAGATTGGATATTTAATGTCGATGAATCGGGGTTTACGACTGTACAAAAAACTCTACAAAAAGTGGTTGCTCGTAAAGGTAAACGCCAAGTAGGCTGCATAACAAGTGCTGAACTTGGCGTTCTTACAACTATGGTATGTGCGGTCAATGCAGCTGTGTTTTATGTTCCACCGATGATAATTTCTAAAAAAAAAAATTCAACAATGATGTTCAAGTTAGCGCAACCCCGGCAAGCTTTGTTACTATTTCAGAATCATGCTACATAAATTCCGAATTGTTTAATGAGTGGCTTTCATTAAACATTTCAAAAAACATGTAAACTGCAATGAAGATAAGAAAGTCCTTTTACTGCTTGACGGGCATACGACACATAGCAAGAACGCCTGTACTTTTGCATGAGAAAATGGAATAGTATTACTGAAGTTGCCTGGGTATACCACCCATCGTTTGCATCGCCTAGATGTTGCATTTTTTTTTTGCCGCTAGAAAAATATTTTGTTCAGGCGCAAGAAACTTTTTTTCGTCAATATAAAGGGGATAAAATATATCAAACTCAAATATCTCGATTATTAAATGTAGCATATGGTAGAGCGGCAACTGTGGCAGTAGCTGAAAATGCCTTTCGCGCCACCGGTATTTGGCCAGTTAACAGACATATCTTTCAGGATCACCAGTTTGCCGCATCAGATATGTTACAACCTCAGCATTGCGATGATGCTACTGAAACAGAAATAACTACTGGGAATTCAGCACACAGTAAAGGTGAAATCGACAATGATTCCGCTATTGTTTATATTCCTCCAGAGAAAAAAAGTAAAAGTAAAATATTATTGATGAAATATCACCTAGACCTACACGAAATCCACAGCCAGGTACATCGTCTTCTCGAGCACAAAGTGGTATTGCTCAGAAAGCACAATTACTATCAAGTACTGATAACGTTCTGAAATTAAAACGAAGTACCAAAGAAAAGCTTAAAAAGACAAAACAGAGAGGAAAGAAAGGACAGAAAGTACAAGCGAAAACTACATGGTTTTGTACGATATGTGATGAAATAAGGGAAGAAGAGATGATACTATGTATTACATGTCACACTTGGGTTCACACAAACTGTGCTGGAGTGACTCCAAAAATCAGGAAATATTTTTGTTGTAATTGTGTTTGATGGTCCATTCTAAGAAACCAGAGGTGCATTCTAAGAAACCGGTTTCCTTAATTGGACCAAATTCTCTTTTTTTTCAAATTAATATTTTGATATTATAATATGTAAAACTAAATAAAACTTATGTTAGTTTCAAGGTAAAAGTATTACAATTTTTTTTCAACTTAAAGATATTTATTAAAAATGCTCTTACAAGCTTTTATATTCGAAAATGTGTAAATGGTCCAAATTCGGAATCTCACCCCTATAAGGATAAATGTTTGATATGTCGTTTTACAGTCGCCTTGCCCACGAAAGGAAATTTCGAAAGACCTTTTTGGCATTTCATAAAAATTATGAAAATTAAGAAAATAAAAATAAAATTATTAAAAAATGTAATTAAAATTTTTGTTATTAAAAAATTAATTAACCTGAAGCAACTATGCCATAAAATACGTTCTGGCAAATTATAAAAAGCCCTATTCGGATGGGGAAATTTTTTAAGGAAGCTTTTCTTGAGGGCAGTCAAAAAATATTCTTCAACTTTAAAAATAAAAGTGAAATTGTCAATGTAATTAAAGATTTTAACTTTCTCGCAGAACTCTAACTCATCGTATTGAAGATATAAATAAAAATGTATCTCGACAACTAGAAGATGTCATACACGTTGCCTTTTCTTTTCGTTGCAGTTTGGCGAGTCAACAGATATCGTTGATATTAGTAATATATTAGTGATTTTTCCATAAAAGAATAATTTTTAACAATACTTCTACTACTACGTTGCTATGTCTACTGACGGAGCACCTTCAATGATTGGTAGAAATCATGGATTTTTAGCCCCTTGTAAGCAAAATGAAGAGTTTCATGATTTCGTATATTTTCATTACATAATTCATAGGTAATAATGCCTTATGTGCAAAAATATTGGATGTTAATGAAATTATAGATCTGGCAGTGCCCAAACAGAAAATTGCCCAAATTTGCAACATAAAATAATAAAAAAAAGTTAGTTTTAGATTCTTTTTCCAATCAGCATAAATGACCCATACATAAACTATCGATATCGACGATGATATAATACAATTAACAATTATTAACAGTCATGGTTTGAACTAAATTAATAATAATGTTGAAAGTAGGAGATTATCATTACGATATCTTCGAATCTGTCAATAGCTGGAAATACACTGATATATTCTGTTACTCCTTGGCACACTTTGCTCAAGATGCGTTATATGAGCCGTTCGCTACGTCAAAGCAAGATTGTTGAAAGTTGCTACCACCCTTTTCGTTGTCTATCAAATGGTCCCACAGATTACATAATCCCCTATCATTGTTAGGTTTGAAATGTTTGTGTCATCTGGTTAAGTTCTCTTGCTTTTACGTAGCTAACGGGTCACATAACGCATCTTGAGCAAAGTGTGCCAAAGAGTAAAAGAAGTGTAATTCCAGCTATTGACAGATTCGAAGATATCGTAATGATTATCTCCAACTTTGAAATTTATTATTAAATATATTAATGTTGAACATTTTTTGCATTTGTTTTCTTTTTAGCAAAGAGTAAATTTATGTTCAATGAAATGAAAATGATAAAATGTAACGCTATAAATTCAGCTTTCAATGTAGTTCAGAGCGTAAGTTTTTAACTTCATAACTAAGTAACATATAGAAATAAATAAGGAGAACATTACTTCATCATCCATTTTCCAAAAATGCTAGTAATTTTAATATTTGTATTTCTGCGTTTTCTTTACATTTTTGAAAAAGAAGCTTCGGCTTTAGCCTTATTTTCGGCTGAAAACAAAGCTGAAAACGAACATGATTTAGACATTAAAAAATATTAATATTTCCGCTGCACACTGAAATCTTGTTTGTTTTTTACACCTATGGAGAGAAAGTAAAAAAATATAGGTTTTGAAAGAAGAAAAAAAACACGATAATTCCATTAGAGGATACAAAATTTTGTGTATTTCTAATTGTATTGATTGATTATATAACATAATCAACCAATACAATATAATACAATATAATACATTACGAAATAGATAAAACAATATTACAAGCTTTAACTATTAATAATTATAATTAAATAGTCGAATATTATATGCTAAGAAAAGCAGTTGTTTAAAGCAGTTGAAATTACTACGAAGGTCTGCGAAAATTTGTTGGAACGCTAGTAGGCGGAGGAGGAAGGTACTCCAAAACGGCTTTTCTTAGTGAAGGAAATAGACTACGAATAGGATGGTTGCGACAGTTACTACGTGGTAATCCATACTTACATTGAATTGAAAAATTCACTTTGTTTTTTACCACACTTATATTATGTAAAAATATGATATAACTTATTATTCACAGTTATATAAATTTCTACACATATCACGACTCGAGTTTCGACGTTTGAAGGTCAGTCAAACGTCGAAACTCGAGTCGTGATATGTGTAGAAATTTATATAACTGTGAATAATAAGTTATATCATATTTTTACATAATATAAGTGTGGTAAAAAACAAAGTGAATTTTTCAATTCAATGGAAATAGACTACTGTTCCAATAGTAATATATATATATATATATATATATATATATATATATATATATATATATATATATGTATATATATATATATATATATATATATATATATATATATATATATATACATATATATATATATATATATATCGGCATAGCGTTGCAACAATGGCTCCGATATATAGCACCGAATTGTTTATCTCAACACAGATGATTGATCTTGAGATTAATCTGTATCCATCTGTTGAATATCCCATAGACTTTCAATTTCTTCTTTCATTTCCTCTTAATTTTCGCATCGAACTTGCAATTTGCGCTTTAAGAATGATATCAAAGTTATAACTATTGATACACATGCATTATCAAAAGATAATTCAAGTGTGGATTCATATAGGAATCTCAAAACGGCTGTCAGGTGTTTCATAATCTTCTATTCATTAGAGCAAAAAGTATCGATCTTGCTATTTTCAACACTGTACACAATCACTGATTTTTTTTTGCTCTAACAGACTATAGTACTATTCCATGTCACTTCGACATCTTGCACTAAAATATGCTCGGGGAGTCCACACTGTATTTGACATTCTGACAATTTTCTGGATGCTGGTTCACTGTGACTAAAATGGCCCACTATTTGCCTGCATTCTTTTAGCATGTTTTTAGTTTCCTCGCTTGAAAATAATGCAGACTTTATTACCAACTGAGTGTATGTGATTAGGGTTTTCTACCCGGGTACCCGGATACGGGTATACCCGGGTATATGAAATTTTTAGTACCCGGGTTCTATTTCATTGTCAGATCCGGGAACCCGGGTACCAACTATGATCAAAGAATTCATCAAAATTCTTGGAAAATGATTAGTAAGTAGCGCCTTAAAAATAATATTAGCAAAATTGCACTAAAAACAATTAAAATAACTCTAAGAAGGCGTTGATTTTTTTACAAAAATGCGGTAAACTTGAGGTTAGATTTGGTTATGTCGCCATGTTTTAAGTTGATTATCCGTTACTTATGTTAAGTTGACTTAGTTTAAAATTGCTTATTCTTAGATTATGAAGTTATATATTTTTATTTTATAACATAACAAAAAGTAAAAGTTTTTGTCATAAAAAGTATTTTTAGTTCTTAATCAGTTTATGAAAACAAGACTGTTTAATTCTGTGTGATTTTTAAATTTCAACTGTGTCAGAGAAGAAAGTTTATTTAGTTATATTTTTGTAATTTGACAACAGAATGTATTGTAGTAAAACGTCATTTTAGTTCCTAATTAGTTAAAGAGAACAAGACTTAAACAAAACTGTGTGACTGATTGTACTATACGTTAAGGAGACTTATTGACATACTTCACTCTTTCGTAATCTAATAAAACTTTATTAGAAGAAAATTGTTTTTCCGGGTATACCCGGGTATATGAAAAAATAATACCCGATACCCGGATATTAAAAAAAGTCGGGTACGCGAAAACTAAATATATGATACACATACCATAGATTGGTAGTTTCTACGCATGGCACAAGCCATGTTTGCCGCATTGTCAAGCAAAACCAGGAAGATCTTACCATTTAGACCCCATTCAATAACCATCTCCGTAAACTTTTGCTCAATGTAATGGTCTGTATGATCATCTTTCAGTACGCATACGCCCAGTATAACTTTTAGGAGTTCTAAAGGTGATCTACAATGAAATGAGCTGTAAAACTTAACAGCGAGCATGATTTTCTAGCATTGATCCATAGATCGGTGGTTGTACTCACCCACTCGCTCTTCGCCATTAAATCTTTAGTTTTTATTTTCTCATATGTTTGTGGCATCAGCGATGTTCTAAAATATATCTCAGATTTCAGCCGCTACGTGTGAACTGCATTGGGGTCGGCAAAATTGAATCGCTGGAATGCCTCACCTTCCACCAAAAAATAAGGTAGCATGTCTACTATTATTAGATCCACGAAGGCTTTGTCGATTCTTCTGGTAATTTTATTATCATCAGGTCATTGTGCAAGTTTAGATTTAACAGTGAAGCTCGGGATCGTTAACTGAACAAGAGTCGACGTCGATGGATTACTAGTATTACTAAAAACTTCTAAGGTTTTTTAATTCCTTCGTCTCAATTTGGTTTCATTTTTTAATTCATCTAATTCTGACTGTCGATTTTACAGCTCCTGACACTCCGTGTCGTGGCACCTTGATAAGTAATGCTTCACGTCAAATAATGTTTGCTTTTTGGGTTTCACGCTCCATAATGAAAACAACTTATTACAAATTTTACAAATCACTTTAGATAATTCGGTAGTGCTTTTTCTGTTTTAGTGAATTTCTTTCCTGTAACAAAGTAGAAAACCAGTCAAACAAAAGTTAAGAACAAACAAAAGTGTGGTGATCACGTCGGAGTCACCAATTTGTGGGAGATGACGCGATGTTTGTTTTGGATATCACAAACGATTTGGGTACCGACTGGTATATATATATATATATATATATATATATATATATATATATATATATCCCAGTCGGTACCCAAAATTTGAAATAGTGCTCCATAATCGTTTGAAATAGTACTCCATAAAAATAACTAAAAGTATCAGAAATTATGAATTTAAAAACAGTGAGGAAAGCAATAAAAAATACTAGGACAGAGAGGTTACAGAAATTTACATGGGGAAAACGTATTTAGCGAGAACATTTAGATTAATTTTGGGATAAATTTTGGACAAATTTATTTATACGATAAATTTGCATAGACACTGTGATAAGAGTGACCTTTCTGTTGGTTCGACGGATAAGTACCAGGCAACTAGGAAACAAGAGGGACGAACACCGAAACCCAGGTCGCGTCTGCAGTGGCATCCACCGGCAACCTGGTCAGCGTCTGTTCACCAGAGGTGCGGCTGCAAATACATATCTACAAAGGCCTCAACAGCCAGTAGTACTAGAAGCCCTATACCCAACCAGGCAAACTCAAACAAGCAATCATGGCAGTTCAACCAAAACTTTACTATACCCCAGGTGGTAAACAATCCACACGCCACAGGGTGTCATCTAGGCAATCGGATTCTGGGGACCCTAGAGTTAAACTGCTAAAGAGGAAATCGGAGTCTTCACTTCCCACATATAAAGGCACACTCAACATCAATACACTAATACAAGTAGGAAAACTACATCACCTAACCACAGAACTCGAAAGACAGCACATAATGATAGCGGCTCTACAGGAAACCAGGTACACAGACAATCTCACAATGGACTACGCAAAATTCAGGATCTTCAAAGGAAAAACTGGGAGACGAGTGGGCAGGGGCGGAACCCCAATATTGGGCATGGCATTCCTAGTCCACAAAGATGCAGTCAACTAAATCAAAGAAGTCACACCAGTAAACGAAAAATTAATGACCATGAGAATTAGAACATACAACAAGCACTATACCTTTATTAACACACACGCTCCTGTAAACTAGGAAACCAAAACACACCCAGAAAGCACAGAGAAATTGTGGAACACGCTAGATAAAACCCTGAGTAAAATTCACAAAGATGATGTGAACATTTTACTAGGAAACTTCAATGCACAAATCGGCAGAGAAAAATATATCAGAGACACCGCAGGTGGATGCTCTGCACACCACAACACAAACTGCAACGGATTGAAACTAGTCGAACTCTGCAGACAATTCAAACTCAAAATTATGACCACCCACTTCAGAGGCAAACCAAACAAGTATACGACATGGCGATCACCAGTACAATCCTTAGGAAAATACCAAATCGATGACATAGCCATATCAAGAGAACATTACAGGACGATCTCAGATATTAAAGTCAGAAGAGGAGCAAACATTGACTCAGACCACTAACCTCACACGTGCCAAAGTCAAATTCACTCCTAGAAAAAGACCACTGCTCAAGCAGACACCACAAAAATTTGACATAGAGAAAATACACACATCCAACTTACAGGAACAATGGGAAAAAATCACCACAGATAATTGGCCTGACTTCCAGAAGAAAATCACACAGACAGCCAAACAGGCAATCCCACTCAAAAGAAAGTCCAAACATCCCTGGTGGAACCAAGAATGCGAAGACGCGATGGAAGAATGCACTCAACTAGCACTCAAAAGATACGCGATTAAAAAATCAGATGAAACCTTTAAAGAGTTCCTGGAGATCAGAAAATGAGCGGCAAAAACAATCAGACAGATCAAATGCAGATACATCCACGAACAACTAGACTCGATCGAACAGGATGTCCGCAACTATAACTCACACAACTTCTACAGAACATTTGCCAATAAAATTAAAGGCTATCAACCTCAAAATCTATGTTTCAGAAAACCAGACAAAACACTAGTACTGACCAACACGGAGAACTGCGAACTCCTAGCGCGATACTTTGACTCACTACTGAACTGCCCACCCCCACCAGAGAGATTCCAACACGAATACAGAGAACCCACAACACCACCATCACCTCCCCCAACAACAGAAGAAATCAGAAGACACATCCAATGGCTAAAGAACAACAGAACCTCAGTTGAAGATGGCATAGTCGCAGAACTATTGAAAAACCTAGGCAAAAACGCACTCCAAGAACTCACAGAAATTATCCACGAAATCTGGAACACAGAAAAAGTACCCGAAGACTGGAGATGCGCTCTCATTCATCCGCTCTTCAAGAAGGGAGACCGGACAGATGTGAACAACTAAAGAGGGATCCCTCCCTTCTTCAAGTAACATACAATATTTTCTCAGCATGCTTACAAGAACGAGTTCAGACACAACTTGAAGGCAAAATAGGAGAGTACCAAGAGGGCTTCAGGCCTCACAGATCTTGCGTAGAACAAATATTCAATCTCAAAAGCTGCCTAAGAATTAGAACACTCAGCAACAATCCCACGGTCTGCACATTTGTTGACTTCAAAAAGGCGTACGACTCAGTAGACCGGACATCACTCTTCAACACGCTAAACGAACTCGAACTGGACACAAAAACACTGAACCTAGTAAAGGCAACACTCACAGATACATACACCAAAGTGAAATTCATGGGCGAAATTTCAAGACCTTTCAAAATTGAAACAGGAGTCAGACAAGGTGACGGCCTCTCTCCACTCCTGTTCAACTTCATTTTGGACAAAGTAATTAGAGAATGGAACACAACACCCACCACTCTAGGTAAAAGCGGTATCACCTTTAAATGCCTAGCATTCGCAGATGACCTTGCAGTTCTAGCAGACACTGAGGAACAAGCGATCCAATAGGTAGAAGCCCTCAAAAAGTGCGCTGACAAAGTTGGACTACAAATATCGTTCTAGAAAACTGAGTACATGTCAACAAACAAAAAAGACACACAACAATTACAGACGAAATACGGAACAATAAACAAAGTTACAAAATTCAAATACCTAGGAGAAATCATACAACATACAGGAATTGAGAAATAATCTCAAAAGACAAGGATAGAGAAAGTAAGAAAAGGCTACGGCATGACTGCAACATCTACAACAAGAAGAACCTTGGCATCCAAACAAAAATCAGACATTACAATACAGTTATCAAACCCTCCATACTATACGCATCAGAAACTATAGCCTCGAATAAAGGTGACATGGAAGCCCTGAAGAAAGAAGAAAGGCGAATCATCAGAAAAATTATTGGACCAAAACTCACAGATGAAGGTTTGGCTACAATCAATAGAAACCACGGAAAAACTGTCTAACATAGAGAACGACATCAGAAAACGCAGACTTAGATTCTACGGACACATCTCAAGACTCCCGGAGACCAGACTAACTAAACAGATGCTGAACTTCCTACAGAAACGCAAAGTACCAAGTGGATGAAACAAGTATCACAAGACCTAAAAGCAGCAAACATCACAGATACTCAGGACAGAACGACTCTCAGACATCAAATACACCAGTGGGAAGTGAAGAAGGAGACCAAGAAAAAGACTGGAACCTCCTGGACCGAAGAAAGAAAACAGACACACTCACAGAAAATGCGGGAAATCTGGGCCAAGAAGACGAAAAAGATTTGATAACCATGAAAACTTCATCGCCATCCACTTTGAGTGCAATCCGAGGATAATATAATATATATATATATATATATGTATATATATATATATATATATATATATATATATATATATATATATCTACATATATATATATATATATATATATATATATATATATATATATATATATATATATATATGGATGATTCGGGAGGAAATGGAAGAATTTTAAAGACATGTCCAGGAAGCAAAAATAAGCAAAATAAGCTCATATGTTCAAGTCCGATTTTCATTCGTTTCATAGATTATTTGAACAATAGTAATTTGTAAAATTTAAGGAAAATGTACTACTGAACTCTTAAATTTTCAAGAACTCCACCACCCATTTCGAAACATTTATTTGCGCGTTTATAAATTGACCTGGTAGCGAGTTTCAGTGGACGATGATTCGCTCTAATTAATGCCGCAGCATTAAGAATGCGACTTCATCCATCCCCAAAGACAAAAATCTAGGGGAGTGAGATCCGGTGGCCGAGGGTGCGGGCCTCCTCTGCCAATCCAGCAATCGCCGAAATGGATATTTAGAAAAATTTTCACAATATTTGCATAATGAGGAGGTGCTCCGTCATGTTGGAAGAAAATACGTCGTCGAACATTTAAAGGTACTTCGTCCAATATTTCCTCTAAATGGTCTTCCAAAAAATTTAAATAACCTTCCCCAGTAAGGCGGCCGTCCAATACAAAAGGACCAAACAATTGATCATTTAGAATTCCGCACGTACATTAATACTAAACCGATGTTGGAAATTGTGTTCTTGCGTGGCATGGGGGTTTTCGTCCGACCATCGATGATTATTATGGGAATTGTTAATTCCATCTCGAGTAAAATGAGCTTCATCAGTAAATAAAATGCATTTGAGTAATCTTCTGTTTTCACGAATCCATTGATAAAATTGTAGTCTTAATGGATAAGCGCCATCTTGAAGATTTTGTACTTTCTGCAGATGAAAAGCGTTTAAACCTTGCCGTTTTAATGTTTTCCAGACCATTGTTTGTGAAATTTCAAATTGGATTGCAATGTGCCTTGCACTTATCCCAGGATTAGTTTCTACAACATCCAGAATATCTTCTTCAAGTTCTAAACCGATCTCTTGCTGTTTTTCAGAAACAATACGTGCACTTGGGAATATTCCAGTTTCGGTAGCATGTGTAAAAACAGTTTGAAACACTTGCCTATTAGGAATTCTTCGATAAGGAAAACGACGCAGATACTCTTCTACTGAACGAACAGAATTACCATTACAAAATCCATAAACAAACACCATATCTGCATATTCTCTATGACTGAAAATATGAGGCATTTAGGACAACGTTGTCAAATTTAACTTAATTAACTTTTTAAAAAGAAAAACCTATTTATCTCTGAAACAAATGAAAATCGGACTTGAACATATGAGCTTATTTTGCTTATTTTTGCTTCCTGGACATGTCTTTAAAATACCTGCATTTCCTCCCGAATCACCCTATATATATATATATATATATATATATATATATATATATATATATATATATATATATATATATATATATATATATATATATATAAATTTCTCAAGTCTTTTGAGAAATTTATTTATATATAAACCGTTTGAGTTACTTTATTATCTTTGCCAAGCTTGTTTAGGTTCCCCACACAGTCCCATACCAGTTTGGATCTGATGCTGTATGAGCTAATGGCCTTAATGGCTGCTTGGCTGACTAACAGGATAGCAATTCGTTTTTTGCGATAATTCCTGTCGAGGTTAAAATGTGCACATCTTTCGATTGCGTGTACCTCTGCTTGAAAGATACTTCGGGATGTTCCCAGGGATTTATACTTGATAAGTACTTGATACGAGGCCCAAACACTCCAGCACCAGTACCTTCCTTTGTCTTCGAACCATCTGTATACCACTTGATAGCATTTTGCTCTTTGTGGTATGCTGAGGATTCGTCGCTCCAATCGGCTTTACTACTACACATTGCTGTGTAGTTTTTTTCGAAGTGGTATTTGCATACCATTTTGTCCAAGCCAGGGAGCCAGTCGAATTATGGATTCTACAACCGAAATCATTAGAAAAAAATGCATTTACTACTCGAGATGAAAGTGTTTTTTTTTGGTTCGGTGTGATTGCTAATTCGCCGGCGCTCGTGAGCAAACTCCCACCTCACCAAAAAACGCCACTTTCATCTCTTGCTGTAAAATATACTATTCAATTGATTATAAAGAATTTAAAAGTGATATAATTTTTAAAATAATCACACGTGACTCCAAACGCGCCATAATTTGTTTGTGACGTCGAAAGGGTGAAACTTCATTCTAACATTCATATATAAACATTCTTTATTGAATCGTCGTTTACGGATTTACGTTTCGACGTTTATCAGTGTGGGACATTTAAAAACATTATTTGAGAAGTTCTCTTTGTAGTACTCCTACACGATGCTACGAAACAAGCACGATAACTTTTAATATTTGACATGTCTACTACAGCTACTGTAAACAAAGTCAGGCGCGGGTAGAAATTACCCATTTTACGTCACAACGCGACCGGCCTGTTTTCGATACCGAGTTTAAAAATATATTTTCAATTTTTTATAACTTTTTAAATACAACGAAAAAAAGAAAACAAAAAAGAGTTTTGTTATAAAACTTATATATGGGCTTTCGGTTTAGGACAAAAATGATTCAAATACCCAATTACCGCAACACATTATTGGTATCCGTGTATTTGGGCCAGTGTTTTATAGTCTATAGCCTCTTACCAGTCGAAAAATAAAGATGCGGCTTATTATCGATGGCGTCTTATAATCAATGTAATAGGATAATATATATATATATATATAAGAATATTGTAGAAGAATGAATTTGTCCACGCCATCTACCATTGAAGGGAGGAAGATTTCTTCCCGTTTCGGATTCAGTCGTTCTGGCAGGGTTCCCAACTTAGGGGGTTTCCCCCCAAATTTAGGGGGTAAATAAGTGTGATGATTTTTTTAGGGGTTTTATATTTTTAGGGGTATTTTTAGGGATTTATTTATATTTATTAATTTTTTATAGGAAAATAAGGCTTTAAAAATATATGCCCTAGGATAACTCAAGCTAGCCAATCATAGTTATATAACTGTTGACCTGGCGACTTACCGACATCTAGTACAGTTTCTCTTTACTAAGATTTCGGAATTAAAGTAAAAACATAATGATTGTGACGCAGATGGCCGTAAACGTTTTGAAAATGTTTCTAAATAGACCTTTTTATGGTTAGTTAAGCGCATGCGCATCCGCCAAGTTTGAAAGGCGGGAATATGAAAGTTTCGGGCAAATAATAAGGTTATACGTCAAAAACTTCGGGCAAAACACGGCGGAAATTGAAACATGTGCACAAAAAAATTTCAGCTAATGAAAGGTCGATTCGGACTAGCATTTTTCACGGTGCCAATTTCAAACGCAAATGTCGAACGCGCATTCTCCATCTACCATAAAGAATATTGAAAAATATTACAGAATATTAATTATTATTAATTTATTGTTTTTTCAAAATATTATTTTTTTAGGGGGATTTTCAAGTAATTGTGGCAATTTTAGGGGTTTTTGACTTTGGTTTTAGGGGTAAATATTTTTGGGGGTTGGTAACACTGCGTTCTGGATCGGAGGCTGTCATTAATATTGATTTTTTACTATTCAACTCACGCGCGTTCAACCGTCACGAAAACATTTTTGAAAAAATCCCAATTTAATACAATATACAACTTATAAAATTACATAAGTCAAATCATTTCGACGAAAAAACCTGATCCTGCACATAATTTGGTCATTCGAAACGGATTCTGTCTTCGAGACTACGGATTAAACGAATAACGACGCTGACACGCAACGGCGCCGCCGTAGTTGAACCAGCAGCCATTTTCATACGAGAAAAGAAAAACGAAGATATCATAAACGCAACGCTAAGTAAGGCCTTTGTTCCCGTCTTTTGTCTATACGTTTCATTTGTTTTAACGTGTTTGTGTATACGATTACAGTTTGGTTGTACGCGACGCGAGAGTTGCAACCACGCGGATCCGTTGATGTTTGCACGTGAGTACTTACATACCTATGTCTCCAAAGTCTGTAGAGGAAATTCTTTCTGAGCTTAAGAAACGTAGGGGTACTGTAAAGGGCCGGTTAACCCAATTTAAAAATTTTGTTGACTCGTTTGTGGGGAACAACTTGACTGCCTTACAAGTAACCGAACTAAAGCTGCGAGTTCAGGTCGCCATCGAGATATTTTCTAAATTTAATAGCATTGAAAGTGAAATACAATTAGTTTTATCTGAATCGGAATTATCCGCTAATTCAAAATATGTCGAAGCGTTAGAATCATTATATTTTACGGCTATGGCCAGTGCGAATTGTCTTATTCACAACGCGGAGGCTTACGACAAGCTCCCTTTTGCATCAGCTCGAGACGGTTTCCAACAACCTGTTAATATTAAATTACCGGATATAAAACTCCCTGCCTTATTGTAGGTTCTTATGATCACTGGCTGGAGTTCAAACATTCATACATCACTATGATACATAACCGTTCTGATTTAGATGAAATACAAAAGTTTCATTATTTACGGTCGGCTCTGAGTGGAAATGCATTACAGGTCATAAGTTCCTTGGAGTTCAGTCCAGCCAATTACATTCACGCTTGGGAGCTATTAGAAAACCGCTTTCATAATGATAGGTTGTTAGTTAATAATCACTTAACAGCGTTAGGTATATAGTATTCCGTCATTAAAACAGGAATCACCATCACAAATTCGTAAATTAATTGATACCGTCCTACGTAATTTACGCGCTCTGACATCACTCGATGAACCCAAAGTCAATTGGGACACCTTAGTTATATACTTAGGCGTAAGCAAGCTTGATCCTTGATCCACAAAACGGGAGTGGGAAATCCACATAGGTACCATGTCTTTAGGGTCACGCGACAAGGTCAAATTAAACGACTTAATTTCATTTCTTGGAAATCTCGCAGATACATTAGAAATGATCAGTGCAAACCATGTAAAGTCAAAAGAATTGTCTCATAGTGATAAGCATCAACACACAAGTGATAATCCTTAACATTTCTATTAGGGATAGAATGACAGTTGTTACGGATAAGAAGTTGTGTTAGAATTGCGTGCGAGCCGGTCATACTTTAGACGACTGTATTTTTGGACCGTGCAAGCAATGTCAGCGCAAACATAACAGTTTGTTACATTTAGAAATTTATAATAATCAAAGCGTTAGTAACAGTGCGTGTGTGCGTAGTGAGTCGCGCGGAGAGGCGAACGTTACACACACCACGACGACTGCGTTGCATAATTTACCTAATAATTCGAATAACATTGTTGTATGCGATAAAGCAACTAGTGATTCTAAATTGATAAATACGGTTTCACCGAGGGGCCATCCACTCTTGCAATACATGTTAATATTTATATGCGTTACCGCACATTCCTTAGTAGTACCTAAGTATTACACCACATTACACAAAGTACTCTTGGATTCCTTGAATTACTCTTGCATTCCCTGAATTACGTTTACATTCTATTCGAATTACGGTCATCTTACGTCCCCACTACACCCGCATTAGCTCATCATGCGGCTGGTCATGGTTCACTTTAAACACATATACATGCATTGAAATAAACGCTCACGCTATGATACTCATGATAGACAAGTGTCGCAGCGGAAAAAATCTGGAAAATTATTCTTGCCGTGGTTGTTTAATAGCCAAACATGCGAAAAAATGCGACAAATATAATCAATGACATTCACTTACTCCTCAATTGTATGCTTCGATTTATTGGATATATTGAACCGAACCATTCGAATACAGTGCATAAATGACATTATTTCCGTTTTAGATAAACTCCCTAGTAATGAATTTTGTCATTTTCATTACAACTTAATTGTTTATGTGATCAGTTCATTTTTCCAAGAGAAAAAAATGACAAGATGGGAAAGAATGAAGTAACAGATATTACTCTACCGTATACAAACGAAATTAATCTATCTTGGATGAAGCTAAACAAAGTGCAGTTGCAAATGCGCAGGAGTTAGGAATGGTGTTTGAAGAACAGGAATGCATGTTATCACAAGTAAAAGTTGATTTATGTACCTCCTCATAAGGAATTTTATGCTGCAGATGAAGCAATTGATACTTCAGAAGAAACAGAAGATAAGCATGAAATTGCAAATATCAGTGCTGAACATCTGGGAAATATTCGCGAAGAAATAGAAATTTTTGAAAATCTAACTGAATTCGATTTAAAAGATGATTCCGAGAAAACTGGAGAATGCAATCCGTTTCTAAAAATAAAAGAAAAAGTTCTGACAGTAAGAAAATCCACCTTATGTTGGTTGTTCAGTACTAAATCTGGCAGACACAATATCATCATCAGATACAATTATCATCAGATACAATTCAACGCGTAAAAAGAATTAGATCCATAAAGGAAAATAAAAAGAATAATGATGATCCAGAAGAAATTTATTCTTCTGAAGGCGAAGACAGTTAGTTATACAAATAGTGACAGTGAATTACAAAACTCAACAGACTTCTTAACAATTTCCTTAACACTTTTGTAGGAAACAGTGAGCAAAATATATAAAACTGATGCAAAACATCGCAGCTCCCAGACCAGCCGATGTTGTTTGCACAACACTGTTTGAACCCTTCCGTATGCTAGTTGCTGTCGCTGCTAGCCAGCCTCTGCTGGCTAGCAGCGACCAGCGGCTGGTAAACCAGCCTCACGAGGAGGAAAAAGGATCGAATTCAGCTAATAGTTCCAAAAACATACTCGGATTATTATATTCGGATCACTGAACTTTTCATTTTTCGCTCTATAGTACACAACCGCTGAAAAAATAATACGTAAGTATAGGAAATTGCATGACTCAATCAACAGAGGCGGCTTTTCTTTTAGGCGGCTTTTTCGTTTGTATCGCCGCTCTATATCTGTCTCTTTCAGACGCAATGCCACTAAGTGGCGTATGCCCATAACAGCACGGCCCCGTCAATTCAGCTTCCGACCAACCACTACTACGCAAGTTGTAGCAAAATTTAATTTAACAATAAGTAATGAAGCATATTACATGCTAAATTGTTTGCGTTAAATTGCTAAATTGTTTGTGAACCTAATAACATTTACATTAAAAAAAAATTATTTTTTTAATTTCTGTAAGACATAAAAAAATGTTGGCCCCTTGCCGCCCTAGGCACCAGCCTATTCAGCCTGCTGGTAAATGTCTCCTAGTTTAGACATTGTTTTAACATACGCGGCAACAATTTACGCATTTATTCGGCGTCAAAATCACAGACTTCTACTGGGACTGGCAGCGAGTCGCGGCGCCGCTTTTCGGTCTAAATATCTGCATTATTACGCTTGTGATTTAATTATATGACATTAATGATAATGATAATTATGTGACATTATTACGCATTACGCTAGTAATATATAATAATATTTCAGGGAGTGGATGACCCCTCGGATTTTACTTTCTACGGCGTTAGTGGAAGTAGCAGATAATAATATAGTTACAGCTCGTGCGCTATTAGATAGTTGAAGCCAGAACTGTTTTGTTACGGAGAAATTGTCTAAACGAATAAATGCGTCTTATATACAGTCCACAGTTCGAATCTCGGGTGTGGGACAATCTGTCGCACAGTCAGGCCATTCATGCGATATATTAATTCGATCAAAAGTAAACGATTATTATACCAAGCTTAGATGTATTGTCTTGCTATGCATAAAGTCCAGTTTGCCTACGATAATCATAGAAGCTGTTTATATACGTATTCCTGATTTCCTACAATTAGCAGATCATACGTTTGACGTTAGTTCGGATATTGACTTGCTGATAGGTGCAGATAGATTTTGGGATCTTTTAGAAACCGATAAAATACGTTTACCAAGTGGCCAATTCCTACAAAATTCGTAATTAGGATGATTATTGTCCGGTCCTGTGTTTGTTAGGAACTCGAAACCTACTCACGTTCATTGTAACTTCAGTCAGGACATTGATAAGCAGCTTCGGTTATTCTGGGAAATTGAAAATATTCCTTCATCACCATGTGTAATTTTTACAGATGATGAACGTATGTGTGAGGAATTATTTAAGAAAGAAAATGGTAGATTTTCGGTTCGTATACCGCTAAGAGATGCAACAGACGCACTGGGATATTCTTATACGATAGCGAAGAAACGATTTTTATCATTAGAACGTAAACTTGAACGATTACCAGAATTTAAGCGTATGTGTACTAACTTTATGTGAGAATATAATGACTTAGGTCACATGACGAAGTTAGTAACTTGTAGTCAACCTAACTATTATCTTCCACATCACAGAGGCGTTAGAGAGAATAGTACGACTACAAAATTACGCGTAGTGTTCGACGCTTGTGCTGTCACTAGTTCGAATAAATCATTAAACGATATTTAGTTTCCGGGACCCGCGTTACAAAATGATATTTTTTCTATTTTGTTGCGATTCAGACAGTATAAATATGTAGCTTGTGCAGACGTAGAAAAGATGTTTCGTCAAGTGCATCTCCAGTCTGATCAAAAGTCATTACAGTTAATATTGTGGCGCGATAATCCCTCGGATCCATTAGATACCTACCAACTTAAAACGGTTACTTATGGAAGTGCGTCAGCTCCATATTTAAGTATGCGATGTATCAGACAGCATTAGAGTGTGATGATGACGTCTTCGCTCGCGTCCTCACTCAAGACATATTCGACTGATCTTATAACAGTGATCATGATTTACATAATCTAATTCACGTTTGACAGAAAACTTCAGAAGTATTACAGTTAGGGTGTTTTCCTTTGCGCAAGTGGACATTTAGACGTATCTCAAGATAAAGCCACAGACCATTTTATAGGCGAGCATGCGCAAATTAAAACACTCGGATTAGGTTGGCACAACACTAGTGATGAGCTGCATTTTGTTACGAAGATTGAAAACAATGATAACGAGTCAAATTTAACTAAACGGGTAATGTTAAGTTATATCACAAATATGCGGCCCATTAGGCCTTCTTTCTCCTGGAGTCATAACTTCAAAAATGATTTTACAAAAATTATGATTAAGTAAAATTGACTGGGATACTCCGGTTTTTGGGGATATTGTCAACACTTGGAAACATTTTATTTTTACGTTAAGATTTTTAAAAGACATTCGCATTCTTCGTCACGTAAAGGGGGATTACACTCAATACACAGAACTTCATATATTTACCGAGTCGTCCCGAGACGCATACGGTGCATGTGCTTATATAACTCTGACGTAACCGTGCGTATGTTGTGTGCCAAAAGTAAGGTTGCACCTTTTAAAGGCTATAAGTATTCCTCGTTTAGAACTTTGTGGTGCCTTAATAAGAGCTAAATTATACAAGAAAATCGTTGAGTTTCTTAGGTTACAGTTTAGTAAAATATATTTCTGGACGGATTCTACAATAGTCATGGGTTGGATTAAAATGTCACCACATTTACTTACAACATTTGTACAAAATCGAGTGACCGAGATCAATGACCTCACGGGCGACTCTGTGTAGTTAGTTACACGTAAGTAGCAAAGACAACTCAACTGATCTATTGTCGAGAGGTTACAGTTTAGATTTATTAAATTGATTGTGGGATTGTGATTTGTGGTGGTATTTACGTCACAATTTAAACTATTTCATATTAAATGCGATGATTTCAGATGCGATAATTAAATGCGATAATTCAGGTTTCTAGTCTTAATGTCTTTATGGATGAACATAAAATATTTCGTGTTGGTGGAAGATTATTTAATTCATCTAGTTTTACTTACGATAAGAAATATCCGGTTTTATTGTGCAGTAAACATCCTTTCACTATTCTTTTATTTAGGTATGAACATATACGATTACGACATGCGGGTCCTCAACTTCTTTTAGCTACGGTGTGTGAATTTTGGTGGCCATTAAATGCTAGAAACTTAGCAAGAAAAATGAGTGGTCCATGAGTGCGTGAACTGTACACGTATTCGAGGTAAGACATTAGCACCTGTCATGGATAACTTACCGCCTGAGCGTTTGGAACCTGGCTTCCCATTTATGAGAACAGGTGTTGATTATGTGGGGCCAGTGTTTATATTAAATCGAAAGGGCAGAGGTTCAAGATTAAATAAAGCTTACATATGTTTATTTATTTGCTTCAGGACACGAGCTATGCATTTGGAGCTTGTTACAAGTCTCTTCAAATGATTATATTTTAGCATTAAAACGTTTTATTAGCACGTGAGGTAAAGCTTGCGTTATTTATTCGGATAATGGCAAAAATTTCGTAGGTGCAGAGAAAGAATTTCCCGATTTTTAAATAAAGGTTCAGAAACTATTATTAGTTATGCTTCGGACAATAACATTGAATTTCGATTTATTCCTCCTTATTCTCCACATTTTGGTGGTCTATGGGATAGTGGGGTAGGTTCGTGCAGGCATCACCGGAGGCGCATAGTAGGTAACGCGCGATTATCTTACGAGGAATTTTGCATAGCTTTGACACGAATAGCGTTTACACGAGTCCGAATCCAATTTTTCGTGTCCGGGTCAGGGTACGAGTCCGGCTCTAATCTGTCTCGCAATTTAAACAAAAACACGAAACGATCTTTCATCTTCACGCATATGGTAATGCAAGCGATACTGTACGAACTTGCCGAGTTAAGTGGGACTTAGATAAGCAAGGAATTTGGAGAATGTCATGGTAAATAGGTAAATAAAACGAAACTTCACAAGAGGCTAAGAGCGGAAGGCAAATGGATGAATTCCCTTCTAAATTGTCTAAAGTTAATTCAATTCAGTCAGAATAATAATTTTCATCTTGATCGTCATCAGTACCATCTAGCCCATGGTCATCTTCATCTCCCAAGCCGGTAACATTTTTCTTTTTATATACTACATCACAAACAGAGAAGTGTATAGTGTGATTCAAAAATTCTCAATAAACCCAGATCGTACACTTCAGAGTCAATTCCATGCAAATTTATACTTAGATATGTTCGAATTTTCATACTCGTCCATTCATCAAGTGTAATGCTACATCGCCGCTCTTCTTTACGACGCAGTGTACTAGAAAATGCCAAACATTCAAGACCAGAGACTCGTCGAATCTTAGATCGGATACCGGGTATTTACCCTACGAGTCGTCGATAAAAATCGTCGGACCCGAAAAACCCTAGACACAAATCGAAGCTGTCCTAAATTCCCGTCCAATTTCACCACTATCCTCAGATCCTTACGACCTTACTCCTCTTTTTAATCCCTCAAATTTTCTAATTGGCAGACCGTTGACAGCACCGCCTTCTAAAGAGTTCACAGATAAACCGACTTCGAGGTCGACACAGAATACATGTCGGAGCTTCAACTGCGAACCAAGTGGAAGACTAAGCAGGATGACATCACACTGGGCAGCCTTGTCCTCATCAAGGATGACAACCTTCCGCCGTGAAAGTGGCGATTAGGTCGTATTACACATATATTTCCTGCAAAAGACCTGGTGGCTCGAGTAGAGGACATCCACACAAGTACTGGAACAATTCCACGAGTTTTCTCCAAGATTTGCCCGCTGCCACTGCAATCAGTAAGCGACGACGCTTAACTCCATAACCATTTTGACAGCTGGGCTTCCAAGGCAGGGAGCATGTCCACGCCATCTACCATTGAAGGGAGGAAGATTTCCTCCCATTTCGGATTCAGTCGTTCTGGATCGGAGGCTGTCATTACTATTGATTTTTTACTATTTAACTCAAATATATAGTACTGTCTATACTGCGTCTTTGAAGGCGAAAGTTCCGAAATCAAAACGAGATAGCAACCATGTTGCTGTACCGTAGTCTGATTGATGGCTGGTACGCTTGCGCCAACTACCAACCAATTCTAAGCCCGTAATTTAACACATGACTCGACAAGAGACACGTGCCTAACCTAATTTTAGTGTTTTTCAATATATATGGTTTTTTCTCGTTGTGTGGTGTGTATTTTAATACTTACTTATGAAGACTTCTTTTGGGACGCGAGGATTTTATCGATAAACACAAGTAACAACTTGTCGACATGATTAAACTAAATATATGGATTTAAATATATTTAGTTTAATCATGTCGACAAGTTGTTACTTGTGTTTATCGATAAAATCCTCGCGTCCCAAAAGAAGTCTTCATAAGTAAGTATTAAAATTATTGTATTGTAGATGTTATTCCAAAAATTGATCCATATATTAATCAAATGATGTTATCAGAGATTTCCTAAGGATGCAACAACGCGCAAAGCATGGTTTAAGGCTGTTGGATTATCTGAAGGAGTGGATGACATATCACACACTAGAATATGTTCGCTTCACTTTAAAATGGATGATTATTTGGAATCCAATGCAAAACTATATGGTGGAAGAATGGTTCTGAAAAGGGAGGCAGACAACAGTATCAGTTCCTAACCCACCACCTGCAGTACTTGATGAATTTATTGAAGCTTCATCTACATATGTAAAGAAAGATATTTGCATATTGGCAATACCGGCTGTAATAACGTCTGAGGTTGAAATCGCCACAACAGAACCTGTCATACAGATGCCAACAAAAGTACTAGTATCTAATGAGGAAAAAGAAGAAAGTAAGAGTTATTGCACTAGTTTGTATTCATTTTTATAAATGCATTTGTTTACTTTCAGGAGCTGAGAGCGTAGAAATAATTCATACTCCTAAAAAGCGAAAATTTGCAGAGCCACGATTTATTTCTGAAATTACAACCCCTGGCATGGCAACCCCTAGAAAAGCTCGAAGAGTTTTGTCATTAGTGAGACGATGTGACGCCGAAAAAAAACAAGAAAATAAAGAGGTTACAGGATAAAAGTAGATATCTTTTGAAACGTATTGTTTCTCTGGAAGATTTGATCAAAAATTGGCGTAGCCAAGGACTAATTACTGAAGAAGCAGGAAATACTCTAATGGTACGTACATATGTCATGATTTCTTCAAATGCTACTCCAAGACTATCTTAATTAATAAATAGAAGGTTTGAATTTCAGTATTTATAAAACCATGCTTTGAACCATTGGCATTATTGCTATGATAATAGATTAATATGGTTAAGGGTGTAGTATTATTTTTTCTCGAACTCTTTATATTTTTCCATTCATTTATAGATTTTTTTATAGGAGGTGCTACCTAGTAGCATGAGGGAAATTGTGTCACGAAAAATAAATAAAAAGGGACAGTATTCGCCTGAAATACGGAGTTTTGCCTTGACCCTACATTTCTACTCGCCAAAGGCCTACAATTATGTCCGAAAGCATTAGAATAAACTTTTGTCACATCCATCGACCGTGCGACAATGGTACAGAGTTGTCGATGGTTCCCCAGGCTTCACAAAAGAGGCATTGGATACTATGGCCCTTCGTGCTACTTTGGTTATTGATGAAATGTCCATTAAAGAAGCAACAGTTTACCAACATAATGAATTTCATGGTGGTGTTGATTTTGAAACAGTTGATATTAAGCAGGACAATGATAATGTGTCAATGGCAAATAATGCTCTGGTTTTTATGTCAGTGTCATTAAATGATAGATGGAAGATTCCCATTGGGTATTTTTTAAACCGTGGCCTAAATGGAAGCGAGCAGACAAATATATTGACACAAGCATTTTGGTTGTTGGAGGAAAGTAAGGTTAAAGTGTATTCCATTAGTTTTGATGGAGCAATAACAAATTTAAGCATGTGCAGAAATCTAGAGGCAAATTTCGATTATGGTCCCTATTTTAAACCATATTTTCAGAACCCTGTGACATCAGAACCTTGTAATGTGTTCCTGGATTTGTGTCACATGATTAAGTTAATTCGAAACACCTTGGGAGATAAAATAATATAAGCAGGTGGTGATATAATAAAATGGGAGTATACTGTAAAATTGCAAGATTTGCAAAAACATGAGGGGTTGCGATTGGCTAACAAATTAACAGAGAAGCATGTAAATTTTACTAACAACCGCACGAACGTTCGATTAGCAATGCAAGTTTTAAGTGAGAGTGTTAAGTGAGAGTTTAAGAGTTAAGTCTTTTGTATTTAAGTACAGTTCTTGATTAAGTACAGTTCTTGATTCACATTTAAAAACACAATTTTCAGGCTGCTTGCCCACTGCAGATTTCTGTTTAACTTTTAACAATATTGCAGATATGCTGAATTGTAAAAATAGATACTCTAAAAAAAAATTGATGCTCCATTAACAGAGAGCAACTACAAAGTAATGAAGGAGCATGCAGATAATGTTCTGTCCTATATTACTAGTTTAAATGATGCAGATGGCAAAGCCCTATTAAAATCCAATAGGAAAACTGGCTTTATAGGCTTAATAATATTATTAACAAATATGTTTCTACTGTTTGATAAATTAAAAACCAACGGTTTCACATATTTGTTGACATATAAACTTTCTCAAGATTATTTACAGACATTTTTTAGTGCAAATAGAAGTAGGGGAGGGTTTAATAATAACCCTGACGCTCTCCAATTCAAAAGTGCATATAAACGTTTGTTGGTGAGACACGAAATCAAAGAGGTAGAGAATGGCAACTGCCTCTTTGATGGGGTTGAAATTTTGCATGTTGTTTCAAAGAGCCCCTTGGGTGATCTTTAAACACTGGATAAACCTGTATCAGATTTAGCACATAATTATGTAAGTAGTTTCTGGAAATTAAACCCTTATATTGATAATATTGTGGAATATATTGCAGGCTATATTTCAAAGAAAGTAGTTAAGAAAACTGACTGCCCTACATGTGTTTAGCATATAATTGGAGATGATATGCCATTATTATCTAAAATTAAAGATCGTGCAGCATTTTATTTATCACCATCAAAAGATGTATCCGCTATTTGTAAATTATCGGAAAAAATTGTTAGACAAAACTCCCATCGTTTAACCGCCAAAAATATTAAACCCATCATCATTAATGACATTTTTAACAAATTAGGAGTTTTTTCGACACCCCCGAAATGAACAACCATGTGATGTTAATAAGGTATCCTCGACAATCACAGGGCACAACTGTGCAAATTAATAATAAATTTATATTTAAATGTTTAAATTTAAATTTAAATGTGTTTATATTTAAATTTTTTCATGAAGCCAGCAAAATGTGTGGAAAAGATGAGTATATTCGTCAGAAATATACTAAGTTTATTGTATTTATTAAAGGGACATATTTTATTTAAGGGACATTAAGTGGATTTTTTTGTAAATAAAGTTGTTTCTAGTTTCAAAATTATTTTGGTTTTATTGTCTCATTCATTGGTTTATTACTTTTCACTGTCCATTTCAATTTTTTCACATAGGTGTAGGGAAAATTCAGAATGCGGTGTAGGTTACAGGTATTACATACCTACAATTGAACTTTTAACAGACATACACCTGACGTTAAAGTTCATGCATAAATTTCCTGTTTAAATTTACCGCATTTAACATGACAGCAGCGCAAGCGCACTACTTAGGATTCACACTACGGTATAGCACTACTGTATGTTTTCTCTTCCTTCATCAGTGAACTCGCTGGATACTTGTTTCCGACACTACACGCAATATATATAGTACTACATATATATATATATATATATATAAATATATATATATATGTATATATATATATATATATATATATATATATATATATATATATATATGATTCAACTCACGCGCGTTCAAACGCCACGAAAACATTTTTGTAAAAATCCTAATTTAATACAATTTAAAAAATTACATAAGTCAAATCATTTTGACGAACAAACCTGATTCTGCACAGAATTGAATTTTGCAAAATATTGTTTATTTCAATGTTTCATTAATAGCGAATTAAAGGGATATTTTTCATTATTATAATAAAAAAATATACCTATACAAATATTTTTGTTTCATGGTAAATTTATTTTCTTGCATGGAATTTAAATACTTTGAAAACAAATGTCTCAATTATTTTTCGAAGTAACTGCTTTGGGTAAAGAAAATAGTTATTACAGAAAATAGTAACTGAATATATTTTATAACGAGGTAATAAGTTAGTAAATTGTTTATTCCTTATCAGAATGAGAAAAAAAAATTCGGCTTTATATTATTAAAATATATTAATCAGTCACATGTGTGTTTAAGCAATATGTCTTACCAAAAAAATAATATCCAAATTAATATAAAAAAAAATACAAATCAATCTATTAGTTAGTGACTTGTGGTAACATGAATCGAAAATGCACTAAACCAATTATACGTTTATATAAAACGAAATCATTGCAACAAATTCACAATTAATTATAATAATAAATATTAAAATATCTTTTTTGTATTTAAATCAATCATATTAATAAAATTGGTTCGACTGACATTTAACATTCAGCAACAAAATTTATTACAGAATATGTCTTAAAATAATATCCAGATTAAAAAAAAAAAATTCTTTTAATAAAAAACAGACAATGTATTAAATGCAGATATAATCCATGAATAATTTATATGCAATAAAGGCTTTCCAAGAAAAGTTATTCATAATTTCTGAATCATTTTCTTCGTTGAGTTCGTTGAACCGTTGACCTAATAAATCATTTCCATGTTCAATATAATATATATTAGGGTGAAATTTTGTGTGATATTATCTCCTAAAATTTCATGTGTATTAAAAATGTTAGGGCTCTTTGAATTCATAATTCGACATTTATTGAATGACTTTTATTACAAACAATTAAGAATGTTATTTGTTAAATTGGCAATTGACTTTCATAAATAACTTGTTGCTGGAGGAATTATGCATCCAGGAGTTATTATTGGAGCTGGACCAATCTTAGCTGACGCCTTGACTTCGGGCACTCCACTTCTGCCTTGCATTAGGTATGGTCATGGATTAGTTGGAATTCACCCTCCTCTCTACCACGGACCACTGCCCTAAGTTAAATCTTCCCGTGGCAAGGCTATCAACCAGTGCTTCAAACAGCAATTTTCACGTGGGCCTATATAGATATGTATTTTGCCTGTTTATTATTTATTTGTTTCGACTAGTCAGTTCGACGTCAAATGCAACTTTTGGTTTTGATTTTTTTACCTGCAATTTTTTTATCTTGATTTCCTATAATTTCATTTTTTCTTGTTGGATTTTATTTAATTTAAGAATTTTATTAATAAATATTGCAAATAGTAAAAGGTTCTTACTGAATTGAATTTTTATTTTTACCCATACGCGCAGTTGTTATCTGTCTAGTCCAAGCTATCTAGACATCTGTCTAGTCTTGTCTATCTAGTCTTGTCTGTCCGCTCTTAACTGTCTAGACTTGTTTGTCCAGTCCTGTCTGTCCGTTCTTATCTGTCTACTACTGTCTCACCTCTAGTCTTGTACTCCTGTTGGTTGCAGGAGAGAAAGGGGATAACTGTGGACAGCTGGGCTTGGGGATGCTCGACCAGCTCCCCCAGGCCAAGCCAGTGTCTGAAGGCCTGAATGTAGGCTCCGTGGCCTACATCAAGAGCGAGAATGTTGTATGTATGGGAGGCGTATGGGAGTCGTCAGACTCCGAGAGGAAGTAGCACTTCATCGCCCGTCTGGATGATAATAAGGTCGGGGGCGCTGAAGAAAAGTCGTTCGAGACCTTATTAAGGATGAGAGGTCTTGGTGAGAAGACTGAGAAAACGAGGTTCGTCATCGGTGTGCCTGGCAACCTTAATATGTGGGTGGTACGAAAGATGTCTGCATGCGTGTGGCATGGCACAGGGGTTGAGATAAACCTGTGCTGGATGAATGTGGAGGGCCAAAATCCCAGAGTAGAAGGGGCCGGAGGCACCAGAAAGGCAGTAATCTTACTGGTGAGGAGGACAGAGGGTGTTTCTTACGCCCATATGCTGAAGGTCCGTAAGAAGGAAGTTGTTATAGAGGATATAAATCTAAGGGCGATGAGGAAAACCCACGGTGGAGACCTCATCGTCGGAGTGAATGATGATGGGGAAAAGAAGCGACTGGCAGAGCGAATGGCCCTAGATGACTGAGGCTGTAAGGAATGTCAGGATGGAGGTGTGGCTCAGAAGTGTCCTTGTTAGGAACATGGATGAGGCTACCACCACCGATGAGGTGAAAGGAGCTATTCAGAAGGCGGTTGAATGTAGGGAATATGTGGTTGTCTCTCCGCACAGTGCGCGAAGGGGCCAGTATGGCAGTAGTCACTCTTCCAGTAAGAGCGGCACAAACCATACTGGAGGAAGGAAGAATAAAAGTTGGCAGGATCATGTGCCGAGTGACCGAAGACAAGAGGCTGATCAGGTGCTACAGGTGCCTTGGCTTCGTTCACCTTCCGGCAGCATGCAAGGGAATAGAGCGAAAGAATGCATATTCGCGATGCGATGAAAGAGGGCACAAAGCACACAAGTGCACGGCCAAAGAGGCTAAGTGCTTCGTGTGCTTAGTTAGTGGGCATAGGGCGGACTCCAAGGATTACCCTGCTTATAGGAAACTGTGCAGGGAGAGTATGAAAGGGAGGTCCCAAAGAAACAGAATATGTTTGTATTGCAGACGAACTCAAATAGGAGTGCGGCTTAAATGGAGCTGGTATGGAAGATGATGCATGATGAGAGAGTGTATGTGGCCATTTTCTCTGAAACAAATCTTCCGACTATTGGTAACGGAGGCTGGCACCTGGACCAGTGTAAGAATGTGGCTGTGAGTACTTTCCAATCCGAAAATCCTATGGTTAAGTGTGGATGCGGAAATGGATATGTGTGGGTTGAATGGGAAAACTGGCTCCTGTATGGGTGCTACATCTCGCCTAACATAACGTTAGAGCAGTTTGTAGCTTTTATGGATGAGCTAAGGACCAGTATGAAAAGCTGGTCCAAAGAGATTGTTATCGGGGGGGGGGGGGTCAAGTTCGCTTGGTGGTTATCCCCTAGAGAGGATGAGAGAGGGAGAATGATGGAAGAGTGGCTGGCAGAGGAGGACCTGGTGGTTCACAACAGTGGGAATGTGCTAACTTTCGTACGGGGCGAAAGTATGTCTTTCATAGATATCACTTTTAGCACCCCACGGATTGCGGGCAGAGTGAAAGAGTGGCGTGTCAGAGAGGGAGAGAATCTGAGTGGATCACCAGGATATTCTCTTCGACGTGCGAAAGGATGTTTCTGAGGAACCGGTTGCATTTGGAACGAATGGATGGAGAGTGGACAAGATTCTATTAGAAAGATTGGGAGACGTCATGAACGAGCTGGCTGAAAGAACAGGCCCCGAAAATGAATTGCGGAGCTCCTGCAAAGCAGTTCTTCACGGGGCCTGAGATGCGGTGTTTCGGAGAAAACGGAGGGGCGTCAGAGGCAGGAAGCCAGTTTACTAGTGGAATGAGCAGGTAGCTGAAAAGCGTAAAACCTGTTTGCGTGAAAGGAGATGCATGGCAAGGAGTAATAGGCGAGCAAATGAGGAAGTGCGTGAGGAGTGCAGAAGGAGGTATAACTTGACGCGCAGGGAACTTCGCAGAGCCATCGCGAACTCCAAGCAAGAAGCTTGGAGAGTGTTCTGCGAAGAGGTGAATAATAACATCTGGGGTGACCGCTATAAGATCGTCACCAGAAAAATTGCGCAAAAGGTTAATACTCTTCGGGGGATAGCCTATTGACGGAAGTCAAGAAGCTGTTCCTAGTACATGTGCGAATGAACTGGCTGGAACCCGTGAGATGGAGATCGGCGCCCCTTTTCACTTCGGCCGAACTGTAGTGTGCAGTTGGCCGGATGAAGGAGAGAAAAGCGCCGGGTCCTGATGGTGTTCCACCGGAGCGTGCAAGGTGTTTGGGCATGTGTGTGAGGACATGTGCTTGAGCATGATGAATGAATTGTTGATGAATGGCAGTTTCCCCAAAGAGTGGAAGAGAGCGAGATTGGTGATGATTAAAAAAGAGCGAAAGGAAGGAGAGGAAGCCAATTACAGGCCAATCTGCCTAATGAATGGGATAGCGAAGATGTTTGAGAGTATGATCGGAGTTAGGATAAATGAGGATCTCGAGAGGGCAGGGGGTCTTTCAGAGGAACAGTATGGGTTCAGAGGCGGCCGCACTACGGTGAAAGCAATGATGCGGGTGATAGAGAGAGCAAGGTTAGCAAATACGGGTCCATGGCGTACCCGTAGCTACTGCGTGCTTGTAACCCTGGACGTGAAAAATGCCTTCAATTCGGTCCCATGGGGCGGAATCATGGAGGCTTTGGAACTAAAGGGGGTAGCTCCCTACCTTCGAAAGATGGTGGGGAGCTACTTGAATGATAGGGTTATAGTGACTGTAGAAGGTAAAATTTTCAAAATGAGTGCGGATGTTCCACAGGGTTCGGTTCTTGGGCCGATACTGTGGAACATATTTTATGATGAGGTTTTGAGATTGAGGCTGCCAGACGGCGTTACACTCGTAGGGTACGCTGATGACTTAGCGGTGGTCGCTGTCGCAACAACGGAAGAAAGTCTGAAAGCATTAATGAATGAGGCAATTAGTAGGATTGATCGGTGGATGGGGGAAAAAGGGCTTGTGCTCTGGCTCCCCACAAAACCTAGGCGGTCCTGCTAATTGGGAGAAGAAAGCTGCGTGAATTGACCGTGCGAATGGGGACAGTTGACGTACCGGCTCGGGAATCTGTAAGATACCTTTGGGTAGAGCTTCAGCGAAATATCAGGGTGTCCGATTAGGTCACCCGGGTGGTGAGCAAGGCTACAGCATGTGTGAGAGCCCTTGGACGGCTGATGAACAACAGGTGGGCCGTTGTCCTCTAAGAGGAGGGTTATGAATGCGGTCGTGCACTCCATTCTCCTGTATGGGGTGCCAGCATGGATAAATGCGTTCAGGATTGAATGTTATAGAGCGAGACTGATGAGAGTGCAAAGGTGTATGCTGCTGCGTGTGTGCAGCGCATACAGGACTGTTTCTGGCGACCCCGTGGCGGTCGTTGCTAAATTTATCCCGTTAGACCTTCTGGCGCATGAAAGGGTGCGAGTTTGGGGAGGTAATGACCCTAGAAATGAAAGGGAAAAAACAATGCGTGTGTGGCAAGAGCTATGGCAGGAGTCGGAAAAGGGAGCCTGGACCAGGCAACTGATTCCGACTATCGATGAATGGGTCAACCGTGGGCACGGGGAGGTGAATTATCACCTCACCCAGGCGCTTACGGGGCATGGATGCTTTGGGTCTTACCTGGTGCGCATCGGGAAACTGGTTGAGGCACACTGTAGGTACTGTGGAGCGACTGAGGACACGGCGGAGCATACCATCTTCGAATGTACGAGATAGGAGAGAATGAGGAGCGTCACAGAATGCAAGGTGGGAGAGAATGTGAACAAGGAGAGTATGGTGAGAATCATGCTCCGCAGTCAGTATGAATGGGGCGTGCTGACTGGAATGATAGGTTATATAATGAGGAGAAAGGAGAAGGATGAAAGGGACGAGCGTAAGGCGGGGGCGAGGGGTTGCTACGCGCGAGCCGAGCGTGCCATCGCCGGGCCCCCCTTAGTGCGAAGGGGGCGCACAAATTTATTGTAAACTCTGATGTGAGGGGGGGGGGGGGGCACGGCGATTAACGGCGCGAACGGCACAACGAATGAATGGATGCTTTGGATATGAAAGGGGGAGGAACGTGGTGAAGTTATGCCAAATTTTGGATTCCATCACGTTCTCTCTGGTTTTGACTGGGGTGTCTGAAAAAAAAAGTCTTGTCTGTCTAGTCTTGTCTGTCTAGTCTTGTCTGTCTAGTCTTGTCTGTCTAGTCTTGTCTGTCTAGTCTTGTCTGTCTAGTCTTGTCTGTCTAGTCTTGTCTGTCTAGTCTTGTCTGTCCAGCGTTGTCTGTCTAGTCTTGTCTGACTAGTCTTGTCTGTCTAGTCTTGTCTGTCTAGTCTTGTCTGTCTAGTCTTGTCTGTCTAGTCTTGTCTGTCTAGTCTTGTCTGTCTAGTCTTGTCTGTCTAGTCTTGTCTGTCTAGCCTTGTCTGTCTAGTCTTATTTCTCTACTCTTGTCTGTCTAGTCTTATCTCTCTACTCTTTTCTCTCTACTCTTGTCTGTCTAGTTTTTTGTTTTGACGTTAGTCCGTCCACCAGGTTTTCGATGTCGGTTATTCTTAATTAAAATTGAGAACAATAGAGCTGAATAGGAATAGTTTCCAGTGCGTGGTGGGATTGAACGTGTCGGAAAAAATGGTGGAATTTGCCAGGACGCGGAACACGGACGAAAGGGTGGATTTTCGGCTGGGCGACGTTGGAGTTGCAGAGGATTTGCAGAGCTTCTTTGTGGACTTCGAATACGTTTTCTCGAATTTTTGCCTGCATTGGGTTCAGGATCAAAGGTAACTTTCTTTTCGCGTTTTAGCGAAGATTTTACACAGAAACAATACAAACAAGTTTCATTACTTTAACGCTCCAGCAAAAGTCCAAGCTAAACAAAAATCTAGGAAATAAAAAGACAATGTCACACAGACATACACTACTTATAATGTTTATAATTAGATCAATTAAAATAGCATGTCATTTACACAGGATATAGGTGGGACACTTTCAATACCATTGCTTCTGAAAGGGTTTAAACAATACATGCCAAATTGCAATTTAAATTTCAGGCAATTATAGAAAAACTTGTGCGGGATTCTGAGGCCAGGTGGAAAAGTTTTCGCCAATTTCTTAACGGACTGGCCAATGGATTACGTTTTGGAAGCCCAAATGACTGAGTATGAACACATACGGGGTTGCAGGGAAGTTTTTGGTCCGTATTTCCGAATAAAGGAACCTGAAAAGATTTTGGAAAAGCATTTGGAAGAGGCTGGGTTTAATGTAGAGCTCTGTGAAACCATTGATAGGGTTACGGTTTATCCGGATGAAGGAACGCTACGAAGTTAGTAATATATTCAAATTAACTGGCTTTGAAGGGTTTTTAACTTTTCCGGTTTTCATATTTTCTAGTCTTTTGCCAATGTTAACATAACAATATATGTATTGTTTCAGAAATACTAAACGCGGTAAATCCTTACACGGCTAAAATGTCCCAAGAAACACTCGACGACTACCTACAAGATTTCCTCGAAATATTCAAAAACTTAGATTCTGTCAAGGCAAACTGCAAGGAAAATGAAGAAGCCAGGACCATACCATATCAACTAATCCATGTAATTGCGACAAAACTTTGAGCTAAAACCTTCAATAAAACTCAAATAAATTGTTTAAGTCTGTGTAGTCTCGTGTTTTTGTCTGTCTAGTCTTGTCTGTCTAGCCTTGTCTGTCGAGTCTTGTCTGTCTAGTCTTGTATGCCTAGTATATTGATTAGAAAGCATGACTATATGACAAATATTAGTATAGGGAGCACCTATCATATGTATGCGCATACCAAATGAAACTAATCAAGTTTAAAAAAGTTCAATTATAAATATATTTTATCTACGACCACTGTTATAATTGCCCAATATTGTACAGTTCGTGGATTATGTAAATACATCTTACAACACACGTATGTAACAATCCGCAATTAATGTTATTTAATGATTCAATAACACACTAGTGCGTTTGGTTTACAATTCGTTGATTGGTTGAGAGCTGCTACTATCATTAATATAGGCAACCCAATACATTCCGTTATTTGTCAAAAAAAATTAAACGTCAAACTAAACATAAACACTATATTTTTTTTTCAATTATAACAATTAAAGTCCAGTGATGTCCAGTGATAGCGAAATAGAAAATGCTACTCCGCTCGAAATTGTTGAGAAAACAAACAAATGAGAAAGCGAAACAAGCTGCCCATAATTTGCTACGGATTAAATCTTGGGATTGATACGATGATGCATATTGAAAATTTATGGACCGGAGAATGAAGCATAATCCTTTAAAGTTAAATCCTTTTCAGAAAATGTTTTATTATACTTTGATGAGTTATCTCAAACAGTGATCTTCACTTTGGGCAATTTATTGAATGGTTCGGACATCAATTAATATAAAGCACAACATCGACATTTCAAAACATTCAAAGTTAATAGCTTTACTAAAGAGAAAATCTGATGGATTTAAAAGCAACAAATCAAAAATTTTAAACATTCAAGAAATTCAAAAGTTTCCTCAATAATTCACCGGATAACAAATATTTATTGATGAAGGTATTCATTACTTTTTTATCTTATAATGCTCTCTAATGGGCATAATGACATATTTTTTTATATAATTTTAGATTATTCTTATCATTGGCATTAGTGGTGCCTGCAGAAAACAAGAACTACGAAATGTCAAACCCTGCCATATAGAAGACACCGGAACATCTCTGATCATTAAAATTCCTGATTCCAAAACAAAAACTTAAAGATCTTTTGTGCTACTGAAAGAATTTTACCAAACCTGTAAAAAATATACTAATACGTCCACAAAATATGGACAAAACTCAGTCTTTTTTTTTCTAAATTATCAAAATGAGAAATGCACTAAGCAATGGAATAAATAAAATTGGCTCTATTCCTAAACAAATTGCCAATTATCTTCATTTGCCGGAAGAAAATCTTTCTTTATACAGGACATTGTTACAGACGTTCGTCAGCCACCATTCTTTTGGATTCCGGTGGTGATTTATTGTCACTAAAAAGGCATGGTGGCTGGCGTTCGTCTGCAGTAGCAGAAGGCTATATAGACTGCTCCATGAAAAATCAAAACGATTCTGCTACAACACAGAAGGTATTAATAGGTATTAATGAAATTAAACAAAGATTATAAATTATTAAGTAAATATAAATTATTTCATTTGACACTGACACTGCATACATTGTGTTGCCTATATCGATGAATCACTATATCAGTTACATCAAACATAATTTTCTTATTAAATAGAAAAAAAATAGTGTGGTCGTAGATAAAGTATAGTACATAATTCGAGTTGTAAGGCAATTACGTACTCGCGGAATTACGCGCTCCCCGCTACGCGGGTCGCGCGTAATTGTTCCGCTCGTACGTAATATGCTTCTTACAACTCTCATTACGTAATATACTATTTAGAATTGCAACAAAATAAGATTATATACGTAGGTTTATTTCCTGAATTGCTCATTATTTTTCTAACAAGACATTCTGACCAAACATTAATAATTTTTGTAAGTTTTCTTCCATTGTTTAAAAAATTCCTTATTTCCTTTCTTCTCTCTCAGCAAAGTAGTCCGCATATGTAGCTTTTGAGTAGTTTAGGTAGTTTAAGAAAATTCAATAAGAGAAATGCACCAATTTACTTTTTAAGACTGACACACAAGGATTCCTAAACTCTACATCTACCATGCTCTCTTGAAGAGAGTCGTCTCTACTCGTCCCTGTTTATTTTAATATAATATTTATGTTATGTATTGCATATTTCGGGGGCGGGGGGTTTGAACCCCGAAACCCCATCCCCGCCCACCTGGCTACGCCCATGATCAACATTCTTACCCAGAGAAGATTCTACCACAAGAAGAAGATAATGACAAATCTCTTTCCGACTTTCTTATGTAAATACAAGGCCTCCAATGCAAACTAGTCAAGAGGCACGGTTAAGTCGAATGGAGTCAAGAAATAAAGTCAATTAGAGGTTAGAGAAGTCAAGTAGAGGCTGGTTTGGTAGATTCAAGTAAAAGCTTGTTGTAAAGCTTGATCGGCGATAGCTGAAGGCAGCGAGCAGACGCCCAATCTTCTCAAGCCCAAGGATCAAATAATTAGTAACGGCGGTGGTTTTCAAACATGGCTACCATAACATTGTTGCCAGAGGTGGCAGATTATGGTATTACATTGGTAACACCGGTAAGAAATAATGTTGCTGGCTGCGGTAAATTGCAATCAAAATTTTAGTCTCATATAACATCTATCTAAGATAGATTAGACAGACTAGACGGATTAGACGGACTGGACGGACTAAACAGACTAGATGGGCTAGACTGACTAGACGAACCAGACGCCCGATCTATTCACGTTTAGTTGAACGAACTCCGCCATTTATTTATCTTTGCAGCCCCAAAGTGAGGACAATTTACCGCGTCCGCCCTGTGCCCCTCTTTATCGCAGAAGTGTTTGGCTCCGCATTCCCGCGCCAGATGCCCTGGCTTTGCGACCCTGTGGCAACATTTACTCCTGTCCACGCCTTCACAGCGGGCCATCTTGTAGCCGAGTTCCCAACAGCGGTGGCACCGGTGCGCTTATTGGCCGTCACTGTTGTCGTCAAGGTACCGTGGCGGCACTTCCGGAACACACCGATTTCGATGTGCGCGATGCGGCCCGCGTCCGTGCCATCAGTGCTTAAGGCGTGCCTAAGCGCCACACCTACCTCCACCGCTGTTGACGGAGCGTCCAGGTTCCTAACAGTTGAACCCACCTTAGCCTGAAAGACCCTACAGAATGCGCCGGCATCACACCGAACCCGGTTCCCGACGCGTCCCCTCTAACTTCAGGCACTCGGTATAACTGCCAGCCCCGGCCTTTATGACCAGGGTGGCCATGCTCGGTTGCGCATTAGGCGCCTTTCCTGAGCTCTGCTTTAGCACCGTTGCCGTATCGGAGATGTATACACGCATGAGCATTTTGCTCTCGTGGAATACACAGGCCAGCAACTTGCGGAAAGTCGCAATGTTTGCCGGGACCTGAATTTCCACGCCTTTCCTTCCCTGGCTCGCCAGTAGGTCCCTTACCGAGGTTAGCAATATGTAAAGCCCTTCAACGTCCACCACTGAAGTGCAGGACACCTTAGCCAACGTCCATTCCTTAGCAACCTCTTCTTTTTTTTGAACACCACTGCTAAGTGGCGGATGGTTCCGCATCCCTGATTTCCTCCGCCTCGTCCATGGGGTAGGGGCCTTCTCCCTTTGCGGTGAAACTCGCCACGTGCTGACGACATTTTGTGCCAGTGGGTTCTCCACGCCTCTCTCCACTAGTTCCCACGCCGCCGGAGGCCACAACTCCCTGGACAGCTCGCAGGCCGCTTGTGATGTGGTCCCACTGGCCTCCCTCGCAAGAACGAGGCCTCGGCCTCCTCCGGGTCCTCCTGTCTGGTCTTTTGTATGGGCGGGGCCCAGTCCATTTGGACGCCCGCATCCGTCTTCCTGGGTTTGGGGGTCGTGACCGCTACGTCACGTAGCTCCTCCACCTACTATTTCGCCATGGCGTAGATCTTGTCCATGTCGCGCGCGAACGCCTTCATTTCCTTGGTTCTAGTACCCTGGTATTCCTGGTGATTCAGACGACGAGGTCCAACAACTCAGCGATCTTCTTTCCCAATTGAACGAATTGGTACGTCGCCTGCCACTTCGTCACGTTAACGTCTGGCGACGATGCGCACCGCCTGCGCTTTGTTGCGTCACTAATTTCAAAGTCCGGGTCCGCCATGTTCAGGTTTCCCCGACTGAATACGATTTCGTTGCTGACACCCTGTTTCGGGCCGTGCCCGAGCGACATTTGCGCACCGAAAGGGTTAAATTCGTCATCTCCCATATGTGAACCGTCCCCGGCGGAGGCCTTGCGTTGCCTGCCGCTCATATGGCTGCGTTACCGGTAAGAAAGTCAAGAAAGACGCGGGTACCTTTATGGTGGAAGCGACAAAAATAGAACTACGCCGGGCGTCGGCGCACTAAAAATATACGTATGGATCGACGCGCTGGTCTGCGGAGAGTCCAATGACACCGCCCTCAACCCTGTGCGGGCTAGAATGCCGCGAATGTCGACGGATAAAGTTTTGGAAAATTCGAAACAAGTCTCCAAAAGAAATCGCAGAAACTCACCCTGGGGATTCAAAACCGGTGTCAATCGCCACCCGGGTCATCTGTGGACGACGCACTAGCGGGCAACGTCAGTATCGTACACCAATAAGCGTCAGATCGCGAACAAAACTAAACAAGACAAGACTAGATATGCAAGGATAGACAGACCAGACTGGAGAGACAGACTAGACCAGGGATCTCCAAACTTTCCAGCCTTAGGGCCATACTGATTACTCCAGTAAGTTCCGAGGGCCAAAACCATATTATCATTGTTGCCGGTGGTAAAAAGTAAAATAGTCCACTGATGAAAAAAAAAGTCCGAAAAAGTACGCAACGTTTAAAAGAGGCTGCAAATAGGACTAAAGTCCGCAAAACGGCAACACTGCATATTATTAATTTTCCTGTCATTATCTGTAATTTCTAGATTAGACGTAGAGTACGAGCCATGAGGAGTAACGTGACACGACATCTGGTGGACACAAGCGGAAATAGGTAGTACCTTCTATCACTAACAGATGGCGCTAATAGCACGTACAGAATAATATCGTTGGTTCGAGAAAGTTCTGGTGTCTTCCACTCACTTCTAGATGGCAGTAATTGGAATATATAAGAAGGCTAGTGGCGCAACCACAAGTCAGTTCATATGACACTGTTGTGAAATAAAATAGTGCATACCTCTTTAAAACGTGATTGTGCGTGTTTAAGTTTAAGACATCTTTGTAACAGTATTTTGATTTGAATTGTTGCTTTTGTCTGTGATTTAGTAGTATGGAAAAGAAGCGAAAAATTGACAGTGAATGCAGAAAATTCAAAGATCAGTGGAACATTCAGTATTTCGTAATTCAGTCCAGTAACAAAAAGCATAGCCGTTCTCAAGGAATATAACATTAAACGTCATTATGAAACAAAACATTTTCAAAATTACTCAAAATATATAGGAAGTTTCCGGACAGAAAAATTCGAAGCTATGAAGCGCGGATTGAAATCGCAGCAATCTTCATTTACAAAACTCAAAACTGAACAAGAGGCTGCAACTCGTGCCAGCTTTCGTGTGGCTCTTGAAATTGCAAGACATGGAAAACCATTCACCGATGGAGAAATGATCAAAGAATGCATAATTGCAGTAGCCGAAGAAATGTGCCCTGAAAAGGTAAATTTATTAAAAACTGTCAGTATGTCAGCAAACACTGTGGCTCGAAGGGTAGAAAACATCGCTGAAAATATATCCTCTCAACTGTTCGACAAAAATGGACATGTTGAGTGGTTTTCTTTGGCTTTGGATGAGTCAACGGATGTGTCAGATACTGCTCAGGTGTTGATTTATATTCGAGGAGTAGATAAAAGCTATGAAGTGCATGAAGAACTTCTTGATATGTATAGTATTCATGGCACAACTACTGGTACAGATATTTTTAAAGGAGTTGAAATGGCCATTAATCAAAAGAACCTTCGATGGAGAAACTTGAAATGTATTACAACTGATGGAGGCAAAAATATTAGTAGGAAAGATAAAGGAGTGGTCGCTCTTGTGTCAAAGGCTGTAGAAAATGACGGTGGTTCAGAACCATGAGTCTTACATTGTATCATCCATACATTTACATTGTATCCATCGCTATTTTGAACTTCGAGCAGTGATCGAATTTTTTTTGAATGAAAAGCATCGCCCTCTTACTGAATTACAAAACAACGCATGGCTGTGGAAGTTAGCATTCTATGTTGATGTGCCAAACATGTGAACGAACTGAATTTGAGATTGCAAGGAGAAAACCAGCATCTTCCTGATTTATACACTAATATCAAATCATTCCGGAAGAAATTGATACTGTTTCAATCACAACTACGAAGTAAATGTTTTTCACATTTTAAAACATGTGAAATATTCAGCCACACCACTGAGACTGAGTTTCCTATCGATTTTGCAATCGAAACTTTGAGTGCTTTGAAAATAAATTTTGATACTCGTTTCTCGGACTTTGATGCCATTACGAATCAAATTAAGATTTTTCAGAATCCTTTTGATACTGACATTGAAACCCTAGCCCCGGAACTTCAAATGGAAATGATTGATCTACAGTGCAGTGATATAATTAAGAACAAATATCAAACCTCATCTTTGTTGGAATTTTATAAGAGTCTTCCACTGACACAATTTGATAATTTGCATAAATTTGCTCGTGGGCTGTTTTCTGTTTTTGGTACTACTTATTTGTGTGAGAAGACCTTCTCCAAAATGAAGTACACAAAAAATGTTTACAGATCTAAATTAACTGATGAGCATCTTAAATCTCTTTTAATAATTGGTACAAGTCCAAAAGTGCACAATTAATACTAAAACTAAAATTAGTCCACAACTACAAACTATTGTGAGTGGAAAATCTCAATGACATAAATCTCATTAGTATTTCGTATGTCATTATGCTTGTTATAAGTTATGTTTTTATTTAAAATGTATAAATTGTTAGTTGGATTCATTTCAATAATTTGTTAGTTATTATATACTGAAGTTAAATTTTCTGCATATTATATATGTCTTTACTCATTACAATTCTGTATTTCTTTATCCAACTTATCACAAAAACAATAACAATAAGCCTACAACAATGTTATGAGTAGTTAGCCCATGGCCATATCAATGTAGATGTGATATTAATAATTATTCAACATAAAATTAGAATACTTCAGTAAACTAAATTTAATTTACTATAAAAAATATGTTCTCTAAAAGGAGTTTTCAAGTATGCTAGCTCTCCGCGGGCCGGACATAATCTGTCCGCGGGCCGGATGTGGCCCTCGGTAGTAGTCCTCGGCCCCCGTAGTTTGGAGACCCCTGGACTAGACAGACAAAACTAGACAGACAAGACTCTTACAAAAATCTTACAAGAAGGGATAACAAAAACTCATTTATGGATAGCGTAAATGAAAACGCAGACTCATTTTTATTAATTAATTCAAGAAAAACGGATAGCATATATGAAAACGCAATCGCAATTTTTCTACACCCGGCTACAATAGAAGAACTAAACGCCACAATCAAGAGTTTCAAAGAAAATAATAAAAGTTCGGGGTACGACGAAGTACCAATCTCAATCGAAGGAAAGGTGAGCGATCAGACTGCACACCCATTGTTATACATATTCAATAACGCAATACAATATGCAATTTTTCATGAAATATGTTGAATATGTTAAAAATATCAATGATAACCCCGATTTATAAAGCCGGTGACACAAGTAGTATAGACAACTACCGGCCGATTAGTGTAATGACAAATTTCTCAGATATTTGAGAAACTATTTAATCACAGATTAAATATCTTTTTAGAGAAATATACCCAATTGTTTAAATAAGAATCAACATGGCTTCACCAAGGGTAAGAATACGGATACAGCATGTTTCACTTTTTTGCTAGATATATTAGAGAATCTAGGGAATAACACAATGCCAACTGGACTACTGCTAGATTTAACAAAAGCTTACGACTTAGTAGATCATAAAATATTACTTAGTAAACTATCTAAGTATTGAATACGAGGAGTGGCTGTGAAATTAATACAATCGTTCCTAAGTAATCGGGAGCAGATGACAAAAAAATGTGACCCCTCTAGGCATTGTTAAATCAAATTCTAGACTTATTTATATCGATATACCCCAAGTAACTGTACTAGGGTCGCTGCTGTTTACGTACGCTATATGTTAATGACCTTCCAGAAAATGTGAAAAACACGGAATATAAAATGATACAACATGCCGATGACACCAGTTTGTTGCTAATAAATAAGTCTGTGGAAGATATCGGTAATAATCCTAATTGGGTAATAAATGTGCTGGACAAATGGATTACATTTTTTTTTATAGGCTGGAACCTAACAAATTGTTTTTAGTGGCAAAACAATTTGTTAGGTTCTTAGATATATACATTGAAAGTATTCTGGAATGGTCTACACATACTAAAGACTACTCAAACTAAAAACCAAACAAAACAGGGTTGTCTATGCATTTAGTACACAACATCCCTACATAGACGGTACAACGCTAAGACTGGTCTATTTTTCTAACTTTCACTGCCATCTCTGTTTCGGTGTTGCAATCTGGGGAAATGGTACAGACAATAGTATTCAGTATCCATATAACAGTATTCAGGATCCAAAAACAAGCATTACCGCTACTTCTCAATCTAAATTATAGTCACGCAGGGGAAGATTTAATCAAGCGTATATATTAACTGTTAGAGGCACATACGTTTTCGAAAGCTTGATGTTCTTATTCAAACATAAGGAAATGTTTAAGAAATTTGTGAAAAAAAACAGAGAGGGATACTAGATACATCAAGGAACTCTATACAATCCCCCGACACAGACAGACGATGACAGAAAAAAATCCATCGTATAGTCTTATAAAACTCTAAAATAATTTACCGAAAGAGTATAAAGAAATGCATATCAACCATCTGAAAAAGAAATTGTACCTATTCATCATGAATATTGAACTCAAATTATTTTCATTAAAAAAAAATTATGTACCTATATATCTAAATGTGCATATTATATATTTTTTATATATAGGTTTTTAACTTCAAATTAAACCTTTTCAATTTCAAATTAAACCTTTTTAAATTCAAATTAAACCTTTTTAAATTCAAATTAAACCTTTATAAATTTAAATTAACCTTTTTTAAATTCAAATTAAACTTTTTTACATTCAAATTAAACTTTTATTAAATTTAGTTAAATATTTATTAATATGGAAACAACAAAATAATTATCAAAAATTATAATGAAAACAATTATGAAAAATTATAAAAATGATGTTAATGTAACGGTTGTCCTGCTACAGCCAACGGTAATTTCATCGACATATCTACATAATGTTTATTACAATCAGCAGAAGTAACAGTGGCCACTTTCCAGCCTTTTAAGGCCCCAGGAGTGGACGGACTAGTTCCTGCCTTCCTACAAAAGGGAGAGAGAGAACTAATGCCGTATCTTCTAAATATCTTTAGAAGTAGCTTAGCGCTCGGATATATACCGGAGCTATGGAGAAGGGCTAAGGTGGTATTTATACCGAAGGTGGGGAAGAAAGACACCACTCAACCGAAGTCATTTAGACCCATTAGTCTAACAGCTTTTATGTTAAAGACAATGGAGAAGGTGATTGATAATTACCTTAGGACTATAGTGCTGGTAGGTACACCACTACACAGGAGTCAGCATGCTTACAGAGCAGGGAAATCCACAGAAACCGCCCTGTATCAGCTGACAAACGAAATAGAAGCAGCACTAGAGATAAAGGAAGTAGCGATATGTGCCTTCTTGAAAATAGAGGGAGCTTTTGACAACACTTCACACGAGGCTGTCAGGGCGGCCCTCGAAAGAAGGAATATCGACAGCACTATCTCAAAGTGGATGGGAGAAATGCTGAGAACTAGAACGGCGGAGACACAAGTGGGAAAAGACACCATTAAGATCTCTACAACTCGAGGGTGCCCACAGGGAGGTGTACTATCACCGCTAATGTGGAGCCTGGTAGTTGATGAACTACTGGTTAGGCTAACCGACCTAGACATCAAATGTCAAGGTTACGCCGATGACATAGTCATAATGGCCAGAGAAAAATTTGAGGGAACGCTCTGTGAAATTGTTCAGAGAGGCCTCAAAGTAACTAGTAGATGGTGTCAAACAGTGGGATTAAGACTCAACCCGAGCAAAACCACGGTGATACCATTTACTAGAAGGAGAAAACTAAACTGCCTACATCCCATACTCATAGATGGGAAGGCAGTAGAATACCAACAGGAGATAAGGTATCTGGGTATCACACTAGATAGCAAACTCCTATGGAATAGACACGCTGAGGCAGTGGTAGGTAAAGCCAAACGCGCCCTAATGGTGTGCAGAAATCTGGCAGGAAAAACGTGGGGTTGTAACCCCACTATCCTGCGATGGATGTACACCATGATAGTGAGACCTGCAATCACTTATGGGGCGGTTGCGTGGGGAAGTAGAATCAAGCTGGCCTCTATGAGGAAACAGCTTGAGAAGATTCAAAGACTGGCGTGTGTCTGCATCACGGGGGCGATGGGGTCGTGTCCGACAGCAGCATTGGAGCTGCTGCTGGATCTGACTCCGCTGCACCTTGTGGTGGAGAGCGCCGCCAGATCGGCGATCGTAAGGTTCAGCAAGGAAGGAATGGGCAGAGGCAAAATAATCGGGAGCAGAGACCGAAACAGCCTCGCTGCCAAGATCCCCTGGCTGGAAGTACCAAAAGACGAAATGGTATGCAAATACCACTTCGAGAAAAACTACACAGCAATGTGTAGTAGTAAAGCCGATTGGAGCGACGAATCCTCAGCATACCACATAGAGCAAAATGCCATCAAGTGGTATACAGATGGTTCGAAGACAAAGGAAGGCACTGGTGCAGGAGTGTTTGGACCTCGTACCAGATACTCCGAATCCATGGGAACATCCCCAAATATCTTCCAAGCAGAGGTACACGCAATCGAAAGATGTGCACAGTTTAACCTCGACAGGAAGTACCGCAAAAAACGAATTGCTATCCTGTCAGATAGCCAAGCAGCCATCAAGGCCATTAGCTCATACACCATCAGATCCAAACTGGTATGGGACTGTGTGGGGAAGCTGAACAAGCTTGGCTGGGATAATAAAGTAACGCTATACTGGGTACCAGGACACACTGGTATAGACGGAAACGAAGAAGCCGATCACCTAGCAAACAAGGGATCCAGTAGCCCCTTTATAGGTCCGGAACCCTTTTGCGGTATGAGCGTGAACACCATCCGCAAAAGTTTAGATGAAGAAATAAGAAGAAAATGGATGAAAACCTGGGAAGAACTTCCAGGGCTAAGGCAATCCAAAGTGATGCTGGGATCTTTTAACCAGAAGAGAACTAAAGCTTGCCTGAAACTAAGCAGTAACAAGCTCAGAATTCTGACAGGAGCCCTGACGGGACACTGCAGACTTAGGAAACATCTCAAGGCCCTAGGCCTAGAGGAGGATGATGGATGCAGATTCTGTGGCTCAGCAGAGGAAACCCCCATACATCTGTTCAAAGACTGCGGAGCATTACTCCGCAAGAGACAGATGTACCTTGGGGCTCACTGCTTGAACACAGAGGAGCTGCAGGCCTTGAATCCCACCCAGATCCTGAGATTCCTAAAGGAATCAGGATTAGAGGAGGCGCTCTAAATGGGTAAGTACACCAACACTTGGAGGAGGAGGGTGGGGTACAATAGATCTATAAAGGTCGCAGTACAAGTCGTCACCACCATATCTACAATCTACAACAGTGGCCACGGATTCCTCAAAAATAAACAAAATTTAGATTATTTTCTGGTTCCGTCAGCAAATTTCTTGCAGTTAATTTAACATTTGAAAAAACTTTTTCAATGGGATTTAACATGGGTGAATATGCTGGAACAAAAAATAGTTTCAGGCTTTTATTAAATAAACCATCAAGAAATTTAAACAAATGGAAACATTTCTGCCTCTTACTGTTGGAACTAGAGTCACGCAGGGGCTGGAGTATTTTTCTTTGATCGGGCTTTATTTCGCCGGAGATGGTAATTGAAACCGGATTCATAAATGAAAATTATATTCTCCCGTGTTTGTGCAGCATTTTGTGAAAATAAAATTGTATAATTTTTGAAAAGTTTAAACGGTCCAGACTAATTGCAGAAGTTTCCTATGTTATTTTTAAAGTTGTTAATGCTGATGAAATAAAGTTATTAATGCAGATGTTGTGGGCAAATTGACGTTTTTATTTTCAAATATCTTCAATTTCATATTTTTTAAAGTAATCGTTGGTTTTTCTTCAATAATTTGCTCTACATAATTTAAAATCTTAACAAATAATTTACTATTCCTTTTTCCACCACGATTTCGTCTAACCATCTCATATCCATCCTTCGTATAACGTCTAATTATAGATTTAACAGTGTTTTTATTAATACCTGCTTTTTCTGCTGATTCTGCAATTGTTGTACCTTCCTCATAACATTTTATAAAAATATCCTTTTTGTGTAAACTTGTTTTAGAATCATTACCTCTACGGTTTCTTTCACGACTAACATGTAATTGATGTGCAAAAATCTGCAAAAAGTTTTATCAAAAGTTAAATTAGCTGCAAGAAATTTGCTGGCCGAACCAGAAAATAATCTAAATTTGTTTAATATTATTGAGGAATCCGTGGCCACTGTTACTTCTGCTGATTGAAATAAATATTATGTAGATATCTCGATGAAATTACCGTTGGCTTTAGCAGGACAACCGTTACATTAACATTAATTTTTCATAATTGTTTTCATTATAATTTTTGATAATTAATTTGTTGTTTCTCTATTAATTAATATTTAACTAAATTTAATAAAAGTTTAATTTGAATTTAAAAAGGTTTAATTTGAATTTAAAAAGGTTTAATTTGAAGTTAAAAACCTATATAATGTATGTACTGGTAATACTGTAATAAAGTATGTGCTGGTTCTATGTTTAATCTTAATACTTTTGTTTTAAACAAAAAAAAAATAGTTTTGGTTTAAGTTTTGGCTTTACAGATTTATTATGTTTTTTGTTGTATTATTTTAGAATTGTTGTATTTTTTTTCTTTTTCTCTCGACAGATTTCATCTAGTGTATTGCATTTCCCTTTTGGTACATTATTACTTATCTTGATGAAATAAATTATATTTGATTTGATTTGACTAGATAGACAAGGCTAGACATGGGGCGTTGTAAACCGTATGTAGCTGAGTATTTTCTTCTTACAAACCCGGAGAGGACTTTGAAGAAACATTTAGAAAATGTTGGGTTTATTGTGGAAGATTTGGAAGCTGTCCACTGTGTCAATGTCTATGAGGACGAGGAAACATTTAGAAGTAAGTCGAAAGGTGTTTCTTCTTCTAAGGTTTTATAAAATAAAAGTTTTCTAGTTGTCTCAAATGTCTACCAAACGTCTTGACCACTGTATCTTGGTAAGCTTAGATTAGGTTTAGTTGACCACCATATCTTAGTTATGTCCCAATAAAATTATATCCCAAGTCATGATTAGTCTATCAAACCTTGATTACTAAGTCTTGAGAATCCAGACAAATCTTGACTACCAAGTCTTGACTATCAAATCTTGACCGCCAAGTATTTACTATTAGGATTTAATCCATCACACTTTGATCATTAAGCCATCAATACTAAAAATGACCGCCAAGCTTTCTCTGTCAAGGCAAGTCAATCAAATCTAGATCACCAAGCCTTCCACCATCAAGACTATTCCATCAAATCTTGACCACTAACTCTTGTTGCAAACCTTAGTCTTAGTCTTGCAAGACTAGTCTGGCAAATATTGATCACAAAGTCTTCACTATCAAGGCTGGTCTGCCAAAGCTGGACTACTTAGTCTCTGCTATAAGGTTAAGACTATCAAACCTTAATTACCTATTTTTTTGCACGTGCTGGGATGTGAAAATTTGCAAAACAGACACCACCCGACCCGTGCCAAGTGGTTGTGTGGGGCTGCCCAAAAAGGGCGACCCACTAAAAAACCCCTCACCATTCAAGCCCCCCAGCCAGAACCAGAGGAAACGTGATGGATTCCAAAGTTGGCATAACTCCATTCACTTGTTGTGCCCCCCCCCCTCACATCAAGGTTTACAATAAGTTTGTGCGCCCCCTTCGCCCTAAGGGGGGCCCGGCGTTGGCACGCACGGCTCGCGCCTAGCAACCCATCGACCCGCCTCACGCTCATCCCTTTCATCCTTCTCCTTTCTCCTCATTATAGATCCTTCATTCCTTTCAGCACGCCCTATTCATACTCATTACGGAGCATAATCCTGTACAGACTGGACAGACTGGACAGGCAAGTCGAATTCGCAACCGGCGCGAGAATCAAGGACCTTAGTTTATCAATTACTTCGCGTTGTTGAAGCACAACTTAACTTAAAAACCAACTGAAACTAATTTTTCCAATATTGTATTATTATTATTATTAATTTCGTTAGGGCCATCTATGGACCACGATGCTTGTGTTTAGCTGTTTCTTGATGTCATAGTCGTTGTTTGCCGAGATTGGTGTTCTTACTTGTGGGTTTGACAGCTTTTTTCTTGTTGGTACCTCGAGCATTTCTGTTGGCCCAGTAGTTCTTCATTTTCCGGCTAAATTTAATCTTACATTTCTCATACCATTTCATTGTTTCGTCTATTGGTCTGTGGGTAACTTCTGTGAGGGTTGTCACGAAGGATTTAGTTTTAAGAGTGTAGTGTTTGGAGCTGAGTAGTAAGTAGCCTCCTGAATGTTATTTGCAAATAAAGGCAGATCGTCTGCAAAGGCTAGGTATCCTTAGGTTGTCGGCTTTAATCCCCATTCGTAATCCAGTGTTCTCTAGTAGGATTCTCGTCCACTTTCTAATGATCTTTTCAAGAACCCAATTAAATAATATGCAAGAGATGCCGTCTCCTTGTCTCAACCTTGTTTTAATGGCGAAACTCTCCGAGAGGTGTCCTCTAAACTTTACTCTAGCTGTGGTGTTGTGCAGGGTGGCTTGTACCAGCCTATTGATCATGTCGTTGAATCCTAGTTCTTTCAAGGTCTTAAAAAGAGTAATTCTGCCCACAGAGTCGCATGCTTTCTGGAAGTCGACAAATATAGCTACCTATTGTCTTGCTTTTGACTTGCTCTATTGAAGGATGCTCTCTTCAGATTGTCTATATGCGCGGTACAGGACTTAGATGCTCATAACCCTACTTGATATTCTCCTAAGTCTTTATCCAGCTGTCTTGTTACATGGCGTTGCGGAATCTTGGAAAATATCTTATAGAAAACAGCATGGAGTGATATTCCTCTGTAGTTACTGTAATCTGTTTTGCTTCCCGTCTTGTGGATTGGATGGATAATGGCTGAGGTCCAATCATCTGGGATCCTTTCACTAGTTCATATATCCAGAATTACTTTATGTATCCTCCTGAGGGTGTGTTCTACTGCATGTTTTAGCATTTCTGCCACCATCCCGTTTTCCCCAGAAGCTTTAATATGGTTTAGTAGTTTAATTATTTCTCTGACTTCTTCATAGGTTGGAGGAGTGATATACTCAGTATTAGGGTTAGCTGGTTCTGTAACTTGGAGACACTCAATAGGTTCTTCTGCTTTGAAGAGTCCTTTGAAGTTTGCTAGGGCCTTGGAAAAATCGCTGCCATTAACACACAATGATCCATCTGGTCTCTGGAAGTGTAAAGTAGGGGACGTGAATTGGATTGTTGATTGCTTGAGGCCTTTGAATAGATCTCTAGAGATGTTCCTTACAAAATCCTCCGCTGCCTGCTTAATCAGTTCCAAGTTTTGGTTCCTTTTGGCCCCTCTTATGATGCTCGAAGTAGTTTTCTTTTGTGCAATAAAGGCTTGTAAATTAGCTTCGTTTTTATGTACATTCCATTTGATCCACCCTAGTCGCCTGGCTTTCTATAGCTTCATCATATTCGCTAGACCACCATGGAAGCTTGTTCCCTTCTATCTATTGGGGATTTCTTGAGCCGCTACTGTTATGGCATCGCTAAACGGATCCCATTTTGTAGATGTGGTAATCCTGTTGGTATTACGCATAAGGCTTTCTTGGTAACTAGTGCTGTCTTCTTCAAGTTTGGTGATATCAAACCTAGGGATCTTCGTGTTATTTGCTAACATTTCAATGGTATTTATTAGTGGTTTCAGGTTCGTCTTAACCAGAGACATGTAGTGATCAGAGTTAATTTTGGCTCCTCGTAGCACCTTGACATTCATAATATCCCTGTGGTGTAGCTTGTCTATTTCTACGTGGTCGATTTGGAATTCACCCATCATGCTATTTGGGCATCGCCATGTCATGGCCTTCCTGTGAATGTGCTTGAAAGTTGTAGACATCAAGTAATCCATAAGTAATCCATAATTGTAGTGCAGACACTGATTAAGCATTCCCCGTTGGTGTGGGTTCTCTTATGGGTAGGATATCTTTCTAAAATCTTCTGCTGTTTCTCTTCTCTACTAATATGGGCATTGAAATCTCCCAACAATATAATCGTATCGTGATTTGGGGCTTTGTGTAGGGTTTCCTCAAGGGAATTCCAGTACTTGTTTGTCGTTTCTGGGTTTTTCCTGCTAGAGTCATTGGTAGGAGGGTGGAAATTAATCATAGAGTATTCCCTATTCTTGCATCTAATGGAAAGCACTGATGTTCTATTGTTTGGTAAAGAAAAGTCAAGAATGCTTGTAACTAGACGATGGTGTACTGCAAAATCAGTCCCAAGAAATGGTTAATTTTTCATTACTCTATTACCAGGTTTTCCTGTATATATTCTATATCCTTGAGACTATAGCTTCTTCGTCCGGAAACCTAGTCTCTTGGAGAGCTGCTTTCCGGTCTTGATCAAGGAGATATTGATTGTGGCTAGGTACGTAATATTCTTTTTAAAGTTTGGTTTAGAATCGACTGGGTCACATGAAGGTGTAGGTCCCCCAGAATCCGATGACCTACTTGTGGCTTGTTTACCACCTTAGGTATTATGTTCATTAAGTTTGTACTTCATGTTTAATACAGTCTATCACAGAAGTGATTAGGCTAGGTCACCCGAAGGTAACAGGTTATTAACTACCAGGGTTGTATGCTCTTAAGCGAATTTGTTTTATTATTAACAAAATATTAAAATCCCACATATTATTATATTACTATTTTTTAAGTCCCACAAAGAAAAAGAAAATTTGACACTAGATTAATTTGACATTTCGAACCAAAATTTTCTTGAAACCTTTTGAAAATTTACTTTGTTGTTACACATTTTCATTTTTTTACACCAACACCAATCCAAAGTTAACCATTTGTTCTTCACTATACATTTCTCTCTCTATGAACTTTACAACACTCAAAGTACATAATTTGTACGAGCAAATTTTTGTATGTGAAACTTGTTTGGCGGTTGCCTGGGATTGGGGATTCCTAATATTGTATTATTTATATACATTGATATAATTTTGTTTCAAATAAAATGTACGTGCCTTGTCCAGCCTTGATGAACCCTATACACTCCTGTATATGTTTGCTCAGTCTTCTCTTGTTTTGTACAATGTCTCGTCTTGTCTTGCCTCGTTTGTCATAGAAACTGCAGTGTGCCATACAATCAAGGATTTTGGTGTCATTGAATGAAAGAGTGGGAGAAACGTCATGGTCATGATTTTATCTACCCTTGCATGACCTTGTATAGTCATGTCTGATCTTATCCTTCTTAGTTTTGTCTCTAACTTTAGACAAAACGGGACATGATTGTACAAGACTGGACAAGACAAGAGTAGACTAGACTTGGAAAGACTAGACAAAACAAAACAGGATTGAACAAGATCATATATAACTCGACAGAACAAGACAGGACTAGGCAGGACTAGACAGAACTAGACAGGGGTAGACTTGACAAGACTTGACACGACCACATAATATTAGACCAGACAAGACAAAACCTGAAAAAGACAGACAAGACCATATAAGAAAAGGCAAGACCACTCAAAACCAGAGAGGATCAAATGAAACTAGATGAGATCAAACAAGAACAGAGAATACTAGACATTATCAGATAAGACTTGATCATACAAGACCAGATCTATCAAGAGAAGGGAAGACCAGACATGACAAGAGCAGTCAAGACTAGTCCAGAATAGGCAAGACAAAATAAGGACCAAACGGTGAACCAGAACAGGATAAGTGAACCAAACAGGACAAGATTGGACAAATGTGAGTAAATCTAAACAAGGTTAAAGTATATTATGCGGGATGAGAATGAAGAAGATATGTTAATTTTATTCAATACAAAATTGGATAAATAAGTTTAGATTAATTTTGGAGGTTTTGTGGCAACTACATGAAATACTTGATAAACTAATGTCGTGGATTCTTGATTTGGTTGCGATTTAGACTTAACATAGTCTAAATTACTGTGTATTTTGAAGAAGTCTTCCAAGTATTCCTCAGCGAAATCCCTCGACATTTTCCTTATGAATGGATTCACTGAGCACATCAATTCTGAAACGAAATAACCATTCATCTTTTCAAATATTCAAGTTTTCAGACTCATAATTTCACAACAAAAACACCGAAATATTAACATAAACTCATTTCTAGTTAATTTCTCATCCTCACATACATGAACCTGATCAACAGCCTCGCAAACATCCACAACGAATCCAGCATTCTCCAAATGACTCTCCAACACTTTTGTCGGATTTTCCTCCTTTGTATAAGGCGACACGAAACAATTTACACCTTTCATATACGGCATCCACTTAATATTAATCGAATGAATCTCATAAACACGAAACAGCGAGCTATCGCACAGAAAAATTGCAAATACTTGGCCGCCGGGCTTCAACACATTGTAAATGTTCCTCCAAACTTGCCTAAAACATGAGGAACATCAAGAAGAATATGCTCTACAACACCAGATATATTCACAAATTGTCTGTCTAGTCTTGAATGTCTAGTCTTTTCTGTCTAAATTGTCTAATTTGTTTGATTTGTATAGTCTGTCTAGTCCGTCTAGTCTGTATAGTCTGTCTAGTCCGTCTAGTCTCTCTTCTAGTCCGTCTAGTACGTCTAGTACATCTAGTTCGTTTAGTCTGTCTAGTCGGTTTAGTCCACCTAGTCCGTCTTGTCTGTTTGGTTCGTCTACTCCGTCTAGTCCGTTTAGTCTGTCTAGTCTCATCTGTTTAGTCTAGTGTGCCTAATCTTGTGTACCTAGTCTTGTATGTGTAGTCTAGTCTGCCTACTCTTGTCTGTTTAATCTTGTCTGTCTTTTCTTGTCTGTCTAGTCTTGTCTGTTTAGTATTGCATGTCTAGTCTAGTCCGTCTAGTCTAGCCTCTTTAATATTTTTAAGTAAATAATATTTACCTTTGATCCTGAACCCAGTGCAAGCAAAAACTGGAGAAAACGTAATTGAAAACCCTGGAGAATCCTTGCAAATCGGCGACAACTCCGATATCTCCGATCTTGAAATCGACCCTCTCGTCCGAGTTTTGCGTGTTCGCGAATGCCACCATGTTCTCGGAGGCGTCCAGCCCGACCAAGTGCTGGAACCTCCCCAGAAACTGTGCCAGCATTGCCGTCACTGCCCCGTCCCCGGATCCCACATCGAGAACATTACATTATTCCTCGAACTTCTTCCCTCTCAGATGTCTTGCGATGAAATATGCAGCTTCGTATCTCTGCAGTAAGTTCGATTCCGAATAAATCACCGGCTCGTCCATCAATATCAACTCAATATTTCTAGTTAGAGTTAGTTTAAATCAATCTAAAATTAAGAATTTCGTGCAAGATTAGACAAGCTTAGATATAGATGTCTCATAACAGTCTTGTTTCTCTAGTCGTATCTGTCTAGTCTTGTTTGTCTAGTCTTGCCTCTTTAGTATTGTCTGTCTAGTCTTGTCTGTCTAGTCATGTTTGTCTAGTTCTGTCTGTCAAGTCTTGTCTGTTAATCTAGTCTATTCGGTATTGTTTGTCTAGTATTTTCTGTCTTGTCTCGTCTAGATAAATTACCGAGAAAAAATTACTCACAAACTTCCAACGCGATTGAATCAGAAACAACTGCATCAGTGTATTGAGTGACCTGCATGTTTGAAATCAGAACTGTATGCAGACTGTTGTGCATTGGCAAGTCGAGCGTAAATAGCGGATTAAATCAAATTATTTTTGGCAAACCTTTGGATTCTTATCAATAAGTCCGTTTTAAAACACGATAAATTTGGATTAAACGAGAATAGACAAGACTAAACATAGATATTATAATGATACAGGAGAAGAGTGGCATGAAAGAGCCATTTATCCCGTTCCCATTGAGTCCGTTATCATTTACTCCGAAGTTTTTGAACGAAAAATTTTAATTTTAAAATAGCAGCACTGGCCAGCTATCACTAGGGTTGCCACCTTGTTTTGTTGCAATTAAAGTACATTGGTTATTAAAGGTAAGAAAAAAATAATAAGTTTTCTTTATTATTATGTGTAAAACATATTTTTTATTGCTTTTAACAAGCTTTAACAAATTATTATCAACAATTGCACAGCATCTTTACAGTCTGTATTTAATTGTAAGTTAAAGTAAATAAGTAATTCGTTTTTTATAAGATTTATAGACGCTTTGTTTCTTTCGTTTCGCCATTTGCTATTCATCACAGAAAAAACTCTCTCTAAGAATGCTGACGTGGCAGGAATAGACAGTTAAAATGAAATTACCTTATACAGTTTGAAAAATTATCATCATTTTTATCTAGGTCTTATTAAAATCTTATGTCTTATTGAATACTTGCTGCCATTTTTGTGCAATAGATATAAATAAACAATATTATATTCAACATCGCTATTTAAATGTATATTGCCAAGTGTAAAGAACCAGTTTTTCATTAAAATCAAACCATTTATTTAGGTACTCTAAGGCTTTGTCAATAAAAATAAAAAAATCGTGTAAAATTCCCTAGTCAGTTCCGGTGAAGACAACAGTTTAATTGTTTCCTTAGTGCTAATCCATCTCTAAGATTAACCATAATCTCATAAATATCTAAAATTCTTTTCTTGCAATTGCTTTCTAGATTTTATGGCTTTTTTCTATATCCGTTACGGCCAACTATGGACCACGTTTGACAGTTTTTACATTATTTTTTTACCTCACTCTCTGCCAATATCTCTTTATCCTCTCTTCCACTTCCTTCTTCTGTTCCTCCGTGTAAGATCTTCATTTTCTCACTGACAAGTCTCCTGTCTCCTGGAAACCTGTACACTCCTTAATTAGTCGCCTAAATCTCTATCTGTGCATTATGTATTCTTTTTTCATCCCCATCCGATCGAAGTGCAATCTCACTTCCCGAAACCATTTCGGCTACGTCTTCCTCATCCTGAAGAATTAAAAAATCCTCTTCGTCAGTCTGGTACTGTTCATCCTCACCAAGTGCCCATAAAACTGTATTCTCCTTTTTCTCATTAGGGCTACAATTCCGTCTGTCTTCAGCTATAATTCTTTGTTAAGTTTTAGTCACCTCTCTCCATCCTTGATATTTGGGCCTAGGATTTTTCGGAGCATTTTCTTTTCTTTCCTCCAGATGTGTTTGAGGCCACCCTTACCAATCATGTATAGTGTTTCTGCTGCATATAGATATTCAGGTCTGACAACAGTATCTAGGTGTCGGAATTTACCAAAGGATAGACCCTTTTTGTTATATGAATCCTTCGTAAGTTGATAAGCCATTTCCGTTCTTCTCGACCGCTCTATGATGGCATCCTTATACGACCCATTGTCCTGTAATTTTTCTCCAAAATACTTAAAACACTTAACTCGCTTTATCTTAGCTTCTCTCAACTCCAAGTGGAGAGAAGCGTCTTTGATGTTAGTCATGAAGACAGTCTCCTCAAAAGAAATTTGAAGCCCAGTCTTCTTGGCTACATCTGGAGTTCTTCAGTTCTTTTATCGCTGTTTCAACACCGGTAGTGAGTATCACAACATCGTCGGCGAATGCCAAACAATCCGTTCTTATACTTTCTTTACCTCTCCCTAACCTGAAAGCCTCTTTATCCGAAATTCCCTTTGTCCATTCTCGAATAATTTTTCTAAGACGCAGTTGAATAATATTGGCGAAAGCCCGTCGCCTTGTCGTACGCCAGTATTGATTTTGAAAGGCTCTGACAACTCCCCCCGGAACTTTATTTTGGAGAAAGTATTGCTAATCGTCTGTTGAATTAGATTCCTCGTCTTGTTGTCCACTCCAAATTCTTCGAGAATTGCCTATAAGGTTTTTCGGTTATTGAAGTCATAGGCTTTCTGGAAGTCCACAAAGACGGCGACATATTTATTCTGTCCCAACACCATGTACTTTATGATATTCCGCAGGTTGAAAGTTTGGTCCGCGCAAGATCTTCCTTTCCAAAAACCTGATTGGTATTCACCTAATTCAGAATCCAATAACCCTTCTATTCTTTTTAGTAACGCTTTCGATAAAATCTGGTAAGGAACTGAAACAAGAGAGATGCCTCTATAATTATTAACGTCCATATTGTCACCCTTCATATAAAGGGCATGGATCAAAGCCATTTGACAGTCAGCAGGGATCCTTTCAGTTATCCATATGTTCTCAACCGAGTGAAATATTTTACGACTCCCGCAGCTCCGAATTGTAGGAGTTCAGCGACGATACCATCTGCACCAGCAGCTTTGTTTGCCTTAAGTGCTTGAATATTTGAATAATCCAGGAAAATTTCGTCTTTGTCAGGAGGCAATAAATTGGGAGATGATACTTCTGGTGGTTCCACCGAACATTTAAGCAGTGAGTGGAAATATCTGGCAAGGATGTCACAGTTTTGCTTATCGGTCATTCCTATCCTCCCTTCTTCATTCTTGAAGCACATTCCTGGTGCCTGATAACCCCTTAAGCGCGATTTGAACGATTTTATGGCTTTATTAAATAAATTTAACACGTGGCTATAAAAATGAAAATAAATTTCAATCATATCATTTTCAGTATTGTTGAGCATCAATAAGTTTTGTAAAACGATTTCGACAGTTGTCTAAACTTACAAAATAACTTCTAATAGGTGACCAATTTATTAATAATGTATAAATGCATGTCAAAAGAGAGAGACATCTTGTTCCCACATGGCGTTTTACTTCATGAAAGTCTCCATCTACTGATTCTACAAATATTTTCAGTTCCTCTATTCTTACAGCAGAATGTGAAAAATGCGTATAAATTTTCAAAATCACATTTTCTATATCATATGATAAAAAGACCATGTCATGTCTCATGTAGTTATGCACTATGTGTGCATGACAATTTCCTTTAATCAAATCTGGCACCAAATCTCTCATATTTGTAAATAAAGAATGGTTGACACCAAAATTAGCATTTATATTGTCAACACTTAGCCTAGATACACTATGAAAAGATAATTTGTATTGCTGTAATGATTTGGATTGAATGATTTGGCTGAATGATTAGCAGATTTGTTGCTATTTTCATAAAAACATAATGGTATAAAACAAAAATAATTTGTTTTTAATCCCATTTTTGGCCGTAAAATATTGTATCACTATTGGAAACAGTTTTATATTTTTTTGTTAGAAGCACCTGTTTGTAAGCAGTAATATAAATTACCTGTATTGAGATCATCTCTTACATTGTGTATAGCATATGGACAAAACGCCTCTGTAACCAGTGCTTCCATTTTTGTTCTACCTAGATGAATTCCTGTAGCTGTACTTGAAATGGCATATATAATGTTATTCAATTTTATAGTACAATCCATGCTATTGTAGCACAATAGCAATATTGTGTTGTTTTGTTTGCAGGTGTTGTATAAACTGAAAATCATAAGAATAATCCATTTCACCTTACCTATCAATTACCAGTCCCATTTCCAAGCAGATTTTTCTAAAATAAAAAATGTAGGATTCTTCGACCATCGACGCTCATTATAGCACACACACACAAAAATAGATTTTTCTCCTTACTTGTCCTATTCCAGCTGAAGCAATTGTAAATGTAATTCCACACAATTTGCATTTTGCGTTAAATTCGTTTTGTGGATCATTATTTAACCAACCACCATGTTCGATTTCCCATTGATTTTATACTTCTGCAATCGTTTAATTTTCTGTTTCCTCGTATCCTTTTTTTAGTGCATTTTTTCGCTATTATTAAGAATATGGGAATTGTGGAGTTACCTTCACTAACTGTTGCTAATCGTCTTCCAAAGTGTATTTCTAAACGTGGAAAGTAAAAATGAATCTTCTACGTCGGCTGGTTCAAGAAATATCCGGGCTTTTTTAATCCAAAAAACTGACATTTTTTAATACAACAACAAATATAACTGCAACTTCTGTCCAGTTAATTGACAGAAAATGTTTTATGCAGCAGATCCGCTGTTGCCAAGTTCAATTCTTTTGCAAGGATTATACTTTTTTTCTGTGTCGCTACAATTTAAGTAATATATGTATTAAATATATTTAATTTTATTTTAATTCTTGCGCATGGGTCATGTTAATCTTCTATGTAATCTTCTTCTTCTTATGCATATTCACTAATGAATGTTTGCGACCACGATAATGACTTGAATGTCGTCATCATGTGGTTCTCTTGGGAAGTATAATGGAGATGATTTCCCGTTATCTTCCTCCATGGGTATGAAATTACATTTTCTTAATTTCAGTTCTAACGGTTATACCGCCGTGACTCGGTCGCCAGAGCCTCATCTGTTATCTAGCAGGGTGTGTCGGATGGTCTCTACTAGGCCATCATGCCGCACGCATGTGGTGGAGAATAGATCAAGATCGCATACAGCGCGGCAGCGCGAACTCTCGATCACATATGATCACATGCGCTGCACGCGCATGTGGTTTGATCGAGAGTTCGCGCTGCCGCACGCATGTGGTTTAATTGAGAGTTGGTTAGGTTAGGTTGTCCGAGAGAAAGGTTTAAACGCACTGCTGCGCCTATATGGTCTAAAATAAGATAAAGTTGCAAGAAGTGGAATTTGTAAAGAATATGGGAATGGCCATTTTTTTTGGAGTTGGCGGATTTTTACCTTGAATAACTGTTACTAATCGTCCTCCGTAGTGTATTTGCAAACTTAGAGAGCCAAAACGAAGCTTCTACGTCGATTTATTAAAAAAATATACGGGTTTTTATGAAAAAAATGACATTTTTTTGACGCAACAGTTAATATTTTCCTTCACTACCTAACCTCTCTAATTACTTGTCAAACAAAAAGTGCAGGAGAAGCCCAACCGACGTTGCCAATTTTATCTTTTTATTTTACCTTGTTCTGGTAAACATTCAATATACAATTTCTTCACATGCACTTACAACAACATTGAAATATAAATTTAATTTTTAATTCTAATTTCATTCTAATTGGTTTAACTCAGGTTAACTCAATACTTCTTGCAACTTTATCTTATTTTAGACCATATAGGCGGTACTCTTAAGACCATATAAAAACCTAATCTAACCAACGTAAAACCACCGGTCGTTGCCACTTTGTCCTACATTGGACCGAGAGTTCGCGCTGCCGCGCGTATGTTGTCTTGATTTATCTTCCCGCTTCGCGGCGGACAACCTAATCTAACCAAGGTGAAACCACCGGTCGTTGCAACTTTGTCCCACATTGGACCGAGAGTTCGCGCTGCCGCGCGTATATTGTCTTGATTTATCTTCCCGCTTCCCGGCGGACAACCTAATCTAACCAAGGTAAAACCACCGGTCGTTGCCACTTTGTTCTACATTGGACCGAGAGTACCATAAAAGTTTGGATCTACGAAGTTAAAGTTTAAACCACATGCGTGCGGCAGCGCGAACTCTCGATCAAACCACATGCGCGCTGCGCGCGCATGTGATCGAGAGTTCGCGCTGCCGCGCGTATGTTGTCTTGATTTATCTTCCCGCTTCGCGGCGGACAACCTAATCTAACCAAGGTGAAACCACCGGTCGTTGCAACTTTGTCCCACATTGGACCGAGAGTTCGCGCTGCCGCGCGTATATTGTCTTGATTTATCTTCCCGCTTCGCGGCGGACAACCTAATCTAACCAAGGTAAAACCACCGGTCGTTGCCACTTTGTTCTACATTGGACCGAGAGTACCATAAAAGTTTGGATCTACGAAGTTAAAGTTTAAACCACATGCGTGCGGCAGCGCGAACTCTCGATCAAACCACATGCGCGCTGCGCGCGCATGTGATCGAGAGTTCGCGCTGCCGCGCGTATGTTGTCTTGATTTATCTTCCCGCTTCGCGGCGGACAACCTAATCTAACCAAGGTGAAACCACCGGTCGTTGCAACTTTGTCCCACATTGGACCGAGAGTTCGCGCTGCCGCGCGTATATTGTCTTGATTTATCTTCCCGCTTCGCGGCGGACAACCTAATCTAACCAAGGTAAAACCACCGGTCGTTGCCACTTTGTTCTACATTGGACCGAGAGTACCATAAAAGTTTGGATCTACGAAGTTAAAGTTTAAACCACATGCGTGCGGCAGCGCGAACTCTCGATCAAACCACATGCGCGCTGCGTGATCGAGAGTTCGCGCTGCCGCGCGTATGTTGTCTTGATTTATCTTCCCGCTTCGCGGCGGACAACCTAATCTAACCAAGGTGAAACCACCGGTCGTTGCAACTTTGTCGTGCGGCAGCGCGAACTCTCGATCAAACCACATGCGCGCTGCGCGCGCATGTGATCGAGAGTTCGCGCTGCCGCGCGTATGTTGTCTTGATTTGTCTTCCCGCTTCGCGGCGGACAACCTAATCTAACCAAGGTGAAACCAAGGGTGCTTGCCACTTTGTCCTATATTGGACCGAGAGTTCGCGCGGCAGCGCGTATATTGTCTTGATTTATCTTCCCGCTTCGCGGCGGACAACCTAATCTAACCAAGGTAAAACCACCGGTCGTTGCCACTTTGTTCTACATTGGACCGAGAGTACCATAAAAGTTTGGATCTACGAAGTTAAAGTTTAAACCACATGCGTGCGGCAACGCGAACTCTCGATCAAACCACATGCGCGCTGCGCGCGCATGTGATCGAGAGTTTGCGCTGCCGTGCTATATGCGGTCTTGATCTATTCTCTCTCGGACAACCTAATCTAATTTATACCCATGGTAATTTCATACCCATGGAGGAAGATAACGGGAAATCACCTCCATTATACTTCCCAAGAGAACCACATGATGACGACATTCAAGTCATTATCGTGGTCGCAAACATTCATTAGTGAATATGCATAAGAATAAGAAGAATACATAGAAGATTAACATGACCCCTGCGCAAGAATTAAAATAAAATTAAATATATTTAATACATATAATACTTAAATTGTAGCGACACAGAAAAAAAGTATAATCTCTGCAAAAGAATTGAACTTGGCAACAGCGTATCTGCTGTATAAACATATTTTCTGTCAAATAACCGGACAGAAGTTGCAGTTATATTTGTTGTTGTATTAAAAAATGTCAGTTTTTTGGATTACAAAAGCCCGTATATTTCTTGAACCAGCCGACGTAGAAGATTCATTTTTACTTTCCACGTTTAGAAATACAGTTTGGAAGACGATTAGCAACAGTTAGTGAAGGTAACTCCACCATTCCCATATTCTTAATAATAGCCCAAGAAGTATTGGGTTAACCTGAGTTAAACCAATTAAAATGAAATTAGAATTAAAAATTAAATTTATATTTCAATGTTGTTGTAAGTGCATGTGCAGAAATTGTATATTGAAGTGTTTACCAGAACAAGGTAAAATAAAAAGATAAAATTGGCAACGTCGGTTGGGCTTCTGCACTTTTTGTTTGACAATTAGGGAGAAGTTGGGCAGCGAAGGAAAATATTAACTGTTGCGTCAAAAAAATGTCAATTTTTTTATAAAAACCCGTATATTTTTTGAATAAATCGACGTAGAAGCTTCGTTTTGGCTCTCTAAGTTTGCAAATACACTACGGAGGACGATTAGTAACAGTTATTCAAGGTAAAAATCCGCCAACCCCCAAAAAAATGGAAATTCACAACAATTCTTTACAAATTCCCATTTTTTCGGTGTAAAATATTCACTATCTATTTGATCTACTCACCATCAAAATTACGTTTTGAAGGTGTACTTTGTTTACTGAAGTTGCCCTTATCCATGATTTACTATAACATAAATCTATAAAACCGATAAATCGAATTCTTATTGCACTCAAACCGCTTTATACCAAACAAACACGAAGTTTGGCAATGACATTAATAATGTTGAAATTTGAGGTTAGGTTGAGTTTAAAAAATTATAAAAAACGACCGTTCAAGTGGCGCTGGCGACCTATCGATTCTGCACCAATCGATAACGTTACGTTTTACGCAAAAATGCTTACGACCAAACTTTTTTGAATCCCAGAATTCAAATCATGTGAAATAAAGTATTTTCGCGTACTTTATGCTTCTCATAAAGTATAGAGTATAATTACCAGAAATAACGCACAATACTTTATTATAAAGTACGGGTGGCAACCCTAGCTATCACCCACAGACAATTGACAGTTCGAAAATAAATTGCGCCGGTGCAAAGTGTTGAAGATTTCGTGAATAAAAAGTAATTTTTTGAAATCAATATATTTGTTTTCTTTTATCTAACTTACAAAACTAACAGCAATATGATTATAATTTGTATGAATATATTAGTCCTTCTAATAACATAAATATTTGTAGGCGAATTGTAAAAATCTTCCGTTGAATCATCTTATAAACATACTCCTAACATAGCGAACAAGCTTATTTTTACTGGGGAACAAGAGGATTTCCTAGCAGATTATTTGAAAGCTGCATCTAAAATGTGCTATAGGCTTACAAAACAACAAACCAAAAAACTGGCATTTTATTATTCAGAAGCTAATGAATGCTGTTTGTCCAAATAAGTGGAAGGACTCTCAAGGTATCCCACACTGTAGCCATTAGCTACAGCCCCTTAACGTCACAGTGTATGGTCCCTTCAAAAACAGATGTTGAATTGTAAAACAGTGACCATTTACTAAGTGGGACATTTTGTGAAAGATGCATAACTATCAGGATTCAGCTCTCACATTAACAATCCCTTAAATTCGAACATATTTGTAGAAGAAGAGTTTCTTCATATGTGACTGATAGATCTGATCCATCTGCTGAAGTCTATTCCATAATAACAATTCAACTGAAATCGACGAGAATATATCTCCTCCACCTTCACCTGCTAGTGCATCTTCACTGTCTTAGTATCAGTAACTGTAGTATCAGTAACGACCAGTTCAAGGCAACCAGTTATATCAACGCAAATAATTACAACGTTTTTAAAGAAAGTGATATGCAATGATAATTACCTGTGCAAAATTGGTTGTGCTTGGACACATGAATCCTGTGGTGTAAAAGAGAGTGATTTTTTTTGTCAAAAATGTTTTTAAGTTTTTGAATTCGGCAAATTTATAATTATATTCCTAAGAAGAATATTTAGATTAAAATTGATTGGACTATATATAACAACGACAAATTTAAAATATGGACAACAAATCGGGATGGTTTCGACACTTACCATCTAGGTACAAATATATTTCTGGTCAGCTCCGTTGAAACGATCCTCCTGTCGCCAACAAATTTAAGGGAGGAAACGGGGAGGAATAAAAATCAAGAAGGATATCAATAGGTGGAAAACCCTTACGACGCAGATCGTCCCAATCCAGAGAAAACCGACACAGACTTTTCAGTGAATTGGCCAAAACCCCGATGAGTTCCAACCAACATAAAAACGAGCGTGGTAGAAGACCGGCCGAGGAGAACCGTATAAACATAATTAACAACACACTAATCTATTTAAATTTCTACGCAATTTTTATGCAATAATTGAACGCAATATATCGACACCTGTCTGAGTAATTAATCGAGATATCGACCCTTTTCGGAGTACATGTCGTCCTCTCTTGATAGGCCACAAAACTAATTAAAAAAGGGCCCCAACAAAAATGATGGATCTCAAACGACTGATTTAGTAAGAATTTCGTAGATTTAATAAATACTTTATTCAGAGATTGCTTTATATAAATCATTGTATATAATAATAAATATTTTTAATGACATATTTTCCTAATTTACATTTCAAGCCCCTGAACTATGAACTTTGCTCTTTCAAAACTTTTGTTGGCTCTTTCAATGCTTATGTGTTATACAAGAATCGAAACAACTTGTGATACAATTTATACTGTTTATTTATTTTCTTTTTTTTTTCACTTTCTTTGAAAACTGGCTCTTTCATGGCACTCTTCCCATACTGAGCAACAGACAGAAAAGACTAGACAGACAAGACTGGACAGACAAGACTTTTTTTTTGTACGTGCTGGAGCTGAAAATCTGCAAACACCACCCGACTCGTGCCGAGTGGTAGTGTGGGGCTGCCTCCCTGGAAAGCCCCCCTAAAAGGATCGACCCACTAAGCCCCCCCCCCCCCCCCCCTCATTCAGACCCCTCCAGCGAAAACATGAGAGAACGTTATGGAATCTAAAATTTGGCTAAAACTTTATCACGTTCCTCCCCCTTTCATATCCAAAGAATTCATCCGCATTCACTCGTTGTGCCGGGCGCGCTGTTAATCGCCGTGCCCCCTCTCACATCAGAGTTTACAATAAATTTACCGGCGTGGGCCCGCAAGGCTCGCGCGTAGCAGCCCCTTGTCCCGCCTTACGCTCGTCCCTTTCATCCTTCTAATTTCTCCTCATTATATATCCTATCATGCCAGTCAGCACGTCCCATTTATAATCACTGCGGAGCATGATTCTCACCATACTCTCCTTACTTACATTCTCTGCCACCTTGCATTCTGCTGCGCTCCTCTCTGCTCTCTCCCATCTCGTACACTCGAAGATGGTATGCTCCGCAGTGTCCTCAGTCACTCCACAATACCTACAGTGCGCCTCAACCAGTTTATCGATGCGCACCAGGTAAGACCCAAAGCTTCCATGCCCCTTAAGCGCCTGGGTGAGGTGATAATTCACCTCTCCGTGCCCACGGTGGACCCATTCATCGTTGGTCGGAATCAGTTGCCTGGTCCAGGCTCCCTTTCCGACCCCTCCCATAGCTCTTGCCATACAGGCATTGTTTTTTACCTTTCAGTTCTAGGGTCATTACCTCCCCAAACTCTCACACTTTCTTGTGTCAGAAGGTCTAACGGGATAACTCCTGCAACGGCCGCCACTGGGTCGCCAGAAAAAGTCCTACATGCGCTGCACACACGCAGCTGCATATACCTTTGCACTCTCATCAGTCTCGCTCTATAACATTCAATCCTGAACGCATTTATCTATGCCGGCACCCCATACAGAAGAATTGACCGCATTCATAACCCTCATCTTGGAGGCCAAAGGCCCAAATATGTTGGGCATCAGACGTCCAAGGGCTCTCACACATACTGTAGCCTTGCTCATCACCCGGGTGAACTAACAAACGTGATAACCTTACAGACCTGTCCTATCAGGTTAACAGATAACCTGATCGGACAGACAAGACTGGACAGACAAGACTGAACATATAAGACTGGACAAACAAGAATTGACAGACATAACTGGACAGACAAGACTGGATAGACAAGACTGGACAGGCATGACTGGACAGAGAAGACTGGACAAACAAGACTGGACAGACAAGACTGGACAGACAAGACTGGACAGACAAGACTGGACAGTCAAGGCTGGACAGACAAGACTAGAGAGACGAGACTAGATAGACACGACTAGACAGACCATTTTTTTTTGCTGGCGAAGATTTAAGAAAATTTATCGCGGGGATCGTAAATCAAGAAGTCAAAACACACACCGCAAGCCTCGAATAAAACGTAATACAACTTACTGCACAAATCAAAGTCCTTACGGAAGAGAATATTAAATGACAGCATTTGCTACACTCTACGGAGAAAAGAGAATCTATTTTAATTCCACAAATATTCAATGCCACGGCAGAGAACAATGACAGAAATGACACAGGTAGAGGACCCGGCAAGCCACAGAGTGAATCCTAAACTGATAAAGTCGCCGAGGAGCGTTAGAAGATTACAAAAAAAGATTCCGAAATGTTTGAAAAACAAACACAAATTCTGAAAGATGGGAAGTTCAAAGATCCAGAAATAGGAAAAGCAAGAAGCCTGAGGTAATTTATGGAAACTCGGAGACAACAAAAATTAAGGCAGCCAACAGGTATGCCCACTTACATGACTACAAACTCGATACGAGTTTAAATGAAAACGATATCGTTAAGTATCTACAAGGGAACAATACTACAACAGTTATGTGCAAGAAATTGGTTTCGAATTCCCTTTCGAATTCCTGGAGGAATTACAAAAACCAGATACTTGGCCAAAATATACTTGCATCAACCGACATTTTTTACAGTTTAGAGAGAATCGAAGAAAAGCGGATTGATTCATTGTAACAAAATCCCCCCCTAATACTAAATCAGAAATAATTTTAATTCGTCTAAATACTCAATCGATTGGGAATTCTGTTAAGGAGGTTCGAGCGTAACTAATGAGTCAAAATAGTGCTTGAATTTTTCTATATTTTCAATTATCCTAATAGTTGTTAAAATGCATTATTTTTATTTATAATAACATAAATTTAAAAATTGGTAATTATTATTTATTTAATATAATAATAGTATATTACGTAATGAGAGTTGTAAGAAGCATATTACGTACGAGCGGAACAATAAAAATAAAATACCGCTACGCGGGTCGCGCGTAATTCCGCGAGTACGTAATTGCCTTACAACTCGAATTATGTACTATACTTTATCTACGACCACACTATTTTTTTTCTATTTAATAAGAAAAATATGTTTGATGTAACTGATATAGTGATTCATCCATATAGGCAACACAATGTACGCAGTGTCAGTGTCAAATGAAATAATTTATATTTACTTAATAATTTATATTTTCTATGTTTAATTTCATTAATACCTATTAATACCTACTGTGTTGTAGCAGTATCGTTTAGATTTTTCATGGAGCAGTCTATATAGCCTTCTGCTACTACAGACGAACGCCAGCCACCATGCCTTTTTAGTGACAATAAATTACCAACGGAATCCACAAGAATGGTGGCTGACGAACATCTGTAACAATGTCCTGTATAAAGATTTGCTTCCGGCAAATGAAGATAATTGGCAATTTGTTTAGGAATAGAGGCAATTTTATTTATTCCATTGCTTAGTGCATTTCTCATTTTGATAATTTAGAAAAAAAGGCCGAGTTTTGTCCATATTTTGTGGGCGTAGGTTAAAATATTTTTTACAGGTTTGGTAAAATTCTTTCGGTAGCACAAAAGATCTTTGAGTTTTTGTTTTGGAATCGGGAATTTTAATGATCAGAGATGTTCCGTTGTCTTCTATATGGCAGGGTTTGATATTTCGTAGTTCTTGTATTCTGCAAGCACCACTAATGCCAATGATAAGAATAACCTAAAATTATATAGAAAATATGTCGTTATGCCCATTAGAGAGCATTATAAGATAAAAAAGTAATGAATACCTGCATCAATAAATATTTGTTATCCGGCGAATTATTGAGGAAACTGTTAATTTATTAAATGGTTAAAATTTTTGATTTTTTGCTTTTAAATTCATCAGATTTTGTCGTTAGTAAAGCTATTAACTTTGAATGTTTTGAAATGTCTATGTCGTGCTTTATATTAATTGTTGTCCGAACCATTCAATAAATTGCCCAAAGTGAAGATGGTTTCATTGTTTGAGATAACTCATCAAAGTATAATAAAACATTTTCTGAAAAGGATTTAACTTTATGCTTCATTCTCCAGCCCATAAATTCTCTATATGCATCCTCGTATCGATCCTGAGATTTAATCCGTAGCTAACTATGGGCAGCTTGTTTCGCTTTTTCAACAATTTCGGGCGGAGTAGCATTTTCTATTTCGCTATCACTGGACAATACTGGACTTTAATTTTTATAATTGAAAAAAAATATAGTGTTTATGTATTAGTTTGACGTTTAATTTTTTTTGACAAATAACGGGATGTATTGGGTTGCCTATATTAAACGATAGTAGCAGCTCTCAACCAATCAAAGTATCGTAAACCAAACGCACTAGTGCGTTATTGAATCATTAAATAACATTAATCGCGAATAACATGAATCGTCATAAAAAGATCTGGCAACATCAGTGTTATTAGTCGGCTGGTTGTAAAGGGATCATAATGTTATAAGGCCAAGATGTTGGCCGAAAACTTCGAATTACCAAAAGACAAAAAATTATTGATAATCTATGTAAAAATCTGGAGTTTATTCTATCAAATAGTTCCACAGACGTTAAAAGTTCAAAATGTTTCCATGTTTTTCTCTTCTCTCACAATCAGCTGTTATCGACGACGTTGCCAAACCATCTGTCATGTGAATTACTGTCGATAAACAAGATTCAAAACAAAAAAAATTAACTTTAATTATTTAAATAATTACATCGGGAACATCACATTGCTATAATGTTATCGTGTTTTAATATTATCTAAGTTTATTGTATATAGTTTTTTATTCCCTAAAATTGGGAAATTAATACCGAAAAAAATAAATAAAGATGTGACGGAAGCTTGTCTGCCATAGGCCCTGTGTATAAGATTCGAAAAATCATCATTTTTGATTTTTTTTTCCGGATAAACTAAACGCAGGATCACTTTCAAATTTTGAGAGGACATAAATAAAGTATTGATCTTCATGTATAACAAGTTTCAAAGCTGAAACTTGAAAAAAATATTTAACATGGGATTCGCTCGAACCTCCTCAACAAAATTAAATTAATTCTAGAAAATAACAAACATTGCCAATTTCTAATAATTACCGAACATTTGAAGAGCTCAGATCAACTGGATGTTATTAAGATAAATAATTTCTCCAGTTTTTGTCAAGAGGAGGGTAAGCATGACGGAGTGGCTATTTATAGCCTTACACCGAATTTTAAAAGAAGAAACGATATAAATGACTTATCTCAAATCTCAATGTTTGAATGTGCCGCAATTGAGACAACAATAAATAAAAAAGTAACTTTAATCATTGGCATATATAGGCCGCCTTTAACCAACGTGAAACTTTTCATGGAGAAAATGCATACTCTCTTGAATAAGGAAATTCAAGAACGGAAACAATTAATTATTACGGGTGATTTTAATATATACACGCTAAAACACTCTATAAATAGTAGAAATTTTGTATCACTTTTTGAGTCTTTTAACCTAAGACTCACGATGAAGGAGATTAGCCACACCAGTTCTAACTCATGTTTAGACAACTTTGCAGTGAATACTGACGTACCTCTCACAGCTGATTTCAACATATCAGAGCATCCTGCTCTACGAATAATCTTCAAGTCGGAAAAAGCTCAAACCTCTATCCGTCATTGCAGAAATTTGAAAGACGAGAACATGATGAAATTCATAGAAAATCTAACTCTATACCTTTTAACATCATATCTAAAAGACATAACCTAAATAACCGAAATTGGGGTGTTAATTAATAACCGAAATTGGGGTGCAAGATAAACTCAGATCGGGGCCGAAGACCATAAATCTAGTAATCCCGCAGGGCAGTATTCTGGGCCCACTACTGTTCATTCTCTACATCAATGACCTACCGGAATTAAATCTAAATAACACTTCGAGCATGATTTTAAATTATGCATATGATACCAGCTTAATTGAGGCCACAAGGCAACAGCAGTGTTAACAGACCGTATCAAGATCTCAATGGCAACGCTGGAATCCTAGTTTAATATCAACAGTCTAGTGTTAAATAAAAATAAGACAAATATTATAATTTTTAAAACAAAACGTGATAAAATGTGAAAGAATATATAATATGGATTTCTTAAGTCAAAACGCGCAAGCTGAAATTTGGAGAAATGTGAAACTTCTCGGCATCTACATCGTCGACACCTTAGATTATATATGTCTAAAAAACATAATAAAGCAGTATATGCACTTAAAATCCTAAAATATTACTAAATCGAGGTTTTAAGAACGGTATATTGTGCGAATTTTCACAGCCATATACGTTTTGAAATACTCTTCTGGAGTTGCGGCACAAACATAAAAGATATATTCACAATTCACAAAGAACCATTAAGAATACTACTCGGCCTAAAGTACACAGAATCATGCAGAGGGAAGTTTAGAAACGCAAATATTCACAGGATTAAGATTAACAGGAATTCTTATTTACGAAGCGCTACTGTTTCTCTTTAAACATAAAAGCCTTTTTATTCGTGTGGGGTTTGCTAGTCCTCCATCGGCAACCTCCCCAGGTGGCGGATAGGGGAACGCCTTCCAGTATGGTACCGAGGAAATAAAATACTCGGGGCTGAACAAAACTAGCAATTGGCCAACGGCAGCTGGTTGTCCAAAACTGACTACAGGCAGAAATCATGACGATTGACATGGCTGTAAAATTAGACAGTAGAGGCGTGGATAAAATATTATCAAGAGCGGCAACGCTACAGCGCATGGAAAGCTACCATGTATTTTATTCCTGGTACAATCATTCATGACTGAGCACAAACACAATATGGGCCTCCGTCTCCGGCAGACCTTAAATGGTCAGAGGCTGCTAAGAATCTCCGGGTCAATCACAAAGATATGTACATGGAACTTGAGAACATTATACCAGGGAGGAAAAGCACGAAACGGAATTCAAGAAATGAAAAGAATGAATGTAAAAGTCAAGGGCATAAGGGAAATGAGGTGGCCAGGAACAAGACAATGATTCATGGACGAATACCAAATCTATTACTCAGGGACAGCCACAGATGAATACCAGTGTGGAGTAGGATTTATTATTGACAAGTCAATACAAATCTATGTCTCCAATTTCACACCCATATCGGAAAGAATAGCATTTTTGCAGATTAGTACAAGCCCCGTACCAACCAATATCATTTAGATCTATGCTCCTACAGCAGATAAAAGCGAAGAAGAAATAGAAAACTTCTATAAGGAACTGTTATATACATATAAAGGACTTCCAAAACATCACATGACAATAATAATGGGCGATTTCTACTCGAAGATTGGTCAAGGACGAACAGGAGAATATATCGGACCTTATGGATTGGGAGTGAGAAACGAAATATATTTGCGACCGAAGAACAACTGATAATACTTAATACATTCTATAAACTACCGCCAAAAAGACTTTACACGTGAAAAGCACAAAGTGATTCCGTCAATTATGTGGTTAGGTTAGTTATGTGGATGCGGAAATCAAATAGACTATATCTTAGTGAATAAGAGATACCGAAATTCCTTTGTTTCTGTCAAACCGTACCCGGGGGCGCACATAATGTCCGACCACAAACCATTAGTGGGCGCAATAAGGATGAAATTGATAAATATCAAGAAACAAAACAACTAACAAGAAATATGATATAAGAAAACTGAAAAATCGAGATATACAATCTCAAGTGAGAGAAGAACTGGCAGAGCAAATGGAAGTAATTGAGATCAATGACGAGATAGATCTGGAGATTAGGAGACTTAGGGACATTGTAAAAACCATCGGTGAGAAACATCTAAAACCAGACAAACACGTCAAGAGAAAATCGTGGATGACAGACGAAATTATACAGTTGATGGAACAAAGAAGGCTGTTGAAAAATAAATGTACGGCTGTATACATAAAATGATACAAAAACATATAAGGCAAACTAAGAACACAAAGCTACAAGAAGACTGGAAAGGAGAAGCCTTGCAAGAAAAGCTTGATAGTTTTAATGTACACAAGAGAGTTAAAGAAGCAGCGGGTATCTGTAGGAAAAGGACGGCAAACGGAATAGTAAACAACTTATATATGGTTTTTATAGATAAACAAGAAAAGATAGATGTCTGGAAAGACTACATTAAACAACTGTTTAAGGACACTCGACCACAACTCCTACCGATGACAATTAAATCAGGCCCTCCCATAACGGTTAATGAAGTCCAGGCGACAATCGGACAAATGAAAGAAGGAAAAGCCCCTGGCCCGGATAATTTTCACGCAGAACTCATGAAACTTCTTGACGATGAAGGCGTAAAACAGATAACACGTATATTTAACCGCATTTATGAAACAGAGAACATTCCACAGGAATGGTTAAAGTCGAACTTTATAACACTACCAAAGAAACCAGGAGCAAAGAAATGCGAAGATTTCAGAACGATTAGCCTCATGAGTCATCTATTAAAGGAATTTTTAAAAATCATACACAGAAGGATCTACAAAGTATGTGAAGAGCACATTTCAGAAACACAGTTCGGGTTTCGAAACGCAGTGGGTACAAAAGAAGCGCTATTTAGTATCCAAGTGTTGATTCAGAGATGTCGGGATGTTAACTGTGATATGTATGCCTGTTTTGTGGATTATAGTAAGGCCTTTGATAGAGTGCAACACCATAAACTCATGGCAATACTAAAACAGGTGAGGATTGACGACCGAGACTTGAGGATAATCGCACATCTATACTGGAATCAAAATGCTTGCATAAACGTAGATGGAGACAGATCAGAAGCAATAAAGATATTACGAGGAGTTAGACAGGGGTGCGTTCTGACGCCGATATTGTTTAACATCTACTCAGAACATATATTTAATAAAGCCCTGGAAAACAATAACGCGGAAATACTTGTAAATGGAAAACGTCTAAATAACTTAAGGTATGCGGATGACACCGTAATTATTGTAGATAGTCTTGAAGACCTACAAGAGACTATGACAAGAGTGATAGAGGCAAGTCAGGAGTACGGGCTCGATATAAACATAAATAAAACCAAATATATGGTGATCAGCAACTATAACATACCACGTGTGGATCTGATAGCTCCTAATAACCAACACATCAAATGTACATACCTGGGAACTAAATGACCAATGGGATCACTCACTGGAAATAAGATGCCCCATAGAAAAGGCCTTTATTTATGTATTCGTTAAAATGTCATCAATTTTTAAATGTCGTTCCTTGTCGATGACGACCAAGCTACGACTACTCCGCTGCTATGGCTTCTCCGCCTTGCTTTATAGGACAGAGTCCTGGACTCTGACTGAGGCCGCCATGAAGAAGCATGACAGCAAACAACTAGGGCGGTTTTTACTTACCGTCCGGGCTGCCCACCTTGAATAAATGCAAAATATGCGATACCGGGGTGGCGTATACTACAGGCCAAGGTGGAATAGGGGGTTTAGTGACAGCTTCTCCCGAACCATTTTTGAAAGTCAAACAAGACTAGACAGACAAGATTAGATAGATAAGACTAGGCAGACAACACTAGACAGGCAAGACTAGACATATAAGACTAGACATACAAGACTAGATAGACAAGATTATACAGATGAAACTAGACATACAAGACTAGGAAGACAAGACTAGACAGACAAGACTAGGCAGACAAGACTATGCAAAATCTAATTATCAGACCTATTAATAGATCAGACCTATTAATCATCCATACTATGATCAGACTATATTATCAGACCTATTAATAAAGAGATAAATAAAGAAACATATTTGAGATGGTTTCACGAACTATATAACTACTAGTCATATCGAGTACTTCAAATAGAATAAACGAACTCGGTTTTACAGATAGAGAGACAATGGTTGCCAATTTGGTGCCAAGACAATTTATATTATAGAGAGACAATGGTGATATCACAATATCAGCGTCAAAAAGAGTATCTACAGAGAAAAGGGGAAAAAAAAAAAAAGGAATTATACGAAATACCGATTCAGAGAAGTAGCTTAATAAAATTTTATAATTTGAAGCTATGGCTTAGTGTTTACATAGGTTTATCGCACATATGATTCGAGTGTTTGCTATGTTTACTATTGTATATTTATATACATTATAGAGAGATAATAGTGAAATCACAACTTCAGCCTAGAAAAAAAATGTTCATTTCTTCAGTTGTTTGTAAACTGACAAACAACATTGAAGTAGTTTTTGTAGCTATTTATACATCCCCAGGTCAAAAGATTGAGGATTTTATATTATATATTCATCAATCGCTATGAGAATATACTGAGGAAGGTTCTAATTTACTTCAGATAAATTATTATAAACTTCCACTCATATTGGCTGTAGACTTCAACATTAACTTAAATGATTTTGAATAATTTGTAGAACTCGCAACTTTTTTACCAGAAAGATTTGAATATTCATCCAGCGCAGTACACAACAAGAAACTGTACAACAATTGATGCTGTTTTTTGAGACACTTGGATAAAATAAAATCTCCAACATATGTATATTAATATAGTTACCATTAACCGATAATTACCACACTGTATTGAAAAGCGTCCGAGTTTCATCTGGTGAAGGTCATTTTCAAGCCAATTGAATGGCTGCAATGAAGAATGTTTTTCCTAATATACTTTTTAAGCTTTTTGATTTAAATCCTTATAATTCATGATTACATTATTTGTCAGGAAAATATGATATAAGATTAAAAATAGATGAGCTATATATATTACATTCGGAATTAAAAAATGCACGAGGAACTTTTTTCCTGACGGGGACCCCCCTGACCGCATTCGTTTTTTTTCTTTGACTTTACGGTATATCTATAAATTAGTAACTTACTAAGAAAAAATGAATAGTATATGTTGGCGTCGAGCAATGGAACGCTTGCTGGTGAAAAAAAAACCGAAGATTCTAAACTTATTTTCTATTTATCAGACGAAATTCCAAATACACTTAGGTATATTGGGGACTATTGAGATATTACTCATGATTTATTAAATAATGTTGGTGATTTGTTGATCTATGATGATAATTTATTCATGTCATTTAAAGAAAAAAACATAGAAAACACACAGAACATATTTCTAATAGTTTTTTTTAATTTAAAAATTACTTGTTAATTAAAGAATTGGTGAAACCATCCTACGTTTTAGATAATCATACAAACTTAAAACAAACGGAACACAGCCTGAATGTATAAATATACATTATAAATAAAATAACCTCAGCTTTCAGCCTTTCCTGAGCTCTTTAACAATTATTGAGTCTTTTTAAGACTACCAAAAACAAATCCCACATGAAATTTGTAAGTTATTTTACAGCTTTCAATCCAGACATTTCATATGAGATTTGTTTTGGTAGTCTACACTTCAATATTATGTTTTATTAATATCTTTAATACCCGTTTATTTTTCCAACATTTGTGAATGGATCTTTAAAATAAAATATCGTGGTGATCCTACTCACTTTTACACAATTTTATAAAATAGTCCCAGCATGAGTTAGTATTCCTATAACTATTCCTAGGCTACCGAATAGTTTCCAGATTTTATAAAACGTTCGTCAAAATTTTTGTTTATATAAGGGGATGAAATACGTATGGGTTGATAAAGGTCTCGAAATATTGGTACATGTAATTCGTTTCCAAGTTCTTGTCATAAAATTTAAGGATTTAAGAAAGAATATTAGCATTTAATTTGGTAAAGCGTGAACCGTAGCAGAATGTTATATTAAAATATTGTCTGCGGTAGATAATAATCTGATAATTTGCAATACTGCGGTGCACAGGAAATTATGCAAACTAAATGGATTTTTATCGTCAATATTCTGGTTACTCTGGTTTTTAATATCATTTAAATATGTATTTGGTCAATTTACCGCCAGATATACCACTATGTTGCTGTTTTTTAAGCATAGTAGACTTGGTTATCTACATCATTATAGAAAACTGAATATTACATACAGCTGATACTACTTTGATTCAGACTAGAGTAAACAGAGAAGTTTAGAAACTTCCAATTTTCTTCTCAATCTTCTTTAATTTATGAGTAGAGAATTCTAACAAATTAAATACTTTGATCCTTTTTTCAAAAGTTATATGTATATAATGATATTAGTATACATTTCGTTAACAATATTAACATTATGACAAATCGAATACAAAGCTTCTATATCATAATAAAGGTAAAAAGAAATATGTGGCGTTAATATTCACTCGATTAAAAATATTTGTGGTGTGTTTAAAAACCCATTTTTTAAATATATTTTATACATGGAAGTATCTATGGGATTAAGGATAGTAAAGGATTAGATAACATGCTGATAGTATGATGGAATACTAAATGAATATTGTTATACAAAATATTCTAAAATTTGACTATTCATATAAGCCACGAACGTTTATTGGACTTCAAATTGCTATTAGTTGTCACTCAATCAGGTGTCATGACATTACTGTTACGATAATATGACTACGCGACAAGTAGGTCCGCTTCACACATTGAGTTTTCGGGGTACAGTTGCAGCCCAATGTTCAATGGGGCACCGCATTTAAATTTATAAGGAAATTTGACATAATATGTTGTTAGGTCCCAGGTAGTAACTTTATCCGAGGGCATATAAATCTTCCAAATATCCATGTTAACCTGCTTTCGCAACAGTTGTGGATTTAGAAAATTTAAAAAATGTTAGGGATTGTAATCCGGTAAACCGGATCCCGTATTCCAGCGGATCCGGCATCACTAAACCTTTACCAGATTCGGTACTAATATACCGGATCCGGTTACTGAATAAAATATACATCTTTTTCTTCTATAGCTTTACAGCCCTGGGTGGGCCTTGGCTTGAGTTACAACATCCTTCCGTCTCTCCTTGCTGTTAACCAATTGCAGCCAGTTTCTCACACCAAATATCTTTAGGTCGTCGATGCAGTCATCTCGCCATCTCTTACGTGGTCTACTCCGAGCTCTTCTTTCACGTGGACTCCAGTTAGTCAGTATTTGCGGTCCTCGGGTGCTTTCCATACGCATAACATGTCCAAACCATTGCAACCGTAGTGCTTTTGCATGCCTTTTTTTACATGTCCGCACATCCAATTAGTCTGCCCAGTTCATGGTTTATTCTGCATCTACATGTACCACAGTTTTCCTGTACGGGGCCAAAGATTCTGCGTAATATGCTTCTTTCGCAGACTCGTAGCGCGTTTTCGTTGATCGTACATATGGTCCATGTTTCGCACGCGTATGTTATGACGGGTCTAATGAGTGTTTTATAGATCTTTAACTTTGATTTGACACTAGAAGCTTTTCTCCCAGTAGCTTCTTATTTGCGTAATAAGCTCTCTTTCCTGCTACAATTCTCGCACTGATTTCTTCGCTGATTCTGTTGTCGTTAGTTATTTTCAACCCTAGGTAAGAGAAGGTTCTGACTTCTTCAAAATTAAATGCGTTGACTTGTAGTCGCTCTGGCCAGTGCGTTGGATCCTTGGTACTTCTCATGAACTTGGTTTTATTCACGTTTATTACTAGTCCGGCTACGCTAGATTTCTGTTCTAAGGGCTAAGAGGCTACTGCCCTCTTTTAGGCTTTCTGCTGTTCGTGCTAATATAATTATATCATCGGCATATGCGCATAGCTGCTGAGATTTTGTGTATATGTGGCCTGTTATGTGCAGGTTTCTAATAACTGATTCAAGTATAAAGTTGAATAGCATAGCAGATAACGCATCACCTTGCCTGACCCCTGTCCTGATGTCGAATTCGTCCGTGAGTTTGGATGCTACTAATACTTGAGCACGTATTTTGGTTAGAGTTAAGTTTACCATTCTTATAAGTTTTTGAGGAATTCCAAGGGCAATTAATTGGTACAATAGTTCTTCTCTAGACACGATATCAAAAGCTTGCTTGTAGTCAACAAACAGGCGGAACAAAGTTATGTTATGCTCATAACATTTTTCAAGAATTTGCCTTATTAGATGTATTTGGTCCGTTGTTGATCGATTCCTTCGAAAACCTCCTTGATAGTCACCAAGTATCTCCTCTTCATATATTGATAGTATATTGTATATTACGCTGGATAATATTTTGTAAGTGGTGTTGAGAAGGGTAATTCCTCGGTAATTGGAACATTCTTTCTTGTTTCCTTTCTTGTGTACGGGAAAAATAATTCCTTTTCTCAAGTCAGTTGGCATAATCTATTCATTCCACACCCTGACAATAAGTTTATGGATCCTTTCCCACAGTGGTGCACCTCCATTTTTCAGAAATTCCGTAGGAATTGTATCACTTCCTGGAGATTTATTATTTTTAAGATTGTGTATTATCTCGGTAACTTCCTCATTGCTCGGTTCGAGGATTTCGGGTTGTGCTTCATGGTGCCATACGATTTCCTTTTCTCTTTCGCCCCTTTGGATTTCAGTGGAGTCTAGCTCGCTAAAGTATTCATGCCATCTTTGGAGTATTTTGTCATCCTCGGTTAGTATTGTCCCGTTTTTATCTATACAAGCGATGGTTCTAGGTTGAAAAGCCGTTGTTTGCTGTTGTACTGCGTTATAAAATTTCCTGCTTTGTTTATTTACGTTGTATTGTTCTAGTTCTTCCACTTGTTTATTTAACATTATATTTTTTGCTTTGCAAAGCTTTTACGAAGCTATTCTCCTGAGGTGCTCGTAGTTAGCTCTGTTGGCTCGGGTTTCACTTTGTAGTACCTTTTTCCGTGCTTCATTTTTAACGAGTAGCCTGCATTCGCTGTCAAACCATGAGTTAATAATATATATATATATATATATATATATATATATATATATATATATATATATATATATATATATATATGTATATATGAAAGACTTATTCAAGATGATAATTGTAACGATAAGGTGGACAAAATTGTAGAAGAAATTAGATTCGTCACTGAAAAAAAAATTGACATTACAGGAAGAATAATAATTACTCCAGGAGGCAGAGACGTCTATATACTCCATTACTCCATATAACTCCAGGAAGCAGAGACGTCTTATACCATATAAACTAAAAATGGAAAAGATTTTGATATAGTACTAAAGTACTATGTACTACTAATGTGGACAATAAAGCCGACAAGTGTATAAGCTAAAAGGGCCTTCTCGGCTGTTGACTATATTTGTAGCTCTGTTAAAACTCGGTTATCAGATGACAAAATTAACACAATTTGTTTTATACGATCCTTTTCTCAAAACCAAAATAGATTTTCGATAATGTATACATAAAATTATTATTTATAGTAAGTTGATCAAAGTACGGAGTTATAAACTCATTATTGTGATAATTGTGCCATTCATTAGACATATTCATAATGATGCCTGTCATAAATAGAAGAATTGAACAGGGTTGGTAATTTTAGCTAAATTGAAAGAAGAAATGTAATAAATGAGCGCGTGAAAAGATTTTTTTAATGATGTTTCGAAAGAGAGAGAATGAAAGGAGTGAATCGTTTAAATGGGGAAGTAGTGTAATAGAGCAAGTTAGCAGCTTCAAATACCTTGGTTTTAGGTTTGAGCAGGATGGGTCCGCGAATAATCATGTGAAATATATTTGTAAAAGGGCTTGAGTGGCAGCTAACGGGCTATGGAATGTATGAAAGGAGTGCTTGGACAATAACATTGCAGCGAAAATGGTAGTGTGGGAAGCATGTGTAAGAAGTATTTGTACATTGTAAGAAGTACTGCGGTTTTTAAAAATGGTCCTCAATTTAGATAGCACTACGCCGGAATGCATTTTTCTGCTGAAAGTGTTTTCGCATGCATCTAAGAGGGTCGTCAACCTTGAAAGGAAAGTATATGGGATGAGTAATGAAAGGATTGTAAAAGAAGTGCTGAGAGTTGTCAGAATGGAAGGTTTGGGCATACATAAGGGGACAAAATGGGAGCGCGAAAGAAATAAGCTGTATGAAAGCTGTGGCTAGGCATATGAGGAAATTGAGGGATTGTTTGGGAATGGAAGAAAGGTGGAAGAATTGGTGTGTGAACGACTATCCGAGGTGGAGTTGTAGAGCCGTCAGAGGGATATCGAGGGCAGTAAGTTCCTCCCAGAATACGGGAGCGTGCAATAGTTTCAAAGGCTACCGCTGTATTTCAAAGGAGATAGGCTGCCACAGGCATTGATTGCACGGCACAGGTGCCGGTCAGAGGATAAAGGCAGGAGGAACTAGATGGGCACTCGCTTTAAGGGGTGTGGCATATCTGGGGAAGCTAGCGACATAGAAAGGTACTCAAGGAAAGGGGCCTCCAGATTAAGTAGGATACCAAAGAATGGAATTATATGGGAGTTGGGTACCATGGGACAAGGTAGCAAAAAAACGAGTAAACGACCAAAGTAGTATGGGACAGTTACGCAACGGTGGAACGGAAAAGGAAAATGTGAAGCTAATGTTTTGGAATATCGCAGGACTCAGGAAGAAATTCGATAAGGTGGACGGGTCTTTTATAGAATTTTTGAGGTGATTCGAAATAGTGGTAATAGTGGTAAATTGAGGTGATTGGGTTAGTGGAGACCTGGGTTCAAGAGAAGGCATGGGAAGCCCGTAAAGAGACTCCCTAAGGAGTACAACTGGAGGGTGCAACCGGCACGGAGAGAGAGTGACTACGGAAGGGCAATGGGGGGAATAGTAACAGGAATCAAAAGAGGTATTAAGGAATCGGAGAGAATTCTAGAAGAGGTGGAAGATCTAGTTTTTAGGGGGGTAGAACTGGAGGGGGAGTGGTGGCAGATAGCAACCATTAAGATAATAAGGGACTGGAAAAAAATAAAGAGAGCATAAAGAGGTATTTAGAAGATATGGTAACGACCAACTTGCTACTAGGAGGTGAATGGAATGTAAGGATAGGAGAAGAGCAGGTCAATACGGTGGATAAGACAGGTAAGGTGATAAATAAGAGAATTTACGTTTGTTAGTGCAATGGGTACCTCAGTTATTGACCTTATAATTACTAATGATGTAGCAAGACGGCAAATAAAACTGATGGAAATCGGAATAAAAAGTGAGTCGGATCAAATGCCGGTAGTGGTGTCGTTGAAGCAGCAAAGGGAGAAGGAAGTTAAGCCGGAGAAATGGGTGGCCAGATGGGATAAGGAGGCGACAGAAGAATACAGGATGAAATTAGAAAAGGTAGAGTGGAACACCATAGATGATATAGACATGATGACAAAGAAAATGGAGTCAGTACTTGACTGGAGTCTCTTTTTGGAGTCAGCCAAAAAGAAAATCAAAGAAGCGTCTCCAGGCCGAGCTTGGTACGACTGGGAAGTGCGGAGCTTTAAGGTGTCGAGAAGCTATGCGAGAATAAAGAAGGTCTCAAAGTGCACGTGCTGGTAGCGAAAATATAACTGACAAAATTACAGAAGATGAAAAGGAAGCTTTTGAAGGAAAGGGAGAAGCAGCGGGTACGGGAAATAAGGACGGAAGCTGAGCTATGGAAATAGGTAAGAGAGAATGGGGAAATGAAGGAAAGATTACCCAAGAGCATTGCGATAGAAGAATTACAAAACCACTTCATGATGATGTTAGGAGGGGTGGGGATGCGGTCAGGAAGAGATGATAATTCAGGAGATCGACAGAGAAAGCAGGAAGGGGCTCGCCGATGATATCAGAGTGACGGAGGTGTAGGATGTTAATAATTCCCTAAAGCCAAGAAAATTAGGAGGTTTGGATGGGCTCGGAAATGAAGCGTGGAAAGAAGCACCTGTAATATGTAAGGAGAAGTTAACGGAGGAATTGAGAAGGATACGGAGCGAAGACAAAAGGATACCAGTTAGCTGGAAAGTGGGGATAATTCAACCGGTGTTTAAGAGTGGAACGAGGGAAAACGCTAGAAAATTATAGAGGTATAACTTTCATGAACTCCTCATACAAAATATTTGCTAAAATCCTAGATTGTCGCTTGAGGAAGGAAATCAATGGAAGGAAGCTTTTGCCGGAAATGCAAGCTGGGTTGAGAGAAGGTAGGAACACGGTGGAACATCTGGTAACCTTAAGAGTCATCAAAGACCAAGAAATAAGAAAGGGATTTTCATTGACTTAAAATCGCATATGACTGGGTAAACAGGAGGAGATAGGTTGAGTGTGTGGGCAAGCTAGGTATCTCAGAGAGTGTAAGAAGGAACATCAGGGATTTGTACGAGGAAACCATCTGTAAGGTAGTAGCAAATGAATGAGAATCGGACTATTTTGAGGTGAGGAAGGGCCTGATACAAGGCTGACCTTTAAGTCTCACGCTTTTCAATCTGTATGTGGCGGATATGGAGAAGGATCTACTGGCCGGTCAAGCTGGAGGAGTTGTGATTGGGAAAAAGAAGGTGTGGAGCTTGGCATATGCGGATGACATGGTCAGCGAGTGAGGCGAGTACAAGTCGGCGAGTGATATGAAGTACGTGATTGAAAGGCTCTGTAGGTATTTCGAAAAGAGAGATTTAAAGGTGAATGTTGGTAAAACAAAATCGATTCGGTTTAAATGGGGTGGGTGATATAAGAATGAAAGGTATGAATGGCAGGGTATTGAAATAGAGGAAGTTAGTAAATTCAAGTATTTGTGGTATGTCTTTGAGACTGGATACAGTTATAAAGAGCACATAAAGTATGTCACAAAGAAGGCATGGGTGGCGGCGGGTCGTATCTGGGAGGTTTGGAAAAGAAACTTTGATGGAAACTTTAGAGCAGCAGAGACGATATGGAAGGCATGTGTGCGAAGCGTGTTACTGTATGAATGTGAGGTATGGGGAACGAAAGAGGAAGACGAAAGAAGAAGATCGAAAGCGTGGAGCTAAAGTTTTTTAAGAAAGTGTTGAAACTTGATAGGTCGACGACTGGTTTCATTGTCCTTCAGGCAGTGATTGCATGTAAGGTGGCATAAATTGCTGCAGAAAGAGTGATCAAGTTCGAGTATAGGGTGGATGGGTTAGGAGATAAAAGGATAATAGAGGAAATCTTTTGAGCAGTGAATAAAGAGGGGCTAAGTGGTAGAAGAGATAGTGGTTGGGGCTGAATAAAATGAAAATGTATGAGAGAGGCGGGTTATCATCCGAGGGGTTGGAAAGGGAAAAGAGTACGGATGCTCAGTGGAAAATGATGCTAAAAGAGAGGTTATTAGAAGTGGACTGCTAAGAGGGCCAATCCAAAATAGAGGTTAGCAAATATCACCAAGGCTACAGTCAGATGCAAGTGCACGGCTGTGTTCCTGGTTATTTAAAGACAAGTAAAGGGTCGGAGGATCAGTCAGTGTTGGCGAAATTTAGGTGTGGAAATGAAGAGCGTGGCAGGACACATTGGTGGACACAATGAGGATGAGGAATATGGTGTGTGGGCGGCGGAGTGGAATGAACAGTAGAAAAGGCGAGGAAAGGATTGGAGCGAGTGCATGGATGAGAACGGGAAGGGACTATCGTTTTTATTCAGAGTGAAAAGATGGAAAGCGCGGATCCGAGGGGGTAGTTTTTTTTAGTGTTGCACTTTAGTTTTTAGTTTATAGAGTTAGGTTTAGAGTATTGAGTTTATGACCGATGTACAGGTGTTGATGTATAGGTATATGGGGTGGTAAAATTGCTTTTTTCTTTTTAATAGGGTTTTAGTTTTAGTTTCTTAACTTTTTTTCTTATTCTGTATGTGTTGTATGGTTGTGTAAATTATTTTAAGAATTGTTAGTTTTTACTGTCGAGGATCTCGGGACTTTACATTTCACGTGATTTTCGTGTAAATTATACTTTCCGATCCTGTTACGATTACTTACGATTCTTTTACTTAGAAATATCTTCTTTAAGCGTTAATGAGAATAAAATCAACTTAATCTACTGAGACCACAATTGTTCGGTACTTGAGCCTGCTAATAAGTCCCATTATTCTAGTAGTAGTAGTAATATCCTTTTATTGGCATAAATAATTAAATACATTCACAGTTTATACACGATTAATAAGACGATTAATCCAACATTTCAATACCGAGGTAAAAATTAAGAGAAACAAACAAAAACCCACAAAAAAAAATAATGCAACCAAAAATAGTAATTCCTCGCACCCAATTAACAACGAACAGAAAATTCACCTCACGACCGGCTCCGTCTTCCCACATGCACGAACCCGTCATCCGCCACGGCTCCCTCCTCGTTGCTCCATTGACATACTTCATAGTTTTATGCCCAATGCCACCAAGTAAGTAATAACCTTTATTGGCATAAATAAATGCCATTTACAAACCCTATGAAGTAATATAACAGTGATTGAGTTACTTAGTAGTTTTGTCTAGTGTCGTTGGAGATTGGAATGAATTATACAGTGGTTACGCCAAATACTATGGTTAAACTAATAACTTTTAATTATAAAATGCACAACAAACCGAATGAAAAACTTAAAAAACCGTTGAAGCAAAATTAATGTTTTTTTTCCTTCTTGTTGATAAAAACCCTTCTTCCTTTTTATTTTTGTTTTTTACGCTAGTTACGCTCTTGATGTTAATAACAAAAAATACAAATTAGAGGCGCCACTTCCTGAACAAAATTTTAAGTTGCCTAACTCTTTTCCAAACGTCTTTCCTAAATCTTTTTTAAACATTACCCCCGCGTTCGACAACTGCGTTGACGAAATTATTGACCGACGAGATTGGTAGCACTGAGAGTTTTGTAATTGGTCGAACTAGAGTTGTTGTTGCCGTTTTTATTGTTACTGCTCAGGTGAGTCCGTCCGATCCAGGATGAATAGATAAGACCCTCGCAAGTGGCCATTTTAAGGGTTGAAATCTTACGTCCGTGACAAGCACCAATGATCCTTCATCGATCTGATTTGAGGGATGATGCCACTTGGAAATTGAGAGATGACGTTGAAAACACTCGGAGGACCAACTAGACAAAAATTATTGAAATTTTGCTGAACTAGTTGCCATCGTGAAAGTCGTGATAATGGTACAGATGAGAGGTATTGTTCCGGGATGGTAGTGAGGGCGTCACCAATGAGGAAATGTCCAGGGGTGAGAGCCGAAAAATCTTCTGGATCATGTGAGAGGCGACCCATGGGTCGTGAATTCAACACTGCCTCGATTTGAACCAAACGAGTTGACAGTTCCTCGTAGCTTAATACAGTATCGCCGATAGTCCGCCGTAGATGATGTTTCACTGACTTGACAGCAGCCTCTCATTTTTTACCAAAATGGGGAGCTGCCGGAGGATTGAAGATCCAATTGGTACCATCATTAGCCAATAAAATAGCAAACTCCTTGAACTCCTTGGAACTGGAGGAAAATTGTCGCCTAAGAATGGTATCTGCTCCGATAAAGTTTGTACCACAGTCACTGTGTAGAAATTTGCAGATACCTCGTTGCAATGAAGCCGTCTGTTGAGTAGTCTGTAACTGCTTCTATATGAATTTCCGAGGTAAGCAAACTTTCAATTTCCGAGGGAAGCAAACAAAGATTGCTAGCCATCCTTTGTTGGTCCTAATTTTTTTACAGTTGATTCTTCTGAGTGAGTATTATCTGACGAGATGTTCTCTGCTAAGACTGACTTGAGAAGATATGGATGATTACTTGCCCATTTTGACAGTGGAAATCTACTCTCCTTGCAGAAGGCAAAACCATGGTGAAGAAGGTAGTTAGTAGACAGGAGAAGTTTCTGGATCTGAGAGGGGGGCTGGAGTTAAGTGTGATAGCTCTTTGTACTTCCTTATAAATTTGGAGTAGAGTTCACCGTAATAAGGATCAGTTGAGAGTCGACGTAAAAGACTATTGAGAAAGACAATTGTCTGGAGTCTGCAAGATGACTTGTTTCATATTTAAGAGGCAAATGTACGATGTAACGTCATGGTTCGCCCCGTAAGTGGGTTAAGAGAAAGTGAGCTGAGTTGAGTTGAACCGAGTTGAGTTGAGTTGAGCCGAGTTGATTTGAGTTGAGCTGAGTTGAGCCGTGTTGAGTTGAGTTGAGCCGAGTTGAGTTGAGCTGAGTTGAGTAGAGCCGAGTTGAGTTGAGCTGAGTTGAGTAGCGCTGAGTTGAGTTGAGCTGAGTTGAGTCTAGTTGACTTGAGCTGAGTTGAGTCGAGTCGAGTCGAGTTGAGGTGAGTTGAGATGTTCCAAATGGTGAATTTTCTATGATTGCACTTCGAGGTGTGTTGGTACGGGCTGAGATGTATTCGATTACAAGGGGTCCATGGATGTAGTGTAAATTGGATGGCTTTGAGATTGATTAATCTGTGTGTGATGATTTATTTTGTACTCCTTGCAACGGTTCGGATTTCGACAGATGATGACATTATGATTCCCAAGGCAATTGTAGCAAAGGCGTAATGGCTCAAAAGTTTCTTTCCGTTGTTGAAGAGTCTTCGAACGTAATTCTGGACAGGCGACGATGTAAAGTTCCTGTTTACAAAGCCTACAACTAGTGGGTGATGTGGGTTGTGTAGCCGGTTGATCTGTATGCACCTGGGCTGAGGACCGAACTGAGTGTGGTGGCCGTGAGGATGATTGACAGTTTAAATTATCGGAGCTACGTGCTTGATTGTGTTCGACGTTTTCGAGTCCGCGTGCTTGCGCCCTTAAAAAGCTCTTAAATTCATCAAACGATGAAGGTTCAGTGGGCGATCCCAACTTCATTTTCCTTATGTATGTGCTATCTAAAATAATATCCGCTTTTAAATAATCGCTCATGAGTTGTTTCGAATTTCTGAAAATTCGTATTGAGAAGTTCTAAATTCGTGTTAATAATATTGATGTTGACTTTTGAAAAAACGTCTTCACGGGATTCGTCAGCTACTGATACAGATATAATGGAAACGAATGATGTGGAGAGAGATCCTTGATTCGTTATTCGACATAATTATCTTTCACAAGAAAAGATTGTTCAAAAGAGTAGAAACTGCACCGATTGTTGTAATTGTTCAAAAGAGTAGAAACCGCACTGAATGATGTTGTAATTGTTCAAAAGAGTAGAAATCGCAATTGATCAAAATAGTATTGCCGTTTGAATTGTTCTAAAGAGTAAAATCCGCACTGATTGTTGTTCAATTGTCCAAGAGTATTGCCGTTCGAGTTGTTCAAAAGAGTAAAAACCGCGTTGATTGCTGTTGTAATTGTTCAAAAGAGTAGAAACCGCATTGATTGTTCTAGTTACATATACTAAAATAGTTTGGTACGACTTTCCGGTAGGGGGCGGGAGAAATGCGTCAAATCGGGTTTGGAGAATGAAAACGGACGTTTTGCGTGATTCTCGAAAGAAATTTTGCCGGGAGACAGTGGTAAAATGTTTAGAAAACTCCATACAATTGACTAATCTTCTAAATTTCCGTTTCTCGGCCGCCGAGCGGCCGAATTTGGACCGATTGCGACGCGAATAGTGCTATCTGGAGCGCCGATTTTTCCGCACAAAACTGTCATCTCAAATTTTCGAGTCTTTGCTGAAAATTCGGAGAAAAGTGCGAAAAACCGAAAAAAAAATATCGCAAAAAACGGTCTTTTTTGACGTTCTATTGCGAGCCGACCGCTAAGCAGAAAACCTTCCCGTTTGCGGGTCCGGTTTCGTAGGTTCTTTCTCTCTGGGTCCTCGAAGAGGCCGTGCGATTTTTTGCAAAAATGGCCGTGCGGTACATGTTTTTGCAAAACCGGACCTTATCGGCTGCCGAACCGGTTGTGGGTGGAATTTTGCAATTTCTCCTAAACCGTTCGATCGAGGTCGACGGTATCTTGCGTACGATGTGCCGATTTGCCGATTAGTAGAAACCACGAGGTCGCCACGGCCGATAGTAGCAAACTGGTAGGATGGCAATCCGCAATCGAGATCTACAAAAGTACAAATGGCACAACTTCCTGCCCTACAGTGGCAGAATGAGAATAGACTGGTGGACCGTGCCATAGGCTATTAAAAGTTGCAAAAAGCAACTTGTCGAAAAAGTTGTTTTTCTATTCCGAGTTTTAAATGTATTTAATTTGGTAATAAACGTTTTTTTTTTTGTAACAAACAAATTAACAAGTATTTTATTTATCCTGTGTGAAAAATCTAAATATTTGACCACGTTTCTCATTTAAATTGATGGCTGGTTTCATTAAAAAAATGTTCTAATAGATTCTACAGCATGTGGAACAATAAAATTGTCCACGCTTCTAAAGAAAAGTCTAACACCTCAATATCTAACAAATCATTTTCGAAAAATATTTGATCTGGTGGTGGCTGCCGTAACATGTTGGAATTCTTTATTGACGTCTGGATTCATTTCAAAAATTATTTTAGTAAGTTTCACACAACGTGGAACAATAAAATGTCACACATTTGTAGAGAATTAGTCAGTCTATGATGTCCCTCAGTTAGTTTTGCAAAATATTTTATCTGGCGGCCGCCGCCGCCCCTCAAACTCGGACATAACAAAAAATAATAAATACAAATAACTATATCAAGACCACATACGCGCGGCAGCGCCGCGCTTATAGTCTTGATCAGTTAAATCAAGACGACAAACGCGCGGCAGCGCCGCGCGTATGTGGTCTTGATCAGATAAATCAAGATCCAAAAGCGTTAAGGCAATGTGGCACAATACATTTTTATCGATATATTAAAAGACTCCATTCTCCAGACCAACCGCCTCCATTTATTTGTACAGTATTGCGTGAAATTTAAAAACAAAGCGGGTTTTGAATGTCATATTCTTTCAAAAACTCTATTGCTGGGCAACGCTTCTAAAGCGCTTTGATTGGCACAGTCTGGCAGTATATTTACAATAAACTATAGTCTACCACATGCCGCACCAGGTGGCGATGAAAGCGCCAGTGGCACTTTAAATTTTCCATATAGGGTTGCATACAGGGTTGCATACCGCCAAGCGGCAGAACAATTACCAGATAAAAAACACCACAGGATTCCTTCATCCTCACCAGTGGAGTGCACCTCTAAATTCTCCACATTATTCCATCCTCATCAACTATTTCACCCTCTACAACTATTCCACCCTAAAACAACAATTACACCCACAACAACTATTCCATCTTCATCATTATTCCACTTAAAAAAAAAACGATAAATATGTACTAGTAATTGTTCAAAAGAGTAAAAGCCGTACTTATTGTTGTGCAAATACGAGACAGACTAAAGAGAAACACAGATTTTTTACTTACTGATACTTTTCTGCACCAATCTACACCAAATCCGGTTCGAAGGACCATAACATGATTGAGTTACTTAGTAGTTTTGTTTGGTGTTGGTGGAGATTGGAATGAATTATACAGTGGTTACGAACCAATAACTTTTAATGATAAACTGCACAACAAACCGAATGAAAAACTTAATAAAGCGTTGAAGCTAAATTAATGTTTTTTTTCCTTTTTGTTGATAAAAACCGTTCTTCCTTTTTATTTTTGTTTTTGAAGTTGCTAGTTACGCTCTTGAAAAAAATACAAATTAGAGGCGCTACTTCCTGAACAAAATTTAAGTTTCGTTGGTTGCCTAACTCTTTTCCAAAACGTCTTTCCTAAATCTTTTTCAAACAAACAGACTAGACTACTTATTAAATTTCTTTTCAGCCTTTTTATGTCCCACTGCTGGGCACCGGCCTCTTCTCTGCCACATATCAACCTCAGCACTAAGATTGGATATGGGGGACCTAGCGGTTTAACGTCGAATCCGAACGACAAATTTTTCCAGAGAAGGTTGTAGACATTGAGACCCCACGGTTGCCTAATCCGGATTGGGGAATTGAGTGTGGTGGGTTGCAGCCATTAGTTTTTAATTTTTACTGCTTTAGTTCAGCGTGAGATTCGAATCCGCGCTCTCTGACTCGAAGCCAAGTGCTTAACTATCTGAGCCACCACCACCTCGCCGACCAATGTCGAGAACATTGGTTTAATCGAGAACATTGGTTTAAAGAAGCAGTTGAAAGTGAAAAGGGAGGACATGTTCACTGTTGCAAAGCAATCATCAAATCTATTATTAGCCACGGAGTAGAAGTAGAAGATCAAAAACATACTTGGATGGAAGATGCTGAAAATTGTGTAAATCAAGGTGCTTTTGAATGTACGAGAGCTATTTACAACCATGCTCTTTCTACATTCCCATCAAAGAAATCGATTTGGCTGAGAGCTGCTTTAGAAAAGAATCATGGAACTCGAGAAAGTTTAGAAACCCCGTTGCTCATTGTCTCAAGAGTGAAGTTCTCTGGTTAATGGGGGCAAAGAGCAAATGGCTAGCTGGCGATGTGCCCGCCGCTAGAGGAATTCTGTCATTAGCCTTCCAGGCTAATCCTAATAGTAAAGACATTTGGTTGGCCGCTGTAAAATTGGAATCTGAAAATAATGAATATGAAAGGGCTAAAAAATTGTTAGCTAAAGCAAGAGGATCTGCACCAACGCCAAGAGTGATGATGAAAAGTGCAAAATTGGAATGGTCTTTGAATGATTTGAGTGCTGCATTAAGACTTAATAAATAATACTAAATAAATAATTTAAACTAGAAGTCGCCAACCCTATTTCAATTAAATTGCTCTTGTGGGTCTATGCTCTAAAGTTTGGAGTCCAAACATATATTGAATAGAGACTATTTTAATTTAAATAAAATTTCGACTGTTTCTTGTGCAGATGTGATTTTGTGTCCATTTGAAGTTAGGTAGGTAAGTAATATTGAAATACAGAACAAACAAATATTTTATTAATATATTTATATTTAATACTGAACACTTTATATTTATATATTTTATATTTAATACTGAACACTTTAAAATAAATGGCACGTAAATTTCAATTAATTCCAATAGAAATTTAAATTGAAACTCACTTTTACGTAAATGAAAAACTTCCCTTAAAAAAGCTCTGGTTTTGTGCACGCTGTCGCGCCGCATCTATTCCTGCAACACTTCAATTTGCCTCGGCAATCGCTGTCGTATGCACATCTGCTGGAGCAAACCCAAGGCCCAGAAGGACGAGCCGGACAATATCCAGGTTTTGCTAAACACATTTCATTAATTATTAATAAGCGAAATCTTGTTTCTTTTCATCGCTTCACACGCATTTAAATTACTTATTGTCTTCGATTACTTAACAGTAACTCGAACAATAATCGATAAGCATTATTAATGTTGTAATACTAAATATATTGAATGTATTAAAGATTGTTTAATTAGCCAAATGTAACCTTTTAGTTTTATGAGATTATTCTATTATATTACCAGTTATTTAGTAATTGAGAAGTAATATTTTTAGTCTTCTTTATATTACAATAAATAACTTTATTGTTTATAATTAGTATGCTTTTATTTAGTACATTGTATAGCTGTTATAGCTTCCATCTAACTTCATGTTAGTCAGCCGAGTAGCAAATTAGTTGTTAAATATTAAATAATTATCGAGTTGTTAAAAACTATAAGACAAGTTACATTAGAAAACCATTCTTTAGTTTTGTTAAAATATGAAGGAGGTAATATATTTACAAACCTTGTTTTGACCCAAATCACTTAACCACTTCGCGCAGGGACCACAACCCCTAAAATTTGAAATGGCACGGTGGGGTAAGTTGTACCTCATTTGAAAGCCCATTTAGTCCCGAATACTAAACGCCTAACATTTTCTAAATCTGTCGATTTGTTTTCGAAATTATTTAATTTCAAGTTATGAAAGCGTTTTTAGTTTGTCGTTGAAAGAAAACGGTTATCGTTAATTAGAAGACCATTTGACTTTTCAACAAAATGGAGCGCCACGACATTATACGCAGGCTGTTCGGGAGTTTCTGGAGTTCGGGAGTTTCAAAGTGGAGCGGACGAAGAGGTGCTATAGATTGGCCGGCCCGCTCAACTGATTTAAGTTCTCCGGACTTTTTCTTGTTGGGTCATCTAAAGAGTAGAATTTATGCAAAAGAACCAAAAGTCAAAGTCTCTGGAAAAGTTACGTCGACGCATTATTGAAGAATGCCGTCAAATTACGCCACAGATCCTTCGAAATGTAAGAGAACGTTTCGAGCGGAATTTGTATTTTTGTAGGGAATTTGGTGGCACTCAATTTGAGCATTTGTTAAACTAATAAAAATCTTTTCTGGCGTCGAATTGTTTTTTTTTTCCTTCACTTTTGCAGTTTGACAGAATGAACAATTGGACTTCCTTTCAACGACATAAACGAAGAACAAGTTCGTAGCTTTAAATTAAATAATCTCAGCAACAAATCGATAAATTTGGTAAATGTTAACCGTTTAGTATTCAGGACAAAAAGTTACCCCCACTGTACCATTTAAAATTAAAGGGGTTGTGGTCCTAGCGCGAAGGGGTTAAGTAATGTGGCTACAAATTTTCTTGTAAAAGGTTTCCCTTTCACAAGCTAAGTTGACGTGTCCGAAAGTTTTTTGAAAATTAATAATTTAACTATCCGAAAATCCCTCTCTTTCGTAATCAATGGCCCACCTAGTATGTTTGTGTGTATGTATTAAAATAGAAAACATTATTGAGTGCAATAGGGATATTGCATTTATTTTGGAAGAAAGTTTGTGCAATACAAGTTTACGTACTTAGTGTACAGCTACGTGTCTACGAACAAAAAAGGAAGCAGGGTCGATTCAATTGCATCAACAACATTGAGTTGCATTTTATGGTTTCATCCACTATATACCTATAACAATATATAGTTTTTTATTCTTTGCAGTGACATCAATAAATATATCGATTTTTTTTGTTTAGATATTTGTTAAAATAAAAATCCCTGGCGATCGATTTAAAAATAAATGAATTATGCAATTTAACTATTTTAAATTTCAAAAGTATTTATGTATATCCTCGATGGAGATTTTTTTAAATAATCGTAAAAAAAATTTAGAAAATGTATGAAAGTTTCAATATTTAATGTAGCATTTAAATATAAATAAAATAAATGTAGCATGTAAGTTTTGAAAGATTGTTGAAGATGGTTAATTCTAGTAGCGTGAGCAAATTTTCGTTAATTTGCTTTGATAATTGAATTTATAATTAATAGTTTTGATAGTTGAATTTATAAAAAGATATTATTTGATTAATAGAGAATACATAAATTTAAAATTAAAATTCATTATTTTTAAGAATTTAGTTTTAATGAAACAAAAACAGATTCAATGATCTTAATCTTGCATTCTCAGTCTTACAAATATTATTCGACTCAGACCGGCGTAGCTATTTTAATTAACATTACGTAGTCTGAATATGAATCCAATATTAATTAGATTCGTACTAAAGCAACACAAGTTCATGTCAACGTAGTATGTTTATAGAAACTCATGTTCTACAAATAATAACAAATTTATATTTAGTTGAAATTATGAATAATTCTACCAAACCGTAATTGTGGTTCTATCTGTAATTCTAGGCCTATCTGTAATAATTTAATCTTAGTTGATTGAAATATTTTCAATATTAATAGTCCTAGTTTTAATTAACCCTCTACCGGTGATTGTATTCAAACAACATTTGCAATTTGATATTATTGCTGTTATATTTTCGATATGTATTTTGCTTTCTTTTATTTTTGCTTTTAGCGTATAGTTTTCGTAGTGCGTTTTTATGTCACTGTGATGTTTTCGATGCAGAGAACTAAAATGAGGACGAGAAAGTTGATTTTCGAAAACAGGCAGGAAATTTATTTAATAAACTGGCGAAAATCGATACTGCAACGTTAACTATTTTTTAGGAAGAAATTTTAGAGAGATTGAATTTAGTTACCAAAAAAATACAGAGCCAGAGTGATTTAGATATTTGTGAAGGCAATACGTTAATTATGTCATTAAAAGTTTGTAAGCAAATACGGCACTAATCAGATCAGAAACCACAGGAATGCGAAGAGAAAGCTAAAAAGTTAAGTACTATTGTGGGAACAGAATACGCATTACTTCAACATTCTCAGATAAATCTGCAAATAAAGTCCCAGTATACGGTGCAGATAAATTCAAAAGAGAAACGCTAAACATTTCGTTGGATTAGCTACACGTCTCGTTCTCGATGATAATTTGTAGTAATGCTCGTCATTTCTTATATTTCACACTTTTTAGAGTTTGAAATTTGGCGCCTAGGCTGGCGTGGACGGCGCGCGGCCGATCCTGTACAGTCATATTTGTTCGTTGTGTTTGACGTTTCACACGTACTGAGTACTCTAAGTATAAAAAATTACCAAATCTAAATAAGAATAAAAGGTATATAATGTCAAAAAAAAGAGAAAATCATGTTCACGATCACGAAAAGAGATAGGAAGAAACAAAAAACGGATGGAAGACTGGCAAAACTTGAAAAAAAGATCGTAAACCTCAAAAACATAGTTTGTAAACAGAATTAAATAACACCACTGATAAAAATCAGAATGGAAATGCAGGTATCACATAAAAAGTATTTAGTCTCCTTAAGAGACAATTAAAAAATGATTAAGTGTAGACTCATTCACACTTAAATTTGTTTTTTATTTTTATCTTTGTACAAAAGCAACATGTACAAAAAACTGTCTATATGACAAACTGTCCATACGACAAACCATCTATATGACAAACTGTTTACACGACAAACTTTCCAAATGACAAACTGTATAACAAAAAAGATATAGAGTTTCCGTACGAAACATTATCACATAAAAAGTATTGAGCCTCCTTACGAGAAACTTACTTAAAAAATGCTTAAGTGTGTTGATTCGTGCACATTTAAGTATATTATTGCATAAAAACAACGTGTATTAAAACTGTCTTTATGGCAAATTGTCCAGACGACAAACTGTCTATACGACAAACTGTTTATACGACAAACTGTCCGAATAACAAAGATATATGAGTTTCCACACGAAACCAGTATCACATAAATAGTATTTAGTCTCCATACGAGACATTTACTTAAAAAATGCTTAAGTGTGGTGATTCATTCACACTTAAGTATGTTTTTGTACAAAAAACTGTCTATAGGACAAACTGTCTATATGACAAACTGTCTATATGACAAACTTTCCATACGACAAATTGTCTGTAGAACAAAAAAGATATATGAGTTTCCATATGAAACCAATATCAAATAAAGAGTATTTAGCCTCTATACGGAACACTTACTTAAAAAATGCCACTTACTTAAAAGTGTGGTGATTCATTCACACTTAAGTATGTTTTTTTTGTACAAAAACAACATTTACAAAAACTGTCTATATGACAAACTGTCCATTCGAGAAACTGTCTATATGACAAACTGTTTATACGACAAACTGTCTATACGACAGACTGTCTGTACAACAAAAAAGATATATGAGTTTCCATATGAAACCGGTATCACATAAAACGTATTTAACCTCCATATGAGATACTTACTTAAAAAATCTTCAAAAGTGTTGTGATTCATTCACACACTTAAGTATGTCTTTGTACAGAAATAACATGTACAAAGAGCTGTCTATACGATAAACTGTTTATATGAAAAATTGCCCATATGACAAACTGTCAATACGACAAATTGCCCAAACGGCAAACTGTCCAAACGACAAACTGCCTGTACGAAAAACTGCCCATACAACAAACTGTCCATACGACTAACAGTCCATACGACAAACTGTCCATTAGAGAGAACAGCCTCTACTCGACAGTGACAGAACAGTCGTGGTACCATTGTGGTAAATCCAGCCCTGGTACCCGCTCTATAAATCACTACTTAGCGAACCGCCTTTAGTTTTTAAACCTCACAAAAATTTATGATTCTCTCCTTCCAAGATAGAAATACATCCACTGGCACACAAACTTTTATTGGTGGCAGGGAACTTGTCCGCAAAGCGTTCCTAAGTAAAGGAATAAATGAAGCATCAACAGAAATCATGATCAAGGCCACCATCAACACTCAAACAATACCAAGGTACCTTAAAGCTATGGCGAAAATTTTATTTATATATAATATTTTATTTATATATAATTCTGTAATTCACTACTTGACTAAGACAAAAGACCTAAGAAATGAGCAAAACAACAAATTACTCATATCAAACATCAAGCCATACAAAAACGTAACTTCACAAACGATTGGTCACTGGGAAAAATCCTTGCTGTCTAAAACAGGCATTGATACAAATCACTTCACAGCACATAGTACAAAATATGCTGCAGTATCAGTGGCTGGTTTTGGAAGTGGATATAGAGACAACCAGACGTACTGCTGGTTGGCCTAGACGGCCACAGATCTTCGCAAAACTTTACAATCCCCCGATCCAAGATAACAACGATAACGCACGATAACTCTTTTCTTTATGATTTCCAGTCACGTAACATGATAAATGAATGAGTTTTCCTATACGCTAAAAGTCTACAAATTATCATCGAGAACGAGACGTGTAGTATAATTGAACGATCAAACGAGCCCGCCGAAGGTGGGGGAAGTTCGATCGTGATTATACGAAACGTCTCGTTCGAAGATGATCAATCTCCCTCCCTACATGTACCCGTTAATAAACATACCCTAGATCATCTTGCAGGGAAAACTCAACTACAAAAATCGCTAAAAATATGACTGTACAGGGCCGGACTCGCGCCGTTCACACCAGCCTAGGCGCCAAATTACAAACTCTGTAAAGTGTGAAATGTAAGGAATGACGATGATTGCTACACATTATCATCTTCCGACGAAACCTTTCGTAAAATCACGATCGAACTTCGTCCGCCTTCGGCGGGCTCGTTTGATCGTTCAATTATGGATTTAAATAGAAGAAGCCAAGTCTATGAAACATATTACAAGAAATTCAAATATTTAATGGATTTGCAAGACAAAAATATAGAAAATATAGATCTTGAAAGTGCACGTGATATTATTGATTATTATTCAGATGACGTAGCCACGTAGAGGAACAATTAGAGAAAGAGTGCATTTAATTAAAATCTTACTTCAGACTAAGACAGAGTCTTTAGACCTTTTGAAATAACATTTCTATGGCAATTTATGAAAAGAAAAAGTTGATGTTTTCACAAATATTTTTATCTTAAAGATTTCATTAACGCGCAGAGCTTTTTTTCTCCAGGATGTCATATATAAAAAACAAATATAGGATAACAATGTCAAACTATCGACAAAATCATTCCTTCAATTAACAGTTTAGTCAGTTTCCATAAATTGTAATTTAACCAAGGACTTACAATGTGATGAGCAAATAAATGAATTTGCAGCACAAAATTGCATAAATATTATAATAATAATTTATATGACATAACTACACATAACCTGTTGATTTCTTTTGCAATAATTTCTTACATTGACTGTAACATTGTTACATTGACTGTAGTGCCGAGTTCCGAACCTAGGGGTAATTACCCTTACGGGGGTAAATCAGCTTTTCTGCGGGAGTAACCAAAAGTTTAATTATTATGTCATACTTATTAATTAATAGAATAGATAGTTACTAAAAAAATATTACAGTTAAACCGCGCAGTAATATTTACACTTTTTCGCCTGATTTAAGTTGATAATCCGGCACATATGGTACCAAACAATTCTCCTGATAATCCAGCACATATGGTACCAAACAAACGCCGGATTATCCAAAAATACAAATTATCGCGGAGCACTTAATTACTGAACGTACCGGACTAACCAACCGCCGGATTATTATTATTGTACTGTAGTTATTTTTTTTAATTCCATTTTTGTTGATATTGAAAAATTAATTAAAAGTAGTTAATTTGTAGAAGTGAAATAAATACATTTATTAAAAAAAACGCTATGTTAAAAATTATTTTGTATCAAGACTGTTTCCTAGTCTTGCACGCAACTTAATTCTCGCACTTATAGTTGCCGTAAATGAATCGCCAGGTATAACAGTGGCATGGCTTCTACATCCGGAATAAAACGCTCCAATAAGGAAGCAGTGTTACAATGGGGCTTCACGAATATTGTAGAGAGTAATATACAAAAGCCTCACTGTGTTTTTTGTAATAAACTGTTTAATCTAAACTGAGAGTATGAAACCATGCAAATTAAAAGTACATATCGAGAAAGTTGACAAAGAGTTCGTAGGAAAAGATACATATGTTTTAAAGAAAAAAAGAGAGCCTCTGATGTCTTCGCGGTTGGATTCCACAGGAAAAAAGCAAAAGGCAAATGAACCGTGTCTTGAAGCTTCATATCAGATTTCTTATCGCATTGCTATGAACAAAAAACCGCACACTATAGTAGAGGAGCTTATCAAACCTCGTTTGTGTGAGCAACATGTGGCTACAATTGAACAAATATTACTCCCAAATACAATAGTTCAGAGTCGTATTTGATACGACTGATATATATATATGTATATGAACTGTTATTTATGAAATTAACGAAAGTAAATTTGCGCTGCAATTAGAAGGGTCAACGGATGTAGCTTCGTGTTCACAATTACTGGTATTTACTCGATATATTTAAGATAACCATGTAGGAATACTAGTTGTGAAAGTCCCTGCTCATCAATACTCGCGGCGAAGACGTTTTCGAAACGCTAAAGCAGTATATTTTAGATAATGGACCTGATCGTTCAACGTTGGTTGGTGTTTGTACATACATCTTGTACAGTTTGTACAACATCCATCATGGAAATGGCTCCTGATGGATGTTTCATCAAGTTTCTTCTCAAGTTTTATCTTTTCATTGCCTGATACACCGCTACGTTTTGGCTATTAAAACGCTTCCACAAGATTTGCTAAGCACATTGAATGACATTGTGAAAATTGTGAATCATATTCGTGCCAGTGCTACAAACTCGAGATTATTTTAAGTTTATATTAAGTTTTATGCGATGAAGTTAGTGCCAAATTTAATTCTCTTTATATCACAAAGGGGTACGCTGGTTATCCCGAGGAAAAGTTCTAAACAGTTTACGATCATAGTTTACGATCTCCGTGAAGAAATAGGATTATTTTTGGTAAAACAGAGAACACAAAAAGAAAAAGATTTTTTTTCAAGTATTACACGATAAAACAATTATCGAAAAGCTGACCTATCTTGCTGATTTTTCAGTGAAATTAACATAACTCAGTCTTAATATCTCATTGCAAGGATATATGTCCAATATTTTGCCAGCGCAGGATAAAGTTGCAAGTTTTGTGCGTAAATTGGAACTTTACCAACGCAGAGTGTAAGTTAGCCATATGTTGATGTTCACACAGCTGTATGAGCAATTGGTAAATACCAAACCAATCACAATTACGTTTTAAAATTCTTTGGTTCAGCATTTATCTGCAGCAATAGACTCACTGGAGCAATATTTTCCGGACATGGATACTCGTCAGTTCAACTCTTACGGATATTAAGACTATTTACTACTGATGATAACATTATTGCAGACGAAGATGTGGCGGCCAAAGTGGAGTTTCTCGGACTGCGCGAGTAGTATAGTACTTTAAAAGTAAAATTTAAAAATTATGATCTCGGCACACTTTGGCGTAAAGCAAGTAACGAAAATCCTGTTATAGCTAATAGAGCTTTAAAAATGTTAATACCCTTTGTCACCACCTATAGATGTGAGAGTGTTTTTTCAACTTTAGTTACTTTAAACAAAAGCCAAAAACCGACTCAATGTGAAATATGATTTGAGATGCGCTTTAATTTAAACTAAACCTTACATAAAAAGACTTGTGAATGCAAAACAATTACAACCTTCACATTGATTATTAAAATGTGTTAAAATTGTATTATTGTAGTATAATTTGTGAATAATATAGATATTTCTATTTGCTTGTGTTGTTTGTTGTGATTACATTTTAAGTAGATGTAAAATTTTAAGAGGAGTTTTCCAATAGGTCACAGGGGTAATAGTATTGAAAAGGTTAAGAACCTATGGCCTAAGTCACATTAAATAAATAAAATCTATTATTGTTCCCTTTTGTTCCTTCCGTGTACCTAGTACGTCAATATCGAAAATAGTTTTTTAACAAAATGGCAATTAGTTGGTTTATTAGGCCCCCATGTAGAGTTAACCCAGGGCTACAAAAACTTACGGTTCTGCCCCAGTATATGAAAGGAACATTTTCAATTAGATTTTAACCACTTAAGCATCTTGAACGAGTCCCTCTCGCTCGACCTATACGTCGATAAAACCTAGCCGTTTTGCGCTAAGCCGAGTACCTCTCGCCAGTAACTTATTTTAAGGATTCTATTTTTATCTCGAACGAGAGGTACTAGCCCGTTTAGAATTCAGTGTATTGTACACATTATTGCTCTTTAGACGTGTTTCTTTGTTTTTTCGATGTTTTCCACGTAATATATTTTTGAGTGTACTCTTTTCGCCTAGTGTTTTTCACGTGTTATTTTTTTATTGTGTCGTAAGTAACTTTGTATTTTATATTTTTATAGTGAATATTTTGTTATTCATTTTTTTACTTGGATAAAACTATAACAAAAAATAAAATTTGTTTACAGTTCATTCAATCATTATGGAGAACGATAGTGATACCAGCAAAGAGTTGGATATTGAATATTCAGAAACCGATTCTTCAATGTTCAATTATGAGTTCTGAATATGTATCGAAGTATATATAATCAGTTCATATATATATATATATATATATATATATATATATATATATATATATATATATATATGAACTGATATGTATGGAACCATAAAATCCAACAGAAAAGGGAATCCCAAAAATGTAATGGTTCTAAAGAAGGGTAACACGAGGATTTATATCAGCATACCGGAAAAGAAAAGTAATGGCTTTGAGATGGAAGGATAAACGCGATGTACTCTTTCTTTCTACCATGCATGGCCACCAATTCAGTCGAAATTAGAAGGAAGACTACTAAAATAAGCAAACCCAAAGTTGTAATGGATTACAATTTTACGATGGGAGGTGTTGATTAGAGTAGACAGTAGACCAACATCTTTCTACTTATCCAGTGGCCAGAAAACGAGGAAAAAAATATTACAGAAAAATGTTTTTTCACCTAATGGATCAAGTGCACTTTGGAACGTTTTCGTTTTGTATACAAAACTCAACTTACTTCGTTTCAAATTGAGAGTTTAGACTACAATTAATTGATGAGTATGTAGGAATGTATCACAAGCCGGAATACTCGTCAAAAGGTGGACGTCCAAGTAAGAGCTCAAACCCATTACGCCTAACAGATCGTCACTTTTTGGAACCTATTCCAAGTACAGACAAGAAATCAGCTCCTACAAAAAGATGTGCCGTGTGTTGCTCAAAGAAAAGTGAGACGAGAAAACGGATGAGACGTGAAAGTCGATACTATTGCCCGGACTGCAACGTAGGTTTAACGCCATGTTTCAAAATTTACCACACTAAATTAAATTTTTAATTTCTCTTTATTTCTTTTCAATTTATTAATTTATATTATTATGGCTCAATTAATACTGTATTAATCTACAATAAAAACAAACAAAAAAAAACATGATATTTTTATGACCTCTTTTTATAAAAAAACCCTAGCATTAAGTGGATTTTAATAAGGATAATAAATAATTTTTATAAAATCTTGTATACCTATTTCTAAATAATGCTTATTTTTTATAAATATATAATAATTATATGAATGAAGCGTACGACAGCATTTATAGACAATCGCTATTTGCAGTACTGGAAGAATATGGCATTGACAAAAAAAAACAGAACACTTACACAACTAACGCTCACGGACACCACCTCTAAGCACTCCAGAAGCATTGGAGCGATTACATGAAATAGACACTAAAACAGGTTTACAGATATCTTATGAGAAGACCCAATACATGGAACGACATACCAACAATGTACAAAACATACATACGACTTATGGATCTATACAAGGAGTGGAAAAATTTAAATACTTAGGCGAATATATACAAATAGGAGGATCAAACAAGATGTCTAACATAACGCGAATGGAAAAAATCCAGAAAGCATACAAACTTACATGGTCACATTATAGTAAGAATATTAAGAATATTATGCATATTATAGTAAGCATATCAAGACAGGCCAAACTCAGACACTACAAAACAGTTGTATTGCCTGAAGCATTGTATGCGTCAGAAACGACCACAATTGGAGCATCTGGCATCATAGAAACAGGAAAAATTGAATGCAAAATTCTTAGAAAACTATTTGGAGCAGTACACAGAGATGGGATATGGATGAAAAGACCTACCAAAGAGCTATATGAACACACAGACAGACTCACAGATATCATTAGAAAACGCAGACTAATTTTCTATGGGCACATATAGAGAATGAACAATAAACGACTTACAAAAAAATCTTTGATGTAGTAAACAGTTCAAGTAGGAAAACAAATTGGTTTCATGAAATAGAAGATGACTTAAAGCAATTGGGGAGCAATCAGCAAGCTCCTTGATAGGAGACAGGGAAAAAAATCAGAAGCAAAATTAAGAATGTCAATTTTTTAGTAAGCGAAAGGAAGAAGATAGGAACATTGTGGACAGAGGAGCACAGCCTAAGGATGAAGGGATTCTGGGAAGCGAACAAAACGAAGGGAAAGAAGTGAAAGTTGTGTCATCATGAGATATTTAAGTTCAAACACTGGCCATAAGAGCAAAAATGATGTAATAATAAAAATTATTATTATATTAATGATTATTATATTAATAATTTACTAACAACTTAATCTATTCATAAAAATTTTTTAATAATAATAATAATTATCAAATTGCTATTACATTTCAAATAAGTAATACATAAGGAAGTGGACAAAACTAAACTACTACTAAAATTTAATTTTACATTACATTTCTTCTTTAACCATAAGATAGACTTCTAGTATTGTGGTACTTCTAGTATTATAATCAGGCAAGCCCTCAAAAAATAAAAATGTTAATTTTCTACAATATTCTATGTAAAAGTATGTTGTGTTCCATAGTGTATAGTAGTTATGTATCTCACATATATAGTCAATCTTTTCATTAACATATTCTGGTATCAAATTACATTTTATTTTGTGTATTAGAACTAAGGTGTTGAAAACAAGCATCTGACCAATAGACATTACTTCTAGTACGCGTTACATAGAGTTAATAAGTGGATACATATTGCACATAAGAATAGCTCGGAATCATCTGTTTTGTACCACTTTTAAATAATTTTGATTACCTATTTCGATAATTTAAAATATGGATTGTATAATATTAATTCAATAAAAATATTTAAAAAACCAGATTTCGATGATTTTATGATTTTGGATATTTAATTCAAAATATCGACAATATAGCTCAAACTTTTTTTTATCTCCTTATTCTAATTAATCAATTAAATATGTATTTACCTCGTGATTTTTAACAGTGAATTAGAGCAGGGATGAGCAACCTGCGGCCCGTCGAACTAATATGTGCGGCCCGCCAAGCATTTGCAAAATATTATTATTATTTTGTTGATATCCTAATTTTTTGCCGGTCACTTGATTATTGTTAAGTTAAATATATATCATAATAATCGATATAACAATGAAGTGACTTTTTGAGACGGCTCACCCACTTGCCGACAACTTGTTCAGCGTCTCCGTTTGAGCGAGGAAGAAGCCATGGAGGAAGGGAGGCGTGCTGTTCTATTCACGTATTTTTACCTTCCCGTTCCTTTGCTTCTCATAATCAGTTCAATTAGCAACCAGTAAATTAGCAAATTTAAGAACGCTTTTATTTATCAATTTGGAAACAGGGTATAGTGACGTGATTTTCAATACCGAAGCCACCGTACGTAGTAGAAGTGCAATATTAAAAAGAGTAGGTAAAGTAGTATTACTTAGGTAAAATACAATTTTGTTGCTTGTGGATATGTACCGATATCCCTTTCCTCAATTCGATAGAATGTACGATTTTGGGTTTCTTATCGATATAACTCAGCATCTCAATGATCTTAATGTGGAACTTCAAGGCAAAGGACAATTTATCCACAATTTGTATGAAAAAATTAATGGCTTTGAAAGCAGCTTGAAATTGTGGAGAAAACATCTTTTGGAACATAATATGTCCCATTTACAATAGTTAAGCGAAAGAAAAGGCGCCTAATTGCCAAAAATATGTTGAATATATAGATATCTTAATAATCCTTTTCAAAGCACGATTCAAAATGTTAAAAGTCGAAGGGACAGTGGTTTCTATAAAAATATTTAACGGTATTCAACATAGACGTGGATATAGTTCCAGAACAATTGCAAATGGAATTTGATAAATTTGACCGTCGAGTCAGTGATAATCGATAATTTTTATAAATTGTATGTGAGCCCCAAAAAAATTCCACTTTTGAACGAAAATTCAAAGCAACTTATGTCTGTTTGGAAGTTCATATGTTTGCGAACAACTATTTTCAATAATGGAGATAATTAATGAAGATAATGCCTACCGATCAAGACTGAGCGATGCCCGATTGGAAAGCTGCGTTCGTGTAGCCGTGTCGGAAATATCGGCTAATATTGACCAACTTGTAAAGAGAAACATTGTCAAATTTCGCATTAAAATTTATATTAATTCCAGTGTTTTGTTTTTCTTCAAAGTTTTTATTATATGTATTTTGTGTTATGTTTATAAAATATATAAGGTTATGTTATGTTATATATAAGTTATGTTATATATAAGTTAAGTTATTAATGTGTTATTTTGTATGCGGCCAGCCAACAAATTTCAAAATTTCGATCGGCCCATTGATAAAAAAGGTTGACCCCTGAATTAGAGTATACTGAGTTCGCTTTGAAAAATTGAGCATCTATTAGTAATCAAATCAAATTTAAATAATATTCGTATAGGTATTTCTGATTAATTTCCTTTGTATTTTAATTAATTTTTAGAAGATGATTCAGGTTGTTACAATCTCCGCTCACTAATTCTCAGAATTTCGAAAATTTAATCAAAATAATTTTATTATTTAACCATGCTTACATTTTTTTTTAACTTAAGAAATATTTATGATTACAAAATGTTAAAAATAACTTTTATTTGAAAATATTTACAAATTACCTTGAAAATAACAAAGAATATTATATATATATATATATATATATATATATATATATATATATATATATATATATATATATATATATATATATATATATATATATATATATATATATGTGTTGTATTTGAGGTTTTCGCGGAATACCTGTGTTGTATTGTTTTCTCGGGGATTCCGCGTTGATGCTGAGGGTTGGCTCTGAAAAGAACCGGATTCTCGACGTTTCGGCGAACTAACATTCTCAAGAGATATATGCGTCCGTGCGGGTCAACCGTTAGACGCATACTATATATATATATATATATATATATATATATATATATATATATATATATATATATATATAAATTAATAATAACTTGATAATAAATGTAGTTAAATTCTCTCGTATTTTTAACGAAAATTAAAATTTTATAAAATTCTGGAAATATTTGTTAATTTTTGAAAATTTTGTTCTACAATACCTCAATATTTTCTTAAAATTGAAATTTTGTTGTAATAAGTTTTCTATTACAACAAAAAGTCCCAATTTAGTCAAGATTGATATAATATATTCGCAAATCAAAATTACATTTATCATTATTGCAAATAGTATACCAAATTAGAAAATATAATTAAAGAAATATCTGAAAATTTCTTACAAAAGACAAAGAAAATGCTACAAATTTGAATATTTTTTATATAAAAAAAAATTCTCAATAATTTTATATTAAATTCAGATGTTAATTAACTATTTTGATAGAAGCAGATTTATATCCACGAATTATCATTATAATTACAAATATAATAGAAATTGCATGCAAATTTTACGTCAATTAAAAAGAAAAAAATTCTCGAAAAGAATATCTTGATATCAAATTCTTTATAAAATAATATTTGAAAAATATATAAGTAGATGTTAATATATTACCTGCTAATAATTTGGGATTTCTGGCTGTGACAGGAACACTACATGCTCTGCCTCCACAGGCTGTCCTGCAGCATTTCATTGCTCCTCTGCAGGAAGCATCATTGTTGCACAAATTAACGCATATCCTAGCTCCCAGAACAGGTGGACAAGCTCCAGGTTTCTGTGCAAAAACGCCGGCGAGGCAAACAGCCAATACAAATATCGTGATTTTTTGCATGTTGGTGCGAATTGTTTTCAACGATGTGTTTGTTGTGGAGGTATTGTACAAACTGATGGTGACGGTAGGTTTTTATAAGGAATTAATTGCAAAAGGCAAACAACAAATTACGAGTCGGTTACAGGTCTATATGGATTTTAGATTAGTTCCAGGAAGGACGTGATCTAACGATTTTTTGTTCTCAAGCGAATCTTTTTGTTAATCATAGTTCAATGCTCGTTAGTTTCCTGAAATTGTTCAAAATTTTGGGTAAAATTTTTGCTTATCTCATTACTTTGACAAAATTATTTTCACAGAACACTTAAAATGTTGCAAAATATACCATGACTAATTTTAATAATAATAAATTATTTCAATTATTATTGGTCATTTAACATAGCCTTATCAAAACCAGTTTTGAATCACTACAAATAATTTCTAAAAATAATTAAATAGCCGCTTTGTTATTGGGAAAGACGTGACTCATTCAGATTTCTGAAGTTAAATGTTGTATTTATCAATAAATCAATTAGTTACATTGTAGATTTTCGTATATTGAGAAACATTATTTTTGTTTCAAAGTTACAGCTAGTTGAACTAGCTTATTTTTGTTAATTTCAAGAAAATTAAAATATGTAGTCTTTCATTATATTAGTTAGAGCTTAAGTAGCATAGCTACAAAATTAAAACATGGTGAGAAATTATCTGATCTAATCTTCTATTATTGAGTTTTCTGGAAAATAGACTAATCTAGTTATATATTCATTCTACAAAAACTAGTCTAGACCCTTTAGAAGATTTTTTAAAACTGAACCAAAAACAGACAAGTTTAACTAGTAATAACTCGTAAATAAAATCACCTAGTTTACTACAGTTTACACTAAACAATAACTCAATTAGGTAGTTAATTAGGCACTAAGGTTTTGTATCTAATTGTAAGCTACAAATTTGATATAACTAATACATCAAAGCACTACATATTTCATGCTGCAAAAGCAAACTGATGTAACTTTGGAAGTAATTGAGCTAGCTTAGTCTAGTTTTCAAAAGCTAGTTAACTATTTCCCAAATTTAAATTTTATAACTCCACTATTAGCTAAGTTTCAGTTGCAATAATGCAAGAGACTGCTTTTTTATCTTTCCTCGGGTTTCCTAAAATCGAATAGAAAACATACAAGTTTGAATGGTTGTAACTATGAAATTATTTGGGCTAGATTAGTCTAGTTTGCACTACAGAATAACTTATTTAAATATAAAATGACTTATAAAAATATAAATTATATTAGTTATAATTTTATGCGGAAAGTTTAAATTTCTTAGCTAGTCTCACTAATATGTAGTTAGTAAACTAAAACCCAATCAGTTCAGAGCCAAATTTTAAAAAGAAACTAAATTAACTAGAATTATTTAGTAGAATAGAATTTCAAAAACGAAACAAAACATGTATTTTGTTAACTGTTTCAATTAGTTACTAGTTAAATATAGATTTATTTAGTTAAAGTAATTTGAGGATTGACCGCTAGATTGAATGCTATATGTGCATGTGTAATCTAATTTTTCTTTTATATATTTTTCATTATTCTCTTTTTGTAAAGCAATAGTTTCTTTTAACAAAGCAAATATAATTTAAGTACGTTAATTAATTAAATGCTTACTAATGTTACAAATAGGATGGAATAAATTACAAATTAATTCTTATAATATACTGTAATAAAGAGTAATTGAACAATTCAAAGACGCGACCTTTGTTATAAAACAAATGATTTTAAGAAATAGATTGGAAAATGTGTGGGATATACTCAGAAATGTAGTTTTACATAATTGAATAAATCTTAGGATATACGCTGTAACATCCAACATTCTTTCTAGTTTTTCAAACTTCTCTAAATTAAACAGAGGTTCAATCTTGACATTGTAATCGTCTTTTATGTCACTTAGGTTAAACAAGGCGTTAACCTGTTTCCTTCATTGTTATCAATGTCATTTAGTGGCCACTTTTGTTGATCTTCTTGTAACCAAGTTGGTCCACTCAACCATATTTCTGCTGCAAGTAAAACTTTTGTAGACATACCTCTAGTTACCAAATCAGCCGGTTTGTCTTTGCTAGGACAATACCGCCATTGTCCCTTTGTCAAGCTTCTTATTTCGTTGACTCTGTTAGTTATGTATACTTCCTTTCTCTTCGTATTTTCTTTTATCCAGTAAAGGGTGATCTTTGAGTCCGACCACATAAATATTCCTTTAATATTTAACATTGAACTTTTCAAAATATTATCCTGAAGTCTAGCTGCACACAATGCGGCAGTTAACTCGAGTTTAGGCAATGTTAACTGTTTGTCCCCCCTTTTATTTAATGGAACAACTCGATTTTTCGCGATCAAAAATTAATAGGTATTTGTTTTCAGACATTTTAAATATGCTTCAGTTCCATAAGCTTGCGAGCTCGCTTCAGCAAATACATGTAATTCCACTTCCTCGTTACTGTTATTAAAAGCTATGAGTGGAATATGTAAATTTGCCAATTCTGGTAATTCTGCATAACATTTTTTCCATTCGTACTTCAAATTTTCTGGCAGTTGAGCATCCCATTCAAGACCTTGTTTCCATATACATTGCAGTATAATTTTTATTCTCACAATGCAAGGTCCAAGCACACCTAACGGGTCGAAAATTCTCGCAATAGTTTGAAGTACACTTTTTTTCATGTCGTAGTATACCGTAAAACCCCTAATACCCTTTTTGGTTCACTCTTAACAACGGCTTCTTCCTATTCGATAAAATGTTCATTTAATTTCACATTGTTAGAGCTCCATTTTCTTAGATTCATGTTTGCTGCTTTAAGTACTTCCTTGGACTCACCATAGATATTAATAGCTTCCTCGAAAGTATTTACTGCAAGTACTAGATCATCTACGTAGAAACATTTATCTAAAGTGTCTGCAGTTTTTCTGAACGCTGCAGCCTGTTCACCAAAATGCTTCTTCAAAGTGGCTGCTAACAGGAACGGACTAGTTGTAACTCCAAATGTTACTATCTTCATACGATACGTCATTAATTCTGGTAACTCTGACGTTGATTCGATGTTTTTATTAATACGATTTTTGTACCATAAAAATCTATGTGAATCGCGATCTCGTTTATTCAGCGATATTTGTAGAAACGCTTTTTCAATGTCCGCCATTAAACCGATTGCGCCGATAAATTGATTCTAAATTTTAGTAAAATTTCTAACAAGTTCATAACTAAATTCGCACCCACTGACAATTGTTCGTTTAACGACTCAAATGGAGGTCCGTGCGCTGAAGTATCATAAACTACACGTAACTTGGTCGTATCCTTATCTTCTCGGTATACTAGTCTGTGAGGCATATAATAAGTTTTAGCGTCACCCAAACTATTTAACATGATTTCCGCACAATCGTTATTTGTGTATTCGCGGATCGCGCAATCATATTCGTGCAGCTTACCGTTTCGAAATAGTTTATTGGTTAAATTTTTCACACGCATTATTGCTCCCGAATAGTTCGAGTCCAATAATTGTTCACTTTTCCACGGTAACGATACTACGTAACGACCGTCTTTAAATTATTTTTTTTTCTTTTATAGTCTTCTGTAAATCCGTTGTTCACTTTTTCACTTGAGTTTATACCGATAGTCTCTAGAGTCCAAAAGTACTTTATATTAAATTCTTCACCAAAGGTTTGTACGTTTAAAACAGTCACTAGGTTCAGATTTGTCATAAACTCATAAGTATTATTACTACAAATGGAACCTAGTAACCTCAATCCAAATTTTGAATTTACCGCCTTTAAATCTTTATTAAATATTCCGTTTATCAATCGCTGTTTCTGATTCATGTCTGCTATCTGATGGCTTTTAGAAAATTCTCACTGGGGAAAATTACAGGGTGCTTCAAACATGGCGTCTCTAAAGATTCGAAACAGATTTCAGGGACCTCTATTGCTTCCATCTCGATAAGTCCATCACTGTATTGTCCTTTAAACACTATTTTGACTTTGTTACATAGCCTAGCCGGTGATCGTGTTTTATTTCCAAAAGCTTGTATGGCTATTTTATGTGTACCTGCAATAGGTAAATTCAACTGACGCGATAAATTTTCCTTTATGATAGTGAGTTGGCTACCACCATCTATAATAATGATGGGCAAACTCGTATTTTTGTTAACTCGAGTTAACCCGGTTAAAAATTTGCGTAACCCGATTTCAAACCGAGTTATCCAAACCGAGTTAGCAGAAAAATATGAAGTTTATCATAAATTAGATTCTGGACGCCCCTGGTCTTAATTGGCACTTATAAGCCAACTATTTTATTTTTCGACCATTAATTTTCATAGAAAAACTGTTTTTTTTGCAGGAAAATACAAATGCGTGATGGATGTTAAATGATAGTAAATAAGTTCGTCTTTAATTGCATAAAATGCCAGCTTTTGAAAATAATCTTTCTGAAGGAACTGATGTAGCCGGTATACAAAGGTATTTTTTCGCCATTTTTAACAATGCTGGAAATAAATTTTCTTTTTCACTCCAAACTTGAAGTGGATCATTTTTGCGATCTAAATATTTTAACGTACTGTTTTACTATCATAGCAGCTGAAGAATATGGAGTACACTTTTCGTTCCATTTTGTTATTTTTTTATTCACAACAGCCCAAATGTCATCATCTGAACAGGTCAATTTGATGGTTGTTCTCGTAAATGTGAGGTATTTGTTGAAACTGATATTATGTCCCGTAATTCATTTATTATCCACATTTGTGCATTCTTAGCATTACTTTCTAATAAGAATGCTCTTTTCTTAAATCGAGGGTCAAGAAAGGTAGCTATGGCTGCTGTTCTATTATTTTCATAAATTTCAAGTCGTTTTTCTACTACATTGTCAAGAATTTATTGTAAAAACTTGCCTGACTCTGTCAGTGGAGTTTTGCTGTTTACAGCCTTTCTGAGACCAAATACAAGAGGTATAACAAAAGAAAGGGATGGGTATTTTTCTCCAGATAAAATGACAGTTACCTGTTCAAAAGGATGTAAAAGCGGTAAAGATGTAAAACCATTTCTTCAGCCAATAACCACTCATGAGACTCTAAATTTGATGGTGGTAAATTCAATGTAGGTAAAATCTATACAGTCTTTGACAGCAAGGTTAAGTGTATGAGCAACACATAAATGGTTTCGTTTCAATAAATAAATGGTTTCGTTTCAAAGAATCTCACTAATTGCCTTTTTCATAGGTGCAGCGTTATCAGTGACTATGGAGACTATTTTTGAATCTATTTTCCAATCATCCAATACTAGTTTAGCACTAGTTTAGTATAGCATTTGCTATGTTTTCAGCCGTATGATTTTCTAGTATTTCTAAAGTGGAAATAACACATCAATGTAATTTTACATTTTGTATAAAATGAGCTGTCACAGTTACAAAACTTTTATTGCTATCTGAGGACCAAATATCAGATGTTATTGCAATGTATTTAATATCCTCCAATCTCTTTTTGTAAGCTCTGGACTCTAAGTAATATTTTTCTTTAATCATTTTTGTAAGTTTTTTTCTAGATGGAATTTCGTACTCGGAGTTTAATGTTTTGGTAAATTTGCGAAAACCTTCATTTTCAACGTTTTGTAATGGCTGGTAATCTTTGACTATCATGTGCATTAGGGCATCGTCCCCAGATTTCTGCACAGATTTATTGTATAGATTCAAATTTAAACGGCTTTGTTTTAATTTTTTTTGTTGGAGGTTCGACATCATTTGACGAAACCGGAACAGGCATCGCCGGCATCGGCGATTCATCTAAAATTGATTTTTGAAATTGGAGCCAATGTTTTCACTGGGATGTTTCTTTTTAATATGATTCATCAATGTGGCTGTATTTCCAGAATATTTATATGTGTTAGAACATGTTTTACATTTTACTTTTCCGTCAATGGGTAAACTAAACAGTTCCCACACCACTGATCTTTTTCTAGGACCTGGCATTATTCCGGTAAACTTCCCCAACAATATGTAAAAAATATTTACATTACACTACACGTAGCAACAATCTGCGTAGGTCGGGTATATCAGCACCACGATGTATTGCGTTTACGCCGTTGACCATGATCGTAAAGGAACCAAACCGATTAGTCGGTCGGTGATGCAGCATGCAGCGTATCAACTCGAGTTGGTAAATCGAAAATCGAGTTGACTCGAATTATCCTTAACTCGAGTTAACCCGGTTTAAAAAATCCAGTTGACCCATCACTAATCTATAACCATTCGAGCTAATGTTTCTTCTTGCGATTTATTCGTTACAATGTACGCACATGCAGTTTTCAAGTAAACATTGTATAATTGGCCGTTTGTTAATAGACTTGAAGAACTTTCATTATTAGCTGTACTAGGTTTAACATCAGCTCTTTTTTGTTCTCGGTAACTCGGATCACACATGGAATTTACATGTCTGTTTTCACATTTTGCACAAAAATCTCTAGTTTTACAATGTTTTGAAATGTGATTCGGCTTTGTGCATCGAAAACAGAGCTCTTTTGCTTTAAAATGTTCTTCTTTTCGTTCAAATTTAAAGAAGAATCACAATCTTTTGTTTGCTAGGTTCTGGCTTGACAGAACAAACAATAATCTTTTACACTTGCTAATAGACCAGCGGCAGTGAACGTTTTATCTTTTTTCTTTTCTGTACTGAGGTTATTCGAAAATTTCTGATTACTGTCCCTTTCACTTGGACAACGTGCTTGTTCAATGGAATTTAGCTCAATTGTTATAAATTGCAGTAATATCATTATTTGCCTATTGCACCACGTCTGCCTTGTTATTCTGTTGAAATCCACTACAGGAACTACTATTGCATAAGTCGGTATCAGTTAACTTTTGCTTATTGAAAGCAATTCTCAAATTGTATGGCAATGCTTTAAACATAATCGATTTTACTAGAAGTCCATATTGGTTTCGAGAAATACCAAGGGTCGTTAGTGGTTTAGTTACGGTTGTAGCCGTATTATACAATTTTCTCAAGCCATTTATGTCCTTTTCATATTTTACGTGTGTTATTGCTAGTAATTTCTGAATATAAATATCCACAATACGCTCTTGGTTTCCGTATCGTCTTTGAGCAATCCGATTGCATCATGGTAAGACGATTGACTTGACGTCAATCCGTTAATTGTTATTAATGTTTTGCTAGCCAAGTAACATTTAAAAAGTACAATAGTAAAATTTTGACGAATCATCTAAATTTTTGTTCTCGTGAATTGCTAGATTGTACTGCTCCCAAAAGGCCGGCCAACTTGAAATATTACCGTCAAATTTAAATAAATTAAGCCTGGGAAATCTTACCATAGTCTGGCGCTAACTAATTTGTACATGCGCCGTATCTTCTTGTTGCCGCGGCGAAGCCGCTGAATTTTGGTTGAAACGATGTCTGCTTGCGTCTGACGATATTTTCTTTGTTCTAATCTTGCGATTACCTTCACTGCATTGTCGTTATACTCCATATTTTTTTCGCACTCATTCTCTAGTTGATCATCATCGAATACTGGCGCTAATTTTTCATTGACAACTCCAAACTGATCACGATTAACCTTTAGCCTTGCAATAACTACTGGAATATTGTCCACATGAATATCTTCTTCCTTCATCAGCTCCTATGCTTCTTTAATTATTAGCGTTAGTTGTTTGCGGTACGTTTTCGTAATGAAAAATCCAATTTCTTCGTTATGGTTCTGATTATTACACACACACTTTATACGTTATCTTCCCTGGTTTCGGCACCAAAATGTGAATATTATCGTTAAAAGAATACGGTTGTATGTAGATATCTAAAATAAAAGTACCAGTCTTTTATTTTCAACCCTATACATTCGGTTATTGATTTTTATTGATTGTATTTTGTTTTTACACTGCTTATAAGATATATGAATTTAAACTCCTCATGCGTTTGCGCGATCTAAAATGTTGGCGTGAGCCCATTGGCTCCCACAGAGCCTGCGTTCTAGACCTATAGGGACGTATTCGTCCCATTTTTAATTTTGGCATAATTCTGCTTAGTGTCATTACAGATCTTTCAGCTTTAATGCTGCATGTCGCCACATGTTCCTTCCTTCATTTCACAGTTGTAATCAAATACTACTCCGAGATATTTCAACCGCGATTTTCTTTCCATCACTTCATTATCCAGCTGCAAAGTAGCTCTTTATATTTCCAGCCTCCGTAAAGTATTAGGCTTCTTTCACACGGGACACTCTGTGTCCGAACACAGAATCTTGAGCCACTGGGCACCCAATTCCGCGGGACACTGCAGAGACACTATGCGGCTCTGACGTCGTCCAATAATCTTTTTATCCGAATTTCTTCACTCGTCAGTCATGCTTGAGCCAGAGGAGATGGCTGCACTTGTACGTGTTATTTCAAATAGTTAAAAAAATAGAAAATAAAACGTAAAAGAAAATTTTGGGTACATCCAACTATATCCAGCAGACAGGAAAAAGGGATTTTTTTATACTCTTTTTAATGAAGTATTGCAAGACGAAAAAAATTTTTCAATTACTTTAGAATGTCAATTTCATCATTTTTAAACTTTAAGAAAAATTAAGAACTCCGCTGACATTTCAAGATACAAATATGAGAAAATGTATCCCTGGAAAAGAGAGACTAGCTGAGACTATTCGGTAAGTAAAAATACTAATACTTGTTTAATTCAAAAACTTTTATTATAAAATAATAAACAAATAGAATAATAGATACATAAGTATTGAAAACTATGCATGAATTAAGTAGGGAAATTATAGAATCATCAGACTCAGCATGCATTGGTGAGAGTGTATATCTAGGCTGAACAGAACTGATATCGTGAATACCAGTCTGTGAGTAGTAAACCCTATTTCCAGGTTCATCAGAATGAGCAAGAGGCGCAGGTTGCGATTGATGAGGCACTTTTGTAGAATAGTTAATATTAAGTGGAGGTGAATTTATAGGAAAAGATGGAAAATGTGTTGGTGTGGGAGGGAGGGGGATACTAGGTGCGTTATATTTTGCCAAAACTTGAAGAAGATCAGACAGAAATTGTTTTTATGTTCTGGAACAGATTTCAAATGAGCATGAAGTGAGAACAAAAATCATTTATCATCTTCCTCGTCTTTCCGCAAACGTAAATTCATCGACTCCCTTAAAGTTTTGTTGAGAATTGCTAATTGATCCTCGCTCTCAACCACATTTTGTTTCCTTTTTCTACTTCTACTTCCCGCAGAAGAGCTTTAAGGCTTATCTGTAGACGTCCCTGCCTGAGGATTACTTGCAGTGTCGTCCTGAGGAAATTGTGTCGTCTGCTCATAATTCTCATCAGATCCTTCGTCCACTGGTTCCAAACTTGATTCAGTACTACTTTCTGAACGGCAGGTTTTAAAAAGCTTAGAATGTCGAAATATACATAAGTTTTTCGGCTCGATGCTGCATCACCTGACTTAGTATTTTTTTGTTTTGCTAGTTCACTTGAGTAACTATTTCTCAGACTCATCCACTTTCTTTATATATCAGCACCTAAAAAATATTGAATTTTTTTACAATTAAAATCAAGACAAGTTTATATAAAGTGTTGCTCGCGGTGCGGGGGGAGGTGACGTGGCTTGGTTTTAGCATTTCGCTTGAACCCCTCAGCAATTTCCCGAAACTTTTCTTCAGTTGGCAAAGGAATTCATTCAGATCTTAAATTCCAGATCAGTAGACAAGTGTGGTGCATAATTTCGGAAATTTTTGATACGCCAATTCTGTAGTTGTAGAACATGTCCGAAAAGTAACACCCGACAGCCAAACATCTGAAACAAAAGGATTGAGAATTGCGTCAAAACGCAGTTAGCAGAAAGAGGGGATAATGTTTATCAAACAGGAGTACTAGATGGTAAACACGTTGGGATAATTAAACTCGCTAATTCAAGGTCTCTGTACTATAATTATAACAAATATTGTTTAATTGTTTTACTCGCAGCTTGTGACAGCAACAAACTTTTTACTTACGTCGACATTGGGTCGTATGGAAAGGATTCGGGTATATTTCAAGAATCCGATCAATTGATTTCGATCTTTGGCGAAAAATACAATCAAATACATTGAATATTCCTGCTTCAGTAGCTATAGGAAGTAATCAAAATGTAGGAGATGAGGCATTTGGTTTATCTAAACATCTTATGAGACCTTATTCGGGAAAATGCCTAAGTGCGAAGAAAAGAGTTTTTAATTACCGTTTAAGTAGAGCACGAAGACATATTGAATGTGCCTTTGGAACACTTTCCAATAAATGGCACATTTTTCACCGGCCGATAAACGTAGAAGTAGATTTCGCTAAATATATAATTAAAGCATGCGTTGTCTTACACAATTTTGTAAGAACAAGAGATGGATTTAACTTTGATGATACTCTGACCTACCCAGGGTTATTTGATATTCCAGATGAACCCGACAATGGTAACCGCCGCGTGCAACCAATAAAAATCAGAGAATCGATACGATGGCTGGCAATTATTTATATCGTATTTTTTCTTTATTAGCATTGAGTAAATAAAATGTTTATGTTTTTGTACTTTGTCTCCATATCATTATGTATGCTAATAAGCTGTCGTCGTAGATACGCAAGAAGGGCCTGAAACTGGCAGCAGAGAAGACAGAAGCCCTAATACTTTACGGAGGCAGGAAATTTAAAGAGCTACTTTGCAGCTGGATAATGAAATGATAGAAACAAAATAGCGGTTGAAATATCTCGGAGTAATATTGAATCACAACCGTGACATTAAGGGACATGTGGCGACATGCCGCATTAAAGCTGAAAAGTCTGTAATAACACTAAGCAGAATTAAGCTAAACCTAGGGGGACCAGAATCATCCGACAGGAAGACTCTAGCTAAAGTGGCACATTCGATTCTTATGTATACAGCGCCCAAATGCCCACAAGCTACCAAGTGGGAGAAATACAGAAGACTCGTGGCAGGTTACAACGTAGAGTTACGATATGCTGCAGTTTTAGAACTGTATCTACCGAAGCTGCGTTGGTACTGGCCTGAATTCTACCCATTAATCTAAAATTCATTAAAGGTGCCTTCAGTATCAAATTGCAAAAGGAATAAAAAGTAGCACTGACCAACAAACCGAATGGCTGCGAAAATGGGTAACGGAAACCGAAAAAGGGACATGGACACTACTGATACCAGATCAAAAATCAAAATCAATTTATTTCGCTAATAAAGAATATTTACAAAACAAAAAATTCTAAGTGAGATTTATCAATAGTGTTGTTACTGAGAACAGCACAAATGTATCCATTAGGATAGTACAAAATACATACTTATCTATATCTACATATCTTTCTAAATATATATATATATATATATATATATATACATATATATATATATATATATATATATATATTTATGTATGTATATATATATATATATATATATATATATATATATATATATATATATATTTATGTATGTATATATATATATATATATATATTTATATATATTTATATATATATATATACATACATGTTCTCTATTCTCTATATTATTTAATACATTAAAACGTTCACTTTTTAGTCTTTAGATTTCCAATTATCTTGATATCCTTTGGGAGGAGGTTAAATATCTTCGAGATGCTGCACGGTGGATTTCTTTGTTATGTCTGGTTTCTCGTTCAGTAGGCTTAGTGAAAGTATTGAACAGATCCTTATGTTTAAATAAAAATATTACGTTTCCATATACGTAAATAGCCGAGCATGTTAATATGTTATTTCTGCAGAAATACCCCTGCAAGACTCTGAATTGTAAGTTAAGCAGAATGTGTAGTGCTTGTTTCTGAGCTCTGAATACGGTGTTAATTTAAACTCCAATGCCGCAGAATATGTTAGCAAAAGATGGGACTGAAAATTTGCGAAGTAGACCATCTTCAAAATATTTGGATCTACGTATTTGCTCAGTCTTCTTAAAGCATATACTGCTTTATTAAGTTTCGCTAATACTTTGTTTATGTGAATTGACCAGTCCAGGTTACAGTCTAAATAAAGCCCCAAAAGCCTCACAGAGAACTGAGTCTGAATATCTTCATTCCCAAGTTGTACACTCATAGGGTATGTTTCTGTAGATCGCTTCGTTCGGAAGAGTATTATATTAGTTTTATCTTTATTTATAACCAACCTGTTTTCTGTAAACCAGGCCATAAGCGAACTCATGGCACGATTGGCCAAAATTACAGCCAATGTTCTGTACAGATTTATTACTAATCAGAACGATGGTATCGTCAGCATAGTTGACTAGCAAATTTTGTGGACCTATGGATACTTGAGGTATGTCATTTATAAACAGAGTAAACATCAATGGGCCAATAGTGCTTCCCTGCGGAATACCCATGTTTATGTCTCTTAGTGTGGATTTAACAATACCATTCTTAGTAACTAATTTTGTTATTTGCACTTGGTTTATTAAAAAGGATTTTATCCAATCCAGTGCGACCCCCCTGATTCCATAATTATATAGCTTTTGAAACAGTATGCCATGGTCCACCAGATCATAAGCTTTGGACAGATCCATTACCATACCCATAGTAACATTTTTTGTTTCCAAATTATACATTATGCCACTAATTATCTCAAAACAGGCAGTGTCGATGGCTTTCCCTTTAATAAAACCATGCTATTAATGGTTAATCAATTGAAATTTGTTAGAAAATGATATTAATCTCGAGCATATAAGTTTCTCGAAGATATTAGAAAAAGAAGATAGTATACTGTTTTCAGTTTCAGTTTTATCGCCCGATTTATGAATAGGTAAGATAAGAGCAACTTTCAATAAGTCAGGGAAAGACCCGTACATAAAAGAATTGTTAATGATATGGTCTAGACCACCGATCCTTACTACGCCGCCCGCTGGCCGCATGCGGCCCTCAGAACGATTTTTGCGGCCCTCGGCTGTTATAAATAAAAATGTTATAAATAAATAAAAACGTGAATAAGGAATTACAATTTTTTTTTTTTTTTGCAAAAGGAAAGAAAGAAGGAACGGCCTTATGTTTGATATGTCGTGAAATGGTAAATGGAAACAAACGTTACAATTTGAACAGACACTACGCTTCAGTTCATTCACAATTTGAAGAAAAATTCCCCAAAAAACCTAAGATTAGAGAGGAAAAACAATCTATGAAAAAGTCTATTGCTTGTGAACGTAGTACCCTGTTTAAAGCAATGAACAGGAATGAACTAACTACGAAAGCATCGTACCAAGTAACGGACATTTTAGCAATATATATATATATATATATATATATATATATATATATATATATATATATATATATATATCTATATATACATATATATATATATATATATATATATATACATATATATATATATATATATATATATATATATATATATATACAGTCAAACTTCTATAACTCCAAATTTTCTATAACTCGAACTGTTTTAGAAATTCATACGTTTAGATAGCATTTTACATTTTTTTAACTCGATTTTCCTTAACCCTAATTTTTCCATAACTCGTAGTAAAAAGTGTACAATGGTAAAATTTTTCATAGAAAATAATCTCTATAACTCCAATTTTTTAATCGCTGCGTGCTTTCCAAAATTTGTGGTGCCGAATATTGACTATCATAAATCGTATCCTATTTGTTATAGTAAAGGTGCTATATATTAATGAAATTTTAGAGTTTATACTCATTCTTTCTTCTTACCTCTGCCGTTACAACTGCAAATATGAGTGGTCAGAGAAGAAAACTCAATACGATCTCGTTATCGTAAGTGCGGTGGTTGACAAAGGAATTGACAAAAGAAACAATGATTGCTGAAGACTTTGGGATTCCTCCAAGTACACTTTCTTTAATTATAAAACCCGCGAAGAAATTCTGAACGAATCCGAAAATGGTGCAACTAATGATGCATACGTTTTAAAAAGTGTACCTAAGAAGACAGAGTGACAATGACTGACAATGACATTCCCTTCTTCAGATGCAGTGTACCCCGCATTATCTACTTTGGAGAACTTTGTAGATAGAGAAATGCTTAATGGAAAAAAAATAAAATTACCGACTTTTTCAAAAAATAATATATTAATCATAATTATTTTTAATTAATTATAACTATATAACATTATATTAATAGTGCATATTCTTTGTTTTGTTTATAAATAAATACATATTACATTTTATGTTATACATATGCTATATTATGATATATTTACTTTGAACAAATTGTGTAAAGTGAATTTTGCTCTTTTTGTAATTATGTATTTCTCTAACTCGAATTTTCAAACTCCAATTTTTTTTCGTGAACTATGGTAATTCGACTTAAGGAAGTTTGACTGTATATATATATATATATATATATATATATATATATATATATATATATATATAAGATAAGAAGGGAAAGAACCTTCGTTCTAGACCACTCCTCGCCCCCCTCCACTATTCCACTCATGGGATTCATGCCCAAAAAATCTTCCTTGACAACACAATCCTTGGATACATACCTAACGAACCAATTGCGAAATTGAGGTTACGTCTGTTGATCGGTTGAGCGCAAGACTGAAACAATTGCTTTGTTGCAGTTCATCGGTAAGATTAAGTGCAATATATTAAGTTTTGTGATCGTCTCATGCAAGTTGAGTCAGACAGCTAAAGTTTTGAAACTTCATCCAATATTTGCTTACTATTAGGTAAATGTGAAAAAAAATTTTTACAGTCGGTGACCACACACTCTTTTACAGTTTCTGCATTAGGAAACGACTTCATCGTTTGTACTAAAATTTCCGATACTTGGTACGATGCTTTCGTAGTTAGTTAATTCCTGTTCATTGCATTAAACAGGGTACTACGTTCACAAGCAAAAGAGTTTTGCAAAGATTGCAGTTTTTCCTCTCTAATCTTAGGTTTTATGGGGAATTTTTCTTCAAGTTGTGAATGTACTGAAGTGTAGTGTCTGTTCAAATTGTAACGTTTGTTTCCATTTACCGTTTCACGACATATCAAACATATGGCCGTTCCTTCTTTCTTTCCTTTTGCAAAAAAACATTTTTTTTGTAATTCCTAATTCACGTTTTTATTTATTTATAACATTTTTATTTATAACAGCCGAGAGCCGCAAAAAATCGTTCTGAGGGCCGCATGCGGCATGCGGGCGGCGTAGTGAGGATCGCTGCCTTAGATGGTCACGTTAATCGTCAAAATTGTCGTTATTGGTCTGACCATAACCTTCATTGGATGCGAGAAACTCATACTCAGTTCTCGCAAAAAGGCAATGTATGAGCTGGAATAATAGATGATCAGATTGTAGGACCTGAATTCTTCGATGATAATCTTGATGGAGCAACATATCTTACGTTTATTTAAGACGATCTGAGGCCTGCGTTAGCCACTTTATTTCCAAATCCATTAGATCCCGATTTACCTGATAAACGAATATGATAACAACAGTATGGGAATAGAAGGATCGTTCGTAGATATTTAGACGAAGTTTTTCCCAATAGATGGATTGGAGGAAAAAGTCACAATGAATGGCTCTGGATCTTAGTCCTCTTGACTATTTTTATGGGGATTAGGGTTTATGGTGCAGATATATCCGAACCCCAAAACCGTGGTTTTCGGCAAAAACCGAAACCGCATAACCGTCTTAAAAAACCGCGGTTTTCGGTTTTACCTAAAGATAAATAATATACAATTAATTAGTGCTCTTTTAAACATTGCAAACTGTTGTTGCAAAAATGGCAACCATCGATGTTATACGTGTTCGAGCAATTTCAAAATCTGCATTTATTCCGAAAGCAATAGCTGGCCGATTTCCCAACCAAATCTTGCTAAAATGTTCTTCAGGTGCTATGACCTTAATTCAAAAGGAATACGAAATGATTTTAAAGTTTCAAAAATTAAAAGGAAATGGACAAGAAAAATAGTACTACGCTAGATGAGTGGACTCGTTTAAGACGCCGAAGATACTTTTTTTACCGAAGAAACATTAATATTCATAGAGAAAACACTTTTTAAAGCAATTTAGGCTTTATTAATATATAGCACCTTTACTATAACAAATAGGATACGGCTTATGATAGGCAATATCCGGCACCACAAATTTTAGAAAGCACGCAGCGATTACAAAATTGGAGTTATAGAGATTATTTTCTATGTTAAATTTTACCATTGTACACATTTTTCCTACGAGATATGGAAAAATTCGAGTTAAGGAAAAGCGAGTTATGGAAATTAATTTGTATGTAAAATGCTATCTAAGTTCGAGTTATAGAAGTTCGACTGTATACATACATATATATATATATATATATATATATATATATATATATATATATATATATATATATATATATATATATATATATATATATATATATATATATATATATATATATATAAATACCATAGTATATTTTCAACCAAGAAAATATATATACGTTTAATGAGGGTGTAGTCAAACCTTAGGTCGGTAAAAAGAAACTCTTTGTTATATAATCGAGCTTTCGGGAATGCTTATTCCCTTTCTCAAGACATCTAAAAATAATTTATTTGTTAGTACACCTACATGTTATTTAAGATGGTTTGTAAACTGCTTACTAACGTGAGGTTGACATAAACAGTAGCTTCATGACACACTGGACAAAAATTCAACCACATTGAAAAAGGTATTATGTAATACCTCACACAACAAACAAAAAAAATAAGATTTAGAATAAGAGAGTTAAGCCCTCATGTTTTATAATAAAACAGATTACAAAATAAAATTGAATTTACCAAAATTAATTACTTAACAAAAAAGATACAAAATTGAAAACGTGTGCTACAACATGGTGCCACGGTGATGAAAACGGAAATGGACTAGTTTTTTAATTACATTATATTGACATCTTTAAGTGGATTGTGCGCAATCCCGGTAACTGAACTGATTCATAATGCGCATGTACCCGCACACGGGTGTTTGAGAAAAGAATATACAAGCTGATTCTTTCCACCAACAGATCGATTACATTACAATGAATTTAAGAAAATCCACAAAAACGCCTTTTTTCAATCAAAACAGCAGCCAACCGCATGATCAAGAAAACACAACGATTACGTTTTACGAACGAGATAGAATTTTATGTTCTAATTTTAGTATGTAATCGTATATAATGCTAAGATTGTTAACATCAGTTTTCTTGTTCATACTATCGACCTCTCCCTTGATGTAAAACATTTCTTTAAAAATTCTTTTATGATAATTTTTTTCTGTGCATAACACTCTCACCTTGCCAAAATCCATTGAATGTTTATTCATAATTACATGTTCGGACAAGGCACAAGACACCTTATCTAGTCTGCAATCACTTTTGTGAGACGTAATGCGTCCCGACAAACACCTAGAAGTTTGTCCTATATAAATTTTGTTACAATTCAGACAAGGAATATTGTATACCACATTTGATTTTTCTAATGTGTCTAACCTGGTTTTTGTTTTTGTGAATAAATTGCTATTGGTTATTAAGATGCGCTGGGCAATCTTAACATCCTCACCTTTAAAAAAAGTTTATGAGTTTCGGTGTTAACGACTCTATATATGGTAGTGAACAGAAAAACGTGTGGTTGTTACTATGTGGGTTTTCCACATTATTCTCTTGACTTCTAATACTTGGTGGACCTCCTAATATGTTTACATTTGAAATATAGTGTGTGTTTACAACATTATCCGTACTCGGATTCAAGGGAGAACTGTACAAAAGTTTGTTAACTAAATGATTCGGATATGAATTTTCCAGCAGGATATCTCTCACCATCCCTAGGCATTCAATCACGAAATCAGGGTGTGACAATTTCATTACGCTGCATCTCATCACCAAGACTAGATTGATCTTCATTTTCATTGGATGATAGGAATGAAAATTAAGCCATCTGTTGCTCGTGCAGGGTTTTCTGTACCATTTAGTTTTTAGTATGTTAACATACTAAAAATGTTTAGTATGTTTAGTTTAGTATGTTTAACATACTAAAAACTAATTGGTACAGAAAACCCTGCACGAGCAACAGATGGCTTAATTTTCATTCCTATCATCCAATGAAAATGAAGATCAATCTAGTCTTGGTGATGAGATGCAGCGTAATGAAATTGTCACACCCTGATTTCGTGATTGAATGCCTAGGGATGGTGAGAGATATCCTGCTGGAAAATTCATATCCGAATCATTTAGTTAACAAACTTTTGTACAGTTCTCCCTTGAATCCGAGTACGGATAATGTTGTAAACACACACTATATTTCAAATGTAAACATATTAGGATGTCCACCAAGTATTAGAAGTCAAGAGAATAATGTGGAAAACCCACATAGTAACAACCACACGTTTTTCTGTTCACTACCATATATAGAGTCGTTAACACCGAAACTCATAAACTTTTTTTAAAGGTGAGGATATTAAGATTGCCCAGCGCATCTTAATAACCAATAGCAATTTATTCACAAAAACAAAAACCAGGTTAGACACATTAGAAAAATCAAATGTGATATACAATATTCCTTGTCTGAATTGTAACAAAATTTATATAGGACAAACTTCTAGGTGTTTGTCGGGACGCATTACGTCTCACAAAAGTGATTGCAGACTAGATAAGGTGTCTTGTGCCTTGTCCGAACATGTAATTATGAATAAACATTCAATGGATTTTGGCAAGGTGAGAGTGTTATGCACAGAAAGAAATTATCATAAAAGAATTTTTAAAGAAATGTTTTACATCAAGGGAGAGGTCGATAGTATGAACAAGAAAACTGATGTTAACAATCTTAGCATTATATACGATTACATACTAAAATTAGAACATAAAATTCTATCTCGTTCGTAAAACGTAATCGTTGTGTTTTCTTGATTATGCGGTTGGCTGCTGTTTTGATTGAAAAAAGGCGTTTTTGTGGATTTTCTTAAATTCATTGTAATGTAATCGATCTGTTGGTGGAAAGAATCAGCTTGTATATTCTTTTCTCAAACACCCGTGTGCGGGTACATGCGCATTATGAATCAGTTCAGTTACCGGGATTGCGCACAATCCACTTAAAGATGTCAATATAATGTAATTAAAAAACTAGTCCATTTCCGTTTTCATCACCGTGGCACCATGTTGTAGCACACGTTTTCAATTTTGTATCTTTTTTGTTAAGTAATTAATTTTGGTAAATTCAATTTTATTTTGTAATCTGTTTTATTATAAAACATGAGGGCTTAACTCTCTTATTCTAAATCTTATTTTTTTTTGTTGTTGTGTGAGGTATTACATAATACCTTTTTCAATGTGGTTGAATTTTTGTCCAGTGTGTCATGAAGCTACTGTTTATGTCAACCTCACGTTAGTAAGCAGTTTACAAACCATCTTAAATAACATGTAGCTGTACTAACAAATAAATTATTTTTAGATGTCTTGAGAAAGGGAATAAGCATTCCCGAAAGCTCGATTATATAACAAAGAGTTTCTTTTTACCGACCTAAGCTTTGACTACACCCTCATTAAACGTATATATATTTTCTTGGTTGAAAATATACTATAGTATTTGTTTAATTATCTAGTCATTAATAAAACTATCTTCGTATATATATATATATATATATATATATATATATATATATATATATTACATTTTTTACTTCGGCCCTCAGGAAAATCTGATAAAAACAATTAGGCTCTCTGAAAAATCCTAATGAGGACCCCTGGTCTAGACTCTAGAGGGCTTAGTATATTTCAAATTAAATTTTTGATAATTATACAAGGTTTTTCATCATTACCTGAGCTATTCGAATTTTTTAAACTGTTTATTGTGTCAGCAAGTTCTTTCCTCGACACTGTCTTTAGAAATATAGAGGTATTATTTTCCATTATAATGTTGATGTAGGGTGTGCTAGGTGGGTGTCCGATAGGGTTGAGGCTCTGCTGGCAAAATAATCATTAATTTTTGTAACATCTGCTTGTGATAACACCTTCTTATTACAGTAAATTGTTTGTTTAATTGTAATATGTGGGATACTATTGACTATTTTCCATTCCATTCCAGTTTTTTTGATGTTAGAGGATGATTGCAGTTGTTTATTGAAAGTGTATTTTTTGTCATTTTTCAATAGCTTATAATATCTCCTGCTTAAATTGTTGTAAATTACCTTAAACCTACAATCCCAGCGAGCTATTATTAGTATCAATTCCAGGTCTTCTTTGATAAATATTAACTTCGGGTTAGCAAAAAACGCGTGGTGGTGCTCGTCTGGTATTAATGTGGATTAACGGGAAAGCCTCGTTGAATCAGGAAAAGTATTTCTCAATAAAAAATTCCCACTGATTGTGAGTATTGATGTTGGACCCCTCGATCTTCAGGAGATCGTCCTATTCCGCTTACTCCAATAATATACTTTGTGATACATTTTGTTGTCTTCGCTATATATTCTTTTAGGTATAAAGTAATAGTTCTTGCTCATTTTAGATTTAATTACCAGTAGCTGAGCATAATGGTCGAAAACTAGAAAATCAATAGTTTTTAATTCATAATCAAAATTCACGCTTATAATTATATTGTCAAGGCACGATCCTAAACTTGGATAGCTGACTTCATGGGCCAATTTCATAGCATTAAAAGAGTTTAATAGGGAAAAGAACTGCTGACTCAAGACATTCTTCTTGATTGCATCTATATTAAAATATCCTGAAATTATAAATGGCTTACTTTCATTGGCTAAAAGTACTAACAATTCGTCTAGCTTATCGAAAAATAGTCGCTTATTGGTTAGCGGCGCTCTGTAGATCCCTACAATTAATAATATTTCATTATTTATTAAAGTTTCAATACAAGCACACTCGAACACGAATTGCTCAGCAATATCGCCTATGTCTCCTTTTAAGGTACTTTCAGTGCCTTCTTTGCAAAATAAAGTATGTTGAAAATGGGGCGAATACGTCCCTGTAGGTCTAGAACGCAGGCCCTGTGAGATCCAATGGGCTCACGCGAACATTCTACGATCGCGCAAACGCAAGAGCAGTTTAAATTCATATATCGTATAAGCAGTGTAAAAACAAAATACAATCAATAAAAATCAATAACCGAATGTATAGAGTTGAAAATAAAAGTACAAGTGATAAATACATACAACAGTGTTCTTTTAACGATAATATTCACAAAGAAACTCCACCATGTAAGATTGCTGGTCGGCAGAAGTGAGCCACTAGGTTAAAGTTCTTAATCTTGAAAGTGTCTAATTGGCACGAATTCTTCCAGTGCTTCGTTAGAACAAGGTAAGAACAATTTTTAATATTTTCTAATATGAATTCAATTTTATCTACTGAGGTTCCAAGAGATTGCGTATTCTGATTAATAAGACTTACATAGGTTGGTAAATTATTTTCCGTTTTGTGCATTATATTCTCCGTGAGGCTTTTTCCAGTCTTGTTAAAAAATAGTTACCGCAAGTGTTGCGTGGCCAGATTTCAAGGTTCTTCACATTCTCGAAGTCCTCGGGTACTGAGACTTTAAAAGAGGCATATTCTTCAGGATGCCTTGACAAAAGCTTCTTACATAAAATTTGTTTGAAATTCTTGGTGTCTAGATAAGAAAAAACCTCTTTTTTAGAAAGGTGCGGGTGTAGTCGGTAAACATGCAGATGCTTATAACGCACGGCCGCTCTTATTTCGGTTACATCATTTGTCCCAACAATTATATTGGGTTTTCTGGATCTCACTCTGCGACGTAGTGTTTCCCACGTGTCGTTATCTGGATTTAACTCTCCTTGGCTAGAATTTAGTAACCCCGTGGTGTTTGTTCCGCTGGCGTGTTTATATTTTTTGTGCTGCCATGACCTTCCCTGGCGGTGTTTAATTTTTCGATTTTATCACCTTAATAGGTGCCACTAATCTCGCACACTTTTGTTGAGGAATTTTGTTTTTGTTGCAACTTTTTTGGAATTTTATCATTTACTCGGTCAACGGTAATTTGTTCTGTGTTCTGCGAGTTCAATAACGGAATTAAGTTAACGTTTTGTTCAGTTAATGTTTGAATTTGTGATGTAAGATGTGCTACTCTTTCTTCCAACACATGGGTAAGAGACTTTATCATCCACAATCTCGGCGATTACTTTTTTAAATTCGGGACCCCCAAGGTATGATAATACTTTATCACACCCGGTTATAGGTTCCGCAGGAGTTGCGTTGAACCTAAGGTCTCTCGGCATTATTTAACAAACTTTCTAACTTTACTCAAATAACTTTATATTTAACGTCTCGATCACACGACCTGTCGCTTTGAAAGTTCAAGCGCGACTGTGATCGACTGAGATCTTACAGAGTGGGTAGGGACAGAAGCACGGAGAGATAAATTTCTACCTCTATCGGAATCGCTTCCATCTCAACGATAGTGACTTATGACGAAAATGCATGGTGGTTGCAGATGCAAACCACGTGATCTTTTACTGCGATAAGTGGAGACTGTTAAGAGACGCAGCACATAATGCAGCGGGAGTTACACTAACTAGCCATAATTGTGTAGAGTTCATGCTTATTAACCAGGATACGTGCAATATTGTGGATACTCTTGTGCGGATTATCGTACGAGAACGGAAATAAGAAGAAACATATATAGATAGATCAGAATATCAGTTCTTTTTTTCCGAAGTAATGCTTATGCGGAAAATGACAAGTCATAAAAGGTTTTAGTCGTGGCGGGACCGACACTACATACTTCGGTGTGCATAATGCATTTTCTCATCCCTATTAAAAAACAGCATTTCTCTTATGTTGTGTCATTATTTTTTGTGATAAATCACCAAATTTTGCTCTTGGATAGCGACTACTTTTAAAGCATATGTCCATGAGAAAAATTTGAGAAATGAATTGACTTATCCCTGATAAATTTTTAAGTCATGTTAGGTGGCCCAGCCTATCTCTTATCTGGAATTTTTTGCATTCTTGGACGCATTGGGAGAAAAACACAAATAATTGTAAGATTCAGTATGGGTAAAAACATAGCATTTCTTACGGATATTATGGGCCATTACATTTTGGACCTACATAAAACGATGAAACCATCAATAGTTTTGAGTTATTGTTCAATGTTGTGGCATGAATTAGGCGTGGTTAAAGGCGAAAGTGGGTACAATAATTATATAGAAATACAACTATATATAATAGTGATTTTTTAATATTGATATAGATTTCTTAAGTCTTTCTAAGTAAAATTTTATAATTCATTAACACGGCACCAGATGATATATTTACTCATTAAAGTGATTTACGTGATTTAATTTGTTTAATTTTTTTATGATTTGTAGTTTCCTTGAAAAAATATAAATATCTTTCGCAAGGGTCTCTCCTCTCTTATGCAACATCTTCCGCCACGACATCTATAATTACGACCAACCAGACAAATCCCATATTGACTTATCATCCTACATTCTACAATACGCTGGTGACACAGCACTCATTTCTCATAACAACTCTAAAAAAGTTAAAGGTAAAGTACCATTGACCTACTCCAGAATCTCATCAACAAGACCCTTATATGGTATATCTTGTGGAGATTATCTCCAAATCACTCCAAATTCCCACTCCTTATTCCAAACCACGAAATATCCTTAAATTCTCCTTACATTCGCACAGGTACCATAGACGAACAACCGACCAGGAACATAAAATACCTCGGAATTACTATTGACACTAAACATAAATTCATAACGAACGCAAAATTACTTAAGTCTCAGATAATCAAACGCTGCAAATATTTTAGAACTTTTTCATACGGCAATCAGGGTATTTCACCAAAACCGCGGTAAAAATATATAAATAGATCTGTAGACCAGTACTTGACTATGGGCACTTACTAATCACTATTAACAAAGCAAGCAAACGAACTCTTGAAATCCCTGAACGAACCGCAGTACGAATCATCACCAAATTTAGACAACCCAACAATCCTCTCCACAACTCCCTAATGAACACCTCTATAGAAAAACGCAGGTCTAGCCAATTGCAGACAGACATGATAGACTCGCAAAGAAATTTAAAGGCAACCCCGTGACGTATATCATCCTTCACGAACTCTGTTTAAACAACAAACGACAAAGTAGACATTCGAACAAAAAATATCCCTCACGAACTCCCCTCGAATCTTTAAACGTCGACCGCAAACTTGATCCGCACTTTTTAACATACTTTTTTGTTTTATATTTGTTTTTTCCCGGCCGAAAGACCACGGGTCGTTAGCCACTTGTATTTTTGGTATTATAAGTATAGCAATAAACATGTTTTATTAACATTATTATTATTATATAAATATCTTTGCAGCAAAATATTTTATATAAAAGTTATGGTGTTCGTAAACAATATAATATGTAGTTACTTTTCGTTTAATGTGGATTATTATTTATAGTATTCGATTTCAATTTCTATTATCTTTGAATTGTCGATTTGACTCTCTCAGACCGATGTATTCTCTGCCGCCTGCACTCGCCGGCGCAGGACCAACTGTCTGAGCGTCAACATTACGCTGTATATTCCGCCATCTATCGTTTTATAAAAGTGCTGAATATCGATTTTAAAATGAGATCTAACACGGCCAGACTGACATCATTCCGCTCTCGGAATGCTTAAGAAATTCGGAGTAAACTTATCATTACTGCAACTCGAATAAAGGGGTATTTTTATTATTCCAAAAACAACGTCGAAAAATAAAAAGAGTAAAACACAAACAAAAACAAGAATGCACAAAACAAATGAGTATATACGATGAGTATGTACGATGAGAAAACTTATGAATGTACTTAGGTTACGTAGCTTCATGTTGATTTTCTTCTCTCCCTGGTTTGTCGACGTTTGCTGCAATAAGTAATAAATACTACTTATGCGATAAAAATTTCCAATTAACAATAACACATTCGATTTTCAAAATCTTTATCATTCAAATAGTTTAAGAATATAACATTTGAGAGACACGATGGAAATACTGCACAATGCACGTATTTGCGATGGGTCTCATTAGATTCACACATTATCAGAACACTGGAAGACACGATGGAAATACTGCACTATGCACGTATTTGCGATGGGTCCTTCCAAGTGATCAGTTCACAAACAGAGACACGATGGAAATACTGCACAATGCACGTATTTGCGATGGGTCTCATTAAATTCACACATTATCAGAACACTGGAAGACACGATGCAAAATACTACACGTATCTGCGATGGGTCCTTCCAAGTGATCAGTTCACAAACAGAGACTCGATGGAAATACTGCACAATGCACGTATTTGCGATGGGTCTCATTAAATTCACACACTATCAGAACACTGGAAGACACGATGCAAAATACTACACGTATCTGCGATGGCTCCTTCCAAGTGATCAGTTCACAAACAGAGACTCGATGGAAATACTGCACAATGCACGTATTTGCGATGGGTCTCATTAAATTCACACATTATCAGAACACTGGAAGACACGATGCAATATACTACACGTATCTGCGATGGGTCCTTACAAGTGATCAGTTCACAAACAGAGACACGATGGAAATACTGCACAATGCACGTATTTGCGATGGGTCTCTTCAAGTCTAAGATCAAACACGGCAAATCGTGACAGATACAAAAAAAAATTAAAAAAATAAATACTCACAATTGTTCAATTGCAATAAATATTCAAAATCATCAGAGGTCTAGTCTATTGGCCAAAGACGCAATTGGTCCCTTGAACATTTTAAAGTTTTCTGAGCACCAATTTTACGGATTGTGGAACGGTCATTAGCGAACAATGATTTGATAACGTATGGCCCAACGAATTCACAACTGAATTTTTCCACAGATTGTTCGGCCATTCCTGTGACTTATTGGATTCATTTCTAAGCATTTTGCTAATGGTACGCATATATCGTTCCAATTGTCCATTAGAGCGATGTGTTCCCGGGGTTGTCACGTGCAACTCGATACCAAAGTGTTCAATAAATGATTTAAATATTTTTGCCGTAAAATTTGTTCCAGCATCATGTACTAGTTTGCCAGGCGTTCCAAGATTAATTTTTATCTAATTCAATTGCTGTAAACAATGAAATAGTTCTGAATAGTTCTGAAAAACTTCTGAAATAGTTTGGCAGGACAACAGAGGGATATTTAGCAGCTGATTCGACTCAGGGACGTATGTGGAGTAGATAGACGGTTCAGGGATCCGTCACCATGGACTCAGAGGCTCGCAAGCATGGACTCAGAGGGTCCCTAGGATATAACCTCGAAGTACTTCACTTGGAGACGTATGGCCAATCAAACTGTAAACAATGACTTCAAAACAAACATTGTTCGTTCCACCTGACCGTTTGCGCGACTACTTCCGGTTGATATAAAATCTAATTCAATATTTTGACTTTTACAGTTCTCTTTAAATTCTTTGTTGTCAAAACATCTACCCTGATCGACAATAACTCTACTGGGAATCCCGATTAAAGAAATATTTTTCTTCAATTCTTGAAATCTATTATTTGTGTAAATTTTTCCTGCATAAGACAAAATTACATACTTTGTGAAAGCGTCAATGGAGACAAACACATATTATTTTTGTCATTCTTACCACTTAATTTACCAGTAACATACATGTGAATAGTATGCCACGGAATACTACTTTTGGGTATGGGATGAAGTTCTGCTTGAATTTTACCGGAGGGAGTGTTAGATTTAGAAGTTACACAATTGTCAACATACTTTCGAACATGTGTAGACATATTTTCGAACCAATAATAGTCATAAATTTTGTCGAGTGTTTTCTCCCATCCTAAATGCATAACATATTCATGAACATTATTAATTTCAGACCAGATAAAGGCTTTTGGAATAACAGCTAATTTCTTTGCTCAATTCACCGGTTTAATAGCATTAACACAGTTACCTTAAGTTATTAATTCAGAAAAACTTGAAAGAAGAATCAAAAGTTTTTGTTTTTCGTTATTATCTAAATCGGTGACCAAACCAATATCAGCAACCGTGTTAATAGAGTTTACAGCAACTGTATTGACAGGGTTCTTAGGAACAATTTTTAAATAGGTCTTATCTTTTAACAGAATCACATTATGTTCGTAAATATTTTCCCCCATAATAATGTCATAGTGAGAGTGATTATGTGGCACAATCACAAGGTCCCACTCAACTTTCACCTCAGGTAGATCCACAAGGGCTTTTGTTAAGAAAAAAAAAAAGCATCGAACCATTGCAACGGGGTAACTCGGGGATTTTTTGTTAGTTTTAATCTATCCAGCACTAATTCATCTATTAAGGAACAAGTTAAACCTGTGTCAATTAGGCAGTTAGTATTATAACCGCAAATCGTCATCGGCAACGTTTTTGAACATTTATTATTTATCGAAAAACTATTCAACAAAACGTTATTCTCTTGTTTACTTTTCCTGCTCGTAACCGCATGCGGCGTTTCGTTGACTCGCCCGTGTTTGTTTTGACGACGAAAACAATTTTCAATTTTATTACCTAATTTCTTACAGTATCTACAAAAGGGTTTGTCTTCATTTAATAACGGGGCTTCGAAATTTTGATTTGAAACTTTACAATCTCGCAAAATGTGACCAAATTTGTGTTTACCACACAAAAAAAAACACTGCGTATTCCAAATAACTACGTGCGTCTGTACTCGGATAATTCACTGCATCAACTAAAAGTTTTCCCATTTTTTTTTTTTAGTTTGGGAAATCAAACGGCAAAGTTTAATTTAAATAAAGTAATAAAAGTCTAATTTTCTTAGGTTTCGTCGGTCGGCTGCCATGCAGTAAACCACCTTCGAGCAGATTATAATAAAAATGGACCGATTCTACTTACAGTTTCTCTGACCACCCTAACTTTTTTTTTAACCATCAATTTTCAATAACCAGACACTTCTCTCCTTACTTTCTGGTTTGAAACTTGGAAGAGCCAAAGAAATAGCCATTTGGGAAACGGAGGGAATAGTCGGCGGCGTCAAAGGCTGATCCTTTGTGCGTCGTTGAAAGTCCTCCAAGACTTTTGTTGTCTCCTAACGATTGGCTTAATTCTTCGATTTTAATAGTAACACTTTAGCTACTCGAAATCACACGTGTACCCCACACCTGATATTAGATTTCAATTTCTATTATCTTTGAATTTGACTCTGTCAGACCGATGTATTCTCTGCCGCCTGCACTCGCCGGCGCAGGACCAACTGTCTGAGCGTCAACATTACGCCGTATATTCCGCCATCTATCGTTTTATAAAAGTGCTGAATATCGATTTTAAAATGAGATCTAACAATAGAATATATTAATAATATTATACCTATAGATATTAATTAATAACTGAATGATTAAATTAAATTCGAATAAATTTCGAATCGAACAAATTTTCTTTCAAACAAGTTACCATTCAAGCTTTTTTTTTCGAACAAGTTACTTTCAAAAAAATTGGTTTCGAACAATTTTTCCTTATTAACCCGTAGTATACCTTGGGAAATAGGTGTGCAAGATTTTTATAAATAAATTCTGACGTTGAAATGTCATAATTGTCAACATTTAGGGTTATGTTTACGGAGCTCGCAAGTGAGTTATTTTGATGCGTTGCTATGGATACTTTTATTGCACTAGTGCAATAAAATTTTTATTGCACTAGTGAATAAACCACTGCTTTGAAAAAAGTGCTTTGAAAAATGTCTTTATATGTCAAAATTGAATAAAAAGTATTTAATTTATCATTATCAATAAAGGGCTTAATTACATTTTTATTTATTTTGAGTTTAACACATTTCTCGTCGATCGCACATTAATAAGAAACATTAGCGTCGATAATAGCAGTATAAAGTTTGCTCACCCCTGGTCTATCTTGTCAAAGTCTATTTATTTAGTTTACATAACTTACTTTTTCAGCACCTCAAAGTAATACATTTTTCTCACGGTATTTTGGCACCCGCTTTTATTTTGAATTCAATTTTCTACAATTTTCATTACATATTGAGCTAGCAAAACTAAAAGTAATAGTAGTATATAATATATTCATAAATATTAAATTTTATTGATTTTAATATAAGAGATTTAGTTGGATGTGGGTTAGATTTAGATTTAGATGCTAGCAGCAGAGTTGAATAATAACTAATTACGAATCAAGTTAAAAAACTGCTTAAAGTATATTGTTGGCTATAAATTCGAAAATAGTTTTTAGCTACTTCTTTCGATTTTTTTTAATTAAATAAGAAAAATTTCTATCAAAATAATAGACTTATTTATCGCAGTCATATAAAAATCTTCGGGGATTTTAGGCGAATAACTCATCTAGAATTATTTCATTTCAACCAGGGTTTAAATTGTTTAGATAATATTTATAAGATCCATGTTTAGGGGAGCAGGCGATTATTTTGAGTGAATTCACATGTGGTCTGATGTTATTGTATACTGTGAAATAATTCTCTTTCTGTCCAACAATTGATGTCGTTTTTTAATCAATTCCTTTTAATTTGTCATTGTCAGACAAAGGTTTCTATTTAACATAAACCGCAGTAGATTGTCATAAATTAAATAGAGCCGATCAGCTCGTGGTTTAATATTACAAGATAAATTAAAGGGTTAGTGTTTTCGCACCATACATATAACATATAACAGATAGTAGCGATAGTCTTTGGAATATCCCTTTTTAATTAAAGCAATTACCGAAAAAAGTTTCAAGATAAAGGACAAGCATTTGCACAATTTCAGAATAAGTAAATGACAATTAAAATGGCTTTCGCACTAACCTAATTCATTTATTAATAATTCGTTTATTCAAATACCAGGTCTTCGTATTAAAATCAATCGTATAGGTCAATCGTATATAATTTCATTTTCTTTACAATGAAAAAGCAAACGTATTAATGGTTTTTCTGTCTAAACTTTTAAAGAAATAAATTTCGAGGATATAATTTTTAAGTTAATTTTATTTAGGAATTCATTCTTTCTCATTCAAGGCTAGCGTCTTGTGAATCCCGCATGAGTTCAGTCTCAAAAAAATGTTGATGTTCAAATGATTCATATTCACATTTCCGTCTAAATTCATTGGTGATTTAACTTAACGAAAAATCAACGTTTGCTGCAAAACATAACATTTTCAAATCACTGAAGTTACATCATCGAGATTTCTCGAATAATTGCTACATAATAAATGTTTGCTAAGATTTATTAATATTTGTTAGATAATTGCGACTATTTAAAATCCTTTTTTGTAAGTTTTCGACAAAAAATTATTACAATTGATATATTGATTTTTATAATTTCTCTTGAGCAAATAGGCGTATGATTTTCCTAGATATTAACGATATTTGTGTATTTTGGAGGATGTTTTATTATTACAACAGCTTCGTAATAGTTCTCCTAAAGTGCATTACAAAAAATAAATAAAATTCAAATGCGACTCTCAAAATCGATTTTTTATTTGGAGATTACATAAATGGTCATTGTTTGCTTTTTCTTGGCGGTACTATAAAGAAAATAGAATCTGTCATATGAAGAAAGTTTATCCGGTTTATAAGATTTTCAGAATATTTGAAACTACTTCATGCTGATTACTAGGGACCGGATTATGTGCGACATAACAAGCTTGAAACATGTAAGCAATTATGCATGAAAAATGTCAAAAATATGCAAGAAAATTGCCAACATTTGTAACATTAAATAACAAAAAAGTTAGTTTTAGATTTTTTCTTCAAAAATAAATAATATTCAACAATCAAAGATAAATGACTCTATCAAAAACTATCGATATCGACGATGATATAATAAAATTAACAATAATTTAACATATTGTTATTCATGTAAACGTTAATAATAAGGTACTGTTCAAATATTCGGTAGTAAGGTTATGTCTCTGATCACTCAAAAAATTTGTATGTAGAAAAGGATCTCCACATCCAATGATGACTGGGCAATTTTTTAATTTGTGTGCTATGTTAGTACTTATATTTCCTGGCAAAAGTTCTGCCGTTCCATTAACAAAGGTTGAAAGACCGTGTTAAAGGTTCATTCATCACAATCATGGTATTACAACAAAGACCCCTGCAAAATATATAAATCCATCTGTAAACCGATACTTGACTACGGGCACTTACTAACTAGGGGAGACCGGGTACAAAAGTAACACTTTGTACTTTGACACTGGTATGTAAATTGTAGATATGGTGGTGACGACTTGTACTGCGACCCTTATAAATCTATTGTACCCCACCCTCTTCCTCTAAGCGTTGGTGTACTTACCCATTTAGAGCTCCTCCTCTAATCCTGATTCCTCTAGGAATTTCAGGATCTGGGTGGGATTGAAGGACTGCAACTCGAGGTACATCTAGCGGAGCAGTGCTCCACAGTCTTTGAGCAGATGTATGGGGGTTTCCTCTGCTTAACCACAGAATCTGAATCCGTCATCCTCTTCTAGGCCTAGGGCCATGAGGTGTTTTCTAAGTCTGCAGTGTCCCGTCAGTACTCCTGTCAGAATTCTAAGCTTGTACCTGTTTAGTTTCAGCCAAGCTTTTGTTCTTTTCTTGTTAAAAGATCACTTTGGACCCTGGAACCTTCTGCCTTAACCCTGGAAGTACTTTCCAGGTTTTCATCCATTGTTCTCTCTTTCTTCATCTAAACTATTGTGGATGGTGTTCACACTCATGCCGTAAAAGGGTTCCGGACCTATAAAAGGACTACTGGATCCCTTGTTTGCTAGGTAATCGGCTTCCTCGTTTCCGTCTATACCAGTGTGTCCTGGTACCCAGTATAGCGTTACTTTATTGTTTTTGCCAAGTTTGTTTAGCTTTCCCACACAGTCCAATACCAGTTTGGATCTGATGGTGTATGGGCTAATGGCCTTGATGGCTGCTGCTTGGCTGTCTGACAGGACAGCAATTAGTTTTTTTTGCGATAATTCCTGTAGAGGTTAGGTTAGGTTAGGTTTTTAAACCTAAGGTTCAAGCTTGTTTAGCTTTCCCACACAGTCCAATACCAGTTTGGATCTGATGGTGTATGGGCTAATGGCCTTGATGGCTGCTGCTTGGCTGTCTGACAGGACAGCAATTAGTTTTTTTTGCGATAATTCCTGTCGAGGTTAAACTGTGCACATCTTTCGATTGCGTGTGCCTCTGCTTGGAAGATACTTGGGAATGTTCCCATGGATTCGAAGTATTTGGTACGGGGTCATTCCTGCACCAGTACCTTATTTTGTCTTCGAACCATCTGTATACCACTTGATAGCATTTTGCTCTATGTGGTATGCTGAGGATTCGTCGCTCCAATCGGCTGTACTACTACACATTGCTGTGTATTTTTTCTCGAAATGGTATTTGCATACCATTTCGTCTTTTGGTGTATCCAGCCAGGGGAAGTTGGCAGCGCGGCTGTTTCGGTCTCTGCTCCCAATTATTTTACCTCTGCATATTCCTTGCTGAACCTTACAATCGCCGATCTGGCGGCCCTTTCCGGAGTCAGACCCAGCAGCACCTCCATTGCTGCTGTCAGACACGACCCCATCGCCCCCGTGATGCAGACATACGCCAGTCTTTGAATCTTCTCATGCTTTGTCCTAATAGAGGCCAGCTTGGTTCTAACAAAGGTAAGTTGGTATATAGCCAGTTATCATATTTTTTATGAAATGAATATAGCCAAATATAAATTTCGCTTATGCTCTACAAATTTGAATCTAAATTTACCTCATAATTTGCTGTTCATTGTGAATTACAGAGATTTAAAAAAAGTTACGATTGTTACTTTCGACCCCGAGGCCAGGTCGAAATTAACACGGTGTGGTTTAAATGTAACATGGTAAGGGTGTATGTAACAAACTAATAAATATGAAATGTAATATCAAATCAACTAATTATTTATTAGAAAATATGTTTTAATAATATAAAGGTTTATTTGTTTATTTTTATTTACTTTTTATTGACTTCTCGTCAAGAATTTCTTAATTATGTTAGGTAATAATGAGATCAACTTTTACGAGATTCAGTTTCATAGTCAGACTCGCAATTATGGCTCACATTTTATTTTTTTATTATGGCACAAGTCGTTTCACCTACTATTGCCAACAGGCTCTAAACACACAAGACAAGACAAAAGCAATCTTCTTCGTCAGATGAATTGTTATGTTCAATGTTTTCTTTTTCTTAACGTGTCTTCTTTGTTCTTCTTTTTTTGTGGATGCATAAGTAACAGGTTGTAAAATTGTTTTCTTGGCTTTCATTCTTTCTTTGTATTCTTCTTCAATCGCATTTTTTTGGGTGTGTCAGTCAAAATCGCGGTCTTACGTTTCTTACGCCCCTTATTAGTTGTAGTCCTCCGACCTGGTCTTGGAACAGGTCCAATATTTCGGGGTGAGACTGAGTAAGGAATTGGCAAGAAAGGAATTTGCGGAGAAGAACCCACTTGTAGTCCGCTATGTCCTTCTACTGGCGAGTTAAGATCATCAACTACCATATTCGGTTCAACTTGGAGGGCTTAGGGTGCGTCGGATATGGTTGACCGATCATTATTTGGAATTTCTTCGCTGACTTGCAAGGGACGGTCTGTTACAGATGATGACGCAAAGTCGGCATCAGTAAATATATTTCTATTAAATGATCTTATACCAGTGCAAGTAAACCCAGCAATAGTATTTTTATAGGTGACAGCAAGAGGAACTGCTTCTTTGACAATCCCAGGAATGTAATGGATATTCAACTTTTCATCGGGATGATTTCGCATCCAGTAGTGTATAGCTGTGTTTATCTTTTACTCGAATGGTCCAAATACTGCTCTATCCAGCGGCAGGAGTTTCTAGGAGTAGTGGGGTGGAAACGATAGCAAAACTATTCCATTTCTTTTAATCAAAAATCTAAAACCTAGCAATAGCAAACATTTTTGATCAATTGTTGGCGTTGTCTGTTTTTTAAAGTATTTCAGAAATAGCAAAAATTCTGCTACTTGCATCCAGCCACTGCCATTCCCAGCACCAGCAGTTCCAACAGGTCCTTCACGTAACTTGTGGTCTTTATACCGCTTCAATGGCAACACAAAAAAGGAGGTTAGTTTTATGTCCTCCTATGTCCTCCTTGAGCATTAATGACAACAGCAATGGTCACTAATTTCCCACGTTCCGCTGAGGTTACTGTTCCTACTTCTTTAATTCCTCTCTGAGCAACTATTTTGTTAGGTTTTTGGACTGTGGTGACCCCTGTCTCATCCATATTCCAGATATCTTTTGGCTCAAATTTATACCTATCTATAACGTTCCCTAGGTTATCAAAAAAAATATAATACTCATTAAAGCTCGAGGCTCAAGATAGGGTCATTGCTTGAAGACATCTCATAGATAGGGTCAAGTGTCTTAAAAAAACAGTCAACCATTCCTTACCCGCCATTTGAGTGTCATGCCACTTTACGGTAAACTTTTTACCATTTTTTAACGCTATCTTGTATGACAACTTACGTACTTCAGATGGAGCTATCCAAAATAAACTCCAGAACGCTCAATTAAATAGTCCTGCAATTTTCTTTCTTCATTAGCAATAAACACACGGTTGTCGCAACGGTAGCCAACTATTGCACTATTGTCTTTCTTACTCACTATCGCGGCATTCTGTTGGTAAAAAAAATAATAAATAACATAAAACGTAAGTGAATCATACTCAATCCATTACGGGGACAAAAGTAACATGTTACTTTTGAACTCACAGTGCTATGTTACTTTTGTACCCAATCACGTTTAATTCATTAAAGCCTATCTAAAAAATGGAACTTGCTATTCAAAAACAAAAGGACCACTCTGTAAAGTGTAAACAATCTAATCAAGAATTACTATGAAAATAGTCATATTATAATCATCATTTTAATACTACATAACCACTAAATGAATAAATGTCTAAAAACCTACTTATGGTTCGTAAAATCACGTGGCGTCCTCTAGCACAACCTTAAGGCAGAGAACTTGTGCGGCGACTAAATGCAAGCGGATGGAACGTCGCCGGCCATCTTCTGACGGTAGCGGTTTGAACTATTTGATAAACCTACAGAGCATTACTTGTGACCTACCGCACTATTACTTGCGACCCACCGCGGCACGTCGTTACTTTTGTACCCGGTCTCCCCTACAATTAACAAAGCAAGCAAACCAACTCTTGAGGTTGCTGAGCGAACTCAATTACGACTCATCACTAAACTTAGACATCCAAACTATTCTCTCCACAACCCCTCTAACAAACTCCTCTATAGAAAAACACAGGTTCCACCAGTGGTAGACAGACTTGACAGACGCACAAATAAGTTTAAAGATAATCCCGTGACGTATAATATTATTGACTAACGGGCTCGTGTACACCAAAACCGAAACATCTCGATCATAGTAATTTTTTGAATGTTTATCCCCCAGGGGTGGTCTATTATAAACACAGCTAATTAATTTTTCCATATTCATAGTCGTTTAGGTAGATAACTACAAAATTTAACAACAAATGCACTCAATTTGCACTGTAGACGCCGGCAGTCTGGCAAGAAAAAAAGAGAAACAAGTTCGGATTCGACGGTTGATCGGCCGTTTTCGGGCGTCATCGCACGATGACGGTCGAGTTTGTGTACACGCTGCTCTCTTTCTTTTACAAGTGTTTGATTCAATCGTCCGAGTTCGGCCGAGCAAACTTGACGGATTAGGTGTACGCGAGGAGCTATCTAAATTCGATTTACTTCATTGCTGAAGTGTCGTGACCTCTCGCGCATAATTGTGAAACGCATCGTCACACTAATATGCGGGACCTTCAGTTTATCTATCGCCCGGTTCCGAACGGAATTATTTGAGAGGTTCTCTTGGCAGAAATACTCGTGGTAGTTGCCATTGCATTCGAGGTGGCCACAGCTTAGTTCCGTGAAAAATTTCACGGTTTGTCCGGGGATCCAACCGGGGATCTCAGGCGTAGCGAGCGGATGCAATCAATTTTTATTCAAAAGTGTATATTTAATAATTAACAAGAACATCAATGCAAAAACATAAAGATAACAATAAACGTAAACATAAGAATCCCTACCCTATTCGGGCAACACTTCTAAATTTTGATGGGAGAACAGAAAACCGTCATATACTTGCTAATACATGCAATGCATGATATAGCAGCACATAACTAATCACTTTTCAAATTTCAGATTCTTTTCAAATTTCAGATTCAAAATTTTGTGTCAAAATAATGTTTGTTGTACTAAAAACAAATTAAAAGTAAACAAGCGAGGGTTTGTAATAACGGTCATCTAAAAGGTAAGTGCTAATTTTTAGTACAATAAAACGTCGGCGTCTGTTTAAAATATAACAAAATTTTGAACACATTCATCACTCATTCATTATAATTTTCTCCAAATATGGGTAATGTTTGGTATAGGAGTTTGTGTTTCAGTGTGATTGGTGTGCTGTGGGCTCTAATTTTCGTCAAGTCTCTAAGATGTCTGTTTGGGTGTCTTTTGCTAGCATGGTTAGTGTAAAATTTTTGAGTGTTCGTAGATGTGGTCCGTTAGTCTGGGAATCTGTCCTTCGTTATGTAAGTCATCAATTTTTGGTCATTCTCCAGATAGAGTTGTCTGTAGGTGTCAGTTCAGTCATTCTTTTTGCACAATTGTCGTTTCTAAATTTATAGATTTCAGTTCTTATTTGTTTTGTCAGTCTGTTCATTTCTTGTTTATCCGTCATGTCTCTATATTTTTGCCAGTCTCGTCTATGTCTGTTTTTGATTTGTATCATCGTCATTATGAAATCAGGTAATTGTTCGTTAAGTGGGTCTAATTTTCTGGTTTTAATTAATCTACGTCTTGCCAAATTAATCAATTTCGTCAGTTTTACGGTCTCAGTCTCGACATCATCTGTTGTGTCTACACGCTTAATACTAATATTTTTGTCCAGGAGTCATCTGAATTCTGCCCAGTCTACCTCTTTATAGTCGGGTATGGTTCGTCGGTATCGTTCGTATTTCGGATGACCAAGGATGATTCTGACAGGGTTGTGATCAGAATTTAAAACGTCCAAAGTTGAAATGTCAGTGATGTTGGGGAAGTTTTTCTTTAAAGCAATGTCTATGGTGGAAGGGGTCATGTTATTTGTAGGATAATGTGTGAGTGTCAGGAAAGAGAAGCGAGCATCCACTCCCTAATATATAATTATACAATGTCAGACCATTCCTGTTATTCCTGTGACAATCCCAAGCCGTGTGAGTGGCGTTAAAATCCCTGAAAACCAGTACTTCTTCTCCAATGTTCGTCAGTAGATTAAGGTCTCTGTCAGATATTTTGTTTGCTGGTCAGTCGGATGGCTATGTTTTCAATTTTGATTGTGTTGTGCGTTTGTATTTGTGTGTGTGGTATGTCGTTCCTTGCCAGTATTGCCACACCACCAGAATTTTCCTAGAATCTCGCCTTAGTACAGAGTAACCCCTGATTCTAAGACGAAAGGTATGATCAATTTTAGTTTCATTTAGGAGCATTATTGGAGTGTGGTTGCTGTTTAGAAACGACAGAAGCTCCAATTTTGTTTCAAATTCCATTTGCGTTCCAAGTTGTAACATTCATTGCATTCATACTAGATTCGCACTAATTCGCAATAAAACATGATTGTTTGTAACTGTTCTCCCATAGATCTGCACTTTTCAAGCCTGTTATTTAACTCCTTTCACGCTTCAATTAATTTGGGGAAGTCGGGGATTAATTCCTTTGGGGAATCATTGCTGATCGGGGAAGGTCTGGTGATTCTGTCCGTAGAACTTTCGTTGTAGTTAGTCGGTGCTGGTGCGTTCGATAGTTTTGGCCAATTCTCCCTGTTTTCTGAATTAGATTCATTTAATTTCCTTTTCTGCCAAAATTTTTCTTTCGGTGCAGGTGCTGTCACGTACTCCTGTCTAGCCGGTTGTCTTTCTGATTTCTTTTTGGACAGCCAGTCTAGCCCCTGTCCATACACCGGACAAGAGGTAGAGTTGGCTGTGTGGGCGCCTTTACAGTTCGCACACTTTGCTGGTTCATCTCGAGGTTTTGGACAAGCATGTGAGAAGTGTCCCTCCTCACACTTCATGCACACTGGTGCCGAAAAACAATTGGTTGTTGCATGCCCCCACAACTGACACTTGTGACATTTTCGTCATTTGCGTCATTTTCTTAGAATTTATGTAATTTATGTATTTGTGTGTTGAATGTATTTTACTAAAGTTTCTAAAAGTTTCAAAGTGATGTTTTTAGGCACAATCATTAAATATAGTGGGGTCCTCGTATTCCTCATTCTGGTCAATTTTGAAACGGAACTTTGATATTTTTCTTTAAATTCTTGAATATCTTCCTCCACTTCAGAGTCGTCCGGTAGACCATGCAATACGTATGCATTTGTTTTCCCCTTTTAAAGTGTAGGTGTGAAAATCACCTTCCATTGCTTTCCTTACCTTTTCAAAATTTTGTAAATTGTCCAAATACATGTTCGTTGTCTCCCTGCCAAATTTTATATTAAAGTCGCCTACGATTCCTGCCAGCTTATGCCTTAATAGTTTACCCTCCTGGATTCTCCTGTGGAGGACAATTGGTGGAGGTTTTTCAATTTGCGAAGATCTTTTTGCTTTGCCTAAACTTCTTCTAGCATCAGCATGGGACTCGGATTCGGAATCAGACTCAAGATCCGAGTCCTCATGATCTGTCAAAGAGTTCCTCAAAAATGATGTTGACGGTTCCGGGGGCACGTTGTCATCAAGTCAAGATTTTTTTCGAGACATTTTTCGAACGGTTGCTATGGAACGAGATATTTACACGTCAATGTCAATCACAATTTTTTCAATTTCCGATTTAATTTTAATATTCAAATAATTACTTTCTCACCTAGTTTTTTTATTATACCTGGATACCTAGCACTTCAACCAATCTTTATCACTCAATTTATAACTTTTATCACTTCTGTAACACACAGAAAATTGCCAATTTTCAGGAGCAATTACAAAGCGATCCGTAGTTACGGTAACTACGAAAACACACGCGAGCGGATGCGTTCACCACTACACCAATGTGATCACACGCGAGCTACAACTCTGTTTAAAACCAGAAACTAAACAATCGAACAGAAGATATCCCTCTCGAACCCCCCTCAAATCATTAATGTCCACTGATCCACATGTTTTTTTATACTATTTTGTTCTATATATTCCCGGCTGAAATACCACGGGCTGATGGCCATTTGTTGTATTTTTTGAATTATAAGTAGAGCGATAAATATGTTTTATTATTATGTTTTCATTTAACCTTTACGTTTTATTATTATGTTTTCACTTACATTAACTTTTGTTTAAGTTTGCGCAAATGTTATTCATTAACTGAATAGATTCAGTCAACGCTACACCTTGAGTTTCGAGTTTTTTAATACTTTCAAGTAGTTTTTTTTATACTAGAATCTTGAAATGCTTCTCTGGACTGACATGCTGCCATAGACTCTGCACTATCTATAATTATGCCATAGACTCTGCACTATCAAATACCTGATGGCTTTGAAATGACATTGTAAAACAGAACTGCTTCAATTCATATTCCCCATCGTGTTACCATTGCTGCTATCAGCTGCTAAAGGCACATTTGGTAGTTTTTCTTTATACACCATATTAAGAGCACGTGCTTAAGGAAATATTTGTTTAGTTGATGAAATGATTTTTTTTACATTGACAAAGGTGAATCGTACTTCTGAAGCAAGTAGATTTATTCCATGAACAAAGCACGTCACATTAATCTGCTTTTATCATATAATGGGCAGCATCCGAGAGAATTGTAAACTCTTTATTTACAAATCTGGCAATCGTAGAATGATTGGCCTCTAATAATCATTTGCGGGCCACTAAATAGGAAGTAGATGGCTCCAGTTTTAATGCACCGACAATTAAATTCGCAATGTAATGCCCACTGTTTCGTTAACTGAAATCCAAACAATGCTCGCTTTGAGCTCATTGCGTATTTCTTTCAGAATATGTAAGTAAGTTGTTAGTATGTATTATTTTATGCAATGCTGATTCGTCTGGGATATTTTGATTGAAGCAATATTTTCCTAGAAAATCTTTGAAGGTGGGATTTTTAAGTTTGTCAAGAGGAATATTACTTGCAAGCAAGGTTTCCAACAAATCCATGCTAAAGCGGTTATTGTGTTTACCTTTGGAGCCAGAAGTGGCAGCTTGGCTTTTGAAACTTTTTAGTGCATGAAATATTTTTCTCGCAAACTCAAGACAATATAAAAAATTTACCTTCATATGTAAATGTTTCAGGATAGTCAGTTATCCAAGAAGATATCCTTTTTTGGGGATGTATGGTACACAACTTACAATTAGTTCACTTCACTATCTACACACAAAAATTACGTGCGGAACACACGCATACAACATCTTCGGACTGAGACGATGACGGGATGTTCTTACATGGGTATGAATAATATTGAATATTATTTATACCTTTACGTTTACATACATTTTGAAAATTTATGTTTACTTTATAAATACAATAACAAATGAACCCAACTCGGGTTTATCATAACTTTTAAGCAATATTTCCGATTTAAATTAATCAAATTACGTAACTGCATAGCAATAACGACTTTACATTTAAGGTTCACGTTCAATTTCGCACGCAGCACTAGAGGTTTCGAATATATAGGCGTAGGCTGTTATAGCAGTAGGTATGGATTTTGTAGGCAGTGATACGACCGGGAGCAATGTAAGATTTTATTCATTAACTACCCTACCGAAAAAGAATGTACGTAAATATAGCGAAAATATGCATCATCACTAGATCTTTGGATAAAATATGAAATGACTGCTGAAAATGGACTAAATATGCAAATGCATATAAAACGGTATCTAATGATTACAATATTTTTACTTAATTAGTGTCATTAGGATATTAAAAATATTGGCTATTACGAACCATTGATTCGCAAGTTATAAAGTAATTATTCATCTGAATAAACAAAATTGAGTTTTGGAAACGAAAATTATTAAAATTTTCAAAGAATCTTTCTTTAAAATTACATATAAATAAAAAAATAAACTTGCGTGCATAGAAAGTCAGCCTGTAAACTTTTGACTTGAATTAATTCATGAAACAAATTTCCTTATTTTGATTACTAAAAGAAATATGGTATTAGGAACTACCTAAATTAACACATTTACACATAATAACATCTCTCATACGATTAGGCATATATCTAATCAAGTTGCAGCTTGAATATATAAATATATTCAACCTGTTCATAGCTCTATAATGTTATGTCTTATTAAGACTATGACAAATCTCATGTTTACACAACTACTTTCCTGGCTAATACCACGCAGGATATTGCATTATAGAGCAGACATGTTAGCATAGCATGTTATTACCATACATAGCATGATATTACCAGTACCAGTGCATGTTATTACCAGTACCATTGCATGTTATTAACAAACACTGGATAAACAACATTTATTTATATTTAAATAGAGCTGAGATGTGTCATAGACGTATTAAGACGCATCCCCCCAACGAAAACACCTGGGGGGGGTGCATTCGAAATTGCAATGAGAGGTCTGAAATTAAGGCAACAAAAGATTAGGGTCCCAATGGAAACAACACTAAAGATTGCCGATGCACTTTCCCAACCCATGAAGAAACGGTCTGGGAGCAACCAGACGTGCTAGAGATTGTGCCGTTCAATGAGGAGGAACTATGTAGCGCCAGCCAGTGCCTTCGAAATGGCAGAGCCCCAGGTATAGATAGACTTCCATCAGAGATCATAAAAAACATTGTGGTAAAGTTTTCAAACTATGTTCTGAAAATAATCAACCATATAGTCACTGAGGAAATATTTCCAGATATATGGAAAAAAGCCAAACTTATTTTAATTAGGAAAGGCGATAAGCCCATCGAGAAGCCTTCGTCGTACAGACCCCTGTGTCTACTAGATGTATCAGGAAAACTCCTAGAGCAACTACTGCTACAATGAATAAGGCAGGTATTATAGACAGGTGAGAACCTCTCAGAGAAGCAAGATGGGTTCAGGGAGGGAAAATCGACAGTAGATGCTATAGATAAGGTCGTCGAAGTAGCGAGAAAAGCCAAAGAAGGCTCAAAAAGCTATGTGCGCTTGCACATGACGATAGAAATGCCTTTAATTCTGCATCATGGCAAAACATCTTGGAGGAACTGGTAAGAAAGGGTATGCCACCGTATCTACTGCGATTAATCAGGCTATATTTGAGAAATAGAAAAATCATTCTGCAAGCAAAGAATTCAAAAGAAGAGCGCGATGTCAGCAGTGATGTTGCACAGAGCTCGGTTATAAGCCCGACACTGTGGAACATTTTTTACGTTGGAGTACTCAGACTCAAACTGCCTGAGGGAGTGGAGGTCGCGGGCCTCGCTGACGACCTGGCTTAGAGCAAATACAGCTATATATCGAATTGGTAATTGGATGGAAGGAAAGATACTAGAATTGTCCCCCGAAAAGACAGAGGCAGTGCTGCTAACAGGATTCAGAAAAATCGGTCCCATTGCTTTCCTTGTAAAGGGAGAAAAGATAGTCCCGAAAGAATCAATCAAATACCTGGGTGTAACGATCGACAAATGTCTATCATTTAAAAACCACGTCATCGCAATCGCAGATAAAGCGCTCAAAATTCGTGGCAGCATTAGACAAACTAATGCCCCACGTCGGTGGCCCCAAAAGCAGCAAGCGAAGACTCCTATGCTCGGTGGTACATTCGACCATGCTCTACGCAGCTCCGATATGGGCAATTGTAATGGAGAAGAAATCCATCAGGCACAAGTTATCGCTAATTCAACGGAAAATGGCACTGAGAGTGTCCAGTGCATACCCAACAGTCTCAATGGAGGCTGCACTTGTAATCGCTGGCATAGTACCAATAGAGTTTATTGTGCGAGATAGAGAGGAATTGTACCAAGTTAGGACAAGCGACGACTGCACAAAGAGCGATAAAAAGAAAGCCGCCAGGGCGCAAACGTATAAGGCATGGCAAAAATAGTGGCATAACTGCTCACCGAACAGGGGACAATGGACCAGGATCCTTATACCTGACGTCGAGCATTGGGTGTCACGAAAGCATGGTAAAACGAATTTTCACCTTACACAAGTGCTAAGCGGTCATGGTTGTTTTAGGGACTACCTGCGCAGGGCACCCGGTAGTCTGTGTGAATACAGTGGCCTTGAAGATAGCGTTCGACACACCATCTTCGACTGTCATAGATGGTAGTATCCATGGAAAGAGATTCGTGGGAAAAAAAACTCACCTCAAACTAGAGCCCATAGGCCTAACCGGCTATATGATCAGGTCGGAGAACATCTGGGCAATAACAACCGATATGATAACAAACATAACCAAGGAACAAGGAACTGAACCTGAACCCCTAATCACTAGACGTGGGAGGGGGATGTAAGGCGAAACTAATACAGCGACATCTTGATGTTGTGCGTGAAGCGGTTCCAAGATGCTCGAGGAGTTCAGGGGGCCACTTGACAAGTTTACGGTTTGGTGCTTGCTACGTCCCGTTAAAAAAAAAGACGTATTAAGACTATGATCACGAGCGCCTATGCTCCCATAGAAATTACCTCCAGATCATACAGGAACCACTTACATAACCAGTCCACACTTCATTGCAGCATTCTGCAAATCGCTCTCTTGATCTTCGGTACACTTTACTTCTTTGGTCGTTTCATTAGATGCATATTTTGGTTTCATCTGAGAACAGGCCCAACGTTCCCACGTCATCCATTGTTTCGACGTCCAGTTTGAATGGTCTCTTGCAAAAGGCATGCGTGCTTGATGATTAGCTGTGGTAAGTTTTTCTGAAACAATAATTCTAAATGTTTTAAATGCTGTTCTGTCGACGCGTCTTATCGTCTATATTTACAAAACAAAAATCAAAAAATGCTGACCGGGCACTGCATTTAATTGTCTTTGTAATGTTTGTGCGGCGTTTCTTAAACCGAACGTTATTACAGTGAATTCGAATAATCCGAATGGTGTGGTCTTTGGGATTTTATCTTCAGCTTTAGGGATCTGATTATAAGCGCGTACCAGGTCTAATGTTGAGAACAGCTTCTTCCCTTGCAACATGTGTGCAAAATCCTGAATATTGGGCACTGGATAACAGTCTGCCACGTTGCTGCTGTTTAAACGCCTTTAATCTCAGCAAGGACGCCATTCGCCAGGTGGTGTCTTTGGAACCATATCCAATATGTTGGCCCAAAGGCTGCTTGAGGGTCGACACCATCCCTGTTTCAGCATATACCTAAATTCAGATTTGGCGATCTTCAATGTATCGGGTGACAAACGTTGAGGATTTTCGGCAATTGGAGGACCGGTTGTGGTGATATGATGTATTATGGCGTTTTCACTTGTCGTTTCTCTACAGGCGGAATGGGGTGTGCCAATTTTGGAAAACGTTTACCAGTATTTCGTGGTATATCGATAAATTGGTCACTGTTTTTATGTTAGTGGAGGCACTTTTTCGTACAGAAGCGAGAGCAGCGAGGTTTGTTTGTACATCGATGAGTCGGTGTTACTTCAGGCCGACTAATAAGTTGTAATGACTTATAAAATCAGCCCCGATGATAGGACGTGCTACATTGGCGATAACAAAAATCCATTTGAACGATTTTCTAGGTCGAGTCTAGTAACGAGTCCTAGGTCGAGGGATAATAACCTCAAGTCGTAAGTCTCGATAGGGGTGTCGTTAGCTGAAGAGACATATTTTTACAGAAGACTTCGAAGTTGCTTTTGCAATTTAATTTTTTGGTAACACCGATTTGTCTGCTCTCGTGTCGATTAAGTAACAAGTTCTCAATTTGCGGTCTGTTACAAGAAGGCGATGTGTTTCTTCCCTTATACCATCGTACACTGCCCTCTGTGTGGATGGAAACATCAGTTTTTTGATTCCGGGCTCTTGCTGCAGGGTGATTGGCATTTCTTTGCTTTATCATCAACACGATGGTGATATTAACAGGTGTCGTAAATATGTCCGTCTAGGGTTCCTGGAACGTGGCCTGTTTGACTGGTTGTGCTCTTTGTAGGATTGCTCCTGTAACAAGGTATCCATCCGGGTTTTCAACTGCGCTACCTTTTTGCTAGATCTGTCAGCGTAGTTGTCATATCAGCGGTAGCTATTGATTTTACAACATCGGCGATGGAGCTGAAATCTTGCTTGTCTGCAATCGCAGCCATTTTTTCAATAGAGAAGCCTTCACTCGCTGAAAACACTATGTTGTTGGACATTCGTCGGTATCTGCTGAAGCCAAAGTGTCTTGAGGACTTCTTCATTTATCTTTGTACCTGCGAATGCTCTCCTTTCGCGTAAAAACTGCGATGGTATTCGATCTCCTAACTCGATTTCTGTTAGAAGCTTGCGCAGTTGCCGCTCTTGCCAATCAGAAAAGACTGCCGTAGCTTAGATTTTAACACCTCGTAGTTATTCGTGATTGGAGGGTTCAAGATCACATAAGTAAGTTGTTGAAAGACATTACAAAGAATCGATAATCCACACCTCGGTGTAGTACTTGACTTTATTTGGTATGAAATGAATTGTGCCTCAATTTGCGGGGTCTCTTTTCCAGAATGTCGGTACCTTCACGTACCTCAGCTCATCTAAGTGTGGTGCTTCGGTTTGTCGTTGTTATTGTCGACCATCCAGCGTAGCTCTTGCATCCGCTATTTGGTGTGGTAAAGGTTGCTGTAATTCACTGATAAGAGCGGTTTGTGCCGAGCTACCTCGGCCATTTTTCTCATTTCGGGCTTTCCAATCACATCGGGGTCACCAAAGTTTAGTGTTCTTGGTTAATTACAAACAAAAGTATTTATTAAAGATAAAAATTCAAATACGATAAAGTAACTACACATAAAACCTACATTGACCCACCTTGTATCACGTCGTAAGCACCCTCCAATCTATTTCTTTCTTATTCTCTCCTGATGTTTTCTATGGTTACTACCATACCGGACAACTTTGATCTCCTACAGGACTCTTACTTTTCATCTTACTGTCCACTGACTAATAGCCACTGTTCGTACTTCACGGAGCTGTTATTGCAGTTGAACAGCATTAAGCTGACGATTTCTTAATGATGTTGGCACAATAATCTGTCATTCTGAGCCGTTGTAAATCTCCGTTTGCCTGTACCAGGTCGTCTATGAAAGGATCCAGTCTCCCCATAATACTGCAACACTTTGAACCGCAGCGCCTGTCATATCCAGTTATCGAGCAAGAGCTCGCTGGCTATGTCCATTTTCGGTTAGAACAAAAACTTTTGGCCGTGTAGTATGTATTAAACTAACACTCTTGAAAACTAATCGAATTATAAAAATCGAATTATAAATAATGTGGTGGTTTCAATTGCAAAAGCAATAATTAAAATCTCTCACAAGTTTGTTATTCTCGTAATAACTACCACATAAATACGTTCGTCTTTGTATACTAGTTGCTACGCCTATAAACGATAAACATTCTAGATAAATTCTCAAACTCACATTGAATTGTATTTCAAACAGCGTATTTCTTTATTTCATCTTATAAATAGTTTCTAAAAAACAGTAGTTAAAGTCAGAAGTTTACAGTGGGCCGATTGCTATGTAGGCAAGTTTATAACTTATATACAACATAAATTGCAGAGTTTAGAAATGATAGAACCTATATATCAATATATACTTCAACATTTTTAGCAACTTTTATTTGATATATTATATTAATGAAATTAATAAACATGAACAAATCATAGTTCAAGTACAAGATCGTTTGTATAATTACATATTATAATTATAATCTCAAAAATTTAGTTCGAATGTCGATTTTTCTATTTTACCATGAAAAGCTGTCCCTTTTGAATATGTAGTTATTGACAAGTAAATTTTTACGCTTTTTTAAATGATATATAATAGACAAACTTTTAATCACTTAATTCGCCTGTTTTTTAAACCTGTTGTCTTAAGTGATCATACGAAATATATTAACAAAGCCAAAAATAAATTAAAATTGAAAAAAATAAAAAGGTAATACCAACAATATAAAATCTGTCACACGGCTAGTCTTACACGTTACGTGGGGCGAGCATTGGAGATGTCTACATATTAAACTGGTGGGCGACTAGGAATACTTAGGCGGTCGAACAGTTGATGGCGGTCTACATTTTCGCCACTGCTGATATTTTGTATATTCCTGTTCATTTATTGTAGATAATATAATCTTAATGTGCATAATCTTGATCTTCATAAAGGTCTATATCTGTGGCTAAACTAAATAATTAGAAAATAATGCTAGAAATGTTGTATTAATACTTATTTTGTATTATGTTTCGGTTTGTTATTAAGCGTTTGTTGATTTACAATAGATTGTTCTCCGCTTAATCACAGTATTGCATTCTTATTGTTCTATAAATAAATATATTTATGGTTATCTGGTATACATTGTTTTAAAATTTATTATCAAAACTTAATTTCAACAGCTACTTACAATAAATTTATTATAATAGAATACTATGAAAAGAAATAGACATAAATGACATGCGAAACCATAAGGTTTATTTAAAAATTAAATCATATGTACTATATATTTACATGTAAATATTATCACATTTTTTTTGTCACAAAATCAGTCGCATTTACAATTCAGTCGCTACATTTTTTTTCTGGCTCAACGATGCGTTCGTGAGTCTCGGATTTCCCTCGTCTCTTCTCCGCGTGTCCGTCGTCGCACAATGCTGTCGGTCGTAATATATTTTCGTAGACATTGTGTTCTTGCGTTCTCTGGTCATATTTCTTAAGCTCATCCTCCCGTCGCCGAAACCTGCACGACAACACTAAGATTTCTATTTTGAAATACAAAATAATTATTAGAGATTAGACAGAAATCAATAAAATAAAATAATAAAACAAGTTTATTTTGCATATGAATAGAAAATGTAAGTAATTCACCTGACTTAGTGTACGAGTTTCCGTTTAACGGGGGGTTTTTGTTATGTCGAGAGTCTCGATTGATTAATCTGCGCCAGCCGCAGATTGCAGTTCTAAAATATTGCCTGAACCTGCAAAAAAGCAATTATTTATGCTCTCGTTTCACTTTTTCCAATTTATATTTTACAATTAGTTAAAAAACGGGAAATTTACCGTGCGTTCATCCAGTAGTAAATTAAGGGATTTACCATTGCGTTGGCCATGGCAAACCAGTAGAAGCCCAAGTAAACATGTTGAACATACTTGCTGTACAAGATCTGTCTGTCGAAATGCGTGTAGATGAAATAACCATGGTAGGGTAACCAGCAAATCCCGAACACGAAGACGATGAAGATGAACATTTTTACAACCTTCAGGAAAACAAAAAATAATATTACTATATATTTTTTGTTATTTAAAGAGTTACAGGCACTAGACAAAAACATGTTTCTTGGGTCATTAGATTGTTGTATGTTATTTAAATTATGCAGAAAATGTAAATATATAATCTGGATTGAAAAAGATGTTCTAAGCGGAAACTACAATAATAATTACAGAAAGAAGTTGAGATGCAATCAACTTAAAAAGGTCCTTTTACATAGAAAACATTGTTTTTTTATTTGTTTTTGTACAAGAAATTCCGTTCTTCTACACAAAAGCTATAAAATGAAAAATGTCTGTTTACATAAATGCTAGGTAGGAAGGTGCTACCTAGATACTTTAATACATATATTTGAATGACCATCTTAGGTAGAAATGATTTTTAATTACATATGAGGCGTTGCGAATACGAAGGGCGAACTCAACAAATGGTGGTTTCGAGAAAAACGCATTTGAAATATATTTTTTTCGATTGCGGATGAAGGGCGAACTCAGCAAAGACTGATGTCGATTTTGATGAACTTATGACGAACTCATCATGAAACCTATACCTGCGGATTCTCGAGAGGGTTCTGATCCAACTCGTGAAAAAAAATGATCCAATGTTGAGTTCGCCCTTCGCATTCGCAAAGCCTCATATATTCTGGCCGATTCTGTAAGAGAAACGTTAGGAGTCAATTGACAGGATTTCCGTTAACGTTGTTTAACTCCAAATTTTTAATTTTTTACCAATTGAAAGTCTATCAATAAATGGTATTCTGCAACTTTATTTCTGCAACACATGTAGATTATTGCAACCTCCGAATAATTGAATTTTAACGGCAAGGATTTAGATGCTTAAATGAACTTAAATTAGTTATAAAAAAGGACAAATATCATAAATGTGTTTTAACGTCAAAACTATACTAGATTACACAAATGAAGGATTTCATTTACATAATAAATTAATTGATGCGCAAACATATTGTTGAAATAACTTAAGAGAGTATCAAAGAAAATTAAGAGATACAATTCCAATTGAAGTTATATGTAATTGAGAAACTATGACTACTTATGCGTGAAAATATAAGATAAAATGGAGTAGCTATTATTATGTCGAATGTATAAACTTTTTGGTTTTGTTGCCCTGATGGGTGGTGACATATTTTTTTAAATAAGATTTTGTGGTCACAGCAGTTACCAGCAAAATTTTGTTAAAAACCATGTGTTGGAACTGAGCCAATCTTCGATAAATAAGTGTATTAGTGAAATTACTTGACTCAATTTGTATCTTATTGTTACTTATTACAGTCATTGAAAGGATTAAGACCCCTTAAACCATGCTTGATGGCTCTAGTGGTTAGAGCAGCCGTAGGTACTCCAGGGTATCGGTACAATCAAATTCACTGTTATGAAAGAAATGAAAGAAACACCTCATGTGGTTTTTTAATAAACATATTTTAATAAATAATAATAATTAAATTAATTTTTTTTCTTCGTTCTTTTCACTGCAGCCACCAACTTTACCTACACCCGATTCCGACAAAACGGGCGGTTTGCAAAATAAAATTGTATACAATGAAAAAGAATATGAATGATACATTCAGAATATACAGGGTTACTACAAAAGAAATAGATACTTTCAATGTTTTATTAATCCAATAACGAAAAAAATTAAAAAAAACCAATAACGTTTTTATAAATTCGTTTATACTATTTTATAAAGTAATTCCTAAAGTTTAGTTTGGGAACTCATAGGTGCTCAATATGGGCTTCTCCTATCACACGACATACATCAAGGCGATAGTCTAGTTCATTCCAAACCCGGTGTAACATATCTGCATTGACACTTTCCACAGCTCTCGTGATTCGTTGTTTTTACTCATCTAAATCAATAGGAAGCGGGACGTAAACCAGTAGAAAAAAAATACGGGCTCGTACGGTGTAAGATGGGGGCTCCTTGGTAGCCACCGTACGAGAACGCGGTTGTCGGCTGTTGCACGGCCTATCCAGCGCTGTGGAAGTGTTTCGTCCAGATAATTTCTAACGACACGGTGTCACTGAGGAGGCGCTCCATCTTGTTGGAAGATAAAGTTCCCCCCGTCCTCATACAGTTGAGTCAACAAATTGACATCAACCAATTGATCAACATTTGATAATATGTAGCTCCCGTTACTGCGTTTTCTTCAAAAAAGAAAGGACCATACCTTTGTGCGAGATACAGCACAGAACACATTCACATTTGGAGAATCACGAAAATGCTCCACCAACACTCTCGGAGGTTCAATCCTCTATATTCGGATGTTGTGTTTATTTACATTGCCACTTATGTGCAATTTTGAAAATTATCCGCTTGCAAAACTAATCTTCTTCATTAAGTTGCAGCATTTCATGGCCGAAATCTTTACGTTTAAGCTTGTCATTTTCACGTAGATGCTGTACCAACTGCACGCTGTAAGGTCAGTTTTAGTCTTTTACGTAAAATTTTCCACACAGTTGGTTGAAGAATTTGTAGTTCCAAACGTGTGGTTGGCTTTTGTAGACTTCGTCGGTAAACAGCACGAACACGTTCCACTGTTTCATTTGACACACGAGGTCTTCCCGGACTTTTGCCTTTACATAAACACCCTGTCGTTTAAATTTTTTTGTACCAACCGTAGATCGACTACATAGTCCTTTTGGCAAATCACCACCTACTAGATAGTAGGTGGTGATTTTCCAAAACGTGTTCAAAAATGTAGTTGGACAACATTTACGGAGTTCGTTTTGGCAAATTCAAGCACGCAATATGCTTTCTGCGATGAGATTACTACCATCGTACCTATTATGCATGCGCTGTACTACCGAAATTTCTACAGTTCCCCAATCTGATAGCGCAAAATGCATGTCAATATCTATATATTTCTATATATTTTGCACACTTGTTACAAACAAGAACATATAGAATGAAGTTATCAATATATAACTTGATTCGAATACAAAAATCGAGGCATTATAAACTAAAATTATTGTATTAACACGCGATAAAAGATATCGCTACAACCATCTAGCGGCGAGCTTGCCTACTTTGTTCTAACACTTCCCCTCAAGCTGATCGCGTTGATATGTTTCTTGTATGGAGCACATTTCCAACTTTAACACTTCTCGTGTTTTGGTTTAAATAGTCCCTTAGTGAGGATATCCGCTACCATCTTTTCCGTGGGTTGATATTGAATGTCAATTAACGTCCGTTCGTATGCGTCACGGTTAAAAGGATGCCTGATAACGATATGTTTTGATCTCGCATGAAACACAGTGTTTTTCACGAAACGTTGGGTACTTTGATTGTCGTTGCAGATGACAGTTGCCAGCTCATCCATGGCACTGACTTCCCTCAGGTATCCACGCAGGTGAATGGCTTCCTTGATCGCATCCGCTGTCGCAATGTATTCAGCTTCGGCGGTTGATAAGGCTACGGTCCGTTGTTTTCTCGATTTCCAACTAATTACCGCATTCATTTCCAGCATTCCAATGGTTTCTGTTAAAGTTGAATTGTTGAAAAATAGAGTTGAATTGGTCGAGCGATATATATATATATATATATATATATATATATATATATATATATATATATATATATATATATATATATATATATATATATATATATAATATATATATATATATATAGTGTCTGCGTTTAATGGCTCCAGTCCGGTCTTGTGGTTTTTCCCCTCGTTCTGCTTTTCAGTTTTAGTGATTGTTCGAAGGACATCCTCCAGCCCTTCAGGAACCTTCAGATAGATTTCTGTTACGACGTTCATTTGATGTAGAGTTAATCCGAATTCCGCCAGAAATGCCGTCATCATTCGTATCTCAGCCGTGCAACAGGTGCGAAAGTTTCGTTGAAATCCACACTTGGTTGTTGCGTGTAGCCTTTGGCGACAAGACGTGCCTTCTCTTTTTCAACTTTTTCGTCCGTGCCGTTTTTAGTACGTAATACCATTTTGCTTAGAATGCGTCGCTTTTCTTTTTCAGGAATTGCACTTCACATCACTTGGACTTGTCATCAATGAAAGTGATAAAGTAATTCGCACCACCTCTAGATTTCACTCTCGTTGGTCCACACACGTCACTGTGGATTATTTGCAACAAATGCTTACTTCTATCAGCTTGACTTTTTGAAACGGGGTCTAAGTTTTCCTAATGCATATATCGCATGTAACGAGTTTATCTTTTGGGATTAATTTCAAACCGAGTACCTTATTATCTCGTGCCATTTCCTTCAAACTTCTTTCATATATGTGGTTTAATATTTCTGTAATTTTGATGCTGTACCTGCTTTCTCCCTTGGCTCACTTACGAAATACATGTCGTTGACTCTATCAGCAATGAGCGTTAGGTCTCCATTTGCGTTCCTAACCAGCGTCGAGTCTTTTTTGAAGGTTACTTCATAACCATTATCAGTTATTTTCGACGTACGAGTCGTTGTTATTTTGTAGATTCCTCGCCTTATCCTTGTTTGCTACTAGGCGATTGCGGCAGCCGGCTACTTTGTATAAATGTATATTGCAATGGCAGCATTTTAATGGCATTTTATGACTTGAACGTAAATAACCCGTTTGTCTATATTTATCATAGTTTCTGTTGAAATTTCGTCCTTCTGCAGCCAACATCGCATTTGAGATGTGTCGGTTTATATAATTGCAAATAGATAATTATTATAGTTTACTAACAATAATGTAAAGAATAACGAAATTTAACAAAAATACTAATCAAATAACAAACAACACGAAACTTCTGCAACCCCTTTTACATCGTATTATTAATTCCTACATTCGGCCATCCTGCTCTTGATACCGACTCAGTATCAAATCATACACTTCGTCATCATCTAGATCCAATTCAGGTTTCGGGCAAGATTTCATATTGTCACTATAAGAGCTAGTATACTTTGGTCCATCATGATCTCCAATCCTCTACCTTATACCTGTTATTTCGCAACAAAACAGTTATGACTCGGTACTGGCCGAGGTACTTGGTGTCGGATCTCCATCTTGGTGCATGTTGCATTCTCATTGTTAGAAGAATTTCAACCATGTCACCCACATAATAACTTTTAGCTTTCATTGGCCCTTTTCTTCCTGTGTTTCTTATGCCTCTTCTTTTTCTTTTCTTCTTCAGAACTCGAGCTTTAGGAATCGGATTTACTGCCTTGTCTTTCTCTTCCAATTTCACTTTCTTCTTATTTGCATCTGGGGAAATTGCTCGTTTCTTCTTCTTTTCTTCGTCACTCGCTGGCTCTACATCAGAATCAGGAACAAAACTAGTTTCATCTATAATTAAAACTTTTCTTATTGGAACCTCAACAGGTTTTACATGTGGTCTTGGAACATCTTTAGCCTTCTCCTTTTTTTTTTCTTGGCTTCTTTCCTCTTCTGCTTTCTATCCCTTTTCTTGCACCCGCAATCCTCACTTCTAGTTATGCTTCTTTTGCGTTTTTCTCTTTTACTTTCTTCTTCTTTCCTTGACCTCAACTTGGATCGTTCCCTTCTTCCGTCGTTTACGCTTGTTCTATTTTTAGCTCTATTTCTATAACGCCTGTCTGGATTTCTATAATTCTTACTGTCTTTCTTTGTTCTCTCTGTTCTCTTGATTTCTGTCACGATGTTTATCTCCTATGTCTGCTTTACTTTGATTCTTAATTTCTCGAGAACGTTTAGCTAAAGGACTTATTGTTCTTGATCTGCTACGATCGTACGTTTTTTCTACTCTTATAACTGTATCTAAATAATCTACTTTGCAGCCTAAATACTCTTTAACTAGTAATCGTACGGGCTTTGCAGATTCTACTCAGTAAGTGAAATCTCTACCTCTGGGATTCTTTCTTGATGTTCAGAAACCACTTCTTCTATTTTGTTTTCCTCTTCTTTCTTATCCTCTTTCACGCCAGAGTAAAACTCGACATGGTCTAAACTGATTTTCTTCGTTTCTATTGGGCCTATAGCACTAATAGCTTTGGAAAATATGGCATTTTCGGCGCGTTCGACACTAACCAAATTGTTCGAAACTTCTTGTTGCTCTACATCCATTGAAAGAACATTTCGACATACAACCTCCAACGAATCTTCTTCCATTTCCATATAGGATTGTCTTCAAACTTCGACAGAACAGCATTTCTTCTTTTAAACGTGATGGCAGCATAATCTGATAGTTCGTTTCCAATTACTAAATCGTGAGGAATATAGTTGTCAGGAATAACATCAAAACTTAATCGTAATGGCTAATCATCAATTGTTACCGATGTAGTGAAACGTCCTAAACCATATTTCGTTGATGAACCAACTCCCACAAAAGGAATCTTCGTTTCGTCTAATCGAGGTGCGCCCAGCCGAACATAAAGTGTCGATCTTATTAGGTGTAAATCACTTCCAGAATCTAAAACGCCTTTTACCTTTTAGTCCCAAAATATCGATTATTCTTTTTTCTATAAGTGTTTTTGTCACCACTTGTAATGCAATCAACGCGTGTTTGAAGCTATGTGACCATATTTGTCGCAACTAAAACATTTTGCTCCTAGACTTTTGTTGGGCAATTTATGCTCACGTGATTTTTGTCACCGCAATTGAAACATCTCTTCACAGCAAGGGATTCAGATTTTGCATCTACATTCGTCTTTATTGGTCTCAATTTCGCTTTATTTCGTTTTTGCTGCTTATATGATACGAACCGTTCCTTCAATTCAATAATTGTCTTTGCACCATACAAAATTGTTTTGTTTATCTCGTCGTCCTGCACACCGTCTATATATAATATACTGAATGTTCGCCTCTAATTCGATCGGAACTTGATTCGCGACTTCTAACACCTGATAAATATAGCACTGAAAAGTTTCATCATTTTTCCTCTTTATCAAAGTCAACTGACGATGAATTTCTTTACCGTTTATCACCTTTGAAAATTCTCATTTTAAAACCGTTTTCATCTTCGCCCATGTATTTACTTGGCACTCAAAATTTATGAAAAGTTTGGCTGAACCGCGTAATAATCGGCGCGCAAACATAACCAGCTGAGCATCACTCCACGAACACATTTCTGCGACTTCCTCGAAATTCGCAATCCAACGCACTACATTTTCATTTTCGTCTCCGCTAAACAACTCAAGCGAATCTTGAACATCTTTAAAGGTTTAAAATATGCATTGATTTATTCGTCTTTTTTGCAAACGTAATTCGGCTTCGTCTTCCTATGAGCTGTCAACGCGCGCTTCGGCTGCTTCGTCTTCGTCGTCGCCTTCGTTCTCTCGTCGTCGTCGTCTTCTTCAAGCGCCTCTTGCAAGCGTTTTCGTAACTCACCCTCGCTTCCTGTCCTTGACAATCCCAAACGTCTTAATCGGAATTTTATTTCCTGGAGAGTGAAATCGGACACGTCTAAATTAGAATTTTCGTCTTCAACGTTTCAAGGAAGTCTTCTTTGGAGAGCAGATTTTCTGCCTGTTGTGTTCTGCCTGGACCACGAGATGATTTCGAGCTGTTTCTTCAATTCATTTACATTCATTACATTTTCGTCTTTTGTCACCGACATTTCACTTCTTTTTAACTTTTTTTTTTCACTGACACGTGTTTAACCTCACTTTTTTATTCTCTTCAACCGCAATTCAATCTCGGACGAGCCCCGAAAAATTGTAGGTTTATACAATTACAAATAGCTAATTATTATAGTTTATTAACAATAATGTAAAGAATAACGAAATTTAACAAAAATACTATCAAATAACAAACAACAGGAAAACGTCCACATGCTCGCTGCCACCTTGAAAATCTACTACTACTTCTGCAACCTCGAATTCTTCCATTAATTTCATCTTGAGCACGTCTGGTTTCGGTAACTCGTCCCGTGATTCGATGGCGCATCGAAAGTTTTCGAAACTATCGGGCAAACTGTAAAAAAGTAGAATGACTAATAGCTCGGAATTCCCACGAGGTCCATTTCTTCCAGTTTGTTGACAGCTTCGAGGAATGTGGCCAAATGTTCTCGAATATTTGTCCCATCTCTCATTTTAGCCAGGACAAATTTCTTCAGTAAGGTTGTTTTTTCTGACTGGCTCCTTTGATTGATAAATTGATGCCAGTTTTAACCAGATTTCCCGTGATGTTATACAACACTTTATACAACAACTGTTATACAACACTTTAATTTTGACGCACTTATCGCTAAAATTAAATCCTATTTCGCTTTTTCATTTTCCCATGGCTGCTGCATTTTACTGCTAAGGGAGACCACGACGTCAACCAAGAAAAAGCCATAACTTTATGAAACTTTAACATAATTAACATAATTAAATGATTTACCATAATGAAAAAAATTATTAACATCCATAGACGCGATTCTGCCTTTTGGCTTCATCAGTATGGACTTATCATATAATCTCGAATTGAATCAAAATTAAATGTTAACTAACTAATTAAATGTTAAAAAACCTACTCAGTGTGTCGTGTTTCTAAATGAAATTATCTCACTTATTTCTCCAAGACTGACGTCTTCTCGGACCTGCCCAATCATTTTTTCATAATATCTTTTGAACGGAATGTGGACAAACAAAACTATTTCAATATCTGGTGGTCAATCATGGTCAAATCTTGGTCAAACGTATCCCATTTTTATTTTTTTATTTTGGGGAGCTATCTTGGGCAGCTAACAGGAACATATCGTCGGCGGTATGCCAGAAAGTGCTACATCCAAAATTTGCAATATTAGCGTTATTAGTATATTCATGTTTCACAAACCATTCTGTGGTATGGTAGAAAGTCCTACATCCTTGTTTTAATTTGTTGTTGAGCAATAAGCAAAGTTCTATATCCAATTCCTGTTCCTTGGTATGCCAGAAGGTGCTATGTGGATGTAGAACTTTTTGCCATACCAATTTTTGATTCCACATTGGCTTAATACAAGGTGCTATATCCAATAATGTATTTTTGATTTGTGTAATATTACATGAATAAAGTTTATACTGGAGCTTGTTCTTATGAAAACTGTTCAGAGAACATTAAATTATATTGTTTATATTTTATGTTGCTTTTTATGCTAAACTTTTTAGAATTTCTCATTTTTAGATGGCCAAAAAAACAGCCGAAGAGTGGCTAAAATCTATTAATAATTTTAGTTCTGATTCTTCCGATTCTAAAACACCTCTGATAAATTATGCCATAAAACGAATGATAGGCCAGCCGCCACATTCTGTGCAACAAGAATCGGCAGCAAAGAATGTAGAAGAAAGGCACAAAGATTCGCAGTCCGAATATTTGCCATCTGACTCAAATCCCGAAAGTGATTCGAATGGTAAGCACATCAATTTATTCCTAGTGTTTCCTTTATGGACAAATTTTGGTTAAACTTTTAAATTTAACAGGTGAATTAAATGAGACAGAATTAGAAGTTGCTATTGAATAACAGAATGAAAGTAATGAAGGTAAGATTGCTTTGAAATTAGTGTGGATTTACATAAATTAAATTAAACTGTCCTTACAGATATTCCTGGTCCTAATAAAAAACGTTCAAGATGGAAGCAACTGAAACCTGACGAGTGGAAAAAGAATGTAAGAAAAAGGGCACGTTGTCTGGGGAAGAATATACGGACGAACAAGGAAAAATAAAAATAGCCAAATTGCCGAAACCTTTGCCCAATCATTCGCATAAGGAACCGTCAGGTTACAAGTGCAGTTTATTTACAGAAGAAGATCGTTTGGAAATATTTAATGATTATTGGAAAAAAAGGGATGGTTTCAAAGCTAAACGCAACTTCCTCCTGAAATTCACCAAAGCCATTCCAGTGAAAAGAAGAAGAAGTGAAAAAGAAACGAATTTCAGAAAAAAATTGGCTTATGAGTACATTTTGCCAAAAAGCAATAAAAATTTAAAAGTGTACCGTGAATTCTTCTGTGCAACCCTTGCAATTTCATACAAGCCGATTGCTTTTGCAAACAAAGATCGATCAAATACTGGTGAATTTTTGGGCAATGATCAAAGAGGAAAACACGAGCCTCACAACAAATTGAAGCCAGAAGTTACTGCTGCCATCAAGAATCATATTGAGTCTTTCCCACTAGTGGAGTCTCACTATTGTCGGAAATCATCAAAGCGGTTGTATTTAAGTAGTAGCTTAAGCATTTCGAAAATGTATGACCTTTTTAAAGAAAAAGTAGCTGGAACAGATGCTGAAAAAGTCAGCTATGAAAAATATAAACAAGTGTTTGGCCAAGAGTACAACATGGCATTTCATAAGCCCAAAAAAGATTTATGTGTTATGTGTACCCTTGCTCAATCAGCAGCTGGACCATCGGAAGAACAAAAATTGGAGTTTGAAACACACATTAAACGAAAAGAATCAAGTCGTGCTGCAATGAGATCAAATATCGAAAAATGTTCAACAGATAAAGAATTGACGGTTGCAACTATGGATTTGCAGTCAGTTTTGCAAATACCACAAGCTGAAGCAAGCCCTTTTTACTACAAACGAAAACTATGTGTGTACAACTTTACAGTTTATAATGAGGCAACACGTGAAGGAAATTGTTATATTTGGTCTGAAATTGATGGTAAAAGAGGCAGTAACGAAATTGGATCTTGTGTCAAAAGATTCATAGAAGGGTTAACTGAAAAAGGGTGCCGAAAAGTTGTTTTGTGGTCCGATAATTGCAGCGGGCAGAACCGCAATCGTTACATTGCTGCAATGTTGCTTAAGTTGGTTCAAGAATCAGCTGTTGAAATTGTTGAACAAAATTTTCTGGAAGTGGGCCACACTCAAATGGACGTCGACAGTATGCATTCCGCCATAGAACATTCGGCGAAAAACTGTTCAATTTTTTCTATGAACGATTGGTCAAACGTTATTCGTCAAGCACGCCGGAAACATCCGTATAATGTGGTACGAATGTTACACAGCGATTTCATTGATCTAAAGTCAGTCAATGCCCGATCAATGAAAAAAGTTATTGCTTTCGAAAATGGCGAAAAATTAAACTGGTTGAAGGTAAAATCGTTAATTTTTTCGAAATCAATGCAGGGACAAATTGGCATTAAATATAATCATGACGAAGAAGAATATAAAGTAAAAACAGTTAATTTACTGATAAATTAATCAGTTTAAAACACAATTTTTATTTTAAGTTTGTTAATGTGGATGTGCGTAAATCCCGAGGAAGACCAGTAGTCAATTGGCCGCCGCTTTATGAAAATCTCTTGCCAATAAGCGATGCCAAAAAACGAGACCTGCAGAGTTTATGTGCGCAAAAGCTTATTCCTCAGGAATTTCACCCTTGGATTGAGTGAGCTAAATTTGAATTTTAGTGTGCAATGCAAAAACCAAAGTTGAAAAAACCATTTTCTTTCAGCTCATTGCCAGTTGGAAATCAAACAATTGAATCGGATTCAGAACCGGAAAATAATTAATTTCAGTGTTTTTATTCGTTACTGTATTGTCTCATTTATTTTTCATTCACAATCCATATTTTGAAATAAACTTTGTTCGAAAATAGTGTTTTTAATGAATGTCCATGGTTGTATATCCATTTTTTTGTAACAGTGATGAATAATTTTAATGTGCCAAAAGGTGCTACATCCAATTTCTACAGTATTCCTATGATAATGTAAGGTTTTCATTTCACAAAGTATTTATAATTTTAGGCTAGTATTAACTACATATAAATTGAAAAAACTATCAGATTTCAAGACAAACTCGATTTTTGGCAGCTTTTTCAATAGTATTTTGCCTTTTTCACAAAATATGCAAAAACGGATATAGCAACTTCTGGCATAGTGGCGACGATATAAGTTTTAGATGGTTGAAAATTGTCCAATCTTTGCCATTGATGATAAGTTACTGTTATCAAGACATTAATTTCTACCGAATGATAGTGATTTCCAAGTTGTAGAAAGGGTCTTAAGAAAAACAGTTTATTATTTGTGCCTTCAAGAATATTACGAAGTCACAGAAAAGTCCACAAGAGTAAATTCATTTTAAATTAAATTAAACGAGAGGATTTCATTTCCATTAAGCCTCTAGAACCCTGGAGAGTTGATATATTAAATACACAAGATGAACAAATATCAACTAAACATTAAATTACATGATTACACTATTAAAAACATAAAATAGACTAGGAATTAACAGCGGTGACATTATCTGGCACCTGTGAAAGAGGCGAGAGTATAAAGTTCTATGCGAACAAAAAGTTAGGAAACTTCTGCTCTAGAGCATGCAATATTTTTATAGCTAAAAATACTGAGGAGTAAATTGATTTAAAATATGATGGATGATATTTTTAGAACTAGAGCATGTAATACGTTTTATAAAACATCAATTAATGTTATGCACCATTAAAAAATCTGGATTTTCTGCAGCATTGGGAAGACTGAGAAACTTTCAAACAACACGACCAATTGCAACAATAAAATATAATGATTTAATGAATTTATTACATTATATACCACCTGCACACCTTAATTACCGCAATACATTATAAGATGCATGTTTCTTCTTATCTTGGTATCTGTGTATTCGTGCAAGTGTTTTATATTCTACAGCCTCTTACCGGGGGCAAAGGGTATGCTCCAAGAAGCTAAGCAACCACGACAAAATAAAGATGCAACTTATAATCGATGGCGTGTTATAATCGATGTAATACGATAATTTAAATCCCTCTCGTATACGAAAATTATTTATTACTTGAACGTTTTATTAAAAGCGAATTAAAGGGATATTTTTCAAAATTATGATAAAAAAATGTATAGAAATATTTTTGTTTCATGGTAAAATTGAGGCAGAAATCCATTTATTCTACTTTCAAAATAAATGTCTCAACTATTTTTCGAAATAACTGCTAGTTGGTTACAGAAAATAGTTAGTTATTACAGAAAATAGTAAGTGAATATAAATTAAAATGAGTTAATAAATTAGTAACTTCTTTATTGAATGAAAAAATTGAAAAAAAAAATGAATTAAATGAAAGAAAAAAAAAATCGCCTTCATATTATTAAAATCTATTAATTAGTCACTTAAGGTTACATGAATCGAAAATGCACAACGTTTATATTCAAAGAAATCATGGTAAAAATTCACAATTAAATATAATAATAAATATTAAAATATAATATCTTTTTTGTATTTAAATCAATCATATTAATTGGTTCCACTGATGTATTGCGAACATTTCAGCAACAATATTTATTACAAAATATATATCTTACACATACATATTATCTACAAAAAAATAATATGTAGATTAATATCGAAAAAAATACTTTTTATAAAAAGAAAAACAGACAATACCTATATTAAATGCAGATATAATACATGAATAATTTATATACAAAAAGCTTTCCAAGAAAAGTTATTCATAATTTCTTAAACATTTTGTTCGTTGAATCATCGACCTAATAAATCATTTCCACGTTCAATATAATATATTAGGATGAAATTTTGACATTATTACACAAAATTGTATGTGATTTAAAAATTTTAGGGCTCTTTGAATTAATAATTTTGACTTTTATTGAATGACTCTTATTACAAACAATTATCAATGTTATCTGTTAATTTTGCAACTGAATTCCCTAAATATCGGACTTAATTAAGGACATTAAGGCAATAAATGAAGGACATTTCATTAAGTTTTGCTGCCGGGATCTTTTTTTATATGTGGTTTGAGGGAAGCTCTACCAGCCTGTGTGTGAGGCTCTCACTCACTAAACCCCTTCTTCCAAAAAGTTGTGGTGGCGGCTTAAAAGTACGCCACCCCGGTATCGCTTGTGCATTCCTTCAGGGTGAGCAGCCCGGACGGTATTTTTTTACCGCCCTAGTTTTTCTGTTTTTCCTTTTATTTTGATCTTGTAGTTAGGATAGTTGTTGATTCATCTTATTTTGGACCTACTGGTGGATCATTCTATTGCGTCTCAGTTTTTCCTCATTTTCCTTAGAGGAAATAACAATTTTAACGAATTTGGCCATTTTATCCCAGTTTTTCATATCTTGTAGCATGTAACCCATTACCGTTCTTGCGTTAAACTGTATCTTCATGTTGGCTGTTAGTTCGTTGCTGCTTCCCATCTCCAGCAGTCAAATATTGTGTGTATTACCGAGTCCACATCACTACAGCATTCACACAAGTCATCTGCGGCGGCGCGTATTTGTTTCAAGTAGTCGCGGAAGCATCCATGCGCTGTGAGGAACTGAGTTATATAAAAGTTAGTCTCGCCATGCTTCCTGTTGGCTCATGTGGTGATATCTGGTGTGATAAACTTCGTCCATTGGTCTTTTTCGGACGCCCACCTTTTTTGTTGCCATTCTGCTAGATTTTTTCTAGCGAAAATTCTAGATGGCCTCTGTCACATCCGGCATCATGCAGTTCGGCTCTCTCTCTTACCAGAAGCTCTATGGGGGCTATACCAGCTATTAACAAAACTGTATCCCCCGATACACTCTTATATGCGCCACGATTGCAGTTTTTGTTTGAATTTTCGCCAGTTTGTAAATATTGCTTTCTACTGCCATACTTTGAGCCCATATTGGGGCAGCATATAGCATGGTGGATTGTACTATCGTACCAAGGAGTTTACGTTTGAAGCTCTTAGGCCCACCTACATTGGGCATAATTCAGTCCAATACCGCCATTACCTTCATGCCTTTAGCTGCTGCCTTCGTGAGGTGTAGACCGAACGAAAGGCTCTTGTATATGACTACCCCGAGGTATGTGATTTCGTTATTTGGTCTTACATCTGTATGTTGCACTTTACACTGTATTGCGTTGAGTCTCCTTAGGCCGGTTAGTAACACTGCTTCAGACTTTTCGGGAACAAGGCTCAGGTTGTTTGATGCCATCTAATCGGTTACTTGGCGAATTGTGCGGTTTGCCGTTTCCTTTAGCATGGATTCCGTTTATGCGGAGACCACGAGCGCCAGGTCGTCCGCGAAGCCAATGAATGTGGCACCCTCAGGAAGTTTCAATCTTAGGACACCATCATACAAGATGTTCCACAAAGTAGGGCCTAAAACTGAACCTTGTGGGACCCCGCTACTCAGTTCTCTCTCTACCAAAACTTCATGTGCCTGTAGAAGCAGTGTTCTATTATTGAAGTAACTTCTTGCCATGCGCAGGAGGTAAGGCGCTATTCCTCTTTCCGTTAGTTCCTTCATTATTATTTTCCAACTAGCACTGTTAAAAGCGTTTCTAACGTCAAATGTAATTAGAGCACATATCTGCACACAGCTTCCCAGCGTATCCAGAATACACAGGGGTCTGTACGATGATGGATGGTCTAAAGGTTTGTCACCCTTGCGGAGCAGGACAAGCCTTGCGCACTTTCATTTCTTGGGAAAGTTCCCGGCACTTAGTTCTGCATTCATTATATCTAGAACAAATTTTGATTGGTCGAGGGCTGCGATTTTAATAACCTCAGGCCGAATTCCATCTGGGCCTGGAGCTCTACCGTTGTGAATGCGGTCTATTGCTATTGTGAGTTCCTCCTCGGTAAATAGCGGTATATCATTAACCTCTGGTTGTTCCCAGACTAAAGGTTCATGTTGTGGGAACAGTACCTCTACAACTCGTTTCAGGTTATTCATTGGCATTTGAGTGTTTGGCGGTAGCACTTTAAGTTTCTTGCATAGCGGGAAGGCATATCCTCATATGTCCTTGTCTAGGTCCTCGCAGAGTTTTAGCCAATGTGATTCTTTTGCTTTGGCTTGTCTCAATTCTCTTTTTCAGCTTCTATATAGGTCCGTTAGCGTTTTGAGCTTTTCATCAACGTCTTTTTATAGTTTTTGTCGCTGACATTTTCTTCTAGCAGCAACGCACGAGGCCCTCAAGCCAGATATTTCGTCTGACAACCAGTATACCATTTTCCTCCTAGTTGCTCCACCTTTCTTGGGTAACGTTGAGTTACATGCCCTGGTCATGACCTGAACAACTGTATCAGCATTTTTAATTGTTGTACCTGCAATTTCCTGTGCCAGGCTAATTTTTAGTGCTTCTGTGTTAAGGCGTTTTGTAATTCATCCGTTTCTTTTTCCTTGTTGTATGTCTTTCCTAGGTGACTGCTTCTATTTTATATGATCAAATTAAATCAAAATATTTATTTATCTTTTGGATGTACAGTACAATACATATTTGATACATCAAAGAAAAAAGTGTGCTCGTGCAAGACACAAAAACTAACACAGAAAAAAAAGCATCACAAAATAATATCTACAATTAAAATATATCTTCAGACACAAAATAAATAAAGTATATATAGCCTAATAATTTATTAAGTAATAATATATATATATATATATATATATATATATATATATATATATATATATATATATATATATATATATATATATATATAAATTACTTAATATACCATCAAGTGATTTATAATAAATTTTTAGAATTTGTAGGAATGATATGTATCGGTGATCGCTCAGGGATTCATGGTTGAGTACCCTCCAGTCTTGGATCCTGTTTCCGATGTTATGCGAATCCATTATCTTATTTTTGAATTTTATTCTTGTACATGACCATAATGGCGGTATCTTTCCTCTCGCCTGCGAACCACTCTCCACTGCTAACAATTTTTTTATTTGGTTCGCTTATGACAATTATGTCCGACTTGTTTTTTATTGCCGTAGCAATGAGAAGATCGTGAGCTGCACGGCATCTCATTAAGTTTATTTGCAAAATATTAGTCATTTCGAACTTTTTTTGGCCCTTATTCTGAGCGCTTCCGAAAGGGCTCTTTTGTATTGAGGACAGGATCCAGAGCTTGCTTGATGCCCCTTCGTCTTGCAAATTGGACGGTACATTTCTACGTGGGAGTCTTTTGCATGGTGTCCCTCCTTGGTACATCGTAGACAAATCTTATGCCTATCTGGACCCTTACAGTCGTTTGCATGATAGCCCGTTACCCAACATTTAAAACACCTCTCTACGTCAATCCTTTCTCTGATTTTGCAGTATATCCATCCAATTTTTAGCTTTCCCCTGTCTAACAGTTCTTTTGCATGTTTTCTGGGAAGAGACATGGTGGCGATCTTGCTGTCTCCAAACGCTGATCTGATATTCTTTATTTTTACCCCTTCTGCAGTTCCGAGCACATATTTTATATCTTCCTTTATCTCTTCTGGTGTAGTAACAGCGTCCATATCCTTGATATTCACCGTGGTATCCATGTTTCTTGTGCGAATTTCTATGTTTGGCAATTTATTTGAAGTAGATTCTTTCAGCTTACTCGCGCTCTCCTCTTTCACTTGTAGTAAGAGTTCCCCGCTTCTAGTTTGCCTTATACTTGATAGCTGTATCCCTGATGATTCGGGGGCAACCTCCATTTTAACCAGCCTAAAAAGTTTGGCGTAAGATCTCTCAATGGATTTCAGAAATACCGCTTCTTTCATGTTCTTCCCTTGCCTATCCTTCCAATCTTGATCTTGTCTTTGGTCCTTTGTCCGTTTCTGCATGCAGTGTGCTTTTATATCTGGTATTGCTGAGTTTTGGGGTGTGTGCACTCTTATCTATATATGTATTCGAGAATGTGAAGTCGATCATTTTAATCAAGGTTCGCCAATCTGGCACTGTGGGTTTGACAAATGCCAGCTTCTTTCTACCATGTTTTTTGAAGAGCTGCTTCGGGTGTTGCAAGCTATCGAACGTCTGTTTCAGGGTGACGGATTTCTCCACGCTTTCCCTATCCGCCTCTTTGACTACAAGCTGGTATTTGTACCGATCTGTCGATTCTATGTCGCCTTCATCGGATGGGACGCCTATAGTATGTTTAAGGTAGACCGTACTTCCAGGATTTTTTTTCTGCACTCCTTGTTCTATAGGCCTCGTATATGCGTTACTGAGCGATTGTAGTACTCCTTGGTCGGGACTTAAGTCGTCGGCCACACACCATGCTAAGTCCCAGTCTAGTGGTGCTAGGAGCGGGTTCCCTGTTCCTAAGAAATATTAATTCAAAATATAATAATTACAAGTTAAAAATCTATTTTGAATATGCTTTATACAAATATTATGCAACAAAAATGGAAATTTTAAATGTTGTATTAAAATTTATTGCATTGATTTTTATTGTGTAGGAATTTGTAAGTTACTTTAATTCAAAAATAGTTTAATATTTGGCTCATATTTCACGAATGAGCATTCCAATTGAAATCTCATTACGACACTCAACGTTTAATTATTTTTTTTTTGCTCTGTTTCCCAGCATGAAATCGAACTGCTTTCCGAATAGTTAAATACTTCGAAATCTTGCCTCATAAACTCGATTAATCGTAATAAGGTACAAAACTACACTATTAAATTAAAAGTAAATAAAGCAAATTAAATTAAAATAAGTTTTAACTTTACGTTGGCTTTAATTTACTTCGATTATATGGCGTTTACATTTCTACTAAATGCAACAAAATTCTAATCATTACTTTAAAGATGGCTTGAATTATATAATACAGCGCTCTTACATGTGTTAAGAATAATAAAGACGAGAGAAAAAAGAACGGCATCTTATGCACCCAACGCAAATAAGAGTTACTCTATAATAAGAAGAGAAAATACAAAGGCAAAGATACTAAAAGTTAGTTGGTTAACTAACAGTAAGTTAACAGTTTGAAAACAGTAAGTTATTATAGAAAATAGTAAATGAATATATATTTAATAACGAGGTAATAAGTTAGCAAATTGTTTATTCCATATCAGAATCAAAGAATAAAAATTATTTTTTTAATATGAAGATATTATTAAAATCTATCAATTAGTCACTTGTGGTTACATGAAGGGAAAATGCACTAAACCAATTTACGTTAACATTAAACGATATCATGGTAACAAATTCACAATTGGGTTGTTGAATAAAAAAAAAATATCGATTTTTTCTATGTATTTTAAAACCTGATTATAAATAATTCAGAAGTGCGATGCGAAAAAGTTAAAAAAAAATGAATTGGTTAAATTGGTAGGACTGATATATTAACATTTAACATTCATTATGTTTTGCTACCTGGCCTGTCTGTATGTAAAAAAAGGAATTCAAATATAATTTTAACAATAGCTTCTCTTAAAAGAGGAAGCTGATTGCTGAGCTAGTCAGACGAAACGTTAAGCTTTCTCGAACTTACCCTTTAATTCAACCTATTCAAAGGGATTCTTAGATTGGAGATTTGTGGATTTCGGTGGTGACTTATACTGCGACCTACATAGATCTATTGTACCCCATCCTCTTCCTCTATCCTTCGTTGATATAAAGACCCATTTATATCGCCTCCTCTAGTCCTGATTCCTTTAGGAATTTCAGGATCTGGATGGGATTCCAGGACTGCAACTCCTCTGCGTTCCAGCAGTAGGCCCCAAGGTACATCTGTCTCTTGCAGAGCAGTGGTCCGCAGTCTTTGAGCAGATGTATGGGAGTTTCCTCTGCTGAGCCGCAAAATCTGCATCTTTCCTCCCCCTCTAGGCTGAGGACCCTGAGGTATTCTAAGTCAGCATTCCTGGCAGAATTGTTAGCTGGTTCGTGTTTAGTTTTAAGGAAGTTGTTGTTCTTTTCTGGTAAAAAAATCCCAGTATTACTTTGGATTGTCTTAGCAATGAAAGTTCTCTCCAGGTTTTCATCCATTGTTCTTATATATCGGCATCTACACTTTTGTGGATGGTTATCATACTCATACCGCAAAAGGGACAATGGATCTATAAATGCATTAATGTATCTATTGTTTGCTACGTGATGGTTTCATCGTTTCTATCTATACCAGTGTGTGCTGGTACCCAATATACCGTTATATTATTTTCTCTGCCCAGCTTGTTTAACTTTCCCACACAGTCCCATACCAGTTTGGATCTAATGGTGTATGAGCGAATGGCCTTGATGGCTGTTTGGCTATCTAACAGGATATCAATTTGTGTTTTTGCGATAGCTCGTGTCGAGGTTAAATTGTGCGCATCTTTCGATTGCATGCACTTCTGCTTGGGGAAACTTCGGTAGGTTCCCATAGATTCAAATTATTTGTATTGAGGTCCATACGCTACTGTACAAGTATCTTCCTTTGTCTTTCCATCCGTATACCACTTGATAGCACTTTGCTCTATGTGGTATGCTGAGGATTCGTCCTTCCGATCGGGTTTACTACTACACACCGCTGTGTAGTTTTTCTCGAAATGGTATTTGCAAACCATTTTGTCTTTCGGTATTCCAGTTTCTAAACCCGATTACTTTGGCTCTGCCTATACCATCATTGCTGAATCTTACAATCGCCGATCTGGCGACCCCCTTCACGACAAGGTGCGATGGAGTCAGATCCAGGAGCAGTTTCATTGCTGCTGTTGGGCATGACCTTATCGCCCCGTGATGCAGACACACGACAGTTTTTTAATCTTTTTAAGCTGCTTCTTCATGGAAACCCATTAGGTTCTACTTCCTCACGCAACTGCCCCGTAAGTGATCGCAGGTCTCACTATCATGGTGTATATCTTTGGCAGGATTATGGGATTACAACCCCACATTTTCCTTGACATATTTCTGCACACCATTAGATTTAGCGCGTTTGGTTAGGCTAGGTTAGGTTAGTTATACCCAGATATCTAATGTTTGTATTCTACTGCCCGCACATCTAACAGTATGGGCTGCAGGTAGTTTAACCTTCTCTTCCGGCGAGTAAATTGTACCGCCGTGGTTTTCGAAGTTTCAGTACAACAGTTGGACACCATCTATTAGTTACTTTGGCCTTTCTGTACGATTCCATAGAACGTTTCCTCAACCTTTTATCTGGCTATGATGACTATGTCATCGGCGTAACCTTGACATTAAATGTCTAAATCGTTCAGCCTAGTCAGTAATTCATCAACTACCAGGCTCCACATCAGTAGTGATAACACACTACCTTGTGGGCATCCTCGAATTGTGGAGACCTTTATTGTGTCTTTTCGGCATTTCTAAAATCCACGATATTCCTACTTTCAAGAGCCGATTTGAAGGCCTTGTCAAAGGCTCCTTTAATATCTAAGAGGACACAAATCGCTGATTCAGGGCGGTGCCTGCGGATCTTTCTGCTTTGTATGCATGCTGAAAGTAATGTAATGGTGGCCCTACCAGTGCTGTTGTCCTAAGGTAATTATCAATTACTTTACTATTGTCTCCAACATGAAAGATGTTAGACTAATGGGCCTTAATGACTTCGGTTGAGTGGTGTATATCTTCCCTACCTTTGGTATGAATACCATCTTAGCCCTTCTCCTTAGCTCCGGTATGTATCCGAGTGCTAAACTAGATTGTAGATTAGGTAGTGGCGACTTGTACTGCGACCTCCATAGATCTACTGTACTCTACCTTCTTTCTATAAACGTTGATATACTTACCCATATAGAGCGCCTCCTCCAGTACTGATTCCTTTAGGAATTTCAGGATCTAGGTTGGATTCAAGAACTGCAGCTCCTCTGCACTCATGGAGTGGGCTCCAAGGTACATTTGTCTCTAGCATAGCAGTGCTCCGCAGTCTTGAGATGATGTATTGGGGTTTCCTCTAATGAATCACAGAATCTGCAACTATCATCTTCCTTTAGGCCTATGGTCTTGAGGTGTTTTGAGCTTGTTCCTGTTTAGTTTTAGGCAAGCTTTTGTTCATTTCTGGTTAAAAGATCCCAACATTACTTTGGATTGTTTCAACCCTGGAAGTTCTTTCCAGGTTTTCATCCATTGATAACTTATTTCTTCATTTAAACTTTTGTGGATGGTGTTCACACTCATACCGCAAAAGGGTTCCGGATCTATGATGGGATTACCGGATCCCTTTGGACTGGATGTTTGCGAGGTGATCGGTTTCTTCTTTTCTGTATATAACAGTGTGTTCTGGTACATAGTATAGCGTTAATTTATTTTCTCTGGCAGGCTTGTTTAGTTTTCCCACACAGTCCCATTCAAGTTTGGATCTGATGGTTTATAAGCTAATGGCCTTGATAACTGCTTGGCAGTCTGACAGGATTGCAATTCGTTTTTTGCGATAATTCCTGTCGAGGTTAAATTGTGCTCATCTTTCGAATGCGTGTAACTTTGCCTGCAAGATACTTGGGAAAGTTCCCATGGATACGAAGTATTTGGTAGGAGGTCCAAATATTTCTGCACCAGTACCTTCCTCTGTCTTAGGACCATCTGTATACCGCTTGATAGCATTTTGCTCTATGTCGTATGCTGAGGATTCGTCGCTCCAATTGGCTTTACTACTACACTTTGCTGTGTAGTTTTTCTCGAAATAGCATTTCCATACCATTTCGTCTTCTGCCATTAGCCATTTTAGGGATCTTGGCAGCGAGGCTATTCGGGTCTCTGCTCCCGATTACTTTACCTCTGCATATTTCTTCATTGCTGAACCTTACAATCGCCGATCTGGCGGCTTTCTCCATGACAAGGTGCAACGGAGTCAGATCCTTTGTCTTTGAATCTTCTCAATCTGTTTCTTCATAGTGGTCAGCTTAGTTCTACTTCCCCAAGCAACTGCCCCGTAAGTTATCGCAGATCTCACTATCATGGTTTACATCCATCTTAGGATTGTAGGGTTACAACCTCACGTTTTCCCTGCCAGAGCGCTTGAAATATCCAGTTCAAAATGACCGTCAAACGTCGAAATTTGAGTCGTGAAGGTAAATGTAGAAATTTATATAACTATGAATAATAAGTTATATAACATTTTTACATATTATAAGTGTGGTAAAAACATAGTGAATTTTCCAATTCAATGTGACGGTAGTTCTATTATTCTATATCTTGACTGACCCCAGAATAGTTCTAGAGTATGACTATGTACTGCAGAAAACTAAAAATTGAAATTTTAGCTCTAATTATTTAATTTTATTATTCAAAATATATTATAAATAATAAATATAATATCACTAATAAATGTCTTTTGAATATACTATCTACAAATAATATGGAAATTTTAAATGTTTTTGTTTAAGTTTTATTGTGTAAAATATTTTAATTTTAAAATACTTATTTTTTCGCTCATTGTTCATGAATGAGCATTCCAATTGAAATCTCATTACGGCACTCGGCATTTAATTCAATTTCTTTTGCTGGATACTTCAAATTCCCAGTATGAAATCGAACCGCTTTCCGAATTACTAAGCACTTCTCCGAAAGCTTGTCTCATAAACTCGATTAATCTTAATACTACATCTGCACGATTTAATATACAATAAAGAATAAAGAACAATAAAATATATAGGAAATTTAATTAAAATAAGTTTTAACTGTACTTTACCTTTAATTTACTTCCAATATTATGGCATATAAATTTCTAGTTTACAACAAAATTATAATCATTGCTTTAAAGGTAGCTCGAATGATAGAGTACGGGACCCTTACATAAGTTTCAGTTGAAAAGACGAGAAAAAAAGAACGAGATTTTATACACAGAACGCAAATAAGAGTTAATCGATAAGATGAAGGAAAAATACCAAGGGAAAGATAAGGTGGTCAATGCTCAATATGTGTGAATATCTGTCAATATAAAGCAAAGATTTATTAGATGAGACTAACAAGGATAAACTGAAATAAATTGCAATAGATTGAAGGAAAACAAGATTAAGGAGTTAGAATAACAGATAAGGCTGTAAACAATACTTTGCTAGAATTTCATATATCCAACTTAAATTGCATTGCAGTAAAAAAGTTTTTATCCTTGTCAGCTTAATGAAAATAAATATATATTTTTATTACGTAATAAACATTTAAATCAAACAAAGGAAATTAATTCAAAGTAATAAATTTTACGTTGAAATAACTTCTGGTTTTCTCGGAAAGCAATTTTTAACAAATTAATGCATTTATTCATAAATTATTCACATATCTAACTAATGTGTTCCATCTTTTTATATATTAATGAGGATATTGATTTTGTTTGATAATTTTGATCTAGCTTTCTATTGATTTGATTGATTTCCGCACTACATCGTCATATAGTAGTAGGTACTATGATCTGATCGCTCAACACATGGAGTAATAGAACCACCTCCTATAAAAATGAATATTATTAAGTTCATACGTGATTCGATTATAATATGGAGCTTCGATATTTTTCGATTCGATTCGATCGAATCACTTAATTTCATTATTATATATAAAAAAGCAATTTGGACCGCTTTTAAAAATTTGAATTTACAATAAACTAGCGATGACTCACAATTAGTATCGTTTAACGCTGACGAAATAAACGATTACGTCTATTTTTACTTCAAGTAATAACTGCATATTTACAGTTACTAAATTAGCAGGGAAAATATGGGGTGAGTTGACAACCTGCCCGTGGTTCACCCTGCATACGTCTATACGTAACTAATAGTAAAAAATCTGGTGCTGCTACACAGCGGATTTTAACAAGAAGAACCTTAAACTGCAACCGACACAAAACATTTCATTGTCCTGTCACAAACCTGTCATTCCTGACAGGTAAGGTCAAGAAATCCATTCTGGAAAGAAGCAAGAGAATTACTTGACGGTAATTTCTGCATCGATACGACGTGGAGGCGCAATTGGGATAGTGCACATAACAACTAAATGATATTCGACCCGACTGTCCCGCCGATCGGCTTCATGTTGAAACGACGCGGATGGAGAATCTTTAACCGAATTCGAACCGGGGTAGGCAGATGTGCCCAACTGAAGCACCGCTGGGTTATAAGATCCGACCCAATATGTGACTGTGGAGTGGCTGAACAAACAATAGCTGACGTCATAGATGAATATCCACTACGACAGTTCACTGGTGGCATTGGTCAATTATCGGAATTGACACCAGAAACAATATGTTGGCTGATCAATTTTTGACAATGCTAAATCTAATATATTAACTAGTAAGTTTTGAGGAATGTATATAATACGATAATAAAAATATGCAGGGAGAAGGCATAATAACAGCACCTTTTGCCTAAACCTCTGGAAATATTCGATATTATTAAGTCTCGAAATCAGAGACTTAATAATATCGAGGAGGGTTGGAGAAATATTTGGAGAAAGTAATTATTGTAATTAACCCACAATAAATAAACAAATGACATAACAATATGTAAAAATTAGCATGATATTAACCCTAATATAGTACCTGCATCAACACAATTGTCGGTATTTCGTTCTGTGTATATTTACAGTTTTACACATGAGCACATAACCTATAAGCGAAAACGTCGCAGCAGTGTTGCCAACTTTACTTTTCATGGGATCGTACCATGCACTTTGAAAAATCGTATTTTGCCAAGAATTTTAGAATAAAATTAGTACGCATAGAATTTTCAATAAAACAATAGTAAATGATTTGAATACGTAATATTATTATAGCTTTAAATCACTATTTAATATTTAGTTTAATATTTGGTATTTAGATACGCACAAGGAATGATTTTCTGGACCCTTGTTACCAGAACCTGGCCATTAATTTGTCAACTAAACTCGAATCGTGGACGCTTACGGAGGCCTCCTCATAAAAACTTGAAGCATTTAAAATGTGGCTATACCGAAGAATCCAACGAATAGCTTGGACAGAGAGAATAACCAATACGGAGGTGCTGAGAAGGATGAGAAAGGAAAAAGAAGTCTTGAATACAGTTAAGACTCGAAAGCTACAATATCAGGGACATATAATGCGTAACGAGAGCCGATATGTCCTTTTGCAGAAGATCCTCCAAAGCAAGGTATATGGAGCTATAGAAGTGGGCAGATGGAGAATATCGTGGTTGAAAAATTTAAGAACGTGGATCAACCACTCAGCTTTTCCGCGCTGCTAACAAAGTTCGAATAGCCAACATGATAGCCAACATCCGAAACGGATAGGCACTCTAAGAAGAAGGAGGGGTGGAGGGAGGATAATTAAAAACAAGAAAGATTTTTCGTATAAAAATTATATTCAAATTCGATAACAATCTTTGGATAAATGGTAAAATAAAGGAGTAAAATGGTTGAATATCGGTAATTTTTTGGCGAAAACGCCACTGTATACAAGGTCGAAAAAGAAAAACAACTCAAAATCAAGATCGAATTTTACTGATTTCGAGTCTTGGTAATAGACTTATTACTTGGCAATATAGTTCCTACAGCAACAGACCCCTTACTTTCCCTCAGGACGACGCATGGGGTCACTTTGTCAGACCAGACAATTAGGAGTAGGTTGAGCGAGTCAAATTTGAGGGCAACACCCCACCGAAAATCCTCTTTGACAGCACGCCACAGAATAGCAAGGATGAATTTTGCTCGTGAACATGTCGCATGGCAACTTCGACAAAGGAAGTCTGTGCTCTTGACGGATAAATCAAGGTTCCGTATTATTCATTCCGATGACCGCGTAGGTGTTTACAGATGCCCAGGAGAACGCTAAGCAGCTGCTACTGTCTAGGAAGTCGAAAAATGAGGAGGTAGTTCAGTTATTGTTAGGGGTGGAATTTGTATCGACAGTAGAATCGGCCTTGTTGTAATTCCAGGAAATCTAAACACATTTCTCTATGTTGACATTCTGTTAGGAGAACATATTGTCCCTGTAGCATATGGAATAGGTCAAAATCTCTTTGTTAATGTAAGACAGTGTTTCCCATAGTCTCAAAAGTTTTCATAGTTTTCATAGTTTCATAGTTTCCATAGACAAAAAAAAAACAAAAAAAACAAACCCATGGCCCTACAGGCCAGGACGGGCCTTGGCCTCCTCCCATAGCCTACACTTGTGCTTGGTGTCTTGATCTTAGACACAAGTGTAGGGGAGCCCTTACAGTTTTTAACGTGGACGGCGAGCCACTAATCGGGGGGGTTTTGTGGCTGATTTTTACTGCGATAACTTTGCTAGAGCCATCTACAGGAGAACGGTGGCTTATTTTTCACAATGTCCAGCATTTGAAGTCTGACACCTTGACTAATAGGCCACCACCATCTCATTGGACTTATAACAGCACTCTTATACTTATGTATCGCCGAGTGCGATACAATTTTCTCAATAGGTATCGGCAATTTTTTTATTTGGAAATGGCATAAAAGGTCGCAAAATAGATAAAAATAGTATAAAAAACTTGTTCGTAAGGCGTTTTTCGGCACTTGTCCATTAGACACCTCCTCGTTACGCTTTTCGGTTTCCAAACTTGGACGCGTGCTGAAAAATCGCGCTTACGGAACTCGTCCTTTAATGTACTATTATATAATCAAGAGTTTTTTTACCAACTGGTGGCGCTAAAATTTGAAGATTATTTTTACTTATTTAAAGGCAAGTAGAAACTCTCTTGTGGAGAAGAACAACATTTTAACTAAAAAAATCTTAAATTTTATCCCCCATTCTGGGGATTTACTATTACTTTACTTACGGTTACTATATTACTTACGATATTATTTGAACAATATCAGTACAGTTTCTGTTTTTAATAGTATATCTCAAAAATTTTCTACTATTTTCTATTGCCCTTCGGGGTACCAAGGGATAAAAAATGTTTCAAAGGGGTACAAAAGGGTGGAAAGTTGGCAGGAAACACTGATGTAGGATAACGCAAAACCACATACTGCTTCGATTGCGGTAAATCGATTAAGCGGTGAATCGTCGCATAGGCGACGAGTTGACACGATAGTACGCTGCGTATTTCTAAAGTGCGGGTGGGACAGAGGTTTTAAAAAATTATTGGATGCCTTCATTGAAAATCCATAGAAGAACTATTTTGTTATGAAGATTGAGAGATTTGGATTTGATTGAAAGATTTTATATTTTGGGTTCGATTTCGAATACATGATCAAAACAATGTCGTTCATTGTCGATCAAAAAAGGTCGTATAAATACGATTTAAATCGTACAGTTGGCAACCCTGCGTCGCAGCTGTTTTTAGTGTGTTTGTCTCAGCCACCTCTACAAGTCAATGTTGCCGTCCAGATGACTAATTTTACCAGACGTCAAACTTACATCCCCCCTCTTCGGGCTAAAGGATTTAGGAGATGAGTGGTAGGGAATTAGTTTACTAGCATGAACAAAATGGGATTCCTTTTTCTTAAATCTACTGTCTATTATATATATTAAATTAGATATTTTTTCTTTTATTTTGTATGGGCCTGTTCTAATCGGGTCTAATTTATTTCTATTTAACTTGCCGTTTTGTATATACACTAAGTCTCCTATGTTGTACTCTATATTATTTTTATTTTTATCGTAATAGATTTTATTCTGTTCATGGACCTTTTTTGAATTTCGATATGCTATTAATCTATTATCTCTCAAATTATTTTCGTTATTGTAATTGAGTTTGGTAAAATTGACTTATCTTTTCCGGTTAGTAAATAGTTAGGCGTGAAGCCTGTCGAACTATGGATCGTTTTATTGTATTCATCTACGCATTCTTTTGCTATGGTGGACCATGGGCGATCTTTATTTTCAAATATTTTTTGCGATCTTTTTGCGATGTTTTTGACGTCCTAATGAAGACATATCTCGTGAAATGGTCAATCAGCAAGTATAGGTATCTTTTTGTACTTTTATTCCCTGCAAAGCCTCCTATTGTATCTAATGCAATAATTTCGAACGGTTCAGAAACTGCACCCAATTGTGATAATGGAGCTTTAAAGTTACCAATTCTAATTTTATTTTTTATACAAGTTTCGCAGGAGCGACATATCGTTTTAATGTGTTTGTGCATATTTTTGAAATAGAATTTATGAGTAATTGTTTGAGTTAACTGTTTTGTTCCTATATTATGTATATTTTTTATTACTTCAGTCCCAAATTCTTCAGTTAACCATATTTTCCTCCTATTATTTAATGTTCTATAAATTATATTATTTTCAATTTCATGGTTATTATCAAGGTTCAGTTGTTTTTGATTACTAATTATTTTATGTAGTTTTAGGCAATTTACTATTTTTATTCTTGACGTTTCATCTTCTTTAGTGTTTTCTTCTAAATACTGAGTTTCGTGATAAACAATCTGCCTCTAAATTGGTTTTACCCGGGTTATATATTATTTCGAAATCAAATTGGAACAGGCAATTTAAAATTGTTCTCAACTCTGAATCATTATATTTTTTTATGTGAAGTTTTCCAATGGTTTATGATCTGTGTACACGGTAAATTTTTATCCTATTAAATAATACTGCCAGTATAAAATAGCCTCTTTTATTGCAAGACACTCAATATAAATTGCTCTCTTTGCTTTTGTGATTCTGTTAATTTGCATGAAAACAAAATTCTGGTTTTATTGTTTCATCTATATGGCGTTGCTTTAGTACTGCCCCCACCCCGTGTAAGCAAGCGTCCGTATAAATGTAAATTGGGATAGTTGGATCGAAAATTGCCAAAATCGGGTCTGAGCATAAATAATCTTTTATTTTTGTAAAATTTTCTTGGCAAATTGCCGACCAGTGAAATTCTACATTTTTTCTCAATAGTTTATAAAATAGTTTTATTATATTTGATCTAGGAATGTATTCCAAATAAAAAATTATTTTTCCCAAGAATTGTCTAATATGTTTCCTCGTCCGTGGAGTTGGAAAATCTTTAATAGCAATTACGTTATCATTTAAGGGTTTCACACAGTTATTTCCTATTTCGTGGCCCAGATATGTTATTTTACTTTGTGCAAACACACACTTTGCTAGATTTAATTTGAATATATGTTCTTGTAATGCTTTCAATATCAATTCAATATTTTTTAAATGATCACAGTAGTTTTCGGAATAGATTAAAATATCATCAATGTAATTTACTGTGAAGGATTCTAACTTATTTTTCCTTATTATGCTGGATAATATTCGTTGAAATATTGTTGGCAAAGATTTTAATCGAAATGGTAAACAACACCATTGCCAATGCCCATGATGGGTTACGAACGCTGTTTTGTATTTGTCCTTGTTACGTATCGGGATAGACCAAAACGCCGAATTCACATCCAACTTTGTGAAATATTGACAATTTCTCGCTCGTAACGTCAAATTTTCGATTCTTGGAAAAGGTTGCCTTTCCGGGACCAATATTTTGTTCAGTTCTCTATAATCTATACATAAGCGAGATTTTCTTGCTTCTTCCTTTTTGTATACTAATGTAGCCGGAGCGGCACATGGCCTGCATGATTCCTCAATCAACCCCGCCTTTAATAATTGTTTGATCTGGCTTTCTATCTCTACTTTATCTTGAATTAAACATTTATACGGTTTTTTCCTATATATTTATTTTCTGTTAGTTTCATTGTTGCTTCATAATTTTTTATTATGCCTATATCATATTTTTCTTTTGGAAATACTTTTTTGTGTTTAGTTAGTAGGTTTTTCAAACTATTATTATCATAGTTGATGTTTTAATTGTTGTAATTGATGATTTATTATGTTTTTCTTAGTTCTGTTATTATATTTTATTTGTTTTATGTCTAGATGATTTTTTCGCCATATTTTCAAATTTTCATCTTGACAAAGTTTAAATTCTTTTATACAGTCTAAACCTAACAATACATCATCTCTGAATGACTCGCTTTTTATTATGAAATATGTAAATTGTTTTGTTATGTTAAAAATCGTTACTGGTAAAGTAATCACAGCTTCTGATTTTGAAATACCTGAGATCGAAAAAACCTATACTTCTATCCCCACTTACATTTTTATTCAAATTTAGTATTTTTCAGAAGTTATAATTTATTAGTGAAATATTGGCCCCCGAGTCATAAAGACCGATGGCTGTTTTATTATATATCAACATTTTTAATTTTATAAGTGGGGTCACTATTAGTTTTTTGCTTCTTGCGTACTAGCTATCGCGTCTTGGATTTCTATATTATTTGCTACTTTCTATATTATTTGTCGTTCTATATTAGTTTCTATATTATTTGTCGTTATTATTTACTTTTTGGTGTGCTAATTTTGGAAACCAACACTTTCGCAGAACGAACACGGAGTATGTTTGTTTTGTGTTTATCGTCGTTTCTTTCACTTTGAGTTTGCTTTTCAAAGGTTCTATTTGTCTAAGCGTTGACTTTTGATTATTTTTATTTAACCGAGATCAAACAAAATTAGGTAAAGCTATCACTACCAAGTTTATTTAAGAGCTAATAGTTAAGTTTGGATTCACATCTATTAACATGTTTCTCTTTTTTAAAGCAAAGTCCAAAAAAGCTCCATTTAAGTACTTAAATGTGTAAGCATACACGATTTCAGACCACGATTTTTGTCCGAATGTATTTAGAAATAAATTACTCCAGAATTCCCAGGAATGTGATAATGAATTTGTTTTAAAAAATTGCAAACCACTCCAGAGCTGGGCCTTCTACAAATAACATCAAAATTTCTGAGAATCTGTTTTCATTTACATTGAACCTTTTACATTCTGTTTCGAAAATTTCTAACCACGACTCAGCATTAAATTTTTTACCATTAAATTTTTCTAGAGCCATGTTTTTTTGAAATGTAATGGATTTGTATTTCATGTGACGGGATTTCAGGAATAGGTTTTTGTAATGAAATATGGGAATCAGTTTGAAACGCCTCCAGATAATACCGATCAATAACAACATTACCTTCGTCATCCGGATAAATTTCCTTCAAATCATCTTCGGCTAAGGTTATGATCACATTTCCGAATTTTTTGCGTGTCTTCAAACTTTTGACTACTCCCTTTGTCACTGCTTTTTCAAAAAGTTGTGGGTGTAGGGCACTTCCTTGCAGATCTTGAGGAAATTGAAAAATTTCTGGTTGACCCACCAATTGGATTATTTTAACTTTAACTGTCGTAGTTTTGGTGTCTGTTGCCTCGGATGCGAAGTGGATTCTTGCTTTTAAAACCTCCATAATTGTGTTGATATATAAGTCTCGAAGTCAGAGACTTAATAATATCGAGGAGGGTTGGAGAAATAACTCAACACGTGTAGTTGCAGTAAGTAATTACTGTAATTAACCCACAATAAATAAACAAATGACATAACAATATGTAAACATTAGCATGATATTAACCATAATACCGTACCTGAATCAATACAATTGTCGGTATTTCGTTCTGTGTATATTTTACAGTTTTACACATGAGCACATAACCTATAAGCGAGAACGTCGCAGCTGTTTTTAGTGTGTTTGTCTCAGCCACATCTACGAGTCAGTGTCAGTGTTGCCAACGTTCAGATGACTAAGTTTACCAGACGTCAAACTTACATATGGTATTGTAACATTGATGACATATCGGCCAGTGTGTTATAATTATGTGCAATAATTACTATTTACGTAACACATATTGTAAATTTTTCTCTCAAAATTGGTTATTTTCCGAGTAATTAGAAAGTAGCATTAGTGAAACCTATACTCACGGCAAAAAATCCATTAAGCTGTTCTCAACATTGTTTAAAATTCTAGAGAAATTCGTTGTCAATCAAGTTTATGAATTTGTTGTTTCAGATAGGATAATTTTGGATCACGGAATCAAGTTTAGGTAAAGGATACACAGTTTTACCTCGGCCCTAGCTGCTATTATTTAGGATTGCATTAGAACTTTGGACGGAAAAAACCATCTTAACCATCTTAACAATGTTTGATTTCTCTAAAGCCTTTAAAACCTTCTGATAGCGAAATTAAAATACTGTGGCTTCGATCACTTCTTTTCCCAGCTCCTCCAGCGTTACTTGTTAAATCGTGGTCAGAATGTGGTGTTGGTTGACTCTCTGTCCCAGTATGTTTTCATTCATAACTTATTTAAGGTATACCACAAGGATCAGCACTGGGACCAATGTTATTCCAAATATACACAGCTGATATGATTAAAAAAATTAATAACACCGAAAGAGGTGACTTTGCTTCGCAAATATATAGAAATTTTGTTACGAAAACTACCGAATTATTAACTTTAAATTCCGGAAAAAACTAATGCTCTGCATCATAAATTATGGTTTGATTGTGCATAGATCACGTAAACACTTGATGCATAGATCAACTAAGCATACGTAGATTGCAAAAATTACAGAACAACAGCTGCAGATGCGTCTACAAACTTAAATGTTTTTTATAGAAAGATTAGTTAAACTAATGATGTCAACTTTGTTGACGCTATGTATACCATGATTTCCTAGAAATTTTATTTCTTGAAAAAAAAAGTTACTCTTTAGAAATAGAAGATCTATTTTAATATTACCTAGGTGTCTACCTTTAATATGTTCGGAACATCTCTGCCAACGTATCTCGGAAAAAAATTACCTCGCGAAAAAGTATGCATCAAGTTAACTAAAAATATGTAGCAAAATTATCATTGCCTCGATTCAGTACAGCTCTCTTCCAAAGATAATTCACATTCAATCTCGTGAAAATTTATAATACTTCGAATATTTTAGTAAACGTAGAGGAATAAACACTCTCCGGACAACACTGAAACAATTTCTATTAAAGCAATAAAAAATTGAATGATCTCATAAGCAGAGGCAAGACATAGCAAGCAAAATGATCTTCATTTCTCCTTCCACATACTGGGTGTCCCATTTTAATCGGCCAGTAGCGATAATTCTGAAACATTGCATTGAATCAAAAAGTGTTCCAAATGAAAAGTTAATGGTTCTGAGGGGGACATCTGATGCCGTAGACTTTGCCCCCCCAGCCCCCCAAGGGGGGCGGGAACAGGGGGCAACTTTAAAATCTTAAATGGAAACCCCTATTTTTTATTGCAGATTCTGATAGAGGGTTAAAAAGTATGTAAGTTTTATCTGAAACATTTTTTTGAGAGAGATGGCGCTGCAAATGTAAAAATTAGGTTTTTTGTCAATTAAATTGCGAAAATCGTCACGTAATTAACTGTTATTATTACTTAAGACTTACTCACAACCTTACAAGGTTGTTTTTTTCTCAGCCTGCTCAAATACTACCCCTGCCCCCCCCCCCCCCCCCTACAAAGACGTAAAGTACTCAAAAATAGCGATTGAGTACTTATTTTTCAAATTAAATAATAGTAAAATAATTCAAAAAAGAATGTCATTTTTTTTTCAAACAGTGTTTGACCGGGCCCCCCACATAGAAACTTGAGAAAAAATTAAAAGAATTTCTCTATCACACAGTAAACGAATTTCTTATTTAGAAGATTACTATTTTTGAAAACGGCAACAGTATTTTTCATGGCATAATTAAATTGAAATAACTCAATTAAAACCGCCGGCATTAGCGTTACCCAAGACGTACCACGAGGAGGTTGCTCGGTCGGATTTACGTCTCGTGTGTGTGTGCGTCAGTGTTCCTGTCCGTGTTTGTTTGTGTGTGTGACTCTGTGTATGGCTGTGTGTTTGACTGTGTGTTTGGCTGTGTGTTTGGCTGTGTGTTTGTTTGTGTGTTTGTCTGTGTGTTTGTCTGTTTGGTTGTCGTATGTTACATGGGCATTTGAGTGTGCGTGTTCATGCGTGTGCGTGTGTGTGAGTTCGTCGCCGTTGCAATTCACAAGAACTGCTCGAAATTGTGTCCCTGATGGTCTCGACACATTCGTATTCGTTTGTAGAAATTCTCCACGCACGCCCGCAACGTATTTGGAGATATTTCACGACAGGCATTAGTTATCCGCACCATCATGTTCTCGCGCGTGGTTGGAGGATCGCGGAAGACGACGTCTTTCAGGTAACCCCAAAGGAAGAAATCAGGCGATGTCAAGTCCGGAGATCGGGGTGGCCAAACAATAGGTCCTCCGCGACCAATCCATTGCGCTGGAAACAGCTCATCCAAATGTTGTCGAACCGCACGAGCATAGTGTGGTGGGGCACCGTCCTGCTGGAACCACATCGTCCTCCGGGTACGCAAATCGACTTCTTCTAGCAGCACAGGAAGATCGTTCTGGAGAAATTCCAGGTACCTCGCGCCATTTAACGTCCTGTCGAAGAACAATGGTCCGATTATCTGCGAGCCGAGAAGTCCACACCACACGTTGACACTCCATCGCTGCTGTGCGTTCACTTGTCGAACCCAGTGGGGGTTTTCAGCACTCCAATAATGGGCATTGTGGATGTTGACGAATCCGGTATTTTGGAAAGTGCACTCGTCGGAGAACAGGACTCTGTGGAAGAATAAAAGGTCGCGGTCGATCTGCTGCACAGCCCAGTTGCAGAAACCCACACGTTTGGCGAAATCATTTCCATGAAGTTCTTGAAGGCGCATGATGTGATACGGATGGAACTTTGCCGCGCGGAGTAACCGTTGAGCCGTCGATTTCGGTATGCCGATTTCTGCCTGGATTTCTCGGAGACTGATATGGGGATTGAGGTGTACAGCTCCAAGTATGGCGATGGTGCGGGGGTCGTTATCCACAAGATTCGCTCGAGGTCGGTGTCGTTGTAGGTGACCTTGGCGCAAACGTTGTTCCAGCCGTCGCATTGTACTGCGAGACGGACACCGACGATCCGGGAATCTTTGGCGATACAGTTCTACTGCATTGGTGTAATTGCTCAGCGACTCTCCAATGACTTTTAGGATGTCCACAATTTCGGTCGTTGAGTAGTCCATGAATACTCAACGACTTGGCTTTGCGTACTGAACTCATTTTTAAAAACTAAATTAAAAAAAGGAACGAAAATAAAAAAAAAGGTGGAGGGTGGGTTTTATGTGGGGGGCCCGGTCAAACACTGTTTGAAAAAAAAATGACATTCTTTTTTGAATTATTTTACTATTATTTAATTTGAAAAATAAGTACTCAATCGCTATTTTTGAGTACTTTACGTCTTTGTAGGGGGGGGGCGGGGGTAGTATTTGAGCAGGCTGAGAAAAAAACAACCTTGTAAGGTTGTGAGTAAGTCTTAAGTAATAATAACAGTTAATTACGTGACGATTTTCGCAATTTAATTGACAAAAAACCTAATTTTTACATTTGCAGCGCCATCTCTCGACCAATAAAAAAAATGTTTCGGATAAAACTTACATACTTTTTAACCCTCTATCAGAATCTGCAATAAAAAATAGGGGTTTCCATTTAAGATTTTAAAGTTGCCCCCTGTTCCCGCCCCCCTTGGGGGGCTGGGGGGGCAAAGTCTACGGCATCAGATGTCCCCCTCAGAACCATTAACTTTTCATTTGGAACACTTTTTGATTCAATGCAATGTTTCAGAATTATCGCTACTGGCCGATTAAAATGGGACACCCAGTATATTCGATAACCTTGCGATTTGAATAACTATATGTTATTATTTATATTTAGTTATTATTATTTATTTGTACCATATTTGTATATTTTGTTTTTAGTTGTTCAGATAGCTTTGTCTACCTATCATTATTGAGGTTAAGCTGAATAACATATGATTTGTATTTCTTATAATGTATAACATGAATAACAACTTAAATTTAGTTCAAATTGAATCGCTGTCATATTATTATATCTAATAAATTTAATTAATTTGTTTCATTAATTTCATAATTTAAAAATGTACCATGGTTGTACCATGGCTTCAAATAAACCAAAATTGCTTTATACATTTTCAGAAAACATATTGGAAATAAATTTTATCGATATAATAGTAAAATAAAATTTATGTTTTCATATTAATAATGACTAAACAAATTACTATAATACTAGCGATTAAAAAAATTAAATATCGAACCTCCCAATATAGAAATTAAAATTAGTTATACCTACGTATGCTACATTTAAGTAAATCATCTGCCTGATTTTTCAGCTTTATTGTTTTTGTTTGCATATTTTGAAACTGGCAAAACAATTTTCACTAAAGAAGAAATAACAATTATGGTTGAGTCTTATTGTCGAAACAGCGTTTTCAGCCATAGATAATGGGATTACAGCTCTTGAGCTTTTATAAGATTTCGCAATTTATTTTTCATTTTGTGAAATAATGTAAAAATATAGCGTGAAGCTGGGAATATAAAAGGCCAGGGAGAGAGACTCGAATACTTACAAATAGTCTAAAATGTTGAAGAACTGGTGAGTAATAAACGTATAGGATTTGTTAATAAATTGAAGCACTCATTTCTGATAATATAAAAATATGTGTAAATCTATACCAGGTACTTCAGTTTTGCTTCAATTTTGACTTATAGAAATTCTTTTCTTTACTTTGTACAGAAAATAAAAATATTTATTTAGAAATTTACACTTTTAAAATCAACTTGATTTCCCAGATATAGCTGATTTAACTGTAAAAACCAAGAATCTTACCCGAAATCTGCTTCCTTAGCAACACTTTAGGAAATTTTCGATTTAAACTGGCATTTATATATTTATATTTCAATATAATACATTATATACTGAATATACTGAGAATTGTAAAAAATTGTACTGTAAAAAAGTGAAAATTTCATAGCAACTTCCAAATGATTCAAATGAACCAAAAAAACTGATGTATTATTAACCAAAGAAACTGTACAGACGTAATATATTTCAATTGAAAAGTAACTCGCAAATACCATCAGAGATATGAAAAGATTAAACACTAATATTCTTGGAGTAAGCAAAACATTCTGGTCAGGTTCAGGTAAATTTCAATCAGAAAACAAAACTATATATCACTCAGGAAATGATACTCATAGACATAGTCATCATAGTAGCTGATTCTATAACTGCTTTTATACCAAACACAGATAGAACAATGCTCTTAAAAATAAAGGCAAAACCCTTCTCTATGAACATTATTCAGGTGCATGCTCCAACTTTGGAATCGAGTGAGGATAAAATCGAAGAATTTTATTCCCAAATCTCCGAATTATTATAACACACAAAATCGCACAAACTGACCATGATTACAGAGGGCTTCAACGCAAAAGTCGGATCTGATAAAATAGATGGAATAGCTGGTGCGTTTGGACTAGGAGATAGAAACGAAAGAGGAGACACATTAATAGAATTCTGTTCGGAAAATAACTTAAAAAAACAGTACTTGGTTGCGCCTCCCTCCCAGAAGACTATAGACCTGGAAATCTCCACAAGACAACCATCAACATATCATACGTAACAAAATCGATTACATACTAATAAATAAAAGATTTGCTTCCGCTATAATCAGTGCATGCACATATCCAGGAGCTGACTTGCCTTCAGATCACACCCTACTGAAAGCGAAACTCAGAATTAAGATTACATCACAACGCAACACCAACCAAACAAAAAAATGATCTTGAACAACTGAAAAATTCAAATATTCAACAAAGTATTTCAAGGAAAATCAACAACAAATTGAACGAGTTTGATTATCATGATTATCATGTTTGATTATTGTTTCCAGAACTTAAGCCATCTGGAATTGTGGAGTCAAACAGCCGAAATTTTAAAGAGCGTATCAAAAGAACTCCCTACTACAAGATATCAACCTAAAAGTAATGGATAACTCACGAAATCCTTGACTTAATGGATGAAAGGCAAATCTCTCTAAAGTACAAAGATGGTGCAAAGTACAACAGTCTGCAAAGAATCGTGAGAGCCAAAATTCGACTAACAAAACACCTGGCTTAAACAAGAATGCTCGGAGATAGAAAGGCTCAAAAACTTGTACGAAAATTTTAACTTACATAAAAGAGGCCTCAGGCATATACAAGAAAAAAAACACGAATATGTTATTCGATTACTACAACAAATTGATGACTGATGCTTAAGAGAAGTCTGATGTTTGGGTGCACTCCATTAACAAGCTATTTTATGATTCATAAAAACCATCAACACGGAAAACCAATGTCAAGAAAACTGGATAGGTCTTCCAATCACTAATGATGAAATTCAACATGCAATCAAATCAGCGAAGAATAAGAAAGCAGTCGGACCAGATGAAATACCATCCAAAATCATCAAACTGTTTGACTCACCTTACTATCCTCGAAAAGATCTTTAATGGTATCTAGGTCATAGGCATATACCCAAATGAATGGCTGACATGTTCTAGTCCAAAATTGTGAATCCAAAAGCTGAACTAAAGTTGGATGATGTGACCGGCGAGTACAGATGTTTGAAAAGAGTTGTTTTATCGATTATGTAAGAGCATTTGATCGCGTACAACATGATAAACTCATTACGATTTTAAGAAATATAAGTGAGGTTAGTTTCGACAACAAAGACTTACGACTTAATAAAAACCTATACTGGAATCAAAAAGCTGCACTAAAGTTGGATGATGTGACCGTTCAAAAACTGACAATCAACATAGGTGTTCATCAAGGATACATTCTCACACCTCTTCTGTTCAATATCTACTCTGAAGAAATTTTTAAATAAGCTACAAACTTCATAGACAAAGGCATAAAGGTAAATGGTGTATACATTAATAACATTAGATATGCTGACGGCACAACATTGATAGCGGATAGTATAGAAGACCTACAATGTTTCTTAAAAAGAGTAAATGAAGAAAGTAAAAAAGCGGACACAATTATATATTATATTATCAAGAGAACCAAATTCATGATTATCAGTAAAAATCGTCTGCCATATACTGATGCTCTAATTACCGTCGAAAACAAAGCTGTAGAACGCGAATCTAATTTCAAGTACCTATGTTTCTGGCTTAATGAGCTAAAGAAATAAGATGTAGGATAGAGATGGCTTCTGATTGAAGATCTTCTTTCTGGAAGTTCAAGAAAGTGAACTGCAATAGTACAATCAACATCCATCTTTGTATTCGTTAAGTAAAATGTTATGTATGGTTCACTCTTTTAAATGATTTGATACTTGTACCTTCAAGATTTCCACAATGAACAAAATTGAACCTTGGAAATGTGGTGTTACTGCCGCTTGCTGAAAATAACGGTGGACGGATAGAGTAACGAATGAAGAAGTGCTAAGAAGATTAGCAAAGGAAAGAGAGCTTTTAAAAACGGTTAAAGTAAGAAAGACACACTATCTTGGACATATCATCCGTGGGCCAAAATATGAGCTGCTGCAAATAATTGTGGAAGGACGAATTGAAGGCAGAAGATGAATCGAGAGGAAACAAATGTCTTGGTTGAGAAAAATCCCAAACTGGACTGGACTGAAAACAATAGGCAAACTAGTTCATAATGCAATAGATAGAACGATGTTCATCAAACCATTATATCAAATTTATTGTAATTTAAATGTAAATATATGTGATTGTGTAACATTCAAATTTGAATAAACAAAAAAAGAAGAAGAAGAAGAAATGTAAGACTTTCATAACATCAATATCTATTTCCTTTTTCTTCTGTATTTACTATTTTTGTCACATAATTGTTACAAGAAACTATACACTAAAATATTATGTAAATACTACTTTTAAGTTGAGTCGTATAATTCATATTTGAATATGGTTGTGTAGAGTTTAACAATTAGATTTGTAGGTGAATTGCCGGAATAATTCAATTTGGATACAATTACGATTAAAAGCTAGCTAATAAATTTTCATAAAAATCTGTGGCTTCGAACGTTACCAGCCAGATTTATGGCGCTACATTTTATCAATTCCATTTCAGTGAACGTATTCAATTTCAGTTCCGAACGTATTTTAGTCAATCAAAACATTGTACATTTCACAGCTAACAAAAATGCACATACATTTTGTTGGAAACTTGAAAAGAAAAATAATGCGTGAAACCAAAAAATGGGAAATAAAATAATAATATTTAAATTTTAACACATTCAATGCCATTTTAAAGTTTAATTTTATGCCTTAATTATCAGTAAACATATAAAATACTCTCTGTTTTGATTTTGTGAAAAAGAAAAGGTTTAAAGTTAAAGTGCGAGAAGACCAGATATCATTATTTATATATTAAAAAAATACCATTAGTATTAGCTCGACTAAAATATTGTAATATTTCAAGTAATAAATTGAAAAACAAATAAACTTGTATTCGCATATTGATATAATACATATTGTAATAACCAACGAAAAAAAAAATATTTTCAATTAAATAAATTACAAATATCAAACCAACAATATTTCCAATATAATCTCCCTTTCTATGAAAAATAGAAAGAGAAAATGAAAATATGAATTATTTTGTTTATTAATAGATATATTATTTGAAATTGATTGGGATAATATGTGACACAAAATAATATTTACTGTAATATAAATAATAATACAATATAAATATAAAAAAAACATGTACAAGCTATTGCGATTCTGCGATTTTCGCACAAAAAATAACGTGAGTCCCAAGACTCTTGGAAATCACACATAAAAGTAAACAATTTATCAAATGTGATTTATTAAGTAGCTGTCAGTAGTTCTTACAATAAATTTCAACCGATCTTACATAATTTATTTAATTGATTTGAAAATGATTACAAAAGAGAGAGGAAACATTTATTGTGGAAAGTTATTTTCGTAATGGTAGACGCCTGGAAAATGAATGGCAATACGGTATCGACGTTTGCATTGAAGAATTTACGGTTTTTCGATCAGTTCATTACTATCGTAAGTACTGGAAGCGTTAACGACAAATTAAGATGTGGAAGGGCTCGTATTAACAATGAGAATATTATAAATAACATCATAAATGCAGTCCAAGATGAACCTTCCACAATAAGGAGATTAGCTCAACAGTTGAATTTAAGTAGTGCTGCCACTCACAAATTTATTCGTCAAGACCTTTTACTACTCAATCTTTTACTACTCGATTATAATAAAAGACTAGCTTACTGTCGGTGGTTTAGTGAAAATATGGTACCAAGTGTTAAATTTAACATTTTTTACCGGTGAATCCTGGTTTCATCTAAACGGATATAGTATTTTTTACAGCGAGAGATGAAAGTGGCGTTTTTTGGTGAGGTGGGAGTTTGCTCACGGCTCCAGAGAGTTAGCAATCACACCGAACCAAAACAAAAAACACTTTCATCTCGAGAAGTAAATGCATTTTTTTCTACTGATTTCGGTTGTAGAATCTATAATTCGACTTTAATAAATCCAATTCGAAGCGAACTGTCAGAACTATAAATAAATATAAATTTAATTGTTGGTTTGGTCGTTTCTATGGTAACATATTGTATTCTCATAGAAGGTAATACTTTTCAAGTCAAATGTCCTAATTTTATTTCGGTTTTTTAAATAGTTTCAGGCTCGTTTTACGTTTGTACAATAAAATATTTAATTGAAATTGATGTAATTAATTGGAAAGTCCATGCACATTTGGTTAGTTTCGTGTTTTATTCGAGAAAATCATAAATTTAAAATGCTCATTTTCGTCTCTAGATGTGAAAATATTTTCATCTCTAGAATGAAAAAAATGCCATATGTGGATCGATACACCGATGGATCGGTGTTGCCGAATGACGGTTAACTTTCTTTTGCTATTAAAAAAAAACATCGTAATACATTAATTAGAATAGCGTCGTCCACCGTCATATTAAGCCGCTATTGTCAAAGTCGTGGCTAGGCTGCACATTCTATTTTAGTTGATTTCTCTGGTGTTTTGCTGTAAATTATAGCAGAAAAAAACCTTTTTTTTAATTTAAACGCAACATTGTTTTGTTTTGTATGCGCGTAGCAACTAGGTAAGTTAGTACATTTATATTAACTAGGTACCTAACTTGGGAGTGTTATTTAGACGCGTTTACTTCAAGTAAGTTTCTAATGCCATGTTGTAAAAATACTTGTTTTATTAAAGGGACTTGCGTCTGGTGACCTGAGCAATGGACAACAAAGGAAAGCGCAAAGGAGGAGCAGAGAAGATCAGATTAAAAAAGCATAAACTTATGGAAGCCAGTGGCCAAAATTATGTCAAGTTGACAAACATTTTTAAATCTTCAACTTCGTCTACATCTACAATTGATAGCGGCGGTAGCGGCGGAGGCGCTAACTGAAGTTAACATTAACTTAAGAAAAAAAGGAATTAACATTAAAATTAACAGTTCAATTTACTCTCAAGGTGATTTTATTGAAATTGAACAAGAGCAAGGCAAGACACACCATGCTCATGCCCATGCTACTACCCCTAATGCTGTTGCAAGCGAACTACAAACTGAACAAGATGATAGCCATTTAAAACGTTCGTTTAACAATTTTATACTTCCTGAAAAATGTCAACTCGTTTACTTCTTTTAAGAACCAACAACGCAGATATCCGCAATTTACTTTTCCCTAATCACATATCTTTACACCGAGCACAAGTACGGAAAATAATGGATTTTTTTTGGTTCTCGTCGTCCTTAGGAAATATGATACTACCTCTGTTCCATAATAAGTGAGCCATTACCGGTTTATATTTTTTCCATAATAAGTGAGCCTTTACCAAAGTTTATCTTTTACAAAATAAGTTGGCCGTTTTCGTTTCAACGTACTATATTTATACTTATATTTTTACAAAATAACATAACTTATAAAAAATGTTAGTATAAACGAATAGTAGACAAGCGATTTTCCCTACGAAGCTTTGCCTTGCTAATATGTTGAGGTTTATAATTATTGTTACCGTCACAATCTATAATCGATTTCATAACTGTTTGTAAAGTTATAAACACATTATCTAATGTATGTCTAGTTACTTCTTTAAAAGATTCTTCGACAACTCTTATTAATTTGTCAATATTGCCCGGTGAATGCTGCTGTTGTAATGATTGAATAGACGAAAAAAAGCCAAGATCAAGCACATTCAAATCGGGACTATTGACCGGTTGAAAAGTAAACGAAATGTTCCAACCATCCCTCCTACATTCGGTACGAAGTTGCTCATCTTCAATAATGCAATGTGGTCTTGCATTATCATGCTGTATGATTATACTCCTAGAAGTTTTCGAGGAACCCCTTGGCCACTTTTCTTTAATTGCCGGAATCAATTTATACATTAACATACGTTTGTAACATCTTTACAGATTTCTACAGGTTTGGTTACCACCTTTGGGTCGATTTTTGCTATTTCGCGAGGATGGTTCTTTTACTATAAATTGGCCATATTCCAATTTTTCCATTAAAGAACTGGTTACGGTAACGATCGTACAGCGGTCGGGCAACGGCTGCCAAAAACATCACTTTGATCATGTTTGACTTACTTTGAACTTGACGACATGCTTCAACTTCATCTGGCAGAAGATAGATGTTCTGCTTTACTTTAGTGATATAAAACCACTTTTCGTGTAAATTTCGTGTAAATCGAATGTAATTCATTAAATCCTCAAACTCGCCATTTTCTTTCACAAACGACAGACAATAATCCAGACGTGATACCTTGTTATCATCCTTTAAAAGCAGTTTCAAGGAATTGAAATGCTTTTTAATTTCACCATTTTATAGCAATCTCCATAGCGAGGAAGGCGGAATTTTAACTGCAATTTAAACTGCGGAATTTCAACTGATAGCGACCGCATGTCCCTCTTCTTTTGTGATCAACTAATCGAATATTGGCAATTTTTTCTGTTCTGTAAATTTTTTTCCGACCCGACTTTCCTTTCTTGTTAGAATCAACATTTAAGGGCGTATTTTCATCTAAACCACAAACAGAATCATTCATTACTTTGTTTCCATATTCTTTTTATAGCGGCTCTTGATGTTCTGAATTTTTCAATTGCCAAAATCACCGCTCCGTTTTTCAGCTGTCATTTTTTCTGATGTTTCAGTAAAAACTGAATAATAGCCCTTCGTTTTTGGTTGATTAAATTTGGTCTTCTCATCGTTTGAAACTTCCGGCGTTAGAAAACTTTCGCTTAAAAAATCGAATGTTAATTTTTGCTTTTGAAAAATTAAACTATCAGATATTTTGACGTCCATGGCACATGTGATTACGAATTTTGTGTATATTGAGAATATCAAAATAGAAATTGAAAAAATAACTAAGCGTCAATAAGTTTAAAAGAAAACTCAAATGGCTCACTTATTATGGAACAGAGGTAGTATTTATTAATTTTAAGACCATTTGAAAGATTGTATTGAAAACAGTAAAAAACTGCATAATAATCCCGAAAAGGCGTTAAAGGCAGAGGATCGTTGTTAACATTTCGGTCTAAATCAACCATCAATAAGATTATACAAGCGATCGGTAAACTCATAACTAGGAATATTTGTATGGAAGTAAAATCAACTGGCATGTTTTCTTTACAAATCGATACAACACAGGATATTTCATGAAAAGAAGACTTCTCGAAAAGAAAGACTTCTCGCTGTTGTACAATGTGAGTCTTCAAGTGGGAAGGATATGTTTTCCTTAGCTGATTCAGTTTTAGCTGATTCAAGTCTTCGAATGTAGACATGAAATGTTGCATCGGTAATTCGACTGACGAGGCCGCAAACATGCACTCCCAGTATAATGGGTTTTCTTCATGGCTTTCTGCAGAATCTCCAGGGCAAATTAATGTGTGGTGCTATGCACATGTACTGAATTTGGCGTAAGGAGATGCTACTAAGGCTGTTATTCAAAGTGCTTCATTATTTAGCTAACTGAGTGACGTGGCTGTATTTGTTCGTGAATCTTACCAACGTATCGATATATGGGAACAAATTAAAATAGATGGAGATACTAAAAGGCTCTCAACTATTGGAGAAACTCGTTGGTGGTCTAAAAATACCGATTTGAAGAAAATTTTGGTTGATTCTCAAACTTGGATTCGGCTTCATATATAAAGTTGATAATAAATTTGGCCAAAATACAGAAAATTTAAAATGTAAGCCAGAAGTCCGTGTGAAACCGAAAGTATACTTGGAATCGTTGTCAAATACGAAACAGTGATCGCAGCCAAAACCTTTTTGAGAATATTTGAAATTACCAAAACTCTCTCAAAGTAGCTGCAAACCTCGAGTTTAGATATATTAAAAGCATATCATATAGTATCATAATCGTGTTCAGAAATGAAAAAATAGTTAGAGATCTTGATGCTGTACAGAAAACTACAGATGATTTTGTTTCTTGGGCCAATGAAGAGCTTAATAAATTTGAAGACATTGATGTAGAAGTCCAATAAAAATTTCCTGAAAAAAGACTTAGGAAAAGGAAATTGATGCCAGGTAAGATGGCACAGGATGAAAATATCTCAGATGTACTCCATGCATACAAAGTCAATGTTCATAACATTATTTTCGACACAATTAATCAAAGAAGGATCGCCGTTTTCTAAAAAATGACAACAGTACGATGATTTTTCCTGTCTAGATCCAAAACGTTTCCCTCATATACGTAATAATAAACTTTAATCCAGTGAACGAGATGAGTTAAGTAGACACTTATAAGACATTTTGATATTTTTGATATTTGATAACACAGAGTCAGATGAAAATTTTCGGACTGAATTAAAAAATTTGGTATTGCATTGGGACAAACTTAAAACCACTGAATTAGAAGAATATAAGATTATGAAATGCTTTTACAAATAGACAACCAAGAAGAAGAAAGATTTGTACCATGTATGGTATACGTATGGCATATGTACGGCATACATGCAAAAATTGCGCCATTTGCTGCTTTAATATTTTGCAAAAATACAATTTATTGACTAATGCCTCCAATTTAATTTTCGTAATAAGCGTTCAAATATCTGCTAACGTTATCATTGAGTCAAGTTGCTAAGATGCAAGATAAAGATCCTCTGATAATTTAAATTCTTTCATGACAATGTCGGTAGAAAAAAATCTATTGACGAATTTAGACAGAGTCGACATAACTGATAAAGTACCCGAGAGGTGTGAGCTTCTCTGAGCGAAACAGAATTTAAATAAATATTCTATTTAACAAAAATTCACTTCAATACTGGCACCAAAAAACAAACATATTCCAATAATAGATTTTTTTACAATTTGAGGTTACGTTGTTGTAAACAGCTGAGTTGACTTCTGAATTGGCCTAAACTTATGTATAATTGCCCTAAATTGCTTCTACAGAACAGTTGAACTAAAAAAAGTTGCTTGTATAGATGTTGCTTATATAGAGTGTTCAGTATATATAAATAAAAATATATACATAAATATATATATATATATATATATATATATATATATATATATATATATATATATATATATACATATAATGGCATAGGCCATTAAATCCAGAAGTAAAATCAGCTGTTCACAACAACGTAACCTCAAATTGTAAAAAATTCTGTTATTGGAATATGTTTGTGTTTTTTGCAGCCAGTATTGAAGTGAATTTTTGTTAAATAGAATAATTACTTAAATACTGTTAGTTTCTGTTAATTAATAAATGAATATTTTTGTGTTTTAAATTCAACCATAAAATATGAATCAGGAGAAAAAAAGACGTTCAATTTCGTTAAAAGATAAACTATCCATTTTAAAGGACATTGAAAATGGTAAGAAAACAAAGGACATTTGTTACGAATATAAAGTTGGTAAATCTACAATAAGTAGAGTAAAATAAAATAAAGAAAATTTAGAAGAATATGCATCCAAAATGTATGTGAATCAGAGTAAGATTAAGCGAATGAAGATAACAAAATATAGTGAAATCGACGATACAGTGTTTTCTTGGTTCTTGGAGCGGTGACAATTAAACGATTTAGTTCCAAATAAAATGATAAAATTAAAAGCACTCGAAGTAAATATATTAAATAATGGACCTGAAACATTTGTAGCAAGTGATGGATGGTTAATGAAATTTAAAAAAACGCCACGGTATACGGATTTTGTCTGTTTGTGGAGAGAGTATATCTTGCAATATGGAGCTACTAATTCGTTTAAAATAAATTTAAAAAATATTTTGCTGAAAATAGTTGCTTGCCTGAACAAATATATAATTGCGACGAAACCGATCTCGTCTATAAAAGCTTGCCCATTAAAACTAACGTTACAAATTTAAAAAAAATCCGCTGCTAGAAGAAAAGCAATGAAGTACAATTATGCCATCAATTATGCCACGAGTAACAATTATGCCATCCGTAAACGCTACAGGTACGCATAAACTAGATTTGATGATGATAGGGAAATCGAAATCTCCTCGTTGCTTCAAAAATATGGATTTGACAGTATATTACAAATCATCCAAAAATGCTTGGCAAACTTATACACTTTTTAGCGACTGGTATAATGACATTCATACCTTCAGTTACTCGACACTTGGAATCTAAAAACCTTCCCGTAAAAGCCCTTCTCTTAGTAGATAATGCAACTTGCGATATGTCTGAGAATAATTTTACTGGTAACCCGAATTTCAAAGTTATGTTTTTCCCCCTAATAACACACCATTATTGCAACCACTAGATCAAAATGTAATAAAATCGCTAAAACAACGCTATCGCAAACATCTACCTGCATGTCTTGCAGCCTTAGGTGCAGAAAATGGAATACTTTCAGCTCTAAAAGATAATAAATTTGAAAGATGTTGTTTATTTAGTGCTGCAGGCATGGAATGAAATTCCCGTGTCAGTTATAAAAAAATCATTTAAACATCATTTTTCCTCAAGTGATGAAATTCAATACAACATTCATTCTGATCACTTTTCAAAAGAAGATAATATTCCCTTGGCAAGATTGTATAATTCGGTATGTAATGATTGTAATTTAGCAGATACTGAAATTATGGAGTAGGCAAGTGGAACAAACGAGGAAAATCATCCATTTAACCTTGAAGAAAATCCTGAAGTAGAAAGTGAAACTACTCCTGTTGAAGAAAATGAAAAAACGTCGGATGACTCCAATAAAAACATCAATGATGTTATAAATTCTTTTAATATGGTGATAGAATGGGCAAAAGAAAATGACTTACCCTGCAATGAGGTTCTTTTGTTACAAAGAATAAGAGAAAAAGCTTTCATGAACAAATATATCTCATCGTTTTTGTTTGTTTTGGAAACTAGTGCAGTACTAAACCAAAGATTTATTAAAATTTGATGTTTAATTTAAAAAAAAAAAATAGAATTAATAACTAAATAATGATAATAAAATGTTTTCTATTGCAAAATAAAACTGAATTTATTTTTTATACATAGCTTAGTTAGTAAAAGAAATAAGTAAAAATATTTTCCAGACGGTAAGTATTTTTATACTTCTTTTTTCCCTATAAGCAAGTTTTCCCAATAAGAAACTTTTATATTGAAATTGGTTCAAATGAGTTGCTTATATAGAGCGTTCACTGTATATATATATATATATATATATATATATATATATATATATATATATATATATATATATATATATATATATAAATATATATATATATATATATATATATATATACATATATATATATATATATATATATATATATATATATATATATATATATATATATATATACAGTGAACTCTATATAAGCAACTCATTTGAAGCAATTTCAATATAAAAGTTTCTTATTGGGAAAACTTGCTTATTTATCACTGAAATCGGCGAACAAAGCGTATACTCTCATCAACGCCCACGCTCCCACAAACGACTATAATAAGAAAGATCCTTAAACATCGGATACCTTCTGGGAACAGTTAGAAAAGGTCACCAACCAAATTCCACCGCATCACGTCAAGATGCTGTTAGGCGATATTAACGCCCAGTTGGGTATATAGAAACAATTTAAGAAAACAATAGGTATTCACACAGAAGAACATAAAAGAACAAATAAAATAGTGAAAGACTAATAACTTTTTGAAAATTTCCAACTTAAAATCATGTCAACACAATTTAGAAAACCCAGACATAAGCTTTGTACTTGGAGGGCACCCAACATCATTATGGGTGAATTTCAAATCGATCATGTTCATACAAACCAAAAGGAGGTCCTTAATGTAAAAATGAGGAAAGGTTTCTTCGGTTCTAATCACTACTTGTTACTATAAATATTAAGTTAACTTAATATATTAACTAAACTAATTAAATTAACTTAATTAGAATTAAACTCCAACCCCACAGGAGAAGACCACGACAACCACGAATTTTTAAGCCCGACCCTGAATATTTAAAAGTAATCAGGTACAGTATTTTGCAAGAAATCAAAGAAAAAAACACGTCAAACTGGACAAAATTATAGGATGTTCTCAGGAACGCTATGAGGATAGGCCACCCCCCACGTAACCGTAAGCACAGATGGTGGAACAGTGTATGCGATCAAGCAATAGGAGATAGACTTAACGCTTGGAAAATATTTCATAGCAACAAAACGCCAGACAAATGGCAGGAGAATGCACAGGAAGCATTCTAAAACAATCATCAAAACTAATTAGCAAAAAGAAAGACGTAGTTATGAAAAAAAAAACGACTAGAGAAAATAGAACAAGAATTTACAAAGAATAATAAATACTAGGACTTTCTACAGATTTTTTAAAGAGAACCTGACAGGATATCGACCATCCAGCACATGCTTTCGTCGATCTGATGGTTCAATGGAGACAAACACCAATGCGAATTGTCAAATTTTAGCTAAGTACTTCAACAATCTTCTCAGCTGTGACCCCCCAACCGCAAGTTTATTTTTGAACAATCTGAATCCAATTCTGATTCCGCGCCATCTTCCTTCCAGGAGATAAATGACGCTGACGACTCAGGACACGAACCTCATTCTCAGAATACACAATACAATATGTGTTATTTGGGTGACCGAACAAATCCCCCCAGAATGGAAATGTGCACCTATACACCCGCTTCATAAAAAAGGTAATAAGATGGACCAGAACAACTATAGAGGCCTTTCCCTCGTCCCAGTAACGTACAAAATTCTTTCGAAAGCTCTCTTGAATAGACTTGAACCTCAAGTAGACCCACAGATAGGAGAATATCAGGAGGTTTCCGTAAGGGGCGCTCACGCACGGAAAAAATTTAGAATCTGAAGATAATCTTGCAAATACGATCTTGTAGAAACACCGTGGTTACCTTTGCTGATTTCAAAAAAGCCTACGACTCCGTCGACAGACCAACTCTATTCAGCATTTTGGAAGAGTTCAAAGTTGACAGGAAAACCAGGGCATTAATTCAACAAATTCTCATTGATACTACATCAAGGCTTAAGTTTGGTGGACAAATTTCTCAACCTTTTGAAATACATACGGGTGTTCGACAGGGAGATGGACTTTCACCCATCCTTTTTAATATGGTCCTGGAACAATAATCAGAACTTGGGAAACAGAGATTGATGAAATACACATTGGTAAAAGAAGGGATTATAGAGGTAATATCAAATGTTTGGCGTTTGCTGATGATCTTGCCATACTATCGAATACCAAACAAGCAGCAAAGCATGCACTTGAAAAATTGCACGAAATTTCACAGACGGCTGGTCTCCTGATATTTTATGAAAAAAAAAAAAAAAAAAAACGATCCCCATCCAACAATCTACCTATCAGACACGATATGGTTATGTATCCAGAGTTTCCCAGTTTAAATACTTAAGATAAATAATCCAACCGTCCGGCCTACATATAATAGCAAGTCATGAACTAGTAAGAAAATTACAGAGAGCGACCAGCAGAGAATTGCGAAACAAATTTTCAACATTACCTTCAACAGTAAAAATAGGTTCAAATGTATACAGAAAACTGAAGAAGACCTCAAGCAGCTAAACATCACGATACACGACATGAATATATATAAGATATATATATATATATATATATATATATATATATATATATATATATATATATATATATATATATATATATATATATATATATATATATATATATATGATTCAAAATTTATATTAGCTGTTCTCCTTTTTCTTGAGAGTGGTGGGCCGACCGTCTCTAAAATGCCCGTAATGGTTTCGGGTCCCAGTCCGGGCATGGAGAAACCCGACTGCATCCAATTAAATTTGGTGTGTGGTAAGCAATGTCGAAACGAGGAAACATCTTTCCAATATTTTTCAATGGTAGTTTACACGATGCCACTTATATAGCCACTATTTTGAAACAATTTATTAACGAACTTCATGTGGATGAACTCCAACATGGCTTCTTCCAACAAGATTATTCTAGACCGCACATTGCCGTGAAAAAATTATCATCATGAATCCTTCGGCGACAGGCTAATTAGCAAAGACCGATTTCCATCACGTGATCTAACTCCTGTGGACTTTTTCCCATATTTAAAAAAATTCAGCAGTCCAGTGCATAGTAATTGTTTATCTAAATCAACCTTAGAAACAATGCGACAAAATCTTAAGATCACTCCAAGTAATTCATGGTTATCATGAATTTACATTAACAACAACTCCTACTTAACTCCTGCTTAAAAAATTAATAATATTACATTTAATAATGTTTAATTTTAAGCGTGTGAATTAAAAATTACCTGCCTCTTCAAATTCATGGCAGGAGTGGATTGAAAGAGTTTTGGAGCTCACGTTATAAAGAACTATTCTAAAGTATTTTTGCCGTGACTAAAACAATGGGGCTTTCTCAAGAACTTGTAATTAGGTTTTTTTTTTAATTAAAATCAGTAAGCAGACCTTACTTCGTAAACCGGGTGGTAAGGTGGTGGTAAAGCAAAATATGGACAGAAATACTTTATTTTTGATAAATAAGGTTTTTTTTAAGTAACCGTCACACAATAATTGTTTTGTATCGTACTATTAAGGTGTGAGTAAAATAAAATAGTTTATGTTAGAAGGGCTTGATAGGAGACAAAATGTTATTAAAAAATTATTGGATTATGGAGACAAGACTTGACAGAAAAGATTAGACGGAGTACTATAAACTGTGAAAGAAGACTAGATACAGAAGACCAGAGAAGGGATTTAACAGAGCACATAAAACTGTATAAACAATTTGACAAAGGGAAGGAGATCAAATCAATATAGAGAATACCCGACAAGATTAGACTAGACATAATTGCTTTTAAACGTTAAGTCAGAATATCGGTTGACAAGACGTTAATTATTAAGCGAAGGCTCGTCTAGAAATTCAAACAAAACGATTGGGTCAAATTGAGGATTGAGAAATCAATTATATATAGCGCCAATAGGCGTCATTGCCGTAGAACCAAGTTAAAGTTGTAAATAACAATACTGGTGCATTATTTTAATTTTTTCAATTTTCAAATCAAATTACATTCAATGATTAGATAGAAAATACTGCAGCGGTGTTACTAGGAAATGTAGTAAAAGTTAAGGGCAAAGTTAATAATTCGCTTATTTAAATAACATCTGGTTGCCTGCTTTAATATTAAACTCGTAATTTTGTTTTCGGATTTTATAACTTCCATCACTTGAGTTTGGCGTAACAAGCAAACTTACTGCAGAACTTTAAAAGTTGATGTTGCTATTTCGGTGCACTTATAATGTGATGCCACGTATAATAATTCTCCTTAGATATCATTTTCTTTGGATTATTTGCTAAACTTATTTTATGATTTACAAAAATCTTTTTTCTACTGATATATGTGAAAATGGCATTTTTTCCACGGCTTACCCTACATGAAACTGACATTTTTTCATTCAAGGATGAAAATATTTTCACGTCTAGAGACAAAAATGAGCATTTTAAATTTATGATTTTCACGATTAAAACACTAAACTAACCAAATTTGCATGGACTTTCTTATTAATTACATCAATTTCAATGAAATATTTTATGTACAAACGTAAAACGAGCCTGAAACTATTAAAAAAACCGAAATAAAATTAGGACATTTGACTTGAAAAGTATCACCTTCTATGAGAATGCAATATGTTACCGTGGAAACGGCCCAACTAACAATTCAATTTGTTTCGACAGTTCTGACAGTTCGCTTCGCATTGGATTTATTAAAGTCGAATTATGGATTCTACAACCGAAATCAGTAGAAAAAAATGCATTTACTACTCGAGATGAAAGTGTTTTTGTCTGGTTCGGTGTGATTGCTAACTCGCTGGTGCTCGTGAGCAAACTCCCACCTCACCAAAAAAACGCCACTTTCATCTCTTGTTGTAAAATATACTATTTCATTTTGTAAGAAAATATACTTCATAGAAGTCGTGATATGTTCCAAATAATTACATAAAGCGCGGTTTTAGTTTTGGCAATAACGATTTTTCGCTTTAGTACAAATTTAGTTTAGTTTTGTACAAATAATTCTGGATTGATTGTAGTCGCACCCTCGAATTGATGTAAGAATTATTTGTAGATTATTGGTTAACATATACAAAACCCCACGAGTAAGAAGTGTCAGTCAGTGCGTAAGTGTCTAATTCTCATTTTCTGAGTACTATACGACCTGAAAGTTTTCCTTGTAACAACTTAATGGTTTCACGCATTGTGTGATACTGGACAGGTTGTGTTGTTGATGCTGCTGGCATTATATGTCTTCAGGATTTAACTTAATCAAATCTGGCTAACAATAAGACAAAATATCATCACTTATCATCACATCATCATGACTCACTTACGCAAACTACTAAAGTAGCATTTCCAGTCACATTTTCAAAACTCTACAACCTAATGACACCATCAGCTCAAAAATTGTACAGAACATTGACGCTTCCTGTTTGCACTGGCTCTTGTATCATTCTTAGTTTGTCACCACCCTAAGTTCGACAATTTTATTTTTCTACGTCTGCATTGAATTAAAAATACCTTATCAGTAGCGATGCTTTTCTTTAAAATTGCCGTTCCGTAATTGAATGCATTAGCAACCTTATAAGAAAATCGCGTCGCTTAAAATGGTCTGTTGTTTTGAGTTGCTGGTATATACAAACAGGTTAATGCTAGTAATCACAATTCATTAAAATTTAACAAAAGTTAACAACTATCTACTGGGCCGATCCTCATTATAGATTTATCACCTTGGCAAAAAATTGGATCTTCTAGGCATACAGCTGCAGTTGTTTTACGAAATTGCGCTGTAAGGTGCATTGAACCTTGAAACGTCCAATTCTTTTAAGCGGTTTGATTTGACATTTCTTAGGTTTCAGTGTCTCATAAATTCTCTGTTCTATAAATGCGGATAACAGTTGGTTAACAAGATCATATGATTTAAACCTGAATATTGGGGTGAAACCAAATTAATTATAGATACTTTCGTTATTAATAACATTGCTTTTAAGATCACATATTTCTATTTAATACAAGTGAGCAGACGCATTTCGAGATCTGCTTCTCATCAGTGCAGTCTTGCTCTTTTAAATTATAAAATGGAATAAATTTGTTTAAAAAACATGTGCGGACTGTAGAGGTTAGGTTTTGTATGACATGTATGTAGAAAGACCTTAACTTAGTTTCAGCTATTGATGTAAATGATAATCGGTGAAATCAAACTAATTATAGATACCATCATACCAACTTATAAAAGCGGAGTACAGCTTGAATATATAAATATATTGAACGTTTCCGTAGCTCTATAAATTATTAAGTATTTTCAACGCTCTTCTTTTTTCTTTGTTTTTTAAGTTTTTTCAAGTCGCACGTAGGTATATATCAATTAATAACAAAAAAAGGCACTGCAAATATATTCAACATAAATTCAACGCGTTATTGCGACTTACAAAATTATAAGACGATGTTATCTTAAAATTAGACTTGCAACGAATATTCGGCTATTATTCGGTATTCGACCTATTCGGCTACTTTTATCCTATTCGGCCGAATACCGAATATCTAGGTACTATTCGGCCGAATACCGAATACTTTAGTAAGGTGTTTTGTTGTGGTCAAATAATTGATAAAATGAAAATATTGATTTATTTTATAATAATAATTTATTTTTCTTATAATCAATCATTAAAGTAGTTATAGTTACATAATCAACTTCCGTATTATAAAAATTAACAAAAAGCTAGGTATTAAATAAATGTCTATGTCTATGTACTTGAATTCTCGTAATTAAAATTTGCAAGTGGAAGATTATGGTGCAGATAGACTAATTTTTCTGCATTTTCAGGCAGTAGTTTGCTTCTTTTCTTCTCATAGACATTCCCAGCTTCGGAGAAAAGACGCTCTGAATAAACACTACTTCCTGGCGCAGACAAATACTTTGCTGCAAGATTTACCAAACATGGAAATTTATATTTTCTTGCTTGCCACCATTTGTATGGATTGTCGTGACCTGATATGTTCTTAATACTTAAATAAAGGTCTATTTCAGTTGCAACTGCATTCTTTCCTTTCGGTGTCCAGGTATGAGCTGTGTTTCTTACTGCAACCACCTCTTCGAAGCAATCCATAAAAGATAAGTGAATAGCCTGGCTTAGACTCTGCTCTTCGGTTCTCATCTTCTTGGCCGGAATAGGGGACGAATTTGCGCTATCGTCACTGCTTGTTTCACAGTTCATTTTTAGGCTATCGATCAAAATATACTGCTTTACTTTTTCTCTTTGCAGTTCACTGGTGAAAACATTCATTTTAAAGCGTGGGTCTAAAGCTGTAGCCACCAAATAATTTTTGCTTGTTGTGATGTCCTCAAATCGTTCTTGTAACCCTTGTTGTATAACAAGCCTCGCTTGGTTTAATTTGGGTGTTAGCTCTGATGTGCTCGTTTTATAGCAGTATCGCAATAATGTAACAACATACGGACATAACATACATTGCTCTAAAAGCTCCCATTGTACAGCAGTCAGATTGGCAATATTACAGTCCGTGAGATAGAGTGAAACGGCCCGTTTTTGTTCCATTAACCTTGCAAGCATATAATAGGTGGAATTCCATCGCGTAAAGACGTTTTGCACCAATTCATGCTGCGGGAGATCCAAATCTTTTTGGATAGAATGCAGTTTAATCTGTGCAGTGCCAGAATGATTGAAATGAGTTACGATCCTTCTACCTGTTGCTATCATTTGAGTCACATTTGATTGAGCCTTCAGACAATTGTTAACAATTAATTGAAGAGTATGAATGAAACAACGCACTGAGGCCAACTCTGCATTACTAACAGCTTTTACTATGTTTATGCCAGCTATGTATTTTTGCCAGCTGGATGTCCCACATACTTGCAATTTTCTGTAAACTAATCGCTATGTTTTGTGCTGTGTGTTGTCCCTCAAAATGCTGGATACTACATGTTTAACATTGAATTCACGATCAATAAAGTGCGCAGAAAAACTTAGAAAACTGTTTTGATTATGCAAGCACGTCCACATGTCGCATGTCACGGAAATATAATCAGTTTCTGAAAGTAATTTTTTAATTGTTTCAAGCACCTTATGATATATTTCTGGAATTATTTTGTCTGAAAAGTAAGGGCGGCATGGTATTTTATACCGCGGCAAAGCGTTATTAATCAATCTTCTAAAACCAGTCCTTTCTACGATATTTACTGGTTCATTGTCAAGTGCTATCATTTCGGCAATTAAGAGATGGTATTTTTTAGCCTTGGGGTCATTAATATCCCATGATTTACGTATTTCATAACATTCTTCAAGACTCAATGGCTTTTTTGATTGTCGAAGGTTGATTTACATCTGTATCTTGACCCGTTATTTATTTATTAATTATTTTATTAATTATTTAATTATTTTATTGTACTACGAAGAGCAAACATCGAAAGGCAACTTTTGACGACCATAAAATGCCGAAAGACATCATATCTTGGACATATTTTGAGAGGTGATAAATATCGTCTATTACAACTCATACTAAAGGGCAAGATTGATGGGCGCCGTGGAGTTGGAAGAAAGCGACAGTCGTGGCTCAGAAATATACGGGACTGGACCGGCAAAAGAAGGGCTGGTGAACTCTTTCGCTTGGCGGAGGCCCGTACAGCTTTTGCCATGGTGATCGCCAACGTCAGGGAGACCGGACAATTTGGACAAGTATGTCCAAATAGTCGATTTTTTTTAGAAGCTATAATCGATTATTGTTAGTAAGATTTTGCACAATTATATTTAAAAAAAAAAAAATAATTTGTAGAGAATACGACAAACTGTGCCTACGTGTCAAACTTGTCAAAACACACAGAGAGGTAACAATTGAGAGCGGAAGACAAACAAGTTTTCCCGCCACACGCTGGCCGAATACTTTTGCCTAATATTCGGCTATTCGGCTAGAAAGCCCGCAGAATATTCGGTATTCGGCGTGTGGCCAAATATACTATTCGTTGCAAGTCTACTTAAAATTCATTAAAAAAAACTAAGAATTTACCTATACTACCTTTAACGGTTTGTGACACATATGTCCCAAGAACCAAACAATATATTTCGGTGGGATTGAATTCATTGTAAATGTTCATAAAGAATTTTCCCCATTGGTACTTTCATAAAATAGGCAAAACCAGGTTTCTGTTTCATGCAATTATGTTTAGTCCTTTCCGAAGATGTTTGAGAAATTGCGTCCCAAAGTCCTAAAGATTCATCCGACGACTCAAATCAGTTATCAATAGATGCTGGACCCATTTCCACCCCTGATGTGACTTCCTGGAATGCGGTTTCAAATTCATTTAGACCTCGATTCAAAGTTACATCATCAAGGCCATGTGCTATCAATGGAAAAATTGGTCGTTGAAAAGTGTTTTTGCAAGTTTTTCCACTTAGTTTGATGATATTTATTGCCGACTGTACCAATTTCCGACTGGAAACACTGAGGAAAGCCATCTAAAAGAAAGTTGATGTCCCTAATATAGATGCCGGTGAAATTATGATTTTATTAGGAATTATGCTTGTTGTTACTTACAATAGAGTTCTTAACTTCACCGACTACTGGTCAAAGAATGCATTCTTAGGAAAGGAGGCTATAAAAACTGCAATTGCTCGGAATTGCGCCCAAGTATTTCTCTATAAGATATATTTCAATTACTTAGAAAAGGGACTGATGCTCTTAAAACATACTAAATTGATGAGGTGGTTTCTTTCCTGAAATATATATTTCAAAAAATGCAGAGAAAACGAAGTGCATTCCAGAGCATTGACGAATGAATGGCCAATTCTCCCTTTGAAACCCATCAAGCGTGGAATCAAAATATAGGAACGACGCGATGCGGAAACGGGATATGTATATGATCTCAATACTTATTCTGAAAGAGACGATACTGCCGACTGCCGGAAAAGTCACTACTACCTTATGGGAAAAGGTTGTATCGTCAAAATATCGTCTCCGTCAGCTACTGATTTTCTTAAAGCCCCCTGTTTCTTTTTTAAAGTTATCAACCATACCTACAAGCGCGATGCATTCGTTGAATGTTATTTTTAATAATCCTCATTTTTCATTTAATGGAAAATGAAATTTCGGGATTTTTTATTGTTTTCTGCCTTTTTAGACTAAAGGGCAACTAAACTTCATAATTTGAGGTTTGTAAGATTGCTAGAAGTACTTTAGAATTTTTATGATCGGTGACAAAATTCAGAAATTTTTAAAAAATCATTATTTTTCATTTAATGGATAATGAAATTTCGGGATTTTTTATTCTTTCATTCCTTTGTAGGCTAAAGGCTAAGTAAAATTTAAAATTTGGAGTTTGTAAGACTTCTAGAAGTACCTTAGAATTTTGATGATCGGTGACAAAATTAAGAAATTTTTAAATAATCATTATTTTTCATTTAATCCATAATGAAATTTCGGGATTTTTGATTTTTTTCCTTCCGTGATAGGCTTAAGGCTAACTAAAATTCAAAATTGGAAGTTTGTGAGATTGCTAGAAGTACCTTAGAATTTTGATCGTAGGTGAGTGTGTCTCTTACTAAATTAAGAAATTTGACTGGCAATAATGGCGTAAACTATAAGGCATAATTATTAGGTGTATTGGCAATATAGCCAGTTATAGTAGTCTCTTGATATCTAAAAATTGAAACTTCCTGCTTTATACACAACGTTATACAATAAGTTACAGGGGGTCAAAAGTGCCGTTTGTCGCTTCGAGAAAAGATAGTATGTTTGTGCTCGACTTAGCGGGGGAACTGCCGTACCCCCAGATTCGACGAACAACGAAGCACAAAAAAGCCAGTGTTAAAATTTGTTCTACCCTGGACGTCCATCCAAAACAATGAAACTTATGCTCAATGTTGAAGATCACCTCCAGTTGAAGCTAGCTCCAGAAGAAGATCTGCGAACTGTTCGGAAAAGGGCAAAGGAACGCGAACCAAAACCTCGTGTACAATGTGCAAAGTTGCTCTTTGTAAGATGTGCTTTACGCCATACCATTCCATAGCATAAATTACGAGGTTAGTTTTTGTATGACATTTATGTAGAAAAACCTGAATTTAGTTTCAGTTATTGATATAAATGATAATTGAATATTGCTGATTCCATCAATATTCCAGCAACCTTACCATAAATATAAGTTTTGAAAAAGCAATACTTACATTCACAGTAACCCATGGGGACAGACACATCCCAATAAAAAATACCAATGAGACTATATTTCCCACCACCCCGACAAGCATCCCCCATTCAAAAAAAGTAAGCTGAGCTATAACTGATGTTTTTAGAAAAATAAAATCATAAAAGGGATTTGCTAAATAAAATAAATAAAACTGGTAGCGAAAGGTTTAAGAACTAGTCTTTTAATTATTTTATTACTGCTCTTTGTCCGTAATATATTTTACCTTTATACTTTTATAAAATTGTATTTTGCGCCTCCTTCTCTGATCACTTGGTAGTACCACTACTTTGTGCAGTTTCCTCCACATGTTTACAGAAAACTTTTCGACCGCAGCTCCACCATTCCATATTACGTGGCGTTCGGTCGGTGACCCATTCGCTTTCTTGTGCAGAAGAGTCCACATTGGAAAAAATTTAACGAGAAAAAATTATAATAAAAATGGGACATAAGAAGAAAAAACACGATAAGGACCAAGAAAATGAGTTATCAAGGTCACTAAGACGAATGAAAAGAAATTTACGTGATCGGGAGGAAAAAATTAAACGCCTGTTAGTAAAAAGTAAGCATTAACCTTGTTTCTTGATTTTTCTAGTTAGAAATTGCAACATTCAGGTCAAGTACCTATGTTAACCCTTCAGGCACTGAATATAAAACACATGAGACCTAATTTGCACAGCAAACGGGCTTTTGAGGTGGTTAAAATAAAGGATGCATTTGTATATACATATATATGTATTCTGCGCATCTAAGCATCAAAAATGGCGGACACCGTTTTTATTTTATTTTTTATACCGCCCTGCCTCGGAGATCTTAAAGCGTGAGCCTAGCTCAAGTTTCATCTTATTATTCAAGGACAAGTTTCATCTTATAAATGAAGGTTAGTTTAATAATTTAATTATTTAGAAGACTAATTATTTGATCAAGAACCAAGAGAATTAAAGGAGTGAACATGTGTCATCGTATCAATAATGTCAGTTTAATAATTTATTTATATTATATACAAATTAATATTAATAAATGGCCAAGTACCAATATAGTTGACAAGTTCTCTCAAATAATACTGCCAGGTAGACAAGCTCTTTTAGATGTAACCGTAATTAAAACTTTTGTTAGGGAGGAAATACTCATCAACTGAGTCATCGGAGAGTGACAGATCGGCAGATGAAAGTTTACCGAAGAAAAGGATGCCACTAATTCCAATAGAGCAGATTTTAAGAGATTTTCCCAATCTTAGCCAGGCACTACAAGGTCCAGGGAATAATGAAGCTGCTTCAATAATCGATGGAGCTGGAAATTCGAATGAAGAAATGGCCCCGGAGACAGCAGACCAACGGGTAACTATAAGTGAAGCTGAAGATCAATCGGGAAAGACAGCTCCGGAGAAAAGGAATCATGAAACAGTTCCAGAGATAGCAGAAGACCCTGTACTAGATGATAGGATGCTAGAGGCGATTGGGAAACCGTTGGATTTTGATAAGAAACCGGCTCCAGCAATCCATAGTGTTTTAGATTCATGCTGGAAATAAGTCCTGAAAGAAGGCCTTCCAACAGAGGAACGCCACCGGCTCTTCAAGAAATATCCGACTCAGAAAATTGTTCAACATTAGAGCCTCAAAAGTTGAATGCTCAAGTAGAAGCCTCACTTTTGGAGCAAATCAAAAATAAATATAAGAGGCTTGTGGCAAAACAGCAAAGAGTTTGCACTTGTTTATCTGCCTTGGGCCCCTTAGACACGTCCCCGGACGTATGCGACAAGTTACAGTCAGAACTTGAGCCAGAAGAGACCATTCTATCCAAAATCGTTAACGAACAAGAATCAGAGACGATACAAGAAATAATTGACATGGTGAGTACAAGTAGACTAGCAGGTAGATTAAAACATTTCACGTCAGTTTGGGAAGGCCTATTTGATGATAAAGTCGTCATTAACTGGATAAAAGGGTACAAGATACCATTTGACCAGGAAGTCACTCAAACCTCTCCTCCTGCAGAGCAATGCTGGTCTGCAAACGAGAAAAAGATAATTACCGATCATGTCACGAAGTTATTGAAAAAGGGTGCTATTAGAGAATGTCAAGATTCATCAGGTCAGTTTCTATCAAAAATTTTCCTTGTTCCGAAAGCGGACGGGTCGCAACGTCTTATTTTAAATTTAAAAAGTCTTAATAAGTTCATTACAACGAAACACTTCAAAATAGAAGATATAAGGACGGCTAGGGACTTAATAAAGAAGAATTGCCTTATGGCAACACTTGACTTAAAAGATGCGTACCATTTAATTTCAATTAATAAACGGGATAGGATATATTTGCCATTAAGATTTGACGGAAAACTCTTTGAATTCACATGTATGCCCTTTGGGCTTAACACAGCGCCTTACGTTTTTACAAAAATCCTAAAACCAGTTTTTGCCAGGCTGAGAGCACAGGGTTACATCTCTGTAAGGTACTTAGACGATATATGGCTCATGGGTGAAATAAAAGACGTGAGTTTCGATAATATACGGCAAACTTGCATACTGTTAGAAAGCTTAGGCTTCATAATAAACAAAGTTAAAAGTCAGTTATTGCCGAAAACAAAACTAAAATTTTAAGGTTTTATTCTGAATTCGGAAAAAATAGTCCAACTTCCAGAAGAGAAAAAGATCAATATGCAACAATTAGTTAAAAGATATAAAAAGGCAGAATTTTGTAAAATTAGGGACTTTGCTTCGCTAATAGGCACGTTAAGCTCGTGTTGCCCTGCAGTAAAGTATGGTTAGATTTATTTGAAGGATCTAGAATACGAAAAGACTCATGCCCTAAGACAAAACGGAGAAAACTACGAATTTCGAATGGGGCTATCCCCTATATTGCAGGAAGATTTTTCCTGGTGGGAAAACAACATAAAGACCGCGTTTAACCCTATAAAAACTCCTAGTTTTTGTCTAGAAATTTGTACAGACGCGTCGTTAACGGGGTGGGGAGGCCATTGTGATGAGCAGAGCACAAATGGTTTTTGGAGTGAAGCCGATAAAGAGTCTCAAATTAATCACCTTGAATTACTCGCGGCCTTCTTTGGTTTAAAATGCTTTGCTAATGAGAGGCGAGATTGCGATATTCTCTTACGGATTGACAATACAACGGCGATTGCCTATATCAGTCGCATGGGTGGTACTCAATCTAGAAGATTAAGTAGTACGGCAAAATCAATTTGGAAATGGTGTGAGGAAAGAAATATCTGGATATTTGCCTCATATATCCAATCCAAAGAAAATATAATAGCAGATTTTGAATCTAGAAAATTAGAGCCAGAAACCGAATATCAGTTAAGCCAGAAAGCATTTATAAAAATCTGCAGTAGGTTTGGTAACCCGGAGATAGACTTGTTGGCGAGTAGAGTAAACTCAAAGTGCAAAGAGTACATTTCGTGGAAAAAAGATCCGGGTGCCATGACAGCTGACGCGTTCACTGTCAATTGGGACCCATGGTTCTTTTATGCGTTCCCGCCCTTTGCCCTCATTTCAAAAATATTGAGAAAAATAGCAAGTGAGAATGCAAGATGTATTTTAGTGGTAACAAATTGGCCTTCTCAAACTTGGTACCCTCGTTGCATAAAGATGTTTGAATCAGAACCAATTATCTTCAAGCCTAATAAAAAGCTTTTATGCTCTTCCGACAGGAGCCCACATCCTCTTTGGTGACAACTTTCCCTGGTGGCAGGAGTCTTATCCAACAAGCATACATAACAAGAGGAATGCCACCTGAGGCACTAAATGTAGCGATAGCATCACTACGTCAATATCACGGTGCACTCAAGAAATGGTGGGAATTCTGTCGTCGAACACAAACGGATGTTTTTAAAGCAGAAATTTCAGATGTATTAAGATTTCTGTCTAGTGAATTCGAAAAAGGAGCCTCGTACGGATCTGTTAATTCCTTCAGGTCATCTGTGGCTTTGATTTTGGGACCAGATATTGGACAAAATGCTGCTATTAAACGATTTTGCAGAGGCGTCTCCAGACTAAGACCGTCGCAACCAAAATACGACGTAACGTGGGATCCAAAAATAGCATTGGAATGTCTGGGAAAATGGGCCCCTAATGATATATTATCATTGGAGAAATTATCATTGAAGACAATCACATTACTGGCACTAACAACGGGACACAGAATACAAACCTTGGCTTCAATTGACATCAGGAACATAAAAAGGCAGGAGCATCAATTAGTAATAAAGATTCCTGCTCAATTAAAAACATCTAAACATAATAAAAAGCAACCGTTCCTGGTACTACCGATTTTCGAAAGGGACCTGTCTATATGCGTAGTCCACGCCATAGAACAATATTTAACAAGTACAAGATCATTGAGAGGTGAAGAAAATAAATTATTTATATCTTGGAAAAAACCGCATAAAACGGTGACCTCTCAAACGTTAAGCCGATGGATAAAATCGGTACTAAGAGACAGCGAAATAGACAGAGACATATTCACAGCTCATAGCACGCGGCACGCGTCAACGTCAGCCGCAAAGAGGTGTGGCGTTAACATTGACCTCATAAGAAGCACAGCAGGATGGACTGCGAATTCAGCAACTTTCGCAAAATTTTATGACCGAAAAATTGTACATGACAAAAAGTTGTTTGCCAATGCGGTTCTAGGAAAATAAATCATCTATGTAAAAAATGATATTAATAATAATAATTCCCATCCAACGTAGAATTATTAGAGAACTCTGCAGTATAAGCTGTAAACATCTACCAAGTGATCAGAGGAGGAGACGCAAAATACAATTTAACGATTAAACGAACTTACCTTAAGTGAAGTTCTATCGTTATTGTATGAAGCGCCTCCTCCGAAGGATCACTCCCACCCAGAATCCCTTACTATCCTGGAAGAATAGTCCCATAGAGATATACGGCAGGACTTTAAAACCAATGAGTCACCGACCGAACGCCCCGTAATATGGAATGGTGGAGCTGCGGTCGAAAAGTTTTCTGAGGAGGAAACTGCACAAAGTAGTGGTACTACCAAGTGATCAATCGGAGGGCGCTTCATAGTAATATATATCATTGTCCTCAAAGTTTTATTTCATATATTAAAAAAGAGTATTTTTATGAAACTGTGAGCCGTGTTATTTAAGTATCGTAAATTTGTCGTGAGAGTAACCTTAATTTGTTGATCCAAAATAGCTCTAGATTTTAAAATACATATTTCGCCAGTAGAGAGTTTGTCGTTATTTCTAAATAATTTCGTTCAATTACATATATAATTGAAAATTATATTGGGAATAATTATTTTAATAATAATAACAAATATTATATGTTTTCATACAATTTAAATATATAGAGGGCAGACTGTGATTTTATTTTTTTATTGCGGCAATACAGAAACTAATTCATGCAACGCAGTGTGGACTTTCTACACAATTTACTTAATATTATGCAATTTAATTCAATTCACATTATAATCTTAACTCCCCACAGCCTCTACTTAAATTTAGTTTTGTAAATGATAATTCATTAGAATCTCCTAGATTCCAAATATATTAATTAATCTAGAAAACGCAAGATACATATTAATATACATTTTGCTGGCCACACGACCGCAATAAACTGGATTAAAATATCGCATGCGATGTTTGAAACTAAGAAAACCGTAGGACATCTAACCTGATTGTGAGACAATTCAATAAATATTCCGAAGCGACGTCATTAAAAAAGTTTTATGAGAAGAAATCTTCCTGAAACTTATTTCCCCTTTATACTGAGTTATAAAATTAAACGTTTATAAGGATTGTAACCTTCATAAATTAAAAAGGAATATTTATTAAACATATTAATAATATACATTATGAAAATTAACATACATATTATCTATCTTGCATGTTTCTAAATTATGTTTTCAAAAAATTAAAAAAAGGAGTTAATTTAATTGTATTGTATATATATATATAATATATATATATATATATATATATATATATATATATATATATATATATATATATATATATATATATACTCAAAACTGCTTTCTATCCGCTAGGGTGTAAGCTAAATATTGAATTTTATAACTAATATTAAAATAATATTGGTTTGGATGCATGAAATAGAAAATTCAAATTTAACCAATTTTGTAATGGAAATACTGTTGTGTTATCTGCCAGTCTGATCGACTTAGAGAAATAAGACTAGGCACACATTATGGCACAGAAACTAAACTAGATTGGATAAGGTTAAGTATATATTAAATTGTATTCTGTTTAATTTCTTATCATATTTCTTGTCATATTTCGGACATATCAATTATTTTGTTTATTAAAGAACTGTTTGTAGCTTCAGCAGCAAAATAAAGGATTTTCCGATTTGATAGGTATTGTAAATGTTATATTAAACTTAGATTACAGCTGCCAAGAAAGTGCGAAAAATTTCCGGAAGAAAGGAAATCTCGTTGGCTTTGACCCTAAAACAGCCGAGTATATATCCATTTAGCTCCAAATCCTCCTACAAAACTAAGGAATATTTACAGCTCAATATAGAAAATCTCCTCAATTGTTACAATTGGCAATATTAAACATAGAAAATAAACGATAAATAATAATAAAGGAATTTATTTTAGAAATATTGCATTTGTTTCAAGATCTTGATTTTATAAAAAAAACTGTTATATAAGCATCCTTTGAGACGTTTCTTGTAAGAAGAAACTCTTGTAACTACTATTTATTATCGTGATTGTGATTATGTGTCAACATCTCGGCGTCTTAAGTAAAGATTAATTGTTTATATTCACTGATTATAAAACCACAAAACTAAAGAAACATGTTTCAATTAAATTTTAAGCTATTTTGTATGACTTGTTTCCAGAAACCATTACATACCATTAATTAATTAGAACTCAATTAACACCAACTTGCAATTCCTTTGTCTCCAATTTAGGATTCTTTGCATACATCTAAATGTAGAAATAGCAATTAATGGAAAGCCTTTACCAAATAAAAATAAACACCGACATCTCAAACAAATGTATTGATTTATTTAAATATATTTAAAACTAAACTGATTGTATACAATAAATTAGTGTTGCAAACGAAATCGATGACAATAACTGTTATTCAAAAAATGTTTCAGAAATGAATATGGTTGGTATTTATAAATTATTTTATATTTATAATTTAAATATTTTATATATTACATAATATATTTTGTATATTACATAAATATTTTATATAGTACATATTTTATAGGGTTTTATTGGGTAGATAAAGTCAGTAAACAAGGCCCATGCGCGAGTTTATATCAAATATTAATATATAATTCGACAGTTTACCTTAAATGTTTGAATTTCAAGAGCTTTCGTTTATATTGTTTTGCATTTCCTGCAATTCAATTTTCACCAGTCTGTTTCACATTTCTCATACATTATCCTTTTAGTCTTTCCCATCTTTTTCTTTCTAAATTATCTATTCAACTTCAACATACAATATTTGCAGATTAAAAACATTTTTTCCGCATTTTACTAATGCTTGCACCCCTACATAGAGAAGCTCTTGGTTCTTGCTTGTCATGTCCAGCAAGTTCCAGCAGAATATGGAGCACGGAAATGTAACTAATTTATGTTCAAGAAGCTTTGTACCATGTCGCTTTTATACTATTGTTTATATGTATATTAATTTCGAACCTCGGACCTTGAACCGGACCTTTGTCTATAAATTAGGTCTGTTAGAAAAGTATCCGACCTTCAGCCGGTAAAAAAAACTGGCATACCTGGAGCGTTGGAAACCTAATCACCCTCAAAGTAGTCTCCTTCGGACTGCACACACTTCTCCCAGCGTTGCCGCCATTGATGCAAGCATTCCAAAAAAGCCTCTTTCGGAATCTACTTTAGCTCGGCTATCGTTGCAGCCATAATGTCCTCTTTTATCTGAAATCGCGTTCCTTTCAATGGCCTCTTGACTTTGGGGAATAGGCAGAAGTTGCAGGGGGGCCATATCGGGAGTAAGGAGCCTGTCGAACCAGAGGAGTCTGGTTTTTCGCCAAAAAATTGTGAACCAAGTGCGAAGAATGTGCTGGTGCATTGTGATGGAGTCGCCAATTTCCGGATGACCACAACTCCAGTCGCTTGCGCCGCACATCATCACGTAGGCGACGTAGAACATCCCTATAGTACTCTTTGGTGATTATTATTTGCATTGAAAAACCGACGAGAGCACTACACACTACGTCACTCGAACATTGCTCGACATCATCTGACGCTATCTACAGGCGGGAAAAAATTCACGCATGCGCACGAAGGTTCAAGGTCCGTTATAACGGTTATTGCCGGTATGTTATAACATACAAATTCAGTGTTATTCTCGTGGGGAACACAATGAGTCGTGTTGCCGCCGCGAAATGGGAGGACCAAAAAAACATGGTCGAGCGGGCCGAAGTCGTCCTTCGACGAGGAAGTCTAAAAAGTTCCAAGGCAATCAATTTATGGTGTAAACGGATATGGAGTTCGTGATCACATCCGCGAAGAAACTAAAGAGCGCCGATCATATGGACATCGACCTGGATATAAGCAGCAACTACGTCATTTGCCACTTTAAGAAGATTTTTACCTTTCTGAGTGAATGTCTGGTATGCAAATCGTGTGGCAACGACGTTAAATTTTCTTAATCCACCGGACCAGGAGTAGCCTTCCACTTGGTCATCACGTGATCCTGCACATCGCGCCGAGTACCGTCAAGTCCCCACGTGAGTCATTGTTTTGAAATAAATCGACGTCTCTTGTTTGGAATGCGGCTCTTAGGACTGAAAAGCATGAAAACTTTGTGTGCCATAATGGACATTTCGAAGACTTTCAGCCAAACGATGTATGACATTTATACGAAACACGCTAGTTGCTTCGAAGGCTGTGTTCGAGTTCACCCAGAAGAAGGCCGCCCAAGAAGAAATAAGCGCTAATTCTGCAGCCGGCAATACTCCATCACATTTATCCGTATCCGGGGACGGCTCGTGGAAGAAACGCGGTTTTTCGTTGGTTTTTGGACTTTATCACAACGTCTACGATTTTCCGGTGTATTTTCCAATCAACGTGATTAGAAAATACACCGGAAAATCGTAGACGTTGTGGTAAAATCTTCGTTTTGCCAGGCCTGCGCGATTTGGAATTCGAAGAAAAGCACCCCGGATTACCTCGCATGGCAGGTGCAACACGAGAATGACTGCACGGCTAACCACAAGGGCAGCGCGGGAAAAATGTTTGGATGTTTGGACGATCCAAGGAAACATTTTTTTTTAAACACAGATTAGGGGTGCGTTATGAGAATTACATCGGCGGCAGAGATACAAAAACCTTGAAAGCAATACTCGATTTGGAGCCTTACGACGATTTGGAGGTGAAGAAGGAATGTGTGGGGCACGTACAGAAGAGGAATTTTTGAAAATTTTTGGTCCGCCATTTTTATTTTTCAAAACCGACCTCAAATTTGTGTTCAGCGACCCCAAAAACCCTAATATTTAAAAATTCATCTACATTGAATATTTTGAATTTTTGGTCCGCCATATTGGATCTGCCATTTTTAATTTTTCAAATCCGACCAGAAATTCGTGTTCAGCGACCCCAGAAACCCATAAATTACTTTATTCTTGGACACATAGATCGAGCTAATCAAATTGTACAAGGAAAAACAGTTGTCCAAACTTCAAACGCGTTTGTCTCGAAACAAGATTTTTCGAATCTGCGCGAATTGTAACTTTAAAATCGTTCAACCAATCGACTTCGCGTTTTGACTGCCTAAAAGTAAATTGAATTCTCGGGCATCTATACCTATAAATTACCAACATTTCGATGATTAACGATTTTTCACAGCTGGCCAAATTGGAAAAATCAAGCGACAAAACTGTACCTTATTTTCAAAAGGCCGCCATTTTGTTTCTATAAGTGATTTTTTTCATGTTGTTTGGTATAGATGCCTCCTTGGAGTGTAAACTTTAAGTATTTTTTGGTTTTATGCTTCTAGGTGACGTATTGCAGCTTGAATCCCTGGCGCAGATAACATTTATTTTAAAAACATTACGTCCCGGAGCCGCCATTTTGTAATATTATATGTTGGAAAAATCCCAGTTTGTAGACAAAAGATGAAAAATAAACATTTTGCTAAAAACCCTAAACGTCTTGGTCATTTCAGTTTCCCAAAAAAAAAATTCCAAACATCAGGTAGTTTTGGCACAATTATAAAAATACTTCTCCTTAATAAAAACGTTAAAGAAACCAAATTATACATTTATTAAACATGGATCAAAAGAAAAGTTTCTTTAAAGTATTTAAAACTTTATATGCTGTTTGAAATACTTTGTTTACTTAGTATTAGCATAACCTCAGTATCTCAAACGGAATAAACATTTTTTAACTAGTGCTAATTTTATTCTAATTATTCCAAATATTCGTAACTGTACAATTAGCATCCCAATAGATACTATAAATATGTTGGCTACTGTTATTAAGTTATTATATTGATATGTTGATTTATAGATTACATCAGATTTAGCATACACAAAATATGTTAAGCAATTTTAGACCAGTTTAATTTGTTTCTGATATCTGTTTATGTTTGTCCTTTTTTTCTGGGAGATCAGTCATTTTTAAGTTTGTTTATAAAATAAAGTAGCACTAACCTGAAACAATATTTATCTATGTTCAAGATGCTTCAAAACCATTTTGTAATAATATATTCTTGTATGTATGAATAGAAAAGTTTATTGTAAAACAAACTAAATTATATAGTTAATGAACATGGATCAATATAAAAGTTTCTTTCGGGTATTTAATACTTCACGTACATATTAAAAAAATTTGTTTACCCCGGAATTAATCGCAAAACCTCGCTATTCCAAACTAAATAAACTTTCTTTGGCTATATGTGTGATATAACCGAAAATTACGATATTTGTTTCTTTTTTCGATGAATACTTTGAAAATTAAATTATTATATTATTATCAGGTCAAAGAAATTGCAGGGCAGTCGTGTGAATTCAAACATCATCTTTCTTAATATCCGTCAACATGTGTTACCAATAAGAAAATGAGTTACTAAACTCTAATAAAATGTAGGAAGTTGTTGTTTCAAAGGTATTATAAAAACACAAGATTTACGATAATTGACCAATATTGGTTTATAATAAATTCGTGGCAATATAAACCGTCTGAACGATCTATGATGTTAATATTGTTACTTTTGTAATTAATGCTGTGTGCTAATCTTTATCTATTCAATCTCGTTTATTAAGACTTATGTAGTTTGTTTTTGAAGTACATAGACTCTTAATTTCTTTTATAATATTATTATTATAATATATTATATTACCGCTTATATTTTCAAATTTATAGCTCTTAGTAAAGTTATTCATATTTTTACGGCATAATTTTTCGAACCAGTCTACTTTTGTATATATATATCTATCACGGATGTAAATTTGTAGTAAAGCGTGCCGAGCTTGCCATGCAGGAGATTTTTCAAGACAAAAAAAATCATATTTAAAATATTATTTTAAGGATTCTAATCGTTTATAATTGATCGAATCACCATTCCTGTGCATCATTCTGTGCAGGGTCGTTTAAGTATCAAACGTAAACAAAGTAATTAAATTTTTTCAAACAGCGCCGTAACCTATCCGTTAATCTCCTAAACGAGCAATACGACTTAAACTTTTCGCAACTTTTTAATCTTGCACAATCGTCTCCAGGTAATTTAAAAATACAATGAATCATCAATTTGTAATCCACTTGAAAATGACCAGTCGAAACACGATTCGTCTTTAATTTGTTTATAGACTTATTGTTAGTTAGTTACTTTATTACACGAATGAGATTAATATGAAAATCAAAATGTTGATATCACTATCTGAATACACATATTTCACAGTATTTCACATATATTCGTACGTTTAGTATAATAGACTTCAGAATAGGGTCTAGTCATATTTACCCAATTTAGGAGTTGTCAACCTACATTGTGTGCAGAATATTCAAGTGTCACATACGTAAAATTTTCAATTTTACGTTCCATTCGAATAAAGGTGGTATATTTAATTCTTGTTACCAATGTGACCATACAGAAATGAGGCACAACGACATCTCGTGCCTGTGACTGTGGCGAATCCATTTGAAACAAAATTATCACCAGTTGCCCCCTTCAAAAATTCAAAGGTACCCTCAATGAAATACATAACTGAACTCTTGAAGCTTTTCACTGGATAATAGTGTGAATAATATATTTTGTATGAATGCGACATGGTAATCCATACTTACACTGAAGTGTGGTTAAAACATAATTATAATAATAATTTGTGTTTATTTACTATTTCTGCAAAGATTTTTGCAAACTACTATTTATAAATTGTACAATTTGTTAAATCTACTTACCTACACTAATGTTTTATCTACACTAAGGTTTTTTAATAAATTGATACAAGAATTTAAACGCACGTTTACAGAGTTAGATAGGAAAAGATGCGGTGGCGTTAATACGTAAGTACCAAGAAATTGTATTAGTCATAATAATCATTTTGGCGTATTTTCATATTATAAAAAAGTATTATGTAATTTATCACTCACTGGTATTAATTTGTTTATAATAATATGGCATTTCACTAGATCAGTTAATTGTAGTGTAGGTGGCTTATTCCATAGAACCATTTAGATATTGTTTCAAATAGTAATTAGTTTTGAATCGCTTGCACTTTTTATAAAATGTGTAATTTTTAAAGAATTCATGTATGTTAAAATAGGTATAAAGTTAAATTAAGAATAAATGAAGGAGTTGCAAAAAGCTAAATTGGGTGCAAAAGCTAAATTGGGTTAATATGACTAGACCCTATTCTGAAGTCTATTATACTAAACGTACGAATATATGTGAAATACTGTGAAATATGTGTATTCAGATAGTGATATCAACATTTTGATTTTCATATTAATCTCATTCGTGTAATAAAGTAACTAACTAACAATAAGTCTATAAACAAATTGAAGACAAATCGTGTTTCGACTGGTCATTTTCAAGTGGATTAAAAATTGATGATTCATTGTATTTTTAAATTACCTGGAGACGATTGTGCAAGATTAAAAAGTTGCGAAAAGTTTAAGTCGTATTGCTCGTTTAGGAGATTAACGGATAGGTTACGGCGCTGTTTGAAAAAATGTAATTACTTTGTTTACGTTTGATACTTAAACGACCCTGCACAGAATGATGCACAGGAATGGTGATTCGATCAATTATAAACGATTAGAATCCTTAAAATAATATTTTAAATATGATTTTTTTTGTCTTGAAAAATCTCCTGCATGGCAAGCTCGGCACGCTTTACTACAAATTTACATCCGTGATAGATATATATACAAAAGTAGACTGGTTCGAAAAATTATGCCGTAAATATATGAATAACTTTACTAAGAGCTATAAATTTGGAAATATAAGCGGTAATATAATATATTATAATAATAATATTATAAAAGAAATTAAGAGTCTATGTACTTCAAAAACAAACTACATAAGTCTTAATAAACGAGATTGAATAGATAAAGATTAGCACACAGCATTAATTACAAAAGTAACAATATTAACATCATAGATCGTTCAGATGGTTTATATTGCCACGAATTTATTATAAACCAATATTGGTCAATTATCGTAAATCTTGTGTTTTTATAATACCTTTGAAACAACAACTTCCTACATTTTATTAGAGTTTAGTAACTCATTTTCTTATTGGTAACACATGTTGACGGATATTAAGAAGGATGATGTTTGAATTCACACGACTGCCCTGCAATTTCTTTGACCTGATAATAATATAATAATTAAATTTTCAAAGTATTCATCGAAAAAAGAAACAAATATCGTAATTTTCGGTTATATCACACATATAGCCACAGAAAGTTTATTTAGTTTTAAATAGCGAGGTTTTGCGATTAATTCCGGGGTAAACAAATTTTTTTAATATGTACGTAAAGTATTAAATACCCGAAAGAAACTTTTATATTGATCCATGTTCATTAACTATATAATTTAGTTTGTTTTAAAATAAACTTTTCTATTCAGACATATAAGAATATATTATTACAAAATGGTTTTGAAGCATCTTGAACATAGATAAATATTGTTTTAGGTTAGTGCTACTTTATTTTATAAACAAACTTAAAAATGACTGATCTCCCAGAAAAAAAGGACAAACATAAACAGATATCAGAAACAAATTAAACTGTTTATTGTAGTGTAGATCAGTTAATTGTAGTGTAGGTGACTTATTCCATAGAACCATTTAGATATTGTTTGAAATAGTAATTAGTTTTGAATCGCTTGCACTTTTTGTAAAATGTGTAATTTTTAAAGAATTCATGTATGTTAAAATAGGTATAAAGTTAATATACCTATATGTTAATATACCAATAGGTTTTTGCATAGCTGTTTTGAATGGTATACCTAAAAATATGTGCCGCAAGCCAAAAACGTTTAAGGAACTGATTCCTTTTTGTTGCCTGAACAAGAATTCCAGATGAAGTACCGCTCTACCGATATATTTGTTGATAAAATAACAAATTTAATAAAAACTAGATAATAATAGTCAGTACTATTTTTACCAGTATTTTATACTGAAAGCCCTTTGTGTAAAAACTGCAAGACGATGCTGGTGATCTGCATGAACTTAGCCAGGCTACAGTGTGCCTAATTTGCAGGTGCAGTTGCAAGACATGCCTGCACTCATATAAAAATGCCAAAGTTTATGGAAGAGCAACATTTTAAATGCATCAGAAACTTTCTAAGTGTGATTGGCATAAATAAAACAAAAACATTGATTGTAATACAAAATCAAGGAAATTAAATACAAAATATTTCATTAAATAATCAACCTAAAGTTTGACTGCATCCTCAATAAACCTATACCAGGTGGGCCATTCAAAACTAAACAGAGGGATTTTCGGATAGTGAAAGATGGGTTCTCAAAAAACGCTCGGACATTTCAACTTCGTTTGTGAGGGGAACACCTTTTACAAGAAAATTTTTTAGCTAAATGACTTAACCCCTTCGCGCTGGGACCACAGCCCCTAAAATTTTAAATGGCGCGGTGGGTTAAGTGATACCTCATTTGAAAGCCCTTTTTGGGCTGAATATTAAACGGTTAACATTTTCCAAATTGGTCGATTTATAGTCGAGATTACTTAATTTCAAGTTATGAACGCGTTCATCGTTTATGTCGTTGAAAGGAAACTCATTTTTTTAATCTGTCCTTACAAAAACTGCAAAAGTGAAGGATAAAAAAACACAATTTAACGCCAGAAAATATTTTTGTTAGTTTAACAATTGCTTAAAGTGTGCGCCACCAACTTCCATACACAAACTCAAATTAAGCTCGAAACGTTCTCTTACATTTTGAAGGATGTGTGGCGTAATTTCACGGTATTCTTCAATAATGCGTCGACGTAACTCTTCCAGTGACTCTGGTTCTGTTGCATAAACTCTACTCTTTAGAGACCGCACAAGAAAAAGTCCATAGGACTTAAATTAATTATGTGAGCACCTCTTCGTAAAATCCATTGTCCCGGGAAAACTCTGTTCTGGGAGAAACCAACTCCCGAACAGCCTGCGCATAAAGTGGTGGACCAACTCCTTCTAGTTGAAAAGTCAAATGGAATTCTAAGTAACGATCATCATTTTCTACGATATCAACAAGCAATGGATGGACAATATCTTCCAACACTTCTAGGTAACGTTCACCCGTTTAATTACCATCAGGAAAAATGGGACCAATAATTCGGTCTCCAAAAATACTGGCGCATGCATTTAGTTTTAGTGGATTTTGCGTATTTACTTTGTGGAAAATCCTTGGATTCACGTCCGACCAAAATCGACAGTTATGGCGATTTACATTAGAGTTTAGGAAAAATGTACACTCGTCAGAAAAACTAATGTTAAAAAGAAAATTAGCATCAGCACCTATTCTTTCAGTCATTACTTCGCAAAACTCCTGTCGCCTATCGAAATCATCAGCATTCAGTTCATGTACTAAATTAATTTTATATGGATGAAATTTATGTTGTTTTAGGATTCGACGAATAATTGTTCAAGGGATGTTGGTTGGTAAACAGTGGCCAATTTACTCGTACTCAGAGTTGGGTCTGCAGTAACTTGTTCCAAATCTCCAAGCACAATAGCCTCATTTCTCGCCGGGAGTTCACGTTGAGGGTCCAGTTTTTTATTGGTTTCTTGAAATTTCGTGACCAATTCCAACACGTATTTTCTGCTTACGTATTTATCGGGAAGCTCTTGATTAAATAAGTCTGCCGTACGATTGCCCTTCTCACCATTTTTGAAAAACAAAGCGACCATTTATAACCTCTCCGCAATAGTGTAAACCATGTTTGCACAACCAAAGTTTATTTTGAAACACGAGAATTCAAAAAGCACCTTAATTAGAGATCTAATGGGATCCGTTAGGTGGTAAGAGAATAATAAAAATTAGAATAAAAAATTATCTGTAATATTCCGGTAACAACAAAACCCACTGCCTAATTGAAAATCATGTGTACACGTTTTAAAAAGAAACAATTTGAGTATTCGCTGGACTAATAAAAATCTCTTCTGGCATTAAATTGTGATGTTTTTTTTTCTACTTTTGCCAGTTTGAACAGATTGAACAATTGAACTTCCTTTCAACGACATTCCTTTCAACGAAACACGCATTCATAACTTGAAATTAAATATTCTCGAAAACTAATAGATAGATTTAGAAAATGTTAGCCGTTTGGTATTCAGGGCTAAACGGGTTTTCAAATGATGTATAACTTAACCCACCTTGCCATTAAAAATTTTAGGGGTTGTGGTCCCAGCGCGAAGGGGTTAAGTAATTTGATTACAAATTTTCTTTTAATAGGTGTCCCCCTCACAACCAAAGATGACGAGCATTTTTTGAGAAATCATCTTTAATTATCAGAAAATCCCTCTGTCACGTTTTCAAAGGTCCACCTGGTATATGTTTTCTTTGGAAAATATACTAAAATGGAACGCGTAAAGTTGTCTACACTCACCTTTTTATTTTCTGCATTTTCTACTAATTGTCATGTCTTACTGCAAGTCCATAACGATTTACAAATAAAAGAAAATATTATAAACGATCTTTTACTTGGTGGCTGGAGGCAGAAAAAGAGGGTGAGCCCAATATCGGGATGTATATATCCAACATTAAGGGTTTATATACCCTGTAAACCATAGGACCATTCCAACCCCTCTATTACTGAGACGCCCGAACAGCTCTTAAGTATTTGCGAGGGTACTTTTAGGAAGGGTTGTTTGTAAATAAAAAACATAACCAGCAAATATCCCAACTGACATTGTGAAATCTGTCATATTGTTCGCTTGCCATATGTGGCAAATTAGCGAAATGATCGAATTTGGACACTTCAACAATTATAAACAGTTGATAGTCATCAAAGCCTTATAATTTGTTTATAATTAAGGAACATTATATTGTGATTATAAAACATTTTCATTATTGTTATTTATAATTTTCCAGGCTTTGCTCCAAGAATTGATTTCTGAGTGGGTTTCAATATTAGATAATAAGAGAACCGATACAAACAAAAATAAATCTGGACAAGCAAAATGCCTGGACAGAGTTACAACAATCGTACATACATATGTCAAGTGATTTTAATGAAATATAATTCCTTGATTTTGTATTATATCAGAGAGTAGGTATATCTAGAGGTCCAACCCTGGGCAAATGTTTGAAACCGGATGACAAACCCCAACACCAGGGGTCGCTATCAAAGCCATCTAACCGCGAGGCATATAACTAAAATCAGTAGCAGTCGGCCGTCAGCTCTGCCGTCAGTGATTTGCGGACAGTAGCTGAAGCGCTGAAGCTCAAGCTACATTATGTTGAGCAGAAAACTGCATGTTTGCCGCATGTTTCTTAATTCAAACTAACCAACCAAATTCGACGCGTCCCTCGCCCCCAACATCTCTTATATGATAATTGGAAGATGCCCATTTCATACTATTTGTCTTCAACCGCCGTGAGTGCCACAAATTTAGTACAATTAATTAAAAGCAATTTGTCATTTTTAATTGAGTCGGGGCTCGATGTAAAAGCAATCGTCTGCGATCAAGGGCCAAATAACCGAAAAGCGCATAAAATTCTCGGCGCAACACAAGACGCCGTCTTTTGTTTATCAGTCAAAAAAGATTTTTGCAGCATTTGACGCCCCACATTTAATTAAAAGCGTATGAAATGTGCTACTTAAACGGAAGGACTTTTTGGTTGCTGGAAAACAAGTACTTTGGGATGACGCACGTATGAAATAAATAAAACAAATAGATTGTCTAATTCTCTAAAAAAAATTACAGATAAACACATGAGACCCAACCATTTTGAAAAAATGAACGTCAGCCTAGCTACTCAAGTGTTCAGCAAAACATTTTAGCTTGTGGTTTTTTACACATACAGTATGTATACGCAATTGGCTATTTATACATACAGTATGTATACGCAATTGGCTATTTATACATACAGTATGTATACGCAATTGGCTATTTAAACATACAGTATGTATATGCAATTGGCTATTTATACATATAGTATTCATTCGCAATTGACTATTTGCATATATTGACTGTATATGTCGTAGTTATATAGTGTAATCCGTCAGATTGTGTAAAAAAGAGTCTTTTCATGATTTGACGGCAGTTCATGTATTACACGATATGACTAGGCAGTTCATGAAGCAGCTACACAGATATTTGTTTATTTATATATTTTTTATAGGTCTGATTATTAAGACAAGTAGTTTTATACTATCAAATGATTGCACTTAGTCATTTCGTGAAACGTCAAAACGGTAAATAATCCAGATTCTTTAATCGTAGTTAAATATAATGCCGCCTAAAATCGGTGGTTTTATGAATTACATGATCTGCCGTCAGATCGTGAAATGACTCTGTTTTACACAATCTGACGGATTTCACTATGTGACTACGACATATATACAAATATTGGAGTTACTATTTTGGTAATAACTACACAATTATAAATAATTATAGTTTTATTTATTAAAGTTCATTTACAATCTTACTCAACAAACTCATAAATAAAATTCAAAGTATCACAACATCAGTGAAATATAGGTTTAAATTATATATAAAGTAGGTAAAATATGGTATAAAGTTTAATTAAAATAAATACAGGTAAATTATTTTTTATTCTGTATTTTTTTTTGTAAAAAGTGGTGTGCTTCTTAGTCTTTATCTTTGGACGTCCTTTGGATTTTATTTTAGATTTGCATTGTAAGTTTTTATTTGATTGATTTGAGGGGCTGGCAGGGCTCGATTGACTCGGCATTAGACCGAATTTGTTCAATTTGTTCGTTTAATTGCACTAAGCCCACTACTCTCAAGTTCATTTTCAAAAAAATCATCAATGTTTACATTTAAAACATCTGTATCCATATTTAGTGCATTTTCAGTTGAAATATATCTTGCATGAAAACAAGTTTTTGAAAATATGTCCAAATTATTATATTTTCTTGTCAAAAGAATATGACGACGTGGTACACTAAAAGAATTCCAAAATGAATACAAACATGTTTCCACCGATGTATTATAAAATTTTGATATTTTGCTATCAAGATTTTCCTCAATGCCATTGTTTTTAATTCTCATTTTGAACTCTAAAGTTTGAAATAATTTTAACTGTCTATGAAAAAAATGTATTCCTGTCTCTGTGAGAGCTTCAGAACATTCAAGTATATTTCTTATTTCGATATCACTATCCATAATTTAAAAAACTGTTTGTATATTTTTGGCTAATTTTATATTTATTCTTGAATCAATACAGTTTATGATTTACATAATACATACGTAAATTATTGGCAAACTATGATATTTAGTTTGTATGTATTATTTAAGGGTCCAAAATGATCATTCAATTCTGTTTGTTGTAGTGCCTCTCATTAATGGTAAATGTTTTCTAAAATAATGTACCCACATTTCTTTACAACTATCCCAATTTTTAAGGAATTGTTCCTTAAGTGTTACATATTTATCTTTTGTTCCTATAAAAACTTTACAAATAACAGATTTACAAATTTCCAAACATTATTTTTTCTGCTCTTTATATTCCTCATATGATTAGGAATACAAGCATTTCTTGAAATCATACAATAATTTGTGCTTCTCATCAATTATTATCATTAACAAAATCTCATCACCCAACACTAACAGAAGAAGTAATTAAATACCTAAGTAATAAAGGGTTCACCAACATACAATGCATGAAACTTAATTCAAAATTTCCAGAAGCATACACATCTTTTAAAATCACGAAACAACTAACTGAAATAAAATACCCTGAAACATGGCCCAAATACGTACGCGTCAATCGGTTTTTTTTCCCAACGCTAAGAAAATCATGGACTACGTAATAAATATACCAATATACAAAGAGTTCCAGAAAAAAATCACAACTTATCATTATACATGAATATCCAAAGCTTAAAGGAAAAAACCAACCAAATCGAAATTTTAAGCGTTGATTTGAAACCAGATTTTACGTTGACCGAGACATGGCTAAATGACATCAGCTCCTTCACTTATCAGCTCATTCCACCGCACAGTTACCACGGTAGGCAGGGTACCAATTTGGGCCAAAAAAATATAATTTTCAAACCTAATGTCAATAGAAAAACAAATAGAAATATGTAGGATCCAATGGATAAATTCGAAAAGTAAAAATAAAATAAAACTAGTACAGACCACTGTAGACCCCGCCCCGCCAGGATCCTTAACCACATGTATGACATTGTTGGAAAAGAACATGGACAAAATTTTCAATATGCATGACGAAATAATAATAGTAGGAGATTTCAACATCCATTTCGAATCCAATACCAAATAAAGATTCTATTTAGTAGAACTCATGAGATCATATGGACTTAAAGATCAAATTTTCCAACATACACGAGTAACGCAAACAGCATTATTGACAATATTTTTACTCAAAAAAACAAAAAAGGAATCTCAGTTCATGATAAAATATTATCAGACCACAGATTCATTCTCCTTGGCGGAAACATACAAAATCATACAGACATAAAAATCAACACAATATGAATTCAAAAGAATCTTTAGCGAAACAGTTTTTAAACAAATCTAAATTTAAGGTAGCCTTACAAAAAGAATCTTGGCAAAGCAACTTAACTAAAGACGACTGCAATGAGAAAACAACAGAATTCATAAAAAAATCTTCAAAATCATTTTTATAAAGCATTCCCAATCAAAAAAGTTAAAATTATTACAAAACCATGGATAACGGAAGAAATCAAAAAGTCAAGCAAAGAACTTCATAAGCTATGCTCAATACAAAAAAAAATCGGATCTTAAAAGTGACTACCAGAAGGCGAAGAAAAAACATAAGAGACTGATAATTCAAACAAAAAGAAAATTTTATAATGATAGAATCAATTACACCACAAATAAACAAAGAGAACTATGGCGTATCATTAACAAAGTGAAGAACAAACAAAATCTTGAAGAATCAATCACATTAATAGATAACAACCAAATCATCTCTCATCAATGAGGAAGGTGTAGCAACAAAATTGAATGAATTTAAAAAAAATGCATGGATACAAATAACGAAAAACACCGATAAACATTATTAAACATTATGACCATATACCCAAATTATATAATAACATCTTTTTGGCAGAAATGACCGACTCAGAAATTACTCTCATATTTTAGAGATTAAAAAACAACAGTGCAGGATCAGACAATCTACATGCAACATCATAAAAGAAGTTCTACAAGTATTGACACCAATTTTACATCAATTTTAGACATTGTGAACTGTTCATTCAAAACATACACTTTTCCCGAATGTTTGAAAACATCAATGATTATACCAATCCATAAGAAAGGCGATAAAACTGTCTTATACAACTACAGGCCAGTAGCCTTAATATCAATAATAGCGAAAATAATAGAATACTGTATGGAAAGTAGAATCACATTCTTCATAACAAAATACAAAATAATGCCGAATCAACAACATGGCTTTCGTAAAGACAAATCATAGAAAATGTATACACAAAATTAATAAATTGAATATTCAAAGGAAACCGCGCAGTGGGAATTTTCTGTGATTTGTCAAAAACAATTGACTGTGTTGCTCACATTACACTAGGTACTAGAGAAACTAGAACGATATGGATTTAGAGACAAAACACAACGCTGGCTCCAATCACACCTAGCAAACCGAAATCAATTTTTTTAAATAAGGAATACTAGATCGAGTACAACCAACACACCAGTCGAGGTACCACAAGGAACCATATGCCCCACTATTATTTGCGTTATACACAGTTGACCTTATCCACTACATTGGAGTATGGAGATAACTGTATTATGTACGCAGGCGACACTAGCATACTCATTACAGGCTCGTCAATACAAGAAATCGAAAGTACAACCAAGCAGATATTAGACAAATTATATCAATGGCGTTGTGGTGTGATAAGCATTTTCCTTCATTTTTTTTTTCCTTTGCCATATTATCCATATTCTTCTTTACCGATTGTTTGATTATGATTAAGTGACATTTTTATTAGTGTCCATTTTGTTTTTTACGTCTATAAAAATTCAACACTATATCTGGTACAGACTGAATGCAGACTGTATGTATAAATATCCAATTTCGAATACATACTGTATGTATAAATAGCCAATCGCGTATACATACTGTATGTATATATAGCCAATTGCGTATACATACTGTATGTATAAATAGCCAATTGCTTATACATACTGTATGTATAAATAGCCACATCCAACATTTTATGCTGTTATGAAAACGTGTGTAGCAAGCAAACAATTAATATCACCTACCGCTAACAATACCGCCGATTTTTTATTAAAGATGAACGATATTTTTGACCATCTAAACTCTAGAAGTAAATTTTCTTCAAATCCGGCAAAATGCGGTTTGTCGCATGTTGTGCCGATGAATGAAAATTTTAAATGTGCTATAGATTACATTAAAACCTGGTCGGCACAAAAAAATAGACCATTTTGTTTTGATGGGTTAATACAAACGATTAATGCCATTTTGGGACTGTGGGACACGAGAAAGATTCTGCAGATTATTTTCTGATAAGTCGCCTCAACCAAGATCCAATTGAAAATCTATTCTCTAAAATAAGGCAAAGGCGTGGGTTTGATCCTTACCCATCGGCAGAACACTTTCGACAATCCTTACAAGCTGTAATAACTACCTCTCTTGAAAAATGAAGTGCAAAAGCGAACTGTGTGAACGATGAGGATGAGTTCTTATTTCAAAATAATGAAGAGATTTGTAATCCTGAACTCCAAGGGACTATTTTATCAACAATAGGTCAACCCACTTCCTCAAAGTCATCTTCTTCCTCGGTAACATATTCTGATTCTTCCGAAGAATTAAATGTTTTAGAATCATGTTCAGTTAATTATTTTGCCGGCTATGCAACAAGAAAAACAATTTTCAGATTTAAATGCGACCAATGCAAGCAAAATTTAATTCACACAGAGAAAATATTAAACGATCAGAACGAAATTCTAATTTTAAATCGAGATTTTTCTAAAGAAAATGATAAAATTGAATTCCTCCTTAGACCTCGGGAAGAAACATATCGCATTGCTAAAGCTACTTTAACCTTGTATGACAAAATTATAACAAAAAACGCCACATAGAAGCAATATAAAAACGTATATTTTAAATAGGGTTAATCAAAATATAGTTGTGTCCGATTGGTTAAGTAGATCAGATTGTTCGGTACATCGACAATTTTTTTTGAATATATTAATCCTAACTAAATTGCACAGCATAAAAAAACTATTAAAAGCGACCCAGATTGCAATAAAATATTAACAATTTTACAAGTTACTATACAGGGTGGGCCACTGAAAACGAAACAGAGGGATTTTCGGATAGTTGAAGACGAATTCTCAAAAAACGCTCGAACACGTCAACTTTGTTTGTGACACCTTTTACAAGAAACTTTGTAGACAAATCACTTACCCTTCGTGCTGGGACCACAACCAATAAAATTTTAAAGGGCACGGTGGGGTAAGTTATACCTCATTGGATAGCTCTTTTTGCCCTGAATACTAAACGATTAACATTTTCCAAATTTATCCATTTGTTGTCGAGATTAATTAGTTTCAATTTATGAACGCGTTCTTTCAAAAAACCACGTGATGCGGTCCCCCAGGTGAAATTCAGGAAACGATACGCGTCAGTCGTCTCGGAATCGATTGAAATTTTCGATTCCGTCGTGACCTGGCGGTTTAGACTTGACCTCTCTCCACACGAACTCCAAAACTCGGCCACAAAAAAATGGACCGCTTTTTCGGAGGCTACGGCGATGTTCCCCAGGCGAAAAGAATTTCTCTTTCTGAGGAGCATCGCCGTGGCCTCCGAAAAATCGGTACATTTTTTTTGCGGCCGACTTCTGGGGTTCGTGTGGAGAGAGGTCGAGTCGAAACCGCCAAATCACGATGGAATCGAAAATTTCATTCAATTCCAAGACGATTGACGTGTAGCGTTTCCTAAATTTCACCTGGAGGACCGGACCACGTGATTTTTTTAAAGAACGCGTTTATAACTTGAAATTAAATAATCTCGACAACAAATGGATAAATTTGGAAAATGTTAACCGTTTAGTATTCAGGGCAAAAAGAGCTTTCCAATGAGGTATCACTTACCCCACCGTGCCATTTAAAATCTTAGAGGTTGTGAGAGTCCCAGCGCGAAGGGGTTCAGTGATTTGTCTACATTTTTTTTTGTAAAAGGTGTCCCCCTCACAAACAAAGTCGACGTGTCCGAGCGTTTTTTGAGAATTCATCTTTAACCAACCGAAAATCCCTCTGTTTCTGTGGCCCACCTTGTATATGTAAATAGTTGATATTTTTAAGCAAATTATTATTACATATTCTGTTTTACCTCTTATTGTAGATTGGTTATTCGCTGTTTTTCAGCTATGCTGTTAATAAAAATTATACTTCTGTTCATAGGAATTCTAGTAACTTTTTATACCTTATTTCTTAAATAAACTTCCATGTATCATAATAAATAAAAAAGAAGTTCTATCTCGTAGTTTTATTTTTCAAGTATACCCATGCATCCACCACTATTCCCATTAAATAAAAACGTAACTCGCAGTGCGGGAATAATTCGGCGCTTAAATATATCCATAAAAATTGGTTCCGTAGGGGTTTTGTTGTTATAAGCTGAATTATATATAAAATTGAAGCTTATGTACTGAGGTTTCAAAATTCCAAAGCCGTCAAAAATCGTCCGGTGCAAAGGGCATTAAACTTAAAAATCGAGTTAGATACATGTTGATCAATAAGAAAAAAATACCAATATTTTGATAAAAAGTTTTGTATAGCAAATATTTTTTTATAATTTTCAAAGATTACGGTTCATTGTGTCGCTTACGAGAGAACGAAACTTAAAACAGCAATATCTCAGTTTCCAATGGTTCCTATCGCGATATCTCCAAAATAAAAGCCCTAATCACAATTTTGTATTTTTCAGAATAGTTTATCTCATCCTTTGTGATCATATTAGTGTTAAATTTATAATTTTATGACTTACAATAAAAAAGCTATACAATTAAATGCAAAGCGATGTAAATATTCAGCGCTCGTCTTTGAGCCGCCAAGTGTCCCCACTCCAATAACAAACACATCGTTTATTTCAGGTTTCTTCGTAGCTCCATTGCACTTCCACACATAATGACACCCAGGATTCAGATGTGATCGTCGATATTATTGTTTAATATAATTTAGATATGATAGATAATAGTACATAATATACAGCTCAACCTAGATGTGATAAAGAAATATAATTACTTTTGTTTTCAAATTTGACCAAGGCTATTGATTAATTGGATTGGCAGATATGACGATGTAAACGCTAAAAAACACAAATGATTAGTTTCTGATTTTTTTTTTCAAAATAAAAAGGTCTGCACCACAGAAAAATGTCGTAAATAGCCATTTCGTAGGTAGAATTTTTTTACTTTGTAAAATGTATATAGTCTCATCTGGTTCTACGCTCAATTTTTTTGAAGAACCGAGCTGCTTTTCTTGTCTATATCGCTCCACTATACGATTTTGGCGAAGTTTCAAACCTAAGATTTTATTGAGTAGCAGATGACAAAGTTTCCTTTAATCAATTCAGTGAGTTTTGCAATAGACTCATGATGTCGCCACTTTCTTAGTCCAAAGTGGGGCAAGAGGGGCGATCACAAGATTATGCCGTGGTTGGGTCTCTATATTATACCTACTCTCTGATTACATTCAATATTTGTGTTTTATTAATACCCGATCACATTTGGAATGTTCTTGGAGCATTAAAAGGCATGTTTTGCAAGAACTAAATATATAAAAAATATAATGGTTTATATACTTTGGTGTAGTTCCATCACCCCTTAGAACCAGCTATTATTAAATTTGTTATTTTTCCAACAACTCTTTTGAAAAAGTGGTACCTCATTTGAAATCTTTTTCGGGCAACAAAAACTCCTTTCTTAAACGTTTTTGTCTTGCGGCCCATCCTTCTAGGTGTACCATTCAAAACATCTATGCAAAAACAAGTTTGCAATGTGTATTTGCAATGAAAAAATCGAGACAGAGGATTTACCAATTACATCAATCAATCATATCACCTTAATTGCATCAATTTTTCCTTTAACAATTAATAAACTTCCTTTTACAATTAAAAAATTTCTATGGAATATATTTTAGATATTTGTTATTTTATTTATATATATATATATTTATTTATATATATATATTTATTTATATATATTTGTGATTTTCTAGGTTAAAATATGTTCATAAAGGCAAAACAACATTATAAAATTTGACATTTTACAACTGCTTTATAACTCTTTGTTATAATTCGTTTATGAATCACATTTAATGTTATAGCACGTTTATTAATCATGTTTTTGGTAAAATGCATTTTAAACGCATTATAAGTTTTCATGAATTAGACCGTAAGTTTTTTTCAAGTAGGATTGAAACTGATATTGATCGAACACATAGAATTTATTTTAAATTTTTATTACAATTTTTTATTTTTTTATTAAACAAACATATCATTGTTTCAAGATCCTCTGGAAAAATGTATCAAAATTATCTTCATAATGGAAAAACCATGATTTTTTTAAATAACCGTTTCAAGTTTTCACAGAGTTAGCTGCTTTATACCTTATTACAGTTTACGCCATTAATTACATCCTGACCATGTTCTACGACCTCAATATGTTTGGCAAGCGGTAGCCCAAAAGTTTCAAGTAAATTTATTGATGCGCTAAGGAATCCATAATTTGAGGTGATGAAAATTAATTCAAACTGTAACCGTAACTTAGTAGCTCATTTGAAAGTTTAATTTTTGCGGCCTCTTATTCATTTTGGTAGCATAGTACACTGAGGCGTCCATATATGTGTCCTATCGAGTAGTTATTGTAGTGCATCGAGTAGTGCTTACAAAAATACTGTTTTACACCGGCCATTAGACGTTCGACCTTAGTATTTATGGGTAGAATTTTTTCACAAGCACGATGAAGTCCATGTACAAGGCAAGTCAAATAACTAATATTGTAAAAAGTGGAACAGCTTACTTACTTTTCGTGTCCGGTGGTTTCCGGTGGTGGAAGGATTAGCCACTGTCTGGTGGGACAGTGTTACCACTGTTACCACTTAAAATGTTGTGGAACCGCTTATAAATATAATAGCTCACCTTACACAGCAAGTGAAACAGCTATCGCAAGCTAATGAAAATCTTCGTGCAATTGTCTGTGTAAGTTTTTAATAAATAATGAAACGCCAATCCCTGGACCAAGCAACCAAATTCAACTAAATGAAATCATAACGGAGATATCCACAAACTCGTCGCTGCTATCTAATCGCGAAACGGATAAAGAATAGAGGAAAAACTCCATCGAATATCCAAACCCAAAAAACATAGCTAAACCTAATCGGCTTCCAGCCAACAAGAAATTAATAAATACTGAAATATGGAAGACATAAAAACATCGTCGGCGCCCCAGAAAATCCAGCGTTATTCATGAGACAAACTATGACTCTAAACAAATTAAAGCGGCAACAATATATAAACATCTACATATCTATCGCCTATAGCCCGCGCTAACTGAAGAAGATGTCGTCCAGTACTTACAATCCAAAAACATTTCTTGTATACGCCGCAAACAACTAGCCTCAAAGCATCCAGACGAATATTCGTCTTTCAAAGTGTACCACTACGTAACTATAAAGAATTAATTAACCCAGAATAATGGCCACGAAACACATGCATAAATTGTTTTTTAGCGCACCTAGAAAAAACGAGGGTTACAAATAATCCGGGTGAAAAAATGTATATAAAAAATCAAATTAAATCAAATAAATCTACAAACATCTACATGGAATGAATATTTGCCGCTCCTGCATATTCATGACTACAACTTAATTAGCCATTTTTTCTGGATCACATACTACTGGCGGTGCTGCAGCTATATGGAATAAAATGCAAACCGACAAAAATACCATAAACATAGATCAAATGCCAATCGATGCAAGCTCTATTGAAAAACACGTGGAAGTGTGTGGAGCCTTTTGGCATTGCACTATTTTAATCAACATATATCAACCACCAAATGGGTGCCTAAAGACATTTATGGTAACTCGATTGCTATTTCAAGAAATCTACATATTTTGTAGTGAGTAGCGACTTCAACATAAATTTTGCCGGAAATTCCACCGACAAAACAAATCTACTGAACTTGATGTTCTCCTATGGTCTTGCTAAACAAGTAAATGACTACACAAGAACCACATCCTTCTCAAAGAGTCAAATCGACAACATATTTATAAATTGTAGCCTTACAGTTACAGTCACCGTTCATGATACCCCACTCTCAGATCATAGATCAATAATTATGAGCAGCTACCTGAGTAAGCTAAACCAACGCAGTACACACCTCAAAATAAATTACACAATTGACAACAAAGCAAAATTTTGTGAAATGCTCAGTCAAGAATCCTGGTCAAAGGTTTACACTGCCAGCCCTGTAAATGATAAATGCATAAATTTTATTGCCTGTTTGCAGGATCACTTCAAGGCCGCTTTCCCCATAAAGAAAGTGCATTATGTTAAAAACAGTTGGATCACGCAAGAAGCGAAATTGACATTCCAAGATCCCAGATCTTTACATCTTACAGAAGCAATACCCTCAGCTGGGCTTACAATACCTCAAGAGCAAGAAATCCCATGGTAACTATATATATATATATATATATATATATATATATATATATATATATATATATATATATATATATATATATATATATATATATATATATATGCCCTTAAAAAACAACATTTTAGTTATCGGTTGGCACTTTCTAAAAACAAGCAAAAGACTGTTTGGAAAATGAAGAATGAGCAAACTAACAAAAATCGCTACAGAAAGGATATTTTGATTAAAGAGGGTGATTCTGTTATTCAATGTCCTCAGAAAGTAGCGCCAATTTTTAATGATTTTTTTCAGCGGGTACCACAGAAAATTTCTAACCTCATTACGCCCACTACCATATCGAATAGTCATATAAAATTCATCGAAAAAAAGAGCTTATATTAAGGAATTCTCAGAATAAGAAATATTTCATTTCATCTCATCGTCCAATATCTCAAAAATAAATCATCTGCTGGCTTGGATGAAATACCGGGCAAAATTTTCAAGGATTACCTTGACTTTTTAGTTACCCCTTAGCGCATATTATTAATGCCGCCATTGAAGTCGAAACGTTTCCAGAGGTTTTAAAGCTAGCCATCGTAATTCCTGTATGGACGATTTAAAAAAGGCGATAAAACCAAATTGCCGATTGCTCTTCTCTCCAAACTATCAAAGATTTTAGAATACAGTATTATTTGCAGCCTAAATTCATTTATCGATAAATTTAATCTAATACACATAGAACAACATGAATTTTGTAGAAGGGCATAGCTACTGCCACCGTTATTTCAGAGTTATACATTCAACTTCTAAATGAAATTGATAAAGGAAATCATCCCATCGGAATTTTCGCTGATCTATCAAAGGCTTTCGATTTTTTGTCTCACCCACAACTTTTAGATAAACTATTTCAAATTGGTATTCGTGGAAAGATGGGCAACTTAATACAATCCTATCTATTAAACAGGAAACAAAACGTAAAAGTCACTTCAAATGTTGAAACTGGTATATCGGAGCCGCTGAATATTAACATAGGTGTTCCTCAACGAAGTGTCCTGGTTTCTACCTTGTTCTTATTATATACAGCGGATCTAGTCTCATTTATGCAGAACTGTCGATGCATTTTATATGCAGATGACGCAACATTCATAATATCCAGAACTTCAACGACTGAAAATGAAATTGAAGCTAACAATGTTTTATCCAAAGTGCTAGTGTGGTTCTCCGCGAACTACCTATTCCTTAACAAGGATAAAACTGAATACTTCAATTTTCAAACACAGCGAAGTCAGTATGCGGAGAACTTGAACTTAAGGATCGATGGTTTTAACCTTCAGAGAACGAAAGCAACAACATTCCTGGGACTCTATTTTGACGAGTTCCTTACCTGGAGCATGGCAGTGGATACGTTATGATCGAAAATAAATAGTAAGGCTTTCTTGATTTGAGCGTTACGAAAAATTGTCCACCAACATGAACTGCTGAATTTCTACTCTGCTGAGGTTGAGTCAATTTTAACTCATGGAATTCTAGCGTGCGGAACCTCTAGTAATAGAATTTTTGCTCAAGGCACAACAAAATGCCATACGCTCTCTGGTAGGTATTCCTTCTACAGCCACCTGAAGACCGCATTTCCAAAGGCTAAAAATAGTAACAGTCACTAGCCTATATATTTTGGAGGTAGCTTGTTTCATCCACAAAATGAAGTTAGGGTTGAACAGAAACATGGATATCCTCCATCACTTTACGAGAGGACGTACGAAACTATATACCCCTAAGTGTAACTTGCAATGTTGCAGTAAATCTCCAACTATCCTTGGAGTTTCCATCTACAACCAGCTACCAAATAGTATTAGAGATGAACTGTCATGGAGGAACTTCAAGAAGAAGTTGAAATCCATTTTGTTAAAAGATACTCTCTATTCTCTTCAAGAATTTTTTAATGTATCTTTCTAAATTTCTGTTTCTTTCTTTTTTTACTGTATCATATTACTGATATATGTATTATTTACATATTACTATGTATTATTATGTCTTTTAGTGTACATCGTTTATGAAATAAATTTAATTTTGATTTGAATTAAAGTCAGATGTGGGATTTTGGGGTAGAATATTGTATGACCTGAGCTACTTTTACTACGTATGGAGCGGGATCTGACATCAAGAGTAAAATGGAATCTAGATTGAAACTTTCGCCCCTAATTTTGATTGATTCTTCCAGAAGTCTTAAAATACTATGCTATGATTTGTCTTTTCTAACACGGCGGTATTTAATTTAAAAAAAATTGCAAAGCGATCAGTTAATCGTGCCCCAAAATTCCAATGATGACGTTTGCTGCGTATCTTCCAGTTATAGTCGAAATTTCATCGGGCGAGACCCATAAAAAATTATTTTTGACACTATTTTTTATATGATAGATAGTACATTTATAAAGGTATTTCACGTAATTGTTCCAGGAAGTGGTTTCTGACGGCACTTTGTATTCTAAATACTTTTCTAGGAACGACACAAAATTTTTGTTTCGCATTTTCTACAATGGTATATCGGCGGTAATAAGAGCATTACATAAATCTTCTTCAAATTGAGTAGCTTGTGATTTAGAACATTCGCCAAAGAAATAATATAATTTTCGTATCATTGTTCCCGCTTACGAGTTCGAAATGTTTTGCAGTTGTTAAATGCAGCTTTACCATGAATATTTTTTCGACCAATATGGACTTTTTACTCACATTGCACTTACTATCAGTTTTGTATATGGGATACTCTCGTACATATTGCGACAATTTTTTTGACAAATGCGTTTTTTTCGGCATTACCTTAAAATAATTTAAAATTATAAGTAAACACAATCTTTTTCAAGAAATTCTTTTCTTGTAATATGGAAATTCACACAGTAAAATTTTTCCCAATTTTATAATATTTTTTAATTTTAATTGAATTGTTATACCTACTGTTAAGAATAGGATTTATTGTAGGAAATGAATAGGAACTGAAATGCCAGAGATTTGAAATAAAAAGGGTTATAGAAAATTTATAACATATAAAAACTGCGAGCTGCGATTAAAACTATTTCTATACGCTTCTATAGCGCGACTACTTGAATACCTAATAAAAACTTGCTTGAAAGTAATATCGGATCATTATTTGCAAATGTCGAATATAAAGTCAGTCACAAAGGACATGCCATTCTATAACAAACAATAAAACACCCACTTGCCTTATTCTGTTAATGCCAGAGGCGAATCGAAATTAAAACCTCGATTGATTTACAACTTTGAAACTGGTGGATACTTGAGAAATACAGGAAATTTACTGACATGTGTGCAGATAACCATTAACAGGACCACAATCCTAACAAGTAATTCTTCAGTAAGCGGATGGCAGAGATCTTTACCCTCACAGTGAAAGGCTATTGTTACTTAAAAAAGTCACGAGATCATGTATGAGATTTTATCTTATAATGGAGAATGCTTCAGTATATTTATTTTAATAAGTTTTGAATGAAAGGTTTAAGATTTTAATGAAATATATGAACGGTTTTTCGACAGCGTAAAGTTTATTTTAAATTAGAGATATTTAAGAGTTTGCGTTTTAAGAAATGTAAAACTGTTGGTAACTAAAAACAAAGTAGTTCAATGATTTTGTGTTGCTAAGAGTGTATAATTTACAAAGATAGGTCACATTTACTACTAACTTTTTTGATGACTATAATGGATGGACTCTCAGAATTTAATTAAATTTTATAAAAATAAAACTTGTTTAATTCTTAAGAATTTATGTTTTCCATGAATACCAAAATCATCCCACCAAGGGATAATTTTGGTATTCATGGAAAACATAAATATTTACCTTAAAATAAAAATAAATATATACAATTTTATGTTATAAAAAAAAGAATTTAGATCCTTTCTATTACGCCATTAAATTAAAGTTTTTTTCAAATTAATATTTCGCTCATGAATCTGGAAGTCCCAATCTCAATTTTAGATTTATGAGTGACATATTATTGCCGTTCATTTTAATCCAACTTATGCGATAGGACTTTAAAATTATTATGGTGTGCAGGTGGTATATACCTACCGTATCTTGATTTTTGTATATTAGGGTAAACTCAATATAGTTTCTTAGTCTCTCAAGTTAAATAATCAAATTATCAAGAGATTAAAATATTAAATTGTGCACTCACTTGGGCTATCATTAACAATTATTATCACATTGGTGATCTTTCTTACTTGGGCTGGACCATCATCATCAATTATTATCTCTGACAATTATTATGTTGTGAGCTAATCAAATAATACTACTTTGACAATAAAGCATAACATTTATCTCATCCAAATGTATAGTATAATCTATTCCAGAACCGCTTAGAAATCTTAAATTATGATTTTTTTATCATACTATTAATCAGATCATTAAAATTAAAGTAAAAGTAAAATTGAAAAATATTTTTTTCCTTTTCGTTGTATTTAAACGTAACTTGGGTAACTCACGCAAATATTCAATATCGCTAAATTACAATCAAGAGCTCAATATTAAAAAAGTGACGTGACAAAGTGACAAAAAAAATTTAATTACAAAATAAAAATTAAAATTAAAGAAAACGTTTTAAAATGAGTAAAAATTCTATGGTGATACCGGAGACTGAGGAGAGTGCTTATGACGAATCCAGACCACCGTAGAATTGAAAAAGCAAATTCTTCATTTTGTATTAAAAAAATTTTGACACCTAGATCCCAAACTTGTAAGATACATCCCCTCGCATGGCTAATAAAAAATATTGTTGTAACACGGCATTGTCAATTGCCCTCTCGAGCGAATGAAACTTGACAACTTACCGCCCAAGTTATGTTTCTATAATGACCTGATGTTTCTATAAGAACTCGAAATTGAAGAAGCTAGCAGAAGAGACAACACTGACCTTAATAAACGACTAGAAGAACAAAATAGGCTAGTAAGAAAGGCAAATTTATACATGCAACGAACAAGAGAAAAATGCAGCACTCAGGATAAGAAGTTACAAAAATTAAGTAACAAATCAAATGATGCAGCTGTTTAGAATAAATAATATCTTCAATGCAATTAAATAATTTAGTAGGGTATAAAGGTAAATAAACAATAAATGTAGGGAACAATGGGTATGTGTATCCTTCACCTATATTATTCAATTTATGTTGAAAGTGGTTGACCTGATAAATTCAGTAATATTGGTATGACATATATGGGTTTTGTTGGAGTCTCGAATTAATCATGTAGGCAATATTTCACATTCCACTTAACTATAATCAAATCGGAAAAATATCCAAACATTATTTGTGCTACATTTGTGCTCTCTCAGCTACATCTACATAATAATGTTTATCTACGACCACTATTATAATTGCCCAATATTGTACAGATCGTGGATTATGTAAATACATCTTACAACACACGTATGTAACAGTCCGCGATTAATGTTATTTAATGATTCAATAACACACTAGTGCGTTTGGTTTACAATTCGTTGATTGGTTGAGAGCTGCTACTATCATTAATATAGGCAACCCAATACATTCCGTTATTTGTCAAAAAAAATTAAACGTCAAACTAATACATAAACACTATATTTTTTTTTCAATTATAAAAATTAAAGTCCAGTGATGTCCAGTGATAGCGAAATAGAAAATGCTACTCCGCCCGAAATTGTTGAAAAAGCGAAACAAGCTGCCCATAATTTGCTACGGATTAAATCTCGGGATTGATACGAGGATGCATATAGAAAATTTATGGACCGGAGAATGAAGCATAAAGTTAAATCCTTTTCAGAAAATGTTTTATTATACTTTGATGAGTTATCTCAGACAGTGATCTTCACTTTGGGCAATTTATTGAATGGTTCGGACATCAATTAATATAAAGCACAACATCGACATTTCAAAACATTCAAAGTTAATAGCTTTACTAAAGAGAAAATCTGATGGATTTAAAAGCAACAAATCAAAAATTTTAACCATTCAGGAAATTCAAAAGTTTCCTCAATAATTCGCCGGATAACAAATATTTATTGATGAAGGTATTCATTTGAATGAATTTTAGATTATTCGTATCATTGGCATTAGTGGTGCCTGCAGAAAACAAGAACTACGAAATGTCATACCCTGCCATATAGAAGACACCGGAACATCTCTCATCATTAAAATTCCTGATTCCAAAACAAAAACTTAAAGATCTTTTGTGCTACTGAAAGAATTTTAAAAAACCTGTAAAAAATATATTAACCTACGCCCACAAAATATGGACAAACTCAGTATTTTTTTTCTAAATTATCAAAATGAGAAATGCACTAAGCAATGGAATAAATAAAATTGGCTCTATTCCTAAACAAATTACCAATTATCTTCATTTGCCGGAAGAAAATCTTTCTTTATACAGGACATTGTTACAGACGTTCGTCAGCCACCATTCTTGTGGATTCCGGTGGTCATTTATTGTCACTAAAAAGGCATGGTGGCTGGCGTTCGTCTGCAGTAGCAGAAGGCTATATAGACTGCTCCATGAAAAATCAAAACGATACTGCTTCAACACAGTAGGTATTAGTAGGTATTAATGAAATTAAACAGATTATAAATTATTAAGTAAATATAAATTATTTCATTTGACAATGACACTGCGTACATTGTGTTGCCTATATCGATGAATCACAATATCAGTTACATCAAACATAATTTTCTTATTAAATAGAAAAAAAATAGTGTGGTCGTAGATAAAGTATAGTACATAATTCGAGTTGTAAGGCAATTACGTACTCGCGGAATTACGCGCTCCCCGCTACGCGGGTCGCGCGTAATTGTTCCGCTCGTACGTAATATGCTTCTTACAACTCTCATTACGTAATATACTATTATGTCTAACAACAATTAAGGTAACATTAAGTTAAAAAAATGAGTGTGCTGAAAACGTTCGCATATTCTTCGAGAAGATCAGGAAATTATTTTCAGAGAACTAGCCATACAAGTGGACAAAAAAAACGTGTCCGGTCAGGAACGATTTTTTTCACACATTTTTAAATTTTACATTATTATTTTAAGTTGAAAATGAAATAGAAAAACAAATATAATTGTTGCATGTTGTCATGCAAAAGTTAAATCATACCTGGCAAGATTCGAATCCAACGTTTCACTGAGAAGTTTTTTAATTTTTTTTATTCTCTCTAAATTTTTGTTGATATTGAGCGTAAGCAATTGCTTCAAATTATAAAATTTTATTAACCTACGTTTCCGAATCTGTATTTTGTATATTTCCCTTTTTTCTTTTTACTTTTTTCTCTGCCGATACTCTATTTGACGCGGAGCATGTGATTTCACTATTGCCTCTATAATGTACATGTCGTAGTCATATAATGAAATCCGTCAGATTGTGTGATACCAAGTCATTGCATGATATGCCGACAGTTCGTGTATTCTATTTGAACTACTCGATATGACTAGCTAGTACATGAAACCACCTCAAATGAAAAAAACTTGACAACTGAACATGACTTCATTTTGTACCAGACAAAGTTCGCGCAAGGACGAACTATAAGGAGCTGGTGTAAAGTTTTAAGTCAGTGGAGTCAAACAGGCCAACAAAACAATTAAGAACAAAAAAGAAACACTATTTCTAACACAATGCCTGCAAAAGTCGTTCCGCATTACAGCCACATTCTATATGGCAGATGAACATGGAAAAATGCCATACTGGTAAACACATGAAATAGCCAAGGAAATATAAAATTGCAAAGCTGCACGACGCAAATTCCAAAGATAAAAAAGAACCCTAAGCAAGAGAGACATACAGAGCTCACTACACAAAATTAAAAAAAGCACTAAGGGAAAATATTACAAGTGCTAAACGAAACAAATGGCTGGAACTGTGCAAAAACTTAGACAATGACACATTTGGAGAAGCGTGCAGGATAGTAAGACAACAAATGCACGTTACCTACACAAAGACAACTCTAAAAACGGACCAAAAAGAGAAGATCTTTGAAGAACTCTTTATCACGACAGCAGAAAAAATAGGCCAAAGACAAAAAACAAAAACACCGAAGATATCATAGACATAACAGAAGACGAGATTAACTTTGCAATACACCGCATAAAGACAAAGAAAGCACCTGTACCGGACGGAATTCCTCCGGAAAAACTTTAGCTCAACATCTCAAAAATGAGATCATGCAGATACTAAACAAGTGTCTACAAGACAGAGTTTTCCCAACAAATTGGAAGACAGCAAAAATTGTGTTCATACCAAAACAATAGAAAAGTGCGGATGGCAAAGTAAAATACAGGCTAATATGTCTACTAGATGTAATTGGGAAGCTTCTCGAAACCATAATAAACGAGGGATTCAAAAAGAAGATGGAGGAAAAAGCAGGACTAAACGAAAAACAATACGGATTCCGAAAAGGACGCTCCACAATCAACCCCATAAAACGTGTAAAACAGTTCATCGAAGTTCAAAGAAACAACAATTGCTATCTTTGTCGATATCAGAAATGCATTCAATAACGCCTCGTGGGAAATAACAATAAACAAACTAATAAACCTAGGAATCGACTCCTACTTAATAGATACAATTATTCCTACACCGAAGAAAGACAAATAGAAGTAGAAAAGAGACAAAAACGGTAAGCGCCGTCCCCCCACAAGGATCGGTGCTAGGCCCAACCCTGTGGAATATTTTATATGACGACGTACTACGACGTACGACGACATACTGACGACCTACCCCAGACGGACCAGATTAAACTGTATGCGTTTGCAGACGATTTATGCGCATGCATAAAAGGTGAAACAACCGCAGATATTATAGGAAATGCCGAACGTACTCTGAATTGCATAAGCAAATGGATGGTAACTAACAAACTAGAGTCGTGTAGTCCTAGACTACGGAACGACTGTCGGCAAACATATAGAGAATGTAGGGTAAACCACCCAATAGTGGGCACTCCTCCAATTATTGGCAGTTTAGAGTTTAGGTCGAAAAAACAAGGAAACCATAGAGTTTTTAAGTTTGGTATGCATTAAAGAGTAAAATAGTATTATTTTTCTGTTAAAAATTGACAACAATGTTCCAATAACCTATATGGCGCTTTAGAAACAACAACTAACATTTTGTGCTGGTGATATGGTGTAGTTATTTTGTTTTTTTTTCTTAAGGTGAGCGCTTCATTAATCTTAGTACATCGGAACAATTCGCTAATTGATAGTTTCGAAATAATTTGATATACTTAATTATACCTATAGGCAGTGTTGGCCCTAATTCAATTAATTTTTTACTTGCAGAATCAAACAATTACAATTTTAACTGCAACTAAATCAATTGCAATTAATTTAATTCAATTAAGTGTTTAATTGTGAGATGCAATTAAAATCAATTGCAATTAAACCCATTAATTGTGCTTTACAATTAATTTAATTGCAATTAAAATTTTTATTGTTAGTACAATTAACTTAATCATCAATTGTTTATTATAACAATTAAAACTATTTGATGAACGTAAATACTTAAACGGGAAAGATGGTCGTTCTGGACCCTCCACCTTCACTTCCGGCCCCCACCACGCCCTCACTTCCGGCTTCCACCCCACTTCCGGTTCCCACGCTCACTTCCGGTTCCCACCCCATTTCCATTTCCTACGCCAACTTCCGGTTCCCACCGTCACTTCCGTTTGCAGAACCTGAAGTGGGAACCGGAAGTGGGTGAATTTTTGGAACCAGAAGTGGGGGTGGGAACTGGAAGTAAGGTGGGAACTCGGGGATGGATTACCGGAGGATGATCCGGTTTCCACCCCACTTCCGGTTCCCACCCCTAATTCCGGTTCCCACCCTCACTTCTGGTTCCGGAACCGGAAGTGGGAAACGGAAATGAGTGAATTTTTGGAACCAGAAGTGGGGGTGGAAACCGGAAGTGGGGTGGGAACTCGGGGATGGATGACCGGAAGTGGAGTAGGAGGTGGATAACCAAACGAGCTGTCGCGTTGTAAAATCAAACTTTCCGCACTCTAATGTAAATAACTATTTCAATTAAGCATTGTGGTAAGTGATACAATGGAGTATAATAAACATATTTTCTAACCGACATTTATTAATTGTTAACTGTAATTGTAAAAATGCATCAATCAATTAACAATTAATTAATTGTAATTGCAAAATTTTACAACTAACAATTAATTAATTGTTAATTGTGTTATCAAGCAATTACAATTAATTATTTTAATTGTTAGTTGCAATTAAATCTGGCAATTTTATTGTTATTTGTTAATTGTTTTCACAATTAATTTTTGACCAACTATGCCTATAGGCAATAGATTCTAAGATTATTTCTTGAATATCTTTATCACATTTTATTTATTACATGTGTCAACATATGGAACAATAATTGCATCAAAATCCCTTTATTGGCATTAGTGCCAATAATAGGAATTTTTGAAATATTATCAACCAGCGAGATTATGATGTATTTGTAAAGCTTTTAAATAAATTATTGTTTCTCCATAGAATTTTTTTTTTTTCAATAGCAATTTCCAAATGTTGGCCCACAGTGCCAATAGCACAAGCTAATTATTGGCAGTAGTGCCCATAATAGAATATTGAGTGCTAATAATGGTTTTTTTAATTTATTTAGAATACGCCGTAAACAATTAAGAAAGAATAGAAAAAACTAAACGAAAACAATATAGTGAGGAAAGTAAAAAAAGGCTTTAGAACCGATTAAAAATAGCATGGTCCAAGCCTAGTACGCAGACGAATAGAATAAATTAAAGAATTGGTTAAATGTTAGATATGCAAAGAGTTTTCCTGAACGGAAAGAAGATCTTTTGAATAACATATCAGAATTTATTAAAAAAACCCACCTCACTTATGCCGTCAGTGAGCTTTGTTCCTCATTGGATATTGTGCTTATAGCACTTTACCTCAATTGCACTCGATTGCTTCAGCCTGCAGATGTCTCCGCTTTTATACCTCTGAAAGGTGATTGGCAAAAGACCGTCTTTGAGTGGCGGCGTGACAATCCATCTTGAGCTCTTACATAATTTGATTTTGTGCCACTGTTGCAAAAAACTATTGATATATACGTAAAGCCAGATACAATCATTAATTGGTTCGGAGCTTTTTCCACCGGTCTTTTTCCATGAGACTCAACAGCTATATACTCGAAATACTTGGGGAAGAATATAAAGTATAAGCTCGAAAGTGAAGCAATACCAGAAACTTCGAGAATGATGAACGAAAAGGATTTTCTAATTCAGACTGATTAATATTTTGTTGGTAGGTAAGTACTAAAGTTATAAGATCTCAATGATAGACATTTAAGTACTAATAAAGTGAGACTGCCAAACCGAGTCGAATAAAAGAAATTGTTTAAATTATAAAAGTTGATTTTAAAATAATTTTATTGAAACTTTAAATTCTTTAATACCTAAATAAAAGCAGATATTTACCTACTAAAACAGTGTTTTAATTATACCCTAGCTATAGATAGATATTTCTTTTATTATCAATGATTGGTAGGTACCAATCTCCTACTTTAACTACATGCCAATAATTAGACTAATAGATGCCAATATTAAAAATGTCTATGACAATAATAGGATTTTCTGTAGTCTTTTGGATTTAAGTATAAAATGTTTATTCAATACTATTCAATCACATAAAAACGGTAATGAAAACAAAGATTAAAGTATTTTCTTCGATACTGGCACATGTTTTGTCTATTAGCTCTTGTAAATGAAATTTTATGGTAATTTCGTTTCAGACTGACTCTTAAAGTGTCAATAATTGGGTGGTTTACCCTAATACTCAAAGCGGACACAGCTACAAAAGCGCTTTCATCAGTACCACCAAACCGTGGTGGTCCACGCTACTTCAAAGGGGGGTCTACCCTCTAAGAGTAGTTGCACTGACAACGCAGTCCATTTTACTATACGAGGCAATTATTTGGGAAAAATGCCTACAAAAAATAAAATAAAGAGAAAAATTAAAAATATGTCAAAGAAGAAGCCTCTTAAGAGTAGTATGCTCATACAGAACGATATCGGCACAAGCAGCAACGGCATGTGCGGGAGTTATACCGAACTCCTGCTCAAAGAAAGATCGCAGATAGAAAAACGAATCACAGCGATACAAACACAAGTTCCACAAGAAATATAAGCACACAAAACAATGCTTATGCATGGGGAGCGCGAAAACACCCTCGAAGCATGGCAAATTAGCTGGAATAGTCTCCAAGGCAAAGCTCAATGGACCAAATAGTTATCCCGAACCTAAAAGTAAGGAGCACAAGAAAACACGAAAATATAACATACTACATAACCCAACTCTTTACAGGACACGGTGGCTTCATGGCATACCTGAATAGAATCAACAAAAGACAAGAAAAAAACGTTCAATTGATTCATGGCTCAAAGTGGGGTTTTTAGTTCAATATAGAGAAATTAAGAAAATGTCGAACCCAATATAGAAAGGGGATGGCTTATATAGTTGGTTCGACATTTTATTAATTTTCACATATTCAATAAAAGACAAACAGACAAGAAGAAAAACCTGCGTGTACGACAGAAAAGATGACAGAGCAGACATTGTTTAAATGCACAGGCTTCGAAAGAGAGAGAGAGAGAGAGAACGGAGCACAAAAAACAGACTAAAAAGCAGGAACTAAAGAAAGGACATGCAAGAACAACAAAGAAGCAGCCGGCGACTACCTGTGAATAATGTGGAAAAAGGAACCGGGCGGTCGTAGCAGGCAAAAATGGGTTTTAATGGGTATGCCAGGCTACTGGAGACTACCAAACACGTCTGGAGTGCATAAAGGATTTCCCCTCCAATACTGAAAAAATACCACCTCAAATATGTTTATTTATCTTTTTATTAATAGGTCTGATAATTAGGACAAGTAGCATTATACTATCAGATGACATCACGTGTTTAGTTTTAAAGTAATAAACCGAACACGCTCGTCTGCGAATTTGCGAATGACAAAGAGTAGGCGAATGAAAGAGAGTAACATAACGCAAAAATCTTACTTCCCCTTCACGGTGTTTTCTGCCGATTCATTCATACCTAGACTTCCGTAAAGGAACTTCGTTCCAATGACAGCTAATATACGGGACTAACTAATACACCGGGAAAGCTAAAATGATACGTAATTATTATATATAATAATTATATATATATATATATATATATATATATATATATATATATATATATATATATATATATATATATATATATATATATTATAGTAAATAATATATTATATTAAATAAGTACGTAATTTAAAAGTAGAACCATTTCTTCAAGAACGTGAAGTTTAACTTTTATTATTAAATTTTGAACGACTTTGTTTCTTAAAAACAATGATGTAGTTATTTCATCGAAGCGATGATAATCTTTCCTGTCACACACTAGAAAGACAATATTCCGGTTGAGCAAGGGTCCTCGCATTGCGGTCGTGCGCTGTGTTTCAACTGTTGCGGTTCGTTGTACAAGCGACAACGGAAATATATGTTAAATACGCCTTGCCTTTGTGAAATATGCCACCCATATTAAATGGGTTGCATATTTACTTAATATTTACTTATTTTTATTTTATAAAGAAATCTTTAAGTTGTTTTGAACGTATTGTTCCAATTGTATTCCATAATGTATTTTAACGTGAACTTTTTGTGATATTATCGTGAACTATCGAGATTTTTTCCCTCACAATTTTTTTTTTGAAACAATTTTTTTTTAACAAATTATTATACACTGCTCAAAACAATTAGCGGATCACTAATTTGTGCCTCCATAAAATTCAAACGGGAAATTATATGCAAATAAAATTAAGAACATCTGAAAGGCGCTTTATTTAATTGTTTTAATTAACACAGATATAATTATCAGCATACTTTCGGAGTATCTGTAATAATTAAAAAGAATTACCAAAACTAAAGTGAAATAATATATCCCAAATTTGGTTCAAAGAGCTAGGAAGGCCTGGTTCAGATCAATATACAGACGAAAATGTTTGCAACTGACAGTTTCACTTAAATTAAGTGAAACTGGGGCATCTCAACATATTGGAAGTTGTTCGTGCTATAACATTAATTCAAAATGGCGAAAGTCTTCGAAAAGTTTCAAGAAACTTCAAAGTCTGTTATTCAGCGATTTTGAAATAGGTACTCAGATACAGGTCAATATACCAGACGTGGTGTGCAAGGTCGCAAAAGAAAAACAACTCAAAATCAAGAGCGATTTTTACTGATTTCGAGTCTTCGCAATAGTTTCTATGGCTAAAGGCCTCCTAATTTGCCTCAGGACGACGCATGGGGTCAGTGTATCAAACTAGACAATTAAGAATATGTTTCTTCTTCTTCTATAGCTCTACAGCCCTGGGTGGGCCTTGGCTTGAGTTACAACATCCTACCATCTCTCCCTGCTGTTAACCAATTGCAGCCAGTTTCTCACACCTAATATCTTTAGGTCGTCGATACAGTCATCTCGCCATCTCTTACGTGGTCTACCCCGAGCTCTTCTTTCATGTGGACTCCAGTTCGTCAGTATTCTCGTTCCTAGGGTGCTTTCCATATGTATAAACATGTCCAAACTATTCAACGGACACGAAGTCCGCTCCTCCAATTAGTCTGTATAGTTCATGGTTCATTCTGCATCTCCATGTGCCACAGTTTTCCAAGAATAAGTTTAGGGAATCAAATTTGAGAGCAAGACAACCCGTCCGAAAACCCTCTCTGACACGAAGCCACAGAATAGCAAGAATGAATTTTCCTCGTGAACATGTTGCATGACAACTTTTACAATGGAAGTCTGCGCTCTTCACGGATGAATCAAGGTTTCGTATTACTGGTTGGGATGGCCGAGTACGTATTTACAAATGCTCAGGAGACCGCTACGCAGCTGCTACTGTTCAGTAAGTCGAAAGATTTGGATGTGGTTCGGTTATGGTTTCGGGTGGAATTAGTATCGACAGTAGACCCGAAATTGTTGAAATTCCAGGAAATCTTAATGCTAATCTCTATTTTAACGTTGTATGTTGACGTTGTGTTAGGAGATGGAATAGGTATACATTTTTTGTTAATGCAGGATAACGCAAGATCACATACTGCGCGAATCACTTCAGACTTCCTACGAGAAATGGAAATTCAAACAAATGTGCGGCCTGCTTTAAGTTCTGTTTAAATCCCATAGAGCATGTTTGGCATATGCTCGACAGACGCGATCAGCCGCATCCTCAGAGCAATCAGCAGCCAACGGCCGCTATTATTGAATAATGGGATGCTATACCACACAAGAAGACCTTCGAAGACTTTTTCGAAGCATTCTAAGACTGTGTAATGCCGTTAGTCGTGCCATGGGAGCACATACTCTTCAAGAAAGTGAAGACAACTTTTATTATTAAATTTGGAACGACTTTGTTTCTAAAAAAACAATGATGTAGTTATTTCATCGAAGCGATAATAATCTTTCCTGTCACACACTACAAAGACAATATTCCGGTTGAGTAATGATCCTCTCACTGCGGCTATGCGCTGTGTTTCAATGGGACGCTATACCACAAGAAGAACTTCGAAAACTTTTGCGAAGCTTGCTGTCTCTCTATCTCAATCTCAATCTCTCCCTACACGACTTAAGCAACTGAACTGCAATTAATTGAGAAAATTGTAAAATTATTACAAGTTCACGATGAAATACATTATAAAATACAATAGCAACATTAATACAAAGACTCATAAAGATATACAACATATTCAATTGAAACACTTATCCCTCCGTTTGGCATATCCAGCTAGATCTTTTGTTCTCTGGCTTTTCCGTTGAATATTTTGAGAGTGGTGCTTCAAAGTCCATTTTTATAGTTTGAAGAAAAACGTTAGCATATTAGTCGTTTCCTTTATTTGCCAATTTCAAATTTAAGAGAGCATTGGCATGTTTTAAAATATTAAGTATTAACTAGATATACGGTAAATAAAAAGTTTACACTGAATTAATCACGGATCGCTGAAAACTTAAGCCCTTCCGGGAAAAAATCGGATTATAGGTATGGATTATAAGTAACCAATATTCCAAGAAAGATTTAGTTTCGTAGCGGATATTTTACAATCAGATTATAAAATATACAATAATCCAGGAACTGTTTTCTTTTAAATACGTAAGTAAAAATAATATAAATTTTGATCTACATATTGAATGTCCTAAGTAATGCTGTATGTAATTTGAAGGTTCGTTTGCGAGATAACCAACCTACTTTATTCTGTATTATTTACTATTTTTTTTATATATATTTTTTTTAATTTTATAATTTTCTTTAAATTTTGATTTTGAATAAATAATGATTAAATAAATTCTTTGAGAAAAATAGTATAAGGTGGAGTGGGGTAAATGCGATATAGTTTTTAAATAGTTGAACTTTGTAGTGTTCCAAAATTATAATCTTATTAACAAGAAATTACAATTTTTTTTATAGCATTGCTACTGGGTTGTGAACCGATATTGTACCATAAAACCAATTAGAAGATTATTATTTTTTTTAGGATTTTTTTTTTAACGTGGTCGATATATCACATTTGCCCCTCGATTTGGGACAAATGTGATAATGGAGTGTATATTGGTATACGTAATTGCTGCATAAAATAACGGGGCAGACATAAAATTTGGACAAAACTGTGCATGTTGGTGTTTTATTTATAAAAAAAAACTGGAAGTGTAAAAAAGTTACAACATTTTTAAATTTCTGAACGCAAAAGCAAAATAAAGAACGATTCTTTAAAGATAAATAAAGGCAACAATTTCTGAAACAACTAAAAAAAAAATAATGTTGGAAAGATAAAGGAACAAAAGCGACATAGTGTAACACCCTTTCCTGGTCATTGTATAACACATTTGCCCCATTATAATATTTTCAGGGGCAAATGTGACACAGCCCCAAAAACCAAGAAAATATTTAAATCCGGATAAATTGAACATATCACCTTATACTTTACAGTTTTTAACCTATCCCTGCTAAATAATACTTATTCGCCCGTTGAGATAATGGTTTTATGGCACTAGATGCAAAAAAGATCTGCAACGAATTGTGGCAAAAGTTCTGCATACACGAATTAAAGTGGTGGGGGTGTAGACGGGTATGTTGCACACCAATTGACACACATGGCGCTATTGGAATGAATTGTTGCAAGTTTTGAGAAGAGACTAACACAATTGCCCCGTTATCACATTTACCCCACTTCACCTTAACGTAATTTATATGAAAAATCCCAGTTTCACTTAAGCCACATAAAATCCTATTATATAACGAAAAATATGAATGAAAAAGGCTAAATATTAAATAAATTACAAGAAAATTAGGGGAATTGAAAAGAAATGAAAAGTTTTAAAACATATATAAGATATTAAATAGACCTACTAAAGTTGGTTCTCGATGAATTTTCTTTAATTCTGTTAATCACAACAATCAGATATAAATGCAGGCGGCAACCTCAAGAACAGCGAGAAAATTGTGCACGTTGCGACCGAAAAACGCAGCATCCTGCGCTTCGGTATGCGAAGGACTGTATGAGTGTGACTTAAATATGCCGCTGTAGAATCACAAGCCGAAGCGGTTGAAACGCAACGCACATCCGCATTGGTCTGAGTGGATCTTAGAAGAATGTTCATATGAAAATAAATATCAACGTCCATGAATAGAAGATTGGAACAATTAAGTTCTTTGTAAATGTCCCTAAAAACACTTACGTCCCTAAAATCTTTAACGTTACATTTATAAGCGTTTCTTGTTGTATTGTTAAGAAAATTGACAAACAATAAAAAATATTGGTATTAACTGTCCAGCCGTAGGGATTTATTTAATTTTTTTGTATAAAATTATGAGCTATTTTTATTCAATATTTTTAACCTCCAAAAGGCATCCTGGGGTAGAGAAGAGCATGGGACGAGTTTCTCGTTCTCGATCCCATCGCGTGGGACGGATCCCTGTCACTGTCCCATCCCATCAAATTTTCGCCCCACTGTCCTATCCCACAAACTTTAAATTTTCGTCCCATCTCATCCCATCCCATACCTGGCGCGCGGCCAGGATACCTGACATTAGAGGTTCACAGAGGTTCATAGAGAACATAGAGGTTCACCGCCTCTTAAGACTACAGAAAAAAATTCAGATACAGCAGACTTTCTTTTCGAACTTTCTAACGATAACATGTAGAAAATTGAGTTTCATCTATCATCCACCGATTATTTAAGAAAATGTTTCATTTTTGTCTAGTGAGCAGAATGCTTGAAATAAGTAACAACTTCTTTGCAGCCCCTAACTACTTCTAAAGAATCTGTTAGGAATGTTAGGCATGATTTGGGAGTGTTTAAAAGTATGCTTTAGAACTGTGATTGAAATATGGCAGGCGCAATATTTGCGATGGTCACCTCGTGAAGCTTTAATGACATTTGCACTCCTATCAATAGCAAAAAACACATTTTTCCAAAACTGTAGATGAAATGTTATAAGAATTAAATAACTTATCAAGAATATTTATTATGTTATTGCCGGTCTTTTTTTCATTAAAAAAATCTTTTGTTGATATAGTGAACTGTAAGATTTATATAATCAATTATTCGGAAATTTTCCGTGCACATGTGAGTAGCGAATGCAGCGCCTACATTTGTAAAAAAAATCACAAACAGGAGAAATCTGCTTCTTTAGTTCAGCAAACTTTTCATCAACGCCTTACGAAACTGTGTTACGATTAAGTAAAGTATCAGTACTATTGAAACTGCGATCCAATTTACCAGCCATATCGACGAATATTTGTGCAAAATGTATGAATCCATTTCGTTTAGTGGTCAAAAATATACGCACATCTTTGGCAACAAAGAATACACAATCATCTTTTATATTCATCTTCGTTGAATTCGTAACTGTGATGTAAATACTTTCTTGAAAGAAATCCTTCAAAGAGGCAATTAACAAAGAGGTGCAATGAGGAAATTACGTTTATTTATACTAGTAACCCGTTGAATAACTTACTTACCCGATTTTTTTTGCTGCCCAAAAGCTACCTGACATTAGAGGTCCATAGAGGTTCATAGAGAACATAGAGGTTCGCCGTCTCTTAAGACTACAGAAAACTTTTCCCATACATCAGACTTTCTTTTCGGATTTTCTAACGTTAATTCCGAATTAAATTTTAAATGATGGGATCCCATCAATTCTGCCAGGACCAAAAGGAGAGGCCCGCCATATGAAAACTTCATTAACAGCATTGTCTCTTTTATTTGATCAGGAAACTTTCGATTCAGTTCATACTAATGATGAAATTACGCAAAAAAATAGTTTACTGAATAATTTGCACACCATCGTAACGCAGATATGACAGAATTTTTTTTGTAGTAAATTTAGAATTACAGAATTAGAATAGAAAAATTTGCAACAATGTCTTTGAAACGCTTCGAATTTTTTACTTCTTGCTTACGCTTTGACGTTAAAGAGCAGCATGACGAGCAAATGATAAATTAGCCCCAATCAGGGAAATATGGAACAAATTTGTCTTAACTAAAATATTATGCACGGCACTCTATTGAACAATAGATTAACAGTTAATGAGATATAGAGGCAGATGTCCATTTTGTATTTACCTAGCTTCTAAACAAGATAATACGGCGTGAAAACAGTAATGATGGATGAAGCCAGAATGTGTTATATGGTCAACGCTATACCTAAAGTAGGAGCAGTACCAACTGAAAATCAGGAGCCAGTTCCCTATATTATTTAAGAAAACTTTCTGCTTCCATTCATGGAACGGGTAAAAATATCTTATTCAACGAAATGCTAATTGATTATAAGATTACTATGATCGAAATATAACGGAAAAACAAGAGAGAAGTGGATGGAAAAGTCTTGATCAAAATTTGCATTTGATAATAATAATGGTAATGATGACTCGTGTCTCTTGTACCAAAGAAAAATAGAATCGTTCTTCTGTTGTCCACAATGTACTACTCAGGCGCGGTAAACGATAAAACTAAAAAAACGGAAATCATTATGGACTATAACTGTACCAAGGGTGGTACTGATACTTTTGACAAACTTTATAACGCCTATACAACTGCAAGAGCAACCCGTAGACAGCCAATGAGTTTTTTTTTACTTTACTTAGACAATGATGGGCTCAAAATGAATAGAAACAAATTTTTAAATGAATTAGCCTTCCAGTTAATTGAGAGCTTCTGAAGCGACTGATTCAATAACAACCAGCATCACCGGAGGAGACGAAATATCCCAGCAGACACCTGCGAGTCTAAGTCATTCAAGTTCGTTTGTCAAAACGCAACTCACGACCGAAAGATATTCCGAGGAAATATGATCCTAGCTACTTCAGATTGTTTGGCTTTGTTTCTGTTGGGAACGAACGAGCACCAAAAGGGCAATGCGTTTTCTATCATAAAGTTGTTGCAAAAAGCTGCTTGGTTCCATCCAAATTAAATAGGCATCTGGAATGCAATCAATTTGATTTAGTACATAAAGGTGAAGAAATCTTCAAATGCCGCGCTTTATCTATTCAGGCAGGGCCATCCATGGTCGAGAGAATTAAAAAAAATGAAAATGCAAATGCAACTGAATCTTCATTTATTGTCATTACACATAGCAAGATCTGGAAAGCCCCATTCTATTGCCGAGTAACAGATTAAACCTTGCGTCAAGGATGTTGTAAGTTGCATTTTAGGTCCAGACATGGCCAAAAAGTTTGATACTGTGTAGCTGTCAAATAGCACTATAAGCAAGCGAATTTTCTCACAATTTCAGAGTCTGTAGAGAACGATATTATAAAAAGAAAATTTGTTTTTTTTTAGTTTACAGCTTGATGAAAGTACTGACTTGTGAGGCTGTTTTTCTTGTGTTTTTAAGGTATCCATTCGAAATGCAAATAGAAGAAGAACTTTTGATGTGTGAATTGCTTGAAACTTACACCACGGCGAGCTAATTTTCAAAGTTATCGACAAATATATACAGAAAAATGATTTGAAATGGAGCAAGTTGATATTTGCAGCGATAGAGCGGCTGCAATAGTCGGAAAAGAAATAATTAATCATGCTAAGAGCCGCCCGCTTCAAGCACGTTCTTTTAAAACTTACCGCCAAAGATCTGGGTATGGATCACTTCCACCTCCAGTTACATTTACAGAAGAGACTTTTATCCAAATGAATTGTTGTCGATTGGCTGCTTAAAGTGGGATACCTTTCCGACAACTTCGAAAAAGTAAACATGAGCAAACTCTCTGTATCAAGTGATTTGAGGGTGAAATTAACATAACTTCTGATAAACTTAAAGGAAATAATAAAAAAATGTTCCAAACAATTTTATTCATTATCATCCATTAAAGACAATTGAGTATTAAATTTGTATTGTTTTTTTTTATTTTCCAAACCGTTTTAAGGATAGCTGTGCCTCGAATGTTTTGGAGCCCGGCAAGGGTGCCGCGAGATTTTTTTAGCTCGATGGGGTGCCGCGGCACAAAAAGTTTGAGAACCACTGTAGAGGAACCTAGAGTTTTGGCGATAAGAGTTAGGTGTGCCTTCTGATTTAGAGGAAAAGTCAGAAAAGCAAAAAGTTTACGAAGCATCTGCAATCATGCGATGTGCGATCACAAAATAAAAATTTTACTTTGGTCATCTAATCTTTGGCTAATCCTTATTTTTTGCAATTTTTTAGTTTTTTTTTCATTTTATAGAGAGAAAACTATAAGGTTTTCAAAGGTTAAAAATAAATATTATTTTCTTATTTTGTATTTTTTAAATCTACCAAAACGAATATTGATTGTTAAAATTCACATGTTTTGCTACTTTTTGTTAATAAAAGTTATAAAACCATTAATTTTTTGTAACGTCAGAATTAAATTTCATATTATGGATTAATATATGAACGTGCTATACTGTACATCAAAATTTTTAATTTTTTCATTTAAATGTCCCTTTGACACAGTTTTGAAATTTGGGGTCCGACAAACCTCATGGTGCCTTACGCGTGCTTAGAAAAATACAGTGCTCTGGAAAGGTTAATTGTTATAATAATTGATGATGATGTTATAATAATTGAACAGAATGAAATAAAAATTAAAAACTGTTCTGTCGAGAAACGGAAAACGTGCTATTTTTTTTAAGTATATGGTATTGTATATCGTGATGCAAGGTTCAATACACAAACTAAAATTGCCATCTTGGCACCAGGTTCTTGTTTCTTTTCGCATTTTCTTTCCAACGGCACTTTTTGGAACAGCATATGGTGCATCTTCTGCGAAGTTTCTTATTTATTATTATTATTACCTTTATTGGCATATTTACAACAATTACTATAAGACTAACAATACAACATATAAAAAAAAGACATGGAAACAATAAAAAAAGGAACAAAAACCAGAACATAACTAATAACCCGACCCAAAAATACCCCAAATACTCAAACTTAAAAAAACTACACTTTAAAGAAACAAAAAAAAACAATAATTCTTCGCCCGCACTAACTTTTCTCCCTCCCTAAACTCTTTCCTCAATCATTCCCTTCCGCTCAAAAATTTCCAGCATTATGAATTAAAGCAAATCTCTCAGAGGTTTCTTATTTATTTGATTCCGAGGAATGAGTGATATGAAGTGCCCTTCTATCAATCTTCTTGTATTTATATCTACTTGTACTTGTCGGGGTACGGTTTGTAGATATGTTTAAAAAATCTCTTCAATAATCGCCACTCTAAATTCTACTAAAAAGTTTTTTTGGTGTTGTTCGTAACTTTTTGGAAATTAATAAATGCATTAAATATAGAGTGATCGATTAGATGTCGAAATACTTTATTGTAATATTTCTTTTACTGTTTCCGACTGGTTTTATGATAAGAAAGTACTTGATCAGCCCTGTCCACGCCACCCATTCTTTGATTGTAGTCATATATCAATTACACATTACCTCGCCAGCTTTCTTTGGTCTTACTATATACGACGACGGGTTATGAATTCTTCTCAATGTACAAAATGTTTTCTTGTCTTGAAATTTTGGGACTATGACTTTGCCCCTTTGATCTCTTACTTCTTAAGCTCCTATTTCTCCTTTCTTAGTTTTTATAGCTGTAAATGTAGATGGTAAATTCTTTCTTGAATTTGCTCGAAGAGTTCCATACATACATATGTATAAAATGTACTTTATGTATAAAAATTATCCGTTGTTACAGAATATCCCCGATCTATTAGATGAAATACAGTTATGGTAGACATGGGAAACTCGTCATACTTAGCCATAAATTGCGCACTTTTGTCAATATAAAACAACAAAAAAACAATATAAGCCTGATTGCGATTCACATAAAACAAATGTTTTTATGCCAAGTGGGATCTTTGCAGTGGAATGTTTCTTTCAAACTCAGCCTTCCTTTGAATTATAATAAAATAACATCCACTATAACATTATTTTCTGGAACTAATGCTGAGCTAAACTTGTTGCGTAAATATTTAGTAACTTCATATAATTTTCGTAACTTTGCACAGATGTGTATCTTGGTTGATTTTAGAATTATCATCAAAATATCATTATTTTACAATTAGTCCAAATCTGTCTCGTGGCATGACTTTAGAAAAAATTGGAATATGAATTGACTTGTGTTTCGTCTAGTACCATTCTTCAAATCAAATCAAACATTTTATTTCATTATTTAAGTATAAACAAATGCACTAAATGAAATGTGTCACAGAACTGCCAAATATTACATAGCATGCATACAAAAAAAAATGAGTATATATACATGTAAATAAATACATATGCAATACATAATAACCCATCAATGGCTATTCAAACTTGTAAGAAAGAAATTATTCTAGGTTGTAGGGTTCTATATCGTTGAATAGATTGAATATTTTTTTCTTTAACGGTGTTACGTTTACTAACAATTTGATATCCTTTGGAAGTAGGTTATATAATTTAATGTTGCTGTATCTTCTTTTAGTCATCGCCAACTTATGTTGTGGAAGTTCGTAGAGTTCTCCGTTATATCTTGTTTCTCCTAGAGTTGGTTTAAGGAAGCAAGCAAAGGTGTCTATGTTTAAATATGAAAATAATACTCTCCAATATATAAGTTTCCGTAGTCGTTAGATTATTGCTCTTTTTGAAACACCCCCTAGATGACTCTCTGTACTTTAAATTGTTTATGATACGCAGCACTTCTTTTTGTATTCTAAACACATTTCTTGTATGGGAGCCAATACCCCAAAACATAGTTCCATATCTAAGAAGAGAGTGGAAGTTTGCGAAATACACTAACCGTAAGACATCAGTATCTACATATGGATGTTAGGACCTTATTGCAAAAGTGGCTTTGTTAAGCTTTTAAGGTTAAATGGCTGAGGTGTTATGTCCAGTCCAGCGTATGGTCTATGTGTAAAAGCCTAGTAATTTCACTGAATTTTGTAGTAGAATTACTTCCATTTCTGTCTAAAAATATTAACATTCGTCCTGTCTTTATTAATTAATAACCTATTCCTTAAAAGCTAAGATCTGTGGCTTGGAACTAAAAAGGCAAATGTCAATATTTTGCCGTTTTAATTTAAGCAATACATCAGACTTCTTTTCTTACGGTCTTTAAGATGGTAAAACAGCCAATGTTAAATTTGAACCAATAGCAGATCTATAAATTTAATTTTGGCCAATGTCGCTATGAATTCATCAACATCAGTTTATGCTAAAAGGGCCAGTGTCTACTTTGGCCCTTTTAGTTGTAACTATTGATATTATTTTATTTAACATAAATGTGTCAATGTCAACATTGGCCTTTTTAACTTTAACCTTCATAGCAATTCTAGTTTTAAAGTGTTTGTGAAACAAACAAAATGAATACTTATAATTCAAGGACAAGGCAGATTTTACAGATGTGTGGAGCTGACAATAGTAAGTGATTCAGTACTGCATTATATTTTTATATAGAACTATTCATTTAATATTGCCGATTTGAGGTTATGTTGATTCGTTGTAATAACTAGAGCCCGGCTTATATGCACAATAAATACCGAATAGTAGAAAATATGCATTTTCATAAAAGTCCGGGCTGTCCACAGTATGTGTCCATTGTATTGGTATCTTGTAGAATCAGCGTCAGTCAGTGATGATGACAATTTAAGCACACGGTCCAGCACAATACCAGTTCCAGAAACGAAGGAATTGGAAGAGATCCTTGGAGAAGAAATAATAGAAAATACAGATTCAAGCGATTCAGAACCGTTTAAAGACGATAGTGGTGATGAATATGTACCGTCGGACAGTGACGAGGACACTGAAAACAACCAAGAAGAACACTTTGAAGATGTCGGTTTGGATATCGGTCTGGTAAATGAAGAACTTATTAACAATGCAGAATTGGTTGATTCGGCAGAAAATCAAATAAATAAATCACGCAGGGGAAGAAAAAAAGGAAACAAAGATGACGCTACTAGGAAACGAAAGCGGAATTCTTCTAATTGAACTCGAAATATAAGAAAACTGTTGAAAATTCAAGGCAGAGAATATTCGTCAGTGTTGAGAAAGAAAACTTTACCTGACAAAGAAATTAAAGCAGCGTGCTCGTGCAAAAAGAAGTGTTTCGAGAAATTCACCCCTGACGAGCGACAAATTCTCTTTACAAATTTTTATAAATTGTCTAGCTCTGGACAAAACCAGTTTGTGGCAAATTCCATAGAAGAAGAGGAAAAGCATGCACAGCGATTAAGACATAATGACGGCAAGAAAAGTAGACGAAACTTTTCTAGAAAATATTTTTTGACAAACATCAACGGCAAAAGAATGGAAGTGAGTCAAATTATGTTTATAAATACATTTCACGTCACTTTAAAAAAAGCGAGAGTAATTGTTGAAAAGAAACGGTCAAGCAATAGCAAAATATGTTCTTAGGATAAACGAGGAAAACATGGAAACCAACCTAAAATCCCAGAAAAGGATAAACTCCTAATAAAAGAACACATAAAAATATTTCCCGCTTATCAGAGTAACTATTCACGATCCCACACTCAGAAAAAGTACTTGTCACCCGATCTATCTATTGCTCAAATGTACCGACTGTATTTGGATTATTGTAAAGAAGGAAATACTCAACCGCGGAATGCCTCCCTATACAGAAACATGTTTGTTGAGGAATTCAACTTATCATTTCATAAACCAAAAAATGATACATGCGCAAAATGCGACAACTTTCTTATGCACTCAAAATGTTGTGAAAACGAGATAGACCGCAGATTAATCGAAGAAAATAAAACCAGACACCTACATATGGATGAGTCGGCATACGAGTCAAAAAGAAGCGATAAGGAGGAATGCCATCATAATCCAGGTTTTGTTACAATGTCACTCGACTTACAAAAATGTTTGCCTACTCCATATCTCAGAAGTGGATTGAGTTTCTACAAAAGTCAATTGTGGACATTTAACCTTACCTTTTACCAAACCATAGGAAAAGAATCCTCTTCTGTCTGTTACCTATGGAATGAGACATTGGCTGGTCGTGGAGGGCAGGAAATCGGTTCTTGCATTTACCATTACCTTTATAATCTTGCAGAAAATAATAATATACACACGGTAACTATGTACAGCGACTCCTGCGGAGGTCAAAACCGCAATATTTATTTTTCTACAATGTTACTGCAAACTGTTTCTGAATTGAAAGCTAAAGGTAAACATTCAACTATTAACCGTAAGTTTCTTGAGGCTGGACATACTCATATGGAGGCAGACACTATCCATGCGGCTATAGAAAGAACCAAAAAACGTACTACTGCTGATATTGAGTTGCCCCGAGATTGGGCAAATGTAATACGTTTGGTGCCAAGAAAACCCATAAAGGTTATAGAATTGGAACAAAACGACTTTTTAAAGTTGAAATCATGTTTAAACACTCACTATGTACATCGAAAAATAAACATCTTAAAGGAACCAATTCAGTGGCTCAAAATAAAATGGATGTAGTATTCAGCAGATTCTCTGAACATTTTGTACAATCATTCCTTTGAGGACGAGTTTAAAATTTTCGATATATCCAGAAATCAGAAGAAAACACGACAGGGTGGTCTTCTCAAGCTTCAACCACTTAATAATAAACCACTTCCCTTAAGTACGGATAAATTAAATGACTTAAAGGCACTTTTGCCATATATTAGCAAAACTAATCGCATGTACTACAATCACTTTATTGAACAAATGTCAGCAAATGGTAACATAGTGGATTACTTGGGTGAAGCTTCTGAAGAGAAAATAGATTTACTATCATAAAGTTTTTCATATCTAGATGTAGAATATCATAGTTTTGTAATGTATTTAGTTTATTTCACCTTTGTTAACACTAAACTTTGTAAAAATATAATAAACTTCGTAACAAATAACTATATTGTCTATTTTATTGTTATATCGGCCAATGTCACCTAAAAAAAAAATTTTTTAATCGTGAATGTATGCAACAAAGGCCAACATCATTTTTTCTTTCAAAGTAAAATATTTTTCAAAACATGGAGTACATTATCAGATTCTATGCAAAATTATCTATGTTTGAGCCAAAGTTGAAACATACAAGTTGTACTTTATGTCAGTTAGAATTAAAATAATGTTTGAGAATCAATGCGATTTTCTCAAATACGCAATTTTTGACAAATATGCCGACAAATTCAATGCGATTTTCTCAAATACGCAATTTTTGACATTGGCCTTTTTAGCTCCAAGCCACAGAGATATGATTGATGACATAGCTACATTGGCGTTCGGTTCTATGTCGTTTACAGTATTATTACTTATAGTCCATTTTTTTAAGAATGCAGTAACTAGAAACATGATTTACACTATGATAAATGTTCAATCTATGAAAATGATAATAAATGATAATCTAAAATTATATGTTGCGGTTCGATAGATGATTGGGGTAAGTCATTTATAAACAATGTGAATAGAAGTGGACCTATGGTACTACCTTGTGGAATTTTTATCTTATCTATCCTTAAGTCGAGTAATTTGTTTCCTATTTTGAAGGAATGATTTTATCCATTCCAGTATTGTGCCTCTTAAACCCTATTTGGCTAATTTACTTAGTAATTTGATATGATTTTCTTGATCATAGGCTATGGATAGGTCGACAAGAATACCGCAAGGGACTTTCCGAGATTCCAAATGCTCTGTTACACCATTCACAAAATTATACCATGCTGTATCTACGCCCTTCCCTTTTATAAACCCATGTTGTTGTTGGTTTATTATGTTGTGTTTGTCTAAAAATAAGAAGATTCTACAATACAGAACTTTTTTAAAAATTTTAGAAAATAAAACATAAATCAGGCGATAAAAGTGCCATTAACAAATACAGACCGATAAGTATTATATCAGATACTTATCGGTCTATAGTTTTGCAATTTTATCGCCTGATTTATATATTTGAGTGATCATCGCTAATTTTAGCTCCTCTGGGAATTTACCACTTTCATTGAGTTGTTTATGATGTGCTCTAATGTACCCAATATTTATTGATACGATTTTTTTATAACAATAATAGGAATTTCATCATATCCTGCAACTTTTTTTGCTTTTTAATCTCATAACTATGTTATATAGTTCTTCACTGCTGACTGGGAAAAGAAACATCAAGCTATTATTATTTAGTATACTTTATCTTTATGTTATGTTATGTTACCAAGTAGTACCATAGTATATTATGTTACCAGGTAGTACCATAGGTATACTAGTATTTATATATTGCACATTAGGTTGAGATAAGTCAAGGTTACGAGGTCTGTTAACAAATCAGTTGTTAATATACGTATCGCTTTTATGTGAATCCGTTCTGGGGTTACAAAATACAGTTCTACTTTTTGTAAGTTAGGAGAATTGAGCTGCTCTTTTTTAAATCTTTATTTTTTCCCACTACGTAATACTTTTATAAATTTTCTTCGGTGGTTATTGTAGAGGCACTTAAGGGCAGGATTAGAACGAGTTAATGTTTGGAGCAGTTCTAGATTCGTTTCCATCTTCTGTAGATCCGGGTTTGTAAAAATCCTTCGGGGTTTATGGTTGATTTTATGTTTAAGTATTTTGCGAAAAGCCTCGTTAAAAGTCCTTAAAAATATATCCGTGAATGCGGTCCATTGATTATCGACATTGCAATGATATATATATATATATATATATATATATATATATATATATAGAATACGTCATTATAATTACATCATCCCATAGTATATTTTCATTCTTGTTAAGGAAATTTGATTACACTTTGTAATAACAAAATACCTACAAAATTTCTTATTTCTTGTTTACTCACATCAGTAGTCCATTTCTTTGATTTAGATAATGTGTTTCTGGACAGCTTGGAAATTTTCTAGACAGCATGTTTATTGGTTTCAGTCACCAGAATACGAATAAAAACATAGCCAAAAAATATATTTTTTATCTACATTTATCTTTACTGCCAGGGTTGCAGTAAAAGGAAAAGCTTGAGAAATTGGAACAATGCAATTTATATCAATTTATTTCATTATACGAAAAAATAGCAAAATCACTTACTAAATTTGTTTTCACTTAGTAAATTTACGAAACTATCGCTGGATTCACAATCGCTGTTATCGGTTTATCTCTATTGCGAGTTTTCAATTAAGGTTCAGCATCGGTCATGTTTCGACATATTGAAAGGATTTTATAGTTCATAGACAAATGTAATGTAAACGACTCTATTGCTGCAATACAAATGATGAGAAACTGTACAATACAACTTGGGTACTCGTGATAGAAATATAATATTATTGGCTCGGCAAACTCTTTACAGGTTACCCATGGAAAAACAGAAGAGGGGAAAAAGGAGATGAATTCAAATGGGAAATAATGTTTTCCGAAGCTTAAATGTCATAAAAACAAATGCATCGCGATAATTTATTGAATAAGTAAAACAGGAAATCAATGTCACCCGCGGCTAGAGGGAAGTTATTGGTGTATTTGCTATTATCGAAAAGCTTGTGATCAAATTGAGCTCTTCTTATAACATTTGATAACATGCTTTATTAGTTAATAATAAAAATAATTTGAAAATTGTAAAAGGTTTACTAGATTTATGTTAATGTAGAAAAAGGTTATATTGGAGATACATTAGTACACCATTTTTCTATAATTAATGTTTCTATTTATTATAATATCTTTAATAATTTAATATAAATGCAAGGCTTTTAAAAATGTATTAATATTTAAGATAAAATTAGAAATTGAAAAATATTGTTTTTAAATGAAGATAAAGAACAACCATTTATTTATAAAACAGTGTATAATAAATATCATTATGCATGAAGTGAAAAAATAAGACAAAATCTGATATACTCCAATGTAAAAAAATGTATTAGATTGACGCTGACTGGTGAAGTTTGTCCAGAGCAATGGAAAGCGTATGCAGACGTTGAAAGATTACTTAATCTAAAACGTGTCACTAGATCTGGGTCTCTATATAAATTTATGTTACAGCATAGCACGTGAACACATATACCTTCATGGACATAAGCGAGTATATTCTAATTGTTTATTTTCTAAATATCGCTTTTATTTTTCTTTTTCAAAATATTTCTTGAAAGAAATTTCTTGAGTTTATATGTACAATATACAAAAGCTTTCGGAAATGTTTCTAGAAACCAAGGTTTTGTAGTTAGTTCTGTGACGCTGCGCATATTAAATAACAAAATTTAATAAACCCCGGACAATGATAAATGTATCCAACGCTAGCTTATAGCGCTCTGGTCTAAATTCCAACAGCAGTTGTATTTTATTTCTTTACCCTAGAGAACATAAGAAACACCAGCCTACCTTGTACATAAATAATTCAAGTGCAATCAATCATTCTCAATACGAGGATGAAAAAAATAAGATGAAATTATTTAAAAGGATATAATATTGGATAAACGAAACGATTGAGAGACTTTAGTTTCAGAGATTGCGAATTTATATCGCCTTTGTCATGTTGTATTCAGACATGAATAAATAACTTCTGGGAAATAGGAAAACGTGCTTCATACTGAAATATAAAACGACAAAAGGCAAAATGAGCTCAAAATATTGAATAACATCAAATATGAAACATGGATTAATTGTTTATGCTATAATGTTTGATATGTATTTAACTACTAATAATGAACATCTGTTTTCTTCTATGAAGAAATGGGTTCCTGCTTAGTCAGACAAGACTAGCTACATAAGACTAGACTAATACGACTAGACACACAAGATTAGACAGACAATATTAGCCAGACCAAACGAATTAGAAAATCTAGACAGACAAGACTAAAAAAAAAACAAGACTAGACACATAATATTAGACCAACAAAAATAGACGGAGAAAACTATACAGACAATACACGTCAGACAAGACTAGGCAGAGAAGAGTAGACAAGACTAGACAGACAAAACTAGGTAGAGAAGATTACACAATTACACTACGAGCTAAGACAGATTGACTCGAGACACTAGATTAGATGGTGAAGACTAGACGAGTAGCAGTGTAGACAAAGAAGAATAGGGAGCCAAGTCAAGAATATAGAGACTATATATACAATCACAAGACAAACAAGTCTAGTCAGACAAAATTCGACAGGCAACAATAGGCAGGGAAGATTAGACAGATTAGGCACACAAAACTAGACAGACGAGAATAGACAGAGAAGAGATTAGATAGACAAACCTAGGCAGACAAGAATAGACAGACAAGACTAGATATACAAAACTAGACAGACAACACAAGACAGAAAAGACTTGACAGACAAGATTAGACAAACAAGACAGAAAATACTAGACTAGACATGACTACACCAACAAGACTAGACAGACAAGACTAGAGCAACAAGACTAGACAGAGAAGGCTGAGTGGACAAGACTAGGTAGACAAGACTAGACAGTGAAGACCGAGAGAAGAGAGAATAAAAAGAAGAGAGAACCCAGGGAAGACCGAGAGAAAACCAGAAGAAGAAAGTGCACAAAGATAGCCTAAGGTGAAGAAGCATGTGAAGTACTGTGCAATCATTGTGGTAAAAAAGGGAGTGAATATGTATTTTGCTTAAAGTGCAAAGTCCCACCCAAGATGTATATCACGTGCAAACAAATCGAAGTGTATACATGAAATTGGTGAAGAAGTGGAGGAAAACATTGAAACATCAGAAAAAATTTAGGATGGAAAAATAAAAATTCTCGAATTGGAAGTTGAGTTATTGTGTAAACTGGTAAGAGAGATGGAGGATAATAATCGAATTATGAATAATTACCTGTTGGCGCTGGAACAACAGATTGTAGAATTGCAAAATAATATACTACCAAATTCATCACATGCAACCCAACTTACTTCAAATATGAATGCCCCTCTACGCCAAAACTGTGAACCAAACATTCTTTCACATTCGGATAATTTACAATTAGTTTCCGATAATAAACATTTGAAAACTGCCACTAGAGTTCACACACCCGAAGAAGAAGAAGAACCAATAACACCTGCGGTAAAATATCAACACAACAAGAAGATCTCGCACGTCTTTAGGGAATACTAAAGTTTATGAAGAGAATTAAGCCACTGGTTTTGTGGGACGAGAAATCGAACCTAAGAGAATATGGTTATCGATATCACGTGCGATGGATCATGTCACCGAAGAAATTATTCTGAATTATTTAATACAGAAAACTGGACCAAAAAGAAAATGTACCAAAAATACAAACTATACATAATAAGAGCTTCAAAGTGGGAGTGGAGCTTGGCCTAAAAGATGTAGTATATGATCGTTCTTTCTGGCCTGAAGGTATACTACATGAGAGATATAATTTTCACCCATCAAACAGAAGCCGGGGAAATTTTCAGAGGACATCAAGAAACCCACCGAGAATGTAAATTTAAATTCAAATAAAAAAGTATGTTTAAGTTAATAAATTAAAATGTTCAATCTATTGGAAATTCAATAGAAAAAATTGAATATATGCTTGAACAAAATAAGGATTGTAAATGGTTGGTAATAACAGAACATTGGAAGAGCAATGAGCAATTACAGTTATTTAAAATTAATAATTATCACCTAACAACTACTTTTTGTCGAAAAGAGGGTGCACACGGAGGTGTAGCGATATTCTGCGATAATAATGTAACGTGGACACCAAGATTAGATATCAATGCGATGGCAGAACAAATTTTAATTGAAGTAACAGCTACACAAACTACTATGAACAATGAGTCAATAATTATCATTGCTATTTACCGACCTCCCTTTGCTAATTTTGAACATTTTATGGATATACTGCACCAACTTCTTATTAAATTAAATGTAAATAATAACAGTGAGTATATTATTGCGGGAGATCTTAACATTTACATTTTACAAACCAACAAATAAATCCGCCAATTAAAATCGTACTGGAGTCATTTAATTCAGTATTAATAATGAAAGAGCCAACTTACAACACATCATGTAAACAATATAAACATCAAAACGAACACTGCGTACTCTACACAAACTCGAGAATTTTATATATCTTATCACAGCACACAGCTTATAACCTTTGTTGATACAAAACACATAACTAAAGAGTTCAGAAAAGTAGTAATCAGAAAATTCACTAATGAAAATACGATACAATTCAAAGAAATGCTGAAAAACGAATCTTGGTCAGCGGTTTATTCAGCGCATGAAAACGATATAAATAAGAAATGGGAGTTATTTATGGTTTTTTTCGCTATTTAATACCTGCTATCCTCGAATAATTTGTAAAAAGAAATTTAAAAAGAGAATTAATTACACAGATCCTGGTATAATTAGAATACAAAAAAGACATGGATTCACTACATATATTAGCCCATTATAATAAAAACTGTAGAAGACATTATAACAGGGTACGTAGAAATTATAATAGTCAACTTAGAAAGGCAAAAAGAATAAGTTTAGAAAACCAAATAAAATTTTCCCATAACAAAATGAAAGCCACCTGGAATGTGGTGAAACAAATGGTTAATTTAAAAAAAAGAACAACACGACACAGCGTATCCAACGGATAAGAAAGATATAACACATTAGCGAATGAGTTGAATGATTTTTATGTTACTAATTCAATTAGACAATGTAGTAAAATTTCAAAACTCAATTATATAGACAACATTCTAATATTTTTCGAATACTCTTTCAATCTTCATTGTACCAGCGAGTAATAAAGAAATTTTCACCTACTTAATGAGCTTTAAAAATAAAAACAGTACAGGTGACGATGAAATTTCCCTAGCCCTAATACAAGATTATAAATTATTGATCCATTAACACTTGTTATCAACAAATCAATTGATTTTGGAATAAATCCTGACAAACTTAAGCATTCGGTTATCACACCTGTTTATAAAAAAGGGGACAAGAATGTCTTAGAAAACTACAGTCCTATTAATTAGCATATTATCATCTTTTTTAAAAATGTTTGAAAGAATGATTGCTGATAGGACCATATCCTTTTAAAAAAAAATACCATCTTCTAAATGATACTCAGCACGGATATGTACAAGGAAAAAATATAGAAACTGCGTGTTTCTATTTCTTAGTTAATGTATTAAAGCATTTGGATAATCAAGATATCCCTTGTAGTATATTTATAGATTTATCAAAAGCCTATGATACGGCAAACCACAATTTTCTTATATATAAACTGGAAAAGTATAGTATTAGAGGCAACGCACTAAATTTATTCCGATCCTAGCTGAGTAATAGAACACAACAGAGTAAAGTAGTCAGTGCTTCTTATGGCACGGCGAAATCAAGAATTAGAAACATTAGAGTGGTAATCCCACAGGGTAGTATTTTAGGGCCACTGCTTTTCACGATTTACTTAAACGATCTGCCGCTAGCTCTAAATCAATCTAAAATAGTAAATTATGCAGATGACACAACATTAGTAGGTGGTAAATCCATAGAGGAAAGTCAAATTCTGTAATAAATCAGGCAAAAATATGGTTCCAAATTAATAAATAAAAATACAAACTATAAATGGAGATAAAACTAACCTAATCATTTTCCGAACATACCGAACTAAAATAAAATATCCAAAACAGATAGTAATTGACAGAGATACGTTAGAATTAATAAGTGATGTGAAACTCTTGATACATATAGAGATACATATTGATCAACATTTAAGCTGGGAAACCCATGTAAAAAAATAATCAAAGTTGAAAAATTATTAAAGTTGAACAGAACAACGTATGCCCATCGCATTCTTCAAAGAAGTGTAAGCACAGAAATGCTAAAAGTTGTATATTATGCCAACTTTTACTCACATCTTCGTTTTGGAATAATTTTTTGGGGAAGAGGAAAAAGCGTAATTGAAATGTTTAGAGTGCAAAAGCAAGGACTAAGAATTATGCTCAAGCTAAATTTCAGGCAATCTTGTAGAGATTCCTTTAAAAAGACTGATATTCTTACAGTTGCAGGCGTGTATATATTTGAAACATTAATCTTAATATTTAAACATAAAGAATATTTTACACAGCATGAAAGCATTCACCACATAAAGAAATAATAAAACCTATATACTACCAGCACATAATTTATCTATAGTGGAAAAAGGACCATACTATAGTTGTATTAAGTTATATAACAGCTTACCAAATTACCTCAAAGAATGTAATAATATTAGAAATTTCAAAGAAAAAGTCTATAGATACATCAACGACATAGAACCCCATACCATTGAAGAATTCTATAGGGCAAAAGTTAGGTAAATCAATTTGAGATAATGTTAGTTTAATTTATTATAAATATTGTTGACATATTTCTTTTAGCTTGTGTTTTTGTATAGCTTAATTAGAGAAATAAATTTAATTTGAATTTGACTAGAGAGACATGATTTGGCAGACGAAACTAAACAAACAAGACAGGACAAGAGAAGCAAGTCTATTCCGACAAGGTTAGATAAACAATACTAGACAGATAAGATTAGACAAACAAGAATAAACAAACGAAGCCAGACAAACCAACCTAGACAAAACTAGACAAAACTAGACGGACAAGAATAGACAGACAAAACTAGACAGACATAAATAGACACATAAGACTAGGTAGAGAAGATTGGACAAGACTAGGCAGACAAGACTAAACATACAAGATTACACAAAGTATACATTTACAGAAAATTACATTCCTTGATTTATGCCCATTAACACCTTAATAATTTGTACAAATTAAAGAATATATTTCTTACCTTCCTTTTGGATCGTATAGCATCAGCTTGTCTTTGAGTTTTCTCCCCGATAGACTGCGATCCCCAGAGGACCCTTCCCATTCCAGTATAACAGCAACTCATCAAAACCATCGGCACCGCATATGTTACAACCAAAAACAGTATTTGGTATCTGTGAAACATGAAGTGAATATTAATTTTTAAACGTGTTCTTCGAGTAAAAAATATTTACTTAAAAAACATTCGTTTTATTCTAATTATTGCGATTGTCTTTTTTGTTATCGTAATTTGCACAGAGGAACAATGGAATGTTTTGCTGAAACCGTAACAAATGCTACATTTGAATTCGGTTTTTATCTGCAAAATGCAGAACGCTAATGCGAAGTTGAATTGCGGCTAATACTGATGATATTTTGGTATATTAGAGAGAAAATAAATACGAACTAAAAGTAGATAATAGTAGATTAATTTATAACCTTAATATCATCATACTTTGAAAAAAAAACTTGTTTTAATTGATATTTCTTTATGAATCATTTTAAGTTTATTTTAGAATCATGTTATTGCGAAGAAAACATTACATAACAAGATATATCGCATATATTTGGCACCGGATTATAAACCTGATATTCAGTTAATATTTTTATCATGCATTTCAAATTCTAATGAATGATATATACATACATACATACATATATATATATATATATATATATATATATATATATATATATATATATATATATATATATATATATATATATATATATAGAATTAATATATATCGAATTAATTAAAAATGACTAATAAAACTGCTGCTAACTTAATATTTAATTTGGTACATTACTGGTACATTCACTTTAACATTATTTTATATACTCACGCGAAATCCATTTGGGAGTCAGTCGGTTGACCATCTGGCCAAATTAAGATACACGCCGTTCGCTTATTTCCCCTATATCTGAAAGCAATGGTTCCTTGAGAAAATTGATTTTAGCGTGCAACTAATTCTTCAATAATATATAAAATGCCGATGGAGGTTTCCAATTAAAGTTTCAAAAATCGTCTCTCTTTTATTGTTAATAGAATTCTTAAAATAAAAAAACATTTTCAGAGCTATTTGTTCATTTGTATAGTTCGTGTTAAATACAAATTATATTTGTTAAAATGATTTCAAATCCAAATGGATATATTGAACAATTAGCCGCGACATTCAAAATTATTATGTTAATGTAGTAAAACTGGGATAAGAAATAAATATTTCAATAATAGACAATTAAATAAATCAGTATTAATTAAATATCAAAAAGTCACTTCTTTCAGGTTCAATATTGGAAGCCAATACATCAATACTTAGTTCATATTTTGGAATTTTTAACTTTACGCACACTTCCCAATTTTTCTTAGCTAAACAATGGATTTATTTCATCACAGAGAAGGATATTATAATATATTTCATCATAGAGAAGGTTTGCAAACTATGGTATATTGTAGAGGTAGCGAGACTTTTTGCAGCAAGAGCCAAATTTACTTCCCTGAAAATCTTTGGTTAAACGAATTTGACGAACAATTTGTAGATTTGGTAGCATTAAAACCAAGAATTGCATTTTTATTACATCCCTTTGAAATCGATACGATTAGCAATCGTTTTAGAATGGATTAATGGCGAGTTTACTTCCTGAAACAGCAGCATCGGAATGATAATTAATAGAGTTGCAAGAGGACAAACTCTTCAAATGTTCCATAAATCGAGAGAAATATTTCAAAATCGAGTAATGAATTTTGGAAATGTGTACCAAGTACTAAGTACAAAAATTAAAAAAATGCAGCGTATCGTTTACTGTCGATTTTTGGATCGACATATGACGTTGAATAATTTTACTCAATGATGAACATTTTTAAATCGAAGTTCCGGTCACAGTTGAGCAACCTGCATGCTGACTTTCTAATTAATTCACTATTAAAATGTATAACTATTTATTAATAATTAACTAACAGTCGTTGATACCTTAAATAATTTCGTTATATTTATTCTTTATTACACAGACAGACTTCTTCATCGCCATTATACATTAGTTCAAACAATATGGTAAGTCGGGAAATTTAAATACTTAATTCAACACCCCTGCCAAATTGAAGCCCTCTATGTGTATGCTATAACTAAGTAACACAATTACAGCAATAAAGAAAGAACACTTAAAAATATTACTTTTTAAGTTTGTCTAATGTTACCATTCCAATTTTATCTCGCAAGAATAGAAATTTACCTCTGGGTAAAGCCTTAGTTAGTACATCAGCAAATTGGTTATTAGTCGATACATATTGTAGATCAATTACTTTAGCAAAATATTTTTCTTTAAAGAAATGATATTTAATGTCTAAATTTTTACACCATTTGTGAAAGTTTATATTTTTAAAAACACTGATAGCACTCTGATTAACTATATTAATACACATTGGTTGTTGGTCAAATTCTCCCAGATCACATAGTAGATACAATATCCAAATTGCCTCCTTTGTATCAGCTCATGCTGTAATAAATAATGCTTCAATTGTTGATAGGTCAACTGTGTGTTGACGTTGGCTAGAGGCTAGACCATGACACAGCAGCTCCATTTTTAATGAAGATATATTCTGTGGTTCAACGTCTAGTTGTGATATCATTGGCATAGTCAGCATCACTACAGCCAGTCAACTCAAAGGTTTGAATGTCCGTTCCAACAAAATTTCTTGGTGGGCAAATTGTCATTTCAGATATTAACTTAAAACAAACGGGACACAGCCTGAATATATAAATATATTCAGCCTTTCCGGAGCTCTATAACAATTATTGAGTCTTTCTAGGACTACCAAAACAAATCTCACATGAAATTTGTAAGTTGTTCACTTTCGTGGTACTCAACAAATACCATAAAAATAACATTGTTTTTAAGCTCATGTCTTTCCGATACCTTAAGTGGATACCCATCTGTGGACGCAGTGATATAGCCATCTGTGATAGCCAGCTGCGTCCACAGATATCCACTTAAGGTATCGCAAAGACATGAGCTTAAAAACAATGTTATTTTTATGGTTTTTGTTGAGTGCCACGAAAGTGGACTGAAAGCTTTATTAAAATAACTTACAAATTTCATGTGAGATTTGTTTTGGTAGTCCTAGAAAGACTCAATAATTGTTATTTAGCTCCGGAAAGGCTGAATATATTTATATATTCAGGCTGTGTTCCGTTTGTTTTAAGTTTGTATGATTTTCTATAACGTAGGATGGTTTGACCAATTCTATCATCTCAGATATTGTTTGCAATTCATCATTTTTATCATTTATCCATATCATTTGCTACATAATGCAGTACAGATATCAATTTAGAAAATAGAAGTTCATCATCGACATATATAGAGAGAAAACACTTTATTCATTTAATATTTGTCACATAAACGTATTGATCAGCTTTACTGTTTGTAAAACCAAATTACCGAACTTACTTACCAAAGTACTGAAAGTAGTGTTCCACCGTGGGAACTGTTTGAGGCCATACAATGACTTTATCAATTTACATACTTTATTTGGTTCACATGTCAGACCTTCAGGGGGATACATAAATATGTAATCCTCCAGTTTCGCATAAAAGAAGGCTCTCTTAATGTCAAGTTGAAGAATTTCATAACTATTTTTAGCAGCTAAAGAGAATAGTATACGGATAGAATCATACCTGACTGTGGACGAGAACGTTTCTTTATAATCTATACCTTGGGCTTGTAAGCTTGTAACCCCTTTGTACAGAGCCTGGACTTGAGGCGAAGACCCTTTGGTTGATCTTTGACTCTAAAAACCAATTTGACAACTTTTGGAGCCGATGACATTTGCATTTTCAGGTTTATTTACTTCAAGTTCCTCTTTAATAGACTCTTTCCATTTCTCATCAATTAATACAGCTGATAGTTTCTTCATATGTTTCGGGGACTTCCTCAGGTAATAAACGTTCATCACAACTTAGGTAAGTTTGTTCATTTATTTTGTTTCTAGGTCTTAAATTTATGTTGCTTCGAGGAAGAGTATCAATTTCTACAGCTGGTAAATATTCATTTGGCTTTGATTTATTTCTGACAGTACTACATAAACTATCTGAGTTGTATGATTCTACTCTGCTATTTTCGTTACTATCGTTTGACATCAAAATTTCTGTTTCAGACAATGCCAGTGCAGCTTAGTGTCTCTTCATAGTGGATTTCAGGAATACTACATCCCTGCCCTTGAGTCCAGTATTTGGTTTTATGAACCTATAGCCTTTTGTGTTGTTGCAGTAGCCAAAAAAGATCATCCTTTGAGCTTTTGGATCCCACTTCTTGCGTTTTTCTTTTGGCAGGTTAGGTTTTTTTAGACCATAACTTCACATCTAAATACTTTCAAGTGACTTATATTAGGTTTATGATCTGACCATACCTCTTCAGGAGTTTTGAATGATAGGGATCTAGTTGGAAATCTGCTTATGATATATGCAGCAGTTTTTATGGCTTCAGCCCAGTAAAACTTTGGCAATCCAGCATTCTATTGAGACTTTAAGCGTCCTATTGAGCCTTTCTGCAGCTCTATTTTGTTCTGGAGTATATTGTGTTGATGTCTGATGTCTTATTCCAGCATCTTTTAGATAGTCAAAAAATGGTTTATTGACCATTTCCAGTTCGCCAGTTCGAATACATTTGAGGTTGCATTCCATTTGGTTTTATACTTCCGTCTTGAACTCCTTGAGTTTTGACTAAACTCCAGTTTTGTTGTTTAGTATGTATACAAATACCTTTTTAGAATGGTCATCCAAAAATCTTAGAAAGTATTTAGCCCCACCTAGTTACTGTGTTTCCATGGGGCCACACAAGTCTGAATGTACTAGTTCCAATTGTTTTTTCGACATGTCATTATATTTATCCTTTATTACACAGACTTCATTATTATCGACGTTATACATTAGTTCAAACAATATGGTAAGGCGGGAAATTTAAATACTTAATTCAACACAGCACCTAAAAGAATTAATCAGATGATCCATTTCTAATTATCAAGCTAATTATACGAAATTAATTACAAATTCATGCACCTTCCACAAGCCTTCATCATGACCTTTCACCTTCAACATGAGTAAATAAAAAACTGTAAAAAATACGTAATAATAAAAACTATCAAAATAAATGCATTGTAGTTACTATTATTAATATTGTACCCAAGAGTAGACGTTCTTTTTAGGTACATCTTTCAATAATATGTCCATATTTTAAAATACTGGTACTTCTTGAAGTGAGCCACCATAAACCGCTTGAAGACCCGCATGCGGCTCGCGAGCCGCCATTTGGCCACCTCTAGTATATTGTACAGAAGACAGAGAAGATATAATATTGTACATTTGCATGAATTACACAATTTTAATGGCCTTTTTTGTAAGCAACAACTTCTTGTAACAACTTAAAAGTTGGTTAAAAACCGTTGAATTACCGTTGGTTAAAAAAAGTTGGTAAAAAAATAACTTCGCTCGATAAGAGTGATAAAGATTTTAGACGGAAATTGGACCAAAATGTGGACGTTTGCGTTTTGTGTCGGCTGGTCTTGGAATAATTACAAATTAACATTTACACCGATTTTCATTTCTGTTTTCTTTCCATAAAAAATAAGACATACAAAAATATTCTGGTTACGTTTATCAAACCAGATAATAACGTGATTCCTAAAACTCTCGGAATCCACTCTTGCCATGAATTTGAAGAAGCAGTTCATTTCTAAATTCACAAAAATAAAATTAAACAAATGATCAACTGTCGTTTTTAAGTAATAATAATAATAAGCTTTATTGGCATAATTAAAATAATTTACATTTCCCTACAAAATATACATACAAAATAAAACAATAAAAAATAATAACAATAATAAATAAATAATAAAAAGTTGTGAAACTAAAACCCCATTAAAAAGAAAAAAGAAATTTTACCACCCTATACACCTATACTTCAACACCTGTACATCGGACATAAGCTCACAAAACAAAAAAAACAACAAAAAAAACTAAACCTTAAACCTCAAAAAACTACCCCGTCGCATCCGCTCTTTCGATCTTTTCACTCTGTGTAAAAACGACAGTTTTTTATATAATTCATAACACTATAAAATAAATCAGTGTTAAATTTATGAGAAGGCTTAAACCAAACGGAAGACATATATAAATATATTCACCCTTTCCGGAGCTTAATAACAAATGTTATAGAGCTCCGGAAATGCTGAATATATTTGTATATTCAGGCTGTGTTCCGTTCGTTTTAAGTTTGTATGATTATCTATAACATGGGATGGTTACACCAATCTCTATTTTATGACAAGGCGTTTTATTTATAAGTAATGAAATTGTTGAACTGAACACTAAAAACAATGCGACATAAGCTCAAGACCACTACAAATAATTCATGGTTATGAATTTACATTAACAACAGCTGACAGCTACTTAAAAATAACATTTGATAATTTGTTTAATTTTATGTGTGTGAATTAAGAAATGACCTGCATCTTCAAATTCATGGCAGGAGTGGATTTCAATCCTTTTGGGACTCACGTTATTTATGTCAGGCTTTGCCTACACGCCATGAGTACTAAGAATATTTGTAACTTTACATGTTATTTATTACATTAATTAAACTAAAAATAAATATTTATAGTCGTCCTCACAAGAATATATCTAATTTTAACAGCTTAAAAGCTAAGAGAAGAATGGCTCCAATCTGGACATGGTTTAGATCGTGACGAATTTGAACTGTAATTATATCTTATATTTTAGTGCATTTAGTTCCTGAAGGAATACTTTCGAATTTTTTTTTCCGGAAACTTTTTCCAAAATCTAAATGAAGTGAATCTGACTCTTAGATTATTGTAAATTAAATAAAGATTAAAACAATGTATAATACTTGTCGTTGCAAAGAGAATAAAGCTCTCTTTTCTATAAAACGACTCGATCAATTTTTGAGAGACTTGAAACTTTGATATCGATTTCCTCCGACCCGCGGGGCGGGATTTGCTCCGTGCCGGGGCACATCTTAATGAACCTGGCTTTAATAAACCTTTTCAGCCCCCAGCATTGCATTTTCAAAAATGTTGAAACGTGATTTTTCATTTTACGAAAAGAATCTTATGCAAAGTGTCCACTGGCAAATAACTTCGGCAATTTCTTGCAGAAGTCAATTGACGACTGTTTCCACTGACTATTATTATTATTTTTCTATTTGCATGTCGATTTTAGAAGTTTGTAGAAGTTCACTTCTGAAAGATCTTGGAGAACGATTTCGACAGAAATTACTTAAGCAAGAGCTGTCAAACAAGATGCCTAGCTGCGAAAAAATACGAGCTGCGTCTATTGTGTTGTCTTAAATATATATTAGTTTGGCCGAGTCTTCACGGGACGATACTTTTTTCTTGCACATGTTACTTTTTTCCTGCTCAAGTTACTAATTTAAAATTTGACACATATAATCAATGTATCAAGTGTATCCAATTACTTCATCTTATCAAATGTATCCACCACACTACTTACTTGAATAATTTCCAGCTTACAAAACTTGAACTTGCCCTAAAAAGTTGTCCAATTTTTTGTGTGAACAAAATAAAATCGAAAGTGCTTGCAACGTCAAAACAACCGTATACACGTGGGCCTTGCAGCAAGTTTGGCAAGTCGCTAAAACTTGCAGAAGTCAACACCTTGCAAGTAACTTGCATAAGTCAACTTCTGCAAATTTTATTGCCAGAGGACACTTCGCATTACGTGAGTCCCAAAGCTCTTGGAATCCACTCCTACCATGAATTTGAAGAAGCAGGTGATTTTTAATTCACACACATTAAATTAAACAACTATCAATTGTATCTTTTAACTAGCTGTCACTTGTTAATATCAGTAATTAATGTAGTAATTAATTTCAGTAATTAATTTAAATTCATGAATTATTTGGAGTGATCCTTAGTGTTGATTAAGTTAAACGCCTCATAAATTTAGCACCTTAAATTATTTTGAAACATAGTGTTGCGGACTTTTTACCTGGTGTCACGGTTGTTAATCGTCTTTGGCACTCTTTAACTAAGATCCGAAAGCATACATTAAGCTTCTACGTTGTCTACGTTGGTTCAATAAATATTCGTGTTTTTGTTGAACATTGTGTTTTTGTTGACATTTTGAAGATGACAGGATGCAAACGCAATTAACTCGATGTTGCCACGTCTATATTTGTTTATATGCCCGTTTGTATGAAAAACTGTAAATTTGGCAACATACATACAATCTTAAGCGTCGCATTGAAGTTGCATTCATATTGCAACGAACAGCCACGCCAAACACCCACAATGTCTCTTTCAAATTATTCAACTGTCCTATCTACCAGAATTCTACGAAGAATATCTACCAGATTCTTCAGGATCCAGAAGAAACCGTCAAGAAGTTGGTTGAGTGGAGTTTGATCCCGATCGAGGGATCGTATAAATGCTTCAAGTGAAAAAACGGCCTCCTGAAGTTAGTTGCTTTTTTTTACCTACTTATTAACGCCACCACCACATAAATTGCATGCACATTCTAGTAGAAACACATAAAACGCTTTGTACAAATTTTTTTTTCTTAGTTCGGAGAAATATTTGGGTTTTTGTAATAAAAAAAATTGTATCTTCAACCAAATAACTGAAGTGTATGACTGGTCACATAACTGAGAATGTAGATATCATTGGGTCAGCGTTGCCAAATTTAATTTTGACAACATATAATTTATTTAAATTTTTCTGCGTTACATGTTTGTGTAAAGTACTTATATACAAATTTGGCTTCCAGAAATAATTTGCCAATTATAAATATTCAGAATATTTTAAAAGATCCCGACTAAAGAATGCAAAAATTACTTGAATGTAAATTGTTACCATCCGAGTTGGTTAAACCAACGGTCCTTGCTAGGTTGTCCTGTATTCACAGAGGAAAACAACCTCTTCAACAAAAAAAATTCTTACACCCAGTGGCGCGGGTGTAGGATGGTCAGCCGCAATGTATACATGAAAATGAGCTCGGAAAAGGAATATTCGTTTACGGTGCAGAGGAGGGATCTCAGTGCCGGTCGGCGCAGGGAGTGTGCGAGCGGGCTCCCCCCGAACGTCATCCAACGACCGCCCAGCGCTCCTGGTAGGAAACCAGGCCGGAGTGCAAGTTACCACCACTGGAATACAGACAAAAAGAAATAGCATCAGCCACACCCCGGACAACGCCAAGCCACCACGCGGCTGGGTACACAACTCCAGCTAACGGCAAAGATGCAACTCTTTAAGCGCCCTCTTAAATAAAAAACGAAAAGTAGGAGACACGTCCATGGAAAAGACGGAGACGGATGCGATAGTCCCATAAAGAAAACGGAGTGCCCAATTGCTTACAACATAATTGAGGCGATAAACATGCTTACCCTACACACGGAACAACTAACAAAATTAGTCAATGAAAACACCAACACCAAAAAAGAAATCAAAACTATAACAGGGCTACTCAAAAAACAGACTGAGGCTCTAAACAAGGAGACGGCCCAGAAATGGTTTGAAGACCAAAGGTGGAAAAAGGTTGAGATGCCGACATGCGACGCAGATACTCAGGTAGCCTCTGACCAGCTGACACCGACAGCCAAATGTAGTACCAGCACACAGACTGACGAGGCTAGAATGAGCGACCGCAGCCCCACCTGCAGATGTGGCGAAGCAGTACACAAAAGCCAAAGCGTAAGCACGCAAACAAATCCATGGCATGCAGATACAAGCGAAATCCTGACCACACTGGATGGAATTTCAACTCTAAAAGACTGGGAATCCATTGAAATGAAAAAATGGGAGGAAGCGATATTTAAAAATACAGAAATGAAGGTGGGAAATCCACTGGAAACTGAAGACGCTGTGGTCAAAGTAGTGTTTGTCGGAAAAGAAGACCCGAAAATGGATAGGGGCATACAAAAAATGTTCCAAGATCGGATACCCGAGCTAGCCACAACCACACAGGATGTAGAGGTGATCGAGCAGATAACCAAGCGACGCTCAATGGATGCTGAACAAACGAGGAAGAAAAAAATCATCAAAGTTACACATAACGGAACCAAAGAAGACACATGGCACAAGTTGCTAACTGTGAAACAAGAAACCGACGGCGACGAGTGGATAGCACTGCACCATATAAATGCCATCAGCCAAATAACAATACGAAAAATGGTGGAATGCATATTTCACCAAACCCCGACAAAAGTGGCCATATACGCAAGCAGTGGCACAAATAATAAAGCATTAGACGGAAACAATAGGGCTAGGAAAACGTACGCAATAGTTGTGGACCAAGACGGAAAAGAATACAAGGATACGCTGACCTGGGCAAAAGATAAAAATAAAGGGAACAACAGCAAGCAGCGCAATAAGAAACTTAAGATCCACCAAGGAGGGGAAGCTGCTCATCACAACAAACCAGGATATGGTGGCACTACGAGAGCTACACAAAGCGATGGAAGGCACGGACAACACCAAAGTGCATACCATCGGGGGAAACGACGCACAGAGATCCTGCACATTAGAGGAATGGATGCGGAGGCTAAAAGAGAAGACGTCATAGAGGCTCTAGAGAAGGAACTAGGCACTCTCGAGGACGGAAGCTACAAGATCAGCGAGCTGCAAGAAAATGCAAGGGGAACCCAGGCAGCCACCCTGACACTGGCAAAAGAAAGGCGGAGATCCTAACGAGATACGACAGACTCAGGATTGGGCTAGTTAACTGCTCGATAGAAAAAAGGATACAGGTGGAGCGATGCTACAAATGCTGGACATACGACCAACGGAGTAAAGACTGTGACGGCACGGATAGAACTAAAGCATGCTATACATGCGGACAGGATGGTCACACGGCAAAAGAGTGCACGAATAGGGAGGCAGAGAGGACTCTCTGCGTGGTAGAAGGGCACAAGGCCGGAACAGGCAAATGCCCGCTATTCCGAAGAGCGCTGGCTAAAGCCAGAACACAAATAAGACAAAAAACACGCAGAGATGGGCGGAGGACGTCAGAAAATGCTCCCCAGATGCCAATTAAAATTCTGCAAAGTAACCTGAACAGATGTGCCGCACACGACCTGCTTAACAAAACGGCCCATGAAAAAAACGTAGACATTGCCATAATTTCTGAACGCAATAAAAATACTGTGAGCAACGAAAACTGGTTCACTGACAAAAGAATGGATGCAGCAATAAAAGTGTTCAATACTAACATCAAAGTAAGACGAGAAGGAAAGGGAAACGGTTTCCTATACATCGAACTAGACAAAGTATGCTTATACGCGTGCTACGTCTCGCCAAACTGCGACAACACCTAGGTAGAAGAAGTGCTGGGAAATATGGGGTACTGCATGAAGCAACGCAAAACAAAGAACGTGCTAATAGCAGGAGACCTAAATGCAAAAGCACAGGCATGGGGATCACCGTATAACGACTTAAGAGGGGAAATGGTAGCAGAGTGGACGGAACAGGAAAAACTGTATACCGCCTATGTCGAAAATGTACCGACCTTTGCCAGAAGGAACAGCAGCTCTTACATAGACATTACCTTATATACGGAAAGCTTAACGGCGAGGGTGCAAAATTGGAGGGTCCACGAGGAAGAAGAAAATTTTAGTGACTACCACAACATAACCTACGACCTCAGCACAGAAGGAAATATAAAACAAACGGAAATTAAGCAAGGAAGCAAACTCGCAGGCTGGAGAACCAACGCGATTGCTATGGAAAACCTGGCAAAACAACTGCGATCAATATTAGAAGAGAAAAAGAAAGAAAAGGATTAATAAATACCGCGGGCGAAGCTATGAAAATCATCACTAAAGCGTGCAACTTGTGCTTCTCGAAACGAAGAAGCTCAGAAAACCAAAGGAAAGAGGTATATTGGTGGAACCAAGAAATAGCTGAACAGAGACGCGAATGTGTGAAGAAACGAAGGGAAATGACGACCAAAACTAAAAGGGAAAGGAAAGACTGAGACAACAATACAAAGAAAAAAGGAACGAGCTGAAAAAACTATAAAAAGACAGAAAGAGAAAGCATGGAGGGACCTGATAAAGGAACTGAACAACGATATAAGGGGAGATTCCTATAAAATAGCATGTAAAAAACTGAGGGTGCTACAAAGAATATACAAGACTGACGAAGAACTAATGACAGAAGCACAAAAACTGTTTCCGAAAAACCCAAAAGTAATCTGGAATAAGCCGTGGGTCGAAGAACAGGAGATCCCCCTCTTCACTCTGGACGAAATGGAAAGAGCAGTACAAAGGACAAAAACGAACAAAGCTCCAGGCCCGGACAATATAACACCGGAAATCGCTAAAATCTTTGCCGAGACGCAAAAAGAGTACTGCCTAGACGTCATGAACCACTACCTAGTTAAAGGCGAGGTACCAAGGGAGTGGAAAAAATCGCGGCTGGTACTAATCGAGAAAGGCAGAAAGAAGGATAAAACAACTATTACCTATAGGCCATTGTGCCTTCTTAACAGAATGGGGAAGCTACTCGAGCAGTTGTTAAACAGAAGACTAACTGAAGAAATAGAAAAAACAGGGGGACTGGCAGATCTGCAATGCCGTTTCAGAAAAGAAAGAAGCACAGTAGATGCGATGAAAAAAGTGCAGGATATTGCAGAAAGCGTCAACAGCGGAGCATATAAAAGACAAAAATGCTGCCTGCTAGTGACACTGGACGTCAAAAACGTTATTAACTCTGCGCCGTGGAGTGAAATAGTGGCAGAATAAGAGAGAAGAAAAATAGCTCCATACTTGATAAGAATGATCCAAAGCTACCTGGAAGAAAGAACACTACTGGTAGGGGAAAGTGGTGAGATGGAAGTAACGTGCGGGGTTCCCCAAGGCTCTGTCCTGGGACCCACGTTTTGGAACGTCAAAAATAGTGGCAGAATTAGAGAGAAGAAAAATAGCTCCATACTTGATAAGAATGATCCAAAGCTACCTGGAAGAAAGAACACTACTGGTAGGGGAAAGTGGTGAGATGGAAGTAACGTGCGGGGTTCCCCAAGGCTCTGTCCTGGGACCCACGTTGTGGAACGTTTACTACGACGGTGTCCTTAAAATAAAAATTCCAAAAGAGGTAACCATCATAGGGTACGCAGATGATATAGCATTAGTCCTTAGCGGTATGACGGCCGAAAAAAATTGACAAACAACAGAAACGGCGATCAGCAGAATACAACAATGGATGGATATGAAAAAACTGAAACTGGCTCCAGAAAAAACGGAGGCCGTAATGATAGCCGTAGTGAGAAGACGGAAAGTGCGGCACTTGACGATAACAGTGGGAAAAAAATGACATAGAGGCGATTTCTACGACAAAATATCGTATATTTATATATATCGTATATTGGTATATTTCGACACTGACCTTAGAATGACAAGACATATTATAGAAACTGTCAAGAAAACGGAAGGTACGGACAAAAGATTAAACATGATCCTGCCCAACATAAGAGGACCAAAGGAGAAGAAAAGGAAAGTACTGACTTCAATTGTGTATTCCATACTACTCTACGGAGCACCGATCTGGCAAAAGGCGATGAAATTTAAAAAATATAAAAACATAATAACAAGAGTCCAACGCAAACTATTAATCAAAATAGCACAGGCATATAGGACAGCTTCTACCGAAGCACTACAAGTGATAACGGGAACACCACCTATAGACCTCCTAATTGAAGAAAGGACCAACACATCCGACGCAGGTCCTGAAAACAGAGTACAAGAAAGAGAGAAGATAATAAATAAATGGCAGGAAAGATGGGATAGCCAGCCGCAAACAGCCAGATGGACAAAACGACTCATACCGGTGATAAAAACATGGACGGAGCTAAAGCACGGAGAAATCACACACTATACAACACAAGCCATATCAGGACACGGAGACTTCCAAAAGTATTTACACAGGTTAAAAATAATCGATTCGCGGAACTGCCGCTTCTGCGACGAGGAGGATGATGCGGAGCACACGATTTTCAGGTGCCACATATGGGAAAAAAACAGAGGATACCTTACATCCAAAATCGGAAGAACACTAACGCCGGAAAATATCATCAACCTAATGCTGGAAACACCTGACAATTGGAAGGATATCGAGGATACCATAAGAGAGATTATGGAAAGCAAAGCCCAAGATGAAAGGGATAAGAGAAATAAATAAACAGAACATTCTGACAATCCTACACCCCAAGTAATACTTGACGGTCTCCAGGGTGCAAGGAGTAGAAATCAGGGGGTAGTTGGTTTTAGTGGGTAAACTATCTCTGGAAGAGAATGAGTCCCACACTACCGAGTCAGTCGGTGCCTATAAAAGGTTTCCCCTTCCTCCAAAAAAAAAAGGTTGTCCTGTATTAGATCGAAAGTACGCGCTGCCGCCCGTATGTGCTCTTGATTAACCTAATTTAACGGGGTTAAACCAGCGGTCCTTGCTACATTGTCCTATATTGGATCAAGAGTTCTCGAAGACTCTCGAACTAATATAGGACAATGTGTCAAGGACCGTTGGTTTAACCCCGGTTATATTAGGTTGCCCGCCGCGAAGCGGATAGATAAATCAAGACAACATACGCGCGGCTGCGCGAACTCTCGATCCAATATAGGTTAATGTGGCAAGGAACGTTGTTTTAATCCCGGTTAGATTAGGTTGCCCGCAGCGAAGCGGACAATATAGGTCAATGTTACAAGGGCCGTTGGTTTAACCCCGGTCATATTAGGTTGCCCGCTAGATTATGCCGGCTAGATTATGTCGTCCGCCGCGAAGCGCACAGATAAATCAAGACAACATACGCGCGGCAGCGCGAACTCTCGATCCAATATATGTCAATGTGGCCAGGACTGTTGATTTAACCCAGCTTAGATTAGGTTGCCCGCCAGTAGATAGGCTAGGACAGTTTGGGACCAGAACCCCATAATGATTTACATAGGGGTCTTAAATTACATTACTTCCGGTCACGTGGCTGGTTCTAGCGCATGCGCAAACAGCCAATACCTGTTCATGCAGTATTTTCTATGACAGGTTTAAACAGGTAGTAATCAGCTAATAAACAGGTTTAAAGAGGTAGTAATCAGGTATAATCGCCTAATAAACAGCCATTGGCCGTTTGCGCATGCGCTAGAACCAGCCATGTGACCGGAAGTAAAGTAATTTCAGACCCCTATGTAAATCCTTAAGGGATTTTGGTCCCTAACAGTCCTAGCCTATCTACTCCCACCGCGAAGCGGACAGATAAATCGAGACAACATACGCGCGGCAGCGCGAACTCCCGATCCAATATAGGTCAAAGTGGCAAGGACCGTTGGTTTAACCCCGGCTAGATCAGGTTGCCCGCCGCGAAGAGGACAGATAAATCAAGATCAAGACAACATACGCGCGGCAGCGCGAACTCTCGATCCCATATAGTTCAATGTGGCAAGGACCGGTTTAACCCCGGTTAGTTTGGTTTAACTCCGGTTCAGATTTCGTTTTTAGTTGTTTTAAGAAAATCTGATGATGATTGGACTGGACATTACAAGTTTTTATCTGTTTGTTTTTTATCAAAATTACAAATTTATTTGTATTTTCCAGATGGAGGATATAGCGATTTCTTGTTATTTAATTTTAAGAAAATCTTAATTTATTTATTTTTCCTGGATAAATTACAAGTTTTCCTTTTCTTTATTTCGAAGCAAATCTGTTGATAATTACAGCGGAAATTAGGTATTAAGTTTTTCTGTATTTTTTTGAAAAAGTTTTTTTGTGTTGTTTCCAGTTAAAAGTGTAATGTTTCGCTTTTTTCATTGTCAACAAATTTTTGATTAAAAGTCGCTATTCTAAAAAGAGTACTGATTTTTGATATGCATATGGGATAATATTTTTCTTAAAAAAAATAATAATAAACGTGACGTCGAGTTAGTTGCGTTCGAATCTACTGTCTGTCTACTTGAAAATGTCAACAATTATTTTCAACAAAAACACGAATATTTATGGAACCAAAGTAGACAACGTAGAAAGAAGCTTAACTTTTGCTTTCGGATCTTAGTTAAAGTGTGCCAAATACGATTAACAACAGTGTAACACTAACAGTTTAACACCAGGTAAAAACTCCGGAACACTAAATTTTAAACAATTCCGTATTCTTTACCAAGTTCAATATTAATACGCCATTTCATATTATCAAATACCTTTGTAATAATGTGTTATCTATCTCTTCGCATTTTGTTATTATATTGTTTTACAGATCTTTCTACTGTAGCGGTCTAGCAGAATCTTGTTGGAAGAAGCCATTTTGGAGTTCATCGTGAGGAAGTTCGTTAATATATTGTCGCAAAATAGTGGCTCCACAAGCTGCAGCGTTCAAATTGCCATCGAAAGAAATTGAACCGATAATTCTTCGCCTCGACAGTGCTAACACTGCTAACCACATACCAACTTTAATTGAAATTTGCAGTGGGGTCTCTCTACAAAAAGGCGGGTCAACACTACACATGCGCATGTTTTGGGAAGTAATATATCAATTTAGATGAAACCAGGCTTCATCGGTGAAAAATGTCAAATTACACTTCGTCGTTCACATTTCCATTAAACCATCGACTTTAGGCCAGTCTTTTATTATAATCGGGTGGTAAAAGTTCTTGATACCTTTGCAATTTATAATGTTCCATGTGAAGTTCTTGCCGAATAATCCTGTGAGTTGTAGTAAGAATTAAATTCAATTGTTGAGCTAGTCTTCTAATTGAATTGGTAGGTTTGTCTTGGACTGCATTTCTAATGTTATTTATAACATTCTCATAACAAATACGAGGCCTTTTCTTGATTTTCGAGTCTTCAAGTACTTTGAAAGCAATCAACTGATTTAATATCAGCCTTCTAAATTGATTTCTGTTCAATGTAGCAATAGGAAAACATTGCATAAATTCTTCAATGCAAACGTTTATATTATATCACCATTCTCCATTTCAGGCGTTCCACAATGAATGTTAGATGAAACTCTTTTGTAAACATTTTCAAATAAAATAAATCACGTAAGACCGATAGAAATTTATATTATTATTTAACAGCTTAAAAATGACATTTGACCAATTCTTTAATTTAATTCTCTAACCATTGTCTAGAATGTAATCACAAATTCTCCGAAATAGTTAACCTAAAACTCTTGCATAATTGCAACAAAGGCTTACTTAATCTTATGGAGTCATTGGAAATTTCAAACAAACCCTACCTCAGTTAATCTCTTTAACGAGCAAACCGACTTGATCTTTTCCTTGATCGTATGACAAGCCCTCGAACAGTATTCTTTTCAATAAATTGTACCTTTGTGGTTTATTTCAAATTATAATTATTCTTATTCTTGACTAGTTAGTTACTTTGCTAGTTAACTAAATACACATACAGCGGCGTTTTATTGATTAGGTTCGTGTAGTTAAATATACCGCTACTATTTTCTCACTTATCTACTTTTTCAATCATTTTAAATATCCAATATAAGCGTTTCCCATATGTGGCTGACATAGACTATTGGAACTTGGGACTATACATGTCTAATACGGACGACACTGAGATTCAAGTGTTGAACTTATTTGGCCATTAAGTTGCCCTTACGCTTCGTTTTCTTCCAGCAGCAAATTTATGTTTTCCACTTGGAAATGTAATACAAGCAAAATAACATATCTCTAAATATATTAAGATAACTTAATTATCTAGTCCAATTAATATAAAAATAGTTTGTCAGTTTTAGGTAGATATTCATAATTGCAATAACTCAAATAAAAACGTTCACAAAAATCTTCTCATCAATTAAACTTAACAAAAAAATTGCGACATAAAAAATACTTCACAAGAAGTCCTTTTACAATAATATGTCAAACGGACAACAACATACGTTTTATTTATTATTATTAATTATTATTATTTGCTGTAGAATTTCTTGCAAAAATAGAGATATTGTGGTTATGCTGATACTGGCTGAAGAAGAAATGATTCCCTAAGATTTTCGATTCATACTGGAGGGAATATCAAACAAACAAGAGATTCTGACGGAGACATTGTTATATACGGCTAATTATTTGCTGCTTGCAATTTAAAAGAGATGAAGGCTACAATATTTTCTGTAAAATATCTCTTAAAAAAATGGATATTTTAAAGTTGTGGATTTATATGAATAACGAGGAAAATCAGCAAAGTTTCGTAAAATAAAACAACTTTATTATTCTATAGAACTTTATATATAGATATATAACGCATTAGATTTAAATACTTAAACATGTTACGTTCAAGGGAGGAAATTTTTTTAAATATGCCAAAAATTGTTATTTATGTATTTTATAGTTATATTACGAATTAGTTTGCCTATTATAGTTATTTTATTATTTTTTTAATGTAATATTTTATTAACATTCATTTTAATATTTTATCAAAAAAAAAATGAAAGAAATAGGCAATATAAAGGCATAATAATTATTAATTATATTTAATATTATATTATTAATGTGTGGTCAGAGGACCCCCGTCAGGAACGAAGATTTTCAGGCATTGTTGTAAATATAAAACAGGTTCTCGTTTTCCAAACATTTAACTAATTTTGATTGGTGTTGAGCGTTTTTTTTTTCGGTTTCTATATTTCACTCTAATTTTCTATTTTCGGAACGAAGTTACTTTACGCGTGTATGTGATTCGGGACAATTCGGGGCTTTTTTCCATAACGCGTATATAAAGTGTATATTTCTATACCGTGCGCTATCTCTTTCTCTCAGTGTATATTTCTATAACGCCTGAAATCACAAGCTCAGCGTCAAAAAAAATATCGACAGAAAAATCACAGATGTAGATAAACGTATGTAAACAGTAAGCTATTGCTTCAAATTATAAAATTTTATTAACTTGCTTTTCTTGTATTTTGTTCACTTTCTTCAGTTTCCATTTCTCAAAACCTAATTAAAATAATGAGACAATATATCTCTCGTAAGATTTAAAACAAATAGATTGTAACAAAATTCTTTGGTGTTTAGTTTTAAGGTTAAAAACCGACCACGCTCATTGGCTATGCTGCTGGAGCTACGCGCGCACTCTCACACAAAACAGACACACTAGAAAGAGAAAGACACAGAAAGAGAGAGAGCACGCGTTATAGAAATATACACTCATAGAAAGAGAAAGAAATAGAGAGTGTGGTATAGAAACATACACTGAGAGAAATATAACGCTTAAAAGTCTACATTATACACGTGCTTCGTCCTCAAGATTAGTACCTGAAAAGTTTAAACTACCTGTAGTAACACGCATTATTGCCACTATTCACTATATTTGAGATTAAAAAGTAAAAAAAAAACTCTGTATGCTCCCTGACGCCCTCTATTTCCGCCCCGAGCCCTTCATTCACGTTTCAGTGCTTAACCACTTAACACGTTTTAGTGACTAATCACAAAGAAAGGAAAAAAACACCCAGAAGACGCTTTCAAGATCAAGTGATTCATCGAGCCCAAGACACAGCAGGATCAAACATGACCAGGAATATTTATGCAAAAAGACCCGCAAATTAGAAAAGAGGCTGGAAAAGAAGATAAGAAAACACAAAGAGCCGGAGCGACGCCGATCAAGGTCCAAATATGTAAACAAAGGTACCCATTACACTTTACAAGCACGATCACTTATCCATTGTTTAATAGATAAACAAATTATATACAGAGCATTTTATGGGACTGTCTCAATATATATTCTATAAATGTGCAGAGCAGTTTATAGGATTGTCTCATGCATTTTGCAAGTACGATCACATATCCATTGTTTAAGGGAAAAACAAATTATATGGAACTGCCTCGATATATAATAATAGAGAAACAAGCCCAGGGGCACATAGATCTCTAATTAAGGGTGCTGAGCGATTTGTGGGACTGGCTCGCAACATCCAAAAGTCGTTCCAAAAATGGACGCATATTAATTTTATTTGACCGTCATTTTGTGTTGTTTCTAGCTCACAAGAATAATTATGATGATGTAAGAGAGAGGGACGATATCTGGAGAAAAACGCCATCTGCCTTATCGACGTTCGATCATTCCCCAGAATATGAGAAGACACCTAGCGGCTACACAGAAGTACTGGATGACAGCGACGACGAAAACAGAGATCCACAACCTACAAGTGTCAATGAAGAAGAAGTGATAGAACTTGAGGAAGAAACCCAACACATTTCAGGTGCAGATCCATCGAGTAAGTGGAAACATGGTGAAAGTTTTCATAAGGAAGTGGCAAGTAGGTTTGAACATGTCGCAAATTCTGGACTATCTGAAGAAGCTCGTAAAGAGTTAGTGGAAAAATAACCAATACCAGAAAATTTCAATCGCATCGGAGCTCCACACTTTAACCCGGAAAATTAGGCAGCAATTTCAGAGTTAACCTTAAAGAGGGATACGGGCATAGAGTCTAAACAGAGAAAACTAGCTACGGCAATCTCCTGCATATGAAAAACTATCTCTCTACAATTAAGAGCAGAGAACAAGGACAATCAACTGCTTGAACTGCTTATGGACACAGGTCGTATCTTGTGCGACATCCAGCATTTCGAATCTATTACTAGACGTAATTTCACTCTGTATACGCTGAAAAAAGAAATCATGGACAAACTAGCAGAGACCAAGATTGATACATACCAATTCGGAAAGGATTTACCTGAAACCTTCAGAGCAGCCAAGGCAGTATCAAGGTCTAGCACCCAAATTAGGTATTCGATATGTACGAGGCATCAATCCCAGAGATATTAGAGTTTCTGAATGATTTGTTTAACAAGGGTAGTCAATACGGGTCCCTAAACAGCTATAGAGCAGCATTCTCCTTGATAGTGACAGACAAGATATCTGAGGACTACAGGATCAAGAGATTCTTTAGGGGCGTTTTCCAAGCTTCGCACGTCTCTACCAAAATATAATATAACGTGGGATACATCAGTTGTCTTAGACATTTTTATTAATTGGTACCCGAATCAGCTTTCACTGGAAAAACTCTAAAGGAATTGGGTTATTTTGTCAAAAATAGATATAAGAAATGTTGAGATCAATTCATCTCAAGTTTTTATAAATATACCAGATCAAACATCAAGATTAGGAACTAACCAACCAATGCTATGTTTTGCCTTTTTAACCTAAGTAATGCCTTTTTTTACCTAATTTTACATTAATAGTACCAAGGACCTACGTAACACGGAAAATCTATTTATTAGTCATAAAAACCGCACAAGGTGGTGTCAACCCACACTTAAAAATAAATATAATTTAGAAAAAATGAATTTAAAAACTTGATAAGCAAACTCGAAGCAACATTTCAGAAAATATTAGTTTCTTCTTCTAAATAGAGTTTATTCTTTGATCTTTGCCCAGTTTTGTCGCAGATTCTGCCGGTGTAACTCCTTTCTCTCGTCTGTCTAGGGGGTACCTTTCCTTCGGGGTTTTTCCTGAAATCCACGGACCCACTTCAGGGTGCATCACACAGACTGTCTGTTTAGGAGATCTGTTATACCTAGTTCTTTAATATCCTTCTTGCTTTCTGTCAACCAAGTGGTACGAAACTTCTTGTTTTGCCAGAAGGTGACAGACGGTTGGTTAGTCGGTTTGAAGGCAATCTTGCAACGTGGCCATATAAAGCTACCCTTTTTCTCCTTGCACAGTCAGAGAGCATCTCAATGTGTTTGTAGAGCTCAGAGTTATGCCGCCTTTGGAATTCACCATCTTCCTTTACCGGGCCCAGGATTCTTCTTTCTTTGATTTTCAATCTCAATTTCTCTATCAGACCTATTCGGTTCAAGGCAAGACACTCCATGGCATACAGGGCTTCTGGTTGGAAGACTGATGTGTAGTGCTTAAGTTTCAGGATGCGCGAAAGGTATTTCTTGTTGTAAGTGTTCTTAGTCAGTCTATAGGCTAGCTCTAACTTGTCGAGTCTCTTGGAAAATGATGCTCTCTCTGATAAATTGGGTCCAATTCATTCGCCGAGATACTCGAATTTCTCAGTCCTCTTGATGTTTCCTTGCTCTAGTAACATCTCTCTGTTTGCTTCTCTGATGTTGGTGAAGGATTCTGTTTTCTCCAGCTACACTTGAAGACCCACTTTGGCAGCCTGTTTTCTGAGGCAATTTACTTACATTGTTGCCATCTCAAGAGAATCAGCAAACAGTGCCATATCATCTGCAAAGGCAATCTACAACCAGTCCATCGTTTCTACGTCCCAGGTACCACTGAGATACCACTCAGAGCACCCAAATTGATCAGTTCCTAGCGCCATTCTCTCATAACCTTTTAAAGGACACAGTTGAAGAGAAGTGGGGAAAGTCCATCTCCGTGTCTCACTCCAGTTTTTATTTCGAAGTTATTTAAAATCTCGCCTCTAAATTTAACCTTGAAATGGGTGTTGGTCAAAGTTGGTCAGAGTCTGCGGGTTTTGTTGTCTAGCCCTAGTTCCTGGAGTACTTTGTTAAGCGTTTCATTATTGTTATTAATTATTTAAATTATTGTTTCTATTGATTGATAAAAATAATTTGTTATTATTTATAACTAAAATTTTTTTTTTTTTAATTAATCGTTTCCTTATGAAGAAAATACGATAAATATTAAAACTAGTCCTAACTAAACTAAACATTATTTTTTCTCTAATTTACACATCGCGTACTTAGCTCTAAGTACTCGCACTATACTAGTTCGCGAGGTTGTGTCTTTTCATTCTTCTTATTCCACGTGTATCCAGGAGATCGCTTCAGCGTTGACGTGGTTGTGGAACCTTAGTTCGTGGTTAGCAGCAAGTCTTCTAATCGTACTGGTAACAGCTTCGATGCCAAGGTCCCGATGAATGTCGCTATTTCGTACATACCACGGTGCATTAACAATATTTCGTAGAACCTTGTTTCAGAATCCATATTTTAGAAATTGTTTAAGAAACATGATTTGGCACAACCCCAAAGTTGAATGCCACCAATACAATGGTTTTAAAGTCTGGTTAAATAATAACACTTTGTTGTATATTTACAATTTTGAGTTACTACCTAATAGCCAATATATTTTACGACATTTTATAGCAAATGCTTCCAAGTTTTTCTCTACATGTTCTTTCCAAATAAGTTTTGTATCTAGGGTTATGCTTAGGTACTTTGATGTTATAGTATGGAAATACTATACTAGGTGTAGTACTATACATTTTAGGTGTTTGAGTATGGTATAATATTATTGTTAATGGTTAAGGGTGTTTGGTCCCTGATTTTCTTGTTGGTAAATTTGGTTTCATTCATGTTTATCTTCCAGTTTTGCATCCACCTGGATATCTTATTAGTAGCTTGTTGAAGTTTTTCTGTAGCTTCAGTTCATTATCTGTAACTGCCATAAGTGCAATTTCGTCTGAAAATGTTGCTGTTGAGATGTTTTCAACTTCTGGTAGATCGCACGTATAGAGATGATAAATTATAGGTCAGTGTAATCATTTTCCAGTTTTAATCGAAGCATTCCATCTGTAATGTATGACTTTACCAGATCAACATACTGTTTTGGAAGAAGTTGGTTTAATTTGAGGACAAGTCCTTGGTGCCAAAACTTGACGAATGCCGGTGCAACATCTAAGAAGATCGATGCGCAGACTTTCTTTTCTTCTAAGGGCCTTTTCGATAATGTCTGCAATTCTATGTACCTGATTTATTGTAGAATGCTTACATCTAAATGCAAATTGGTGGTTGGGAATTAGGTTTTTCTTAATGTTTGGTTTTATTCTCTTTAAGAGCGTCATTCAAGCAGTGTGGAGATTATCGTTATTGAAGAGATAGGCCTACATGATTGCATTTCCTGTTGTGGCTTGCCATTTTTTGGTATCATGACCACTTCTGCTATTTTTCAGATATATATTTAACCTAAACGCTGCATTGAACAGGTAGGTTAATTTCACAATACCTTTTCGTAGGAGCTGTTTTAGGATTTCTACTGTAATTAAGTTGAAGCCTGGCGCTTTCCTTGAGTTTAAGTTTGTTTTTTTCTCGTTCTTAAATCCTTTCGGGGTGGTTAAAGGGATTCTCTGTTGGCCTTGGTTAACTATATCTAGCAGCGTAGTGTCTGCTTGTATTTTATTCGGCAGAAAAATTTCTTCCAGATGTTTTTAAGTAAATTACTTTGTAATACTTTTTAAGAAAATTATTATTAATTAAATTATATTTTTGGAAAACTGTTTTGCAAATCTGAACATGTTCAGTTATGTCATTCATCAGTTTATGTCATTCATCAGTTATATATCAATATACAGCTGACACCATAAAGTCACATTAGCCGTGAATAAAACATTATATTTTTTCTTCAAACGATTAAACATTTACTTATAACAAATTATAAATGTGTTGACCAAATTATATTACGAAATGAATTAAATTATTTTTTAGCACTAAGGATTAGAGCCTTTAAAAGTGTTTGGAGCGCTTTCTCTCGCATTGGCTACCATTTAGATAGCATTTAAGAATATACTAAATATTTTTTTGTTATTTTCCAAGGTTCTGTATAGTAAAATGGATTATTGTTTTTCTTGATTCATTGTTTTTCTTTAACTATAACTAAGAAATATTCAGTTTGCCCTCGGAAGTTAATGAAAAGGCCAAAGTAGTGGTGGGCGATAAGTTAATAAATAGTAAGTAAGTAGTAGTAATAATAAGTAATAAACTAAGTAGGGTTGATAGACAAATTTGTTATTCGTTTCTAGTTCGTCGATGGTTTCAAGTGATTTAAATTTAATAAATAATATGTGTATATTTTATTAGAAGAACAATATTCGTTAAAACTATGAAATTTTATTGAATTGTCCGCTGTCGAAAAAGTAATATTCACAGTGCCAGGAAGCCTTTTACCGATCGTGTTCCTTTATCAAAATATTAACCTATCAATTTTAATAATGGTTCTATGCAATATCACTTACTTTCGCTATATGGAATATTGCTACTGCTTCACCCGTAGCCGAATATTAATATAGCGGATTACCAGTGCAAAGCCGAAAATTCGGTGCTTCCCTAATTAAAAGTAGGAACTTCCTCTAATATGTTGAATATACTATTTACTTAGAAACTATGTTCGTTTAATATACTGCTCATGAGTTATATCATGATTCTATCTCTCATAAAGAATATATATATATATATATATATATATATATATATATATATATATATATACATATATATATATATATATATATATATATATATATATATATATAACTTAATTTAACTTGCTAAACTAAATCTAATAACATGAGCCTAATAAATTAAAATAGTTAATTCATTAGATAGCCATGGATCATGATAGTAAATCTTGTTAAAAAGTGTCATTAATTGAAAAATACGCAATTATTTTTATTACAATCAATATAAATCAAATATTACTTTTAAAGTGTATAGTTCGGAAGGTAAGAAATTATTTTGATAATTTTAAACCAAATATAAATCAGATGTGAACTAATTGAAGTATGTTTACAACACGAGCATCACCTGTTGCTTTTTCGAACTCCTCTAGTCCCCTGACTAGCTTTCTTATAAAACGTATTCAATCTCACTTAAACTTTCAGCTTACTCGAGAGTCCATAAAAAATCTAGACAGAGCTGCAAATCATATTTTCTGCCTGAAAGTATTTTCGGTATCTCCACATATATAAATTTATTACACGTACATCTCGGCCATGTTTTATTTATCACGTAAAGTTGAAGTAATCCTAATTTATGATAATTTAATAAATATATTAAGGCTGTATTTGCCCTTGTGGCTGATACACTCAAATGTTTACATGTTCGCTAAAATGAACGTTTGCCCATTTAGTATCCCCTGACCTGTTTAAAATAGACAATCTAATTCCAAAACAATACAGGAAAGTTTCATTCGAGTTCTTCAATGCATTTTTGTGTCTAGAAAATAACAGAGAATGATTTATTGATTGTGGAGTTACTTGTTGAAACTTCATTTCAATATTAAATTCATATCATGTATTAAGAAACATAAATTGTTTGAAAGTTTCAAATCCAAAAGCCAAAATTTCAGTTGAAAATTGGATTTACAATGTGTTTACCGTGTTTTTTAATAAAAGAAAACTATTGTATATGCCTATGAAGCTTGTGAAAAATGCAAAAATTAGATAAGTTTAAAATATAGAAAATATATGTAATACAATTACAGCTATAGCACTACAAGCTAGATTGATGCTACATTTGATCTAAATACTATTATTAATAATTAAAATTATATCGATCTTCTTCTTTCTGATCGCGGTTCGTATCTTGAAATACAATTTTCCATTATATCTTTTTCAAAATCAATAAATCCGTTCGTTCATTGCTAGATTTAAAAATCATAAATTTTTTATGACGTTGGTTTGTGAACTTTGCTTGTACATGATTAGTAAGAAAATCAACTTCTTTTAATTATTAAATTCATTATCCAATGTGCTTTTGTTTCTCTTGCAAGAGAGCAGCTTAAAAACATCAGCAATTGCCAAAGTTGATTTTATAATTTCTTTAATTTCCTTACAAGATAAGTATTTAAACTCTCATTGAAGACTATATTGATATTGTGGATTCTAGAAGCAGCACCTTGATATGGATTCTATTTATTAGCCGAGTCTTGCGGTTCCCCTAATCTGTAATTCACTTGCTGGTATTTAGTTGCTATCCCATGTAGCAGCAACGTGCACTAATATCCACATTTGCTTTATGAAAGGAGATAACAAAATAAAATTGTTTGTAAATCTTGCGAGGTAATTCTTTGGCGTCTATTCTTGAAATTCATCAAAGCGGTATAGCGGATATGTAAGTCGTTAGTATTTAGTTGCTGTCAGCTTATGTAGCAATTTAGTCGTCAGCTCAACAATATGCACCAATACGAACGAACACTTGCATGTTGTAATGATTTATTTTCTCGGGGATTCCGCGTAGATGTTTAGGGTTGCTTCTGAAACGAACCGGATTCTCGACGTTTCGGCGAACTAATATTCGCCATTTGCAAGACATATTTGCGTAAGTGCGGGTTAAAGCGTAAGACGCATACTACAGAGCGGTGTCCGGTTCTTTTCAGAATCAATATGTCTGTTTATATATTATTATTATTATTATTAGCGTTTGGACCCTATGGGATCACGCAAAGCAAACTTGACTTCATTTTGTAATGTTTTGTCTATTTTCCCACGCTTTCCTCATTTTTTCTCCGTCGATCCTCTTCCTTTCTTCCGTCCACTTTGTCCGGTCTTCTTGGGCTTGTCATCACTTCCCATTTGTTAACCTTTTGTCTGTAAGTCTCTCTATTTTCAATTTCTGTAATGTTTATTTGTGCTTCTTCAAGATCTTTTCTTACTTGAACTATCCATGGAGTTGTCGTCTTGACTCCTTGTATGTATGTGAGGACTCGCTTGGCGATCCTGGTTTCTGGTAGTCTGTAGAGGTGTCCATAAAATTTGAGTCCCTTTTTCCTGATGTCTGAAGGGAAGTTGGATATTTTTTCTGTTGTTTTCCTGGAGTGTAGTCTGTATTCGTCTTCTGTTTGTTTTGGGTATAAAATTTTCTCACGATTTTCCTTTCTTCTTTTAGAAGATTTTCTAGATCTCTTTTTGTGTGGAGTGTAAGCGTCTCACTCGCATAGAGTGCTTCTGGTTTCACTACAGTGTTGTAGTGTTTAACTTTTGTGTTTATTGACAGGCATTGTTTGTTGTAGATGTCTCGGGTTTTGAAGAAGGCCCTCATCATTTTCTGTTGTCTAGCTTTTTGCGCTATTTTTTCTCCTCCTGTAGGTTCTAAAATTTCTCCAGGGTATTTGAAATGGGATACTCTTTTGATTTTACTGTATTTCGTATTCAATTTTTGTGCAAATGAATTCTGTTTTTGTGAAAGAGATTTGTAGTTCAACTTTTTCTGTGCGTTCTTTGAGGACTTCTATCTGCTTGATTGCTGTATCCTCACTCTCCGCAAGTATTGCTATATCGTCTGCAAAAGCTAGACATGAGATTTCTACTTTGTATTTAGTCCTTCCTAATTGTGTGGGTTTCCAGCGCTTTTGAGCTTTTAGCTCTTTTTCCCATTCTTTCATCACTTTCTCTAAAGCCAAATTGAAGAGTAGCGGGGACAGCCCATCTCCTTGGCTGACACCTGTTTTTATCAGAAATGGTTCGGAAATTTCTCCCATAAACTTTACTTTTGATGCCGTGTCTGATAGAGTTTGTTTAATGAGTCCTAGTGTTTTAGAGTCCAGTCCTTGGTCTTCCAGAATTTCGAAAAGTGGTTGCCTGTCTATGGAGTCATATGCATTTTTTTGAAGTCCACAAAGATGCATATAATTGGTGAATTTCTGATGGCTTTGTGCTTGAGTACTGTTTTTAGTGTTAAGATCTGTTCTGCGCATGAGCGACCTGATCTGAAGCCTGCTTGGTATTCCCCTATTTTGTGTTCTAGTTGTTCCTCTACTCTTTGGAGGAGGCACATGGACATGACCTTGTAGGCGACCTGTAATAGGGAGATACCTCTGTAGTTGTTCACATCAGCTCTGTCCCCCTTTTTATGTAGTGGGTGTATGAGTGCACATTTCCAGTCCTTTGGTAATTTTTCAGTTTGCCAAATCTCTTGAATAATTTGTGTGAATTCTCGTAGTGAGTTTGGTCCTAGATTTTTCAGTAATTCAGCAATGACTCCATCTTCTCCATCTTCTCCAGATGTTCTGTTGTTCTTGAGCCTTTGAATATTTCTATTGATTTCTTCTTGTGTGGGTGGTGGTGAATCCGGGTGTCTTTCTGCTATTTTTTCTCTGGGGTATCTTGAGGTAGGTTCTTGGCAGTTTAATAGATTAGAAAAATATCTTGATAGTTCTCTGCAGTTTTCTTGATTGGTGAGTGCTAGCTCTCCTGTTTCTCTTCTGAAACATAGGTTTTGTGGTGTGTAGCCTTTGATTTTACCTGCGAATGTTCTATAGAAGTCTCTTATATTGTAGTTCCTGAAGTTTTCCTCTATGGACTTTAACTGTTCTTTTATAAATTTTCTCTTGGTTTGTCTGAACATTTTTGTGACCTCTCTTCTTGTTTCATTAAATTTCTGTTGTGTTACTGGTGATTTTTTACTGTTGTAGGTTTGGAATGCCCGTTTTCGTTTTTCTAGTGCTTTCTCACATACTGAGTCCCACCACGGGTGTTTTGTGCTCTTCTTAAGTGGAATCAGTTCTTTTGCCTTCTGTACGATTTTCCTGTGGAAGTCTGCCCAGTTGTTTGCCTGTTCTTTATCCCATTCTTGTTTTATGTTGGTTTCCTTGATCATTTTTGTGTCGAATTTCTGCAGGTGTGTTTTTTTATGTATTCTATTTCGAATTAATTTAATTTTAATTCTTGTTAGATAATGGTCCGAGTCTATGTTCGCACCTCTGCGGACTTGTACATCATGTATCTCTCTTTGTGCCTGGTGTTGTCGATAAAATAAAACATCACCTTTTTAATGATAAAAACTCTTTATTTACACACACTTTGTAATTATTAATTTCTTCTCAAAAATAAGGACCGCGTGTCCCTTTTCGCAACCAACGCTACTCTTGTTTTTCATATATATTTTTCAGGGCGGGCAACCGCCCAACACAAAAAAACTGACAAGTTTCTAACACCTGGTGTGTGATTGCGATATGATCGATTTGGAATTCGCCGATGGACTGTATTGGAGACCTCCAATTCTTTTGTTTTTAGGTGTTTTTCTGAGGGAGGTGGACATGATTTTGAAGTTGTTCTATTGACAGAGTTCGATTAATCTTACGCCATTTTTATTGGTGAATTTGTGTGCGGGAAGTTTCCCAACCGTTTTCTGATACATTTTTTCTCTGCCAATTTGTGCGTTGAAATCTCCTAGTAGGATTTTAGTGTCTTCCTTCGGGATTTTATTCATTATTTTCTCTAATGTTTGCCAAAATATGTCTGTTCTTCTTGGATCTTTTTATTGTCCCCATTCGAAGGTGCGTGTATATTAATTAATGAGTATTTTTTGTTGGAGCACTGGATGCGCATGGTCATTAGCCTGTTGTTGATCGGTGTGACTTTTCTTACTGATCCTAAACATTTTTTGTTTACTACAAAGGCCATTCCTAGGATAGGGGCACCTTTGGCGACTCGTTTTTCAGTTTTGCTCTTGAATATACGATAATTACCATAGTCTACTGTGTCTTCCTCTGTGAAACGCGTCTCCTGTAGTGCGAGGATCTGGATCTTTTCTTTGTCTAATTCTAATGTTAGGTTGTGTAGCTTTCCTGGTTGGATTAGCGTATTGATGTTGAAAGTGCCGATGTATGTTTTAGTTTTACGGGGAAGTTTGCCAGAGAACTCCGACTTTCTCTGTGTTCGTGTAAGTAATCCCGGTTGCCGCCTCTTGTTGACGGGTGGAATGGTTACCACCTGGGGTACTATTTACTTTACTTGCACGAGCCATGGTTTGCTTGTCATCAAGTCGTTTGTCCAAAGTTTCCACTGGGTTTTCTAGAACTAGGGATTGTTAGTTGATGGAGCACGTTTACAGCCGCACCATCTGGGTGATCAGACACTGACCAAGTTGCCGATGGTCTCCATTGCAGACACACTTAGATTTTGATTGTTAGTTTTGGTCCGCTCTGAGTTTTTTTTTCCTCAGTACCCCCCATATCTGGAGAGCATTCCCCTATTCGCCCCTGGTGGCCACGGTTAATTTTGACATTACTATCATTTCTATTCATTCCACAAAAGAATCTTCAACCCTAAAATGTTAAAAAATGTTCAACGTTCAACTAATCGCGGAATTCTCCTCCGAAACAGAAATTTTCAAACTTATCCACCCATCACCGTATCTATGAAATTTTGGCGGTTCTTAAATGTCAAATAAAAATTGTTCAAATTTAATCCAAAAGTTTTAGCATAAAGACTGTGCAGATGCAGACGGTGCAGATTTCTACAGTCATACTACCACTGATTTGTATTTAATAAATTTATCACTTTTACCACTTTTTGTAATTTTTTACGGAGAAATTTCAAAACATTTATATGTATATGTATATATATATATATATATTATATATATATATATATATATATATATATATATATATATATATATATATATATATATATATATATATAATATATATATATATTTATTTGTACACAAAATTAACAATTTTAAGAATATAACAAGTTTAAAGACTGAATTAGGTAAATACAACTATATAATATATAAAGAAGTACAAGATGTACATTGTGTACGGGATTAGCACCTAAGTAACTTAACACTTGTGTTGTGCTGCAAAGCAAAATTAATAACTCTAATTTTATATTTCTGTACAGAAAGTAATGGTACAAAATTGTGATATAACACCTGTTAGTTTATCTATTATTGTTTTAAAATTGTGATAAATTTTAAATAATTTTCAAAGATGAATTTTTTTTATTCTCGCGAAAAGGTTTTATAATTTTTTATATGTTTTATTTTTAACGGTAGGATATTGCAAATTTTGGGTAACGTGTAAGTTAAAAAACGCTGACAATCATTTTTGTTGAGTCTTGGAGTGTTTAGTAATACTTTTGTTTTGCTTCTAGTAGCATAAACTGTGGGAGAAGAATTTTGTAGCATTTTATTTTTGAATGCGTACATACATACACTATGAAAATATATTGTTCGGATATTACCAATTTGTTCCGTATATATAAGGTTAGTATGAAAAGATCTTTTTTTTTCAAAATTATTTTCAGTATATAGTTTTGTATTGTGTTCAGTTTTTGCAAAGAATTTTTATACATTGCACCCCACATTAGAATACCGTAATGAAAAAGTTATACAACCAGAGAATTATAAATCAAAATGAGAAGATTTTTTGTTAAAAACTGTCGTAGTTGGTAAAATTTATATATTAATTTCCTCACCTTTTTTGTTAGATAACTAATATGATTGTCTCATCTTAAATTTTGGTCGATAATAATGCCTAAATATTTGACCTCGTTTATTTCTTTAATTTCCGCTTTCATACCTGGAACTTTAATACTGCAAAAATTTGATCTGTTTTTTTTGTTATAGAGAAGGCTAGATAGTGTGTTTTACTAACATTAAGTGAAGGACGATATTTACACATCCATACCACTACCTTCATTAGTAGCTTTACAAATATAGGTGGTCTACACCAGCTTTTCTCAACCTTTTTGGCCCACGGACCACAAAAATTAAAAAAAAAAATTCGCGGACCAGTGATATTTTTTTAACATCAAAATGTTACTAGGTATTAAGAAACTACTACATAAGTTAATTGTAACATTTTTATTATCATTTACTTACAACAATATTTAAATGTAAAGATATGTAATTATTAAATTTTTTTTTTCTTCTGTGTCGTACTAATCATAAATTACATATAATTCAAATTAGTTTAAGATATTTGTATTTCGTAATTTTATAAATTAAAATTTATTTATTATTATTTTGTTTTTCTGACAAGTACATTTTTTTCGCTGATAGAAAAAATTGTTCGCGGACTAGTAAAATTTCTCCGCGGACCACTGGTGGTCCGACGGACCAGCGGTTGAGAATAGCTGGTCTACACAATACATTTGTCCTTGGAATTGGCAGACGATTACTAGCAGCAGATCTATATGATAATTTGGAAATCATGTTTTGAACTTTGCCCAAGAGAAATGAGCAGTCTATCTGATTATGCAGCAGCCTAGAAGTAAATTGTGCACCTCAATGACTACTTCTAGAGAAACCATGTTATTTATGTCTTATTAATAATTGTTTGAAAGTAGTTCCTATATCAGGATAAACTCCATCAAATCTGTAGGACAAGTATTTCAACGTAGATAAATTTTCAAGTGAACGCGTGTGATTTCAAGTTTGAACGCGAGTATATATACAAGGATACTATACAAGAATAGCGTATTCCAGTCCGCAAAGGACATATTTACAAAAAGATGCTTCATTAGGTTAGTATCTGTGAAGTTGCAACTCACGCGCATTATAAATCGTAAGAACTTTGATGCAGCGGAGCATGCGCTATCAAGTCGGTCGAGAAATTTTAGGCGCGAATCAAAATATAACAAGATCTTTCATTATTTCCTTCTTGGTGATATGGCTAACATTACTTATATAGGTGGTTTGTATAAGAGGTGGTTTTTGAGTACGGAACATAACAACACTTGGTGGTATTAAATATAATTTGTGATAAACACATCATCTTACATGAGTCTTAAATGACTACTTAAATGAGTCCATGTTACTGTGTAAGAGAAACATATCCTCATCGACTATGTCAAAGTTGTTAACTAAATCAATTTATGGACCTAATCAATTTTTGGATTTTTTTGGACGCGCGTTTTATGCCGTCAGCAAATGCTAAGGCGGGACATGATAATGCAGACAGGTCATTAATGATGAATTAAAGATGAATAATAAGGGACCCAATTTATATCATTGGATGACACACGATGTTGCCAGAATTTTAATTGATGGGAAGCCTTTATAGTATACGTAACAAACTCTATTTTCTAAATAAGACTTAAGCAGTGCCTAAGGTTTCACAGTTTAAGCCTATGTTATAAAGTTTTTGCAAAATAATGTTGTGTTGTATCTTGTCGAATGCTTTAGACTTTAGATTATGTTATATATGTATGTTATATATGTATTATATATGTATATATCACATCAATGTCATCAAAATGTCAGCAATTGTCGATTTCTTCAGATTCATTGTGCAAATGCTGCTAAGTTGGTAAAAATGGAACGATCATTTACAAAGCCATGTTGTTCGGGAGAAATATAACTTTTTACTTGATTGTACGTGTTAGTGCTCATCCACAATGACTCGAGGGCGCGGTCACGAAATATCAAACATATGGCGTAATATCCAAGTGTTCACGTACGAAACGCACGTGCGGTCTAAGTAGCGGGCAAGCTAGCGACTGGCGCGCGCGGCGCGCTCCGGGCTATATCAAACGCGTGAGATGTTTGTGCGCGTTCACGTCGAACTATCGGCGGAACGCGCGATTTACTCGCGACGTCAGGTAAGTTCAACCAGTATGAACTTATCGCTAGAAACGATAACATGTTTTCATCATATCTTTCAATACAGAAGAGTTTATTAGTACTGTTCAGCTAAGTTTACTAACCAAAACTTAAACTTAAGTTAGTATACTAACCTAACCTAACCTGACAACAGGCCACACCCGCGCAAATGCTTGGCGGCCAATGTGAACACGAACTCGCCACATCTACCGCGCCCGCACCCGCCACCGCGCCCGCGCGTTCCAACGTGAACAAACACTAACACTCGCGAAAACGCCTAGCGGCCAATGTGAACACGAACTCGCCACTTCTACCGCGCCCGAACCCGCCGCCGCGCCCGCGCGTTCCTACGTGAACAAACTCTTATAACAACACGGTAGAGGAAAATTTCAAAAACTTTGGCATAGTTGGATAATATGGATATTGACCTATAGTTGGAGATACTAGACTTGTCGCCAACCTTGAAGACTGGAAAGATGCGAGCGTGTATCCACCTATTTGGGAATATGCAAGCATTGATGGGTGGATTAAGAAAGGATTGATAAGGGTCGAGCGAAAACAAACCTACAGTCGTACACACTTTTTAGATAATTCAGACATAATTAGAAAAAGGTCGTCTTCATTACCTTCGGGAAAGTTAAATGTTATGCAGATATTCAGTAGGAGCAGTAGCATCAAATGAAGAGAATGAACTTGAGAAAAAGTCAGCAAAAGCGTTGATAACGCTGCTCGGCTCAGAAAACTCGAAATCTTCAATGTGAAGTGTGCTAGGCATTCTTGAATAGCCACGGTTGCTATTTAAATATTTTCGCAGATCAGTTGTATTTTTCTTAATGTTGGTTTCCATCATATGAATATCAGACTCATAGCAATCCACAATTTTAGCTTAAGTTTACCTGCGAAATCAACTAAATTTGTAGTAAAATAGGCGATCAGCAGTTCCTAACCAATGTTTCCTATATCATTCTTTCCTATTTTTTCCTATATCAGCAAGAGCGACTTTATTCCAGGGGTATACCATGCAGGTTACTTTGTCGCAGAATTAGCTTCCTTGGGCACAAATTTATCGAAGCATTTATGTTATCGTACCAGTCCAGTATCGATGACCAGTCAATGTCGCAAAAGGCTTAATACCGTAACAATAAGTTTGCTTTGCGAAAATTATACGTCATTTGAATATTAGATGAAAACGAACGAATATTATATGTTATGGAAATACATGAATTCATGTCCAGAGCAGAAAGAAATTTATCATTTTTATCTAACAATAAGAGAGGGAAACAGACAAATTGTGGTTAATATTAGGTACTATTAAATCTAGCAGATTATTGTATAATTTGCTGACATTCAATTGGGTAATGTCGAGGGCATTCTTAAATTGTTGCATAAAGCTTTATTCGAAAATAGAATACCAGCGCTGGAAACATCAGGAATGTTAAAATCGCCAACAATAATTAATTGTTGATCAAAAAAGGCTGTTTCCGAGGCAGAAATGAACGTTTGGAAGTATTCATTTGAGGCCTCAGGAGGTATGTAAAGCACACCCACAATAAGCTTTGAAGAATCGTTGAAGCAATTGCTTAATATCACATCAATAAGAGGAATAAGATTAATAAGCCCAGAATTACTGACGGATATGATCTTGATTTCACCATTAAATGCTACTAACATTGCTTAAACTAGCTTAAAAAATTGCTTAAACTATCGGTCGCAGCGCACTATTTAAAAATTTGACAGAAATAATTCAGCGCTGAATACATAATCATTAAGCCATGTATCGTTCAACAGAATAAAATAAAAATCAGAGCTGCAGGAATTACAATAAAAGTGAGCAATTGTAGAGTTCAAACGTCTTACATTTGGATAATGAATTGAACATGTCTCAGAATTTGATGCGTTATTGGAGACATGCTGGTTTTGTTTTAAAAGGAGAGAGAAGAAAAGCTAATAAAGTGTGTAGAACAAAGAAAAGACAATTCATGAAAATGATAAGTGATGAAAAAAAAATATTAGAAATATGGGCGGAATATTTCTCCAAACTGCTAAACGGGGAAATAGATGAAAATGAGGACAGCGACAATGTAGAACACTCACAGGAAGAAGAAGAGATTGAAGAACCAACCAGAACTGAAGTAGAGACCGCTGTACGACGCACGAAAAATAACAAGGCCCCCGGAACTGACGACATACCTGCAGAACTATTTAAAGCAGGAGGCGATGAGCTAATCAAAGTTCCGCACAAACTTATTGTAGACATATGGCGGAAAGAAAAATTACCTAATGAGTGGAAAATCGGAATCATATGCCCAGTACACATGAAACGAAATAAAATACAATGCAGTAACTATAGAGGCATGTGTCTTCTAAACATTGCATACAAAATTTTCGCCCATATCCTCAACCAACGAATTGCTGTTCTTGCAGAGGAACAACTAGTAGACTGCTAAGCGGGCTTTAGAAGTGAACCACCTATCAAATTTTTACCCTCCGGCAAATTCTAGAAAAATTCTGGGAGTATAATATTAGCGTCTTCCAACTATACGTTGACTATAAATCGGCCTACGACAGCATTAAATATAACACCATTTGGAGCACACTCAGAGAATTTGGGATCCCAAGAAAGTTAATTAGGCTAGTTAAAACGACACTCATAGGACCTAAATGGATCGGATCAGGTGCAGGATCGGACAAAACGTCTCGAAAAATTTCAATATACCCTGAGATGTGAAACAAAGAGATCATTAGGAATATTTTGGTCTTAATTACCCCGCTGGTACACTGTTTAACAGAAGATTTCAACAACTAGCATACCGGGGAAGACGTGGAAGTAGACTCAGAGTAATTGACAAAAAAACAAAATCACAAACAACCTGGTGTGGAGGCCAACAGAGAAAGAATTAAATTTTGGAAATACAGAACCTCCAACTATGTAAAACGAATACTTTTAAATATTTAGGCACTACAATTAACAACTATAATGCCGTGTCTAGCGAAATAAAGCAACGCATAATAACAAGTGATAGGTGCATGTTTGCGCTCGACAGTACACTATACAAAACCTATACAAAACTGTAATAAAACCTGTTGTAAGTTATGAAAGCGAGGCGTGGATCCTCACACAAAGAATTGAGGAGGTACTAAATCGATTTGAAAGACGGGTTTTAAGAAGAGTGTTAAAACCTGTGTGCGACAAAGCGAAAATGGATGGAGAATGCGGATGAACTTCGAATTAAAAGAACTATTTCAAGAAGAAGACATTGTTGGTTGGATTAAAAGGCAACGTATAAGATTGGTGGGCCACGTCTGGAATATGCCAAACACAAGAACAGCCACAACAGCAGAGACGACATAGAGGACGGTCTCGGTCAAGATGGAAAGATGCTATGCTAAAAGACCTGAAAGTACTGAGAATATAGAACTGGACTGTAACAGCGGTAAATAGAGACAGATGGAAGGCGGTTGTCGAAGAAATCAATGCTCTACATGGGGCGTAGTGCTGTGTGTGTGTGTTTTGTTCTGACTGTTTCAAGAGATTCTTCTCGCTTTCCTTGATTTTTGCGTATCTGTTAGTGGTATTATATTTATTTTATCATTTCCTCTGGGACCCTTTCTAACCCTAATAAAAAATTAATGCCGACGTCAGGTGGCCAAATATCTGTGTTTCCCATGGAAATCATGAAAACAAACTGACACATTAAATGACGAGTACCCATCTAGATGCCTTAACTGCAACTCTTTACAAATGACCTGATCAAGATTTTTATTTGAGAGATATGTGGTAATATCTTTCTCAATATTATTGATTATTTTGTATTGTTAATTTTCATCTTCATCTAATCGCTTTGCTAAGGGTTGGCAAATATTCAGATATTCACAAGTTAATTCTCACGAGACAAAATAAGGCAAGAGAATATAAGAATAAAATAAGTATAGAGAATATAAAAGAACAGACTGGACCAAATATAATGAAGCAAAACTTGAGACGACGAAAGAAGGTAAGACAAGATCAGACAAGACCAGACAAGACCACTCAAGACCGGATGAGACCAGTTAAGGACAGATGGTATCGTATAAAACTACATAAACTATACAAGAGCAACCAAGACTAGAGATTAGTATCGAGTACACTATATAATAAGCAAGGTTTTGCAACAAGTAATAGATAACCATTTTGAAATACCACTTGTTTAGATTTTTCGAACGTTCTACATTTTCAAGTTTAGTATTAGACATGAGTGATAGTCATGATAAGTAATGGGTGCTTCAACGCATACCTCGAATGGTTTAAAAATAGAGACACTGCGGAGTGTTTTTATTGCGGTCAAATCCCAGACGACGCACAACACACTATCTTCATGTGTACAGAATCAGAGCGAAAGAACTCGACTCGCGGAGACACTAGGCGGTACAAAACTAGAAGAACAGAACATCATGGTTAAAGTTATATTAGAAAGTGAGCATAACTGGGATGCAGTACAAGCTTATATAACCGAAATCATGTTGGGAAAAGAACAAATGGAGAGAGAATGGAAGGCGATTATAATATTGCACGAGACACAAGGAAGCTAACATGGACGACTAGTTATGTGACGAAAAGACCGAAAAATGGGTTATCACACGACCACATAACTAATACGACAGAAGACGAAAGACGAAATCGAAACGAGTAAAGGACAATAAAAAGAATGATAAGGAAACAAATGGTACAAACACCACCACCCACCTGGAAGTAATGTTCACGCAGTTCCTGGTGGAGTGTAGTGTAGAGACAGAGGAGAGGTTCTAGTGGGTATGCTGGTCACGAAGAACTCGATCAGAGAGCCCCACACTACACGGGTTTTAATATATCCCCTCCTCTCCGAAAAAAAGTCATAAGTAAGGTCAAAAGATAAGTAAGGGGTTTGCCAAATCAACTGGTATGGTTAAATATTAACAACTTCAGACGCGTCGGAAGTTGTTAGTATTTAACCATTATAGTTAGTATTTAACCAAAGTCGCGACGTTGTAATTTTCGAGACTGCGGTTTTCTTTACTACACTATGCACAATGTTTAAAGCGTAGATTTGCATATAAAGTATGGAGGATACATGTGTACAATGTACATTTATAGCTGCATAAATAAGACAAGTAAGGAAATAGGCTAAAAAACAAGTTACAGAATACAAGAATAGTTTTGTAAAGTTATTCGATAGTTGGAGTTTAATTATTATAATCTTGGTTCGGTTGTAAAACTGGAGTAGGAATTGAGTCAATGTGTTTAGAATGAAATATCTATGTAAAAATCAATTTAAAAAATTATCACGTGCAAAATATAATTTTATTGGCTCCTGTTTTAAATAATTAAGATGGTATAACCAAGAATTTCTGAACAATTTCATTACTCAAATATTTATATTAATATGATATTAATTTATGTTGAAATATTTTGATGTATGTGTAATATAATATAAATATTGATCTTTGTATAATATAGGAATTTAACGTGGCTTACAATGAGATATTGCATGTGACATGAGACATGACAATGAGACTTGAGCTTACATTGTAGGTAAAAATAATATTGTTAGTATACGTCACATAAATTATTGAAAAGAATTCGACTAATTTTCTGATGAATGAAAACTATGAGTCGGATATTTCTTGTTAAAAATAAAAATAAACTAATATTAGTAACTAACTATATAAACTATATATTTGTGTACACAAATATAATTGAAAAATGGAGTTTTGAGAGTTTTGTCTTGTTCACGTATCTTTATAGAAAACGTTTATTTCCATTTTTTTTCATTTTCACAAATAAAGGAAACATTATTTAGGAGATATTAAAAACGCGAGTGCGTGCCATTATTTTTTACTTACCTATAAGTAACGGTCGTTGAATACAGAAGACAAGGAATCGCGCTTGACATGCTGAAAAGCCATATCAGCAGAATAGCAATTATTGATGACATCTTTGACATCCTAGGCTTCAGGGGATGAACTATCGCCAAATATCTAAATTTTAAATATACATTACTCAATATGATTAAATATTGTTTATCTTGTTTATAGCAAACAGAATAGTTTATCATTTAAAATTTTTAGAGAAAATTCAAAATTCATAAAATAGCAGTATTTATAAAGGCATCCTAAACTTTATGTTATATTTTTAATAAGGTTAACTAGAAACTGGACTACATATGAAGAATTTAAAATAATAATGTGTAATTATATACAATTAATTGAATTTCACCTATCGGTATAATTGTACAAATATCAAATATCACTTAAACAATAAATTAAATGAGTCTATGCGAGAGGGTACAGCCAATGCCGATTTACACTACATAATATACGACATACACTATTTAATTGACGCAGAAACCGTCAAGTGTTTGATTCTTACCTGTCGCAAGAAATCGCAGTTAATGTGAATACGCTCGCGGCCACCGTCATATTTGCAATGAAATTATTCACGGTGCAATACCAGCTTCCGAACTTCCAATTCCTGAAATACATTTAAATTATACATGTAAAATACCAACTGTTAAATCACGATGACGGTGACGTTTAATTAAATCACTGCATAATCAGAGCAAATCAATTATATTAGTGTGGAGCAGTGTTCAATCTCATCAATCAATCATTGTCAAAGCGATGTCCAATCTCGTCAATTTTCGGCGTTAGAATTTCGTAATCAATTTTCGACGTAGACCCATGTCTGGTTTTATCTTGTCATGTCTGGTCTTGCCTTGTCTTGCCTGGTCTTGTGTTGTCTTGTCTTCTCTTGTCTTGCTTGGTCTTGTCTTGCCTGGTCTTGTCTGGTCTTGTATGGTCTTGTCTGGTCTTGTCTGGTCCTGTCTGGAATTGTCTGGTCTTGTCTGGCCTTGTCTGGTCTTGTCTGGTCTTGTCTGGTCTTGTCTGGTCTTGTCTGGTCTAGTCTGGTCTTGTCTGGTCTTATCTGGTCTTCTCTGGTCTTGCCTGGTCTTGTCTTGTCTTGTCTGGTCTTCTCTAGTCTTGTCTGGTCACGTGTGGTCTTATCTGCTTTCGTCTGGTCTTGTCTGATCTTGTCGATTATTGGTATTCTCTGGTCTTGTCTGGAATTGTCTGGTCTTGTTTGGTCCTATGCTCATGTCTGGTCTATTCTGGTATAGCTTAGTCTTGTCTGGTCTTGTCTAGTCTTACCTGAACTTGTCTGCAATTCTCTGGACTTATCCGGTTTACCTAGCCTTGGATGGTCTTGTCTAGTCTTGTCCGGTTTTGTCTGATCCTGTCTGGTTTTGTCTGATTTTGTCTAGTCTTGTCTGGTCTTGTCTTTTCTGATCGTATCTGCTTTGGTCTGATCATGTCTGGTCTTGCCTGGCCTTGTCTGGTCTTGTCTGGTGTTATTTTCTTTTATATTGCATTCTCTAATCCTGCGTGGCCATGTTTGTCTTGTTCGTTTTCACCTGATCCTGTCTGGTCATACCTTGTCTTGCCTCGCCTTCTTTTGTCTGGTCTTGTAGGGTCATATCTGGTATTGTCTGGTCTTGTTTAGTCTTGTCTGGCGGTGCCTGATCTTGTTTGCTATTCTCTGTCCTTGCCTAGTGTTACTTAGATTCGTCTGGTCTTGTTTGTTCTTGTCTGGTCTTGCCTGGTCTTGTATGGTTTTATCTGGTCTTGTCTGGTCTTGTGTGTTTTTGTCTGATCTGGTCTAGTCTTGTCTGGTCTTGTTTTTTCTGGCCTTATCTGCTCTTGTCTGGTCTGGTTTTGTATGATCTTGTCTGGTCTTGTCTTTTCAGATCTTATCTGCTTTGGTCTGATCATGTCTGGTTTTGTCTGGCCTTGTCTAGTCTTGTCTGGTATGTATTATCTTGTCTTATATTGCATTCTCTGATCTTGCGTGGCCAAACCAAGTCTTGTTTGGTTTCATCAGATCCTGTCTGGTCTTGCCTTGTCTTGCCTGGCCTTGTCTTGTCTGGTCTTGTATGGTCATATCTGGTCTTATCTAGTCTTGTCTAGTCTTATCTGGACTTTGTTAGGTCATGTCTGGTTTTGTCTGGTCTGGACTTCTCGTGTAAAATTTTCAGAGTGAATTTTCTCAGTGAAAATATTCGAGAATAGATGATGATAGATTAGATTAGTACTAATGCATGGGATAGAATAATCAGGTATTGTTTCGTCTTGTCTAGTCTTCTGTAGTCTTAACTAAACTAGTGTGATATTTTATAATCTTGTCTGGTATTTTCAAGTCTGCTAGGTTCATGTTTGGCTTCCTCGGTTCTATTTCTGTTCTATTCCCTTTTTGTCCGGTATTGCCTGTTCTTGTCTAATCCTGTATGATCTTGTGTGTTGTGATCTCTTTGTGGTCTAGTCTGTTCTTTTCTGGTCATTTATAATAAGTAGTATATGTTTTTATTGGTTTTATCCTAGCTTGTCTGGTCTAGCTTTTCAAGTAGCCTTAGTTAGTCGGGTATACAATTGTCCAGTCTTTGCTAGGTAAGTCAACCGAATTAATACGAAATAAAATTTATTTCTTATGAAACACTCCTCACGTTTTTTCTATTTCGAGGATAAACGGACTTTCATTGTTTGCTTATTCAGAGGAAATGTAATCTAAGATCAAAACTTAATTTAATACTGCGCGTCTGTCTCAAACTATGGATCCTAAATAGAAATCCTTTGCGAAATGAATTGCAATGAAGAACATAAGAATAGCATATTTCACGGACACACTTTGAGTTCAAAAAGTCTTTGAAGACGACGCAAAGTTAATCTTGCACATTCATTAATCTTGTTTCTGTACTAGCACAAACTAAAATTCAATTTTATACAAAACTGGGGAGCTGTATTTATACTGTTTTAGTTATCTTGAAGAAAGAGCGAGAGACTATAAAATTAGATAAATTATAATATTCAATATTGAAAATATACTATGTACTATAGTAGTATAAGCAGTGGTGTGCTGGGAAAATCTTGACAATGAGCTCGCTACCGATGACCGCCATCTGGGGAAGGTGAGCGAGTGTTTTAACCCTTTAACCCCTCAAACACTTTAGACTTAAGCATAACTTCGATTTTAGCTTCACAGCAACTAACAGAATCCTTCAAATAATTAATAGCGTTAATAGACCGAACAGTTAAAGAATTTTCTTTAGCAATATTATTATTACGACTCTGTAAGGCTTCTGAAATGTAAGCGAATTCCAGTAAGACGTCGATCATTAAAGCTAAATCTTAAGAAACTCCAAATGATCCAGAAGTTTTGTTATTAGTTTCAAAATGTTTGCATAAAGCAGGATAAGTTTTCCAAACCGCTAAATACAAATGCTAAAAGCTCTGAAATGTACAAGAAATCGGTCGAGTGTTCAGACCTAGATGGGCAGGTCTGAACAATCGACCGATTTTTATAATTTCCACGTCTATTTTCGTGTATATATGCACATTCGTGTCACTAAACGAGAACCAGATAAATAACATTGTTGTTAAGATAATTTTCTATTTATATTAAGTGAATAGCCATCTCTTTAAGTGAATAGCCATCTATTTACTTAATCTAAATAGAAAGAAATGATCTTAAAACCAATGTTACTTATTCTTCGGGTCTCATTTAGTGACACGAATGTGTACCGGGGCTAGTAATAAAATACAAATGTCTGTTATATAATATAATATACTGCATGGTATTACTAAAGGAAATAGTTGTTTCAACATGGGATTTCTTTGGGAGTCTTAATAAGACTCAATATTATAGAGCTACGAGCAGGTTGAATAAATGTATGTATTCAGGCTGCATTTCATCTTTTATAATTAAGTTCTATTGTTTTCTATTGTTTTTATTGTCATTTTCAATGTTTTTTTTTTATAAGAAACGATGGTAAATTATTCTTAGTTTATGTAAAAGTATAAACACAAAATATAAATTCTTAAATAAAAACGGTATCAAAGACGTTTCTATTATAGATTGGAATAGTTGAAACTGTGAAAAGTTAATTTTCAAAAAACTAACAATGGGCTCGCAAATTTATAAAAAAGTTAACTATGAGCTCTCCAATATATACACAATTTAACAATGGGATCGCGGGGGCTCACGCTCCCGCACACCACCGGGTATAAGTATGTTAGCTAAAATAAATCTACTTAAATATAATTAGTTTTAGAAAAAGGAATGCATTTTCTCAGTGACTTACAGATTATGTGAAGTACTTTATTTAATAGAGAATATGTTATTATTAGTATTATTTTAGATACGCATTTTCTTCTGAGTACAATTTTGTTTTGTTTTTAAAATTGCATCAAGTAGTTTATATATAATTGTATACAAGTACCAGTAATCATGATTGTCTTTTAAATCGGAATTTGTTAAACTATTTCAATTTTTATTTATATTTTTCGTATCTTATACGTTGATTTGTTCCGTTTATCACTATTTAAGTTAGAAGTAAATCTTTATAAGATTAATTTCGTTTGTGTTTTTATTTTTTGTATAAATAGTCTACACAATTTAGCTCGGTTTATTTTACTCAGAGACTTCAACTAGGTTACTCCTTGAGTAGGATTTATTGAGTAGTAAGTCGTAGAAAGCTAAAAATAGAAAACGCATTTACGTATGAATATATAATGGACATGTTTTTTTTATTATTTTATGAAGAAGACTTTTATGAAGAAGTTTTACTGTTTTAGTAATTTTAAATATAAAATATGTATTTATTGTACATTTTAGCAATTAATATTATAGCTAATTAGCCTATTGATAATTGATTTATATAAATTCAATTAGTTTGTTGTGATGGTTGTTTCGGTACTTGAATTAACTTTCGTTTATTGTTGGTAAATTGCATGCTAATGAATAGAAGATCCAACTAAAATAAGAAGACCCCAATTTGAATTGAACAAGGATTTGCGGGAATTATTTGAAAATTAATTACTATTTTAAACCAATTATTATCTTCGAGATAGTTATGCAAATTACAAAATTATAATGCTACAAGTATTTTATGTCAAGAATTTAAAAAATTAATGTATTAGCGCATCCGATAATTACATTTGGTTTTTAGCACTTCAAAAAATATTTATGTTTACAATAACAGTACTAATGTTAAAGCTCTTCATTTTATAAATATTTCCAAAAATTTATTGTAGTGATGGTTGTGAATCAGTCTAACGAGTTTTTTGGCGATTATTTTATTTGGAACTTCTAGCAATGAACTTTTTACCTCAGAAAGACACAAGAACAGACCAGGGTCGATAATTTTTAAAACCGAAAAAAATAATAGTAGGATGAAACTAATTGGAAAAGGAAGAGAATATAACAAAAATGAAAGGAAAAATAATTTACGGGCGATCTGAGGTCGGGAAGTGGAAGGGGTGAGTTTTTAAGGGTGAAAAACGGTTCATCTCGATTTCCGGCAAAACTACAAGTCTTATGGAAAAAAGTAAAATAGCAAAGTTGTATGTAATAAAAAGATCTACAACTCTTGTATTTACACTTTTTTCACATAACCTCAAAATTTATGTAAAAAATTCGAATAACCAAGATTTTGGTTTTTCATTTTTAACTTTTATAACAATTTTTTTTTTTAACGAAATTTGGTGAAAATTTATCTTTTCATGTCCCAAACACACTGTAATTTTTTTGATTTAAAATATTTATTTTTTCACCTTATTTTCACGAATCGAAAAATCACCCTTATTTTCAATCGAAAATTCTCGCTTTAAAATTTCCGCTTTTTTAAAAAAGTCGATGAGCTTTTTATTCGTTGAAATCTCTACTTTCTGATGGTCTAAAAATAAAAATACATTACTATGGTAAATGTTCTCAAAAAATGCAAAAAACGAAAAAAACTCGAATCCAAATTTTTTTCTGTCAATCACTGAGTACAATTTCGAGCTATTCATTAAACTCTATACTTTAATTACTCGAGAATCGTTAGATTCCATGTTACATTGATAAACAAAAAAATTAGAAATCCATAAAACATCAAGATTGCAAAAAATATGCGAAAATAGTTGTTTTTCAATATAATTCAAGGTAGGATTTAAAGGAGATTTTATCTAAAAAATGTGACTGCTGCAATTTTTTTTCAGTAAAAAAGTTGTATTATGAAATCATAATTACATGTATGTCATACATTTTAGTAAGATTTATGTTATTTCTAAATACATTATCTTTAATTCTAATCACTTATCCATTAGTTTTTGTCGCTTTAATGGCATTTGTGCAGCGCTAGATTCGACAAACCTTCCCGTTTCTAATAAATCGTTGAAATCTTCAAGACCATCACCGTCTTCGTCTTCATCATTATTTCTAGTCTGCATCGGTTTTTCTTCGACAATTGTATCTAAATCGTCAACTTCCTCGTAGCTTTTTTCTTCCACATTAAGCAATTTTCAGAACCATGACAATTTGAGCATAAATCCGTGCATTTCAAACCATGTTTTCGGCAGCCACATTTTAAAATATTACATCCAGTTTCACAGCTGCAGCAAATAGTTTTCAGCAATACTTCTACATGAATTCCTTTTCTGTAAATTTGGGCATAATGCAACGTTGATGTTGCTTCCAGCCCCAATCTGTTGCTGTCAGTTCGTTACCCAGCCAAGCTTGGAGCTGATAATATGAATCTGTAACAGTGTTACACTGTAACAGTGTTGTTCTGCTGCACCTTCTGTGGGTGGGAGATTTGCCAATAAGAAAGATGATTTAATTTTTGCCCATTGATATTTTTGAAATCTTAATTCATTCAGTGTTATATTAACATATTTACATTTATAAATAGATTTGATTAATTGTAATCCATTTCTTTCGATATCTTCTTTGTTTGCATCTTTTTGAAAAAAAATATTGGGCAAATTTGACAATTTTTTATCGTATAATAATGATTTTACGATACTTTTCTTTCCTTTTCCGGCAAATCCAGATGTTGTATGTTATAATGTTTTTGAAAGGTTCATATTCGAAGATATTAGACGTGAAAAATAGATCTTTCACATTTCCAGAACCCGGCTTGAGAAAATAAATGTCATGATTATCTGAATTAGGTTAATTTAAAAGGACCAACAGATCAATATCTTGACCCACAACAATGACAGGTTTATTAGTATCTTTGGCAATTTCCATAGAGGTCTTAATCATGTCAGCATCAGCATCTTCTTTTGCTTGTTTACAGGGAAATCCATGTGACTGTAATCTTTTCATTAAACTTTTGATTATTTTGTCCTTGTTTTTCTCGTTAGATAATTTTTTTTTTTTTTGCAAAAATGGTATTTTTGTATGGTTTTGATAATCGAACTCGAAATCTGAAATCGAATTGGGAATATTGTCTGACGTTTTCTGACGACAACGTTCTCCTCTTTTAGTTGAACCAGCTGCTGGTACTGTTGTTACAGTAACTGATTTTCCAATTTCGGAGTACCCATCAAAAACGATATAGCTGGTTGCTGCGTAATGTTTTTCTACATAGCGCAAATATATATATTCATTATCTCTTCCACCGTTTCATTTTTCTGCCTAATAACTTTGTGCAGTAAAAATCCACCGTCGACGACATGCACAATACCGTCCGAATGCGTTGGTCCTTTCGCACTCACAAATAATTCGTAAAGCTGAGATTTAACATTTTCCCTGAGGCCATTTTCTGTAAAACGTGACAATGGAAAAGGTGCAAGCTCGTATTGTAAATAAGTTTCCATATCTTTTTTACTGTCGATCGTTAACGATATTCTTTGAAATAGCAATAATGAATCGATGGCTATAATATCTCCGTTTACTTTGACGGAAGATTGAACCGTTTTTAGAGACAATACTTTTTTTTTTGGATTCGAGTTTTTTTTCGTTTTTTGCATTTTTTGAGAACATTTACCATAGTAATGTATTTTTATTTTTCCACCATCAGAAAGTAGAGATTTCAACGAATAAAAAGCTCACCGACTTTTTAAAAAAAGCGGAAATTTTGACGCGAGAATTTTCGATTGAAAATAAGGGTGATTTTTCGATATGAAGTGAAAATAAGGTGAAAAAAAATATATTTTAAATCAAAAAAATTACAGTGTGTTTGGGACATGAAAAGAAAATTTCGTTAAAAAAAAAATTGTTATAAAAGTTAGAAATGAAAAACCAAAAACTTGGTTATTCGAATTTATCCAATAAATTTTGAGGTTATGTGAGAAAGGTGTAAATACAAAAGTTGTAGATCTTTTTATTACCTACAACTTTGCTATTTAACTTTTTTCCATACGACTTGCAGTTTTGCCGGAAATCGAGATTTGTCGGAATCCGTTTTTCACCCTTAAAAACTCACCCCCTTCTACTTCCCGACCTCAGATCGCCCGTAAATTATTTTTCCTTTTATTTTTGTTATATCCTCTTCCTTTTCCAATCGGTTTCATTCTACTATTATTTTTTTAAACTTTTGACCATTTTTGAAGGCTTCTTTCTACCCTGGTCTAATCTCATATAGTGGGTTTGAAAGATAATCGATTATTTCAAGACCTGTTCAAACTACAGCCGACCCGGAATGTTCGTCTTGTTAGTAGAATAGGCATTTCTCGTCTTTAGATTAATTTGTTTAGAACCTTATTTTAACCACACGTACCGATTTTGGCAGGACAGTCCCGCTTTTTGGAGGCCTGTCCCGCGTCACGATTTTTACAAATGTCCCGCTTTTCAGAAAATATCTGCATTTCTTATTTTAAATGTACTGTAATATATAATACCTATAATATTTTTCCACCTATTCCCATAAAATCTCCTTTTTTAATGTCAGCCAATGAAAATTTTTAATATCCTCGAATTGAAATGTCCATTCTTCAAGATATTCCAAGCGGTTATTATAAAAATATCTGACTTCTTTCAGAAAATCCGCTCGTTTAATAGCACCTTGTTCTGAAATTTTTATTGGGTGACATTAACAGAGTAGATGTTATGGGAATATGTGGAAAAATCTTTTGAATATATTAGTAAACATTTTCCGAAAAATAATATTTGCGAAAATGATCTTTTTGATGAGGTGTTATTAGTAAAAAGTTACGTTACTGACGAAAAAGTTAAATGTTGGTTGTCTGCAAATGTGGAAACAGACAAAAAGTGGACGGAGTTATTGCTTCATATTAAACAGAATAATATTTTCAAAATATTTCGATAAGGAGTATTATTCAGTTTTTCTAGAATCAATAAAATATGGACAACTAAAAAAACACAGTTGAACATTAAACTTTAAAATCTATATTAAGCGTAAAAAATAATTTGACCAATTCATATGAGAAATTTCACATTTTATTAAATGATCCGGATCTATTGCGGTATTCACTCGGATCAAAAATATGACTGTGAAAGAAAATCATAATATTTTTTAAATACAAAATTTAAATTAATTAAAAATCATAATGTTCAAATTATTGCAAGAAAAAAATTAAGAAATTACTATGTTCTCTAATTCACTCATGACTAATTCACATCATAAAATAAATAAATATAATTACAAGTACTATTTGGTTTCCTGCACTTTCGTTCGATAAGTCTATAGTTATAGTGTTTTTTTAGCATTTTTTAGCACATGGTCTCTCGTAGCACAAAAGTGCAGGAAACCAAATCGTACTTGTAATTATATTTATTTATTTTGTAAGTCATGAGTGAATTAGAGAACATGTTAATTTCTGAATTATTTTCTTGTAATATGGAAATTCACATAGTAATTTTTTCCCAATTTTATATTCAAATTATTGTTTTTTAAAAATATTTTTATAGTTACCAATAATTAATAAAACATATACATTTTTGTATATTTATAGACATGTATATGAATATATACATTACATTATTGGTCTGCTTCCATAAACAAATTATAATTCTCATTTCATCCCATTTGTCCCGCTTTGTCTCAATGAATATGTGGTCACTTTAACTTATTTACATTATTTACCTTGTTATCTTGTTGGTTTGTTGATATTCCTTTTCCGTTTTGTGTACATTACATGTCTCATTTTTATAATTTTATTTTAAATCCTCTCATTTGTTTTAATAATCTAATTCAATTTTGTTTCCCAATTCCTCCCTGTATTTCTTCTTATTAGAGTGCCTATCCGTTCCGGATATTGGCTATCATGTTGGCTATTCGAACTTTGTTAACAGCAGCGCGGAAAAGCTGATTGGTTGAACCATGTTCTTAAATTTTTAAACCACGATATTCTCCTTCTGCCCACTCCTCTAGCTCCATATACCTTGCCTTGGAGGATCTTCTGCAAAAGGACATAATGACTAATTCACATTCATTATAATTCATTCTGCTCTCGTTATGCATTATATGTCCCATATATTGTAGTTTTCGAGTCTTTTCTGTATTCAGGTCTTCTTTTGCTTTCCCATCCTTCTCAGCACCTCCGTATACTTTATTCTCTCTGTCTAAGGTATTCGTTGGATTCTTCGGTACAGCCACATTTCACATGCCTCAAGTTTTTTGGAGGAGGCCTCCGTAAGTGTCCACGATTCGACCCCATAAAAAAGGGTCGAAAACACGTAGCAGCGCAGTAGGCGAATTATCGTTGACAGCTGTAAGTCGTGCCTGGTAAAGACTTTCTTCATCCAGATAAATAACGTTATGGCTTTTTCAATACGCGTTCTGATCTCCACAGAATGGTCCCAGTTATCATTTATTCCCTGTATTTGGTTTGATTAAATCTAAATTAATCGAAAAAACTTGCTTGTGGAAAACACGTTTTTTATTCGAATGTGCGAACGTATTTCTTACGTGTGCAATTCAGTATAAGTACTGATTACGACGTAGTAACGGTGGCAACCCACCTATTTATTTTATTGTTTGCTTAACAAAAGCTGCCAAGCAAAAAGGTCTGTAAATTAGAAAATAATTGATCTGTACATACTAAAAATTTGTATAACAAAATTTAATTTTCATATGGTTTTTCATATATTTTCAAAACTAGATTTGTTGTATTTCTGAATTCTGTTTTCTATAATCATGAGCCGTGGCCTAATTACTTTGTAAGATCAATAGCCATAGACAGATACAATACGAAGTAATAATATGACAGTATAAGTGAGTGCCTTCTAATTACTGTAATTTCATTCCTTAATTGCATGATAGCATGTTTTAACTACTTTGCTTGTGCTACACGCGATTTGTAATACAAATAATTGGTTTTTATGTTTCTATATACAGTTTAATTAAGGCGTCCCATGCACTAGGGAGCCTGGCTGCACAGCGAGTCTAACACATGACGAATTCCTGGCTGCGGCAGCCATTAGAAAGCCCATTAACTTCGCGCATCCAGATCGAGTGTAGCAAATGTATGTGGCTTCCGTCAGAGTCCAGACCATTTTCGTAGCAGGCAAAAGTGTTTTGTAATCCGAATTAAAAAAAATTACTTCGAATTTTTACATCGATTGGCAGCTGAAATATTTTGGCTGCCGCAGCCTCGCCGTGCAGCCAGACCGCCTAGTGGGCGGGCCATATATATATATATATATATATATATATATATATATATATATATATATATATATATATATATATATATATATATATATATGTGTATATATATATATATATATATATATATATATATATATATATATATTGTAGAAAAACACTTAATGTGAATTCAAGTATAATCATTTTTATTATTAGAAATTGTAATCATGTCTATGAGAAATCATCATTTGTTTCTTCTTCTTGATTCGAATATGCCTACTTTGGACCACGCTTGTTCAACTGTTGGGCTTTGCTCTTTGCCCAGTATTGTCGCAATCTTTCTGAGATCTGTTATTCCCAGTTCTTTTATATCCTTCTCGGTTTCTGTCAACCAAGTAGTTCGAACCTTCTTGTTTTGTCAGAAGGTGAACTGATGGTTGGTTAGTCGGTTTGGAGGCAAACTTGCAACGTGGCCATAGAAAGCTACGCTTCATTTCCTTGCACAGTCGGAGGGCATCTCAATATGTTCGTAGAGCTCAGGCATTTCTTGTTGTAAGTGTTCTTAGTAAGTCGATAGTCTAGTTCTAAATTGTTGAATCTCTTGGTTAACAATGCTCTTTGTAATAAGTTGGGTTCAATCCATTCGCCGAGATACTTAAATGTTTCCCTGCTCTAGTAGCATCTCTTTGTTTGCTTCACTACTGTTGGTGAAGAATCCTGTTTTCTCCAGCGACACTTGAAGACCCACTTTGGCAGCCTGTTTTCTGATGCAATCTACCTGCATTATTGCCATCTCAAAAGAATCAGCAAACATTGCCATGCCATCTGTAAAGGCCAGGCAATCTACAACCAGTCCATCGTTCTTACGGCCCAGGTAGATACCACTTTTTTTCCTTTGGGGCGGGGACATAGCAAACACGATAGACTTTAACTTATCAAGTGCTCCCCTGTAATCACGAGCATCTTGGTACCGCTATTAACATTTCCTCAAGATGTCGCTGTATATGTTTTAAAGTATTTGTCCAATCTTACATCCCCCATTCACCTCAGTGTTTAGGGGTTCTGAATTTATTTCTATCTACGTCTTGTTTCATTCTTTCGTCCTTTTCTTTACCGCTGATTATGTTTTGTAACATGTCCTCGGAGTATGCACAGTCGGTAGGCGATCTAAGCATTATGTCTACTAATGTTGTCACTTTTACTTCGGATCGTGTCTGGTTTATCCATAAATCTCTTTCCGGGGCCATCGATCGCACTCAAAAATAGTGTGGTGGACACTATCTGTGCAGTCATAGTTTACGCAGAGATTGTCTGCTGTGCTGCCGATGTGGCAGATGTATTCTTTAAAAGAACCATGGCCGCTGAGTGCCTGGGTTATATAATAGCTAACCTCCCCGTGTTTGGTCTTGTAGCCCATGGTTCTATCTGTGGTATAAAAAGCCTAGTCCACGACCCGAATTTAGCATTGCTCCACATTTTTTGCCATATTTCAAACATTTGCGCCGTAGCGTTTTTTCTTCTTTCCTTCTTGTTTGTCACTGTTAGGTCGTTTCTTGCTTTATAAAGCAGGACTCTTTCCTCGATGGTATACTCTATTGGCAGGATAGCAGCTACCACAAGTACAGCATCTCTTGATATCGTATATACGCGCTTTAGACTCTTATTGCCATTTTGCGCTGTAGAGAAGTTTGCATTCTCCTTATGCTAGATTTTTCTATGACATTAGCCCATACCCGAGCGCCAAACAAGATGGTAGAGTGAACTGCAGCTAGCATTCTTCTTTTGCTGCTTTTTGGACCGCCTACTTTGGGCATTAATTTTTTCTAAGGCTATGGTTATTTTAGCAGCTTTAGTCGTCACCTGTTTGATGTGCTCTTTAAAGGAGAGTTGCCTGTCAATAATTATCCCTAGATATTTTACAGATTCTTCTGGGATTATTGTCTCCCCTTTCACTTTATGTGCTTCTATTTTCTCCGCAGCCAGCTTAAGCCTTTTGTCCTCCAGCCAGTTATCCACAATTTTGATGGCCATATTAGCTCTATCCATCAACTCGTCCTCTGTCCTTCCGGATGCCACAATGGCTAAGTCATCAGCGAAGCCAACAATTTCTATGCCGTAGGGTAGTCTTAGCCTCAGTACGCCACCATATAAGATGTTCCAAAGCGTAGGGCCCATAACGGAACCCTGCGGCGCTCCACTGGTTACCTCGCATTCTGCGGATTCTCCGCCAGTTTCTATTATTATTTTTCTGTTAGACAGGTAGCTGCCAATAAGGCGCAAAATGTATGGGGAAATTTTTCTTTCTTGGCGCTCTATCATAATATCTCTCCAGGCTGCCGAATTGAAGGCATTTTGAACATCTAATGTTATGAGCGCACTCATCTTCTTTGTTCTCTGTGTGCCAGCTGAAAGTTTTTTGTTGGCTTTTAAGACTCTCAAAACAGCATCCGCGGTAGGCCGTCCCTCGCGAAACCCATACTGCCTATCTGAAAGATTTTTGCATTGTTTACAGTCTTGCGAGCAGTAGCTGTTATAGTAGTTTCCCTGTTACATCAAGTAAACATATTGGATGGAATGAGGAAGGTAGGTAGGTATGTGTGTTTATTCCCTTTTATCAGTAGAACCAGATTTGTCTTTCTCCAATTTTCTGGAAATTTTCCGTGTGCCATAATTTTGTTCAAAGTTTTCAGGACGATTTCTGGCTGCATATTTGATGCAATTTTTATGGCTTCTGGTGAAAGGTTATCTAGTCCTGGCGCTCTACCATTTTTTTGGTCTTCGCTGGCTCTATTTAGTTTGCTGTGAATTCTGGTATTTCTTAAACTGCTGGTAGTTTTCACGGCAGTTGCTCGTGTGCTGGGAATATCACCTCCATTACTTCTAATGCCTTCTCCATTGTTAAATGGACATTCGGATGCCTCAGTTTTAGCTCCCTTGTGATATTTGCATAAGCATCCGCAGACATTTTCGTCTATTTTGTCGCAGAGTTCCCGCCAGTGGTCTCTTTTTGCCCTATTAATTTCTATTCGCAGTTTCGTTTTTTGCGGCAGGCGTTTCTATATTACGCTTTTCAGAACACAGTTAAAGATACGTGGGGAAAGTCCTTCTCCGTTTTAATTTCGACACTTTCTGAAACGCTATATTACGCTGGTAAATTCGCCTTGCTGAAATGCAAGTAGCCCTAAGTTAGGCAATGTTCTCATTCCACGAATATACTTGTTTTCTTTTCCCCTGTTTCTTTTTTCGTCTGAGGATAGCATCGCAGGTTTTTCGCAGGCTTGATATGAGTTTTTCCGGTGTGCATTCGTTTGTTTTTCCAATTTCCTCTTCAACCCTGTTAGAAAATTCCTTTACTTTTATATTTTTGGTATGCCATCCCTTGTAGACTTTTTATTTAGGCAGGGAACAAGATATCTTTTTTGTATCTGGTAACACAGATATCTGTGTTCGCTCAAACTTTCCCTGTTTATGACTTCCCAGTTTATAATTTTTCCCACGAGTCCTCCGGTATTGAAGGTAATGTCCAGGATAGAAGAACTGCTTCCAGGCTCAAAAGTGGGTGCAGATCCTTCATTTGCCACGAACTGATCTAGTTCAGCTACCCTATCCATCACCAGATCGCCGCGTTTGTCCATTGCCGGTCATCCCCCGTAAGGGGACTTTGCATTAAAATCCCCCCCAACCACTTTAGGCTTTCTTTGCGTCTTTAAGTCTTGACTGAGCGCTGTGAGTGATGCCTCAAGCTGTCGCTGGCTGTCATTTGGTGGCAGATAGCAGCTATTAATTAACACTTCTTTGAGCTCGACCCAGACGAAAGCAGGTCTTTTACCAAAATTTAGCACGTCTAGGTTTGTATCTGGACAATACAAACCTAGACGTGCTAAATTTTGGTAAAGGACCTGGTTTCGTCTGAGTCGAGCTCCAAGAAGTGTAAATTTATAGCTGCTATGTTTATATTATAGCACGAATGCTACACTGGCGATGAGAAGAACGTGGCAATCATTCTGGAATGATTGTCACGTTCTTCTCATAGTCAGTGTACCATTCTCCCTTCAATGACTTTTTGTTGGGTTCACTTAGAATTGCGACATCTATTTCCATTTCCCGCATTTTGGCAATCAGAAGGTCATGCGCAGCACGGGTACACTTGCCGTTTACTTGTATAATGTTTATCGCCATTTGTTTGCTGGAAAATTGGGCAGAAAACTTCTTCTTTGCAGTCTTTTGCAGCGTGACCTTCCTGGCCGCACCGACAGCACATATGTTGTCTATTTGGACCTTTACATTCACCTTCTGTGTGCCCCGTTATCCAACATTTGCGGCATTTAAGAATTGAATTCTCTCAATTACTCGGCATTCTACGAGACCTATTCTAATTTTGCCATTTTCTACATGCTTAGAGGCTTGCTCTCTTGGGAGTGAAACTGTTGCCACTTGGTTTTCTCCATAAGAGGGTCTCAAATTTGTCACCTTGACCGGTATCATTGGATCTACTATTTCCAGTTTGACGGCTTCTCTCACTTCTTCTGATGTTGTGAGTGCATCTAGATCTTTTATGTGCATAATAGCGTCGTTAGATTTCACTCGAACTTCGATGGAAGGCAATTTTTTAGTCAGCTCTTCTTTCAACTCATTTGCCTTGCCTTCCTTCACTTCAAACAGTAGTTCTCCCTTTTTTGTACTCCTAATTTTTGTGATTGATTTCCCCGTATCTTATTTGGGGTCCAAACCGGACTTTACCATTTGTAAAAGATTCGAGTAGGATCGGCCTTCAGCTTTCATGAAAACTACTTCAGTTCTTGGTTTTCTTTCTACTTTTTTAGCTGGTGCTCGCACTGGCATTAGCTTGCTTTGCATAACTGCTTCAGTCCATGTTTTCCTACCATTTGTTAACTGACAAGGCTCTGCTGACTTAGCGAACTTATTCTTTGGGCAGTAAAGGTAGATACCACTCTGAGCACCCAAGTTGATCAGTTCCTTACACCATTCTCTCATAATTTTTGCAAGGACACAGTTAAAGAGACGTGAGGAAAGTCCTTCTCCTTGTCTCACTCGTTTTAATTTCGACACTTTCTGAAATCTCGCCTCTAAATTTAATCTTGGAATGGGTGTTGGTCAAAGTTTCTAGGATGAGTCTGCGGGTTTTGTTGTCTAGTGCTAGTTCCTGGAGTACTTTGTTAAGCATGTCTCTATCAATGGAATCGTAAGCCTTCCTAAAATCAACAAAAGTGACGACCACCTTGCGGTATCTCATCTTGGAATATGCAAGTACTGTTTTAAGATTGAGGATCTGTTCAAAACAGGATCGGGTCTTCCTGAAGCTCCCCTGGTATTCTCTCAGTTGACTAACCAGCTGATTTTCTGCCCTTGTTTGTAACGCTTTCAAGAGAATCTTGTATGTTACCGGGACGAGCGATTTTCTACGGTAGTTGTTTAGATCAGTAAAATCTCCCTTTTTGTGAAGCGGATGGATCAGCACCTTTCCACAGTGTGGTTTGTTTATAGTCGAAGTCTTCGCTGGGTTAGGTTATGTTAGGTTAGTTTTAAACAGGCTGCCAATCAGGGTCGCAGTTGAGTAGATTTTTTGTAGTACTGAGCTAAAAGGTGGTAGTTGTCCTTGTCGTGATAAGCCAGTTTGTCTTGTGAGTCTCTGAAGTGGAGGCTTGTCGGGGCGTATTTTCGAGTGTCTGCTTGAAGGTTCTAAACAAATTTTTGGAGTTATTCTTAAGAAAGCTCTCTTCGATTTGGGTTAGTTGGTTTTGTGTGAAGGTTTGTTTGGTTCCTCGAATTATCTTAGCTGTAACCTTTCTTTGTTCCAAAAATTTATTATATATTTTCCTTGGTCTTTTTAGAAATCCACTTCACTCAGGCTATTCACCCAGGCTACGTCTGTCTTTAAGCTATTGCATTGTCACAGTCTTCAGTCCACCACGGATGCTTCCTTCTTCTAGCGAGCGGAACGAGTTCAATGGCCGCCTTGACAAGAGTCTCCTTCAGTTGGTCCCAACTGTTTAGATCTGTATTGTTCTGTCTCTGACTTACTTGTTGAAATCTTACGATTTTGGAGATTCTGTGTAATCTAGTGTTTTTAGCCTGGAGTCTTATTTTGATCTTTTAGAGGTTTATAGGTAAAGGTGGCTATTGAACCCAGTATCCTGTGACTGATTATAAATTCTGTACCTAACTGGGGTACGTTCTTCATTACCCGCTCACCCATTTTTCCTTTGAGGATTCTGTAGTCTTGGGACTCGAAGGCATGTTCCTCCGTAAATCTGGTTTCCTGTACTACTGTACCCACTTTTAGCAGTAAGTTGGCATTAAATGTTGCGAAGAAGCTTTGCCGTCTTGCTCTAAGTTTACGTCCGGTGATTTCAGGATGCTCCGACTAATCCTTAAAACATGCTGCGCTAACGTCATCATAGGTGACGGTGGATTGGTTACCACCTGGGGTAGTGCATTTAACGATATTTTGCTCCATGGTCAGTTGAAGAATATTCTTCATTTGTTTCTTCTTCTTCTTCTTTCGAATAAGCCTACTTTGGACCACGCTTGTTCAACTGTTGGGCTTTGACCTTTGCCCAGTATTTTCCCATCTTCTGCCGGTGTAACTCCTTTCTTTCTTCTGTCCAGTGGGTACTTTTCCTTCGAGGTTTTTCCTGAAATCCACGGACTTCCATCAGGGTGCGTCTCACAGACTGTCTGTTTTTGAGATCTGTTATTCCCAGTTCTTTAATATCCTTCTCGGTCTCCGTCAACCAAGTGGTACAAAGCTTCTTCTTTTGCCAGAAGGTGAACAGACGGTTGGTTAGTCGGCTTGGAGGCAATCTTGCAACGTGGCCATAGAAAGCTACCCATCTTTTCCTTGCACAGTCAGAGAACATCTCAATATGTTCGTAAAGCTTAGAGTTATGCAGCCTTCGGAATTCCCCATCTTCCTTTACCGGGCCTAGGATCTTCCTGAGGATTCTTCTCTGTCTGATTTCCAATTTCTCTATTAGACCCCTTCGGTTCAAGGAAAGACACTCCATGGCATACAGGGTTTCTGGTCGTAAGACTGATGTGTAGTGCTTAAGTTTCAGGTTTCGTTTAGTTTCAGGTTTAACAGGCATTTCTTATTGTAAGTGTTCTTAGTCAGCCGATAGGTTAGTTCTAACTTGTTGACTCTTGGATAATGATGTTCTTTCTGAAAAATTGGGTTCAATCCATTCGCAGAGATACTTAAATTTCTCAGTCCTCTTGATGTTTCCCTGTTCTAGTAATATCTCTTTGTTTGCTTCTCTCGTGTTGGTGAAGAATTATGTTTTCTCCAGCGACACTTGAAGACCCACTTTGGCAGCCTGTTTTCTGAGGCAGTTTACCTGCATTATTGCCATCTCAAGAGAATCAGCAAACATTGCCATGTCATCTGCATAGGCCAGGCAATCTACAACTAGTCCATCGTTCTTACGTCCCAGGTAGATACCACTCTGAGCACCTAAATTGTTCAGTTCCTTGCGCCATTCTCTTATAACCTTATTAAGGACACAGTTGAAGAGAAGTGGGGAAACTCCATCTCCTTGTCTCACTCCAGTTTTTATTTCGATGCTTTCTGAAATCTCGCCTCTAAATTTCCCCTTGGAATGGGTGTTGTTCAAAGTTTCTAGGATGAGTCTGCGGGTTTTGTTGTCTAGTGCTAGTTCCTGGAGTACTTTGTTAAGCGTTTCTCTATCAATGGAATCGTAGGCCTTCCTAAAATCAACAAAGGTGACGACCACCTTGCGGTTTCCTATCTTGGAGTATGCAAGTACAGTTTTAAGATTGAAGATCTGTTCAACACAGGATCGTATCTTCCTGAAGCCCCCCTGGTATCCTCCCAATTGACTACCCAACTGAATTTCTGCCCTTGTTTGTAACGCCTTCGAGAGAATCTTGTATGTTACCGGGACGAGAGAAATTCCACGGTAGTTGTTTAGATCAGTAAAATCTCCCTTTTTGCGAAGCGGATGGATCAGAGCAGATTTCTAATCGGGTGGTAATTGCTCTGTTTCCCAGATCTACTAGATGATCTCAGTTAGCCTGCCCACAGCATTGTTTCCAGCACCTTTCCACAGTTCAGCAACGATAGAGGCCTGTCCAGATGCCTTATTATTCTTAAGAAGTTGAATGATCTGGCCCACTTCTTTCAATGAAGTGGGAAGCGAGTCCGGGTTTGGTGTGGTTTGTTTATAGTCGAAGTTTTCGCTGGGTGGGTCACAGTTGAGTAGATTTTTAAAGTACTGAGCCAAAAGGTGGCAGTTGTCCTTGTCGTTATAAGCCAGTTTGTCTTGTGAGTCTCTGAAGTGGAGGCTCGGCGGAGCGCATTTTCTGAGTGCCTGCTTAAAGGTTCCAAATAAATCTCTGGAATTATTCTTAGCAAAGCTCTCTTCGATTTGGGTTAGTAGGTTTTGTGTGAAGGTTCGTTTGGTTCCTCGAATTATCTTGGCTGTAACCTTTCTTTATTCCAAAAATTGATGCCAATTTTCCTGGTTCTTTTTGGAATTCCACTTCACCCAGGCTATCTGTCTTTGGTCTATTGCATTGTCACAGTCTTCAGTCCACCATGGATGCTTCCTTCTTCTAGCGAGAGGGGCGAGTTCGTTGGCCGCCTTGACAAGAGTCTCCTTCAGTTGGTCCCAGTTGTTTAGGTCTGTGTTGTTCAGTCTCTGGCTTAATTCTTGACTGTTCTTGAGTCGCTCGACGTCAAATCTTACTATTTTGGAGGTTCTGTGTAATATAGCGTTTCTATGCTGGAGTCTTATTTTGATCTTTGAGAGGTAGTGGTCTGAATCCAGATGTGGCGCTTCTTAGTACCTTCACGTTTTGTATTTCCTTTTGAGATTTTCGTGAAATGGTCACATGATCTATCTGGAATTCACCCAGGTGGGTATTAGGTGAAATCCAAGTCTTCTGCTTCATTGGTAAGTGTTTGAAGGCTGTAGACTTCATGATCAACCCAAGAGTCCTACACAGATCCACCAATCGTTCTCCGTTGCGGTTGGTGCGCTTATGCGCCGGATAATTGTACTATGTTTCTGCAAGTAATTTTAAAGAAATAATTTTCAAATTTCTTCATTTGTTTACTATTAATAAAACTTATCTGTCGCATCAGATTAGAAATGTTAGGTGCAAGTCAAATTTATTTTGAGAGAAATATCGTCGAACAGGTTCTCTTAAGGATACAAAACTTGCAAAAGAGGAAAAAAGCAACTAGAGCAAAAGTGAATATTCTGCAAGTTAGATACAGAATTGAAGAGAATTCCATTATATCCGTGCGACGTTTATCAGAAAGTAAGAATTCCACGTGAGTTGGTAAGAAAAATTTTAAAGAACGATTTACTCTCGGCCTTAGAAATGACAAAAAGCCCAAACACCTCTAAACAAGAACCGAAGAACAAACCTGAAGAACATATTCTGTCTAATACCGAGCAATGTCAATCGAGCCCTGCCAGCCCCTCAAATCAATCAAATAAAAACTTACAATTCAAATCTAAAATAAAATCCAAAGGGCGTGCAAGGATAAAGACTAAGCACACCACTTTAAAAAAAAAATACAGAATAAAAAATGATATACCTGTATTTATTTTACTTTATACTTTATTTTAAACCTACTTTAAATTTTAACCTATTTATGAGTTTATTGAGCAAGATTGTAAATGAACTTTCATAAATAAAAGTATAATTACTTATAATTGTGTAGTTATTAGCAAAATGTTATTAGCAAATAGTCAATTGCGAATGCAGACTGAATGTATAAATAGCCAATTGCGTATACATACTGTATGTATAAATAGCCAATTGCGTATACATACTGTATGTATAAATAGCCAATTGCGTATACATACTGTATGTATAAATAGCCAATTGCGTATACATACTGTATGTATAAATAGCCAATTGCGTATACATACTATATGTATAAATAGCCACATCCTAAAATTTTCGTATAACTGCACAGAAAATCTGTATTTTGGAAATTAATTCAAACGAAAGAAATTATCAAATTTAACTTGTATAATAAATGTAAATACGATATTAATTTTAATGGAAAATTATTTTTAAATAAATAACCCGAAAACTCTAGAGATAAATAAAATTAGTCTTTCCTCTATGGCCTTACTAATATACTATAGATTCAAAAATCAGTACTTAGTTTCATATTATCATATATATTACTAATATGTTCCGTCTATCCCAGGGGTCGGCAACCGGTTTAAAGTAGTAACCGGCTTAAAGTAAAGAGCCATTTACATAAGAGCCGCAGGGATGAATGTATTTAAAAATACTGTAGATCATTTACATTATCAAATTATCGTATATTTTTAATTATTTTATATATTTACTTTCACATATTATAAAACAAATACCCTAATAAATAATAATCTATGTAAATAATTTAATAATAAAAATCACAATCAGCGAGATTTTTACGAGTGCATTGATGCAGACATTTGTTTTATATCTTGTTCGTAATTTGAGTTCTTTTGATTGCCAACTTTCAAGGCTAACGTTCTTGAGCTGCTTGTCCCCATTTAATATTCAGGATATTCATGTTAAAAATCTACTCACAATAATAAATTGATCCGCAAATGGATAAGATTTTAAATGCCACCGTCTTAAATTTATTGTAATTTTCTAAACTCTACCAAATATAATTTCATCTTTCATGAAGGATATAAAAAAAGTATAATTTATAAAAGTGAATTCGAAGTATGGCCTCGTCCTTCTCTCAACTTCCTATTGAGATTATTAAGATACGCTGTCTGCTTTCAGTAGCAAAATAAAATTTTTGTAAGCAGTCGTGATGATGACAAAGGGCTTCGAATGCTCTGAGTTAAACGATGATATTAATGGTAAAAAGATGATGGGACCAAGTATTCTATTTTTTTTTTTTGACAACGAAAATGTGTTCGATACATTGACTGGAATATTAAAGAACATTTTCGCAATTATTTAATGCGTGTGCAATGATTTAATTGACTATTTTTAGTACGGTATTTAACTCCATTAATACTTTTTTAATCGTGATTTTTTTTTAAATCTATGTTTTATTGATTTGAAATTGACTTAAAATATATGTTATTGACGAGTTGAAGAGTACGACTTCGATAAGAGCCGACTCCTGGTCTATCAATATATATATATATATATATATATATATATATATATATATATATATATATATATATATATATATATATATTTATATATATATATATATATATTAAACTATTTTATTGCTATCTACTATTTGTTGTTTATAATTAACTATAGTTTTTTAATAATAAATCTTTTATTCGTGATACAAATGGGCTTATAATAGTGTAACTAATAACAAATTTTAATTGGAGAGGAAAATGTTAATAGAGTGTATAAAATTTATCTGACGTTTACATTGTGATTGTAATGGAAACTCAAGCATAAAATCCACTTAAAATAATTTTCTTAACGGCGCGGCGTATTCAATAAAGGAACCGATTTTACATGGAAGTTTAAGAGGAAGACTGCCGAGAGAGACCGAAAGCTCACTTTACAGAGAATATTAAATTCACGCGTAGTTTTGATATTGAAATGTGAAAAACCATTTTATGAAAGTCGATACATTTTACAGGATTTTATTAAAATATTAAATTGGCAGAATCTTTGGAGGTAACTATTAAAAACACCTGTAACGTTATTATGGATTGAACAATTTTTTCTTACATTGATCTTTAACACTGCTAGTCGAAAAATAGAACAAGCTTGAAATTTATCAGGTAAAGTAAATTCGGGTGCACTGAATTCAGTGCTATTAGACGTTTTATAAGGTCTATTAATCCAGCTTTGTAGGCAGTTTTATAATTTAAGAAACTGTAGCCAGGAACTTCTATCATAGTATAATGACTATATTTCTCTTCCAAAAAAAATATTAAAAGTTTGATTTTTTTCAACTAAATCATTCCTATCATAAGATGGTTTTTGGTCGGTGCATTTTATCCAAACAATGAATATTAATTCTATGGAACCACTGTTGTGGAATGTTTCACTTTTTTTATTGTTATTGTGGAATTTTTAATTTATTAAGAAAAATACAATTTTATCTGTAGCTGCACGCCGTCGACTTTATCCTCCGTTTTTCTACCATCTCGTTATTTTACACTGTTGCCAATCTAACAGTTTTAACAGTTTGTGAATAACAGTACAACCAACAACAAAACATAACAAAACAAAATATAACTAAACATACCGCCCACCTTGAACGGTTTACCGTACAAAAGAATATAAGAAAAGTGAAATAAACTTTCTTAACTAATTCCTAGTTTCTGAATCTTCACTTTCACTCCACAGGTAACAAACATATTTTTGCCACTGCTCTTTTGAAAACACCGGTAGGGGTTTTAATTGTCACTACTCGAATGAATTCATCTTTTCCTGGATGAACTTCGGTGATACGACCTAGTTTCTAGTTGAGTGGAGGATTGGTATCTTCCTTGATGATAACCAACACACCTGGCTTTAAATGGTGTTTCTTTTAGACCTTTGTTGCAATTCATTCATGTACTCCTTAATTGATAATCGTGGATGCTTCAAAAAAAGGGACAGTTTGGCGCTTATCGCTGAGCGAACTGACCTGGGCAATGATCTGCTTGTAGACCAGTTGAATATTGATTGCCTCGGTTGTTTGTACACGAGTTCAATTTTCTTGACTGATTGTAATTTTGCAATGAATTTTTTGGATTTAATTGATGTATCAATTAATATCCGTTTCGAAGGACCAATGTTTCTAATGGAACCACTGTTGTGGAATGTATCACTTTTTTATTTTTTTTTTATTAAGAAAAATGCATTTTTATCTGTAGTTGCACGCCGTCGACTTTATTCTCTGTTTTTCTACTATCTCGCTATTTTACACTGTTGCTAATCTAACAGTTTTCAGTACAACCAACAACAAAACATAACAAAACAAAATATAAGTAAAGAAATATCCAATCAAATTTTAGCAAGAAAAACTGATTAAATACTGAAAATATAACAAAACCTCTTTTTTAATTTCTAATAATACTTGATATAATTTTAAATAACCCGATTAAATGACCTAACCTTAAAAAAAACGACTGACATCACTGAATTCAGCGCACCCGAATATACTTCACCTGATAAGTTACAAGTTTGTTAAAAAAAGGTAAATAAACAAATTTGACAAATATGGTTCAAATAAACACAATATAAACACGTGGTTCAAATACAATAAATATCTAAATTGTACAAATTATTTTTCTAAATTATCTATTGTAATATATTTATTCTTGTCTCGGGTTTAATCAAGTTATATTATATAGGAGATGGTTGATCACGATTTAGCGTTTGGTTGATTTCCTAAACCTATGTTATGTTACGTGAGACAATTATATTGTCTGCTCAAATTGATACACGAATCTAATTTCAACTACGTCAATTTGGGAATTGGACTCAAATTGTGCCACAATCGTAGCTACAGCAAAACTAAAATTTAGATTCAGGATGCTCTTGAACAGAATATTTGCATGATTTCTTTCACTAGAATGGAATTCATAATATTCCCAAACTAATATATATTAAAGAAAAGTAGGTATATTAAATAAATATGTTCACATTAAAGGCGGGTGCGGGTATTAGTACCCGCTTCGCCGACTGCTGTCTATCAGCGGGCCGGCTATTGGTACCCGTTTAAAAGAACGTGCGTTAAAAGCGGGGCAAGGTATAATTATCTGCTTAAAAAGGACATATGGCCATAAAGGAGTAATTGTCAAATATATTATTTTCAAGTTAATTGCTTATTTAGCATATTTAATCCGTATATTGCCCTGCAATAAAATATTACAACTCATTCTTTCTGTTCCATAAACATTTGTTATAGTATATTACGTAATAAGAGTTGTAAGAAGCATATTACGAGCGGAACTGTTACGCGCGACCCGCGTAACGGTGAGCGCGTAATTCCGCGAGTACGTAATTGCCTTACAACTCGAATTATGTACTATACTTTATCTACGACCACAATAATTTGTTTCTATTTAATAAGAAAAATTTGTTTGATGTAACTGATATAGTGATTCATCGATATAGGCAACACAATGTACGCAGCGTCAGTGTCAAATGAAATAATTTATATTTACTTAAAAATATATATTTTATATATTTAATTTCATTAATTCCTAGTAAATAGATATAGGCCCTAAAGAAGGTCAGAATAAAAAAGACCGAAACGTTGTCAAAATATCGAAATCAGTTGTTTTATTAAAATAAATTCCTTTTCCCAAGAATAAACTAAAATATAATAAAAATGATAGGATCTTAAGATATATTTATAATTATTTTATAATATGTTAATATATTTTTTACAGGTTTGGTAAAATTCTTTCGGTACCCAAAAGATCTTTGAGATTTTGTTGGCATGGGTTTGATATTTCGTAGTTCTTGTTTTCTGCAAGCACCACTAATGCCAATGATAACAATAACCTAAAATTATATAAAAAAATTTGTTATGCCCATTAGAGAGCAAAAAAACCTTCATCAATAAATATTTGTTATCCGGCGAGTTATTGTGGAAACTGTTAATTTCTTGAATGGTTAAAATTTTGGATTTCTTGCTTTTAAATCTATCAGATTTTCTCTTTAGTAAAGCTATTAACTTTGAATGTTTTCAAATGTCGATGTTGTGCTTTATATTAATTGTTGTTCGAACCATTGAATAAATTGCCCAAAGTGAAGATGGTTTCATTATTTGAGACATTTTTTAATATTTTTTGAAAACGATTTTACTTTATGCTTCATTCTCCAGTCCATAAATTTTCTATATGCATCCTCGTATCGATCCCGAGATTTAATAGGTAGCAAATTATGTGCAGCTTGTTTTGCTTTTTCAACAATTTCGGGCGGAGTAGCATTTTCTATTTCGATATCACTGGACATTATTTTAATTGTTTTAATTGAAAAAAAAAATGTGTTTATGTATTAGTTTGACGTATTGGGTTGCCTATATTAAAATATAGTAGCAGCTCTCAACCAATCAACGAATCGTAAACCAAACACACTAGTGTGTTATTGTGTGTTATAATCATTAAATAATATTAATCGCGGACTGTTACATACGTCTGTTGTAAGATGTATTTACATAATCCATGAACTGTACAATATTGGGCAATTATAATAGTGGTCGTAGATAAAATTATTTATTTTTTCAACTTACACAGTATTTAAGGTTGTAAAATATTTTGGGTTTTAAACTAATATGTTATTCTCACCCTCCTCTACATTTATCTATATAAACAGCCTAGCTCGTCAAAATTAATCAGTTTGTAGTGGTATTCAATGCAACAATATTTCATTAAAAGTTTTAAAAAAGCATATATATATATATATATATATATATATATATATATATATATATATATATAAATTGATGCAGATGAGATGCAGAAGTGTTTCGACCAAGGAGCTACAGGGTAGAAATGTTGAGGCTACAGTAGCAGGTGACACAATGAGGGTGGCTGTCATCAAGGGATGTCCTCAGGGTGTGGTTCTATCTCCACTGCTTTGGGACATGGTTGTTGATAGACTGCTTGTGTCACTAAATAATAAAGGATTTTCCACCCAAGGCTATGCGGATGACATAGTCATTCTCATCAGGGGTAAATTTCCTTCTGTAATAGCAGCGCTTATGCAAGAAGCACTGAACGAGGTGGAGAGTTGGTGCAGGGGGGTCGACCTTCGGGTCAATCCCCAAAAATCCACTCTAGTACCATTCACAAGAATGAGAAAAACGGATGGGCTAAAGCCCCCAATTTTCTATAACGAACATCGAAAGGTGAGTGATGAAGTCAAGTATCTAGGTTTAATCCTGGATGCCAAACTGACTTGGAATCAACACCCAAAGAAAGCTACCAACAAGTATAAAATGGCACTTATGATGACCAAAAGAACACTTGGAAAATCATGGGGACTGAAACCATGCATGATATACTGGCTATACACTATGGTAGTTAGACAAATTTTGACATATGGCTCCACAGTATGGTGGACCAAAGTGAAGCAAAAACAGGCCATCAAAGAACTCTCCTATGTTCAAGGACTGGCGTGTTTAGCAATAACGGGAGCCATGAGAACCGCCCCAAATGCGGCTCTGGAGGTGATCCTAGGCTTTCCTTCCCTGGATATCTTTATCATGGGCGAGGCAAGGATGGGAGCTTTCAAATGCATATGCAATGGCACATGGGAATCTCTGGAGAGGTCAGGACACACCATGATAACGAATGTCATATCAGAATCTTACCTCAATATAGAGGGGGATTCGATGCCCAAAAGGCTGTGATTCGATCTACCCTTCAAAACACAACTACGATGGACAGAAGGCACCAAATAACCACTTGCTAAGGAGGTCTGGATTGATATACAGACGGCTCCAAGAAGGACAGTGGTACTGGCGCAGGAATCTTTGGACTGTCCCTGGGGTGCAGCCTATCTGTACCCCTGGGGACACATGCCACAGTATTCCAAGCAGAAATACACGCTATCATGGTCTGTGCCCGTGAAAATTTGAGAATGGACTACAAAAGTAGAAACATCCGCATTTTCACGAACAGTCAGGCTGCGATTAATGCTCTAGCGTGTCACGAAATCAAATCTAAGACATTTGGGACTGTCTTCAGAACCTAAAAGCACTGGCAAAGTATAACAAGGTCACACTCGCTTGGGTGCCTAGCCACACGGGACTAGTGGGTAACGAAATGGCAAATGGCGACGAAATAAGCTAGCAAAAGATGGAGCCTGTAAGGCAAACATCATTGCTGAAATCGGACCCTACATTACCAAGCCCACGACCCGAAATAAAATCTGTAAATGGGTAGCAACTAAGCAAATTGGGGAGTAATGTTGGTTTAGGTCTAAGTGTTGCGCGCCGACGCCAATAGAAGTGCAACGCCAAAATACTGGGAACTGCCTTTGAATATTATTCAGCCAACGAATCCTATCTCTAGCCTCCTCGCGGCACTCGGGTGCCGCGGATACGGGTGCCTGGCGAATCTCCGGCCATAAAACGGGAATCATTTGGCTATGAGAAGGAAAACTCCGACAGAAAACCAGGGTAGGTTCGCATGCCTAAAGGTGGCAGCCCCACCGGCGAACTAGGGTACTGAAGGTTGATAGCCTACATATCCGAAAACAAATTATCACCGAAACTTCAACCAAGAAAATTAACCGGACGGATCTACGATACACGACCTTTAGCATGAAAACACGGACACGAATTGGATGCTGGAATGTCAGAACGATGTTTGAGGGAAGCAGACTCGCACAAGTTGCACAAAACATGCAGCAATATAACATCAACATACTTGGACTTAGCGAAACGCGCTGGAACGGGTTTGGGGAAACCAAATCAAGCAACGTATTCTGGAATTCTGGAAAAGAAAATGAAGACGACGTACATGAGCACGGGGTGGGATTTCTTCTAAGCCAGCAAGCCAAGCACGCACTTCTTAAATGGCGACCAGTGACAGAGCGAATTATACTAGCCAGATTCAATACGAGGGCCAGAAAACTGACAATTGTACAATGCTACGCACCCACAGAAGCAGAGGAGACAGAAGTCAAGGAACCATTCTACGAGAAATTGTCAGAAACATTCTTGACAATCCGGAAACAAGACATTGTCTTATTAATGGGAGATTTCAATGCACAGCTAGGAAGCAACAACGTTGGTCTAGAAAATATCATGGGAACATATGGAATCGGAAACTGTTCGCTCAATTGACTTCTGCAGCCAACAGAATTTGGTAGTAGGTGGAACGCTCTTCCCGCATAAACGATGCCACAAGGTCACATGGAGATCCCCCGACGGCCACAAAAAAGGAAGCCCTATGCCCCACTGGGGGAAAAAGGAACTAAGAGAGAGAGGTGGAGAGAGAGAACTAAGCACAGTCTACAGTGGGTTAATTTGAATGGTCTGACACACAGCAAACGAATGTTTACAAACCTATTGGGAACTCTAACTGCTGAAATCCTGCAACTGTCAAGTAAGCAGATCGCAATTGTGGTAGGCCTACTTACAGGACACTGCCCTGTACGAGAACACCTGCTTAAAATGGGTATCTGGAAGGATGAACATTTATGCAGGTTATGCTATGAGGACGAAACCGCCGCCTATATAATCTTCCACGGTGAAGTAATTGCACGTAGGAGACACAAGCTTGATATTACAGCTGAGAGAGTCTGTGAATCCTGGACCTAACAGAGGGACTGGATCTATTTGCATGAACGAAACAATGTGGGGAAATACAACAGGCCAATGGGCCGCAGTGTTTTAAGGGTTAATCCCCCTGGACCCACATTGGTTAGAGAAAAAAAAAACATCAGTGTTTCACAAAACTTAGGCTTGGTGAACGTGTGCCTCTTGATCTTGTTCACCTTGCTGTGGGAAGATGCGGAAACTGCCGGAATTTGCCCAATAGTTTCATACTCCAGAGTTTGTGTAAGTTCTTCTGGGACGTAGTTATGTAGCATAGGCTGCGACTGCTGCGAGAAGGAGTGGTATTGTCCAACTTGTGAAGAAAGAGTATGTGGCATTTTCAATTGTTGGGGCATATTCTGTTGACGTCAATTCCGCCCATTTACTAAACCAAAATCATCTTGTCGCTGGCTAGTCATATCAACAATTTGAAAATTTCTGGTAAGCGTACCCAACTCAATAGCATACGCTTCAAATAAAAGATCGAAAATTAGTTTCTGAGCGATTGCGTTTTGTGAACTAGGTCTACATCTCTGAGTTTATTAGCCACACGTTTTCCAAACACTCGAAAAGCATCCTCTGGCTGTAGCGACTCCAGTCTTTCCTACCAACTTCATAACGTCAGTTGTGCCATCATCAGTGGGAACTCCATTTCTCTTACGAGTTGAGGAGTGCGATCTTCAAGTATTATGGTACAATGTTCTATTAATAGAACAAGGAGTTGATGCTTCGGAATGAGGAGTAGCAGGCACTTCACTGGGCCCAACTTCTTTGAGAAACTTCTGAGAACATTGCTGAAGTTTAGCCATTGTTGCTCAAAGTTACAAACACATAGAAAGAAACTGAAGAACAAAATGAATCGGAAAACGCAGCTACCGTCTAAATGTGCCGACTTGTCCGCACAGTTCAAGGATATCTATGCTCTCTAGCTCAGTTATGGCTGCAACTGTACCGTCTTCGCGCCGGTTTCAAAATTGCGCAAAATTTTCTTATCCACACGCAACGTTTTATCTGCAACGTGTTGAACTGTGAAGACAAAGGGTTGTGCAAAACGTAGCGTCTTGACCGACCTTTAATCACGCCAAACTGACCGCGCATGCGCATAGTCAGTCGTAGTTTAACCGCCATGGCGCCAGGACTTGCAATATCTGAAGAATTGAAGAAATGAAGATATGCAATATTTGAGAAACTTCTGAGAACATTGCTGAAGTTTAGCCATTGTTGCTCAAAGTTACAAACACATAGAAAGAAACTAAAGTACAAAATGAATCGGAAAACGCAGCTACCGTCTAAATGTGCCGACTTGTCCGCACAGTTCAAGGATATCTATGCTCTCTAGCTCAGTTATGGCTGCAACTGTACCGTCTTCGCGCCGGTTTCAAAATTGCGCACTTTTCTTATCCACACGCAACGTTTTATCTGCAACGTGTTGAACTGTGAAGACAAAGGGTTGTGCAAAACGTAGCGTCTTGACCGACCTTTAATCACGCCAAACTGACCGCGCATGCGCATAGTCAGTCGTAGTTTAACCGCCATGGCGCCAGGACTTGCAATATCTGAAGAATTGAAGAAATGAAGATATGCAATATTTGAGAAACTTCTGAGAACATTGCTGAAGTTTAGCCATTGTTGCTCAAAGTTACAAACACATAGAAAGAAACTAAAGTACAAAATGAATCGGAAAACGCAGCTACCGTCTAAATGTGCCGACTTGTCCGCACAGTTCAAGGATATCTATGCTCTCTAGCTCAGTTATGGCTGCAACTGTACCGTCTTCGCGCCGGTTTCAAAATTGCGCACTTTTCTTATCCACACGCAACGTTTTATCTGCAACGTGTTGAACTGTGAAGACAAAGGGTTGTGCAAAACGTAGCGTCTTGACCGACCTTTAATCACGCCAAACTGACCGCGCATGCGCATAGTCAGTCGTAGTTTAACCGCCATGGCGCCAGGACTTGCAATATCTGAAGAATTTATAGAAAAATAGCTTTGAAAAATGGCTTGAAATATGTAGATTCGTCCATTCTCAAATAGTATGCCAGTCTATCGGTTCCACTGACAACTCATTTAACAAATTAATATGAGATAAATGGTATCTCTTTTTTAACCATTCTTTTCGTTCATTTTTTTTTGGGTTTTCTATTGATTAAATGGCAACGTGCAGCAGCCGTCATAAGAATATCCTCTTCAGAATCCGAATCCATTTTTTTTACAGCTTTACGTTTATTACAGCGGTTTTAAGCCAGCGAGGGGAAATTATTTTGGCATAAATCAGTTTTAACTGAACAGTTAACAACGTCAGTTCAACTCATTAGTTTAACTGGACGTGAGTGGCTGGCCTAAGTATAAAACATCATTATTTATAATAAGATAGAATTGGTAAAACCATCCTACGTTATAGATAATCATACAAACTTTAAACAATCGGAACAAAGTCTGAATATATAAATATATTCAACCTTTCCGGAGCTCTATATCAATTACTGAGTCTTTTTAAGACTACCAAAACAAATCTCATATGAGATTTGTCAGTTATTTAATAGCTTTTAGTCCACCTTCGTGGCAATCAACAAAAAACACAAAAATAACATTGTTTTTAAGATCATGTCTTTCCGATAACTTAAGTGAGTAGTGATAACTTAAGTGAGTAGTGAGTAAAAAACAATGTTATTTCTATGGTTTTTGTTGAGTGCCACGGAGGTGGAATGAAAGCTATTAAATAACTGACAAATTTCATATGAGATTTGTTTTGCTAGTCCTAAAAAGACTCAGTAATTGTTATAGAGCTCTCTAGAGATATTTTGTATACATAAATATATATATATATATATATATATATATATATATATATATATATATATATATATATATATATATATGTATATATATATATATATATATATATATACTGTGTATAGGCTGTGTTCAGATTGTATTAGTTATTATTAGAATTTTTATTATTATTGGAAGTTTGTATTTTTTATAATGTTTTTGTATTAGTTGTTTGGAGTGCAGTAAGTATATTTGTAAAAAATAATTATATTCCTTGTTACAGTTTGTTAACAATGAAAAGTAAGAAAAGAAAGAAAATATAGCAATTCGCATGTCACCCACGGTTTCGCTTTTATTCGCGAACGAGATGGAAAACAAAATCCACAATACTTTTTATGTGGCAAAGTGCTTGCTTATTAGCTAAAATTTTCAGAACAACATTTACCCAAACTAGGTTTCCCTGCAACACAAAAACGTGTTTAGAAGCATCTAACAAAGTTGCATTTGGCATTGCCCTTCAAACAAAATAAAATTAAAAATTTTAACTAACCACCCACGCGGAGACGCCCATAATTAAAATATTTATAGGTACTTCTAATGAAGTTAAAAGGGCGAGAGAGTTATTTTATTTTATACTTTTTAGAGTTTTTTGTGTCAGGGGTTACTTAAAAGTTTTAATTCTATTTTATTATTCGAACTTTTTTCTTATTTTCTTTTTAAATACGTGACTAATGTTACCTCAATGAATTGGATGGTTGCGAACGTTGGTACGTGGTAATCCATACTTACACTGAATTAAAAAATTCACTATGTTTTAACCACATTTATAATATGTAAAAATATTATATAACAAATTATTCACAGTTATATAAATTTCTACACTTATCACCTATTTAGAGGTTTAGAGGTAAGACGTAATGTTACCTCTTTGAAAATTCGTTCGCAAATACGTGATTGGTGGGGATTGTTTACAACATCAGATTAAGTTTTGTCAAGTAGAAAATGAACTGATGATCCTCAAACACCTAAACAGGGCTTCATAAATTATAGCTAAGAATCTTATCGATCACGTCTGCTTTCAAACACAAGTTTGGATATACGGAACTAGACCAATAGTTGTATCAAATTGGTTGCAGATTAATTTTGTCAAGTAGGAAATGAGCTGATGGTCATCAAACGCATGAACAAATCAACATAAATTATAGCTACAAACCTCCTCGATCATGTCAGCTTAAAAAAAAAACAGCATCAAAATCGGTCTCTTTGTTTAGGAGCTACGATTCCATAAACAGCCACAGGTGCGGACAAACTGACAGACAGACACGACAAACTTATAACACCCTTCTTTTTGAGTCGGTGGTTAAAAAAGCCACACACAGTCGCAGAAAGTCTTGTAAAGCATTGTGCACTAGATATCATGGAACTTATATCTGATACAGATAAAAAAAATGGTAGTTGAAGCGGTGCCTTTGTCAGATGATGTCATTCGTTCTGAATTGTTGAAGTGTCTGCTACCGTTTTGCGGCAAGTCATTGATGAACTGAATTCCTCGCCATTTCCATTTAGCATACAACTGAACGAGAGCACATATGTATCACAGTTTAGACAGCGTTTAGATAGCAACTTTCCACAACCTTGTACTGGTACCATATCAATGATAAGGAGCAGTAATGGTACAATATGCTACCATTACTTTTTTTGACGTTCTTTTAACGTTTGATATCAAAAAGATGACTATGGGGGAAAGTAATCTACCAAACCTATCAATAGAAATGATAAATGGGGCAAGATTACTTCGAACCATCATTGCAAAGGGAGAAAGCAACTGTCGTACTTCTCATACACTTTAAGTATAAGAACAGAAATGGACGAATTATCGAAAATGTGGAAAAATGCAATAGACCACAAAGCCGCACTGTTTGTAGGGCTGAATAGCCCCGATATCCACATTGAGGGAATAAAAAAAACGGTTTTTTGTTGTTGGAAGAATTGCTGTTGTAATCTGCAAGAAGTTTATCAAAAAAAGTGTCAGAACATCTTGCCACATATCCAACTTCAGCACAAAGATTTGAATATGGGGGACCTAGCAGTTTAACGTCGAATCCGAACGACAAATTTCCAGAGAAGGTGTTAAAGCAGTTGCAACCCCACGGTTGCATAAGCCGGGTCGGGGAGTTGAGTGAGATGGGTTGCAGCCATTAGTTTTTAAATTTTGGTGCTTTTTGGTTCTGTGTGGGATTCGATCCCACGCTGTCTGACGCAAGAGCCAAGTGCTCAGCAATCTGAGCCACCACCACCTCTGCAGAAAGATAATATTAAAGATGATTTAATTGACATGAGATCCAAAGCTGTATTGTGAGCTGAATTTAACGCAAATGTTGTTTGCGATTTGTGGTAAAGTTTAGGACAAGCTTACCCTCTCCTTGTTAAACGAGTTCATATAAATTTCGTTTGCTACTACATATCTCAGGTCAGGGTTCCCCGTAGTAGTGTCAATTAAAACTAAAAATCCTAACCTACTAGATGTCAAAGGTGATGTGCGTTGATATGCATTGTCTGGTTTTGGCCAATAGTAAATTATCATTTAAATTAATAACCTGCTAAGTTCATGTCTCTCTCACTAAATGTCAAATTAAAAATATCCAACCTCTAGTCAAACACGAGTGTTTCAAGTAAGTGTTTTTCAAGTTATAATTCATAACAGCAAAGCTGCACTGGTGAGAGCACTGATGATCTCAAAACGCGTAATTGCGTAATTACGCGTAATTTGCAAAATGCGTAATTTGCAAATTTCACATGAGATTTGTTTTGGTAGTCCTAAAGAGACTCAATAATATTATAGAGCTCCGGAAAGGTTGAATATATTTATATATTCAGGCTGTGATCCGACTTTATTGAGTTTATTTCATCTTTTGATAATAATGTTGATATTTCTGTGTTCAATGTAAGTCAAATTACATGTCGATCGGGCAATAAAATGAGACAAAATGTACATACAATTGTATATAAAAACACGATGTACAAGTAAATATTGTGATATAGCGATAATGATGTATTAGTATTGTTTGTTGTCTTTAATAAGTATTTAATAATTTTATTTCATCTGAAACAACCTGGTATTTTTTGTTACAGTTTTTAAGTTAAATCTCTTGTAATTATAAGAAAGTCTTTGATATGACAGCCAAGTAATTAAAAAACTTTTTTTTGTAATTTCTTATTTTGTATATCATGTAACCCTAATAATTATCAGTATATAAAGTATATAAAGTATCAGCTTGAATAAAATTTATTTTCAAAATATAATTGGATATAATATGTTTTATATATTAACACGCTACATATTTTACCTATCAAATTTGTGACTAAGATTGACTTGGGACCAGAATCTGATTATTACCTGTCATCTTTTAAAAATGTCTTTGTGTATTGTCAAGTGTTTTGTTAAAAATATTTCAATTGGCACTATGTACTGGTATTTATCTTGATGCATGGAAGTTGGATTGTGTAAGTGCAGTTCATAAAAATGGTAACAAGTCTAAAATTGAAAACGTTCTGAAATTGAAATTGTATCGTTCTATTTCTAATATGTGCATCATTGCGCAGGTTTTCGAATGTATTATTTAGGGCAAAATATCTTCTCTGGTTCGTGAAGCAATCTCTAGTACATGCTTAGGGGAGGTCAAAAACATCTAATCTGCTCTACGGGGAGTTCTTGCCTCGTACTTTGGAATGTCGAAATCAGATGGATGTTGTATACACTGGCTTTTCCAAAGCCTTTGATAGGGCACACCGCCAGGTGTTTTCTTGGTAATGTGGAATAATTTGGTCTTCACGGGGATTTGCTTACAAGGATTAAGAGCTACTGGGTGAACAGACGGCAGGTTGTTAGAATTAAAAAAATCTACTTATTGTTAGAGGAGGTGCATTAAAGGATAACATTTGGCCCTTCTGCTTTTCAATATGTTTTTTTTTTAATAACATAACTTAAATGTATTCCCTCCTCTATATTGATGACTTGACGTTGTCTAATGTCATACATGATTTTGTTGATTTCTTGAGATTGCAGAATGACTTAAACTGCCTCGGAATGAAGTATAAACAATGGATTGAAGCTAAATAATAAAATGTCAGGTTTTAACTGTTAATAGAAAGTTCACTATAAATTGAATATTGTGAATCTAGAAAGAGTTTACAAATTTAATGATTTGAGTATGTATCTGGGTAGTGAATTTACATTTGATTTTCATATTGACTATTTAAGGAATATGACTAAAAGACAAGATAAAGATGTATTTACCGTTAATAAAGTCCCACTATGTCAATAAAGTCCCCTGAGCTTCTCCCTTTGGTGTCTTTAAATGTTTCCCAACGCGCAACTAGAGAACTTGAATTCTTTCATATACCATTTGACGGTACAAATTATGGTATGAACAGTTTTCTTACAGAATGTGCGGACTGGCAAATAACAAGTGCAGTGATTTGGATTTTTTCAATGTGACTTCGCCATCCTTCAGGGACCGAGTCTCTGATATCAGATGAAGCTGATAATGTTGTTTGTTGCCTATTATTACCTTTGGAAATTGTCTTTATTTTATAATTATTGTTTGAGTAATGTTTCAGTGTTTTACTGATTTTCTCTTTCTGTCTCCTCTCTCTCTCTCTCTCGCCCCCTCTCTCTCTCCCTCTCTATCAGCCTATCTCTCTCTTCACGGCTTTCTGATTATATCAGGCATGCTATGGATAAGAATAATTTGACCTTATTAGTTTTGTTTGATTTAAGAAAAGCTTTTGATTACGTTGACCACAAAACTATACTAACTGCATTATTCAGACTTGGTTTTTCACTGGAAACGATAGTTCTCCTACTTATCAAAATCAATTTCAATTTTTAAAATCTCAATCAATTTTAGATGATTTTGGGATTCCGATTCAACTCTTGAGAGTAGTAGTGTAGTTCCTTTCAAGTATTTCCCCAAGAATCTGTTCTAGGACCGATATTGTTTTAGATAGTGATGAATTCAGTTGTTCGATAGATTTTCGATTAGAATTTTTTAGTATTCCAATTGGAGGAAGCCGTTAGTAAAGTTACTCATGATGCACAAATAATAGTAAATTGGACTAGAGGACATGGCTTGGACTTGAACTTATAAAATAAAAAATAAACACTGAACAAAAGCAAATACAACAAAGGGAAATACCTCCTATTATAATGCTGATGGTGCACTATCCACTTGCACTACCTTATATAAATTCAGCCACGTGCTTAGGATTACATATAAGTCAAAACTTGTCCTGTAATGATCATGTCTCGCAGACAGTAAAGTAAATTCGACCTTACATTACCTTAAATTTTGCAAAAATACCTTTACAACGGAAATCAAGAAGTTATTGGTTTCAGGAACTATCTTACCACTCATAGATTACTGCATAATTGTACTTATTGATTCTACATCAGAAGATTTATCTTTAGTCTGAAACGATATGATCACATAACCCCTTATCGAATAGAGCTAGGGTGGCTATCAATCGTCTATGGTACTACGTGGCCTGTTACTTTTATAAATTATTGAAAATAGGTAAACCAAGTAATGTACGTGAATTATTTGTGAAGGAGACTGCAGTTAGACGATGGGAGAGATTGGCATCAAAGAAGCATTCTTAAAATTTCCTCATTTTGATACCATCTACCTTGAGCGTTGTGGGAAGAAGTGCCCAGTGATATAGTAAACTCTAGTAGTCTGAAAGTACTTAAAAATATTTGACTATCTATTGAATTTGGACTTTTAAAACTCTGTATTCAATCTTAGAGATAACCCGCATTGAGCAAAACCTGAGTTGTATAAAGTCACATGAACATATGGTGATACCTTAGTCATGCAAATTATGGTGACATCTATCTAAGCCATCTTTAAATTGTGTAGATCTAGAACAAATTTAGTATAAAAGTTCATAATATAGAGTCGAATATTGGTTAAATCTCATTACAAATTTATAACTTTAGGTATCATATTATTGTTTATCTTTAGGAGCCTGACCTGTCTGCTGACCTGTCTGAAGATATAAAATGTTAAAAAAGATATATTGTTTATAATATTAATTATATATTGCTTATACCCTTGCTTAGCTATACCCCTATGGCATGGAAATGCTAGGAGAAAGGGGCTATTATTACTATATTTCTATTTTATTCTTTAAATTGCCATTTTTAATAAATCGAAATCAATCAATCAATCTCTGTGTAACCTTTCTTTTATGTCAGTCAAATGGGAAACCGTAAATAAATATTATTTTAGTTAAGTTATGTTGAAGATACAATTCTTGAAACTGTAAACCACATCATCAACGAATCTCTCCCTTTCATGACAATATTTTTTCACAGCACTGGATATACCTAATATGTAGTATCACATGAATTGGAGCGTATCACTAGATTTGTAATGACTAAGCAGAATCATGCTTTGTCTTGTTTAAACATGGATTATTAGAGTCTATCCATTCATTAGTTTATTCAAAATTATAGTGAATCCTTTTCTCCATTTCTTTTATTGGGAAACGAAGTCTCATCAGCACACACAAACTCCATAATCTGTGAATCTAGAATCGACAAAACATTGTATGTTTCTTATCCGGTTGGTGAAGGTAGTTTTTGTTAGATTCTTTTCCACCGTCGTTTCTGAAGCTAAATTTATTTTATGGAGTTGTTTGCTTTTCAGTCTTGGCTGTCTGAATTGGCTATTCATTAAAATATTCCTGGTTTATAAATTAATAGGTTATATGCTAAAATTGTATAGTATTAATGTATTAGTATGATATTTTTATCGGAATCTCATGAAGTTTATAAGGTAACTATTTTTTGTGGGGCCGCATTCCTAGCCATCCTGGGGTGTATATTCAAAGATCCTCTCTATGTGATATTTAGGTTTTTTCAACATATTCGATGCCGATTCGATGTTGTTTTTATAATACATAATTTCTTCTGCACAATTATTTTAATTTGAATTTGCGCTGATATTTTCAGCAGTTATTGAAAAACGTATTCTAAATAAGATTTTTATTCTTTAGTACTATATGCTAATATGTGGCAATATGTTTTCGTTGGAAGAGAAGCCATTATGAAATTTATCATATTCGCTTCATGTATTATAGTTGTTTTAATTATTGAGAGTAATTATTGAATTAGATTTATATAGTTTGGATGATTTAGTAAAAATTTGTTAGAGCAGAAATGATTTATGAATTTCGTAGATTCAGTGGCTATGTTTTAAATAAATAATATAAAATTTTCTCTAAAGGTTTCATGCATCATAATTAGAAAAACAAGGTTTAAGATTTACGTTTGATGTATATTTAAGTATGGTGTAAATTTGTAACATCTATAAATTGTGAAAATATCTATATTTTTTGTTAGAAATTCTGCAGCCATTTCCATAAACTGTTGTATTATAATGTTCTGATTTAATGTAAATTAGTAAAATAAATAAAATAAGTTAAATAAAGTTTTATGGAAAAATTGCGACATTAAATCATACGAACTAAGGAAGCCGAGAAACAAAATAGTTGGTGTTTCTAAAAGGTTCGACACGCACGACGCTGCCGAAGCTATTGCTAAACAAAACTCCGATATCTCGGATCACAGAAAAATTCGCGTGCTTTATATACAGGAAAATAAAACTAAACAGACGTTTAATATTTATTTGGAGCTCGAACCAGAAGATTTTAGTAGGATTATTAAAACAAGCAAAATCTACAGAGATGCCGCGTCTTCAAAGATTATAATCTAAATAGATGTTATAACTGCAATGGATATGGACACAGTGCTAAAAAATGTTATGAGGATACGTCTTGTAAATTCTGTGCCGAAAGACGAAGGAAAAAATCACGAAGGAAAAGACTGTAATAACAAAGACTCTAAGAGATGTATCAACTGTACCAGAGCAAATGCTAAATACAAAACCAACTTTGCCGTAGATCATTACTCTTACGATGAATCGGTCTGTGAAAGTTATATCTTCTTCAAAAAAACTGCTATCGCAAAAACTCAGTATTGTACTTACTAGTCTAGTGTTGCAAAATGGATGTTATAGATAACCTTAACAAACAAAAATCTAACTTCACAAACTATAAATTGCGGAAATCTAAGTGACGTTAATTCCATATTAAATAACAAAGCCGGGTTGTATATAATTCATCTAAATATAAGAAGCCTTGACAAACATTTCGATGATCTACAATCAGCACTAAACTTTCTAAAATACCCGGATATTATTATTTGTACGGAAACTTATAAATTATAGAATTGAAAGTAATTTTTCTACTTGCAATTCTATTATTAATTTGGTTCAAACCATGACATCTCATTTTAAACTTATAAATTATATTATCCTAATTTATACCAAATTGAAAACTATAAAATGTACCATACAAGCGATAATATTAACAAAAACGATGGCACTTGTATTTATATTAAAGAGGAATTGTGCTATAATACAAAACACATCAAAATTGGAATAATAAATAGCCTTACACGTGAAATCCAATACAAATCTGCAACTATCTCAAGAAGTAGATGTTACCGTTTTCATCGTTGATTTGTATAGTTATTTGTTGGATAAGACAAACTTAAAAAAACATTTTGTGATAGGAGATATGAATTTAAATTTGCTACGAAACAACGAGAAAATCTGTCTATATTTAAATAACTATTTAGGTTTGGGCTACAAATCTTACATAAATGATGTAACTAGAGAAACGCAAGAAACCTCTTCTTATATAGATAATATTTTTGGCAAAGTTTCTGAAGCCCACTTCGACATTACACCTATAATTTGTAAGATTGATATAACGGATTGATATTACGCGACTATACTTCACATATCTCATAATGGCGTAAATAAGGTGCTCGACAGAGAAGTGTCAATGACTACCGAAAATATCAACTATTGAAAACTCTTACATGAAATAACGAAGGTAAGCTGGGAAGAAATTTACAATGTAGATGTTGATTTGGTCGTCCAAAAATGTATTGATAAAATATTATCCTGTATAGATAAGGCTAAGTTTAAGGTTAGGCCAAGAAATAAAGATAAGGCTAGGAAACAATGGATATCAAAGGGGTTGATAAAATCTTGAAAAGTTAAAGATTTCTTGTATAAAAAAATGAAAAAAAATCCGAGCGACGTAGATTTGAAAAGTAAATATAATCGATATAATAATTACTTGACAACCATGATACAGCAGGAAAAGTTAATTATTATATCGACACGCTGAATGACCTATCAAGAAACAGAAAATGCCTTTGGAATTTCCTTGAGAACAAAATTATGTGCAAGAAATCAAAAACTAAACCTAACCTTGATGAACTTTGATCTTTATCTAAAAACAAAATCGTTGCAGATAAATTGGAGATTGTAAATGAGTTAAATTCTTTTTTCACAAATATCTGATCTTAAATGGCGGAAAAATTTATGGGGAATAGTTTTGAGACGACATACATGGGAAATGTGGTGAGTAACAGCTTTTTCATTAAGCCAACAAGTAGATTTGAGATTATAGACATTGTAAATAACATGAATTGTAAGAAATCTTCTGGAATTGACCAAATAACTGTGAAAATTATCAGATTGATTATAGATGTCATTGCTCAGCCATTGTCCGAAATAATAAACAATTGTATCGATAAAGATATCTTTCCAAATCTCTTTAAAAAAGCTGAAATTGTACCAATATTCAAAAGCGGTGATGTTACAAATCCTACGAATTACAGACCTATCTCTCTTATTTCTAATTTTGCAAAAAAATTCGAAAAAATACTTAAATCTAGAATCAACAGCTTCATAAATCAACACGATCTTCTTTATCCCATGCAATTTGGTTTCAGAGAAGGTATGAGCACCTATAACGCTATGAATGTCGTGATTGACCAGATATATAATGCCCTAAACGATAACATGCTTTGTGCCACAGTGTTTTTAGATTTAGCTAAAGCGTTCGACACAGGCAATCACAAGATTTTGTTGTTTAAGCTGGGAAAATGGGTTTTAGAGGCAAAGCTGGAAAATTACTTGAAAATTACCTGAGTAGCCGAAAACAGTTCGTTAAACTAGGTGATACGAATAGTCATGAAGATACAGTTAAATGCGATGCGCCTCAAGGCACTATACTTGTTCCGATTTTATTTTGATTATATATTAACGATATTTTTACACTATTAAATCATGAAGAAACTTTAGCATTTGCAGATCATACAGCGATCATTATGAAAGGCAAGTCATGGGACGATGTCATAAACCAAGCGGAAAGAAAAATTAACAAAATTTCACACTGGCTGACCTTAAATCATTTATCCTTGAATTTAGATAAAACAGTTTTTATGGCACATGGTGATAGTATACCTGTAACATGTAAAATTCAAATTAACAAAAAAATGTGTAACACATTCCGATGTGATTGCCCCGAAATCAAAAGGGTGAGTTATACAAAATATCTAGGAATAATAATCGATTCTAATCTAAAATGGACGGAGCATGTCACATATATTACAAAAAAAGATCTTATTTTCTTATTTTATAAACTTCGGGTTATTTTTAACGAAAATCAGTTGTTGCAAGTTTATTTTGCACTTTTCTGGCCAATAGCAACCTACGGAATCATAGTATGGGGAGGTTGTTATGAAAACACACTAAAACCGCTACACCATCTTCATAAAAAGATTTCAAAAGTTATCTTCAAGAATCAACAAATGTACTCCTCTGAAACTATCTTTAGGAACAAAGAAATAACTAGTGTACGCAGATTTTTTCTAGAGAAATCGGTGCTTCACAATTTCGTTTCAATTAAAAACGAGTACAATGATAAATTATTATATCACTATACAAATATCAAAGTAAGTTTACCAACAATAAAGAAAGAAATTGGACGTAGAACTCACGTGTACATTAGTAGTAAAGTGTTTAATTTATCACCGAAAAACTTTAAAGCAATGAAAAAAAAGGACTGAACAATAAAAACAAGGTTTTGAGAAAATGGCTCATTGCATTTTCATCTCATCAAATCATACTGATTTTTTCAAGGCTAGAGTGAAATGTATTATTTGTATTATTAGTAAATGTAATATTCGTATAATAAAAAAAAAAAAATTAAATAAGAAAAAATAATAAAAAAGAGCAGGTTCGCGCACAGGTTTATCCTCAACGAAAAGGAGTATATTTTATTGTCAGCCCAATTATTTAAATGTTATAGTATATAAATCTTTTGTCTATCATTATTTGTTTTTGACTTCTTGGTATAATGTAAATAGACCTGTTTAATAAATAAAAAAAAACAAAAAAATGTATTTGGTGGTGGTGGAGGACTAAAATGGCATATTTTTAGTACTCCACAATTACCAAGTACACCATCACGAATATATATATATATATATATATATATATATATCGTGATGGTGTACTTGGTGGTTGTGGAGTACTAAATTTATAATTTGTAATAATTATATATTCCCTTAAGTCATTTTGCAGCAAACGCTCATTTGGATATAGACCTATATTGATTATATTTATCGGTATATAAATCACTAGGATTTAATTTTATATATTAAAGTAATAAATATCAGTTGTTGTTTAATTAGTCAATTTGTGGTCAAAAGTAATTTGAAAATAATCTAGCATGAGAATATCTTCAAATTAATAAATTCGTTTTTAGAATTATATTTAGAATTCGTCGGTCAAGTAGACAGAATTGCGTGGCGATGTGCTATTTTTTTTTTTTGCTTGTATCGATTTTAACGTTGCTAAACTGCCTGGCGCATCCACCACAAATCCATTAACGTCAACTTCAATACCACAAAAAGATAATTAATGCTTCGAAGTATGATTAGTTAACAAGTTCTTTGGACTAAAAGATCTAGAACAAAAATAAAAGTACAAATTTAATTCAAGTTAATAATCTATAATGTATATTTTGTTAAGCTACCCGGCAACAAATTATTTTGTACAAAAAATAATTTTAAATTGGACAAGAAAAATTTCCTATTGTGATTTTAATAGACATTTTTTGATAGTACGAAGTAGAATGTAGAAATATTTCATGAGACTGAAAATATTTATAGTAAAGAAGCCGTTGGCCTACAATTCGAACATGTACAAGTCGAAGAATTTTGTAGAGGCATATTAATTAAACTTTTGTAGAAGACTTTTCATGAATTTATTAATATTAGTGGTTTAGTTTTAGTTCTCTATCTATAATCTTATAGATAACAGTAATTTACTTGATGTGCCTCTTTTTTTTCGATGAAGCGTGATTTCATGTGTCAGGGTAAATAGAATCGTAGAATATAATAATGTACCTATTCTTTTAAAATTGCGGTTCCGATTTCTGTTTCACGTACATGTCTAATTGACATGATGAAAAGATGATTATTTACATATTCTACGTCAGGCCTGTCCAACCCAAATGGTTTCACGCGCCACTTTGGTAACACGTAATGGTACAGCGGGCTGCACTTTATGTAAATATGATAAACTTGCCTAAATCGTGGGAGCTAAGGACAAACTGTCATAAATGTCTAAAAAATTAATGGAAGCAATTGTTATTGCAACACTATAAACTTTATTAGCACAGCTAGTATTTGAACATAAGAACATATATAAAAAACAACATATTTCAACATAAGAAAAAGAAATATTTAAAAAATAAACTTTTGCGGCCAGGGGACCCCAGTCAGAAACGAAGTTCCTAGCGCATTTAACAGAATCGAACAACTTCTGTTTTAATATTTAAAGATGTAATATTCTTATAAAAGATGAAAATACGCAATTTTCGTTGCTGGCAATGTTTCTGTCATGATGTCACAAGATATTTGGCATTGAATATTCATTATGGTCCTCGTATGGAACTTGGAATAATTGAGAACTTGGACTAATTACTTGCTGAGCTTCATCATTAATTGATGATTGAATTTGATTACTCAGAAGATAACTTTGATTGAAATTTATCTCTGTATATTTTAACGCCTTCAGAATTTTCTAAACCTGTATTTTGTAAAATTTCTTTTTTATCTGTCGATACTCTGTTTGATACTGTGCATGTGATTTCACTATTGCCTCTAGAATGTATATAAATATTGTAAAAAAAAAACAGTATACAATAGGAAATATGCAAGAGATTTATATTTACTTGATTTTTTACCCCCGTTACTTTATGATCTTTACTTTACACATATACCATTATTTTCTCATTTAGTTTGTATTTAATTCCAAAAATTTAAATCAAAAAGTCCAAAATATGCGAGCGAAATTCAAATTTGCGATATGCATCTCCATTAGTCGAAACGAAACATGACTGTGACTTGCACGTTATGACATTTATCGGCGTCGATGTTCACTGTGCTGTAGTGTTTTTCAATACATAGTGCGATTTAGATATATAGTGAGATTACAAATTATCAAGAACAATGACTGAAAGTGGTTTTTAAAAGCGCAATCCGTCAACCTTCCCAAAAATAAATGCATTTCTGATGACAACATATTTTGTATTGCATGCGCAAAATATGTAGGTAGGGTGGACTCTATACCTCCATTGGGACTTTATCGAACACTTTATATGGTGTACTTATAATAAATAGTGTTTTTGCATTCCGGTACTAGGCAATATATATAAAATATTTTTTTAGCTTTTTCCATTATCGAAATAGCGATTCAATTCGAAAATACGAAAAAAAAATGTCCATGCAAATAGTAAACAACACCGAATGACAACGTGATCTGCAACGTCATCCAAAGCGAGCGATAAATGGGACCGTTCAAACAGGTCAAATTTAATCGGTATTATATATATATATATATATATATATATATATATTTAAATTAATTGAAACACTTTTAGCAGTATTTATATTTTTTACTATGGTGACATAATTGTTTATTAGCTGAAGAAAATTCTATATTCTTGTCTGTATTGGATACAACCCATAACTTTGTTATAACTTAAAGTTTCATGTGTGTATAAAATGACCAGATTTACGTCATTTTAGACAGAAATGTACAAAAAGTAACCTTACAATTCCTAGATATTTCCATGATTAAATATGATTTTTGTGCTAATTTTTGACATTTGGTAAATCAATACAGTTTTAGGTTATAGAAAAAAATGTTTCTTGATAAAAATAAAGTACTGATAATAAAAAATATGATAAGACAAGAAATATCGCATGATAAACAGTTTTTATAGTGATCGATCATCAGACCGATTACTATTTTGACGTTAGAGTAACTATGTAACTATCTGACTGTTATTCCTTGTGTGTTTAACCTACAAATAAGAGGATAAGAAAAATATTCAGTTTTACAGCAACACATTTTAAAGCAATTAAAAATGAAAAATCTATTTTACTTGAATTTATTTACCTAAAAAGACTCAGTAATTGTTATAGAGCTCCGGAAAGGTTGAATATATTTATATATTCAGGCTGTGTTCCGATTGTTTTAAGTTTGTATGAGTATCTATAACGTAGGATAGTTTTACCAATTCGAAAAATAATAAAAAGATAAATAAAAAGAAAAACGGCAAACTTTAGAAAAAAAACTGGCGGACAAATTAAAAGAACAAAAAGTTGATAAAATTAAAAAAAACAGGAAAAATTACAAAAAATCATAGTGATGTTTGAGGATCAAGAAAATATTGGTGAAAATTAAAAAAAAATTAATTAACATTAATTATAAATTTTTGTTTTAATTGTTTTTTTTTAACAATAATTAAATATTTTTCTTTTATTAGATCACTGGAGTGTCCATCACTTGAGTGATTACTAGTTCATAATAGTTTTTCATATTTATTATGAAGCGTTGACTAATTACTGTAAATCCACTAGACAATCACTACATTTTTATGATCGATAACTAAGTTTTTTGATGAATCAAATATTTATCCTCTTATTTTCTATAAAATTTTTAATTTTTGATTCGAATTATTATTTAAATAGAAAAGTGACGTTTTTTACAATTACTAGCACTATAATAATTCGTAAATTCATTTTATACAAGCATGCAATTTATTGTTTTCATTTTCGATTTCTAAAATGGCCGATCACTGTACTGTTTACCCCAATTTTGTAATATTTCTTTTTTCTCTGTCGATACTCTTCTTGACCCTGAGCTTGCGATTGCACTTCTTCCCTCTAAAATGTATATCAATATAGTAAAATTAAAAAAATCGCAAAAACTTAAATCACATGTACAATAAACCCATGTCAACAATAAGCAATTGCTTCAAATTATAAAATTGTAACCTACTTTTCTAAATCTGTATTTTATATAATTCCTTTTATTTCTTTATCCATTTTTCTCTGTAAATACTCTTTTTGATGCTGAGCTTGTGATTTCACTCTTGTCTCTCTATAATGTATACGTCGCAGTTATATGTGAAATCCGTCAGATTGTCTAAAACTGAGTTTTTGCATGATCTGCCGACAGTTCATGTATTCTATTTGAAATACTCGATATGACTAACTAGTTCGTGAAACCATCTCAAATATGTTGCTTTATTTATCTCTTTTAATGGGTCTGCTAATTATGACAAGTTACTTTATACTATCAAAAGATAACACTTTGGCATTTTTAGGGTTCCGTTCTTATCAACAATGAACCCTTATAGTTTCGATATGTCCGTCCGTCTGTCCGCAGTTTAGCTCCGAGACAATTAGTAATATAAAGCTGCAATTTGGCATGGATATACAGAGTAGTCACGCCGACAAAGTGGTAAAATAAAATGTGTAAAAATTTTTTTTTAGGGTAAGTACACGTAAATTGGAGACGTTTCTTTTTTCTCGTATACCCCATGGTGTGGGGTGTCGTTGGATAGGTCTTTCAAACATATTACAGGTTTGTTAAAACAATATTTGGATTAAGAGATCCGTTTGTGAAATATTAATCTTTAAAATGCTAATTTTTGTTATAGTCAAGTGTCCCCCACCCTCTGACTCCTAAACCGCTGTTTCTGAATGTGTGAGAAAATTCACAATAGTAGTATATATAACGAAGTTAAAATTAAAAGTATCACGGCCTAATGGGCCTTATTAGTTTACAAGTAATAGTCGAGCAACTTATAAAATGTAACAAATCGAGCGGCAGCCGTATAACAGCAATATAATATAGGTTATGTTGAACGTCAAACTCGACAACAATGTCAGCTGATTATGTTATTGGTTATGGAATTTTTAGACATTTCAGTCTTAAGTCATAAGAGTAAGAATGGCAACTACGGAACTTTACATTGTGCCAGGCCCAACATGCACTGGGCCGTTTTTTTAAACATCGAATCGGTAAGTAGGTAAGATAGTGAGTGTAAATCCCACTTAAACAAATGACTCATAAAATTGGCGATTTCATGAGTTACACGAATTAGATGAATTACTTGAACTGCCGACAGATCATGCAATGGTTTAGTTTTACACAATCGGACTTATTTTTCACTATATGACTACACATACATATATAAATATAGTAAATTTCAATCACTCGAATATATCACCATCGATAAACATGTGTAAACAGTTAGCAATTGCTTCAAATTATACAGTTTAACTTTTATTGACTTACTTTTTTCAGTATTTTGTATACTTTCTTACGTTTCCATTTTTAAAACCTAATTCAAATTATGACAAATGAATAACATATAAACAATATAACGCTCGTATGATTTAAAACAACAACAAAACAAATACGTTTGAACAATTTTTTTTTCTTGTTTAATTTTAAGGTTATAAACCAACCACGCTCGTCTGTCATTCTGCGAAAGAAAGAGGGAGCACGCATTATAGTAATATACACTGAAAGAAAAAAAAAGAGAGAGCGCGAAGTATAGATATTTACACTGACAGAAAGAGAAAGAAACTAAGGTTTTCTGCCGAATCGCTCATACCGAGAACCTCCCTAAAGGAACTTCATTCCAACATTAAAAAAGTTTATTTGATTTAAGACGATACCTCCTAAATCGTACTGAACTATTCCGAAATCGTACCCTTGCCGCGTTCGTTATCACAATCCTCACAGTAGTAAGAATACTTATTCTCATTTACTCTTGGGCATTTTTCGTGCACCCATAATAAGCATTTTTTGCATTGTATCATAGACATTTCTTCATTTTCATTGCACAGTTTACAGTACCAATTTTCTTTTGTGTTTCTTTTCTTCGTACCAACTTCTGGCATACCAATTTTTCTATTTAATTTATTGCGTCCTTCATTCGGTTTGTTTAAAACACCACATTGTATGGAAACTCAGTAACTACTTCACATCCGGTTGTTTTCTTTAATTTTTTTGTCGCAATTTTACAAATTGCAGGAATTGTATATATATATATATATATATATATATATATATATATATATATATATATATATATAAATATATATATATATATGTATATATTTATATATATATATATATATATATATATATATATATACAATTTTTAAAAGGACCATGATCATTTAATGACATTGTTTACATTGTTTGTAGAAGTACCAGGCTCTGTTAATCGCATAGAAGAGTTACCATCTTCCAGAATTACATACTCCTCATCATGTATTTTATAGTAACAGATATAAAATGGCCACATAATTCGAAACTATTTAATGCAGTTTGCATACAAGCTGAACGAGGATTTGCAATTAAAATTGCTAAAATTGCCTAAAATTTCAGAAATATTTGTCTGTTTGATCAGAGAGCCATGGTGGTTTTGCATCTATGTGAAAGATTTTCTATTAAAATAATGTTTTAAGGACTTTTAACGTTTTAAGAAAAATGATCTATCAACTGTTAAAGTTTGTGTGCAGTGTGAGCTGGCAAAGGCAACATTACAATTCCGTACTCTCTAGCAAGATTTATTTCATCCAGATTTTGTGTGTGTGTGGTTTGTCCATCTAAAATTAGCAGAATTTGCTTACCTGCTGTTTTTGCCATCTTTGAATATTTTATAAAATGTTGTAACCACTCAACAAGTAGAGCAACCACAATCCAACAACTATCAGAATATGCTTAAAGCGTATTAGGCGGACCACCACGTTTAAATTCATCTGTCATTCTTTATCGTTTGACAATTAACATTGGAGGAATATATTCTCCAGCTGCAAGCATGCAACACATGCATGTAGTGTTTATTCCTCGTTCTCCGCTAGTTACTGAGCCAACTTGATGCTTTTCTTTTAAAACCAATATTTTATCAGGTTTATGGACTGTATTGATACCTGTCTCATCTATGTTAAAAAATTTCTCCGCTGAAAATTTAAAATTATCAATGATTTCTTCATGTGTATCAAAAAATTCGTACACAACTTGTCTGTTAAATCCTTTACATCGCGCAATTGAAGTTTGTTCAGGGGTTCTTAAGGATACCTCTGGATGGTTTTTCATAAATTTGTAATACCATTTCCAGCCAGACAATCCTTTTTCTTTTTTAAAGCGATGCTGAAGTTTATATTTTTCAGCTAATTGGAAGGTTAAACGTCTTAAATCGGTTATGGTAAACCGAAAACAACATGATCAACAAGCTCCGCTTCCATTTGTCTCGATAAAACATTTGGCCGTCCAATTATTGAATGTGAATTTAATCCTTTCAGGTGACGTCTAAATCTAGGTTTTGTAATACCGTACACACGACACACTTCATTAAATTTGAATGTGTTGTTTGTATAATTTTGGATTGCTGCATCCAAATTATTTTTAGATCACTTATTATCTTATTACATATACGCTTCTCCATTAGACCTTAAAAATATTAATTATTTGCAAATATGTTTACCAACTTTAAAACAAAAATCTAGGTAATATAAATTACTAATTCCTAATTCGTACCAGTACGAATTAGGAAAGCGAAGTCAGTACGAAACAGGCATAGTTTAACAATAGTATAGCGGGCTGTTTGAATGTTATGAAATTCGATATCGCGTTGAATCCATAATAAATAACATAGATAAAGGATATAGTTTTATACCATACCAAGGTTTTCATTTATGTTTTATAGAATTCGCAGAAAATCCTTACAAGATACGCTAGCATGTTACTTATAGAGATAGCTAGAAAAAACCTAGCTTTGATAATAAAAACACGTTAATTGCTTCAACTTGACCTAACCTATATGCAAACGACCGTATTAGCAGTAGGGAAGCTACACACAAGTAGATGGCCCTACATATATTATGGATCACAAAAAAATGGGGTGATACGAATTATGCGCAAGTACGATTTAGGCAAGTTTACCCTATGCTTTTAAAAAATGCAATACAAATACAAAAAGAATAAAACTTTGAGCCGTTTATTTTGAAAATGAACTAAGTTCATTTCTAAGAGAATTCTAACCATTATAATTTTAAATATATATAAATTTTTTATGTGGAAGAAAATTTTTCTCGAAATATATTTAAAATCACCGTATTTTAGTGTAGTGTAGCGTTGTTAGTTTTTTCTAATGAACTTAGGTCATTTTCAAAATAACTAATTCTAACCTAGTCTAATTCTATTAAATGTATATATATATATATATATATATATATATATATATATATATATATATATTAGGGTGGTCCTTAGCAGAGGTGTTTTCGAATTTCTTCGCTCCCAGGGGCTCAACTGCTTTCAAATTGATAAAAAAAATTCCCTGAAATTTTAGCTCTTAATATTAACTCTAAGATAGTCCGCATTCCAGCCGAAGTATCTTATGGAAATAACATGGGAAAAATTTCTTTCGTTCTTTAGAATTTTATAACTCGGGGAAAAAAAAATCTAGAATAATGAGACACATATTTTTGTACAGAATTTAACGCTCAAAAAAAAGGTTTCCTATGATTTTTTGCTAAGTCTATTGGTTCAAAAGTTATTCGAGCTCAAAGTTTAATTTTTATATAATTATCAATATTATCAAGTACTTGCGCCACCTATTACGATATTTATGTACTCAAACATGTCGACGCTTAAAAATATTCATAAATCACATAACCTCCCTTTAAAATAAACAATCTGTGTGAGTTATCTGATCAAATAATTATTCATCATGACATCACGATTAGTTTTACGTCAAAATATTTATTTAATTAGTGATGTTAACACTCAAATCATCGATAATAAATTGCCATCAAATTTAAATCAAATTTAAGTGCTGAAATTTTTTTTTTATCATACACGGATCCTTAATTTCAAATTACGTGAAAGTGCAGAAATCCGTATTGATGAAGTTAGACTGTTTTGGGAAAAAGCTCAAATTCCAGCTAAAAGAAATGACCATTGCATAGATAAGTTGTTAAAATTATATGAACAATATCAGCGTCTTCAAAAAAGTGTTAACAGAGAGTCAAATAAAATTAAAGAGGATGAATTTAAATCTTCATTGTCGAATTTATTTGACATTGCCCATGCGAATGCTGCACGAATGGTCAGTGTAAATACAAACATTTTTTTGACTAATCAAAGGAAAGACGGTAGAGTAGGTTACATAGCTAACATTGAGTCTAACGATAATGAAGAAGCACAGAGAAATAAGGATGAATTACTACAGCTACGTCATGAAAAATCGGAGAGAAAAAGCTCGAATTGGTAAAATAGATTTTATAATACTTTATTGAGTTTAATTTATTAATTAAATAAATAAATGCATGTTCAGTGCAACTTCAATTTTGATTTTTATATCTTTTGTGTTTATTAAATAGATGAATTCATGGAATTTACATCAAGCAGTGAATCCGAAGGAGTAATTAAGTTGAGTAATTAAGTTGAAAACAATATCATCGGTTTCGAATTTTTCCGATGAACTGGGAAGTACTCCAATGCAGAAACCAAAACAATCACGTGGGACGATAAAGATCATAGATGATAAATTAGTAGCAGTGTTCGATCATTGTAAATTAAGTGACCGCAACGCTGTACGTTTGATTGTACTTTATGTTCAATATTAAATATCGACGTAAATCCATTAATCGTAAATAGGTCATCAATTCGCCAAATCAGAGAGAAAATACGCGAAGAAAAAGTAAAACAAGTCAAAGAACTTTTGATAAATGAAGATTTAAATGCTAGTGTCTTACACTGGGATGGTAAAGTTTTAAGAACTTCAACTGGAAAAACTAAAGAACGACTACCAGTTGTATTAAGTTGTGGAAAAACTGAAAAAATATTAGCCATTCCAGTACTCGATGATGGCATAGGACAGTCTCAAGCTGATGCACTGTTTGACGTTATTGTTGATTGGGGAATTCTAACTGTATCAAAGCACTTTGCTGTGATACTACTCCTACAAATCTGGGGTCAAATAAAGGAGCTGCAGTGATACTTAAACTGTTGCTTGAGGAAAATCTACTGTATTTGCCTTGCAGGTATCATATCTTTGAACTTATTCTACGAGATGTTTTTGAATTTAAAATACCTACAACTTCCGGTCCTGATGTACCATTGGACCCTGATTTAATTGGACAGAAATCGATACAAGTCAATATTCTACTGGTATTGAAGACTCTTATGTGCAAAACAAATTATATAATCACATTGAAGAAATTAATCAATTTGTTCAAGAGCAGCTTAATTCTGAACAACCAAGAGAAGACTACAAAGGACTTTTGGAGCTGGTTCAGATATTTATTGGTAAAGTTCCTTGTAGTGAAATCAAATTTAGAAAACCGGGTGCCTTCCATCACGCTAGGTGGATGTCAAAAGCCATATATACTATAACAATATTTTTATTTAATGAGCAATTTGAAATGACGGCAAAATTAAAAAAATCAATTTCTGAAATTTGTATTTTCGTTGCTACAGTATATATTAAAACATGGTTTACTTGTCCTCTGGCATCTGAAGTTAAAAACAACGATTTATTATGTATAAAAAAACTTATTGATTATGAATCAACGGATGCTAAAACGTCTCAAGTGTCATTAAAAAAATTTAGCAAGCACTTGTGGTATATAAACCCAGAAACTGCAGCTATGGCATTATTTGATGAAAAAGTGTCACAAAATATTAAAAAGCAGATGGTGATTATGTTGAAAAGTATTGACAAAGGCTCAGAAAAATTGAAACGCTTATAAATTAAAAATATAAGCGACTTATATAACTTGAACATAGCCTCATTTATCTCGTCAAGGTCACTCCAGTTTTTCAAACGGTTTGGAATAAGTACACATTTTTTAATCCTAGATCCGTCTGAATGGTGCAGAAATGAAGATTTCAAAAAGGGTTTACTATTGGTGAGAAGTTTGAAAGTGGTTAATGACATAGCCGAGCGTGCAGTAAAACTAATTGAAGATTACAATGGTATACTAAGTAAGAATCCAGAGCAGCAATAATTTATAGTTCAATTTTTATCAGAATACAAGCAATATTATGCAGATACTCGAAAAAGCTCAATCGTTAAAAATATGAAAATTGAGTGAAGGTTAAGTATTCAAATGGTATCATTTCATCTATACTTTAATTTTGTTTTCTTAAATATAGAGAAACTTTCAGTTTTTTTTACATAAATTGTTAATAAATAAAATATTTTACAAAAAAAATGTGTTTATTTTATTAATATACTTGATGATATTGATAATTATATAAAAATTAAACTTTAAGCTCGAATAACTTTTGAACCAATAGACTTAGCAAAAAATGATATGAAACCTTTTTTGTAGATGGTTAAATTGTCTATCAAAATATGTATGTCCCACTATTTTAGATTTATTTGTCCCCAAGTTATAAAATTCTAAGGAACGAAAGAAATTTTTCCCATGTTATTTCCATAAGACACTTTGGTTGGAATACGGACTATCTTATAGTTAATATTAAGAGCTAAAATTTTCAGGGAATTTTTTTTAATTAATTTGGAAGCATATGAGCCCCTGGGAGCAAAGAAATTCGAAAACATCCCTGCTAAGGACCACCCTAATATATATATACTTTTAATAGAATTAGAATAGGTTAGAATTTTCTTAGAAACGAACTTAGATCACTTTCAAAATAAACGTGGATTTAAATGTGTAAGAAAATTTTCTCGAAATATATTTAAAATCACCGTATTTTAGTGTAGGGTAGCGTTGTGTAAATATAAAGTGGTTATTTTTTTTTAATGGACTTAGGTCACTTTTAAAATAAACGACTTGGTTAACTTCTGATTCTTTATTAATGAGATATTTTATTATCCTTGCTTTCACATAATTTTTGTAGATCTATATTTATGTCCGACGTTGCTGATCTTAGCTGATTTTCTAAATTCACATCCGTTAATAAATCACGTAATAAACTCTTTGTAACTTTCATTTTCGAAAAAATGTTTCAGAAACATATGTGGATCCAAAGCACTTACAACTCGTTGTACAAAATATCTTAAGTTGAAATATTTCTATGATGTAATATTGTAAAAAATATTTTCTTAAGTGGACACAAAAATTTGTTTCATTTCATTCATTTTGTTTCAACCCAATTAACTCAATTAATTTGCAGATTTTCAGTAACATTGTTAACGTCAACAAGAAATGGGCATGAAAATATTTCAAATATTATATCATATTTTGCTAATTCTGAGAAACGGCTACCAAAAGCAGTTATAAGATTCTTTATTTCATTAGCAAGTTATTTAAAGGTGGGAAATATTGAGCTTTATTATTAAATAATAAAGTGCCAGCTTTTAAATTTTGTAAATTGCCACACAAATTACAATAATTTCCTATTAAAAGCTTTGATTAAATTACAAGCATCGAATATTCAATTATCTTGCGCTTGCAAATCTATTTAGCTGATTAACTAAACTAACTATTTTTCCTGTTATATCCTCTAAAAATCATAAGTCTATCAATCTAAGGTGACCAGATTTTTTAAACGCGAAAGCCGTACATTGTACTAGACGGATGGAGTGGTAATGGTTATGCATGTGCTTTACAAAACAAAATGGAGAAAGGAAATATTTTGAGTCATTTTTATTTTTTATAATTACACTTTTCATTGAATAATTTTTTTTTTAAATAATGTCTCATTTTCTTTTAAAACATTAAAATTCATACAAAATTCTTCACATGTATACAGGAGCAAGAGTGATAAACATAGCACCTTCACTGAAGCCAATGCTGATAAGCATTGGTTGCTGATAAGGTTTCTATGTTGAATCCTAATGATCAACTGCTCCAGAAATCATTGATGATTGAAAATACTCATTCAACTGTCGCAATAGTACCCGGCAAACACATTGCAAATCTTTAAAATATTTGTATATCTAGCTAACGCAAACTAACATCTATTTTATTTTTCTTGTCATCTTCCATTCATTTATTTCGTCCTTGGAATACATGTTTTTGCCTAATTTCATCGAATAGTTCATTATCACCGATAACAATTTTATAGTTTTCTTTCACATAACCATTTTAAATAACCGTCTTCTAAAACCCTTTCCAATTGATATTATATTTTAATAATATACATCCAAAAGTGTGTAGCTCTTCGAAACAAGCAGTCAATTTTTTACATGTTCAAAGGCATTTTTATAAAAACATTTAATATCTTTAATAAATATCGCCTCGCTTTCAGGGGTTGACTCTTCGATTGTATCGAGTTTCTGAGTTAACTCTAATGGAAGAAATCCAGTATTATATCTAGCGACTATTTGCTCCAAAACATTATTTAAGACAGTTTCCACGTCGGCATAGCTGATACTTTAGAGCTTTTAATTTCTTTAATAGTGATATGAAATACAACAGCTTGAGTATGAATGAAATGCAATGTAACTTCAGATAACTCGTTTTCGAAAAATTCTTTTAATACTTTGGGATACTAGTATAAACTTAAAAAAAGTACGAGTGCAAAGGCTCAAACATTTTGATTACCCTGCTCATCAGCAGGTGCTCTGCCATCTCGTTGTGGAATATCCCAACATATTTTTTTATTCTATTTCTGCTTCCTCGCAAAAATCTTTGCAATCGGTGACTCTCACTCTTGCATTAATCTTTTTTGCACATTATTTTAACCTTTCCATTTGTGCCCTCTAAAATTAATATTAGTTTTATTTACGGATAGTGCGATAATTTTTTCTTTCAAATAATGGTGTAATAATATATAGTGTAATAATAAGTGTAGCGGGGATTGTTATATCTCAGGGTGAAATAGTCGGGTTCTGGCCCAGTGAAGCACAACAAATAGGTTTAACAACTATATTCAAACAATATGTACGATAAAATAACTTCTGTAAACTTCGGATGATTTTAGACTAAGGTCCGCAAGGGAGCGCATAGGTAGAGATCGGTCAAACGTCCAGGTAGTCGTTAAGAAGGGAGCTGACTGGTCAGAGCGGATTGACTGAAGTGACAATTAAGGGTATGTCGTCGCGTTTTATAGTAGTTCTTCTTGAGTAGGGGGGTGCGCTGAGGGTGGACTGGGTGGATCTGCGGTCGATCGGAGGTCCTCGTGCGGGTGGTTTCCGTCGAGGGGACGTGTAGACAGGGTACCCCACAAGTCAACCCGACGCCTGGGTTTTGTTTTAATTGGGTCGTTTTCCGGGGTCTTCCTCGTTTCCTTACAGGGGTAACCGGAGTGACTTTCTCTTTGTCGGGATCTTCCTGGCATGGGCTCAGGACTTATGTGTGGTAAACGCCTAGCACCGTCAAAGACGTAGTGGGACTTGCAGGGTTTGCGACTTCGTAGCTGCAGCGTCCTTTGTTAGCGAGGATGACGTAAGGGCCATCTCTTTCCGGCGTAAACTTGCTGGAGTACCCTTTCTTAGCTTGGCTGAGTGCGTGCGTGGTGACCCATATTCTATCTCCAGGTTGGTACTGTGGGGCCGGTCGTCGTCTTGCGTCTGCATACTTCTTCATTTGGTCTTGTTGTTGTTTGTGGGTATCACGTACTTTGTCCAAGGTTTCTATTATTCGTAATAGGTGTGGAGTGACTTCTGGGACAAATGTTTCATTCATCAGGATTTGTCGGGTGTCCCTGGATTCGTCTCTTGGTGTTCTCAATTCTCTTGTGAATGGTAGGAATGCCGGGGAGAAACCTGTTCCTTGGCATGGGGTAGAGTTTATGGCGAACCTGATGGCTGGTATTTTGGAAGGCCATTCTTGATGGTTCTCCTTTAGCAGGATCGCGAGTTGGGTTTTTAGGTCGCGATTTCTTCTTTCGACAGGATTAGCGCTTGAATGGCAAACGGGTGTGAAGCGATGGTCGATGTCCAATATGAATGTTATTTGCTGCATCATACTGCTCATAAATTGGGTGCCGTTATCGCTTATCAATCTTCGGGGTAGTTCGAAACGTAGGAAAACTTCGTTGACGATGGTCCAGGCACAGGCGTCAGCAGTGGCCTTAACTAATGGGAACATTTCCGTTCATTTGGAGGCGTAGTCTTCCACAATGAAGATCTATTTTTCATCTTTTCGCCCTGGGGATAAGGGGCCGAACAAATCTATGGACAGCACTTCGAATCGTCGTTGTGCTGCTGGTGTTTGGAGTAGTCCTGCAGGTTTTTGATTGGACGCTTTGTATCGTTCGCAATCGGGGCGGTTGCGTATGTAATTTGTGATTGTGGTTTGCATTCCAGGCCAATAGTATTTGTGTTGTATTTTCCGTAGGGTGTGCTCCACTCCATAATGTCCTGCTGTGGCAGCGTCGTGGTATTGGTTCAGAATTCCCTGTTGTTGTTGATTCGGAACGACCAGTTGAGCCTCTTCGAAATCTTCGTCCTGATTGTAATGGTATAGTACTCCTTGATTGAGTAAAAAACCTCTGGATGTCCAAGGAGTGGATTCTTCTGGCGTTCCTTTTTCTAGGAGATCAATTATTTTCTTCACCTCCGGGTCTCCTAGTTGGCCTGCTCTGATCTCGGCAGAGGTTTGTGCTGGGAGGTCGACTGTAATTGTTCCTAACGGATAGTCTTTCATGTCCTCCGCTTGTTGGGGCGGTTATGATAGTGTGTCCGTGACAACGTTTGATTTCCCTGGTGCGTATTTAATAGTTATATTGAATGGCTGGAGCTGCAGTGCCCATGGGGCGAGGCGTCCACTAGCGTGGTCAGTAATGATGACCGTGGGAGCATCTTCTAAATATGTTCGGAATCGCTGCACCGCCCAGACAATAGCGAGAGCTCCACGCTCCGTAGTTGAGTAGTTTCTTTCAGCGACGGTGAGTAGGCGGCTGGCGTACTCGATGGGGTGCTCATCATATTCCTCCCTCTGGAGTAGAGCTGCTCCGAGGGCGTAATTACTGGCGTCGGTACGCAGTGTGTAACCTCCTAGTTTGGGGACAAGGACCACTGGAGAGGCCCATGCGCTGTCGCATTCTTCTACGACGCCTAGGTTCAGGAGTTTTTGGACTTCTTCCTCTAATATCTTCGCCTTCTGTGGGGCAAACTATACGGGGGAATAGCAATTGAGGAATTTGTTCCTGTGTCGATGTGATGTTTGACGAACGGGGTAGGTGGCCCCTGCTCGTTGAAACAGTCCCTGAATTGGTGCAGGAGCCTATTTATTTGCTGCACCTGGTCTGGCGAGAGCGCATTTCCTTCGTTGATTGGTCTCAGATCCAGGGTTGCGAAATCTATCGACGGAAGCAAGTCGTTGATCCTGGGTTCGTCGAGGTATGCCAAGTCGATGGCATGTGTGGCGTCGGCCCACCGGAAATCGGTTCTGGAGAAGATTTCTCCTGTGGATGACCCATGAAGGGGTCGTTCGGGAACGTGGATCGGTGGAGGACGGGTTCGTGGTGGAGTGGAGGGCAGAAAGGAGACTAATGGCCCATAATCGCGGGTAAAATCGGACCATGCGTCGGTTTCCATCAAGTTCTGGAGATCCATCATGTCGTTGGTTTCGACGAGGGGGTTGTCCTCACGGGGAGAATTCGTTTCAATGTTAGATGGTGGTAAAGACAGGTCTCGGTCCTTCGAGAGGAAGTGATAGACTTCTTGCCGGTTTTTATGGAAGTGATAGGTGTTGCATGCGAAGTTGACCACTAGCCCTATAGCTTTCGCGAAGTCCACGCCTAACAATGTGACTGTGTCGGGACCTCCTTATGTATATACGAAGGGTGTTTGTATATGTCCTTGTTTTCAGCGTGTCTGGCACGGTGGCTATTTGGATTGCTCGATTTCCTGTTTGTCCGTCGGCTAGAGTTACTCTGGCGATGGTTTGAGTGAATTTGAATCGTTGACTTCTTCAGGAGTTTATAAAGTTCGGGACTGGCAAGGCTGGTTTTCGCACCAGTCCAGAAGAGCGGTTCCTGGATTTCCAAAAATCGTGATGTCGACGGCAGGCCTATCGTTAACTGTGATGTTGATGGAGTTGAATGCTACTGTGACATCAGGCTGAGGTTTGGTGCAAGTTGTGCAATTTTGTCGGAATACACCGGGTGTGCCGCATACGTAGCATTTCGCGGTTTCTTGTAAGCTTGGAGGGGTGTTTTCTTTTGATTCGCGATCTGCCTTGTCCTTCTTGCGACACTCAATGACACTTAATGTCATGACCTATGTTCTTACAATAGGAGCATTTTGTCCTAGGTTTGCCTCTGGACGGGACCTCTATGTCGGAGTGTTTGGTTCGGCTACTAGTTCTTTCCTGTAAGGTGGCTTTGATATCACGGGCGGCATCTAGTAGTGTCTGGAAGTTCGTGATCGCCTTTCGCGGGACTCGGTCTCGGACATCGAGTATCAAGAGACCATAGATGAGATCAATTTGGCGCTCTTCCGAGTCTGGTGGGATCACTTGTGATAGCAGAGACCTTTTCTGCGTAACGAACTGACTGGTAGGAATGTGTGTTTCCTGGCGCGAGGAGAACACCTGCTGGTATAGCATGTAATTAGGTGGGTTAGGGGCGAATTCTTTCTGAATTGCTCCTTGCGCGGCATCCCATGTGTCTATGGAATCCTTTATTCCGGTTCACCATGTATATGCGTTTCCTTCCAGGAGCAGACTTAATCCTTTGACGGCGTTTGCGTCGGAAATGCCTTCAGACGTCTTGAAGAAGTCTGCGGTTGCTAAGTGGACAAAAACCGGGCCGGGCAATGAGTGAAATGCTTGGCGGTCGGTGCTGGAACGATTCGCTGTATTATGGCTTCTAGCTGTTCTGGTGTCAGTGCCATGGTTCGCAATTTCTGCCTGGTTATTGGCGCAATGTTGTCGGTTTATACGTGCTAGATATTATCACGGATACGACGCAATGACCCTCGTTGTCATTAGCTGCGGCTTACGTATCGCAATGGTTAGTTCTGGAATACTACACTGTTCACTTTCACAAAAATTGTCGATGCTGTCGATCAAGCTGTCGATCTGAGGTCCTCGTGCGGGTGGTTTCCGTGGAGGGGACGTGCAGAAAGGGTAGCGACGGTGGCGCTGCCCAGGCCGGCGTGCTACATAAGTTATTTTTTTAGGAATGTGCTCTGAGAGGATTGCTGAAGTTTCTCCTGCTACAGAATCTAAATTTAATGCTTTAACATTTACTCTAGTTTCGAAGGAAAATTATCGCACTAAAATGGGATACTATTTTTTATTTCTTTATGATTTACAGCATCTGATGAAATTGTAATATATTTCGCATTTTCCAAATATTGTTTAAAAAATTCGAATGCGCAAGTTTTTTTTTGCATCGCATTTTGTTGTATTGTATGATATGCAAATGCCCTCAGATATAGCAATATTTGATGGATTTTTTTTCATCTTATGAAAAAGTTATATTTTTCAAATAGTCAATCACCTTTGACGGTGAAGCTGCTGCATTAATATGAGTGCTATGTTTATCACTCTTGCAATGTTTTGTTTTTGTCGCTTTGCCACTATTAGCAATATTGAATTCTGAACAACAAATAGGGCATCATTTTTGCTATCATCATTTTCTACCAATAAAGCCATCAACACAAGAATAAACAACTGATCATTAATAAAGGAAATTTTCTAATGAGCTGCGTACTATCTGTCCGACTTATTGTTTTCACTATTAATAAAAATACTTGAGAACGGAATCTGTTGTGATTCCCCGTGGTCTGCTTGTCCTGCTCTTGCGACACCGCATCTATTTCGCTCCAATTCCACCATCCGTCCGACTTCGTCATACTAACTAACGTACTGCTTGGCGAATGTGATAACACTGATTCATCATTCGCTATGAAAATGCATATTTTCACATACATGCAAAGTAGTACAAGCAGTACATCTTATTCGAAAGGCAGTGCAAATGCAGTGTACAAAAATTGGACTATCAGTACAGACTATCTCAGAGAAGTATTGTACTGCCGAAAGCAGTACGTCTGGTCATCTTAATCAATCACCATCAATCATTATTACTAAGGAGTAGACTTGTTTCTTGTTCATAAACATATCTATTTCCTCCAGAAAATTAAAAAAAAAATATCGTTTTCAACGATTCAACAATCTAATATTGGTAAAGTATACGATGTCACCATATTCAGAAGATAATTCGGAAAGGAATTCTTTTAATTGATGATGCTAAAAAACATGTGAACGAATGTACTTAACTTATCTTTATATGTAATTATCTTTATAACGGTCATAATGTGATTCGTGGATAATACTCGAACATTTTATTTATGTATCAAACAGGGAGTGATAATAAAAAATCATTGCATTATTGCAAAATTCACTATGTTTTTACCACTCTTATAATATGTAAAAATGTTATATAACTTATTATTCACAGTCATTTTCAAGTCTTGAGGAAAGGACCGTCAAACGTCGAAACTTGAGTCGTGAATGTAAATGTAGAACTTTATATAACTGTGAATAATAAGTTACGTAACATTTTTACATAAGTATGAATTACCACGTAGTAACAGTCCTCGTCACCATCCTATTCATGAAATATCATTGGTTTTGAGGCCTTTGAAATGTAACTTAACTATAAGTAATTTTACAGCTTCCGTATTTTTACCTACCAAAGCAGGTGGTCTATTAATCCGAAACGAGTCAGAAAATTTAAGATATTTTCGGCTTAACGTGAAAGACTGTTACTTCAAAATAATTTGCTTTTATCGGAAAAAACAGTCCACAATACAAAAATGGTTTCATGATTTTTTGCAACCAACATGGCAACTAGCTTTGACAATGGTAGATGGTTGATGAATTAAGAACCAAGCATCGTTTGCTGAGCTTTGAGGTTGCGATTTAAGTGCAGTGATGCCTTTTATAGTTATGATCCTTGAACATGGAGACCATCTCTCTACAAATCAAACAAATTAAGTTTGATTTCTGTATTGTGAAAAACTAATCCTTGTTGTTAATCCTAAAAGTTGTTTTCACTAACAACTTTTCTCTTCTTTGAATTCGTCCTGAAGAGTCATAATACTTCAAATTTCAATATTTTAAATAAATGTAACTTGGAATATTGGTATATTATATTATAATATATTTGTTAATAGTATTACAGAATACTTGTCTTACAGAATATTGGTGTTAAAATATAATCGCAAATTCCTCCTGTACCATCTCTCTATATAAATATATAGTCCACCTGTATATATAAATATATAGTCCACCTGTATATATATACATATAAGATTGTGTGTAAAATATAGAGTCCGTTGTTGACAGATATAGAACGATCATTTTATTCTTCCTAAGTCAAAAACTAGTAATATTAGGACCATTTAACAGGTTATGGGCCTCTATTGCTCCTTAAATAATAAAATTAATGTTCTACCCAAATAGTTCCGCGATTCGGTTGGATAAAAATTTGCTTTATCTTCTATTAGAACTAGGCTACGTACATCAGTTTCTTGGATGCAGGATTGAAACAAGAAATGAAATTAGCATTGATCAGAGAGTCTATATTGAAAAAATTCTAGAAAGATTTAAAATGAGTAATTGTATCAAGTTCATACGCCATGTAATTCCAATGTAAAATTAATTAGTACAGAAAATAAAAAGAATATACTAACAGACATACCATATCAAGAGGCCATTGGAAGCTTATTATATTTATCCCAAGGAACTAGGCCGGACATATGCTTCATAGTGAATAAACTAAGTAGCTTCAATAACAAACCGGAACAACATTACTGGCTAGCACTTAAGGGAGTACTACGTTACATAAAATGAACTAAGGCTTATAAATTGATATTTAGCCAAAACAAAGAAGGTTAAAGGATATTTGGCTACTGTGATTCTGATGGGGCTTCAGATATTAAACCTTTCACCGCCATCCCGGGTGGTGTGACCCGGGGTCCTGAATTCATACAGGGTTTCTTTTTGACCCGGGCCATCTAGTGATGATATGCTGAATTTATTCAAATTTTGCAGTTTTCTATTTTTTTCTTCTAATTTAAAAAAATCAAGTTAACCAAATCATATTTTTAAAAAGTCAGTGTGACAGTATTTACCCTACATGGATAATTATTTAATTTTGTCCTCTTCGGACGAGGATGATTTAAGTGGAATTTCTAGTGTCACATCTAGTAATTCAACCTCAGAAAGTAATTGAGCGCTTTATAACAATGATGAGTTTCCTTTGAGAAGAAAAAGAGTGAATAGAATCTTATCAAGTGAATCCGAAACTGATGAACTAACAGGAAATTTGCCTCTTCCAGAAAATTTATGGACTTCTTGCACTGGAGCACAACGCTAATTCATTTTTAGTTCAAATGAGGGGATAAAACCTGATATAGCCGAAATTATGTCTGGGGGAGAGCCAATCGATTTTTTTTCATAGCTGGTGGATGATTATATATTCGAGGACATTTCTGATCAAACAAATCTGTATGCCACACAAACTTTACTTGCAACGGATGTACAACCCGCATCACGACTTCACAATTGGTGCCCAACAGATTTTTCAGAAATCAAACAGCTTTTTGGTGTTATTGGATATATGGGAATGGTAAATATGCCGGCAATAAGTAACTATTGGAGTAATGATGATTTTTATCCGAAGACTCCGATTTCAAAAATAATGTCCCGCAACCGTTTTGAACTATTGTAGCGTATGGTTCACTTTGCGAATAACGAAGATAATCAGAATGAAAATAAATTGTACAAAATCGAAAATTTAGTTAAAATGCTTTTGAAAAATTATCAAAGTATCTATGATCTAACTGAAAATGTATGTGTTGATGAAAGTTTAGTCCCTTTCAAAGGACGATTAGCATCTCGCCAATTTATGAAACATAAACGACGTAAGTATGGAATTAAAGTTTTTAAATTGTGTTCATCGATTGGTTACACTTATAATTTATCTATTTATACTGGCAAAATTAATGATCAAGGTAATAGTATTCCCACCCAAACTGTTTTACGCCTTTGTGATTCGATCATGAATAAAGGACACACTATATATGTCGACAATTGGTATACAAGCATTGACTTGGCGGAGCGACTACTGCAAGAAAGTACCCATCTTGTTGGTACGATGAGGATCAACCGAAAAGGAATCCCACCTATCATTTTGGAAAAAAAACTAAAAGTTGGTGAACACGTAACCCAAGAAAATAGCAGTGGAATAAGAATTTTGCGTTGGCGCGATAAAAGATACGTACTTATGTTATCTACTAAACATACTAATACAGTGCTTACAACTACCAATAAGCGCGGAAATGAAATTACTAAACCACTTCTCGTTCTTGACTATAATAAACGAAAAGGGTTTGTAGACTTTTCCGACCAGTTAGCTTCCTACAGCAATTCCTTAAGGAAAACTGTAATTGAAAAATGGCCATTGATTTAATACTGTCTACCTCATTGGTAAATTCATATATTCTATATAAGGAAGCAACTGGTAATTCAATTCCGATTACCAAATTCAGAAAAGAAGTAATTAGTGATTTACTTTACTGTGCCGAAAGAAGGAATTCAAGCAAGGGATGTAAAGCTCGTCACGAACTGAAGAGCAAAGAAGGACCACGGAAAAAATCAAAAAAATATTGTAAAAACTGTTACAAAGAAAATTCTAAAAAATATGGATGGAAAGAAGCCACAAATCAAACTGTAAAAATTATTACATTCTGTGGAAGCTGTCCAGGCGAACCACATATGTGTATTCCGTGTTACAATCGAATACACAACATATTGTAATTCTAAAGTTGTGTCATTTGGTTTTTTTTTATTATTTTGAATAAAGTTTCTTTATAAAATCTTCCAATTTTGATCAATAGGTGGCTTATCAATGTGAAATGGGTTGCATAACTACCGGCATTTTTATAAATATTGGCGCTGTGTGTTATTCCTTAAAATTGACATGGCAGTGAAAGGGTTAATAGTAGAAGGTCTTGCTCTGGCTACACTTTTATGTTATAGGGAGCAGCAATTTTATGGTGTTCTAAAGGACAGAGCACTGTTGCCTTGTCAACCATGGAGGCAGAATATATGTCACTTGCAACTGCTACACAAGAAGCAACATGGCTTAGACATTTGGAGTCCGAATTGCACTGTGATACAGGAACTTCACCCACTGTAATATACTGTGGTAATCAGAGTGCAATTAAATTTGCAGGTACAGAATCCTGCTGTGCCCGCAGCAAGCATATTGATATCAGATATCATTTTCTTCGAGAGAAGATTGCCACAAATGAGATAGAAGTTAAATATATTGGTACTGAGAGTATAGTGGCTGACATCCTGACCAAATCCACTTCGCTGATGAAGATTAAAAATGTTAAAGAGCCATGGGTTTGCGCTTAAAGGGAGGATGTTAAAATATAATCGCAAATTCCTCCTCTACCATCTGTATATATATAAATATATAGTCCACCTGTATATATATATATATATAAATAAATATATATATATATATATATATATACATATTAGATTGTGTGTAAAATATATTGAGTCTGTTGTTGACAGTATAGAACGATCGTTGCATTTTATTCTTCCTAAGTCAAAAACTATTAATATTAGTACCATTTAACAGTTGGTATTAGTTGTTTTCGAAACACCAACAAAATTTACTTTGTTCCCTAATGATCTATTATAATTCTGTAAAAAATATCAATATATAATAAACATTTGTAAATTTAATTCAAATAGAGATCACTTAACACTTGAAATATTTTATCATAACTTTTATCAATTTAACATTTTATTAAATTCTTAATTTTTTTTATATTTAACTTTGTTGGATCAGTAAAAATTTAGGTACTTGAATAAATTTCAGAATTTCTTTGGAAAAGAAAAACCTGTTGTCTGCAGATGTCACTTTTATTCAAAAAGCACCACTACTTCATACACATAAATTCATTAGAAATAATAATTATAACTTCGTTTCTGCAGTAGATAACGAAGCCCTAACGGACACAAACTTGTGCGTAGTAGTTTATTGGGTATTTCGCGGAGCCAAAAACAACGAACTTTATTGTATAACTGTATTTAAATTCCGGATGAACGTTATCGGTGGTTGGCTAAATCTATTCTTCCAGTAATAATTGTCCTTCACGAATATGAAATATAGAGCTGCAGTTCGTAGTCTCGCTTGGGCATTATAACAATGACACATGCAAATTTTCATTTATTTCGGTACTACCAACTCAATGGATTATTTACACATAAAATACAAGAAATTTGGAGTAGATTTTAATAAAAGTCAGTTTGCGATATGATTTGATACAAAATGTCCTTTTAGTCCGTCTAGCTGTAACCCACCAAATTATTTCTTCTTTCGCACATACATCTTTCAAAAATAGTGCGAATAATGTGCAGCACCGATTGAATTATATAGGCAAGCGCTTTCACTCCAGAAATTTTAATAAAAACAGAAGACTTGTTAATTAAAGTGAATTTAGAAGGTTTTTCCTGTTAAATTACTAATTGTACCAGATGACCTCATGATACCTCATTGTATTAATTAAATTCAACACCTTCCACAAAAAACGCTACAGTTTTTATATATTTACCAATATTGATGGTATGGTTTTAAAAACCTTTCATCCACATTTCTGGTTCTTTTATGAAAACTGTATTGCAAGTTTTAACAATAAAATTATCGACACGGTTTGAATTCACTGGCTTGAATTGAATTGTTAATACGTTTGTATTACTTTGAATTTTCGATACGATACGATACTTCCTCTAAGATATCAAGTTCGTCTCTAGCAGCATTTTCAGTAAACCTAATTTACATTCTGGCACTGTATTGTAAAAAAGAAAAATCATTACCGCAGGGATTATGCCTTTCATGGAAGAATATTTATTGTTCCAGGATTTACCATGAGAGTTTTAAAAGTGCGTTTATAATATATTTCAGTATATATTATATGTATTTGTATGAAAAACCGTATAAATAAAAATAAGAACAAAATACACTGAATTGAAAAATTCACTATGTTTTAACAACACTTATAATATGTAAAAATATTATATAACATATTATTCACATTTATATAAATTTCTACACTGGTCACAACTTGAGTTTCGACTGTTAAAGGTCATTTTCAAGTGATGACAAATTGACGATGGAATGTGGAATGTATTTATACAACGGGTTTTTGAGGCTGGGGAGGAGGCTTATTGCAATTAGGGAATTACCTGCAGACGATAGGGAATTACCTGAAAATAAAATTTTTGAGGCACTAATTATGAATCTAGGTTCTATTTTTCCAAAAGCAAAATGGCGGATCCAATAGGGCGAGTATTTTCCGAAAATTTTACAGCAACGAGATTTTTGAGGCACTAATTACGAATCTAAGTTCTATTTTTCCAAAAAACGAAATGGCGGATGCAACATGGCGAGTACTTTCATGAGAAAATGTTTGTGTATCTGCACTCGAAAAAGAACGACTTTTTGGATAAAATATTGTAGCGGCTACGAGCCGTTCAATTTTTATTTCTTAATTTACGAGGGCATTGCAATAATTACCCAAATATTTTCGGACAATATCCGAAAATATTTTATTAGGGTCGGTAATGTAATCCTCGAGCAGATGAAGAAATATTTGTATTTTTAGTTTTACGAGGGCATTACGGTGATTACCCAAATATTTTCGGACGAATTTCCGAAAACTTATTATTAGGGTGTAATCGCCAAGGAAATTACTACAAAATGTTTTTCCCAAGAATCGTTAATCACCAAAGCAACAAATAGCCGAATATAGAAAAATAATCACCGCCAGATGAGTGACCAGTATACCTGGACATAACATAAATACCTGTATCCCCGAATAAACAGAACAGTCAACAAGTCGATTCCAGTTCCGCTTAACAGTCAGGCGCAACCAACCAACGACTCCAGTTCAGTTCAACAGTCAGCGAAGCCTGCCCAGCCAGTGGACTAAGGCAGTGAAGTCCAGCCGTCTACGAGGACGCCGGCAACAACAACCTCTACGACGACGCGTTCAACCATCCACGAGGACGCTGACGCCCTACAACGTCTGCGATAACCCCTTCAACCGTCTACGAGGACGCAGGCAACAAAAACTTATACGATGACACCTTCAACCATCTACGAGCACGCCGGCAACAACAACGTCTACGACAATGCCTTCTATCGTCTACGAGGCCACTATCGACTTATTAACTTTCTGGATCGACTCATACTGATAGGTGCAAGCTGGTTTTGCATAGGAAACCGCCTATCAGTGAACGACGTCCACGAAGACGCTTTGAAACCAACTTGCAACAACAAGGTTTACAATGACGCATTCAACCGTATACGACAACGTCTACAACAACAAACAACGTCTACGATGACGTCTTCAATCGTCTACTAGGACGCCTTGAAAGAAACTTGCAACCACAGGTCTAAAATGACTCATTCAACCGTCTACCAGGACGACTGCAACAACAAGCAACGTCTACGATGACGCCTGCAGCCGCCTACGAGGACGCCGGCAACAACAACCTCTACGATGACGCCTTCAGCGATCCACGTGGACGCCGGCAAGTACAACGTCAGCGATAACGCCTTCAACCTTCTACGAGGACGCAGGCAACAACAACCGCTACGATAACGTCTTCAACCATCCACGATGACGCCGGTAACTACAACGTCTGCGATGACGTCTTCAACCGTCTACCAGGACGACGGCAACAACAAACAACTTCTACGGTAACAATTTAAACCGTCTACTAGACGTCTACGAACAAATGCCGAAACAGCGACTTATAGGTGCAAGCTGGTTTTGCATAGGAAACCGCCTATCAGCAAACGACGTCCACGAGGACGCCTTGCAACAGACTTGCAACAATAAACAACGTCTTCAACCGGCTACCAGACGTTCACGAACAAACACTGTAACAGCGACAATGATGACGAATTCAACCGTCTATCAGAATGCCGGCAACAACAAAAAACGTCTACGGTAACGACTTCATCCATCTACCAGACGTCTATGATCAAATAAGCAACAACAGCAACAAACGCTACATAACGTTATCACTGGCAAGAGGGTGATGTAGCGGCAGCGAACCTTTCCATTTTCATTTCCTAATTTACGAGGGGATTACAATAATTGCCCAAATATTTTCGGACAATATCCGAAAATATTTTATTAGGGTCGGTAAAGTAATCCTCGAGCAGATAAAGAAATAGGTACTTGTATTTTTAGTTTTACGAGGGCATTACGGTGATTACCCAAATATTTTCGGACGAATTTCCGAAAACATTTTATTAGGCTCACTGGTGTAATCCCAGAGGAAAGAACGACAAGATGTTTTCCCGAGAATCGGTAATCACCAAAGCGACAAATAGCCTAACATAGAAAAATAATCACCCCCAGATGAAGGACAAGTATACCTGGACATAACATAAATACCTGTAACCCCGAATAAACAAGACAGTCAGCAAGTCGATTTCGGTTCAGTTCAACAGTCAGGCGCAACCAACCAACGACTCCAGTTCAGTTCAACAGTAAGCGAAGTGGCTCCAGTCCAGCCAGTGGACTCATTCACACCGGTCCAGGGAGTGGACCCAGTCAAGCCAGACAGTCAGCGAGTGACAACAGTTCAACCAGACTCAACCAGCAGTCAGTCAACCAGACCAGACAAGTCCAGTTCAGAGAGGCCTGTATCTCTTGTACATATCTCTGTATCTCTCATATATATAATATATATATATATATATATATATATATATATATATATATATATATATATATATCGTCCATGTAAATAAATTCCTCTGCAAGCCGTGATTGATAAATTATTCTACTACGCGTACCACCACAATATATTTAATAATATCAGTAAATAATTTTAGTTGTACAAATAATAATAAAATACAAGGGATTATATCTTTTTTTACAACCAAGACATTTAAAATTATTCGCTCTCGGAAACATCAAAATTGAGAAATACACCAAAATTGCTGTCGCTTTCATCCTAGTCTGTGACGATTCATCATTCATCCTCATCTCACCCTCGTGTATCGCATATGACTTCTGCAACTGAGGTGTTTTTCGCAAATATGAGATCAGTGGATCCAATGCTACCAAATGCCTTTTAAAAACATCTTCCAAATTTATGTGCCTGCTACATTTGCCTGCAATCGGGAGTAAAGCAGAATCGATAATATCGTGCCCGTATATAAGAATTTTATGAATAGTTGTCGGCCTGTAAAACCAAGGGTACAACTTTACAAAAAGTTGAGCCATATATAAGGCTTCTTAAATTCTTCCATATATACAGTGAAACTCGTCTAAGACGGAATCTCAAGCTACTGGGAAATATTTCCGTCTTAAACAGGTTACCGTCTTACACGGTTTACTTTTTTTTCTTTTATTCTCAATTTTTAATGTATTTTCTTTCCATTTCTAAATTAAAAACTTAAAACCTTGAACTAACTTAACAATATACTGCCAACCATCCAATCCTTCTTATTTGCATGCCATGCAATAGGTAAATCAGTTATAATCAGTTAATTCAGTCAGATTTGCCAATAACCAAAGGTTCTGAATTTGTCGAATTTTTCATCAGCAAAAGCACAAAAAAATATCGTGACTCGTTCTTTTGAATGCTTACCATTTTTCATTTTTTAGTGCAAAAGTTTTATTTGGCAAAGCACAAAAAAGCGCCGTTTCATTTTCCGTATGCCCTTAGGCTTATATCCCTCAATTTCTATTTCGATTCTTTTTTTTATAATCCTCGACCGTTTGCTGACAGACACCCGCGCTTTTCTCACAAACGGTGCCAAATTTGATGTACAAATTTGTTTTACACTAGCTGTTGGTATCTTCTTTCGGGAATTCTGTCGGGAAAACGGTTTAGAATGTTTATTAGGTTATCACTGATCAGTTTTCTCAGACGATACCGACCCAAAAACACCAATCAGACTACGAGAACTCCTACCCCTTATTTCCTTATTGGTAGACAAATCTTCCAACATTGAGAATTGCCTACCGCTACCATTAAATATGACAAAATCCGTTTCCGTCTTAAGAATTATTTTCCGTTTTACACGGGTTGTTTTAAATGGGAAAATGAACGGTTAGCAAAAAAATTCCGTTTAATGCAGGTTTCCGTCCTTTACGGGCTCCGTCGTAAACAAGTTTCACTGTACTTCGAAACCGCGAGAAATTACTTGTAAAATAAAATGAAATCTCTTTAGCATAACTTCGTCAACGCTCGTTATACTGGAAAAAATATTGAAATTTATAAAAAAACGTCTTGCCGTATTCCCGTTATTCGTGCTTCCATACCCTTACTTTGATTGTTCGCCGATCAATCTCAATTATTCACGAAAACCTTTCTGGATAAGTCTTTTTAGTTTTTCGACCATGATTTCGATTGATGTGGCCATTTCTTAGTTTTAAGTCGGTAAGATAAATGCAAACAACACTCAAAGAATCTTAACCAGGCATCAAGCGATGAAATCCCGAATTGCAAATTGTCTACAGATATTGGCCTTTCCAAAATCTCGTCGCATTGCGAAGATAACAGCGAAGGCTTGATTTTATATTGCATTCGTAACTGCATTACAACCATTACCGTCTACCACTGTCAACGACAACTTAAAGTTTAAAGTGACTTCTTTAAAACTGATTGGTTATAGAATGAAATGGAGAAAGATTTTTTGATTGTTCTTCAATATCTTTGACTTCTTTTCGAGTTACATCCGTAGTTTCATTCAAAAACTGGATTCTAATAGGGCGGCAAAATGTCGTTGACGATGGTTGTGGGTTCTTCCAAATAATAATTTTAGAATCCGCTTCTCCGCTAGCTGACGATAATTCCAATCGCACAAGCGACGTAAAAAAATGTTGCCATCAGTATCACAATCTCCGTCTTCTCGAAGTTCCGTCACATACCGATTTAAAATCAAAATCAAATCGCCAATGTGTTCATGTAGAAAACTTTTGATAACTTCGGATTGAGTCAACAATATACAATACACAGTAGGGTCTAATAATCCATACAGGGAGGTAAAAGCGTTGGCTAATCCCTAATTGTTAATTCTGAATCATCGGGGTAAAATTTTTGTTTGCTTTCAATACGTTTCCGTAATAAGAACATAGTTCACAATTTCTTACATTGCTTGTTTGACAAAGTATCTGATACTGTTTTAATGAAAGTCCACATTCAATAATTAACGATAATACCTCATCATCAGAAACTTGTTGTTCTTGGGCAAATTTCAGAGATTTTCTATATTTGGAAGCTTTTGATGGACTGCCAGATGTGATGTTATGTAAAACATGTGCTGCATCCGATCTTCATCCCTCATTCATCCCTCTGCTCTCAAGCTCATTCTCGTTGCATATGCAAGTTCTGCGCTGCTCCTATCTATTCGAATCTCCTCTGTCCTTCTGCGTTTTGTTCTCTCACTAGCTTCGGAGAAGGTAATTGAATGGCTTAGTGAAGATGATAAACTTGTCCAGCTAGTCCTTGAATTTATTTAGGAATTTGCCTTCTATGCGAGATCCTATCTGCTACTTCGCTTATCCGTAAAATCGTTTTGTTTTTTTTCAGTCAACTCAAAATTGTATTTTAATTTATGACTCAATTCTCTTTCCACGGTAATATATATTTCACTTATTTTATCACCAAAACGACCTTTCAATAAGCAAAAAACATCCCACCTCAAGTTACTAGAAATGTCACGTGAGTCTGAAATAAAAATTAAGTTGAAAATGTATCGGTTATTTAGACGGTGCATTTTAAAATATAAATGTGAGATTTTATCAATATCTTTAATGATTTCATAAAAATTATACTGAAGGCAAAGTAGCAGCTAGTAGCTATTAGTATTTTTTATTAAATTTGCTTTATTAGTATTTTAAGTAGTATTTTTGATTTGTTCAAACACTAATTGTCGAATAAAGCAAGCCTCATCAAGATTATTGCACTTATCAGCCCACATTTTTTTGTCTTTCATTAAACTTAAATCTTCGTGTTCAAAATGTTATAGTTTTTGTTCTGAATTATTCTTAAATACTTGCTACACAATGACAATCTATTTACAGCCAATGATATAAATAAAAATAAATATAATGTATATATTTTACATATACATAATGTATATGTTCTACATATTTTTCTGTGTCTCGGCCAAGTCGCAGAATTAAAATCGAATAAGTTGTCACCCTTTAGTAGACAATCAAAGTTTACGTATTTTCACTGGTTGTTGCCTGCACGATTCTACGCTCTCGACAACTTTGTTTGAAATGAAAGTTTGGATTGGATTTCGATACCTGCATTGTTTACTTCACGGAAACAGATGACCCCAAGGGTTCTCTAATAAGATACATTCTCAGAATCGTATTTAAAAAAAATTGTTTGAGGTTTTGGCCAGTTTTCTTGGATTTTCCCACTGTGCAATGGTTTGAAAAAGAACTATTGTCTTTTTTTTAGACAAAAAGCACGAGAATGTTCTGAAAACCTTGTTGACAAACTTCGTCCTGTCTGACGGATTCGGAACAATGAATTTCGTATTCGTCGGATTTTTTGAGGGGGTCGATTAGTCTTTAGCATTAAACAATATGTGGGACAACTTTGAGGAGGGTTTAAATGCTATTTGAAGATTTTTATTTCGAAGGACATTTGCGATTTTTTCGCTTGTTTTGCCAAAATATGTCAGGGAGATGAAAGTTTTGTATGCATTTTAGATTTACGGGTATATTTGGGCATTTGGACCTTTAACAGTCGAAACACATGATGTGATAAGTGTAGAAATTTATATAACTGTGAATAATATTATAATTATATAATGTTTTTACATATTGTAAAAACATAGTAAATTCAGTATGGGTTACCACGTAGTAATGGTCGTAACCATCCCATTTACACAAAATGCATTTTACCAGTTAATGAAATTTAATTAAATTCAATTAAAATAATATGCAAATTTAAAAATTTAAATTTTATTCTGAATAGATAGACTTTTTGTTTCTAAATTAAATGTCGATTCATGAAATAACAAATGTATATATGAAGCTATATATAATTTATATCACCGAAGAAATTAAAAATGATACGAATAATGGAGCAAATGTTTCATTTATATTTTTTTCTGATTGGTCGGATTTAAATTTCATTACTCTAGAGCAGAGGTCTCCAAACTTTCCAGCCTTAGGGCCATACTGATTACTCCAGTAAGTTCCGAGGGCCAAAACCATATTATCATTGTTGCCGGTGGTAAAAAGTGAAATAGTCCACTGATGAAAAAAAAAAGTCCGAAAAAGTACGCAACGTTTAAAAAAGGCTGCAAATCGGACTAAAGTCCGCAAAACGGCAACACTGCATATTATTAATTTTCCAGTCATTATCTGTAATTTCTAGATTAGTCGTAGAGTACGAGTCATGAGGAGTAATGTGACACGACATCTGGTGGACACAAGCGGAAATAGGTAGTACCTTCTATCGCTAACAGATGGCGCTAATAGCACGTACAGAATAATCTCGTTGGTTCGAGAAAGTTCTGGTGTCTTCCACTCAGTTCTAGGTGGCAGTAATTGGAATATATAAGAAGGCTAGTGGCGCAACCACAAGTCAGTTCCTACGACACTGTTGTGAAATAAAATAGTGCGTACCTCCTTAAAACGTGTTTGTGCGTGTTTAAGTTTAAGACATCTTTGTAACAGTATTTTGATTTGAATTGTTGCTTTTGTGTGTGATTTAGTAGTATGGAAAAGAAGCGAAAAATTGATAGTGAATGCAAAAAGTTCAAAGATCAGTGGAACATTCAGTATTTCGTAATTGAGTCCAGTAACAAGGCGCTATGTTTGATTTGCAATGAAAGCATAGCCGTTCTCAAGGAATATAACATTAAACGTCATTATGAAACAAAACATTTTCAAAATTACTCAAAATATACAGGAAGTTTGCGGACAGAAAAATTCGAAGCCATGAAGCGCGGATTGAAATCGCAGCAATCTTCATTTACAGAACTCAAAACTGAACAAGAGGCTGCAACTCGTGCCAGCTTTTGTGTGGCTCTTGAAATTGCAAAACGTGGAAAACCATTCACCGATGGAGAAATGATCAAAGAATGCATAATTGCAGTAGCCGAAGAAATGTGCCCTGAAAAGGTAAATTTATTAAAAACTGTCAGTATGTCAGCAAACACTGTGGCTCGAAGGGTAGAAAACATCGCTGAAAATATATCCTCGCAACTGTTGGCACAAAGCACAAAAATGGACATGTTGAGTGGTTTTCTTTGGCCTTGGATGAGTCAACGCATGTGTCAGGATACTGCTCAGGTGTTGATTTATATTCGAGGAGTAGATAAAAGCTATGAAGTGCATGAAGAACTTCTTGATAGGTATAGTATTCATGGCACAACTACTGGTACAGATATTTTTAAAGGAGTTGAAATGGCCATTAATCAAAAGAACCTTCGATGGAAAAACTTGAAATGTATTTCAACTGATGGAGGCAAAAACATGAGTGGGAAAGATAAAGGAGTGGTCGCTCTTGTGTCAAAGGCTGTAGAAAATGACGGTAGTTCAGAACCATTAGTCTTACATTGTATCATTCATCAACAGTCTTTGTGCGGAAAATGTTTGGATATGTCTGAAGTTCTGAAACCAGTCATATCAACTGTTAATTTTATCAGATCTTTTGGGCTGAATCACCGACAATTCCGACAATTTATTGAAGAGATTGGAGAAAATGACTTACCTTATCATACTGCCATACGTTGGCTTAGTTGTGGGAAAGTCCTTCAGCGCTTTTTTGAACTTCGAGCAGTGATCGAATTTTTTTTGAATGAAAAGCATCGCCCTCTTACTGAATTACAAAACAACGCATGGCTGTGGAAGTTAGCATTCTATGTTGATTTGACAAAACATGTGAACGAACTGAATTTGAGATTGCAAGGAGAAAACCAGCATCTTCCTGATTTATACACTAATATCAAACCATTCCGGAAGAAATTGATACTGTTTCAATCACAACTACGAAGTAAATGTTTTTCACATTTTAAAACATGTGAAATATTAAGCCACACCACTGAGACTGAGTTTCCTATCGATTTTGCAATCGAAACTTGTGCTTTGAAAATAAATTTTGATACTCGTTTCTCGGACTTTGATGCCATTGCGAATCAAATTAATATTTTTCAGAATCCTTTTGATGCTGACATTGAAACCCTAGCCCCGGAACTTCAAATGGAAATGATTGATCTACAGTGCAGTGAGATAATTAAGAACAAATATCAAAACTCATCTTTGTTGGAATTTTATAAGAGTCTTCCACTGACACAATTTGATAATTTGCATAAATTTGCTCGTGGGCTGTTTTCTGTTTTTGGTACTACTTATTTGTGTGGGAAGACCTTCTCCAAAATGAAGTACACAAAAATTGTTTACAGATCTAAATTAACTGATGAGCATCTTAAATCTCTTTTAATAATTGGTACAAGTAAAATTAGTTCACAACTACAAACTATTGTCAGTGGAAAATCTCAATTACATAAATCTCATTAGTATTTCATATGTCATTATAAGTTATGTTTTTTTTTTAAATGTATAAAGAGTTGGATCCATTTCAATAATTTGTTAGTTATTATATACTGAAGTTACATTTTCTGCATATTTTACATGTCTTTACTCATTACAATTCTGTGTTTCTTTATCCAACTTATCACAAAAACAATAATAATAAGCCTACAACAATGTTATGAGCAGTTAGCCCATGACCATATCAATGTAGATGTCATATTAATAATTATTCAACATAAAATTAGAATACTTCAGTAAACTAAATTTAATTTGCTATAAAAAATATGTTCTCTAAAAGGAGTTTTCAAGTATGCTAGCTCTCCGCGGGCCGGACAAAATCTGTCCGCGTGCCGGATGTGGCCCTCGGGCCGTAGTTTGGAGACCCCTGCTCTAGAGCACTGCTTCCCAAACTTTTTGATGTCGCGGTTCCCCTGTAACTCATATCGATAAACCACGCCCCACTATTTTTTTTAAATTGGGTTAAGTAAAAAAACATTGCTGTGTATACATATATTTTGGATAAATCCGCAAAACGAATATCCTTCATTAACTCACTCAGCAGTGAATATTCTGATTCCGATTGCAACAACGTACCTCTGCCAATCGGCATATTCAACTATGTTATTAATTCGCGGCTGGGCGTACCCAAAAGGGAAAAAATCTTTATTTTTCATTTTATGACCAAAAGTCATTCTTTATAAAAAGATCTGCTAGTCGAGAAAATGAATTTACAATAAGAAAATTTTAACTCAAATGAACTAAATAAATTAGGAAGTTTGAAATTGCTTCAAAGCATAAGTTACATTTTTTTTTTTTTTTTTTTTACAAAAATTGTATAATACAAAGTTGTTTAAAAACTAAGTTAGAGTCTGAATACAAATTTTGAAATAAAAATTCGCATTTTTAATAATTATTCTACATAGCTACCTCTCAACTCGATACACTTTTCCGCTAACTTAATAAATCTACCGTACACTTTACGAATGGTTCGTGGCACATTCAGAACATGGAACATGGAACACGGAACATGTGCAAGATCATATGGATAAACCTTTTGTTTAAACCACCCCACAAAAATAAATCTAATAATGAAAGTTCAGGCGACCTAACTGGGTAATGGTTTTGGGCAAACCTCCCTATACAGGTTTCGCCAAAATGATCATGAAACCATTGTCTGACCAAGGCTGTGCAATGTGCAGGGCAGGCGTCTTGTTGTCAAATTATTAACTAATTTTGGCTGTAATGTATTAAGAAATGTAAGACAAAATGTTCAAATACACGCGCTGGTTTAAATTTCTCTCTTAAAATATAGGCCAATGCTCCGATAAATTTTTTGTGAACCGCAAATAAATAAACTCTCTGAAATATTTTATTATTAAAAATTCGGATTTTTATTAAAAAAATTGTATTCACACTCTACGTTAGTTTATAAAACAACTTGTTTTATAAATTTTTTGAAAAAAATAATAAATAATGGTACTTGTCCCTTGAAGCATTTTCATACTTTCCTAATTCTTTAACACCCTGTACATTTAATCTAAAATTTTCTTGTCGTCAATTCGTTTTCTCAACAAGCATAACTTTTTATAAAGAATGACTTTTGGTAAAATGAAAAATAAATTTTTTTCCCTATTGGGTACCCCCATCCGCGGACACACTGTATATTCTATAATCAAATACACTATTATTAGTAAATGAACAAAATTAGTTATAAATTATCAAATGAAAAATATGTTTATTGCATACAGGTTACGAAGGGCGATCTCCGTCTATTTCTTATTACTAATAAATTAGTAGAAAATATAGCTGAAAATTTTTAATTAGCATCTTTGCGTGTTAGTTTGGGGCGTTTTTAAGAAGTCAAATTTTGTGCAAGTGAAATATAAAGCATGAAAAAAAATTCGACAAATAAGCAAAAAGTAATTAGCATTAATTACAATTGTGCTGTAATGTAATAGATTAAATTTAATGTGATGGATGTGTTTGAATATTATTATATTGAATATGCCGATTCACAGAGCTACGTTGTTGCAATCGGAATCAGAATATTTAATGCTGAGTGAGTTTATGGGGGATATTCATTTTGCCGATTTATCCAAAATTCTGAAATATCTGAATTCTAAAATATATATTTTCCAGAAAATTCCAATGCGAGCATTGATCTCAAGTCAATTAATTGGTAAAAAGATGATCAGATTCTAAATTTTTACTAAATGGTGTTATTATCCAGTCATGTTCTTTAGTCAGATTTAAATTCGGAAAATTCCTTTCAAAGAAGTTAATTGATTCTGCTAAATGATTTACGATATTTGTTTTCTTCTGTTGTGCAACGATATGTTATTTTCTTCAAGAAATTAATTCAAAGAAATAAACATGCTTGTGTTTCCTTGTCCAAAGCTTTTGGTCCATACGGAATCCAATTACATTTTGAAAGGCTTGTAGCTTATTGTTAAAAATTAGTATATTAGTACTTTTTCTCTGAAGAGAAAGATTCAGTTCATTAATCTTTTCAAAAAAATCTGCTAAATACGAAATTAGACACATCCACGAAATTTACTGCTTTGTTTTACGGGTAAAAGTAAAGTTAAATTAATATTCTCGGCAATGTAATATATTTGTTTTTAATTGTATTATTGAACACATGATTTTTAAAAGGGTTCGGCAACTTTTAAACCATGAACTGTTTCACAAATTTTTATCGCTGCTGCTAAAACAGCGGTTTATTTGCTTTTGCGAATAGATAAGTAAAGCAATTTTAAAAGAAGCTTTTGCTAATTTGTCATTAAGTTTTGTCTCTAGCTCTCTAGCTTTCCTTTCAATGAATTCAATTGATTTATTTTTAAATTCACTATGCATGGTATTTAATTATCAAAAAAGTTTTCCTGGTCTCATACCATCATTTGCCAATGTTTTTAAACAAATTATACAAAGCTGTTTTTCTTCATTTTCGCCCGAAGACAGAAAACCAAATTTTAAATACGCAGTATTTTATATTTAGTGGTTTGTTATTTAGAGGAAAAATTTACTTTTCGCGCCAACTGCAACGCTTAAAAATGCTTGATTAAAAAAAAATGAAATCAGTACGGCTATATAAGCAGTTTATAATTTATAATCGTTTTAAAGTTTCAATATTTTATAGTTTATAATTTTAATTGAAGTATGTGCATATTTGACAGTTAAACTTATTCAACGAAGATATTTATTTATTATATTTGCGGCGAGTAGGCCCCGGCCCCTTATGGGGCTGAGGCCCACCACTTTGGGAAGCACTGCTCTAGAGCACTGCTTCCAAAACTTTTTGATGTCGCGGCTCCCCTGCAACTCATATCGATAAACCACGGCCCCCTAAATTAAAAAAAATAGTAATTTTGCTTTGTGTATACATATATATTCTATAATTAAATACATTTTTCTTAGTGAATGAAGAAAATTAATTATTTATTATAAAATGAAAAATAGTATAAAAAGTCCAGACAAGTAACCAATATTAATAAAATAGTATTAGACAATACGGCTCAAAAATTTTCATTAGCATCTTTAGTAATGTTTCGGGCGTTTTTATGAAGTAAAATTTTGTGCAACGTGAAATAAAAAGCATTCAACAAATAAGCACAAAAAAAAATCAGTAATACATTATTGTTAATAGATTAAATTTAATGTGATTGATGCGTTTGAATATTATTACACAACAAATTTAAATCTGGTGTAATATTTGAAATTGATATTCTAAGATTATGGTTGTTCTTAATCTATGATCTATGCTTGTTCCTAATTAATAACACTCTCACAAACTATTCGTTGAAAATGCCGATTCGCAGAGTTACGTTGTTGCAAACGGAACCAGATTATTTAATGCTGAGTCAATTAATTAGGGATATTCGTTTTGCCGCTATATCCAAAATTCTGAAATAACGCTTCCAGAAAATTTCAATGGTAGTATTGTATCCGATCTCAAGTCAATTAATTATTCTTGTAATTTCCAGGGACGATTATCAGATTTTAAATTATTACTAGATAGTGTTATTATCCAGTCATATTCTTTAGTTTGATTTAAATTCGGAAATAGTTTTCAAAGAAGTTAATTTGATTTAAGTTGATTCTGTTAAATGATTTACGATATTTGTTTCAAGTTCTGTTGACAACGACTTGTTATTTTCTACAAGAAATTCAGGCAAAGAAATAAACATGCTTGTGCTCCCGTGTCCAAAGCTCTTGGCCCATACGGACAATTTTTTTTTTAAAGCTTGTAGCTTATTGTTAAGAATCAGTAAATTAATACTTTTTACCTGAAGAGAAAGATTCAGTCCATTAACCTTGCCGAAAAAATCTGCTAAATACGAAATTAGACACATCTACCTATCATCGCTAAAAAGGTCAGCTAAGGCAACGTTTCTTTTCTAGAAGAAATATCCTAAGCTCGTCATTATTCGTATCATATCATTCGTCGTAATTTCAATATTTCAACGGAGTTTATAATTTTAATTGAAGAATGTGCATATTTGACAGTTAAACATATTTAACGAAGATATAATTATGTATTATATTCGTGGCCACCTTGCGGGTGGGTCCCGGTCCACCACTTTGGGAAGCACTGTTCTAGAGTATTTTGGGATTTTTGACAAAGAGAGTAGTGAAAATTTCATTAAGGAACGAATAGTAATGGACAATGGAATCTTTAACAGTTTTGTGTTTCCTTTTAATAAGATTTTATGAACTTCTATATATTGAGCTAAACATCGATTAATCTCTCGAAGTGAAGAAAGTGAAGAGCTTCTTTAATGTTAGAGTAATTTTATAGAAAAGGATTACACAAGAAAAGAATTGAGAAATTACAAAGTTTTCTAATTCACTCATGACTTATAAAATAAATAAATATAATTGCAAGTACGATTTGGTTTCTCGCACTTTCGTGCTATGGGAGATGTGAGAGTAAGTTGTAGTTTATATTTAATTTTAATTCAATTTGAGATTATATGATAAGTCCACACTGATGAAGCCAAAAGACAGAGACGCGTCTACAGATGTTCGTTATTATTAATATTTATCAGGTTATAGTATTTTTTAGCAACCCACATTGCCTCTCATAGCACGAAAATGCAAGAAACCAAATCGTAATTATATTTATTTATTTGGTTAGCCATGAGTGAATTAGAGAACATATTATTATTTCTTATTTTTTTCTTGTAATATGGAAATTCATATAGTAATTTTTCCCATTTTTTAAAAAAAGGATTATAAGTAGCATTCTGAACCAGAGGCATTCATAGCGCTTATTGTGAATGCAATTATTTCAGTCCATTCTAAGTTCATGGCGGCACGAGCAAGTGCACAAAACTTGGAAAATAAAAATGTCCTTTAGTTTTTAGGAAATTAAATAAGTTAAGAAATAATATTATAATGAAACAAAAGTTAGTATTATAAAATTGTACGAATGTAGTTCCATTGCTTTATTATTACAAAATGTGTTTCTATCATATCAGTCTAAATTATAAGCCAACTAATTGCATAAATATGGTTCACTACCATTTAATCAATACCAAATTGCATTCACTAAATCTGTATAAATTTCACAATTTGGTAATCCATATTCCATGTACATTCCAATTAATTTTATCACTAATGAATATTTTTGTAAATTAAAGAACTTTACACAGACATTACAAAATTAAAACTTCAGACATGCATGTTTGCCCCACAAATTTCGGAAGATATTCACACAACAAAGTACTTACAAAATCTAAGAATCACGTAGCAGCAGTTTAATTTAATTTCCAAACTATTAAATGCTTGTTTACAATTGATTCTATTCATATTCACGCGCGGTTATAAGATTTTGTGTAGAAAGTTTACAATTTATTCGTAAAGTGCAACGAGGAAATACGCCACACGTATCCGCAAATTTTTATTAGGAAATAATAATTTTCCTCGCTCTTTCATCGAATTTACGTTTTCCTGTGTTCGTTGTGTGGAAATGAAATGTTTTATAAAATACTTACCCCTGTAACATGTAGATGAAATTGAAGAAACAATTTAGAGTAGACAGCAATAAATCAGCTGCGCTTAAATTAACCAGAAAGTAATTTGTCACAGTTCGCATTCTTCTGTGAGCTGAAAATATAAGAAAAAAAATATTAAATATACAAAGATTGGTTTGAGGATGAATCTGTTTTTTTTTTGCTTTGCTTTTATTATATTAGAGTCATATGTAAACTACGTAAATTACATAATATTCAATAGTTTGACTTATTTATTGTAAAAAATTATAACAGGTTGGGTGCGACAATTACTACGTGGTAATTCATACTATTAAGTTCACTATATAAAGTGATTTTTACAATTCATTCTTCTTCTTTCGAATAGGCCTACTTTGGACCACGTTTGTTCAACTGTTGGGCTTTGATCTTTGCCCAGTATTGTCGCATCTTCTGCCGGTGTAACTCCTTTCTCTCTTCTGTCCAGGGTTACCTTTCCATCGGGTTTTTTCCTAAAATCCACGGACTTTCTTCAGGGCGCGTCTCACAGACTGTCTGTTTTGGATATTGTTATTTCCAGTTCTTTTATATTCTTCTCGGTTTCTGTCAACCAAGTGGTACGAACTTTCTTGTTTTGCCAGGACTTGAACTGACGGCTGGTTAATCAGTTTGGAGGCAATCTTGCAACGTGGCCATAGAAAGCTGCTCTTCTTTTCCTTGCAGTCAGAGAGCATTTTAAAATGTTCGTAGAGCTCAGAGTTATGCCGCTTTCGCAATTCACCATCTTCCTTTACCGGGCCTAGGATCTTCCTGAGGATTCTCCTCTTCAATTCAAGGAAAGACATTCCATGGAATACAGGGCTTCTGGTCGTAATACTGATGTGTAGTGCTTAAGTTTCACGTTGCGTGACAGGAATTTCTTGTTGTATGTGATCTTCGTCAGTCGATAGGCTAGTTCTAACTTGTTACTCTCTTGGATAATGATGCTCTTTCTGATAAGTTGAGTTCAATCCATTCGCCGAGATACTTGAAAAAATAGTAGAATAGATCTCAGTCCTCTTCCCTTGGACACTTCCCTGAAGGCCCACTTTGGCAGCCTGTTTTCTGAGGCAATTTACCTGCATTGTTGCCATCTCAAGAGAATCAACAAACAGTGCCATCTTATCTTCAATGGCCAGGCAATCTACAACCAGTCCATCGTTCTTACGTCCCAGGTAGAAAAACCACTCTGAGCACCCAAATTGGTCAGTTCCATACGCCATTCTCTCATAAACTTTTCAAGGACAGAGTTGAGGAGAAGTTGGTAAAGTCCATCTCCTTGTCTCACTCCAGTTTTTATTTCGAAGCTTTCTGAAATCTCGGCTCTAAGTTTAACCTTAGAATGGGTGCTGGTCAAAGATTCTAGGATGAGTCTGCGGGTTATGTTGTCTAGCCCTAGTTTCTGGAGTACTTTGTTAAGCGTTTCTCTATCAATGGAATCCTTTCTAAAATGCCTTCCTAAAATCAACAAAAGTGACGACCACCTTGCGGTTTCTCATCTTGGAGTATGCAAGTACAGTTTTAAGATTAAGGATCTGTTCAACACAGGATCTGGTCTTCCTGAAGCACCCCTGGTATTCTCCCAGTTGACTATCTAGCTGATTTTATGCCCTTGTTTGTAACGCCTTCAAGAGAATCTTGTATGTTACTGGGACGAGAGAAAATTCACGGTAGTTGTTTAGATCATTAAAATTTCTCTTTTTGTGAAGCGGATGGATCAGAGCCGATTTCCAATCGGGTGGTAATTTCTCTGTTTCCTAGATGTCCTGGATGATCTCGGTTAGCTTGCGCACGGCCTTGTTTCCAGCACCTTTCCACAGGTCAGTAACGATAGAGTCCTCTCCAGCTGCCTTATTATTCTTAAGAAATTGAATGATCTGACCAACTTCTTCCAATGAAGGGGGCAGCGAGTCCGGGTTTGGTGTGGTTTGTTTATAGTCGTAGTCTTCGATAGGTGGGTCACAGTTGAGTAGATTTTTAAAGTACTGAGCCAAAAGGTGGCAGTTGTCCTTGTCGTTATAAGCCACTTTGCTTGTGAGTCTCTGAAGTGGCGCTTGGCGGATCGTATTTTCTGAGTGTCTGAAGGATCCAGAGAAATCTCTGGAGTTATTCTTAGCAAAGCTCTCTTCGATTTGGGTTAGTTGGTTTTGTGTGAAGGTTAGTTTAGTTCCTAGAATTATCTTGGCTGTAACCTTTCTTTGTTCCAAAAATGTATGTCAATTTTCCTTGGTCTTTTGAGAATTCCACTTCACACAGGCTGTGTGTCTTTGGGCTATTGCATTGTCACAGTCTTCAGTCCACCACGGATGCTTCCTTCTTCTAGCGAGAGGGGCGAGTTCATTGGTTGCCTTGACAAGAGTCTCCTTCAGTTGGTCCCAGCTGTTTATATCTGTATTTGTTTAGTTTAGTTTACTCTGACTTATTTCTTGACTGTTTTTGAGTCGCTCTACGTCAAATCTTACCATTTTGGAAATTCTGTGTTATCTAGGGTTTCTAAGCTGGAGTCTTATTTTGATCTTTGAGAGGTAGGGGTCTGAGTGCGGATTGGTGCTTCTTAGTACCTTCACTAAGGTTTTACGTAAGGATTTTCGTGAAATGGCCACATGATCTATTTGGATTTCGCCCAGATTGGTATTAGGTGAAATCCAAATCCTTCCCAGTTGAGCATTGAGTTCACCAAGCAGTATGACGGTGTGTATCTCTGGAAGTTTAGAGATAATATATTCTAAGTCTTCCCAGAATTCATCAGTTCTGTCTGGTTTGCGTCTGTTGTCTTGGTTGATTGGGACATGTAAAATGACTATATACTGTAGCCTTTGTTTACGCATTTGAGACAGAGGATGGATACACGTCTGCTCGGGAAGGTAAAGTTGTTGACTGAATCCAGTATCCTGTTACTGATTATAAATCCTGTACCTAAGTGGGGTACGTTCTTCTTTACTAGTTGGGGTATTACCCGCTGACCCACTTTTCCTTTGTGGATTCTGTACCTTTGGGACTCGAGGTATGTTCGTCCGTAAATGTGGTTTCCTGTACTGCAATCAGTATTATGTTGTGTTGTGTTAGTGAATCAGTCAAATGTTTTAGTTTACCTACTTTTAGCAGTAAGCTGGCATTAAATGTAGCGAAGAAGCTTTGCCGTCTTGGTCTGAGTTTTCGTCCTGTGATTTCAGGATGCTCCGACTCATTCTTAAAGCATGTTGGTGCGTACACCTCAGAACCTGAAGGTCCAATAACGTCACCATAGGTGACGGTGGATTAGGTACCACCTGGGGTAGTGTGTTTAGCAAAATTTTAATTTCATTACAATAATGGATTTACGATAAATTCGTTTTACCACACTCTTAATATGTAAAAATGTTATATAACTTATTATTCACAGTTATATAAATTTCTACACATATCACGACCCGAGTTTCGACGTTTGACGGTCATTTTCAAGTGACTTAACAATTTGATGAGTTTTGGTGTGGAGAACGTCGAGAATCCGGTTCTTTTTAGAGCCAACTCTTAACATCAATGCGGAATCCCCGAGAAATTTTTCTAAGGGCTAAGAAGGCCTTGTTAAGATCAATACACAGAGGAAAATGTTTGCAACTGACTGACGGATCGGTTTCCAAGACTCACATTTCTCATTAGTTCGTTCTCCCATTCTATTTGATTTGATTTGATCTGTGCGAATGTCAAAGGGTTTTGAGATTTCCCCCATAAATTACACTTTAGATTTTGTGCCAGTGTGTGTTTGTTTTATGAGTTCTAGAGTTTTGGGATCTAGTCCTCTCTCTTCTAGAATTTGGAATAGTGAGGATCTGTCTATCGAATCGTATGCGTTTTTGAAGTCTACAAATGTGCATACTGTGGGCCTTTGTCTCAAAATTATTGAACGTAATTTGAGTATGGTTATGAGGTTGATAATTTGTTCTGGGCAGGACCTGTTTGGTCTGAATGCTGTTTGGTATTCTGATAGTTTGGGTTCTAATTGCTGTTGTGTTACATTCAAGAAACAGACTGATAGTATTTTGTAGGTGGCAGATACAAGACAGATTATCTCAATAGTTGTTTACATCTAACTTACTGCCTTGCCGGCGCGAGTGGTGCAGGCCGGCACGAGTGGTGTAGTGTTGATGCTTGTGGCCTCATGTTAGAGCGCTAACTAACAAGTATAGAGGTCCCGAGTTCCATACCCAGTGCCGGCCACACTAATATATAATATACAATTTAAGCGATTTCGAACAGAAGACCAACGCATTCATTCATCTATTGCAATACTACATTTTCAAATACTGTCTAATGGAGAAAATTATGCTAAGATCCAAATCCTGGATCACTAAAGAGATAATATTGTCGAGTTGATGTCTGAAAAACTTATATATTATTCAAAGGAAATATCCAATATTAAAAGAATTTTATTCGTTAAAGTAGAAAATCCATCACAATTTATTCGCTACCACTAGAAGAAACTATTATAAAATCAAATTGGACAAATCCAGCAATCAACAAAGAACCCTTTGGAAAATAGTTGATGATCAGTCAAACAAATCACGGATCAAACAATACATCAATATTAAATGTAATGAGACTATTTTATAAGATCCAGATGCTATAGCTTCGATATTTAATGACTTTTTTTAAAGCGGCTCCTGAGAGCTCCGGCTCCTTCAGAACATACCATCTATAAATATAGACAACGATCACTTATTCATAAATGACAAAACTATGTATCTGGAAGAACTCACTCCAAACGAGATGTAAATAAATCTAAACAAATTAAAAAACAAATCCTCTCTCGGCCCGGATTCACTCCCAGGAAATATCATCAAAGAATTCCAATTTAAATTAATAGAACCTCATACTCATATCATCAATTGTTCATTTTCTTCTGAAAAGGTGCCTGCAATATTAAAAACCTCAACTGTGATTCTTGTATTCAAAAAAAGAGAACGCTTTGATAAAAAACAACTACAGGCCTATTTCGTTGGTATCAGTATTAGCTAAAATACTAGAATACTCCATGGAATACAGATTAATGCCTCTTATAACAAAGCACAACCTTATTCTAACTGAAGAACATGGCTTTTGCAGGAACAAATCTACCACTACAGTATTTAACGAACTCTACAACAAAATAGTATGCGAGGTGGATGAAGGTAAATTCCCAGTGGGTGTTTTCTGCGACCTCTCTGGGGGCTTTAGAGGCCTTCGATTGCGTCTTTCACCAAATACTATTGCAGAAATTGGACTCTTATGGAATTAGAGGTAAAACAGGCAACTGGTTCTGGTCGTATTTGGCCGACAGGAAACAATACGTTTAAATTAATTCAACTGAGAAAATAGGATTGTCAAAGGCTAGCGTTGTTAACGTGGGTGTCCCTCAAGGGAGTATTTTAGCACCTGTGCTATTTTCTCTGTATACAGCAGATATGATAAAGTTTATTGGTAAAAAATACTGCACAGCAGTATACGCTGATGACTCAAGTCTGATAATCTTGGAGGGTTCCTTGGCACAAAGTACCACACAAGCAAATACAATTCTACAAAAACTGTTCAAATGGTTCTGCGCTAACAAATTATACCTTAACATCGCTAAAACTAGTTAAGTATTGTTTCAGTGTAGTAGAAGGGTGCCCTCAAATGATATTCTACTTGAAATTGGAGACTGCAAAATTGAAAGAGAGAAGGAAGTGAAATTTTTTGGTATCTACTTAGAGGAGAACATGAAATGGAACGCAACAACTGAGAAAATAATCAAACAACTGCACAGCAAGGCATATTTGCTTCGTCAAGTGCGTCAAACTGTGGGAGAAAAAAATCTTCTCAAAGTCTATTATGCCGAAATCCACTCCGTTTTGTCCTATGGCATTTTGGTGTGGGGAATATCGACTGCATCACATGGAGTATTTCTTGCTCAAAAAAGGCTGCTCAGATCACTGGCCGGCCTCAAAAGAATATATATATATATATATATATATATATATATATATATATATATATATATATATATATATATATATATATGGGAAGCTGCTTGCCACATATACAAAAACCGACATACAATGAGCACTAACGAGGATAGTCATGGGTACAAAACATGGCAGCATCTTAGAACGGTTAAAAGTAACCTAACCATTTCAAAAGGAGCACCCAATCGTATCGGCATTCAGATCTTCAATCGTATAACTAGAGATATTAAAAATAAATCCAACTATATATCGTTCAGAAGCAGTCTAAAATTGTTCCTAATTGATAACTGTTTCTATAGCCTTAAAGATTTTTTTGATAGTATATTATAGTTTCTCTTTAATTGTTTTTTTTTGATGAATCTTATTTTTTATGCTTGTTTTATGTATATTCTATCTTGACTTGTCTCATATGTAATATTTACATCCTTAGAGAAATAAAATTCATTTTGATTTGATTTTAATTTGATGTGTGTTTTAATTTTTGAAGTTGTCTTCAATTGACTTCAGTTTGTCGTTGATGTATTTCCGTTTATTTCGTCTTAAAATCTTAGATACATTCTTGCGAACTACGAAAATTTTTCTCTGGGTTTTTCTGATTTCTTACAATTGTAGTTTTGAAACGCCTTTTTCCTTTCTTCTAGTGCTTTCTCACATTCTTGATTCTACCAAGGATGTTTTGGTTGCTTGCTAAAAAGGATTAGTTTTTTCGCAGTTTCGATGATTTTAGTTTGAAAACTTTTGTTCGTCCCATTATTGTTTTTGCCCCATTGTTATTTTGGAGTCCTTGATTTTGTGTAGATCAAGTTTTGGAATCACCGCTGCTTTCCTATTGAATTTCCTTTTGGGTATGAATTTAATTTTGATTCTAGTTAAATAATGATCTGAGTTGGTTCAGCACCTCTGCGCACTTGCACATCGTAAATTTCCTTTAGGTAGTCGTATGATATTGCCACATTCTCAATATGAAATTCTCCTAAATAATGGATGGGATCGCCATGTTTTTTGTTTTCTCGGATTCTTCTGGAGTGAAGTTAACATAATTTTGAGGTTATTTTGTTGGCATATCTCAATGAGATATGAGCCATTTTTATTGGTAATTTTGTGGGCCGGATAGTCTCCCACTGTCCTCCCGTATTTGTGTTCCCTGCCAATATGTGCATTGAAATTACAGAGCAAAATTTTCGCATAATTTTTAAGGATATTGGCCATCTCTGCTTCAAGTTCTTCCGGGAATCTTTCTATTTTTTTAGGCTCTTTTTTATTGTCACCATTTTTTGGTGCATGTACATTAATAAAGGTGTAGCTTTTATTTAATTGCTTGATTCTTAAACTCATAAGCCTATTGTTGATGGGTTTCACCTCTATTACAGAATCCAATACTTTTTTGTCTACACCGAAGGCCATTCCTAATAGTACTGCTCCTTTGCCAATTCTTTTGTTTGTTCCACTTTTGAAGATTCTGTATTTATTGTATTCCATCGTTTCTGAATCGGTGAAGCGTGTTTCTTATAGGGCTAGAATTTTTATTTTCTGCTTCGTGAGATTATATTTTATTATATTTCTTTTGTGAGATTGTACAGCTTTCCTGTTTGAATCAGCGTCTGAATGTTGAATGTGTATGTCTCTCGTTGAAGTTTACCAGAGCACTCCGACTTGCTCTCTCGTATATACTCAAGCTCTACAGAATCCGAATGCTTGGTTGCCATGTTAGAGTGGGTGGATCGTCCACCTGGGGTAATTTTGTCTTTACTTGTACGAGTCATGCCTGCTCTGATTTCACCTCTGGTGATCAGACGCTGACCACTTGCCGCTTGGTACAAGTCAAACGCGAGGTGGATTTGAATCGGTTCATCCGCCCTCTCTGCCACTTGGATATGCATGTCCCTTCGGCCGTCGTGGCCGTTGACCATTTTATTCATTATTTTTATTCATTCTAAATGAGTAGATTCTGGAAGAACTCCGGAAATATGCGATGCTAATAATTCCATATGTGTCAATTAAAATAATTAAATGAAGCGTCTTTCAAAATTTCTTAAATTTATTTAACCTAACCTAACCTAACCTGCTAATTGTTTAGAGCAGTGTATATGAAAATTAGTTCAGTAACATGCAATTAAGTTTGTTGGACTATATTAAGTAATTCAGGAGTTTATTATTTAATATATTACTCTCTGAATTACATATTGCTGATTATCATGAGCTAGTCTTTTATTCACTTTAAATTATCAACTTACTTGTGACTACATTAAATAGATTTAAACGGCATTAATACATATGTGTTCTCCAGATATGATCTTCGCGATTTTTGTGCTTGTTTTTTTGTGCCCTTTTACGAATATTTCACCCTGAACTGTATTAGCCTTAGGAGGTGAATGAAATCTTTAATAATCGAGCAGATAAATTTAAACCGACAAGAAATTGTTGTATTTATTATTTGCTGTCCATATATGACATTCGCGATTTTTGTCCTCGCACCGTTATACTAAAAACTCACCCTGAACTGTTTTAACCTTAAGAGGTGAAATCGTTAATCAACGAGAACAGAAATCTTAAATGACTCAAAATTGTTGCAATAATTATGTGATATCCAGTAATGCTATTTATAATTTCTGTTCTCGATTATTAAAGATTTCACCTCTTAAGGCTGATACAGTTCGGGGTGAGTTTTTCGTATAAGGGTGCGAGCATAAAAATTGCGAATATCATATCTGGAGAGCACATAATTGCTGCAACAATTTAGTGTTACTAAAAATTTCTGTGATCTATTATTCAAAATTTCACCCCCTATGGATCATATATTTAGGGGTGAATTTGTCGTACAAGGGTGCGAGCACAAAATCGCGAATATCATATTTGTGTACACATAATTATTGAGTACATAATTATTGCAATAATATCGCGTAGGTTAGAATTTTTGTGCGTGATTAGAATTGATTATTGAGTATTAATTTCACTTCTTAGGGCTCATGCAGTTTGGGGTGAATTTTTCGTACAAGGGTTTGAGAACAAAAATCTTAAATAGCATACCTGGAGAGCACATAATTATTACAATAATTTTGCTTCATTTAAAATTTGTGTTCTCGATTATTAAAGATTTCAGCTCTTAAGGCTGATAGAGTTCGGGGTGAATTTTTCGTACAAGGGTGCGAGCAAAAAAATCGCAAATATCATATCTGGAGAGGACATTATTATTGCAACAATTTTTAATCCGTTTAAATTTATGTGCTCTATTATTCTAGATTTCACCTCTTATGGCTCATACGGTTCGGGGTGAATTTTTAGTACAAGGGTGCGAGCACAATAATCGTGAATAGCATATATAGAGAACACGTAATTATTCCAACAATATGGTGTTGGTTAAAATTTGTGTGCTCGATTATTATAGATTTTATCTCTTATTGCTCATTCCGTTCCGGGTGAGTTTATCGCACAAGGATTTTAGTACACAAATCGTAAATAGCATATATAGAGAGCACATAATTATTGAAATAAATTTGCGTCATTTAAAATTTCTGTCCTCGTTTATTAAAGATTTCACCTCTTAAGGCTAATACAGTTCGGGGTGAATTTTTCGTAGAAGGGTGCGAGCTCAAAAATCGGGAATATCATATCTGGAGAACACATAATTATTGAAACAGTATCGCGTTGGTTAAAACTTGTTTGCTAGATTTTTATAGATTTCGTTTCTTATGACTCATTCATTTCGGGGTGAGTTTTTCGCACAAGGAGTTGAGTTAGCGGATTTGCTCCAGCGTACTTGAAAAGCACATAAATAGCATATAATTGTGGTGCTAATTTGGTATCGGTATCTCAATGTTTCAGATGGGTGGGTGCTAGCTTGACTGTTAAGTTAGCACCCCACTAGTAAAATTTGATTTTTTTATTGAAGGCTTCGAGCACAAAAATCGCGATTACTGCACATAATTAGCACATAAAGAGCACATAATTCTGGTCTTATCAAATTTGAATTTTGAACAGGTGGGAGTGCTGCCAGCTTTATAGACCTCACTAGATAGACAAAACTAGAAAAACAAGACGAGTAACAAAAGACTAGATGCTAGACTAGATGTCAATGCTAAATGAATTAGATAGTTTGGAATAAGCAAATTAGAATGGCGTACTTAGATTAAGTTTCCAATGAAATTATAATTTAATGTATTTCTGATACATTATTATTAATTCATGTATTTTTGCAACAACTTTTCTATTCATTTTAGATATTTGATAAATTGGTGGTTAAATATATATTATCATACAGTTAATTTAGTATTATACAGTTACCTAATTCATGTAATTCTAAAATGCAAAATCTAGAACCGCTTTCATTTTCCATTTCCATTGCGATAATTATTTTGGACCGTCTGCCAGACCCATTAGGGAACTTCTATGAAGCTTTTCAACAAGTAAGTAATCCTTTTGAAAGACCATCGATGTAATAGTCTTTGAAAGAGCAGTAACTAGTCAGCACAATGGGACTGCAGTTCATTAAATCTTTGTGAATTATAAAAACAGATTTCCAGTGACGTATTAACCTGGTCGAAATTGTTTAACAAGATTATTTAATCTTGTCTTATATATAACCGTTTGACTGTTTAATCATTCTGACTGCAATGTTCTTCCAACTTTATCGGTTTTTTATCAATAAGATGTATTGCATATTTAACATAAAATTAGATATTATAAAAAAAAAATTATTCTTTCCTTCCGCATGACAAGACGAACCACAGAACCAGTTCTAGCAACCACGAAAGTGTTGACATGGTATTTTTTAAATAATTTTTCAACGTTGCGTCAATAATCAATCCAAGTGGCTTGCTGCCTTTCTGGATACCAACACCTATTAATTTCTTCCATAACCTTCCAAAGAAAATAGATAGTGACTGGTCATTTTCCTAATAAGTCCAACACAATTTTCCGACCATAAGCCCTACATGATATAAATAATGGTCTTCTGTGTACTCAGTTTATTATGTCAATGTAGTGCTAGTCGTTATTCCAAGCCCTAAGGCCATTTACCTAATTAATATTCACAGTATTTAGGGTTAAAAGCAAACAGATGTCTTCAACCCACGGGACGCACTTTATTTTTACTTAAACTACTAAAATCCTATTTAAACCTCCAAACAATATTTCATAATTTAAATGTGAAATGTTAAATTAAAAAAAAAATAGGACAATCGTCTTTTTCATAACTAAACTTACCCATAACGATCCACATGACAATGCAATTTCCACCTATAGCGATCAAGATCATGAGAATAAACACCGTCGTCCAGGCCAATTGCACCCACCACAGCATGGTAAGATTATCCTCTTGTTGGCTTGGCCGCGTGCTGTGCGGTAATATGGAACTATAATCATCGGTCGTATTACTGAAATTCTCATGAAACTGAAAGACAAAGAAAATATTTTTGGCAAGAAGTTTAAAAATAACGTGAAATAATAAAAGTGTAATTTTCTCTAATACTACAAGCTATGAAGAAGTTTTATAGTTAAATACACTTTAGAATTAAATTATAATCTACATTTTAGGCACGTGAGTACAGAATGTAACTAATACTGTAAGAAAAAATAGTTACATAGATTCATAAATAATATCGAAACCTAGAACAAGTAGGAATAGGAACAAGTAGGTATATTACTGCAGTCAATAGAAATCACTGTCGATTATTGAATATTCAATCAATATTGAACCACGTGTGCTTACTGTACTAACCGATAATATGTTAATTTTATTTGGATGTGCATTATTATTAATATTTATCAGGTTATGTGCTTTTTAGCAAATCACATAGTTTCTCGTGACACGAAAGTGCAGAAAACCAAATTGTACTTATAATTATATTTATTTCTTTTTATAAATCATGAGTGGATTCATCATCATCAATGGTCTTCAATCCGGAGATTGGATTGCAGTAATTCTCCACTCTGCTCTGTCTTCAGTCTTGCGCTTAATTTCTTGATGTGTTGTGCATCCAGCATCTCGAATTAGTTAGTCACTGTATAGCTGCCGTTTGGGGTTGAAATGGGGTAGTGCATGCGTACCGCATGGCAATCGCACTGGAAGAGATTGCCACATAGCCTCTCCTACCGAATTGCGACTCTCACCTCCACGTGGTGAACCCTGATAACCAGAACAACCTCGACTGAGATGCGGTAACCAACCCGTATGGATGGTGGGGTCGGGGCTAACGAGAGCGGGAGAAATGGTCCTCCGAAATGGGGGTTGGGCGTGAGGCTAACTACTTTACTTTTCAAGTTACGAAAGACTTACAACAGCCTTGGATCGGATTGAATAACATACAACGGACTAAGAAAAGAAACAAGGACTTGAAAACGGAACTAAAAATCGGCACATGGAATGTACGTACCATGTTGCAGCCAGGAAAGATGCAGGAAAAGAAAGCAGAGGAGCTCGATAAATACCATTTAGACGTAACGGCACTACAAGAAATCAGATGGAAGGGTGAAGGTAGCATAGATAAACCAAAGTATTACCTATATTACAGCGGCAATGACAAGAAACAAGGAGAAAAAGGAGTTGGATTCTTAATAAATAAAGCAACCAAACATGCTGTACTATGATCCGAAGCAATCAACGACAGAATATGCAAATTACGGCTTAGAAAATTTAATAACCTTTCTCTTATTTGTGCATACGTACCAACAGAAGATGATAAAGATAAAGTAAAGATGAAGTAGAGCTTTTCTACGATCAGCTTTTAAACATATGCGAAAGTACGTCTGAACACGATGCATTTATACTACTGGGAGATTTTTAATGCTAAAATAGGTAAAGAACAACAGTTTTTCAACTCACTACACGAAAATACTCACTACACCAAACCACAAGTAGCAATGGAGAAAGACTATGTCATCTTGCAGCGAGCACTAACTTGAGAATTAGCAGTACGTGTTTTCCACACAAAAAATACATATAGGGACGTGGACTATGCCCGGTGGCAGAGCAGTGAAACAAATAGACCACGCCCTGGTTAACAAATGCAGAGCTACCATGGTCACGGATGTCAGAACGCTTCGAGGAGCCAACTGTGACTCAGATCACTTCCTACTAAGAGCCTTAATCAAACAGAAAACCTCCAACTCACTGAAAACCAATACCAGAACAAACAAATGGAATACGGATGCTCTTAGAAAGGAATTAAAAAAAAACGGGTATAAACAATATATTGCGAGAAGATTAATTAACACCAGTGTTTGCAAATAATGCAAACACTGGTATTGAACTAGAATGGCAATATAGAAAGACGAGTATACTTGAAGTTGCAGATATTGCAATAGGAAAATAGATAAAAATCAGAAACTCATGGTTTGACACCGAATGCAGGGCAGCCCTACTCGTTAAAAATGAAGCACGGAAAAAGTTACTACAAATTGGAACCCGAGCCAACAGAGCTAACTACGAGCACTTAAGGAGAATAGCTTCAAAACTTTGGAAAGCAAAAAAGAAAATAATGTTAAAAAAACAAGTGGAAGAACTAGAACAATACAACGTAAATAAACAAAGCAGGAAATTTTAAAAGGCAGTACAACAGCAAACAACGACTTTTCAACCTAGAACCATCGCGTGTATAGATAAAAACGGGACAATATTAACCGAGGATGACAAAATACTCTATATACTAGATGGCATGAACACTTTATCGAGCTACTCTCCACTGAAATCCAAAGCGGTGAAAGAGAAAAGGAATTCGTATGGCACCATGAAGCACAACCCGAATCCTCGAACCGATCTATGAGGAAGTTACCGAGATAATACACAATCTTAAAAACAATAAATCTCCAAGAAGTGATACAATTCCCACGGAACTTCTGAAAAATGGAGGTGCACCACTGTGGGAAAGGATCCATAAACTTGGTTTGTGTGAGAGAAAAGGCATTATTTTTCCCATACACAAGAAAGTAAACAAGAAAGAATGTTCCAATTACCGAGGAATTACTCTTCTCAACACCACTTACAAAATATTATCCGGCGTAATATACAATAGACTATCAATATATGAAGAGGAGATACTTGGGGACTACCAAGGAAGTTTTCGAAGCAATCTATCAACAACGGACCAAATACATCTAATAAGGCAAATGCTTGAAAAATGTTATGAGCATAACTTAACTTTGTTCCACCTGTTTGTTGACTACAAACAAGCTTTTCATAGAGTGTCTAGAGAAGAATTATTGTACCAGTTACTTGCCCTTGGAATTCCTCAAAAACTTATAAGAATGGTAAACTTAACTCTAAAACCTAACCTAACCAATACACGTGCTCAAGTATTAGTAGCATCCAAACTCACGGACGAATTCGACATCAGGACAGGGGTCAGGCAAGGTGATGTGTTATCTGCTATGCTATTCAACTTTATACTTGAATCAGTTGATCAACTTGAAACCTGCACATAACAGGCTACATACACACAAAATCTCAGCAGCTATGCGCATATGCCGATGATATAATTATATCAGCACGAACAGCAGAAAGCCTAAAAGAAGCTACTGCCTCCTTAGAACAGAAATCTAGCGTAGCCGGACTAGTAATAAACGTGAATAAAACCAAGTTCATGAGAAGTGCCAGGAATTCAACATTCTGGCCAGAGCCACTATAAGTCAACGCATTTAATTTCGAAGAAGTCAGAACCTGCTTTTACCTAGGGTCGAAAATAACTAACGACAACAGAATCAGTGAAGAAATCAGTGCGAGAATTGTAGCAGGAAAGAGAGCCTATTCGGCGAATAAGAAGCTACTGGGAGAGGAGCTTCTTAGTGTCAAATCAAAGTTAAAGATCTATAACACACTCATTAGGCCCGTCATAACATACGCGTGTCAAACATTGACCATATCTACGATCAACGAAAACGCACTACGAGTCTGCCAAAAAAGCAAGTTACGCAGAATCTTTGGCCCCGTACAGGAAAACTCTGGTACATGGAGATGCAGAATGAACCATGAACTGGACAGAGTAATTGGAGGAGCGGACATCGTAAGGCATGTAACGGCACTACGGTTACAATGGTTTGGACATGTTATGCGTATGGAAAGCACCCGTATACTGAAAATACTGACGACGAAAATACTGGAGTCCACATGAAAGAAGAGCTCGGGGTAGACTACGTAAGAGATGGCAAGATGATTGCATCGACGACCTAAAGATATTAGGTGTGAGAAACTGGCTACAATTGGTTAACAGCAGGGAGAGATAGAAGGATGTTGTAACTCAAGCCAATGCCCGCCCAGGGCTGTAGAGCTATAGAAGAAGAAGTATAGCTGCCATGGTCTCCCTATGCAGTTCTTTCCAACAAGATGTCCTTTGATAATTGTGTTCAACAAGCAATCATATCGCAGGGCATGGCCAATAAGATGCATTCGTCTCTTTAGAATGCTGTTCCATAGACATCTTTTTCCTCGGCTCTCCTTAACACTCGGTCAACCCAGCCAAATTTTAGCATCCTCCTATAACACCACATTTTTTAGGGCTTGCATCTTCTTTCTTGGGTCCCTATTGTCCAGGTTTCACACCCATGTAGTACGACACTCCACACAAAAGTTTCTTAGCGTATGGCTAATGTTATTGGAGGTGAACAGGTTTTTCCGTTTAAGAAATACAATGTTTGCGAAGTTTATTCTACTGACAATTTCGCTTTACTTCTTTCAACAGTTGTAATTTTACTTCCCAAATACATGAACGGTTGAATTTCATCTAAAGTGTGTCCATTTAGGCTAATGTTTGTGTGGATGCATCCTTTCTTGTTGTAGACTAAAATTTTGTTTTTTTCATATTTAATTTCCAAATTATATTCGTTTCCTAATATGTTTTACATACTTATTCTTAAGCACTCTCTCCCAGAAATGCAATGTCATCAGCGTTCCGAAACATTTACATTTTTTCTCTATGAATTTTTATCCCAAACTCAGTTTTTTCCTTTACTATTTTAAAGCAGCTGCAATGTATGCATTAAATATGACTGGTGACAGACAACACCCTTCTCTCACGCGTTTGTTTTTCTTTGATGTTTGATTCCTTTTTGCGATCCCCGCATTTTATTACAGCCTATTATTACAGCCGCATTTTCATACAATCTTCATATTACTTTCCTATCTTTATATTTTATACGAAAATTCCAACCTGCCGTTTTTCTTCTTCCAGGAGAGGGAACAATTTTGCCCATTTAACACCGTCGAATGCCTTCTTAACATCAACAAAAGCGATATATGTTCTCAAACCTTTCTTCAGTCACCTTTCTAGAATTACTCTCCAAGCCAAAATTGCTTCACGGGTGCCCTTGCCTTTTCTGACCCCAAAATGGTCATTGCCTAGCATAGCATTGACATTATATTCTATTCTTTTTAGTATTATGTTAAAATTTTTGATGTATGTGAAAGCAGGCTTAATGTGCGAAACTGCTGACATCTATTAGCATTTCTGTTCTTTGGATGGTAGAATAATGCATTTTTCAAAATCATAGACATATTTCTCTCCATTATAAATATCATACAAAAGTTCATAGAGAGTGAAATGAGTAAATTAGAAGATAGTAATTTCTTAATTATTTTCTTGTAATACTGAAAGATTAGTACAACTCAATAAAACAATGTAGCGCCAGTTTATACTGAAGGAAATGTAATTTGTTTAGAATGCGCCTAAATTAATTCTACGGAAAGTATCTAATTGTTTGGGTAACGAAATCAAATTAGAGTTTACACGAGAATTCGTTTTCGTATTTTAGGGAGCGCATTAGACGGTTGTCAATTAGCTGTAATAGGTGGTTACTTTGGATTGATTCTCTCTATTAATTCGAGAACTGAACTAAAAGTGGTTTTACGTGAATTTGTCTATCTATATTAGATACTTGCTACCATTTTTTTTGAAAAAAAAAAAGATTAAATATAATTAGTTAATATACTAAGTGATTTTATTCCGCATAGACTAGTTATAACTTTGCGCAGTGGCGATATCGTAACAAATGAGGTTTATGCGAGGTGCGATTATTGCTAGTTGAAAACTTTAGGACTGACTAGTATGCCTATCTAATCTATTTAGTTTTCTTATCATATTGTACCTCTAGTCTAGTGTATTTAGTTTTGGTTGCCTATTACTCATACAAAATCTATTAAAATGATCAAACTGTTGAAACGAATTAGTTTTTCCTGTCTAGTCTTAAATATAAACGATTTTATGTTCTTTATTTAAAATAATTTACCTTGTGATAAAGCTTAATTAGTTTTTTAGAATCCTACGTTTTAAAAGTTATAATTATGAAATTCCTTAAACATTAAATGAAATGCGTACAAAATTTTGTATATGTCAAAATAGAGATCCACATTTCCATTTTTCCATCATGCGTGAAATTGCGCCGAACACCATCACTGACGCATTCCAAATGCAAAAAAGGATAATTGAATGACACGATGCTTTGATATAGTTGTCCGCGTCTGTTTTCTCTAATTTCATAAAATTCAGTTGCTCATTTTTCTTTCCGTTGATCAAACACAAATACCAAGAAATTTAATATCACACATTTTTAGATTTAATAAAAAAGGGTAATTTAAGAAGCAACTTACCAAAGCATTGTAGGTGGACGATTCGTTGAATTCGAATTCCATGCTTTTAGCAAATTTTCAAATAGTCTTGCTGTCCTTTAACTAGAACAAAAATCGAAATTCAATAATAGTTATTTATAATATAGTTGTAATTATAGTTGTTTACAATCTATGGAAAACTGGGAATACGTATTGTATTTACAAAATGAAATGTCTTGTTTCTTTTACCTTTTTTTATAGAAAAATCTAAAGAGTACAATTTCTTATAGTATATGTCGAATAAATATTATAAACTATAAATAATAATCTGAAGGTTATATTTCATACATTCAAGCAAACAACAGACAAATACAATTCATGAATTTTGCAAATTAAATTTTATGTTTTAGAAAGTTGCTGATTAAATATATATTTTCCAAATATAAATCTAAATTTAATAAATATAAGTAGCTGTAGTTTGTAATATTCTACGTTAAACAATAAGTTTTTCTCTTCTTTTCTTCTTCTTTTAAACTATTTACTCTAAATTTAAAAATTCACTATGTTTTACATTAATATATAACACTAATTCGTGTGAAAAAAATATATAAGTTGTGAAGTTATATAAATCTACACACTTTACACTACTCGACTTTTGACTGATCAATTTCAAGTGTCAGATTTATATAACTTGACAAGTTATATAATATTTTGACAAAAATTAGTGGTAAAAAAAAATCAATTCACAGTAAGTATAGATTATCACGTAGGTATTAACGATCTCAACTATCCTTTTGATTAATTGGTTATAATATTATGATTATTTTATATGAATATACATTTTTTGTATATAATTTAACAAAAATGCAAGAATCTAAATTTAGTTGATAATTCCACTAATATTTTTCTTGCAGAATACAGATGTATTAGTACGAAATTAAAAAAAAATCTGGATAAAATTTAGAAATATAAAATACCATTAATTAAAACAAAACAATGAAATATTTATAAACTATGTTTTGCAGTTTCTAGCTTAATAATAGACAATATCCAAGGTAAATAACGAGAGCAAGCTTTTAGTACTCAAAACACAACGGCTGCATTTAATATATTTTTACATTTACAAAGTTTTCATTTCTAGTTTCTTCCATTTTACAAGCATGTTTTCTTTTTATTTGAATAAAATGAATTTCTGCGAAATGTTTTGTTGGGAGAGTAGTAATCCTTACACGGTGTTCTGAGTATGTAAGCTACAGCTTACAATCAGAATATTACTCCCGCATTAGGTGCGCAAACCAATAATTTATATAGTTTCTCTAAAAATCTCCACAGGCAAAAAAAAAATTACATAATGAAACTCGATAGACATCATCAGCCGTGAAAAAATGTTTCTTAACACTTTATACTTTGGAGAATATATTAATCTTTTCGTTTCCCAAATTCCAAAAGAGTTTTTGAACAATTTTTTTTCTTCATAAATAAAAAGATCATATATAACTTTTATAAGAAAACTATTTCCTGTTTTTTTTTTCGTTTTAATAAAAAAGTTATTAATTGAAAAATAATTTTTGAAGTCGGTAGCGAAAACAGAGGCCGGGCCAGTTTTGACGTATTAATAGTAATTTCTAGTCGCCCATTTAATGGCGCGCATGGCTTTGTTGATACAGTAGTTCTAGTAGTGAAATATTTAAGCCACGCATAGAACACGTAAATACACGTGATTGGAAGTATGCGAGAGTTTTATTTTCTCAAACATTATGCGGTTGTTAATCATAATTTGTTACCTTTAATATACTGTATTGTTGTCATTTCTGCAGCATTAGTTAATTTACACGGATCTATAATCTCAACATAAATTTATTTTATATAGAATATTCCGTTTTTTATTTAAATTTACAATATGATCAATATTATCTAAGTGGGCCTTCAAATTTCTTTCTAAGCTTAGCCTATAAATCCTTCATCACACATTATTTACTTGATCTGCTTCTTTATATGGCATCTCCTTTCAGGAGGTTTGAAATCATCATCGCTATCTTCATCTTGCAAGCGGTAGCTCGGAATAACTCTTGGGATGAGGTATCATACCACGCTCTCAGGTTATGCAGCCATGAGTATCTGCGTCTACCGCTGTTCCGTTTGCCTATTACTTTGCCCTGTATTATCAGTTGAAACAACTTATACTTTTCTCCTCTGGATATATGGCCTAGACATTATAGCTTCCTTCTTTTTATTGTTTGTATGATTTCTCGTTGCTTGTTCATGCGTTCCATTACTCTAGTGTTCGTCACTTTGTTCGTCCATGGTATTTTAAGCATTCGTCTATAACACCACATTTTAAAGGTTTCTAGCTTTTTTATTTGTGTTTATTTTAAAGTGCATGCTTCCATTCCATATAGCAGAATGGAGAACAGGTACCCTCTTAGTTTTTTTGTACGTAGATCAAGTTTTACTTGTCTATCACAAAAAACACACGCATTTTAAGAAATGTGCTTCTTGTCATTTCAATTCTGGTTTTAATTTCTAGGGTTTGGTCTATTGTATTGGTTATCCATCTATCAAGGTATTTATATTTAGTTGCCCTTTCTATACGCGTGTTATCGATGTATAAGTCTTGATATTGTGTTCTGCTTTTTGTTATGACCATGTACTTTTTCAGATTCATCTTCAGACCGTATTGTATAACGATGTCGGTTAGCTTGTTTGTTAAGCTCTGGAGATCTGCAAGATGCTCTGCTATATTAACAGTATTATCGGCATACCTCAAGTTGTTAATCGTCTGACCATTTATTGTGATTCCAGTGTGTCCTTCACTTAGCGTGTCTCTGAATATTTCTTCGGAGTATAGATTAAACAGCATTGGAGACAGTATACAACCCTGTCGTACTCCTTTTAGTATCTGTATTTCGTCAGATTCGTCGTTGTCCAGTTTTATCGTGGCTGTTTGGTTCCAGTAAAGTGATTCAATAATCTGAATATCCTGGCGTACATTATCAAAGGCCTTTTCATAGTCTATGAAGCATACGTGTATATCTAGGTTCATGTCTAAACATCTTTGCGTTAATACATTAAAACTGAATAATGCCTCCCTTGTACTGAAACCATTCCTGAAACCAAATTGATTGTTTCCTATGTCATTTTCTAGCTTGTTGTATAGTCTGTTGTGAATGACTTTGAGAAATGCTTTCAGTGTATGACTCATTAGACTAATAGTACTATAGTCACTACACTCTCTGGCATTTGGTAAAGTTATGAAGGTAGATTTTATCCATTGTTTAGGTATAATTCCGGTTCTGTATATTGTATTAAATAGATCTACCATAATATCGAATTGGTCCTCATTTATTAGTTTTAATAGTTCGCTTGGTATTTCGTCTGGTCCTACTGCTTTTCCGCTATTTAATGTCTTGATGGCAGAGAGAACTTTTTCTTTCAATATGTTTGATCCTTCTGTCATATTCTGTTTGGTTGTAGTACTTCTTGTGCCATGAAATAGTTCTTTTATATATTCTTTCCACGTTATTAGTTTTAGTGTTGGTTCTACTATGATCTTCCCTTTTTTATTTTTGATAATGATGGTTTGTCTTATTCGCGATGTTCCTGTTAAATCTTTGATTTCATTGTGTAAATTTCTGTTATCGTATTTTGATTGTAGCTCTTCTATATATTCACATTTTGCAGTAAGCCATTTTTCTTTTTCTTCCCGGATTTTCATTGTTGTGTTTCTTTGCAGCTCTTTATATTTTTTGTGGTTGGTTTTATTTTTTCTTCGTTCTTCCATAAGAAGGAGGATTTCTTGTGATATCCATTTTTGTTTAGATTTTGTATTATCTGGTGTCAATTGATGTTAAGTTCCGTCTATTAGTGCTGTTTTTGTATTTTCCAATTTTTTTTCTATATCTGGGATAGTATTTTTTTTCTCGTATTTCATTCATTTTTATATTAATCTCTTTTTGTACTTGTTTTAATTTAATGTGAAATCGGGCGACTACTGGGTTGTGGTCTGAACCGATGTCTTCCCCTGGGTAGGTTTTAACTGCTGTTATACTATTTCTGAATCTCTTTTTTATGCGTATATAATCAATTTGGCTTTTTACTATTTTTTCTTCATTATGTTGTGGAGACTTCCATGTAAATAGTCTTCTTTTATAGAGTTTGTAATAGGTATTAGTTATTACTAGCTTCTCTGATTCTGGTAGAATTCTGTTAATCTGTCCAGAGGATATTGTCCACAATATCCTCTACCGCTCCTTCGCCCACCTTCGCATTAAAATCCCCCATGACGATAGTAACATCTTGTTCTTTGGTGCTTTCGAGCACCGCGTATAGTTCTACATAAAACTGTTCGATTTCGTCATCAGATTAATCCGCTGTTGGTGCAAAAATGTGTATGATATTGATGTTTCTATTATGCGAAGGCATCTGTATCAGCATAAGTCTGAGTCACTGATTTATGTATATTTTTATCCACCATGATAGCAACCCCATATTTATTAGATTTATCTCTACTTCCTGAGAAATATAGAACAGTATGTGTTCGTCTGTGTGATGGATTACAGTTCCTAGCCATCTTAAGTCACTTATTCCGAGTATATTCAGTTTCAATCTTTGCATCTCTGCTGTTACATTATCAATTTTGCCTGCTTTAAAGAGGCTTCTAACATTCCATGTACTTATTTTCATGGCTTTTTTCAAAACCGTCCACCCCGCAAATCCGATTGGAGGACTTTTTACTCCGGTATATTTCTTAATCTTGATATTAACCATGATGATGATTTTACTAGGGATATCCAAAGCGATCTTTACTGCAGTGGTTTCCCGCTGCTTTCTGAATCTTCATGCCGTTGATCCTTTCTTGACTCATCCGCCTTTAGGGACGATTTCTCTTCCCAAGTACAAGAGGGTGCCCCTGCTCTTGTCAGCTCGTCCACCCGGAGCTGTTGGCCAACAAGAGGTGTCTGCTTATCCCGACAGACATTCGGTCTAACCTTTGGGGGTGATTTCTCACTCCCTGGACAACAGAGCTGGAGTGCCCCAGCCCTATATCCGCTCATCCGCCATCCACGGATACCGTTGGCACGTGGTATAGGGATGATTTCTTATACCGGAAGTCTCGGTTGATATGTCAAAATGACATATGGTTAATTTCAACGACTAAATTTGGTCCCGCATAATATTTTCTTTCCAAAACACAAATCACTAAAAAGGGTCACTATTTGTACAATTTTTGACATTAATTTCGCTTTATATCTCTCACAAATTACATATTTTTACTTGATAACATAATATATAATTTACTTGATAACATAAGTTTTAATAAAAATCAATAGAGACAACAATATAGAAACGTACACGGTAAGAGTACACGGTCCTACTCTTCATGAATAATTTTAGAATTAATACGTCACAAACAAGACAACCAATATTGGCGCGTTTGGAATCACATGATTAGTTTTAAAAAAATATTCAACATTTTGGTATCGAACATCCAAATTATTTATAATAAAGTTTTAAAATTTATAAAAAAATCAATGAATATTTTGTTAACAGCCCAATTGTATCTACATTAAAATTACAACAAAATACAAACACATTTATTACTAACTGAAGATAAAGCAGATCAACAATGGATTGTGAGATTATATACCGGGCGTGTAGGAACTCCACCGATAATCTTTCAGGGCTGATTCTATAATCGAAAATAAACATAAAACTCTTAATTCATAGGGGTATAAAACGCTTATATTGCGAGATACTCTACAAAAAAATGAAGAAACAAATTGGTACAAAGTTCCTTTAGGGAGGTCTCCGCAGGAGTAATTCTATAATTTTCCTGGTTGTTTAATGATTTCATTACTTTATAGACCAAGTTTTGTTTGTATAGCCGACTTAGCCAATGCTCTCTCTTTTTTTCGCCGAATGACAGACGAGCGTGGTCGGTTTATAACCTTGAAACTAAACAAGAAAAAAAAAATGTTCAAAAGCATTTTTGATAGTCATATGGTAAAAAATAAGTAAGATTATATAAAACTGAGCCATTGCAGGATATGTCGGCTGTTCGAGTAGTTCATCTAATTGGTGTAGCTCATGAAATCGCTAATTTTATGAGGCACTTGATTAACTGGTATTTACACTCACTATCTTATTTGATAGGATAAAGCAACTTGTCTTAATTAGTAGACCTATTAAAAAAAACAGATAAATAAAAAAACATATTTGAGCTTGTTACACGATCTAGCTAGTTATATCGAGAATTTCAAATAGAATACTTGAATTGTCGGCAGATCATACAAAGACTCGGTTTTACATAGTCTGGCTGATTTCACTATATGACTTCGACTACGGTTACTGGTTAGGATATATCCGAACCGCAAAACCGCGGTTTTCTGTGCAAAAACCGAAACCGCATAACCGTCTAAAGAACAGTAGTTTTCGGTTTTAACTAAAAATATCTAATAATGAAATACATAGAATTAGTGCTTTTTCGAACTATAATATTTACAAGCTCTGTAAGTCTAAACATATGTATTTGCTAGGTTAGGTTTTATACATTTGCTCACGTTGTGATATGTACTTTTATAATTAAACAAACATTAATGTATAAACAACTTTATACTCATAGACAGGCCCCATCAGTTGCCATGGGCCTCATAATATAAGGGGCCTTACTTTCCAAGATTCCAACCGAATAAGTAAATTTACTTAACAAATGCTTTTCGCGCTTTAGCAACAGCAAATTCGGTTATAATGAATTTGCTGATGCTAAAGCGCGAAAAGCATTTGTTATTGTTATTCAATAAGTATTTAATACCATAACAACAACTATAATTTATTCTTCCCCTAAGTTTTTACTTTTCAACGGATGTAGAAGTGGGATCCAAATATCAGTTGCCCCGGGCCTCGAATTTTCTTTGAGAGGCTCTGCTCATAGATACAATATTTCAGCGTTTACTTACAATTAGTTGTACCTGTATTTAAACAATAATCTGTTTAAGTTTCAATATGTATTCTCAATTTTTAATTATTTACCATATTAGTTATATAGTTGAATTACGTTTACAGAGTTCTCTAAGTAAACTAGACTAGATTTTTTCTAGAGGAAGTAAATAATTTCAAATGTTTTTTTAAATTAAACAAAACTGTTCCGATAATATTAAAAATATATATTCAAAATATCTAATTCTATCACCCCAAATATCAGACTTTACTACCAAAAGTTCTTAAAAACCGATCCCAAAACCGAAACCGCGATTTTTAATTTTCAAAAACCGAAAACCGCGGTTTTGAAATTGTGCGGATACTCAGAAACCCTAACTACGACATATATATTATGGATAGAAAGAATTTTATAATCAACGAATCAATAGCTTATATGCTATATATATATATATATATATATATATATATATATATATATATGTATATGTATATATATATATATATATATATATGTATATGTATATATATATATATATATATATATATATATATATATATATATATATAATAGAGGCAATAGTCAAATCACAAGTTCAGCGTCAAAAAGAGTATCGACAGAGAAAAAAGAAAATGGGAAAAAAATGGGATGGAAAGGATGATTTGCTTTTTTTTAAGCTTTTTGATTTGAATCCTTATTTTCGATTATTACATTATTTGTATTGAAAATATGATGAAAAATTGTATTGAAAAAAACATGAACTATACAGATTTTCAATATTAAAGATAAAAACATAAATTGTTATAAAGTTTCAAATTTATTGTATAAATAAAATATGTTTCTCTTAAAAATATGTTTAAAAAAATATGTTTTTAATTTTTTATATTGTAATGAAGTTTCTACAAATAACTCCACAATCAATCAATTATATACAGATTTTATTTCAAGAGTTAAATAATGTGCTAGGAACTTCGTTCCTGACGGGGGTCCCCTGACCGCATGCGTTTTTTTATTATTTTAAATGGCCCCTTAGGACTTCAAAAATGATATCCCTAAAGATTATGGCCGGGAAATATCTATCAGAAGTGTTCCCTCTAATTTTCATTACTGCTGTGTGGTTCAAAATCGATTGTGAGCAAACAAATTCAAATCAAAACCAAATTGCGCAATGTTTTTTAAACTTATAGTTATACAAACCATAATATTAAATCGCAAAATAATAGTTTTGAATATTTCTAATACAACTTATCTTTTGTCTTTCGTAGTAACCCACTCTTCCCAGTAAGTAAATAACCCAGTAAGTAAGTAACTCAGTAAGTAACCCAGTCATTCTCATCAGGGGTAAATTTCCCTCTATAATAGCAGCGCTTTTGCAGGAAGCACTGAACGAGGTAGAGAGTTGGTGCAGGGGGTCGACCTTCGGGTCAATCTCCAAAAATCCACTCTAGTACCATTCACTAGAATGAGAAAAACGGATGGGCAAATGCCCCCAATTTTCTATAACGAGCATCTAAAGGTAAGTGATAAAGTCAAGTATCTAGGTGTAATCCTGGATGCCAAACTGACTTGGAATCAACACCTAAAGAAAACTACCAACAAGTGTAAAATGGCACTTATGATGACCAAAAGAACACTTGGAAAAACATGGGGACTGAAACCATGATGCATGATATACTGGCTATACACTATGGTAGTTAGACCCATTCTGACATATGGCTCCACAGTATGGTAGACCAAAGTGAAGCAAAAACAGGCCATCTTAGAACTATCCTATGTTCAAAGACTGGCCTGTTTAGCAATTACGGGAACGATGAAAACCGCCCCAACTGCGGCTCTGGAGGTGATTCCAGGCCTTCCTCCCCTGGATATCTTTATCATGGGCGAGGCAAGGATGGGAGCTTTCAGATGCGAGGTCAGGACACACCATGATAACGAATGTCATATCAGAACCGTACCTCAATATAGAGGGGGATTCGATGCCTAAAAGGCTATCATTCGATCTACCCTTCGAAACACATCTACGATGGACAGAAGGCAATCAAATAACCACTTGCCGAGGAGGACTGGACTGGTATACAGACGGCTGCAAGAAGAACAGTGGTACTGGTGCAGGAATCTATGGACTATCCCTGGGGTGCAGCTTATCTGTACCCCTGGGGATACATGTCACAGCATTCCAAGCAGAAATACACGCTATCATGGCCTGTGCCCGTGAAAATTTGAGAATGGACTTCAAAAGTAGAAACATCCGCATTTTTACGGACAGTCAGGCAGCGATTAATGCTCTAGCGTGTCACGAAATAAAATCCAAGACAGTTTGGAACTGTCTTCAGGACCTAAAAGCCCTGGAAAAGCATAACAAGGTCACACTCGCTTGGGTGCCTAGCCACACAGGACTGGTGGGTAACGAAATGGCGGATAAGCTAGCAAAAGATGGAGCCTGCAGGGCAAACATCATTGCTGAAAGCGGACTCTACATTACAAAGACCACGACACGAAATAAAATCTGTAAATGGGTAGCAACTAAGCACCGTCTACAGTGGGTCAATTTGAATGGTCTGACACACAGCAAACGAATGGTAGCTAAACCATCGGAAACTCTAACTGCTGAAATCCTGCAACTGCCAAGGAAGCAGATCGCAATTGTGGTAGGACTACTTACAGGACACTGTAACTTTACGTACTGTACTGTCACTTTACGAGAACACCTGCATAAAATGGGTATCTGAAAAGATGAATCTTTATGCAGGTTATGCTATGAGGAGGACGAAACCGCCGCCCATATAATCTTCTACTGTGAAGCAATTGCACGTAGGAGACACAAGCTTGATATTACAGCTGAAAGAGTCCCAGTGATAAACATTGCACATAGAATCCTGGACCTAATCGAGGGACTGGATCTATTTGCACATGAACAAAACAATGTGGGGAAATACAATAGGCCAATGGGCCGCAGTGTTTTAAGGGCTAACCCCCCTGGACCGACATTGGTTAGAGAGAAAAAAGAAAAAACCCACTCTTTATAACTTCTTCGGTGTTAATTGTTTGCCCATTTGATCAAAGTAATTTTATTCTCATTAGATGACCGAGGTATTCATATTCAGTGCAATCCGCACTGGACGCTTGGTACCCATAATATTGCAGATGTATAGAATAGCGAGATTAGAAAATTCTGAATGGGTTAATACAAAAGTTAACGTATCGTCGAATGTTCTGAACAATCATGTTGTAAATTTCATTTTGGAATATTTATCCCATATTTTAAACAATATTTTGATTTATCATAAATTATACAAAATATTTTTTGGAAAAATTCATTTTATTCTGTTTTCCAAAATCTACCAATTGTTTTTTCCTTGATGTATAATAATCTCATTGTCAAGTGCTTACCATTGTTTTTGATCGCCGTCGGGAAATCTTTTTTCCAGATGCATGCAGACACGTTCGACAATAGTATAAACCCCGCATAAAAGTAATAAAAATTGTATTATATTTGAAGTATCACTATTATTTTGATCTTCTGATAACAATATTTTTTACATAACTGCTCCAAAACACTTTTTATTATTTTGGTCTTAATAAACTGATGAGCATTAAGAATAGTTACACAACTTTTCTAGGAATTTTTTGCTAAAAATATTTATAAAAAAATATTTACAGATATGATCATTTCGTACCATAACTTCACAATATTCAATTAGAACAGCGTAATTTTTGGCAAAAGCACTATCTGCGAAATATCTGGATACCACCTTATTTCATTGATTGCAATAAATGATATGGCATCATGTTCAGTTACTTGAGCTAAATCTTCAAATTTTCCCTTTTTCATTCACGATCGGTAAAACATTGTTTACATAGTTCTGAATAAAGTTTCTAATGTTCTGCATAACAGGTACATTCTTCTGTGCTTCGTCGATTCCCAGATCTTGTCGATGTTCAACACAATGTTGCTTGGTTAAATGCAATATATTCTTTTTAAGAACCGTAGCTACTAGAATTTTCTTTCCAAGCATGACATTGGCTCAATCATATGTAAGCATTGTCATTTTTTGATGCTTATTTTATGTTCAGCATATTTTTTTTCTATAATTGACTTGATCACAATTTCCTAGTTTTAAAGTACCATCAAATACAGTTTTGTAATTTTTATCATTATCATGATATTGAAATTAGAAAATTAGTACTTTTTGTACGAAAATATTGGTGCTTTCGTCTAGAATTAATGTATGGAAGGTTGAATATTTTATTTCGTTAAAAATATTTGTTTCCAGGATATTGCTTATACATTCGGTGAATTCAAAAGCATAATTTTTAATTCGTTAATTGTGTAGCAACTCAATAAATTTTTCCATATGCTTTGGATTTCAGCGACAGAATTCATTCATGACTTAATACGTATAGCCAATAATAAATTTTAATAGAAAATTGCAAAAACAGTTCTATTCGTGGATGTGAATAGCACCCTAAGGGTTGCATCGAAAATCCTTTTGACATTTTTTGATCAAAACCTTAGTTAAAAAGATTTGGCTTTGAATGAAACAGACAAGGCTTTGAATGAAAATTAAAAAAAATTGCGCAACAGTTCTGTTTGCAGTTCCCGGTAGAACCTTTAGAGTTGTATTCAAAATACTTATAACATTTTTCTATAAAATTAAAAATTAGAAAGATATGCGAGAAATTGGACTTTACCGATTTGACGTAGTGAAGAGAAAAAAATCGCGCAATAGTTTAAATCGAGCAATAGTTTCCAAAAAGATTTCCGTATAACTTTTAATTATTAAATTCACAACAAAACGAATCAAAAACTTAAATACAAATACAAAATTAACACTGTACGAGAAAGAAACTAAAACATATAATGATAAACTTATAATGATAAAAAACGTTGCTGCTCAAATTAATGTTTTTTGATGATGCCACTTGGTGAGGATGATGATGCCACTTGGAAATTGAGAGATGACGTTGAAGACACTCGGAGGACCATCTAGACCAAAATTGTTTAAATTTTTGCTGAACTAGTACACATCGTGAAAGTCGTGATATTGGTACAGATAAGAGAGAGATTGTTCCGGGATGGTAGTAAGGGCGTCACCAATGAGAAAATCTCCATGAGTAAGAGCCAAAAAATCTTCTGGATCATCTGAAAGGATACACAGGGGTCGTGAATTCAACACTGCCTCGATTTGAACCAAAAGAGTTGACAGTTTCTCGTAGGTTAATACAGTATCGCCGATAGTCCGACGTAGGTTATGTTTCACTGACTTGACAGCAGCCTCCCATTTTCCACCAAAATGTGGAGCTGCTGAAGGATTGAAGATCCAATTTCTACCATCATTAGCCAATAAAATAGCAAGTTCCTTGAACTCCTTGGAACAGGAGGAAAATTGTCGTCGGAAAATTAAAGAATTGTATCGGCTCCGATAATGTTTGAACCACAGTCACTGTGTAGAAATTTGCAGATACCTCTGCAGATACCGTTGAGTAGTCTGTAACTGCCTGTATATGAATTACCGAGGTTGTAAAGCAAACAAAGATTGCTAGCCATCCCTTGTGAGTCTTGGCGCCCCGACCTCGCCATGTTTTGATTGTCATTGGCTCAGCGTAGTCGACTCCAGTATTGAAAAACGGTCGTGTTGGAGTAACGCGTGAGGCTGGTAGTTGACCCATGAGTTGTTGCGCTTGTACGCCCCGTTGGCGAGTACAACGAATACAGCGCAAGATGTGATCTTACTGGAGCTCGGCCACCAATTATCCAATAATACTTACGGAGATATGCCAGAGTTAATTGAGTTCCCCCATGTAGTGTCCTTTGGTGCGCATCATTAAAGATAATTTGAGTGGTGTTGAGTGGAGGCAGGGTGTTTCGACTCTGTGTCTAACTGGGTATATTTAAGTCGTCCACCGACTCTCAAAATGCCAGCGTTATCGATAAATGCTGTAAGACGTAAAAGACTATGGATCTTTGACAAATATTTTCTCTCTTTTGACTCCTTGAACAGTTCTGATCCAATGTAGTCGTGACTTTTCCAGATCTTCAGCGATAAGAGATGATTTTTTTTTAACTTGGAAGAACTCTTTGGCAGACAGCTGTGATTCTAAGTAACCGTGTCAAAGATGAGTATCGATGAATAAGTTCCCAAATTATCGGTTGGTTTACTGTTGACAACATTTGTAAAAGGCCAGGTCGTTCTTCAAGATCCGCAATTGAATCTGGTTGAGATGAGAGAGATGGCCATGAATAGGATGACTGTGCCAGCTATGAGGGGCCGTTCCACCAGAGAGGGTTTTGAGCCAGATGGGTTACTGTTAAACCACGACACGCACAGTCAGCGGGATTCTATTTTCCTGAAACCAGTCGCCATTGACCTTGAGGTACTAAATCCTGAATGGACGATACTCTATTCCGAACGAAGTCCTTCCAGCGTGATGGATGACTATTGATCCAGGTGAGAGAAACCGAGGAGTCGGTCCACATATATATATATATATATATATATATATATATATATATATATATATATATATATATATATATATATATATATATATATATATATATATATATAGGAGCTTCTGTGAGTTCAAGAGTAGTTTGAACGTACTTCATCAGCTTGGAGAGAAGCAATGCAGCATTTAGTTCAAGCCGAGGAATCGTGAGTTGTTTGAGAGGAACTAATTTTGATTTTGCACATACCAGAGAAATTTTGTATTTCATGTCCAGTGAAGTAACCTTCATATAAACTGTCGCTGCCATTGCTAGTAAGGATGCATCAGAAAATCCATGAAGTTCAACCCGAGTTGCCGAAGTGAGATTTAACCAACGTGGAATTGAGATTTGAGACAAATCCGATAGATCTTCTCTGAACTTCCTCCACCGATGACAAGTCTGAGGTGCTAGGGAATCATCTCAGTCTAGCTTTTTCAACCGCAACTCTTGAAGAAGCATCTTTGCTCTGATGATGATCGGTGATAAAAACCCAAGCGTATCAAATTATTGTGCCACTTCCGAGAGAATTGCTCGTTTGGTTATTTTTGATGCAGTCGAAGAAGTAGCAACAAACTTGATCTGATCTGATCGAGGTTGCCATGTGAGTCCTAAAATTTTTACAGTTGATTCTTCAAATGAGTGAGTAGAATCCAACGAGATGATCTCTGGTAAGACTGATTTGAGCAGATCTGGATGATTACGTCGCCTGGACAAGGTTGTCCGACCCACCGTAAATATCGTCTACATATCGTCCCTTGATTAGAGGAGGAACTGCCAATGGATATTTGTCACCTTCATCAAGTACAAGTTGTAATATAACTCTAATTGCTAAAAATGGAGCTGAGCGAGTGCCGTACGTGACCATTGTTAATTGATACGGAACGATGTTTTGTTGCTGATCAATCCAGAGAATGCGCTGTAGGTCCCAATCGTCGAGGTGCACTTCAGTTAATTTGTTAATTTGTCGAAATATCTTAGTGATATCCGTAGCAAAAATGTACCGGTGCCGACGAACCCAGAGAAGCACATCAGATATGTCGATCTGTATTTTTGGCCCTGTGTGTAGGATATCATTAAGACATATTCCAGATGTAGTTTTACTTGATCCGTTAAATACGACTCTCAATTTGGTGGTTAGACTTCGTTCTTTCAGAATACCATGGTGAGGAAGATATTTGACAGGAAAGATTTCTGGATCCGAGAGGGGGGCTCGAGTTAAGTGTGATAGCTCTTCGTACTCCCTAATAAATTTGGAGTAGAGTTCATCGTAATAAGGATCAGTTGAGAGTCGACGTAAAAGACGATTGAGAGAGGCAAAAGCTATATGTCGAGGGTCTCCGAGATGACTTGCTTCAGAATTAAGAGGCAACCGTACTATGTAACGTCCCGATTTGTCCCGTGAGTGAGTTGAAAGAAAGTGAGATTCACATTCAGCCTCTTCTGCGCTAAGATGACTGTAGGTTTTGACGAAACTTCTTCCTGTGCCCAGAAGTTTGTAAGGAATTGATGAAGATTATGATCGACTGCAACTGTGTATGTGGCAGCTTTCGATGATAATGAAATTTTGTTGACGGATCCGGTAATAATCCATCCGAATATCGAACGTTGAGCTATTGGTTCGTGCAATTCTCCTTTAATGATGTCTGGTTCGATGAATTGTCCATGTGAAGCCGCTTCTAAAATAATATCGATTGTGCCAGGGGTGAGGAATTGCGGATCTGCAAGAGGTAGTTCAAGAAGATGTGACCAATGAGAATTTGAAACCGAGAATGATAATAGCCGTGCAGTGAGTTGTTTCAATATGTGCGCTGTCATTGTAAAGGAAACTGATGACTGATGAATTGATATCAGAATGAGTGAAACTACGCCGCGAATTAATCCGGATTGAGTGCCGCCGATGCCGGTTAGTGGGATGGTTGAGTGTTGTTGTGGGATCAGCAGTTTTTTTACAAGAGTCTCCGACAGGAATGAAAGTTCAGAACCTGGATCTATGAGTATTCTGACCTTGTGAGTAGAGCCATGTAAAGATCTGACTAGAGCTTGACTTGTTGCCAACAACACCATAGCGCGAGAAGTTAAAGGTATCGGTGATCGAGCGAGCTGGATAGTTGTCGCATCTAGTGAACTATGAGAAGAGATGGTAGATGGTTGTAAACTTACTTGAGTTGGTAGTGGAGATGTTCCGAAAGGGGAATGATTGCAGTTTTATATGTGGCAGTATGTAACTGATGAGAACTCAATTGAGATGTATTCGATTGCAAGGGATCCATGGATGTATCATACATTGGATGGCTTTGAGATAGATGAATCAGTGTGTGATGATTTCTGTTGCACTCCTTACAACGGTTCGGATTTCGGCAGTTGATGACATAATGATACCCAAGGCAATTGTAGCAAAGTCGTAAAAGCTCGACAGTTTCTTTCCGTTGTTGAGGATTCTTCGAACGGAAATCTGGAAAGGCGACAATGTAATGTTCCTGTTTACAAAGCAACAACGAGTAGTGGATATGGGTTGTGTAGCCGGTTGAGCTATATGCACCCGGTCTGAGGACCGAACTGAGTGTGGTGGCAGTGAGGATGATTGACAGTTTAAATTATCAGAGCTACGTGCTTGATTGTGTTAGAGGTTTTCGAGTCCACGAGCTTGAGCCGTTAAAAAGCTCTTAATTTCATCAAACGATAAAGGTTCTGTGGATGATCTCAACTTCATTTCCCATATCTCTCTGGTTTTTGAATCTAACCGCTTAACCATGATATGAACTAGAAGCAGATCCCAATATTGTACAGGCGTTTAGGGATTCTGTAGCTGAGGTTAGTAGAGAATTCAGTTCTTTCGCTGTTCGTTTTGCATTCATTTTGTTTGTCACAAATTGTATCGAGTTGCGCAGAAAAGAGAAGCCGTTTACAGAGTTTTTCTATTGCTTTTCACTATTCGTCAAATAGATTTCCCTTTTTGACACATGACTTTCACATATTTCAAATATATTTCACTATTTATCAAGCAGTTTCGCTTTAGATCAAAACAATTTCCTTATATGTCAAATATATTTCCCTGTCAGTCATAATAGAACAAAATAATAATTTACGACGCAGGAAGTCGAAAATCAGTAATTAAGTAAGAGACCTTATAATAAGGCAAATTAATACTGGCTTAAGCAGTGTACAAGTCAGCGTGCAGTTCGGTGTAAAAGATAATACGGTAAGAAAAATTTACTCTACCTACAAAAATTCTAGAGAAACATACAAAAAACATACCGGTCATAGGAAACAAGTATTGTCTGAAGCACAGAAACAACTGTTGTGTGATTGGGTGGACGCAGATTGCACTTTGGAGGAAAGCTTTGGAGGAATGTCCGGATTTACATGTTTCGATCGACACTATTAATAGAGCTCTCAAAGAGTTTCATTTTTTTTAAAACGCATAACTAACGTCTCCAAACAGTCCGGAAGTTATCTAGAGTAGGTTTCAATTTGCCGTCCAGTATAACCGAATCATGGGAGATAGAGAGATTTTTTTCTTAAACAAAATTGGAATCTAAGTTTACTCTCGTGTTTCTCGTAGTAGGTCCACTAAAAACACTCCAGCACATTAGAAGCCGAAACTATTCAATTGTTGCAGTTATGACTATTAATTCGCTGTACTTATTTGAAATCCAAGACAGCCCTTACAATTCACATCATTTCAACGAATTTATTGTTAGTTTAATTATTAACAATAAATTTCTCTTGATGGAATTGAGGGAGCTCAATTCCGGCATCAATAAACGTTTACCGGATCCGGTACCAATATACCGGATCCGGTCCCCGGTGATGCTATTTTTTGGTAATATAATCGCGCTATTGCATAAGTAGGTACTTTAAATACGTGATGCGCATGGCGCCACATGGTTTTTTCAAAACCAAAATTTATTTTGTGATAAATAATGTATATAATGTATACACGACTATCCTGGAAATTGCAATCCCTAATCACAGCGGAACATTTAATAATTTTATACACCATATGGAAACATATTTGAGTGATTGTTTGGAAAAAAATGAAATTTTATCTTAAATTTTATTTATAAGTATAAACTTGTTTGTTGTTAAAATATGTATTACCTTATTTTTGAATAATAATTAATAATAAAGTGTTTTGTTGCCGTTTCTCAGCGTTCTTACGAAAATATACAACAGAGGGAAAAGCATATGAAAAAAAGCATGTGAAAGTCATTTGATAAATAGGGAAAGCTTTTGATATAAAATTGTCAAGCGTGAAATTTATTTAACAAATAGGGGAATTCATTTGACGAATAGTGAAAAGCAATAGAAAAACTCTGTATTGTCGTAGCGACTTACAAGCATATCCAATGATATTGACAACTACACTCGTTCTAAGGTAGTGCATCTTATCGACATTACTGAGTTATGGATGTTTTCCTATCATAGATGAAAACATATCTTGAAACGATCGCCAGAAGCGGTAATCACCAAAGAAAGTAGGCAGGGAAATTTCAGGTAATGATTTTATAAAGAGTGATGGAACTGCTAAAACCTTCACCACTGATTTTCCAGATGTTGGATTAGTCGCCTCCTGCTTTTCACATTCCATTAGAAGTGCCGCTTTTCCTTCCACATAGAGTGAGAGACAATCGTCATATAATATTTCCTTTATATATGTGCTATCTAAAATGATATCCGCTCTTAATTCACACAATCTCTCATGAATTGTTTAGAATTTCTGCCAATTCTTCAAAAAAAAAACGTCTACGCGGATTCGTCAGCTACTGTCCTGATATGATGGAAACGATTCATTTGGAGATAGATCCGTGATTCGGTATTCGACATAATTATCTTTCACGAGTAAAGATTGTTCAAAAAAGTAGAAACCGCACTGATTGTTGTAATTGTTCAAAAGAGTATTGCCGTTCGAGTTGTTCAAAATAGTAAACCGCATTGATTGTTGTTGTAATTGTTCAAAAGAGTAGAAACCGCACATGATCAAAAGAGTATTGCCGTTCGAATTATTCAAAGGAGTAAGTGTTTCTTCACGTTGGAACGCGCGGGCGCGGTGGCGGGTGCGGGCGCGGTAGACGTGGCTAGTTCGTGTTCACATTGGCCGCCAATCGTTTGCGCGAGTGTGACCTGTTGTCAAGTTAGGTTAGGTTAGTATACTAGCCTAAGTTTAAGTTTTGATTAGTATACTAAGCTGAACAGCAGTAATAAACTTCTGTATTGAAAGACATGAAGAAAACATGCTATCGTTTCAAGCGATAAGTTCGTACCGGTTGAACTTAATGACCTCGCGAGTGAATGAACAAACATCTCATACGTTTGGTGTTGCCGCTAGCTTGCCCGCTACTTAGACCGCACGTGCGTCTCGTACGTGAACACTTCGATATTACGCCATATGTTTGATATTTTGTGAGCGCGCCCGCCACCGCGCCCGCGAGTCAACGTGCATGAGCACTAAAAACCGCGTTGATCTAGTAATTGTTCAAAAGAGTAAAATCCGCACTTATTGTTGTTGAAATACGAGACAGACTAAAGAGAAACACTGAATTTTTACTTACTGATACTTTTCTGCATCAATGTACACCAAATTCGGTTCGAAGGACCATAAAATGTTTGATGTCTGGTGTTGGTGGAGATTGGAATGAATTATACAGTGATTACGAACCAATAACTTTTAATTATTAAATGCACAACAAACCGAATGAAAAACTTAAATACAAATATACTACCAAATATACACCAATACTGAATGGGTGCGTAATAATAAAATTGTAGTTGAATATGCTTTGCTATCGAAAACATGCGATAGATTTAGTATGTCAGACAGATCAGGAGCAGCAATTGCAGCAGCAGTTCTGCATGCATCGAGTTCTCGAGTAATAGACAAAAGTAAGCTTCGCCGATAGCGAAAAAAAAACTAGAGAAAATTTAATTTCACAACAAACTGTTTCACAATTACCAGCATTATGCTTGAATGGGAGAAAGAATCAAACTTTGATTATGTCTGAAAAAGATGGGAAAAAGTATAGGCGACGCATACTTGAAGAGCATATTTCTTTGATAAAAGATCCCGAGACGAAGTTTTTAGGTTACATTACACCCACTTCAGTGCAAAGCGTGTAGAAAAAAAAAGTTCAACTTTTTCTTGAATGCGGAGGTATTAACTGATCATTTGATTGCAAATGGATGTGATGGGACAAATATAATTGCTGGCAAATACGGCGGTATTAACGGATGCTAGAAAGAAGATGAACATGAACATGAATGAATTGCCATTTAGACACCTGTTTCAAAACATTGGTGGCCGTGCGTCTGGGGAAAAAACATTTTCAGGGACAATTGGTAAGGAACTTGAGACTGCGAGAAAAGACCTATAACTCAGTTTCAACCTATTCCGGCGAACATACCGGAGCTTTCTGCTAAAGATATTAGTTCAGACCAAAAATACTTGTACATAATAGTTGAAACAATGTCAACAGGCATATTTCCTAGCGATTTAGCTAACAAATCACCAGACAAAATGTTCCATGCCTCGTGCCAATAGAATTATCCGTCTCTATGTTTCAGTAGAAACCACGTCTGAAAATGTAATAACTCTTGAACGTATGTCAAGTTTTATGCTCCGATATGGTTTTCTTTAAAACCGCGCTCTAGCTGTAAATATGGCTCGCGACACTTGTTTTAACTCATCGCGCTAATCAGATATTCACCAACAACTTTGCGCCTTCCGTGACACACACAAACAGTAGAAAGAGTAGTTAAAGCTGTGACCGACGCTTCAGCTACTTTATGCAATAAAACAATGACAGAAGGTTTCATAAAAGCCCAGATAGATTCGAGAAAAGCAATGCCGAAATTTGGCAGCAAAAAGTATTTCGCTACTAAGTAAGTAAACCCACTTACCCTAATAACTATTCTTTATTATGTTTTTTGTAAAAATTGTTTTCTCTTTCATAAATCTATAATTACCATTGATTTAAGACTTTTATTCATAAAAAAGTGTTCAATAGTGTAATTTTGTATGTTATGCTGTTAGGCCTCTCTTAACCAATTTGTTGACAATTTCCACATGGCCTCGGAGGCAGAAGATAATTTGCAATGAAATTTCATAGTATTTTTACACTCATAATTTAGCACCGTTTTGTCACTGTGCCCGTATAAAAACGAAACTTTTTTATCTCCATATATAAGTGACATATATTAGACACCCTACTGCCGAGTAGCCTAACCCCTTAAAGAAAAACGGACAATAAGACACAAAACATAATGTGAAGCGACTAATTTGTATAAAAAAATAATCGAGGTTTCTTTCCGTTGCGATAAAACCGAATAAAATTGTCAATTTACTATTGGCCGTGCAGCTGTAAGGATTTTTGGAGAACGTTTTCGAAGCGGCACCAGCCTCATGATCAGTGTTCCCTCTAATTTCTATTAGTGCTGGGCGGTGCAAAATCGAGTGTGAGCAAACAAATTTAAATTTAAAATAAATTGCGCAATTTTTTTATACTTTTATATATGCAAACCATAATATCAAATGGCAAAATAATAGTTTTGGATATTTCTTATGAAACAATTTCTTTGTCTTCTGTGTTTCGTAGTAACCCACTCTTTATAAACTTCTTCGGTGTTAATTGTTTGCCCATTTGATAATTGTAATGTTATTCTTATTAGATCACCGAGGTGTTAATATTGCAGTCTATGGCGATTTTGTCTTTAATTGGAATTCTAGACTGAAAATACCCGTTCGCAATCCGTACTGGATGCTTGGAAGACCCATTATCTTGTAAAGAATAGCGAGAAAATTCTGAATGGGTTAATACGAAAGTTAAGGTATCGTCGAATGTTTTAAACAATCCAAGTTTACTTTTCTTCATTGTTCTAAATTTCATTTCGGAATATTCATCCCATATTTTATCCATCTCAATATTTTGATTTATCATAAATACAGAATATTTTTCGGAAAGATTCATTATATTCTGTTTTTCAAAATCAAATTTTTATAAAAAAATTTATATAATCTCATTATGAAGTGCTTGCCATTGTTTTTGATCGTCGTCTGGAAATCTCCTTTCCAGGTGCATACAGACGCGTTCGACAAATTGTATTATACTTGAATGATCAATATTATTTTGTGATCTTCTGATAATATTTTTTTTTCACATTTTTTTTTATCACTGCTCTAAAACATTTTGTCTCCCAGGTATTGACATTTTAATTTTCTTATTTTGGTCTTAACATACGGATGAGCATCAATATTAGTTAAACAACTTTTCTATAGACATTTGCACTACTAATACTTCTGTAAATGCTCTTCTGAAACGTCATACGTCTAATGGAGCAAATATTGCTACCCGATATTGGGAATCCGTTGGAATTCTTGCGCAATATTTACAGATAGGATCATTTCGTTCCATAACTTGATAATATTCAATTAGAACATCGTAATTTTTGACAAAAGCACTAACTGCGATATATAATATATATATATATATATATATATATATATATATATATATATATATATATATATATATATATATGTGTGTGTGTGTGTGTGTGTGTGTTCTATTGTCTTCTCGGGGATTCCGCGTTGATGCTGAGGGTTGGCTCTGAAAAGAACCGGATTCTCGACGTTTCGGCGAACTAACATTCGCCATTCTCAAGAGATATATGCGTCCGTGCGGGTCAACCGTTAGACGCATACTTATATATATATATATATATATATATATATATATATATATATATATATATATATATATATATATATAAATACCATAGTATATTTTCAACCAAGAAAATATATATACGTTTAATGAGGGTGTAGTCAAAGCTTTGGTCGGTAAAAAGAAACTTTGTTATATAATCGAGCTTTCGGGAATGCTTATTCCCTTTCTCAAGACATCTAAAAATAATTTATTTGTTAGAACACCTACATGTTATTTAAGATGGTTTGTAAACTGCTTACTAACGTGAGGTTGACATAAACAGTAGCTTCATGACACACTGAACAAAAAATCAACCAAGTAAAAGTGTCATGAAGCTACTGTTTATGTCAACCTCACGTTAGTAAGCAGTTTACAAACCATCTTAAATAACATGTAGGTGTTCTAACAAATAAATTATTTTTAGATGTCTTGAGAAAGGGAATAAGCATTCCCGAAAGCTCGATTATATAACAAAGAGTTTCTTTTTACCGACCAAAGCTTTGACTACACCCTCATTAAACGTATATATATATTTTCTTGGTTGAAAATATACTATGGTATTTGTTTAATTATCTAGTCATTAATAAAACTATATTCGTATATATATATATATATATATATATATATATATATATATATTTCAGAGGCAACCCTCAGCATCAACGCGGAATCCCCGAGAAAACAATACAACACAGGTATCTATCCGCGAAAACCTCAAATACAACATATATATATATATATATATATATATATATATATATTTATATATATATATATATATATATATATATATATATATATATATATATAGATACCACCTTACTTCATTTATTGGTTTAAATGACATGGCATAACGTTCAGTTACTTTCTTCAGGCAAATCTTCAAATTTTCCTTTTGCATGTAAATTATAGATTTGGTGGTGACGACTTTTAATGCGACCTTCATAGATCTATTGTACCCCACTCTCTTTCTATAAATGTTGGTATGCTTACCTATTTAGAGCGGCTCCTCTAGTCCTGATTCCTTTAGGAATTTCAGGATCTGGGTGAGATCCAATTCCCTTTTGCATACTCGATCGGTCAAACACTGTCTACCCAGAGTAAAGTTTCTATGTTCTACATAACAGGTACATTCTTCCATGCATCGTCGATTCACGATGTGCAATACAATGTTGCTCGGTTAAATGCAATATATCCTTTTTGAGAACCGTAGCTACCCCATTTTTCTTTGGCTCCATCAGTCGTAAACATTATCATTTTTTTGATGTTTATGTTCAACATAATTTTTTTAAGTGTTTTCTATAATTGACTTGCTGTCACAATTTTCGTTTTTCAAAATACTACCAAATACAGTTTTGTAATTTATATCATTAATCACGATATTTAAAATATAAAATTAGTACTTTTTGTACTGAAATATCGGTGCTTTCGTCTAGAATTAATGTATGGAAGGTTGAATTTCGTATGTCGTTAAAAATATTTGTTTTAAAAATATTTTAAAATTTTGTATTCAAGGATATTACTTATACATTCAGTATATAAGCTTATACATTCAGCTTATACAAACACAAGAGCATAATTTTTACTTCGCCAATTTTGTGGCAACTCAATAAAATTTTTAATTTTCTTATGGATTTCAGCCAATTATAATATAAAGTATAGCCAATATTACATTTTCGATTAATACATTCATATTTTTTAATAATATGTCTTTTTAAATAATCCACTCATCTTCCACTCATCCCATTTTTTCAAGTACTAAATTCCTGCACAAAATGTGGGTACTCGTCACGTTTTCAGAATTCTCCTTATATTGGATTCGCATAATTTTATACTTTCCTTTTAGTTCTGTGAAGTTAGCAACCGAATCTACAAGAATATAATATAGAGTTCCTGGTAGATATGGAATGGTTCTAGAGCGAAAAAGATGGAAATTTACCAATAAAGAGCTACCAACAACTTTGGAGCATTTTTTACATATTTCTGCCTCTCGACCATAGTTCTGCAGTACTTGACCAATTTTACAAAAAGTTCTGTAAAAATTGAGATTTAAAAAAAAATCGAATCGAAGAAAAAAAAAATCGAAAAAAAAAGAATTTTGAAAATTGCAAAAATCGTTCTATTCGTGGATCTGAATAGCACCCTAAAAGTTCTATGGAAGAGCCCATTCACATTTTTTTATTAAAAATTTAATTCAATAGATATTTGCAATAATAAAGGACCCATGGTTTTGAATGAAAATTAAAAAACATCGCGCAACAGTTCTGTTTGCAGTTTTCGGTAGAAGTCTTAGAGTTATATCGAAAATCTTTATAACATTTTTCTGTAAAATTAGATAGATATGCGAGAAATTGGACTTCACCGATGTTGCGAAGTGAAGAGAAAAAAATCGCGTAATAGTATAAATCGCGCAACTGTTTTTCTTCTAAAACTCATATTAAAGGAGTTTTTCCTATAGAAAATCTCATCACTTGATACACTGTATGTTGTATATTAATTTATCTAATATCCACAATTTTGAAGACAAAATCAATTCGTAATTTGTGTGCGCGGAAAATAAATTTAACTGCGCAAATTTTAAAATGTCACGAAAACTACTGCGCATCCGCCCACCCGCGCAGCTTACAGGGAACATTGCTCATGATACAACTATGGCAGCAATTTATTTTCGAAGACTTGGAAAATTTGAAAGTTTTATGACAGATATAGGATGTGATGGTTCGTACTGTGGCATACGAGGAAAATGTCATGGGTGCTGTTGCCAATAATCCGAGAACTAGTGTTCGAACTGTAGCACACGAACTTGAAACCACTATTTCAACAGCGTGGCGAGTTCTTCGCGAACAGCTCTTACACACTTTTAGAATCCACAAAGTCCAGGCAATGAATTTTAATAACTTTGCTCCACGGGTACAGTTTTGTAGATGGGTTTTGAACACACAACAGAGTTGATACTTTTTACCGATGACACTACGTTAACAAGGGAAGGAATGTTCGACAGCCATAACATGCACCTGCGGGCTGAAGAAAATCCTTACATAATAAATGGTAGAGGTTTTCAATACAGATTTTCAATTAATGTTTTGTGTGGGATTGTTGGCAACTATTTGATAGGTCCGTTTGCGTTGCTGGATTGCATAACCGGGGCAGCTTACACAAATTTTCTGGAAAATCACTTACTCAATGGATAAGAGCCGGTCGATGTATAGACATGAAATGTGATTTATGTATGACGGTGCACCAGCACAATTTAGTGCCAGGCCCGTGCATGTCTCAATGCAGGTACAATTATTACAAAAGGATAAGAATTTGAAATACCTATAGATGTCATAATATATTTAATATTCTTACCTTCGTAGTTGAGAAACTTATAAAAAATAATAATAATGTTTGAGGTATTGAACGTATCTTAAGGTTTATCAAAATCAATTCTTGGGTCACTTAAAAATCTTCCGTGGATCAGTGTCTGACCCGCTGGTCCTAGGTTCGCCATGCCTGCTCCAGACAATTGTTAGAGAATGAAGGTGTATCTTTTTGTAAGATGGAAATCACAAAAATGTTCTGAAAAGCGAATTGAAATACTTCGTCCTGTCTGATCTAGTTAGTCTTATATGTTACTTAGTTTATTTAGAGACCTTTTATTCATGCTTGGTAAAACATTAAGATTTTTCATCTTCTACATAAATACCTGCACAGCTACTTGATCTTAATAAAGCGTTTGGAAGCGTGTAAGGCTTCAAAAACCTTAGGCTACTTATATTGGCTTCAAAATGGGATATAATTATACATTTCATTGAAAAAAGGTCTCTCCAATCCAAAATAAAACACCCATATATCGTATAGTAAAAATGATGTTGTACTTATTTCCTATTTACCATACAATTTTTATAGATTGTTGATGAAATCATGTTCTAGGGATATCACGTTAATAAGCTACATTTGTGAATTATAAACTACTTTAGTTACAGAAATCATATACCAACTAAAAGCGAGAAGTGTTAAAAGATTTTCAATATAATCGCCAGTAATCTTAAGGCACTTACTTATCCCAGCGGAACACAAGCTTCAGTATAGCCTAAGGTGAAAATTCAGTATAGCCTAAACACATCCCGATTTTGGCGGGACAGTCCCGCTTTTTGGAGGCTTGTCCCGCGTCCCGCCGATTTTTAAAAATGTCCCGCTTTTTAGAAAATATTTGCATTTCTTATTGTAAATGTACTTCAATATAAAATATAAAATTTTTCTACATATTCCCATAAAATCTACTTTTTATTGTCTACCAATGAAATTTTTGAATATCCTCCAAATGAACTGTTCATTCTTCAAGATATTCCAAGCAGTTATTATAAAGATTTCTAACTTCTTTCAGAAAACCCGGTCTCTTAATGGCTCCTTGATGGTTCTCTTAATGGTTCTGAAATTTTCATTTGGTGACATTAAAAAAGGAGATTTTATGGAATACGTGTAAAAAATCTTTTGAATATATTATGTGGTGTTATTGGTAAAAAGATACTGATGAAAAAATGAAATGTTACTGGTCTGCAAATGTGAAAACAGACCAAAATTGGACTTATTTTTGTATTTGTGTAATTGGAATTGGAGTTATTGCTTCATTTTAAACAGAATAATATTTCTTATCAACATATTTTGAAAATTGTAGAATACACGCTCTCCCTTCCAGGAACAAATGCAGCAACAAACAATGTTTTTCCAGTATCAATAAAATATGCACAACTAAAAAAACACAGTTGAACATTAAACTTTAAAATCTATATTTACCGTAGAAATAATTTCACCAATTCCTGTGAGAAATTTGATGACATTTTAATAAATGATCCGAGTATTCACTCGGATCAAAAATTTGTCCGTGAAAGGAAATCATTTTTTTTTTAAATAATAATAATAATAAAAAATTATATAAAATAATAATAATAATGTTCAAATTATGGTTTTTACAAATATTTTCATAGTTATACAAAATTTATAATAAATACATTTTTGTATATTTATAGGCTAATTATTATAGATAGTAGTGTGTGAAGAAGGACTTTTGTTGTGAATCACATCGCTGACACAATAAGGTTAGATCACATCACTGATACAATAAGATTAAAACGTTCAGCGCCTCCGTGTAAAAAAATGCTAACTTGTAAAAACACACAGTGACGGGAAAACTATTTGGTCATTGTCGATGTAATCTAGGTTAACCAAGATTTAATGTAGAATAGGTTATGGTTACGTTGTTATATTGGAACTAGATAAATCCAGGCTGAGAAGCCGAGAACCCTTGATTCCAAATAAGGAAGTTAATTCAATTCTAATAAACGTCAGAAAATTTCGTCAGACGCAAGTTTGTAATAACAAATAGAAATCGTCATAATAACAACAATATATATGCAATTGCCATAGTAACAACAAATAGAAATCGTTTAATAATGAAACTCAATTTAATTTACATTGGACTTTTACGCACGATTTGGGTACTTTTACACACGATTATAATAATGATATGCTTCACATACAATAATGTATTTATTAATGTGTTCATTTTGGTGTGTGAGTAGATAAAATATATATTTTTTTAATTATTGGTCCGCTTTCGAAACTAAATTATAATTCTCATTTCATCCCATTTGTCCCGCTTTGTCTCAATGGAAATGTGATCACTTTAGTATAGCCTCTTTGTAAAAGGCGCATTCCAAATATCGAAAAACTGCCCTACTCCATCCTGAAGTTCGAAATAGCAATCTATTCGACAGAATCGAAGTGGAAGGTTGACGAAAGTATACGACAATGCAAGACCGCACAGCCCAAATAAGGCGAAAGCTTGGCTTCAGAAACGGAATTCAGAAGTTATTTTCTGCAGTCCAGGCATAGCTTCTGATTTTCATTTGTTTAGGCCTTTGAAAACGGTCTTAAGTGGTAAAATGTATTTACAAGGTTTGATGACGACGCTTTGACGAACGAACGGCGACGACGAACTTCTAGACGAAGTAATGTTGTTTTTAGAAATCATGAGCACACTTTTACAGCACAGATTATACTCACTGGGTTAGCTGGGATAAGTGCTTTGACATTAGCGGCGATTATAATGAAAAGCTAACAGCTAGCAGTTCGCGATTTTACTTATTGTATGTTTTATTTTTATAAATAAAGTGGTTTTTCAGTAATTCACAAATGTACCTTAGTAACTGGACATCCTTCGTTATAACAAAGTTCACTAAGTAACTTTTAATAGTCTTAAAAAGTTGCTATTTCCTAATTAATTTCGATATAAAGCAACTACATACGTAATAGTAGAGAGGTATGGTTAGGTAATAATAGGAAACATTCGAGCTACATACGATTTTGAAAAAAGTAGGCTAACTCTTAAAATATCTAAAGCATAATACCATAGATACATATACCCGAAATTATATTACAAACATACTGAACGTTTCACACGAGACTATTTACAATACCACTGTATTGACCACACAAAGACTATGGATGCAAAGGTTTCCGGCACAAATCAATATTAAAGAAATATATTTAAAAAAACTTGTTAAAGCAACATTATAAATCCTAATCTCACTCTCTATATATTTTAATTTTATACGTAATTTATATTTAAACGGATGAATCAATTTAATTTAAGCAGGTATAAAACTGTTGGTGAACTCATTTATTGAATACAGGCAAAACATAACTTTGTGTTAATTCGTCTTTTTGTGTTCTTTTCTTTATCTCTGTTTTGATGCGGTTTTGTGTAAACCGCGGAATTTAAATGGACAAAATTAAAAGTAGAATTTAATTTCGCTTGTCCAAAGGACCCTAAAATTAGGATGGGCGGAATTTTTAAACTCGAAATGGATTTAAGCCGTAATTAAATTCTGTTAAATACCTTACTACCAAAATAATTGCTTTAATCTGAGGATTGAGGATTTCAATAAAGTATATTAATTGTAGTGTATACTATTGTATTGTAATTATACAATGTGATGTGTAGGTATTTTGTGTTGAATTTAATTTAGAAAATGTTATTGAAAATGTTCATGCAAATCATATTAATTTCAGTTATTAGTATTGAAAGGAATAATTAGTAATAATTCATATAACTAATGATGAATCCAAACTTCTGCTTCAAGCAAAACAAATTCGTTAATTATTCTGTTGAAAAAGTATTAAACGTAATGAATACATAAACTTATCCCTAGTTTTTATATAATTAAAATTAAAAAAAAAATTGAAAAATTTCCTGTTTTGACTACATTTATTATATAAAAATTTTATATAAATTATTAGTCACAGTTATATAAATTTCTACACTTATCGCGACTCGAGTTTCGACTGTTGAAGGTCTGACTTGAACAGTCACAATTGAGACAAAAAACAATTGAGACAAAAATTGAACAGTTACAATTGAGTATATACAGTTTTGGGAAGGAAGGTAAGATTAAAAAGTTGGGAAAAGATTAGGTTGGTCTGCTTAGTCTGGGAATTTGTGATTACATTCTAGACAATGGTTAGAGAATGAATTGGTATCTTTGTAAGACGTAAGGCACGAAAATGGTGTGAAAAGCGAGTTGAACTACTTCGTCCATTCTGACATACTTAAACGCTATTTCATTTCGAACAATGAATTTTATATACGCCGGGTGTTCTTAGGGGGTCTATTTTGTTATTGGTGCCTTCCATCTTACAAAAAACACAAGTTTATTCTCTAACAATTGTCTGGAATGTAATCACAAATTCCACGAAATAGCTAATCGTAAAATTCTGCATAATTGCAACATTAAGGCCCGGAACTTAATCTGCTGGAGTCATTCGAAATTTTCAAACAAACCCGTAAAAGTTCAGTAAATCTCCTTAACGCGCAAACCGACCTAATTTTTTCTCAACTTTTTAATCCAATTAATTTAAGTAGATCAAGTACCACCAATTCAATATTTTTTTACGAATTCCTTCTTGAGCAACTATTTTTGCAAACCCTATCCCAACCATGGAGCATTACGTTCTTGAGACTTTGTGGCTAAATAATCTCATACGCAATATGTAATATAAGAAATATTGTTAAAAATGTATCGTTGATTAGTTTAATAATTGTTCTTCGAGATGAACATTATAATTAGGATAAAGACAAAACATTAAACATGTGACGACTCGCGATTAGTTTACCGCGAGTTAAGATGTTACGTGCAAATTAATGTTATATTTGCACCAACAAAGTCTTTATGATGTAGGAGAAAGAATTAAGTGATTGGATGAATTGAGTTAAGAATATAAGTAATTCTTATATTAAAAGAGACACAATTGTAAATTTTACTCGATTTTATTCTTAAACTTAACTTACACTTAACTTAAAACTGACAAAACTTAACTTCAAACAAAATGCGGCTGTGCGCTACAATGTATGAAACTTGAACTCGAATAACTCCCTAAAAGAGATAACACAATCTATTTTATGCTAAAATAAATCTAGTAGTTACACCTACAAGGTAGGAAAATCAGGGGTAGGAAAATTCGGCAACGAATAGTGAAACAGGAAATTGATTAGAAGGCGGGATAATTAGCAAGTCCTGCACTTCGGAGACTATGCAGGGAAGGGGAGAAAGGTGCAAGACTCTACCTGGATGGGCAATTTACAAATGGGATTTACTAATATTTCCACAAATTATTTTGTAATTATAGAATTCAAATGCAGACAAAAAACTATCCCATCAGGTAACTTATGAAATATATAAGCTGATCAGCAAAAAGACCCAAAAAACATTATTATGGGAAATATCTACACAATACATTTACAATTATAAGTAGATTAAAAACTAGCAAATAACTTAAGTATCCAACAATATGGCCTAGACATGAGGATAAGCTACATAAGGCTTGGAAATTTCCAGCCATAAATATATCGAAAAACAACTAAATGTATTTAAAATTTAAATAAAATAAAAGGACTTAAATCCATAAAAAAAGATTGTTTATGGTATAAAAGACGTAAAGGTTTTAAAAATAATTAAGAGTAATTCTACTATTAGCTACACGACGGAACAAAACAAAAAACATTAAACAAAAACAAAATAGTAGTAAAGAGAAGTGAAAGGTTACAATATATCATCGTTTCTTGAACTGTTTGCAACTATTTTTTATAATCTCGGGGGCCTCAGGGGCCCGAGGACCCTAGTTTATGAACGTATGATGTAAACTCTAAACAAATATATCAAGCCGAAGAAAATCTAAACTCTAAAATATTATCAGTTGTAGTATAAAATTATAAGTTATTGAAGAGATTGAAAGAACTTACTATGTCAGACAGGACGAAGTATTTCAACTCGCTTTTCAGAACATTTTCGTGCTTTCCGTCTTAAAAAAGACACAAGTTCATTCTCTAACCATTGTCTAGGGATGGCGAACCTATGACCCGCGGGTCAGACATTGGCCCACACAAGCTTTTTAAGTGACTCACGCATTGATTTTTATAAACCTTAAGATATGTTCAATAATTCGAACAATATTATTTTTTTTAAAGCTTCTCAACTAAATAGGTGTGAAAATTAAATATGGAATTGGAAAGGAATTTCTACTCAAATTATTGTTAAAAAAAGGAAAACAAACGATGCAAATCCCAGACCAATCCACACATAATGGTTTGACAAATATGGTGTGTTTGAAGAGAATAAAAAGACTATGTTTGTGACTATGTGTGCTAACGAAAAAGTTATATATCTAATTAGATGAGATAAATGATGTTAATGGTTTTTCACGTTATAAATCAGAAATATAATGAAAGAAGAGCTACTAAAACTAATAACTTTGAAATAGAACGGTACACTTCCCAGTCTTGGTATTTTTAAAGAATTTGAAATTAAATTTAAAGAAATGGATATTAACCTACAGAAAATTGTTTCGGTTACGGTGGGAAAAAACATAGTTATATTCAATATCTTAAACAAAACATCCTCTAAATAAATACATTAGGAAGTTTGTTGTGCATAACAAGATTTGAAAATATTTTCTAATGTAATTCCAGTTGTAATACAAGTGATCAACTTCATATATGCAAGAGGCCTTAATAAGCGGCAATTATCACAATTATTAGAGGAAATTGAATGCCAATATTCAGGGATTTTAACGTACAACAATATTCGATGACTTAGTTGCGGTCAAGTTTTTAATCGGTTTGTAACTTTATTTGAAGAAATTAAACTCTTTTTGAATAAAAGATGAAAGAGCTAATCTTAAAACTTTCATAATTGCAACAAACGCCCGGAACTTAATATCCTGCAGTCAGTGGAAATTTTCCAACAAACCCGTAATACCTCATTTATTCTACTTAACGAGCAAAACGATACAATCTTTTCCCAACTTTTTAATCCAATAGACTTACGTAGTCTGAGGACCCTCAATTGGGTTGTTGAATAAAAAAATTATCGTTTTTTTTTTTTTTTAAAAAAAACCTTATTATAAATAATTAGAATGTGTATTGCGAAAAAGTTAAAAAAAAATTCAATTAATTATAAACAATTTAAAAGTGATAAAATTTTTAAAATAATCACCTGACTCCAAATGCGCCATTATTTGCTTGTGGAGTCGAAAGGGTAAAACTTCATTCAAACATAAACATTCTTAATAAAATCGTAGTTTTAAGATTTTTTCGGCGCAATGTTTAAAACCATTAGTTTTGACGTATAACAATGTGGGACATTTAAAAACATTTTTTCTTTTTGTAGTACTCTTACTGGAGTTGTTTTTGTAGTACAATTACACGATGGTACGAAACAGCAAGATAACTTTTAATATTTGACTTTTAATATTTGACATATCTACTACTGCTACTGCATCAACAAAGTCAGGCGCGGGTAGAAATTACCCATTTTACGTCACAACGCGACCGGTCAGTTTTCGGTACCGAGTTTAAGAATATATTTTCAATTTGTTATAATTTTTTAATACAACGAAAAAAGAAAATAAAAAGAGTTTTGTTATAAAACATATATGAGCTTTCGATTTATGACAACAAAAATGATACTCATTTTTTTACAAACTTTTTTGCAGGTCCTATCCCAACTCTAGACATTTTACGTTCTTGAGACTTTTTGGCTCAATAATATCATAGGTAGTACGTTATAATAAATATTGTTAGAAATGTATCGTCGATTATTTTAATAAATGTTCTAGGACAGTGGTTCCTTTTGAAAAATTTTTGAAAAAAACAACCTTTTGAAAAATTATACCCCCAAAATAAACTGCTAAAAATTCTGTACCCCACCCCTTTTTATATGTAAGGGAACAACAGTTTTAGTAAGTTTAGAAAAAAAAGTACTATTAATAACTTATACTCCTACTAATGTGATGGTTGGGCTTGTTATGTTGAAATAATCTTTGATATATCGGGGTTTACCTTTGTTAACTTAAAACGTAAGTAGGCTGTAATTTCAATTCCTGTAATTTCAATTCCTGTAATTTCGTCCTGCACTTATTTTTAATATACGACATGGCGGAAAACCTAGTTTCTCACAAATATGATGTGTTAAAGGGCATTAAAAATGTTACTGCTTTGTCCGGGATATGAATGAATATTCAGCTCTTCTCTTTAACCAAAAATTACACAAGCTGTCATTTTTAAATTCATTTCTTAGACTTCCGTCACATGAAATTTCAATTAATTGGTCTCTTTTTTCCACTGAAAATTGATCCAACACAATTTCCGAAACTGACGAAAATGGATCTCTTATCCAGCTTTCACGATGTAAATTTTCGGGAAAGTATGATCGGAAATTCTCAACAATACCCGCGCAATGTTTTTAAACGTCTTTAATCAGTATTTTATTTATTGTTAGTTCATTTTGGGAAGTAAAGTCTTCTAATGTAGGTAGTGCCGCAGTAATTCCAATGTCCGTACTTTCATCTATTTGATTTGCAAAAAATTGGCTTTGTTTTATATTCTGAAATAGTTTTTCTTTTACCTGAGCTACCATTTCACCAATTCTTCGAGGAACAGTGCTGTTTGATAGAGAAATATCCAGTGTTGTTGCTGCTGCTTGGCCAAGAAATGATGTTACTAAATCTTTTGCCGCAGGTAGTATTAAAGTTTCACCAATAGTGTGAGGTTTGGAAGTTTGGGCAATTCTCAGACTAACTAAATATGATGCTGAAAGAGCTTGTTTGTTAATTGTAGTAAAACATTGAACTGACGTTTTGATATTTTTGAACTCACTTCGCTGTCTATTAAAAAATGAACAGGCTTGTCTTTTAAATGCTTGTATTTGTTGTATAAATAACGTTTAAGAAGGGATGGCTTCATCGAGTTGTTCGAAAATATTTCCTAACACACAATACAGTCTTTTTTTCTGTTTTAATTTTTCAGAATCTTCTTGAAGGTGTGGAATCTTCTTGGTACTGCTGCTACTAGGAGTCATAGTTTTCTGTTAGTTTCCTCTTAGAATTTATTAACCATTTGTCCATTATTATAGATTAGGACGTTATAATATTTATTTAGACGTAATAATAGTAGATTAAGCCGTTATAATAGTTACTTATCAGTAGCGAAGCGTGATTTTCGGCATTAGACATGCACTTTCTTAAAAATGTTTATAATTATTTTCAAGAATTTTTATATTCAAAGCTTGTTTTTTGGGTTGAATTTTACGTTTGTTGGATAAAATTATAGGCGTACCTCTTTATTTTATGTAAAATTTGATGTAATTTTTAGTTATTTGCATCTTAGATAATTTTAAGTGTTTTTAAAAAAAAATCCTTATATTTCAGTCATTATGCCACCATACTGCAGGAAGAAAATGCATTGCTTACATGCACGCTTTGCCACTGTTATTTATAATAAATATATTTATAAAAATCAAGTATCTATTGAAACTTACAACTTACCTCGTAATGGGGAATATGCAAGAGATTTAGATTTACTTGACTTTTTTACCACCGATACTTTAAGATCTTGCAATTACACCTATACCATTATTTTCTTATTTATTTTGTATTTAATTCCAAAAATTAAAATCAAAACGTCCAAAATATGCGTGCGAAATCACCATTGGTCGAACCGGAACTAAGGACATAGAAAGAAAAAATCCTTCGCTGTCAAAAGTGTAAGTAACTGTCAACATTACAAACAGTAAACAACACTGAATGACAAGGAGAGCTGTGACGTCATCCAAAACGCGCGAAAAATGGGACCGTTCGAACAGGTCAAATTTAATCGGTATTTTATATATATATTTTAAAATTAATTGAAAAACTTTCAACAGTATTTATATTTTTTACTATGTTAAAACGAAGTAAACAGTGAATTAAGCAAATCAAAAAAATTGATGCATATTCCCTATTGATTTAAAAGTTATTGACAGTGAAAATTTATACAAAAGCACACATTTTCATAACAACAATGATAACATTAGGTGCATCGCGCCGTATAAAAACAAATTGGGAGGCGGCGCGTTGAATGTTATCATTGAGAAGTGATGGGGGCAGAAGACAGAACGTACCTCCGCTATGCATCGCCGTGATTTAGTTTTAATTTACATTTTGAAAAATTACGCTCTACATAAAAATTTAATGAAATTTCTATTGTACCCCCTGCAACAACGCAATGTACCACCATGGGTACATGTACCCCAGGTTAGAAACCTATGTTCTAAGAGATGAACATTATAATTAGGATAAAGAATCAAACACATAAAATTTAAAAAAATAGTAGGTAATAGGAGAGCAAGAAAACTAAAAAGTTAGGTCTAATTCATAAAAACTTACAACGCGTTTAAAATACTTTACTTTTAATATTTTAATATTTTGCCATTGGTAGTAAAATGTATTGCAAATGAACCATTGGTAAAAGTTACAATATATCATCGTGTCTTGAACTATTTTTTATAATCTCGGGAAGCCCCGGTGGTCCGCGGACCCTGGTTTAAGAACCTATCTCTAAACAAATTCATCAAGCCAAAGAAAATTGAAATTCTAAAAAGTTTAGAATTAAGCTGCAGAAGAACTAACTAGGTCAGACTGGAGGAAGTATTTCAACTCGCCTTTCATAACATTTTGGTGCTTCCGTCTTAAAAAGATACAAGTTCAGTCTCTAACCATTGTCTCGAATACAATCACAATTTCCCCGCAATAGATAATCTTAAAATCGTGCATGATTGCCACAAATGCCCGGAACTTAATCTCTTGGAGTCATTCGAACTTTTCATACAAACCCGCAATACTGCAGTTAATCTCCTTAACGAGCAAACTGACCTAATCTATTCTCAACTTTTTAATCCAATAAACTTAAGTAGAATGAGGACCCCCCATGAATATTTTTTTACGAACTCGTTCTTGAACAACTTGTTTGCAGACCAGCAATTGGAAATTTTCAAATACCTCATTTATTTTCCTTAAAATAATGGAACGGACTTAAAAATATTAATTATTGAAGAGTTGCAGAAAACTAAGATTTTTAGTTCTTCTAATTATTCTAAAAGCCTATCAAATATCAACTCGTAGTTTGTACATTAGTTCAACAAATTTTATACAATATTAAGATTACATAATTTTGAGTTTTTGTGTTATCTCTCAGGATAAATATCTAGTACTAGCGGAAAATTTTATTTGCATTTGCACATAATATATTTTTAGGAATAATTTCTTTTAATTTTTCTCTGTTAATACTTAAATGGAGAACTTTCAGCTTTGATTTAAAATATGCTTATAATAAAAATATATCATGACTATAAATACAGATAGTGGAATTTGAGATGTTTCGCAGAAAATTTATTAAATTCAATTTATTGCAGTTCTGTTTGCTTTTCCTATAAAAATACATCTCTGGTTTAATCTAAATTGGAAAATATGCGAAGTCTACAAATTCTCCAGAGAAAATTGTTTTTTTTTGTTTTCAATATTTAAATAAAATGCTTATTGACTGCAATGAAAATGTAATGCATTGCAGTCATATTTTTTTATAGAATGTTAAATTTCTAAAACCCTATCATAAATTTTTTATTTAATTCCTGGGTAAAGGATTTTGGTAAATAAAACACTGATATATTGCCAACGTTTCGGTCTATTTAAATTCTGACCTTCAGCTCTACAAAAATTAAACATAAACAATTACAATATTATTAATTAATATATGAATATCATACCTTATATTTAATTATTATATGTTAATTAACTTGAACATAATAAATATAAATATAAACTGTTAAGATTAAATTCTAAACATGAATCTTGTATATAAATGACAATAACAAAAAACAAATAAAATTTTTGTTTTTTGTTTTAAATTTAATAGATTTGACAAATGCTATTTTTGTGTGTGAATTTTGAATTTTGTTATTTTTAGTTGTTATTTATATTCTTTTATATTGTGTATTAATTTAATAGATTATTATAAAATATACTAAGGCCCATAGAGTCTTATGCCCATAGAGTGCAGTTTTGTGTAAATTATTAGAATTTTTACAATCATTTTTATGTTGACCAATGCGTTTTTTTATGTATTGTCCAGATTGCCCAATATATCATTTGTTACAGTTGCGACATGGAATTTTGTATACTGAACCTGATCATATCTATTGGAACTCTATCTTTGATTTTGGTGAAAAACAATTTCCCTGTTTTTAGTATATTATATGGAGCAATCTTTCAATTGAATTTTGTTGTTATCTTATTAATTTTTTCAATCAAACCTTTAATGTATGGAAATGTATAGTGTTTATTTATGTTATCATTATTATTATTGTAAGATTGCTCCATATAATATACTAACAACAGGGAAATTGTTTTCCACCAAAATCAAAGATAGAGTTCAAATTGAAAATTCACACACAAAAATAGCATTTGTCATATCTATTAAATTTAAAACAAAAATTTTATTAGTTTTTTGTTATTGTCATTTATATACAAGATTCATGTTTAGAAGTTAACCTTAACAGTTTATATTTATTATGTTCAAGTTAATTAATATATAATAATTAGATATAAGGTATGATATTTATATATTAATTAATAATATTGTAATTGTTTATGTTTAATTTTTGTAGCCCTGAAGAAGGTCAGAATTTAAATAGAGCGAAACGTTGGCAATATATCAGTGTTTTATAAACCAAAATCCTTTACCAAAGAATTAAATAAAATATAATTAAAAAAAGGATAATATCTTAAGATACCTATCATAAATTTAATTAATATAAGTTAATTAAATTGTAGGTATGGCGAACTCCGTGTTCGTTTCAGTCTGAGGCAGCATTAGAGCGTCATAACATTTGTAACGCACGTCCAGCTTCGTTCCAAATTAGGAAGCCTAACTAACTAAAGTTTCACTACAGTAAAGTTTTCACTACTAACTAGCTGTAAACAGTACAGTGATCGGTCATTTTAGAAATCGAACAATGAAAACAATAAATTGCTTGATTGTATAAAATGAAATTACCAATTATTATAGTGCTAGTAATTGTAAAAAACGTCACTTTTCTATTTAAATAATAATTCCTACCAAAAATTAAAAATGTTATAGAAAATAAGAAGATAAATATTTGATGCATCAAAAAACATTGTTATCGATCATAAAAATGTAGTGATTGTCTAGTGGATCTACAGTTATTAGTCAAGGCTTTATAATAAATAAAAGTAATTAGAAAAATGACAAACTAATATGAACGAGAGATCGCTCCAGTAATGAACACTCTCGTGATCCAATAAAAGAAAAATATTTAATTATTGTAAATAAAAAACAATTCAAACATAAATTTATAATCAATGTTATGATTATTCTTTTTTTTAATTGCCACCAATATTTTCTTTATACTCAATTACCTCTATGATTTTTGTCCGCCAGTTTTTTTTTTTAAAGTTTACCGTTTTTCTTTATTATTTTCTTTTTGTTGTTCGAATTGGTAAAACCATCCTACGTTATAAATAATCATACAAACTTAAAACAATTGGAACACAGCCTGAATATATAAATATATTCAACCTTTTAGGAGCTCTATTACAATTACTGAGTCTTTAGGACAACCAAAACAAATCTCATGTGAAATTTGTCAGTTATTTTATAGCTTTCAGTTAAAAATAACATTGTTTCAGCTAAAAATAACATTGTTTTTAAGATCATGTCTTTTGATCATGTTTTTTTATTTTACTTTTATTCAAAAACTCGTTTATAATAGCTTGTATTTTTAAATCTTTATGTTCTTTCTTCTAGGAAGTCCTCTTCGTTGACAATCGATTATCCAACGTACTAAGTCTCTGCATTGTATCCTAATACAGAAGACGGACCTGCAGTAGTTATGATGAATGCATTACTAAGTCTAAATTGAATTGTTGGTTTGGGAATACCATACATTTTTGAAGCTGTGCATTGTGGCATACCATTTTTAACAGCATTAATAGCAACTTCAATTTGATTATCCGTATATTTTTTTATAAAACTGGTAAATAACGCAAATTTCACGCGAGATTGGTTTTGGTACACTCGCATATTTAACCCAGAAATAAATAAATTAGTATTTTCACTAACTACAATAATAAATACTTAAATTCAAGTAAAACTGATTTTTCATTTTTAATTGCTTTAAAATTGTGTATTGAATATTTTTCTTATCCTCTTATTTGTAGGTTAAACACACTTGGAATAACTGTCACATAGTTACTCTAACGTCAAAATAGTAATTGGTCGGATGATCAATCACTATAAAAACTGTTTATCGTGTGACATTTATTGTCTTATCATATTTTGTACAATCAGTACTTTATTTTTATCAAAAAACTTTTTTTAATATAAGTTAAACCTCTATTGATTTACAAATGTCAAAAATCAGAACAAAAATCATTTTTAAATCATGAAAATATCTAGAAATAGTAAGGTTACTTTTTCTACATTTCTGTCTAAAATTACGTAAATCTCGGATTGGTCATTTTATTAATTATATACACACATGAAACTTTAAGTTATAACAAAGTTATGGGTTGTGTCCAATACAGAAAATAATATAGAATTTTCTTCTGTTAATAAACAATTATGTCACCAAAAGATTGTCTTATAGTTACATATTTTTCACAATATGACCAATCATTACCTACTGACCAACAACTGTACTATTTACCCATATATCTTTTGGGCACTCGCATTTACATGACCTTGATATAAAAAATATAGACATAGTGAAAATATATTTTCTGCTGTATATTTGTTGTGTTTATATATATTTTGCATACTTGTTACAAACAAGAACATATAAAATACGGTTATCAAAATCTAACTTAAATTGAATTCAAAAGTCGACTCATTATAAACTAATATAAATGTCTTTACACCGTCAGAAGAATAGCTACAACTATCTAGCGGCGAGCTTGCAGATTACGTTTTAACACTTCCACTCAAGCTGATCGCGATGGTTTGTCTCTTGAATGGACCACATTCCCAACTTAAACACACACTTCTCCTGTTTTGGTTTAAATAGTCCCTTAGTAAGGATATCCACAACCATCTCTTCCTTTGGTTGGTATTGCACGTCATTTAACGTCCGCTCGTAAGCGTCACGGATAAAATGATACAAGATGCCGATGTGTTTTGATTTCGCATGAAACACAGGGTTTTTTTATGAGACATGGGGCACTTTGATTGTCGTTGCAGATGGCAGTTGCCTCATTTTCCATGGCACCAACTTCCCTCATGTATCTTCGTGAGAGAATGGCTTCCTTGGTCGCATCCGCCATAGCCATGCATTCAGCTTCTGTTACATTTAATTTTTTTCCAATCAGACCCTCTTTCATCTTCCAATTCGTTTGTGTTTTCTTGGTATTGCTTGGCCCACTTGTACTCTTTCATGGCTCTTGCACCCCTTTTTCCGGTTCTTATTAACCGGAGGCGGCCTGGCTTCCATTTCAGCATTCTGTCAGTTTGTTTTGTTTCATCTAACCCGGGTTTATTCCCGGACTCGTTCGGCTCATGTTCATCTTTTTGTGCTGTTTTAGTGATGTTATCTTTTGGGTTAAATTTCAAACCGAGTACCTTTTTATCTCGTGCCATTTCCATTTTTTTATTTATCTGGTTTCATTTCCCTAATTTTGATCCGCTTGTTGATGTTGCTGCTTTCTCGCTTTCTTCCTAGCTCACGTAGGAAATACAAGTCGTTGACTCTATCACCAACGAGCGTTATGTCTGAATTTCCGTTCCTAACCAGCGCCGAGTTCTTTTTGAAGGTAACTTCATAGCCATTATCAGTTATTTTTGAAACAGACGTTAGATATGTCCGAAGGTCTGGTACATAAAAGACTTTTGATAGTTTTGCGTCTCGTGCAATCTTTCCGTGTTGTACTGTCAGGCTGATTTCTCCTATGCCTTAGATCTTTGTTGATTCACCATTTGCTTACCATTTGCGTTAAGCGGCCTTCTGTCGACTTGCACATATGCGACGTGGCTCCGCTATTGAGATACCATTTTCCATTTTGTCCAAACGCCGTATGGAAAGCCATCTGGTCTTCGTATGCTATGTACGTGTCGTTATCTTGTTGATTCCTCGCCTTGCCCTTGTTTCCTAATAGGCGTTTGCGGCAGTTGATTACTTTGTGTCCAGTTATATTGCAATGGTAGCATTTTATTGGAATTTTAAGATTTGAACGTAAACAATTTGTGACTATTGAAATTTCGTCCTTTTCCAGCGAACATCGCATTTGGGACTTCATTTTCCTTAATTTTTCGTGCGTCAAATTCTTCAATTAATTACACCGCCAGCACGTCTGGTTTCGGTAACTAGTCCAGTGATTCGATAGTGCATTGAATGTTTTCGAAACTATCAGGCAAACTGTATAAAAGTAGAATGCTTAATAGCTCGGGATTCAGCACGAGGTCCATTTCTCCCAGTTTGTTGATAGCTTCGAAGAATATGGCCAAATGTCCTGGAATATTCGAGCCATCTCTCATTTTAGTCGGATAGGATAAGTTTCTTGAGTAAGGTCGCTTTTCTGGCTGGCCCCTTGATTCCAGTTTTAACCAGATTTTCCGTGATTTTACACAAGACTTTATTTGTTTTAATTCTGACGCACTTATTGATAAAATTAAATCCGATTTAGCTTTTTCATCTTTGGCGTACCACTCTTCCGCTGCATCAGCACTTTCGGGTCGTGCCTTCTTACCATTAAAATATGCCCATGCGTTATTTTTGACTAGTACGGCTTGTACAAGTAATTTCCAAGTGTCGTCATTTGAACTGTTCAGATACTCAATTTTTACTTAGTGACACACTCATTTTATAACCAACATTTTCTGTTACACAAAACTGATCTTTATGATCTTAAACTCATCTTTATAATCTTCCTAGAATTTTTCTCGATCTTCGTGGAAATCTTCCTGAATCTTCTTGACCTTCCTCGATTTTTTGTTGAATTCCTTGATACCCTGATTTTTCTTGGAGAGCTGGATCTTCTTGATTCTTCTTTGATTCCTAGATCACCTGAAAATTCAGAGGATCCAAATCAAAGAAGATTCAAAGGAACCAGGACTCCACGAAAATCCAGGGGATCAAGGAATTAAGAAGATTCGAGAGTAACCAGGACTCCAAGAAAATCCAGGAGTTCCAGAAGATTGAGGAATCATAGAAGATTCAGGTGGTCTAGGAATCAAAGAAAAATCAAGAAGATCCAGGACTCCATGAAAAATCAGGGTATCAAGGAATTCAACAAAAAATCGAGGAAGATCAAGAAGATTCAGGAAGATTTCCACGAAGATCGAGAAAAATTCTAGCAAGATAAGATGAGTTTAAGATTTTAAGAGTTTAAGAGTTTTCTCTCATTTTAGTCGGATACGTGTCGTTATCTTGTAGATTCCTCGCCTTGCCCTTGTTTCCTAATAGACGTTTGCGGCAGTTGATTACTTTGTATCCAGTTATATTGCAATGTTAGCATTTTATTGGAATTTTAAGATTTGAACGTAAACAGTTTGTGACTATTGCAATTTCGTCCTTTTCCAGCGAACATCGCATTTGGGACTTCATTTTCTTTAATTCTTCGTGCGTCAAATTCTTTAATTAATTACACCGCCAGAAAAAGTCCATTTCTCCCAGTTTGTTGATAGCTTCGAAGAATATGGCCAAATGTTCTGGAATATTCGAGCCATCTCTCATTTTAGTCGGATAGGATAAGTTTCTTCAGTAAGGTCGCTTTTCTGGCTGGCCCCTTGATTCCAGTTTTAACCAGATTTACCGTGATGTTACACAAGACTTTATTTGTTTTAATTCTGACGCACTTATTGATAAAATTAAATCCGATTTAGCTTTCTCATCTTTGGCATACCACTCTTCCGCTGCATCGGCACTTTCGGGTCGTGCCTTCTTACCATTAAAATATGCCCATGCGTTATTTTTGACTTGTACGGCTTGTACAAGTAATTTCCAAGTGTCGTCATTTGAACTGTTCAGATACTTAATTTTTACTTGATGACACACTGATTTTATAACCAAAATTTTCTGTTACACAAAAATGATCTTTATGATCTTAAACTCATCTTTATGATCTTCCTAGAATTTTTCTCGATCTTAGTGGAAATCTTCCTGAATCTTCTTGATCTTCCTCGATGTTTTGTTGAATTCCTTGATACCCTGATTTTTCTTGGAGTCCTGGATCTTCTTGATTCTTCTTTGATTCCTAGATCACCTGAATCTTCTATGATTCCTCAATCTTCTGGAACTCCTGGATTTTCTTGGAGTCCTGGTTCCTCTCGAATCTTCTTAATTCCTTGATCCCCTGGATTTTCGTGGAGTCCTGGTTCCTTTGAATCTTCTTTGATTCCTGGATCTCGTTGAATCTTTTTTGATTTCTAGATCTCCTGGAACTATTGGATCCTCTGAATTTTCTGGGACTACTGGATCTTCTTGAATCTTCTATGATTCCTGGATTTTCATGAATTTCAAACTTCAAATTTAAATATTTCTTCTTGTGCATTGGAAATTTGCTAGGCAAATAACCTATTATATTTATATATATATATATATATATATATATATATATATATATATATATATATATATATATATATATATATATATATTGCACACTTGTTACAAACAGGAACAAAAAGAATGAACTCCGCCAAATCGAACTTGAATGAAATACTATATGGTATCCTTTGCTTTGTCGCGGCTTGAACGTCTCTTCGCTTTTCCGCCGTCTTTGTTTTGTTTTTCGTTTTGTCTTTTGTTGTTGTCTTTTGTTGTTTGTCTTTTGTTGTTGTCTTTTGTTTTTGGTTCTGCTTTGGCGTTGCAAAAATAAAACAGTTCTTTTCATTCCCACGTTTTTTCTTCTTCTTTCCTTCTTCTTGATTTCCTTGTATATCTTTTGCTGTGGCCTCTTGTCGTCGGCTGGGTTTGTCATGCTGTGGTTGAATTGAATAAAAAAGTCGACTCATTATAAACTAATATTAATGTTTTCACACTCGTGAGAAGAATAGCTACAATCATCTAGCTGCGAGCTTGCAGACCACGTTCTTACAATATTAAAATTGTAATAATTGTTTCTTGAATCTGTCAGGATCATTAACTAATGAATGCTAGGGACGGAGTGTAAAGTATCTTTATTGGCGAGGGGACTGGCATTTGTGCGGCAAAATGGTCGCCATATTGTTATGGTCAATTTGGAGGTTATTTTAAATTACAGACTCTTTCTTATTCAGGATGAAAAATCTGTCAAATATATTGTGTTCTAAAAATTTATAAAAATATTATATATATATATATATATATATATATATATATATATATATATATATATATATATATATATATATATATATGCGGTAATTATTTGTGAACTATTATTATTTTAGTATTTTTTTACATATAAATCAGATTCTAATTTTAGAAATGAGTAAAGAGAAGATTATGGATTATGGATTATGGTCCCTGCACTAGAATGTGATAATTGTTAACAACTTTAGATTTTTTGTTTAAATTTCCAGAATTTTATGTTACGGATATATATATATATATAAATATATATATATATATATATATATATATATATATATATATATATATATATATATATATATGACACGGATATTTTACCATTCATTGTATTTGCTTCAGCTATTATTGTCTTAGTTATATAGTTTTTAAAATATGGTCAATAACTCTAGACTGGCCAACAACTGTACCATTTACCTATATTTGATAGAAGATGCGATTGTACTTCCCGGTAAAATGTCTTTTTTGGATAATGATTTATAGCACAGTGGAACTCCTTTCATTCCCGACTTCTATAAAATATTTATTCGTGCCATGCTTTGACATGCTTTCATCTATATCTGCAGTCACTCCGATTCTACCAAGCATTTCTTTTTCCCTTATACACATTTCCAAACATACCTCTCTACAGAACTGTTTCCAATCAGTTACTGTATTACCAGAAACTGCACATTCATCCATAATAAATTGATGCCCACATCCTCGCATCCACATAAATGTCAGAAGCCGGTGTCGGATCGACAGCATTAGGGCCTACCGGGCAAAGTAACAGAAAGGCCCCGTATAAAAAAAATTATGTGAGCGAAGCGAGCCGGAATGAGCACGCAAATTGTTTTTTATATTTCAAGGTCACGTTTTCTGCAAGTACGTTAAAGTTACGATTTTATAGAACTCAATTGAATTTAGCGAATTCGAGCATCATAAAAAAGTTTCAAGGCAGGCAATATTTCATATTAACAAATACATAAAACTATTTGCAAATCTTAAATCATACGCATATACGACTATTAACGATATAATTAAAAACTTAAAATCTTCACAATAACATAACAAAAAAAAAAACAAAAAAAAAAACAAAAAAAAAACAAATTTGTGGGTACTAAATAATACAAATAGAATGTAATATTTATAACAATAACTTAGATTTTAGAAATTGGCTCTGATTAGCAAATTGATCTATTATTTCAGAATGATCCAACTCATTCTACGTCTTGTTCCATATTTATTATCATAAAAGCTTCTAATAAATCTCGTTTTAATAAAGATCTTAACCTATTCGTAATATTTTTTTATTTTGAAAAAGCTGGTTCATACGTAACTTGTGTCCACGATAACGTTAGCAAATACTTGTAAGCAATACATAAATTGCTGTATGCCATAGAATGCATGTTGTCTTCATTCAAAAATATTAAGACACAATGCATGTGTTACAGTCAAAGCGTTAACTCACAATCAGTCGGTGTATACTGTGGTTACTGGTAAAAGCATACCTGAGTCATTCAGACAAAGTATACAAAAATTAATTTATGAATAGTTTCACTAGATATTGTATACACTCTATTTAAAATTAGTTGAAGTATTCATAGGACTATTTTATTATAAGATGTTTATTTTTTTAAGAGGAACTGAGGAAGAACTTGAAATGTTGATGGATATATATGATTTTGGAAAAGTACTAATCATCACCGAATTAAATATTGAAGAAAATCTAGTGTGTAAAGAATTAACAAATGAAAATAGAGAATATGAAAATTTGATTCGAGAAGAATTTTCTATTGAATATAATGAAGAAAATTTAGTTTGAGAAGAATTACCGAATATAAATAATAATGAACAGATACCATTGAATAAATGTAAAGAGTGTAAAATGGAACTCGAATCATAGGAAGGTGATATTTATGTGTGTTATTTACGTTCAGAAAAAAAAATCACAAAGAGAGACAAAATGCGAATAAAGAGCTTCAAATTCAAGCCAAATGAATGAAGCATATTTCTTATTTATCACACCCGGAAGCTACAGTGGGAATGACTGTATGTATTTAAGTACCTGATGCTAGCTGGGGCAGGGGAGGTGCTTGATCAATGCTGGTATCTATTTTGTATAAAACTTCCAATGGTTATTGACACTTGGGGACATGTATTGGAGTCATCAAAGGTCTTTATTCAAAATCACAATTTAGTGTTTGTCCAGAGAAGATAATTCAAGAAGAAAAAGTTCCGGAGAGAGAATTACATTTACGCCGAATTGCTAACAATAAAGGGTCTCGCCAAGGTTTTAAAAAATGCAATTGCAAAATAAAATGCAATATTATAAAATGCCCCTGTGTGAAAAGCAATTCTGTGTGTCATGTCCGAATAAATATTTGTTGGTAAATCTGCATTCCCTGCAATAAATAATATTTAAATTTCTATTTATTTTTAATATTTTAGTTACAAATATAGGGACATTTCTAAATAGCCTTCCCTTCTGAAGACTTCCTGAAGCCTTCCCCACTTTGTAAACAGACTTAAAAATCACCTATATATGTGTCGTAGTTATATAGTGTAATCCGTCAGATGATGTAAAACAGAGTCTTTTCATGATTTGACGGTAGTTCATGTATTACACGATATGACTAGACAGTTCATGAAACAGCCACACATATATGCTTGTTTATTTATATCTTTTTTCATAGGTCTGATAATTTACACATTAACTCAGTAGTTTTATACTATCAAATGATTGCACTTAGTCATTTCGTGAAACGTCAAAATGGTAAGTAATTCAGATTCTTTAATCGTAGGTAAATATAATGCAGCCAAAAATCGGTGGTTTTATGAACTACAAACTACATCATCTGCCGTCAGATCATGAAATGACACTGTTTTACACAATCTGACGGATTTCACTATGTGACTACGACATATGTATTAATTGAAGTGATTTCTACAATGAAGTAGTTGAATATTATTTTAGATAATATTATCGGTAATTATCGTTTATTATAATATATTAAAGTTAATAAAATTATAACTACTAAGTGCAATAGAATAAATGAATTAATTAATAAGTATTCGTTTTTTTCTTGATAACATAATATGTATAATGTTGCCCTTTTAAGGTTTGAAAATGCGAACCACATTCAAACTTTAATGCCTCGCCGTCAAAGTATGCATTATCGCGTTATTGTACATTATGTATGCATTATCGCGGTATTGTACAGTTTAACTAGATATAGTGTGCATCTCATTTTTCAATTGATACTTTGTGAAAAAATATACGTAGTAATATACGTAAGTAATATACGTAAAAGTATACATTGACTGGTGGATGTATGCACTTACTGAATATTATTCTTCAACAAATGCATCCATAGACCTTTCATAGTTAAATTTTTTTGTGCGCATGCGTCAATTTCCGCCATGTTTTCGGGCACTTCTTTGGCGTATAACCAGTGAAAATAACAAAATATGCCCGAAACTTTCATATTCCCGCCTTTTAAACAAAGCGGACGCACATGCGCTTAACTAGAACTTTATTTTCTTTTCCTAGATTTGATTGAATATCTGAAATACTTGAGGATATATCAGAGTTTGATTTAGTATCGATTAAAGGATTTTAAAACCATTTTTTATTTAGTTAAAGGAAAATTTTGAACAACGCTTGTTAGTTCTGTCTTTATTGTACCAACTGAAATGTTTGTTATTTTGAAATAGCATCAAATTCATTCTTAGGTATATTTATACTGTTTCAATCTATCATTTGTTAAAATTTATTTGGGTTAAAATAACTAGTCTTTCAAAATTTGATAACATTTTTTTGTAAATCTACTACCTAAACTTTGATTAATTTGATTTATAATCACTTTATTATACTTCAACCTCAAATTTTTTTGATGCGTTATTTTCATTTTTGCATAATTCATCTACCATGTTTTAGCAATTTTGCGTCTCTATTAGAAATACTTTTTCAATGAAAATATCGTTCATTGTTTTATTGTACAGCAGAATTTTTATTTGCGTTTGTAATATATTTGTAAACTTTTTTTACTACATTTCCGTATTCAAATACTTTTTAAAAGCTTCACTAAAATTTAAACCGTTGAAAATAATTTAATGCATGTTTTTAGGTAATATGACGACATATATTCATAAAAATAAAATACACAAAATATTAATAATAAATTTTCAAATTTTGTCCACAAATCTAATAGACGGCTCGCTTCGGATGTAGTTTTTATTGTCAAATTCTTCGTTCCTTAATGAGACGGTCTGCAAAACAACCAAAAGAGATGAATACATTTCTTTTATCTGATCGTAATAGGACCCAAACAATGTTTCAATAGTTTTAGCTTTACTCCACCAGCGAGTGTTACACAGTTTTTTTTCAATTTTCTTAAATTTCCTTTGTATTTTTTTTTTCGTTCCACGCTTCTATTATTTTATGATTTTGTCAAAAAAACATGCGGTTCGGATAAGAAGACCAAAAAATTTTTTACTTGATTTGCAACTTTCGGTTGTGTCGCACCAGACCAAATTTAATACATGTGCATAACACCAAGTACATATATTATATTTTTAGAATCTTTTCTAAGTATGCTTCAAGTCCCTTGTATTGACTTGGCATATTAGCTGCACAATCAAATGAGCAACCAACAATTTTTCAAAGTAGACACAATTTTGTTAATTCTATTTGTAACATCTCATGTAAATCAGAACCAGTAGATTTTTTTAAATTGACTACACTAATTAGCCTTTCGTATACTCTACCATTAAACATATATCTGCATATTTTTGCAGATTGTTCAACTAGACTTACATCTTGTGTAGAATCTATTTGAATAAAATTATATATATATATATATATATATATATATATATATATATATATATATATAATATAACTGAAGGATATATATATAGGATATATATATATATAATATAACTGAAGGATTAATATCTAAAAGACAAAGAGCACAATCTAGTGATGTCTAACAATAAATAGTACGGACGTTCTTCGGTCACTTTTGGCACACGAGTTCAAGATACTCCATGTGAGCCGTTTCGCTGCGTCAAAGCAAGCGACTATGAAACGGTCAAGACTTATAGTGTCAGGGGCTGAAGGCCTGCAGTCTTATAAAAAACTAAAAAGCGACTAAACACTGGATGTTAACTTAACTATTGGTAGATTATCCCGGTACGTCCGATTCAATTGAATTGTGTGCCAAAGCTTCTACGCTTGATGATTCGGAGATGTTTGTAGATATAGCGCGAGACAATTTGAGAGAGTGTCTTTTAGATATTAATCCTTCAGTTATTTTATGTATGACCTACATCTTGTGCACTGACACATTAAATCGTAAATTCTTTTTACAAAATATTATATATATATATATATATATATATATATATATATATATATATATATATATTATTATCCTCGGATTGTACCCAAAGTGGATGGCGCTAAGTTTTCATGGTTTTCAAATCTTTTTCTTCTTCTTGGCCCAGATTTCCCGCATTTTCTGTGAGTGTGTCTGTTTTCTTTCTTGGGTCCAGGAGGTTCCAGTCTTTTTCTTGGTCTCCTTCTTCACTTCCCACTGGTGCATTTGATGTCTGAGAGTCGTGCGGTCCTGAGTATCTGTGATGTTTGCTGCTTCTAGGTCTTGTGTTGCTTCTTTCATCCACTTGGTACTGACTTTACGTTTCTGTAGGAAGTTCAGCATCTGTTTAGTTAGTCTGGTCCCCGGGAGTCTTGAGATGTGTCCGTAGAATCTAAGTCTGCGTTTTCTGATGTCGTTCTCCATGTTAGACAGTTTTTCCGTGGTTTCTATTGATTGTAGTTAATATCCTTCATCTGTGAGTTTTGGTCCAATAATTTTTCTGATGATTCGCTTTTTTTCTTTCTTCAGAGCTTCCATGTCACCTTTATTCGAGGCTAGAGTTTCTGATGCGTATAGTATGGCGGGTTTGATGACTGTATTGTAATGTCTGATTTTTGTTTGGATGCCAAGGTTCTGCTTGTAGTAGATGTTTGCAGTCATGCCGTAGCCTTTTCTTACTTTCTCTATCCTTGTCTTTTGAGTTTCTTTCTCAATTCCTGTATGTTGTATGATTTCTCCTAGGTATTTGAATTATGTAACTCTTTATTGTTCTTCATTTCGTCTGTAATTGTTGTGTGTCTTTTTTGTTTGTTGACATGTACTCAGTTTTCTCGAACGATATTTGTAGTCCAACTTTTTCAGCGCACTTTTTGAGGGCTTCTACCTGTTGGATCGCTTGTTCCTCAGTGTCTGCTAGAACTACAAGGTCATCTGCGAATGCTAGGCATTTAAAAATGATACCGCTTCTGCCTAGAGTGGTGGGTGTTGTGTTCCATTCTCTAATTACTTTGTCCAAAATGTGGTTGAACAGGAGTGGGGAGAGGCCGTCACCTTGTCTGACTCCTGTTTCAATTTTGAAAGGTCTTGAAATTTCTCCCATGAATTTCACATTGGAGTATGTATCTGTGAGTGTTGCTTTTACTAGGTTCAGTGTTTTTGTGTCCAGTCCGAGTTCGTTTAGCGTGTTGAAGAGTGATGTCCGGTCTACTGAGTCGTACGTCTTTTTGAAGTCAACAAATGTGCAGACCGTGGGCTTGTTGCTGAGTGTTCTAATTCTTAGGCAGCTTTTGAGATTGAATATTTGTTCTACGCAAGATCTGTGAGGCCTGAAGCCCGCTTGGTACTCGCCTATTTTGCCTTCAAGTTGTGTCTGAACTCGTTCTTGTAAGCATGCTGAGAAAATTTTGTATGTTACTTGAAGAAGGGAGATCCCTATGTAGTTGTTCACATCTGTCCGGTCTCCCTTCTTGAAGAGTGGATGAATGAGAGCGCATCTCTAGTCTTCGGGTACTTTTTCTGTGTTCCAGATTTCGTGGATAATTTCTGTCAGTTCTTGGACTGCGTTTTTGCCTAGGTTTTTCAATAGTTCTGCGACTATGCCATCTTCACCTGAGGTTCTGTTGTTCTTTAGCCGTTGGACGTGTCTTCTGATTTCTTCTGTTGTTGGGGGAGGTGATGGTGGTGTTGTGGGTTCTCTGTATTCGTGTTTGAATCTCTCTGGTGTGGGTGGGCAGTTCAGTAGTGAGTCAAAGTATCGTGCTAGGAGTTTTTTTGTCTGGTTTTCTGAAACATAGATTATGAGGTTGATAGCCTTTAATTTAATTGGCAAATGTTCTGTAGAAGTTGTGTGAGTTATAGTTGCGGAAATCCTGTTCGATCGAGTCTAGTTGTTCGGGGATGTATCTGCGTTTGATCTGTTTGATTGTTTTTGCCGCTCGTTTACTGATCTCCAGGAACTCTTTTAAGGTTTCATCTGATTTTTTAGTCGCGTATCTTTTGAGTGCTAGTTTGCTTTCTTTCATCGCGTCTTCGCATTCTTGGTTTGACCAGGGATGTTTGGACTTTCTTTTGAGTGAGATTGTCTGTTTGGCTGTCTGTTTGATTTTCTTCTGGAAGTCAGACCAATTATCTGTGGGGATTTTTCCCATTGTTCCTGTAAGTTGGATGTGTGTATTTTCTCTATGTCAAATTTTTGTGGTGTCTGCTTGAGTAGTAGTCTTCTTCTTGGAGTGAATTTGAATTTTGGCACGTGTGAGGTAGTGGTCCGAGTCAATGTTGGCTCCTCTTCTGACTTTAATATCTGAGATCGTCCTATAATGTTCTCTTGATATGGCTATGTGATCGATTTGGTATTCTCCTAAGGATTGTACTGGTGATCGCCATGTCGTTTTCTTGTTTGGTTTGCCTCTGAAGTGGGTGGTCATAATTTTGAGGTTGAATTGTCTGCAGAGTTCGACTAGTTTCAATCTGTTGTAGTTTGTGTTGTGGTGTGCAGAGCATCCACCTGCGGTGTCTCTGATATATTTTTCTCTGCCGATTTGTGCATTGAAGTCTCCTAGTAAAATGTTCACATCATCTTTGTGAATTTTACTCAGGGTTTTTTCTAGCGTGTTCCAGAATTTCTCTGTGCTTTCTGGGTGTGTCTTGGTTTCATTGTTTACAGGAGCGTGTGTGTTAATAAAGGTATACTGCTTGTTGTATGTTCTAATTCTCATGGTCAATAATCTTTCGTTTTCTGGTGTGACTGCTTTGATTAAGTTGAATGAATCTTTGTCGACTAGGACTTCCATGCTTAATATTGGGGTTCCGCCCCTGCCTACTCGTCTCCCAGTTTTTCTTTTGAAGATCCTGAATTTTGCGTAGTCCATTGTGAGATCGTCTGTGTACCTGGTTTCCTGTAGAGCCGCTATCATGATGTGCTGTCTTTCGAGCTCTGTGGTTAGGTAATGTAGTTTTCCTACTTGTATTAGTATATTGATTTTGAGTGTGCCTATATATGTGGGAAGTGAGGACTCCGATTTTCTCTTTAGCAGTTTAACTCTAGGCTCCCCAGAATCCGATTCCCTAGATTACGCCCTGTGGCGTGTGGATTGGTTACCACCTGGGGTATAGTAGTTTTGGTTGAACTGCCATGGTTGCTTGTTTGAGTTTGCCTAGTTGGGTACAGGGCTTCTAGTACTACTGGCTGTTGAGGCCTTTGTAGACATGTATTTGCAGCTGCATCTCTGGTGAACAGACGCTGACCAGGTTGCCTGTGGATGCCACTGCAGACGCGACCTGGGTTTCGGTGTTCGTCCCTCTTGTTTCCTAGTTGCCTGGTACTTATCCGTTGAACCAACAGAAAGGTCACAGTGTCTTATCACAGTGGTCTTATCACAGTGTCTATGCAAATTTATAGTTTGACAAATGTCAAATAAATTTGTCAAAATTTATCCCAAAATTAATGTAAATGTTCTCGCTAAATACGTTTTCCCCATGTAAATTTCTGCAACCTCTCTGTCCCAGTGTTCCTTATTGCTTTCCTCACTGTTTTTAAATTCATAATTTCTGATACTTTTAGTTATTTTTATGGAGCACTATTTCAAACAGACTTGTTACCGTAACTAGGGTAAATGGAACTAAAAAAATAAATAAATATATATATATATATATATGTATATATATATATATATATATATATACATATATATATATATATCTGTGACATACAAAATTCTGTCCAAATCCCTGTTAAATCGGCTACAACCTCAGGTAGACCCACAGATAGGGGAAACCAAGAAACCAAAGAGGGTTCAGGAAAGGAAGATCATGCAGTGAACAGATCTGGTGCTTGAGAACAATACTAACAACAAGAAAGACCAGGAACACCACAGTAATATTCATCGACTTCAAGAAGGCCTACGACTCCATAGATAGAGAAACACAACAAGACTAGAAATCTAATCCAGGAAACAATAACAAATACCACATCAAAATTGACGTTCATGGGAGAGGGCTCGGAACCATTTGAAATCAAGACAGGAGTGAGACAGGGATATGGCCGCTCACCCATTCTATTTAATTCAGGTTTAGAGAAAATTATCAAGACATGGGAAAAAGGAGTCAGTGGGGTAAAAATGTGGAGACACAAGGATAAAATCGTCAACATAAAATGTTTGGCATTCGCTAATGATATAGCCTTCATAACAAATAGTAGAAAAGAAGTTCTAGAGACACTACGCGAAATCTCATCCAAAGCAGGGCTACAAATCTCCTACGAAAAAACACATTACATGGACACAAAATACACAGGCAGACACCAACTGATAACTAAATATGGAAAGACAACACAAGTAGACAGTTTGCAATACCTGGGAGAGATTATACAAAAACAACAACTACAACAAGCATACAGATTTACATGAACCACTACAGCAAAAGGAGTATCTCTATCAATGCTAAATTAAGACACTACAATACAGTAGTTCAACCAGAGGCCTTGTATGCCTCAGAAACAACGGTAATCAAGGGACGAACGAAAATCAAGGATATAGAAAAACAAGAGTGGAAAATACTAAGAAAGATCTATGGGCCGGTTCAGAAAGAGGGGATCTGGACAAAGAGACCAACAAAAGAACTGTACGAACATTCGGAGACGATTACAAACAACATCAGGAAAAGAAGGGAAAAAATTCTATGGACACATCATATATAGGATGAATTAAAACAGACTGACCAAGAAAAATTTTAACATAGTGATGACTGATGACTAATACAGTGAAAACCAACTGGGAAAAGGAAACCTTGGATGACCTTAAGAAACTCTTGAGGTCTTCCATCTTGAGGTCAAACATCTCCATAGAAGGAATGACCGACATGAAAAAATACAGAGAAAAATTCAGAAAACGGAATTCTGAACAAACTCCCAAAGAGAAGAAAACAGGAAAGAAGTGGACAGAAGAGATGAAGAAGAAACGAAGTGAATATATCAGGGGTTTCTGGGCAGAAAGAAGAAGGCAGAAAACATTACATGTTAATTAATTGTGTTTCAGTGCTGTCCTTAAAGCGGAATTATCGATAAAAATAATATATATATATATATTTGTAAATCCCATAGCATGGCCCCCTAAACCGACCAGTTAGGGCCCGGTGGGTCGGTCCGACGCATTACTTCTTTCAAACCAGGAACCTTTTCTATTACTTCTTACTATAACTTTGTGTTTATCCACTCAAGATTTGCAACGCAACATATGTCCAATACCTTTACTATTATTTTTAAATAATTTCATATATTGACCACATAAGTTACGTGCATACTTTTTCCCAATCAAACCCAAATCCATCAACCATATTGTTTCAAAATTATTCCACGGAGGCGCTAAACGCAGGGTTACCTCGTTTGAGGGTGAGTCAATATGGTAATTTTATTAAAACAAAAACACTAATAGTAATGTAACACTCTTTAAATGATTACTAGGTAAATTAATTTCTATTAATTTAAAAATTGTTACAGTCATATATAAAATAAAAAAATATATATTGTTCTTTGCCTTCATACGGATATTCGGCGGGTGGACCAATATACTGAAAAAGTTATGAAACTTCTATAGATAGTTAAGGATGCTGTAAGGAAATAACAGACACAAATTCAGGTCAATTCAATAAGCCGATAAATAGTTATTGCAATTCAAAGTTGAGCAGTTTTTACACGGCTTATGAGCACACTATATTCGTGGCACAAAGAGTCCAAAAATGTCATAAAAAGAAATGGTAAAATTTCCAAGAAAATCAAATTAGTAGCTTTATAAATTCGCATTATCTGTTGTAAAGTTTCATCGTGATTCACTACACAATTTATGAGATATTGCTTAAAGTTCGTTGAATTTATGCCTAAAACGTACTTGTATCGTAAAAGTGTGACAACTACGCAAGGCACTCGCAAGGCACAACTACGCAGAGTAGTTATATAAAATTTAATTTTTGTTTCATACTTTTTCTAACACTATTAAACTTCAAAATTTGGAAGTTATTATAGTGAATTTACTTACTCGTTAAGTTAAACTTACTCGTTTTGTAAACTTAACTTTTTGTAAAGTTAATCTTTTTAAATTTCAAATTGGTCAAGATTAAAAAATTATGTGATGCGCATATTGCTCTTGAAGTCGCAATATTTATGTAAAGAAAATTCCGATCTTGCTCTCAATAAGCTAAGAAATAACAACACTCCTAATTCAAATTTTCTACTTTAAATATAATTTTTTGTAAAAATCCCGATTTCGTCTATGAATCATAAAACAAAATATATGATCTGGAAACTTTGCTAATAAACGCGGAAGAAGGAAATGCTCAAAATCCCCAATAGATGAGTCTATTTCTATCAAATACGGGGCGTATATAAATATTTGACGTCGGCCTCGGACATTCGTGCAAGGTACAGGCGTGCCAATACAGGGGAAATATACAATGTTGTCATATCTCAGACTATGAAAAGCGTGTTGTATTTTTCAACAAAAAACTTCCCACATGACTGTATATTTATTGTTTATGATATCTCCATCTATTTTTCCCATATCTGAATGATATTTTTCTAATAACGCGAAGAAATACCGGTATTTATACTCACGAAATTTTTGTTTGTTAAGTTGGATTCAGGGTACATTCGATCACAAAAGTCGCGCTATGGAATTATTAAAATTGGAAAATATATTTAATACAACGAAGTGCAACAGAAAAAAGAAAAATATGCAACACCTAAACAAATTATTAGTTTACATCGTTCAATTGATTTTTTTGCATGTTTATGCCAAAATATGCTAATATTGGTTAATTTTATATTCTGATTTCACATTTTATATTTTGTTTCCCAATGTCCCTCCCTAACATCTTTAATTTACCTCTTCTTTTTAGATTTTGCCAACACAGAGGACACAATATTATATTTTGATCCCTTACTCAAACGATAATCTGCGGACCTAGATTATTTTTTATTATGCCGCGTGTCGCAACGCTGCGTGACGCAACGGGCTGGTGATTATACTACAGTGTCGCGTCGCCGCGTGTGCTGATTAATTTTTGTGTCAGTTCAGTGGCGACCGCGTAAACGTCCGCACCTATTTGCAATGTTCTCTTCCGACTCTTTTGTCGATTTTGTAAATTCGTTAAAATATTTGTTTAAAATATCTTAGCCTGTTGCCAATTGGGTGTAAAGCTCTTATTTCCTCAATTTTCTTCATGAAATATTTGCATACAGAAAATATTAATGTCATTGCTACAAAATCCAGAGCTTATGGCATCAAGGCATAACATTTCCGGGCTTTAGGGCATAATTATTGAGCATAACATAACTTTGTTCCACCTGTTTGTTGACTTCAATCAAGCTTTTGATAGCGTGTCTAGAGAAGAACTTTTGTACCAGTTACTTGCCCTTGGAATTCCTCAAAAACTTGAAGAGAAAAAGAATGGTAAACTTAACTCTAACGAATACACGCGCTCAAGTATTAGTAGCATCCAAACTCACGGACGAATTCGACATCAGGACAGGGGTCAGGCAAGGTGATGTGTTATCTGCTATGCTATTCAACTTTATACTTGAATCAGTTGATCAACTTGAAACCTGCACATAACAGGCTACATACACACAAAATCTCAGCAGCTTTGCGCATATGCCGATGATATAATTATATCAGCACGAACAGCAGAAAGCCTAAAAGAAGCTACTGCCTCCTTAGAACAGAAATCTAGCGTAGCCGGACTAGTAATTAATGTGAATAAAACCAAGTTCATGAGAAGTACCAGGAATTCAACACCCTGGCCAGAGCCACTATAAGTCAACGCATTTAATTTCGAAGAAATCAGAACCTTCTTTTACATAGGGTCGAAAATAACTAACGACAACAGAATCAGTGAAGAAATCAGTGCGAGAATTGTAGCAGGAAAGAGAGCCTATTTGGCGAATAAGAAGCTACTGGAAGAGAAGCTTCTAAGTGTCAAACCAAAGTTAAAGATCTATAACACACTCATTAGGCCCGTCATAACATACGCGTGTGAAACATGAACCATATCTACGATCAACGAAAACGCACTACGAGTCTGCTAAAAACGCATGTTACGCAGAATATTGCATATTGCATAACAGAATATTGCATAACAATTGCAGCCAGGCAATTGGTTAACAGCAGGGAGAGATGGAAGGATGTTGTAACTCAAGCCAAGGCCCACCCAGGGCTGTAGAGTTATAGAAGAAAAAGAAGGGCATAATTATTGCGGCTTTTCACTATTGCGGATTTCAACAAAGTTTATTCAACAAAAACGATACAAATATCTTACAAATATTTTTCCGGAGCGTAGTTACTATCTACAACAAGATAATAGTTCCAGACAAGAGTAGACAAGATCAGACAAGAGCAATTTATACTCTCTTACTAGCTCAATAAGTTCGTCGGCGGACATCTTGCGCGCGTACTGAAATGTGTGTAGACATCTGCTTGCTTGCTTGTCAACACACTGCGCCGGAATGCGCGTAGCCACGTGGTGATTATACTAGCGCGGAGCAAGCCAACGCGTTACTTCCCCCACCAGCGATGCCACGCCGATCGAAATCGAGTGGTCTGCGTGGCGTCAGCTCGCTCAGCGACACGCGGGACTGAGTATAATCACCAGCCCGTTGCGTCAGGTAGCGTTGCGACACTCGGCGCAGCTCTAATATAACCCTGGCTTAACAGTGTGGACGCATGCGCGTAATGAAACTAATCAAACAGTTAGGTAACAGTTCGTAAGACCTCATTAAATGAAAGTTCGGACCAAAGATATTCCGAAGTTAGGCTTTCCTAATTATGACGGGACAAGGTTAGAATGATGCTTACCACTGTTCGGTAGTAATTCGGAGGACCTCATTAGACGCAAGTTAGGACTTCCAAATATTTGCCTAAGATAGTCTTTCCTAATTAGGACGGGACAAGGTTCGAATGAGGCTTGCCACAGTCCGACAACAGTTCAGAAGGCCTCGTTATGCCCGAATAGATTGTTCAGCATGTTTGACTATGTTTCTAGTCGGGAGTTAGTAGGAATACAAAACTTAATAATTTCTTAAACTTATTGTAATTAGAATTTATAATGTGTAATGGATCAAAATGTCATATCATTTTAACTTATTAAAGCGGAACATAGCTTGAATATATAAATATATTGAACCTTTCCGTAGTTCTATAATATTATTAAGTCTTTTTAAGGCAACAAAACAAATCTCATGTTGAAACACAACAGATATTTGTCTGTTATTTACTAGCAATCAGTTCACTCTTCATCATCCACTTTGATAGCACTAAAAAAATGACTACTTAAAAATAACGTTGTTGTTAAGATCAGATCTTTCTATTTAACCCAATCTACAGACGCGTTTCGAGATCTATTTTTTTTCGATCTAGTTTTGATTTATTTTTGTCGATCTAGTTTTGAGATATATTCCCCTTTAATAAGTTGGTATGATTGCATCTATAATTAGCTTAGTTTCACCCATATATTGCATTGTCATTTCATTTATTTATCTGTTTTATTCAGACAAAAAATATAGTACGCAGGAACTTATTATCTATAGTTAAAGGGAAAAAAAACATTTTTTTGAAAGTGAATAGAACAATTGCGTATTTGAATCAATTTTTTTAGTCATTAATCGAAAGCTCATATATAAATTAACTATATAACAAAACTCTCTTTTGTTTTCTTTTTTTCGTTGTAATTAAAAAGTTAAAACAAATTGAAAATATATTTATAAACTCGGTACCTAAAACGTAAAATAAAATGGTAATTTCTATGCGCGCCTGACTTTGGTGATACAGTAACTGTAGTAGACATGTAAAATTTGTCAAATATTCAAAGTTGTTTCGTACCCTCGTGTAGGAGTACTACAAAAAGAACTCCTTAAAAAAAGGTTTTTAAATGTCCCACCTTGTTAAACGTCGAAACCAATGCTTCTAAACGTTGCGCCGAAAAAATACTTAAACGACGATTTTATAAAGAATGTTTTTTTGTTAGAATGAATTTTTGAATGCTAGAATGAAAATTCACTCTTTCGACGTCACAAACAAATTGTGGCGCGTTTGGCGTCACGTGATCATTTTCAAAATTTTATCACTTTTAAATTGTTTATAATTAATTGAAATTTATTTTTTTAAACTTTTTCGCATCGCACATCAAAATTATTTATAATAAGGTTTTAAAATACATAAAAAAGATCGAATTCTTATAAATATAGTGAGCTTTACTATATATTTATATGTTGATATTCATACAGTATTTAAAATATTTTGATATATTGAGATTCGTATGGGGTGGGTGCACGTCCAAGAAGTCAATTTGGATGGTTTAGTTCACTTTAGTACTAAATTAAGAAACTAATTCTGAAAATATTCAAGTGCCATTTTATAACATCGTTTACAAGTAAATCAGGAAAACATAAAGTTAAAAATAATATTTTAAAAATTGGAGGTGAAATCAAATTTTCTTGTTTGATTTGAAAAATTTTCGGTTTACTGGCATAACCGCTATTGTTTAAAATGTATTCATGTATTATTTGTTTGGTTTTAGTCAAGTTCTTTGTTTAATCGAAAATTTATACACAGAAATAAGGTTGTATTATAAAAACCAATAAAAAATATCCAATACGATTATAATTCTCACTGCAAAGAATTTTTTCAGTGAAATTTAAAATAAAGTCCTCTGGTATTTGACTGTATATATTGAGTCGAGAAGCTTTAAAAAAATTTAATTAAAAAGTCCGATTGGAAATCAATGTGGTTTTTTAAATTGCTTAAAAGTTACAGAAATAAAACCAATATTAACTTTACACAGGAGGAAAAAAGCATGGGAGGCATTCAATTACGAAAGGACTTAAAAAACGGGATAAGAAAACAATAACAGGGGACTATATAAATGAGCCTATTTGTTACATATTAGAGTGGAATAATGTAGAACGAGTGCAAAGAGAATAATTTAAAATGTGGGTGATAAACTGAAAAACTGAACCAGAAATACATAGTAGGTCGGATAAAATATATTCACACAAATTAATAAAAACAAGAATATTGATTTGGATTATCATTTATCGTCTGTCTGGATTATTATTTACATCCCGATTTCTAATTTATAATATATGGCTAACAATAAGTGCAAGAGTTAGATGTGGGAATGAGAAGGAATGGCGTAGAGCGTAGATACTCGTCAGATTCTAAGAGAAAATGCAGTATGTACGGTTTGGAGAGTTTATTATGTGAACATTGGAGTGATGAAGTGTGAAAATTAGTGGTTGTTGCATTAGAAATTAGTTGTTGTAAAAAGAAATGTACTACAGTATTACAAATTTAAATAATGTTAATTTATTAAAAGGGAAATATAGTCTGAATGTAGAAATATATTCGACCTGTTCGTAGCTCTATAATATTAAGACTACAAAATAAATCTCATGTTGAAACAATATCACTAGCCCCAGTCCACGTGGCACTAAACGAGTACTAGATAAATTACATTGCTTTTAAGATCATATCTTTCCAATCCTATTTAACTTTTAACATAACTTAATCACTCATCAATGAAGTTTTGCTGTTTAGAATTATATTATCAATAACCTGCTAAATTCATGTCTTTCTCCACAAACGCCAAAGTAAAAGCTAACCTCGCCAGTCATGCACAAGGCGTTCAAGTAAGTGTATTCTAATTTATAATTCTAAACCAATTTAACTTAAATTAAATACAAGGATATGATCTTAAAAACAATGTTATTTATCTAGTACTGGTTTAGTGTTACGAAAGTGACTTGGGGCTAGTAATAACATACAAATATCTGTTAAATTAAATATACTGCGTGGAAATAGCAAGGGAAGTAGGTGTTTCAACATGAGACTTCTTTTGTAGTCTTAATAAGACTTAATATTATAGAGCTACGAATAGGTTGATTATATTTATATATTCAGGCAATATTTCGCTTTTAAGATTTTTAAGTTTATATGATTATCTATAATTAGTTTGGTTTCACCAATAGTAAATAATGATTCATAAAAAAGATGTCAAGTAAAGGTAAGAATCTTGCCTTATACTAATCAATTCTAGAATTCTAACAAGATACTGCAGACCCAATCTATAGCTCAAAACCCGAAATATGACTTGGGACGGGAAGGAAGATTGTGTAGACTACCAGAAAAAATCGAAAAGGAAAATATTGAGCCTTTCTGGAGCTCTATAACAATTATTGAGTCGTTTTAGGACTACCAAAATAAATCTCAAATGAAATTTGTAAGTTATTTTACAGCTTTCAGTCCACCTTCGTGGCACTCAACAAAAACCATAAAATAACATTGTCTTTAAGGTAATTTCTTTGCGATACCATAAGTGGATAGCCATCTGTGAACGCGTTTCGAGATTTATCTCTCATGAGCACAGCTTTGCTTCTATGAACAATAATTTGTAAACCACTCACTTGAAAACCCATGTAATGTTTAGGGTTAGATGTTTATAACTTTGACATGTTGTGAGAGAGACATAAACAAGCAGGTTATTGATTGAACTAATTGAATTGGTGGAACCATCCTTCGTTATAGATAATCATACAAACTTAAAACAAATGAAACACAGCCTGAATACATAAATATATTCTGCCTTTCCGGTTGAGTTCATATTAGCATTTCAGTTTTCTACTTGAATTCATTTTCTTTTTAAAAAGATTCAGAAAAAAATATTTCAACACAGCGGAATAATTCATTTATAAAATTATTTTCTCAAATATAATGATCCTATAAAAAATATATTGTAGTTTATTCTTGGGAAAAGGACTTTTTTAATAAAAAAACTAATATCGATATTTTACCAACGTTTCGGTCTTTTATTTTGACCTTTTTCAGGGCTATAAGATAAAAATTTAAACAGAAACAATTAGAACCTTATTAAATATTTTTTTATTCCTCATACCTTATATCTATTTAGTAGGTATCAATGACTTAAACATAAAAATATAAATTATTGTGATTAAGGTCTGAACATGCTAACGTTAATATAAAATGCTATGATCTATTCTCCCCTTTGACAATGAGACACACACTAATAAGTTTTTTTTGTTTTAAATTTAATTGACTAATAAAAGGATAAGATCTTAAGATGCATATAAAAATTATATAATGAAATAACTGAATATTAAAGAAATGAAAATTATATAATTATGTCCACTCTATTGACATAAATAGATGTTCTAGCAGTTTTACAATTAAAACGTGACTTTTCAATTAGTTTGCAATGGAAACTGAGAAGGAAACCAGATTTCAAATCTTTAAATCGAAACTATTCTTTATTACTTTTAGAACTTAAATGAATTAAATAAGATTCCAATAGAATGTTTGCAACTCGGAACTTTCCAATATCATCTTCAGAAAATATTTCACCTAGAAAATCTACTCCATACCCATCAATGAAAGAAAGTAATATTTTTAATCATTAGAATGAGAACATTCGTTTATAAATACATAAATATTTATATAAATATATAAATTGATTCATAAATACATATATTGCATTAAACAATTGGAGAAACAGGGATTGTGAAAACTAATAATGGCAATACATAATGGCGTTTTAAATTTCAAATAAGTATACATATTTTGTATTTATTTTACTACGATTCTACTTTTGGAAATTAATAAGTTGGTATGAGTATCTTATGATATATATGCCATATATCAAAATAAAAATTTGAAATTCAATAAAATATATTTTATTATTCATGCGTGCAAGCTTGCGAGTACTTCGTGAAGCACGTTTTTTAATACGATAAATGCCACTTCGTATTGTCTTTCCACATAACCTGAGTAACGCACGCAAATATTCAATATCGCTAGGTTACATTAAAAAAAATAATAAATAAAAGTAAAATGAACACAATCAAGACCTCGATAGAAAAAAAGTGACGTCACGGTGTCAGAATTTTTTTTCATTACAAAATAATAATCAAAATTAAAGCAAACGTTTTAAAATGAGTGTAAATTATATGGTGATAGCGGACACTGAGGAGAGTTCTTTATGACGAATCCACACCAGCGGAGACAATTGAAAATGCAAATTCTTCATTTTTTATTGCATTTTTTTGAATGGCCCCTGGATCCTAACTTGTAAGATACATCCCCACGCATGAGTCAAAAAAATATTGTTAGTAATACGGCTGGTATTGTCAGTTGCCCTCTCGAGCGAATGTACGTCACTTTTTTAATATCGAGGTCTTGATTGTGTTTATTTTACTTTTATTTATTTGATTTTTTTTTAATGTAACCTAGCGATATGGAATATTTGCCTGCGTTACCCAGGTTCTCTGGAAAGACAATTAAAGACAATCGAAGTGGCATTTATCATATTATAAAACGTGCTTTGCGAAGTACTTCGTTCGTGCGCCCTATTTCGCTCTCGCGTGAAATTAACAACTTTCCGCCCTAGTTACAAAATATACTATTTTTTGACCTCCTGAATTGTAAAGCTAGCTTTGACATCGTGTATACGTCAAGCGACTGCAGCAAAGTACTAAGTTGCAAGTTGCAAAGTACGGCTACTATGTGGTAAAGTGACTTCACCGCATAAAATACGTACTTTGGAGCATTGTGTGAAAAAAAAAATCCAATGCTGTAAATAATATAAATCAATTTGTTTCTTAAATAACAATTGTCGGCCAAAAAAAAATTATAGATATTTCCTGCGAAAATAATCCAGCGCTCACACTCCAGCTAATTGGGAACTCGCCCTTCGGGCTCGTTGCACAAACGAGCTGTCGCGTTGTAAAACCAAACTTTCCGTTCTCTAATGTAAATAACTATTACTTAAACTTATATATTTTTGTTGAATATTGTAAATATTCTCTTTTTCTTTAATTTAATTTTCTTTAATTAAATATTTTAATTAATTTACATAGGAATATTATAAAGGATATATAAAGGACAATTTTAATACAGTGTAAAATTTGCAATTTCCTTAACTTATTGTTAAATAAAGATATAAGAAATTAAATATTAAACTAATTCCACTCATAACTAGAAAAAGACATAAAAGAAATAAGGGGAGAAAACATATAAAATATATTTGCTATAAAATAAAGAAGGCATAAAACCTCACCAGAGAGGAAAGATGTTGAGGCTTTATGGAGGAAAATACAAAATGTATGATTGGAATAGTTTCCAGATATGAAAATAGAGGAAGTAAAAACTATGTTGAACATCATGAAATCTAATAAAGCAATTGGAGATGACAATATCACGTTGGAAATGATACGAGAAGGAAGAGATAGCCTAATGAAGAAAATTCAGAAACTGATAAACAATAAAGACAGAGAAAATACCGAAACAATGTAAAAACGCTAACGTGGTCCTAATCTACAAAAAAAAAATGATAACAACACGATAGACAATTACAGGCTGAACAGTCATGTCCAGTTATGTCATAGGTATACAAATTACTGACATAAATAATCACAGACTAGAAAGATTTGTCTCCCGGATAAAGTGTGGAGGGTTCTTAGGCCAGGTTAGCTCCCTGCCTTAGGTAAAAGCACCTACGGCTCACAGAGAAGAAGGCCCAGCTTCGGAAAATGGACGGATCACTTTGGAAACAATCCACGCGCAGAAAAGGATTGAGCAAAAACGGAAAACTACTACTAGAATAGCCTGCTGGAATATTACCTCATAGAACCGAAGGGATCAGGAAATCTTGGAGATGAACAAGCACAAGATAGATGTATGCGGACTATCCGAGACAAAACGTAAAGGTTAGGGCACGTCAAAGTACGAAAACAATATTCTACTCTATAGTTTCAAACCGAAACAAGAAAATCGGCCGAATAAAGTCACAACAAAATTGAAAGTCACACTTACCTTCCCCAAAGGCCCTCACGATCTTGTAAGTATCTACGCCCCGGATATGTCCAAACCAAGAGAGGAATCATACAGTTTCTATGAGAAGCTACAAAACACCATTGACCAAATAAACAACATTGGGGAAGTAATCCTATTCGGAGACTATAACGCGAGAATTGACTCAGACGAAATACCTGGAGTTAAGCAAAGATTTAACGAGCACATATTAAATGAAAACGGAGACCAACTGAACAACTTCTGCGCAAGAAACGAACTGCTGATAAGCAACACCTATTTTCCTCACAAAGACCAACATAAATTATTATTATTATTATTTCCCTTTAGTAATGTCGTTCTAATACAGACTGACATTGCAGTAGTAGTGTATAATACATATATGTGTATATGATTTAAGTACTTATCATTCCAATAAATAGTCAAAATAAGGTAAATAAATAAATAAATAACATTTTTGTTTTGTACGAGAATGCATGATAAGAAGGGTTAGGTAGTAGGTATGATTTGTAAAATACAGTCACTGTCAATTAATTGCACATAGTGTGTTGCACAAACATACAATACAAGGTTAAAAACATTTATGAAATGAATAAATATAATTAATTTTATAGCTTTGTAAAATCGCCAAACGCCGTGTCGGGTAGTGCGAGAAGTTTCCCTCGAAATTCGTGACAGTGTCGGATCGATGAATAATGCTGCATGATTGAATGCGTTCTGACCCCCGTGTTTAGTTGCATAATGAGTTAATAATTTGCGTTGATGAATTTGCCCATTATGACTGTATGAGCAAATAGAACTACAAAATTGACCCGTCTTCTCGCCAATGTTGTGAAACCGAAATTGTTGCGCCTGTCAATGTATGGCGATAGTCTATAATTGTTGTCACTTCGGTTGAGATGATCACCATTCAAATATATGAGCATCTGCTTTTGGATGCTCTCGATGTTTGACTTTTGTGTATTGTGATGTGGTGACCAAACTCGGAAAGTTCGTCATAGAGAGGCATCGAAGAATAAAGCAAAGACCGATAATGATTGAAAAAATAAAAAAATACAACCTAGAATCACTGGATAACGACTGCCCAAAATACCTATATGAAAGCAGACTAAGTGGAAAACTTACATCTGGAAACATAACAGACAAAAATGTGCAGGACAGCTGGAATATAATAAGAGATGCATACAGGAAGCGGCTAACGAGTCAATAGGGAAAAGAACCATAAACTTAAACTCGCAAAACAAAACCAAGCCCTCGTTTACACAGGAGGTAAAAAGGCTGGCCGAGGAAAAAAAGGAAAGCTACCTACAATATAAAAGTACACCAACAGAGAAAAACTGCAATAACTATAAAGAAACAAGAAAAAGAGTCAACGCGGCAATCAGAAGAATCAAAAGGGAATACTGGGAGAAGTTCTCCACAGACATAAAACACGATCTTTATGGAGCACAGAGGAGAGTTTGGAAGATGCTAACAAACAGAAAGAAGCCCGTAAACAAATACATCCAGACCAAAAAGGTTCCACTGAACGATTGGGAAACATATTTTGGAAACTTATATGACAACACGGACAATATGGCAGAACCTCAATCACAGGAAGCAGAGGAAGAATTAAAAGGGTGAGATTAAAAACTTTGAAGAAAAGGAAGCTCCGGGAGTGGACGAGATCACCAACGAACTCATAAAATATGGAGGTAAAGAGCTAGCAAGAAAATTAACAGAATTGTTTAACAAAATAATAACCACAACCAGCATACCAACAGAGTGGCACAAAAGTATTACCATACCAATCTTTAAAAAGGGACAAAAATCCAATCCGGAGAACTACAGAGGCATAACCCTGCTTTGTACCACCATGAAACTGCTCACAAGCATTGTCAAAAGTATTCTAGAACGCACCATCGAAAACAAAGATGAACAACAAGGAATTCGGAAGAACAGATCGACAACTGATGTCTTGTTCATTGTGAGACAGGTAAAGGAGAAGGCGTCGAATTTGACTACCCTGCTTATGTGTGTCTTATCGACCTAACTAAGGCATTCGACAAAGTAGAGCTGCCAGACATATTGGAAATATTTAGAGAGAAACAAATCCCATCATCAATCATAAATTTAATCAGAAATCTGAACACAGGCAACACTACAAGAATGAAAGTGGACCAGCAAACAACAAAAAACATACCGACACTCACAGGAATAAGAGGGTGATAGTCTCAGCCCATTCCTTTGTAACCTTGTCATGGACGAGATTATACACAGTGTGACAACAATGAACATTGGATACAGACTGAATAACAAACCAATCAGCATGGTGTGCTATGCGATTTGCAGAGGCAAACACATAAGTTCTATCAGACTAGTGAAAAATACAACATGTCAATCTCCATTGATAAAACAAAATGTATGACCTTTTCCAAAAAACCAGCAAGGTGTAAAGTCGTAAAAGACAATATATCAATAGAACAGGTAATCAGCTTCCGCTACCTAGGAGCCGACAAATCAAGCAGCAACAACCCGTTAAACGATATAAAATCACAGATCAACAAAGCCGCAACAATCTCAGAATGCCTGAGAGATATCATCTGGAAAACAACCACATACGAATTGATAGTAAAGTAACGATATATAAAGTCTGTGTTAGACGGGTGGTAACCTATTGTATTTAAACGAGAGCTGACACGAATAAGACAAAAAGCATCCTCAGAACAGCGGAGATGAAAACATTAAGAACCATCGCACGGAAGATATTTAGAGATAGGATGAGAAACAACGACATAAGAGCGGCATGCAAGGTGGAGGTCATAGTTTGATGGGGGAGGGAAAGGAGATGATATTGGCGTGACCACATGGACAGAATGAACCTTGAGAGACTAGCATACATCGCCAGAGATAGAAAAACAGGTGGCCGACACCCGCCAAGGAGACCACCTAAGAGATGGAAGGATAGTTGGAGCTCCGCCTCACAGGATAACCAACCGAATTGAGCCTTAGCAATAAACAGACCTTAAAGTCTTCTCGAAGTATAAGAAGAAGAAAAAGAAGACTATTTATAGAAAAGTCTATAAATGCCAACCATGCGAACAGGCTGGATTTAGGAAATACTACGGCTCTAATAATCACCTACTAACGAAGAAAATGATAATAGAAAAATCCAAGGAATAGATGTTTCTATTATATCTGATGTTTATAGATTATGAAAAAGAATTCGATAGCATAGAAACATATGTGGTCTATACAGGAATGACAAACAGTAATATCTACCACAGATGCAGTGACCTGATGAGGAATGCAACAAAGAGGCAGCTGCAACTTACATTCTGCACTAAAAAACTAGACCTGTGCAGCTTAAAAGAGGTATATATGAATTTTCTCCAAAATTTTCAACCTTAGCATTGGCAGAGATTTAAAAAAATATCTATTTAAGATATGCTGACGCTATTATTGTTTTGGCATATAGTAGAGAAGATCTAACAGCAATGTTTGAAGACCTGTAAAGAGAATAGAGCTAAAAAAATACGGCAGAAAATGAACCTTTCAAAAACCCAGATAGTGTATCAAGTAACAGAGGAACCAATAATAGTGGGAGAACAAAATATGAAAATGGTGGTAAAATACATATATCTAGGACAGAAACTTCCTATCAACCGAACCAACTAGAAAGAATAAATAAGAAGGAGATTAATGCCAGGACGAGTGGCCTTCGCCAAACTATCATTTGAGGCGTTATTTAGAGGCATATTTTCATTATGAGGCGTATATTATATTTCTTAGTATCAAAACCAGCTCAATCCATTTTGATAAATTTTAGAGGAGGTATAAAAAACATTTCACGCACTGCCCATTTAATTTTTTCAAAAAATTAAAAGGTCATTCGGATAACCTTCGGTGTACGATTCGAAATCTTTTTTTAAATTTTAATTAGTGGTATTGTATAATTATTTATGAATAAAAATAATTTGGATTGAGCTGGGTTTGCAAAAATTTGAGGTCTTTTTTCATCCTTCCGTTCAAATTTCAATTATATCTATGTGGTATCTTAATTATATTTATGTATTAGCCTGTAAAATCAAAAGTATGAGTTGATTTTACTAATTAATTTATTTATTATAATAAATTATCAAATTGTCGATAAGTTATTGTTCTCAATATTCAGTGATATCGAAAAGGGTCTAAACTACTGGTAGGTACTGAAAAAAAATAAAGTCTTCTTGGGATCAGAAATATTAGTATAAACTTAAAGTAGAAAAAAGGGAGATAATAAAGAAAATTCATCAGGTAAAAGCATTTTCATCAGAGTACACATTAGCAACACATGTTTCCTTCACTACGTCCTTGTAATATTTGAGGGAATACTGATCCCCAAAATGTTTAGTGAGCAAATTGTTAACGTCATTTGTCTTTGCTGGAGCAATAGGAACGCCAACAGCCACAGGGGAAGGATATAGGGCCTGAATAGTTTTGTGTTTCTTCGACACACTCTTGAAAGCTCCAACGTCCGAATAATGAAAAAATTCTCCTCTAACTTCCAGCAAGGGAAAATGTGATTCCCTGATGAACGAAAATTGCTGTATATTCTTCGGTGTCCATCACTGTATTTTTCTTCTTTATATCCCTATCTATTCGGCCAAATACGCGATCAGATATGCTGACGTAAGAAGCAGGTGGCGCGCCTGGTGGGCTTTAGTAGAAGCATGGATTTAAATGGGTTTAAAAAAACACCGGGTTTTGACACCGGTTTTCGACCGGATCAAGACGGATTCGTTCCAAATCGCTTGGCAGCTTGTTAGAAACGACAAAAACCTATCAAATTATGCAAAAAAAACTTTTGAAAATTAATGGATTGAGCTGGTTTTGATACTAAACGCCTCATTTATCCTGCGCAATAGGAAAATAGCTCAACACCTAAAATCAAGAATTTATGTCAAGTGCATTTTACCTGTGATTACATAAGGAGCAGAGCTTTGCAACTAAACAAAATCGACGCATTAAAAACTGCACAAAGTGCAATGGAGAGATCAATGATGGGGATTAGAAAAAAGAACAGATATCGAAACTAAAGAATGCTTGAAAATTGCAACGGAGATTCGCATCTCGCGTTGCAAGAAGTATTGCGGAGACCGCATGCACACAAACGAGGAAGAGGAAAATAACCAAATAAAGTAACCAAATAAATAAAGTAACGGTATGGTTACCTCAAAGGAACAGCAGGACTAGCATGGATCCAATTATTATAATTAATTAATTATTATTACGATTTTTGATTTTTTTTGAATTTATTAAGTTTATTTAGCCATCTAACTTAAACTGTTCTGCTGAAAACATAGGATTCCCTTTGTATTAAAACGATTGCAGTGCCAAAGATACTCCGACATTTTATGTGCTCACATTACATCCACATAGATCTTATTAATATCATTCAAAGGAACTTCTCCTAATAATTTTATCAACTGATTTTGCAAGAAAGAATATAATCGTTTCCAGTCAATCGATTTGATAACACAAATGGGTCAATAAATTTTCCGTTGGCCGACCCAAGCGTGTATCAAAAATCTGTGCTGAAAATGATTTCAACGAAGAGCATGTGGATTTGCGACAGATCAGATATGAATATTATGATAGTTATTTATGCCCTTTCATGTAAACGTTGCTTCATCAGTCGCCAATACAATGGAAAAAAACTTGAGGAATTTTAGCACGTTTTTTAGAAATTATCGGCAAAATTGTAAAAGTAAAGGATCTTAAAAATCACCGTAGAACAACAGTAATTTATTTCAACAAAATTAATCATCCGTTGAAAATAAAATCGCAAGACCGCAAACGTGGTATTTCTTTAATATAATTATATTTCTTAATATTATATTAATTATATTTCTGTAATATTAACTCTTAATTAAAGGTATTTTGATACGGTTTCAATTAGACGTTTAATTTAAATATCTCGAATGTTTAACTAAATGTCAAAGTAACAATTCTGTAATGCATTAAAGTTTAGTTGGAGAGGTTTCAATTATTTCATGGACTAACTTAGTTTCTGTTCGAACCAATCACCCTTCGGGTCAATTTCAATTTAAAACGTAGAAAAGATAAAATGCGCTGCAACCACAATTACTTGAACATATTTACTTAAATTAATTATTTAGTACGCAGTTTTCAAATGGATTTTTTTCTCAAATTAGTTAGAATATAAATAGATTCCAAAGTCGGCAATTACTAAAAGTAATGAAATAGTACTTGTAGGTCTTCGGTTATATCGGGCAATTATTGTAAGTCAAATAGTACAAATACTTAAATGCATTTAGTTAAATTATTTAGTAAGTAGTTTTCAAAGGGGATTTTCTATTCTAAATTCATTAGGTTGTAGATAGATTGTTATTGGGTGAATCTTTTTCTTCTTGGTGTCATATCCGCCTTGCGAATGTTGGCGGTCATCCCCGCTATAATAACTTTATTGACAGCAGCGCGGAACAATTCGACTGATGTCTTTCCATACCATTGTCTAAGGTTCCCCAACCATGAGGTTCGTCTACTCCCTGGTCCTTAATTACCTTTTATCTTGCCTTGCATGATGCAGTAGGCATGAGTAGGCATCAGCTGCAGTAGGCGGTATTTATTATTTACGCATGATGTGTCCCTGGTAAGAGAGCTTCCTTATCTTGATGTTTGGCATGACTTCGATTTTCTTTCCCATTCTTCTCAGAACCTCTTCGTTTGTTATTCTGTCAACCCAACTGATCCGCAGAATTCTTCGATACACCCACATCTCGAAGGCGTCGATCTTCTTCGAGGATGCTTCTGTTAAAGTCCATACCTCCATACCGTAAAGCAAGACCGAAAATACATAGCATTTCACAATACGTATTATTAACATCAGGATAAGATTGTGACTGCACAGCACGGATTTCATACGCATAAAGGCTAGGTGAGATTCTTGTTTTTATTTCCGCCGAGTGGTCCCATTTCTCGTTCATGTTGCATCCTAGATATGTGATGCGCTGTACTCTTTCAATGGCTGTGTTGTTTTCGGTTGTAGAATCCATAATTCGACTTAAATATATCCAATTCGAAGCGAACTGTCAGAACTGTCAATACAAATTTAATTGTTGGTTTGTTCGTTTCCATAGTAACATATTACATTCTCATAGAAGGTGATACTTTTCTAGTCAAATGTCCTAATTTTGTTTCGGTTTTTTAATTAGTTTCAGGCTCGTTTTACGTTTGTACATAGAATATTTCATTGAAATTGTTGTAATTAATAAGAAAGTCCATTAAAATTTGGCTAGTTTAGTGTTTTAATCGAGAAAATCAAAAAATTAAAATGCTCATTTTCGTCTAGATTTGAAAATATTTTCATCTCTAGAATGAAAAAATGTCACTTTCATGTAGGGAAAGCCATGGCAAAAATGCCATTTTCAAATATATCAGTAGAAAAAAACTTTTCAAGTAAGTTATAATATACAGGGTGGAACATTTAACGTGACAACCCTTAATATCTCCGTTACCTTTATAGTGACGAAAAAATATCAAAAGGGAATTTTATTGATTTCGAAGGGCTGATACAGTGGTAAAAACTCTTTTTTGTCAAGGTCATAGTTTATGCGCCGTCAAGTTCATCAATAGTTTTTCAAATGGGAACATGTTATGTTTTTATGAATACACTATAGCGACTATTCAGATGAATCCAGCGACCCATGATATCATGACCTTGAAATGATTTCACAAGTGCATCCATTGAAAATAACCGTAGCGAAAATGGTGTTTCACAGTCAAGCAGTGAAAGCGGATATCATTCTGATTTATGGTGAGACCGGCAGAATCTCAGGGGCGCAGGAACTTTATGCATAACATTATCCTGACAGAAATCATCCTTCCCGGCGATGTATCGATCGAATTATTCATTTATTTCGTGAAACGGGTATTGTCAATCCAAGACTAAAACAAACGAAGAAGCAGAGATTGCCGTTCTACCTGTAGCACTTCTTGATCCGCAATTAAGTAGTCGGAAAATTTTGCACCATTTCGGAATTTGCAAGGCGAGTGTTTTAGGAATATTAATAAGTCATAAATACCAACCGTACCATATTTCCTTGTATCAAGAACTTCATGGTGCTGATTTTGGTGCACATGGTGCTGATGGCTCTGCGTAGGTTACAGGCAGAGGCGAAGCGCGGGGGGTGCAATGGGTGTGTATCATGCCCCGGGCGCCACTCGCAGAGGGGCGCCAAATTGTGTCCAAGGACCAAGATTTTCCGGAAAATTTGAATTGGTATTTTATAATCATCATATCTACACAATTAATTTGCTGCAAATCAATCAAACATCATTCTATACAAACGGTTCTTTCTTTCTGAACACTTTATTTTGCTATAATAGTAATACCCATATTTTTACACGCTTCTTATTTTAAAACGTTAACTGTTCTATATGCAACTTTATATTTCCCGCATCTTTTTGAACCAATGAAATCTTTTCTTCTTTCTTTTTTCCGACATAAAATAATGATTATAGAATATACATGTGCAGTAGTGTAGAATATAAATGTACAGTAGTTTCCAAATGTTGAGCTATATATACGTTAGTTATTGTTAAATACGTAAGTTATTGTTAATATAGACGTAGATAAAAATAATCAGGTTTTCAGTCAAAAATCCTTTATTATTTACAAAGCCGATGTTTCGACACCACATGTGGATTCCTCAGGGCTAGCAAATAATAGTTTTCCGTTATACTGTAAGTTGTTTAAAAGTAATATCTTAATTAATACAATACAAAATTATTTTTAATTAGACCATGTCATTGCCTAGAAAAAAACCTAGCGGTTCCCAGAATCGAAAAAGAAAACTAAAGCAAGAAAAGAAAATGAGAAATCCAGAATAACAATGAAATCCTATTTAGTAAAAAAAATCAAAAAGAAAAAGAAAATCAGAAGATAAGAAGCATGAAGAAGTAAAATCAGAGTCAGAATCAGATTCAAGTTGTACTCCTACTACTGCTACACTTTTATGCGATAACACAACACAACAAATACAAGACTTTGAAAATGAATATGGGAGCCCAATTACATCAGAAAATCCAAATCCGTGTCCATATCAAATAAAAAGTACAGAAAATGCAACCGTAATGCTTACTGTAGTTACTGATTATTTAAAATTCAATATTAATCTTCCAATAATATCGAATCAACTTCGAACAAAAATGATTATTCGTGGATCCCGCATATTTCAGAACGAATGTCTAAATGCAGTAACAACAACAGCTATCGTCTAATGCCAAAATATTGGTTTTATCGGCGAGTCGGTAATGAAGAAGAAGGAATTCAAATTAACCGATCTTGGTTATTATACTCACCAAAAATAATGCAGCGTATTGCTTTTTCTGCTTACTGTTTATTACATCAAATTCCGCTACACAATCATCTTTCGTAACTACATTTAGTTTTAATAAATGGAGCAAAAAAGATAAATTGATTAGCTATGAAAGAAGTCCAAATCATCGGAAATCGTTTACAATGTGGAAAGAAACAGAAAGAAGATTGATTAATAAAATGGGAATCGATGCATCATTAGAAACACATATACGAGTACAGTCCAAAAAAGAACGGTGGCGAAATATATTGCAACGAATAATAGCTTGCATAAAGTACCTGTTTATACAAAATCTTCCCTACTTGGTCCTGTTAAAAATCTAGTGCTTCAAGATGGTACCAATGTCGGAAATTTATTATCTTTACTTAAACTTGTAGCTCAGTTTGATCCTCTACTAGCAAATTATCTCAAAAATGTCATGGAAACGGCGAGAACTGTCTCACATCTATCACCACAAATTCAAAATGAATCTATTTATCTTCTGGCATCCACCGTTCGAAATCAACTAATAAGTGACATTTGACTTTTATTTGATTCGACTTCTGATATCGCTCATCGAGAACAAATGTCGCAAGTCTTTAGGTATGTAGATATTGATTTTACCAACAGAAAAGTTTCTATCAAAGAATCTTTCTTGGGATTTATTGAAATGCATGCCAAAAATACATCTTCCATTGAAAATACAATTTTAGAAAAATTAAATTCACCAGATATCACATCAGATATCATTAACAAACTGTGGATCACAATATTATGATAACGCAGTGATGTCAGGTCACATATCTGGCTTTCAACAAAAAAATTGGATAAAAATAATAAAGCATAATTTGAATAATTGTGTTAAAATTTAATTGTGATAACCACTCCTTAAATTTTGTAGGAGTTACTGCAGCTAAGCAAGATCCAATCGTTGTAACATGTTTTGGGATAATTGAAGCATGTATCTCTTTTCTCACGTTCCACATTATGATGAAAATAATTAAAAAAATCTTTAAAGAAAACTGTTAAACCTGCATCTGAAATACGATGGAGTGCCAGAGCACAAGCGCTTAGCATTGTTGTCGATGAGCATGAAGGGTTAGTAGAAGTATTAGAAAAAATAGCAGAGGACGGTACTACTACAAGTGACACCAGAAGTGAAGCTACAGTTTTATTACAAAATATATTGAATTTTAATTTTATAACTTTGGTTCATTTCTGGCATGAAATCTTGAGGAGAATTGATTGAGCTCAGTTGAGATTACAAGATCCTAAAATTAATTTTAAAGAAGCGTTCCATCATCTTGAATCATTAGTGACTGAATTTGCGGCAATTCGAGAAGAGATCTGCGATCTGATATTAAGAAAAATATACAAAAATGTTAAAAACCAAAATGACGAGGTTTTGTAGGAATACTGTTAACATGGTTGATCGAGTAGAAATTATAATTTCTGAAAACGCACAGAATATCAGGAATCTTTTTTTAGTGTAGCATCATTGCAACTGCGGAAAAATGGATTGAATATGACAATCGCCGACGCCTACTTCTTCGGTGGTCTTCACCCTTTCTTAGAACCTAGTGAAACCATGAATACGGAAATAAATGCTGCTTTCAATTGCAGGAAATGCACCCGACTACCTGATAATACTATGCCATATATTTCACGAATAAGAGAAAGAATGAAATTGTACCAGCTTGTGAGTTTCTACTTTATCCACCATATTCCTCGTCATCTACCGCAGGGGTGGACACATTTTTTATCACTACGGTGGACTTGTTTTCTAAATTATTGCCGGTGCAGCCGAAAGAAGGTTTTTTTTAAATAAACGTAGTTAATACAATAAAAGTACAACAATTTCGGTATGGTGAGCGAACGTAAATTAAGCGGACGATATATTTTCAACTTTTTTCAACAATTCTTATAAGATTTTTTTGTACACACACGTCCCTTTGTCCTTACTAACGTACGCAACGTTCATACAAACGAACATTTCTAGCAAAAAAATATGTACAAACATATGGAGCTGCCACCTTGAGACGCCGTCTGCGGCTGTCGGTTTAGCATGCTCTCTAATTTCTGTTTGTTCGGGTGCCGTCTATTTTGATCGCGTAGCGATTTACATTTGTGTTCAGTTTTCCTAGTGTTATATTAAATGTTTATACAATAACTAATTTAATTACACACTATATGGAATACAGAAAGTATAAAGAATCCGACAAAAACAAAATCTATTACTTTTGAACAGAAGCTTGAGATTATTAAAAAATCGGAATGGGGATAAGAATTAGCAGCAATAGGAACAAGTATAGACCTGAGTCGTCGACAATAACTATTGTTAAAGAGAAACAGAAAATTAAGACACAAGTTAGAGTTGGCGTAAAAAAACTAATTTCCGCAAGTCACTTACGCTCTACTGTAATGAAAGAAATGGAACGACTTTTGAAACTCTGATTTAAACTAATTTAATTGTTCCTTTAAGTCTCTCTATTATCCAGGAAAAGCCTAAACATATTCAGGCAGACTTACAGAATATTATGGGGGAAAATTTAGCTGATACTGGAACATTCAATGCAAGTTGGAGATGGTTTTGAAGATTCAAGCCAATTTACGTCACATTAAAGTGACGGACGAAGCAGCTAGTGCAGATATTAATGCTGCAGATGAAATTCCTATGAAGCTTAAAAGTATTATATAAGAAGGAGACTTTGTGCCCATCAAATATTTAACGTCGACGAGATGTATATACCATAGCGAAATTCCAAGAGGTTTTAGAGGCATTACAAAGTCTTCATTACCAGTTATATGGAAATTCAATCGTTAAGCTTGGGTTACAGTAGCTTTGTTTTAAAATTGGCTTAACCCATCTTTGACCGACGGTGCGTATACGAACCATCTCAAAATGCACCATTAATTAATAACTTTTCATTGTATAATTACATTTTTTGTTGGTGCTTCTAATAGTAAACACAATAAACTTAATTTACATGTAGATTAAATACATTTTTCCCATTAGTTAGTATTGCAAATATAGGTAGCAGTTCCATTGGAAGTGCGCAATGGTAATGTTTGATTATTGTGCATGAAACGAAAAAGCGGCTAAGATGTAAAGCGTGCCAATCAAACACAATCGCACTCAGAATGTTTTAACAAATATATATAATTTTATATACCCCTATTCGCCAACTATTCGTATACGATATTACTATTCGTATACGAACCACTCAAATTTTTTTACAGTAAATTTTTTTTTTAAATATTTTTTAATAAAACGTTCTTGATGAACACCATTCTAATGCGTTTTATTTAAAACAAATCTAAAATATCATCTATTTCTATGCTTGGCCAAAGATGTCTTAAGAACCATTTTGTCCTTTCAGTGCAAAATTATTGCGCTGAGAAAAATTTAGATTTTAAAGCTTTGTTACTTCTAGATTCTAGACAATACTACGAGTTATGCCATAAGTTTAAACGAATTACGCTCTACCATAAAAGTTGTTTATTTAACATAAAATACGACATCTTTACTTCAGCCGATGATCCAAACAATTATTGCGATATTTAAAAAATATTATATGAGGACCATGGCAAGATCTGTTTTCATTCTTGTTAGAATTTGTTTACTTTTAGGCCATGCATTCTTTGCGATTTCTGTCAAAAGTCTTCATATAAAATACATACAAACTGATGTTACTTTTCTCCACACATTTCAATTATTTATATTTTGTTCAGATCATGCCGTTTTTTAATTTTCTCCTTAAAGGAAAAGATTAACGTACCTTAAAAGGATGGTACGTTAAGTGAGCGACGATGACTACTATAAAATCTACTGCGCGACTTGACTCACACGATATGTGCAACGAGCATTAGAGATATGTACTCAGCCAGGCGGGCGACTAGGGACAATTACGTAGTCGACTGGTCGAACGCGGTCTACCCTTAAAATATAACTTAAAATATAATCATAAAATTTGATTAATAACATATATAAAATATCGATTATATAGAGTAATAGTCGTCAACCTTTTGGAGAAACAGGCCACATCCAAATAATTGCAATAAGCGGGGGGCCAGATAGATTTCAAAGTATTTAGTACAAGATATAATATAGTAGTAACAAAGCAAAAAGGATTTTATTTTTAAAAAATAATGAGATTTTTGCCACTCTTTTTACCGATTTTGGTTACCAATATTTGGTTGAATATTTTATTGTTGCCAATATCGTTGCAAAATTCTAAAATATTGTGAATTCGTATCCGAAAAAGTTTCTTCGCAAAGGTATTGCCAAAATATATCATTTTTCAAACATTTCTTTTAAATTGTGGAGTCAAAACAAGGAGTCAAAATCATCTAATATTACATTTTTATACAATAATTTCAATTCATTATTAGTTGGAAGATTAATCAGTTCTAGTTGTAAATCTTCACTTCTATCAAAAAGTACATCAAATAGATTATGACACATTATAATAGTTTGGACATTGTTTGGCATTTCGTTTTAAAATTTGGTTACGTAATTTCCACCTAATAGGAAATCTATATGGCTGATTTATTTATTTATTTATATTGTTTAGACCCACAGGGATCACATAAAGCAAATTATGACCTGTTGCTTTTATTTTTCTTGTTTTTCCAGAATTGTTTCATCATCTCGCTATGTTTAGTTCGACGTTCATCTGTCCATTTTGCTCTTGTTATTTTGGGTTTCTTTGATCAATTTGTTTCTTGGATCAATTTGGACCTGTTTTACCCAGACTGTTTTCGTTTTCATTTTCTGTATGTACTTCAATATTCTCCCTGTTAGTCGGTTGTCATCTAGTCTCATAACGTGCCCGTAGAATTTCAGTCGTCGTTTGCGGAAATCGGTTTCGATGTTGGAGTATTTTTCTGTGACAGTGTGTGATTGTAGACGATATCCTTCGTCTGTTAGTTTTGGGCCAAGGATTTTTCGGATAATTTTTCTTTCGGCCTTCTTGATGTTCTCTATGTCTCCTTTGTAATTAAGGTTTAATATCTCGCTGGCGTAGAGTATTTCGGGTTTGATAACAGTAGTGTAGTGTCTAATTTTGTAGCTAATATTTATGAATTTTTTATTATAGATGCTTGCAACTTTTCCATATGCTTTCCGCATTTTGAGTTCCCGTGTTTTTTATGCTAATCTTTCTGTTCCTGTAGGTTCAATAATTTCGCCCAAGTATTTGAAGTGACTAACCTTGTTTATCGTGCCGTATTTTGTAATTAAATTTTGTATTTTGATGTGTTTTGTGGCTATGAATTCAGTTTTCGAAAAGGAAATTTGTAGTCCAGCTTTCTGAGCACATTCTTTTAGGACTTCGATCTGATGGATTGCTGTTTGTTCATTTTCAGAAAGAATCGCGAGATCATCAGCTAAGGCTAGGCATGTGACGTTGATGTTATCCTGTTGTTTTCCTAGTCTTATGGGTCTCCAGTTTTTTTAATTTTCAAGTTCTTGTTCCCATGTTTTGATAACTTTAACTAAAACGATGTTGAAGAGTAACGGAGAGAGGCTATCGCCTTGCCGGACACCAGTCTTGATGGGTAAAGGTTTTGAGATTTCTCAGTTGAATTTGATTTTGGAAGTTGTGTTTGTTAGTGTTTGTTCGATGAGCCGTTGCGTTTTCGGATCCAGATTGTTTTCTTCAAGTATATTAAACAGGGAGTGTCGGTCGATGGAGTCATAAGCTTTCCTGAAGTCAATAAATGTGCATATGGTTGGGAGATTTGGTGTAGCTCGAATTTTGAGTATAGATTTCAGGTTGAAAATTTGCTCGGCGCATGATCTGTGTGGTCTGACACCTGCTTGATATTCCCCAATTTGGGGTTCGATTTGTTCTTGTGCGCGTTGTAATGCGGATAAGATTTTGTGAGGAACGGAAAGGAGGGAGATTCCTCTGTAGTTATTCACATCAGATTTGTCTCCTTTTTGTGGAGTGGGTGGATGAGTGCGCATTTCCAATCATCTGGAAGTTCTTCACTTCGCCAAATTTCCTGAATTATGTTTGTGATTTCCTGTAATGATCGTGGTCCAAGATTTTTCAGTAGTTCTGCGGTTATTCCATCCTCTCCTGATGTCTTTCCATTCTTCAGTTTTGTGATACGGTGTCGGATTTCTTCTAGTGTCGATGGATCAGCGTCGGGTTTCGTGGTCATTGAAGTTGTGTGTGGGAATCGTTCGGATGGTTCGGGGCAATTAAGGAGCTCGGAAAAGTAGTTCGACAGTTCTTCGCAGTTTTCTTGGTTGGTGAGTGCAAGTTTTCCATCTTTTTTCTTGAAGGTCAAATTCTGTGGTGAGTAACCTTTAATTTTATTTGCAAAAGCTATAGAAGTTTCTGCTGTTGTAGTTTTTAAAGTTATCCTCAATTAATGTGAGCTGTTCTGTTATGCATTGGCGTTTGGTTTTCCTGATGGTTCTGTTTGTCTCTTTGCGGATGTCGAGCGGAAGTGTTTACCGGCGATTTGTTGCTGTTGTATTTTTGAAATACGAGTCGGCGATTGTTGATGGCTTGATCGCAGTTGGAATCCCACCATGGGTGTTTTGCCTTTTTCTTAAGTGGAATTAATTCCTTGGCTTTTATGATTATTTTATTGCAGAAGTCGGTCCAGTTATTTGTCAAATATTTTTCCTATTCTTCTCTGATCTTTGTTTCTGGAATTTTTGATGTGTCAAACTTTTGGATGTATGGTTTATTTTGGTGCACTCTCTTCGGAGAGAATTTTACCTTAACTCGGGTGAGGTAGTGGTCTGAATCGATGTTCGCACCTCTTCGGACTTGTCGTGAATGTCGTGAATGATTCTGTAGTGGGCGTAGGAGATGGCAATGTGATCGATCTGGTATTCGCCAAGATGTTGGTTCGGGGATCGCCATGTTTTCTGTTTTTGTGTGGGTTTTCTGAAGTGGGTAGACATAACTTTGAGATTGAATTGTTGGCATATGTCAATCAAACGTATGCCGTTTGTGTTAGTGTTTTGGTGTGCAGAATTTTTGCCGATGATTTTACTATAAGTTTTTTCTTTCCCAAGTTGGGCATTGAAGTCTCCCACTAGGATTTTCACGTCGTCTTGCTGAATTTTGCTCATGGGTTTTTCAAGTTTGTTCCAAAATTTTTCGAAGGTCTCTGGGTTTTTTTTTATTACCGATGTTCGTGGGGGCATGTGCATTTATGAGCGTATATATTTTATTTGCGCTCTGAATGCGTAGGGTCATGAGTCGATTGTTGATGGCTGTGATTTCTTTGACAGCGTTGATCACGGATTTGTGTATGAGAAAGGCCATGCAAAAGATTGGTGCCCCTTTCGCAACCTTCTGTTTTGTTTTGCTCTTGAAGATGCGGTAGTTTCCATAGCCCATGGTGTCATTGTCAGTCAGTCGTGCTTCTTGAAGAGCAAGGATGAGAATTTTTTGTCGGTCGATTTCTTGAGTGAGATCATGCAATTTTCCTGTCTGGATTAGAGTATTGATGTTTAATGTTCCGATCAATGTTTCCTTCTTGTATGGAAGTTTACCAGATATTCTCTGTTGTGCTAGTCTGGACTCACCAGAATCCGATAGTTCAGCTGCCGTCTGCCGACGGGTGGATTGTGTACCACCTGGGGTAAAGTTGAATTTGCTTGCACAGTTCATGTTTGCTTATATTTCATTGGTTTGGCCTGATTGATACCAGGACCGGATAGGACCAGAGGTTGTTGAGGCCTTTGGAACATATTATTTTCAGCCGAGCTCACTGAACTAACAGACGCTGACCAGAGTACCTGTGATTTTCACTCAGACGTGTCTGGATTTTGAGTTTGTCTTCATGTCTGCTACTTTAACCGAATCTGCTGCTTTAAACGTCCAATCAGCAAGGCTTTAGCCCTCTTTTCCGATAACTTAGGTCGAAAAAAGGTGGAGATCAAAAAATATGTGGATGTCACTTTGACATTAAAAAACAAAACTTTTTTTTAAATTATAATTGATATATATATTATTTATATTTATAATATCCGCAGGGAGGATGAAATCGACTTGCGTGCCGGATCCAGTCCGCGGGCCGTAGTATTGTGACCCCAGATAGAGTAACAACCTTAACGTTAACCTCCTCAGTGCCTGAGCACATTCTAATGTATAAAACTTTATTATCTTTTGAGCAATTTATTATTTATTGTTTCTATTATACTGTGCGTTTGAAAAAGAACTACCTAGTTTTATTGTGTCATAGAAACTGTTGAAAATGATGCACACTATTCAAGTTTATAGTGTTTGATTCGTCAACTGTCCAAGTTTTGTTCTCCTGCAGCTGGCATGCCTACTTAACCTCCAGACGACGCCAGGCCTCAGTTCGCTTGGAAGTTCACAAATAAGACAATTTAGCAAAAAAATCAGGTCTGAAGAGGTTAAATAAACCTTAGTTAAAGGCAAATTGTCAAATTATTTAAAGTAAACTGACGTTTGTTTTCTACTTTCGTTTCTACTTGTAGTGGATTGCGTTATTTCAACCGTTTGCATCCATGAACTTTAATTCTTCCCAAACATTTCGACAATCACTTTCTGTAAGCCTCCTTTGTTTAGTCCATTTAAACTAATTCAATTTAACCTCCCTTTTAACTTCCGTAAACCAAGTTCTCTTGTTATTATGTGCTTAATGTCTAATAAGGGTTTATATTCAAATGTGAAATTGTCCTGTCGCCACCAGTTAATTCCACTTTTGAATACAAGTTCCCCTGGTTTTCTTGTGTAGTAAGCAAAGTATGAAAAGAAGTGACTTTTGATTTATTTTGATACATATGTAGAAATTATTTTATGTTAATATTTAAAAAAAAAATTAAAAATTAAACAATTTCACTCAAAATAACTAGATGATAAAACAGTGAATTTATCAATTCATTGCAAGTATGGACTACCACGTAGGAATGGTTACAACAATATACTATACCTATAGAATTAAGATTATACATTAAGAATTGCTACTTTCTTCGTATCAAGTGCTGCTTTCAATTCAATGGTTCATTGATACAGGCAAGTTTTAACTCAACTCTTTTTCGTTTATTTATTAGAAGATTTAATTTCAATTTTAATTTAGTTTCAATTTAATTTTTTTAATTAACAATTTAGCAACCTATAAATTGTGGGTTACTACGCAACACTTTCAGGCTAGATGTAAAAATTTGGATACTTGAGAAACTATCTGTACGATTCTAATAATGCACCTAACGTGAGTCCAAAACTCTTGGAATCCACTCCTCGCATGAATTTGAAGAGGCCGGTCATTTCTTAATTCACACATAAAATTAAACAAATTTTAAATTCAGGAACAAATTCATGCTAACCATGAATTATTTGGAGTGATATTGAGGTTATGTCGCGTTGTTTTTATTGTTGATTCAGTTAAACAATTTCATTAGTTATAAATAAAACGCCTTCTCAGAAATTCAGCACTATGAATTATTTTATAAAATTGTGAATTATAAAATTAACAAAGATTCAAACATTATAAAAGTCCATTGTCCATTTTCACGATTGCACAAACTAATACTCCGTTTCATATTATGAGACACAGTTTGTAATAATGTGTCTCCTCGAATGTTTTTGTTGGATTCTTTCGCAGATCTTCTACTGTAAGCACTTAACTGATTAATACTGAATTTTTTAAATATTGAAAAAGAAAAAAGTTTCAAAGGAGTTAGATCAGAAGAACGTGGTGGAAATCGGTCTTTGCTTATAAGTCTGCGTCGAGCAATTCAAGAAGATACTTACTTATGTATATTTATTACCTCTACAGGTTTATAAATGGATTCCAAAATTTTATACATAAAACAATACATATATATAAATAAAAAAGAAACAAAAAGAAACGTATGCTAATAAAACTAAATAAATCACTAAAAACCTAAACTTGCTATTCCAATTCAGCTCTTGAGATCCTTTTCTGTAGTTCCCCCATGGATCTGTTCTGGGACCGATATTGTTTCTTATAGTGCTGAATTCCGTTGTTGGGTGGATTGTCGGCTTCCCTCTCCACATATTGCTCTTCCTCTCTCCTCAACTTTCTTCATCCAATCTATCCCTCTTCCATCCTCGTTTAAAACCTCTTCTCTACCCTCGTCCCTTTCTCTCATTTCTGAACATTCGTTCAGACAGTGTTCTATTGTCTCCTTGTTTTCTCCACACATCCTGCATACTCTATTCCTATCCTCCATCCAAAATTTATTATCTCTCTCTTCATTTCCACATCTGAATCTTGCTATTGTCACTCTCTCTTTTCTACTTTCTCTTCCTAGGTACTTTGGCAGTTCTTCCGTTATTATTTTTTCATATTTCCCATTGTACCTAGACTCCCTAATTCTTGCTCTCCTTTCTTGCCATTGCACATCTCTATCTCTCTGGACCAATTCCTCTGTCATTACTCTACCTCTCTCTCGCATTCTTTCTATCTCCGCTCCTGCATACCCGTTTCTTTCTAGATATGCTTCCCTCTCTTTCCACACCCCCTTTCCTATTACTTTTCTTTTTTCTTTGAGGCACTCTTGCAGAATTCTGCACTCTCCTCTCTCTATCACCCTCTCCTCAAAACTTATTGCTCTCTTTCCTGCTTCTATTCTTATTCCATCTCTCTTTGTTTCCTCCATCACTATATACCCCGGGGTCTCTCTACCTAGTCCTAGCACCCATTTCAAATATTTTTCTTGCACCCTTTCCAGTCCTTCTTGCTCTCTCCACCCCCATATTTCCGCTCCATACATCATCACACTTTTCACCAGGCTATCAAACATCATCACCCTCCTTCTATAGTCGTGTCCAAGTTTTCTCTCTCCTATTCCCCATACCACTCCTAGTATTTTATTGGCTTTCTTTACTAACTCTCTCACGTGTGCTGTTTCAGTATTTCTCTCATTAAACACGTACCCTAGGTATTTAAATTCTTTTACTTCTTCAATTTTCTCCTTCTCCCATCTCCACTCAATTACTCTTCTCCTGCCACCCCCTTTTCTAAACACCATCATCTTGGACTTCTCCACATTCACTGTCAGCTTTTTCCTCCTCATATATTTCTCCATGTTTCTTATCATTTCTTTCATCCCTTTCTCGTCTCTCGCTAGCACCACCAAATCATCCGCGTAGGCTAGGGACCACACTTTTTCTTTGCCCACCACGACCCCACCCGTCTGCGCCTTGCTGAACATCTCCTCTATGTCTCCAATAAATGCTGCAAACAGGCTGGGGCTTAGTGGGCAGCCTTGTCTCACTCCCTTATGCGTATTAAAACCTTCGCTCACCCTTTCCCCAACTCTCACTCTACTTATTGTTTCTTCATAAATCTCTTCTAATTTTGCTATCAGATGTTCCTTTATCCTCTTCTTTCTCAGGCATTCCCACAGTGCCTCTCTTGCTACATTATCAAAGGCCGCCTTCAGGTCCACAAATAATGCATACATCCTGCCGCCCTTCTTTTTTATCTCATTCCCTACTATGTGATTCAAGATGTATACATTATCCATGGTCCCTCTCCCTTTCCTAAATCCCGCCTGTCCGTCTGGTATCACACCTCGCTCCTTCAATTCCTTCGTCAATCTCTCTTCTACAATCATTGCATATATCTTATATGCTGTATTGAGCATGGTGATCCCCCTGTAATTGCTTGCTGTTTCCCTTTCTCCTTTCTTATATATGGGGCATATTATCCCCTCTTTCCACTCCTGTGGGACGCCCTCTCCCTTCCACACTCCATTCATTATCTCCAACAGCCTGTCAGCTTCCCTTTCAGTTCCATATATCCACGATTCATTCTGTATACCGTCCCTCCCCAGTGCCTTTTTCTTTTTCAGTTTACTCAGTTGTTGTTCTAATTCTTCTCTTGTTATCTCTTCTATTTCTCCCACCCTGTGTTGACTCTTTTTCTTTTCCTGTCTGATTTCGTCACCACCCAGCAGCTGACTGAAGTACTTTCTCCATTCCTCCATAGTAATTCTATTACTCACTCTTTCTACTTTTTTCTTTCTTTCCCTATTTATGTATTTCCATACCTCTTCTTCCGTCTTTATGCCTTTCATCTTTAGTTCTTCTTCCATCCAATTCTTTTGCTTCTTCTCCTTGCATACTAATTTGTACCTCTTGCGTGCTCTCTTGTAATCCTCATTACTTGCTTTTTCTCTTTTCCAATTTCTTAATTTCTTTCTTACTGATTGCTTCCCTTCCCTGCATTCTTTATCCCACCACTCGTTTTTCCAAGCCCCCACCTTCACTCTTGTCTCTATCACTTTTTTTTCTGTTGCATTTTTTACGTGATCACCCAGTTCTTTCACTTTTTCGTTTATCCCTTCCTCTTCGTATCTAGCCTCCCTAAGTCTTGTTCTATAATTTTCTATTGCTTCTTCCGTCCAGATATTCTTCACAATTTTTCTTCTAACCTCCTTCTCACTTCTTCTATTTTTCTCTCTTCCTTTTGTCTTCACTTCCAATGGCATATGATCCGACTCGACTCTTTCTCCCACCTTGAATTGTTCTATTTCATCCCATGCTTCTTCATTCACCATAACATAGTCAATAACTGTCTCCCCTCTTGGTCCGATATATGTGTACTCTCCTTTCTCATCTCCTGTACTGTTTCCATTCAGTATGTCCCACCCTCTTTCTTCTACTAGACTTATCAGTAGTCTCCCTTCGGCGTTTTCTGTTGTGTCTTTTGTTGGTCTTCTTTCTATTGTTGTTTGTTCTTCTTCTAGCCGTATTCCTTTTTCTCCAATTCTTGCGTTAAAGTCCCCCCCAATCACCAGAATTCCCTCGTCTTGCTGTTTTGCTCGCTCTTCTATCATTCTCTTCGTTTCTTTCATACTTCTGCTGTATATTGTTATAATTCTCCATTTTTTCTGTCTAATTTTCACCGTTCTTTCCATAATGCCTCTTTCTTCTTTTGCTTCGGTTCTGTTTTCTTCTTCCAAACCCTTTTTCACTCCCATTATTATCCCCCCTTTAGCTCTCCCTTTCCTGCTTACCCTCTCTGCAAATTGACACTTCCACTTAAACTCTTTCGGCATTATTTTTTCCAATTTTTCCCACCCCTTCTCTTCCACCCACGTTTCTACCAGTCCCACTACATCAAATTTTCCCAAATATTCCCAAAACTCATTGTCTTTGTTTTTTATCCCCGCTGTGTTCCAGTATACTATTCTTAACTGCTCCGTTTCTTCCTTATTCCTCTCCATGTTCGTTTTCCGTTTTCTGTCCTGTCGTCTTTTCCTTGTGCTCTTATTCAAAAATTTGTTGTGTTTAACTCCCCCTTTTCATCGTCCCACTTAAAGCCTTTTCCGTCTATCCATATCTTTTTATAACCGACTTTCGCCCACCGTCCTTTTTGTCGCTCTTCTTTGGCTATCGCTCTTAATTCCTTCTGTATTTCTCTTTCCTTCTTTGTCAGATCGTCTTCTATGTATACTCTCTTTTCCCTTTTTTCTCTTAGTTTCCTCTTATTTTCCATAACTTTCCGCTTTTCACCCCAGGTCCCAAGTTCCGCCACTAACATTTTCCCTCCACTTACTTTATACATCTCTTTCACCGTCACTTCTACCTCTAATTCTGCCTTTATCCATTCTTCCAGATTCTTCTCGTTCTCACATTCCCCTTCGTCCAGTCCCGTCACAACAATCTTCTTTTTTCTCATTATTTTTTCCTTCTCTTCCATTTTCTCCTCCAGTCTTTTAATTTTTTCATTTAGTTCTGTCTTTTCTCTTTCCCATTTTTCTTCCTTTTCACGCATCATATTTTTCAAGTATTCCATTTCCCGGCTCATCTTCCGATTCTCTTCCTTTATCTCCCCTATATCTTCCATAATTTTTTTCAGCATCTTCATTTCCTCACCCATTTCCTTTTTAGCCGGTGATCTTTCCAGTTTTTTACTTTTTTGAAAGGGGTTCAACCTTTCTTCTGACTCTCTTCCCTTTTCTCTTTTCCTTTTATAATCCTCGTCTCGGTCGCTTTCACTCTCACTTTTTTTCATTTTTTCTTTTCTTTCTTTTTTTCTTCCTTATCGCGCACCGTTTTTGCGCGTCACAAATAAAAAATAAAAAAAACTCAATCCGTAAAACTCGCTTCACAAAACACGTCCGCTCCGCTCAACCGCTCGAATTGGAATCTTCAAGAAGATAATTTAATGTTTTACGGGCAATGTGCTGTCTAGCAGAATCTTGTTGGAAGGAGCCATTTCGGAGTTCATCATAATGGAGTTCGTTAATAAATTGTTGCAAACTAGTGGCTCTATAAGTGGCAGCGTTTAAATTACCATCTAAATATATTGGACATTGCCACACACTATCTTTAATTGGATGCAGTGGAGTCTCTCTAAGAAAATGCGGGTTGTCAACTCTCTACCTGCGCATGTTTTGGGAATTAATTACTCTGTTTAGATGAAACCAGGCCAGTCTTTCATTATAATAGAGAGGTAAAAGTTTTTGATACATTTGTGATTTATAAGGTTTCATCTGAAGTTCTTGACGAATAATACTGTGAGTTCAACTATTATAAATATATAAATTCAACTGTTCAGCTAGTCTCCTTATTGTGGCAGGTTCGTCTTGGATTGCATTTCTGATGTTATCTATAATATTTTCATTGTTAATACGAAGCCTTTCACTTCTTGATTTATTCTTAACTCTTACAGTACTTAAAGGAATCAACTAATTTTAATACCTGCTTTCTAAACTGATTTCTGTTAAATTCAGCCATATGAAAAAGTTGCCTAAATTTTTCGATGCAAACGTCGATACATTATTGTCATTCACCAATTTTCAGGCGTTAACCATTATAACTTTCCACAGTAAATGTTTTATGTTCTTTTGTAAATGTTTTCAAATCAAATAAATTAAGCAAGACCGATAGAAATTTATAGTAACAACTACGGACAGCTACTTCAAAATGACATTTGATAATGTGTTTAATTGTATGTGCGTGAATTAAGAAATAACCTGCCTCTCCAAATTCATGGCAGGAGTGGGTTCTTAAAGTTTTGGGACTCAAGTTATTTATATGGTATGAGAATATGAATGTTAAATTGCTATATTCAGTGTTGCCTAATTTCGTATATGTTGTGATTCATATTAAAATAAATATCAATAAACTATACATAACTTGAAAGTATTATAGTTTTAGTTGAAATAGCAATAATTTCATATAAAGTAACTACAGTACCAACACACAATTTCATTAAAAATTAACTGGTGATAGTTATAAAATAAACAAAATAGTATGTGTGCTAAATTATTACATATACTAAAAAAGTATCGCAGGCCTTTTTAATAGGGAAACATCCGTTAAATCGGGTTTGGAGAATGAAAACGAACGTTTTGATTGATTTTAGAAAAAAAAAAATTGCCGGGCAAAAGTAGTCAAATGTTTAAAAAACTCTAATTGACTAATGTTTGAGTTATTGTGGTGCTGCCGGAGGCGACAGGGATGTGCCGCGATAACTGAATTTCAGTTTCTGGGCCGCTGAGCGGCTGTATTTCGACCAATCGCGACGCTAGTAGTGCTATCGGGAGCACCATTTTTTTTCGCAAAGATAATTGCGAAAAACCGAAAAAATCTCATTTCATTTTCTATTGCGAACCCACCGTCGATCGCAACGGCTTCAGGTTTGCGGATCCGGCTTCGTAGATTCCTCCTCCCTAGGTCTGCGAAGAGGGTGCTCAAATGTTTGCAAATATGGCTGTGAGGTACATGTTTTGCAAAACCGGACGTTTGCGGCTGCCATACTGGAAGTAGGTGAAAATGTACATTTCCTTCTATACAGACGGTCGACGACGGTATCTTGCATACGGTATGCCGAAATTCCGATTCGCAGAAACCACGAGGATAAAAGGAAATCGGTAGGATTTCAATTCGCATTCAAGAACTACAAAAGTACTAATGGCAAAGCTTCCTGTCCCACAAGAGCAGATCGAGAACAGACCAGGCCGTGTTATAGACTATTAAAAGTTACAAAAAAATCGCAACTGGCAAAGATAATGAAAAAAACGAAATTCGCATTTTGCGTCCTAGATGGGAGGCGCTTACGAATATTTCAAAAATTTCTGTTTGCATGTGTGTTTTCGTGGGCGCCCCACAGAGCCTTGCGCATCGTCGCCCATTTTTCGCGTTTTAGTTCATCCTTCTTTCAACTTTAGCAACTTTTCCCGCTGCAATTCGCAAATTCCAACTCTTTTTTGCAAGGGTTGTAAAATTCGCTTCTTCGTCGGTTTCGGCGGGGGGGCGCGATTCGGTGGGGGGCATTTTCCAGAATTCCTCAAATTTCGGATACCACAAAATCGGATATTTCTTGCCACAACATTTACGATGCAATGAAAAACACAAACCGGTGGCAAACACAATTCCGCACTTTCACCTGCAAATCCTGTCGCGGGACGATTCGAATTTTATTTTTTTCCGCATTTTCTAAACCGGGAATTTACCTAGAAAACAGGCGCGTCGGTGTTTTTTTCACATTTCATTTCACAACTGTGTAAATTATAAATTTATAGACAATGGACTGCGGTTTTGAGATTCTTACATTATTTAACGCTGACACAAATAGAGTTTAAAAAAAGTTACGCTAGGTATTGTGCTGCTTTAATAATCCATAGTAGATTACATATTTATACAAAACATATCTGAAAATTAGCTGCTGAAAGTTGCCGGTTTGCCCTTTTCAATCCTCATTGTTGAATGCAAAATAATGTAATAGTGTAAATATTTATTCGATGTTATATCAGTCGTGTTCAAAAAAAAAAATATTTTCAAAAATTAAATATATAAAAAACCTTGATTATTCTGATGCGGATTATCCGTGCTTCTAGGGTTCCGTTGTTATCAACAACGAACCCTTATAGTATCGATATGTCCGTCCGTCCATCAGTCCGCAGTTCAGCTCAGAGACTATTAGAAATATAGAGCTGTAATTTGTGTGGTTAATGACAATTTAGAGATTAGTTATTAGTGACTAGTCACGCCGTCAAAGTGGTAAAATAAAATCTTGATTTTTTTTGTTTTTAGGGTACCTCCTCTACACGTAAAGTAGGGACGTTTTTTTTTTCTTCTACCCCATGGTGTTGGATGTCGTTGGATAGATCCAAAAATATTACAGGTTTGTGAAAATAATATTTTGATTAAGAGATCCGTTTGTAATTAAGCTTTAAAATGCTAATTTTTGTCCCGAGTTACAAAATTTATTGCAAAATAATGATATTTTCGAATTATGTCCAGCTTTTTGGGATTTTTTCCACTGTGCGGCGCTTCTGGCGGGACGCAAATACAAACGTCAACCCAACAAATTTCTTTTCGACCAATTCTGAAGCGAGAGCAGCCCCCAAGCAAGTTTCCCAAAGAAAAGTTCGTTCTTGAAATCAGTGAAAATCATTTTGGAACCAGTGATATTTGTGGAATTATGTGCCAAATTTTCTAGCAAGGATTCTAACAAACCTGCATTTATCACTGTTCGATAGTGCACATTTTCTTCGAAAAAGTCTGTAAGTTTTATCTTTCCGGGACAAATCGTTTTTAACCCTTTAACAACTGGAATATTTTCACAAATCTGTCTGTCTAAACGCAAAAAAAACAGAAAGTATTGTACAAAGGCTGATATCTCCATTTCTTATCTATATGAGATGATATGTACATAAAAATTTAACAATTAGTCAGGGTTAGAGGGGTATACCTTTTTTTTTAGAGCAATTACATGTCATAAAAAACGTTTGCTGAGACTCTGAGACCCTCTAAACTTCTTGTACACATATTTTTATATATTATAATACAACAACCCTTTTATAATCCGGGATTGTGTGTCACATTTATCAACCAAGCGCATATTTTGAGTATAGTCAATTATACATAGTTTATATTTTTTATATTATATATAGTTCTGTGATTCGCTTTTGGTCATGATTCCTTCATGAAATGTTGAAAGTATTAACACGTTCGGTTTGTCTTTCTAAGAGCAATTACAGTTCCGCTCTTTGCGTTCGCACATTCTGCGTGCCAGCCGTTGTAAAAATTTAGAGTCCATATATACCGGTATTCTACTGGTTCAAGCAAAGTGTCAGTTTAGGGCTGTTGTACCAATTATCAATATATAACAAATGCCTTTTTTTCATAGTTTACCATTTCATTTGTAGGGATGTCAATTTCTGATCCGGTATACACTAACAACTGTAGTACAATTCCCGTCTCATAATCACACAACACAAAAGTTTTAATTCCAAAACGATGTCTCTTTGATGGAATATATTGCTTCAAGTGCAACCTGCGTTTGAACAATATCAGGGTTTCATTGATTACCAGCTTTTGAAAAGGATGGAAAATTTTGAACATCTTCTATTCCATTCTTCAAATATAGATCATATTTTCCACAATTTATCATTATTGTCCGGTGGCGGAGGGTTGTTATTATCAGCAAAATGTATATAACGCAACAGTTGTGTAAATCTGTCTCTTGTCATGTATTTACTAATAAAATTACTGGCAATAATAGGATCTGTTGGCCGATAATCCGAAATTTTATGTTTTTTTTATATGTGGCATCGACAAATTTATTTCTAAAAAATTATACATTTCATTTACATCCGTGGGCACCCATGATTTTCTTTTTGGAGCAAGATCTGTTTTTGAATGTTCGGTTTTGGTTGGAATTCGTAATTGACATGTCTGGATTCGTTAAAAAAAAATTTCACACTACGTAGAACAAGTTTCACACTACGTAGAACAATAAATTTTGACATATTTGTAGAGAATTAGTCAGTCTATGAAATCCTTCTGTTAGTCTTTTAAAATATTTTTTATCTTGAAATATTTATAGCTTGAAAACTTGTCTTTAAAATTCTATTTAGCGAGTTCTATTTAGCTTGTACACTTTTCTATTAAAATTGACATTTTAGTATCATTGTGACCGATAGCCTTGACATAGGATTCTTCAACTAAATGTAGGTTGAAAGTTTTCAATTTTTTTGTTCAATTTTCCGAATCACGCCAAAAATGTTTTTAACACTGCTTAAGCAGATTTTCATCTAAAAATATGTCATTTTCATCTTTCCAAAGTGAACTGTATAGTAGACACCGACGTCTTATATGCGGTGATTCCGGTTATAATTTCCTATGTTGTGGCGTTGATGAGATATTTGCAAAAAACCTTAGAAGCAAAAATAATTCCCCACGCCACCCCCGTTGGAGGCGGAGCGTTCAAATTTGATCAACGGGTACTTCTTGTGGATATCCATATTCACCCACATTTTTACATAATATTTTATCTGGCGGCGACCGCCTCCCCAAACTACAGCTACAGTGACTACAGCTGGACTACAGATAACTACAGGAACTTTTAAATAAAGATATAAATAAGTACAAAAGTTTGCAAATATATATTTTTAATGAAAGTGGCAACTCTTGGTTCAACATAGGTTACATTGAGTTGTACACCGCGAGACAGCAGATAAATCAAGAAAACATTTGCGCGACAGCGCGAACTCTCGATCCAAAATAGGATAATGTGGTAAGGACTGTTGTTTTCATCAAGGTTAGATTTTGTTGCACACAGCGAAGCGGCAGATAAATTAAGACTACATACAAACGCGCGATAGAACGAACTCTCGATCCAAAATAGGATAATGTGGAAAGGACTTTTGGTTTAAACAAGGTTAGATTTAGTTGCCAACCGCGACGCGGCATCACATCAAAACCACATCGTCGCGACAGCGCAACTTCTCGATCGATAATAAGTTAAAGTGTCAAGGACTGTTGGTTTAGCTAGGTTAAATTAGGTGGAATACCGCGAAGTGGCATATTTTAAAAGACTGACAGAATTAACAGAACGAACTAACAGAAATTTTTAAAAGACTAACTATTTTAAAATACTAACAGAAGGATTTCATAGACTGACTAATTCTCTACAAATATGTCAAAATTTATTGTTCTACGTAGTGTGAAACTTACTGATTTTTTTTTTAACGAATCCAGACATGTCAATTACGAATTCCAACCAAAACCGAACATTCAAAAACAGCGAAAAAATATATTAACCCTTGAAAGATTTCAATGAAACTTTTACTGAATATGGGTATTCACCAGAAGTATCCGCTGACCAAATTTGAACAATGGGGGCGGCGTGGGGAAATATTTTTGCTTCAAATGTTTTCTCCAAATATCTCGTCAACACTTCCAAATAGAAAATTATAACCGGGGTCACCATATGTAAGACGTCGGTGTCTACAAAAAGGTATTCTTTGCAAATTTTATAAAATCGTTCGGTTTAGTTACAAAAGTAAAAAATGTGAAAAAAATTATTCTTTGAATTTGGTTTTTCAATTTAAAAGGACTTAAATATAGAACGTCGATGGAGCTTTGCGAAAAAAAATCCTCTTTAACCCTTTAACTACGGCTGTCGTAAATAAACGACGGTGCGAAACTTTCGTGAGATCCGGCTGTCGTAAATAAACGATTTGATGAATTCGTTGGTTGGTGACTTTCACGGAAAAATTCTGTCGCAGAGCTGAATTTTTTAAACTTCGACCTGTTATTTGTCACATTTGACAACAATGTCATTTCTACAATTAGTTGATTAAGTTATGTTTGACAATGTTGGTAACTCAACAAAACAAGTTACCAACTTGAATAAAACAATATATGTTGGTTATGTTGAACATCAAAATAAACAAAATCATTGTCAGTTAATTAAATGATTGTTTATGGAGTTTTCAGTCAGATTTTTTTAACTTTTACACTACAGCTGTTTTTTTTTTCGTCAATGTTATAACGCTTAGTAACTAATACCATCATTAGTTACAGTAACTTTTCTTATAGATGCTGGCAGCTTTTTATTTCTAATATCACTTCTTTAAATATAGTAAGTTTGATTCTAGACAATTAGCAACACTGTATGAAATAACTTCATTTGAAAACAGATTTTGTTGTCTTAAAAATCTGACACCATTAAAATTATTTGAACTGATTGAATCTATTTTTGTGCATCATGAGTCGTGCAATTTGCAATTTCCCCTAATTTCCACACAAACATAAAAATCAAGTGCCAGGCACTTCAAGATTCTTCATATTATTTCACCATTACTATTCCACCTACAACAATCGTTTCACCCTCCTTACATTTTCCACCCTATTCATTCCGTCGACAACCACTCTTCGGTCCAAAAGAATAATCCGCATGTACTAGTCTTTGTAAAAATAGAAAATTAAAATCAAACGAATATGTAAATTGGTATGAAAGGATTTGAATAAATACGAAACAAAATTTCCATTGTGTTTGGTTAAAGCTTTTCGTTTGTTCATGGATAAAAAAACAATTAACGATTGTTGATTAACAATTTTTATTCAAAAACAAACAAACAAAGAATGTTGTCTTTTTTATCAATATTATTATTGATATTGTTAGCTTAGATAAAATACAAAATCTTTATTAAAATTATCGTTATTGAAATAAAAAAAAACTTTCACGAAGAAAACAATACTGGTATAAGTTTTCAGATTATGCAATATATAATTTGGAAACAATGTATTTATTATCATGGTTAAATATAAAATAATCTTACGAGAACTATCACTAGTTATTCTGAGTGAAATTGATTTATTTTTATTTATGAAATGAATTTCTCACATATGTATCAAAATAAAGCAAAAGTCACTTCTTTTCATACTTTGTACACAAGAAAGCCAAGGGAACCTGCCCATCAGGAGAATAGCTCAACAGTTGAATTTAAGTCGTATTATCACTTACAAGATTATTGTTCACATTATCATCACATGAATCCTTATAAATTTCAAATGTACAAGATCTTGGTAGATTTTTTACTTCCATTCGATTATAATAAAAGACTGGCCTGGTTTCGTCTAAAGCAGGGGTCTCCAAACTTTCCACCCTTAGCGCCATACTGATTACTCCAGTAAGTTCCGAGGGCCAAAACCATATTATCATTGTTGCCGGTGGTAAAAAGTGAAATAGTTCACTGATGAAAAAAAAAGTCCGAAAATGTAGAGCAACGTTTAAAAAAGGCTGCAAAAAGGACTAAAGTCCGCAAAACGGCAACTCTGCCTATTATTAATTTTCCTGTCATTATCTGTAATTTCTAGATTAGTCGTAGAGTACGAGCCATGAGGAGTAACGTGACACGACATCTGGTGGACACAAGCGGAAATAGGTAGTACCTTCTATCGCTAACAGATGGCGCTAAAAGCACGTACAGAATAATCTCGTTGGTTCGAGAAAGTTCTGGTGTCTTCCACTCACTTCTAGATGGCAGTAATTGGAATATATAAGAAGGCTAGTGGCGCAACCACAAGTCAGTTCCTATGAAACTGTTGTGAAATAGAATAGTGCGTACCTCCTTAAAACGTATTTGTGCGTGTTTAAGTTTAAGACATCTTTGTAACAGTGTTTTGATTTGAATTGTTGCTTTTGTGTGTGATTTAGTAGTATAGAAAAGAAGCGAAAAATTGATAGTGAATGCAGAAAATTCAAAGATCAGTGGAACATTCAGTATTTCGTAATTGAGTCCAGTAACAAGGCGCTATGTTTGATTTGCAATGAAAGCATAGCCGCTCTCAAGGAATATAACATTAAACGTCATTATGAAACAAAACATTTTCAAAATTACTCAAAATATACAGGAAGTTTTCGGACAGAAAAATTCGAAGCTATGAAGCGCGGATTGAAATCGCAGCAATCTTCATTTACAAAACTCAAAACTGAACAAGAGGCTGCAACTCGTGCCAGCTTTCGTGTGGCTCTTGAAATTGCAAAACCTGGAAAACCATTCACCGATAGAGAAATGATCAAAGAATGCATAATTGCAGTAGCCGAAGAAATGTGCCCTGAAAAGGTAAATTTATTAAAAACTGTCAGTATGTCAGCAAACACTGTGGCTCGAAGGGTAGAAAACATCGCTGAAAATATATTCTTTCAACTGTTCGACAAAAATGGACATATTGAGTGGTTTTCTTTGGCCTTGGATGAGTCAACGGATGTGTCAGATACTGCTCAGGTGTTGATTTATATTCGAGGAGTAGATAAAAGCTATGAAGTGCATGAAGAACTTCTTGATATGTATAGTATTCATGACAGAACTACTGGTACAGATATTTTTGGAAGCAAAAACATGAGTGCGAGAGATAAAGAAGTGGTCGCTCTTGTGTCAAAGGCTGTAGAAAATGACGGTGGTTCAAAACCATTAGTCTTACATTGTATCATTCATCAACAGTCTTTGTGCGGAAAATGTTTGGATATGTCTGAAGATCTGAAACTTGTCATATCAACTGTTAATTTTATCAGATCCTTTGGGCTGAATCACCGACAATTCCGACAATTTATTGAAGTGATTGGAGAAAATGACTTACCTTATCATACTGCCGTACGTTGGCTTAGTTGTGGGAAAGTCCTTCAGCGCTTTTTTGAACTTCGAGCAGTGATCGAAATTTTTTTGAATGAAAAGCATCGCCCTCTTACTGAATTACAAAACAACGCGTGGCTGTGGAAGTTAGCATTCTATGTTGATTTGACAAAACATGTGAACGAACTGAATTTGAGATTGCAAGGAGAAAACCAGCATCTTCCTGATTTAAGCACTAATATCAAATCATTCCGGAAGAAATTGATATTGTTTCTATCACAACTACGAAGAAAATGTTTTTCACATTTTAAAACATGTGAAATATTCAGCCACACCACTGAGACTGAGTTTCCTATCGATTTTGCAATCGAAACTTTGAGTGCTTTGAAAATAAATTTTGATACTCGTTTCTCGGACTTTGATGCCATTGATTGATTTCCATTGATGCAAATCAAATTAAGATTTTTCAGAATCCTTTTGATACTGACATTGAAACCCTAGCCCCGGAACTTCAAATGGAAATGATTGATCTACAGTGCAGTGATATAATTAAGAACAAATATCAAAACTCATCTTTGTTGGAATTTTATAAGTCTTCCACTGACACAATTTGATAATTTGCATAAATTTACTCGTGGGCTGTTTTCTGTTTTTGGTACTACTTATTTGTGTGAGAAGACCTTCTGCAAAATGAAGTACAGAAAAAATATTTACAGATCTAAATTAACTGATGAGCATCTTAAATCTCTTTTAATAATTGGTACAAGTAAAATTAGTCCACAACTACAAACTATTGTCAGTGGAAAATCTCAATTACATAAATCTCATTAGTATTTCATATGTCATTATGCTTGTTATAAGTTATGTTTTTATTTAAAATGTATAAAATGTTAGTTGGATTCATTTCAATAATTTGTTAGTTATTATATACTGAAGTTAAATTTTCTGTATATTATACATGTCTTTACTCATTACAATTCTGTGTTTCTTTATCCAACTTATTACAAAAACAATAACAATAAGCCTACAACAATGTTATGAGTAGTTAGCCCATGACCATATCAATGTAGATGTCATATTAATAATTATTCAACATATGCCACATTTGAATACTTGTTAATAATTTAATGTTAAGTAGAAGAATTATGGGGCCAATATATTTCGATGGTAATTTAAACGCTGCCACTTATAGAGCCACTATTTTGCAAAAATTTATTAACGAATTCCAATATGATGAACTCCAAAATCGCTCCTTCCAAGAAGATTCTGCTACACCGCACATTGCCCGTGAAACATAAAATTATTTTCATGAATTTTTCGACGACAGGTTCATAAGCAAAGACCCATTTACACCACGTTCTTGTGAACTAAAGTAATGATCTGAAGTAATGTTTGAATCTTTGTTAATTAAATAAACACTAAAAAATAAACACTATAAAATAAATCAAATGTTAAGTTTATTAGAAGGCGTTTTAAACTAATGAAATTGTTTAACTTAATCTACACTAAAACACATAATCTCAAGATTACTCCAAATAATGTATGGTTATCTCATGTATGGTTCACTCCAAATAATGTATTATATGAATGTGACAGAAAGTTACAGCTACCTAAAAAATAGCATTTGATAATTTTATGTGTGTGAATTAATCCTTGGCCTCATCAAATTCATGGCAGGAGCGGATTCCAATAGTCTTGTGACTAACGTTAGGATGCATTTTGAGAAAATTAGAGATAGAGTTTCTTTAACTTTCAAAATGGTTACAACTAGTCTCAAAAGGAGTGTCGCCTAGTGACCCACAATATATAGGTTGCTTATTTGTTAATTCAGAAAATGAAGATGAAAATAAATAAAAATTGGATTTAAACCGTCTAATAAATAATCGATATAGAGGGATATATTAATAATACTATTGAAATAGAACTAATGAGCTAAAGCTTACCTGTATCCGTAGGTAATATGCATCATTTTTTTTATATGCTTGATTCACTTCTTACTTCGTCTTAACATAATAAAAAATATAAATACTGTTGAATGTGTTTCAGTTACTTTTTAAAATAAACTATATAAATTACCGATTAAATTTGACCTGTTTGAACGGTCCCATTTATCGCGCGCTTTGTATGACGTCGCATACCACTTGACATGCAGTGTTGCGTAGCCTATTTGCATATACAGTTAAGGATTTTCAGTTTGAATTTGCTATTTCGATAATGGAAAAAGCTAAAAAATCATTTTATAGATATCGTATCGGAAGTATCAGAATGCAAAAACACTATTGTAAGTATACCAGATAAAGTGTTTGACAAAGTCCCAATCGAGGTGTATAGTCCACCCTACCTACATCGACGCCGATAAATGTCAAAGTGCACGTCACATACCATTACGACCAATGGTGATACATTTCGAAAATTTGAATTTCGCTTGCATATTTTGGACTATTTGATTTTATGGCATTAAATACAATCTGAATGAGATACTAATGATATAGGTGTAATGTCAAGTTCATAAAATATCGGGGTTTAAAAAATTAAGTAAATTTAAATCACTCGTATATTAATATAATTCATTGAATTGAAAGCAGCACTAGATATGACGAAAGTAGCAATTCCTAATGAATAGAATGCCAACAACCTTTACTACGTGGTAATACATACTTACGCTAAATTCCCGAAAATAGACATTAAAAAATCTTGCATAATTGCAATAAAAGCCCGAAACTATTTCTTCTAGTCATTAGAAATTTTCAAACAGAGCCTTAACCCTTCGGTTAATCTCATTAAGGAGCAAAGCAACTTTCGTTCAACAATCGTCTCCAAGTAGTCTCCTAATTGCAGAAAGGAACTTCCCTTTTGTACTACCCCGCACCCCGCCCGAAAACCCTAAACATAAATCCTATCAATCATCAATTTGTAATCCACTTGAGAATGTCCAACAGTCGAAACTTGGGTTGGGCTTTGTTCGAATTAAATAAAAGTTGCTGATAATATTTTAACAAAAGATTTATTCTTTATATTCGTAAACACGTGGGATCAAAACAAAAACGTATATTCAACTTAACTGAAGTTTTTCAAGACAGTGTCACCAACTTAAAAAACTATAAGTAATACCAACCAAATGTAATTACATTGCCAGTTTACAATACCCTCCCTCAATGTATTTACATTTCAAAAATAAAACAATTCTAAATTATGGTCTCTAGACCACTCTTCTTAATACATCTATCAAATAACTCTCTATTAAAAGCTTTTGTGAGCCTGTCAGCTGGTTGCTCACTAGTATTTATGTACGTTACACATATTTTATTATCTTTTATTAAATCTTTAACAAAATGAAAACGAATATCTACATGCTTTAAACGTTTAATAAATGCAGTGGCTGCAGTTAATATTGCTGACTGATTGTCACAAAAAATATTTACCGGGCAAATATTTTGGAAACCAAAATCATTAAGCAAGTTTGTTAACCAACAAGCTTCACTGGCAGCCATGCTCATTGCAACATATTCTGACTCAGTTGAAGACAGGCTCACAGATACTTGTTTCTTAGAACTCAACAATACTAAACAATTAGAGAACATAAACATGTACCCAGAGGTGGAGTTGTCCTTTAAGTCACCACCCCAATCAGCATCACAAAAACCTTCTAAACCTACATCTGTGCACTTATAAATTAACTTATAATCTAATGTATTTTTCACATATCTTAATACTCTTTTCAAAGCAGTTAATAACACATTATTAGAACATTTTAGATATCTACTTAACATTGAGACTGTAAAACATAAATCTGGTCTAGTACCTTGTACACCATACATTAAGCTTCCTAATATTTGCCTACACATTTTCTCAATATTTTGATCAAGAATTTGTTCTTCAAAAATTTTAGAATTGAAATTACTATCCATTGGCGTAGGCATGAGTTTACAATTTTCTATGTTAAACCTTTTGAGAACATTCTCTAAATAGCTTTTCTGACTAAGTTCAGTAATACCAGATTATAAGTTTTGATTTACATTAATACCTAAAAATTCAGATATTAATCCCAAATCTTTCATTTTAAATTCCCTATTCAAAACTTTGTAATATCAGAGTTGTTTGTTCCGAAAATAAATAAATCGTCTACATATAGTAATACAAACATTTTATCTTTTCCATTATATCTATAGTAAGAACATGAGTCACAGTTTGATCTAAGAAAATTCTCTCTAGTCATTACTGTATTGAACTTATTATTCCAACACTTAGGAGACATTTTTAACCCATAGAGTGATTTATTTAGTTTAACAATATTTTTATTTTTAGTGTAAGCCACTTCAGGTAACTGAATATAAATATCCTCTTGGATTTCCCCATACAAAAATGCCCCAATTACATCCATTTGAAAGATTGGTAAATTCAATTTATTAGCAATAACAACAAAGAGTCTAAATGTTGACAGCTTTGCTACTGGAGCATATATGTCTTGATAACTAAACAAATCATCCTGTTCAAACCCTCTTGCGACTAACCTGGCTCTATATTGACCTGAACCTTTAATTTTAAACACCCATTTACTACTTACAATTTTACTTGGGTCAATTGACACATTAGACACTTTACACGTATTATTATCAGTTAGTGTTTGTAGTTCTCTTTCTATGGCCCCCCTCCATTCTGAAGCATCACTCCTGCTCATAGCTTCTTTGTATGTCACCGGATCGGGATCTACATTAATGTGCACATTGTTACACTTACAAAAAGAGGTTTGTTTCCTTCTTCTCTTAGGTCTCTCACTGTCGAGTGGTGGAGTATTATCTTCTGTTAATGAACTCAACTCATCCAGACAAGGTGCATCTTCACTTTCAGGTTCTGTTTCAATAGACGAACTTTCCTCAATATTACTTTCTCTAACAAAAACGGCACCTTCTGATTTTTCAGTTTCTTCATTTACCACAAGTTTAGTCTCCTGTGATGATTGGTCTTCTAAAGTTTCTATATAAATTGATTATTGCCTTTAGTAATTTCATTTTCCAAGAACACAACGTCCCTTTTTATTTCTACAGTATTTTTTTTGTGAAAAATAAATCCTATATTCTTTCACGTCTTCGCTGTATCCAACCATCAGTAATTTTCACCTTTTTTGTCCCACTTTCTTCTCCTTTCTTTAGGGATGTGTCCATATACTGGTGTACCAATTACTTTCAATTGTTCAATATCAAAATTTTTGTTTCTTTACTCTCTTCTTACTCTTCCTTTACTCTTTCCAGTCCTATTAAGCACAAAGGCCGCCGTATTTATGGCCTCTGCCCATAGTTTTCTCGGTAAATTATTTGCTTGCAGCATCGTCCTAGCAGTTTCAACCAATGTTCTAATCTCTCTCTCTCCGCTTTACCATTTTGCTTCGGTGTGTATGGCACTGTAGGTTGATGAGTTATCCCGCGGCTCGCGAACATATCCTTGACCCCTTTGTTTACAAACTCCGTACCATTGTCACTTCTGAAAATCCTAACCCTATTTCCAGTAACATTCTCAGCCTTGTTAAGAAAATCTTCAATACTGCTTTCGTATTGCTTATACTGCTTATGTATTTCGTATTTATTTTTAACAAAATAAACATATCTGAAGTTTGAGTAATCATCTTTCAATAACACAAAATATTTCGACCAACCTATCGACATTTCTTCCATCGGCCACGTGTATCAGCATGTATCAATTCATATGTCAGTAAAAACAGAAAAACATTTGTTATTTACATTCTCTTCACTGTTCTTTTTATGACTTTTACACTCGCTTTGGAAATGTTCTATTTTACCACACTTGAAACACTTTCCAGTCTTTGTATTTTTCGCCACAAAAGCAGATGATGATGAAGTTTGTTGTGATTCTTCCTTCTTCTCCATTAGCCTTTCTTCTTCCATTACCAACCTGGCAACTAAATTATCCAAGGTTTGCTTGTCGTCAGGAGCTGATTCCCATGCAGAAACGAAATGTTTGTATTCTTCTGGCAGCGACAAGAGTACTTTAGTTATAACAAACTTGTCCGAGATTTCTCCACCCATTTTTTTTAGATTGTTCTGCAATTCTTGAATCTTTGACAGGAATACAGACATTGCAGTGCTTTTTTCATATTTATACTGGAAGAATCTTTGTTGAACAATGTGAATGCTGGTTTCAGTCCTTTGTTCATACACACTCTCTAACTTTCTCCACATTTCGGCTGAAGTTGAACAAGATATAATATGTAACATGACATCTTCAGTCATCTTTGTGACTATTAAAGTCTGAGCTTTGGCATCCTGGTTCTCCCAAGCAATTTTCTCCCCAGCTACTTCTGGTTTTGTGCGCAGACCTTCAACAATATCCAGCCAACCCTGCCCACGCAACGGCACTTTGATTTGGAATTTCCAAATGTTCCAGTTCCTTGAACCTTCCAGCTTCAAAACATTTTGACTGCTGTCCACCTTGATTAATAAACCTTAGAAGATCCTCTTGCTTTTTGTTATTTTTATTTACTTTGCCTTCCTGCACAAAACACGTTGCGGTGTCAACCTAACCTCAATTCATCAGTTATTCACAGTGCAGTATTTCAACAACTCAGCTAGTATTACAAAGTCACACGAGGTAAATGTGCCTGGGCCCATTACCTGTTCGAATTAAATAAAAGTTGCTGATAATATTTTAACAAAAGGTTAATTCTTTATATTCGTACTCGTGGGATCAAAACAAAAACATATATTCAACTTAACTGAAGTTCTTCAAGACAGTGTTACCAACTTAAAAAACTATAAGTAATACCAACCAAATGGAATTACATTGCCAGTGTACAATAGGTTAACAATTTTAATTTCTATAACTGTGAATGACAAGTTATATAATAGTTTTACATATTTTATTTGTTAAGTGTGGTTAATAGAAAGTGAATTTATCAATTCAGTGTAGCAATTCTTAGATATCTAGCAGAATAACAGCTACGTAGTCGAGGCAGTAAAACGGAATCAGAAAAAAAAATCACAAATAATGTAAAGTCTAGTAGTTTAGGAATAGATGTGTTAGACCACCATGAAATTGAATCTAAATGATGCGTCTATTCTGTTTACATCAAAAAGAAAATTGAGAGAACACTGTGAGATTATACACATTAGACTGAAGACTCTGGTTCATTAGACTAAAATGGTATATATGTGAGGGATGGCTTTATTGGGCGGTCGGCATCGCTTAAATTAAACCACTATTATTTACCTTGAGATGAATATTTGGAAGTATCGAATGAAGAAAATGATATCACTTACACATATATCACTTCAGGAAAAAATATTTAATAGACTCTTTAATTACCTTTTGAGATACAACAATATCTGAGATGAGTATTGAGATTTACATTAAAAAGAATCATTTATATTATAGAAGTAAGTTTGTAGTATTAGAAATTCTTTCATATGAATTTCATATATGAAGTTTCATCGCGCTTGCTATTTGGTAGCTTGTTATATAGATAGCTTCACTTCACTTTCCTTTTCCTCACTTTCCATGATTTTACTTTTCTTTGCTGCACATGGTTAGATTTGTTTTTGAGGGGTATAAAAGATCTTTCCCTACCGTATTACAGTTATGGTTGTCCTTTCCTTCTGGAAATTTAGTTTAACCCTATGGATATAGGCATTCTTCCGTACCGGATGTGTTTTTTGCAGGACTCCGTAATTTTTAAACCTAATAGTTTCTTGATTATTATTTCTTGTGCTACCAGTATTACTTCTATTTGCGAGAAAGCACTCCATAAGATTATTCCATATTACTAATATATGGAACAATCTTATGGAGCGCGCTTTGTACTTTGTACCAGCTGCGAAGATCTTCCTTGTCTAACAATTTATGTATATGCTTGATTAAAAATGCCTTCTTGTGCAGTATATAGTTGATGATTTATATTTGGTTTATCCATATTAGATGTTTCTCTAGATGTATGTCTAGAAATTTTATATCTTTAGCCCTTTTCAATTGGTGATTTTTAGTAATAATATGTTAATATTTCCGGCGTAGACAATTCTTATTGACTGGAATATTATATATACCGTTTTTTTTTTAATTAAAATGGAGTTGGTTTGCTGAGAACCATGTATTAACTGTATCTAAGTGTCTGTTTGCTTCCTCAACATTGTTGCTTTTGTCTTTCCCAGTCACAATTAAGATTGTGTCATCCGCATATGAAGTACAATGTCGCCCGATTATGTAGTTAATTAAATCTGCAGTGTATAGTAAAAATAATGTTGGTGCCAATACGCTTCCTTGTGGTACCAATATATTTGTACATATTGTCTGTGATTGACCAGTTCTATTTCCAATATTTACTGATACATACTGTTTCCTCTTTTCCAGGTAGGATTGTATCCAACGGCACGCTTTTTCCCTGATCTTATAATAGTTTATTTAATAGAATACTATGAGAAGTCAAAAGCTTTTGTTAGGTCGCAGAATATTCATATGGAGTGATTGCCTATATCAACTTCCTGAAATATTTTGCTGTGGAATTCTATCAAAGCTGTTCAGGTGGATTTGCCTTTGTAAAAAGCATGTTTTTGAGTAGAGATCAGGTTATATTTTTCGATAAATGGAGTTATTCTAGTTTGCATGAAATATTCTAGAATTTTCGCTTGTGCCGATATGAGGGCAATTGGTCTGCAGTTTTAAGTATCCGTAGTTGCTCCTTTTTTATGCACTGGTATAATTTTTGATATTTTTAACACTTCTAGAAATTTCTACTCAGCTAGACTAGCATAGATTATATAAGTAATTTGTGCTATGAGCTCATGCCTGAATTCTTTTGCGATGATGCATTTATTATTATCCAACAGGATTACTCATAGACTGTAAATATATACAATATTTTTTACTTAAACATACAATCATTAAACAACAAAATCAGTGAATTAGAAGCATTTTTAATTTGTGATCAACCAATAGAAATTTTATGTCCAAATGAACAATGGATTTCCTCTAATGAGATGAACTGTCTTCGTCTAGAAAACTATATACTTGCAGCTGTTTTTCGTAGATCCAAACATATACATATACAAAATATACATATACAAAATATACATATACAAAATTCAATGCAAAATTGGGAATCTAAATATCTCCTCATATTTTCAAGAACTAGATTTCGAGGCTGCAAGTGTAATATTTCAAAATAAAATATTCATCACTGTAAATAGGTCGCCTAACTTTGACACTTTTATTAAAAGAATGGAACAATTACTGCATACAATATGGAAGAAAGGAAAACAACTAATAATCACTGGGGACTTTAACACAAAATTTAACTCGTATAAGATACCTCTCCCTTGATCAACATATTTATGTCCTATGGACTCCGTTTAACAATAACAGAGAATACTAGAAACAATGCATGTCTGGATAATATTTTTAGCAATGTATCCATTGGCAGGTTTATTGCCAATGTTTACGATTTTACCAGTTTACGATCTGTTTGAAAAAGATTTAGGAAAGACGTTTGAAAAAGAGCTAGGCAACCAACGACACACAACGACACAATTTTCTTCAGGAGTGGCGCCTCTAATTTGTATTTTTTTTATTAATATCAAGAGCGTAACTAGCGACTTAAAAAACAAAAATAAAAAGGAAAAACGGTTTTTATCAACAAGAAGAGAAAAAAAGTAAATTCTTAAGAATTCGTAAGACGGCAACTCTTTTTAAGTTCAACATTATATGTTTTTTGTGTTTTTCTCGACCAGTGTTAACAGTGTTGTATTTGTTTTTAAGTTTACTTTCGGTTGTTGTGCATTTTATAATTGAAAGTTATTGGTTCGTAACGTGTCTGTATAATTAATTCCAATCTCCACCAACACCAGACAAAACTACTAAGTAACTCAAACTTTTTTGGCTCTTCGAACCCGATTTGGTGAGATTCGTGCAGAAAAGTATCAGTAAGTAAAAAGTCAGTGTTTCTCTTTAGTCTTTCTCGCATCTGCACAACAATCACTCTTGAACAACTCGAACGGCAATACTCTTTTGGACAATTGAACAACAATCACTGCGGTTTTTTACTCTTTTGAACAACTCGAACGGCAATAGTCTTTTGATCAATTGCGGTCTCTACTCTTTTGAACAATTATATCATTCAGTGCGATTTCTACTCTTTTGAATAATTACAACAATCAGTGCGGTTTCTACTCTTCTGAACAATCTTTTCTTGTGATAGATAATTATGTCGAATAACGAATCATGGATCTCTCTCCACATTAATCGTTTCCATTATATCTGAATCAGTAGCTGACGGCAATCTCGTGAAGACGTTTTTTCAAAAGTCAACATCAATAATAATACGAATTTAGAACTTCACAATACGAATTGGCAGAAATTCGATACCACTCATGAGCGATTATTTGAAAGCGGATATCATTTTAGATAGCACATACATAAGGGAAATGAAGTTGGGATCGTCCACGGAACCTTCACCGTTTGATTAATTTAAGACCTTTTTAACGGCTCAAGCACGAGGACTCGAAAACCTCGAACTCAATCAAGCACGTAGCTCCGATAATTTAAACTGTCAATCAGCCTCACTGCCACCACACTCTGTTCGGTCCACAGCCTGGGTGCATACAGATCAACCGGCTACACAACCCACATCCTTCACTCGTTGTAGGCTTTGTAAACAGGAAAATAACATCGTCGCCTGTACAGAATTCCGATTCTCTCTCAATCGTCTTTTACGTCGACTCTCAACTGATCCTTATTAAGATGAACTCTACTCCAAACTTATTAGGGATTACGAAGAGCTCTCACACTTAACTCCAGCCCCCCCTCTCAGATCCAGAAACTTTTCCTATCTACTAACTACCTTCCTCACCATGGTATTGCCTTCTACAAGGAGGGTAGATTTCCACTGTCCAAATAGACAAGTAATCATCCAGATCTTCACAAGTCAGTTTTACCAGAGAACATCTCGTCAAATAATACTCACTCATTTGAAGAATCAACTGTAAAAAATTTAGGACTCACAAGAGATGGCTAGCAATCTTTCTTTGCTTTACAAACTCGGAAATTCATATAAAGGCAGTTACAGACTACTCAACAGACGGCTTCATTGCGGCATTTCGGCGCTTCTCCAAACTACGAGGTATCTGCAAATTTCTACACAGTGACTGTAGTACAAACTTTATTGGCGCAGATACCATTTTTAGGCAACAATTTTCGTCCAGTTGCAAGAAGTTCAAGGAACTTGCTATTTTATTGGCTAATGATGGTACCAATTGGATCTTCAATCCTCCGGAAGCTCCCCATTTTGGTGGAAACTGGGAGGCTGCTGTCAAGTCAGTGAGATATCACCTACGGCGGACTATCGGCGATACTGTATTAACCTACGAGGAACTGTCAACTCTTTTGGTTCAAATCGAAGCAGTGTTGAATTCACGACCCCTGGGTCCCCTCTTAGATGATCCAGAAGATTTTTCGGCTATCACTCCTGGACATTTTCTCATTGGTGACGCCCTCACTACCATTCCGGAACAATCTCTCTCATCTGTACCAATATCACGACTTTCGCGATGGCATCTAGTTCAGCAAAATTTCAACAAATTTGGTCTAGATGGTCCTACGAGTGTCTTCAACGTCTTCTCTCAATTTCCAAGTGGCATTATCTCTCAAATCAGATCAATGAAGGATCATTGGTGCTTGTCACGGACGAAAGATTTCCACCATCAAAATGGCCACTTGCGAGGGTCTTATCTCTCCACTCTGGATCGGACGTACTCACCTAAGTAGTAACAATAAAAACGGCAACAACAACTCTAGTTCGACCAATTACAAAACTCTCGGTGCTACCAAACTCGTCGGACAATAATTTCGTCAACGCAGTTGTCGAACGCGGTGGGAATGTTTGAAATGGATTTAGGAACGACGTTTGAAAAAGAGCTAGGCAACCAACGACACTTAAAATTTTGTTCAAGAAGTGGCGCCTCTAATTTGAATTTTTTTTTATTAACATCAAGAGCGTAACTAGCGACTTAAATAAGAAGGAAGAACGGTTTTTATCAACAAGAAGAGAAAAACAAGTAATTTTGCGGCAACTCTTTTTAAGTTCAACATTATATGTTTTTTTGTGTTTTTCTCGACCAGTGTTTACAATTGTGTTTGTTTTTAAGTTTTCTTTCGGTTGTTGTGCATTTTATAATTAAAAGTTATTGGTTCGTAACGTGTCTGTATAATTTATTGCAATCTCCACCAACACCGGACAAAACTACTAACTCAAACACGATCAAGAAACCGTTATCAGTGTTAGAAATAACTCACCCTTAGGTCTATATAACCTACACGAGTATACTGACAAAATTATCTGGGATTTTATCAATTCAAACTTAGATGCATAACAAATGTTTAATAAATTACATTCCATCATTAAAGACGCTGTCTCCAGTAATCTTCCCATTAAACACAAAACTGTTAACAATACCAACTGTCCTACCCAAAATATAAACACCAACAATTGGTTCAACACCAATTTAAAAAATATGAGAGAAACTCTGACACTTTTGCTAAACGCAACAAGCTAGTCACGACAAAACATTCAAAAATTTCAAGAAATCGTATCGAAAAGAAATTCAGAGGAAAAAGAAATGCAAGTGACGCGTATATTGCTAAATCAGATAATAAACAAAGAGGTGTATAGCAAATTATAAATGGGAATAAAAAGCAACGTAGTAAATCACCACCAGACATATCGGCAGATGACTTCAATCAATACTTTTCGCGGATTGCAATCACTTTGATAAATGCAAATACAAATACGAATGATGAAATACAACTACCTCAAAGCAACAATCCAATATTTTATTTTACTGAAGTATCATTTAATCAAGTTGGAGAGGCCATATCCAATTTAAGTAACTCTACAAGTATCGATGCATACGATACCATTGCAAAATTAGCAAACATCATTGTAATACCTTTATTAAAATCATCAACAAAAGTATTCCTGAATTATATTTCCCGCCAACATTAAAACTGTCCAAGGTTATTCTTATTTTCAAAAAAGGCAACAGCGCTGAACTGAACAACTATAAACCAATATCTCTGTTACCAACTCTTGCAAAAATATTCGAAAAACAATTAAAAAATCAAATCGGCCATTTTGAAAAGTACAATCTCTATTCACCGTGTTAGTTTGGTTTCCTCTCAAACAAATCAACAACCATAGCAATCAACACATTATCGGAACACGATTCATATAATACTAAAGGCCTTTGAGGCCAAGGAATATGGTTATACAAGTTGCTTTGGCCTTACAAAAGCATTCGACTGTGTATCGCATGATCTTCTCATGAGTAAACTGATCTACTAATACTACCGTACTAATAGAGAGCAATTTGTGGAGCTAAACAACAATAAATCAGATAATCGACAGATGTTATATGGGGTGCCTCCGCGCTCTGGATTAGGTCCCACCCTGTGTCTTATTTATATAAATGACTTTCCGGAATACATGCAAACAAAGGTATGTACATTATTTGCGGATGATTACTGCAATTGGCTACTGCAATTTCAGGCGCTAATATATCTTTAGTTTCTCTGCGCTCGGATACACTGTATACCACCAACAAAGTTAAACAATGGTTCAATGGCAATAAACTTTTGATTAATGAATCCAAAACACAAACGTGTGTATTCTCACTCAGGAGGATAGATGATCGTGCGGAGACAATAAAGTTGGTTGGAATACATTTAGACCCGAACATAACCTGGGAAACATATATAGATTACCTCTCAAACAAAATCGCCAACAAAATATTTATTTTGCGGCAATTAAGATATACAAAATCCATTCAAACTGTACTGACGGACGAATCATGGATTACTTCATAGTGCTCTCTCATATGCAATTTTAGTATGGGGGTATGTGGGTAGGTATGTGATTAAAGTTTTTAAACTAAAACGTAAATGCATAAAAATTATGTTTTTTGCCATTCAGTTATGATTGCCGAGAATTATTCAAAAAGTATAAAATAGGTTCCTTATGTCTTCAACTTGCATTGTTTACTGTATATGCACGTGCACGTCGGCGAGTATGACCAATTTGATCCCAACTACTGCACACGATACACAGAGCTAGTTAAGCCCAATTTCCTAAGATTAAATAGGTCTAGAAGAAGAACAGGTTACCACTGTATCAAGCTCATTTTTCACATTTCTCGCTATCGAGAAATGTCAAAAGTATATACTTTAAATCTTTAAAAAAATACATACAAGATTTTCTCACACATAATCTGGGGGCACTGCCGTGCACCCGCCAAGTCGAACACTACCGTTTACGAACACTATCTTACGAACACTATCTTTTCTCGAAGCGACAAACGGCACTTTTGACTCCCTGTAACTTCGTTGTGGATAAAGCAGGAAGTTTGAATTTTTGGATATTAAGAGGCATACTACAACTGGCTATATTGCCAAAACACCTAATAATTATACCTTATAGTTTACGAATTATCGCCAGTAAAATTTCTTAATTTTGTAAGTGACACACTTCACGATCAAAATTCTAAGATAATGGTATAATGATTTTTAAAAATTTCTTAATTTTGTCACCGACCATCAAAATTCTAAGGTACTTCTAGCAATCTTACGAACTTCGAATTTTGAATTTTAGTTAGCCTGCATATACATCCTTCTAAATTTTTGTACTAATGTTTTAATAATAATTACTATATATTTCATGTTTAAATTATACAAATTTATATAGGTCAATAATATCTATGAAAAGGCAAAATAAAATGCATCCATGGAGTAATATGCATCCCATCAAAAACATAAATACATAATACTACATACATAATACTATTGCCAAGCCGTTATAATTATTATAGAAATGAAGGTGCTTAATATAGATACGATCACTATAAATGTTGATATGTAATTGATTAGATAACAATTTATAACAAAGTTGTTGAATAGGTGCTTCTATAGACACCAACTAAAATAACTGACTATGTATATGCAGGATCTCCAAATACGAAATACTTTAAATTTGTGCGAGCATATCCAAGGATCTTCAGTAAAAGAACATAAAATCAAATAGAATGCGTAGTTTAATCTCGTCAGAAAATAATTCCTGAAATAAATTACTGCCTCATCACATGGCCAAGCTGCCAATAAGACAATAAGCCAATATATCATCAGATGTACAAATGTTTCAGATTGTGCGAAAAAGTTACACAAACTTGGAGGATATAATAAAATAATTGCCTAATGGTTGCGAGGACACCTTCCTATAAAGGGCAATGAAAAAGTAAATAACTTGGGGATCTTGACAAATTGGGGATTTGGAAGCATGCCAAAAGCCGGAAATTAGAGGAAGATGATAATTGAAAGTTTTCTAATTCCAGCAGACACCGCAATATCCACTTTTTAAAACATAGTAACATTTCTCTAGAAGATAGAGGAGCATATTGGGGCTGAAACACACTTAAAATTACATATATTTATCTATCACTGTATCTTACAAGAAAAAAAAATGTCTAAACTATGCCAATAATTAGAGAAAGATGGTTGGATGCAATAGACCAATAAATATCTCAAAACACAGAATGACCAAAAGTAACCAAACTTTAATCGAATCTCTTTATATATTATCTTAGTAACCTGAAATGTTATATTGATTTATGTTCAAGATATACCAAATAGAAAATAGAAGTAAAATAGGATATGAAACATACAATTAGCCAGAAGATTGCTTAACAAATTCCGCAAATACGGCATCAATATTTTATTTTCCGTCAGACAGGATTCCTTATATAGGGCTTTGTTGTTTTATTGATCTATTCTAATATGTGTAGCCTTTTTTATACCTATGTTTTTATATCTAACACTCTGACGTAGTATGTAGAATTATGTTTAGTATTGTGTGTCAAACATGCCTGCATGGTTTTGGCAAATCAAGCTTTCAGTTAATTTAGTCAATTATCAATTGACAAAATGAAGGTATTATTACTATATAAATGGCAAAGAAATTGATGAAACTAATACAATTTTGAACGAATAATTACTTAAAACTTGAAAATTGAAATTAATTGAAAACTTTAAATTGTAAGTAATTTTAAATTCAAATTTTAAGTAAAATTACCAAGTAGTAACCATCTCAACCATCCTAATCATCCAAGTCAGGAAATGTTAATACTAAAATAACAATTTTTGTATTATGCATAATGAAATTAAATTACCAAAGCTTAGTATTGCTTCTAACTTATTACGCCCAACATAAAATGTGGTTGTAAATTTAAAATTCAATACATTCTTCTTCATGTATATTTTATAGAGAGTTTGCTACAATTATAATTGATGCAATTGCGATTATTTCTACCGACCGACGAGACACGATTCATTTGTACTCTTTTGAAATTTCCAGGAAAATAAATTATGGAGATAAAACAGCTGCAATATTTTCAATTTTTATTACATTTCTATCCTGTAAGAATTTCATGGAATTGAAAAAACTGCATCATTATGTTTCTTCGTCACTTGAATATGCATTTTTTTTAATTATTAAGGTTGTGTTACATGTTACACATTTCTTTGCATTTACATGCTAAATTAAATCATCGATATGTCGTAGTCTTTTCGCAAAATCCGTCATTTCATGAAATGCCTAGGCACTTCCAGAAACGTCGACGATTAGTGAAAAATATTAAAATTGCATTTCCCGCCTAGGTAGTTCATGAAATGAGCACTCATGCGCCGGCATATCGTGCTTAACGCAAAGTTTCACAATCAGACGCACACTACAGTTTGATTCTTCCTGTAATGCCTAACTCTTTCATTTATTATATTAAATTATATTAAAGCATTGACCAATTACTGTAAATCCACTGAACATAAATATGGTGGGTATATTTATGTGACCGATAACTATGTTTTTGGATAAATCAAACATATTTATATAACTTCTTATTTTCTATAAAATTTTTAATTTCTGATTCGAATTATTATTTAATTAGATAAGTATCGTTTTTTACAATTATAAGCAATATAATAATACATACATTCATTTTGTACAAGCGTGCAATTTATTATTTTCGTTGTTCAATATCTAAAAGGACCGATCACTGTACTGTTTACCCCTATATGTTTCTTTTAAACAGTAAACAAATCCCTCTTTGAGTCCAATACTCATATTAATAAAAATTATCCATGGGCGCAAATCACATACCCCATATAATTTTTAATTTATAATACATATCTATTAGATATATTTAAACAGATAAGTTGTAACAACATTATGTTCGGTACAGTGTTTAAAAAAAAAACGAATAATGTAATGCTGTAGAAGTCTATTTAAATCAACGTGGGACTTCTGCAACACACAAATCTACAGCCGGGTTTTGCAACTACACATAATATAGTAGCGGTTTTGTCCAGCAATCCTCCCCTACGGCAACGCCTCCGTTTTCATGTGCAAAAAAAATAGGTAAGCGCGATGTAATTCTTGAATTAGATAGATTAAAAGAAAGCGTAAAAACCTGTTAATATAAGTTACTAACGCAATTTTATCACTTAACTAATTTGGATTCATATTAATGCATTACTTTATTCATTCGTTTTCATTCAGATTCATGTTTGTTTTACAAAATCTCGCTACTTTGTACAAGTTCTGTATATTTTATTAAAAAAGGCTACAGTTTCATAAAACGTAACTCAGTCGAGTTTCTCAAATCGTACCAGTACGATTTAAGAAACCAATGTGTAAATTTTAGTTATTTAATTATTCGTTGTTTTCATAGCATGGGAAAAAGAAAATGCAATGAGTGGAGTGCAGAAGCCATGCAGAAGGCCATGGAGGCATACAAAAATGTAAAATATGGCTTTAATGAATATTTCGATTGTAACGATTCTGAAAACCTACGTTTAAAAGGCATCTTGACGGAAAAGTTAAAAGAACCTTGGAATCACCAAAAAGAAATTGACTATTTCAGGTATTACCTCCAGCTATTGAAGATGAACTGGTTGAACACATTTTATATCTTGAATCGTCATTTATTGTCCTTTCTATAACTGACATAAGAAGAATTGAATTCCAAGTAGCAGTTAGAAATAACATTAAGCACACGTTTAACTTATATTCCAAATTGGCTGGGAAGAAATGGTTTTATAATTTGATGAAGCAACATCCAAATCTCTCGATTAGGGAACCTTAAAGCACCTCTATGGCAGGTGCCACGGTTTTTAATAGAGAAGCTGAAGATAATTTGAAGAACACCAAATAGATTCTCCGAAATTATTTAATGTTGATGAAAATGGTTTTTCCACAGTGCAATAAACATGTGGAAAATAGTGCGCCATAAAGGAAAGAAACGAATTGGTAGGGTAGTTAGTGGTGAAAGTAGAGCCAACAAAACTTTTGTTTGCTGCGCCAGTGCCGCCGGAAAGTTTGTCCCGCCTATGTTTATTTTCAAACGAAAGCGGGCAGCGCCACAACTAGAGGAGCACCAGCAGGTTTTTTAGATTGATTGAAGTTGTAGATTGCAGAACATGGTTTTATAACCAATGACTTATTTTAGAAATGGTTGCAGCGCTTTATTAACTTTGTTAAACCAGACAGTAACAGCAAAGTTATATTATTGCTTGACGGCCACACGATTCATACAAAAATTTAGAGGCAATAATTTTGGCACTCGCAAATGGAGTAATACTTCTATAGTTAAGTTTGGCGTTTTTGGGCCACTGGATGACGAATCATGCATGCCACTACTGCTTATCATAGAAAATCTACTATTGGAAATGTAGTGTATTTTTATGTAGTGTACTTTTAATGCGATTTTGCTCCTAGTTTAAGGTATGAAATTGTACTAGTAGACGAGATTTCAAACAACAATACAAATTTTTCCGAGAATGAGTGCAATGATGCTGAAGTTAAACTTCCTGAGGTTTCAATTGGATCCAACATTAAGGGCGCAGATGAAGCAAAGGAAAATTTGGAACCTATTTCTTCCTTAAATGTTTCTATTATTGAATTATCACCAATTCCAAAATTTGCTGGTAAGAAACGAAAGCGGCTCAACGAGAAACTGTGCTCACTTGAAGCCCGCATAAACAATTTTAATTTGTTCGGGCTCTTAAGGAAAGGAAGGTAGCAAAGATTGGTGCCAAACACAGGAAATTGCAAAATGTAAAGGGTATCTCAAAAAGAAGTATAAAAACGTATTCCGTATACGAGTCCATCAACCGAGTCCATAAACATCCACCGCTCCAGACATTGCTATATCCTTAAACAAAGAAGACTGGTTTTGCTTTTTGTGTCAAAAAGAACGTTTGGAAAACACTATCAAATGCGTGACGTACAAAATATGGGTGCATTAATTTTGCGGCGGGGGTTTGAAGGAGAATAAGTTGAATAGGATGGTTGTTACTGTTACTACGTAGTAATTCATACTTATATTGAATTGAACAATTCACTATGTTTTTACCACCCTTATAGTTTATAGTATGTAAAAATGTTATATAACTAATTATTCACAGTTATATAAATTTCTACAATATCATGACTTAGAGTTTCGAACGGTCTTTTTCAAGTGATGATAAATTGATGTTGTAATGTATTTATACTATTGATTTGGACGGAGGTGGGTTTTTGCAATCAGGGAATTATCTGGAGGCGATTGAGCCAGATTAAAGAGTTGTGAAAAGATTAGGTCGATTTGCTTATTAAGGAGATTAACGGATGGATTACGGCTTTGTTTAAAAAAAAATAATTACTCTAGGAGATTAAATGCCGGGACTCAATGCCGCAATTATGCAAGATTTTTAGGTTATCTATTTCTGGGAATTTATGATTGCATTCGAGACAGTGGTTTGAAAAAAAAGCGCGAGAATGTTCTGCATGAGTCGTGATGCATGCAGGAGTCGTGATATTTGTAGAAATTTAATATAACTGTGAATAATAAATTGTATAACATTTTTACATATAAAGTCTGGTAAAAACATAGTAAATTTTTCAATTCAATGTGAGGATAAGATATATTCTTCTCCAAGATGTTCCATCTTTATTAAAATTTATATCATGTATTTGAATTTATATTAGTGGTGACATTAGTAGTAGTATATATAAGTGGTGACAAAAGTCATGAAAAATTGTATCGCTTTTCGCTTACGCTACGATACTCGCCCAACCTAATACAGCCCAACCTAAAATTAATTACTAATACAGTTTGAAACACTTTTTTAAGATCGGTTTCGCATGAAATTTCAATTAAATCATCAACTTGTTGTTCACTAAGATTAAACATTTCATCCATTAATGTAATGTTGTAAAATTTCCTTTTAAAAGTCGTTGTTTTCACAGAGCAATCTTTTAATTATTGCAGCAACTTTTTCCGATACTTTGAAAATATAAAATTTAAACCAAAGCCTTGCAAATTTAAATGGTGTTAATTGAATGCAGCAAATATGTCGCACAAATAAGCTACTTTTATTAACTACTCGAACTCGTGGAATCTATCTTTAAATGGAAATATAGCATCTTTTTTAGATGGCGGGTGCCTATTTAGAAATACGAAAGCTTGAAATCCATCGTGGATTACAATACAAAAGGATGTGTTTATTTATTTATAAAAAGTTTGCTATTTATTGGATGAGATTTTATGTAGTTTACAAACTTTACACATTCTTCCAAAGTCTTGTTTAAATTTAAAGGCATACGTTTTACCGCCAACGCTTGTCTATGGATACTTTAGTGCACCCATATACAATTATTAGCAAATACTTTAATTTTGTCTATTTATTTAAACAAGCGTTTATGACTGCTTGCCATTGCACGCGCTCCGTCGCTACTTACAATTAGACCAAAACACTTCATCCTATCAATACCGTGATCAGTGACAAAATCTCGTCGGTAGCATTTTACAAAAAAAAACAAATTTGATTTAGTGTCTTCGTCAATATAATATTATCTCTTAAATCACATTAATTATTAACTGTAGTATATAGTAAATTATTAGCGGCAATTTTTAAAGCGGGAAGTATTAATTTTTCTTCACCACTATGAGTAGAGTCTCAGATATTAATTTGGAAATTTCATTTGAAATAAGTTATTTTTTTGATTGGTGAGCACTATATCTACTAATCATTAATCTTGTTGATTCATGTGTTGATGAAGGTATGTCACTAACAAAAGAGAGACGTTGTGGGATTTTGCTCCCGATTACGTTGAGATGTTTAAATTGCGGTCCATAAAACTGTGGTAAATCCAACGTATTGTTGAGTTTACTGTTTGATGAGAACTGTGTAAAGTTTAAAAATGTATATGTTTATTCAAAATCACTATACCAGTCGAAATATCAATTCCTTGAAAAAGTTTTAAAACCACTAAAGGGTGTTGGATATTTCCCATTCAAGAGAGTGTAGACATTATGAAACCCAGTGATGCAAAACTCAATTCAATTTTCATATTCGATGATGTAGCTTGCGATAAGCAGGATGTGATACGAGAATATTTCAGCATGGGACGATACAATAATATTGATTCTTTCTATTTGTGTCAAACATATACGCGTATTCCGAAACATCTAACTTGATAATGCTAATTTTATAATACTCTTCAAACAAGATGATTTAAACCTTAAACATGTTTACAACGATAACATAAGCAGTCATATGACTCGATAAATTCAAGGAAATGTGTGAAAGCAGCAATCTATTCCTTTCTACTGTCAGCAAAAAAGTTTGTACAAGCTTTTACAATTTTTTTCGGAACCCGGCAAAATTTTTCTGCGACCCACACTTTTGGAACCACTGGTGTGAAAGTCTACTCAAACCTACGTGATTGCAACACATATATCTACAGTGGGGTATACAACAGCCCAACTACTATAGTAGCGGTTTTATATCCTGCAATCGTCCCCTCCGTTTCCGCCAACACCGACAAACGTTAGTTGATTGGACTTCTAATGAAATGTTTTAGGATCTAAAGCCAAGCTAAAAGAACTATTCACAGTTTTTCAAGTCTTCTATGATGCAATCGAAATTTTACTTTACAATGTCTAAACAACGGTAAATAAATAGTAGTTTGACAAAATTAAACGTTTGAAAATAATAACGTTCTTTGATGTTTCTTTCGCGTGACTGTAGCGTATCGGTTACGCTAAACAAAACTGAAGGTTTTAAAAATGAATAGTAAATGTTGTGAATAACTAATCTAGAGTTGACTAGATTAGAAATAGAATATTGACTAAATTGGCACAAATTTTAGTTTTCTTTATAAACCAAGAATTTTTATTAAAATTAATACGTATTTAAATTAATATTTATTTTGAGGAATATTAGGATTATACAAATTTAACTACAGAATAAATATGTTTGGAAAAACGAATAATTTCAATTATCCTGAACTTAATTTGCGATTATATAAAATTAACTAGACTAGGCTAAATTAGTATTTATTTATAAATATTTAATCAATATCAAGTTAATTGCCAATTATAAAACTTTATATTCACTAGGAATAGTCCATAGAATTAGTTATTGTATTTTTCACTAATTTGGCCTGGGTACAAAATTAGTATAAAAGATTATCCAAAATTAGAAATTGCGATTTTTATTGAACATAAATACATCTTCCTTAGAAACTAGGAACACAGGTTTCCATATAATGTTCCGGATGTTTGAGGGTATTATTATTAATAGCTATTATTAATATTATTATTTACAGCAAGTTAGAACAAGCCTACCGGCTGACTAAGAACACTTACAATAAGAAATGCCTGTCACGCAACCTGAAACTTAAGCACTACACATCAGTCTTACGACCAGAAGCCCTGTATGCTATGGAGTATCTTTCCTTGAACCGAAGGGGTCTAATAGAGAAATTGGAAATCAGAGAAAGGAGAATCCTCAGGAAGATCCTAGCTCCGATAAAGGGAGATGGGGAATTCCGAAGACGGCATAACTCTGAGCTCTACGAACATATTGAGATGCTCTCTGACTGTGCAAGGAAAATAAGGGTAGCTTTTTATGGCCACATTGTAAGATTGCCTCCAAATCGACTAACCAACCGCCTGTTCACCTTCTGGCAAAACTAGAAGCTTCGTACCACTTGGTTGACAGAGACCGAGAAGTATATTAAAGATCTGGGAATAACAGATCTCAAAGACAGTCTGTGAGACGCACGTGAAAAGGAAGTCCGTGGATTTCAGGAAAAAACTCGAAACAAAGGTACCCCCTGGACACAAGAAAGAAAGGAGTTACACCGGCAGAAGATGCGACAATACTGGTCAAAGGTCAAAGCCCAACAGTTGAACAAGCGTGGTCCAAAGTAGGCCTATTTGAAAGAAGAAGAAGTTACGGATGTTTTTTCTTTCAGAATTAATAATGCAAGATTGCATATTGAAAATTTCGGTGCTGATTTAAACTGCGATCTTGATAGATCTATTGCACCCCACCCTCTTCCTCTAATCGTTGTTGGTATACTTCCAGATTCTTTTGAGAATTTCAGGAACTGGGTGGGACAAAAGGATTGCAACTCCTTTTCGTTCCAGCAGTGAGCCCCAAGGTACATTTGTCTCTTGCCTAGCAATGCTCCGCAGTCTATTATGTATGGGGGTTTCCTCTGCTGAGCTGCAGAATATGCAACTATCATCTTCTTCTAGGCCTAGGGCCTTGAGGTGTTTTTAAGTCTGCAGTGTCTCACCAGGACTTCTGAAATTCTTGAAATTCAAAATTCTCAGCTAGTTCCTGTTTAGTTTCAATCAAGCTTTCGTTTTTTTCTAGTTAAATGATCCCAGCATTACTTTGGATTGTCTTGGCCCTGGAAGTTCTTTCCAGGTTTATATCCACTGTTTTCTTATGCATCTAACTTTTATGAATGGTGTTCATACTCATACTACAAAAGGGGTAAAGAGAAAACTAGATCCCTTGTTTGTTAGGTGATCAGCTTTCTCGTTTACATGTATACCAATGTGTCCTGGTACCCAGTATAGCGTTACCTTTCTCTTTCGAGCTTATTTAGCTTTCCGACACAGTCACCTACCAGTTTGCAGAAGATGCATCGGTCCAATCGGATTTACTGCAACACCATGCTAAGTAGTTTTTCCGAAATGTTATTTGCATACCATTTCGTCTTTCGTTACTTCCAGCCAGGGGATTTGGCAGCGAGACAGTTCCGGTCTCTGCTCCCAATTATTTTACTTCTGCCTATAACTTCCTTGCTGAATCTTACAATCGCCGATCTGGCGGTCCTCTCCACGACAGGATGCAACGCAGTTAGATTCAGCAGCAGTTCCCTTGCTGTTGTCGGGCATAACCCCATCGTTCCCGTGACGCAGACACAAGCCAGTCTTTGAATCTTCTCAAGTTGCTTCTTCATAGAGGCCAGCTTGGTTTTACTTTCCCACGGAACAGGTCTCATTATCATGGTGTACATTCATGCAGGATTGTAGGGTTACAACCCCACGTTATCCCTGAAAGATTTGTGCACACCATTAGAGCGCGTTTGGCTTTTCCTACCACTTCCTCAGCGGGTCTGTTCCATAGGAGTTTGCTATATAGTGTTATAACTAGATAATTTATCTCCTGCTGAGATTCTACTGCCCTCCCATCTAGCAGTGTGGGCAGTTTAGCCTTCTCTTCTTAGTAAAGAGGCGATACCCTGGTTTTACGTTGTTTCGTGGTTTTGCTCGGAGTTTTAGCCCCACTGTTTTACACCATCATTAATAATTCAATGAATTTCATTTTATTTTGCATAAATAAATATTTGGTAAATTATTGGCTTTGCTCAAAATTAATTTAGTTATAGCCGGTTACGAAAGGTCTATTATAGTATATTTTAAAGGAATACGGAATGGATCCATCAGATTGCACCCACCTAATACTGCTCTGTAATTAAATAGTGTTGAGTAAAATTCACCGGATCGAGAGTCTATTTAGCTCTAGAGAAAATCAATTAATCACAAGTGCATTGGCAAAATAATTGAAAAATGAAAAATAGCAGCGAACTAAATAATATTGAATTATCAAGTGATAACAATAATAAACTAGTATGTTAAATACGCATACGATATTAGCGGATGGAATTTTGCAATTCAATTTATCTCTAATACAGTGGTTCCCAATTTTTACTTTTTTCCCTGCAGTGTCTTGTTGGACAAAAAAAAATCGCGGCACCCTTAACGGTTTGAATACTCTCAAATCACTTGACCCAGAATGTTTACTCCGCTTGATACTTAAGTATTGCTTACCCGGTACCCCTGACATACGCTCCTTGCACTTCCAGATGCTGCGGCAGCCTGTTCTCAAACTCCCGCTCTGCTCTAATATATAATGGTATTTATGGAGAATACTTTTGATTTAATTAATAGTTTTTTTACTAATTGGCCTAACTGTAAACATTTGTACAAAAATAGGAGTAAATCATTAAAAATGTTTTTTTCCTAATGGATAAAATTAGGCAAAATGTCGTTCATCGAATATAAACTATGATTTTTAAATCATCATAATTCCTCAATACATTTTAGATACAACCATAAAAATATGTCGCACTCCGAGTGCAAGAATGAAAAATGCGAAAAAGTGTTTTCTCTACAAACATCATCAAACAATAACATTTGGAATGGAAAAAATATTTATTTACAAATAAGTGTTGGTAATCGCTCGGAAAAATAATTGTCATGTTTAACCACAATTCAACATCAGTTTTCTCAAAACTATGATTTCTGATATGCGATGTTGTTGCACTCAAAGTGCGCATGTAATTACATTCATTTTAAAAATAATTTTTATTACACACGCGCGCGAAGTACTTTCTGACGCACGTTTGGTAATAAGAGAAATGCCACTTCGCATTTTTTTCCACATAACCTGGGTAACGCACGCAAATATTCAATATCGATAGGTTACATTAAAAAATAAATTTAAAAAAACAATCAAGACCTCGATTATAAAAGTGACGTAGTGTCAGAAATTTATTTCATTGCAGAATAATAATAAAAATTAAAGAAAACATTTTAAAATGAGTGTAAATTCTATGGTGATACCGGAGACTGAGGAGACTTGATGACGAATCCACACCACCGGAGGCAATTGAAAAAGCAAATCCTTCATTTTTTATTCCCTTTTTATAGGATGGCCCCTGGATCCAAAACTTGAAAGATACATCCCCGCGTATGAGTAATAAAAAATATTATTTGTAACACGAGCGGCGGTATTGTCAATTGCCCTCTCAGGCGAATGTGCCCAATTTCGTTCGATCGTCCAATTTCTCACTCGCGTGAAATTGACACCTTTCCGCCCTAGTTACAAAATTTACTATTAAATAATTTATTTGCTTAATTTAACTAATACCAAAATTATACAAAATGGATATTCTACCGCGTAGTTTCCTACATAGATCAACATCAGATTCTCTACATACTTTATTATTAAGTCAGATTTTATTTACCGCTAAAACCTATTCAACCTATTTCAAGTTCATATTATTATATTATTACTAAAAATAATATAAAATCTAAAAAGTTAATATTATATTTTGTTATAACATTGATTATCGAAAAAGACTTATTGGGTACAGTTTTAAATTGGTTCGGGAATTTAGTACAAAATTAAAACCATTTTTAAACAAATTTATTTATATATATATATATATATATATATATATATATATACATATATATATATATATATGTATGTATATATATATGTATATATATATATATATATATATGTTGTATTTGAGGTTTTCGCGGATAGATACCTGTGTTGTATTGTTTTCTCGGGGATTCCGCGTTGATGCTGAGGGTTGGCTCTGAAAAGAACCGGATTCTCGACGTTTCGGCGAACTAACATTCGCCATTCTCAAGAGATATATGCGTCCGTACGGTTCAACCGTACGGATACGTACATCCGGTTCAACCGTACGGTTCATCCGGTACGGATGCGTCGAACGGTTGAACCGTACGGACGCATATATCTCTTGAGAATGGCGAATGTTAGTTCGCCGAAACGTCGAGAATCCGGTTCTTTTCAGAGCCAACCCTCAGCATCAACGCGGAATCCCCGAGAAAACAATACAACACATATATATATATATATATATATGAGATATATATATATATATATATATATATATATATATATATATATATGAGCCGTTTATTTTGAAAGTGGCCTAAGTCCATTTTTCCATATTGAGAAATACTTGATCAAAGATCAAGTAAAAATCTAACTATTAAGGTAACTAAACCTTAATAGTTAGATTTTTACTTGATCTTTTGATTGTCAAGTAACTTGTTACTAATATATTTAAAATCATTAAGATTTTGTAACACCAAAATTTGCTGGGTTACTTCATTAACCCTTTTACTTACTTCATTAATATGAAAAATTTATTTTGAAAGTGGCGTAAGTCCCATTGTGAGAGTTTCAAACCGATATGGAAAATATGCAATTCAAGTTTATGTGATCTCGTAAGCTTTATATTTAATTATTAAAGTAGCAGTTGAATTATCAAAGCGCAATTTATTGTAAATACTTTAATTTCAAATATAAGTTTCGATTTGATAATGGATTCATATGGGTCTCCTGATATACCATTGTAATTTTCAGCAAATCGTTAATAATTTGTTTATAACAAATTAAATTACAAGAAAAAAACTGTGAGAATATGAATATATCAAAATATCCCAAAAGAAAACTTATGAATCTTCGAATATGAATTTCAATGTAAAAATTAAAAAAACTACAAAAAAACACGAGACCACTCACAAACCTCAAATACAAGGAATTATTGTATACCACCTTTGTACACCACATTGTATACCACGTGCACACAATAATTATTTTAAATCCCTCCCGCATACAAAAACTGGAGAAGACTAATAATACTGAATAATAATCAATAAAACAATATTAATATTAATACAAAAATTATTTAACAACTGTTATTTATGATTTTTGATTTTATAACATAAAAGTTTATACATTTCTTTTCATATACATATTCATATCTTTATTTCAAGGAAATTTTATTTTATGTGTGAATGGACGGACTTGTGCTTTCTTAAGAATTGGAAACGTGATTTCATTGATTTTGAAAGTGGCCCAAGTCAATTTAGAGCCATCAAAAACATATTATTTCTGAAATAACATTAAATATTCTAATTGGGGTGATAAATTTGACACCCTTAGAAACACTAAAACATTATTCTACTATTTTATCTGTTACCCATATTTTTAAATTTTATCCAACGCAAATTCAATATCTCGTTTCGAACACAAATGGAGTTAGGTCACTTTCAAAATAAACGGCTCATATATCTATATATATATATATATATATATATATATATATATATATATATATATACAGCCGAGCATAAAATTAGGGTCACTCCGTAATTTGAAGTTATTTTCAAAATTTTTAGTTTTTTACGTGTTTTTTCGGTTGTAACAGTTTACTAACTGATTGCTTGAATAAAAGAAAAGGTTTTTCTTTTTCAAAGTTTATTGAAAGTAATGAAAATGAACAATTTTAATTTTATGTGTTAAGTAATGAAAATGAACAAGTTTACTTTGATATGTTTTTGTTGAAACAAAAGAAAGTTTAAGGACAGCATAGCATTTGTTTCTGTAGTGTCATCTGTCTGTTGTAAATTGTTGTCATTGTTAGTGTTTTGCAATGAGCATAAATCCCGTTGTTGCGGCACAAATTGTGGCGGCTGTAGAAGACGGTCGCGGTCAGCGCGAAACTGCGAGAAACGTTGGTGTAGTCTCTCGAGTGCGCAACGAGTATGGCGGCAGTTCGAAGAGACAGGTCTGTTCACTTGAGGACCTTGTTCAGGCCGAGGCAAAACTCCAATAGCTAGGGATGGCCGCTTTCTCGTTTCTAGTGATTTGAAAAACCGAACGGTCACCGCAGTTTCCCTTCGAAATCATCTGCAAGAAGTGAGAAATGTAGAATGAGAACATAAGTGAGTGGGCAGTTAGGAGACGACTTTATGTTGCTGGATTATCTTCTCGAACTAGAGCTACTGGACCGCCGCTTTCCCGTGCACACCGTGCGCGGATTGGAGACGCATATTGTTTTTCGACGAACCGCAATTCTGTCTTACGGGCTCAGATAGACATGTAAGAGTGTGGTGACGACAAGGCGAGAGATATGCTCAAGCGTGTATTGCCGAGCGACTACCGTTTGGCGGAGGATCAGTTATGGCATAGGGAGGCATATCTTTTGACACTCGCACGGAATTAGTCTTTATCGAGAATGGGACGTTGACTGCGCATAGGTATCTGACAGAGGTTCTAGAAGACCATGTTTTACCATTCATGGGTATTCTTGGAGACGACGCAACATTTATGCATGATAACGCACGGCCCCACACTGCTCGGATAGTTATAAATCACGCGATTTGTTTGGACAGCTCGCAGTCCAGATTTAAATCCAATTAACCATATTTGGTATGAGATGGGAAAACATTTACGGAGACATGTGCCGCCCCCCAGAAATTCTAGAGAGCTTCGCGACATACTGGTGCAAGAATGGGACAATCTTCCGCAGAACGTGATCCAAAATCTGATCCAGAGCATGACACGTCGCTTGCAAGCTGTTGTCACTGCCAGAGAAGGGAATACTGACTAGTGAAGTCCTTAAACTTTCTTTTGTTTCAACAAAAGCATATAAATGTAAAGTTGTTTATTTTCATTACTTAGCAAATCAAATTAAAATTGTTTATTTTCATTACTTTCAATAAACTTTGGACAACGAAAACCTTTTGTTGTATTCAAGCAATCAATTAGTAAACTGTTACAACCGAAAAAACACGTAAAAAACTAAAAATTTCGAAAATAACTTCAAATTAAGGAGCGACCCTAATTTTATGTTCGGCAGTGTATTTGTTTGTGATTTGTTTTCTAGGGGATTTTCTGCGTTGATGTTGAGGGCAGGTTCTGAAAAGAACCGGATTCTCGACGTTTCAGCAAAGACATTTCTAGCATTCGCCGTGCGTCCGTAGGGGTTAACCATTAAACGCATACTGAGAAGCGCATGTTCGTGGGAAGTAACTACTTATAGCTCTCTGACTTCGGGTAATGCGCGTTGTGTGCGGTGCTTCGGTTCGATTATTTGTTTGTCTTTTTTGAAACAATCGAACCGAAGCACCGCACACAATGCGCGAAAGAAACTTTTATTTGTATAACAAAAACAAAAACGAAAAATAGCAATAAATAAAACTAACAGCATACAAAATTAACTACAGATTGCGTTTTTACAACTTAAATACAATATATATTATTCCTCTGCTTAAGGCCCTTGCTCCTTCCATCCTCTTAACCTACCCATACCATTTACACACCACTACTATCCTGTTCATGCATTTAGTTTATGTTCATGCACTTACTTCACAGCTTTTATACTTGCCGTTTATCCAATACTTTGGTCCTCTTTCTTCACACCCGCATCTAAACCTGGCAATTACGGATTGGTCGTTTGGGCTAATGATTGTTTTTAAGTATTTAGGTCATCAAATATTTTTATGTCCACAGAGTCCTTACTATATTACTCTCCATTTTTTTCCTTTGACGTTCTTGCAGTTCAACTTCCTTCAATTTTGCCACTAGCTATTCGTCAATTCGCATGCTTCTTCTCTTGAGCCTCTCCTCCACATCCATGACAAACATACCACCTTATTCACACAGTTTCCTTCTATTATCTGCCTAATTTGTCTTCCCAAACTTGCCACCCTAAATACTTCTTTTACAGTTCTCTCTTCAGTCATTGCATTCTCCTTACATTCATACGTTGCCACTCGTCGGCTTGCTTCAATTATCAGTTTAAAAACGTCTAGCTCCTCCAGTTCTATGTAAGGAGTTGATGTTGAGTAGTATAATTGCTTTTTACTAAATTGTAGCTACACTTTTCCACGCCATCTTCTTCCTCCACTCCCCAAAATTATGCTTCATACATCAATATTCTCCGCCAACAAACCTTCCATATCATTTCTTTCGCCCGGTAATTTTTGTTAAACTTTTAATAAACTTCTGATAGGAAGGAGTTGATGTTGAGTTGTCTAATTGCTTTGTACAAAATTGTAGCTACACTTTTCCACGCCTTCTTCTTGCTCCACTCCCCAAAATTATGATCCATTATAATAAAAATTAGTATCCATACATCAATGTTCTCCGCTAACAAACCATCCATATCGTTTCTTTCGCAGTAGTTTCTCTCGTAATTTTCTTTAAACTCTCTTCTCCCTACTTTCCAGAACCTTTCTCCCGCCACCCAAGCTTTCTTAGACACATATTATATATGCTTCTTATTACCCTTAGTTTACAACCACCACTCCTCCTGCTTGTCCTGCAGCCAAGAGCTGCACCAAATCTGCCATATTTAAATTGAAGAGGGCAGCTTAATAAACCATACCCATACTCGACTTACTCTCTCTCACACTCTCATCCTACACCACGTTTCCTTATACAATCGCTGGATACACTCTATCAATTTTCCTACAGCCTCTTTTATCCAGACATTTCTACAATATTCTCCTGTTGGTAGTATTATATGCAGGCTTTAAATTCAGAAATAGAGGAATTGGGACCTGCAATTTTTGGTCGATAATATACGTGGGAGTTATTAAGTGCTTAGTGGTTCCCTTTATATCCTTCTTGTTCTTTCCTTATTTTTATCCTTCTTTCTATCCTCTCTAGCAGCAACTTTTTTCTCCCCACTTCTTCCCGCAAAACGAATTTCTAATAGTTTCGCCAACATTTTATATGATGAATGGGCGTTATATATGAAAGATGATTAACTATAATTTTGACAAATTAAAGTCAAATATATTCTTGCAAAATCTGTTTGCTATTGTTTTCTAATAAGAACAGATTTTTTGAATTGCCGATATAAATCGGCTTAAAAAAGGATTTCCTCATAACATTGAAAAGAATTTATTTTTAAAAACTAACGTTTCTATTTCAAATAAATTGCATTGTAATTGGAAAGATATATCCATTTCAATTTCAACCATTTTATACAGTGAAATACTAAACTCTTATCAAGTGTTTTTGCAAAGACGAGATTATATTATAGTTATCTAGTCGACTCAGTGTTTATTGCCTCTTTGCTCTTTCTCGAGAATAATTTGACTCTGTTGAATTTTCGTCGCAACTAAAATAAAATATTTAATTACATTTTCCACTTTCTGTTCTATATCTATTCATACCTGGCTAAAAGACGTAGAGTCGACAGCTAATTGTTGTATTTATATTATATGTATTATAAGCATAGCAATAAATATCTATTATTATTATTATTTTATTCAACGACATACTTTTAGTTATAAGACTTATATATTTATAACTTATAAAGACTTATACTAAAGACTTATGTTTAAAGACACAACAGACCAACATTGGATGGCCCCGTCGGAAAAACTATCTGCTTAATGCGAGGAGAGGTTAGAGGCCTGTAAATCACTGAATAGACTTCGATCTGGAACTGCAAGATCCAGAGCCACCCTCAACAAATGGGGATACCCGGTTACTTCTGTCCTGTGCGGCTGGGGCAACCCACAGACGACCCCACATATGTACAACTGTCCTATGTGTCCTACCCTTTGCAGCTTTAAAGACTTAATGTCAGCTGAACCAAACGCAATTGACGTTCCCAGTTATTGGGCAAGACATGTCTAGTCTACATTGAATTGAAAAATTCACTATGTTTTAAATACACTTATAATATGTAAAGCTGTTATATAACTTATTATTCACAGTTATATAAACTTCTACATTTACATTCACGTTTACATTTCAGGTGAATGTAAACCCATCCTATTTATGTCTAGTCCAGTTTACTATATATTTTATTTTGTTGTATTAGTTTCTTTTTACACTTCTTTCTGCCTGTTTAAATCTTAGTTAATTTATATTATTTAGCTATATTTATACTGTGTTTGTTTTATGTATGATGCTTCTGACACGAATAATAATAATTTTCCCTGCAACGCAGTCCAATATTTGTCATATACAAATACAGTGTCGGCTGCAGTGTGACGTGGTGTCGCGCGAATTCAGAATAATCACGATTATAACATATAGGTACAAACATTTAGTCGTGGTTTCGTGAATGGTTTTAAGTTGGTCTTAAAACTGTTTATGACCGCTACATGTTTGAGAACTGTTTGCTTCCATTAATGGTTTTGGGTGCACTTTAAAGCTGTTTATGATCGCTGCGTGTGTGCAGACTGTTTATGACCACAAATGATTTTTGAATGCGTTTTTACAATGTAATGTTTAAATTTCGGAACTACGGATATATACTTTAGATACCTACTAGATCGCGAAATTTTGTTTGCCTAAAAAGTATGCCGCCAACATGAAAAATTTTGAAAGCTCTGGTCTATGGAATCACTTCAAAGGCCTCGATTTTTTTCAAAGGACCTACATTAAATTTTTGCAGGAAAATGTTTCTTTTAATGTATTCATTACATACAATATTTTTACTAAAATTATTTTGGAAAGGTTTTTAGATAAAACTAGAGTAAACCTAAAACCTAACTAAAAACCTAACCTGACCTAACTATTGTATTTTGTTTTCAAGTGAGTGATTTACAAAATATTGTTCATGGAAGCAGAGCTGTGCTGATGAGAGATAGATCTCGAAACGCGTCCACAGATGGCTATCCACTCAAGGTATCGGAAAGACATGATCTTAAAACTCAATGTTATTTTTATGGTTTTTGTTGAGTGCCACGAAGGTGGACTGAAAGCTATAGAATAACTGACAAATTTCATAAGAGATTTGTTTTTGGTAGTCCTAAAAAGACTCATTAGTATTATAGAGTTCCGGAAAGGTTGAGTATATTTATATATTCAAGCTTTGTTCCGTCTTTATTAAGTTTATAATAATCTGATTGATAATTCTGAAAAGACGATATACCTTTATTTTGCAAAGCAGAGAAAAAATTCAAAGCGTTTCCGACTCACAGTTTATCAAAAATAACTTTTCAACACCAACCAATTTCCTGGGACTGCGTATAAACTCCACGCTCACTTGGTCACACCATATCGATTAGGTATGTGTGTACAATAAGTGGCGAGTGAAACTTTGTACAAGGAATCAATAGTAAGAGTGTATTATGCGTTGGACCAACTATGACTTCACGTCTTGGTATGAGGTCAAGCTTCTACGGTCAACAAATGTTTTGTAATGCAAAATAGAGTCATTTGACTTAAATTTGGACTTAAATCCGGGCAAAGTTGTAGATCGTCTTTCCCAGAGAACAATATCCTTACATCGCCCTCAATTTATATTCTAAGATTATTGTGTTCTATTAAACTTAATGCAAAAGATTTCACGTTTTGAACATTACAAAAAAATTAAAACATTAACGCATTCTCAAAATACTTCTTTATATGAAAAGCCTTTCATCTATGTAGGCATAAAATTGTTTAATAAGCTGGATAATAAAGTAAACTCAAAGGACTAACCATTTTAAACGCCATGTTATGCGAATCCTGTTGCAAGGAGCACAGTATTCCATTTTTCAGTTTCTCGGGGAGTATGTATATATGTATATGTAGCTAAATTATGTTTGGTGTCTTTTTTCAATTATTTTCAATGTATGATTTTTAATTATTTCTTATTTGTACTTCTATGATGAAGCAGTATTATTAAAGGCCGGATTATATGCATAAAAAACGATATATATGCCCATATACATATGCATCGATTTTTGACGAAATATGCACTCAATTCGACCATATATATGCAAATATTAGTACAAACCAGTACAATATGCAAAACTTTGACAGATATTGAAGAAGAAAAGGTAGAAATAACAGTCAATTCACAAACTATACCGTGTTTACACATTTCTGTAACAATTGATAATTCATTGGTTCAATTGATTTTCAAAAATTTCTAAAAGAATTTTTGTCTCCTGTCTGAAAACATATGTTTATAAATCAAAAAATGTCTTTCAACATCTACAGATTAATTGGCGCATTTTTCAGTTTTACAATTATTGCTAAATCAATATTAATATTAATATCCTCAACTATTTCGCCTTTAAAGATTTTGTTGATATTTTTGATTTAAAAAATCCCTCATTTTATTGTATTACCGCTTTAAATTTTTCGTGTATAGTTTCACCACTCTACCTTTAACTTTCTTAAAGGATTTCTTCCATAATTTCAAATTTTCAAATAAACTTCTTCTATAATTTCAGTTGATTCTAATAGAGGCAAATCTTTTGTTTCCAGCCTGTGAATAGAGTTTGAGGCGAATAGTTTGGTAGGCGATAGTTTGTCTTAATAAATGCAAGGTGCTGGGGCAAATTCAACATTTTTTTTGCAATTTTCCAAAGCGGCTCGAAATCACTGATTTCGTGAATTATATCTATAATACCTGCAAAGTTATCAGAATAAAAATTTGGTGGATCTAACCACGTATCTCATCTGGTAATTATAGGTTCAGGTTGCAATTGAACATTCGGAAGTCGCTCCTTATAAAATTGGACTCTCAAAGGGGCTTTTATATATTTTAAATATTTTTTGACATTACTAATTAAATCGTTAACAACGAAAAATTGATTCTTAATATCCTCTGCTGTACGATTTAGACAGTGATCTAAACAGGTTGTCTGAATAATTTTACAATAAAAAAAAAATCTATTTTGAAATGCTTTTATCATGTAGGGTATGTATGTAGGGGTCTCCAAACTACGGCCCGAGGGCCACATCCGGCCCGCGGACAGATTTTGTTCGGCCCGCGGAGAGCTAGCATACTTGAAAACTCCTTTTAGAAACATATTTTTTATAGCAAATTAAATTTAGTTTACTGAAGTATTCTAATTTTATGTTGAATAATTATTAATATAACATCTACATTGATATGGTCATGGGCTAACTACTCATAACATTGTTGTAGGCTTATTGTTATTGTTTTTGTGATAAGTTGGATAAAGAAACACAGAATTGTAATGAGTAAAGCCATGTATAGTATCCAGAAAATTTAACTTCAGTATATAATAACTAACAAATTATTGAAATGAATCCAACTAACATTTTATACATTTTAAATAAAAACATAACTTATAACAAGCATAATGACATATGAAATACTAATGAGATTTATGTAATTGAGATTTTCCACTGACAATAGTTTGTAGTTGTGGACTAATTTTACTTGTACCAATTATTAAAAGAGATTTAAGATGCTCATCAGTTAATTTAGATTTGTAAACATTTTTTGTGTACTTCATTTTGGAGAAGGTCTTCTCACACAAATAAGTAGTACCAAAAACAGAAAACAGCCCACGAGCAAATTTATACAAATTATGTGTCAGTGGTCAAATTATGTGTCAAATTGTGTCAGTGGGAGACTCTTATAAAATTCCAACAAAGATGAGTTTTGATATTTGTTCTTAATTATATCACTGCACTGTAGATCAATCATTTCCATTTGAAGTTCCGGGGCTAGGGTTTCAATGTCAGTATCAAAAGGATTCTGAAAAATCTTAATTTGATTCGCAATGGCATCAAAGTCCGAGAAACGAGTATCAACATTTATTTTCAAAGCACTCAAAGTTTCGATTGCAAAATCGATAGGAAACTCAGTCTCAGTGTTGTGGCTGAATATTTCACATGTTTTAAAATGTGAAAAACATTTACTTCGTAGTTGTGATTGAAACAGTATCAATTTCTTCCGGAATGATTTGATATTAGTGTATAAATCAGGAAGATGCTGGTTTTCTCCTTGCAATCTCAAATTCAGTTCGTTCCCATGTTTTGTCAAATCAACATAGAATGCTAACTTCTACAGCCATGCGTTGTTTTGTAATTCAGTAAGAGGGCGATGCTTTTCATTCAAAAAAAAATCGATCACTGCTCGAAGTTCAAAAAAGCGCTGAAGGACTTTCCCACAACTAAGCCAACGTACGGCAGTATGATAAGGTAAGTCATTTTCTCCAATCTCTTCAATAAATTGTTGGAATTGTCGGTGATTCCGCGCAAAAGATCTGATAAAATTAACAGTTGATATGACTGGTTTCAGAACTTCAGACATATCCAAACATTTTCCGCACAAAGACTGTTGATGAATGATACAATGTAAGACTAATGGTTTTGAACTACCGTCATTTTCCACAGCCTTTGACGCAAGAGCGACCACTCCTTTATCTTTCCCACTCATGTTTTTGCCTCCATCAGTTGTAATACATTTAAAGTTTTTCCATCGAAGGTTCTTTTGATTAATGGCCATTTCAACTCCTTTAAAAATATCTGTACCAGTTGTTGTGCTATGAATACTATACATATCAAGAAGTTCTTCATGCACTTCATAGCTTTTATCTACTCCTAGAATATAAATGAACACCTGAGCTGTATCTGACACATCCGTTGACTCATCCAAGGCCAAAGAAAACCACTCAACATGTCCATTTTTGTCAAACAGTTGAGAGGATATATTTTCAGCGATGTTTTCTACCCTTCGAGCCATAGTGTTTGCTGACATACTGACAGTTTTTAATAAATTTACCTTTTCAGGGCACATTTCTTCGGCTACTGCAATTATGCATTCTTTGATCATTTCTCCATCGGTGAATGGTTTTCCACGTTTTGCAATTTCAAGAGCCACACGAAAGCTGGCACGAGTTGCAGTCTCTTGTTCAGTTTTGAGTTTTGTAAATGAAGATTGCTGCGATTTCAATCCGCGCTTCATAGCTTCGAATTTTTCTGTCCGCAAACTTCCTGTATATTTTGAGTAATTTTGAAAATGTTTTGTTTCATAATTACGTTTAATGTTATATTCCTTGAGAACGGCTATGCTTTCATTGCAAATCAAACATAGCGCCTTGTTACTGGACTCAATTACGAAATACTGAATGTTCCACTGATCTTTGAATTTTCTGCATTCACTATCAATTTTTCGCTTGTTTTCCATACTACTAAATCACACACAAAAGCAACAATTCAAATCAAAATACTGCTACAAAGATGTCTTAAACTTAAACACGCACAACTTTTAAGGAGGTACGCACTATTTTATTTCACAACAGTGTCATAGGAACTGACTTGTGGTTGCGCCACTAGCCTTTTTATATATTCCAATTACTGCCATCTAGAAGTGAGTGGAAGACACCAGAACTTTCTCGAACCAACGAGATTATTCTGTACGTGCTATTAGCGCCATCTGTTAGCGATAGAAGGTACTACCTATTTCCGCTTGTGTCCACCAGATGTCGTGTCACGTTATTCCTCATGGCTCGTACTCTACGACTAATCTAGAAATTACAGATAATGACTGGAAAATTAATAATATGCAGTGTTGCCGTTTAGCGGACTTTAGTCCGATTTGCAGTCTTTTTTAAACGTTGCGTACTTTTTCGGACTTTTTTTTTTCATCAGTGGACTATTTCACTTTTTACCACCGGCAACAATGATACTATGGTTTTGGCCCTCGGAACTTACTGGAGTAATCAGTATGGCCCTAAGGCTGGAGACCCCTGATGTAGGGTAACAACATAAGTAAAAATTTTTCACAGGGTAAAAATAAATTTGATAAACCTTGTACAAATCGGGTAATTGTAAAATGATTAATTTTTCAAGTTGTTTCGATGAAATTAAATATGATTTTCCAAAATGGTCTTCATGAAGAATCCATATTAACAAATGAGCAAAATAACGACCACATTTGTCGGTACTTTCATCTACGATTAAATAAACAAAATTATTGCCAAGTAGTTCGCTAATTTCCAACATTGTTTGAATATGATAAGAATTTACATAATTTTTTTTAAGGTGCTCTCGTCAGGAATATTATGTTTGCAATATTTTTGTAAAAATGATTTTAAAATAACATTATTTAACTTTTTTAATGGTATATTAGTAATTTTGTGGGTGGTCGGTATTTATTTAATGAAATAAAAACTAAATAATTCTATCGACTTAAATATGCAAGAATATGCACTTTTTGACGAAAAATGCATGAGCATGCCTAAATATGCAATATAACTCTAATCAATGTAATTTGTCCACATAATTAACTATATCTACATATATGCAAAAAATAAAATATATGCGCTTTGCATATAATCCGCCCATTAATTATTATATTTACTGTATTATTGTTCTTTCTCGCATTTGTTTTTTTGCTGTATTTATTGCTTTATAATGTAAATTATATAGGAATGACAATCACATCCACAATGTTGTCTATCCATTAATGTGGACGTAGAGTGAAAATAGCATTTATTATTATTATTATATTTTAACAAAACTTTGATCGGGACTGCGACCTTTCGCAGCAGCCGCGCCAGTGTCCAGAGATATTTCTACAACTGCTACTCCCCACCGGTCAGTTAGCAGCTGGTCCGGAATCGTGTGCCCTCAGCAGACGAAAGAACCCCAGGTCGACCTTTTTCTGCATCAAGCCTCGCCAAAACTCCTGAGTTTCGGCATGCCAGAATATCTTCAACTCCGAAAGCAGCGAAAAATGGATTCGCCCCAGAACACCGATGATTAGGAGAACCTGCATAACATCATGGCCATAGTAAAGCGTGCTGACCTCGAAATGGATGTCAAAAGACATTTGGTCAGTTTTTCCTCCTCTTTCAGGAATATGTTATGTGTTCGTATTTTATCTGTTTCGCTGAAGTGGAAAACTCGATGACGAACATAGTCCTGGTCTCTTTATCGAGGAGAATAATGTCAGGCTTGTTGGCGCGAATAAACCTAACCGTCGGGAACGTATAGTCTCTCCCGGCAAGTAGCGCGGCACAGGCTCCTCGTTCATCTAAAGTGTAAGTATTAGTGTCTAAAATAGAGCACTCGCAGTGCCGCGTTATGTCGATGGATGTACGCCGAGACGGCTTTTGTCGGACAAGCCGACAAGTGAATTAGCGTCTCCGGCGCCTTGGGGCAGGCCCTGTAGGTCGTATCAGGGACCTGAACACCCATCACGTGGCGACGATACACCAAGGTGTTGATAACGCCATCTTGACAGGCCGCAATGAATCCCTCGGTCACCTCTGTGAGCCCGGCTGACCTGGGATAACCGAAGGTCAGCCTTGTCAACAAACTTCATAGGTCGATGTGTCTATAAAAGTTACCGTGCTTCGGTCTGTCGACATGCTGCCCGAATAACATGTCCTGTTCGGCGGTCATAATTTGGGCTCTTATACGATTCGTCTGCAACTCGGTTATCAAATCGGTGTTGCCACCTCGTCCGTCTCCTCGTCTAATTTCGAATTGGAGACGAAGTTCTTCAGCGGTCCTGCTTGCCCCCTTGAAAATAAACGCCGCCGCTCCCGAGCTCTCAGCTCTTTAAAATCTTAAACCCTAAACCCAAAACCTCTCTGCCATGCATACACACCAGGCTCAGAAGTCCTCTGCCCGTGGGACAGGTACATCCGGAAAACGGAGGATCTCGGATGCACTCATCGGTGCATGTGCATCGTTTTACGGATATCTCTCTCGAGTTGACGCAACTCACCGACTGGCCATTTCACTACTCTGAATGAGTAGAGCAGGACTGCAACGGAAAGCATATTAGTGGCAGACACCTTTTTCTGTTCGGAAGACCAAATCTTCCGGACAAGATGTCTGTATTTGCCGGGGAGAGTCTCTTTCAACCGGGCGGAATCTTCAGCATAGTGCTGCTCAATCCTCAGGTATTTATAGGTCTCTGCAGCATCTATATGTTTCAAGATGCTTCCATCGGTATTATTAAAAGTATTTTTTTTGCAAGTGTTAGTAGTGCAAATAGAATCAGTTTTGTATGACTCAAAATCCTACTATGAACCGTAACGTTAAAAAGATGTCAATGTACGAAACTGCTGAATATCAGATAAGAGAATAATATTGTATATTAACATACCTAATAACTACTTAATTATGGATTTAATTAGAATAATTTAATTGGAAAATTGATGATAAGAAACACAGATATTGTATAGATATACAAATATAATAGAGATAAGGAATTTAAAAAATACTTCATTACGGCTCGCAAAGTTATTAATTCGTAGCATTAAATGATTTATTTCATTTATTTTTTAATCCCATCAGATATTACGTTTTTTTTATTTATTGGGTAATAAAAAGAGAAATCAATACTAATAAATTTGCTTCCATTCATATTTCATATTTATGTGTATTAAATTTATGTTCGAAACCTTTAATAATTGCTTCAACTGCTTTTATCGGGCATTAGAGATGAAAATATTTTCACTAAGGGTGTAAAAATTGTATATGAAACAATTTGTATCTGAACATCTTATGTAGTAAAAAGAAAAAGCTTTCAGTAAATGAATTCTTTCAAGCTAAGGAATCAGTTCGAAGAATTCTATTTCGATATATAAAATTTCAGGTTTTGCTGGTTAGAGCTTAAACAAATATCAGTGGTAAACATAACTACAAAACATAAAAAATCACAACCTACGAAAGTTTATCATAACAAATTGTCATGATAAAAATAATTTTTGTTTTAAATAAAAATCGTGTTTCTAAACTAAATGTAAATTTAATAAAGACGGAACAAAGCTTTAATATACAAATATACTCAACCTTTCCCGAGCTCTATAATACTAATGAGTCTTTTTAGGACTACTAAAAATAAATCTCGAGTGAAATTTGTCAGTTATTCTATAGCTTTTATTCCACCTTCGGGGAACTCAACAAAAACCATAAAAATAACATTGTTTTTAAGATCGTGTCTTTCCGATACCTTGATTACCACTATCTGTGTACGCGCTTCGAGATTTATCTCTCATCAGCACAGTGTCACTAAGGTGGACTGAAAGCTATAGAATAACTGAGAAATTTCACTCGAGATTTATTTTTGGTAGTCCTAAAAAGACTCATTAGTATTATAGAGCTCCGCTAAGGTTGAGTATATTTATATATACTCAAGCTTTGTTCCATCTTTATGAATTTTATCTGATTATCTATTTTGTTGTATGGTTTTACCAATTCTAAATGAAAATTGTTCGCTAAAGGTATTTTTTCACAGTTTTAGGAGTTCATCTGTAAACATGAATACAGAATACATAATTTTTATTAATAAAAAAACATAGGACAATTCCAAACTTTTTGTCTAGTCCGCTTTGCTTATTCAGTTTTAAAGAAGGTTGTCCTTTAAAGGATATAGTATAAACGACCTGTCCCTTCTCATTATTTGCTTGTTTTGATGCTTTTACAAAGTTGACCTTAGAAATCCGGATAAAATCAATTTAAAAACAAAGAAAGATGATAAACAAGTATGTGCTGTATGAAACATGCTCTATAATACTTGTTAACTCGATATTTACAGATTTATCGTAAAGTTAAAGATTTCTCTGATTATTATGTTTGTTTTGAAATTGTCTAAATTACGTATTTAAAAATATTGTTAAAATGGAAACTGCCTTCCGTTTCAGCAGAAATTATAAAAATTCTTACGGAACATTTATAGAAAAGCAATATATCGAATTACAAATCGTTGTAAGCTTATTACTTCGAATTTTCCTAATGCTAAGTACAGAAGTTTTCTTAAATCTGGAATGGCAATAATATTTTGTTTCTTGGACTGCCATTTAATGATTGAATACAGTTTCCAAATAATTTAATTACTAACCCACTGATACTTTTTCTATCTTCTAACTCATAAGCAAAATCGGCATAAGTATAGGTTCTTATCTTATAGGTTATCCCGCAATATTTTTAGGATTAGGTATGTATTCAAATTTTAATACATAATTTCCTGTGAATTTTAAGTAGCCTAGTACGTTTTTAAATTCATTCCAATTATGTTTTGAATAACAATTTTGAAATTTACTAAAATACATGACTGAAAAACATATAAATATCAGGTCTAGAACCTAACATTATGTACATAAGACATACCGATAAGTTCTTTGGAATTTTAAGGAATCTTAGAATCTAAAATACCTTCCCTATTTAGATTAAGTTTAGGTTGTTTAATTCGAATTTCTTTTGGTTTGCAATCAATCATATTGATTTTTTGAATAACTTTAGAAATAAGATCAGCAATTTTTTTGACTATTCTAACAACCAATCAATTTTTTTCATTTTGTCTCATATGAAAAAATTTCACCCAATCATGTCAACATTACACGGATAATTGCGTTCCGTGCAATTATCAATCACTATGACAACACGATTGAGTTTGACAACTTCATTCCAAATAAATTTCAAAATGTCACGTTTTGGCAATGCGAATGTTCAAAGTATAAATGCGCTAATCAAAAAAAAAAACAGAAATACAACTTACAGTCACAAATATATTTAGGGATTATTTATGGAATTTTTCTGCGAACGAGAATATGAATTAAATGAACATAGAAGCTTAGAAGAATTGGCGTTGATACTAAAAGATTGGGGGAAAATTTGGGCGAATTGGTCAATATGAGATAGAAAGACGGGTTATGTTTCGTTGTGTTGTTATAAATTTTTTGTCCGAAAATTTTCCGCCGAATATCCCTCGAACATTGACAAATACCTCATAATTTTATGACAAATTTCTCAAGCTCGTTGCTTGGTAACAGCCCGAAGCCGAAGCCGAAGGAACGAGGTTTCGATTGTCACAAAATTATCTCGTCTATTATCAATGTTCTAGGGATATTACTACTGATAATCAAATTTCATTTTCATTGAATTGAATATCAATATCCAAAAATTTGACATAAGTTGATGAACTCATATCTTTTATTTTAAAACCTTTCGAAAATTTTTCAAATACTGTTTCAAGATGACTTTCATTTTCAGATATTAGCAAAATCTTAAAAATGACAATTCCTTACAAAAATCACCGAGACTCTCATACCAACATATAGGAGACTCCCTCAAACCATATAAAGTTTTGATTAATTTACAAACGTAACCTGATTGGTAACCTGGCAAACCTTTAGGAGGGAACATTGTTTTTCACTTTTCTTCTTCACTTTTTAACTCTGCATTTAAAAATGAGGCCTTTATGTCACACACTTTCCACTTCCATTTCCATTGAACAACAAGGGACAACAGAACACGCACAGACACCATTCTTGCTACTGGTTCATAGACTTCTTCGTAAAAAGAGTCTTGTTGGTTGCCTATTGCCACCAGCCTAGCCTTTGTGATACTTTTACATTTACACACCTTTTCACGAAAAATCCACTTGGAGTCAATTTAAGTTTTATCCTGTGGCATTGGAGTTATAATCCATGTTTTGTTTGATATCAAATTATTTATTTCTACTTGTATAGCTTCCTACCAACCTCTCATCTTCATAGCTTCTTCATAACTTGTTGGAGCATTAGTTATGAGACACTACGCGAACAAGTTGTCATCATAATTTAATTCAAAATCTTCTAAATGCTGTGGAATTTTTATGTTCCTTGCATTTTGATATGTTGAAGTAGAGGGCTGCTGCTCATCTAATATTGGTTCTTCAGAAGGCTCCTCTTCTTCACTCTGCTCAAGCATTAAGTCCATGTTAGTGGTTAGTGGTAGTAGTTGTATCTCTGCTTTCATCATAAGTAGATGGTTTGAGTGGACCGACTACATCAGATGATACACATTGCCAAGGTTGTGTGCACATTTTCTCTTCAGGTAATGGATACAATTGATTTCTAGTCTGCTTACCTTTCATGCAAACTTCACATAACAGACGAGAAGGGTATACATACGAGTGTCCCATTCTCCTGTGCCATAAATCCATTTCCTCACTTGCAACATGAGCTTGCATTTTACGATGCGTAATTGATAAATAGAACAAATTTCCAACTGGATTACCTATGAAAAAAAAAATTTAATTTGAACTTGATTCTTTTTGAATACAACTTTCAGCCCATTCTGCTGTACTTTTGAAATTGACAAATAGTTTAATTCACTGCACTCATAAACCTTTTTTTAATGTAATTGGAGTTCCACCACATTCAAGGTAAAGAGTACCACATCGAGTAGACGAAATTACCTCATTTTCTTTAGCAACATTTATTTTTAAGGTAACTAACTCTACATCAACTAAAAATTTTCCAACTTCTGAACATACTAAATGACTGGTACAGCCCGAGGCTGCAATCAAAATTAAATTTCCGTTGTTACAAAGAGAAATTTCATTACTAGTAGTTTATATTTGTGCAGCTACAAAAAATTCATCATTTGAATCTGTTTCCCTTGCTACTGCAGCAATTTTGTTTTGATCTTTTATTAAAAAGAGCCTTATTACATCTAAAGAGCATTACACCTAAAACATCTGTACTGAGAATTTTCTTCACTACTAGATTTTCTTTTGACAGAAATGATAAAGATTCTTTAGCTTTGTACTCACGACTTTGTTGCCATTTTTCTTCATGTAATAACCTATTTTTAACATAATATATGTCCAGATCCTTATTGTTCTTAGAAAAATCAATGTCGATTGATGATGTAGATGATGATAACTGAGAGATATGAATCAGGCATTGCCGCCAGCAACATCGTTATCACTTCTTCATCAGCGAGTTGGATTCCTTACTTTTTTAGTTCATGGACTGCCTTGTCGAACAAGACCAAAAAATAATTTAGAGAACCATTTCTAAATTTCATATCCCGAAGACTTTTCTGTAATTCAACTTGAGTTGCGATCCGATACCTTGTATAAGACTTCTTAAAAATACTCAGCATTTCTTTAGCTCTTTTTTGCTGTTTTGATTGATTTCAAAACATTATCTGCCAAACATAATATGATTATGTTTCTAGCCTTGGCCTTCATTTCAAGAATTTTTTTCAGTCTATCTTCATATCTGTGGGAGGGATGGTCCATTGTCAGAACTTCTGAGAATCTGAGAATCAAAAAGGTCCAACAGAAGCTGCCATTCTGACCTTCACGAAAACATAGATCAAAACCGACAGAACTACAAACTCTTACAAATTACGAACACTTGTATTTTTACCAAACTTGCTTTACTCTTAATATGGAATTCTTCCGAATACCGGACACATAACCTCTTGAAAAGAATAAGAGTAGCAACTGTAAAACAAAAACTAGAAAAACGTCACAATAATCTTTCTCACCTATATTATTGATTATTTTAAGTACAGTTTTCTTTTACAACAAAAATATTTCATCTAGAAAAATACAGGGTGACATTAATACATGACATTAATACTAAAAAAATGCAAGCAGAATTGCCGCTTATTTTCAATAATTTCTTTTCAAATTATTGTATTTTAAGCCCCCCATACACAATCGGTTAAACTTATCAGTTGAACTAACGTACATCCAAAAACTGCCCATGAGTGTGAAATCTTAATGTAAAATTTTGAACTGACGGTAACACACGGATTTAGCGGGCGCACCAATCCGCTGGCATCAGTTCGTTTTTTATCACGCTAAACTGACCGCGCATGCGCTTAGTCAGTCGTAGTTTAACCGTCAAGGCGTGAAGGCGTGCACTGAAGAATTTATAGAAAAATACCACGAGTGCGAATGTTTGTGGAAAACAAACGACAAGTTTTATAAAAATAAACACAAAAGATTGTCTGCATTGGAGGAGCTGTTGCAGATATTGCGCAAGCAAGACCAAAATGCAAAAATTGATTCTGTTACTAAAAAAATCAACAGTTTAAAAAGAACTTTTAATAAGGAGTACAATAAGGTATGTATATCATGTAATAGGTGTTACTCGTCATTTTAGATTGCTATTTTGAAGTAAGTACCTTTATATACATCATACATCGACCAGCTACTTACCTACTCACCCTGACTAACATTGACTGGCTTGTTAAATGTAAAAGCAACGAAGCAATCGGGGTTGGTACCGACGATTTGTACATACCAAAATTGTGATATTATGGTTAAAATGCGCTTTAAAACATCACTTGAGATGACATGAATAGGCAACCCACCGTACGCATTATGCGCATGCGCATATGGGGCAAAACACAAAGGCGTAGGGAATAGTATATTTCGCAACAAGTGCGGAAAGTTGTCGATTGCACACGAGAGCGAAGATGAGCGCACGAACGAAGTGAGTGCGCTCATTCGCTCGAGGGGGCAATTGACAATGCCGCACGAGTTGCGGATATTATTTTTTATTACGAATGCCAGAAAGACAAAGACTTAAATTTTAAAAAGAATCAGGTGATTCTAAACGCGACATTATTATTTATAATGTCATTCTATTAGCTTATAACTTATTATAATACAGCTTATAACCTTCGGCCAGTTCACTTTTAACTTAACCTCACTTTTTTTAATATTGATTTTGAGATGTCATTGTGTTTCACGTCTGTCGTTTCTACATGTGTTGACAAAAAGTGTTTGTGTAATGTAATGATTACAGTGCTAAATTAAAGAGTTTTACTATTTTTTATTATGAATTTGAGAATGACAATATAAAAAAAAATAAAATTATGTACCTACTTAAATGAAAAGAAAAAAAAAACAGAAACATTATTGTTTTCAACAATAGTTGAAAAAGTTATTAATCATTTTTTTTTCATCATTATATTTTGAAATATTTGAACAATTTGAAAAATTAAAACTTATGTGTTTTGAGGTTGATGTTGAAATTGTGTTCCTTTCATTTATATTTTCTTTGTTCTGAATTTCAATTGGCACTGGTTTTATTTGTATATTTTCTTTTGAAGTAGACGGTCTGTTTGATATAGTATCTGCAATTTGCTGGCCGATTCGCTTTTTGTTGTGGACCGAGTCTTCAACGTAGCCTTCAGCGACTGTATTAGATTTCCATCCTCCATGTCTCTTAAGGGTCAGCAGATCGGCACCAGAATTAGCTAACAGAGTAGCTGATGTTCTTCTGAACGTATGTCCAGTATAAGACTTAGGATCTTTCAAATTTAAATATGCTGCTACTGTTTTAGGCATACTGCCAAAAGTATTGATGCCAATGACTTGTGCCAATGAATGTACATTTTCCGTTTCGATAATTTGTGAAAAATCTTGTTGTGGTCATGTTGGCAGGACGCAATATGGCATACTTTTTATATATATGGTAAAAATCATCCGTAACTACAAATGATCTCGGCTTATCATTTTTAGTTTTTGGAATTTTTACCAAAAGCATGTTATCTTTATCTTCTATATCGTTCACAGTTAAGTTACACAGCTCATGACGCCGACATGCACCTTGTACCCCAAAAATTAAAGCTACCTAAAATTAAATACATGTAAATAAATTTGTGTATTTATTTATATATTGTATTGAAATTATTAGAAAATTTATTAACTAACCTTCACAGCCAGGAATTGATTGTCTGGAGCTTCTCGAAGAAATTGATTAATTTGTTCAGCACTTAGTGTTTGAGCTTTCTTGCATGTATAACCTTTATTTTTTTGTTTTAAAAAAGCAATTAAACTCAAATAATTACAAATATTAATTCTGTGCTTGATGAGAATCAAGCTTCGCAGCATCGAATAAGTTCCCCACAAACTTGACGGCTTATGAGTTTTGGCCAGTTCATTGAAGTATGATAAAACTATCGATTCAGAAAAACTTTTGATTTTTTTTATTGATCGCCATTTCATGAATTTTTCATACGCAGCTTCATATCTACTTCTGGATTTCGTTGGTGTTAATTTTTCAATCATTTCAGTCGCAATTTGTTTGAATTCAGGCGGTGTAGAATCATGTTCTGAATCTGAACTCTCTATTTGACAACTCATAATGACAATAAATTATACATCATAACCACAAATTTCTATTATTGTTATTTTTGATGCGTCATTTGAAAAACATTTGAGATGTCATTTTGTTTCACACGGTTGTCGTTTCTACATGTGTTGACAAAAAGTATCCGGGTAATGTAATGACAACAGTGTTAAACTAACGAAATTATTGTATATGTATGATAATTATCGTATGATTGGCAACGCTGCATGTCACACATGTTCACAAATCTAGTGCGGAAAGTAAACTTTCCGCCCTAAATCTAGGGCGGAAAGTAAATTTTCCGCTCTAGATTTGCAAACAGTCATTTTCTGACCTAAAAAATGGCCTGTAAAATAGTACTTTCTGTGCATGAGTAATAAAAATTAAATTTGAAGGGGATATATAAAAATTCTTTAAAATGATAATAAACTCCAACAACTCTAACCTAACCAGAGTTAAACCAAAGGTCCTTACCGCTTTGTCCTATATTGAATCGAGAGTTCGCGCTGCCGCGCATATGTTGTCTTGATTTATCTTCCCGCTTCGCGGTAGACAACCTAATCTAACCAAAGTAAAACCAACGGTCCTTGCCACTTTTTCCTATATTGGATCGAGAGTTCGCGCTGCCGCGCGTATGTTGTCTTGATTTATCTTCCCGCTTCGCGGCGGGCAACCTAATCCAACCAGGGTTAAACCAACGGCCCTTGCCACTTTGTCCTATATTGAATCGAGAGTTCGCGCTGACGTGCGTATATTGTCTCAATTTATATGCCCGCTTCGCGGCGGGCAACCTAATCTAACCGGGCTTAAACCAAGAGTCTAATAAGTTTCAACTTGTCATATATATTTTTCGTACTAACCTTAAATAATGCGTTATGTTTCGTTTATCCTTAAATAGATTTGTAAAATAATAATAAACTTGTTATATGAATTCGCCGTCGTCACCTTAAATATTAATGCGTATCCAACAATTTACACGCCACTGGGGGTTTTATGTCAATTTCCGTTGGTAAGCCCACCAATGCGCATGCGCAGAATGCGTACGGTGGGTTGCCTATACATGTCATCTCAAGTGATGTTTTAAAGGAGATTTTAACCTGGTATTATGATTTAATGCAGTTTTTGTCAGAAAGTCACAATGCGGCCAGGAGTTCAAAAGATATCGATAACATACTAAATGAAATTGCCACTACTTATAATAAATTGCCACTATTAATAGTCAGGTAAAGACCAAATTAATATATTTTTTCGTGGCTTTTATTGCGATAATATTAAGGATATACACGTGTTTATTTGGAATTTAAACTTATATAGAACGAAGTGGTAAAAATAGCTTGTATTGTAAGATAATTAGATAATGTGTAGCTTTCTTTTTCATTATATTTATTGTAGAAATAAAGTAAATGAGGGCACTATCATTTTGCCAACTAGAGCACCTTCACCATTAAAATATTGTACATATTCGTCTCTTAGACATTTTGCATCATTGTTAACATTTCCACTAATTACATTTAATGGAATAAGGCCTTGTACTGGTATATTTTCTTCTACAGTACTGTCGTGAATATTAAACAATTTATATTCACAATAATTAGGTACTGATCTCCTCAAGAAATGATGTAGAATACAGCACTTTAGAACAACAAGATATTCGCTCTATATTCAAAAGAATGGTCGTATGAAAAATTCGAAAACGATTAGTCATTATTCCGAAAACATTTTCAATGACTCTTCTTGCTCGTGACAATCTATAATTATATATTCTTCTCTCTGGAGTTAGAGCATTTTTACCAAAAGGCTTCATAAGGTTGGGTGCTTGCAATTTAAATGCTTCATCTGCCACAAATAGAAATGGCAAATCATTTGTACTATTTTGGGACTTGTTCTCTATGGAAATATCTAGTTCGTGATTATTTAACTTCTCATAAGAAAGTGTTTCCGTAATAGCCCCACCATCAGACCTTCTGCCGTTTACACCAGCTTCACACAATATAATTTCATAGTTTGCATTGGCACAGGCCATTAGATCAATGCAAACAACTTTTTGTAGTTGTAGTAACTGGCAACCATCGATAGCGCCCAGACAATTGGGAAATTGCCACCTTTCTTAAAATCCTCTCGCAATCTCTCGCCACTCGGCCGCCGTTTTAGGCAACTGTAATTAAAGCATGGGTATTTTTCAGGATGATATAGATACGAATAGTGAGGAACAGTTTGAGGCAGAGATTAACCGAGGGGCCATCCACTCTTGCAATACATGTTAATATTTAGATGCATTACCGCACATTACTTTGCATTCCTTAGCATTACGTAAGTTAATACCCCATAATTATACCACAGTACACAAAGTAGTCTTGCTTTCCTTGAATTACTCTAGCATTCTTCGAATTATGTTCACATTAGATTCGCATTACGGCCACATTAGCTCCCCACTACACCCGCATGAGCTCATAATGCGCCTCGTCATGCGCCGTGCTGTAGTAGGACAGTGAGCTCCTACTAAACTCCTCATAATGTAAAGAAGCCGATGCCATTTGAAATAAATTGAAATTGGTTTAAAATTAGGTAGTATGACGTTAATAATAAAATGTAAACATTTAATAGTAGGTAATATAGTCCTATAAAGTTAGCTACCGAATTTGCAAAAATATAATATTACATCGGAGTTCCTGGTAGATATCAAATAGTTCTAGAGTACTTTGTGGAAAATTTCGCGCAATAGTTTTGTAGTTTTCGGTAGAATTCTTAAGAGTTCTATCGAAAATCCTTATAATTGTAAAAATCCCAATTTTACAAAAGTTAAAAAAGATGAAAAGATTTTCGAAAAATTGAGCTTAACCGTTGCGACTAAGTAAAAAAGAGAAAAACCGCGCAATAGTTCTGTTTGAAGTTCCTGGTAGAACTCTCAGAGTTCTGTCTTCGAAAATCCTTATCAAATCTTTCTGTAAAGTTAAAAATTAGAAAGATATGCGAAAAATTAAACTTCACCGATGAAAAAAAAATCGGGGCGACCGAGCGGCGTTTTGAATGCTTCCGATTTGTCGGCGAATAGATCGGCTTTCTCCTTTGTCGGCCGCACGAAAAACCACGCGCCGAGCTGGTAGTAAATACTTTTAGTTAATAAATTTTTGTTAGAAAATGTGCATATTTTTTACAACAAACCAACGATTTCCCATAGGAACAGAACTGTTGCGCCACTTTTTTTTGCACTTCATTGCTAAATTCGATCTTCATTAGTGAACTTTTTTTCGAATATCTTTCCAATATTTGACTTCACAGAAAAATGTTACAAGCATTTTCGATAGAACTCTAGGAGCTCTATCCCGAACTGCAAACATAACTGTTGCGCGATTTTTTAAAATTTTCATTCAAAACCATGGGTCCCTTATTATTGAAAATATCTTTTGAACCAAGGTTTCGATCAAAATATGTCAAAGGGATCTTCGATAGAACTCATAGGGTGCTATTTAGATCCGCGAAAAGAACTGTTTTTGCAATGTTCAATTTTTTTAATTTTATTTTTGCTTTTTGCTAAAGAACTTTTTGCAAAATTGATTAAGTACTTCAGAACTATGGCCGAGGTGCAGTAACAGTCAAAAACGCACAGCTTTTTCTAAAAAGTATTGCTAGCTCATTTTTTGGTATTTTTCATTTTTTAGTGCTCTAGAACTATTTCATATCTACCAGGAACTCCGCTGTAATATCATATTGTTGCAAATTCGGTTGCTAACTTCACAGGACTGTGATATATGATTTAATATTGATAAGCAATACAAAAATATGAAAAGTAGTTTCGAGTATTGTAATTTTGTTGTATTTCAATCCAATTTCAATAAATGTATAGAAATTCAACACACTTGTTATTTAATGACGATACTACTAAGGTGATGTCTTCTTCGTTTCACTCTTATCTTACAGATTGCACATAGTAATAACAAGTAAATATACTCTAACGTTCAGTGCATTAGAAATTTTTTAATTATTTAAAAGTAAATATTTCAAATTTCCTTCCTTTACGGGGCATTGCTTTGCAGTACCTCAGCATTTCAAAAATTATATGGCATTATTACTCATTACTCTTGTGATTTTTCCCAGTACTTCACATTAGCAAAGAATTAGCATAATTATGTGACATTATTACGCAGTACGCTAGTAATTTCTTCGAGTACCTCGAATTACCAAAAAAATCAGGATAATTGCGAATACATTGCCACATTTCAGGGAGTGGATGACCCCTCGAGAGTAACCATTCCGAAATCAGTGCATCCACAAACATATCGCAGCAAAGGTACCCACAGCTACCAGCAAAATCATCATTACAAAACAAAAAGTAAAAAATGTCACAACAGAGGCCTTATCAAAAATCTCGAACTGACTGGATTCACCACTTACAAAATCGAAACAACTATTGAGTAAACAAACAAATAAATATATCTACAAATAGTAAGGCCCCCCTTAATTTTTAATTTTCAATTAACTACATTGAATACATTTGGCGATCATATGGCTGAAAAGTTGAGAGGTATGGACCAATCCGCTGCCAAGTATTGTCAGAAAATAATAAATGACGCAATTTTTTTGTCCGAATTCAATTACTTAATACTACTAGTTTTTTACATTAGAGTGCGGAAACATTGGTTTTACAATGCAACAGGTCGTTTGGGGAACGAGCCCGAAGGGCGAGATTAAGATTTAAATTTAGATTTTAGAAGAGATTAAGATTTTTTAGCCGACAATTATTATTTAAGAAACAAATAGAGGGTGTTTTTTATAGAGTGACACAAGTTTAAATCATAATAAAAGAAGGAAATATATTTTTAATATTAATGAAACGGGCTTTATTGGAAAGAAAATTTTATACAATTAATGTTTAAATATGATTTCTGTCATGTGGGCGCCACGGCTGGCGTGTAGAAGGCGCAATCTGGAACACCAATTTTCAACAACTTTTCGCAGCATTTGCGGCTGTATTTCGCCGATAACTCTTCGTTGATTTGATGTTGATTTCCAGGTGTTCAATTGTTTATCGACGTAGACAAGTGACTTAACATAACCCCAAAGAAAATAATCCAATGGGGTTAAGTCTCAGGTTCTTGGTGGCCAATTAATTGGGCCATAACCTGAAATTATTTTTTCATCAAAAGTATCTTTGAGTAATTCAATTGTAGCGTGCGCTGTGTGGCATATGGCTCCGTCCTGTTGGAAACACATATCAGCAAGATTAATGCCACGTAATTGAGGTACGAAAAAATTTGGAATCATGTTCCTATACCGTTCACCATTGACAGTAGCATTCTGACCATCATCGTTTTTGAAGACATATGGGCCAATGACTCCGCCAGTCCATAAAGCACACCAAACAGTAATTTTTTGTGGATGTAATGGGGTTTCGACAAAAGCTTGTGAATTCTCCCCACTCCAAATCCGACAATTCTGCTTATTTACGTATCCATTCAACTAGAAATGGGCTTCATCGGAAAATAAAATTTGAATGGAAATTCAAAATCAGTATCAATTTCTGCTTCAGCCCATTCGCCGAATTGGCGGCGCATATGTAGGCCTTTTGACTTTAATTCCTGCACAAGTTGAATTTTGAAAGCTTTTAAGCCAAGATCCTTTCGTAAAATCTTCCATAAAGTGGAAGCACACAACCCCAGTTGCTGAGAACGGCGACGAATTGATTGATTTTCCATTGAGATGATCCTATCTTCAAATCTTTCCAGTACAGCGGCTACAGCTTCTTCAGTGCGCACTGTTCGGCGTCTCACGGGATGCACATTAGCAATAACAGTAAATGTGGTCCGAAAACGATTTTTCTTCGAATTAGCCGTTCTGAAGGACGATTATGTACGCCATAAAATGGAAGAAGTGCACAATGAGTTTGACGAATACAACAATTATTTTGAATAAAAATTGCAACAATTTGCACGCGTTGTTCTGGTGTAAGTCGATTCATAATGAAATTTCAGCGCAAACTAAACAAAAATCAAAAAGTGATGCCAACTCTAAGTTGTGACACTAAAAAAAAACACCTTTTAGACTTAGATTGACTTAGATCGTGTATACGTCCAGCGAAACTAGATTTTTACGTACAATGTTGCAAAGTACGGCTACGATGCGGTAAAGTGACCAGTAAATTTTAACCTTTCAGGGCACTTACAAAATAAATTAAGTATGGGACAATAAAATCTAATTAAAAAAAACGGAACTTTACACCACATTTGTCAAGATACTGTAGAAAATAAGAGTGATTTTTTTAATTTTACTGTGCGTCTGACATTTGAAAAAATGACATAACCAAGCTAATAAATTTGAATTAGTAAAAATGTCAAAGTTTATGAGTACCAACATTAAAAAATTATATAATTTCCAATATTGTAATTAATCTAAAACTATTTGTTTCTTAAATAATAATTGTCGGCCAAGAAATCCTATACAAATTTCTTGCGGAAATGATTTTACAATGCTCCAGCAAATGGAGGAACTCGCCCTTTAAGAAATGAGCCCATTTTTTGAAACGCGTTGAAAAAATGGTTAGCCAGATACAGCACGGGTCGCGGACAATCGAGAAATGAAGTACGGTTTAAGTGAGTGGGGAAATCATTTTGAACAAATCGGTCTTAACTGATCAGTTCAAAACGTCAGTTCAATTGATCAGCTTATCTGATCTATATAACTGATCGTGAATGGAGGATTTTAAATACGTTTTGGTTGTAACACTGAAATATGGCTGTAGTTAAAAAAAAACAAACGATACAAATATCAGATCATACCAAAAAGTATGGTTTCATAAATATTATGTGATGGAAACACATAACAACACAGAGCTAAAGCTGGGACCAACTGAAGGAGACTCTTGTCAAGGAGGCCAATGAACTCCCCATCTCGCTAGAAGAAGGAAGCATCCGTGATGGACTAAAGACAGTGACAATGCAATAGCCCAAAGACAGATAGCCTAGGTGAAGTGGAATTCTAAAAAGACCAAGGAAAATTGGTATAAATTTATGGAACAACAAAAGGTTACAGCCAAGATAATTCGAGGAACCAAACGAACCTTCACACTAAACCAACTAACCCAAATCGAAGAGAGCTTTGCTAAGAATAATTCCAGAGATTTCTTTAGGACCTACAATCAGGCACTCAGAAAATGCGCTCCGCCAAGCCTCCACTTCAGAGACTCACAAGGCAAACTGGCTTATAACGACAAGGACAACTGCCACCTTTTGGCTTAGTACTTTTGGCTCAGTCAACTGTGACCCACCCAGCGAAGACTTCGACTATAAACAAATCACATCAAACCCGGACTCGCTTCCCCCTTCATTGGAAGAAGTTGGCCAGATCATTCAACTTCTTAAGAATAATAAGGCCACTGGAGAGTACTCTATCGTTGCTAACCTGTGGGAAAGTGCTGAAAACAACGCTTCACAAAAAGGGAGATTTTACTTATCTAAACAACTACCGTGGAATTTCTCTCGTCCCGGTAACATATACGATTCTCTCGAAGGCGTTACAAACAAGATCAGAAAATCAGTTGGATAGTCAACTGGGAGAATATCAGGGTGGCTTAAGGAAGACCCGATCCTGTGTTGAACAGATCCTCAATCTTAAAACTGTACTTGCATACTCTAAGATGAGAAACCGCAAGGTGGTTGTAACCATTGTTTATTTTAGGGAGGCCTACGATTCCATTGATAGAGAAACGCTTAACAAACTACTCTATGAACTAGGGCTAGACAACAAAACCCGCACAGTCATCCTAGATAATTTGACCAACACCCATTCCAAGGTTAAATTTGGAGGCAAGATTTCAGAAAGCTTCGAAATAAAAACTGGAGTGAGACAAGGAGATGGACTTTCCTTACTTCTATTCAACTGTGTCTTTGAACAGGTTATGAGAGAATGGCGCAAGGCACTGAACAATTTGGGTGCTCAGAGTGGTATCTTCCTGGGACGTAAGGACGATGTACTGGTTGTAGATTGCCTGGCCTTTGCAGATGACATCCACTGTTTGCTAATTCTCTTGAGATGGAAACAATGCAGGTAAACTGCCTCAGAAAACAGGCTGCCAAGGTGGGTCTTCAAGCGTCGCTGGAGAAAACAGAATTCTTCGCCAACATCAGAGAAGCAAACAGAGAGATGTTACTAGAACAGAGAAACATCATGAGGACTGAGAAATTTAAGTATCTCGGCGAATGGATTGAACCCAACTTATCAGAAAAAACATCATTATCCAAGAGAGTCAACAAGTTAGAACTAGCCTATCGAGTAATTAAGAACACTTACAATAAGAAATGACTGTCACGCAACCTGAAATTAAAGCACTACACATCAGTCTTACGACCAGAAACCCTGTATGCGATGGAGTGTCTTTCCTTACACCGAAGAGGTCTAGTAGAGAAATTAGAAATCAGGCAGAGGAGAATCCTCAGGAAGATACTAGGCCAGGTAAAGGAAGATGGGGAATTCCGAAGGCGGCATAACTTCGAGCTCTACAAACATATTGAGATGCTCTCTGTCTGCGCAAGGAAAAGAAGGGTCGTACTACTTGGTTGACAGAAACCGAGAAGGATATTAATGAACTGGGAATAACAGATCTCCAAAACAGACAGTCTGTGAGACGCACCCTGAAGGAAGTCCGTGAATTTCAGGAAAAACCCCGTAGGAAAGGTACCCCCTGGACAGAAGAGAGAAAGGAGTTACTCCGGCAGAAGATGCGACAATGCTGGGCAAAGTTCAAGGCCCAACAGTTGAACAAGCGTGGTCCAAAGTAGAAATATTCAAAAGAAGAAGAACATTATGTGATGGAAGAGAATAAAATGCGTGTAATTTATAACGAAAAAGTTACTTCACGTAGCTACATATAAGGTAAAAACACATTTTGAAAAGTTGCATACTAATCTCGGCGTTTCAACAGATAAACAAAGAAAAACATGTTTTTCACAAAAGAAAAAAGAGAAACATTTTGTGTTTTGAAAGTGTGTGATTCCAAAAACTAACATTACAGCTGCTAGTTTACAAATTGCCCATTGTATTGCTCGCCACAAGAAACATCTTGCAAAAAGAGTTTGTAAGACAAGCGTTTTTAGAATGTGGTTTTACTTTATTCCCAGATTTTAAAGACAAAGACTTGATTAAGAAGCGCATAAATGAGTTGCCAATAGGTCGGAATACAATTAAAGATCGAATACTAAAATTAGAACATTTTTTCTATTACATTTTTTCGCAAATCTGTAAGACATAAATTATGCAGTAATGTATTCAATTGCTTTATATGAGAGTAATAATGTAAGTAGTTGTGCACAATTAACAGTTTTGCTCGATATAAATCTGGTAATGTAATTAAAGAAAATCTATTGACACTCATAACGTTGAAAGGGAAGTGTACCGGTCTTGATATTAAAAAAAATGATATGGCTAACAGACGATGAACCTAATATGGTGGGGAAACACATTGGTTTTATTCAATACCTTAAGCAAAATATTCCACATCCTCTGCTTGGATTTCATTGTATAATGCAGGGGTCTCCAAACTTTCCAGCCTTAGGGCCATACTGATTACTCCAGTAAGTTCCGAGGGCCAAAACGATATTATCATTGTTGTCGGTGGTAAAAAGTGAAATAGTCCACTGATGAAAAAAAAAGTCCGAAAAAGTACGCAACGTTTAAAAAAGGCTGCAAATCGGACTAAAGTCCGCAAAACGGCAACAGTGCATATTATTAATTTTCCTGTCATTATCTGTAATTTCTAGATTAGTCGTAGAGTACGAGCCATGAGGAGTAACGTCACACGACATCTGGGGTGGACACAAGCGGAAATTGGTAGTACCTTCTATCGCTAACAGATGGCGCTAATAGCACGTACAGAATAATCTCGTTGGTTCGAGAAAGTTATAGTGTCTTCCACTCACTTCTAGATGGCAGTAATTGGAATATATAAGAAGGCTAGTGGCGCAACCACAAGTCAGTTCCTATGACACTGTTGTGAAATAAAATAGTGCGTACCTCCTTAAAACGTGTTTGTGCGTGTTTAAGTTTAAGACATCTTTGTAACAGTATTTTGATTTGAATTGTTGCTTTTGTGTGTGATTTAGTAGTATGGAAAAGAAGCGAAAAATTGATAGTAAAAGCAGAAAATTCAAAGATCAGTGGAACATTCAGTATTTCGTGATTCAGTCCAGTAACAAGGCGCTATGTTTGATTTGCAATGAAAGCATAGCCGTTCTCAAGGAATATAACATTAAACGTCATTATGAAACAAAACATTTTCAAAATTACTCAAAATATACAGGAAGTTTGCGGACAGAAAAATTCGAAGCTATGAAGCGCGGATTGAAATCGCAGCAATCTTCATTTACAAAACTCAAAACTGAACAAGAGGCTGCAACTCGTGCCAGCTTTCGTGTGGCTCTTGAAATTGCAAAACGAGGAAAACCATTCACCGATGGAGAAATGATCAAAGAATGCATAATTGCACTAGCCAAAGAAATGTGCCCTGAAAAGGTAACTTTATTAAAAACTGTCAGTATGTCAGCAAACACTGTGGCTCGAAGGGTAGAAAACATCGCTGAAAATATATCCTCTCAACTGTTCGACAAAAATGGACTTGTTGAGTGGTTTTCTTTGGCCTTGGATGAGTCAACGGATGTGTCAAATACTGCTCAGGTGTTGATTTATATTCGAGGAGTAGATAAAAGCTATGAAGTGCATGAAGAACTTCTTGATATGTATAGTATTCATGGCACAACTACTGGTACAGATATTTTTAAAGGAGTTGAAATGGCCATTAATCAAAAGAACCTTCGATGGAAAAACTGGAAATGTATTACAACTGATGGAGACAAAAACATGAGTGGGAAAGATAAAGGAGTGGTCGCTCTTGTGTCAAAGGCTGTAGAAAATGACGGTGGTTCAAAACCATTAGTCTTACATTGTATCATTTATCGACAGTCTTTGTGCGGAAAATGTTTGGATATGTCTGAAGTTCTGAAACCAGTCATATCAACTGTTAATTTTATCAGATCTTTTGGGCTGAATCATCGACAATTCCGACAATTTATTGAAGAGATTGGAGAAAATGACTTACCTTATCATACTGCCGTACGTTGGCTTAGTTGTGGGAAAGTCCTTCAGCGCTCTTTTGAACTTCGAGCAGTGATCGAAATTTTTTTGAATGGAAAGTATCGCCCTCTTACTGAATTGAACAAAACAACGCATGGCTGTGGAAGTTAGCATTCTATGTTGATTTGACAAAACATGTGAACGAACTGAATTTGAGATTGCAAGGAGAACCACACCACTGAGACTGAGCTTCCTATCGATTTTGCAATCGAAACTTTGAGTGCTTTGAAAATAAATTTTGATACTCGTTTCTCGGACTTTAATGCCATTGCGAATCAAATTAAGATTTTTCAGAATCCTTTTGATACTGACATTGGAACCCTAGCCCCGGAACTTCAAATGAAAATGATTGATCTACAGTGCAGTGATATAATTAAGAACAAATATCAAAACTCATCTTTGTTGGAATTTTATTAGAGTCTTCCACTGACACAATTTGATAATTTGCATAAATTTGCTCGTGGGCTGTTTTCTGTTTTTTGTACTACTTATTTGTGTGAGAAGACCTTCTCCAAAATGAAGTACACAAAAAATGTTTACAGATCTAAATTAACTGATGAGCATCTTAAATCTCTTTTAATAATTGGTACGTAAGTAAAATTAGTCCACAACTACAAGCTACTGTCAGTGGAAAATCTCAATTACATAAATCTCATTAATATTTCATATGTCATTATGCATGTTATAAGTTATGTTTTTATTTAAAATGTATAAAATGTTAGTTGGATTCATTTCAATAATTTGTTAGTTATTATATACTGAAGTTAAATTTTCTGCATATTATACATGTCTTTACTCATTACAATTCTGTGTTTCTTTATCCAACTTATCACAAAAACAATAACAATAAGCCTACAACAATGTTATGAGTAGTTAGCCCATGACCATATCAATGTAGATGTCATATTAATAATTATTCAACATAAAATTAGAATACTTCAGTAAACTAAATTTAATTTGCAATAAAAATTATGTTCTCTAAAAAGAATTTTCAAGTATGCTAGCTCTCCGCGGGCCGGATAAAATCTGTCCGCGGGCCGGATGTGGCCCTCGGGCCGTAGGTTGGAGACCCCTGGTATAATGCATTAGGAAGTTTATATACATTTTTTGACATCGACCTTTATTTTTTTGCTTTTCACTTGGAAAAAAGTAGAAGTAAAGTAGAAGTTATAAAACAAGAAGGAAACTTGAATTTTGCGAAACCCTTTAAAAGTGAGAAAAAAAAGTAGTAGCCTTTGATCTCCCTTCTGTTTTCCAAGTGATGCCACTGGCCTGGTGACCCACGACAAAGTACGAAAAATATAATGAACAAAATTTTACCCACTAATCAAAGAGGTTATTTACATCCCTGGCCCAATCTAACCTAAGTTTGTCTCTCTAATCTTGTCGGTGTAGTCTTATCTGCCCAGTGTTGTTTGTGTAATCTCAATGTACATCTCTTAGTCAAACAGTATTTTATTTTATACTTTATTATAATTGTCGCTAAACTATTAAAATAAATATGGTTATTTTTCTAACGTTAACTATTTTATACCGTAGAGCAAAATATATGAGTTTACCTAAATAAATATATGAGTATACCTAGTAAACCTTTTTAACAAATCACAAATTTTTTTTGCCAATAATAATATCTCTGCTCGTGTTATTAAAGTTGCGATGGTTGCTTCAGTTGTATTCCTGTAAAAATTCATAAATTATTGACTCGAAATTATACCGAGTTTGGTGCAATACACTTTAATTATCTATAATTTCGCCCTAATTACGCCAATCATGCATTTCCTCCATAAAGTTATAGATACATTTTTAGCTTATTGATATAGGTATGTAATATTCGGACAATATCACAAACATGTATTTACATGCATAATCGAGGTGCGTAGTGCTGCAATTGAATCGGTATTATCGGTCCATTAACTGAATCGAAAAATTGTTCGAAACAGCGGAAATTTTCAAGCACAAACGCGGCTGAGGTATGTGGAATGTATTGCACATTTAATTACACATATGCAACTTTATAATGGTTTGCCAATTTTGGATTCATTAAATGCTATAATACTCAAATATCTAGATTATTGACTTATTGATTATTTGAGTTTTAATATTTGACATATTTGACATGTCTACTACAACTACTGTATCAACAAAGTGATGCACAGGTAGAAATTACACATTTTACGTCACACGGGTAACCGGCCTGTTTTCGGTACCGAGTTCAAAAATATATTTTCAATTTGTTATAACTTTTTAATTTCAACGAAAAAAAAAACAAAAAATTGTTTTGTTATAAACTTAAATATGAACTTTCGATTTATGACAACAAAAAATTATTCAAATACCCAATTATTACTTTGTATTGCAATCCTGTTCGTGTCCGTTTCCATTATCCTTTAGCTTTGTTGTACATCGAAAACAAAGTTGGAAATGTACTATAGAATATACGTGGTCTGTTAGAACAGTATCCGAACATATTTTTTATTTTGAAAACCTGATGGATTTGAATCAAGCGCGCTTGCATGAGCCGACCTTGAACATTCGTGCGCATGCGTGAATTTTTCCCTCGTGTAGATAGCGTCAGTTGCTGTCGAGCAGTGTTGGAGTGACATAGTGTGTAGTGCTTTCGTCGGTTTTCAATGCAAGTGAAATGACGGAACGACTATAGGGATGTCCTACGTCGCCTACGTGATGCTGTGCGGCGCAAGCGACTGGAGTTGTGGTCATCCCCTGCGACTTCTGGCTATTCCCCAAAGTCAAGAGGCCATTGAAAGGAACGCGATTTCAGACAAGAGAGGAAATTATGGCTGCATCGACAGCCGAGCTAAATTCGATTCCGAAAGAGGCTTTTCCTGAATGCTTCCAACAATGGCGGCACCGCTAGGAGAAGTGTGTGGAGTCCCAAGGAGGGTACTTTGAGGGTGATTAGGTTTCGAACGCTCCAGGTATGCCATTTTTTTTTAACCGGCATAAATTAAGCATAAATTGCGTGTTATCTCATTTTTTTTTTAATGGTCTTACACCACTTTCAAAATAAACCGTCCATATGTTAGGTCATGATTGTGTTGTTGCTATGACAACGATAAAATTGTTGATTCGTTCGTCAAAATTTTGTTTATAGTATTGTGTTTAATTAATTTGTTTTAGTAATCATAAATTGATACATCCGCAGAGTTATTGTTAACAGGTGACGCAATTGCGGAAAGATTACTTCTGCAGAAATCAGAGATTTATACAAGAAACATAAGTATAAGTATAAGTTTTATAATTTAATATAATTTTATAAGTTTTGAGATTGGCGATCAAAAAAGTATTTCACGGATGTTTACGGAGCCCGAAAGTGAGTTATTTTTATACAATTTCACACAATTTTAATCAGAACATTAAAACGGCTGGCAAAAAGTTTTTTTTTTTTTTTTAAAGAAATCCAAAGCTTTCGGTCTGGCAACCAGAAAATACTTAGGGATAAAATATTCTATAGGGAATTGTTCAACATTTTTTTAATAGTAGAGAATAGAGAAAGTAAAATCATTTGGCTTAGATGATAATGGGATTTAGCACGTCGATGAATCAAGACTTTCAACTGTGCAGAAGAAAAGTATCCAGTATGATTGTATCGAGGGGTCATCCACTCCCTGAAATGTTGCAATGTATTCGCAATTATCCTATTTTTTTGGTAATTCGAGGTACTCGAAGAAATTACTAGCGTAATGCATAATGATGTCACGTACTGCAAAGTAATGCCACGTAAAGGAAGGAAATTTGAAATTTATTTATTTATTATTTATTTATTTATGTATTTATTTCAACCAGAATAAGATTATACAGTAATTTACATAGACCGTATCTCATAGAGGTAAACTAGTTACCTGTACATGAGCTGGTTGTTTTTTACAAAATAAACTTATCGACTAATTATAGACTATGACGAGAATTAAATAAACCTATACATTTTTTTACATAAATACATATATACATTAAAAGAAAAAAAAAATATGTTCTAGTTATTACCCAGTTTGTAAGTTTTTTCCTTATTAATTTTTTATTAACATTTAGAGATTTGAGATTGTCAGGGAGCATATTAAAGTTTTTTATTGCTACAATATAAGAGTTTTTGAAGGCAATACTTTTACTGATTTTGGGTAAAATTTTCGCCTTATTTCTAGTTTTTCCTTGGTAATCATTAAATGACTTTTTACAATTTTCATAGTGAAAACATAGGGAGTCAATTATGAAAGTTTCTTTAGTATTCAAAATGTAATTTTTCGTTTGTTCTGTTATTATACCAATGAGTTTATTTTGTGTACTAGTTAATTTTTTCATAATATTTTTGTAGCATCCTCCCCATGCAATTATCCCATAATTAACTATACTTTCGAATAGTGTATGGTAGATTATTTTAAGTGAATTTTTGTTTAGACTCCTCTTCAATTTATAGAAGATAAATAGGAAAAAATGTGTTTTATTTATTAAGTCATTTATATGCTGGTCCCATCTTATATTACAGTCAAACTTTATGCCTAGATATTTACAACTGTTAACTCTTATTATTTTCTGGTTGTAAATAAATATTTCCAAATTTCCTGGAACGTCAGGCCATGAATTACCAATACACTTTACAACAGTGTCGTCAGCGTAGCAGCTATTGAGTTTGCTTCTAAAATTAAAAAAATATCATTTAAATATAGAATGAACAGTAATGGACCTAGGATTGTTCCCTGCGGAACAAAAATGTTTACCTTTCTTTTCCTACTGTTAATTTTATTAATTCTTACAACCTGCAGTCTATTGGTTAAATAATTTTCAAACAAATCGGAGGCAACACCTCTAATTCCGTACTTATACAATTTCTGTATTAATATTTTATGGTCCACCGTATCAAAGGCCTTAGCTAAGTCTAAAAAAGCGACTACTGTTGGGTTGTTGTTATCCATATTCGCATAAATAAACTCCGAAATAGATGCAAGAGCATCCTTTGTGCCCCTGTTTTTGAGAAAACCAAATTGTTCCTGTGCAATGATTTTATATTTAGTAATAAAATCATAGAGCCTTTTATGAATGATTTTTTCGAAAACTTTCGCGATGTTAGATATAAGGGAGATAGGACGATAGTTTGTTGCCTGATGTCCATCACCCGTTTTAAAAATTGGAATGATTTCCGCACATTTTAATGCATTAGGCCAGATACCCCTTAACATACAGTTATTGAATATATACTCAAGCGGTTTACTAATATAATGATTAATAACTTTGAGTGCTTTAGAATTTATGCCATCTGTCCCTCCTGCTTTGTCTTTTAGGTTTGTTATAATTTCTTCTATTTCACTACAATTTGTTGGATTTAGGAAAATAGTCAGAATTTTGATTTATGTTGATATTACTTTGACCATCATTTTTGTTTCCTATTTTTTCAGCGAGATTTACCCCAATATTGCTGAAAAAATCTACAAATTCATTAGCAATTTTTTGTGGATCAATAATCTGTTGATTTTCTTTATTTAAATAATCAATATTTTCATCAAATTTTATTTTTTTTCCAAGCTTTTCATTGATAAATTGCCACATTTTTTTACTATCAGTACATTTATAATTAAATTCCCTACTGTTATAGTTATATTTTGCTATTTTTATTAATTTATCTAACTTTTTGCGATAGTTAATATAATTTAATTTTAATTTAATATTAGTTACATTTTGCTTCCATTTATTATAAAGTTTTTCTTTTGTGTGACATGATTTTATGATACCAGAGGTAATCCAATTCTTACGCGGCTTTTGCTTTTTATAGATACTAAATTTTACAGTGCTTTTTTTAATTAACATTAGTATTTTATAAATTAGTAGATCTGTAGCTACATTTGGATCATGCGTAGCCAATAAGTGTGTCCAGTCCGTTTGCTCGCAATTATATAAGAGTTTCTGGTAGTTAATAGAAGTTCTGTTATTATTATAATTTTTTGTGTATGTATTTTAATTCCCAGAAATATAGGAAAGTGGTCAGCAAAAACATTTGCATAAGTAATTGATTTTAGATAATGTAAATTTGACTTGACAAACATATTGTCTATGCTTGTCCCAACGTTTATATTAGGTCTCGTTACATTATTAACGTAAGGTACATAATCCATATCTAGTAGTGTAGAAAGATACAAATCAGTCAAATTGTCCGAAGTACTTATATCTATGTTAAAATCACCAACGATAATATGGTTTTTTACTTTGGTATTATTTTATAAATAATATTTTAAGTCATCTATAAATTCATCTTTAGGTATATCATGACACCTATATACACCACTTACTTTTAGGAGATTATTATTATTAATTTTTATTGTAGTTGAGATTCCCAGGTTTTCAATTGAAGTTGTTAGTTCAATGTTATCTAATATATACATAACTACACCACCTGCTTTGTTGATATACCTTTGATTATAATACAGTTTGTAATTTATTGGAGAAAAATAATTTAGTGTCCACGTTTCAGTACATATAATAATTTGAGTTTTTTTTAATCTTTCAATAAATATCTCTAAATTTTCAAAATTTGAATTAAGGCTTCTTACATTGATATGTAGAATTATTATGTCATAATCTTTGAGCGAAAAATTTAAACAATCGAGGTTATCTGTTGACTGCTCGATGTGCATATTATTATATTGATAATTAGAATTAACTGACATTAGAATTAAAAGCAGTTAATTTGATTTTTTTATGAAAACTTATTATGACTCTGTTTTCTGAGTCTACCTCTGTCCCATCCTTTGGCTTTTGTCCTGACTAGTGTCTTTTTGGGATCCAGTTCTGGTTCTAATGTGTCGTTAGAAAGTGATGATGTTCTAGTGACCGGTGGATCAGGTCGTTTCATTTTGTCTTTTTCTTCTACAACTTTTTGAGTTTTCAAATTATCTCTGGATATCCTTTCTTTATTTGTTGATGATTCTTTGTGAAAGTCCTCTTCCGGTGTATATGAATGAGCCATTTTACTGTCTATCGCAGCAGTCTTTTCAAAAATGATTGGTGTACGAGTTCCAGTTTCTTGAAGGTCAGTGTTTCCTTTAAAAGTCAGGTCGGATTAGGTTTTTTAGAGAGTCCATAATTGCAGGAATTAAAACTGCGGCTAGCTCCTTAACATCGAGAGAGGTTGGTCGTATGGGTGTTGAGAGAATTTTAGAATACGAAGTATTCTTAATTGGTGTGGTAATTTTAATTTTACGTTTGGCTTCACGATATGAGATTTTTTCTTTAATTTTGATTTCTTGGATAGATGCTTCTTCTAAATAAACTGGGCATGTTCGATCATTTACTGCATGTTTTCCGCCACAATTTATACAAATTGGTAAGACACAATTACCCTCGTGTGGAGATTTCCCACATGGACATATTTGAGAACTGGAGCAGTTGTTTTTTGACAGCGGAAACATCGAGTAGGATTTGGAATGTACTCCCGCACTTCCAAATTGTAAAATGCAACTTTAATGTATTTAGGTATTGTGGATCTATTGAAGGTTACGATGATATATGGTGTCTCTCTAAGTGTACCATATCTTTTAGTTTTAATTTTTCTTATTTCACAAATATCTATATGCTTTAATTCTTCGAAAATCTCTTCCTCTGATACGTTTAAGAGGTCCTTACAAAATATAACACCTTTGCTAAAGTTTAGGGTTCTATGTGTTAGGACTTTTACTGGATATTCACATAGATTGATAGTATTCCATAGCTTAATTGATTGTTTGTCACTTTTAGTTTCAACCAAAAGACCTTCTTTGATTTTTTTAATTTTAGCCCATTCACCAATTAATCCGTATATACTTTTATTAATTTTAAATGGGTTGTCCTTTTCCAGGTTGGTACCATCACTTTTCTTGATAATCAAGAACCGGGGTTGTGCCGCCGTCATCTGATTATTAGATGCTATTTTGTCGGAGTTCGGGGTCTCCTTGTTTTTGTCACCCGTCATTTTCCATGTATTTGATCCTCACTGCCAAGAGCACTTGATGTAGCGGCGAGGGGTGTGTGAGAATACTAGGGAGATTATTTATCGCCGGAATAGCGACTTTATACAAAATAACAGATTTGAGTCTTTTAAAAATATATAACAAGGTTTATCACAAATAATTATATAACAAGGTTCACTCCATAATGGTCCAAATTTTAAAACACTATCACTATTTAAAATGTCTAATAGACTAAGTAAAATTAACTTTCTTGTAACATATCTTGTATCATATCATAAGAGTGGACGTGAAAAACGTCTATACGTCAAAAATATATTTTGACAACGATGAGATTAGTAAAATATTTACTTTTAAATAATTAAATATTTTCTAATGCACCGAACGTTAGTATATTTACTTGTTATTACTATGTGCAACCTGTAAGATATGAGTGAGTGCTAGTAATGAAGAAATCACGTTAATAGTATCGTCAGTAAATAACAAGTGTGTTGAATTTCTATACCTTTATTGAAATTAGAATGAAATACAACAAAATTACAATACTCTAAACTACTTTTTCACATTTTTTGTATTGCTTATCAATATTAAATCAGATGTCACACAGTCCTGTGAGGTTAGCAACCGAATTTGCAAAAATTTGATATTACATCGGAGTTCCTGGTAGATATGAAATAGTTCTAGACTACTAAAAAATGGAAAATACCAAAAATGAACTAGCAACACTTTTACTGCACCTCGACCATTGTTCTGGAGCACTTAATCAATTTTGCAAAAAGTTCTGCAAAAATTGACATTTTGCAAAAAAAATGAAAATTGCAAAAGCAGTTCTTGTCGCGGATTTAAATAGCACCCTAAGAGTTCTAACGAAGATCCCTTTGACATTTTTTGATCAAACCCTTGGTTCAAAAGATATTTCTAATAATAGGTACCCATGGTTTTGAATGAAAATTTAAAAAAATCGCGCAACAGTTATATTTGCAGTTCCTGTTAGATCTCCTAGAGTTCTATCGAAAATCCTTAAAACATTTTTCTGCAAAATTGAAAATTGAAGCAAAAATTAAACTTCACCGATGCGGTGAAATGAAGAAAAAAAAATCGCGCAATAGTTCTATTTGCATTTCCCGGTAGAACTCTTAGAGTTCTATCGAAAATCCTTGTAACATTTTTCTGTGAAGTCAAATATTGCAAAGATATTCAAAAAAAAGTTCATTAATGAAGTTCGAGTTCAGCAATAAAGTGCAAACAAACAAAACTGGCGCAACAGTTCTGTTCCTATGTGAACTCATTGGTTTACTGTAAAAAATATGCACATTTCCTTACTAAAATTTACTAACTAAAAGTATTTACTACAAGCTAGGCGTCGGACCTCAACCTAGGCGCGTAAATTTTCGTAAAAAAATCTATTCGCCGACAAAGCAGAAATCCTTTTTCCCATTTATACATAATACATAATTATACATAATTTTCTTTTTCCCATCGTCACATCAGTGAAGTTTAATTTTTACCATATTTTTTTAATTTTTAACTTTACAGAAAAATTTTATATGGATTTTCGAAGGCAGAACTCTAAGTGTTCTACCAGGAACTTCAAGCAGAACTATTGCGCGGTTTTTTCTTTTTTACTTCGTCGCATCGGTTAAGCTCAATTTTTCGAAAATCTTTTCAACTTTTTTAACTTTACAGTAAAATTGGGATTTTTACAATTTATAAGGATATTCGATAGAACTAGGAATTCTACCGAAAACTGCAAACAGAACTATTGCGCGAAATTTTGCATAAAGTACTCTAGAACTATTTGATATCTACCAGGAACTCCGATGTAATATTACATTTTTGTAAATTCGGTAGTTAACTTCATAGGACTATATATAGGACTATATATATTACTATTAAATGTTAAAATTTTATTATTAATATTATACTATCTAATTTTAAACCAATTTCACTTTATTTCAAATGGCATCGGCTTCTTTCTATTATGAGGAGTTTAATAGGAGCTCACTGTCGTACTGCAGCACGGCGCATGATGAACTCATGCAGGTGTAGTGGGGAGATAATGTGGCCGTAATGCGGCCGTAATGCGAATATAATGTGAACAAAATTCAGGGAATGCAAGAGTAATTCAAGGAATGCAAGAGTACTTTGTGTACTGTGGTGTAATACTTACGTACAATGTGCAATGTGTAATACTTATGTACAATGTTTATGTGCTTTGTCGACTACTCTAAAGCTTTCGAATCCATCAAGTGGGATGCCCTCTGGCAGATCTTAGAGGAAATGGGCATACCAGTCCACCTAATACAACTGATACGGAACCTCTATGAACACAGCACAGCAAGGGTCAGAATAGATCAAACTTACTCAAACAAATTTGACGTTAGAGCAGGGGTTAGACAAGGGTGTATCCTGTCACCAATCCTATTTAACATATTCACTATATATGTACGTCATGCGCAAAGTACTCGATGAATGGTATGGGGGATTGCAGGGGGAGGAAGTCTCAAAAGTAATCTGATTTATGCCGATGATACCCTTATATTGGCGGCAGATCAACTCGAGCTGGAAATGATCATGACAACGCTGGGAAATATAAGCAAAACCTTAAAACTAAACATCAGTAAAACCAAAGTCATGATAGTACACCGGAAAACGAACATCTCTTCGCATATCTGACAGGTAGCCGGTTTCGAAGTGGTGGATAAATTAATTTATCTTCCCTCCCTCATCACCAACACAGGAGGTAGCGAAGCCGAAATAAGACGACGGCTAGGAATAGCAAGAACTACCACATCTAAACTGACACGCACATAGAAGGGCACGTCAATTAGTAAAGCTACGAAAATCAGGCTGGTCTCTACTTTAATTTTCCCAACTGCATCATTCGCGGCTGAAACCTGGTCGATCAGACAGGCAGACAGAAAGAAAATAGATGCATTTGAAATGTGGGTTTACCGACGAATATCATGAACGCAGCACCGCACTAATGTATCGATCCTAGAAGAACTAAAAATCGAAGACGGACTGTCCAAGAGAATAAACTGGAACAAAATGCGGTATTTTGGGAACGTCTCCAGAAGACCGGATGCATTAGAAAAGCCGGTGGTTCAAGGCAAAGTCGACGGGCGAAGGTCACAAGGAAGATCTCCAACCCGATGGGTAGACGGAAACAGAAGCTTGACTGGACTCTCTCTGCACGAGGCCACAGAACTAGCCCAGAACAGAGGAGTGCAACATTGCTTTTAAAATGGTAAAAGCATAGTGCCACCAAAAGTTGAACTTAATGTACGTCCCAGCACCTCCGCCGGACTTCTTTTGTCCGATTTCACCAGACTTGTTTTTTTTTAACCGAAAATAGGTTTTTAGAACTTAGACGTGCAACACGAGGCTTAATTTTTCTCTGTTTGCTGCGATCAGAACTGTCCTCAAAAATTTTCATGGCCTGCTTCGACAATGAGTTTCGTCATAAACAATTTGATGTCCTTTATTGTGTTTTAATAAAATGTCAGTTAGGTCGTTGACACAAAGCTTATCTAACACGTATTGTACTAATCGTTCCTTACACTTTAACAAAGAAAACTTATTAAAACGTTTATCTCTTAACACATAAAACATTTTATTTCTATTCTACGTTCTGTTTTGCTAATGGTGGTAATCACAATTACTTGGAAAAGATCGTGCAATTTTAAGTAAGGTGGATTGAACAACCTAGAATTGTCAATGTTTGTTTTCTGATAAAAAGTATTTAACTTAACGGAACTATGCGGAACTTTTTAAAAGAAAATCAATGTATTGCAGTATAATACAAGATTTTTTAATTTACGTTAGTCGTTAACAAAACTAATTTTATAACCCAGTTCTTTAAAACTTTCTACAAATTTGATATTATTACATATAAATACATACCATACGCTATATTCTCTATATTTAAAAAGGTCACAATTTTTGAGCACAAACACAAATCAGGCATAGTTACTTCGTGACATATCGAGCGCACTAATTCCTTCTTGGTACGTAAGCGACAAGAGAGATGTTTAACACGTTCACACAAATGGTTTCTCGCATTTATTTCTTTGTAGTATTGTGGATGAGTTATCAAACAATACATTTTAAGTGGTTTTGGTGAATTGTGAGACAGTGTAAAATTCTATTTTTGTCGCCGAAAATCTGAATTCCGACCCGATATGCGCCTCACCGTTTCCAATTTTAATTCTTGCGCAAGGGCCATGTCAATCTTCTTTGTATCGTTGCATCGTTTTAATTTAAGTATGAATATGTGTATGCATTTTTGAGCTCTGTTCTTTTGTAACAATTGTAATTTTTCAATATTTTCTTTTTTTAAGAAAATCCCAGTTTATTGCTATTTGTTTGTCAAAATAGCTATTTATTTGATATACTTCCCAGGATCTTATTTAATTTCTAATATTGAGCCAAAATTACTTTTTAGTAAAATGTTCAAAATTCTGGACTTCGTTTTAGCTTTCCCCGCTTACCGGTACATTGTAGAAGAGGATTAGCAACAGCTATTTCAGATAAAAACCCGACAATCTCAAAATTCAGGAATGGTCCAATTCTGCAATTACTCCTTTTAAATTATGTTGATATGTTGATATTATAAATTATGTTGATGTATCCTATATTTAATAAAAATATAGCTACAACACAAAAACATTTGCAATATTTATTCTGTTAATTTTAAAACTACTACTAAACAGTTTATATGTAAATGCCAGAAGTTATTTCACTATGACTGTATGAATATAAGTAACGAGAAAAAAACGGCCTTATTGAATTCAAATTGGCTTTGCGCTGGATGTGGAACATCAGCATCATCCAACCCACTAATCCTCTGATTTCCGCATGTGACTTATCCTTTTTAGAGATCTCCGCTTTACGAAATGATCTTAGAAAATCAGTTCAATTTTGCAGTGGTAAACTTGAGGATTTTCACACTAAATTACTTTTGAGAGTAAATTTGAAACTTTTGTGACAAAAATAATTGTGATTGAACTACTTAAGGCAGAATATGGTATTCTAAAAAGTAAACTAAAAGATTACGAGTAGCATTCTCGTATAAATAACTTCGAACGAAAATTTGGTAGAAGTAATGAAAAATATTGATGATAAACTACAAATTTCAATTGCTGATCAAGACATATATATATATATATATATATATATATATATATATATATATATATATATATATATATATATATATATATATCAGCAGCACGTAGTAATAAAAATCCAACAACAACTATAAATTGTTTACAATTAAAAAAAAAAATATATATATTAATGACTAGAGGGCAGATTATATGCATAGCGCGTATATTTTATTTCTTGCATATATATATATATATATATATATATAAATATATATATATATATATATATATATATATATATATATATATATGTATGTTGTATTTGAGGTTTTCGCGGACAGATACCTGTGTTGTATTGTTTTCTCGGGGATTCCGCGTTGATGCTGAGGGTTGGCTCTGAAAAGAACCGGATTCTCGACGTTTCGGCGAACTAACATTCGCCATTCTCAAGAGATATATGCGGCCGTACGGGTCAACCGTTCGACGCATACTGAGAGCTCGTTCGTGCGATGCGACTACTTATAGCTGTCTGGCTTCGGGTCATGCGCGTTGTGTGCGATGCTTCGGTTCGGTTGTTTGTTTGTTTTGTTGGTCGTACATGAGTCTGGGGTGTCTGGGATTGCATTTTGAGGGTGGATATGATCGGTCGCCATGCTGGGGGCAGTCTCAAGGAATCGTCTCTCGTGTTCATGCAGTAGTCTCGTTTTTCTATCTCTATGGCTTCTCTGTATACTCGTGACATTTCGTGGCTAATCTGTGCAACAGTCCTTGAATTTCTAAAGTCCATCCAGTGACCAGTGTTTGAGTGTTGGACAAGTGCCGATGAAACTTTGTCTCTGTGTCTGATTGAAACTACATGTTCTTGAATCCTAGCAGATATTTTTCTATTGGTACGTCCAATGTAGGTCCGTTCACATGTTCCGCAAGGTATTTCGTAAATTCCATGGGATTCTAACGGGATGGTGTCTTTAACGCTGCGTAGCATGGAGGATATTATCTGGTTAGGTTTGAAAATAGTGTCGATGTTGTGTCTTTTAAGTATTCTGGCGATTTTGTCAGTTGATCCATGAACATATGGTAGGTATGCTGTGCTAACGGGTTTCTGGCGTTCTTCAGTTCTTTGGCTACTGTTCTCTGTACGACGGAAAGCTCTGGATATTAAGCTGTTTGGATATCCATTTGAAGAAAGAGCTTCTCGTAAGTTTTTAAATTCTTTCGGTAAGTTAAGCTGGTCGGCTAGTCTTTTGGATCGGGTGGTAAGAGTGTTGACTACAGATGCTAGTTGTTTGGGATGATGGTGCGAAGAAGCGTTCAGATATCTGTCTGTGTGTGTTGGTTTCCGGTACACAGTGTGGCTCAAAGTGCCGTCAGGTTTCTTCTGTACCAAGACATCCAAGAAAGGAAGTTGTTGATGCTTTTCTATCTCCATTGTGAATTTAATTTGGTCGTGTTGGGAGTTAAGATGGTTAAGGAATTTGTCCAGCTCTGGTCTGCCGTGGGGCCAGATTACAAATGTATATGTATATGTAGATATATATATATATATATATATATATATATATATATATATATATATATATATATAATATATAATAATAATAAAGTTTAATAACCCAGCGAGCACCAGGGCCCATAAGGGCATATAAGTACATTAAATTAAATTGGCAATAAATAACTATTACTACATTACATAAATACTTAAAAATACAACAAAAATATAGAAATATAGAAAGGAGAGATCACACAAACAATACATCAGAACACGAAGATCGAAATTGAGCAAGAGTACATGAAAATAAATCCAAGGATTGTCTATATTTATTATATACATGCGACATACGATGGACGGGGCAATTAAAATGTTGGTTACTTCTGGCCATTGATGTGCTAAATACTACGGAGTCACGAGCGTTTTCATGCAACTAACGTAACATGCAAGTAAAATTGAGAAAGTAACTCACTATCCGCAATAATGCCATTAAATAGTTTATATAAAAACAATAAATAAGAAAAATCGCGTCTCAGTGCTAACTCCACTAAATTGCAATTTGGCGAGCAATCTATCATGTGGGTAGTTACGTTCAGGATAGATTCCATACTTTTTCAGGTGTAAATATTTGCAAAATTTTCTTTGAACGCTCTCGAACAGTTTAACATGAACTTCATAGTGAGGGCACCAGACAACTGTGCAATATGCCAACACCGACCTTACATACGAAGCATAGAGTTGCACCAAGCAGTCGGTGTTATCAAATTCCCTGGTATTCCTCATCACGAAGCCCAGCATACGCAAGGCCTTTGAATGTGTGGCTAGATAATATGGCACAAACAACAAAAATGAGTCCAATATAACACCTAAGTCTCTGAAAACTTTGCATCTCTTCAGTTGTTGATTGTTTATTGTGTAGTTGTGAAGAACAGGCCTATTTATTCTAAAATATGACATAACGTAACACTTAACAGTGTTGTTCATCAACTGTTCATCAACTTTAGTTCACTGTTATGACACCAATCTAGTAATGCATCTATATCCTGCTGCAAAATGTCACAACTATCAACACTGTCAATAACCTTCACAATTTTTAGATCATCGGCATTCAAATACACATGAGAGGTAGGACTAAAATTTTCTACAATATCATTGATGAAGATTAAAAACAATTAGGCGCCTAGGTTGGATCCTTGACAGACACCAGAATAGCATTCATGTACGTCAGATCTAACTCAATGATACTCCACAAATTGTTGTTGTCCCACTAACATTGACTTCATTAACAAGACCACATTATCGCTAAAACCATGAAAACCTAACTTACTCAGTAAGATGTCATAGTTAACAGTGTCGAATGCTTTGGAAAAATCGGTATATACAACATCTACTTGTTGCTTGCGGTCCAGAGCGTTCGACACAAATTGAGTAAATCCGGTCAGATTTGTACATGTTGACTTTCCCTTTATGAAGCCATGCTGGCAATCTGTCAGATGTGGTATAACATGACTGTAAACATTTTCGTACATAATAATTTGGAACAACTTAGCAAAGTTTGGAATAATTGCTACAGGGCGGTAATTCTTTATATCAGTTTTCGTACCAGATTTGTATATAGCACACACTCTAGCAATTTTCCAACATTCTGGATACACAGAAGATCTCATTATTAAGTTATACAAATTATGTAATGGACTACTTAAACAAGATATACAATCTCGAACGAAGAATGCCGGTATTTAGTCAGCTCCCGCTTTAAAATATGCTTTTATTCTACGTACACATCTCAAAATATCACAGGCGTCGATTGAAAAGCTGTGGAGAGTAGGTATGTTGCTAAATCTGTCACAGAAGTTATCATATATTTGATTGGCATCACAGTCGTTGTTATCACAGTTAACACTTACGGGCATCACTGCTAGCAGGAACCGATGAATCTACGATGGAGCTGGTAGCACAACTCTTTTTGACGACACTACTAAAGTTGGATTGCAAACTATTGACAATTGCAAGCGGGTCCTTCAACATTACATCAGGGTTACTGCTAAAGGTCATTGTTCCAGGAATTTTTGAAGATCCTTTTTTAGCGTTGATATAGGACCACAAATAGGACGAATCTGTTGTAACTCTTTCTTGCGCTCGCTTCACAAAACTTTGAAATGCTTTACGAATCTCTTTTTTGATGATCCGTGATATTTTACATGCCTTTTCTTTATGCGAGAGAAGGCCATATTTTTTAAACATGCTCCAATGATAATTTTTGCATTCTATGGATTTAATGATTTCCCTCGTAAACCAGCATGGAAAATTACTTGTCAAATTCACTTTCGTGGGTACGTATTGATCAAACAAATACATGATGGTGTTGTTCAAATAATTACAAGCAACGTCGACATTCTGGATGGATTGAATATCTGTCCAATTCCAATCATTTAGAGCGTTATACAATCCTGGTATATTAGCCTTTTTAAAGTTAAAGGACACAAGAGTCTCGGCTGACACAAATTTCGTGAGGGATTTTACGTTTAACGATAGATCGATCTCCAAAGAAGGATGGTTGTCTTCTTTGACAAAGGGGTTCTCATTACGGCTTACGGAACCGTCTATTTGTTCAGATGTTAAGATTACATCCAGGCTTCTGTGGTTAGAATTTAGAACATTGTTAATCTGAGCGAGGTTGTTAAAACTCAAAAAGGAGAGAAAATACGTATACAGTGGAGTAGGATTTTTATGCTTTAAGAAGCATGCCTGTAATTCTGTTATGTTGAAATGACTCACTATTATACATGGTCCTGATAATGAAGAGGAGTTTTCTATATTATCGAAGATAACCTCGTAGTTATCGATACTGCTTGCTGGAGGAAAATATACATTAATAAGACGTATAGAAGTGGCACCCAATAAAATTTGGACGAGGTCGAGGAATTGCAGAAGAACTCACGAACAAAGATGAGGTTTCTCGTTTTACCTAAGGAGTGAGGTTACACAAATTATAACTATCTTATGTTACTTTACTAGTACATAAACCTACGGCCTTCAGCCCCTGACATATTAGGTCTTGACTTTTCTTGTTACTTGCTTTGACGTAGCGAAAGGCTCAAACAATGCATCTTGAGCGTTATGTGCTAAAGAGTAACAGAAGATTTCCGTGTCCCTCCCTTGATTTAATTAGTAAAGCTGTCACAAAGTGGTTGTTATTATCACTTTTCAATTAAATAAATTGTGTTTGTAGACGCGACCGTAACAATCATAATAAATCGCTTGGTGGTGGATTGTTGATCTTAGTTTCCAAGAAATTCATCTTTAAGTTACTCTAACTGATTTCCACCGGCTGAAGATTTTTGGGTAACATTAAGTGCTTCTAAACATTTAAAAACTTACTTATGATGCTTGTAGTTCCCATCGCTTAATAACTTATAAACTTAGGAGAATCTTTCCAACAAACTTATCAATCTATCAATCATAAATGCATGCTAATGGTGAGTTCATAGTTGTGGGTGATTACAGCCTCGATGAAATTGACTGGCTTCGTTTAAATGACAAGTTAATTCCCTCATTCCGCAAACGACTCATTTAGAAATTAATGTTACGACAGTTCTGTGTAACTTACATCAATAGAACTGTATATGTTATCACATAAATAGGATATTCCATCTGATGTTTTGGAAAAAGTAATTAAAATCAACTCATCTCTCACTGCGATAAGTAAAATAGAGTCGTATGACCCTCTATTCAATTTTAATTTTAAAGATTACGATAAACTCTCATCTATCGTGTCATCTAATTACGATTTTAATAAAAGCGTTTACGATGAGTTAATTTTTAAACTTAATTTAAACTTTTAAGTATTTATTGGTCGAAAAGGCTTAACTATGCTGTCGTCAAAAATAACATTGATTGTTTTAACAACATATTATATAGATTGATAATGTGTACATATTTATAATATATGTACATGTTTATGATATGCTTGATAGCGGTACAAATATGTACCACTTAAAACTCGCACATTTAATAATCACTCCCGTTGGTTTTCAAAATCATTAATTAAAATGATATCTGGAAAACATAAATATCATGGAAAATATACTGCTAAAAATCAGATTATCTCACATTCTCGTTTTTGCGACGGAGAGTAAACGACAAAATGAATGCAGATTATAAAAATTATAAAAAATGTTATGGAAACCAGAATAAAAATAATGTCAAAAACTTTTGGAGTAATATTAATATTATAAAGAATAACAATGGGATTCCAAATATTTTAAGCTACAAAAATATAGAAGGCTGGCTCTTAATCTATAAAAGTCTGTAACTTACTTATATGCTGAACATTTTGAGTCAGTTTATTGCAATATTAATAATGTTATTAACAGTTTACCTACTGAATTTGATTATATTCTGCACAATGTAAATTTAAGTTCATTATATCTCGGTAAAACTAAAATATTAACTCCACTTAAAAATATTCATATTTTAAAACAATTTGTATTTTCTCAGCACTACTGCTGGTAAAGTTAGGCTCGGACGACGGGAAAAGGGAATTTACCCAGGCCCGCACGTCCTTTTTAGTATACTAGTTCAGGAACTTTCGGACCATGTGGCACCTTTGAAGGAGTATGGCTTTCTGGCCAATTCTTGCTATGCTAGATGGTAATGCAAGTTCCTCGGTTGTCTTGATGAGTTCTTTAGACATTACACCTTCTGCGGAGATTACTATTGGATGTATTGTTACTTTGCTTTGTTTACAGATGTTTTTAATTGAATAGCACTTTTTTAAGAATGCAGTAACTAGAAACCTGATTTACACTATGACAAATATTCAATCTAGTTACAAAATTTGGCGCCAAATTCAAATATAATTTTCACTTGAATATAAAATTGGTAATTTATTAATGGTTTCATTGAATATCTTATTATTATTGATAAAATGCACCAAATGGCAACGCATTGTGTAATTGCAACGCAATTGCCGCATTTGTGTAATAAAATACAAACAAATATATCGAGAAAAACGCAAAAAATCAAAATGATACAAACAGATCAGATGATAATTGTGAATTGACACGGCAGCCATTGATACCTAACAGCTGCAAATAGTTTTCAGCTGCAAACAGTATGTAGAAAGAGAGAAAAGAGGTTGAGATGGAGAAGTAAATATCGTATGTGTGAACTTCTCCTCGATTTAAGCCAATCAGAGAACAAGGTCAAATAAGCCCTATCTTCCCTGTACTGTATTCTTAAAAAAATGAACTATAGTTCCTCATACTTTCTTTGTTTCTCAGTTTCGGTCTTTTCAATATTATGAGTTAGAGGAACTCCTATTTCAATTATTTGTGCTGTTTTTGTTAAGATATTTATTAGCATGATATCTCGCCTATTGTAGTCGATTGTTCTATCTGTTAACAGGGGTCTGTTCCAATAGAGTATTGTGTTTAAATTCTCGAGTACTGGTGCTTAACAATATTTATAGTATGGTGGTGTGTCCGTTGTGTCTAGGAGGCCGTGTATTATTCCTAGTTGTTGATGAACTAGTTTTGCTAGTTGGTTGTGTCTCCCCAGGTATGCAGTTTCAGAGAGGGCCGAGCACCCTCGCATTATATGTTCAATCGTTTCTCCAATATTGCCGCATTTCCTGCATCTATCCTCTGTTCTAATTTTCAGGACGTGTTTTTCGTAGTTGCTACTTCTGATTCACAGTCCTGAATGGCTATCATAAATCTATATTATTATTATTATTTTTTATTTATTTTTTTTTCTCTCCTATGTAGGGTGCAGCAAACAATGGGGAACTAAAAGCTCCATTCATCATCCGTGGTTTAATTTGCTACTCATAGTAGGCAGGTCTCCATTTCGTCATTCAGGTATGTTTAGAATTTTCCTTACTATTCGGCACGTTTGTAAAATCACTGATTTCTGAATTGTTGTAAGGATTATTTTGTCTAACAGCTTTACTTTCTCCAGGTATTTTAAGATGTTTCATTAGGCCAGTAACCGACACTATTATTGGGATAGTTTGAACCGACTTTAAGGTGAGTATCTCTTTTTGTATTCTTCGCAGAGTTTACGTATTTGTTGACATTTTACCTTTCTTTCTGTTGTAGGTTGTAATCATTTGGATGTGATATTTCAATGACGAAAGCAATTTTTTGTTTTTGTCCAAAAGTCCAAAAGTGTGATATCTGGTCTATTACTAGCGATTAATCTGTCCGTAATAATTTTAGTATCCCAATTTTAGTATTACAATATAATAAGTGAGTAATGCTCGTTTTCCAAGACAGGGGTACAAAAAGTATGTATTTATAATAGGGAACTATTTCTGTTTTTAGTTAGCATTTGATTGCCAATTCTTGGTGGACAATATTTGCAGTTAAATTATGCCGCTTAGTATATTCATTGGGGGCAAGTATTGTACAGACAGCTACGAGATGTTCAATTGTTTCGGATGTTTTACGACACATTCTACATAGGTCACTTTCGATTGATACTTTTTCTATGTATATTTTATAATCCTTTGTGGCTATAACGTTATCTTGAATTCCTATTAAAAATGCCTCACTTTCTGCAAATAAATATCCCCTTCTGATCCAGTCTGTAGATAATTCCAGGTTAGCATCTTTAAGGTGTTGGGTATATTTACCATGTAAAGTTTTTTCCATCCATCTTTCTTTACTTTCAGTTAGTATGGGCAGCGAATTCAGTTCTTTATTGATTTGCACTGCCGAGTATATGTCTAATTGACATATTACAGACTGAAATTTTTAGAAGAAAGCTTTACGTTGGAATTATTTCTTCATCCCATTTATTTGCTTTTGATGTAGGACTAGCATGTTAATTAGACCTCTGCCCCCAGAGTTTCTAGGTAGATACATTCTTTCGGTGCAGGCCCTTGGGTGGTGCTTTTAACGTTCCGTTAGTTTTACTCTAATAAGTCGATTGAGCGCTTCTATATCTGCTTTTGATCAGTTTATTACACCAAAGGAATGCGATACTGCCGGTATGGCCCAGGACTTGATTGCTTGCACCAGGTTCTTTCCATTAAGTTCCGTCTTTGATATTTTAGTGACACGTATTTTCAGTTCAGACTTTAGTTTTTTCTTTACATGTTCCTGTTGAATAATTAATTTTTGTTCATATCCAAAACATTTATATGTGCTACTATTGTTGAGGTGTTGTAAAAGTGTCAAGGTGTTAAGGTGTCCAAACTTCATGCCAATATCTCTAGTGAATTCTTCTGTTTGCTCGAGTAGTCTCTTTAATTTATTTTCTCGCGTACGATTTCAAGTCATCGACATAAAATAAATGACTTAAGTTGTATTTCTGATTATGCGTCTGCAAAGTGTACCCGATGCCAGAGAGTTGGAGCGTTCGTGATAGTGGATTTAAACTCAAAATAAACCGCAATGGACTCAGTGCCTCTCCCTGGAAGATACCACTTTTGATGTCAATTTCATCTGTGAGTATAGTTTTTCCCTTAATATTAATACTAAGCGTGGTTTTCCACAGGGTCATACAGTTTTTAAGAAACTCAAAATGCTATGATCTATTTTATAGAGGTCGAGGACTGCCAATAGCCAAGAATGCGGAACGGAATCAAATGCTTTTTGGTAGTCAATTCAAGCGACTGAGATATTTTTCAATCGGTGTTTAGCATCTTGGACGACTACCGAATCCACCACTAGTTGTTCTTTGCTTCCTTGTGATTTACTTCTGCATCCCTTTTGTTTTTGTTTTATTATTATTTTTATTATTATTTTTATTATTATTATTATTTAGATATTAAAAATAAAATAATGGATGCGCACCACGACACATAATTTTTAACCAAACATTGAATTTGGAATTGTTTCACAGGAACAGTTTCCTACTGTCTGGAAAACGCATTTTTTTTAATAATTCAAGGAATAGAGAATAATTTGAATAATAACTTCATTCCATTTACTGAATTGTTGAGTAGAAATATGAATGTTCGTAAACAAATTGAAGTAATCCACACGGATTTCAGTAAAGCTTTCGAAGTTCACCATAACTTATTACTGCATACAATTTCGCACTGTGGTATAAATGGATCACTTCTTTAATGGATCGAGTCATATATTAAAAATGGATCAAAATTTTTTGTTTGCAATGGATTTAAAATCAGACAAATTTATGTTAATTCGGAAGTACCTTAAGGATCCCATTTAAATTCAAATTCAATTTATTAATCTATATATGTAAGAAATATGCATGTTAGATAAGTCACAGTTGAAATAGTGTTTAATAGTGAAACACAGTTACATTAGCATATAACAAAATAATGAAAAACGTTGGATGAATGGATAGTTGCGACTGTTACTACGTAGTAATTCATACATTGAATTGAAAAATTCACTATGTTTTAACCACACTTATAATATGTAAAAATGTTATATAACTTTTTATTCACATTTACATTCACGACCCAAATTTTGACTTTTGACGGTCATTTTCAATTGTTTTCAAGTGTCACTTGAAAATGACCGTCAAACGACGAAACTCGTGCCGTGAATGTAAATATGGAAATTTATATAACTGTGAATAATAAGTTATATAACATTTTCACAAATTATAAGTGTGGTTAAAACATAGTGAATTTTTAAATTCAGTGTAAAAATATTGAACATTATAAAAATCACTGACACTATAAATAATTTTATCTAGGACCACTATTGTAAATGCTCATTATTGTATAGTTCATGCACTATGTAAATACATCATACCACACACATATGTAACAATCCGCGATTAATGCTATCTAGTAATTCAAAATCACCCATGAACGTTTGGTTTACAATTCGTTGATTGGTTGAGAGCTGCACGTTGATACTATTTTTAAATATAGTACTCCGTGATTTCCAAACAATTATAAAACGTCACATCATTCAAATAGAAGCTGTTATTAATCTCGTTCTTTTCACGTTTAAATCTAATGAAAACTACATATAAGTACTAAATAAAAAGGTTTGTAACCATTATTAATGTATTTCTTGTCATTTATATCAAGTTAAATAAGGTCGAAGGTGTTACATGAAACATATTGTTCTTATTAAAAAGAAACAAATTAGTGTGGTCGTAGCTAAAGTATAGTCCATAATTCGAGTTGTAAGGCAATTACGTACTCGCCGAATTACGCGCTCTCCGCTACGCGGTAACTGTTCTGCTCGTACGTAATTTGCTTCTTACATCTCTCATTACTTAATATACTATTAAGGCGTATTCGGAAACTTCTATAACCTGCTAGCGTATTAGCCAACGGTATCTGGTTACAAATTTGAATACCTATTCGATTAGAAGCATCTTAGCAAATGGTGAAATTGCTCTTCATTTAAGATCAAGCAATCTCAGGTATCATATCCATGGCGGTGATCTCTTATCCCAAATACATTCCTATTTTTTAAATTATGACATGCTAACTTATATATACATGGCTTGGTAAGGATTTTATGATTTTTTAAGTAATCTGCAATAGGTGGTTCTTGTGATGCCTGATGTTATTGACTGGCTCACTGCCTGGGTCGTATGACCTTGTTTGTGTAAGAAATTCTCCTTGACTCAGTGAAGAAACTCCCCAGACTAATATACCATTAGCCAGAAACGAATGAATTTCAGCATTGTATATGCTGAAAAGAACATCCTCACCCACCGTTTGTCTTACTTTTCTTGGCAGACACTTGCCGGTCGGTTTATGGATTATTGCATCTGTAGTTGCAATCCATGTTAGGTGTTCCTCTAGGTAAATACCTAGAAGTTTTACTTTTTTCTTGCGAGTCAGCTTGCTGTTCCTCATTTTAAGAGGAATATTTTCAGTGGGGTTCCTTAGCCTGCATTGAAATAAAACGTAGCTGGTTTTGCCAGTATCTAGGTGCAAGTTACTGGCCCAGAACCATATGTAGAGTTTTATCAGGGCAATGTTCAATTGTGCTGCCGTTGCTTACGGTAAACGCTCCGAAACTGAGATTGTTGAATCATCTGCATACTGGATGCAGTAAATATGGACGATAAAATTATCAAGTCAGCTGTATTGAGAGGAAACAGCACATGCGCAAGGGTACTACCTTTCGGCGCTTCTATTCTTAAAACTCTAGTATTGGAGTATCCTCTACTCCCTCCTTTGGAGTTTATTCTAATGTATTCTCTTCTATTATTTAAGTAGAATTCAAACCAACAACCAGCATTTCCTCTAATTGCATAGGTAAATAGTATGTCCAGGATATTTTCATGTACTACGCAGTTAAAGGCTTTTGACAGGTCGCAAAAGGTTCCCCTCCAAAGCAAAAGGAGCACAATACGGATGTGTACAACATATTTGTGGACTTTTTTTTACCGTTCCTGGACATCAGCCTGACCTTTCTTTCATCTTCGTCTTTTGTAAGAAGTATCGTGGCACACATCGTTGCTACTGCTATCCAGTTGTCCTCGCCTTTAATCATCAGCTGGACTATATTAGAGGAGTTGATAGGCTGTCCCACCGCCCGCTCTGTTGTAGTTCTGATTTCAGCCCATTGCGGGCATTCGAAAGTAGTATGTTCAGCTGAGTCTGTCCTTTGGCAGTATCTGCAGCTGTCACTTTCAGCCTTTCCAATCCTTTTAACATATGAGCTAAAGCTACCGTGTCCGTTCAGCACTTGTGTTAAGTGGTAGTTAACCTCGATATGGCTCAATTTATGGGATGAGAGTTCTGGTCCAGTTCCCTTCCTTGGCGTCGTTCCACCGTTTCTGCCATCTGCTCATGAGTGCACTTCTGTGTCGAGCCCTTCCTTCTTTATTTGTGCCTTGGTTGCTGGCCCGTTCAGCCATTAGGTCAATCGGCGGGACTGCCGCTATGACTTGTATCGCCACTTTTAACACCGTGCGGTAAGCGCAGCATATGCTTATTAATATGCTGCGTTGTGTTTTTATTAGTCTGTTTTTGTTTGTGGGTGCATGTAGCGACTCCACCCAGGCCGGTACAGCGTAAAGGAGGATGGAATTAACGACCTCATTTAGTAGCCTTTTTGCGTGTATATTTGGGCCATTCATTCTGGTCATCAACTTACAAGTGCTGTACCTGCAAGTTCGGCTTTCACTGCTACATTTTGGACGTACCTGCTCCAGGAAAGCCGCTGGTCGATCTGGACGCCGAGGTATTTCATTGTCGGTGTCGCGCGAACCAGCCTACCTACTATGTGGACAGACATGGGTTCAATCCTCTTGCGCAATGTCCTCAGACTTTTCTGGAGCAATTTGTAGTTCGGTTATCTCCATCCATGTATGTATCGCTTTTATTGCAGATTCGGCCCTCGGTACTACAGCCTTCTCGTTTGTGTCAACTGACACCGCAATTAGGTCGTCGGCAAATGCAATCAGTCTACAGCCTCTCAGGTCGTTCGTTTTTACCAGGTCCAAGACGCTATCGTTTAGGATGTTCCACAACAGCGGCCCGAGAACCGACCCCTGGGGAACACCGCAAGATACCGGTCTTATTTGGTCATCTATTTTTAGGGTCCTGTCCGTAAAATAGCTTTTGATTAAATTAATAAGATAGGCCACCAAGGCACAGTATTTCATAAGTATATACAGTATTTAATTAAACAGTATTTAATTTAAGCTTGCCGATGGTCTCTGTAGTAGGCAGATTGGGCGAAATGATGTAGCGGGGGTTTACCAGGTTTAGGTACCAGGACCAGTCTGGCCTCTTTCCAGCTTTGGGGGATTTTTCTTGTGCGGATGATGGCGTTAAACATATCTGCAAACAGCTCCTTATGCAGGAGGACACGGGCCAGCCGTGTCACCTCCGGTGGAATGCCATCTGGGCTTGGAGCTTTGTTAGATTTTATTCTCTGGGCTGCTTCCGCGATTTCTTTGCTTGTAATTTCTGGTGGTACAGTGTCCCCAGATTCCATCTCCCAGGAAATCAGTTGCCTTGGCGGCAACAGCTCTTCAGCGGCTTTAAGTTTGCTCTCCGTGTTAACATTCGGTTTGGTGCGTATGCCCATTCTTTTACAAACTATCTTATAGCCGTTTCCCCAAACATCGCCATTTACAGCCTGTATGACATTTTTCCAACAAGCTAACTTTGCTTTTTTAATGCTGGTCCTCAGTTCTTTCTTTCTCAGAAAACAGCCATGCAATATAAGCAAAGCAAGGATTTGCGTATATTGCATGGCTGTTTTCTAATTGTAAAGGATCTACATTATCAGTTGCTTTAAGTCTTGTCCACGATCTTTTTTTTTTCCGACGCAAGCTTTCCGAAGAGTCGCGATTTCCTGGTTCCACCCGTAGACGGCTTTTCTTCGGTTCTGTTCAGGTCTCGATAGGACGGCGGCACATGTTTTGGATAAAGCCGCTGTGATTGTAAGCACATCGGGTAGCTCTATCGTGTTGAGGTCCAACTGGCGACTTTCCTTGACTGCGTCCTCTTTATGGGGTTTATACCTCCACATGTTTGCTGCGCTCAAGTTTGCCATCAGTGATCGTTGTTGCCCGGGGTTTATGACGAGATCAAATGTGATAAGCTGGTGGTCGCTCAGTGTTTCCGCCTGAAGTACCTACCAGTTTCTCACACTAGCGGTCAAGTCCTCTGTGGAGAAAGTCACATCTATTGTGCTTTGGCTGTTGCCGCGAATGAATGTGGCTGCGTTGCCCGTGTTGGCAGTAACAAGGTCGTGTGATGCTAGCCAGTCCTTGAGGATGGATCCTCTTGCATCTTCGTACTTGGACCCCCAGAGTGGGCTTTTCGAGTTGAAGTCTCCAGAGATGATCTTTGGGCCATTCTTGTTTCAGATAGTCTCAGATAGTTCGTTTAGGTAGTCCTCAAATTCGCTCTTGGTGATGTTTGGTGATACGTAGCACGAATAGATTGTGACACCCGCTACCTCGCACCAGGATGATCCATTGCCGCTACCGGAGGTTGTTGGTATGTTGATGTACACTCTGACCGCGGTATCGGCCTGGGCATCTACTGCCCAGGCGTTGTTCCTCCCGTGATGTTTATTTGGCTCCGTTACTAGTAGCACGTCAGCTTTGTATTTGGACCTACGAGGGTAGATTGAAAAGTTTCCGGAATGTGCCTGACTTCGCAAAGTGCCGGACTTGCTTCACAAGATTGCCTAGTAGACAAAAACTGAACGACGAACCTGTCCTTGACCTTGAGAACCTTGATATCAACCTTGATGGCCTTGACAACCATCAAAACAATCTCATAACTCTCATAACATCTATTGTCCATTCCGGAAACTTTTCAATCTACCCTCGTATTTCGATAAAGTAGGTCCTGGGCTTCGCGGCATCTATTTAAGTTAAGTTTCAGCAACTTGATTATTTCTGTTTGTCGGTCGGGCGCGTCTTGCTTCTGCTAGGGCTTTTTTCAATTTCCCGAGTTCGCCCGATGTCCATGGATCTCACATACAGGCCAATACTCTTCGCCCTTGCAGTCCTGCGCAATGAAATATTTGTGGACTTAAAACAAGCTTACGACTCGATCAACCGCACAAAGTTTTACATGCCGTTTAAGGAACTCGGCGCACCAGGGAAATTGACAAGACTTGTACGCCTGACCATGGAAAGGTGTACGACAAAAGTGCGCGTACAAGGACAACTAACCGATGTCTGAAGCAGGGAGATGGATAAGCACCGACCCGCTTCAACCTGGCGCTAGAACGGGTAGTTAGAAAAACCAGCATCGGAAGAAACAACTTACTCACTAACAAAATTGTCCAGCTAGTGGCATATGCCGACATCAACATCATGAGCCAAACCAAAGCCGCAGCAGAAGAAGCGTACACTGTAACAAAATTAACGTAACAAAGACTAAAGCGCTAACGCACCAGAACGAGAACCACAGCGGCAAACGGAGCATACTTAGCTCTCGCACATATCTTCCGATCAAAACACGTGCACAGAAACACAAATATGAGGATGTACAAAACAATTGTCAGACCAATACTCACATATGGCTGCGAAACCTGTGTCTTGACACACACCAGTGGCCACCAAATAGATATCTTTGAGAGGAAATTATTGCGTAGAATACTCGGCCCAATCCAAGACGAAAATGGGTACAGAATACGATACAGATATGAGCTGTGCCAGACCTTGCAGGATCCGCCAGTATCTGCATATGCAAAGATACAGAGCTTACGGTGGGCAGGCTACGTCACAAGAATGGATGAGGAAAGACGGCGAAAAGGCCACGGAAACGATGGGAGGACGCGGGAGAAGAAGATTCCAGAAGGTTGCTAAGGATTAGAGACTGGAAGACGCTAGCAATGGACATAAGCGTCTGGAAGAATAAATTGAGGGAGGCCAAGACCCAACCTTGGGCTGTAGAGCCAAAGGAGAGGAAAAAGATTCCCATCGGATATTTTCCGTCGTCTATCTCATTAACGATTTTGTTGTAAAATTCATTGATTGCAATGGACATGGAGTTTTGTTTGCAGAATCTATGTGGCTGTTGTGGATTTTCGCCTTTCCATAGAATATTACAAGATTTTTGTTAAAACCGATACCAGCGAAATCAGTCTTTAATTGTACCCCTTATTTTTGTCTCATTTCTTGAATATAGGTGTATATAGGGATTAGAACCAGTATTCATAGTCCTTCCTTGGAGAACAAGGATTCCTTGCTCCTAATTTCTTGTTTTATAGATCTTTCCACACAGAACCAGGAGCCTTAATGGGCTCCTGCTTTAAAGCCAGAGTCGAGCTTCCTCGAGGAAACCTTCAGAACTGTGATTGGCTGTTGCGTTTCTCTGACTCACGCTTGCGCTTGAATATTAAGGTTATACACTCGGTTAATCAACCGACGCAACTTAACAATCGAGAGCGTTGGCGGTTTGAGTTAGTAGCTGAAGTTTTTCTGGCTGCATAGAAGTTTCCAGCATAATGAAAATCTTTTTTAGCTGGATTAGGAATTAAGATATTGGAAACCAGTATAAATCTGTGATCAGAGATAGTGCTGTCCTCAAAATTGATTAGATGTGGACGATTTATTTAAAAAAAAAGATTGCCTATGTGTTCAGCGGTTCTGGCGTCGCTAACGCAGCGATACTGACGCGGCGACATAGCGATAGTATTATGAACTATGGAAATGTATGTGGCGCCATTCGAGCGCAGGGAGACTGACGCGCTCAGCGTCAGTGCTTCAATGATGCTGCGCTCGAATGGCGCCTAGTGCATAATACTATCGTTAAGTTGCCTCTCCAGTAAAGCTGCGTTAGTGACGCCAGAGCCGCTTTGCTCGGAAGTCTATCTTTACTCTGTGTTCTAGACTATATGATAACAGCATGTTGATTAGAATAGTTTTCTCTTTAGAATGTCTATCAAAGTGTATATTAAAGTCACCTACAATAAAGATGTCATCATATTTAAGAAATAAGCAGTCAAGCAGTACTTCGAAAATTATCTTAAGTGGTGACACACCCCGTAGGAGGTCGATATACAGCTATTATAACCAGAGAATTAATAACCGACTTCCATACAACCCCGCACAGCTCAACCTGTTTTCAAAGGATTTACTAGGGACGTCTAGAGTGTGGCAGTTATCGAAGTGGATTTGTTTAACTCAAATTTTAGCCCCGATACTGCGTTCGTGAATAAGAAGCAATCAATTTATAATTAAATATATTTATGTAACTCAATAGCTAATCCGAGAGCCAAGTTTCTGCCACACATAAAAAGTGTTCAAATGCTAAAAGCTCCAGTTGAAGTTGTTTTTGTTTAATGAGGTTGAGCATTAATGAATAATATCAAATTATGAACAGGGTTGGTATTATTTGTGCAGACATTGTTCGTTGAAGTGTGAATTGAAATTGACCTTGAATTAGGAAAACTTATTTGGTTACTCTCAGTTTGTGAGGGCTCAGTTCGTGACTCAGTTCGTGAGTTTGTGAGGAATTTTGAACTCTTGTGTATTGAGGCCAGATTTCCGGTTTTTGCTCATCTTCAAGTTTATCCATTAGAACGGAGACCTCAAAAATGAGTATTCCTTGGGAAAGTAAGAAGCAAGTTTAAAACAGTGTATGTGGTCGAACTGTTTACTGTTAAGGTATTTGATTACATCATCCTCTGCTAAGTTCTGGATCCAGATGATAAACCTGATGGTGAGCATAATTCTCGGAAATGTGTCAATAATTATATTTAATCTTCTTATCGTATTGTATTGTTATTTTTTTCGGATCGTTTTTTTAACACCGCAATCAAGTGTATCGGTTTTATCGTGTAGAATTGGCTTTCCTTTCTCGATGGTTCTTATCTTGCGCATTGGTCTTAGCGGAACAAGATAAGGCTTAAACTGTGTTTATAGCTTCTTCGCATTCCTTCGAAGGTATAATAAGTTTTTACCCGCTGAATTAAAATATTGATCTGAGGTGGCCATTTTTTTCTAAGAGCATTGCATTTTATGTTTATAGATTTCTTACTTGTTGCGTAAGTTCCAGTAGTTCTTTTATCACGCTGTCCAGGATAATATCCATGATTGATGATCTCATCGACTCTAATTCACCGCTAATGGCTCCAGTCATCAATAATAATATAGTAATCCCGTAAATCATATCTTTAAAATCATCATATCTTTGAAATATTGACTCAGAAGGTACAAAATCACCATTCTAATCTGGATTAATATTAGAACGTAATTCTCTTGCCATATTGCAAAGTAATGTATTTAATTCACTTAGATTTGAATTACGATATAGTTTTCTCTTATGCTTGATTGATGTTCACGCTTTCGAGGACGGACCGCGATTCTACATTCAGGTCCTGTACAATTCAATATGCACATCGTCACAATACTAAGAGTTTTGCAAAGTAGTATTTTTTTTAGAGGCATTTTTTGCCTAAAATTTTTAGGGTTGTCAAGAATAATAACGATTGTTTCAAGTCTTGCTTTCAAGTCTATACCATTACTACTGGGCAAGTTGTCTAGTCTTATATTTAAATAAATGTTCTGTTATTAGTCTTAGCAGATATATAAATACAATCACTTATCCTTATAACATGAACAACAAATTTCTAACAAGGAACAGCAGTATTCGTGATTTAGGTATTATTTTAGACCCTAAATTACTTTTAACTAGCCATATACATAGTATAACTAGAGAAGCGTATAAATTATTAGGTTTTGCTCTGAGATCCATTAAATCTTTCACTAATATTCAGACAGCGGTAATGTTATACACATCTAACATGCGATCACAAGTAGAATATGCTACAACTATATGAAATCCACAATATTCCAAACATAAGTCTAGAATTGAATCTATTCAAGAAAAAATTGTCACCATACTCTGCTTTAAAATTAATATTCCATACACAAGTTATGCAGATATTATAATTCTTGAACAGAGATGAAGAAATGCAGATATGATTCTTTTTTCACAAAGTACTGAACTATCTGATTAATTTAATTATCTTGACATTTTTAGCCCAAGAAAAACTATAAGAAATAATAGTTTGTTTTACATCCCTCCTATTATATCTAATTCAAATAGTAACTCGCGATAATAAGATTAATAACTACGTAAAATAATCACTTTTAGCATTTCGAAATTATTTTAAGTTGAAAGCAGCTTAAGAGGCAGTCAATGTTAACTGAATAAATAACGTTTTTTCTCGCTATTTTCTATATTTTACCACTTCATCCTTTAAATGTTAATGTGTTTTTCACTATCGGTTCAATACGAATATTAATTTAGATAATGTTAGGACAAATCACAAAATAATTTGTTTTTTTTAATTAAATCAGGCGGAAGGAATTCTGCGAAGAGTAAAGAATTATTTTTCCTCATTATAAAGGAATAAAAGTCCAGTGAAAATGGTTAGTAGTTACTACGTGATGAAAATTGCACAACCGAAATATTATTCTGTTATAGCTATTTATGTATCAAGGGAATTATGAGGATGTTAATTACCGAGGGCAACGTGTTTACTACTCCGAGGGCCGTCAGTAAACACGTTGCCCTCGGTATTTATATTCTTATAATTCACGTGATATATAAATAATTTTATTTCTTGCAATAGTTTTTAAATTTATTTTATTTCTTTTATTAAGAGGGTTGATATCCATCATATAAACGTAGAAATCGTATTACGTAAATTGTTAGGTTTTATAAAAGAAAGTTGACATTTTTTAAAAGAAACCTACTAGAAATTATAAATAAACAGCAAAAAATTTAAAACAGATCTGGACCTAGTAATATAATAAAATGTACCCTTTGAACATCTTTGGTAAACAATAGCACGGAGCCTAGCACCTGGGAAGAATTGGGTGGACAGGACTCCTTAGCCGTAGTAAAGGCTTTGACCTGTCCAGGGTTGACAACCCCGAATAATAAGCCTCTCAAGCTACACTTGGGTAGTATCTTGGATAGTGACTCGCCACTGTTCCACGAAGAATATTCTTCAACTAAGCATGAAGGAAAATTTCGCTAAATGCACTACCCCAGGTGGTAACCAATCCACCATCACCTATGGTGACGTTAGCGGACCTTAGCGTTAGCGAATTCTGGGGAGTCCGCAACATGCTTTAAGGATGAGTCGGAGCATCCTGAAATCACCCGACGTAAACTCAGACCCAGACGGCAACATTTAATGCCAACTCACTGCTAAAAGTGGGTAAACTGAAACATTTGTCTGATTCACTAACACGACACAACATAATACTTACAGCAGTACAGGAAGCCAGATTTACGGACGAACATGCCTTCGAGTCCCAAGGCTACAGAATCCTCAAAGGAAAAGTGGGTCAGCGGGTAATGAACAAAATACACCACTTAGGTAGGATTTATAATCAGTCACAGGATACTGGATTCAGTCACCGACTTTACCTCCCCGAGCAGCCGTGTATCCATCCTTTTTCTCAAATGCGCAAACAAGGGCTACAGTATAGTCAATGTACATGCACTAATAAACCAGGACAACATACGCAATCCAGACAGAACTGATAAATTCTGGGAAGACTTAAAAGATATAATCTCTAGACTTCCAGAGAGGCACACCGTCATACTGCTTCGTGATTTCAATGTTCAATTGGGAAGAGACAAAATACAAAAACATAGTGGAAAATTATCGCGCATAAGCGAGCCTACCGTAACGGAGAACGATTGGTGGATCTGTGTAGGACTTTTGAGTTGCTAAGTCTACGGCCTTCAAACACTCGCCAATGAAGCAGAAGACTTGGATTTCATCTAAAACTAACCTGGGTGAATACCAGATAGATCATGTGGCCATTTCACGAAAATCTCAAAAGGAAACACAAAACATGAAGGTACTAAGAAGCGCCAACATATACTCAGACCACTACCTCTCAACGATCAAAATAAGGCTCCAGCCTAGAAACACTATATTACACAGAACCTCCAAAATTGTAAGATTTGACGTAGAGCGACTCAAGAACAGTCAAGAAGTAACTCAGAGACTGAACAATACAGATGGGACCAACTGAAGGAGAGTCTTGTCACGACGGCCAATGAACTCGCCCCTCTCATTAGAAGCAGGAAGCATCCGTGGTAGACTGGAGACTGTGATAATGCAATAGCCCAAAGACAGACAGCCTGGGTGAAGTGGAATTCTAAAAAGACCAAGGAAAATTGGCTTAACTTTTTCTAACAAAGAAAGGTTACAGCCAATATAATTCGAGGAAACAAACGAACCTTCACACAAATCCTACTAACCCAAATCGAAGAGAGCTTTGCTAAGAAGAACTCCAGAGATTCCTTTGGAACCTTCAAGCAGACACTCAGAAAATACGCTCAGCCAAGCCTTCACTTCAGGGACTCACAAGGCAAACTGGCTTATAACGACAAGGACAACTGCCACTTTTTGGCTCAGTACTTTAAAAATCTACTCAATTGTGACCCACGCAGCGAAGACATCGACTATAAACAAACCACATTAAACCTGGACTCACTGCCCCCTTCATTGGAAGAACTTGGTAAGATCATTCAACTTCCTAAGAATAATAAGGCAGCTGGCGAGGAATCTATCCTGGCTGATCTGTGGCAAGGTGCTGGAAACAATGCCGTGCGCGAGCTAACCGAGATCATCCAGGACATCTGGGAAACAGAGAAATTACCACCCGATACGAAATCTGCTCTGATCCATCCGCTTCACAAAAAGGGAGATTTTACTGATCTAAACAACTACCGTGGAATTTCTCTCGTCCCGGTACCATAGAAGATTCTCTCGATGGCGTTACAAACAGGAGCAGAAAATCAACTGGATAGTCAACTGGGAGAATAAGAAGGGGGCTTCAGGAAGACCCGATCCTGAAAAGAACCTCAATCTTAAAATTGTACATGCATACAAGATGAGAAACCGCAAGATGGTCGTCACGTTTGTTGATTTTAGGAAGGCCTACGATTCCATCGATAGAGAAACGCTTAACAAAGTACTCCAGGAACTATAGCTAAACAACAAAACCCGCAGACTCATCCTAGAAACCTTGAGACACATCCATTTGAAGGTTAAATTTAGAGGTGAGATTTCAGAAAGGAGATGGACTTTCCCCAGTTCTGTTCAACTGTGTCCTTGAAAAGGTTATGAGAGAAAGGCGCAAGGAACTGATCAATTTGGGTGCTCAGAGTGGTATTTACCTGGGACGTAAGAACGATATACTGGTTGTAGATTGCCTGGCCTTTGCAGATGATATGGCACTGTTTGCTGATTCTCTTAAGATGGCAACAATTCAGGTGAATTGCCTCAGAAAACAAGCTGCCAAAGTGGGTCTTCAAGTGTTGCTGGAGAAAACAGAATTTTTCACCAACACCAGAGAAGCAAACAGAGAGATGTTACTAGAGCAGGGAAACATCAAGAGAACTGAGAAATTCAAGTTTCTCGGCGGATGGATTAAACCCAACTTGTCAGAAAGAGCATCATTATCCAAGAGAGTCAACAAGTTACAACTAGCCTATCGACTGACTAAGAGCACTTACATTAAGAAATGCCTGCCACGCAACCTGAAACTTACACATCAGCACTACACATTAAGCACTACACATCAGTCTTTCGACCAGAAGCCCTGTATGCCATGGAGTGTGTTCCCTTGAACCGAATAGGTCTGGTGGAAAAATTGGAAATCAGAGAGAGGAGAATCCTCAGGAAGATCCTAGGCCCGGTAAATCAAGATGGGGATTCTAGAAGGCGGTATAACTCTAAGCTCTACGAACATATTGATATGCTCACTGACTGTGCAAGGAAAGGATAGATCTATATGCCCACGTTGCAAGATTGCCTCCAAACCGACTAACCAACCGTCTGTTTACCTGCTAGCAAAACATGAAGGTTCGTACCACTTGGTTGACAGAAACTGAGAAGGATATTAAAGAACTGGAAATAACAGATCTCCAAAATATACAGTCTGTGAGACGCACCCTGAAGGAAGTCTGTGGATTTCAGGAAAAACCTCGAAGGAAATGTACCCCCCTGGACAGAAGAGAGAAAGGAGTTACACCGGCAGAAGATGCGACAATTCTGGGCAAAGTTCAAATCCCAACAGTTGAACAAGCGTAGTTCAAAGTAGTCCTATTCGAAAGAAGAAGAAGAAGTAAATTGTTAGGTACAGTTGTCATAATTTTTTGTTAAGTTTAATAAACATTAGTCAATTTGTCAATATGACAGACACGAGTAAAATGTCCCAAGAATTGATCGACAAAGTTGAGAAAGCTAAATTGCTTCCTACAAACTACCAATCATTGTGTAATAAGGAGTACAATAAATTTAAAGAATAGTTAAATAAGAATTGCACTGGAGGCAAACGCTTAGAAGAAACTGTAAATAACAGACAGCTGTAGGGAAATTAAGGATTCATAACTCCCATGGAAGTTATGAATATGTTTATAGTTACCGTAATTAAGGCATTAACCGTTAATCGTTTTGCAAGAAATAAAATAAATAACCAATTATAAAAATAGGTATCTATAAGTAGCTGGGGAGGAAACCGTTTACTTTGCTATATATTATAATAATTTCTTACTTTTTAATGATTTATTTTACCTTACTTTTGAATTTATTTTTAATATTCAATTTATTTTAGTTAATTAGAAGGATATTGTCTAATATCGTATTTAAAACCAATTTAATTTAGACTAATTATTTTTTGATAGTGATTTGGTGCAGTTTAATACCAAAATAATACAGTATGGTATTAACAGTAAACAAGAAAGTAAACAAAAAGTGACACTTTGTGAAACTAAACGAATATCTGTAGAATGCACTGAACCATTTATTATAGCAACTATATACAGTTTGCGGCAAAGCAACCTATTTTAAAAACTAAATAAAACACAAGTTTTCTGTACACAACAAAATTAATCTTGGTTACTTATTCTATGATTCTGGAAGACTTTCCTAGTTAAAAACAACTCTCAAAAGGTCCATGGAAGTTCCGTTCATAGTGAACTTCTGAATGGTGTAATCTCACTGACTTGTAATCATTGGACCTAATTATTTTATTAGAAGATAGTATTGTGCTTACTGTAAATTTAAGTAAGTACACCAAGAAAATATTTTGAATTTTGCTTTTTTTTAAATAAAAAATAGCGTCTGGCACATTGTAAGCAATGATAAAAATGTCTGGCAATAATAAATTTATGTTTCGAATAGTTAAATAAAGTTAATAAAAAAAGAAAAACCTTAAAATTATTTAGAAAATTATTATTTTACATGTACAAATACGATACGTCCTAATCAACGCAACCTCTGACGCCAGCTAGCTATCCCGTATGCTGACAGGGAAAGTTAGAGAGAGAGCAAATCTAAAAACTAGCCTACCTAAAATTCTCGTTTTCCCGACGTTGCTAGCTCCCGTACTATAAACTTATATATATATATATATATCTATATATATATATATATATATATATATATATATATATATATATATATATATATATATATATATATATATATATATATAATGTGTAAATAACAACACTCAATTATTTTCGTCTAAAATACAGAAGTTATTATAATAGAAAATATGTTAAAAATGAGAACAAAAATGTCTGGCAAAGAATTGCGACTATATCGCTTATATATCACTTCCAGGACGAATTTTTCAATTAAATTTTCCTATAATACGGCCGACTACGCCAATATTGTATCATCTCATCCATGTGCTTCTCGAGCTCGGATAATGTTGGTTTGTCAGCGTAGACGTGACCTATCATAGTAGTCCCCACCAAATCAAGAAGTGGGTTTCAACAAGTCAGAAGCAAATCCAAATCAATAATCGAGCTTCATATTATCAAAATTGAAATGAAATTATGCATGAATCTATACGAAAAATACGACAAAACCGCGAGTAGTGTTCTTGTGTACGTGATACTCATATTAACAATTCGTTAATATCAGTATATTATGGTTTAATAATTTTCAATTCAATGATTTAATATATACTAAAATATTTAGTATTAATTCCAATCATATTAGTCGAAACTCAATTTTATTTATTCATTTGAAAAATATGTGAAGGGTTCAAAATTTATTGTATCATGGTAACAATATATCCCCAGTTTTAGGAAAATACACCATGACAACTTTATTAAAATATCAATTAACATTAATGAGGAGTAAGCAGACTATTGGTTATTATTTTGCAATATCTTAAATTATTAATCCTTAATGCATAGGTTCCTAACCATTTCAATACCATTACCCCTGTGAACTATTAGAAAACTCCTTTTACCCCTACTTTAAAATGCTATCAAAACACACAATACAACCAAATACAAATAACTTTATCAATCACAAATTATACTACAATCTTACAATTTTAACATATTTTAATAATCAGTGTGAAGGTGGGTATTGTTTTGCATTCACAAGTCTTTTTATGTTAGGTTTAGTTTCACTTAAAGGGCATCTCAAGTCATTTTCCACATCGAGATGGTTTGTGACCTTTGTTTTTAATGTAACTTAAGTTGATAAATCACTCTCACATCTACAGGTGGTGGTAAAGGGCGTTAACATTTTTAAAACTCTATTAGATATAACAGAATAGCACTTGCTTTACGCCAAAATGTGCCGACATCATAATTTTGAAATTCTAGATTTAAAGTACTATTCTCGCGCAGCTCGAGAAACTCCACTTTGGCCGCCACATCTTCGTCTGTAATAATGTTAACATAAGTAGACAATGGATTTAATATCCAAGCGTACAACTGACGAGGAGTATCCATGTCCGCAAAATATTGCTTCAGTGAGTCCATTTCCGGAAATTAATTGCCGAGCCAAGGAAATTTGAAACGTCATTTTGTTTGGTCCGGTATTAACCGATTGCTTACAGCTGTGTGAACATCGACACATCGCTAACTCTGCGTTGGTAAAGTTCCAATTTACGCACAAATCTTCCAACTTTATTCTACGCTGTCAAACTATTCGTCGTATTTCCTTGCAATGAGGTATTATTAATATGTTAATTTCACCGAAAAAATCAGCAAGATTGGCCAGCTTATCGAGAAATGTTTTATCGGGTTTTTTGAAAAAAAAAACTATTTCTTCACGGAGCTCGTAAACTCTGTTCAGAACTTTTGAACTGGATAACTAGTGTACCTCTGTTTGTTATAAAAGAGAATTAAATTTGGCACCAACTTCATCGTATAAAACTATGAATAATCTCGAGTTTCTAGCACTGCCACGAATATGATTCACAATTTTTACAACGGAAGCGTTTTAACAGCCAAAGCGTAGCGGTCTATCAGGCAATGATCAGATAAAACTATAGGAGCTAGAAACTTGTTTCACGAGGGCTTGAAATCCAAAATAAACACCTATCATGGAAGACGCCCATCATCTATAGTTAGAATGGTTTCAGCAATATTCAATACATGATTGACTTTTCAGAAAGTACAATTTCTGAAAGCGAATTTCAGTTTGTGCACAACGCCAACCAACTTTGACCAGTCCAGTCCCTTGTCTAAAATAAACTGCCTTCTAAAGCCCCTTGTCTAAAATAAACTGCAATTCGTCTTCCTTACGAGTAGTGGTGACCAGAGACTTGCAGAACAAGTATTTCTCTCGTACATGGTCATCTTTAATATACCGAGTAAATACCAGTAATTTTAAACACGAAGCTTAATCCGTTGACTCATCTAATTGCAGCGCAAGTATAGAACTTTCATCCAATTAATAAATAACAGTTGCCAAAATATCGTTACTCAAGCCTGAAATCTATTGTATTTGAGAGTGATATTTGTTTAATTTTACCCACATGTTTCTCACCAATAACGAGTAGTATCTGCATCACACAAACAAAGTTTGATGAGTTTCTCTCCTATAGTGTGCGGTTTTTTATTCATAGCAGTGGGATAAGAAATCTGATATGAAACTTGACACGATTGATTTGCCTTTTGCATATTTCCTGTGGAAGCCAACCACGAAGACATCAGAAGACATCTATATCTTTTGCTACAAACTCTTTGTGAACTTTCGTGAAATGTTCTTTAAGCTATTTGATTAAGCACTTTATTACATAAAATACACTGAGGTTTTTGCATATTCCTCTCTTCAATATTCGTGAAGCCCCACTGTAAAAATTCTTCTTTATAGGAGCGTTTCTTTCCGGATGTAGAAGTCATGTCACTGTTTACACTCGCGATTAGTTTACGGAAAGTATTAAGAAGTTACTTGCAAGACTAGCAATAAGTCTTGATCCATACAAATATTTAACAGCTTTTTTTTTAATAAATGTATTTATGTGACCGTACACTAAGATTTCTACAAATTAGCAAAAAGGATTAAATTCGCAAGAAAAACGTTGCCGTTACAATATTTCATGAAGGGAAAATGGGTAAGCAATTGCCGCGAAGTCATATAATTAGAGAGCTTGATAACTAGCAGACACGTGTTTTGGTTTTCTTGAATAAAAAAAAATGCATTAAAAAAATAAGTATAAAAAAATAATAATATCTACAGTACAATAATGATAATCCGGCGGTTGTTTAGTTCGGCACGTTCAGTAATTAGGCGCTTCGCGCTAATTTGGAATTTTTGGATAATACGGCGGTTGTCTAGTACATGTTTGTAGGATTATCATGCGGATTATCAACTTAAATCAGTCGAGAAAGACACGGCTGCTAGAAAGAGTTCAAATACTACTGCGCGGTTTATCCGTATTTTTTTTAAATCTTTAGCAACTATCTATTCTATTAATTAATTAGTATGACATAATAAATAACCTCTTTTACCGAAGGGGTGATTACCCCTGGATTCGGAACCCAGGCCTTAATGGAATCCTATTATATTTAATTAAAAGGTAAGAACATTATTACAAATTCTATTTTGAATAAATTGAGTAAGTTCTGCTTAAAATATCATTTCCCTCATTCTATATTGTTAGATAAATATTAGATGTCCGGTATTAAATGGCAATATTTTTATTTACATGAATCAGCATTTTATGTACAATATTTTCTGTTGATTTTAAAACCACTACTAAATAATATATATTATAGCTAGATAGATGTTAAATAATGACAGTTAGAAGATGAAATTGCTGATATAAAAATATTCTAAAATCTACGGATGTATTTTGACGTTTCTTGTAATAAATACTTGCCTACAGGTTAAATTTAAAATATTTTCAGTTAAATGTAAGCACACATTACTTTTTTTGTTCTTTAACCCCTTGACATACGAATAGAATGCGCGTTCATGTTAAAAAACATGTGATCTTATCATATATACATGACGTGTCATCATGACATCATATGAAAAGTTTGTTACCACTGAAGAATGAAGATTGGATATAGAAAAAGTATTTAGCAAAAATTATTTTTTTTTTAAGAATTTTATTTTAAGAAACATTAGATTATGTAACAATAATTAGCAAGGGATATATATATATACATATGTATATATATATATATATATATATATATATATATATACATATATATATATATATATATATATATATAGTAAAGTAAATATATATCCCTTGCTAATTATTGTTACATAATCTAATGTTTCTTAAAATAAAATTCTTAAAAAAAAGTCATTTTTGCTAAATACTTTTACAATATCCAATCTTCATTCTTCAGTGGTAACAAACTTTTCATATGATGTCATGATGACACGTCATGTATATATGATCACATGTTTTTTAACATGAACGCGCATTCTATTCGTATGTCAAGGGGTTAAAGAACAAAAAAAGTAATGTGTGCTTACATTTAACTGAAAATATTTTAAATTTAACCTGTAGGCAAGTATTTATTACAAGAAACGTCAAAATACATCCGTAGATTTTAGAATATTTTTATATCAGCAATTTCATCTTCTAACTGTCATTATTTAACATCTATCTAGCTATAATATATATTATTTAGTAGTGGTTTTAAAATCAACAGAAAATATTGTACATAAAATGCTGATTCATGTAAATAAAAATATTGCCATTTAATACCGGACATCTAATATTTATCTAACAATATAGAATGAGGGAAATGATATTTTAAGCAGAACTTACTTAATTTATTCAAAATAGAATTTGTATTAATGTTCTTACCTTTTAATTAAATATAATAGGATTCCATTAAGGCCTGGGTTCCGAATCCAGGGGTAATTACCCCTTCGGTAAAAAAGGTTATTTATTATGTCATACTAATTAATTAATAGAATAGATAGTTACTAAAGATTTAAAAAAAATACGGATAAACCGCGCAGTAGTATTTGAACTCTTTCTAGCAGCCGTGTCTTTCTCGACTGATTTAAGTTGATAATCCGCATGATAATCCTACAAACATGTACTAGACAACCGCCGTATTATCCAAAAATTCCAAATTAGCGCGAAGCGCCTAATTACTGAACGTGCCGAACTAAACAACCGCCGGATTATCATTATTGTACTGTAGATATTATTATTTTTTTATATTTATTTTTTTAATGCAATTTTTGTTCTATTCAAGAAAACCAAAACACGTGTCTGCTAGTTATCTCGCTCTCTAATTATCTGAATTCGCGGCAATTGCTTACCCATTTTCCCTTCATGAAATATTGTAACGGCAACGTCTTTCTTGCGAATTTAATCCTTTTTGCTAATTTGTAGAAATCTTAGTGTACGGTCACATAAATACATTTATTAAAAAAACACGCTGTTAAATATTTTTATGGATCAAGACTTATTGCTAGTCTTGTAAGTAAACTAATCGCGAGTGTAAACAGTGACATGACTTCTACATCCGGAAAGAAACGCTCCTATAAAGAAGAATTTTTACAGTGGGGCTTCACGAATATTGAAGAGAGGAAAATGCAAAAACCTCAGTGTATTTTATGTAATAAAGTGCTTAATCAAATAGCTTAAAGAACATTTCACGAAAGTTCACAAAGAGTTTGTAGCAAAAGATATAGATGTCTTCTGATGTCTTCGTGGTTGGCTTCCACAGGAAATATGCAAAAGGCAAATCAATCGTGTCATATTTCATATCAGATTTCTTATCGCATTGCTATTAATAAAAAACCGCACACTATAGGAGAGAAACTCATCAAACTTTGTTTGTGTGATGCAGATACTACTCGTTATTGGTGAGAAACATGTGGGTAAAATTAAACAAATATCACTCCCAAATACAATAGATTTCAGGCTTGAGTAACGATATTTTGGCAACTGTTATTTATTAAATGGATGAAAGTTCTATATTTGCGCTGAAATTAGATGAGTCAACGGATTAAGCTTCGTGTTTAAAATTACTGGTATTTACTCGGTATATTAAAGATGACCATGTAAGAGAGGAATACTTGTTCTGCAAGTCTCTGGTCACCACTACTCGTAAGGAAGACGAATTGCAGTTTATTTTAGACAAGGGACTTTAGAAAGCAGTTTATTTTAGACAAGGGACTGGACTGGTAAAAGTTGGTTGGCGTTGTGCACAAACTGAAATTCACTTTCAGAAATTGTACTTTCTGAAAAGTCAATCATGTATTGAATATTGTTGAAACCATTCTGACTATAGATGATGGGCGTCTTCCATGATAGGTGTTCGTTTTGGATTTCAAGCACTCGTGAAACGAGTTTCTAGCTACTATAGTTTTATCTGATCATGGCCTGATAGACCGCTACGCTTTGGCTGTTAAAACGCTTCCGTTGTAAAAATTGTGAATCATATTCGTGGCAGTGCTAGAAACTCGAGATTATTCATAGTTTTATACGATGAAGTTGGTGCCAAATTTAATTCTCTTTTATAACAAACAGAGGTACGCTGGTTATCCAGTTCAAAAGTTCTGAACAGAGTTTACGAGCTCCGTGAAGAAATAGTTTTTTTTTTCAAAAATTCCCAAAAAAACATTTCTCGATAAGCTGGCCTATCTTGCTGATTTTTTCGGTGAAATTAACAGTTTAATAATACCTCATTGCAAGGAAATATGACGAATAGTTTGACAGCGTAGAATAAAGTTGGAAGATTTGTGCGTAAATTGGAACTTTACCAACGCAGAGTTAGCGATGTGTCGATGTTCACACAGCTGTAAGCAATCGGTTAATACCGGACCAAACAAAATGACTTTTAAAGAAAGAATTTTATTTTAAGAAACATTAGATTATGTAACAATAATTAGCAAGGGATATATATTTACTTTACTATATATATATATATATATATATATTCATATATATATATATATATATATATATATATATATATTCATATATATATATATATATATATATATAGCATATAGATATTTTTTTTGTAAAAAAAAGTTGAAGTTGTTTAAAGCCACGAAAGTGGACTGCGGAGTAAATACCATGCAAATATCTGTTCTGTTTCAACATGAGACTTATTTTGTAGTCTTAAAAAGACTTAATAATATTATAGAGCTACGGAAAGGTTGGATATATTTAAATATATTCAAGCTATATTCCGGTTAAATAAGGCGGTATGATTGTATCTATAATTTGTTTGGTTTTACCACAACATTCAGTTAAAACATGAGATTGGTAATATATAAATATTTTAAAACCTTTGAATGTATTTTAATCTTTTTGATAAATAAATCATTTAAAAGAAGTATTCAATAAGCACATGATATCTGTTTACCCGCTAGCCCACAGGTTAAATTTTAATTATGACCATATTTACAATTCTTTAACATCAGTATTGATTAACAATTTTCAATTCAATATATACCTAAGTGTATTCTAAAATATTTAGCTCAGTGTTTTTCAACCTTTTTCATACCTCGACCCCTTTGTGTGGAGACATATTTCGCGACCCCCTACCCCACCCTCCGCTGTTTCTAGCTTATATTTTTTATGATACAAATATCGAATCTGTACATCATGTTTACTTATTTTTATAATAAGATATCGGCTAGATACGTAATTACTTACACATAACAGACATTCGTGATCAAGTCATAGAAAATAATGAAAGAAAGTACTTTTGTATCCCTGCAGTTTGATGAATCTACTAATATTGGGGGTTGTGTGCAGTTTGTAGCTTTTGTGCATTTTGAATCCAATGAGAGATTGATGGAAGAAATACTGTTTTGTAAAGCTCTGCCTGCCAATACAACAGGTCAGTGCTTATATAACATGTACCATGAAGCTACAAAAGACTTCCATTTCGATTGGGCGAAGAAATGCATAGCTATTTGTAGTCACGGAGCAAAAGCTATGACTGGTTGGAAAAGCGTCTTTATTACCAGACTTAAAGCACTGATTCCAAATGCTGGTTGGATGCATTGCTTTCTTCATCGCTAAGCTCTTGGGTCCAAAACCTTGCCACAGGAATACAATGACGTTCTTATTATAATTTTAAAATTAGTAAATAAAATTCTATTAACGGAAAAGTGTTGCAGACACGTTTATTTCGAAGTATTTGTGAAGATATAGATAGGTTCTCTGCACCAACGTTTGCTTTACCACACAGAGGTTAGGTGGTTATCGAAAGACAAAGGACTGACAAGAGTTGTGGAACTTCGAGCTGAACTTTTGGTGTATTTAGAGCAGGTCAAGTCCGAATATTCCAAATTTATTAGACCTATTCGAGCAGTTAAACACTTTGGATAAAAGCCTTCAAGGGAGAGATGAAAATTTAATTACTGCCAAAGACAAAATCCATGGCTTTAGAAAAAAAAAACATGTGGTCATCATCCATAAAGTAAGACAACTTTGATTCGTTTTCTTCTACTCAATCTTTTATTGGGTAAATGGGATCTGAGATAAACATCAAATTATATAAACCTGGCATGGAAATTGTTTTGCAGAATTTGAAAAAAGAATTGTGTCATTATTTCTCAGTGGAAGAACTTTCAGAAAACACTTGGAAGAGGTGGATCATAAATTTGTTTTTAAAATCAGATAGAAATGCGGCAAGTTTGGGAACCAATCTAAAAGAAAATCTAAAAAGAAAATCAAGAAAATGAAATATCTGCTGATGGAATGTTACACTTGAAATTCATGTCTATCACTTTGGATAGCTTTTGGCTAAAGAGAAAAACAAAATATCCACAATTAACCAGAGAAGTTTTTGAAGTAAGGGCTCTTTATTTTAAATTTTAATTTTAAATTTTGAAATAACTGCGATCCCTTTAAAGAGCCTTCGCGACCCTCTCAAAAAGGCTTTGCGACCCCCACGTTGAAAAACACTGATATAGCTAATTTCAATCATATTAGACGAATTTCAATTTTAGTCCTTCATTTGAAAAATATATAAAAGGTTGAAAATTTATCATTTTTTGCAATATTTATCATTATTTAAATAAAGTGACCACATGTCCCGATTTTGGCGGGACAGTCCCGCTTTTTGGAGGAGGACTGTATATATATAAAATAAAATTTTTCCACATTCCCTCGAATGTTTCGCTTTAATGAAAAATTCCTTCGATATAAATCCATTCTTCAGAATTCTTGAAGAATGTCCATTCTTCAAGATATTCCAAGCAGATGTTATAAAAATAGTGTAATGTAAATAAAAATTTAGGGAGTTCTTTCAGAAAATCCGGTCGTTTAATTTCACCTTGTTCTGAAATTTTCATTGGGTGACATTGAAAAGGGAGATTTTATGAGAATATTATAGAAAAATCTTTTGAATATATTAGAAACCATTTTCCAAAAAATAATATTTGCGAAAATGATTTTTTTTTATGAGGTTTTATTGGTAAAACGATACGTTACTGATGAAAAAAATAAATATTGATTGTCTAAAAATGTGGAATCAGACAAAAAATGGACGGAGTTATTGCTTCATTTTAAACAGAATAATATTCCATATCAAAATATTTTGAAAATGGCAGAATACGCGCTCTCCCTTTCAGGAACAAATGCAGCAACAAAACCTGATTCTTTGGCCTCCGGAATTGTAAAGCTAGCTTTGACATCGTGTATACATCGTCAAGCGAAACTAGACTTTTACAGGCAATGTTGCAAAGTACGGCTGCTATGCGGTAAAATGACCAGTAAATTTTAACCTTTCAGGGACATTTACAAAATAAATTAAGTTTCAGACAACAAAATCTAATTTAGAAAACGCTACCTTATACCATATTTGTCACGATAATGTATAAAGTAAGAGTGATTTTTTAAATTTCACTGTACGTCTGACATGTGCAAAAATGACATTTATGTACCTAATAAATTTGAATTAGTAAAAATGTCAATGTTTGAGTACCTACATTAAAAAATTAAATAATTTCCAATATTGCAAATAATCTAAATCTATTTGTTTCCTAAATAATAATTGTCGGCCAAAAAATTTTATACAAATTTCGCGCGTAATTGATTTTACAAAGCTCCAGCTAACGAGCAGTCGCGTTGTAAAATCAACTTTTCCGCACTCTAATGTAAATAACTATTTCTAGTATCAATAAAATATAGAAAACGGAAAGAGCGCAGTTGACCATTAAACTGTTAAATCTATATTAAGCTTAAAAAATAAATTTGAGGAATTTGAGGACATTTTAATAAATGATCAGAGTATTCTCAAAGTATCATTAAAAATTTGACCGTGAAAAAACATCAATAATTAATAATAAATACATTTTTCTATATTTATAGACAAGTATATTAATTATACAATAATAGTAGTTTATGATACAAGTGTGTGCAGGGCTTTTGTGCATGAGTTGCGAAGTATAAAGCACGAGCCGAAGGTGAGTGGTTTAATCGCAATGAGTGCACGTCAGAAAATGTTTATCACTAAGTGTATATTTTTTGTTTAGTGACGAAAGTTGTTGCCACACAACACACAGAAATCGTTTAATAATGATTATATAACTCATCATAAAATTGAGCAAGAGCAATTAAGAATGTTACTTAGTTACCGGGTATTGATAAACGGATATACCCTTGACGAATTGGTTTAATCACCTTGGGTATTCGGTGGTGGGTCTAACAAAGCAAAAACAATGAATAATAATGTAAATCTAGAGCCATGATTTAATAATTGTCATTACAACAAGTTTCGTATTTACTTACAAATGTCAATTTCGTTATAAATCGCTTAGTTTATTATAATCGTTTATTTTTAGTCGTTATATAATCGTAACGAATACCACTCGAGCAATCGAAAATAATCGATTATTGTTCACTCCTAACTCGACATAATCCTTAAAAAAGTTTTTCGCAGATTACGTCTCGTGACTCGTAAAATAATCGATTATTTTTGATGCTCTTGTGATATTATAACTTATAATCCATTTGATATACATTGGACTTTTACGCACGATTTTGTAACTTTTACACACGATTATAGTACTGGCATCCTTTACATACAATAATGTATTAATGTGTTCATTTTGTTGCGTGATATAATAAAATATATTTTTTGGCCTCCTGAATTGTAAAGCTAGCTTTGACATCGTGTATACGTCCAGCGAAACTAGATTTTTACGTACAATGTTGCAAAGTACGGCTACGATGCGGTAAAGTGACCAGTAAATTTTAACCTTTCAGGGACATTTACAAAATAAATTAAGTATAAGATAATAAAATCTAGTTAAAAATACGCTACTTTAAACCACATTTGTCACGATAATGTATAAAATAGGAGTAATTTTTTAAATTTTACTGTGCGTCTGAGATTTGGAAAAATTAACATAACCTAACCTAATAAATTCGAATTAGTAAAAATGTCAAAGTTCGTGAGTTCGTGAGAATCTAAATCTCTTTGTTTCTTAAATAATAATTGTCGGCCAAAAAATCTTTTACAAATTTCGTACGGAAATGATTTTACAATGCTCCAGCGAATGGGGAACTCGCCCTTCGGGCTCGTTGCAAACGATCTGTTGCATTGTAAAATCAATGTTTCCGCACTCTAATGTAAATAACTATTTTTGAACTATCGGTCTGTTGTCATAACTTTTATCTTGTCATAACTTGTCATAACTTGCTGTCATATTTTATAATTCTCATTTCATCCCATTTGTCCCGATTTGTGTCAATGAAAATGTAGTCACTTTATGCTAACAAGATATCTCCAGTTAATATTCAGAAAACACAGCACACCATCACAACTTTATTAAAATATCCAAAGATCATTTAATATTAACAAGAATTAAATGGATTATTAGTTAGTAGTTTGCAATATCTTGAGCTTAATAATGCATAATACAATCCTATTAAAGACTATTTTGAATTATTTATGTTGATATTGCTTAATACAATGGTTCGTTCATTTTAAATTGTTAAATAAATGTCAGATGTCCTGTATATGATAACCATTTTTTTATTTATAATATTCAAAATTTTATTTACAATATTTTCTGTACATTTTAAAACTACTACTAAAGATAAGATAAAATTACTAATATATAAATATCTTAAAATCGCTGAACATATCTTAATCTTTTTTATCAACCATTCAAAAGATGTATTGAATAACCTTACCCACTAGCCCTGGGTTCGGCAACTGGTTTTAAGTAAAGAGTCATTAAAAAAAATCTTACGGCGGAGCCGTGGAGTTATAGTATAAAAGTCAAATTTACTAACGTTCTAATTTTATACTTTTATTTTCACATATTGTAATATAAATAATGAAGGCATACAATTTAATAAAAATAAAAAAAAACATGAGTGAGATTTTTACGAGTGAATTGATGCACAAATGTGCTTTGTATCAGTTTCGGAATTTGAGGTATTTAGTTTTAAACTTTTAGACTAACGTCTTTCAGCAGGGGTCATATTTTTCTTTTAAGGATATTCATGTTGCTCAAAATCTGCTCACAATAATATGTGGATCCGAAAATTGTGAAGAGTCCAAATGCCACTAGCCTAAATTGAATGTAACTTTCAGAAACGCTATTCCATATTTAAAATATAAATTTATCTGTTTCCTTACCAAGGTTTCCCGTTCTGTTTGTAAAAAAGTAAATTTTGAAGACCACAAATTTTGATTTAAAACGTAATAACTAAAATTCAAATTTAGATCTATCAACCTTTAGGAACGAGTTAACGAGAAATTGATTTTGTTGGTACAGTAAATGGTTGTGTTAAAAATTGCAATGTTGTTGTTTTTTTTTCCTTTCTGAACACTGCAAATCGATTAGCAAAGGAATTCATCTGTTTATAGTAAAAAATACTTAGCATTAATGCACTTTCTGCTTCTCAATGGTTTTTTTAATTGCAAAAATGAATTATATTTTCATTTTTGATATGTTGAGTAAACATAGATAATTGATACACAATTATTAAAAGACGAAATGTAGCTTGAATATATAGATATATTCAACCTATCTTACCTATTCCTATCTCTATAACATTAAGTCTTTTTATGACAAATCTCATGTTGAAACAACTACTTCTTGTGAATAGGATGGTTGCGACAGTTACTACGTGGTAATCCATACTTACATTGAATTGAAAAATTCACTTTGTTTTTTACCACACTTATATATATTATATATATGTGACCACCAAAACATACAATGAAACTCTGCCAACCAGAAATAATCCTGCCAGGAAAAGACAGGTCTACTGGTGGAGTGAGTACATCGCTAAATTAAGGAGGATCTCTATCTCTGCTAGACGACAGCTCAAAAGAAAAGGACCAAATACCAGCTTATCACAAGAAAGCCTCAGAGGCGCATATACTCTGGCCAAAAAAGCACTGAGTGAAGCCATCAACTTTGCAAAAAGAGAGCATTAGAATATACTATCTTAGAAAACTGCTAACGACACTTGGGGCTAGGCTTATGCAATTGCAACCAGAGAGTTCAAAGTAAGACACCCAAACCTAAAAATACCTATGGAAAAGATTGAAGATATAGTGGATGCACTTTTCCTCATCCACCAAACACCGATGTGGAAACAGCCAACAGTAATAAGCAGAACTTAAAGCGGCCTGTGTTCGCCACCGTAATGCCCAGTCGGCATTCGACCAGAAATTATTAAAATCATAGCCAGAAAGGTTCCTGAGATTGTTTTAAACGTCATGAATAATCTTTTCAAAGCTGTCATCTTTCCAGAGCGGTGGAAGAAGCCAAAACTGGTTCTCTTGAGGAAAGGTACCAAACCTCTCCAAGAAGTCACCTCATATAGGCACTGTGTCTATTAGATGTCTTTGGAAAATTGCTCGAACAGCTGTTGCCAAGCGGGTTAAGAACGGAACTGAGAGAAAAAAAACTGATCTCTCTAAAAGACAATATGGCTTCAGAAAAGGAAAATCTACCTTTGACGCCATCAGAAAGGTTGTCGAGGCAGCTGAGGAAGCCGGTACACGTAGGACCAGAAAGATCTGCGGCCTATTAACCTTACACGTAAGAAATGCATTCAACTCGGCAAGTTGGCAAAATATCCTAAATGAGGTAACGTCGCGTGGCTTTCAACCATATCTACTTCGCATGATTCGCAGTTACAGCGTGTTGAGCATTAAAGCATGTAACAGTTGAGCGTGATATCTATAGTGGGGCTCCGCAAGGTTCAGTCAAGGGTCCCACATTGTGGAACATTCTCTACGATGGAGTGCTCAGATTAGTTCGGCTAGTATCAGGTCGCAAAGAACAGTGGACAAGAAACTTTATCAACGATGTAAAACGCTGGGCAACGAGGAAATATGGAGAGGTTAATCATCTCACCCAGGTACTTAGCGGGCATGTGTGTTTTAAGGAATACCTGCACAGGATTGGAAAATCTATTGAATATTAATATTGAATATTGTGAGGAAGAAGATGGAGATGCTCACACCATATTCACCTGTGGTAGGTGGCATGCAGGGAGTAAAAGGGGGTAGTGCATGCGCACCGCACGACAATGACTCGAATGAGACATGTCGCATAGCCTCTCCTACCCAAGTCTGGTTCCCACCTCCACGTTAGGTGACCTCTGGTAAGCACACAGAAACCTCGCAAGATGTGGTGAAAATCCGTATGGAGCGAAGACTACAACGAAAGAAACTGAACTGTTCACACGAAGACGACCACCGCAGGGAAATAAGGATAAGTTTGACGGAATCAGACTAAGATTTGGTACATGGAATGTATGTACGCTTCTAAACGAAGGGGCTATGGATAGCCTAGCGGAAGAGATACTGAGATACAAAATGGATCTCGTGGCCCTACAAGAGATAAGATGGAAGGGTAAAGGCGAAATTCACAAGAGAAAATTTTCTATGTATTTCTCAGGAAACGATGAAAGGAGTGGCCATAAAGGAGTTGGATATATTGTATCCAAACAATTAAAAAAATCGATTCTAGCTTTTACCCCGGTATAAGATACAATATGCTCCCTAAGACTAAATACCACAACATAACCTTTGTGAACGCATAAACGTTGTGAACGTTTTTTACGCAGCACTTCAAGAAGTCTGCGATAAAATACCGAGACATGACGCAGCTATAGTACTAGGCAAATATAACACTAAATTGGGTAAAGAAGAGGCCTACGCTAGCGTTTTTGGTAAACATAGCATGCACGATGAGTCCACCAATAATGGCAAAAGAGTTGCCCAATTTGCCGCATGTAATAACTACTCTGCTGTTAGTACTTCTTCCCCAGGAAAGAAATTCATAAGGGCACCTGGAAAATACCTGGATCACGAAACACGAACCAAATAGACCACATACTAATCACCAAAAGATGGGCAACAGACGTCGAACAGGTCAGATCCTTTCGCGGGGCGAAAGCGGACTCCGACCATTACCTTGTTGGAGCAAGGTCAAAACAAAAACTATCGACATTGGCTAAGGGAACAACTGCAAAGCAGCCAAAATGGCACATAGATCACCTAAAAAACCCAGAAGTTCTGAGGACCTACCAGGAAAGTCTCAGAACTAAACTACAAGAGAACCAAGAAACACAGGACATAGAGCAAGACTGGATGAACATCGAAAAAATAATAACAAAGAGTGCTATGGAAAGAATTGGAGAAAAAAGGTTGTGAAATTGGAAATCACAACGAAGAATGGTATGACGAGGAATGTCGAGAAGCAACCTCCGTGAAGCGGAAGGCTAGACTAAAACTGTTAGACAAAAGCACACGAGCTAACCAAGCAGCCTACAATAGGGAAAGAATAAACGCGTTTAGAATATGTAGAAAAAAGAAAAAAGAGGCACTAAACAGAAAGGTAGAGGAAAGGGTACTGAATCTTTCTAGAAACGAAAAAAGAAAATTTTACAAGGCAATAACACAAAACACTCAGGATTTTAGACCAAAGATAACAGTATGCAAGGGTAAAGACGGAAACATGCTTACAGAGAACGAGGAGATACTCCGAAGATGGAAAGGGTACTTATATTTTTAAAAGAGACTGTAGTTTAGAGCCTGAACAATTACAGCTAGATATACATACAGTAGACCCCAAGATTGAGAACCCCAGCCTAAGAGAAAAAGAAAGTGTTATTGAAAAGCTAAAAAATAACAAGGCCTGGGTCAGAAATATGGAGGAGAACACCTAACGGTAAGACTGAAACACCTTATTAATGAAATCTGGGAGCAAGAGAAAATACCAGAGAATTGGGCACTGGCTATCTTACAGCCAATACACAAGAAGGGAGACAAAACGATCTGTAGCAACTACCGGCGGATAACGCTCCTTAACGTAACATACAAAGTTCTAACAGGCGTTCTTTATAACAGACTCGCTGTCTACTACGAAGAGATATTAGGACAATATCAGAGCGGATTTCGTGCCAATAGGTCAACGATAGACAACATATACACCATAAGGCAAATGCAGGAGAAAGCATACGAGTTTGATATTTCACTGCACAACCTCTACATAGACTTTAAGCAGGCATTCGATACCGTCAAAAGAAACACGATCCTTGACGATCTACTGATGCTAGGAATACCCCGTAAATACGTAAAACTAATAAAAGCTACATTGTCCGGTTCGAAAGCCTCGGTTAGAGTAGACAACCAACTTACATCCGCCTTTAAAATCGAAATCGGTGTGAGGCAGGGAGATGCCCTGAGCGCCATGATATTCAACGTAACATTAGAGGCATGCATGAGAAAGCTGAATATAACGGGATACATTGGCAACCGATTAACACAGGTTTCTGCATATGCAGATGATGTCAGTTTGATATGTAGAAGCAAAGACGCTCTAAATGAAGCACTATTGATGCTGGACGATAAAAGGGGATTGAAAATAAATGAGGTAAAAACTAAATACATGCAAGTTGGAAGAGAACATCACGATAACAATAACCTGAACTTGGGAGAGTATTGCTTTGAGCAGATTGAAAGGTTTGTCTACTTCGGAACAGAAATCAACAGAACAAACGTAATAGCTAAAGAAACAAGCTCGCGAATACTTAGTGGAAACCGATGCTACTACGGATACCAAAAACTGATGAAGTCCAAGTTAATGAGTCACAAAATCAAACTTCAAATATACCGAACACTCATAAGACCAGTAGTAACGTACGCATGCGAGGCCTGGACCCTAACCACCGCAGAGGAGGACGCGCTACGCATTTTTAAAGGAAAGATCCTCAGAAAGATCTACGTTCCGATCCTAAATGAGCCTGGAATTTGGAGGATACGAATGAACCATGAACTAAGCAGATTAATAAACGAAGTGGACATAGTGAGATATGTAAAAGCTCAAAGAATAGCATGGATGGGACACCTGTACAGAATGCATGACGACAGACCAACCAAAAAAATGTACAACTGGCGGTCAGTAGGAAGAAGGAAAAGAGGCAGGCCAAGGAAAAGATGGATGGAAGATGTAAAGGAAAGTCTTAGAAAGATGGGAGTAAGGGATTGGAGAGAGAAAACCGGCGAAAGGACAGAATGGAAGAAGATTGTTGTAGAGGCAAAAACCCACCGCGGGTTATAAAGCCTACAGAAGAAGATGGTGGCATGCAGAGAGACAACTTCTTAAAAATAGCGTCGGCGAAAGAACGATGGTGAACTACATGCTTGTTTCTGAAAAACAATGGCACGAGATTAATAACGTGATCGTAAGTATAATGTCCCAAAAATAAAACGATGAGAAGGAACGGATAAGAACTGGAAAACATGCTTTAACCCTGAACCCTAATCAGGGCTAATGAAAGGTGGACGTAAGGTTAAAATATGATATACCATACAAAGTGTGATACACCACCACCTCGAAGTTATGCGAATAGCGATCCCGAGATGTCCAGGGGAAACACTGCTCCCCCCCTCCCCCCCCCCCCCCCCCCAAAATTACTTATTTGTGGAAAAGATTGATTTATTTAAAATTTTATACATTACTAATTATTTCTAGCTTTTTATTATTGTGCTGCGTAACTGTGAATGTAAGAAGAATTATATTTTTCTTTGGTGTTAACTAACTCTGCTTGGTTGGCTTCAAGTGTATAATTACTAATAATTATTTAATGAAGAGTTTCTAAATGTTTGAAATTAACATGATGTAGTAAATTTTAGGATGAATAAAATTCTGTTAAAAAACTAGAATATATGGAAAATGAGAATGTATAAATGTAAAATATATATTTATAAAACAATAAAATTAAATCTGCATTTTATTAAATTTTACATTTAGTTTAGGTCTTAAATACATATAACTATAAATTGTTTAAAATAAATTAAAAATTGCGTATATGGACTTTGAAAGAATAATATTTGAATTATTTATTCCGGAATTCAGGCTTCTGGAATTCAAGCAAATATTCATTTTCGGTCGCAAATTTTCGTAAATATATATCCAATACAATTTAGTTTTTTTTTATATTAAATTTGTTGATAGTGTATGTAATTGTCATTTTCTTTGCCAAGTGACGACAGTAAATTTATCTTTTCTTTCGCATAAAATTGTAAATAATTTTTTTTTTAAATTTTGATATATGCTATACGTTAATATATGCTACGATAAATGAATACCTAAAAATGTATTGGTAATTAAATTTCTCCCAACCAAAATATTAGAGAACACAACAAAGATCAGAAAAAAACCACTAAATTTTTATTAAGCCACAAAACTTTCTCGTATCGTAAATATAGCTATCGATGTCCTTGATTGCGACTACTTTATCTCTTTTTGGACGAAATTTTCTATTGTATTTTCCTATAAATACGAACCAATACACAATGCAATTGCGCGTCGATATTATATCATATCATCCATAAGATTCTCGAGCTCGGATATTGTCGGTTTGTCAGAGTAGACTAAATATAGATACGTATATGTAATATTTCACTCAACCCCAAAGCAGGAAGTGGGATTCAACAAACCACCAGCAAATCCAAATCAATAATCCAGCTTCATATTTTCGAAATTGAAATGAAATTATGCATAAATATAATCGAAAAATACGAGGAAATAGCGAGCAGTGTTCGTATGTAGGTATTCCACATATTTACAATTCTTTAACATCAATATGGATTAACAATTTTCATTCAATAAATCCACGAATACCAAAATATTTAGCTAATTGCAATGATATTATACGACACTCAATTTTAGTCCTTCATGGAAAAAATATATGATAGATTTAAAATTTAGTTTTTCATGCTAAAAACATATCTCCAGTTAATATTCAGAAAATACAGCACGCCGCGGCGTGCTGTATTTTCTAACATGTAAACAAAATGCCATTAAACATATACATGTAAACATATACATGTAAACAAAATGCCATTAAACATCAATCAACGTTATATTAAGCAATGTGTGACATTACATTATACTAATTTAAGAGATGAATTTTAACTCTTTAAACACATATTTATTCTGAGAATGCATGACAAGTAAAACATCTGCATGAAGAGTCTCAGCTGTCAAATGTACCAAAAGGGTTAATGTTCAGATTGCATTACTAGGAAATGCTACGAAAACTACCTTCACCAAAAAGGAAAAATTGTAATGCTCTTAAAATAGTATTGTAATGGCGTAAAAGAATTTCAACAAGCTGCCAAATACCTTAAAGGTCTTAACATATAGCAAATATGATATTAAAATTCAAATTAAAAACTGGGTGAGGTAGAACATAGACTAGAGTTTTATTTTAAGATAAATACTAGTTGGGCTATTGAAAACGAAACAGAGGGATTTTCGGATAATTAAAGATTAATTTTCTAAAAACGCTCGGACACTTCAACTTTGTTTGTGAGGGGACACCTTTTGCGAGAAAATTTGTAGCCAAATCCTTACCCCCTCGCGCTGGGACCACAACCCCTAAAATTTTAAATGGCACGGTGGGTTAAGTTATATTTCATTTGAAAGCCCTTTTTGCCCTGACACTAAACGGTTAACATTTTCCAAATTTATCGATTTGTTGTCGAGATTATTTAATTCTTCGCGTTCTTCGTCTATGTCGTGACTTCCTTTCAAGTCCAATTGTTCAATCTGTCCTTACAAAAACTGCGAAAGTGAAGGGAAAAAAAATCACAATTAAATGCCAGAAAAGATTTTTATTAGTTTAACAAATGCTCAAATTGGGCACCACCAAACTCCATACAAAAATACAAATTACACTCGAAACGTTCTCTTACATTTTGGAGCATCTGTAGCGTAATTTGACGGCATTCTTCAATAATGCGTCGAAGTAACTCTTCCAGAGACTCTGGTTCTTTTGCCTAAATTCTACTCTTTTGATGACCCCACAAGACAAAGATGAATTAAATCAGTTGAGCGGACCCAACATTCCATAGCAACTCATCGTCCATTCCATTTTCCCGGGAAAACTCTGTCCAGAAACTCTAGAAACAGCCTACATATAATGCGGTGGCGCTCCGTCTTGTTGAAAAGTCAAATGGTCCTCTAATTAACTATCACCATTTTCTTTCAATGATACAAACTAAAAACGCGTTCATAACTTGAAACAAAATTATCTCGAACAAATAATATACAAATAATAACTTGAAACAAAATTATCTCGAACAAAACAAATCGATAGATTTAGAAAATGTTAGGGCTAAACGGGCTTTTAAATGAGGTATAACTTAACCCACGGTGCTATTTAAAATTTTAGGGGTTGTAGTCCCAGTGCAAAGGGGTTCAGTTATTTGGCTAAGTGATTTTCTTGTAAATGGTGTCTCCCTCACAAACAAAATTTTAGCCTCCGAGTGTTTTTTGAGAAACCATCTTAACCCATACGTGGAAAATGTTTAAATCTACAAACTTTTTTGTTATGTTATATATATATATATATATATATATATATATATATATATATATAATATACATATATATATATATATATATATATATATATATATATATATATATATATATATATATATATATATATATCTTCTTCTTCTTCTCGCGGATGGGTAAGTTAGGACCACGCTGAATCAACGTATGCTGAGCCTTCCTCCTTGCCCAATAGCTTTTCATCTTCATGGATTGTTGTACTTTCTGTTCGTCCGACCATGCACGTCGTGTTGGTTTCTTCAGATCTTCCTCAAATCCCCTTGTATGAACAATATTCCTGATCACATTTCTATTCATGAGATCTGGCGATCCCATCTCCACTAGGTCCGTTTCCACTTGTTTGTACCACGTTGGTTTTGTACGTTTGTTCTGTAGAAATTTGTGGATTCGGTAAGTAAGCCTTGTATGATTCATTCTTTCCAAATGACCCAAAAATTGAATTCGTCTCATTCTCATGGTATCGGTAATTTTTGAATTTTTTCTATATATTTCAGATATTTTCAGATTCTTTCAGAATTTTCTATATATTTCAGATATAGTGTTGGGTATGCCATTCTTAATTCTGGGCCCTAAGATCTTTCTCATAATTTTCCTTTCCTTAATATTTAATTGTTCCTGTAATGTTTTAATTTGTAAATTTATCGTTTCTGAAGCATAAAGAGCTTCCGGTTTAATCACTGTTAAATAATGACGAATTTTACAATTCCATGACAGGCATTGCTTGTTATAAACATTTTTTGTGTATTGAAATGCTACCTCCATTTTCTGGATTCTTGATGTTACAGATTTATTTTCATTGCCATTTTCTGTAACCCATTCGCCTAAGTATTTATATTCCTTTACTCTAGCAATTTTGTTAACGTTAATATAAATTTCATGTGGCGCATTTTTTATGTTAGTCATAAATTTAGTTTTTTCATAAGAGATATGAAGCCCTATTTTTGCTGCTTGTTCTTCCAAGATAGTAATCTGCTTCTGTGCATCAGAGATGTCTTCAGCAATTAGTGCCATATCATCAGCAAATGCTAGGCAGTCAATTTGAATACCCTTAATCTTTGGACCTAGTCGGTGAGATGGTGCCCCTGCTTTTCTCCATTCCCTAACAACTTTTTCCAGGGCACAATTGAAAAGTAATGGAGAAATTCCATCACCTTGACGGACGCCTGTATTTATTTCAAACTCTTCACTTAATCCACCCATAAATTTTACTTTAGCTTTTGTCTCCGTAAGTGTGTCTTTGATAATATTTCTTGTTTTTTGGTCAAGTCCAAATTCTGTTGAAACACTAAAGAGTGATAAGCGATCTATACTGTCGTATGCTTTCCGGAAATCCACAAACGTTATGACATATTTTTTGTTAGTTGTGTTGCGAAAATATTGTATGACGTTTTTCAAATTAAAAATTTGCTCTGCACAGGACCGTCCCTTCCTGAATCCACCTTGATATTCACCGATTTGATTATCTACTTGCAGCTCTGCACGGTTTAGTAACACTTTTGAAAGAATTTTGTATGTGCCCTGAAGAAGATATGACTAGTCTTGTCCTGTTTTGTTCGGTCTTTCTAGTCTTGTCCGGTCTTGTCCGGACTTGTACGGACTTGTCCGGTCTAAGGGCTGCGTCCCTCCCCAGGAATGGGAATAAGAACAGGTGAACATTTTTTGACAAGCCTGCTATTTGCTGACGACCAAGTGATAATAGCAAGTGATGAAAGAGATATAGATTATATGTTAAGAAAATTGAAAGAAGAGTATTCGGAATGGGGTTTAAACATGAATATGTCAAAAACAGAATATCTTCGTGTCGGGGAAGAAGGAGAAGACCCAGAACTGGAGTTAAGAAAGATTCAAAAATGTAGGGCATACAAATATTTAGGAACTATCATCTCAGAAGAAAGAACAACAAAAAAGAATATAGAAAATAGACTTGGACAAGGGAAAAAGGCTATCTGCTTGTTAAATTCAATGCTATGGTCAAATGAAATTAAACTAAAAACAAAAATGAGGGTATACAAATCTATTGTAGAACCAATAACAACTTATGGTTCAGAATGTTGGCAAGTTTCACAAAGGGATAAAAAAAGTATAGAAGTAGTAGAAATGGACTTTCTACGAAGAGCTTGTCAAACGTCCAAACTAGATCATGTAAGAAATGATCATATAAGAAGACAGACGAAAAGAGTCTATGGCACTACAGACGACATAGAAACACGGCAATTAAAGTGGTATGGACACATGCAAATAATGACTGGAGAAAGATGGCCTAAAATAGCATTCCAATATATACCAAGAGCAAGGAGAAGAAGAGGCAGACCAGCAATAAAATGGATAGATGGTATTATGGAAACCATTAAAGATAGAGCCATAGAAGAAGTTGGCTGGAGAGATAAGGAGAGGTGGAAAAAGAAGTGCGGGATGCGGCAAAGGCTGTAGGAACCTCGCTGTATATATATATATATATATATATATATATATATATATATATATATATATATATATATATATATATATATATATAGGTTTAGGAGTGGTTAGGTTTTGAGTATGAAACGGAATGTATTCTTCCATTTTCAGTTTACGTAATTGGTCCACTATTTGAACTTTCAGATTTTTAAATGTGTATGACAAGGAAATAATATCCGCTTAACGACAGGAAATGATGAAGTTACGCGCACTCTAATAGGGCAGGGCAGTTAACTTTTATTATAAACAATATAAATTTGAATTTAAACAATCGTGTCCAGTTTAAAATTTGCAACCGCTGCTTTAATTAAACTACAACTACCGCAATAAGAAACGCTTCGCAATCAATTTCGTCTTCGAACTTACGCGCGAGTATGGTAAACGCGCGCGAGTATGGAATGCCTAAATTGTGAAATATTTGATAACAACCGCAGAGCCCGCATTTTCGGGTTTAACCTTGTTTAATTTTATCGCTATATGTCCGGCACATGCGTTGTATATAAGCTTGAGCTGTAAATTCGCCGTCATGACAGCTGTCTTTTAAATCCTGTCTGTCTACTTTTCCCATTCTAGGATTAACCGTCTTGTCTCCTCTATCTACCATATATTTTAAATATATATATTTAATAAAATTTGGATGTGAATAGAAAAATTCCCCATTGCCGACCAGAGGATGACCTAAGGAAAAAACAGCTGTTCAATTATAGAAACAGTATTTTTAATAAGACAGAATGGAAAATTATCATACCTACTCGATGGTGATTATGATGTGCCCACCTGGAGCTATGTCGGAGCTCCACAGCCTTAGTACGACAATATGCATTCCCGGAAAATCTAACATCTAATCAATGTAATGGATCTAACAGCCCCGTATATTAACACGATACTACTATGAAGTTTATTTACATTTCGACAAATACCCCAGAGCCACTCACTTGGAAACTTATGATCTCCTTATAGCCCACCCTAATTGATTGGCTAACTACCGTTAGCTCATTATAATTGAGAGTGTTTTTTCATCAGGTTAGGTTAGGTTATGTTCAGATCTATTTTTGATTAAATATATATTTATAATTTATGCTAGATAAAGAAGACTAGACGGATAATCTTAGAAAGGTAAAACTAGACAGGCAGGATTAAAGGGACAGGTGCCATGACGGAAAATTTTGAGCGCAAGCTTATATACTACCCAAGTGCTTATATACTACCCAAGTTCTAATACTAAACCGATTGCTTCAACTGAAAACGGAACAATATATTTCTTCTCACAATCACAATTCAACCTAATAGTCAAAATACTTTTTATTTGTATTAAATTTTAAAATATTTAATACGATCGAGGTTGCAGACAAGTTTCAACAAACTTAAGAAATTTGGCTTGCATGTGTTCAAATCTCACGCATGAGCAGATCCAAAAATTGTACGTTAGAATCAATCTTTAATATATCTGAAATCAATTATGCATGCGTACCCGTTTCTCCGCTACCCGCCTGCAACTCATTTTGAATTTTTCCCGCTTGTCTGCCTAATCTTGCCGGTCGAGTCTTACTTGTCTAGTCTTCTGCGGTCTTGTCTGTCTATTCATGTCCGGTCTTGCCTGGTAACGTCTGGTCTTGTCCGGTAAATCCCATAATCTCATTTGAATCAACCCGTAATATGTCTGCAATCAATTATGCATACGTATCCGTTTTCCCGCTAAGCACCCCTCAACTCATTTTGAATTTTTATGTTTGTCTGTCTAGTCTTGTCTCTCTATTCTTGTCTGTCTGGTCTTGTCTGTTTAATCTTGCATGACTAGTCTCGTCTATCTAGTCTGCAGATACAATAGTTCCCTCATTTTTAATTTATAGTTAAATTAATATTGCATGCCCTATATTTAATAACAATATCTTTATTCACAGTAACCAAATTATATTTACAATATTTTCTGTTAATTTTAAAACTACTACTAAATAGTGTATATTATGGGTGGATAAATGTTAAAAAATGATGAAGGATGAGTAAAAATCAGATTGCTAATATATAAATATTTTAAAATCTCCGAATGTATTTTAATCATTTTGATGAATCATTTAAAAGATGTATTAAATAGATACTTGATCTGCTTACCCACTAGCCTACAGGTTACATTTAAAATATTTTCGTATAAATGTTGGCATAGGTTTCTTTTCTATTTAAATTAAGTTATATGGAAAGTTTGTTACTACTTTAGATTGAAGATTGGGTATTATAAAAGTATTTGGCGAGAATGACGATTTTGTTAAAAGAAAATAGACTTGGTAACAATAATTAGCAAGGGAGAGAAATATCTTAAGAGAAATAGAGACTTGGTTATATATAGAGAAAAGCATTTACTTATTTTACTATTGAAAAAAAAGGTTGATTTATTTAAAATTTTATTAATGACTAATTATTATTAGGTTTTTATCCTACTATCTTATTCTGGTGTCGAAACCTTAAGATGGGTATTTAATATTTTTCTTTGGTGTACTAACTCTACTTGGTTGGTTGTCTACTAGTTTATAATTACTAATAATAATTTAATAAAGACTTTCTTAACATTCTGAAAGTGGCATGTTGTAGTAAATTCCACGATAAAGAAATGTAGAAATCTGAAACGATTTACATGAAAAGATTTACTGAAAAGATTACATAGTGTTAAAAAAGAGGAAATATGAAAGACAAAAAATGTAGATTAAATATTTATATCAAATTGTAATTAAATCTGAGTTTTATTAAATTTTACGTTTAAATTAGGTCCTAAATACAAATAAACATTAATTGTTTGAAATAAAATTAATAATCACACAAATGAATTTTGGAAAAATAAAAATGGAATTATTTATTCCGGAAATCAAGCTTCCTGAATTCAATTAAATATTCATTTTCAGTCGCAAATTGCCGTATAACCCAATCAAATTTAGTTATTTTTTCAATATAATACAAAAATTGTTGAAAAAATATGAAATTGTAAATAATTTCTCTTCTGCACAGATTACTTGAATATATGTTAAATGAATACCTAAAAATATATTATTAATTAATTTTCTCCCTACTAAAATATTCCTAAAAAACTTTCTCGTACCGAATATATATCTATGTCCATTACCAGAACGAAATTAAACTTTTATATATTCAAATTTTCTTCCCTTATCTCAACACCAATAACTCACCAATTAAATTGCAACAGTTATGGTGAAGGGGACACTTAGAATATCCTAAATAAAATATAAATAAAGAAGTATTGTATTACATTCAATTATCTCCTATTGAATTGAATTGATATAAACGTACATATAATAGAAACACATGTTGCAAACAAAACTTGAGATTAATAAAAGAGGCCAACTTACAATTTCAATAAACATCTACATTATTAGATTAAATAACGTTCACTTTATATATTCACTAGATTCTCTGTCTTGATTCTAACTGTATTTCTCCGAGAGAGTACTATATGAATGGAGCCTTGGATTGGGCCTGCAGGTTTGATCAGCGTGAGAGACGCGGACGAACTGTTTCTGGAGTTTGTTGGGTAGCATGAGGGGGCGCATGCCGTGAAAGACCGGCCACCCAGAGCATCCACCAATTATGCTCAACCCTCATGTTTTCATGGTGCATTAATTGCAATTATAAATAGATCTGAATGAGAAGAAGTAACAGACGGACAGCCTTTAACGTTGATGTGTACGAATGTCAGTTGCGTACATTAATTTATTTTTTTCCCTCATTTATATCCCAGAGGACTTTCCTAATGTTTCTTTATAGAGGAAAGTTAATTAGGATAAAATAGAGTCTAGCTTTCTTATTTAAAATTACTATGTTTTGGTAATATTTTTAAGAACATAATATTGTTGAAACCTAAGTGCTCCTATTATATTTATTACTTCAAAGGAAATCATAAATATAATAGGCTTAAAAATAAATTTTTCTCTTCTTTCGTCGCTCATAAATTTATTATTGGATAAAGGATATATATATATATTCCTTCGGGGTTTTTCCTGAAAACCATGGACTCGTCTTACAGTCTGTCTGTTTTGGAGATCTGTTATTACCAGTTCTTTAATACCCTTCTCGGTTTCTGTCAACCAAGTGATACGAATCTTCTTGTTTTGCCAAAAGGTGAACAGACGGTTGGTTCGTCCGACGGTTGGTTGGATAGAAAGCTATCCTTATTTGCCTTGCACAGCCAGAGAGCATCTCAATATGTTTGTAGAGCTCAGAGTTATGCCGCCTTTTGAATTCCCCATCTTCCCTTACCGGGCCTAGAATCTTCCTGAGGATCCTTCTCTCTCAGATATCCAATTTCTCTACCAGACCTCTTCGGTTCAAGGAAAGACACTACATGGGATATAGGGCTTCTGGTCGTAAGACTGATGTGTAGTGCTTAAGTTTTAGGTTGCGTGACAGGCATTTCTTGTAGTGTTCTTGTTCAGTGTTCTCTCAGTCCATTGGCTAGTTCTAACTTGTTGAATCTCTTGGATAATGATGCTCTTTCTGAAAAGTTTGGTTCAATCCATCCGCCGAGATACTTAAATGTATCACTCCTCTTGATGTTTCCCTGCTCTAGTAACATCTCTCTGCTTGCGTCTCTAATGTTGGTGAAGAATTTTGTTTTCTCCAGCGACACTTGAAGACCCGCTTTGGCAGCCTGTTTTCTGAGGCAATTTACCTGCAATGTTGCCATCTCAAGAGAATCAGCAAACAGTGCCATGTCATCTACAAATGCCAGGCACTCTATAACCAGTCCTTCGTTCTTACGTCCCAGGTAGATACCACTCTGAGCACCCAAATTGATCAGTTCCTTGCGAAATTCTCTCATAGCTTTTTCAAGCACACAGTTGAAGAGAAGTGGGGAATGTCCATCTCCTTGTTTTACTCCAGTTTTTATTTCTAAAATCTCGCTGAAATCTTTCTGAAATCTCGCCTTTAAGTTTGAACTTGTAATGGGTATTGGTCAAAGTTTCTAGGATGAGTCCGGGTTTTGTTGTCTAGCGCAAGTTTGCGGAGTACTCTGTTAAGCGTTTCTCTCGCATCAATCGAATCGTAGGCTTTCCTCAAATCAACAAAGGTGACGATCACTTTGCGGTTTATCTTCTTGGAGTATGCAAGTACAGTTTTAAGATTGAGGATCTGTTCAACACAGGATCGGGTCTTCCTGAACCCCCTGGTTTTCTCCCACTTGACTATCGCCTTCTAGAGAATCTTGTATGTTACCGGGACGAGAGAAATTCCACGGTAGTTGTTTAGATCAGTAAAATCTCCATTTTTGTGAAGCGGATGGATCAGAGCAGATTTCCAATCCATCGAGCTCTCTCCATCCTCGTGCTTTTCTCTCAGATTTTCCTCATTCAATAGTCTTTAAAAGTACTCTGGCCATCTTTCCAGTATTTTCTCTTGATCGTGTAGCACTACATCTGACTCATCCTTCATGGGCTTAATTGATGATATGTCCTTGGACGCTGTCATCCTGGTTTCTCTCCAGTTCTTCATATTGCTCCTCCACTGCCTCAGTATTCGCTTTTGCCACAGCTCGTTCTGCTTTCTTCTTTGCAATCTTATAGTCTTCCATTTCTTCATATCTGCCTGTTAAATCCCATTGTTTCTTAGCATCTTTCTTCACTTTTACCTCTTTTTGGACCTCCTCATTCCACCATCATGCCTCTTTATCTTCTGGCAGTCCCTTTATTGAGGTTACACTTAGCACGTCTTCACCAGCTTTCCTTATAACACTGCTATTGATACTACACCACTCCTTTACGGCCTCCGGTAATCTCAGGTCCCTTAACATTTTTTCCTTGAATTCTTCTCGCAGCTCTTTTTCTTTCAGTGTCCACCCCTTTATTCTTTGTTCTCTTGGTATGATACATTTATGTCTTTTTCCCACAACCATCTCATCGTCATCCACCACGAGTTTGTGTTGCGCTGCTACACTTTCACTGTATATGACTTTGGTGTTCGTTATTTCCTTTAAGAATTTCCATCTGAACAATAAGAAATCTAACTGACTTTTTCGGTCTCCTCTTTTATAAGTTGAAAATTGTTCACTTTTCCGGTTGAAGATGGTATTGGTAATCGTTAGGTCGAAGTCTACTGCATTCTATAATCTTATCCCTTTCTGTCTTTCTTTCACCGTAACTCCATCCACCGTGTACTCTCCTCCCGCCACTTCTCTTCTCAGCATTATGTACATTTAAATCTTCACCAATTACCACCCTTTCGTGGTCTGATATTTCCATTGTGAGTCCATCTAAGATCTCCCAAATGGTTCTTTTCTTCCTATGAACATCCTGTCTGAGGTGCATATACACTCAGAACTGTGATGAGGTCTCCTCCAACTACTATCTTGACTTTTATGATTCTGTCGTTAATTCTTTTGACTTACCAGACTTCCTCCTTAAGATGCTTATCCAAGATAACCCCGACTCCATTTCTTGATTGTTTGTCCGCACTGCCATAGAACCACTTGTATCCTCCTGCGAGTACTGTCGCTTTATAACCCCTCAACCTAACCTCTAGTATACACAAGACATTCACCTTTCTTCTTTCCATCATGTCAACAATCTCTCTGCTGTTTCCCTTCAATGTCCCAATATTTACACTTCGCTCCTACTTTCTAATCTTCAGGATTCCTCACAATTGGGAGATTGGAAACCGATTTGGAGACTATTACACCGGAACATTTATTCTAAGAAGTATCCATCCTTCGCATTGGCAGTAAATTTTACGACCGGATGCCCTTCTTGCCGTCAATCCTCAGGCCATCCTCCATACATATACATATATATATATATATATATATATATATATATATATATGTATATATGGCCTGGGACCTAATAGAGGAGGATTAACGGCAGGAAGGGCATCCGGTCGTAAAAATTACTGCCGATAGAACCCTGCCGAGGATTACATACTGAGATAGAAAAACGAGACTACGGCCTAAACACGAGAGAAGAATCAATCAGAAGATTCAATCCTAGACAACCCAGACACATATACGACCAACAAAAGGAACAAACAAGCGAATCGAAGCACCGCACACTAGGCGCACGTCACACGAACGAGCGCTCAATATGCGCCTAATGCTTAACCCACGCGGATGCATATATCTCTTGAAAATGGTATGTTAGTTCGCCGAAACGTCGAGAATAAAACGAAGAGATATATGCGTCCGCGTGGGTTAAGTATTAGGCACATATTGAGCGTGTGACACGATTACTTATAGCTGCCTGGTTTCGGGTCATGCGCCAAGTGTTTCTTCGAATCGCTTGTTTATTCTTTTTCTTGGTTGTATATGTGTCTGGGCTGTCTGGGATTGAATCTTAAGGGTAGATATAATCCGTCGCCACCCTGGGGGAATTCTCGAGGAATCTTCTCCCGTGTTTAGGCCGTAGTTTCGTTTTTCTATCTCTATGGCATCTCTCTATACCCGTGACATTTAGTTGCAAATTTGTGCAAATAACTTACCGCTTAAACAGATTAAGTTACCAAAGGAATTGAAGAACTTACGAGATGCTCTTTCTTCAAATGGATATCGAAACAGCCTTATATGCAGAGCTTTTCGCCGAACAGACAACCAAAGAACTGAAGAACTCCAGAAACCAGTCGGCACAATATACTTACTATAGATTCATGGATCAATTTACAAAATCGCCAGAATCCTAAAAAGACACTACATCGACCATTTTGAACTCAAACCAAAAAATATGCTCCATGGTACACAGCGTTTAAAACACCATCAAGTTAGAATCTAATGGGATTTACGAAACACTCTGCCGAACATGTGAACGAACCTATATTGGACGTACCAATAGAAAAATATCGGCAAGGATTTTAGAACATGCAGTACCAATCAGACACATAGAGAAAGTTTCATCCGATATTGTCCAACAGACCAACACCGGTCACTGGATGGATTTCAGAAACTCAAGGATTCTTCCTCAAATTAGCCACAAAATGTCACAGCTATACAATATATACAAGCCATAGAGATATAAAAACGAGACTTTTTGTCTGAACACGGGAGATGATTCCTTTCGACTCCACCCAGCATGACGATCGATTATGTCCACCCTCAAAATTCAATCCCAAACACTCCTGACTCATATTCGACCAGCAAGAGTAACAAACAAGCGAACCGAAGCACCGCACACAACGCAGTACGTGTCTAACGCTTAAACCATATATGGACACATATCTCCTAAAAATAACGAATGTTAGTTAGCCGAAACGTCGAGAATCCGGTTCTTTTCAGAGCAAACCCTCAACATCAACGCAGAATACCCGAGAAAATAAATAAACATAGCCTCAAATCAACATAAAGCCTAAACGGTCAAAATGGTCCTGCCCGACTTTGACAAATGATTGGATAGCAGCTGCCCCTATAATCATCAATATCAATATCATTGATAAATATAAGCATTCTTATTTTCTAACCCAATAAAATATAGGTATCAAATGAAAGCTCTTCTATTTTTTTGAACATATATACTTTTTGTAGTATTTTTAGTCTAGAATCTCCTGTATATTTCGGAATAAAAAGCTATAATATACTTTTTTATTACCAATAATTTAATGAAGATGATAGCTACGAACATAAGGACGTAGCAATGCATACTTACTCTGAATTGAACAATTCACTGTGAAACTGAAAATGACTGTTAACCGTCAAAACTCGAGTCGAGTTAGTTGGGTAGATTTATGTATCTTCACAAGTTATATAATTTTTTCACAAAACTAATTGTAAAAACTTAATGAACTTTTCAATACAAACCATTATTATAGTTTTATCACCATTATATTATAATGACGATAAGACTGTCTAACGGTTATTATCAGCATAAACACGTTATATGCATATGTGCTTTTTTTTGCGGGATATGTACGCTGCTGCGAAAGAGATTTATGCCACTATTCCAAAATTCAATTTAAAAACAAATAAATTAGGAATAATTTAGGTTTTTACTGAATATTGTAAAAAAGCAATTTGACTACAAAAGTAGTTTTCAGTTTTTCGTTATTAAAACGATTATATATCATTTATAAAAAGGGTCTAATTAAAATATAAAAGTTGCAAGAAAATCCTATGACAAAAATGATAATTCGAAATTTAATTTATTTAATTTAATCTATGGATCAATATTCTATATTACATCTCTTTAATTTTTAAATTTCATACTAGTCTAATTTTATAGTTTTAACTTTACTTAAACGAGAAATCTCGTGTACCGTTTACAGCAGGTGGTTTATATCAAAATGGTTATACACGGAAGATTATATGAAATAAAACTTACATAATTGTTAGTATTATTTCTTCTTAATTTTATATAGAATAAACCAAAGCTACTTAATTAACCATTGTCCAGTCGAAATTACACATAAGTATACTTATTTACGATCAATATTGCATTACAAATTGTAGCTTTAATGAGAAGAGTCCAAAACACACGGATTTCTATCTTTCTAATTTAATATTAGCTCTAATAGAATCTTGGTTTTCATAGATTATTAAAAGGCTAGTCCAGGCAATTTTAAACTAATTAAGAAGGGCTAATTAAGAACAGGTCTGCAGAGTATTCGTAATTGAAAATATGAGAGTCTCGCGCGTATTTATCAATTGCCAGACTTCTGCCAGTAATGTGAGTGCAGAGCTCGCTTCATTACAGCTAATCCGAGATGAAATGTGCTCAAATGTTTTGCAACGTTTTTTTTTATGTTTTTAATTCGTTTTGATCACATTATTCTATAAGTGATTTTAACGGCACTAAAATGTAAGTTGGAAACATTTATGTACGGTGGTATTGTTTTGATGTAAACAATAATATTATTAGAGCAAGTAAGCATTTACAATTACCCCAATTAAATGTCCATATGGGGGAATCCTAATCACATATTTAGGGTATTTGTATAAAACAGCTAAAGATTTTGATCTTATTACAGGAATGACTAAAGTATGCCTATGAATTATATAAGAAAAAAGCTATTGTTAAGATATTTCCCTCAGGACCTGCAAGGGCAGTAGAAGACGGAGAAACAAAAATTGCGCATATCGTGAAGCCTCATCCCAATATAATGTGCCACTGGTTGTGATATATCAAAGGATCAACGGCAGAAATGTGCCAGAAACTAACATAGGATGTGGACGGACACCTATATTTAGTAAGACGGTAGAAGAGCAATTAATTTGAAAGCCAGATCTAGAATGGAATATCCGCGTAACACAGACAACTTGCGTGATCTAATCTAACCGTATGCAAAAGAACAAAATTTGCAAACACTGTTTAAGGATGGCCATCCTGGTTTGGACTGGTGCTACAGTTTTATGAATCGGCGTTTTTATGAATAGTGATTTGTCCTCTAAAAACCCTGAGCATTTGCAAAAAGCTAGAAAAGACCAAAGAAAATCGGATGTCATATATGACTTTCATAAAAAATTGGAAACGGTTGTGGCTGAAAAAAAAATCTTGTATATTCAGGGCAGATGAAAGCGTTTTAAAAATTTTCTTTCGAGGATAAAAGCCATTAGAGAACGAGGATAAACCGTTTGCAGGATTTCTGATGTCCGGAAGGGAATCAATAAGTATTCTTGCTTGTGTGGCAGCTGATGGATCGTATCTGCCAAATTTCATAGCCTTCAAGGGGACTGCGGTATAGGCAAGCGGGAGTTCTGAAGAAGCTTATCCAGGTACAGTTTATTCTGTGTCCACATATGTCTGGATAGAAGAATCGCAATTCTTCTCAATCTGGTTTGACATGGTTTCCATTAAATGGGTACAAAATCTACATGAAAAATTAAAGCTACCAGAGGAGGTAGAATTGTTATGGTATGATGGCCACAACAGTCATATTAGTATGAGAATAATGGAACTTGCAATTCAAAATAAAGTACAAATTTTTAGTTAAATTTACCACTAATTTAGCAGATAAAATTCAACCTCTGGATAATAGTGCATTCGGGCCAATAAAAACCTGTTGCGAAGATAAACTATTGCCTATGGCGGAAACAGATCTGGGAGTAGGACACTTAAAAAATAATCAATTTACGGTACTTTTGGGAAACCTATGGCAAGAAGCTTTTACAGACCAAAATATCAAAAGCGCATTTGTAACCTCGGGGGTATTCGCAGTTGACTTTCCGGAAGATGAATTTAATGCTGATGAGCTGAAGGGTTTAAGAAAAAGCGAAAGAAAACGGCTGAACTCGAATATAAATAGCCAGAATGATACTTAATTAACAGGTTGACTGCGTTATTGAAATCGGAATACTACGTCGCTGTGCGTTACCGGTCCTCGAGAACTGGTAATTATGAAATTTAATTTTTTTCTTAATGTAAACATGTTTATAATTACAATAAATTTGTTGGGATTTTTGCTTTGATAATTTATGGTAGTACTTACGTTTACGGCCGTATCATACGATTATATATTTTTCAAGGTTAATACCTCATATGATTTTAAGATATTTTGAAATAGGGTTTTTATTCACCCTTTTTTTGCTAATTATTGTCTACCTATTGTGGATTTTTTTTTGCTATTTAATGTGTAATTAACAAATAATTTTCATATCTTGAAAATTAATATATTATTTTAAACATTTATTAGCTAAATTGTTTATTTATTTTATTATAAAATACTGAAAATACAATATGAAAGCAAAATAGAAGCAATATGTTGGGCTTGTGGGAGAATGAGGAATTCAGCGAACTCCTTAAACATGTCCCATTGTATATTATACTTGTACATAACATTATATTAAATGTAAATATGTAAAAGGTAATATACAATAAATGCTTAAAATCAAAAAACATAAATATTATAAACGAAAAAATATTTCATGACAATTAAATGTATGTTTTGTGTTTAAAACATTTCAATCGCATTGATGGTTGTTCCGGACAGTATTTGAAGTAGATTATTACCTTTGTCACTAAATTGCTAGCATCTTTACTGGTGTGAGTCTGGCGCAAATCGTTATAGCAACCTTGACATTGTCTTCGCTTCTTTTTTTACAGGTCCTGTTAGCTTAAGGAAAGTATGGGCTATTGAAAGATTGACTTAACGAAGTATGGGAATTGCTTCTTCACCTGGATTTGCTTTTAACACTATTTTTTTAGGTAGTCATATCCGGAACCCTGTTATGGATAATTTAGAGGATCTAACTCTGTTATAAATTATTCAAGCATATACAACGCTTACTCCGAATAATCAATATTCTAATAAAATTTCAAATACTAATTTGCGATACCACTTGAGGCTTCTGCTTTAAACGGAATGGTATGATGACATCAATATAAATTGAAATATGCAAGTTATATTCAGACCCATAATCAATACAATTGTTTAGGTGAAATTTTCAAAGGTTTTGGCTTAGTCAAATTTTATGAATATATATATATTTGAAAAAAAATACTGATACGCGACTATAGCGTTTTGAATTATATTTACATCAAAATTCAAGATGAGCGATTACTGGCGACGATAAATATTATGATCCGAATCATCAATATTATGTCATTTGTCTTCATTCCGAGAATAATTTTTAACCAGTGCGTCTTCTTAATCAACATCATCTCTAGATCAGTGAATTCCCGGTCTTTGTCATCATTGGAACAATTATCAACAGTGTTAGAACAGAGTTGTAACAGAGTCTCGTGACACGGGCACATAACTTTTATTAACTACCGAGTCAACCGAATCGAGATCGATACTACAATCGAGATCGAGAATCTATTAGTATATCATTCCCGATTCCCCATATAAAATGCGATTTCAGGAACATGAAATGTATTGCATTATCGATTGAATAATTGGCGGCACAACTTTATATATATATATATATATATATATATATATATATATATATATATATATATATATATATGTTGTATTTGAGGTTTTCGCGGATAGATACCTGTGTTGTATTGTTTTCTCGGGGATTCCGCGTTGATGTTGAGGGTTGGTTCTGAAAAGAACCGGATTCTCGACGTTTCGGCGAACTAACATTCGCCATTCTCAAGAGATATATGCGTCCGTGCGGGTCAACGGTTAGACGCATACTCAGTATGCATACTAGACGCATACTTAGTATGCATATTATATATATATATATATTTATATATATATATATATATATATATATATATATATATATATATATATATATAATTACTATCGTATATCCCTTTAAAGTGTAAACTTGAACAAAATGATGATCATGTCAACTCAGTCATGCGGCGACGTTCTTCCCAAATCCTCTTCATTCGTGCACTATGTTCTTTCTTCCGTTGGTCCGTCCACTTTTTTCCTGGTATCTTTGGGAGCAGTTCTTTATCAAATTTATGGTGCATTATGGTGTTTTTAAATTTAACCCGATCATTCATGTCGTGTATCGTGATGTTTAGCTGCTTGAGGTCTTCTTCAGTTTCCTGTATCCATTTGGACCTATTTCTACTGTTAAAGGTAATTTTGAAAATTTGTTTCGTAATTCTGTTCTGGTCCATTCTGTATTGTGACCAAAAAATTTAGCTCGTCTCTTTCTGAAAGTGTCAGTGATAGGTTCTACGGTTTTATATATTTATGACGATGGTCTCTTAATCCATATTCCCTCTTTATTCACCGGCCCAAAATTTTTTCGGAGAATTTTACGTTCTTGTTTCTCTATTTCTTTGATTTTTGAGTGACCATGACCATTAATGTTGTTTCTGCGGCATAAAGTGCTTCAGGAACAACGACTGTTTTGTATTGTTGTAATTTTGCATTAAGAGATATGGATTTTTTGTTATTTATTAAATTATTTATGAAAATAATCAAAGTTATTGATGATTAATGATTCCAAGTAAGCCCGTCGTAGATTGGCGGACGGGGATAGTTCTATATACTGTGTTTTTCATAAGATATCAGGAGACCACCCTTTTGTGAAATTTCGTGTAATTTTTCAAGTGCATGCTTTGCTTTTTCTCTGGTATTCGATAATATAGCAATATCATCAGCAAACGCCAAACATTTGATATTAGCTCTATAATCTCTTCTCTTACCAATGTGTATTCCCTCAATCTCTTTTTCCAAGTTCTGATTATTTTTTCCAGGACCATATTAAAAAGGATGGGTGAAAGTCCATCTCCCTGTCGAACATTCGTATGCATTTCAAAAGGTTGAGAAATTACTCCACCAAACTTAACCTTTGATGTAGTATTAATGAGAATTTGTTGAATTAATGCCCTGGTTTTTCTATCAACTTTGAATTCCTCCAGAATGCTGAAGAGAGTTGGTCTGTCGACGGAGTCGTAGGCTTTTTTGAAATCAACAAAGGTAACCACGGTGTTTCTACAAGATCGTATTTGTAAGATTGTTTTCAGATTCCAAATTTGTTCCGTGCATGAACGCCCTTTACGGAAACCTGCCTCATATTCTCCTATCTGTGGGTCTACTTGAGGTTCAAGTCTATTCAAAAGAGCTTACGAAAGAATTTTGTACGTTACTGGTAGAAGTGAAATGCCTCTATAATTGTTCGGGTCCATTTTATCACCTTTTTTATGAAGCGGGTGTATAAGTGCACATTTCCATTCTGGGGGGATTTGTTCGGTCACCCAAATATCACATATTATATTGTGTATTCTGTGAATGAGGTTGTCGTCAGCCAGTTTTCATAACTCGGCAATGATTCCATCTTCCCCAGGGGCTTTGTCGTTTTTCAATGAATGAATGATGTCAGTTATCTCCTGGAAGGAAGGAGGCACGGAATCTGGATAGGATTCAGATTGTTCAAAAATAAACTTGCTGGATGGGGGTCACCAATCAATGCACCAAGTTCAAAGAAGAAAACCGTCGGCAATTTTTCGAAAGTTTTTGGGGAGAAATGGGGAAAACTTGAAAGCTAAAAAGGAATTTCTTTTGCATTTCACAAAAAAATCCGTCGAAGAGTCGTCGAAGAGTCAAGAGGCCAGAATAAAATCCAAGAAAGCACTTTAGCTACACTTTTTTCATGTTAATCGATGGAAACGTAATTAAAGTGTGTAAAGAGTTTTTTCTCAAAACGCTGGAAATCAATTTTGACAGAGTTACTCACGCCTACGATCATTGTGATGAAGCAAAATCGTTTCATATGCCAGATCGCAGGGGTGCCCACGAGCCTGAAAACAAGACCAAAGAGGCCGTTTTGAATGCCGTCTAGTCCCATATTGAATCATTTCCAAAAATTGAATCGCACTTTTGTCGTAGAACCAGCAAACGTGAATATTTGGATCCAAATATTATGCTCAGCGAGCATAACAAAAATGCACAGTATATTTTGTGAACAAAATCCCACATTGAAGATTTCATTCCAGCTTTATCAAATAATTTTCGGAGAACATTACAATTTGTCTTTTCACAAGCCGAGAAAAGATCAATGCGGAACATGTGCTTCATTCAAAAATACGCTGATTTCTGATCCTAATTACGAAAGGTTGCGCAAAGATCATGAAGATCATTTGGCCAGAAAAGAATCTTGCTGTCAATCGATGCAAAACGACATTGAAGAAGCCAAGAAAGATCCGTCGCTTCTCGTTGCAACAATGGACCTGCAGTCCGTGCTGCAGATTCCTCATGCAGATGAAAGCCAATTTTACTATAAACGGAAACTTTGTTTTATAATTAACCTTTCTATGTTGAAAATGACAAGGCCGGCTAGTGCTACGTTTGAAGTGAGGTCGAAGGCGGCAGAGGCAGCTCAGAAATAGAGTCGTGTTTGAAACGCTTCTTAGAAGGTAAGCTTACTTTTCTATCATACTTGACAACTAATAATAATACCAATACCAATAATAGGTCGCCGCAAAGTAAAAATTTGGTCCGACAATTGCGCCGATCAAAACAAAAATAAGTTTTAGTTGGGTATGCACATGGTCCTAATCAAATTGATGCCATTCGACTTCATTGAGCACAATTATTTGGAAACTGGCATACCCAACTGGATGTCGACTCTATGCATTTCGCTATAGAATCAGCTGCAAAAATACATCCATTTTCACACCGCACGAATGGCTCAACGTCATTACAAAAGCTCGATCATCGACCAAAAAGTCAAAAACTGTCCCCTACAAGGTAATCCAGATGAACTTCAGGATTTCGTCGATTTAAAATATGCTCAATCGCGTGTTATGGGTCGAATCGACAAAGATAGCGACGGTGAAGCAGTGTCGCCGTTGAGAGCAAAATGTGTACGATTCGTAAAAATTGATAATGATTTGATCAAGATTAAATACGCCCATGATGATGAAAATTGGAAAGTAATTCTTCAAAGCAAACATTTTTAAAATAAAAATGCATCTAAAATCATTCAGATTATCTCTGCTGGATTCCGCAAAAATAGAGGACGACCGGAGGTGTTTACGAAAGACAACTACCGATCTCGAAGGCGAAGAAAACCGACTTGGTTGCACTTTGCACGGCGCGACAGATTCCGCCTGAATATCACTTGTGGTTTCAGTGAGCGTTCATAAATTTATTGATAATTTACAGGGGTTTTTGAAAACCGAATCAAGTTTCAGGTCTTTGCCAGCGGTCGATCAGATTGAACGATGCTTGGATGAAGAAAATTCAGACCAAGAATGAAAATATTTTACTTCATTAATCATCTTTGAATAATTCAAATTATTTTGATCAATCAACTATTTGACGTTTACATTCCAAATAAATTTTGATTTGAACATTTTGTATTCATTGAAACTTGGTTTCAAAACCATTAATATCACCAACAGACAATCAACATATTTGAGGCAAAACCGTCTATTATATCTCATTTGGGGGCCCTCCTCTTAAAATATATAGTCAATCATTTCATTTACAGTAGAAATCATTAAAAGATATAATGGATCATCCCATAAAAATGTTTTGACATTATAACCCTAGAATTTGATTTATTGGGATCTTTCAACTTTAAAAGCTCTTTATCTCAATAGTAGAAAAATGTGATATAGATGGTTTTGCCGTGGTACCGACGATATGCTGAAACTGCTATGGTGAGACTTCTGCTTAATGTAAGTTGTAGCTCTTAAGAAAAACATACTATTTTCCAGAGACTGTACAAAAAAAAATGTTAGTCAGGAAATATGGTAAATTGTCGATAAATTGGGTTATTTTATTAACTTTGATTTTAAGAAAACATAATTTCACAACAAATTTTCTTGAAGTGTTTGTTGTTAAGAGTGCAAAAGCTGCACCAATATGACGTATTTAGTTTTGAATAAAAAGATGCATTACAATTATTAATAGGTTATTACTTACGTATTGACGACAACGCAGCGAAAGGGCGTGCTACCTATAACCTAATCTAACCCTTATCCAATAGTTTTTCTTATTTCGATATGTGGTCTGAATTTATCTGCTCAGTTATAACCGACTCTAGCCATCCATTTTGTTTAAATCTGTAACTGCGGTGGCTTTATCACGTAAGTTAAAAAGATTTAAAAGAATTAAATCTTAAAAAATGTATGAATATTCGGATGTGCTCAAATTACTATTCCGTTTTATCTTATTTTATTTTATTAAGAAGTAAATGAACTGGCATAAATATGGACTTTCTGACCGAGACAATGTTAGTAAAGGACGTAAAAGACTGGGATGATCTGAACCGTCCTAGGGTAAGTTTTTCCTACAATTCAAGAAACATGTAAAGAAAACTCTTATAAAAGATATTTTTAGTGTGTAATTTAAGGCTATTATTGGAATACACAACAAAGAAGTTAATGCAAATCGATAAATTTTATGGAACTTTTTAAGCGGGTTTTCTGATTAGCTTCGACGAGGACTTTTTAAGTAACATGCGTCAAAGAGTAGGGTAAATTGTATTGCATTATTTTCTTATCGTCAGCTTATGATAATTATTTTAATTATTAAATAAAATCGTGCTATAAAAAGTTATATCCAGAAACATAAATATATTTTATTATATTAATTCTTTAAATTCTTTCTTAGACCGACTTTTCTAATTATATATTTATAATAGAATTTATTTGCAACTGAGAGAATAAATTATCATAAACATGTCAACTACTAGTTTATTTTATGGTCGATATCAAATTGCAATGAGATACCAAATATCTAATTTTAAATACATATTTTTATTACTGCGAAATTCCTTCAGCCTTAGAAATATTTCATGCAACAGTAGTCATTAAATTTTAAACGTTTCAAAGAACGTTCCCAAGTCTCGCTTCCACAAGATGATAATACTGAATTACAAACGAATGAATTTAAAAATATATTTAAATGGAAAATGGATTAGTCATAAATAAAATGTAATTATATTACATAAAAATTAATTAAAACATCAGAATAAAAAGTTTTTCGTAATTAAATTGATTAATGTAAAACATTGAAATGTTTTGAATTTATGTATAGATTAAATTGTGTTTCTTTATCAAGGATATATTATTCTACCGAAATATAAAATACTTTTTGGTTTTTACTGGATTGTTAAAGTTAATAAATATTTTATAGCATCCATTGGAACAGGTTTTGAAGCCAGAATGATTCTACAAAGGCAAGAGGCATTGGTTTCATTTACTCCTCTCTAGCATCTCCCTTTCTTGCTCGTAACATCTTTTTTGGCCTTCAAAAAAGTTACAAAATAATTATAAAAATAAAATAAAAAAACGTTTTAAAATGAGTGTAAATTCTATGGTGATACCGGAGACTGAGGAGAGTTCTTACGACGAATCCACACCATCGGAGACAACTGAAAAAGCAAATTCTTAATTTTTATTCCATTTTTTGTTATGACCCCTGGATCCCAAACTTGTGTGGATTACTACGTTGAAACGGTCGCAACTATCCTATTCAATAATTTGTTTGTTTTTTTAACGGTGTTCAAAGACACAAATAGATACAATATATTCGATCGAAATAACTTAAAGATTTCCTTATGAAATAAAAGAATTTAGAAAAACGACTAAATACGCAATCCCTTTAACGCATTGGCGTGTGCAGAACATATTTTTCGCTGTCGCACGTATGACAACGAACCGCAACGCACTGACGCATTGTTGTGCGGATACCTTTATACAAGTGCTGCCTGCTACGATACTTAGAAAAAAAATTATTGGAATCACATCAGGATTACGAACGTGATTGTAAAATACTAGTTATATAATAATTGTAAGCTTTCATTAATTTGAATTTGTGATTCAGAATTTACTCGTCATAAAATTAATTATTTCCCAAGAGCGCCAACAGCATTGCTACAGCTCTGATTAGGTATTCAAATAGAAAATGGTTTCCTAAAAAATATAGTTCTATTTTTATAAAGAATATAATTTAATTTCAATATTTTACTGGTAAATAAAATTCTTTGAATTGGGCGACCCCCAAAATATCTCTCGCGACCCCCCGATGGGTCGCGACCCGCGGTTTGAGCACCACTGGTATATATGTTATACATCTTCTGTTTGCTGTCGACATATCCGTATTTATCAATTTCCTTGATAATTGAATTCCTCTGTTATTAGGCAGGGGTTTCATTTACTCTTCTCTAACATCTCTCTTTCTTGCTCGTAACATCTTTTTTGGCCTTCAGCCCCTGACATTCCTAAAACCATTCCTGTTGCTTGCTTTGAAGTCACGAACGGATCACACAATGCATTCCAGCAGTGTGTGCTAAAGAGTAACAGAAGATTTCCGGTATACCCACTTTTGTTGATAAATATGAGGGTCTACTTGACATGACTCCTTTTCTATTGATGATTTCTTCATTCACTTCGCCCTTCTGGTGATTACCAGCACTTTGCTTGTATAAATTTTGCAATTTTGTATTGAGCTCTCGGTATTAGACTGTGTACCGTATTGTTTTTTGGTAATATTACATTTGTTGTCTATATGTTATAGATCTTCTGTTTGCTGTCGACATATCCGTATTTATCAATTTCCTGGATAATTGAATTCCTCCGTTATAAATTATATAAATTTTGCAACTTCAAAAACTTGTTTCTGTAGTTGAAATTCATAAAAATTGTAAAATACTTATAATATTATAATAATATTAGAACTGAATAAGTTCGAATTGTAAATGACATAATTAATTTATCACAATCGAAAATAGGGGTAAATATTACAGTTGTTGGTCAACGATAGTGATTGGAAATATTTTGAAAACTATATAACTATAAGACAATCTTTTAGTGACATAATTGTTTATTAAAAGAAGAAAATTCTATATTCTTTTCTGTACTGGATACAACCCATAACTTTTTTATAATTTGTAATTTACTCTTGCAAATTTACGGCGTTTTAAACAGAAATCTACAAAAAGTGACCCTACTATATTTAAATATGTTCATGATTAAAACATGTTTTTTTGTGGATTTTTGACAATTGCAAATCAATACAGGTTCAAATTATAGAAGTATTTTATTAAAAACAAAGTGTATTGACGTATAAATGGATTAAGCGAAACCGTGCGGCTGATATAGTAGATGAATGTAAAGTGAATACCGTAAACTACCGTGACTGATTGGATGCAATTTTGTAGAGGGGTATGCATGGAGATGTGTGTGAGAGAAATAGAAATGCTAAGTGGGATTGGAGTGATAGTAGAAATTGACGAGAGCAAGTTTTGCAAAAAAAAAGTATCATAGAGAAAAACATGTAGTTGGAAAATGGGTGCGATTGAACGTGGAACGGATAAATGTTTTATGAAAGTTGTGGATGAAAGGAGTACGATAATATCAGATTGTTGGAGGGCGTACAGTTCTTTGGAGCATGAAGGGTTCCATCACCGTCAACCACACCTACAATTTCAAAGATCCTGACACTGGTGCGCACACAAATTCTATAGAAGAGACCTGGGCAGCCATCAAACAACAATTAGACCATGGTGTAAACGGACAGTTTGATTCCTATTTGTCCGAGTATATTTGGAGGAGACGACATAAGTCCAGAAATTTGTTGGAAGCTTTTCTGGATGCAATCAGACAACTGTACAAACCCCCAGAAGCTGATTCTCCATAGATATTTGTGAGTTTCAAAGAATCCCCTTAAATTGTATTAGTGAGTGATAATGTCATATTTTAGTGGGAAGATACTTTCAAAATTTTCTGGAAATGATCAGACGAAGATCAGAATTGTACGAACTCCCAGAAGCGAGTCAACGGAACCATTTTGGACAGAGCAATTGACATTATTTGTATAAGCATTTATGCACAGAAGAAACATTTGCTACTTCATAGTTACTCAGTGAATTAATTGTAATGAAATTGTTTAAACTGGTAAATTTTTTAATCTACATATATATATATATATATATATATATATATATATATATATATATATATATATATATATATATATATATATATATATATATATATATATATATATATATATACATATATGGGTAATTCCATGTCAAATCGACCAATAGTTGGAATCGACCCCTTTCAATTTGGATGAAATTTGGTGGGAAGTTTTCTTTTAGCAGAAAACAAAGTTCTACTAAAGGAAAAAAAAATAATTTTTTTTCAAAATTTATTCAAAATTCCACTATTTTCTTAATTATTCAATTTTATTTTTTGAATATCTCAATAACTATTCCAGCTACAAAAAAAGACCAGAATCTTGACACTATGAAAAAAAATAAATATTTCTAAAATAAAATTTGAAAAATGCCAAATTTATAGAATTTATAGATTTTTGATTTTGAATTTTGAGACTGCCCCTAGTCCCGGGCAGCCCTTAAATGGGCAAGGGGTGCTAAGAATCCCCCGGCTCAAAGTAGTGAAATCAAAGTTGGGTATCTGTACATGGAACTTGAGAACCCTGTTTCAAGCTGGAAAGCTCGATAATTTGGTTCAGGAGATGAAGAGAATGAACATACACATAATGGGTATATAAGCGAACACCGTTGGCCAGGCTGCGGATCATGCCAACATGAGCACGGCACACTATATTACTCAGGTAGTGATGACAACGACCAAAACCATCGAGGCGGCGTTGGCATCTTTGTTGCAACAGAATACACAAAATATGTCAAGAATTTTCTAGCAATATCCAACCGGATATGCTTACTGCAAATGGCCTGCAAACCATTTAATATCAATTTTATTCAGGTGTATGCTCCAACTGCTGAGAAGAGGTATGACATGGAAGTGGAAAATTTATATGAGCTAATTGATTCCACATTGAAGACTTTAAAGAGCGATAGTGTTATTATTATATTGGGAGATTTTAATGCCAAAATTGGGCAAGGACAACGCAAAGATATAGTTGGTACTTTTGGGCTTGGTAGCTCCAACGAGAGAGGCGACAGACTCTACGAGTTTTGTCAGGACTCAGGGATGATAATTGCTAACACGTTTTTCGATCTACCCAAACGAAGACTTTATACTTGGCAAGCCCCACACAGTGAACTAAATAACTCAGCACCAATTAGAAATCAGATCGACTACCTACTGATAAATAGGCGTTTTAAAAATATAATAAAAAATGCCAAAACTCTCCCTGGGGCTGACATTGGCTCGGATCATAATCCCCTTGTGGCTGAACTATCGTTAAACCTAAAAGCTAAAAAGCACACCCAGCTAGAGCAGTTGATGTAACGAGGCTAAATAACCCTGAAGTCAGACACATTGTTGCCGAAGAAATAAATAACAAGTTAACAAGTTTGCAGGAGAACCAGCTCCAAGATATAGAGACTCTTTGGAATAACATCAAGAATATCATTGTGGACACGTGTAAATTACATCTCCGCGTAACTTTTAAACCCAAAAACAAGTGGATGACAGATCACATTCTAACCCTTATGGAGCAGCGAAGACTGGCAAAGAACAGACCCGACAAATATAAAAAAATACAAAAGGTCATAAGATGGGAGATCAAAGAAGCCAAGCAGAAATGGATGAAACGGGAATGTGCAGAAATAGAAGACCTCTGCTCCAAACATGATACTTTTAATATGTACAGAAAAGTAAAGGAAGTAGCTGGAATCCACAGGAAGAGAACGACTATGTCACTTACAAATGATAGTAATCAACTAATTTTGGAGGAACAAGAACTAAAAAACACATGGACAAGTTATATAGAGGCCAACTTCAAAGATCATAGAGCTGATGCGGTATACGTGCGTGTGGGCATGGGACCAACTATTCTTAAATCTGAGGTGATACATGCATTCTCTATAGCAAAAAATAGGAAAGCATCTGGCCCTGACAACATTCCGACCGAAGCTCTAAAGATCATTACAGAGGAAAATATTGGCTTGGTAGTTAAACTGTTTAATAGTATCTATGAGACAGGTGAAATTCCATCTGACTGGTTATCATCAACCTTTATTGCTCTACCAAAAAAACATCAGCCAAAAAAATGTGGTGATTATCGCTTAATCAGCCTCATGTCCCACATGCTCAAAGCATTCCTACGGATCATTCACGCACGCATCCGACGTAAATGTGAGGAAGATCTTGATGCTTCTCAATTTGGCTTCAGAAACGCTTTCGGAACGCGTGAAGCACTTTTCGGTATGAACCTTCTCCTCCAAAAATGTCGCGATCAGCCAAAAGATGTTTTTGCATGCTTTATCGATTACGAAAAAGTCTTTGACCGCATACTGCACGATAAACTTATAGATATACTACATGGGGTTGGAATAGATGATAGAGATATCCGCATAATTAAAAATCTATACTGGAATCAAACGGCACAGGTAAAAATAGGCAATATTAAAACAGACCGTATTGAGACAACGTGGAGTAAGGCAGGGTTGCATACTGTCGCCCTTACTCTTCAACCTATACTCTGATAGAATATTTAAGGAAGCATTGGAAGCAATATCACACCTCGGCATCAAAATAAATGGAGAGCCAATAACAACAATCAGGTATGCTGACTATACAGTGATTTTAGCAAACACAATCGAGGGACTACAGTTGCTTACAAACAAAATCGTTGACGTGGGAGAGACACAAGGTCTAAAAATCAATATAGGAAAGACCAAATTTATGATATTCAGCAGGCAACCGCACAATGGCACTACCCTAGAACTTAATGGAAGCCAAATTGAACGTGTCTCTAAGTTCAAATACCTTGGTAGTATTATTACAGAGGATCTAAACCCGGACTATATAGAGATTGCTCGGGCAACTTTTAATAATATGAGATCCTTTCTTTGCAATGACAACCTGAATCTGAAGCTAAGACAACGCATGGTTGAATGCTATGTATGGTCGGTATTGCTGTACGGAGTAGAGACGTGGACTCTGAAGGTCAGGACGATGAACCAACTGGAGGCATTCGAAATGTGGCTTCACAGAAGAATGCTTCGTATTCCGTGGACACAACATGTTACAAACGAGAATGTACTACGAAGAGCAAACATCGAAAGGCAACTTTTGACGACCGTAAAATGCCGAAAGACATCATATCTTGGACATATTTTGAGAGGTGATAAATATCGTCTATTACAGCTCATACTAAAGGGCAAGATTGAGGGGCGCCGTGGAGTTGGAAGAAAGCGACAGTCGTGGCTCAGAAATATACGGGACTGGACCGGCAAAAGAAGGGCTGGTGAACTCTTTCGCTTGGCGGAGGACCGTACAGCTTTTGCCATGGTGATCGCCAACGTCAGGGAGACCGGACAAGGCACATGAAAGAAGAAGAAGGGTACTATTTTATCATCGCCATTCTCAGTAATAGATCTATAATAGCAAGCGAATGAATGGATTGTTGCTTGTTTATTATTCCAATAAACTCCTTGGACACGGTTTTGAAGTAAAAACGAGTAATTTTCAGAAAGGTCAGCAACAACAAGTACTTGTCCAACTTCCAGGATATTTTTTTGGAATTTGAAAATATTTAGCCTGTTTTTGAGCAAAGCATTCATGCTGAAGCAATTTTGGAATCGATTCTACCAAGTGATCAACAAAGTCATCAGTTGATTTTATAACCGTCTCCAAAGAACATCAATCCACTTGAGTCCATTGTTTATACATTACTTCATCTACAAAGAACATCAATCCACTTGAGTCCATTGTTTATACATTACTTCATCTACAAAATTATCGATGAAAGGGCTTCGATTGTACTTCGCAAATTTGTCGAGCCAGGACAATTACTGCATGTTCCAAAGTATCAGTCATTCGTTTGTTGTTGACAAATAACAATTTTTAAACAATCCTCATATAACGAAACTGGCAGACTTTCGTCTTTAAGTTTCAGTTTTTCGAATTTTGCACCATTAAATGTAAGTTTGAAATTTTCATGAATGAGACAAACACATACCAAATGAGTACCAGATGCACCAGCAAGAACACACTCAGGTGGCCTAAGACTTGCAAATTTTGAAAAACTGGCTTTTTAGAATGGGTATTTTTGCTTGAACGAAAAGTTAGCTAATATTAGCAGTTTTTGTTTCTGTACTCGTTGGCCATTTTCATGAACAGATTTATACTATTTTTTACCCGGTAATTCTCTGCTGACATCTTGATTTCTATAAAATTCTTGAATTTTGTCTTCAGTACTTTTTAATAGTGTATGCTTTGTTTTTGACAGAAGTAAATAAAATGCCGTCTTCTGTTACTTTTTGTTTTACCTTTTTTACCATGTAAGTTAATGCTCCAAAAATGTCAACAATTTTTTCTGCCTACCAACTTGAAAAAAATAAAATTTGTAATTTTTCACTCCCTTTGCTGCTATTATCAAATTTTTCTTTCAACTGCATTACTATTTCTTTTCCGGTTAATTCTGGGTTATCATCAATGATCAAATCTTTATTTTGAATCGTAATAAAAGTATCTTCCATTACATTTTCAAAGCATAATTGCAATTTAGATTTTATGTCTTGATATTTCCTTTGAACGTAAGTTTTTGATCGATCTATGTTTTTCTTTTTAATCGGAGATAGATTGAATGTTTTGGCGACAGTATTGAGGCGATCAAGAATAATTTCAGTGGGAGTAAAAGTTTCGCTGGTTGAGTTACAGATATCAGATGCTAAAGTTGTAGTGTTTGATAATTTCAAATTCCACTATTTTTTCGACATATTCCGGTTTCATCTTGGTCAGGTGTTTTATGTGGTTCATATGGAGTAAAACTTAAATTTCCAGAGGCACTTTCTGAGCCACTGTTCTCAGCAGTTATAGTTTGTTTAGATGCTTCTAATTTATTTTCATGATGTTTTTTCAATTCTTCATAGATTTTTTTCATACACGAATACACAGTTTACTTCCTGGTATAATAGAAGGTACACTAACCTTACACTGTTCAAACAATTCAAAAGTAACTGGTCTTAAAGATTTACGTACTTTAACACCATGAATTTTAAATGGATCACCACAAACTAGTTGCTTCAAACTGTAATTGATACTATACAACTTGTTATGTTCGCTGCAAATGAAACGAACAATTGTACCACTTCTAGTATTCAATGAAATACGATTTTGATCAGAAAAATCTTTTCAATCTTAATTTTCCCTTGGAGCGTTTTTCATTTCCAAACAATCCAATTGAACACTTTTTTTTCTCCATATATATTTTTTTATTATTGTTACCTTAGTTATTATTGCTATTGTTTACTAGTAAATCACGATCTAACTAACCTCTAAAAATGTAAATATCACAAACAATAAAGACCTCTGGTGAGGTCTCCGATGGCAATTTGCGCGATAAAAATTTTTAACAGTAGATACATAGATGGCGGAGTGTAACACTTCTTAACTGACTTAATTTTCAAAATTACCAAAAAATGTTAATAATTCTTTTCTTACATTATTTTATCATTAATTGATAATTTTTTACTGCTTAAAATTACAAAATTATGATTGCTTAGCTTAACAAAGGTAGAAAAAAAAATATTTTATTTGCCAAAATTAAAAAAATTGTAATTTTGAAAAAAAAACATCATTTTGAAAATTATCAGTAAGAGGTATTCTACAAAAAAAATTGAGTCAAATATTTAATGATCATCGTCAATTTTGACGATTTTTAAAAATGTATAAAGTACGTTTTACAAATTCGTTATAGTTTGAAACGATTCTCTTCAAAAATATATATTTTATTATACGAAATATATTTTAATACTCGTAACAAAATGATACAAGTTATTTTCAGTACGCCTCTGTCTCCCATTGTAATGCGCATGTCCGAAATTTAAAATAACGGAACTAGCGCTCATCACCTAATCTCTTTCTCCTAATCTCTTTCTCCTAATCTCTTTCTCCGAATCTCCCAAAGTTTCTATTCCAGAAGAAGATCGACTAGATTTTATGAAACCTGATTTATGGCCTAGAAATACACCTTTAAATCGATTTTTTCACAAGTCAGCAACAAATCGGCGGGCCAATTAGTTGAAACAACTCCACGAAGAAGTTGAGAAAATAATATGTTACTCTACCTCAATATTCAATCTCTGCAGAGCAAAATTTTACAAATGGTTCTTTATTTGGAGGAAACAAAGCCACTGCTTATTTGCCTAGCAGAAACTTGGTTAACAGGCGATATGCTGCTATCTCATAAGTATTATAAATTATAAGTTAATTGATTATTTTTGTAGGACACATTCCAGAGGAGGTGGGGTTACCCTTACCAGGGTAAGGGTGTGTGGCGATTTGGCCTCCATTGCTGCCCAAAACTGCATTAAAAAATTATAGCAGATCAATTGAGAAGATTATTGAATTTTGTACGGTGATGTGGAGGAAGAGTGAAGGTAATATTGCAATATTTAATTTATATCAACCTCCAACAGGATCCGTTGAAATAGTTGTAGAAATACTCGAATATGTAATGGATAACCTATTCTATAAATATTTATCAATAATTTTAGTTGAAGACTTTAATTTTAATTTTAGCGAGAATTCGACAGAGGGAGTGAAACTGAAAAATCTGTTGGCTTTTTATGGCTTAGTGGAGCTGGTTACACAGCGGAGGACTGGTGGGGGATTGCACTTTCTCTGACCATAGATTTATTATGCTGAGCAATGACAGCAGTAACGACAAAATTAAATACATAACTGAATAAAAATTTACGCAGATTCAATTTGAAAAATTGCTAATAGAAGAATCATTGAACGACATCCTTAGGAATGAGAACTGCAATGAGAAAGCCACGTTACTCTTAAACACCCTGAAATTTTACTTCAATAAAAGCTTCCTCTTACACAGGTATGTGTAATATATCCAACAAAAACTGGATCACGGCTGACGCAAGGACATTACAAAAATAATATCTAGAATTACGTGCACCCAATATCAAGAATAAGAAGAAACATATAAAACTGATAACACAAAGAGGCTGTTTCTTAGAACCATAATTGCTATAGCCGATAATAAACAAAAACAACCTGGAAAATAATCAATGACGAAACTAATAAAAATATTAGACTTTTGCAAATTCAATTAAAAGTCGGTGATTCTATAATTAAGGATCCTGATCAGATCGCCGGTTTGTTCAACGACTTTTTTTCCAAAGTTCGAGAGGAAATCACTAACAACATTACTCTCACTAACATAGCAAACAATCACATGCCATTTATAGAAGAAACCATCTACTTGGACGAATACGGTGAAATGGAACTACTAGATCTTCTCAACAACAAGTTAAAAAACAAAAATTCGCACGGCCCGGATGGAACTACCTTGTTTAATAAAACAATAAGTTTCATTCAAAAACGAAATGTCAACGATACTTTAAAACGTCAAGATTAGCTTTATTGATTAGTATAGGTATAGCTTTACTTCGTTTTAATCTTTTTTCTTTGTGTTACGTGCTGATATAAACGATCTTTTCAATGTTTCAGAAGTTCTCATAAGAAACTCTCCTCCGAGCGGCAAAATGCTGGATGGGATAATATCCGACGGAAATTTTGTAAACGGGCGGAGTGGGACGAGTTTTGATCATGAATTTAATAATCAAGTTCGTGCATAATTAATACCGTTGATATTGCTTTGAATTATTTGTAATTCAGAGTCGGCTTCAAAATTTAATTTGATGTATTTTTTGTAGCTAAGTATTTTGTTTTTTCTACAGGGGCAAGTATTTAGGGCTTAAAGGGCTAAAGGGCTTAACCATTGAGGTTAATAGTGAAAAAATATCATCTTTTAACTATTCAGGAGTTTTTAAAGAAAGAGTTTTCAAGAGTTTTTAGAAATTTTATAAACTTTATAAAAGCTAGTACACTGAACTAAAGAATATTATATACATAAACACATTATTTTACACTGTGATGACTTTAAATAGGGAATGTGTTAAGATTTATTGAATAAATTTTTCTTTATTAATAATCCATATATTAATTTATTTTCTATACGTTTCAACAAAATACAATAAATTTGTTATAAATACCAAACTTTGACTTATTCTTTAATTTTATATATTTTTTTTTTGTAGCTAATTGTTTTTTACGTTTTTTTTTCTTTTTTTCTTTTTTTGCACTTTCTTCGTTTTCTCATTTTTTCCTTCCCTTTCAATTTTTGAAACATAAATCATTTAACATTTCGAACTTATCAAAAACGCGAGAGGTCTAGCGTTTTTAAATGCTTTAAAAGATCTGTATTTTACTTTCGATGTACTTTTAGCATTTTGTTCTTTTGTTTCAAAGCATTTTCTGCAATTTACTACATTTGCATCAACTAGATATAAACCACAAGCTGTAAATCTAAGTCTTTTATTCAAATTTTTCCATCTTTTTCTCAAAGGAAAAGAAACGTAATGTGGTTATAAAATGTGGGTCCAGTGGAAAATACTCATTTAATTACTTGAGAATTAATAATTGAATAACTAATGCGTGAACTGCGATATGAAATAAATATATATGATGTCCACAACTTGATAGCGTATGCACTTGTGGTCATTAGTAGGGAAAGATCCTTCGTTCTAAAACCACCACCTCCTTATGGGTTTTACATGCAATCTAGCCCCTTATGGGGGAATTACATGTAAAATCTAGCACGATGCCCCTTATGGAGATTTACATGTAAATGTAGCACGAAGCCCCTTATGGGGAATCCTATGCAAAATAGTTCTGAACGCGTCCGAGCGAGAATGTCTAGATGACGCTGCAAGATACGTGTACGTTGGTTAGTGGGAAAATTCAAAATGAGGGGTTAGGGGTGAAAATTCAGATAGGGGTTGATTCAATTGAGATTAGGGAGGATTTAGATTGATAAGACTAGACAGACAAGACTAGGCGGACAAGACTGGACAGACAAGACTAGACAGACAAGACTAGACAGACAAGACTAGACAGACAAGACTAGACAGACAAGACTAGACAGACAAGACTAGACAGACAAGACTAGACAGACAAGACTAGACAGACAAGACTAGACAGACAAGACTAGACAGACAAGACTAGACAGACAAGACTAGACAGACAAGACTAGACAGACAAGACTAGACAGACAAGACTAGACAGACAAGACTAGACAGACAAGACTAGACAGACAAGACTAGACAGACAAGACTAGACAGACAAGACTAGACAGACAAGACTAGACAGACAAGACTAGACAGACAAGACTAGACAGACAAGACTAGACAGACAAGACTAGACAGACAAGACTAGACAGACAAGACTAGACAGACAAGACTAGACAGACAAGACTAGACAGACAAGACTAGATGGACAAGACTAGACGGACTAGACTAAACCATTTTAAACCATTTGATTAGAAAAATCAAATCTGATGTCAGAACGGCTCTAGCATGTGCCTTAAGGGAGATACCGCCCGACCGCCTACCCCTCAGTAGATGACGTCATCCGGCGCGGCAGATATTGCTAAACTAATTATCTCGATGCTGATTGGCTGATTAACGAATAAATAATTACAGTTGACCGTTTCCCTCAATTTATTTGTAATGGACAAGACTAAACAGACAAGACTAGACGGACAAGACTAGACAGACGAGACTAGTTAGATGAAGCTAGACAGATGGGGGCTAAATACATGAGATTAGACAGACCTAGCTAAATACATAAAACTAGATTAGACTAAAACTAAAATATCTAAGGGATTGTTTAATTCAACTAAAATATATTTTCCTTTGTTTTTCTTATAATTGTTAATAATGTTTATATTTTTACTTTCATTGTGTTATCTTTGTTTTATTTTGATTTGCAGCTTGTTGATTAGACGCAACCGGATGTTTGTCAGTCATAACACCAGGCAAGAATAGAGGGACTAGACTAGACAGACTAGATTAGACAGACAGACAAGCGGAGAAAATTCAAAATGAGTTGCGGATGGGTAGCGGATAATCGTGCATGCATACATAATTGATTGCAAACATATTACGGATTGATTCAAATGAGATTATTAGTTTTAGACCGGACAAGATCGGACAATACCGAACAAGGTCGAACAAGAACGGAACCTAAAAAAACCTAACCTAACCTAATGCTAACCCAATTAACCCAATGAGATTAAAGCTGAAAGAATGAAAAGTGGACGGAAAGTGGATGGGGTGGACGGAAAGTGGACGGAGTTTAGCGTGGGGTTACATAGACCTCACACCCTGTTTAGCGTGGGGTCACATAGACCTCACACCCTGTTTAGCGTGGGGTCACATAGACCTCACACCCTGTTTAGCGTGGGGTCACATAGACCTCACACCCTGCTTAGCGTGGGGTTACATAGACCTCACACCCTGTTTGGCGTGGGGTCACATAGACCTTACACCCTGTTTAGCGTGATGAAAAGTGGATGCAAGTAGATGAAAAGTGGATGCAAGTAAATGAAAAGTGGATGCCAGAAAATTGAACTCTTTGGTATTTATATAAATGAAAACCATTAATACGATCTGGTTCACAGACAAGTTTAAGAAGTTTCGCTTACTCATAGGAAATTATTCGGATAAATATAAGGTCTGTATAGTCTTGTCCGTTCTTGTTCGACCTTGTTCGGTATTGTCCGATCTTGTCCGGTCTAAAACCAATAATCTCATTTGAATCAATCCGTAATATGTTTGCAATCAATTATGTATGCATACACGTTTGTCCGCTACCCATCCGCAACTCATTTTGAATTTTCTCCGCTTGTCTGTCTGTCTAATCTAGTCTGTCTAGTCTAGTCCCTCTATTCTTGCCTGGTGTTATGACTGACAAACATCCGGTTGCGTCTAATCAACAAGCCGCAAATCAAAATAAAACGAAGATAACACAATTAAAGTAAAAATATAAACATTATTAACAATTATAAGAAAAACAATCGAAAATATATTTTAGTTGAATTAAACAATCCCTTAGATATTTTAGTTTTAGTCTAATCTAGTTTTATGTATTTAGCTTGATCTGTCTAATATCATTATTTAGCCCCCATCTGTCTAGCTTCATCTAACTAGTCTCGTCTGTCTAGTCTTGTCTGTCTAGTCTTGTCTGTTCAGTCTTGTCCATTACATATAAATTGAGGGAAAAGGTCAACTGTAATTATTTATTCGTTAATCAGCCAATCAGCATCGAGATAATTAGTTTAGTAATATCTGCCGCGGCGGATGACGTCATCTACTGAGGGGTAGGCGGTCGGGCGGTATCTCCCTTAAGGCACATGCTAGAGCCGTTCTGACATCAGATTTGATTTTTCTCATCACATGGTTTAAAATGGTTTAGTCTAGTCCGTCTAGTCTTGTCCATCTAGTCTTGTCTGTCTAGTCTTGTCTGTCTAGTCTTGTCTGTCTAGTCTTATCAATCTAAATCCTCCCTAATCTCAATTGAATCAACCCCTATCTGAATTTTCACCCCTCACCGCTCATTTTGAATTTTTCCACTATCCAACGTACACGTATCTTGTAGCGTCATCTAGACATTCTCGCTCGGACGCGTTCAGAACTATTTTGCATAGGATTCCCCATAAGGGGCTTCGTGCTAGATTTACATGTAAATCTCCATAAGGGACATCGTGCTAGATTTTACATGTAATTCCCCCATAAGGGGCTAGATTGCATGTAAAACCCATAAGGAGGTGGTGGTTTTAGAACGAAGGATCTTTCCCTTCTGCCATTGTTTAACTTGTTTAATGATGTTTATGATTTAACTGTACCAGTTCTAGCTATGGAGTATATTAATCATATTTTAAGTTTTTATTGGTAAATTAACTTTTTTTTATTTATTACTAAGTTGTCTGAATAGTACATAAGTAAAACATCTAAAGAATATTGTAATGTCGAATAAATATTAACCCTCTAATGCCCAAAATTTTTTTCTGTGCCAAAAAATTACTGTAGGTTAATTTAAGATCACTGATACCAAATTTACATAAAATTTAACCTAAAATGTAAGGAGTGCCCTTTAGACCCAGTTTTAGTATGCCTGCCTTGAGGCGGATCTGTGCAGTTAGTGTTAAAAATATAAAGATGGAGAATGGTATAAAGATGGATGAAGTAATAACAATAATTATTTTATTTTTTTCATGTTTTTATTATTTAAAAATTATATTATTTTTTATGAAATGTTGCAAAACAATTTTTTGATGCAGTGCAGTATAAATTAAGTTTGCACTTTGAGCACATACATTGCGTTTCAGATATGCAGCCAGGTAATTTACACTGGCGCTTTCCTGAACGGTCTAACCACTTGGGAAAGTGGTCAAATCCATCAAATCTGATGTTTGCAGCAGGTAAGTAAGTTTTCCTCTGTTGATTGACGGAAAGCTCTGGCTCCAGGCTTGACGATCGTGGCCTTCCAACAAATCTCGGTGTAGAATCCCCAGGTTCAGACTTGCACAGCACAGCAGCCACTTCTTTTCGAAATTTGGGTAGTTCTATGTTTACCCCTGGTAAATGCCTGTTTATTCTTTTGTATAACAAATAGACATTTACCATGGCCACGTCCAATATATGATAAAACATTCTGCTAGTACACTTACGCGTCTTCATTCTAATGTGATAACGACCTAAAAGTCCATCCATCAAGTCCACACCACCCATATGTGCATTATACTCATGGATGATATTTGGAAAATCAACTTCAATTCTCTTTTTTTGTGAACGATCGTATCGTGATGCTTTTTTGGTATTATTTGCTTCATTCAGTAATGGAAGTGCTCCTACATATGTCGAAGCCAGGCGTATGCATTTCTTGTCTTTCCACAAAGATTTGTGGTCGACAAATCTACACCACAACACGTACCCACATATTCTGTAGAAAATCCACGTCGCTCCTTTTTAAGTTCTTTATCTGAAGGAAGCTTACAATTTGAAATACGATTTGCTCGTAACGTTCCCAATGAATATATCCCTCTGCTGTTGAGATTCACCATCAATGGCAAAGTAGTGTAAAAGTTATCGAAATAAACGATGTGGTTTTTATGATTGGGGATTACTTGCGACAATCTAGAAACTACATTCGCAGCTGCACCTAAATCTGGTGCTCCGTTTGGAGTTATGTTATCCTTTGCACCAGAATACACTTCAAATCCTAAGAATACCCATAAGAATCGCAAAGCACAAATACTTCGGATACTTCTAAATCGACATGAAAAGGAGGATTCCTATGTATTTTTGCATTTCTCTTGTCGTGGTTACAAATTTCGTAGAAATATTTTTTTGGCGGGCATATAGATTTGTTTCATCAGTAATACGCTGGTATAAATTATCACCGATAAAATATTGGAAACACTGAAATGGTGTTTTTAGTGCGTAAAAATGCTCTGGCAGTTGCACTTCCTATAAATTCTATTTGCTTTTTATGTAACCGAAGATTATTCTTGCGCCATAAAATGTTTTTGAAGTCTTGACTTTTTGCGTCTATATCCCTAGAGGATCCAATAAACGTGGTTTAGGTAACAGGTTCATCTTCAATAAACTGCTGATTGTCGGATCGAGACAGACCGGGCTGGACATCTTGAAATCGGTGACATTCCGATCGAGAGGTACCAGGTTCAACCAAAGCATTGTCCATCGCGAGACCACGTTCGATAGCTTCGTCATCATCACTATCTAAAACATTTTCCTTAGAATTACGGCCAATTGGATCCAAATCAGGATCATCTAAGTCATCATCGTTAGAAAAGTTGTGTTCACCAGTTTCTAACTCTTCTACTTCTATTAAATCTAATAAATTATTGATTTCGTCTTGCGACATCAGTGATGGGGTGTAAAATTTTCGTCTATCCATGTCTGAAATTACACAGTATGCAACTATTATTTATTGATAAATACAAAACAGTTAGTCTGTTTATCACACATAATAAATTTCAACTATATGCCCAGGTTCGCCTGCAGACGGGCACCCCAAACGGGTCAAATGTCGCCTTCAATCGAGCTGTTTCATTCAAACATATATTATTGCTATCTAAATAAAGTAAAAACTCACCTGTATTTTTTTTATTCAATTAGAAGCACTTCAACTATTTTTATTTTATTTTCAAAGTTGTAACACAAGCGAACGATCGTATTCCTCGAACTTTTACACTGACAATGATTTCGTTTGTTTTCACAAACGCAGATGTTTTTTATCCTGGCCGGCGACTGTAAATTGTTTTGTATATGTTTTGTATAAGCGTGGGAGGGTTTTACGCCGCAATTTTGACTTATGGAATTTCTACTTGAATTTTTATAACACCTGCCTTGAGGCAGCCTTGGATATTAGAGGGATAATGATTTACTTTACAGTGTCTTTCTTTCGATTCCTATAGGCAATAATCACAAATCGCTGGCATACACCACGGGTCAAAACATTTTTTAAATATACGTTGTATATCTTTCAACGAGTAAAGGAAAGTATTCACAATGTTGCCAACGTAACGAAAACACCAAGAAATCTTCTAAATAATGCTATAGTATGAATATTATGCTTAATATATCAATATAAATATAAAACTGACCATAGTTTTGAACAAAAAGATTTAAAAGACACATTAAATCGATTTTTTTGTAGATTTGCGGATGCGCTCAAGTTACTCTCTTTTATCTTATTTTATTAAGAAGTAAATGAACTGGAATAAATACGGATTTTCTGACCGAGACAATGTTAGTAAAGGACGTAAAAGACTGGAACGCTCTCAATTTTCATAGGGTATGTTTTTCCTACAATTCAAGAAAAATCGAAAGAAAACTCGTAAAGAAGATATTTTGGTGTGTAATTTAAGGAAAATATTGAAATAGACAACAAAGAAGTTACTTCAGGACGACATTTTGCATGCGTCAAAGAATATGGGAAATTGAACTGCATTATTTTCTCATCGTCATTATGATGATTATTGTAATTATTGAATAAAATCCTGCTATAAAAATTTATATCCAGAAACAGAATCTATTTTATAATATTTATTCTTTAATTTCTTTCTTAGCACGACTTTTCTAATTATTTATTTATAATAGAATTTGTTTGTAATGCAGACAATAAATTATCATAAACATATTTCCAACTAGTTTGTATTATAGTTGATATCAAATTTCAGTGAGATACCAAATATCTAATTTTAAATACATCTTTTTAATACCGCGAAATTCTTTATGCCGTAAGAAATATTTTATGCAACAATAATCATTACATTTTAAACGTTTCAAAGAACGTTCTCCAGTCTCGTTTCCACAGAAGATAAAACTGAAGTATAGACGAATAAGTTTAAAAATAGATTTAAACGTTAAATGGATTATTCATAAATAAAATATAATATATGATAAAAATTGATTAAAATTTCAGAGTAAAAGTTTTTCAAAATTCAATTGTTGAATGCAAAACGTTGAATAGTTTTTAATTTATGTATAGACTAAATGTGTGTATTTATCAAGGATATATTATGTCCGTCCAATAAATTTAACAAATAGATCAATTATTATACCGAAATATAAAATACTTCGAATTATTTGTAATTTTAACAGAGAACTCGCATGACAGAAGTATTATTTTCGTGTTTAGTGAATTTTAAAGTTAATAATTACTTTATAGCATCAATTGTAACAGGTTTTGAAACCGGAATGATTCTAGGATAATATTTTAAAAGATGAAAAATAAATATTAAACATTTAATACTTGATTATTTAAGTTATTTTATAACAAACTTATTAATTTAGGAATTATTTTTTAGTTCCCATTGTAACATATTTCAAAATCTGGAGTAATTCTAGAAAAATATTTTACTGGATGAAAAAGTTCTGTCTGTTTAGTTTTGTCTGTCCAATCTTGTCTGTCTAGTATTGTCTGTCAAATTAAAAATTCAAATTCAAATTAGTTTTTTGAGCTGTAAGATCTACAAAAAAATACATGTAGGTACGTCACACACATTAATCGTTTTAAAGAAACTTCAAATTTAGCATAAGTATAAAAACAATTTTCAACGAGGATGTCTCATCATATTTTTTCTGAACCGTCTATTGGAACTTTACTCCGTAAGACTTAATGGAACCTTATTATAAATATAAACCCCATGATCATCTAGAGCCTCACTACAAACGAAGACACAGGTCTTTGCTATGTAGTGGATCATTTGATGTTTTTTCTGGTAGAATAATATATTTTGTTTTTATGAATGTAGCATGTTAATTCCAAAATGTACAAACTGAAGACAGTTAATACATTTAGGTCAATGAAGTGTTGTTTGCATGAACCATATGTAGGTAGACCTGGCCGGACCCGGATTATTCTTTTTGGTGTTTTTAATATTTTAGACAGCTCTGGCGACGCTTCCCACACTGTTACTCCATAAGCAATTTTTGATTGAATCTCAGCATAGTAAACATTGAGTAGTTCTGGAATATCTAAGACTAAGGTAGCGTCAACAATAGGCTTTTTTTAGTGATTTGCACAAATTTTCTATATAAATGTACCATGATAAATTTTCTTGTACACATACTCCAAGAAATTTGGTTGCATTAACTCTATTTAATTCGAGATTGTTTGAGCTAATGGTTATATTCAGGGGCGGATCTAGAATTTTCATTTGGAGGTACAGTAAAGACTAGCAAATAAAACACTAAAAAACGCACATTCATCATCACATTTTGCTTAATGCATAATAAGTCTCCTGGAATAACTTTTCGCAAATTTCTCAATGACTTCGTTATGTTGTAGATTAGCAGAGATATCTCGGTGAATATACATGGAAGCCAAACCGGTTAACCTGTCTTGGGTCATTGTCGTACGAAGTTACGCTTTTATTAGTTTAAGCGAGGAGAAGCTGCACTCCACACTACAAGCGGTTACTGATAATGTAGCGAGAATTTGCAACAAATTTTTTATATTTGGAAAAAACTCATTTGTTTCTCACCAGCTGTTTGGGGGAGATGTTGTCTACCACTCCATAGCTCCTTCCAACGAGTTATTTCGTCCGATAACGAGAGAGGATAAGGTAAATCGACAGTGACGCTTTACCTCTTCTACTTTGTACAATTTACAACATCTGGGTAAACCGTTACAGAGTATAATAAATTGTTCCTTCGAATCCGAAGTATTCCCGAAAATTCTAAAAGTAGCTACCGTTATACCAATCTACAAAAAGGGAGACATAACGGCTTTCAACAATTATAGGCCAGTAGAATTAGTTTCGTTTGTCTCCAAAATATTAAAGTACGCCTTTCTGCATGGGCTTCTACTTTGATTCACAAATACTGCAATTCTACAGCTAAACAATAAAATATTACTTGCTGTAGATAAGTGCAGAAACCCAATTGGTATGTTTTGCCACTTGAGTAAAGCGCTCGATTGCGTAGATACCATTGATATCATAGAATGGTATCATAGCATACTTATTAACAAAATATATGGAATAAAATAATTATGGAATAAAGGAAAAAGCGGGGAATTGTGTGCAATCATTCTTAAATGATCCTACCCAATTTGGCCAAATACTTTACAATAGCAAGAAAAGCCTGTCAGCGGCAACATCGGTGAAAATATAATTGCCTCAAGGAAGTGTACTAGCACCGACGCTCTTCATATTATACATGGCTGATTTATTGGAATATATCTACGGAAGTTTTTGCACTCTATAAGCAGATGTTGCAAGTTTTTCTGTTCTTTAAATCGAATTTAGTAGACACGCAACGACAGGCCAATAAAGTTATTAAAACCGTGACGGACTCGTTTTCTGCCAATAACCTATTCCTCAACTTAGCAGAATTTATGGTTTTTAAACCACACATAGCTGAATATGCAAGGAATGCGACCAGTGGCGGATCCAGGGGAGGGGTCTAAGATGCTCGAGCCAATCCCCACAAGGATCTGAGTTCTTCTGTGGCAAATCAAAGTGAACACATCGGAAAATATATTTTCATAGTTCTTCTTCTTCTTTTTGGCGCAACAGCTTAACTGGGATCTGGGTCTCCTCCCTTTACGTATACTTGTGTTTGGTATCAAGGTCTTAGACACAAGCGTAAGGAGCCCTTACGTTTCTTTAACGTGGGCGGCGAGCCATATTTGAGGGAGGTATTCTCGGCAAATTGCTGTGATGACTTTGCCCGAGTCACGCAAAAGAGGACGGTGGCTTATTACAATACATGTCCCGGGATCCAACCGCTAGCGCCTTACATTGCACTGTGCCGCGCATAAACTAAACCTAGCTGTCGTGAAGGCATGCCTTGTGTTCGCAATATTATGGCAATAGTAAATAATGTTACTAGTTTTGTACGAGAGTCAGCAAAAAGTTTGTAACTTTTGAAATATGCTTTCCTTAAAATACACTCACAGACGAAAAGTGTCAAGTTGCAAAGGCTTAGTGATACACGCTGGGTTGAAAGGCATGATGCGGTCCTTCAATTCAAAGAATTCTTTGACCCTATCGTACAATTCCTTGAAGAAATCGACAGAACTTCTCGGTCATTGAAAAGTGCAAGCTTTCCGGCTTCTATTCAACGATTTGACTTTGTTTTATCTTAACGGTAACTGCCGCAATATTTGAAATCACTGTTTCGCTTTCACAGCAACTGCAGGCTGTTGCATTACACCTGTGTTATGGGCAGAGCACTCCTCGATTCTCGATCTGTTCCACCTTCTGCCAAGTGCCATCGTAAACATAGAAAATCTGACCTAGATAGTAACAGCTGCACGCGTTAACAGTGACGATTTTCCTCATCCTCTCTCGTTATCGGAAGAAATAACTCCTTGGAAGGAGCTATGGAGTGGTAGACAACATCTCCCCCAAACAGCTGCTAAAGCGCATCAAGAAACAAATTAGTTTTTTCTAAATATAAAGATTTTGTTACAAATTCTCGCTACATTATCAGTAATCACTTGTAGTGTGCAGCTTCTCCTCGCTTAAACAAATAAAAGCGTACCCTCGTACGACAATTACCCAAGACAGGTTAACCGGTTTGGCTTCCATGTATATTCACCGAGATATCTCTGCTAATCTACAACATAACGAAGTCATTGAGAAATTTGCGAAAAGTTATCCGCTGAGACTTATTATGCATTAAGCAAAATGTGATGATGAAAACCTTTAACCTTTACTTACCCTTTAAAAAACCTTCACCTACCCTCGAGGTCCTAACTCAATTAATACTCGGCGTAATAACCTACCTAACGGGGTCAAGCCCCCCCAAATGACAATTTTGCATCCGCCCCTGAATATAACCATTAGCTCAAACAATCTTTAATTAAATAGAGTTAATGCAACTAAATTTCGCGGAGTATGTATACAATAAAATTTATCTTCGTACATTTATATAGAAAATTTGTGCAAATCATTGTATAAAAGAACCTATTGTTTACGCTACCTAACAAAAGTCTTAGATATTCCAGAACTACTAAATTTTTACTATGCTGAGATTCAATCTAAAATTACTTATGGAATAACTGTGTGGGAAGCGTCGCCAGAGCTATCTAAAATATTAAAAACACCAAAAAGAATAATCCGGGTCCAGCCAGGTCGACCTACAAATGGTTCATGCAAACAATACTTCATTGACGTAAATGTATTAACTGTCTTCAGTTTGTACATTTTGGAATTAATATGCTACATTCATAAAAACAAAATAAATATGCCCAAAAATATGAACAAGAATAATTATTCTACCAGAGAATACCTCATATTATTCACTCCAAAGCAAAGACCTGTGATTTGTAGTGAGGCTCTATGTTCATGGGATTTTTATTTATAATAAGCTTCACTTAAGTCTTACGGAGTAAAGTTCCTATAGACGGTTCAGAAAGAATATGAGAGACTTCGTCGTTGAAAATTGTTTTTATACTTATGCTGAATTTAAAGTTTCTTTAAGACGATTAATGTGACGTACCTACATGTAGTTTTTTTTAGATCTTACTGCTCAAAAAACAAAAATAGCTTTTGATGTCTGCCCACCTTTAGAAAATCGTTATATTTGAATACGGGGTGAAATTTTTAAACATGGTGGAACACAGGTGGAGAATTTTAAGGAAAATGGGCGAACCTCAAAAATGGATTAAATGATATTTCACTTATACTAAAGGAGTTACGTATACACCCTTGAATTTTCTTTTTCTGCATAACGTATGTAATGTTGAAAGATACAGATGTTCTTGGGTTATGTTATATTTGGGTATTTATATTTTGTTTATTGTGGTCTTAATTTTCTTTTTTAATTTTGGTTTCTAAAGGTTTTTAAAATTAGATAATAGCAGATTAGATTAAGATTACGGTAAAGCGGCCAATAGGTACCAACATCTGGTCGTGGTGTCGTGAATTGTAATTTAGTGCCTTTTTTAAGCTGTTTGTGACACCGTGTTTAGACACTGTTTATAACCACTAATGGGTTTTCAATAAGTTTTTATAATATAGTTTTGAGAAAACTCAAGAACAGACTTCCGAAAATAGTCCTAGAAAACAACCCGCCCGGCTCAAGACGTCCCGGGAGACCACCTAAAATATGGAGAGATAGTTGGCAATCTACCTCTCAGGAAAAGATGCAGAGGCGGCTCCAGAATTAGGAGATCGACAGATCTCCAAGAAGTAGAAGAAGAAGATATCTTTCATACAAACATACGCATGGGTTGGACCAACTTCCAGACTTTACAACAATAGTATATATAACAAAAAAATAGTATATACAATAGTATATATAATAAGTAATTCTTGCAAGCATATCCAAGGAGCACAATGGCGTCCTTAATTGCCAACCTTATCGGAAAACTATTTCTTGTAAATCCAACTGCAGAACAAATGGAATGTACTATCTGCCAGTCGAAACCCCGTACGCAAATTACAATCGAAGTAAGTGCAAAAACTATCATCCAATTCGGATTCCAAAACGCCATACAAAAATTCGTCGATGATTTAAAAAAAAAACACGGACCTGCATCAACTGTCGCAATTCATCCGCCGCGGAAATGAATCCAGTTAAAAACATCAATCTCGATGTTGAATGGGCATTGATGAGCATCTACCATAAAAAATTAAGCAATGATGCACCGGATAACATTTTCCTCGTTGATATTCCCGAAAAATTTGCAATCAGGGGAAAAACTTATATTCTGAACGGGGCAATAGAATATGTCGAAACACCTGGGAGACAATTGAAAGGAACGAGAGATAACGGGCATTACGTGGCATCATGTCGAAGAATTACAAATCGCTGAGAAGTTCTCAACGTCCTATGCAAGGAAAAACAAATTTTAAATAATTCAAGTGTAAAAAGTTTCCAACATGTTTTACACAGAAATTCACGAAAAAGAAAGGAAATGGAAATAGGGAATATGAATCATTTTTTTTTTTATTTGCTTAATTCACTTTTTACTTCGTTTTAACATTGTAAATAATATAAATACTGTTGAAAGTGTTTCAATTTATTTTAAAAAAATTATATAAAATACCGATTAAATTTGACCTGTTTGAACGGTTCCATTTTTCGCGCGCTTTAGATGGCGTCACAGCTCTGTATTGTCATTCAGTGTTGTTTACTATTTGCAGTGTTGACAGTTACTTACACTTTGACAGTTAAGTATTTTCAAAAAGCTAAAAAAATATGTAATAGATATTGTTTTGTACCGGAATGCAAAAACACTATTATGAGTACAACAGATAAAGTGTTTTTTTTGTTCCAAGAAATGCGAAAATGTGTAAAGAATGGTGTAAAGTTATAAGAAGAGATGAATTATCTCCAAAATCGTGTACATATTGTTGTGAAGATCACTTTAATGTAAGTATTTTGTATTTCGATAGTTTACATTGTGTGAATTTCTTCCAGGGTTTTACTAAATGTTGAATTTATTTCAGATTGAGGAAGATACAACAAATTATGTTCAATCATGAAACAACAAAGCAAAAAGTTATACTACGGTTCAAGGAAAGAGTTGTGCCTCATATATTTCATTTCCAAAAAGAAAATATGCCACCACCACAGGAGGGAATATGAGCTATTAAAAGACAAGGATTGTCACTAGTAGCTGTCAAAAGTACAAATTTAATGCTTTAGAAATTGAATCACCAAAAACAAGTTACTATGAAGCCGGGCAAAGTAGTTATCATATAGAAGGAAGTGATAATTATCGAGCAAGTCCCAGTACCTCTGGCATGGATGTCTCTGAAACAGAGCAGATTGAAGCCTCTAGTAATACTAATGGCAAAGCTCTGCAAGTAAATATTAAGTCAAAGTACAGAAGTAAAGGTGTTCAAGTAAATTTAAGAATGGAAAAATGTTGCTCTATCTCCGGATCTATCTCGGATACGGATATAGGAATATTATTATACCGGTTTCGGATACGGTTACGGATATGATTTTTTTCGGATCATCCGTTAGTTTCGGATAGTTTCGGTTACGGATATTAGATTTCTAAGGGATTTTAAAAGTAGAGTAGGTAATTGGTAAATAATTTAATTTTATTTCTATGTTACAATTTGGTACTACAATCATGTGTCATACAAGTAAGTACTACAACATAAGTAGGTCATAATAATTTCTTTTAGATATTGAAATATCTTTATATAAATTATACATATCAACATATCAATCAAAATTATCCGAAATTATCCGAAACTTTTATATCGAATTCGATTACGATTACGGATAGATTTTTATTTCGGATATCCGATAGTTTCGGTTACGGTTACGGAGCTCCATAACATCCCTCTTATATATAAGAAGATAACAAGTTGTAACTAAACAGATGGGGGTTTTAAATAAATCAAAAATTAAAAAAATAAAAGAAAACTGTTTTCTTTAAAATTAACTTTGATGTTCTTACTGCCATATTTATAATGCGCTTCCAGTTCGGAAAATACAAGGACCTATTAACATTTATGTATTGCAATGTATGTATTTTTTCACCTGTATGTAGTAGAAGTATGCAGTAAAGCAGTAGTATGCAGTTTTCATTAATTTTTTTTTTTCATTAATTTTTGAGGTTTGCCCATTTTTTTGGTGCGTATCAATTCTCCATGAAATATATATCTTTCAATTTTTCGCCCCTTATGTAAACAAAACAACCTTTTTAAGTAAAATGCTATAAAAAAACGATTTTGTGGTTCTTAAAAATATTTAAAATTGAAAAAAAAAATGATGGTCAAACATGGTCAAACGAAGTTATTCAACAACACCAAACGAAAATTTTCTGGGGTTCAAAAAAAAATTATGAAAAGAAATAGTGAGCAAACATGGTCAAACGAAGTTTTTTAAGATGACATTAACAAATATAGAAAAAATGCATTTTGGGGGGCTATGCTCCCAATCATTTTTTTTTTTAATATCTTTTGAACGGAATGTGGGCAAACAAAACTATTTTGTGGTCAATCATGCTCAAATCTTAGTCAAACGTATCCCGTTTTAATTTATTTATTTTTTCAATTTCGGGGGGCTATCATCATGCAGCTGACTAAACAGACAGAACTTTTTCATCCAGTAAAATATTTTTCTAGAATTTCTTCAGATTTTGAAATATGTTACAATGGGAACTAAAAAATAATTCCTAAATTAACAAGCTTGTTATAAATTAAATTAAATAAGCAAGTATTAAATGTTTAATATTTAGTTTTCATCTATTAAAATATTATCGTAGAATCATTCCGGCTTCAAAACCTGTTACAATTGATGCTGTAAAGTAATTATTAACTTTAAATTTCACTAAACACGAAAATAATACTTCTGTCATGCGAGTTCTCTGTTAAAGTTACAAATAATTCGAAGTATTATATATTTCGGTATAATAATTGATCTATTTGTTACATTTATTGGACCGACATAATATATCCTTCATAAATACACACATTTAGTCTATACATAAATTAAAAACTTTTCAATGTTTTGCAATCAACAATTGAATTTTGAAAAACTTTTACTCTGAAATTTTAATAAATTTTTATCATATATTATATTTTATTTATGAATAATCCATTTACCGTTTAAATCTATTTTTAAACTCATTCGTTTATACTTCAGTTTTATCTTCTTGTGGAAGCGAGACTTGGGAACGTTCTTTGAAACGTTTAAAATGTAATGATTAGTGTTGCATAAAGTATTTCTTACGGCAGAAAGAATTTCGCGGAATTAAAAAGATGCATTTAAAATTAGATATTTGGTATCTCATTGAAATTTGATATCAACTATAATATAAACTAGTTGGAAATATGTTTATGATAATTTATTGTCTGAATTACAAACTCTATTATAAATAAATAATTCTATTATAAATAAATAATTAGTAAAGTCGTTCTAAGAAAGAATTTAACGAATAAATATTATAAAATAGATTTACGTTTCTGGATATAAATTTTTATGGTGGGATTTTATTCAATAATTATCACAATCTGACGATAAGAAAATAATGCATTACAATTTCCCCTATTCTTTGACGCATGTTGCTCAAAAAGTCCTCCTGAAGGCTGATCAGAAAAAGCGCTTAAAAATTTCGATAAAATATATCGATTTGCAGTAACGTCTTTGTTGTGTATTTCAATATTTGCCTTAAATTACACACTAAAATATCTTCTTTACGAGTTTCCTTTCCATTCTTCTTGAATTGTGGGAAAAACATACCCTATGAAAGTTGAGAGCGTTCCAGTCTTTTACGTCCTTTACTAAAATTGCCTAGATCAGAAAATTCGTGTGTATTCCAGTTCATTTACTTCTTAATAAAATAATACAAGATAAAACGGACTAATTTTGTAATATTTGTGATTATAGCTTATAAGAATCGTAAGAAAGACACTGTTAAGTAAATCATTAATATTTATTCTAATATTTATTTATTATAGGAATTAATACAGAATGCTACCAGATCAATACTTCAATCCAAAAAATCAGATCAATCAGATCAATACCAAAAAATAACAACTTTAAAATAAATCCAACCGATTCAGATACATACCGCGCAATCTCGGTTATAAGGAAAAAAAAAAACGCTCAGTGGCACTCGTTTGAAGATAAACAGACAAGAGATATAAAGCTAATGATCAAAGACCTTCATCATTCTATTAACCCAATCGATATCATACATCACCTAAACCAACGAAGTTTTAAAACAAAAAATGCCACAAACAAACAAAAGTGGCTCACGGCAGAACAGAAGCAAGATCAATTATCAAAAGGACTCCAAGCTAAATTTCTGCTGGACAGGTTTATTGTGTCCTTTGACCGAGAAACAGCGGTTGATAAAATTTATAACATTGATACTATCCTAAACTTCAAAGTACAAGTAGAACCACTGAGAACCAACAAAATCATACCTCAGTGTAAACGATGTCAAGACTATGGTCACACATATAATTATTGCTATAAAGCGCCACGGTGCGTCAAGTGCGCCAAAGGACACGCCACACAAGACTGCACAAAAGATCCAAAAGATTCGCCAATATGCATACACTGCGGAGATAACCATCCTGCAAATTATCGAGGCTATCACGTATTCAAAGTGTTATTAAAACTCAGAAACCGTTCCACCAAGAATAAGCGAGAGACTCGAACTCGACAAACAACAAATGTAAATAGAGAGCAAGCAATTCAACAAACTAACTTGCAGTCCAACAAACGAACGGAACAAGAAACAGATGAAGACCAAGCCCCACATACAACTTATAGCCAAGCCATAGTTAAGAATAAAACGTTAAACCAGCCGAATTCGATAGAATCGATGTTGCAGAAAATATTGCAGCGACTCGACAATCTAGAAAAAAGAAGATCATAATGTGCAACTTTATACGCATTATGGAATGGAATGCTGATGGATTGCTGCAATATAAGGACGAACTGCAAGTAATCTTAAGCACCGAGAACATCGACATATGCCTGATAGCAGAAACCCACATAACAAATGAATCTCATATCAAATTCCGAAGTTATACAACCTATCACACAGTCCATCCTGCAAATACGGCACGTGGTGGCAGCACGATCTTAATCAAAGATAGTCTAAAACATCACGAAGAAGAGAAATATCCAGCTTGTGATATTCAAGCAACAACAATACCATTAACGACAACAGAACCAACTCTCACTGTGAGCGCAATCTACTGTCCCTCGCGGTATAACATATACGCGGATAAATATACTGAATTCTTCGAGAAGCTAAACGGTAGATTCGTCATTGGCGGCGACTTCACATTTGCGAAGCACACGCACTGGAGATCACGACTAATCACACCAAAAGGCCGCCAACTGTACCAGGCTGCTAAGGACTTCGGTTGCGAGTTTGCATTCAATGGCAAACCTACGTACTGGCCAACGGACTATAATAAAACACCAGACGTGATAGATTTCTTCATAATCAAAAACGTCGCAAAGAATTACATTTAGGTTGACGAAGGCTTTGATTTAAACTCAGACCACTCTCCAATCGTACTAACAATCAGTAACACCATTATAACTATTAATCAGAACTCAGTGCTCGTGACCAACCACACCGACTGACTGGACTACTTCAACCATCTTTTGGAAAGAACCATAATCTTGCATGTACCACTTAAAACAATCGAGCAGTTAGAGAATGAAGTGCATCAATTCACTACGGCTATTCAAGACGCAGCTTGGAAAAGTACGCTTACCATAAAGCGAAAACTCAAGGGCATCAACTTCCTTAAAGAAATAAAAGACCTGATCACCTTAAATGCAGACTTAGAAGACTTTGGCATCAAACACGAGAACCGCAAGACAAAACCATCTAAATAGAATAACGATACAATTGACAACGGGGATTAAAACACAAAAACACAACTCTATCAACAACTTCCTCTTGGGACTAACCTTTGAGCAGAGATAAAGCACTTTTGACACTTTTGCAGAGCATTTGGAAAGAGGATTTCTTCCCAACCCGGGATTCGATGAACTTCCTACACTCCCAACAAACAACTACGAAGATACAATCCCACTAGTAACACCCAAGAATGTAGCCAAAGAGATTTGCACCAGTCTAAATCCAAAGAAAGCACCCGGGTTCGACCTAATTACCGGTGCAATCCTCAAAAAAATACAGAGAAAAGCCTTGGTCAAGCTCAATATTATATTCAATGCCGCAATTTGCCTGAAGCATATACCAACCGGGTGGAAGGTATCGCAAATAATTGTGCTACCAAAACCTGGCAAGAATCGCAATGATGTGGAGTCGTATCGGCCAATCGCATTACTTCCGATCATGTCCAAACTCTTTGAGAAGCTGATTATGAAACGTCTCAAGCTAATTATAGACAAATATGAGCTGGTGCCGGCCCATCAGTTTGGATTTCGAACCAACCACTCAACAATTGATCAAGTTCATAGAATTACCAACGTCATCGTAAAATCGTTAGCAGATAAAAATGTTTGCTCTACAGTGTCCCTCGACGTCGCACAGGCGTTTGATCGGGTATGGCATGAAGGCCTATTGCATAAACTCAAATCCATTATGCCTGACCCATACTACAAACTATTAAAATCATACTTATACCAAAGAAAATTTCGTATTAAACATGAGGACGCCTTCTCCGATCTTCGGAACAACAGTGCTGAAGTCCCTCAGGCAAGCGTATTAGGCCCGGTGTTATATCGACTTTATACAAACGATACACCTAATACTGATAACACGATAACTACCAACTTTGCAAATGACACTACTCTGATGGCAACTGGAAAAACTGTAGAGTACTCATTAGAGATACTGCAACTAATAGTAAATAACGTGGTCACCTGGACTCGTAAATGGCGAATCAAACTTAATGAAGCAAAGTCGACATACATCAACTTTACCAATAAAAAGATTTAAAACAGACCCCTCAATATTAATGGCATAACTATCCAGCCTACCAACACAGCATGACCCTTGACACAAAACTCCGATGGAAGGAACACATCAAGAAAAAACAAGAGGAACTGCAATTAAAATCACGTAAAATGTATTGGCTACTAGGACATCGCTCCGAACCAACAATGCACAACAAGCTAACCCTATACAAACAGATGTTGCGCCCAATCTGCACATATGGTATCCAATTATGGGGATGTGCAAAAAAACAAAATATCAATGTAATCCAACGCTACCAAAACAAAATGCTACGTACCATCGCCAAGCGCCATGGTATGTGCGCAACAGCGACTTATACCGCTAACTCGGTGTAGAAATAGTCGATACCATCATTACAAGATAAGCTATCTCGAACGAATCACGACTCCAGCACCACATCAACGAGGTATGCCCCATAACATGCTCCTAAATGTAGAGAATGACACCAGACGACTTAAACGGACCAAACCATATGAGCTGTGTAGAATAGACGTGCCAAACACCCGCAGTTGTTTGGCACGTGTGCCCATCCAGTGGTTTTGTAAGTTATGTAAAATAATTTATTATTTTATGTAAAATAATTAAAAATAGAAAAATAATAGGAGTAATATTTATTCGAAATTACAATATTCTTAAGATGTTTTACTTATGTACTATTTAGACAACGTAATAATAAATTAAAAAAAAGTTAATTTACCAACAATAACATAAAACATTATTAATATACTCCATGGCTACAACTGGCACAGTTAAATCATGCTAGCTCTATTTTTAGTGAAACAATAATGGTGCATACGCACCAATAAATCAAGTTTTGGTCATCATGTTTATTTATTTCATATCGCAGTTGACGCATTTCTTATTTAATTACTAAATCTCAAGTAATTAAATGAGTATTTCCCACTCCACGAAGAGACGTTCTTTTTTCCTTTGAGACAAATATAGAAAAATTTGAATAAAAGGCTTGGATTTTCAGCTTGTGGTTTATATCCATTTGATGCAAACGCTATAAACTGCAGTAAATGCTTTGAAACAAAAGAACAAAATACTAAAAGTATATCGAATGTCTTGACCAATCGAGAATACATCGAAAGTAAAATAGATACAGATCTTTTAAAGCATTTCTAGAACGCACGAGCTGCAGATATTGTTTGGGAAACTGACGATAAGTTCGAAATGTTAGATGATTAATTTTTCAAAAATTGAAAGGGAAGAAAAAATTGAGAAAACAAAGAAAGTGCCACAAAAAAAAAATAGAAAAAAGTAAAAAAAAAATAGCTACCAAAAAAAAAGTTAAAGAATAAGTCAAAGTTTGGTTTTTATAACAAATTTATTGTAATTTGTTGAAACGTATAGAAAATAAATTAATATATTGATTATTAATAAAGAAAAATTTAGTCAATAAATCTGAATACATTCCCTATTGAAAGTTATCACAGTGTAAAAGAATGTGTTTATATTTATTTTCCATTTCATTGCACAACACAGAGAATATTCTGAGTTCAGTTGACAAGCTTTTATAAAGTTTATAAATTTTCTAAAAACTATTGAAAACTCTTTTTTGAAAAACTCTTGAATAGTTAAAACTTATGATATTTTTTCACTATTGAGCTCAATGGTTAAGCCCTTTAGGCACTTAATTTTTCAGTTTAAGCATTTAATCGTATTCTGGTGTTAAACAGCGAGAAACAAAAAACACCGGAAGGAAAAACACCGAGAATTTCGCGACCCTTTTAGTTTACCGAGACCCTGTGATGGATTGCCACCCGGTATTTGGGATTCTCTATAGAGACCTTATAATTGTCAACTCAAGCCATGTGCCTTAAACTACTCCTACAGGGAATGTGCCAAATACGCAGATTTGGAATCCAAATCTATCACTCATATTACGCATTAGCAGTAAAAGCAGCAAGGTTAAAACTACTCACACATCGAATATACAAAATACGCAGATAGCGAATCCATTTCTTGTCAGTGCGAATTAGTCATCAGTGGTGAATAATATTGTTTCCTTTTGCAATGTGTGTTCTCAAAGCATTATCGTCGGTCAAAATGTATAAATCTGCAGATTTTCCGTTTCTGGGATTTTTTCTCAAAGTTTTTTGTGTGCGCATTTAAGACCGCAACAAAATATAGACTATCTAAAATAAATTTTTCTTGCACAAATACTTGCCCTGTAGAGTAAACAAAATGTAAGCTTAGCTATAAAAAATACTATAAATCAAATTTTCAACCCTACTCTGAATTACAAATAATTGAAATTAATATCAATGTTATTAATTATGCACGAATTTGATAATTAAATTGATGATCAAAATTCGTTCCACTCCGTCCCATACAAAATTGCCGCCTTCTACCCAGTATTTTGCCGCTCAGCGGTGAATTTCCTATGCGAACTTCTGAAACATTGAAAAGATCGTTTATATAATCACGTAACAAAAAGAAAAATACATAAATAAAACGAAATAAAGCTATATATAGTAATCAATAAAGCTAATCTTGACGTTTTAAAATACCGTTGATATTTCGTTTTTTAATGAAACGTATCAACGTTTTCAACGCATTATTCTGTAATCGTATCGGCAACTGTGTCGTTGAGTTTTGGTGATTTTTTATTTTTCAGTTCCGAGAGAGTTGCTGTAATTTCGTCTAATAATGTTGCTGGAGTTTTATCCGATTGTGAACCATAGTATCCGCCTTTGATCAGCACATTTGTTCCGCTTAAAAATTCTCGACAGTTTTAGGAATATTCCTTTATTGCTTTATCATTTTTAAAACTCCGTCTCTTATTGTTAGCTAATTTAGAAGAATTTAGAAGAATTTAGAAATATCATTTAGTTAAAACTTGCAATTTAATTGTGTTTATTTTTAAATGTTTTATCTCTTCCCTCATTCATTAGATTCTTTCCGTTATTGTATCAATAATATAAATTATATCCCATCAAAAACATAAAATGTAAAAATTGCTAAGTCGTTGGAGATTTGGGAAAAGTTGTGAGATCTCATATCACCAAGTAAGACCAAGTCAGTTATTTTAGTTTTTCAACAACTTACACCTATTCAACATTATAAATTGTATTAAATTATATGGTCTAATAATTACGTATTAACATGTATAGTAATAGTATCAATATTAGACACCTTTATTTCTATAATAATTATAAAGATTTGGCAATTGCTCGGCATATATATTCTACTAATTAAAATACTTTATTCTTAGGTTTTGCTGGTGCCTGTGATAGAATGTTTTTCATTAGTACCGGTACCAACGATTTTTTTATTGGAACGAAGTTCCTTTAGGGAGGTTTCGGTAGGAGGGATTCAGCAGAAAACGATACATTACGTACGATGTCCTCGTACGCTGTCCTCGTTCGCTGTCCTCGTACGCTGTCCGTTACGCGCCCTTTCTCTTTTTCTCCGTGTTTATTTCTATACCGCGCGCTCTATCTTTTTTTTCTATTTCTCTCATTGTCAGTGTATATATCAATAATGCGTGCTCTCTCTTTCTTTCGCAGAGTGACAGACAAGCGTGGTCTGTTTATAACCTTAAAACAAAACAAGAAGAAGGAACAAAAATTGTTCACGTATTTTTCTTTTTTTTTTAGATTTTGAGAAATGGAAAGTCAAGAAAGGATACAAAATACTGAAAAAAAGTAAGTTTATAAAAATAAAACTGTACAATTTGAAGCAATTGCTAACTGTTTACACATGTTTATCGTACATGTAATTTGAGTGATTTACATTTACTATATTTATATATGTCGTAGTCATATAGTGAAATCAGTCAGATTGTTTAGAACTGAGCCATTCATGATCTCTGTCGGCAATTCGAGTAGTTCATCTAATTCGTGTAGCTCATGAAATCTCATGCAAGCTCAGCTCGTGAAATTTTATGAGGAACTAGTTTAACTGGGATTTACATCTTTCTTACCGATTCGACGTTTCCAGAAATGCATAAGTGCTGTAGACCTATTAATAAAGGGACAAATAAAGAAACATTCAATTTAAGATGGTTTCACGAACCATTGTATGTATTTCAAATAGAATACACGAACTGTCGGCAGATCATGCAATAGCTCGGGTTTACACAATTTAACAGGTTTCACTATATCACTATGACATTTAAATTTTAGAGAGACAATAGTGAATTCACAAGCTCAGCGTCAAAAAGAGTATTGTTGCTTGCTTCTATTTTTTACTAATTTTGATTAACTATTTATTTATTTTAATTGGTTATAATGTTAAACACAGCAGTTATGTTTTTTGACGAAAATACGTGTGTTCCTGTTGAGCCGTTCAATGCTGCTCACTCCCTCTTACATTTTCCTATTCACTAGAGTCCCAAAAATGTCCGACTGGTGGCGCTGTTCTTATAAAATTACAAATCTAAACACTATGCACAAACATGCCGCCCCCTTGAAGTCACTGGATCTTCAACAAAATCGATGTAGCTTCTAACTTAGATACTAAAGTAAAGTTACTTACTAGTGGTAAACAAATAATAGATACATAAAATAACAACATAAAATAAAATACAATCACACGAATAACAAATTTGGTAATAAAAGGTTTTGTGAAAAGGTCTTGGTTCCTAAAATAAACGCACTCACAGCTGATTATTTTCTGTAGGAATTACGCACACTTTTTTCACGCTCCGTTTGACAACACCATTGACTGTTTTTACTGACACCACACGCACTAGGCCGTCGTTACCAGGATGTGTTTCGGTGATGCGTCCCAGTTTCCAACGTAGAGGTGGTAGGTTTTCCTCCACTAGGACAAGCATAGTTCCCGGCTTGATGTTTTCTCTAGGTGATTGCTCGCAAGTTGGGCGTTCTTGTAACTGGGACAGGTATTCTTTATGCCACCTGTTCCAAAAAGTTGCCTGAGGTGCCGAACTCGTTGCCAACGAGAGAGAAGATTTGTCGGAACATTGGTAACATCCTGTTCCACTGAAGCCGTCAAGGGGGCTCCGATTAAAAAGTGCCCCGGAGTCAACGCTTCGAGATCATTAGGATCTGGGGATAACGGGGTAATCGGACGGGAATTTAGGCAAGCCTCAATACATGTAATAAGTGTATAAAGTTCCTCGTAGGTTAGGGAAGCAAGAGTGGTCGGCGCACTCTTTGTAGATGGTGTTTTACGCTTCTAACTGCACGTTCCCAAAGTCGGCGAAAGTGAGATGAACGTGCAGGTATTAAATGACATTTGATATTTTTTGGTGCTAAATTATCGATCATTTGATTTTGGTATGAATTTGATTTAAAAAAATGTCTTTCGGCCCCTGTGAAATTGGTGCCGTTGTCTGAAAATAATTCAGCGACAATACCTCTTCGAGATATAAAACGCTTGAAGACAGCGATAAAACACTCAGTTGTAAGGTCTCCAACTAATTCTAAATAGACAGCCTTTGTAGAAAAACAAACAAACAACGCTATATAAGCCTTTACTTTTCTTGAACTTCTGATCCTGCCTTCTTTAATAAAAAATGGCCGAAAATAATCAACTCCAGCATTGTAAAAAGGCCGTATAGTCTGAAATCTATGAACCGGCAAATTACCCATTTTTTGGGGTAACAACTTTGGCCGTGCACGACAACATTTGACACAAGAATATATAATTTTTCTAACTGTGTTTCGCGCCGCTAAAGGCCAAAACCTTTGTCGCACTGCAGCGAGAGTTGCTTGATTTCCCGTATGTAACTGATCTTCGTGGATTTTTGTTATTAGAAGTTTAGTGAGCTGATTGTTTTCTGGTAATATTATAGGATATTTGTGTTCATAATTAATTGGTGCATGCTTCAAACGCCCGCCAACACGAATTAACCCATTAGAATCAATAAATGGGTCTAACCTTAATACTTTTGATCTTTGAATTTGTTTATTGTTAGAATTAAATATTTCCGGAAATGCCCTAATTTGAATATTTCTAATCATGACAGTAGGCTTCAAGTTCTTCGCATGTAAGGCAAAGGTCAGAACATCGTGTCTTATTTCGTGCATTGTTTATAAATCTAAGACAATATGCAATTATTCGCTGAGTTTTCTGAAATTATGAGATTTTTGTAAAGATTGGCATTTCTTCCTCGATTTTGACTGTGTTTATAATGAATTTGGGTTTTTGTTCGATAATAAAATCATCTGACACGCTGTTAATATTAAGAGATTGCGGCCATTCTTTATTGTCTTTGATTAGCCATTCTGGACCGTGCCACCAAAGATTTGAATTATTTAATTGTCGTGGATATATTCCTCGCGATACTAAATCGGCTGGGTTATCAAAAGAACGCACCTGGTGCCATTCTTGGCGTGAGCTAAAAGATTGAATTTCGGAGACACGATTCGCGACATATAATTTCCAATGATTTCCAATGATAATTGTCCAATCAGTCCAAAAGTATCTGCGATTGATGTTTACATTCAAGGTTTGGCTGACTTTTTTGACAATTCTAGTTAATAAAACCGCAGCATTTAATTCTAATCGCGCTAAGGTGACGGATTTTAACGGTGCTACTTTTGACTTGGCGCAGAGTAAGTATATAGAAGAATCTCCTGAACCATCGGTTGCCTTTAAATACACACATGCCCCATAGGCTTTTGTTGATGCATCTGAAAATGCATGCAATTCGATGTTATTTGTTGGATGTATTGTTATTACCTTGCAAAATATGCGAAAGTTATTTAATTCCACTAATTCATTTAGAAATCTGAGCCATTCTTGTTTCATTTCAATTGTTACGGGTTCGTCCCAATTTATTTTCAGGGCCCAAATATTTTGCACAAGAATTTTTGCTTTAACTATAACTGGATTGATTAATCCAAGCGGGTCGAAAATTCTAGCAACCGTTGATAAAATACTGCGTTTAGTTATATTTTCTTGATTTACATAGGTAATATCGAATTTGTACTTTAATTCGTCTGCTTGGCAATTCCAGTAAAACTCTAGAATTTTTATATCGTCGTCTTTATTTAAATTAACACTTGATTGTTCATGTGAATTGTGTTCTAAAAATTCTGAATTATTGGATGCCCATTTACATAAATTAAAACCACCACCTGCTAAAACTGTCGATACCCGATTTTTGATTTGTTTGGTTTCTTTAAACGAATTACTGCCAGTCAATAAATCGTCCATATAAAAATCGCGAATGATTATGTCGCTTGTTAATGGATCTGTTTCAAGAACATCGAGAGCTAATTGATGTAATGAACGCACTGCCAAAAACGGTGCAGAGGTTGTACCATAAGTAACGGTTGTTAAGCGATATGTTTGAATCGGCTGATTGGGGTTTTCACGCCATAAAATTCTTTGAAAATCTGCATCGTTTTTGTTTATGAGTATCATCCGGTACATCTTTGTTATATCGGCAGCAATGACAAATTGGTGAGTCCTAAATCTACACAATATTGAAAATAAATCCTGTTAAATTGCTGGTCCGGTCATTAGATTGTCATTTAGACATAAGCCGTTTGACAATTTAGCCGCGGCATCAAAAACCACCCTTATTTTCGGATCTTCAATTGTATTTTTTAAACACTGCAAAATGAGGCAGGTAATAAGCTTTAGGGTTTTCCAATTCGGCGACCGGTACTAGTTCCATATGTTTTAAATTAAAATATTCCCTCATAAATTTCTGATAAGATATTTTTAGATCAGCATGATTTAACAATTTCTTTTCAATATTAAGGAATCGTTTCATTGATTGTTCACGTGATTCTCCCAAACTTTTTTCTTGTTTAAAAGGTAATTTAACAACGAATTTTCCGCACGGTGCTCGATATGTGTTGCTTACAAAATGAGTTTCGCATTCTTGTTCCTCGAAAGACCAGTCGACTTTATAATCAATTTCTTCCTGACTCCAAAATTTTGATACTTGTTTTTCTAAATTGATATCTGGCCCAACTGATAACAAATTACATGACAAATTTGAATTTACCTGAGTTAAATCACCACCCAAAACCCAACCGAATCTTGTTTGTTGAAAATAAGGGTGATGGGATTTGAATTGTATGGGAGTACCTATAATTAAATTCCAACACAATCCTGATCCTATTAATAGATCAACGTCGCTAGCTATGTTAAAGTTTGGGTCTGCTAATGTTATATTTGACGGAATCTCGATGATTGCCTTGCCGCATGTTACAGGTGGCGTGATTCCCGTGATATGTGGTACAATAAAACAATCTAAATTTGCGCTGAAATTTTCTACTTGAGACCTAACTGACATTGATACTTTCTTTGAAATTTGATTGAGTAATTGGTTTATGCCTGATTAGTAGATACTTGTTGGTTTTGTTTCGAGGCCCAACTTGTTACAAAATGAGGCAGTAATTAGATTGTCTTGCGAACCCATATCAAGAAGCGCTCTACATTTTTGATAACTGCCGAATTTATCTTTGATTAAAATGATTAGGGTAGATAAAAGAACTGTGTTCTGCGTCAATGCATGCAAACTGGTATTTGCTGTAGTTTCCTGAAGGTGTAGTAACGTATTGTGCCTTTGATTGCAATGTCTACACGAGTAATTAGATTTGCATAGACCGGTATTATGGTTATTTCGCAAACAATTATGGCAAAGGTTTAAATCTTCGACCTGTTTTATTCTGTCTATTATGTTCATATTTTGAAATTTTGTGCAGTTATATATTAAATGAGATTGTTTGCAAATTGGACAATTAAACTTACTGATTGCATGTGACGCAAAGCTATGAGGAGGTTTGAAATTGTTTTTAAAATGTTTAGTTTCTTTGCCAATGGCTTGCTTTGTGATGTTTTTACTATGAATTGTTGGACTGGCAGGTTTAATATGTTAACTGCTTCTAAAACTGGACACTTTTTTTCCAAAAATGAGTTGAAATCAGAATATTTGGGAACTTCCTTTTGAAGCACCGCTTGCCACTCTTTTTTAGTAGCAAAATCTAATTTTTCACAAATAATTTCTAATAAAAGAGCATCCCAGCTGCCTACAGGTAATTTCAAAATTTTTAACGCCGCGATATTGTTATTGACCGTATCCAGAAGAGTTCTTAATTCTAGATGCGATAATTTTGATATTGTAGGCGTATGCAATATGTTGATGACATTATCTTGCACAATTAGTCTATTATTTTCAAACCGTTTTTTTATAAAATCTATGGCACTTGCATAATTTGCACCCGACACACCTAAAGATTCGATGGCGTTTAAGGCTTCTCCCGCTAAACAACCTAGCAAATAATGAAATTTTCTTATATCTGATAAACTATTATCATCATGAACCAATGACTTAAAGGAGTCGTAAAAATTATACCAATTAAATTAAAAAAAAAAATTAAATCCCGAAAATGACGGTAACGGAATTGGTTTTAGATTTGAAACTGTTTCTGGATCAGGTGTATTTTTTGTGATGTTAATAACTGTTGTTGGTTGTCCCACTGAGCTTGTGCTTTGAGTTGATGTAGCAGGACCATTTTCAATCAAGAGTGATTTGATTTCGGCAAGAAAATTATAATACTGCATTTCGACTTTGGAACGTTCTTTGTTGCTTTCTCTGTCCAACGCTTCAATATCTACCGACTCTACTGCATTCAACGTTTCTAATTGAGATTGAAATTCGTTGTAATTTTTAAAAAGTTCATTTAATTCGCACATTCGAATCTCTAAACCGTAAATATTGTCACCGGATTTGAATTGTGACACTGCCGTCTGATGACGTGTTATTGTTGATTTTATTTGTTTGCGTTCTTGTTTTAGTTCATCTGCCATTTTATATGGGCTTAGCTGTAAGATTTAAAATTATCTACAAACGTGATTAGGGATGCTTTTTATATCAAGAGTATTGATTGATTGATTAATAATTGAGGCTGGTCTGGTTAGGTAAATGGAAAAATGGTCTGACCTTTTTTTCGCTGATTTGATGTTTGTTGAGTAGGACGCTTGGGCCTCAATAATATATTCTGGGGTATAGTTGGTTTTACGGGTCTGTCTTGAAAATATGTTTGTGTACTTTTTACCTGTTGTAACTGTTGTTATTCATCTTTGGCACTCTTTTATTAAGCTCCGCAACCAAACTTAAGCCTCTACGTTGTTTTTGTTGAAATTTTTTTTTGACATTTTTAAGATTGCAGACAGTATATGTGAACGCAATTATTTGGATGTTGCCACGTTTATTCTTGCCCGTTTATATCAAAGAGGATCCGATCCTCTTTGCTTTTATATGAAAAACTAACTATGGCAGCATATATATTATTTTAAGCGTCGTATTGAATTTGCATTCATATTTCAACCAGATTTCAACGAACAGCTACAGTACAATGTCTCGTGTGGATTTTATTGGTGGTTTTACCTTGGTTAGATTAGGTTGTCCGCCGCGAAGCGGGAAGATAAATCAAGACAACATACGCGCGGCAGCGCGAACTCTCGGTCCAATGTAGGACAAAGTGGCAAGGGCCGTTGGTTTAACCCTGGTGAGATTAGGTTGCCCGCCGCGAAGCGGGAAGATAAATCAAGACAACATACGCGCGGCAGCGCGAACTCTCGATCCAATATAGGACAAAGTGACAAGAATCGTTGGTTTTACGTTGGTTAGATTAGTTTGTCCGCCGCGAAGCGGGAAGATAAATCAAGACAACATACGCGCCGCTTCGCGAACTCTCGATCCAATATAGGACAAAGTGGCAAGAACCGTTGGTTTTACCTTGGTTAGATTAGGTTGTCCGCCGCGAAGCGGAAAGATAAATCAAGACAACATACGCGCGGTAGCGAGAACTCTCGATCCTATATAGGACAAAGTGACAGGAACCGTTGGTTTAACCCTGGTTAGATTAGGTTGCCCGCCGCGAAGTGGGAAGATAAATCAAGACAACATACGCGCGGCAGCGCGAACTCTCGGTCCAATGTAAGGTTTTATCTGTTTTTTTTTTTAATTTCAAAATTTAATTTGTATTTTCCAGATGGAGGATCTGGCGATTTTTTAATTTAATTTGATGAAAATCTTAATTTATTTACATTTTTCCCTGGATATATTACAAGTTTTCCTTTTTTTTTATTTCGAAGCAAATCTGTTGATAATTAGAAAAAGTAATAAACGTGGCAACATCTAGTTATTTGCGTTCGCGTCGACTATCTGTCACGTTAACAATGTTTACAACTATTTCAAGAAAAACACGAATATTTTTTGAACCAGATAACTTAGAAGCTCCATTTTTGCTTTCCGACAACAGTTACACCAAGTAAAAAGTCCATAACACTAAATTTCAATAGACCCGTAAACTCGATAAATTCCATATTCTGTGTTAGTGGACTGTTGATTTGATGCTGACGCCTGGATCGGGCCACTGATATGTGGACGCCTGGATCGGGTCCTTTGATGTTGTATCAATAATGCCGACACTGATTTTCTTCACTGGCGCATCTGTTTGATTCGGGTCGATTGGACCAAATGTTGCTTGCTTCTATTTGTTACTCATTTTGATTAACTATTTATTTATTTTAATTGGTTATAATGTTAAACACAGCAGTTATGTTTTTTGACGGTTAAAAATACGTGTGTCCTGTTGAGCCGTTCAATGCTGCTCACTGCCTCTTACATTTTCCTATTCACTAGAGTCCCAAAAATGTCCGACTGGTGGCGCTGTTCTTATAAAATTACAAATCTAAACACTATGCACAAACAAGTATCGACAGAGAAAAAAAGGAAAAAGAAAAAAAATTAATTATACAAAATACAGATTTAGAAAAGTAGGTTACAATTTTAAAATGTAATGCAATTGCTTACTGTTTACATGGTTTTATCGTACATGTGCTTCAAGTGTTTGAGCTAAATTTGATTCAAGCTAATTTTGTTTACTATATTTATATGCATTATAGAGAGGCGATAGTGAAATCACAAGCACTGCGCCAAAAAGAGTATCGACATAGAAAAAAAAAAAATTGACCAACTACAGATTTAGAACATTCATGAAGGCGCTTTCATGAAGGCGTTCAAGTATAGAGATAAATTTAAATCAAAGAATAAATGTGTTGAACCTGAATCATTACAATCATCGAAAGAAGATTCATTACCGACTCTTTTAATCGAAAATAATGAAGAAACTGAAAAAGCAATATTTAGTTACTTTCTAAATATTTAAATTCAATCATAAGGTAATAATGAAGCTCGGCAAATAATTAGTCCAAGTTCTCAATCACTCCAAGCCCCATACGAGGAACATGATGAATGTTCAATGCCAAATGTATTGTTGCATCATGACACAAATATTGCTGGCGACAGTAATTGCCTATTTTCATCTCTTATAAGAATTTTACCAAAATCCAACTAGTGCAAGATTAATACTTTGTAGTGGGTTTGAATATGGAAATTTAGATTGTTTATTCATATTTTCTAGAACATACAATCACAATATTTGTGTGCACTTTCAATATTTTAATAATAATTCAAAAGGAGAAGTTGTTCGATTCTGTTGAATGCTCAAGGAACTTCGTTCCTGACGGGGTTCCAATGACCGCATACGTTTGTTTTTATCACCTGTTACCTAAGCAAAACTGTTTTCTATTTGATCCTTCTAAATGAGTATTTACTGAAATAAACTTATTATTATTTTTTTTAATTTTTAACCAGAAGGAGTGGAAAGCTGAAAACCCCCCATTGGGTTCTCCCCCCGTGGTTCCGACCTTCACGAGGTTCCTTGCTGATCAGGTTCTCTTCGTACATCATAGCCACTCCTCAAAGCCATGAGGTCAGAAGCTATGAATCCTGTACATCATGTGCCCTAAGCAGACGCAACGACACCAAGATGACAGCTTTCTGCATTCCAGCCGCAAGGGTCTCTGCCGGTGTACGGCCGGCAGGAATGATTTTTAGATTGGAGACGAGCGAGCCCTTGATGCTTCCCATGCACCCAATTACCAAAACAACGAGCTTCACTGAGTAACCTGAGAGCAGGTCTTGATATTTTGTCCGCTTTTCCTCCTCCTTGACGCAGATGTTGTTTTCAGCTGGAGCCGAAATTCAATAACAAACACCAGCTTGGAGGAGTGGTCCAATAGAACCACGTCAGGCTTGTTCGCCGTTATCTGCCTGACGGTGGAGAATAAGAAGTTCCAATAGATTCGGCACCCTTCATTCTCCACAACGGACTCAATATCGTTCGGGGCATAGGACAGAACTGGTGACCGGTCTATAGCATAATGATGTCTTAAAAGAAAGTATAACACCCTCAACGCCGTATTGTGGCGATGAATATAGGCCGAAACTGCATACACCGTTCATGCCGCCAATATATGTATTGCTGTTTCAGGGACCCTGTGACAAGACCTACAGCTCACAATCGGCACCTCTATACCCATCACTGCAATAGACCAAGGTGTTAATTACACCATCTTGTGCAGCGCAAATGTAAGCCTCAATCTTAGACTTCAGTCCACTTGATCTCAGAAAGGCAAATGTATACCTTTTGGGAAAGCCAGGGTTTTCAATGTCTTTTTATTATTATTTTGTTTTCCTCCTATGTAGGGTGCAGCGAACAATGGGGAACTTAAAGCTCCATTCATCATCCGTGGTTTAATTTGCTACTCATAGTAGGCAGGTCTCCATTTCGTCATTCAGCAAAGTTTAGAATTTTCCTTACTCTTTGGCACGTTTGTAAAATCACTGATTTCTGAATTGTTGTAAGAATTGTTTTGTCTAACAGCTTTACTTTCTCCAAGTATTTTAAGATGTTTCCACTCATCAGGCCAGTAACCGAAACTATTATTGGGATAGTTTGAACCGACTTCAAGGTGAGTATCTTTTTGTATTCTTCGCAGAGTTCTACGTATTTGTTGACTTTTTCCCTTTCTTTCTTTTGTACATTGTGATCATTTGGATGTGAGATTTCAATGAAGAAATCATTTTTTGTTTGTTTTCGTCCAAAAGAGTGATATCTGGTCTATTACTAGCGATTAATCTGTCCGTAATAATATTAGTATCCCAATATAACATGTAATGCTCGTTTTCCCAGACAGGGAAAGGTATGCATTTATAATAGGGATCTATTTCTGTTTTTAGTTTGCATTTGATTGCCAATTCTTGGTGGACAATATTTGCAGTTAAATTATGCCGCTTAGTATATTCATTAGGGGCAAGTATTGTACAGCCAGCTACGAGATGTTCAATTGTTTCGGATGTTTTACGACACATTCTACATAGGTCACTGTCGATTGGTACTTTTTCAATGTATCTTTTATAATTCTTTGTGGCTATAACGTTATCTTAAATTCCTATTAAAAATGCCTCACTTTCTGCAAATAAATATCCCCTTCTGATCCAGGCTGTGGATAATTCCAGGTTAGCATCTTTACGGTGTTGGGGATATTTACCATGTAAAGTTTTCTTCATCCATCTTTCTTTACTTTCAGTTAGTATTGGCAACCAATTCGGTTCTTTATTGATTTGCACTGCCGGGTATTTGTCTAATTGACATATTACAGAATGTAGCTGCGAGGTGGAAGCTTTGTGTTGGAAGTATTTCTTCATCCCATTTATTTGCTTTTGTTGGAGGACTATTCATTCGGTGCAGGCCCTTGGGTGGTGCTTTTGACGTTCCATTAGTTTTACTCTAATAAGTCGATTGAGCGCTTCTATATCTGTTTTTGACCAGTTTATTTCACCAAAAGAATGCGACACTGCCGGTATGGACCATTAATTAATTGCTTTCACCAGGTTTTTTCACTTGACTTCCGTCTTTGATATTTTAGTGACAGGTATTTTCAGTTCAGACTAGTTTATTCTTTAAATCTGCCTGTTGAATAATTAATTTTTGTTCATATCCAATATATTTATATGTGCTGCTATTGTTGAGGTATTGTATATCATTATCTCCCAGGATTTCGTCATATGAAATAGGTTTTCCACGTTTGGTAATCAATTTTGCACATTTCTCTAATCCAAACTTCATGCCAATATCACTAGTGAATTCTTCTGTTTGCTCGAGTAGTCTCTTTAATTTATCTTCTGATCCCGCGTACAATTTTAAGTCATCGGCATAAAATAAATGTCTTAGGTTGTACTTCTGATTACGTGTCTGCAAAGTGTACCCCATGCCAGAGCGTTGGAGCGTTCGTGACAGTGGATTTAAACTCAAAATGAACCACAATGAACTCGCACTGAGTATCTTCCAGGGAGACGCACTGTCCCCTGGAAGATACCACTTTTGATGTCAATTTCATCTCTGAGTATAGTTTTTCCCTTAATATTAATGCTAAGCTTGGTTTTCCACATGGTCATACAGTTTTTAAGAAACTCAATAATGCTATGATCTATTTTATAGAGGTCATCATCTTGACTGCCAATAGCCAAGAATGCGGAGGGAATCAAATGCTTTTTGGCAGTGAATCCAAGCGACTGAGATATTTTTCAATCGATGTTTAGCATCTTGGACGACTACCGAGTCCACCACTATTTGTTCTTTGCTTCCTCATGATTTCCTTCTGCATCCCTTTTGTTCTTCCGTTAGGATATTATTTGTTTGTAAATGCTGGTTGATTTTTTTAATTTATTATTATTATTATTACTAGTACATAATAATCGTTTTTTTTTTTTAAGTGAAATAGTGATGAAGATGGAATAGTTGTTGTGGGTGTAACTGTTGTTTTAGGGTGGAATAGTTCTAGAGGGTGAAATAGTTGATGAGGATGGAATAATGCGGAGAATTTAGAGGTGCACGCCACTGGTGATGATGAAGGAATCATGTGGTGTTTTTTCTCTGGCAATTGTTCTGCCGCTTGGCGTTATGCAACCCTGTATGCAAACCTATATGGACATTTTAAAAGTGTAAAAGTGCAACTGGTGCTTTCATCGCCACCTGGTGCGGCATGTGGTAGACTATAGTTTATTGTAAATATACTGCCAGACTGTGCCAATCAAAGCGCTTTAGAAGCGTTGCCCAGCAATAGAGTTTTTGAAAGAATATGCCATTCAAAACCCGCTTTATTTTTAAATTTTACGCAATACTGTACAAATAAATGGAGGCGGTAGTCTTTTCATATTTCGATAAAAAATGTATTGTGCCACATGCCATAAGCTTTCGGATCTTGATTTATCTGATCAAGACCACATACGCGCGGCGCTGCCGCACGTTTGTCGTCTTGGTTTATCTAGTTTACCACATACGCGTATGTGGTCTTGATTTATCTGATCAAGATTATACGCGCGGCGCTTCCGCGCATATGTGGTCTTGATTTATCTGCCGCCTCGCGGTGTGCAATCTAATCGTTTTTGATGAAAATCTGCTCTATCGCGTGTTAAGTGTTAAACGCATGTTCGGTAGAGTTTGGAAAAATGGACAGAAAAAAGATTTGACAAAACTTCAATTTTTTTTTCAAAATTTCTGTATTTACAAAAATTCTGTGTCAAGGCTATCGGCCACAAAGATACCAAAACGTCAATTTCAATAAAAAATGTATAATCTATATAGATCTGAAAGAAATTTCAATACATCTCTTGCAGTGTTCATTTTATAGTTATTTGAATTTATTAATTTCTGTTATGCTCTAGTGTAAGGGGCGGAGGCCGCCGCCAGATAAAATATTTTGCAAAACTAACTAAGGGAAATCATAGACTGACTAATTCTCTACAAAAGTGTGAGATTTTATTGTTCCACGTTCTGTGAAACTTATTAAAATAATTTTTAAACAAATCCAGACATGTCAATCACGAATTCCGATCAAAAACAAACACGAATATTTCAAAATATTCAAAAATTCCGAAAAAATGTATTAACATTTGAGGGATTTCAATGAAACTTTTACTGAATGTGGGTATCCAGCAGAAGTATGAGTTGACAAAATTTTAACGCTCCCACTCGAATGGGGACGTCGTGAGGAATGATTTTCTCTTAAATAATTTTATGGAAATATCTCGTCAACGCCTCAAGATGGAAAATTATAACCGGGATATCCGTATGTAAGACGTCGGTGTCTACAAAAAAAGTATTCTTTGCAAATCTTGTAAATTCCTTCGGTTTGTTCGCAAAAGTAAAAAATATAAAATCCCAAAATTCCTTCTGTAAATTTCGTTTTAAAATTTTTTCGTTTGCAAAAAAAAATTTCGGCCAAACGGTTCGCTTTGGAAAGATGAAAACTACACAATTTTTAGATGAAAATCTGCTGTATAAAGTAGCGCTAAATACATGTTTGGTAAACTTCGGAGACTTGAAAAAAAGCAAGTTTTCAATAATTATTTCTTTATTAGAAAAAATTATGTGCCCAGACTATCGGCCATGACAATACCAAAAGGTCAATTTCAATAGATAAATGTATAATCTATATAAATCTGAAAGAAATTTCAATATATCTCTTGCAGTTCTCATTTTATAGTTATTTGAATTTATTAATTTCTGTTATGTTCGAGTTTGAGGGGCGGCGGCCGCCGCCAGACAAAATATTTTGCAAAACTAACTGAGGGATATCATAGACTTACTAATTCTCTACAAATGTGTGAAATTTTATTGTTCCACGTTGTGTGAAAGTTGCTACAGTGAAACTTAATTTTCTGAATTTCATTTTTGAATTTACATAGGTTTTGTCAAAAATCTCCGCCAAAACGGTTTGCCTTGGAAAGATGAAAATGACACAATATTTAAATGAAAATCTGCTCTATGAAAGAGCGCTAAATGGATCTTTGGGAGCCATCGAAGAGTTGGATAAAAAATATATATTTGCAAGTTTTCAATGAGTATTTCTTTATTATAAAAAAATCTGTGTCAAGGCTATCGGCCATGAAGATACCAAAACGTCAATTTGAATAGAAAAAATTATAATCTATATAGATCTGAAAGCAATTTCAATATATTTGTTACAGTTTTCAATTTATAGTTATTTGTATTTATAATTTTTTGTCAGGTCCGAGTTTGAGTGGCGGCGGCGGCCGCCAGATAAATTATTTTGCAAAACTAACTGAGATATATCATAGACTGACTAATTCTCTACAAATGTGTAAAATTTTATTGTTCCACGTTGTGTGAAACTTACTAAAATATTTTTTTAAATTAATCCAGACGTCAATAAAGAATTCCAACATGTTCTAAATGAATCTATTAAATCTATTATTATGATTTATATTATATATTATATATTATATTTATGATATATATTATATTATGAATCTATTAAAACATTTTTTTAATGAAACCAGCCATCAATTTAAATGACAAACGTGGTCAAAGATTTAGATTTTTCACCCAGGATAAATAAAATACTTGTTAATTTGTTTGTTACAAAAAAAAAACGTTTATTACCTTTATTTATTACCAAATTAAATACATTTAAAACTCGGAATAGAAAAACAGTTTAAATAACCACAAATACTTTGGCACATAATTCCACTAATATCACATGTTCCAAAATGATTTCCACTGACTTCAAGAACGAAGTTTTCTGGGCGAAACTTGCTTGGGGGTTCCTTCTCGGTCAGAATTGTTCGAAAAGTCTGAGTTTTGTCCGAAAACAATTTTTTCAGCGGTCGCAGTAGATTTCAACTGACTGACGTTTGGGTTGACGTTTGTGTTTGCGTCTCGCCAGTAGCGCCGATGTGTTTGCTTGGTGAATTCTTGGTTCAGAAAATGGGAAAAAAATTGAAAATTCGAATCATCTTGCGACGGGACTTTGACGTACCCGAAATTTGAGGAATTTTGGAAAATTCGCCCACGCCGAACCGCAGCCGGCGAAGAAGCGAAATTTACAATCCTTGCAGAAAAGAGTTGAAATTTGCGAATTGCCGCGGTAAAAGTTGCTAAAGTTGAAAGACGGATGAAATATGACGTGCGAAAAATGGGCGACGATTCCCAGGGCTATGGGGGGCGCACCGTGCAAATGAAACGTGCAAACTTAGATTCAGAATGTCGGCAATTTCCGGCGGAAGGACACCGCTCAAAAATTTCTGAAAAATTCGCATGCGCTTCTTAGCTGGGACTCAAAATGCGAATTTCGTTTTTTTTGCAATAACTTTGCCAGTTGCGAACTTTTTGCAACTTTTAATAGCCTATGGCACGGTCCAGTTTGTTCTCGATCTGCCACCGTAGGGCAGGAAGTTGTGCCATTTGTACTTTTGTAGATCTCTATTGCGGATTGACATCCTACCGGTTTGCTACTATCGGTCGTGGCGATCCCGCGGTTTCTGCAAATCGTCAAATCGGCACATCGTACGCAAGATACCGTCGATCTCCATCTAACAGCTTAGAAGAAATTGCAAAATCCACTTCTGGTTTGGCAGCCGATAACGTACGGTTTTGCAAAAACATGCACCGCACGGCCATTTTTGCAAAAAATCGCACGGCCTCTTCGTAGACCCAGAGAAAAAGAACCTACGAAAGCGGACCCGCAAACGGGAAGGCGTTCTGTTCAGCGGTCGGCTCTCAATATAACGTCAAAAAAGATCGTTTTTTGCTATATTTTTTTTTCGGTTTTTCGCACTTTTCTCCAAATTTTCAGCAAAGACTCGAAAATTTGAGATGACAATTTTGTGCGGTAAAAATCGGCGCTCTAGATAGCACCATTCGCGTCGCGATCGGTCCAAATTCGGCCGCTCGGCGGCCGAGAAACAGAAATTTCGTTTTCGCGATGCACCCCCGCCGCCGTTGGCGGCACCACAATTCCACAAAGATTAGTCAATTGTCTGGAGTTTTCTAAACATTTTACCACTTTGTCCCGGCAAAATTTCTTTCGAAAATCACTCAAAACGTGCGTTTTCATTCTACAAACCCGATTTGACGCATTTATCCCGCCCCCTCCCGGAAAGGCGTACCAAACTATTTTAGTATATGTAACTAGTACATGTGGATCGTATTTTTCGGAATGGAATAGTTTTTGTGGATGGAACAGTTGAAAAGAATGGAATATGTGGTAAAGGTGGAATAATTGATGAGGGTGAAATTGTGTAATGAATTTTGACATTTGTATATGAAAGAGTAATCAGAATTGCGAGCTGCGCGATTCTTGTAGAAAGCGCATCAGCTAAGGTTGTATGAGTTGCAAGATGTACAACTCCTACTGCACAAAATATCAACTAATAATTCATCCGTTGTTGCTGTCAGGTTTTTAAAATAATATAATCAAACACTTTTGAGGTGTACTTAATCATATAATGTTACCAATTGTCTGAAATCAAAGTGACTTTAATTTAAGGAGTGATATTAGAAATGAAAAGTTCCCAACGTTCATAAAAAGGTTACTATATCTAACGATGTGATATTAGTTACTAAGGTGTACAACATGGACGATAAAAAATCAGCTGTAGAGTAAAAAGTTACTGAAAATCTCACTAAAACTTTCATAACCTTTAAATTGATTAAGTGACATTAATGTTGTCAACTTTGACGTTCAACATAACCAATATATTGTTTTAATCAACTTGGTATCTTGTGTTTTTGAGTTACTAACATACTCAAACATAATCTCACCAACTATTTGTTAAAGTTACATTGTTGTCTTTTTTTTTTCGTCAAAATTGCAAGCCTTCACCTCATCATATATAGTAACCTCCTTTTATGAAGGTTGGCAACTCTTGATTTCCAATATCACTCCTCCAATTATAGTAAGTTTGCTTTTAGACAATTAGCAACACTTATGTTACTAAAAGTTTCACAAAAAAAAAATAATAACCAATAAATTACTCAACTGACGTTAATGTCAACTTTGATTTAATTTTGTATTTATAATTTATAATTATGTATTTCTTTATTTAAAAAATCCAGTGTCAAGGTTATCGGCCATGAAAATACCAAAATGGTCAAATTGTTTCAATAGAAATATCTATGATCTTAATAGATCTGAAAGAGTTTTTATTATATCGATTGCAGTTTTCGAGTTGTTGCTATTTGAATCCATTAGTATCAGTTCCGGTTTGACTTCGAGGGATGCGTATGTGGTCTGGATTTCTATGGCGAGAAACCTAATCTACGGGGGTTAAACCAACGGTCCTTTTTCACATTGACCTATATTGAATCGAGATCTCGCGCTGCCGCGCCCTCGATCTTCATCAGATAAATCAAGACCACACACACGCTGCCGCGCATTTGTGGTCTTGATTTATCTGATCTGATGGGGTGAATCAAAACCAGATTAGTCAAGACCAGATATATCAAGACCACATACGCGCTGCCGCGGGTATGTGGTCTTGGTCAGAAAAAATAAATTCTGTGTTAAGGCTATCGGCCACGAGAATACGAAATTTCAATAGAAAGATCTATAAGCTACGCCAAACTGAAAGAATTTTGAATACAACTGTCCAAGTTTTCAAACTATAGTTATTTGAATGTCTTACCTCGTGCGCGACTTTGAGTTTGAGGGGCGGCGACTGCCGCCAGATAAAATATTTTGCAAAACTAACTGAAGGATATCATAGACTGACTAATTCTCTACAAATGTGTGAAATTTTATTGTTCCACGTTGTGTGAAACTTACTAAAATAATTTTCCCCTTCTCTGAATTTAGTTTTTGATTTTTTTCATTTATAAAAAAAAAATTCGGCCAAACGGTTCGCTTTGGAAAGATGAAAATGACACAACATTTAGATGAAAATGAGCTCTTTAAAATAGCGCTAAATGCATGTTTCTTAGACTCCGGAAAATTGGACAAAAAAATATATTTGCAAGTTTTCAATGAATATTTCTTTATTAAAACAATTATGTGTCCAGGCTATCGGCCATGAAAATACCAAAACGTCAATTTCAATAGAAAAATGTATAATCTATATAGATCTGAAAGAAATTTTAATACATCTCTTGCAGTTTTCATTTTATAGCTATTTGAATTTATTAATTTCTGTTACGCTCGAGTTTGAGGGGCGGCGGCCGCCGCCAGATTAAATATTTTTCAAAGTTAACTGGGGGATATCATAGACTGACTAATTCTCTACAAATTTGTCAAATTTTGTTGTTCCACGTTGTGTGAAACTTACTAAAATATTTTTTTCAACAAATCCAGACATGTCAACAAATCACGAATTCCGATCAAAAACGAACACGAAAATTTCAAAATATTCAAAAATTGCAAAAAAATATATTAATCCTTGAAGGATTTAAATGAAACTTTTACTGAATGTGGGTATCCACCAGAAGTAACTGCTGATAAAATTTGAACGATCCCACTGCAATGGGGACGGCGTGAGGAATTATTTTTGAATAAAACCTTATTTGCAAATTACTCGTCAACGCCTCAAGGTGGAAAATTATAACCGTGATATCCGTATGTAAGACGTCGGTGTCTACAAAAAAGTATTCTTTGAAAATTTTGTTAAAACCTACAGCTTGGTCGCAAAAGTTAAAAATATAGAATTGAAAAAATTTTAGAAGGGGACGACCCCCTTCTCTGAATTTCGTTTCTCAATTTACATGGATTTAAATGGCTCTTCCGCCAAAACGGTTCGCTTTGGAAAAATGAAAATGACACAACTTTTAGATGAAAATCTGCTCTATAAAATAGCGCTAAATGCATGTTTCTTAGACTCCGGAAAATTGGACAAAAAAATATACTTGCAAGTTTTCAATAAATATTTCTTTATTAGACAAAATTATGTGCCCAGGCTATCGGCCACGAAGATACCAAAACGTCAATTTCAATAGAAATACGTATAATATATATAGATCTGAAAGAAATTTCAATATATATCTTGCAGATTACACTTTATAGTTATTTGAATTTATTAATTTCTGCTATGTTCGAGTTTGAGGGGCGGCGGCCGCCGCCAGATAAAATATTTTGCAAAACTAACTAAGAGATATCATAGACTGACTAATTCTCTACAAATGTGTGAAATTTTATCGTTCCACGTGGTGTAAAACTTACAAAAATAATTTTTCAACAAATCCAGACATGTCAAACAGGAATTCCGATCAAAACCGAACGCGAAAATTTCAAAATATTTAATAATTGCGAAAAAATATATTAATCCTTAAAGGATTTCAATGAAATTTATGCTGAATGTGGGTATCCACCAGAGGTATGAGTTGACAAAATTAGAACGCTCCCACTCCAATGGGGACGTCGTGAAGAATGATTTTCTCGTCAACAATTTTATGGAAATATCTCGTCAACGCCTCAAGATGGAAAATTATAACCGGGATATCAGTATGTAAGACGTCGGTGTCTATAAAAAAGTATTCTTTGCAAATTTTGTAAAATCCTTCGGTTTGGTCGCAAAAGTAAAAAATATAAAATTGAAAAAATTTTAGAAGGGTACCCCTCTCTGAATTTTGTTTCTCAATTTACACGGGGTTTAAATGGACTCTTCCGCCAAAACGGTTCGCTTTGGAAAAATGAAAATCACACAACTTTTAGATGAAAATCTGCTCTATAAAATAGCGCTAAATGCATGTTTCTTAGACTCCGGAAAATTGGACAAAAAATATATTTGGAAGAATTTCTTTATTAAAAAAATCCTGTGTCAAGTCTATCGACCACAAATATGTCAATTTCAATAGAAACATGTACACTCTATATAAAACTTATCTAAACTACATAAAACTTTATGCGTTTGTTAAAAGAAAGTTAAAAGAAAGTTATTTCATCCAAACCCAAGGAAATGAGGCATATGATTTTTCAAAGACGAAGCAGAAAAGTAGACGACATTTTTAAGTTCATGCAGCACATTTCAATAGGCCTCAATGAGCACTATTCGATTTAAAAAAAAAAAACGGATAAATTTAGAGATGACTTTTTCTTCAGCCGTCAAGTGGTAGAACTGATCGTTTTTCAACAATAACTCTTTTGTTATACATGCTAGGAAGTCGCGGAATACACTTTTTGATTCCAAATTAAATGTGCAATTTTTAACTGTTCTTGTAGGAAAGTCGTAATTCTCACCGTTTGGAAAATGGATTTTAAATCACCAGATGACCCAAAAACTTACATCGTCCCCCATGTAAAATTAGCCGAATTTTCAGAATGTCCAATCAGAAATTTGTAAAACAATAGTTTTCTTTTATAAAATCAGTAAAACCTCTAATCAAATATGGCCGAGCCTACTTTTACTCAAGTAAGAGTGTGAATTTGCAAGAATATTCAATTGTTTCTAATGTAGAATTTTCCAACTTTAACAAATCTGAGAAATAAAATTTTCCCGGACACCATTTACCACGGAAAATAGAAGAATACTTCTGTGGGGCGGAGTTGACTATGCAACCGTTGCTAGCCATCCCGAATCCTGGCAAATGAATTGCATTTAAAAAAAATCCTGGTAAAACGGTTTGCAAAGGAATGATCAAATTTTCTCCGCTGGTAGAGGAAAGTTTACTCTATCGCCTCATGCTAGAAGAATTTATTAGAAATGTAGGGAAATGAAAAACGCAAATGTTTGAAAATCAAGTAAACAGTTGGAGGGAGATTTCAAACGTTGGCCACGTCTGGACCGTCAGCCGCAGAAAATTCATGCAGCATATTTTAATAGAACTTGATGAGTTGTATTCGAATTTGAATCGAAAATGCCGATAAATATTGAAAGGCTGTTCCTTCCGCAGTGAAATGGTAATACTGCAAGTTTTTCGCCAATAACTCAGTTGCTATACATCCGAGGAAGACGCGTGTTGTACCGTTGGAATCTAAATTCAATTCAAAAGCTCCAATTATTCTAAAAAAAAACTCGTAAATATTGCGGTTTATGAAATAAATTTTTAAATTCAAATGTGAACGGAAGCAACTGTTTCTGATGTAAAATGGTCTGAATTTTAAGAATCTGATAAAATAAAAGTGTAAAATCTTTGCTTTCTTGTAGAAATTTGTGAAAAATGGGAATTTTGACGTTGCTATGTGTTGCTAATCAAGAGCCAGAGTCGCCGAAATCAGCAATTTAGAGATTTTAAGATATCTCTTTGAATTTGATTTGAATTTCAACCTAACAATGAGCGAAAAATTAGAATTTTGATTTAAATTCTTTTTTTAAATTTTATCTTCTCATAATTACAGGAATAATCATAAACGAATAAACTTCAACAATGACATTTGCACATAACCTGAGCGAAAATAGTGTCAGAATGATCAGCTGTAAGTGTAAATTGGCGATTCAGCGGCAAGCAATGGTCGTAGTATTTTTGACCTGGAGTGCGAATCCGTTGATGGATTAGAGAAATTCAAACGCCATACTGTTGGCCTTTTCACCGGGCATGCACTTGTTGGACTGGAAATGTAAATTTTCTTTTTCGCGTTTCCGTTTGAAGAGGTGAAAAAAAAGTGACATCGCGAATTGGGGCCTGCGGAACGTCCCCGGAGGTGTAATGCGCCGAGACTGGTGTCGTTCGAAAGCAGACACGTGGGGCTATAATCCCTGAAAAGAGCAATACAATTCTAAAACATTTCACCGAATATTGAAGGTTTTAATTTGCTCAATTTTGAAAAAATCGTTTCGAGTTTGGACGGGCGTCGAGACCCCCAAATGCGATCGAGCGATGCGTCGTTCCTATCGCCTTATAGACCCTTTCGTTCTATATTCAGAAACCACCACCGCGACGCCCTGCTATTTAATTTAGCGAATCCCAGAGGATTCTCGCGTACATCTGCAAAATATGGTTTTTCGGGCCTCCCGGCGCCATCCGGCACGCAATCGCAATTAAACTCCAAAACAAACTTAAAGACACTATGCCGAATCGATTGGTGCCGGTCCGGCCCCGATCCGACTGTTGGGTATTCCAGGAGAGGGATCCCAGCAAATTAGGTGAAAAAAACAGCGCGTTTTTCCGATTTTTGTGTTAAAATTTACCCAGAGCGGGAATAGGATGCCGCAGGTCTCAGAATCTTCTACCGCCCGTTGCGGGTAAACATCTAGCATCGAACGAACTGGTTTGGAGACACGGCGCTCTTCAATCAAGAGTACGGCGTCCACAGATGTGATGAAAAAAACGGTTTTTTTTCGCTTACATTTTCCGCCGCACCGGGTGAACCGACGGTCGCGTACTTTACCGCATGACGTCAAAAAACGTGAAATCGACGCGGCAATAGGAAGCAGTAAAAAAATCGAGCCGCGGACCAAAATTGCTCCTCAAAAGTGATAGAAACGATCTCCTGTTTTTGGCACCTGGAGGACGCCGTGTGGGACTTGCGAGCGGCAGACAGACACGGGTCGAAGGCCCGTTCAGTTTTACAACAGAAAATGACAATTTCCCGTTTGGACGCGCAAGAGGAACGGAGTTTTTACGGAAAAAGTGAAAAATTTAAAACGCACCTACAGCCGCCCCCTGCGGGGGCGGAACTTGGTAAGGCTCGTCAAAAAAAACCTAATTTTTTGTTCAATTCATTGGAAAAAATTCAAGACGTAAACCGCATTTTTTGACAATTTTTCTTAATTTTCAAAAAATCTTGACTTTTGACCCCCTTCGAGTTCAGTGACGGTACCTTACTCGATTAGTATATTTCGACGACGACGACGATTATTGTCAGAAGTAGCTCCCCGTGGTTCCGACCTTCACTAGGTTCCTTGCTGATTAGGTCCTGTTCATACATCATAGCCACTCCTCAAAGCCATTAGGTCAGTAGCTATGAATCCCGTAAATCATGTGCCCTAAACAGAGGCATCGACCCTAAGATGACCGCTTTCTGCATTTCAGCCGCAAGAGTTTCTGTCGGTTTACGGCAGGCAGGAATGATTTTCAGATTGGAGACGAGCGAGTCCTTGATGCTTCCCATGTACCCAATTACCAAAACGACGAGCTTTACTGAGTAACCTGAGTACAGCCTCCGAAGCTCAAAGAGCAAGTCTTGATATTTTGTCCGCTTTTCCGCCACTTTGACGCAGATGTTATTTTCAGCAGGAGCCGAAAATTCAATAACAAACATCTGCTTGGAGGAATGGTACAATGAAACCACGTCAGGCTTGTTCGCCGTTATCTTCCTGACGGTGGAGAATGAGAAGTTCCAATAGATTCGGCACCCTTCGTTCTCCACAATGGATTCAATATCGTTCGGGACATAGGGCAGAACTGGTGACCGGTCTATCGCATAATGATGTCTTAAGTGAAAGTATAACACTCTCAACGCCGCATTGTGGCGATGAATATAGGCCGAAACTGCATACACCGGACATGCTGCCAATATATGCATTGCTGTTTCAGGGGACCAGTAACAAGCCCTACAGCTCACATTCTGCACCTCTATACTCATCACGCGGCTGCGATAGACCAAGGTGTTAATTACACCATCTTGCGCAGCGCAAATGAACCCCTCAGTCCACTTGATCTCAGAAAGGCAAATGTATGCCTTTTGGATAAGCCAAGGTTTTCAATGCCTTCCTATTATTATTATTATTATTATTTATTATTATTATTACTGTTTAGATTTACCTAGTAATCGCATTTGTAGATTATTCTTTTATAATTATGTTGCTGTCCTATTGCAACGTCATTATAATTATTATAGAAATAAATGTGTCTAATATTGATACGGTCACTGTAAATGTTGATAACTAATTGATTAGATAACAATTTATAACAAATTTATTGAATAGACACTAACTAAAATAACCGACTTGGTCTTACATAAGTTCTTACAACTTTTGTAGTGAAAGAACTGCGTTACGATTTTTTTTACATTTTATGTTTTTGATGGGATCTCATTTCCTTTTGTCGGTCATCCTCCTTTTTTTTCTCGGGTAATATATCTTGTCCGTCAGCTAATAATTTTGTTAAAACCCACTCCCTATTTCTATTATAAAGTTAGCAACCATACGTACAAGCGCGATGCGTTAGTTGAATGTAATTTTTTTGATTGAAGCAAATCTCTCAGTGGTCTAGGAATGTAATTTTTAATAATCTTTATTTTTGAATAAATGGATATTGAAATTTCGGGATTTTTAATTTTTTACTTCCTTTATAGGCTAATTAAAATTTTCGGTTTGTAAGGTTGCTAAAAGTACCTTACAATTTTGTTGATCGGTGAGTTTGTCAGTTACAAAGATACAAAATTTGACTAGCGATAATTCGTACTATAGTATATATTATTAAGTATATTGGCAATATTGCCAGTTATAGTATGTCCTCTTAATACCGAAAAATTCAAACTTTTTGCTTTATACACAACGAAGTTTCAAGGGTGTCAAACGTGCCCTGAGTCACCTCGAGAAAAGGAAGTTACAGCTGTGCCCGACACTACCGTGCCCCCAGATACAATGATTTTTTTTTTAAGCATTATTGGAGTATTTAATATATTTCGACTGTCTCAGTAAAGGAGTCTAAAGATTTAAGAAAATAGTGTGAAAAAAGTGTTTGATCACAACAATAAATTTACAATCTACCTTGTAAGATACAACATAACATATCTTAAAACTAATCAACAGTTGATGCATAGTTTATTTTATACTGTACACAGTACCACCAATTTTTTATTTTTAACACATTTCTATCCGTAGACGTGTTAATTTTGATTTTCTCATTTCAAATCTCGTAGCAGTTGACGTAGTAGTACGTCATTTTTTATCCTAAATCAAGGCGCCGTCGAAGTAGTAGTACGTAATTTTTGTGCAAGAACTAGTCGCCGTTTTCGCAGTAGTACGTTTTCTGTTTTGGTTGTCAGTGTCGTAGTAAATATCTAAGACGATCTAAACTCACCTTATATTCATACCTTATGACCTTTCTTGCAGCCAAGACTGCCACCTTGCACGCATTCACCTCCTGGGGGACGATGTAACCAGGCGTCGACCTATCAAGCTTCAGGATTTTTTTGAAAAACCTTAACTGGACTCTCTCTATCCTGTCCTCCTCTCTCGTCCCCCAGACTTCTGAGCCATACAATAAAATGCTTCTCGCACACACCTTCCACACCGTCTCAGCCGCTCTGAAGTTTCCTTCGAATTTATTCCTCCATTCAATCCAGACTCGCCCAGCTGCCACCCACGCTTTCTTCGCTACATACTCCACATATTCTTTATTGCTACCTCCATTTCCAAATACATACCCCAGATACTTAAACCTTTGCACCTCCTCGATTTCCCTCCCTCTCCATTCAAACCTCTCTTTCTTGAACTTCCCACCTCTTTTGAACCGCATCCATTTAGTTTTTCCCACATTCACACTCAAATCTCTCCTTTCAAAAAACGCCCTCACCCTTTCAATCACCTCTCTCAATTCCCCAGCTGTCTTGGCAAATACAACTACATCATCAGCGTATGCTAATCTCCACACCTTTGTTCTCCATACCACCAATCCTCCAGCTTGCCCGTCTGCCAAAACTCTTTCCAAATCAGCCACATAGAGATTGAAAAGTGTGGGGCTCAGTGGACATCCATGCCTCAGGCCCTTTTTTATCTCGAAATATTCCGTTACACACTCATTCACCCTGATCTCACACACCGTTTCCCTATACACCTCCCTCACACTCTTCCTCACCCTCTCCGAAATACCCTTTTTAACTAAACGTTCATACAATCTCCCTCTATCTACGGAATCATACGCTGCTTTCAGGTCGATAAAAAAAGCAAAAAGGCTCCCAGATCTAATTTCCTGATCAATAATGAATCTGAGCATTATGAGTTGCTTGACTGTGCATCTTTCCTCTCTGAATCCTACTTGCACGTCTGGTATTAATTGCTTTTCCTCTGCCTCTTTTCTCAACCGCCCTTCTAGAATCTTGGCGAACATTTTGTAGGAAGAGTTCATCAGCATGATCCCCCTGTAATTCTTCACGCGTTCCTTGTCTCCATTTTTATGGATTGGCTGTAGTATCGCCTCTTTCCAGCTCTCTGGGATACCCTTTGTCCCTTTCCATATCTTGTTGAACTCCTCCGTAAGCTTGTCGATCCACGTAAGCTTGTCGATACAACTCTCGATAATATATTTTGCATTAATTAGGGTTACGTTGTTATTACGAACCCTTATAGTTTCGATATGTGCGTCCGTCCGTCCGTTCGTCTATCCACAGTGTAGCTCAGAGACAATTAGAAATATAAAGTTGTAATTTGGCATGGATATACAGATTAGTCACGCCGACAAAGTGGTAAAATAAAATCTTGAAAATACATATATTAGGCTACCTCCTCTACACGTAAATTTGGGACGTTTTTTTTCTTGTCTACCCCATGGTGTAGGGTGTTGTTGGATAGGTCTTTCAAAAATATTACAGGTTTGTGGAAACAATATTTCAATTCATTCCACTGCCAGTTAAATGGCTGTTTCTGGACATGTGTGCTACATGTAGTGTATATTCGCGCCGTGCACAACCGCGCTTAGCGACACCCGTGGACAAAAAGACAAAAAGACAAAACTTTGTGAGGAATAATAGTGTGTAAAGACAACAGACAAAAACAATAAAATTAATAAAATAGACGATATTTGATAGCAAAAAAATTATAGGTTTTGTAATACGTAATTTCTGTAATAAGATACTACCAAGATAATAAATAATAGGGAATATGCGTGAAATTTAAATTTGGTTCAAATATTTTTTTTCCGAATCTTTATTGACCTGACATTTATCTAAACCATTATTTTTGTAATTATTATTTTTTTAAATTCTTAAAATTAATAAATAAAAGTGCAAATTAAGCGAGGGAAATTCAAATTTGTAAAACGCTAACACCATTGGTTAAAACGAAAGTGACGAAACATACCATATAAACAAGTAAGTATTTGTATCTCATTGCAGTCTTTTGGTTAGAAAACAAACGTCAAAAACGTCAAGTTAAAAATGAAAATAGCTGTAGTCAACTCTCAGTGGTAATTTACGTCATCAGCAGACCGCGCTAAAATAGCAGGGTTTAAACAGCTCAAAATTTTCCTCATTTCTTAATATTTTTTTAAACTTAATTACAGTATTTATATTTTTTACTATGTTATAACGGTGTAAACAATGAATTAAAAATATAAAAAAAACATCCATATTCCCTATTATAAATTAAATTCATAATGAATGAAATTATTATAACTGGTTTTGAATTTTTTTTCCATTCTATTGATTTTAATAAACAAAAAATTGTGAATGCTGTAAAACTAATTGTGAGATTAACGTTTTTGATGTTGAAGAGTTTAGAATTAAAAATCAAGGAACTACAATTAAATGTAAGGTTTGAATGATAAACGATACGTTATTCAAAGTGCAAGACACATTCGTTTCTCAAGCATGCGGAAAATGTAATAGTATATTACGTAATGAGAGTTGTAAGAAGCATATCGGGTTCGAGTGGAACAGTTGACCCGCGTAGCGGGGAGAGCGTAATTGCGCGAGTAAGTAATTGCCTTACAATTCGAATTATGTACTATACTTTATCTACGACCACGCTAATTTGTTACTGTTCAATAAGAAAAATATGTTTGATGTAACACCTTCGACCTTATTTAACATGATAGAATGAGAAGAAATTAATTTTTATATAAGATACATTAATAATGGTTACATAATTTTTTATTTAGTACTCATTGTAGTTTTCGTTAGATTTAAAGGTGAAAAACAAAATGGGTGACAGCTTCTATGTGAATGATGTGACGTTTAATGATTGTTTGGAAATCACGGAGTACCATATTTAAAAATAGTATCAACATGCAGCTGTCAAGCAATCACCGAATTTTAAACCAAACAAGCAAGTATTATTTTGATTTATAAAATAACATTAATCGCGGATTTTTACATATGTGTGTTGTATGATGTATTTACATAATCCACGAACTGTACAATATTGGGCAATTACAATAGTGGTAGTAGATAAACATATTTATGCACTGATTGATTTATTAACAAGGACACTAGTAAATCAAAGACTTCTGATGAGCAAAATGTCAATATATTACAAAATATATGTCAATATAATTTCACATGAAGTTCTTAAAAGTGTCACCTTTGGCGCTAGTGCTGTTGCGCTCGGAGCGAATAACGAAGTAAAAAGGAAACGTATTACAGCTAAGTAGGCTTTATTAGTTTACGTGTAATAGTCGACCAACCTATAAAATGTAACAAATCGAGCGACAGCCGTATAATATATTATTGGTTATGTTGAACTCGACAACATCAATGTCAGCTGATTAAGTTATTGGTTTTGAAATTTTTTAGACATTTGAGTCTTAAGTCATAAGAGTAGGAATGGCAACTACGGAAGCCTACATTGCGCGTGGCACGACACGCACTTGGCCGTTATTATTTTTTATTAATTAATTTATATATTTATTAATTTAATTATTTACCTTATATTATAATGGAGGACGACTTTGAATTCATTTATATATGTATTGAAGTCGGTATATTATCTGGGGTTTCAAACTATGAAAGTAAAAGCGATGATTCAGACTTCCTAAGTAACAGAAAAAGAAAAGTGTTACTATTTATAAGTGAATCTGAAAGCAGCGATTCCGAAGACACTGCCTTGGAAAAGGAACAAATACTATTCAACATAATATTGTCCCAAAAGGATAACGATTGTAAATTGGTTTTGGGGTTTTCTGGTGCTCAAGTGTTCCCAAGAAATGCAGAAAATATTTTAGAAGTGGTTCTTAGGTCAAGATTTTTTTTGAATTATTAGTAACAGGAATATCTATTTAAGATACCATATGCAAAACATGCATAAATGTAAATGTGTAAAAAACACGAAGCGCGGGCAATATGCTATCTTTGCATATTGCCAGAAAGTTAATAACCAGTTAGTTAATAAGTCAAGAAATTTTAGTTTTGAATTTATTAATAGGACAAGTCAGGAAAAATAATATGAATGATTACCGAACTACTGATCCGCACATGGAAACATCAATATATGTTTAAAATATGAGCAGAAATAGATTCAGTCAAATACTACAATCACTATATTTTGTAGAATCAATAATTAAATATTTTTACATAAATTTGATATTGTCTATAAACCAAAACAAAATCTTTCGTTGGATGAAGCCATTCCGTACAGAGGTCGACTAGGTACGGTTTATTATTAAGAATTGTAGGTAAATTTATATATATATATATATATATATATATATATATATATATATATATATATATATATATATATATATATTATCCTCAAAACATTTTGCCATTCATAAAGGAATTTCACAATATGAGCACATAAAACAGGTTTCTCTTACTACCGTGTTTTTGCAAACTCTGCAACGCTTTTGAGGAATGTTTTTGTTTTGTCTGAACTGGTAATTTTCACAACCCTATGTTATCTAATATTTGCTGAAAGCCTCATAGATGCACCTTCGCGAGAGAATCTCTTATGTAAATGCCCGGCCCATTTAAATCTTTGTAATCTTATTGATGTTGCTACTTGCTTCTGCGAAGAGCTGGTAGATCTCGTAGTTGTATCTTATTCTCCACTGTTCGTTTTCTTGGACCGGTCCATATATTCTGCGTAAGATCTTTCTTTCGAATGCGTTCACAACTGTTTCCGCTCTTTGTGAGAGGGTCCAGGTCTCGCTTCCATAGCATAACACTGGGCGTATTATTGTTTTATAAAGTATTATTGTTTTTTTAAGTTTTCCTGTGGACATTCCCTGATCTGATTATGGCCGAGATGTGGTAGTATACTTTATTGGCATTACTGATTCTTCGTTGGATTTCCTTCATCTCGTCCCGTTTGCTCGATATGTTACAGCCTAGGTAGGTAAAGTCATTGACCAACTCAAAGTTTTGGTCGCCTATTGTCATGTTCTGGCCTCTCCTCCTATTGCTTCGGGTCTGTATTAATACTTTAGTCTTATCTTCATTAACTTTTAGGCCCACTACTTCAGTCGCGCCTTTTAGTTGTATGTAGATTTCTTTCATTGATGTTGGGTTTTTTTGAAATATGTTTATGTCATCTGCTATGTTCCCTTTAAGACGCGCGGGTGCGCGGATGCGCAGTAGTTTTCGTGACATTTTAAAATCTGCGCAGATAAATTAAGTTTCCGCACACTTAAATTACGATACGTTGATTTTTGATTTGTCTTCGAAATTGGGGAAATTTCGGAAGAAAGAAGATTAACTAATATAATAGGTATATAGGTTACATTATCTAAAAAGACATATTATTCAAAAACAACATAGAGAAACTGTTAATAAACCACAAATATTGAAAAAATTTTAAAGATGTAAAAATGTTAATGGAAACACCTGAAGAACGTCACGGAAAAAAAGGATAATCAAGAACAGTCAAAATCTGATTTAAGAAAGTTAATGGTATGGAAAACGTAATATTGGCTATCAATGACTTCCGTTCCTAAAATTCATAAGCATATGGAAAAATTAAGTTGCCACAAAATAAGTCAAAATTATGCTTTTGAAATCACCGAATGTATAACCAATATCCTGGAAGAAAATGTTTTTAACGAAATGAAAATCCAACCTTCCATATATTGATTGTTAACTGGGAAGGCAGACAACTATAATATGACCTTTTCTATGAAGTCGATGAAGTGTAACAAAAGCACCGATATTTCAGTACAAAATGTACTAATTTTGGATTTTAAATATCGTGATAATGATAAAAATTACAAAACTTTATTTGTTAGTATTTAGAAAGTCGCACATTGTGGCAGCAAGTCAATTGTAACAAAAAAATTAAAAAATTATGTTGAACATAACTTATGCATCAACTAGTATATTTTGCAACCAGGGCGGTAAGTTGTCAATTGGTCACGAGAGCGAAATTGGTGCGCCCAATTTCTCTAGCGAATGTGCAGTGAGCACATTCGCAATACCGCCCGAGGACAATTGAGAATACCGCCCGTGTTGTAAATAATATTTTTTATTAGTCATACGAGGGAACGCATATTACAAGTTTGGGATCCAGGGCCCATAAAAACAAATAAAATAAAAAATGAAGAATATGCTATTTCAATTGTCTCCGGTGGTGTGAATTCGTGGTAAGAACTTTCATTAGTCTCCGGTATCACCATAGATTTTGCACTCATTTAAAAACGTTTTCTTTAATTTTTATTTTGTGATGAAACAAAATTTCTGTCACTTCACTTTCACGTCACTTTTTTAATAATGTGGTCTTCTGGATTGTGATTATTTTAGTTATTTAATTGTCTTTACTGTAACTTAGCGATATTGAATATTTACGTGCGTTACCCAAGTTATATGGTAATATTAATAAAAAAAATAGCATTTTTTCGCACAAAAAAAGTGCGCCAAGATAGTACTTTTATGGGTAATAAATATATGATAATGTTTACTGGAGATGATGTCATGCTTAGAAAGAAAAATGGGGTAGCTGCAAAACTGTTTTCACAATGTTTCACCGATCGAGCCTTAACGGCAAAGATTTAGCTCAAGTAACTCCACATGATGCCATCATATCACTTAAACTAATCAATGAAGTAAGGTAGTTTTCCAGATATTTCGCAGTAAGTGCAAAAATTACGATGTTCTAATTGACTATTGTCAAGTTATGGAACGAAATTATCCTATCTGTAAATATTGTGCAAAAACTCTAAAGCCTAGTTCGCATTAGGCTAGTAATTTAGTAGAGTAGCGAGTAATTTAGTGGCTAAACTACTGGCTACTGTACAGAAACCATTCGCATTACGGTCTAGTACAGTACACAAGTGTTTTGTAAGATGGACGGGCTGCAACGCAATAGAATGAATAAACTGATATATTTATTGCATTTTCTAAATCCAGGCATGCCGATTGTTTTATTTGTTTGTTTTTATAATGCGGGGACTTTATATTCAAAAAGCATTTATGTTCGACGTATTTGGAAACTAATTTTAAGTTAAAATTTTTGATCCAGCGAAACGACATTTATGCGGCCACTAATGAACTCGACTAATCTACAGGTTCGGACTTGTTTAGCCGGTGAACCAGTGAGCACGAACGCGTGGTGGGAGGCGCTACTCGCCCGATAAAATAGAGTAAAATGGATCGACTCGACTTAATCACTCACTAAACCACTTGACTAATTTTTCGAGGTTCGCACACATTTAGCCACTAAATTACTCGCTACTCTACTAAATTACTAGCCTAATGCGAACTAGGCTTTACGGATTCTCAATATCAGGCAATTTTCCGTTCAACAAGATATAAGATAGCAAGAAGAGCTTTCATCTTTGTAAAAATATGCACAGAAAAGTTGTTTTCTTAAACTATTATTGAAGTACATCAGTATGTTTAGACGAAAATAAGAAAATTAAAAATCCTTGAAAATTAAAGAGAAAGAAAGAAAATACCTTGGAGACATAATCATTTGGAGCAATCATGTAATAAACTATTATCATTATATATATATTTATATATATATATATATATATATATATATATATATATATATATATAATGCATTTTGTCCAATGTGTCTGTATGCATCTGGAAAGACCATTTGCCGATAACGATCTAAAACAATGTTAAGCACACATAATGAGATTATTATAAATTCAGGAAAAAAATTAAATTTTGGACAACAGAATATAATGAATCTTTTTGAATTTTTTTCTATATTTATGATAAAATCAAAATATTGACGTTAATAACATATGAGATGAATATTCTGAAAGAAATTTACAATTTTGAAGAAGAGTAAACTTGTATTGTTGAAAACATTTGACGATACGTTAACTTTCTTACTAACCCATCCATAATTTTTTAATCTTGCTATTCTTTACAATATTATGGGTACCACCCTCCTTGCGTCCAGTGCGGATTGCGAAAGGGGATTTTTAGTCATGAATTCCATTAAAAGAAAAGATCGCAACAGACAGCAATATGAACATCTAGGTGATCAAATGTGCAAATAATTAAAACCGAGTTTAAAAACAGTGGGATAGTACCAAAGACAGAAGACAAATAAATTTATTGGAAATATTCAAAACTATTACTTTGCTATTTGATATTATGGTTTCAATAAATAAAAGTATAAAAAAATTTCGCAATTTATTCGCAATTCGCAATTTTCACTTTTTTTTGCTTACACTCGACTTTGGACCGCGCAGCACTAACAAAAATTAAAGGGAACACTGGTCATCTGCATATCCTGCTAGTTGGGTGGATTTGTGTAGCAGCGATGCTTGGTGCCTACCTTGGTTTTCCTTACTGCGTATTCTAATGCTAGATTAAAGAGCATTGGGGCGAGTCCATCTCCCTGCTTGAGGCCTTGGTTTATTTTAAATGGGTCTGTTAGGTTTCCTTTTTCATCTTCATCTTCATCTTCATCCGGCTTTCAGAGTTCTCCATTATTTGTCTTGTTAGCCTTACTAATTTTCGGGTAAGTCTAGAATGATGCTTTTCTCTACATTTTTTCTCTATATATGCTCTCTACTTTTCTCTTTCTCTCTCTCTCTCCCTCTCTCTCTCTCACACTCTACACATATATATATATATATATATATATATATATATATATATATATATATATATATATATGTGTGTGTGTATATATATATAGAAAAGTAGAGAGAATATATAGAGAGTATAGAGTATATATTTGGTCCTAAACCTTGTAGATGGTTATGACAATATTTCGCACCATATTACATAGACAATTATTACAACAGTTTTGAGTTAGCACAAAAATTACTCTCCGATAAGAACAGAATTTGTGGAACAATAAGAGAAAACCGCGAGCTACCATACGATCTAAAAACAATGAACTTAGGAAAGGGAAGACTTCCGTAGTAAGGGTGAAGTCGAGGGTGAAGTTTTAATACATATATGAAAATATAAAAGAGACGTAAGAATGATAGAAACCCATTAAATAAATCGATAAACTGGCGATCTGATACAAAATCGACAAGTATTTTCGACATTCGATTAAATGTATATATATATATATATATATATATATATATATATATATATATATATATACATAAAGAAAAACTATCAAATGGACAAAGAACAAATGGTTTTTATGTTTATGTTAAATGGTGCCCTGTTATATTCATTTGTTGTATTCAATGTCCTGAATTCTGGAAAGAAAAGAAAATTTTCGTCTTTTTTTTTAAATGTTTTGAGGATTGTCATGCCAAACAAAATTACTAAAACTAAGACTACAAATAATTAAGTAAATAAATGGTATTCGTTTGTATTTTTTGCTTTTTTCTCATGGTTTTAATATTTTTAATTTCGATAACACTTCCGAAATACTATGCAGATCGATATTTCCTGCATAACTAATTTTAGCATTTAAGCTAGCAATCTCTAAAGAAATAAAAAATTGGGTAATATGAAGCATTGAATTCAATTCGTCGTAATTTTTATCCAAGTTTAATATAAATTATGCCGGCTCTTAGCTTCTTAACCTTTAACTGAGGACATGGAGTCTCACAGGCGTCGCGTGTTTTGCAATTTCTTAGAATTGACTACTTCACGCCGCTTGCCGCGACCCAGTGTCTTAGTAGCTTTTCTTTTAGTAGTAAAGCGACCACGGAAGGATACAGATGTGTCGTCGGTTGTATAACATGTGAGTAATACTTATAAAAAGATCGGACGTAGTCTATCAGGCTACATGTCCCTAGTTGCAATACACTATAACTACTTTTTCTAATTACTATTTGATTTTTATTTTTAAATGGCAGAAAAAGGTGGGAAACGTCAACGCCCGACCATTAGTTAAGTTGAGCCATCAAAACGAAAAATAATGCGGGTAGACAGTCCCTCATTTGAAGAGGAATTCAATTCCCTGTTGCTAGATTCAGACCAATCTGATAGCGAACGTGATTTTGAAGAATATGTTATAACTGAAAGCGAACTTTTACATCATCATGAAAGTGATCAAGATGAAGAATAAGAGGAGAGTCAGATCACTCCAGAAGAAGTGGACAGCGATAGTTCCGAAGATGAAGACAACGTACCTCTCACGGAATTACGGCGGTCAAATTTTTATTGTGGTAAAAATCGTTATAAATGGTCAAAGACGCCTCCCAATACTAGGGTACGTACACCTAAACATAATATAATTACTCGTGCTTGTGCCTCGAAATTGAGAGCTGAGGATCAAAAAAACCCTTTCAGCATCTGGAATAAACTATTTGATAAAGAAATGCTTCAACAAATTTTGACATGGACAAACAACAAAATCTCGAGTTACAGGATACGGTTTGCCCGTCAGAATAAACCTGAACTGAAAAACATAGATATGACAGAGCTAAAGGCTTTTGTGGGTCTTTTATTATATTCAACTGTCTTGAAATCTAACCACGAACGCTCAAGTTACTTATTTGCTAGGGATGGTACAGGTTGTGAGATGTTTAGTTGCTGCATGTCAGAAAATAGATTTTCTCGTTTTGCTACTGTGTCTGCGATTCGACAATCCAGATGATCGCGCCGAAAGGAAACAAAATGACAGCTTGGCAGCTATATCCTTTATTTTCAACAAGTTTGTCAACAATTCTCAATAAATATACGAATAAAGCGAATGCGTCACCGTAGATGAGATGTTAGTGAAGTTTCTTGGAAGAAGTCACATGATTTCAAACATGCCAAGGAAACCAGGTAAATACGGACTGGTCATACGAGCCTTATGTGATGCAAAAAATGCATATTTTTATAATGGATATGTTTATACTGGAAAAGGTTCTGATGGTGTAGGATTAACCACACAAGATAAATAACTTCTCGTACCTACTCAGTGTGCCCTGCGGTTGACACAGCCAATCGAAGGAAGCAACCGAAATGTAACTGGTGATAACTGGTTCTCTTCTATAGAACTTATTGATGAACTGGCAAAACGGAAGCTTACTTACGTGGGTACAATGAAAAAAATAAACGGGAAATACCTAGCGATTTCAATCGCAAAAAAATCGAGAAACTCGGTCTACCTTGTTCGGTTTTACGAACAAAAAAACGTTATGCTCATACGTGCCTAAGAAGAATAGAGCTGTGATATGTGTCTTCAATGCATCACAATAACTACGTCGACGAGGATACTAAAAAGCCCGAAATAATTCTTTATTACAATGCCACCAAAGGAGGTGTTGACGAAGCTGATAAAAAATGCTCCATTTATTGCAGCAGCCGCCGAACGAGAAGATGGCCAATGGTAGTTTTTTACCGCATTCTGTATTTGAGCGGCATGAACGCTTATATTCGGTATAACATGTATAAACCCAAGATTACAGAAAGAGGAGATTTTCTAAAGAGTTTAGCCCGCTCGCAAGTGCTTCCCCGTATCCAGAGACGTGTAGTTTGCAGTCAATTACCAAGAGAGTTACGGTTAGTGATAAAGCGAGTTCTGGGCGACGATATGGTCGAAGAAGATGTCCATAGTAACGAAATTGGCCAAGGCAAACGAAGAGCATGCAGGATTTGTTCACCTAAATTGCACAGAATGACAGTGTACACGTGTGTCGTGTTCTCGCCCCTTGTGCAAAAATTGCCAGTAATTTATGCTAAACTTAGTCATTGTCAGATTTTTTATTGTTCGTTTTCAGAAGTAACTATTATGTTTTTTGTTTCTTTCTAGATTAGATTTTAAGTAAAACGTGTTAAATTTATCGTATTACTTGTATTAGGTCTACTAAAATGCCAAAAAACGGAACTCATGTCAATTGATGCTGAAAAGTACTACTAACTGTTAACTGCAATTTTTTTAAATATTTGATAATAAAAGCTGAATAAATTTACTTAATGTTTTATATTACATACCAATAGTTAAATATCAACACAATTTTAAAACACCCAAATTAATTTTTATAACAAGAATTGACTTTGAAAGTAGTAGCCTGTGAGACGTCATGTCACTTATAGTGTTATAAATATATCATGTCCCCAGTTAAAGGTTAACATCACTTAAACATGACTTAACATCACTTGAACATAGTAATAAGGTTTCGCTAAGCGCCGCATGTAAGTAGTGTTTCTAAACGGTCGGAATAGTGTTAATCTTATCAAAATACTCGTTGTTATTCTATAGAGCGTAGATAAATAATACTTGCAATGTCAGATTGGTATTTAATATTTGTGTTCTATAAAATAGTAATAATTAGTTTAAATAATGGAATTTGTAAAGAATATGGGAATTTCCATTTTTTTTTGGGGTTGGCGAATTTTTACCTTGAATAACTGTTACTAATCATCCTCCGTAGTGTATTAGCAAACTTAGAGAGCCGGGTTTTTATAAAAAAAATTGACATTTTTTTGACGCAACAGTTAATATTTTCCTTCACTGCCTAACTTCTCTCTAATTACTTGTCAAACAAAAAGTGCAGGAGAAGCCCGACCGACGTTGCCAATTTTATCTTTTTATTTTACCTTGTTCTGGTAAACACTTCAATATACAATTTCTGCACATGCACTTACAACAACATTGAAATATAAATTTGATTTTTAATTCTAATTCCATTCTAATTGGTTTAACTCTGGTTAACCCAATACTTCTTGAAACTTAATCTTATTTTAGACCATATAGGCGCAGCAGTGCGTTTAAACCTCTCTCTCGGACAACCTAACCAACTCTCAATTAAACCACATGCGTGGAACCACCTCGGACAACCTAACCTAACAAACTCTCAATTAAACCACATGAGTGCGGCAGCGCGAACTCTCGATCAAACCACAGTGTGGTCTCTCGATCACATGCGCGCTGCGCATTTTCTGGATCGAGAGTTCGCGCTATCGCGCTGTATGCGGTCTTGATCTATTCTCTCTCGGACAACCTAACCTAACCAACTCTCAATTAAACCACATGCTGCGCGCGCATGCGATCGAGAGTTCGCGCTGCCGCGCTGTATGCGGTCTTGATCTATTCTCTTTTGGACAACCTAACCTAACCAACTCTCAATTAAACCACATGCGTGCGGCATGATGGCCTAGTAGAGACCATCCGACACACCCTGCTAGATAACAGATGAGGTTCTGGCGACCGAGTCACGGCGATATAACCGTTATGTCATTATATCATGGAGGAAGATAACGGGAAATCACCTCCATTATACTTCCCAAGAGAACCACATGATGACGACATTCAAGTCATTATCGTGGTCGCAAACATTCATTAGTGAATATGCATAAGAAGAAGAAGAATACATAGAAGATTAACATGACCCCTGCGCAAGAATTAAAATAAAATTAAATATATTTAATACATATAATACTTAAATTGTAGCGACACAGAAAAAAAGTATAATCCCTGCAAAAGAATTGAACTTCGGCAACAGCGGATCTGCTGCATAAACACATTTTCTGTCAATTAACTGGACAGAAGTTGCAGTTATATTTGTTGTTGTATTAAAAAATGTCAGTTTTTTGGATTACAAAAGCCCGGATATTTCTTGAACCAGCCGATGTAGAAGATTCATTTTTACTTTCCACGTTTAGAAATACACTTTGGAACACGATTAGCAACAGTTAGTGAAGGTAACTCCACAATTCCCATATTCTTAATAATAGCGTAAATAATACTTACTTTTTCTATAAAAAAATATGTTATTAAAACTCCCAACCTTAATGGCTACAACCAGATTAATATTATTACACAATGTCTCTCAAATTATTATATTTATCTTAAGTTATTTATTTCATTTGGAGAAAAACCTTTTTTGTACGACCGGAAAAATATCTTACAGGATATTTCTCTGTGGGTTGAAAATTGTTTGTTTTTATCACGAATAGATGTGAGTTGAGTAAATATCGAATTCAATTTGTGTAAAACATTCACACCGAGGAGTTTATGTAAAATCACAAAAACACTCCAGGAGTAATATTAAACAAGGCTCCTACGCTCAAGAAACTTCCCTGCATTATCAAACACCTCGAACGTTTAAAGTGGAATTATTAAGGTAGCAATTCTTACTTTAGTTACATAAAAATATTTATTCTCTAGTTACATTTTTCTTCCTTATAAGCCCATTAAAAACTTCGAGAGGGTGGATACAAAATATTGAGTAACTGGCTTTATTTTCTTTTAGAATGTTTTGACTTCACACGTAAACATTATAAATTATATCATTATTGTGATGTTGGCTTTATTAAAAATGTATTTTATTTCATTTCAAACGCCCGTGTATTTTCTTCGGAAGTTTTTTAAGTTACTTTTTTGCAATTATAAGAAATTATTTGTTATGGCAATTAAATATTTTTAAAAAAATTGAAATGAAAATTGGAGCGTGTCAAGTTTTCTTCTGTGTAAATTTCGCATATGTTGCTTAATTTATACCTTTGTGTAATTTATTTTTTGTGTAGCTCTGTTCATGTGATATTTTCGTTATGTGCAATTTTATCATTTAACCATTTTTAAGTATACCACCATTTATAAAATGTTTATTTATAACATATACAGTCACATACACAGTTCATTTATATCATCTTTATACATGACGTATATAATAATTAGGATGAAACGATTACAAGTGGATGAAATTTTAGCTTTAAGGTTGATGGCTAGCGAGTCTTCCCATATATACCTTCCTAAATATTTTCAAATATCAATAAGGTTTAACTGACAGTCAGTCCTAATCAATTTAAATTATTACATACATATTGCGTTTAATTAAGTTTAATTTTTTTTTTTTAATTAGGGAAATATTTTATTAAATTCTTCTTCACAAGGATTTTGTCGTAAATCGTGTTTAATCCAATTGTCTTTTTGGTGTAGTAAATTTAAAGAAGCTTCATGCTGGGGATAAAATGCGGAGATGTTTCCCTATCATCATTCACAGCCGCTCCCGTTCTTCCCAGATATTTCAGTTCAGTAATTCCGTACGTTCAGAACTTCCAATTAATTCTTATTGATTACTATCTTATTATCTTATATTATTATCTTATACTTTAATACAAATTAAACAGTGTGTTAACTACCAAATACTATTAAATACAAATTTCACAAATCTGCAAAAAAATTAAATCAAAATTGGACTGTGTAAATTTTTCATTTGTGTAAATTTTGCATATGTAATTTGTTTAAAATTACTTTTGTTATTTTTTGTGTTACTATTTGTTATGTAATTCTGTTTATGTGTTATCTGTCACCTGTGTAATTTTATCATTTAAACATTTTTAATCCATTTTAAGAAGTCACCATTTATAGATGTACCATCTCTATACGTAGTTTAGGTAATTAGGATGAAACGGTTACAAGTGGATGAAATTTTAACTACAAGACTGATGGCTATCGAACTGCAAATAAGTCAAAATAAAATTAACGAAAACAAGGATTACAAAAGGTATTTAGCAATCTAAGTACAGTATAATCTCGATAATACGACACATATGGGACCAGACTACCGCCGGATTATCAAAAAATTCCGAATTATTACGATTTAAACAAAACAATAACAATTTTACATATTTTATGTACAATTGTATTTTAGAAAGATTAAAATACGTATCAATATAGGTAAACGTGTACATATAAAAAAAATATGTGCAAACTTAGAACAGATAGTAGGACAATTGTAGAGTGGAAGTTAGCTTAGTCAGAATCGCCAATCAAGTTTTCAGAGTTGTTTTGTTCGTCGCAACGTCGAGAATCCGGTTCTATTCAGAACCAACCCTCAATATCAACGCCGGAATCCCCTAGAAAACAAATCAACACATGTTTCCATCCCCGACAACCGGATCTAAGTTCATATCTTTCTATTTAACATAAGTGAATAGCCATCTGCAGACGCGTTTCAAAAAAGACGCGTTTTAATGTTATTTATCTAGTACTCCTTCAGAGCCACGAGTGGACTGGGGCTAGTAATAGCAGGAAAATATCTGTTGAATAAGTCAATATCCTGCGTTGTAACGCAAGGGAAGTAGTTTTTTTCAACATAAGAATTATTTTGTAGTCTTAATAATACTTTCGTATCTATAAAGATACGAACAGGTTAAATATATATATACATATATATATATATATATATATATATATATATATATATATATATATATATATATATATATATATAAATACCATAGTATATTTTCAACCAAGAAAATATATATACGTTTAATGAGGGTGTAGTCAAAGCTTTGGTCGGTAAAAAGAAACTCTTTGTTATATAATCGAGCTTTCGGGAATGCTTATTCCCTTTCTCAAGACATCTAAAAATAATTTATTTGTTAGAATACCTACATGTTATTTAAGATGGTTTGTAAACTGCTTACTAACGTGAGGTTGACATAAACAGTAGCTTCATGACACACTGAACAAAAATTCAACCACATTGAAAAAGGTATTATGTAATAATATGTTAAAAGGTTACTAACTTTAGGACCAAAGTTTGGAATAAATCCCATAATAGGCGATATTAAATTATCCAACCTATTAGCGGATTTAGAACTCATTTTGTTAAATGTAGATAAAAACCATCAGAACACTTACCGGGCTCAATTCACTAATACAATAACTAACTTTTTTCATAAAAATTCAAATAATTCACACCATTTAAGAAACATTTTTGATCAATGCAAACATTTTTTGAAACAACACCCAGACCTCTATGTTGTAAGGAGTGACAAAGGCAATGTAACAGTAATAATGTCAAAAGATGATTACATCAATAAAACTTGTGAGTTACTTAATGACACAAAATATTATAGGCAATTAAAAAACAACCCTGTTTGCACCTTACAACAAAAAGCTAACAGAATTGTCGCTAATATAAAGAAACGCAAGTTGGTTGATGAAATCACATGTAAAACACTGACTATTTATAATGCGGTTGCCCCTAGACTCTACACCTTGCCCAAAATTCATAAACCTAATCTCTCTGTTAGACCTATTGTGTCGTCGGTAGACTCTCCAAATAGTAAATTGGCAAAATGGCTGGCAACCATACTTGCTAATTCTTATGATTCAGACAATGATTATTATGTACAGGACTCACTAACTTTTAGCAGTTTCATTAACAATTTAAAACTACCTGATGATTATGTGTTGGTCAGTTTTGATGTCGTCTCACTTTTCACCAATTTACCGTTATCTGTTATAGTAACGAGTTTAAGAAAACATTGGGAAAAAGTTACACCACATTGCTCTCTTGATTTCGAAACTTTTAGTCAAACTTTAGAATTTATTTTTGACTCAAATGTTTTTGTTCATAATGACGTATATTATAAACAAATTTTTGGTACACCAATGGGGTCAACTATATCCCCTATTTTAGTAAATTTTGTCTTGGATGATCTTATCGCAGATAGTTTGGAAAAAATACCTTTCAATATACCCTTTGTTAAAAGATATGTTGACGATTTGATATTATCTGTCCCCAAGGATAAAATGGTTGAGGCACTGAATGTTTTCAATGGTTATAACACCAACCTACAATTTACAGCAGAAGAGGAAGACTCTAACAACTCGATTCCGTTTTTGGACATGAAAGTCTTCCGAACTAGCAATAACATACTAAAAACTAAATGGTACAGAAAACCCTGCACGAGCAACAGATGGCTTAATTTTCATTCCTATCATGCAATGAAAATGAAGATCAATCTAGTCTTGGTGATGAGATGCAGGGTAATGAAATTGTCACACCCTGATTTCGTGATTGAATGCCTAGGGATGGTGAGAGATATCCTGCTGGAAAATTCATATCCGAATCATTTAGTTAACAAACTTTTGTTCAGTTCTCCCTTGAATCCGAGTACGGATAATGTTGTAAACGCACACTATATTTCAAATGTAAACATATTAGGATGTCCACCAAGTATTAGAAGTCAAGAGAATAATGTGGAAAACCCACATAGTAACAACCCCACGTTTTTCTGTTCACTACCATACATAGAGTCGTTAACACTGAAACTCATAAACATTTTTAAAGGTGAGGATGTTAAGATTGCCCAGCGCATCTTAATAACCAATAGCAATTTATTCACAAAAACAAAAACCAGGTTAGACACATTAGAAAAATCAAATGTGGTATACAATATTCCTTGTCTGAATTGTAACAAAATTTATATAGGACAAACTTCTAGGTGTTTGTCGGGACGCATTACGTCTCACAAAAGTGATTGCAGACTAGATAAGGTGTCTTGTGCCTTGTCAGAACATGTAATTATGAATAAACATTCAATGGATTTGCAAGGTGAGAGTATGCACAGAAAGAAATTATCATAAAAGAATTTTTAAAGAAATGTTTAACATCAAGGGAGAGGTCGATAGTATGAACAAGAAAACTGATGTTAACAATCTTAGCATTATATATGATTACATACTAAAATTAGAACATAAAATTCTATCTCGTTCGTAAAACGTAATCGTTGTGTTTTCTTGATCATGCGGTTGGCTGCTGTTTTGATTGAAAAAAGGCGTTTTTGTGGATTTTCTTAAATTCATTGTAATGTAATCGATCTGTTGGTGGAAAGAATCAGCTTGTATATTCTTTTCTCAAACACCCGTGTGCGGGTACAAGCGCATTATGAATCAGTTCAGTTACCGGGATTGCGCACAATCCACTTAAAGATGTCAATATAATGTAATTAAAAAACTAGTCCATTTCCGTTTTCATCACCGTGGCACCATGTTGTAGCACACGTTTTCAATTTTGTATTTTTTTTGTTAAGTAATTAATTTTGGTAAATTCAATTTTATTTTGTAATCTGTTTTATTATAAAACATGAGGGCTTAACTCTCTTTTTCTAAATATTATTTTTTTGTTGTGTGAGGTATTACATAATACCTTTTTGGTATTATGTAATTTGGTACCCTTTTGGTGGTTGAATTTTTGTTCAGTGTGTCATGAAGCTACTGTTTATGTCAACCTCACGTTAGTAAGCAGTTTACAAACCATCTTAAATAACATGTAGGTGTTCTAACAAATAAATTATTTTTAGATGTCTTGAGAAAGGGAATAAGCATTCCCGAAAGCTCGATTATATAACAAAGAGTTTCTTTTTACCGACCAAAGCTTTGACTACACCCTCATTAAACGTATATATATTTTCTTGGTTGAAAATATACTATGGTATTTGTTTAATTATCTAGTCATTAATAAAACTATCTTCGCATCTATATATATATATATATATATATATATATATATATATATATATATATATATATATATGGTGGATGGTGGGTAAGGGGTGACGGCAAAACACTCAAATAAGACCGGCCCAAATGTCAACCTCACCTGCACGCGGTACCCGCTGCTAGATAACTAACGAGGCTCTGGCGACCGAGTCATGGCGGTATAACTATTCCATCGAGAATAAAGGAATTGTAATTCTCAACTAGGTACCTATGCGCCTAGAGCATATGTACCTATTTACATAGGTACCTGTGTACCTAGGTACCTATAAGGAAGCGGGTAGATACTCATCTATGATCCCGATAGATGACAGATCTACTACAGGGATGCGCCCCTGTCTACGCGAGCCTTGGTTTATCTCCCAATGCCATACGGGAGAAACCTTTGTCCCATTCCTAGTCCTTGTCTGATCCTAACATTTCCTTCCTAATACCCTAAACAAAACTCACCAATACGCTTGGCAGGCGAGGTGTTTTAACGCCAACTACCCCCAAAATAATGCTGACCTTAAAACATAAGAATATACCCCAGGTGGGTAGGACGGAACGTTCACAATCCCGCACCGAGTCGTGCGGAATGCCTCACGGATTCTGGGGGAGGCAAAAGAACAGCAAATAAAAAGAAACTCAATGGAACCAACACCACACTATACATCGCCACGTATAACATCAGATCCATGGCAAAAGACGAAAAGCTATATGAACTCGAAGAAGAACTAGCTAAGATCAAATGGAATATATTAGGACTATCGGAAGTGAAACGAAGAGGAAAAAATGCATAGACCTAACATCAGGAAATAGACTATACTACAGAGGAAGCGAAAATGAAACATATGGAGGAATAGGCTTCCTCATTAAGAAGGAGTTGAAGCCACACATCAAAATCTTCAAAGCCATATCATATCGCGTGGCTTACATAATTGTAGAAATAAATATGAACACGAAAATCAAGATCATTCAAGTCTACGCCCCAACTACCTTACACGACGACGAGGAAGTAGATGAGTTCTATGATGACATCACAGCTGCTATAGAAGACACCCCGGTAAAACACACAATCACCATGGGCGACTTTAATGCAAAATTGGGCAGAAAACTCGATAATACAGAAAACAAAATTGGAAACTATGGGTATGATCATAGAAACTACCGAGGCCAAGGAATGATGCAATTTTTAGAACAACAACAGGTAAATGCAATGAATACCTTCTTCAAAAAGAAAAACAAACAGAAATGGACTTGGATGTCGCCAAACGGGAAAACAAGAAATGAAATTGATTACTTCTTGTGTAGTAATAAAACATCGTCAAGGACATCACGGCACTCAACCAATTTACAACGGGCAGTGATCATCGGCTGCTAAGAGCCAAAATATGCTTAAATAGTAGAATCGAAAGGAAAATCAGACACACAAAATCCCAAGCTATAGACCACAACAAAGTACTTAAACACAAGCACGAGGACAGAGACAGACTAGAAGAGATAATAGCAAAAACTCAGCCACATAAATCAAAAATAGATCTTAATTCAACCAATAGTCAACTAACAGAACTATTGTTGCAGGCAGGACTAAAAGTAGCTAAAAAGGCGACCGTAAAAGAACAAAAAATCAGCGACGAAACAAAACAACTCATGGCGGAAAGACGTAAAGAAATTGAACGAAATAACAGAAACAGTAAAATATACTGAATTAAATAAAATAATCCATAAAAAAGTAAGAGAAGACCTGAGAAAATACCACGAAAACAAAATAGAAAAGTCATCGAACTAAATCGCGGAATAAAATGTTTAAAACCAACACTAGGTAAACCATCCATACTATCAATAAAAAATCAACAAGGAGTAGAAGAAAGAAATAGTGGAGCCATACTAAAAACCGTTGAAACATTTTATACTGACTTATACAACACACAGATTGACCCCGATACCGAAAAAAAAGCAAACATAAGAAAAGTAATTATGAACATCAACTCGGAAGACTTACCAAACATAGAAAGTTATGAAATATGGAACGCCCTGTCGCAAATGAAAAACAACAAAGCCCTTGGTCCTGATGGAGTCCTGACTGAACTACTGAAAGAGGGAACTGACGAAACAATAGAGATACTAAAGGCGCTCTTCAACGAATGCCGGCATAAGGAAGATGTACCAGATGCATGGAAAATTAGCGACGTATTAATACTATTTAAAAAAGGAGATAGAAAAGACCTTAGAAACTACCGTCCCATATCACTACTGTCACAAATCTACAAACTATTTATGCGTATCATAACTAACAGACTAACTCAAAAAATGGACGCCTACCAACCAGTAGAACAAGCGGGATTCCGTAAAGGATTCAGCACAGCAGATCATCTGCTTACCGTAAAAACACTATTTGAAAAAGCCAACGAATACAATCTAGATCTCTATTTAGCCTTTATAGACTACGAAAAGGCTTTCGATATCGTAGAATTGTGGGCTATCGAAAATGCACAAACAACTGCAGAATAGATACCAGGTATAAAAACCTCATACACAACGGAAAAAAAAATCTACGGACAAGCTACCATGACAATCACACTAGAAGGCACCACAAAACCAATACCGATCAGGAGAGGCGTCCGACAGGGAGACATTATCTCGCCAAAACTATTTACTTTAGCTATTGAAGATGTGTTTAAACAGCTGAACTGGACAAATATGGGGATAAACATAAACGGGAAAAACTTTAACAATCTGAGGTATGCAGACGACGTAATACTTATTACCACCGAATTCGAGGAACTCCAAACTATGGTAAACCAATTGGCAGAAGCCTTAGAGAAAGTTGGCTTGAAAATGAATCTTGGCAAAACACAGACAATGACAAACACCACTGACCCAAGAAGAGTAAATCTAAACAACGTCGAACTTAAAATGGTTGAGGAATATATATACCTTGGTCAAACAGTAAGAGCAAGCAAAGAAAACCAAACAGCCGAAATTAGCCGCAGAATTGGACTAGCATGGGCAGGCTTCGCAAAACTAGGGTGGGTACTATCAAACTCCAAAATACCCCAATATCTAAAAACAAGAGTACTTGACCAGTGCATAATCCCTATCATGACGTATGGATCCCAAACTTGGACACTAACTAGAGAAAACGTAGACAGGATAGCAAAGACACAAAGAGCCATGGAGAGGAAAATGCTCGGAATCAAGCTTAGGGACAAAAGACCAAACGTGTGGATTAGGAAAACAACTAAAGTGGCAGATGTCACAGAACATGCAGCCAGACTAAAATGGAGATTCGCAGGACATAACGCCAGACTGCAAGACCAAAAGTGGAATGTCGCCATCCAGTATTGGAGACCATTACTAGGGAAAAGAGGAAGAGGTCGGCCCCAGATGAGGTGGGCTGACGACCTCAAAAAAACGGTAGGGCTACACTGGAAAAGGGCAGCGCAAAACAGAGAAGGTTGGAAGAATCTAGAGGAGGCCTATGTCCAAAGATGGACAAATTAAGGGCTAAAAAAAATATTCGGGATATATTTCGCCTTTAATAAGTTTATACGATTATCTATAATAGGCTATTTGACAACATTGAAAATTTCCTACAAATTGTGGTGATCAGGTAATAGCGTAAAACAACATATTTCATTTTATTTTAAACTAAATTTTGTTATTTATTGCATATTTTCGTGTAATAAAATACAATATTTTTTGAAATTTTATCTGTGACGAGAACGCCATGTGATTGGTTGTGACGTCACTGGCTAGTAAACAGTGTAAAACACGCATGCGTTGTCTGATCGTAGTTCTTTGTTCATTGTAGTTCATTTTAGTATACAATTGCAGTTCTTGTTTCATGTTTTGTGGTTGTTATATTCGATCTTTGAGTTAGTTAATCTAGTGGTATAAATAATCATATCTAGAAATGGAATCAAGCTCATATCTAGAAATGGAATCAAGCTTTGTGCGAGCTGATAACAGCAATCTACTTAAGATTGATGCATTTATGGTTGCACTTTTCTTTAAGAATAACGCTGATTACAATGCAGCTGAACTTAAAAATGTAAAAACAGCAGTTTAAGTACCACCTAAGAATTATTTATTTATTTACAAACCTTTATGTATGATAATGCAGAAGTTTTGTAAAATCTCATTTTAGGTTAGGTTGATAAATATTTAGAAATTTCATGTTCTCTTGTGTCATGATCTTTTCTTTTATTTCACAGGTCTGCAAGAGAATCATATGGAGATGATGCGATTGGCTATGTCCAACTTCACCGGAGCGTGGCGTTTGCACAGTTAAATGCAAAATGTGCCCAGAGCATAAAGTAAGAAACAGAGCTTATAACGTGACAATGATTATAAATGAAAATGACAGTGAAGTTATTAGCTGTCAGTGCCACGACTGTGCTGCTTCAGCTGGAGGATGCAAGCACGCAGTTGCTTTTTTGATGTGGGTCCATCGTCGGACAGAGGAACCTGCATGTACTTCCATAGAGTGCTATTGGAAAAAGCCTACTTTGTCTAAAGTAGGGACCACTCTGAAGTACATCACTGTGCAGTAGTTGTACCTCACATACCAAGTACAACAGCATTTTATGTTGGATTTATTTCAGTTGCAAAAAAAAGAAAACCTAACAAGTGTGAATTGGTAAAATATCAGGATGATTTTAAACATAGCGTTGTGATCCAGTATTCATTGCACTATTTTATAATGGAGCAATCCACAGAAGTTAAAGCAGATGTGGCCAAGTTTGTAGACGTGATGACAGCAATATTCACTGAAGCTGTAGTAAGTACCATCGAAGAAGGAACAAGGAGGCAGAACAAGAGCAGCTTGTGGCATCAGATGCAATATGGCCGTATCACAGCTTGAAAAGCACATGAAGTAATTGTGTACACATTGTCATACACCAGATGGTTCCTTGGTGGCTACTATAATGGGCGCAAAAGTATTTGATACAGCTGCAATGAAAAGAGGCAGAAATTTAGAGCTATCTGTCCGAAAGACAGTTGGCAATAAATTGAAAAAAAAATCACTTCATGTGGGCTTTTTGTATGCAGAGAAAATCCCATGGTTACGGGGTCTCCTGATCGTTTAACCAAAGATGCCGTTATTGAACTAAAATGTCCTACCACGGCAAAAGCTAAAGACTAAGTTTTATAAAAAATGGTGTTCTCACTGAGAAATGTAAGGCACAGGTACAGCTGCAAATGTATGCATGTGGTGTAAAAAAAGCTATTTTTGTGTTGCTGATTACAACTTTGAAGAAACAAAGAATGTAGACATTATCTTAGTGACATATGATAGTGAGTATGTTAAAAAATGAATAAAAAACTTAATTATTTTTTGGAAAACATATATTTATCCAATTTTGTATTATAATTGTAAAAATCTGTGATAATGATGAAAACAAAACCATTCTGTATTTCTTGTTTTATTATATCTGATTTTACATAATTTAATAAGAGAATCCTGTAAATTTATTAGAGCACATGCAATAATAATGACATGATCAAGTACACGAAGTATGTTGGTATTTATCACTGAATGTTGCTTTAGCATATGGAATTCTCTTAATCACATTACCCTTTCAACATGAATTCGCAAACTAGCGATTATTTTAGTTGGTCGAACTTCAGTTTTTGATAACTTTGTCCCTGCATTTACACTGGGTGGCCTTAATAGTTTCATACCCTTTGCATGAAGTATCTGTTCAAGATGTTTGAAGCCTCTGTCAGCTAAGATGCAAGTTCCCTGTTGTAATCCATCTAAAAAGTTACACTTTTCTAGTATGGTAACATCACTTGTTCTACCCCTGAACCCTTGAGAAACATAATTAACCAAAGCATTAGGCGTGCACGATATTAAATACTTTATAGTATTGCCCTTTTTGAATTCCGACCATGTTAGTGTCTGATGAAGAGCCTTTGATGGTTTTTGTATATCAATTTCTAGAACATCATGATAGTTATGTCTAAATGCAATAGGAAGATTTTTTTGATTAATTTTGTGTCTAACTTTACAATGAATGGTCTTAAAAAACTACTTATTATTGGTATCTTTCCTAAAAATAATTTACTGGCCTAAGATAATGATATTCCAAAATTATCCTCTAGTTCAGAAAATGTGCTGTTCAATCTAATGTTTTCAAGCATAGTAAATTGTGTTCTATTTTTATATTTGTGTGTTTATGCAACAACTGAACAAAAAAATAACATTCTTTGGGAATACCAACATACATCAAAGGTTTCCTTTCAATCAAACGCATAGTATTTTTGAGGCACTGCAATTGTTCAATCTTCTCATTTGACCTTGACGGTTTAAATAGTGAAGTAGAAAGACTTTTATTTTTGCATCTTGTTTCCACAGCCTTGCTCTTATAATACATATACACTTTTGTTGTTACTTGAACAGATTTGTCTACAGTTACGAAAGGGTTGGTGATTGTTTCTTTGTCTTGAGTTTTTGATAATTCTGAAAAGACAAACATTCAAAATCAATTACTTCATTTACATGTGAATAACATAAATCTAATTATATTATGACATTTGTAATAAATAGATAACATACTTTCAGGCTCAATAATTTCTTGTATCATATCGTCATCTTTTTGTAAGCTTTCAGAATGGGTTTCAGTAGCACTTTGACTTTGCAAACATTTTGTGACAAGATCAATTCTTTGCCTTTTAAGTAACTCTTTTCGAGAAGATTAGAAGATCACTTTTGTGATCCTGTTGACAATGAAACTTAGTTGGCACAGCCTCATCTGTCAAAAGTATCTTCTTAGTGCAGCCCATTTTGTACTTCATGTAGTTTGTTGTGTCTCCATCTGCAATTTAACAATAATGTGCTACAATATAGGGTTGAAAAGGATCGTTCCTTTTCGTTAGGGTTGAAAAGGATAATGAGGTTAGTTAGTAAGGATGTTATTTCGTTTTATATAAACCAATATTTTAGCTACTATCTAGTATATATAAAGTTAAATATTACTTACATCAAAGTGATCCTCGCACATAAAAACATTTGTATGTGATAAAATGCCCTTTGGGTCTCTTCGAGCTAATTCTAACCACAATTCTCGACTTTTGGGATCCTTTGGCACAGAAACAAACAATTTGTTTGAACTACTTATAGACGTATTTGCACACTGTGGCACTACACACCACTTATACGCCATTATATACAATAAAATGATTAAATTAATTTCAGCTGCAGGGTTAATATTTTGTATACAAAGCTTGTTTACTAGCCAAGAACGTCATACGTGTCATGTGATAAGAAATATCGTTTTCCGCGCGGTTTCGGTAATTTAAACTTTAACACTATTTTTTTATTGTTAATATAGCAAATTTCCCGAAAATATCAATGCAGTGTGCTTATTATGCAATAAAGAATAATTTAAAACGATTTTCCAAAGTTAGTCAAATAGCCTATTAGTATGGTTTCACCAGTATTATTTTTCAATTCCTGTTTACAGGAATTTGTCGTAAATCTTTTTATTTTTATTATTTGTTTAATCCAATTTTCTTTGTGATCTAGTAAATTTAAAAGTAGCTGTATACAGGGGAAACATGCGGAGATGTTTTCCTATCATTATTCATTGCCGGAGTGGCTAGAATTGAACTGAAAGAATGACAAAAACGGAGTGTTCTCAGATCTTGCAGTTCAGTACTTTTGAAAATGGGGCGAATACGTCCCTGTAGATCTAGAACGCAGGCCCTGTGCGAGCCAATAGGCTCACGCCAACAATCACGCAAACGCACGAGGAGTTTAAATTCATATATCGTATAAGCAGTGTAAAAACAAAATACAATCAATAAAAATCAATAACCGAATGTATAGAGTTGAAAACAGTGGCGGCTCGCCCATAAGAGCTGCAGTGCTGCAGCCTTCCCGCCAAAATGAAAACATTTTTATAATTATTATAAACTATTCCATTAGTACAAGTATTTAACAATTATTTTACAGAAACCTATTTGTCCGTTCGTAGTATATTTATTTTTAGAATTGTAGGTAATAAATACCTCGATAGGCGCTCTGTATGTGTGTATTGCGTAATTTAGTGCGGTTGTATATTCATATATCGGACTGCAGTCAGTGCAGACCGAGTCTCGCCGCGTAGTTAGTGTATTGAGCTGGTTACCCCCACCCGCGACGGTTGTGTTTACGTTACGTTACGTTACGTTTTTGTAATATGTATAGCGCGGGCTGCAAACATTGCAGTCCGCACTCTGTATTTTAGGCATTTTATGAGTTTGTTTCTAAGAACAATCGAGTTTCGGCAACGCTAAAGAACCTTAAGTGGACATTAATTGGTGGACAATTGAAAAGTGGACAATTTAAAACAAAGTATTAATAAATAAGTAGTTCTTAGCTATACACATAGAAATTAAGATAGTTATTTTTTAATTTAATTTTAATTTAATTTTTATAGAAATGAACGAAGCAACAAATTCAGTTATGCATTTGGAAAAGATCAACTTTGCACGGCTGGAATTTCAAGAAAAAATTGAAATTAAATCATTGGGACGGTCTCCTGAATTTACTACTCAGGATTAATAAATAAACTCCTGATTTAAATATTTGTCCAGTATCACAAAGTCGTTCAAATAATTATGACCGAAAATTTAATTTCAACATTTATATGAAACATAATTGGTTAACAGGTAGTCACTGAATTAAAAAATTCAATATCTTTCTGTATGTGTCAATGAAAATGCGGGTTTTACGGCAACTCGTAGTGATTTTTTATTATAATTTTTCCCAGCCCTCCCACAAACATCATCCACGAGCCGCCACTGGTTGAAAATAAAAGTACAAGTGATAAATACATACAACAGTGTTCTTTTAACGATAATATTCAAATTTTGGTGCCGAAACCAGGGAAGATAATGTATAAAGTGTTTGAGTATTATAATCAGAACCATAACGAAGAAAATGGATTTGTCATTAGGAAAAACGTACCGCAAACAACTAACGCTAATAATTAAAGAAACAGAGGAGCTGATGCAGGAAGAAGATATTGATGTGGACAATATTCCAGTAGTTATTGCAAGGGTAAAGGCTATTCGTGATCAGCTTGGAGTTGTCAATGAAAAATTAGCGCCAGTATTCGATTATGATCAACTAGAGCACCTATTCTCAACCGCTGGTCCGACGGACCACCAGTGGTCCGCGGAGAAATTTTACTAGTTCGCTGATAATTTTTCCTATCCGCGAAACATATTTAATTATCATGATAAAAAAATAATAACTAAATTTTGATTTATAAAATTACGAAATACAAATATCTTAAACTAATTTTAATTCTATGTAATTTATGATTAGTATATATCTTTACAATCAAATATTATTGTAAGTAAATGATAATAAATATGCTACAATTAACTTATGTAGTAATACCTAGTAAAATTTAGTTAAAAAAATATCACTGGTCCGCAATTTTTTTTTTTTTTAATTTTACTGGTCCGTGGGCCAAAATAGGTTGAGAAACGCTGAACTAGAGACTGAGTGCGAAAAAAATGTGGAATATAACGACAATGCAGTGAAGGTAATCGCAACATTAGAACAAAGAATGTATCGGCAGGCGCAAGCAGACATCGCCTCAACCAAAATCCGGGTTGGTGCGGCTTCGCCGCAGCAACAAGAAGAAACGGCGCATGTACAAATTAGTCAGCGCCAGACTATGGTAAGGATTACCCAGGCTTGATTTAATTAAATTTGACGGTAATATTTCCGTTTGGGCGGCCTTTGGGAGTAGTACAATCTAACAATTCACGAGAACAAAAATTTAGATGATTCGTCAAAATTTGCATATCTAAAATGTTACTTGACTGGCAAAGCATTAATAACAATTAACGGATTGACGTCAAGTCAATCGTCTTACCATGATGCAATCGGATTGCAAGACGAGTACGAAAACCAAGAGCGTATTGTGGATATTTATATTCAGAATTTACTAACAATAACACACGTCAAATATGAGGACATAAATGGCTTGAGAAAATTGTATAATACGGCTACAACCGTAACTAAATCACTAACGACCCTTGGTATTTCTCCAAACCAATATGGACTTTTAGTAAAATCGATTATATTTAAAGCATTGCCATACAATTTGAGAATTGCATTCAATAAGCAAATGTTAACTGATACCGACTTATGCAATAGTAGTTCCTCTAGTAGATTTCAACATATTAGCAAGGCAGACGTAGATTATAATAAGCAAGTAATGATATTACTGCAATTTATAAAAATTGAACTAGATTCCATTGAACAAGCACGTTGTTCAAGTGAATGGGACAGTAATCAGAAACTTTCGAATAACCTCAGTACAGAAAAGAATAAAGATAAAACGTTCACTGCCGCTGGTCTATTAACAAGTGTAAAAGATTATTGTTTGTTCTGTCAAGCCAGAACCCAACAAACAAAAGATTGTGACTCTTCTTTAAATTTGAACGAAAAGAAGAACATTTTAAAGCAAAAAAGGCTTTGTTTTCGATGCACAAAGCCGAATCACATTTCAAAACATTGTAAAGCTAGAGATGTAAGTTGTGCAACATATAAAAACAGACATGTAAATTCCTTATGTGATCCGAGTTACCGAGAACAAAAAAGAGCTGATGTTAAACCTAGTACAGCTAATAATGAAAGTTCTTGAAGTCTATTAACAAACCGCCAATTAGACAATGTTTACTTGAAAACTGCCTCGGCGTACATTGTAACGAGTAAATCGCAAGAAGAAACATTAGCTCGAATGGTTATAGATGGTGGTAGCCAACTCACATTCATAAAAGAAAATTTATCGCATCAGTTGAATTTACCTACTGCAGGTACACATAAAATAGCCATAGAAGCTTTTGGAAATAAAACACGATCACCGACTAGATTATGTAACAGAGTCAAAATAGTGTTAAAAGGACAATACAGTGATGGAGTGATGGTCGAGATGGAAACAATAGAGGTCCCTGAAATCTGTTTTGATTTTTTAGAGCCGCCTTGTTTGAAGCACCCTGTAATTAGAGAATTTTCTAGAAGCCATCAGATAGCAGACATAAATCAGAAACAACGAGTAATAAACGGAATATCATTATTGATTGGAGCGGATAACTACGGAAAAATAATCACGGGCGAAATGTACCAATTAACTGAAGATTTAATGGCGGTAAATTCAAAATTTGGATGGACGTTACTCGGTTCCGTTTGTAGTAATAATACTTATGAGTTTATGACAAATCTGAACCCAGTGACTGTTTTAAACGTACAAACCTTTGGTGAAGAATTTAATATAAAAAACTTTTGGACACTAGAGACTATCGGTATAAACTCAAGTGAAAAAGTGAAAAACGGGTTTATAGAAGACTTTATAAAAGAAAAAATTTAATTTAAAGACGGTTATTACGAAGTATCGTTACCGTGGAAAAGTGAAAAATTATTGAACTCTAACTATTCGGGAGCATTACGCGTGTGAAAAATTTAACCAGTAAACTATTTCGAAACGGTAAGCTGCACAAATATGATTGTTCGATCAGCGAATGCATAAATAACGATTGTGCGGAAATCATGTTAAATAGTTTGGGTGACGCTAAAACTTATTATATGCCTCACAGACCAGTATACCGAGAAGACAAGGATACGACCAAGTTACGTGTGGTTTATGATGCTTCAGCGCACGGACCTGCATTTGAGTTGTTAAACGAATAATTGTCAGTGGGTGCGAATTTAGTTCAGAACTTGGTAGGAATTTTACTAAAATTTAGAATCGGCGCAATCGACTTAATGGCGGACATTGAAAAATTGTTTCTACAAATATCGCTAAATAAACGAGATCGTGATTCACATAGATTTTTATGGTACAAAAATCCTATTGATAAAAACATCGAATCAACGTCAGAGTTACCAGAATTAACCACGTATCGTTTGAAGAGAGTAACATGGAGTTACAACTAGTCCGTTCCTGTTAGCAGCCACGTTGAAGAAACATTTTGGTGAACAGCCTGTAGCATTCAGAAAAACTGCAGATACTTTAGATTATTATTATTATTACCTTTATTGGCATATTTACAACAATTACTATAAGACTAACAATACAACATATCAAAACAAAAAAAACAAAAAAAAAAAAAAAACACATGGAAACAATAAAAAAAAGAACAAAAAAACAGAACATAACTAATAATCCGACCCAAAAATATCCCAAATACTCAAACTTAAAAAAAATACTACACTTTAAAGAAACAAAAAAAAAACAATAATTCTTCGCCCGCACTAACTTATCTCCTTCCCTAAACTCTTTCCACAATCACTCCCTTCCGCTCTAAAATTTCCCGCATTATGGGCCACCCGCTACCTGACTCGTCCATGCACGCTTCCCAGTCTTTACATTTATTTTTCTTTCCTTCTTCCCATGTTAGCCCTTTGCACTCTTCCATCCAATGTGCCCACCTGTCAGTACCCTCTCCGCATATGGTACACAAATTCTCCCTTTCATTCAACCAGTACCTTCTTCCCTTTTCTTCGTTGCCGCACCGAAACCAGGCTATCCTATTTTGGCTACCGCTGGACCCTCTGCTTAGGTACAAAGGGTGTCTGCCGTACACTTGTACCTTGTTGTACTCCCGATTGTACCTGCTTTCGTCTATACGGCTTTGTCGTATCTGCAGCTCTATCTCCCTACTCCTTTCACCCAACAATTTTTCACAATTTACGCCTTCCCTTTTCATCCTTTCTACCTCCTCTTTCGACAACCCTACTCGTTCATACATTTTTTTCCATTCATTTCCCCATTTTGTTAGTCTAATCCCTCCGACACCTTCCTTCCTTAAACTATTAAACACCTCTTTCACTATCCTTTCATTCCCTAACCTATACACTTTCCTTTCGTATCTTGCCACTCTCACTGATGCTTCTATTGCAACTTTATATACATTCGCTTCTTGTAGCACCAGGTACCCTGGCGTACTCCTTTCTAATTTCAACGCCCTTTTTATAAACTGAAGTTGTACCTTTTCTACTTGTTCCATTTCGTTCATACCCCATATTTCCGCTCCATACAACAAAATACTCCGAACACACGCTTTCCACACTGTCATTTTTGCCACGAAACTATCTTCAAATTTATCTTTCCAAGCATTCCAAAACCTATTAGCAGCCACCCATGCTTTCTTACATACGAACTTAATGTGCTCATTATTGGACCCATTACTACCAAACATAAATCCCAAATATTTGAACCTGCTAACCTGCTCTATAACTTCTTCCCCCCACATCAAGCTTTCCTCTTTCTTACCAACTTTCTTTCTAAACACCATCCACTTAGTCTTCTCTACATTCACACTTAACATTCTTTTCTCAAAATATCTTTTAATCCTACCAATCATCTCTTTCATTTCCCCTTTTGTTCTTGCTAAAGCAACTATGTCATCCGCGTAAGCTAGAGACCACACTTTCATCCTACCTATTACCACTCCTCCTGCCTGCCCATTTTTTAAAACCTTTTCTAAGTCATTTATAAAAACATTAAATAGGACAGGGCTAAGTGGACACCCTTGCTTTAACCCTTTCCTAACCCAGAATCTTTCGGATTTTTTTTCACTTATTCTAACTCTGCAGCTTGTCTTGCCATATAGATCTGTAACTGCCTTCACTAGCCACCCACTAATTCCTTTTGCTCTCATCATTTTCTATAGCATGTTTCGGTTTACTGTGTCATATGCCGCTTTAAGATCTATGAATACAGCATACACCTTTCCACCTTTCTGTGCCAGCTCTTGCTCTATTACGTATTTTAAGGTAACCAGCTGGTCCGTTGTTCCCCTCCCTTTTCTGAATCCCCCTTGTACTTCCGGAATCACTTCCTTTTCCTCAATTTCTTCCTGTATTTTCATCTCCACTACTTTTGCATATATCTTATATGATGTATCCATCAGTGTGATGCCTCTGTAATTTTCTGCTTCTCCCTTATTTCCTGCTTTGAAAATTGGTACGATGTCCCCTTCCCTCCAGCTTTCTGGAATTGCTTGCTGTCCTTTGAAAATCTTGTTGTATAATTCGTGGAGTTTTTTTTGTATTGACACCGGCGCTAGTTTCCATGCTTCATTTGGGATTCCATCCGGACCTGTCGCTTTTCTTCTTTTCAGCCCACCCAGCACTTGCTCCATTTCCTCCCACATAATTTCTGGTCGATGGCCTTCTTCTTCTTTTCCGTCCTCTTCCACTGTCTCCTCTGCTCCCTTATCTTCTTTTCCGTCCAGCAACTGCATAAAATGTGCTCTCCATCTTTCCATCTTAATTTCATTAACTTTCCGGGTTGCTTTTTCCACATTTTTGGCAATAAACTTCCATATTTCTCTTTTACTATTGAGCTTCCTAGCCTCCTCCATTTGTTTTCTTTGCCACGTTCCTTTTTTGTTCTTCACAAGTTCTTTCATTTGGTCCTTCATATTTTTTAATTTACCTGAAGTTCCTCCGCTCTGTCTCCATCTCTTGACATCCTCTCTCAACTGTTTTTTCTTGGAGATATATTCTTTATCAATCCATGCGCTGTTATAATGCTCACTCCTGACATTTTTCCATACTATCGCCTCATGGACTTTAGATACCAGTTGTTCTAGGCTATTTATTGATTCTAGCTGACAGTTTTCCAGGTTGCTCTTAAATCTTTGTACCGCCTCTTTATTCCATATCGCTACTGATTTCTGCTTCTCCGTCTGTCCACTAACCACCGTTTTTCCTTTTACCGTTACTTCCAGCGGGAAATGATCCGACTCTATCCTGTTCCCTACTTCCATGCTGATTATATCACTTGTTGCTGTCTCGTTTGCTACTACATAGTCTATCACTGACATCCCTCTTCCCCCTACATACGTTGTCTCTCCACTCCAATCTCCCTCCGTGCATCCATTTAATATGTTCCATTTTCATTCCTTCATCCAGTCAAGCCATTTTCTACCATCCGCGTTGATTATTTTGTCTTTGGATTTTCTTGTTACTTCATGTCCTCCTTCTCCGAGATTCCCAACCTGGCTCTCCCCTATTCTTACGTTCCAGTCCCCCGCAATTATAACTTTAGACAAGGTTTCCTCGTTTGCTTCCGTCTCTATTTCCATTAATAATTCTTTTAGTCTTTTATTATTATAAACTATAATACATTTCCATTTATCCCCGTTTAATTTTATCTTTCTTATTTGAATCCCTTCGCCGTAATCTTCTCCCCTATAATTTTTCTCTTCCTCTATGTTCTTTTTTACTCCGGTTATTAAACCGCCTCTTGGTCTCCCCATGTTGAAATCTCTTTTTGCCCATTGGCACTTCCACGCGAAGTTATCTGGCAGTTCGTTCTTCACCTCCTCCCAATCCTTTTCGTCAATCCATGTTTCCACTATTCCAATTATATCGAAGCTCTTCATGTAAACCAACAAGTCATCCTTATAATCCGCTCTTTAGATTTTAGATAAATGTTTCTACGTAGATGATTTAGTACTTGCAGTAAATACTTTCGAGGAAGCTATTAATATCTATAGTAAGTCCAAGGAAGTACTTCCTTAGCAGCAAACATGAATCTAAGAAAATGGAGAACAATGTGAAATTAAATAAACACTTTAACGAAAAGGAAGAATCCGTTGTTAAGAGTAAACCAAAAAGAGTATTAAAAGTTTTATGGTATACTACGACTGATGAAATGTCTATTGATATATCACATTTTGTACGTAACGTGGATTTTGTTGAATGCCCTACAAAAAAAAGTGTACTTCAAACTATTGCGAGAATTTTCGACCCGTTAGGTGTGCTTGGACCTTACACTGTGAGAATAAAAATTATACTGCAATGTATATGCAAACAAGGTCTTTAATGGGATGCTCACTTGCCCGAAAAGTCCGAATGGAAAAAATGTTATACAGAATTACCAGAATTGGCAAATTTACATTTTCCAAGCATAGCTTTAAATATCAGTAACGAGGAAGTGGAATTGTAGCATATTTAAAATGTCATATTGAAAACAAATACCTATAAATTTTTGATCGCGAAAAATCGAGTTGCTCCTTTAAATAAAAGTTGGGACAAACAGTTAACATTGCCTAAACTCGAGTTAACTGCCGCATTGCAGTATTTTGTAATAGCTTATATTTTGGGTCATTTCACACTTTGCAAGCGATCCATTTATTGTTTTTTCTCTAGTAGCAACGGACCTCTAACTACCGCATTGTGTGCAGCTAGACTTCAGGATAATATTTTGAAATGTTTAATGTTAAATATTAAAGGAATATTTATGTGGTCGGACTCAAAGATCACCCTTTACTGGATAAAAGGAAATACGAAGAGAAAGGAAGTATACATAACTAATAGAGTCAACGAAATAAGAAGCTTGACAACGGGAAAATAGAGATATTGTCCTAGCAAAGACAACCCGGCTGATTTGTTAACTAGAGGTATGTCTACAAAAGTTTTACTTCCAGCAGAAATATGGTTGAGTGGACCAACTTGATTACAAGAAGATCAACAAAAGTGGCCACTAAATGACATTGATAACAATGAAGAAAAACAGGTTAACGCCTTGTTTAACCTAAGTGACATCAAAGACGATTGCAATGTCAAGATTGAACCTCTGTTTAATTTAGAGAAACTGAAATACTAGAAACAATGTTGGATGTTACAGCGTATATCCTAAGATTTATTCAACTATGTAAAACTAAGAAGAAAATATCAGGTCCATTGCAAGTCAATGAAGTAAAGAAGGCTGAAATCTATTGGTTAGAATACGTACAACGTAGTGAATTTGACAAGGAAATGGAAGCACTATCTAAATCGGAAGAAACAAGTCATCGGTCAGGAATCCTGACAGTTAATCCGTTCTTAGATTATGAAATTATGAGATTAGGTGGTAGCTTACAGGAAGCTTGCTTACCATATGAGACAACGCATCCAGTCATTTTGGCAGAGAAATCACCGTACACAACAAGAGTTATCAACAGATGCCATGAAAGAGTAATGCATTCTGGAGTAAATGCAACCTTAAATGAATTAAGAAAAGGTTTTTTGGTTATACGTAGCTGACAAAGAGTAAAATCCATAATTTCCAAATGCAGAAATTGTAAACGACTGAAAAGTCATGAAATGAACCATTCGAACCATTGCCCAAGAACAGATTAACAATGGCAAATCCATTCAAGTTTACCGGAGTAGACTTTGCAGGACAATTGTATGTAACAAATGCTTATATACAAGTAAAGGTCTACGTGATGCTGCTAACCTGTGCAGTAGTTAGAGCTATCGATTTGGAAATGGTACCGGATTTAACGACCGAGAGTTGTATCAGGGCATTACGCAAGTTTATTGCGAGAAGAGAAGTCCCGAATGTAATTTATTCGGACAACGCGAAGACATTCCGAAGAACGTCCCAAGAGATTCAAAAGCTATTCCATATTTTAACAACGGAAAAGGTACAAGATTTATCGAAGGAACATCGAATAGAATTGCGCTTCATAGTGGAACGAGCAGCTTGGTGGGGTTTCTGGGAGCGCCTAGTGAAGACAAGATGCTGTTAAACTAACACTTGGAGGAGCAAGTATCAACTATGATGAATTACAGACAATTTTGACTGAAGTTGAGGCTACTGTCAATTCAAGGCCTTTGACTTTCATCGATGAAGACCCATCAAATTTACTAATTTTAACGTCTGCGCACTTCCTCATTGGAACTAATAAAGCGGGATTTAGTATGGAATTAACAAATCCTGAAATAAGAAGAAACAGTACTCTCCAGCAATGGAAGGATCGTGAATCGAAAACATCAAAGTTTTGGAAGCGATGGCTTACGGATTACTTACAACAATTGCGATCTGTACACCACACACCCAAAGTAAAGACCAAAGAAACAAAGAAAGGAGATGTGGCGTTGTTACACGACCAGAATTTGCCGAGACTCCAATGGAAACTTGTAAGGGTAACGGATAACATTTCAGGGTAGAGACGGCACAACGAGAGTCCAGACGAGTACCGGGACGAAGCTTCGAAGACCAGTCCAACTTCTATATCCACTGGAAGTGGATGATATTCTGCCGGGGGAGGATGTTGAAAATGGAGCGAATACGTCCCTGTAGATATAGAACGCTGGCTCTGTGCGAGCCGATGGGCTCGCGCCAACATTCTACGATCGCGCAAACGCACGTGGAGTTTAAATTCATATATCGTATAAGCAGTGTAAAAACAAAATACAATCAATAAAAATCAATAACCGAATGTATAGAGTTGAAAATAAAAGTACAAGTGATAAATACATACAACAGTGTTCTTTTAACGATAATATTCACAAGTGTTTCATTACGATCAGAAATCCAATTAATCGAGTTAACAATTTCTTCCAATTAATTCTATTAGTACTGTCATTTTAATACAAATTTAACTGTATGTTAGCTATTGTAATTTTATAGATTGTCAGAAAATTAATTATTAATGAAATAACGGTTTGGTTTTTAATCTTTAATTTTAAGTTGTAAATTGAGCGATTCTGAAGCATAAAGAGGTTCCGGTTTAATCACTGGTAAGTTATGATGAATTTTACTATTCCATGATATGCATTTCTTGCTATAAACATTTTTGGTTTATTGAAATGCAATCTCCATTTTCTGGATTCTTAATGTTACAGATTTATTTTCATTGCCATTTTCTGTAACCCATTCACCTAAGTATTTAAATTCCTTTACTTTACCAATTTTCTTAGCGTTAATATAAATTTCATGTGGAGCATTTTTTATGTTAGTCATAAATTTAGTTTTTTCATAAGAGATATGAAGCCCTATTTCTTCTGCTTGTTCTTCCAAAATAGTGATCTGCTTCTGTGCATCAGAGATGTCTTCAGCAATTAGTAGCATCTTCTTCTGATTCCATTCTTATTTTTCCATTCCTGCCTGTCCATAGCAGCCCTCATCCAGTTTTTCCCAGCAATCTTCTGGACGTCATCGCGCCATCTTTTTTAAGGTCTGCCAGCAGTTCATTTGCATTCTCTTCGCCGCCAAGCTGTTAATTTGTATGTCCATCTTTTTGTGCTCTGTCTTGCAATATGGCCAGCCCATCTCCATTTTAGCTGCGCTAATCTTGCGCTGACATCTGTTAATTTCGTTCTTGTTCATTCAGAGCTCAGTACCTTGAGTCAATCCTAGCGTTGTCCAATGCTTTGAGAACCGTCCATGATTCAATAGATTCGAACGCTATCTGGTAGTCGATGAAAGCTAAATGTAGGGGTATGTTATATTCTGTCGTTTTTTTCAATAAGTGTACGTATTATCTGAAGATGATTTGTTGTGCTGAAACCCTTGCGAAAGCTGGCCTGCTCCGGGAACGTATCCGGGATTACATCCCGGTTAGTTCCATTTCATCAGCAAACGCTAGACAGTCCGAAGTTTAGATATTTGCAAATGTATTCAATAACATAGTTGGTGATTCGAAATGGTCATCAAACGAACTCACGGTTTGGATTTGAGTAGACGCACTCAGACGAGAAGCGATGCGGTGAAGACTGAGGAGTTTGAGATTTCTCATGTTCCATTTTGAGAAAGGAAATTATTAAGTTGCCAGGACAAAGTGTTGAGTGATAGAGGAGTATAACACCTCTTTAAAAAACCTTAGTCCTGCTGGCCCGGCTGGTAGTACTTTGTAAGTGTCCCTTGCCAGGGATACGGTGTCCTCAACAGCATAGACAGTGAAGTAGATGGATTAGGGAACAGTGAATATGGCGGAAGAGGCAGCCCAATACACGGGATAATGAGTAAAAGGTATTTGGTATATGGTACCAAATATCATGTTAAGGTGACGAGGGTTTTACGTGTTAGTGGCGGTACCCCAGGCAGCGTCTGTTTAACATGTTAGTGGCGCCTGATACTAAACCTAATACTGAACTGATACTGAACCTAAACTAACTCTGAGTTTAACCGACTGATATGTCAGTCATAACATCAATTAAATCAACTTTTTTTTTCAATTATAAACAATTTTTTAAGTTTTTTTTTATTATCAAAAAAATCAAAATGATATTTTTTTTATTACCACATTTAAATTTAAAATAGAACAAAAGTAAATATACAAGACATGTTTAAAAGATTAAAATTAGACATCGAACTGCACTTCTCCTGTGATTTGTATTTGTTTGTTGAATAAAGTAAAAATGAATGAATGAGAAAAGGGAAACCTAACAAAACATCAACTTTCCATTTATGGCTTTGCAAAACTTTGTAAAGCAATTTTCTGCATGATATGCGGTATTGAATTATTTCTTTCCTCGAGCACATTAAAATGAAACCAGTCCGATTCCATTTGAAATACGTTACATGGATGCCTATTCAAATCTATCAATTCAACCGATTTATTACAACTTAGAAAATTCTTATTAGGTTTAAGTTAGTATTTTAATAGTGCGAAACAGGTACTATTTTATGGGGAGTATTTATACATGTTTAAATAGATCTAGATAAACATATATATATATATATATATATATATATATATATATATATATATATATATATATATATATATATATATATATATATATATGTTGTATTTGAGGTTTTCGCGGATAGATACCTGTGTTGTATTGTTTTCTCGGGGATTCCGCGTTGATGCTGAGGGTTGGCTCTGAAAAGAACCGGATTCTCGACGTTTCGGCGAACTAACATTCGCCATTCTCAAGAGATATATGCGTCCGTACGGGTCAACCGTTCGACGCATACTGATTGTTCTCAGTATGCGTCGAACGGTTGACCCGTACGGACGCATATATCTCTTGAGAATGGCGAATGTTAGTTCGCCGAAACGTCGAGAATCCGGTTCTTTTCAGAGCCAACCCTCAGCATCAACGCGGAACCCCCGAGAAAACAATACAACACATATATATATATATATATATATATATATATATATATATATATATATATGTATATATATATATATATATATATATATATATATATATATATATATATATGCGTCTAACGGTTGACCCGCACGGACGCATATATCTCTTGAGAATGAATACAAAACTGCCCCCAGCATGGCAACCGATCATATCCACCCTCAAAATGCAATCCCAGACACCCCAGACTCATGTACGACCAACAAGACAAACAAACAACCGAACCGAAGCACCGCACACAAAGCGGTATATATATATATATATATATATATATATATATATATATATATATATATATATGTATATATGTTGTATTTGAGGTTTTCGCGGATAGATACATGTGTTGTATTGTTATCTCGGGGATTCCGCGTTGATGTTGAGGGTTGGTTCTGAAAAGAACCGGATTCTCGACGTTTCCGCGAACTAACATTCGCCATTCTCAAGAGATATATGCGTCCGTACGGGTCAACCATTACACGCATACTGAGAGCTCGTTCGTGCGATGCGACTACTTATAGCTGTCTGGCTTCGGGTCATGCGCTTTGTGTGCGGTGCTTCGGTTCGGTTGTTTGTTTGTCTTGTTGGTCGTACATGAGTCTGGGGTGTCTGGGATTGCATTTTGAGGGTGGATATGATCGGTCGCCATGCTGGGGGCACTCTCAAGGAATCGTCTCTCGTGTTCATGCAGTAGTCTCGTTTTTCTATCTCTATGGCTTCTCTGTATACTTGTGACATTTCGTGGCTAATCTGTGCAACAGTCCTTGAATTTCTAAAGTCCATCCAGTGACCGGTGTTTGTGTGTTGGACAAGTGCCGATGAAACTTTGTCTCTGTGTCTGACTGAAACTACATGTTCTTGAATCCTAGCAGATATTTTTCTATTGGTACGTCCAATGTAGGTTCGTTCACATGTTCCGCAAGGTATTTCGTAAATTCCATGGGATTCTAACGGGATGGTGTCTTTAACGCTGCGTAGCATGGAGGATATTTTCTGGTTAGGTTTGAAAATGGTGTCGATGTTGTGTGTTTTAAGGATTCTGGCGATTTTGTCAGTTGATCCATGAACATATGGTAGGTATGCTGTGCTAACGGGTTTCTGGCGTTCTTCAGTTCTTTGGCTACTGTTCTCTGTACGACGGAAAGTTCTGAATATTAAGCTGTTTGGATATGCATTTGAAGAAAGAGCTTCTCGTAAGTTCAATTCTTTCGGTAAGTTAAGCTGGTCGGCCAGTCTTTTGGATCGGGTGGTAAGAGTGTTGACTACAGATGCTAGTTGTTTGGGATGATGGTGTGTAGAAGCGTTCAGATATTTGTCTGTATGGGTTGGTTTCCGGTACACAGTATGACTCAAGGTGCCGTCAGGTTTCTTCGGTTCTAAAACATCCAAGAAAGGAAGTCGTTGATGCTTTTCTATCTCCATTGTGAATTTAATTTGGTCGTGTTGGGAGATAAGATGCGTAAGGAATTTGTCCAGATCTTGTCTGCCGTGGGGCCAGATTACAAATGTGTCATCAACATATCTTAACCAGAGTGTAGGTTTAAGTGTGGCTGATGAGATTGCCTTTTCCTCAAAATCTGTAAGAAATATGTTGGCTATTACTGGGGATAGAGGTGAACCCATTGGTGCCCCTAGGACTTGTTTGTATATTTGACCATCGTACCTAAAGTATGTACCTAATATAATATATATATATATATATATATATATATATATATATATATATATATATATATATATATATATGTATATATATATTTATATTCTCCCAATAATGGAAGACGTTAAGCAAACAACTCAATCAATTTTTCTTTTTGTTTCTCCAAAAAGCTTTTTTTCGGAAAGAATAAAAGCTTTTTGGATTTTTTGGCTTGTTTCCGTTCTTCCGACCAGTTTGGTCTGTACTGCTTTGGTTGCTCTAATGTAACTTCCCATTTGTCTACTTTGTGCCTGAAGGAGTCTCTTTCTAAAATGTCTGTTGTACATATGATTGCATTTCTGTCCTTTCGAAGTTCGTCTAACCAAGGTGTCGAATTCTTTAGTGAGCTAACATAACAAGTGTCATTGTTTCGCTTGCGTAAAAATATTGTTTTTATAACCGTTGGTTTTATAACCGTGTTGTAATGCCGAATTTTTGTCTGTCTTAACATAGATTTTTTATTATACATGTCTTGGACTAACCATAATGTCTTCTTGATTTTTTGGAGACGGTTTTGCTGTGAGATCTTCTCAATGCCTGTCGGTTCGATGATTTCTCCGAGGTATTTAAAGTACGGGACTTTGTCGATTTTATCGTAATTTGTTCTCAGGCTCGCGATATCAGTTTTTGAACAAAAGAATTTAGTTTTCTCTATATTTCTTTAGTTTTCTATATATATATATATATATATATATATATATATATATATATATATATATATATATATATATACTATATTCAGTAGATTTTAGGTTTTAATATCCGCAGGATCTAATTATATAATAACGTATTAATGAGATTATAAGCATGTAACCAAATATATAATATTCACTTGTATTTGTTAGGTACGTGAAGTCAGTTTCATTCAATAATTATGACTTAATAACCTTATCTATGCATAATATACAATCTATGTGTACAGTATATATACAAATTTTGTATATTTTTCTTTAAAATTTGCATTAATTAGAACTTTTGTTCTTTAGAAATTTTTAGTAATTAAAATTTATTATAATATTTATCAGTGAACAAAATTATTTGGTAATAATATTGAAATCTACTGATATTACTATTATTTTACCAGCAAATTCATTCAAGAAATCTATTTTTCCAGTTATATGTTGAGTCAGAGAGGGTCAAGATACCAAAATACATTTGCCTAGCATTGGAATAATTAATTGGAACAGAATTCCATTCACGGAACAATTTGTAATTGTTGTCTTGTGGTAATTGAATATAGGGGTGAAACTAAAGTAATTATAGATACAATCATACCAACTTATTAAATCGGAACATAGCTTGAACACATATATTTATTCAAGTAGCTCTATAAAATTATTAAGTCTTTTTAAGACTACAAAACAAATCCCATGATGAAACACAGATATTTGTCTGTTATTTACTAGAATACTTATTTCGACCTATCGACCTCAAACTCACTCGGTTGTCGATAACTTTCATGTTGCCGTACTCTAGGCATAATCGAAGCCTCAAAAGGCTCAACCTCAAAAATTGTTTCAGGTTTCATTCAAAATATTGACTGCTGGATGCCATGGCCAATTTGATGTTTTACTTGTTGTTAGAATCGAAATTGTCGTGGGTGTATTTCTTGCGAGTTTAAGTCGATTTCGATATTATTTTTGGTTGCAATTCTTCTCTTTTTGAGATCTTTCTTGCGTCTTGAGGTTGCAATTATGCCTAGAGTACGGCAAAGTGAAAATTATCGACAACTGAGTCAATTCGAGGTCTCATTATTGACTTACGTGAAGGTGGTTTTGCATTCAAAGAAATTGCTATTCGTTTTCACAGATTTTGACCATAAACTAATCCTATGTAGTGCGGTGTTCAAGCATGGTCTACAGAAGGTCAAGAACATCGTAAAAGAGGAAGTGGACGGCCAAACAAACAAATCTGTTCCACAACGCCATCTCTGATTAATGGCATTATTTAATTAATTCATTAAGTTTGGAAACGAAGGACGTCCTGTAACCCATCATACATTTTACCGACGAATTAGAGCTTTTGGCTTGCTGTCCTATCGACTATATCTTGTGTCTCCGCTGATAGCTCGTCCTCGAAAGCAGCGTTTGGGGTGGTGTACTTTGCGACTGGATTGGGACGTGGAATAGCATAGAATAATTTTCAGTGACGAATCTGGATTCTTCGTGGAAATGCACGATGATCGCATGAGGAACAGACGTAGATGTGGAGAACGTCTGTCCAGTGCAGTTTTCTGTTGAGCGGCATGTGCACCATCATTAAATTTTCACTACATCGTAATTATTACATAAAATTGTTATATCTCTGTGATTATTTTTTTTAATTCTCCTGGATTATTTACGATCTGTCTAACGACAATAAGTAAATGTGGTGTTCCATCGTCAACTCTTGTAAGTATTTACCCAATGGTAAATACCTCTTCATCCTACGGTACTCATATTACCATATCAAGCGGAGTCTGCGTTTCAATCTACGATTTCCATGTTCAGTGAGAAGTCGGCTTGCAAGAGTGTACTTTGAGTCTATCAGAGTATGTGCTGGAATGTTCTTCAATCACTTCTTTCACTAGTTTAATGTTAAGGTCGTGGTTAATGATACTATTTGTTACAAATCATTTTGCATTTGCAATGATTCTTAAGGTTTTCGATTAAAATCTTTCTAGTATCTGGACATTTGAGTTGCACGCTGAACCCCATAGCACCATACTGGTTTCAGAACAGAGTTATATAGTAGAAGCTTGTTTTCCAATGGGAGTTTTGATTTTGGACCGAGTAGCCAATACATTTTCCTTAGTTTAAGATTAAGTTGCTTTCTTTTTGTCCATATGTGCTTTCTCCATGTGAGTTTTTGATCTATGTGCATACCTAGATATTTCGCTGAGTTTGATTGAGGGATCTGCCGGCCATTCAATTTAACTGGTGGACAGGTTTCCTTTCTGAGGGAAAAGGTGACGTGGACCGACTTTAACTTATTTGCTTGGATTTTCCACCTTTTTATCCAGTTTTCTAGTGCATTAAGATGCAGTTGGATTCGTTTTGCTATCACGACTGGATCAGAATGTGATGCCATTATCGCTGTGTCATCTGCATATGTTGCTGTTAGAGTGTGGGCTGTGGTGGGCAGATCTGCGGGGTATTCAAAGGTAGAGTAAAGGTAGAGTAAAAGGTAGAAGGTAGAGTACTGGGCCTAGTGCACTTCCCTGTGGCACACCGCCTTGAACTAATTTTAGATCGCTTACCTCGTCCTTGTATTTGACTGCAAAATATCGATCACTTAAGTATGATTTAAGTATTTCATACAAGTGATGTGGAAGTTGCTGTCTGATCTTGTATTACAGTCCAGTATGCCACACCTTGTCAAACGCTTGTGCAATATCTGGAAATACTGCTGAGCAGTATCTCAAAGTCCTCACTAATCTTTCTAACGATTCTATGGATTTGCTCTACCGTTCCATGTTGTTGCCTGAATCCGAATTGATGTTGTGGGATTAGATTTTTGTCCTGTAGAATTGGAGTTAGTCGTTTTAGTAAAAGTTTCTCGAATATTTTTGAGAAAGTGTGCAACTGACTTATAAGCCTGTAAGAGGTAACTACATTTGGGTCTTTTTCTGATTTTGTTATTAGAATTATTTGGGATAGTTTCCATTGCGCAGGAACGTAACTCAAGTGTAGCGCTGCATTGAACAATATAGTGAGGAATCGTATTATTTCTTCTGGTAGCTCGCTCACTATCTTTCCAGAGATTAGATCGTATCCAGGTGATTTTTTTATATTAATATTTTTAATTATGGAAAACACTTCTTTTTTGTGATTTTTTTTTATTGGAAAGTCCTTTTGATATGGACCTTCTAGAGATGCGTTTATGTCATTATCTTGTGTGAGAGGTACTGTGGGATTTGGTTGAAAAACTTTCTCTAGATGTTCAGCAAAGACTTTAGCTTTTTCTTTAATATCTCTGGCCCATTTACCGTTTTCTTGTCTAATTGGTGCGATATGCTGTATTGGGCGTTTAATATTTCTCATTGCTTTCCATAGTGAGTAGTCGGTTATTTCAGTTGGTGTTAGACTCTCTAAATGTTCTTGTATAGTACGATTTTTTTCTTCGTCTAGTAGTCTCTTAAGATCTCTAACAGCTTTATTAAATTTTGATTTGTCTTGAGGGGATCTTTTCTTGCCACTCTTTTCGTAGCCGACGTTTTTCTTGAATTTTTATTTCAGCGTTTGTAGAGCAGCATGGAGTTATTTCAGATGTTTCTTCTGTTGGTGTAGCTTCCAAGCTGATTCTTGTATTATTTGGTTACAGTATTATCTCATTTTCTAGTTTTGACTTAAGTGAAACGTTGCAGTTGATTTTCTCATTTAGAATGCTTCTAAATATATTCCAGTTTGTTTTTTTACTATGTAATGATAATGGTTTTGTATTTTTATGATTTGGGAGTTAAGGGTTACAATTATAGGAGAGTGGTCTGAAAAGAGGCCACTGCATGATTTAATTGATAAGTAATTTTAATTTATGCCTTTTACTACACAACAATCTAGTAGGTCCGGTTTAATTTTTGGGTCAGATGGCCAATATGTAGGTTCTCCTGTTGATAGTGGTACCAAGTTGTCCTTTTGCATGGCTAGGAACAGCTGGCGGCCCTTGGGTGAGGAAGTATTAGATCTAGATGCCGACCAAGGATGTTTGGCATTACAATCCCCTCCTGCTATGAGCCGGTTTCCTAGGGATTTAAAAAAGTCTGTGTATTGTTCTTGTTTCACTGGGTGTTTTGGCGGACTATAAATTGCTGAGATTACAAGTGGACCTAACCAGTCTTTGATGATGATTGTAGTAGCTTGTAGGTAGTCTTTTTCGGTTTTTTCATTTTCATAATGTTTAAATGAAGTTTTTATTATGACAGTGGTACCTCCTTGTGCCTTTCAATCTGGATGATTCGTACTATATATTGTGAATCTAGGTAATTTTACATAGCTTTTATCTGTAAAATGTTTTTCGGACACAAGCATTATATCCACATTTTCATTTGTTAAGAAGACTTACAGTTCTTGTGCCCTTTGTGTAACGCCATTTGCGTTCCAGACTACTATTTTGAAATTGTTGGTCATGATGGCATTTTTGCAAGCATTGCTTTGAGAAGATTCATCATAGTGTTCATTCTTCCCATCAGTTGTATTATCATATCTTCTAATCTGTTTGGCTGCAGGTTAACTGTGGTTGTTTGTTTACTTTGTTACTGGTCGCTAGCGGTTTCATTCTTATTTTGTTGACTTATTTGTGCGTATGATGTATTCGGTTGTCTGAAGACAGTAGGGATTGTATTATTGTTCTTAATTTTGGGAAATGTTTCTGTATCAATTGTTTCCGTATAATACAACCCTTATAGTTGGCTGGGTGATTTCCTCCGCAGTTACAACATTTTACATTAGCGTCTTTTTCTTTCCTGGGACATTCCTTGGTAGAATGGTTTTCTGTGCATTTAACACATCTTGGACTTCCGAAGCAATAACTTTTACTATGTACATAGGCTTGGCTTGGCTTTATTACCAAGTTCATTAGACGTTCGATTTTATAGATGTCCTTGTTATTTACACTAGTCATTAGTTCAACAAAGAATAATGGAAGTGGTTTTTTGACAGATTGCTTTGCTATGTTCGTAATTCGAATTACATTATGATTTTTACTTTGTAATTCTGCTTTAAGATCGTTGTCCACCGAGGGATGCATATTCCGTAACACTACTTTGAAGCTTCTATCTTGTTTCCTTTGGTATTTGTAGAATTATGTTTTCTTGGTCTTTAATGCTTCAATGATAGGCAAGTACATTTCAGAATTAGTTAGGTTGTATTTTTACCTAATCTTGAGGAAGCGTTTTTAAAGTATAATCGTCTTTAGCAATGCTATCCAATAGCTCTTGTAGTGGACGGATGTTCTTCACGCCACTTACGAAGATGGGCGGTTATTTTATAATATTTTTTATAGGTTCGACTGCATTTTCGTTCTCTTCGTTAAGGTTTTGGTATGAGTTTGAGGTTGGTATTGGTTCATTGGGGGCAATCAACCAATAATCCCTGATTGTTGTTTGACGTTTTGGTTTGTTTATTATGTCGGGACTATTTCTGCTCCTTTTCTTGTTGAGAACATTTTCCCAGTTCTCTTGGTTTGGTTCGTTTGTGTTTGTAAGCCCATTTGGTAGTTCCATATTGGTTTGTGGGATTAATTTTTAGTCCGGGCCTGCCTTGCAGCAGAAGGTGGACCGCGGCGTGCGGGCGCGTCCGCTTTTGCCGTTTGATAGTTTTTATGTCTTGTTTTGATTTGTAATTATATTCTGCTTACACGTTTTGTTTTTGATGTTCGGTTTTTATACACTTAGACACCAAAACTCCGTGGTTCACATTATTACGTAGTACCGATAATTAATAGCACTTATACTAGCTTTAATTTAATATTTATTAGCACGTTTTAACTTATTGACAGTTGGTGTTGACAGTACCGGATTGTATATCTATAATAAATGAAGGAAAGAAGAAAAAAACAGAAACTTTAACAAAATGTAGTCAATGAAATTCGTATTTTATAGTAAAATATTCTCATAAGTATCAAGGCCATAAATTGCCTTTCAGTATATTCCACTAATAGGGCCATCCATACCAGTAATAGAATAATAGTAGTACGGCCACTATATGTGGAAACATATAATATCATTCTCGTCTTAAATATAATAAATCTGTTAATATTGAACGGTATATTTTTGGAAAATAATAGATTTTGGTAAAAAGTATCTTAAAAGTGATTTTAATAAGGGAGCCTAGCTGTTGGACAATAACAAAATAAAAAAAACATTATTTCAATTTCAATAAAGATTGGCAACTTCGAACTGACGAGATCTTCACCAAATTAAAGCGTGTGAAATCTTCTCTAGTTGTATTCGTAGCAATAGCAGAAGCAGGTAAATCATTTAGTAATGGCGAATTTAAAAAAATTCATGTCTGGTGATATATGAAAAAAATAAATAGGATTTATTTATCTCGGTTAGAACTGCAAAGGAAAGAATTGTACATATTTCTGACGAAGCTTGAAATATTTAAGTTATTTATATTAATTCTGTTCCATCTAAAACCATTGACTGTCAACAATTGACATTGACACTGTTGACAAATCAAATTATACTTCCGCTTCACGTCAATGGCACGGCATGTTTAAATAAATCACATTTTCTGGATAAACATATCTTCAAATGAAAAAAATTCTACAGATACTACTACCGACAGTTCTTAATATGTATGTTGCAACTTGGGCGTGTCAATCTCTCTGCACCCGTATTTTCCGTATATCTTTTCCTTGAATTTTGCATCTTATTTGTAAAATTGTTGGAACTTAATCAGATCTAAGGAGCTGAATCGTACACTTGTTAATATGTAAACATTAATATTTAAACATTGAAGAAAAATTGGATATTTCTTCTCAATTCAGATTCAGCTTATTGAAATGGTATGTCATAACAATTAAGAAATAAGGATTCTTTTTTGATTTTCCAAACTTCTGGTTTAGTGACATAGCCACGGCGATATATCTTTTTTTTCTTTATAAGCGTTTTGCGTGTTTTTTAAAGTTTTTTTTTCTTTATAAGTGAATTAATGCGAAATATTCGATACCGCACTGTAAATTTTTTTTGTAAAATTACCATTTCTTTACTCAACATGAGGTGGCTAAATTTACTAATCAGTATGTATGAATTCAAATTACAACACAATTTGAGTAATTTTCCAAGACATATCAGAAAATTTGCTAAGATGCGGTGTAATTTTACAATCTCAGAGTATAAATCTTACTTGTGTTGTAATTTTACTGAACTGTTTATTAAATTTCAATAACAAACTTTGAAGATTTGCCAAAATTTTTAGTAATTTGAGTTACTATATTTTTTTGTAAAATTACAAAATATTTTATAATTCGAATTACTGTGAAGTGTTTAGGAATTTAAATTTTTTTTATTATTTTTACAATTCAACCTGTAAAATTACACAATACATTGTAAAATTACTAAAAAATACTATTTGTCTGAAACCATGTGTAATTTTACTAAACAGATTATCAATTTTCGATACCAAACTCCTTAAATTTACTAATATTGTTTGTGTTTTGAATTACTAATTTTGTTGTAAATTTACAAAAAAACATTGCAATTTAAACTACAATCAAAGTATTGAAAATTAAAAAAATTGTTTTGGTATTTTTATTATTCTTGTTGTAAAATTGTACAAGTATTGTAAAATCACTAAAAAATACTAGTTTTCTTTAGGCTTGTGTAATTTTACTAAACAGGTTGTCGACTTTCGTTTACCAAGCTTCTCAAATTTACAAAAATTGTGCGTATTTTAATTTACTCTATTGTCTCGTAAAATTATGAAAAAATATTTAAATTCGAATTTTAATGAATCCTTTGGAAATTCAATAATCTTCTTATTAATTTTATTATTTTGACTGTAAAATTATACAGTGCTTTGTATAATTAACAGTATAACAGAGTAACTACTTTTTTAGATGAACAAAAAAAGAGCTTATTTAAATATCATTGAAATCATTAAAAACGTATCAATATTTTTTTATCATAAATGAATTATCAAATACTTAATTTCTTTTCATTCAATTTGAATATGTATTTTTTTTTTCTTGCAGCTAAAAGTATTGATTTTTTTTCTACGTTAAAGTTCTAAGGATTTTTTTTTTAAAATTGATGATTTTAATTCTCCGTAAATTTTTATTTTATTTATAAATTATTTATCTTTTAAACTAACAAATTTTGTATGTATATACTAAAGTAAATAATCATTTAATATACTAAGAAACAAAAATAAAACATAAATTAAATAAATAAAACATAAAATTCGTTTAGTCGGTCTTGAAAAATGCTCTTGATTTGAGTATCGTTATTGTTAGTATATAGATGCTTGACACTACACTGTTCCTCGAAAAGAAAATAAATGTAAGTGTTGGTAAGTATACGAAGGTCGCACCAGATAGTTGATCAAGCTTCAACGTAACCAGCGTCTATATATTAAACTTTATAGATTTAATAATACTCATATGAATAATAATAATCATAATATTGTTGTTGTGATTGTTGTTGCTAGGATTATTTCAATTAATATTACTTTTATAAATACACAGTTATTTTATAAAAATAAAGTTGTGTAAAGAAAGTGTGTACGCTATATAGAAAAGTACCTAAGCAACATTAAAACTAAGCATGTGTATGTGTATACATATACATCATTGTGTATTAGTACTTTACTAGTGTAAGTCTATATGTATATGTATCGGCACGATCTTTTGTTTTGGCGGTAACTCGACTGAGTTCGCCGGCCGACGACGCTAGACGTATCCCAGACGCACGTATGTTTAGGGAAAATTTCTTATACAATAACACTTGTTTAGTATTGAGACACTGTCTCAATGGGGATGTTGATATTTCAAAATATATCGATATTTTTAATATCGATATTTTTAGAAACTATCGAAATATCGTTTTGATATATTTTAAAAAAATATCGATATATCGGTCAATTTCGCTAAATTCGAAAAAGTAGACTTTTTAATAACTCAACAAAGACAACCCATTGTTTTTAATGTGTTAATTTGAATTTTTTTGATTACTTGTCGAGTTTTTGCTAAAGTATATTTTTTAAGTTTTTAATCCCGAATAAAAGATTAAAAAATCATTTGATTGTTAATTCAATATTATGGAATTAAAATTTAAATTAGAAATTTTACCAGAACACTATTATCAGATTGTTGAATGATTTTAACCGGAAAATATGTTTGAGGTTTATCGTCAAAAAAGGATTAAAAAATTACGATTACAAAATCTTATATATTTATTCAAACCAATATTTTTCAGACAATGATCTTAGTAATACACGGTATTTAATGTGTACTGCTGACAATCCACTTCTATTATTTGGTACTACAATGTTTATTGTTGAAGCCATTCGTTCGGAAGATACAGACGACGCAGGAGGGATTAAATATTTTTGTGCAATATCCGACAACACGGGTGTAAAATGGCGACCTTCAAACCAAAATTTTAGCGGATCTGAATGGCTTGGTATATTTGGTTGATCAAAATATTGTTTAAATTCATTTCGGACAGAACCTGATCTAGGAATGTCGATATTTGATGTATTTTGGGATATAATTCTATCATGTCTAGACAATTTGATTTTCGTGCATCATTTGATGTGTTATTTCGTGGTTTTTGTGGTTCTGGTGAGATCTGTCCTCTTCGCCGGTGTTCCAAACGAATTTCCTCAGAAAGCTCCTCTACAGCTCGAGAACTATTCTTTGAGGATGTAAAATAAACTTTTTTAAATCTAAGCGCTATAACAGGCCGCTCGGCATCTTTCAAAGCTTTGAAAAACATGCTGCCGCCGATGAGTCTTTGAAAGGCCTTAGCATGCCGCTGCCGATGCGTTTTGAACGGACCTTCACAATTTTGTAAGGGAGATACGATCACCAATCAGAACAAAATATTTTTTACGCGCTAAATTTATAGAAAAATATCGTTAACAAAATAACATAATTAGTATCGATATATCGCTATTAAAAATATCGATATTTTGATATATCGATATATTTTATACATCTGTATGACAGTCGCGTGTTGTGCACAGAGGTTGTAACGACGCTTAAAAATTAATAAGGTTATTTTTATTCGTGTGGACTATGTGTGATAAATCAAGTTATTGTTAATTAATAATTATTATTTATGTATTATTATTAATTAAGTGTGTTAAAAATAAATTTTTTACTGCGCATCTAAAAGTATAATTGTGTGCTACAAATATCGAGATTGATAAATTTTGGGTAAGTAAAATATAGTTAATGATATTTATATAAATATTTTTCTACGTCTCTTACATAAAAAATAGTTTTTTTATTAAGTTCTTATCTAATACAATCTTTATTTGTTGATAAATCCACTTTTATGATTTTACGTTATTGGTTTGAATCCAAAAAAAAAAAAAATTATTTAAAAAGTAAAATTACAAAAAATCGAATGCACATTTTTTTTTTCATCAACATTTTCTAATGAATTATTTATTTATTTCTTAATTCAAGTTCTATTAATATTAAGAAATTAATGTTATTCAATTTGAGAAAATTGTTTACAAAATTAATTTTAATTAAATGGTAACTATTCTACAAAAAATAATGCCGGTTTTTCAATTTTGAGACTTATTTGTCGATTTTTTTTTTTCAATTGAGAAATGTACTTTCACGAGTACCGAATGTATTTTAGATAGAAAAATCTTTTTATTTAGCTTAATTTCAGTTGTTTACTTTGAATTTGTGAGACTAGTACATTTTTTTTTGCCAGAAAAAAAAAAACCTTAACTTTTTAAGACATTTGACAAGTAAAAATCTTCACTGCATTAAACGAACCTTTACTTTGAATATTACTGAAAATGCAAAATTTATTTATAAAATGTAAAAACTGATTGACAACAGCATCGGAGTCATGGCAGCATTGTTTAAAGTTTCTTGCTACAACAAACCGGAAGAGCGGAAGATTGTGAAAGCTGCATCGATTGATACGCTTATTGCTGGAGTGAAAACTAAATTAAAACTTGGAGAACGGAAATACAAGGTATTTTTATTGTTACCCTTACGTGTCCTCTTTTTTCTTCTCTTACAAATACCACTGAAATTTATGAATATTTTTCATTTTTATTATATAAAAAGGAAATATTATCAAACTCAATTTTTTTCATTATCATAATCAATAATTATAGTAAATTATCAAGCCTGTGAATTTTTGAAAAATTTTGATTCTCTAGAATTTATTGTTTTTTCTTTTTTACTAAAATTGTTTAAAAAAATATTAACTTTAGTCAAGAACGAGATTTTTTTTATAAACACTTTGCCTATGGGAAATTTACGATTTTTATTATTCAAACAGGTTTACACCGATGATTTTATTGAAATAGATGAAGATGATATATTGATGGATTTGGCTAAAGCTAAAGAGACTCATGGACAGCAACTTTTTCTCACTATTGTTCCTGACGAGATTGATTGGAATCGAAAAACTGCCCAAGAATATACTCCGGCTCAAGTAAATGGTAATTTTTATCAATGGTTGTTAAATCTAAACGAAATTGTCTTGTTTTAAAAATTAATTACTTTTAAACTATATATGCTAACCAATAAAAATAATTAATTATGTATATTTTATTTATTTCAGAAAAACCTCATGAAAATGTTCCTACAGGACTTCCCATTGTACATCAAGCAGCGGCAAGTAATAGTTCGTCACAACTAGTACCATCTTTACAGTCATCGGATCATCTGTCTATCATTTATTCTAAATACATTATTTATGATTTGAAAGATTTGAGCCTAGGTACTGCAGGGACCATCAGCAGTGAACTCATTTCAAAATATCACGATAGTTTTACGACAAAAATTGGGAGTATTGATGGTGAAGTTCAGTCACTACAACAAGCCGTGTACTGCGCAGTACGTTATCAAAGAAAAAGTCATGCTGAAGATGGTTTTAAAATATCTTATTCGTTAGCTGATAATGATGACGAGCTTGTCGAAAAGCCAAAGATGCAGGATGAGTATGGATGTGTAGCTTATTTACCAGTATCACCGTCTTCTGAGGAATTAGAGTTAATATGAACCCAAAAATTAGAATTAATAGATGAATATAATACATCGCATGAACAAATAACTGATAAAATATTAACTCTGATGAAAAAATGCTATTATTTACAAAGAAAAGAAATACATACAGTAAAGGATCTATCCTTAATTTTTCAACGGTAGCCTTTCTTCAACCACTATAAATTAATAGTTCAACACGCTGATGAACTATTAGGTAAAAATATAAATGTGATCTGGAAAACATCCTTGAAAAATCTATCAAAACCCATCAACCGCTGGGCGAAAAATCTAGAAGTTGCTCGAGAAGTAAAATCTAAGAGTAAAAAAATGCAGTTGACGATGAACGAAGATTCGTTCACAATAGACTCAAGCTCGCAACAAAATAGAGTGAAAATATAAAAAACGATGAATCTTATCACACGATTGTGTTTGAATTAATCGTGAAATTTATGAAAGAGAATTTGACATTTCTCTACAATCTCATTGATGTAAGTTGTAAATATTTTCATTATTATCAATCACAAACGTTAATCAAGTACTAATACGAAATTTAATTTTATTAATTGTATCTGTAGGAAGATATTGAAGATGCAGATTTACTGAAGCATGTTCCTGTTGTCAATCCGGTGTTAATAATCAGAGGTATAGAGATTTTGTATATTTTTATTAAATTTATGAAATTATTATTTTTTTCTACAACGGAAAAAAGATTAATTTGATTAATGTTCAAATAGTTTGCATACTACTCTTTTACGTAGCTATTGTTAATTATCTGTAATTAAAAAATTCACTATGTTTTTGCCACAATTAAGTTGTACAAATATTATATAACTTGTTATTCACAGTTAATATATATTTGGACATTTATCACGACTCGAGTTTCGACTTTTTACGGTCATTTTCAAGTGCGTGCGTAAGTATGAATTACCACGTAGTAACGGTCGCAACCATCCTATTCATTATCTGTAATTAAATAATTATATTCATTTAAAACTAATAGTTTGAATAAATTAAAATTAATTTTTAAATAACATATTGTTTTTTGTTTCAGGTCAATATTTGCACCACGCAGCAAATGTATATAATGTAATAATTAACAAGGAAATTATAATACATGCTGAATCGTTTTCAAACGGACTTCTAACTACATTTTTATGTTACTATGTTTTTGGAATCGCTTATCCCCAAGAAATCGAGGGAACACTCGAAGCAACTCAGCGTTGAGTCTTAAGAAATGTATTCTAAAAACTTTTTTATAAATAATTTTTTTTTCTTTATACATTAATTAGAAAAGTTCGTTAAAAAACAATATTATATTATGATACATCTTAATTTTGCAGTAACATTACCACTTGTATACAGTTGTTAAGATCTAAAATTACACAAACATATTTATTCGTTGTAAAGTGTTAAGTTTTCAAGAATAGAATATTGTGAAATGATAAAACTTATGATTTTACGTTAATCTAAATGAAAAGTTTCAAACTCAATCCTCGGTCTTCAAAAAATAATGTTGGAGTTTACAATTTTGAGTAAATGAGTAATATTGTTTCCCGATGAGCTTGTCTAATTAATCGACTGACTATCTTTGACGTACTCTTTGACTCTCGCATTAAAATTTTTTCACATATTATCTTTCTCATCAGTATATTCGCTAATTTTTTCTAAATTAATTTTTCTTTTTTTGTATTATACGGCCAAAATTTGTTAATTATTTTTTGATTATAATTTTCTGTACTCTTTTAAACTGACCGGCACTTTTTTCTGTACTCTATTTCTTCCTCAGACTTAATATAATATATTTATGATTTAATTTTGGTTACAGATTATTTTTACAAATTTGTCCTCCAAATGGTACGAAGATAGGTGGCAAAAGGAAGACAACGAAAATCCATCCGAAAGTCACTAAACTGATTAAAGATATTGACTTCTACCAAGCTGATGACATAACTTGTAATTTTTTAATTAAATAATATAGGATAAATTTATTTCAAAATTAGTTCAGTTCATTTTATTGCATTATTATTATTTATAACTATATCGTTCAACTTACTATTGTCATTTTGGTGTGAATTGTTTATGATACTTTATCAAGTATTAATATTATTTAATGCTGCTACTTGTCTTACTATTTTATTGTACTCAATAAATAGTTTTCTTAACGTAAACAATATGTAATAATATTTATATTTTAATTTTAAATTAATCAATTAAGTCCTATTTTTAACTTTTAAATTATCTAAATTAACGACTTACAGGTTATCTGGAAGTATCTAAAATATAATGATTTTTCTATAAAATTAATTCAGTAAAATTATACTGAATAGATTTTTGTAAAATCTTTGGTGAAATAACATCAGATCTCTCTAATTTTAAAAATCTCAATTGATATCAATTGTACGGTATAATAACAAAATTGCATAGTAAATTTACTAAGAATTCTTATGGTGAATTTTTAAATAAAATTACAAAACTGTGTAGTAAAATCACCAATAAAACTTTTTGTAACCGCTGAGTAAATTTTCAAAAATATTTTGTAATTTTATCAAACCCAATTCAAGTGAATTGAGTGGTATAGTTACAAAACTGCATAATAAATTTACTAAACATTTTTATGATAATTTATTGAATAAAATTACAAATCTGTATAGTAAAATTACTAATCAAATTTTCGGTAACCGCTTGGTAAATTTCTAAAAATATTTTGTAATTTTATCGAACCCAATTCAAGTGAATTGAGTGGTATAGTTACAAAACTGCATAATTAATTTACTAAACATTTTTAAGATCAATTGTTAAATAAAATTACAAAACTGTATAGTAAAATTACTATTCTAATTTTCTGGAACTGCTTGGTTAATTTCCAAAAATATTTTGTAATTTTCTTAAATTGAGTTGAAGCATTCTGTTTAGTAAATTTACTAAATTGTTTTGCGTTAAAACTTCCTAAACATTTTTAGTAAAATAACCGAAGAAATTTTTACAGTGCGGGGTGGCGAATAATAAAATGTCAATGTAAGAGGTTTAGTGAGAGCTTCCCCAAAACACTTATAAAGAAAAAAAGGATATATCGTCGTGGCTATGTCACTAAACCAGAAGCTTGGAAAATAAAAAAAGAATCCTTATTTCTTAATTGTTATAACATACCATTTCAATAAGCTGAATCTGAATTGACAAGAAACGAAAACTTTACAATAAAATTTTAATAGAGAAATTTTAATCAATTACTACCTTTCGAAATATCTATATTATATACATATAATCTATCTTATATTATTGTTATATAGTATATTATATACTTTATCTTATATATTATATAATATATTATATACATATATCTATCTTTAAATTTGATGTAATGAATTAGTGGAGCCTTTCCTCAACTAATTGAAACAACAACTATGCGAGTTTGTTTTATTTATGTTCCCTAAATAATTGCAAGGAACCGCAAGGTCAGGTGTTCATTCGGAACTGTTCTCCAATTATATATCTAACGAGGTGCTCAAAACGGCCTCAAATTATCGTGGATGTAATGGCAGACCCAAGCGCATATTTTAACTACAATTATGTTTTATAAGATATATATATATATATATATATATATATATATATATATATATATATATATATATATATATATATATCTATCACTAAATACTATACTATACAATCTACACAAATATATTTGAAAGAAACTTGAAAAGTACACAAGGAAAAATACTAAAAGCATAAAGAAATCTTGTAGAAAATAATGGACGTTATTAACTCTCGAGTGGGCGTGTGTGTGTCTGTCAGACCCATAGGGTTTTTAAGTTTCAATAATTATGGTGCAGAGGGCGTTATGAGTATAAGCTACCATGTGATCTATCTCTTGTTCATTGTCGTTATTCTCGTGCAGTGACAGTGTGTTTGGGTTAACCTAGCTTATTTAAAATTATTTCATTCGCTTCCCGCTACCGGTTTGGACCTCTTGGACCCATAGCGACCAAGTATGTTACATATATTAGTGTTTATTACTTACTTATTTATTATTTTATTTCATTATTTTTAGAATATCATTTTTGCAAATACCGCGGAAATAAACGACTATGGAGAGGTATAATTTAGACAATGCAGTAGATGTGGAGGAATTACAGCGTCTAATTTTTGAAGACGAGGATTTGCGAGTTTCTCCTGTTGACGACAATATTGAAGAAACTGATGACAGCGACACAGAAGATAACGTTGAAACAAGGTCGGTAGATTCTGACACCGATCATGAAGTCGAAGAGGAAGACATTTATAGTGAAAATGAGACGAGAAACGACAAAGATTATTTTCTTGCAAAAGATGAAACAAAATGGCGGAAGACACCTTTGAAAAGAACACAATCAAGACCTCATAATATTTTGAATAAATTACCCGGCGTAACACATGAAGCTAGAGACGCCAAAAGCGAGGTTGAGAGTTGGCAACTTTTTATTACGGATCATATTTTAGACATTATCGTTGAAAACACAAGCAAATACATAAACAGAATAAATCAAAATTTTAGCCACGAAAGAGATTGCAGACTTGTAGACGTGGTAGAAATAAAAGCATTTTTTACATTATTGTATTTGGCAGGAGTTTTTCGTGATGGTCATCGTAATTTGCAAGATTTTTGGGCAATGGATGGTTTTGGAATCGACATTTTTAGAATGACAATGTCAGAAAAATGTTTTCGATTTATCGTGCGATCTCTTAGGTTTGATGGTCATGTAACAAGAGAAGAGCGAAAAAGATTCGTTAAGTTGGCGGCAGTTCGCGAAATATTTACGTTGTTTCTTCAAAACTGTAAGAAAAATTACTCTGTTGGTCAAAACGTCACCATAGATGAACAATTACCTGGATTTCGTGAACGATGCAGTTTTAGGCAATATATACCCTCCAAGCCTAGTAAATACGGTATCAAGATATTCTGTATGTGCGACTCTAAACTATATTATGTAAGTAATATGTAAATTTACTGCGGGCAGCAACCAGTGGGACCATATCATCAAAGTAATACATCAAAGTACATTGTTATTAGATTGATCGAACCAATTCAAGGATCAGGTAGAAATATAACAGCAGATAATTGGTTTACAAGTCTCAAATTGGTGCAAGAATTGGAAAAAAATAAATTGTCTTATGTAGGGACTATAAGGAAAAATAAGCGAGAACTTCCTTCAGATTTCGTTTCTGTAAAAAATCGTAAGCAATATAGCAGTATATTTGGTTTCTCTAAAAATGAAACTCTTATCTTATGCACAAAAAAAAATAAAGCCGTCGTTCTGCTTTCCAGTTCATGTTTTGGAAAATGAATTATTTGACAATATCAACAAAAAACCTGAAATGGTTCTCTTCTACAATGATAACAAATCCGGGGTTGATGTTAGACAAATTGTGTAGTACATATAATTGTGCTAGAACTACCAGAAGATGGCCAATGGTAATTTTCTATCATCTTTTGAATGTTGCTGGCATCAATGGTAGAATAATTTTCTTGGGGAATCAAAATGAATTTTCCACTAGAAGGGAATTTATTAAAAAAATGTCAATGGGATTACTTTTAGAACAACTAAGAAGGAGATCTCTAATAAATAATTTGCCAAGAGATATAAGGGCAAAGCTAGAAAAATATAAACCTGTGGACAGTGAAGAAAAAGTTTGTAATATAGAGCAAAACCCAGATAATAACAGGAAGAGAAAGAGGTGCGAGGTTTGTTACATAGACACAAAAAAAGATTCGAAAACAAAATACAGCTACAGCAGAGGGAGAGATAGATTGATCATGCTATAATTTTATTCCTAATTTTTATTACATTCGACACAATTTCTAATTTGCCATATGAAATTCGCGCGCACAAGGTTTTCTTTGATTTATTGTTAGTGCAACACAATGAAACAAATGATTTTGCTGTTGTATACTTTGGTGTAAAACGAATTATTTTAAAGAAACGCGAGAAGATAGACCAGACTTATAAAGAAAGCATAAATGCTAGAAATAAATTTGACAAGTTCTGCAAAAAAAGATACTATTCAAAACTGTAAACAGTTTTCTATTCAACAAAGTGATTGTGTGATATTAATATTCTGTGAAATATTTACAATTTTATGCGCTAGGTAATTTGAAAAGTTTTATGTGCTCGTCGTAGATATTTTGTTGTGGAGGGTGTGGGGATATGAATTTCTGAAATTTTCCGATTTTTGTTTGATGCGTATACGCTGGAAAAGTTGGCGAAATAATAAAAAAGGAATGAAGGAGATAAAAATAAAATGAACATCCGTTCAGAAATCAATAATTTCTGAGAAGTTTTCAATATAAAACTTTGCAGAAGTTTATTCAACCGCATAAAATTCTACCGAAAATAAAAAGCGAATTTAGTTTTAAATAAAGCTGTGCTGTTTGATATAATTTTCGGGTGATAAATTTTATACAAAAATAAAACTTTAAGGAGAGTGGTACAAAATGATCCCTCGGGTTAAAACGATTATAAACTGTTTTATCGAATTCAGTAGCGCTTTTAGTTGTTTGAGTGAAAATAGTCTTCGTCACAACGGTTTAAGCATTATTTAAAACAATAACAGGAAAAAGAACGTGGTCAAAACAGTAGAAGGAAAAAGTGCCTTACTCTTCCAAGAATCTCTTGGAAGAAGAAAGACAAATAAATTTGAAAATTATAGGGGCCTCACTATTTGTAGTTACATTTAAATAAATATAATAAGACGAAAAATAGCTTGAATATAAAATATTTAACCTGTTCGTTAATCTACAAAAATTAGGTCCTACTACTTTGGACTTTGACAAATGACATATTGAAACAACTACTTCCCTGGCTAATACAACGCAGGATATTGAATTAGACAATAGACATTTGTTTGTTATCACTAGTACCACTAGCTAAATAACATTAAGATTTCTTTCTACAAAATTAGGTGACTTAGCCATCGGCAGACGCGTTTCGAGGTTTACCTCTCATCAGTGCAGCTTGGTATTATTTAATTAACAATTAAAAATTAATTAAACACAGAGAAAGACCAAGCAAGTGTGTTTAATTAATTTTTAATTGTTAATTAAATAATAGCAAGCTGCACTGATGAGAGGTAAACCTCGAAACGCGTCTGCAGATGGCTACCTAATTTATGTAGAAAGAAATCTTAATGTTATTTAACTAGTAGTACTAGTAATAACAAACAAATGTCAAACAGGGAAGTAGTTGTTTCAATATGTCATTTGTCAGAGTCCTAGTAGGACTTAATTTTTGTAGATTAACGAACAGTTTGAATATTTTATATTCAAGCTATCTTTCGTCTTATTATGTTTATTTATTTAAGACCAATAAAAATGATGAAAAAAATGAACGGATGAATAGACAAAACAAAATAAAGAGAACCGTAGTTTGAAAAAAAATTACATTTGACAAAGAAAAGAAAGGGAATAGCTAAAGGACCACAAAACTGCAAACAAAAAAAAAGAAAATACATATCAGAATCGTCTTCAAGCGTTGATAGTGATGAATTTGAATGTTTTTTTTATACTGAAATTTTTTCGAAAGACTATAGAAGTGGGGGCATGGGGGCACGCTCTGGATTTTAGCCCGATGATCCTGACGACTTCACGAGCGACTTTTATGTGGAAGACCGTTTTCACTCTGTTAAAAATTTAGATTGGTCATTTTTGTTATAGATAGAATTTAATTATTAGAAACAAAGTTTAGTTTTTACAACCTACTTTTGTTTTGACCCAGCAGAAGATGGAGATCCCAATTCTATACCAACATTTATTTTCATTTTTTAAGACCCACAACACCCACATTTTAATTCTTTCAGGATTCTGTGGGATAATTTCCCAAATTATTAGACAAAAAAGAGGAAAAAAAGATGCATAATTTACGCAATAATAGCAATTGGATTACTAGGATTTGTGGTATGAGCCCATCACATATTCACAGCAAGTATAGATGTAGTCTATAGATACTCGAGATTATTTCACTTCAGCAACTATAATTGTTGCAGTTCATACAGGAATTGAGATTTTCAGAAGATTAGCCACTCTTCATGGAACTCAAATTAATTATTCCCCCTCCATACTATGAGCCTTAAGGGCGGCCCACGCGCAACGGAAAACCCGAAGGCATGCCTTGAGGCGCCAGGCCTTGAGGAAAACCTCTATGTGTGTATGGAGAATTTTGTATGAGAAAAGGTATTCCTGCTGACCCGACGCCTTGAGGCCGGAAATATCAATACAAAATCTCATTCGTTTTGCCTCTCATCTCTGCGCCCGAAGTTGGATCGGTCTGTGTGGAGGGGTGGGAGGTCGGCCTCGAGGCGATTCGAATGATTCGATTCTTGTGTTTATTTCAATCATATACTTTTCTTTTGAAGTTAGAATCTCGTAAAATCATGACCTGTGCTAAACAAAAAAAAGAAGAATTTATAGCTCTATTCAGAGATTTGCCGTGCTTGTGGCCAACTACATCAAAAGAGTACCATGACCGGACAAAAAAGGAAGCTGCACACCAAACATTATTAGAAAAAATGAAAGAAGTTGAGCCTCTAGCTAACAGAGATTGCGTAATTAAAAAAAAAATTATTTGCGTAGCAGTTTTCGCAAAGAATAAAAAAGATGAAAGAATCTATAAGAACAGGCAGTGGTGCAGACGAGGTATACCGAAAATTGTGGTATTTTGAACATTTACGTTTCTTAAATTACCCAGAAATTGCTCCACCCTCTCGCTCCAATATAGAAGAATCTGAGAATGAGGTAAATAAAAATAAGTCATCAATGATACTTATTATTTTATTAAGTAATTACAGTGGATACCTAAATGGAAAATTATTAACATTCATTCAACTACACATGTATTTTGGGATAAAAACATTTTCCTCAGAATATGATAGGTTATTAGTTAATTAGGCACATTAATTAATGACAGGCTAAACATTTATATTTACTGCCTAGACAAACAGTTTACTATTGTAAAAATTGTTAATTAATTTCCGTTAATGTAGTTCATTCACCTTCGTTTACGAAGTAAGTCATAAAAACTTCTCGGACATTTTTGGCAGTGCTCGTGGTATTTCCAACGTTTCTGCGTTCTAAGCGTTCCATAGAAGCAACAAGTGGTTGAAATGCCGTAGTCACAGTCCTTTCGTTAGTATTCTCACGATCCAAACATTCAGGCGGTGCATACCGATTCGGCACGCATTTCAGTAAAAAATTATGCAAACTACAACACGCCATGACTACAGAATCAATGTTATGCAATTCCAAATTATGCAATGTTACCGTTATGCAAATTATGCAATGTTATGCAATTCCAAATTATGCAATTCCAAAGCTGTATGAAATATACGGAATCGAGATGCCAAAATTTAAAATCCGTTCTCAACTATACGTCATGCTCGCGATGTGCGATAGTTGAATATTTTTCTTTCCTGGGAAAATGCATCTGCTAGCCGAAAAGGTTATATCATGTCTGGCCTCAAAGGAAAGGCATCGTCGGCTACAAAAACATATGGTAAATTTGTAGTAGTGTTTCGGACATTATCTTCAGCCGGAATATTTAATTGATTTCTTTCAAGTTTTTCAAAGAAAGTTGTATTTTGTAGCACTCCTCCATCTGAGATTTTGCCGTTGGTTCCAAAATAACATAGAATAAACTGATAATTTGCATCAACTATTGCCATTAAAACCAAACTGTGTTGACCTTTATAGTTATAATACCGAGAGCCGCTTCCATTCGGAGGAATTATGTTCAAGTGTTTTCCATCAATACTTCCAAGGCAATACGGAAAATTCCATGTATCAAAGTCTTTCGCTATATTTTTCCAGTCCTCGGAGGTTTTTGGAAACTGAAAAGGATTAATTATAAGTTATAACTAGTAACAGAATATCATATTAATTTCTAGGAAGAAAATAAACCGAGTTCCGAGAGTACTGAAAAAAGTAACGACGCTTTCGATACAAATGATGTACGAACTCCTATACCAGAAGACGATACTCGGCATGGGAGTAGTTCTCTGACTTGAGTATCTCGACCCCGTCCAACACCACCAAACAGGTTGACTTCTTCTCAGCAAGTTCCACTTACAAGTGAAGTGATAAGATCTGTAAATGAACATTTCAAGCGACCTCGATCTCCGGATGACACGACATTTTCGGTAAAAATGTTGCAAATATTTTAACTTCTACTGTTCAAAGTGCCTCTCCCAAGTCTACTGCCGTTCCAAATTTTGCAGCTCGTAATTCATATTGCAACTACAATGTAACAGCCATGCCACAAGATGTGCCCCGCATGAGCAATGCCCCGTGTATCATCAGCTCATCCAATCCACTGGAGCACCCAATGAACTGTTGCCATTAAACGATTCAACTGAAGGGATTACGGTATCCCACTTTGTTTCCGCATTCCACCCTGAAGATGGTCAATAATTAGCAACTATCAGTTTTATACATTTCTATACTTGTAAGTTTCATACATTTCCATACTTGTACTTTCTTTGAAATAAATTAATGTTCTAATAATAAATGAGCTTTACTTACATTCATATAATCGTCTCGTAGTACTTTGTAAATAGCTTTACAAGTTTCTGGTACAATAAAACTGAGAGCCTGTGGTGATATCGCAGTAGAAAATTTAAAATCTTTGTAGCATCTTCCAGTAGCCAGAAATCGTAATGTTACACTCAATCTTTCTTGAGGTGAAATTGCGGTCCTCATTATGGTGTCCTTTTTTTGAATTATCGGTTTCACCAATGGTAAGAGCCTAAGGTATGTGTCCTCATCCATCCGCAAATAATTGTGCCAATCTTTCGCACTGAACCTCAGTTCTTTTAATAAATTTACATGGGAGTAAACTTTCTTTTTCTGTAACCAGTCTTTAGTCCATAACTTTCGTTTCACTTTTTTTTCATTACTTTTGATAGCTAACAGTAAACCAACAACAGCAAGAGCATCATCTGTTGACGCCATTGCGCGAACACACAAACTAGAGCGCCTCCAGGCTGGTCTTAAAAGGCTGGCCTTCGGTTTTTCCGTTGCGTGTGGGGCACCATTTAGAGTTTGTATTTTAATTTGCAGTAGGATATGCATCTTTATTTACATATGCAATTTGATTAGTTACTAAAAGGTTAAAATTGTTGCTAAAATAAACAACAATTATTTGATTTTTTTTTAATGTTACCCAACTCAACAATATTATCTCAACCCCATGTATACAGATCTTGTTAAAAGAATTGTATTCTACTCTTACTAAATTATAGGCCGATATACTATCCTTACAGTAAACATATAAATTTCACAAAATTCACTGTCTAGGTACTTTTTGTATCTCTTTGTATGTGATACAAAGATGTGGGATCATTTTGTAACACTCTAGATCATTTTGTACCACTTTCCCCTATATATTGATGAAGATGATAATTCGTTAGACAAATTATTCTATTAAGGATAGTTCTGACTACTTTGATGACAGTTTTACACGTAAAACTGTGTTACGTGTATATACTGTACTAAAATAGAGTATTAAACTGTAGTACACTCGAAGATTTTTATGGACTTTTGTCACAGCTGAAATTTTTGTACATATACCTACATGAATAAATAAAGCTGTATGCTTTATAACAAGTGTGTCAATCTCGTAGGCTAATTTTGGCCAAACAAACCAGGTTTAACTTTAGGTTAGCAAAAAAATCAATATTCATAAGAAACTTATATAAAAGAACTAGAAAAATTTAATGTTTACGTCCTGACTCTCCTGATTCTCTTTTCGCTGCTTTATCTTTCCTATTTCTGGAGAATTTTTTTTCCCAAGGATTAGTTTCAAAAGAGACCCAAGATGAGGGTTATTAATGCTGTTTCTACCAGGAGACTTATTTCCTTTGATAACTGAAAATAACTGCTCTCACAGATAAGTACTTTCAAATATGGATATAATTTCATATTCGAACTTTCGAGTATTTTCAAACCTGGCTGATAAGTATTTGTAAAATTCAGGCAGAAATTATACCTTCAAATTTGAGTCACACCTAATCTCGATCACCTCCATTTACATATGGCTGGGTACTAAGCCTATATTGAGAAAATCGAAAAAAAACAAGAAAACGTGCCTTCCAAAGAATAAAAATCATGTTTCAAATGTAGTTCTAAGATTTCATTTTTTTCTGCTTATTTTTGATACGATGCAGTTATTATCTATGCAGTTATGCAGTGCCGGGAATCGCCTCGCGATCCCCGCTGGCCCGCTTGAACCACCGTTCGGCAGCTTTACTTCAGAGCATTGCGCGAAATTCGCGAAACTCATGTTCGGCATAGGGCCGGTAACATCGCATTTGAAATACGTGGGCAAACTCAATTCGTCGCCCGCCGGCCTGAAAGAGATAAATCTATCGGTCGCGACGGGCGCGGACTACAAAGTAGACACCAGGTGTTGGCATAAACGGCAGCTCCAGGCCGAAGCCAGGCTTTTCGCGCCGACGTGCAGTTTTGGAGAAGGTTTGGCTTCTTTTGTTTCCAGTCCGAAACACTCTCGCCAAGAAGTCAGTAACACGCAGACTGGCTACCTCGGGCCGAGCGTCGAAACCTGCGTTTCCATGCAAAAAAGCATTTCGCACCAGTTCCCCCGGTGCGTACCCTCTCCTGGACGAAAGCGGCATCGGTCCGGGCGAGTCCGCGGTGATCGATCGGTGGTGAAGTGTCGTAACGCAGTTCTTTCGCTATAAGAAAGTTGTGAGATCTAATGTATGACCATGTCAGTTATTTTAGTTAATGTGTATGGAAGTTAATGTGTATACCTATTTAACAACTTTGTTATAAATTGTTATCTACTCAATTACCTATCAACATTTATAGTGACCGTATCAATATTAGACACCTTTATTACTATTATAATTATAATGACTTGGCAATTGCACTGCAAAATATTCTACTAACTAAAATAATTTAAATTATTTTTATTCTTAGGTTTACTGGTGCCTGTGATACAATGCTTTTCGTTGGTACAGATACCAACGATACTCTCTATTTTATTATCTTTTTTTGTAGCGAAAGAACTGCGTTACGAGACTTTTTTACATTTTATGTTTTTGATGGGCTCTCATTTCTTTTCGTAGGTCATCTTCCTATTTTTTAAATAAAATATCGTGTATGTCAGCTACTGATTTCCTTAAAGCCCACTCCCTGTCTCTATTTTAAAGGTAGCAACCATACGTACAAGCGCGATGCGTTCCTTGAATGTAATATTTAATAATCCTTATTTTTTGTTAAATGGAAAATGAAATTTCCTGATTTTTCATTTATTCCTTCCTTTATAGGCTAAGCTCTAACTTATATTCAACATTTGCGGTTTGTAAGATTGCTAGAAGTACCTTAGAATTTTGATGATCGGTGAGTGTGTCACAAAATATACAAGATATGAAAAATATACAAAAGTTTTATCTGTTGTGTAGTCTTGTCGGTCTAGTCTTGTTTGTCTAGTCTTCTCTGTCTAGTCTTGTCTGTCTAGTCTTGTCTGTCTAATTTTGTCTGTCTAGTCTTGGGCGCACCGTTAATCGCCGTGGTTACCCGGGTTACCTGATCGGAGACCTTGAGGTTTCGCTGAAGCTGTAAGATACCTTGGTGTAGAAGGTATCTTACTGATTCCCGAGCCGGTACGTCAACTGTCCCCTTTCGCACGGTCAGTTCACGCAGCTTTCTTCTCCCAAATAGCAGGAACGCCTCGGTTTTGTGGGAAGCCAGAGCATGCCCTTTCCCCCCCTTCCAATGATCAATCCCACTAATTGTGTTCCTCCCACTAATTCATTTTCGCTTTCAGACTTTCTTCCGTTCTTGCGACAGCGACCACCGCAGCCTCAATATCAAATCCTCATCATAAAATATGTTCCACAGTGTCGGCCCAAGAACCGAACCCTGTGGAGCACCCGCACTCTTTTCAAAGATTTTACCTTCACAGTAGTCTAGTCTTGTCAGTCTAGTCTTGTCTGTCTAGTCGTGTCTGTCTAGTCTTGTCTGTCTAGTCTTGTCTGTCTAGTCTTGTCTGTCTAGTCTTGTCTGTCTAGTCTTGTCTGTCTAGACTTGTCGGTCTAGTCAAATTCAAATTTCTTTATTTACCTTTTGAGATATAAACAATCTATAGGTTCAGTCACAAACATACATAAAATACAATAAAAATTTTCAATTTAAAAAATTTGACAATGCCAATAAAGATATACAAATTAATAATTTCAAAATTACAATTATAAATTTAACAATTTAAAAACAATAAATACGTACACATTATAATTACAATTTAAAAATTCACAATTTAAAAAAAAATAAAAAAAACGACAATAAATACATAAATGATTATCACACATTAATGCTTTTTAAAATTACAATTAAAGAATTCATTGATGTTATAAAAAGGCGTTTGTAGCAATAGCAACTGTTTGACCTTACTTCTGAATTTCGTGTTAGAAGTTTCATCTCGGAGAGCCTTTGGTTGTTTATTAAATAGTTTGATTCCTTGGTTTTCCAGTCCTTTGCCGCATAGGGTTAAATTTGCTGTAAACCATTCATTAACCATTTCTAATACTCGCTTAGCTTCCTCAACATTATTCTGAAAGTCTTTTCCAGATACAATAAAGCTAGTGTCATCTGCATATAGAGTGCAATGACACCCTATTTTGTATTTAACTAAATCGGCGGTATATAGCAGAAATAGGGTTGGAGCCAGTATACTTCCTTGGGGTATCCCTATGTGTGTACATACTTTCCTGGATTGTCCAATTCTGTTTCCAATCCTTACCGATACAAATTGCTTTCTGTTTTCTAAGTCGTATGATTGTATCCAGCGGCCCGCTTTTCCTCTGATCCCATAGCCTTCTAATTTGTTCAGGAGAATCATATGTGATACACAATCGAAGGCTTTTGTTAGATCACAAAATATTCCAATAGGATGATACCCTTTATCTACTTCCTCCAATATTTTGTTATGAAAATCTACCAAAGCTGTTGAAGTAGATTTCCCTTTACAAAAACCGTGCTGCTGGGAAGGAATCAAATCATGCTTTTCTATAAATGGGATCAGTCTGGACTGCATACAATTTTTAAGAATTTTAGCTAAAACAGAGATAAGGTTAATCGGTCTATAGTCTTGGACGTCTGTGATTGCTCCTTTTTTGTAGACTGGGATAATTTTTGACATTTTCAGGATCTGCGGAAATTTCTCCTCAGCGATAGATGTATTTATTATCTCAGTTATAGGTGCTATGAGCTCATGCCTGAAATCTTTTATGATGGTGCACGGGATTTCATCAGGACCAATTGTTGATTTGTTTTTTAATGTGGAGATTATTGATAGGACTTCACTTTCGGTAAAATCATTTAGGAATATGGATTTCGAATTAGGCTTTATATGTTTGTTTGAGATGGTTGTCGGGTTAATGTTGTTAGCGATTAATTTTGGGGCTTCTTCGAAGTAGTTATTTAATACCTCTGCGATTTCTTTAGGATCTGTATATCGGATATCATTTTGGATTATTTGTGAAGGTCCGGATACTTTTAGCTTATTTGATTGCTCATTAATAACATTTCAAATGGCTCTTGATTTATTCTTTGCTTTCATTATCTTATGGTTACAATATTTTTGTTTTGCTACTGTAATTAATTTGTTATGTACCTTTTTTTGTTTTAGATATAGGTTTCTTAAAGCTGGGTGACTTTTCTGTAGCAGGAACATATCTTTAAGATTAGCAGCCGAGAATTTTACTTCTTCTGTAACCCATCCGTTTCTATCTTCCTTGACTTTTATCACCGGAAAACTTGAAAAAAAGTGATATTGAAGTACCTTGATAAAGGCAACTGCCTTGCTGTTGCTGCTTGAATTGATAAAAACGTCCTCCCATGTTTCATTGCGTATCTGGTTGGCAAAACGAATTTTGTTAGGAGTTGAGAAGCTTCTTATCAGTTTGTAGTTGTCTTCGGTTTCTATCTTGGTTAAACAGCTCAGTTTTAACATACGATGGTCCGACATGGGAGTGTCTTCCACCGTAGTCTTTAATTTTAGTCCCGCAGTAGCAAATATGTTGTCTATTTGAGTTTTACTAGTGGATGTGATTCTGGTATGTTGTTTAATATATTCATTCATCCCATAAGCTTCAAGTAAATTGGTAATATTATATTTTTCTTTAGAATTTATTTCAAAATTTATATTGAAATCTCCAACTAGAATGATTTGTTTATTAATTTTACTACAACTTTGTAAAACACTGTCCAAGACTGCCAAGAATGTGACAGTGCAACCTAGTGGTGGCCTGTATATATTTAATATTAGCGTGCATGTATTATTAATATTTGTCTCTATTCCACATATCTCCATAGTCTTCTCAATGGAGGCGTTTGCTAGGTCCAATCTTTCGACAGAACCATTTTTAAGAACAGGCAGGCTAGCAAATATAGCTACACCCCCACCTTTGAATTGGCTTCTACTAAAGTGGCTGACTAGCTGGTAATTGTTTATGTGTACTGAAGTAATATTATCAATTGTCAACCAGGTTTCTGCTAGACAAATGAAGAGCGGTTTTTCTTGTTCACATAATATTTCTAGATGGTCTAATTTGTTGCTTAGAGATTGTATATTCAGAAATAGTAATATATTCGTATTTACCTCATTAGCAATTATTTCCTTGTTTTGGCTCGCTCCAAATGCAGGAAAAAACGATTTTTTGTAGGTATTTTGGGGCCATAGTTCCGGATTTTTTACCTCCTCTAATTTATCTAATGGTACCGATACTTTGAATGATGCGTATACTTCCGGCTGGTTTGAGCAGTTCAGTTTTTTACAGAATACAGCTGGAAATTTTTTACCTCTAAGATAGTCACATATATCTTGTTCTGTAATTTGCGGCTCTAGTCTAGAAATATGTAGATGGGCGTATCTAGTGACGGCCTTAAGTTCTTTGTTATCAGAGTTTGTGCCGATTATAACATCATTATTGCGTGTTCTTCTCCTATTTTTATTTTGAGTTTGCCAAATCTCATTGTTAGTTTTGTTTTGATTTGGCTCACCATTTTTAGTTGGAACATTCTTTTGTTTATCTTTTTTTTGCACTGCGGCATTTGGCTTATCGCTCCGCGATAAGGATTTTTCGACGACGGGTTTAGCGACTATCTCCGCTGCCATTGTTTCTTCTTCTAAAATAATTACACTTTGATTTACTGAATTTGACTGCGTGCTGTTAATTAAATGATTTAATTTTTCGTTTTCCGTTTTAAAATGTTTCACTTCTCAGTCAAATCGGCGATCTGTTTTTTTAGTGGCTCCCATTTCTTTTTTTATAATATGTCTAATAATCTCTGCAAAATCAGAACTATTAATATAATCAATGACCTGTTCATGGCACTTATCAGATGATCTTAGATCTCTTGGCATTTTCAAGATTTATAATTAATTAATTTCAGTGTTTACACAAATTATTGTCGCTTCGGTACTCTCGCGCACAACCACTTCGCTCGACGGTCGAGTCGAGAGTGTCTTGTCTGTCTAGTCTTGTCTGTCTAGTCTTGTCTGTCTAGTCTTGTCTGTCTAGTCTTGTCTGTCTAGTCTTGTCTGTCTAGTCTTGTCTGTCTAGTCTTGTCTGTCTAGTCTTGTCTGTCTAGTCTTGTCTGTCTAGTCTTGTCTGTCTAGTCTTGTCTGTCTAGTCTTGTCTGTCTAGTCTTGTCTGTCTAGTCTTGTCTGTCTAGTCTTGTCTGTCTAGTCTTGTCTGTCTAGTCTTGTCTGTCTAGTCTTGTCTGTCTAGTCTTGTCTGTCTAGTCTTGTCTGTCTAGTCTTGTCTGTCTAGTCTTGTCTGTCTAGTCTTGTCTGTCTAGTCTTCTCTGTCTAGTCTTGTCTGTCTAGTCTTGTCTGTCTAGTCTTGTCTGTCTAGTCTTGTCTGTCTAGTCTTGTCTGTCTAGTCTTGTCTGTCTAGTCTTGTCTGTCTAGTCTTGTCTGTCTAGTCTTGTCTGTCTAGTCTTGTCTGTCTAGTCTTGTCTGTCTAGTCTTGTCTGTCTAGTCTTGTCTGTCTAGTCTTGTCTGTCTAGTCTTGTCTGTCTAGTCTTGTCTGTCTAGTCTTGTCTATCTAGTCTTGTCTGTCTAGTCTTGTCTGTCTAGTCTTGTCTGTCTAGTCTTGTCTGTCTAGTCTTGTCTGTCTAGTCTTGTCTGTCTAGTCTTGTCTGTCTAGTCTTGTCTGTCTAGTCTTGTCTGTCTAGTCTTGTCGGTCTAGTCTTGTCTGTCTAGTCTTGTCTGTCTAGTCTTGTCTGTCTAGTCTTGTCTGTCTAGTCTTGTCTGTCTAGTCTTGTCTGTCTAGTCTTGTCTGTCTAGTCTTGTCTGTCTAGTCTTGTCTGTCTAGTCTTGTCTGTCTAGTCTTGTCTGTCTAGTCTTGTCTGTCTAGTCTTGTCTGTATAGTCTTGTCTGTCTAGTCTTGTCTGTCTAGTCTTCTCTGTCTAGTCTTGTCTGTCTAGTCTTGTCTGTCTAGTCTTGTCTGTCTAGTCTTGTCTGTCTAGTCTTGTCTGTCTAGTCTTGTCTGTCTAGTCTTGTCTGTCTAGTCTTGTCTGTCTAGTCTTGTCTGTCTAGTCTTGTCTGTCTAGTCTTGTCTGTCTAGTCTTGTCTGTCTAGTCTTGTCTGTCTAGTCTTGTCTGTCTAGTCTTGTCTGTCTAGTCTTGTCTGTCTAGTCTTGTCTGTCTAGTCTTGTCTGTCTAGTCTTGTCTGTCTAGTCTTGTCTGTCTAGTCTTGTCTGTCTAGTCTTGTCTGTCTAGTCTTGTCTGTCTAGTCTTGTCTGTCTAGTCTTGTCTGTCTAGTCTTGTCTGTCTAGTCTTGTCTGTCTAGTCTTGTCTGTCTAGTCTTGTCTGTCTAGTCTTGTCTGTCTAGTCTTCTCTGTCTAGTCTTGTCTGTCTAGTCTTGTCTGTCTAGTCTTGTCTGTCTAGTCTTGTCTGTCTAGTCTTGTCTGTCTAGTCTTGTCTGTCTAGTCTTGTCTGTCTAGTCTTGTCTGTCCAGTCTTGTCTGTCTAGTCTTGTCTGTCTAGTCTTGTCTGTCTAGTCTTGTCTGTCTAGTCTTGTCTGTCTAGTCTTGTCTGTCTAGTCTTGTCTGTCTAGTCTTGTCTGTCTAGTCTTGTCTGTCTAGTCTTGTCTGTCTAGTCTTGTCTGTCTAGTCTTGTCTGTCTAGTCTTGTCTGTCTAGTCTTGTCTGTCTAGTCTTGTCTGTCTAGTCTTGTCTGTCTAGTCTTGTCTGTCTAGTCTTGTCTGTCTAGTCTTGTCTGTCTAGTCTTGTCTGTCTAGTCTTGTCTGTCTAGTCTTGTCTGTCTAGTCTTGTCTGTCTAGTCTTGTCTGTCTAGTCTTGTCTGTCTAGTCTTGTCTGTCTAGTCTTGTCTGTCTAGTCTTGTCTGTCTAGTCTTGTCTGTCTAGTCTTGTCTGTCTAGTCTTGTCTGTCTAGTCTTGTCTGTCTAGTCTTGTCTGTCTAGTCTTGTCTGTCTAGTCTTGTCTGTCTAGTCTTGTCTGTCTAGTCTTGTCTGTCTAGTCTTGTCTGTCTAGTCTTGTCTGTCTAGTCTTGTCTGTCTAGTCTTGTCTGTCTAGTCTTGTCTGTCTAGTCTTGTCTGTCTAGTCTTGTCTGTCTAGTCTTGTTTGTCTGGAGTGGATGTGTAGCTTTGTACTCCCCATTTGGGTGGCTCAATAATATTTAGTAATATTATTACTTAGTAAAATATTTGGTTATATTGCTTAGCTTCTATAATTAATTAACTGGTTGGTTAGTTAATTAGTGTATTTAGCTATTTTTTATCTGCTGTTTAGAGTTTTCTTTATTTTGATTTTTATATGAGTGTTTCATTTCAGTTTAATTTGTGTCCCAGCACGCGGCGTAAGTTTTATCGCCTTAAATTTATATTTTTTGTCTCTCTTTCTTATCTTATCTTTTGAGATAAGAATAATCCAACGCCGCAAATTTTCTTGCTTCAGTTACTGTAGCACGAGATCTGCGGCCAATTTTTTCACCCCCCAGTAGGGGAGTGTTTCTTTAATTTATTTTTAGTTTCGGGGAGAGTCCGTCCAGTATGGAATCTTTCCTGAAGCAAAAAGTAAGCAGGGGTGCAGGGGATATGGAAAGCTGGGCGAGGAGCTAGTCCATTGGAGAAACCCCGAAGAAAAGAAAAGTGGCGGATCGGTCGACGGATGACGTCGACGCATACAAAAAGACTGAGTGCTCGATTGTCTTTACGATCGTAGAGGCGATTGGGGCACTCAATAGACAGGTGGAGGAGCTGGAGAGGGCCATCGCTGGAGGAAGCAGCACGAAGCGTGACATCAAGGAAGCAGCAGCGCGAGTTAGGAGGACAACAAATGTTTTCTCTCGCCACTTCGTGACCAGTTGGCTCGAGGAACATCGCTTCAAGCCAATTGAGAAGGTACTGTACGACGTTGAGGTACAAACGGTAGGTACGGTGTGTAAGGAAGTCAGCACCCAAACGGAGGCTGAATGTAGTATTACCAGTTCGCTGAAGCCGGGGAGGAATGTACAGGAGTACATGTCCCTGGTTAGGAGGAGGTGGTCCGAGGACGCCTTCACCGTGGTGAAGATGGCCAAGGGCTCTCCTCTGGCCAGGGACGAGGATGTACTCCTGTTAGTTGCAGGAGAGAAAGGGGATAACTGTGGACAGCTGGGCTGGGGGATGCTCGACCAGCTCCCCCAGGCCAAGCGAGTGGCTGAAGGCTTGAATGTAGGTTTTGTGGCCTACATCAAGAGCGAGAATGTGGTATGTATGGGAGGCGATGAGTCGTTGGACTCCGAGAGGAAGTACCACTTCATCGCCCGGCTGGATGATAATAAGGTCGAGGGCGCCGAAGAAAATCCGTTCGAGACCTTATTAAGGATGAGAGGTATTTGTGAGGAGACTGAGAGAAAGAGGTTCGCTATCGGTGTGGCTGGTAACCTTAATATGTGGCTAATACGAAAGATGGCTGAATGCGTGTGGCATGGCACAGGAGTTGAGATAACCCTGTGCTGGATGAATGCGGAGGGCCAAAAGCCCAGAGTGGAAGGGGCCGGAGGCACCAGAAAGGCAGAAACCTTACTGGTGAGGAGGGCAGAGGGTGTTTCTTACGCCCATATGGTGAATCTCCTTAAGAAGGAAGTTGACATGGAGGATATAAATGTAAGGGCGATGAGGAAAATCCACGCTGGGGACCACATCGTCAGAGTGAATGATGATGGGGAAAAAAAGCGACTTGCAGAGCGAATGGCCCTAGTGACTGAGGCTGTAAGGGATGTCAGGACGGAGGTGGGGCTCAGAAGTGTCCTTGTTAGGGGCATGGATGAAGCTACCATCACCGATGAGGTGAAAGGAGCCATTCAGAAGGCGGCTGAATGTAAGGAGTGTGTGGTAAAGTCTCTCCGCACAGTGCGCGGAGGGGCCAGTATGGCAGTTGTCACTCTTCCAGTAAGAGCGGCACAAACCATACTGGAGAAAGGAAAAATAAAAGTTGGATGGATCATGTGTCTAGTGACCGAAGACAATAAGCCGATCAGGTGCTACAGATGCCATGGCTTCGGGCACCTGGCGGCAGCATGCAAGGGAATAGAGAGAAAGAATGCGTGTTTGCGATGCGATGAAAGTGGGCACAAAGCACACGAGTGCACGGCCAAAGAGGCTAAGTGCTTCGTGTGCGGAGTGAGTGGGCATAGGGCGGACTCCATGGACTGTCCTGCTTACAAGAAACTGTGCAGGGAAAGTATGAAAGGGACGTCCCAAAGAAACAGATTATGCTAGTATTGCAGACGAACTCAAATAGGAGTGCGGCTGCAATGGAGCTGGTATGGAAGACGGTGCATGATGGGAGAGTGGATGTGGCCATTGTGTCCGAACCAAATCTTCGGACTATGGTAACGGAGGCTGGCACGTGGACCAGTGTAAGAATGTTGCTGTTAGGATTTTCCAATCGGAAAATCCTATGGTTAAGTGTGGATGCGGAAATGGATATGTGTGGGTTTAATGGGAAAACTGGGTCCTGTATGGGTGCTACATCTCGCCTAACATAACGTTAGAGCAGTTCGTAGCTTTTTTGGATGAGCTAAGGAACAGTATGAAAAGCTGGTCCTAAGAGATTGTTGTCGGGGGGGATTTCAACGCCAAGTCCGCTAGGTGGGGATCCCCTAGAGAGGATGAGAGAGGGAGAATGATGGAAGAGTGGCTGGCAGAGGAGCACCTTGTGGTTCACAACAGTAGGAATGTGCCAACCTTCGTTCGGGGCGAAAGAATGTCTTTCATAGACATCACTTTTAGCACCTCACGGATTGCAGGCAGAGTGAAAGAGTGGCGTGTCAGAGAGGGAGAGAATCTGAGTGATCACCAGGATATTCTCTTCGACGTACGAAAAGATGTTTCTGAGGGACCGGTTGCTTGTAGAACGAATGGATGGAGAGTGGACAAGAGTCTACTAGAAAAATTGGGAGACGTCATGAAAGAGCTGGCTGAAAGGACAGGCCCCGAAAATGGATTGCGGACCTGCGAAGCAGTTCTTCACGGGGCCTGTGATGCTGTGTTTCGGAGAAAACGGAGGGGCGTCAGAGGCAGGAAGCCAGTTTACTGGTGGAATGAGCAGGTAGCTGAAAAGCGTAAGACCTGTTTGCGTGAAAGGAGATGCATGGTGAAGAGTATTAGGCGAGCAAATGAGGAAGTGCGTGAGGAGTGCAGAAGGAGGTATAACTTGGCGCGCAGGGAACTTCGCAGAGCCATCGCGAACTCCAAGCAAGAAGCTTGGAGAGTGCTCTGCGAAGAGGTGAATAATAACATCTGGGGTGACGGCTATAAGATCATCACCAGAAAAATTGCGCACAGGGTTAATACTCTCCGGGGGGATAGCCTAATGACGGAAGTCAAGAAGCTTTTCCCAGTACATGAGCGAATGAACTGGCTGGAACCCGTGGGATGGAGATCGGCGCCCCTTTTCACTCCGGCCGAGCTGCAGAGTGCAGTTGGCCGGATGATGGAGGGAAAAGCGCCGTGCATGGTGTTCCACCGGAAGCGTGCAAGGTGTTTGGGCATGTGTGTGAGGACATGTGCTTGAGCATGATGAATGAATTGTTGATGACTGGCAGTTTCCCCAAAGAGTGGAAGAGAGCGAGACTGCTGATGATTGAAAAAGTGGGGAAGCCAATTACAGGCCAATCTGCCTACTGAATGGGATAGCGAAGATGTTTGAGAGTATGATCGGAGCTAGGATAAATGAGGATCTCGAGAGGGCAGGGGGTCTTTCAGAGGAACAGTATGGGTTCAGAGGCGGCCGCACTACGGTGAACGCAATGATGCGTGTGATAGAGAGAGAGCAAGGTTAGCTAATACGGGTCCATGGCGTACCCGTAGCTACTGCGTGCTTGTAACCCTGGACGTGAAAAATGCCTTCAATTCGGTCCCATGGGGCGGAATAATGGAGGATTTGGAACTAAAGGGGGTAGCTCCCTACCTTCAAAAGATGGTGGGGAGCTACTTGAATGATAGGGAGATAGTGACTGTGGAGGGTAAAATCTTCAAAATGAGTGCGGGTGTTCCACAGGGTTCGGTTCTTGGGCCGATACTGTGGAACATGTTTTATGATGAGGTTTTGAGATTGAGGCTGCCCGACGGGGTTACACTCGTAGGGTAAGCTAATGACTTAGTGGTGGTCGTTGTCGCAAGAACGGAAGAAAGTCTGAAAGCGATAAAAATGAGGCAATTGGTAGGATTGATCGGTGGATGGGGGAAAAAGGGGTTGCTCTGGCTCCCCACAAAACCGAGGCGGTCCTGCTAATTGGGAGAAGAAAGCTGCGTGAATTGACCGTGCGAATGGGGACAGTTGACGTACCGGCTCGGGAATCTGTAAGATACCTTGGGGTAGAGCTCCAGCGAAATCTCAGGGTGTCCGATCAGGTCACCCGGGTGGTGAGCAAGGCTACAGCATGTGTGAGAGCCCTTGGACGGCGGATGCCCAACATAGGTGGGCCGTTGGCCTCCAAGAGGAGGGTTATGAATGCGGTCGTGCACTCCATTCTCCTGTATGGGGTGCCGGCATGGATAAATGCGTTCAGGATTGAATGTTATAGAGCGAGACTGATGAGAGTGCAAAGGTGTATGCTGCTGCGTGTGTGCAGCGCATACAGGACTGTTTCTGGCGACGCCAGGACTGTTTCTGGCGGTCGTAGCTGGAGTTATCCCGTTAGACCTTCTGGCGCATGAAAGGGTTAGAGTTTGGGGAGGTAATAACCCTAGAAACGAAAGGGAAAAAACATTGCGTGTATGGCAAGAGCTATGGCAGGGGTCGGAAAAGGGAGCCTGGACCAGGCAACTGATTCCGACTATCGATAAATGGGTCAACCGTGGGCACTGGGAGGTGAATTATCACCTCACCCAGGCGCTTACGGGGCATGGATGCTTTGGGTCTTACCTGGTGCGCATCGGGAAACTGGTTGAGGCGCACTGTAGGTACTGTGGAGCGACTGAGGACACTGCGGAGCATACCATCTTCGAGTGTACGAGATGGGAGAGAATGAGGAGCGCCGCAGAATGCAAGGTGGGAGAGAATGTGAACAAGGAGAGTATGGTGAGAATCATGCTCCGCAGTGAGTATGAATGGGGCGTGCTGACTGGAATGATAGGTTATATAATGAGGAGTTTGGAGAAGGATGAAAGGGACGAGCGTAAGGCGGGGCGAGGGGTTGCTACGCGCGAGCCGAGCGTGCCATCGCCGGGCCCCCCTTAGTGCGAAGGGGGCGCACAAATTTATTGTAAACTCTGATGTGAGGGGGGGCACGGCGATTAACGACGCGCCCGGCACAACGAATGAATGGATGAATGCTTTGGATATGAAAGGGGGAGGAACGTGGTGAAGATAAGCCAAATTTTGGATTCCATCACGTTCTCTCTGGTTTTGACTGGGGGGTCTGAATGGTGGGGTTTTTTTAGTGGGTCGCCCCTTTTGGGGGGCAGCCCGACGCTACCACTCGGCACGGGTCGGGTGGTGTCTGTTTGCAGATTTTCACCTCCAGCACGTGCAAAGAAAAGTCTTGTTTATCTAGTCTTGTCTGTCTAGTCTTGTCTGTCTAGTCTTGTCTGTCTAGTCTTGTCTGTCTAGTCTTGTCTGTCTAGTCTTGTCTGTATAGTCTTGTCTGTCTAGTCTTGTCTGTCTAGTCTTGTCTGTCTAGTCTTGTCTGTCTAGTCTTGTCTGTCTAGTCTTGTCTGTCTAGTCTTGTCTGTCTAGTCTTGTCTGTCTAGTCTTGTCTGTCTAGTCTTGTCTGTCTAGTCTTGTCTGTCTAGTCTTGTCTGTCTAGTCTTGTCTGTCTAGTCTTGTCTGTCTAGTCTTGTCTGTCTAGTCTTGTCTGTCTAGTCTTGTCTGTCTAGTCTTGTCTGTCTAGTCTTGTCTGTCTAGTCTTGTCTGTCTAGTCTTGTCTGTCTAGTCTTGTCTGTCTAGTCTTGTCTGTCTAGTCTTGTCTGTCTAGTCTTGTCTGTCTAGTCTTGTCTGTCTAGTCTTGTCTGTCTAGTCTTGTCTGTCTAGTCTTGTCTGTCTAGTCTTGTCTGTCTAGTCTTGTCTGTCTAGTCTTGTCTGTCTAGTCTTGTCTGTCTAGTCTTGTCTGTCTAGTCTTGTCTGTCTAGTCTTGTCTGTCTAGTCTTGTCTGTCTAGTCTTGTCTGTCTAGTCTTGTCTGTCTAGTCTTGTCTGTCTAGTCTTGTCTGTCTAGTCTGTCTAGTCTTGTCTGTCTATTCTTGTCTGTCTAGTCTTGTCTGTCTAGTCTTGTCGGTCTAGTCTTGTCTGTCTAGTCTTGTCTGTCTAGTCTTGTCTGTTTAGTCTTGTCTGTCTAGTCTTGTCTGTCTAGTCTTGTCTGTCTAGTCTTGTCTGTCTAGTCTTGTCTGTCTAGTCTTGTCTGTCTAGTCTTGTCTGTCTAGTCTTGTCTGTCTAGTCTTGTCTGTCTAGTCTTGTCTGTCTAGTCTTGTCTGTCTAGTCTTGTCTGTCTAGTCTTGTCTGTCTAGTCTTGTCTGTCTAGTCTTGTCTGTCTAGTCTTGTCTGTCTAGTCTTGTCTGTCTAGTCTTGTCTGTCTAGTCTTGTCTGTCTAGTCTTGTCTGTCTAGTCTTGTCTGTCTAGTCTTGTCTGTCTAGTCTTGTCTGTCTAGTCTTGTCTGTCTAGTCTTGTCTGTCTAGTCTTGTCTGTCTAGTCTTGTCTGTCTAGTCTTGTCTGTCTAGTCTTGTCTGTCTAGTCTTGTCTGTCTAGTCTTGTCTGTCTAGTCTTGTCTGTCTAGTCTTGTCTGTCTAGTCTTGTCTGTCTAGTCTTGTCTGTCTAGTCTTGTCTGTCTAGTCTTGTCTGTCTAGTCTTGTCTGTCTAGTCTTGTCTGTCTAGTCTTGTCTGTCTAGTCTTGTCTGTCTAGTCTTGTCTGTCTAGTCTTGTCTGTCTAGTCTTGTCTGTCTAGTCTTGTCTGTCTAGTCTTGTCTGTCTAGTCTTGTCTGTCTAGTCTTGTCTGTCTAGTCTTGTCTGTCTAGTCTTGTCTGTCTAGTCTTGTCTGTCTAGTCTTGTCTGTCTAGTCTTGTCTGTCTAGTCTTGTCTGTCTAGTCTTGTCTGTCTAGTCTTGTCTGTCTAGTCTTGTCTGTCTAGTCTTGTCTGTCTAGTCTTGTCTGTCTAGTCTTGTCTGTCTAGTCTTGTCTGTCTAGTCTTGTCTGTCTAGTCTTGTCTGTCTAGTCTTGTCTGTCTAGTCTTGTCTGTCTAGTCTTGTCTGTCTAGTCTTGTCTGTCTAGTCTTGTCTGTCTAGTCTTGTCTGTCTAGTCTTGTCTGTCTAGTCTTGTCTGTCTATTCTTGTCTGTCTAGTCTTGTCTGTCTAGTCTTGTCTGTCTAGTCTTGTCTGTCTAGTCTTGTCTGTCTAGTCTTGTCTGTCTAGTCTTGTCTGTCTAGTCTTGTCTGTCTAGTCTTGTCTGTCTAGTTTTGTCTGTCTAGTCTTGTCTGTCTAGTCTTGTCTGTCTAGTCTTGTCTGTCTAGTCTTGTCTGTCTAGTCTTGTCTGTCTAGTCTTGTCTGTCTAGTCTTGTCTGTCTAGTCTTGTCTGTCTAGTCTTGTCTGTCTAGTCTTGTCTGTCTAGTCTTGTCTGTCTAGTCTTGTCTGTCTAGTCTTGTCTGTCTAGTCTTGTCTGTCTAGTCTTGTCTGTCTAGTCTTATCTGTCTAGTCTTGTCTGTCTAGTCTTGTCTGTCTAGTCTTGTCTGTCTAGTCTTGTCTGTCTAGTCTTGTCTGTCTAGTCTTGTCTGTCTAGTCTTGTCTGTCTAGTCTTGTCTGTCTAGTCTTGTCTGTCTAGTCTTGTCTGTCTAGTCTTGTCTGTCTAGTCTTGTCTGTCTAGTCTTGTCTGTCTAGTCTTGTCTGTCTAGTCTTGTCTGTCTAGTCTTGTCTGTCTAGTCTTGTCTGTCTACTCTTGTCTGTCTAGTCTTGTCTGTCTAGTCTTGTCTGTCTAGTCTTGTCTGTCTAGTCTTGTCTGTCTTGTCTTGTCTGTCTAGTCTTATCTGTCTAGTCTTGTCTGTCTAGTCTTGTCTGTCTAGTCTTGTCTGTCTAGTCTTGTCTGTATAGTCTTGTCTGTCTAGTCTTGTCTGTCTAGTCTTGTCTGTCTAAAAAAATAGTGCTATTAGCTTGTGTTGCTTTACGTGAATAGAACAACATAAAATAGTGCTAGGAGATAGGACTCGTTAATAGTGAAATTAAATAAAAGATACAGGACTCGCTTTTATTATAATTTTTTGGTTATAACCTCGTGGCGATAAAATTTTGTTTTTAAGAGATAGGACTCGTGTGTGTGTGATACATTACTTTTGTGACTTTGTGGGATAATATTGTGTATATAGTTAGAGATATGACTGGATATAATTGATAAGTTAAGAAATAACAATTGATTTTTTAGTTTTGGTGTTTTTTTTCTTATTGCTGAAAAAATTGTATATATAAATAAAATTTCTATTGTTGTCGAGCATTTTAAAAATTTATTATTCGTAAGTCGTGTGGCTCATAGCATAAGGTGGAGCACTTCGACGCCGGCGGTGCCGGTTCGATTCCGAGCGGCAGAAAAATCTTTTTAAAAATATTTCTGAACGAAGAAACTTTATCTTCTCAACTTTTTAGTGGTCTTATCAGGAAAATCTAGTGGTCTTATAGGAAAAAAAATTAAAACATCAAACCGCTAGTTATTCGGATATATCCTGGCCTATTAATATACAGAAAATAAATTCTGAATTAAAAACACTGGTTCCGGACCGAAGGGAGGAAACTTGCACGATATGGGAGATAAATCCGAAAACTCGGACGTGGAAAATCCCTTCGCGAGAAAGGATGGCGTACAAAGGACGCCACCAAATAAAACATTCTGGGAAAGATCTATCTCTTTGACCTGTAAACCCAGCATCTCCTCTACAGAGGAGCAGCAGGCTAAGAGAAAGAGACAAGACATCTGGGAAAAAAGTCCAGCAATAGACCCGAGTAAAGATCTTGAAGTAATTACCCGTAAGATAATCGCAAGGTCGCAAGAATTAAGAAAGATAGTCAAAGAAAGTCCAAGTACGAAAAATGAAATAAAAAAAGTCACTGAGGAGATATGGAACCTAACGGGATCTCTAGAGAGAATATGGGTCAGCGGGCAATTGACCCATACTCATCTGCAGAAAAAAAGAAACGAACAAAAGCAAGGGCCAATGACCTGTAATGCAAGCACGCAAACAAGCATATCTGAAGAGGACGACGCACTGCTTGACAAAATATCAAATGGCAAGACATACGAAGAATTCTTGGAGATCACCGATAAAGACTGGCCGCGTCACATCTTTACAAAAGTGAAAGAAGGACGCGGACATGCGCTCGCGACAGCCTCGGAATGGGATATCGTGTGGTGCGTCGACGAGAATCTGCATCCTGATCAGGGAGTACCAAGGGCATTGACGGAGGCCTATGCAAGACCGGAGGAAATGCTAAGACAGGCACCAAAGCCGGGTAGAGTTGTCTATCTAAAACACACCATCGGCATACCAGATGAAAACGGAGAAATCAAAACAGAAGAACGCTATGTACACCAAATGGTTACCAGGAAGGCTCAAACGGATGAGACAGATAAAAAAGATCTGTATACGTGTCTTCAAAAACTAAAGCAGACAAGTGACCAAAATGGTCGAAAGAAGCTAGCTTTTCACCGACCCAGAGAATCTGACTGGCTAATTATGAAGAAAGCGCTAGAATTTATATTTTCCAGGACTGATATAGAGATAAGGGTATACTGTCCAATCAAACCGCAAATCGCAAAACAGCAGCAGGAGCAAGGGAAGAACAACACAGACTGGACGGAAGTGGTCAAAAAAGGCAAACCAACTACTGAAGTAAAGGGAAAAACAAACCAAGGAGGAAGAAAGAGCAAAAAAACCGAGGCGGTCATGGTTAAAGCCGACGGCAGTACTTATGCAGACCTCCTAAAAATGGTGAGATCAAATGTTGACCTCGACTCACCTGGAACGGTTATTACGGGAGCCAGGAAAGCTAAAACGGGCGAATTACTTCTAGAGGTGGAAAGCGGTAAAGCCCAGGGCCTAAGGGACGAAATAAAAAGCAAATGTTCTGCAGCTCAGGTACGAGTAAAAAGAGACGATGTGCTACTACACATAAAGGATCTAGACGCGATAACTACCCAAGAAGAAATACTACAGGCAACACAAAACTTTGTCGGAGAAGACAACTGTCAAACAAAGGTCCTAAACCTTAGACCGGCATATGGAGACAGCCAAGCTGCAACCATTTCAGCCAACAAAGAAGTAGCAGAAAAGCTACTAAAAATCGGTAGAATAAAAGTGGGCATAATTCAGTGCAGGATAAGAGAAAGAATTAATATAATTAAATGTCACAGGTGTTGGAATTTTAGCCACTTCGCCAACGAATGCGAGGGCCCAGACAGGCAAAACCTTTGTCTTAAATGCGGGCGTGAAGGTCATATTGCCCAGAACTGCAACGCAGCTGAGTTTTGCCCCATATGCAACGTAAAGGGCCACAGAGCAGATTCGGGAATGTGCCCGATTTTCCAGAAGGCGCTATCGGAGGCTAGGCGCAAAAGTAAGGCACAGAAATGACTATACAGTTCATACAAATAAATGCTATGAGATGCCGTGCAGCATACGACCTCTTAATCGCAACGGCATTAGAACTTAAAGCGGACATATTACTGGTAAGTGAACCCAATAAGAAGTTGGTCGAGAACGCAGACTGGTTCACGGACAATAGAAAGGACGCAGCCATCAGAGTTTTAAATCGCAAGATACCGGTGATTAAAACAGGAAGTGGTCCTGGTTTCGTATGGATAGAGCTGCAGAAATATATTATATACTGCTGCTACTTCTCACCAAATGAAAATATAGAGAAGCTGAATGAATCGCTAGAAGCATTAAATCAAGAAATAAGGGGTCAAAGTAAAAAGGCACTAATTGCTGGTGATTTCAACGCCAAGTCTCCCTACTGGGGTTCTCCAAAGGTAGACAAGAGAGGTGATCTAGTTATGGACTGGGCAGCCGAATTAGAACTCGTCGTTCAAAATAAAGGAGCTACGCATACGCTCGTCAGGGGAAACGCTCAATCCATAATAGACCTTACTTTTACGACAGTCGACTTATCTAACATGATCATAGATTGGAGTGTGCTCGAGAGGGAGAGTTTAAGCGACCATCGCTACATCCTATTCAAAATAGAAGAAGCCACAAAGCAGATAAGCCATGTAAGAACTAACGGCTGGAGTCTAAAGGCATTCAATAAAGAAAAAATGAAAAGCAGCCTAGCAATGCAAATAGCACGGACGCACAAAAGAAACGCGGATACGCTCGTAGAAGTCATGAAAAAGGCGTGTGACGAAACCTTAAAAAAGAATAGAGGACCATCAAGGAGAAAACTAGTATATTGGTGGAACAACGAAATCGCCAGCATGCGGGCTGAATGTATCACAGCCAGAAGAAAATATCAGCGACACCGTACTAAAAAAGGAGTGGCCGACAAAGTCTTGAAATCACTTCATTCGCTTTACAAAAAAGCTAAAAAGGATCTTCGATACCTAATCAACAAAGCTAAGCGGGATCACTGGAGAAAACTGTGTGAAGATCTCGACGACGATATTTGGGGAGACGCGTTTCAAACGTGCAAAAGAAGGCTCAAAATCCAACATCCAAACGTGCAAATGACGATGGAGGGAATGCTACAGGTAGTCGAAGTGCTTTTCCCACGCCAAAAACCCTTTCTTTGGCAACAACCTAAAATTGTTGAAATTCCATTGTTCAACCAGGAGGAACTAGCTAATGCGGCAAATCGCATCCGAGATGGAAAATCCCCGGGACTAGACGGTGTGCCACCAGAAGTAGTTAAGACCATCGCCCAGCAAGAACCTATGTTCACTCTGGAAGTAATGAATGCTCTCCTAACTGCTGGAAACTTTCCAGACAAGTGGAAGCGTTCCAGACTGGTCTTTATTAGGAAGGGAGATAAGCCAGTTGGAGAACCTTCATCTTATAGGCCCCTATGCCTTCTAGATGTGTCGGGTAAACTGTTAGAAAGTCTACTACTGAGGAGATTACAGAAGGAGCTTGACGCCGGACTGGGTTTATCCGATAAGCAATTTGGGTTCCGTAAAGGTAGATCTACCATGGGTGCAATAGAGGAAGTAAAAAAAATAGCAGAGAAAGCTAAAGCCGGCACACAAAGGACTAAAAAAATGTGTGCACTAATAACTTTTGATGTGCAAAATGCATTCAACACTGCCAACTGGGAACAACTAATGGGCGAACTTACAAGAAGACGTATAGCACCTTACCTACTACGAATGTTAAGAAGTTACCTTACCAACAGAAAACTAGTACTACAGGCCCTAAATGAGACGGTAGAAGTAGAGGTAAGCTGTGGTGTCCCACAGGGCTCTATATTAGGTCCCACGCTATGGAACGTCTTATACGACGATATTTTAAGAATGAAGCTGCCTGAAGGCGCCACGCTAATTGGTTTCGCGGACGACTTAGCCTTGGTCGTAACCGCAAAAAATGAACAAGGAATAATGCGTACTGCAAACCACGTAATCTGTATGGTAACCCAGTGGATTACAACGAGGAAACTGAAGCTAGCACCCGAAAAAACCGAGGCAGTCCTTTTGACAGGACAAAGGAAACTTATGCCAATCAAATTTAAAGTGGGAACCACGGAAATAATCCTAAAACAACAAATAAAATACCTGGGCATTTTAATAGATAGAGGACTTACGTTCTCTGCACATCTCACAGATGCTGCAGGAAAAGGATTAAAGACACTGGGAGCAATGGAAAAAATAATGCCAAACGTTGGGGGACCCAGAAGCTCCAAGCGTAAACTCTTAGGTATGGTAGCACAATCTGCTATGTTATATGGAGCTCCACTCTGGGCAGAAAAAATGAATACAAGAAGCTGCGCAGAAAAATTGGAATCAGTACAACGTAAAATTGCACTTCGTATATGCAGTGCATACCGTACAGTATCTGGAGAGGCAGCATTAGTAGTCGCCGCTATTGCACCCATCGATTTGCTCGCAAAAGAAAGAAAAGACATAAGCAAGGCAGGCCACAACAATCGCAGGCAGAAAGCTAGAGTGAATCTCCTCAACGAATGGCAGCAAAGATGGTCACATACAGAGAAAGGCCAGTGGACTAGGCTACTCATACCAGACTTAACTGTATGGACCAACAGGAAACACGGAGAAGTTAGTTACCATCTTACGCAATTTCTAACTGGTCACGGTTGTTTCAATGACTTTCTACACCACATTGGTAGATCATCGGATAATTCCTGTGTATACTGTGGTGAAATAGACACAGTAAACCACACAATATTTGAATGCTACAGATGGGAAAGTGATAGGGATGAAGCTGTAAAGAATATGGGTACACCTTTTGACGCACGAACAGTCATGGCCTATATGTTAGAAAATAAAGAAAATTGGGACAAGATCTACAGACTTATCCGAACAATAATATCGACAAAAGAAACAGACGAGAGAAAGAGACGAGTGACCAAGTATAGTCAAAACTAACTACAGCGACTAAATGACAACAACCAGCACTCTGAAGCCATGCGATAAGCGTTTCCGGAGAGCCTGGTTGGTTTCCTGGGAACCACTTGTCTGTATAAAGTACAGCTACGCCCCGAAAAAAAAAAAAAAAAAAAAAAAAGTCTTGTCTGTCTAGTCTTGTCTGTCTAGTCTTGTCTGTCTAGTCTTGTCTGTCTAGTCTTGTCTGTCTAGTCTTGTCTGTCTAGTCTTGTCTGTCTAGTCTTGTCTGTCTAGTCTTGTCTGTCTAGTCCTGTCTGTCTAGTCTTGTCTGTCTAGTCTTGTCTGTCTAGTCTTGTCTGTCTAGTCTTGTCTGTCTAGTCTTGTCTGCCTAGTCTTGTCTGTCTAGTCTTGTCTGTCTAGTCTTGTCTGTCTAGTCTTGTCTGTCTAGTCTTGTCTGTCTAGTCTTGTCTGTCTAGTCTTGTCTGTCTAGTCTTGTCTGTCTAGTCTTGTCTGTCTAGTCTTGTCTGTCTAGTCTTGTCTGTCTAGTCTTGTCTGTCTAGTCTTGTCTGTCTAGTCTTGTCTGTCTAGTCTTGTCTGTCTAGTCTTGTCTGTCTAGTCTTGTCTGTCTAGTCTTGTCTGTCTAGTCTTGTCTGTCTAGTCTTGTCTGTCTAGTCTTGTCTGTCTAGTCTTGTCTGTCTAGTCTTGTCTGTCTAGTCTTGTCTGTCTAGTCTTGTCTGTCTAGTCTTGTCTGTCTAGTCTTGTCTGTCTAGTCTTGTCTGTCTAGTCTTGTCTGTCTAGTCTTGTCTGTCTAGTCTTGTCTGTCTAGTCTTGTCTGTCTAGTCTTGTCTGTCTAGTCTTGTCTGTCTAGTCTTGTCTGTCTAGTCTTGTCTGTCTAGTCTTGTCTGTCTAGTCTTGTCTGTCTAGTCTTGTCTGTCTAGTCTTGTCTGTCTAGTCTTGTCTGTCTAGTCTTGTCTGTCTAGTCTTGTCTGTCTAGTCTTGTCTGTCTAGTCTTGTCTGTCTAGTCTTGTCTGTCTAGTCTTGTCTGTCTAGTCTTGTCTGTCTAGTCTTGTCTGTCTAGTCTTGTCTGTCTAGTCTTGTCTGTCTAGTCTTGTCTGTCTAGTCTTGTCTGTCTAGTCTTGTCTGTCTAGTCTTGTCTGTCTAGTCTTGTCTGTCTAGTCTTGTCTGTCTAGTCTTGTCTGTCTAGTCTTGTCTGTCTAGTCTTGTCTGTCTAGTCTTGTCTGTCTAGTCTTGTCTGTCTAGTCTTGTCTGTCTAGTCTTGTCTGTCTAGTCTTGTCTGTCTAGTCTTGTCTGTCTAGTCTTGTCTGTCTAGTCTTGTCTGTCTAGTCTTGTCTGTCTAGTCTTGTCTGTCTAGTCTTGTCTGTCTAGTCTTGTCTGTCTAGTCTTGTCTGTCTAGTCTTGTCTGTCTAGTCTTGTCTGTCTAGTCTTGTCTGTCTAGTCTTGTCTGTCTAGTCTTGTCTGTCTAGTCTTGTCTGTCTAGTCTTGTCTGTCTAGTCTTGTCTGTCTAGTCTTGTCTGTCTAGTCTTGTCTGTCTAGTCTTGTCTGTCTAGTCTTGTCTGTCTAGTCTTGTCTGTCTAGTCTTGTCTGTCTAGTCTTGTCTGTCTAGTCTTGTCTGTCTAGTCTTGTCTGTCTAGTCTTGTCTGTCTAGTCTTGTCTGTCTAGTCTTGTCTGTCTAGTCTTGTCTGTCTAGTCTTGTCTGTCTAGTCTTGTCTGTCTAGTCTTGTCTGTCTAGTCTTGTCTGTCTAGTCTTGTCTGTCTAGTCTTGTCTGTCTAGTCTTGTCTGTCTAGTCTTGTCTGTCTAGTCTTGTCTGTCTAGTCTTGTCTGTCTAGTCTTGTCTGTCTAGTCTTGTCTGTCTAGTCTTGTCTGTCTAGTCTTGTCTGTCTAGTCTTGTCTGTCTAGTCTTGTCTGTCTAGTCTTGTCTGTCTAGTCTTGTCTGTCTAGTCTTGTCTGTCTAGTCTTGTCTGTCTAGTCTTGTCTGTCTAGTCTTGTCTGTCTAGTCTTGTCTGTCTAGTCTTGTCTGTCTAGTCTTGATTGTCTAGTCTGTCTAGTCTTGTCTGTCTAGTCAAATCAAATCAAATAAGTTTCATTATTTAAGGATATAAAATATTCTAAATGAAATGTGTCAAAGGAAAAAAAAGTGATGATGTGATGTTTAATTAACATGTGTATGGTAATTAACTTTGTTGGCCTCTAAGAAGAATTCCTCCAAATTTTTGTTTCTTTATCAGCTAGGAGCTTATAGAGTTCCTTTTTGAACAGGTTTAAATTCACTAATTGTTTTATTTTTCTTGGTAGCATGTTGTACATTTTCATGTTGCTGTAAGGTGGATTTTTTTCTGTAAGCGTCAATCTATGGTGAGGAAGCTGAAAGTATTCCTTACTGAATCTTGTTATTCTTTCGTTGGGCTTGTTGAATCTCACGAACAAGTGCCTATGTTTTGCACTGAAAAGTGTATAAAAGGATTCATATATATGTATAAATATATGTATATATATATATATATATATATATATATATATATATATATATATATATGTTGCAGTGGTAGTTGAAATGTTTGCTGCTTTGAATTGACCTCTACAGGATTCTCTATATTGTAAATCAGCGTTTCTCAAAGTGGGCGGTATCCCAGTGGGCGATGATGTTGTTTTGGGGGTCGCTAGGTAGCCAGGGGGCGATATAAGGGGCGGTAGGTATCACGAGCTATACAATGTATTTCTGTTAATTTAAAACAAACAAATACGTTCAAAAAAATTGTTCGGTATTCAGTATTTTTATTATATATTTTCGATTCCTATCTTAAATATTTACGATCAGTAACTCAGCTTTTTTATTGGTTTCTTCCTAAAACGAAATGATTTTTTTATCAATACTACCAACTACCAATTTTGGGTTGGTAACACAGCTCACTAGAAAGAGAAAGAGCGAGCGCGCGGTATGATCTATGGGAGCGAGTAAAATAAGAGCGGCAAAATACCTTCATTCCTTTTTTTCCCAAATTACACCTACCGCAAGCAACACTTCGTTCGAATACATAGTTATTCATACAAACTATACATACATAAAATATACCTACATACTTATTTAAAAACCGGTAAGTCATTTTAAATTATTATTTTAATATTTAATATTTTTAAATAGAAAACATAATATATTATTTAAATTAATATATTTGTCCAAAATAAAATTCAAAGATAAATGCGTTTTCTTATATAATCTATTAATTAAATTCATTATGTTTTTATATCTATACATATTTTAATAAATTATTGTAGGAAAAATGTGAGAACACAAAGAGAAATGCAGACAATATTCTGTGGAACACATAAAATATGGTTTTATATTATCAAAAGCCAGCTCCCGATGAGCCTCATTTGCGATTAAACATTTTCGAATGAAGCTATGAAGCCTTCCAGATTTTTAGGACATTTACAAAACATGCATCCCCATAAAAAGAATCAAGCTGTGTCATATTTCCAACGTTTGCGAGAAAACTTTGAAAAACGCTAAACTTTAAAAGTAATGTTTACCAGCTCGTAAAGAAGAAAACACAGATGGACTTCGTGCTTCATACAAGTTATCACTACTAATTGTAAAGACGGGAAAACCCCATACAATTGGAGAATAATTAATTTTGCCTGCATTTGCCGAGGTAATCAGTACTGTGTTGCACAAATCTCCATTAAACGTAATGAAATCAATTCTTCTCAGTTATGACACTATTCAAAGAAGAATTGATGCAATGATGCAATGGGTGAAAATACAGCAGAATTTTTCAATGACATTTTGCGATTTACAGATATTCTTTGCAAATAAATGAAAGTATGTTACCTGGAAATGAATCATTATTGCTAGGATATGTTCGGTGCATGATGAACAAATGAAAGAGGAATTATTATTTGCAAGATATTTAGAAACAGATACCAAAGGGGAATCAATTTTTGGAGTAATTGATCAATTTTTTAATGACAATAAAATTCCACTTAATAAACTTTTTGCTTGTGCGACTCATGGAGGACAAGCTATGGTCGGCTCTAATATAGGTTTTTTAGGATTACTTAACAAAACTCCAAATATTATAATCGTTCATTGCATCATACATCGCCAACATTTAGTTGCCAAAAATATAAGTGAACCCCTTCACCAATCGATGCAGCTTGTTATTACTGCAATAATCAAGATAAAGGCACAATCATTGAATGATCGGCTATTTCGTAAGTTGTGGGATAAAAAATGAACATAACTAACTACAGACGTTTTTTACTCCATACTGAAGTTCGATAGCTTTCCAAGGGGAATAGTTTTCAACGATTTTATGAACTTTATAAAAGGATTATTAAATTTTTTGAAAGTTATAAAGTATCTGTATCCGTTTCTAAAGAAACAGAAAAAAGAGTTCTTGCTATGGAACTAACAAAAATCAAACACCATCTTGTTTGATTTTTGTTAGTTCGGTAGCAAGAACTCTTTTTTCTGTTTATTTATCAGCTTATTTATCAGATTTGTTTGAAAAATTTAATACCATAAATACCATAAAAAACTACAAGGTGAAAAAGTCACTATAATTAAATCAAAGTCGGTAATTTCAGCATTTACTGTAAAATTATTACTTTTTAAAAAAAATTGATTAGTCGTCAATTTTACCAATACCCTAAACTGATGGAAATTCAGGAAACTGAAGAAATATCTGATGAACATATTCTAATATTCACAAATCCTTTGGAGATGACCCTCTATGATTTGTTTGTTTTGCAAGTTCCTGATTGGATAATAACACCATTTTAAAGTTATGAAAACGCACAGCCGGTTTTGGAAGAAGAATTAGTCGAGTTGTAAAATGATATAGTCTTAAAAGCAACATTTATAAACTCATATGAAGAGTTTTGGTTGCAGAAAGAAGTCATTGACCACTATTCATCTTTGTGGAAAGTCGTCAAGAAATTATTAATAGCTTTTCCAACTTCATACTTAGTCGAACGAGGGGTTAGTGCAGTTTATCAGGTTGTAATAAAACAAAGAAATAGACTGGATATTATGAAACGTGGCAATTTGCGTTTGTTCGTCACGAACATTGAACAATTAAATAAATTTATAACGCAACATTAGTCGCATCCTTCCCATTATATATATATATATATATATATATATATATATATATATATATATATATATATATATATATATATAAATATATATATATATATATATATATATATATATATATATATATATATTAATTTATTTTATTTATTTATACGCAACATTAGTCGCATCCTTCCCATTCAACAGAGGTTCTAGATATATAAATATATATATACACACACTGCCGAGCATAAAATTAGGGTCACTCCGTAATTTGAAGTTATTTTAAATTTTTTTACTTTTTTACGTGTTTTTTCGGTTGTAACAGTTTACTAACTGATTTCTTGAACAAAGCAAAAGGTTTTTCTTTTTCAAAGTTTATTGAAAGTAATGAAAATGAACAATTTTAATTGTATGTGTTAAGTAATGGAAATGAACCAGTTTACTTTGATATGTTTTTGTTGAAACAAAAGAAAGTTTAAGGACAGCATAGCATTTGTTTCTATGCTGTCATCTGTCTGTTGTATATTATTGTCATTGTTAGTGTTTTGCAATGAGCATAAATCCCGTTGTTGCGGCACAAATTGTGGCGGCTTTACAGGACGGTCGCGGTCAGCGCGAAACTACGAGAAACGTTGGTGTAAGTTTCTGGAGTGTGCAACAAGTATGGCGGCGGTTCGATGAGACATGTCTGCTCACTCGAGGACCTTGTTCAGGCCGAGGCAAAACTCCAACAGCTAGGGATGACCGCTTTTTCGTTTCTAGTGCTTTGATAAACCGAACGGCCACGGCAGTTTTTCTTCGAAATCATCTGCAAGAAGTGAGAAATGTAAACATAAGTGAGTGGGCAGTTAGGATACGACTTTATGCTGCTGGATTATCTTCTCGAACTAGAGCTACTGGACCGGCGCTTTCCCGTGCACACCAGATTGCGAGGTTGAATTTTCCACGAGAACACTTGACTTGGACAATAGCGGATTGGAGACGCGTATTGTTTTTCGATGAAAAGCGATTCTGTCTTACAGGCTCAGATAGACATGTAAGAGTGTGGTGACGACAAGTCGAGAGATATGCTCAAGCGTGTATTGCCGAGCGAATACCATTTGACGGAGGATCAGTTATGGCATAGGATGGCATATCTTTTGACACTCGCACGGAGTTAGTTTTTATCGAGAATACGACTTTGACTGCGCATAGGTATCTGACAGAGGTTCTAGAAGACCATGTTTTACCATTCACGGTTACGCACGGCCCCACATTGCTCGGATAGTTACTGAGTATCTTGACGAGTGTGAAATCACGCGATTTGTTTGGACAGCTCGCAGTCCAGATTTAAATCCAATTGACCATATTTGGTATGAGATGGAAATACATTTACGGAGACATGTGCCGGCCCCCAGAAATTCTAGAGAGCTTCACGACATACTGGTACAAGAATGGGACAATCTTCCGCAGATCGTTGACCAAAATCTGATCCAGAGCATGACACGTCGTTTCCAAGCTGTTGTCACTGCCAAAGGAGGGAATACTCACTACTGAAGTCCTTAAACTTTCTTTTGTTTCAACAAAGGCATATCAATGTAAAGCTGTTGATTTTCACTACTTAGCATATCAAATTAAAATTATTCATTTTCATTACTTTCAATAAACTTTGAACAACAAAAACCTTTTGTTTTAATCAAGCAATCAATTATTAAACTGTTACAACCGAAAAAACACATAAAGAACTAAAAATATCTAACTTCTAAAATAACTTCAAATTATGGAGTGACCCTAATTTTATTAATGCTCTTATTTATGCTCGGCAGTGTATATATATATATATATATATATATATATATATATATATATATATATATATATATATATATTTGGGGGGCGTTATTAACTTTAGCATATCACAGGTGGGCGATGAGACAAATAAGTTTGAGAAACACTCTTGTAAATGATTCAGAATACGAATAGCTTGTTTCTGAATTCTAAAAACATTCTTTATGTGGATGCTGTGGACTTCCCCAGAACAATATACCAAATCTTAAATGAGAGTGGAATGTGGCGAAATACACCATCCTAAGAAATCCTGTGTCTATATAGTTCTCATGAGGAGTGATCTCATCGCGAAAACTGCCTTGTTCAGACTCTTTGTGACACGATTAATATGTGTAGTCCAATCGAGCGATTGGTCTATATAAAGTCCAATGAGCCGAACTGAATGTTGCACATCGAGGTTTTCATCAATTCGTTTTGTCGGAAGGTATTGGTTTGTGTCTCTTTTAGTTTGAAGGATTATAATTTGAGTTTTATCCTTATTTATTATTAATTTATTGGTATGAAACCATGAAATCATTGACGACATCATATTATTCGCATTTGGAATAATACCATCTATGGTCTTGTTGATAATGAGTAACGATGTGCCGTCTGCATAGACGGCACATCGTTACTCATTATACTCGTTCATCGTTACTCATTATCTCATTATCTCACTATATATCTCTCATTATACTCGTTACATATCAAATGCTCTTGAGCAATCGGTGTAGATCTAAGTGTGCAAAATTTGGTGTAGATCATTAATGAATATTGTGAATAACAGAGACCCAATCGTACTTCCTTGAGGGATGCCTATGTTGACAATTCTTAAAGAAGAATAAACAAATCCGTGCGGAGTATGAAGCTTGGTTATCTGTTCTCTATCATGTAGAAATGATTTTAGCCAATCAAGAGCAACGCGCCTTATTCCATATTTATACAGTTTCCCTAACAGCAGGTTAAGGCCCACTAAGTCATATGCCTTTGACAGGTCCATCAACATACCGGATGGAATATTACACTCTTCTACATTCATTGATATTGCATTTATGAATTCGTATCAGGCAGTTTCTATGCTCCGATCTTTAATAAAGCCATGTTGCTGGAACCTCATTATATTATGTTTATCTAAAAGCGATATTATTCTCGAGCAAACAATTTTTTCAAAAATTTTGGAGAAGATAGATAAAATACTTATAGGTCTATAGTTTTCTATAGCACTTTTGTCTCCGGCCTTAAATATTGCGGTGATGAGTGCAAGTTTAAGTGTTTCAGGAAATATACCAGCCATTAAAGAGTTATTTATTATAAACTGCAAGGGGCTTAATATAGAAGCCAACACATGTTTTACAACAATAGGGGGGATATCGTCAATGCCTGCACTTTTTATTTTTAGGATTAACAATTATATTAAACAGTTCAGCTTCACTAATGGGCATTAAAAATATGGAATTTTGATTTATCCGGATATTGTCATAATAATGACTAGTTGGTAGAGATTCAGATAGTATTCTCGCTCTGTTCACAAAGAAATTATGAATGTTTACGACACTACTGCGTTGTTCTTCATTAGGGTTAAAATATGAATTATTTTTATTTTTAAGCTCTGTTACTTCTCTTGTAATTTTCCAAGTTGTTTTTTATAGGTTAGTTGATGTTTCAATTTGTCGTTTAAATACCTCTTTCTTGCAATTTTTAATAACTTAATGAATTTCCTAAGTTGATTATTGTACAAATTTTTAAACAATCGACCATAGCAAGATATTGTTTTGTAGAGTTTCAAGTTCTTTTCAAACAATATAAGTTGAGGGTTGTTAAAGACCATTACACTTGTACATTTCTTTTGCCTAGGGACTTTGGGAAAGGCTTCATAAAAATTCCTCATGAAAATGTCCTCGAACAGGTTCCATTGCCTATTAATGTTATTACCGTTAACATCAAATAATTAATTTCATTCTACGATTTCCATTAGTTGGGTATGGTGTTTCAAATTCACTTCATTATATAATCTTATATCTTGTTTTATATTGGTATATGCATCCTCCTTGTCGAACTCCTGAGTTAGCCGTTGAGTATAATGATCTGAAATATGATGGTCTCTAGTTTTAATGCTGAATGGTACATTAATTTTAGCAATGAAATTGTCAATGCATGTTCCATATTCAGTGACTTACTTCTTTTGAAAGGAGTTTCTCATTAAACGACTCTAGCAATGATAAAAATTGCTGGCTAGTATTCGTGTTTTTTAACGCATTTATATTAAAGTCTCCAGCTATTACAAAGTGACTATTTTTCTTATGAAGTAATATTAGCAGTTGTTGTAATTTGAGGAAAAAACGTTTTACGTTCGTTAATGGGGCTCTATAGATCCTTATTATTATTAGTACCTTCTTGTTAATTTTCAGTTTCAATTCCTGAACATTCAAAAACTCGTAATTCTGAAATCCTGTTAATATCATATCTTGTTTTAAATATTAATTCACTTCTGCAATAGATAGCCGAACCATGCTGTCCTTCTACTCGACAAAAGTAAGAGGCCAGTTCCAATTTGCTAATTTTTAGTAGTTCTAGTTGCTGGGAGTTTTTCCAATGTTCAGTAAGTATCAAGAATCTGCAGTGGTAATACTTTTAGAGCATGCATTCAATCCTGTAAAACGAGTTCCCAATTGACTGGACGTTTTGATTAATGAACGTTTTGATTAAGGATTTAATTTTTCCAATTTTTTGTATTTTACGCTTTTGCTTTCGTTTTTTCTATAAACTGGAAAAAACGATTTATGCAGACGTTCCGCGGCCAAGTATCGGGATTCATTAAATCGTTGTATTTCTCAGCTGGAACCGAGATTTTGAATGAGGAGTACTCCTCCGGGTGTTTGGATAACACTTTTTTACAGCGTATAGATTCAAAATTGTTTGCATGTAAATATTGGAGTTCGTCATTTTCCGTTAATGTAGGCTTTAGCCTATAGACATTCAGGTGTTGATATCTAATAGCCGCCTTGATTAGGATACAATCGTCGTTAGTCCCGTGGATTGTGTTAATTTTACGGGAACGTCTCTGTTTATATTTCGGTGTCACCCAGACATCTTTTTTATCTAATTTATTTGGTTCCTTATCTTCAATTGATATTAAATTGGAATCATTTTTTGAGGTGGAACATTCTTCTCCGAATATATTCTTTCCCAGGTCTTTATCGGGTTTTGAGTCCGCCTCAGGTATATGGATTTCTACTTCTTTGCGTTCATTTGATGGCCTTGATTCATCCTTGTCGGCAGCGTGGATTTTTAATAATTGCTCGTTCTTACATGTTAGAATTTTCAGTTGTTCCGTAAGTTGAGTTATGACAACAGTTAGAGGTTCTACTTCTTTTCTAATCATACCCGAAATCAATTCCAGAAATTCAGGATCATCAAGGATTTTTTATCAACCAAAACTTGTATTAATATAACTAAACACTAACCTAACTCACATAAATTAGAAATTATTTTTGCTGATAGAATAACTGTGTTAGCTCGCACACCCGCTCACGCTCGCAGTAAAACGCAGACTTTGATTAGTCTTGTCTGTCTAGTCTTTTCTGTCTAGTCATGCCTGTCTAGTGTTGTCTGTCCAGTCTTGTCTGTCTAGTCTTGTCTGTCTGAGGTCCGATGCTACTAGAGAAAAAACAATAAATTGATCGCTTGCAAAGTGTGAAATGACCCAAAATATAAACTATTACAAAAAGTCTTGTCTGTCTACTTTTGTCTGTCTAATCTTGTCTGCTTAGTCTTGTCTGTCTAGCCTTGTCTGTCTAGTCTTGTCTTGTCTACCTAGTCTTGCCTGTTTAGTCTTGGCAGTCTACTCTTGTCTGTCTACTCTTCTTTTAGTGACTATTCTTGTCTCTTGTGACTATGATTGTCTCTTGTGACTATTCTTGTCTCTCTAGTTTTGTCTGTCTACTCTTGTATTTTATAATTTCTTACTATTTTTAAAATGTAAATCTGCATTTTAATCAAGACAATTATGCTTGCCTTATTATGGCTCTTATTTGTAAGTTAAAACATACTGCCATTAATTGTAACATAGTTACTCTTACCTCAGAATAGTAATTGGCCGGATGGCCATTATCGTGCGATATTTATTTGCCTGTCATAGTTTTCACAATCAGATCATATTGATTTACAACTGTCACTAATATCTAGAAGTAGTAGTGTCACGGTTTGTAGATTTCTGTCTAAAACCGCATAAATTAGTTTTAGTTTCATGTGTTAATTAGTTTTAGTCTCATGTGTGTATCTCGGTCTGATACACACATGAAACTTTAAGTTATAAAAAAGTTGGAAGTTGTATACAGTACAGAAAATAATATAGATTTTTCTTGTATAAATAAACAATTATGTCAACAAAATATTGTCTTATATTTATATAGTTTTTATAATATGGCCAATCATTGTCGACTGGTCAACTTTACTATTTAGCCCTATACACAATAAATTTACGCACTTTGTTTGATATGAAAATATATAATATCAAAAAATAGTATAATTAAAAACAATATCTTATTTTTATAATGCGTCTGTTTGTGATTTTATTTGTTAAATATTCGTTGCAGGCCGCGAGTTTGATACCACTGCTTTAATAAAAGAGTTTCCAAACGGATACGTAAATGGATATCAATAAAGAAAGAACATATAAAGCTCCTGTTAGGACTGATTTAATGGATGGGATTGGAGAAATTCCCATCCGTTCATCGATATTGGTCCAATGATTCATTGTTTGCTGAAATATTCCCACAGAAAGTAATAAGCGGCGATCAATTTGAAATTCTATTGAGATTGTTACATTTCGCTGATAAAATATACTATAGTTGATGCATCTGATCGTTTTTCAAAAGTATAATTTATTATTGGCGGAATGAATTGAAACTTAAAAACTATTATGAGCCACCCGAAATACTACGTATCGACAAGTAGCTAATCCCATTCGGTAGAAGAAGCATATTCGAAATAACCAATAAACAATAACTATTTCGAAAGGAACCTTTTTAAGCTGAAATTCTTCGATTAATTTACGAAGATATCGTGTTCCATCGAATGAGTGATTATAAATATAAAAAGAGGAGATAAGAGAGATAAGTGGACTTATACCACATTAAAAAAGCTTTAAATATGTTTTTCAATTGAAATTCTATTTTGTGATAAACATTATTAAGCTATATATTTAAATTTCATTATTTTCATTACGCGCTTAATAAAACCCTCGTTTGTTTATTTGTAGCTTTTTATATGTTGACAATTGAATCATTTCGACATGAATTGGTTTACATCGGAATTTCTAGGCATATCATTGACAAATAGGACAATTTTCTGCCTAGGTTGTACTTTAACACTTCAATCCCACTTAGAAACTCCATTTACATAAAAACACACGCGTGTTTCAATAGAAAATCATTAAACATATAGTAGAAATTGTGATTATTTAATTTTAATTAATCTAAAAGGCATTCATCTTGATTTAGAAACATAATGAACTTTAATTTGTTAGGGTTATTTGGTTGTTAATTTTAATAAAATTACTAAATTACTTTTTAGTTGTTTGGTCATTTGCAACAGAGGATCAAATTTGGTTTGGACATATATAATTGGAAATAATGAGGCAGTTGCTATTGTTATATATTTTAACAAAATTATATTTTGATAATTTTTTTTTGTTTAAAATAATGTATTTCCAAAATCTAAATATTAACTTAAAGATATCGATTTACAAGTTTCAATTTACTCCATGACAAAAACAGCACAAATATTTTTTTGGTTACAACTGAGTTAAACTTTAGTTAAGTTTGCATTAGTTAGCAATAGTTTGAATTCGATAACGTGGGAGCTGTAGGAGACACCTACACTAGTAAATATTATATATAGTCAGTAGTACATGCTGAGTTAATTTCAATATATATCACTGTTTCCGTGGGTGATAACCCCCCTTGGAGACTTTGAAGCTCACCGAGGGTGTTGATGCCGTGATGTATAGAAATTATGTTATTTATTTCATCATATTAGACTATTTACAAAGAGGGAAGCTTGAAATATCTGAAATTTACTGGTAGAAATAGAAAGTGGATCAGGAGGATTAAGGATCCTCCTTCAAACGGACGCGACGGGAAGGTAGCAAAATGGGTAGAATGAAAGTAAGCGTCTAAGTATACTTCTTTCATTATAACAGCGATTTCGCTCAATTCAGTACCTATATAAATTCAACGGTAATCTGAAAGACCTCTAAAACATTAAGCAACTGAATTATACCATGCATGAGAAGGCTCATTATAGGTTTTCAAAAAATTCTTTATTAATTCTACAATTTTTGATACAAGTTTGGCCCAAAAAGTTAACCTACAGCAGTCGATAACCCAGTGCAGGCGGGTTTTTTGGTTCACACAATGCAATTTTAATGTGCCAGCCGTTTCAAATATTTTACGAATATTGTTAAGATTTGTTGTTACAAATAATAGTTATTGAGTCAAACAAAGTGTACAAGTCAGGAATCATGTTTAATAAATATATGTAATGTTGCTCTAACAGTTCTATGTTCAAATATGAGATACAACTCCACTCCATCCCATGTTATCCGCTGAACTCAGACGATCCCACTAGTAAAAAAGTTTTCCGACACGTGATCTACTCGGCAGCCTGTTTTAATCTGCTATTTAGTAACATACCTATTTAACTGTACTATTTATGTCTAGATTAGGGATAGTTTACCAAGAACTGTTTGTTGAATAGAGTACCTGATATGTGTTGTCTTCTGAAAGAAATTGTTTCAGTTTTATCCACGTTTATAGTAATTTTTTTTTTGCTAAAAAATCAAATTTGATGGGATTTTTGAGTGTGGTGCAATGGTCTTATCTGCCAAGAGCTGTTCATTTTGTACATTTTGTTTAATAATACTTAACATACTTTCAAAGTTATATCTTGTTTCTGTATTCTTACTGACGTTAAAATTTTTAATGAAATATTTAAAACGTTGTTGAAACTTTTTTTTGTTACTTTTTAGAATTCCCTTAAGATTATTGGTGACTTCCTCATCTATAAATCACATTTGAATTATTTATAAGATTCCATAGTATATTCAGTTGACTATAAATAAAATATGGGTTTCATTCATAGATAAAAATAAAATTTATGTGCAGTTTTACACCCTACAAAATCCCAAAATCTTTCTCTCATTCTCAGATATTTTCTGCCGCTATTTATTATTCCAGTTAGAAACTCTTTTGAAACAAAAATTGCATTAACTGGAAGATAACTTGCTAAATTTATTTTATAATCAATATTCCTTAAGGGCATCCAGTCGAGAAAGTCACAAGAAGAAATAATGTGTTTTGGATTAATAATGGTGATTTACAGAATTTTAGATCAAGAATCAAAAGTTTTTCGGAATTGCTTTTGTAAATGGATTCGAGATAGTAGGATTTATGCTTTGCTTTGAAAACAAATTCTTGTAGTGAATAAAGGCATATATTTGGACAAATTAATAACGTCGACTACGTAGGTAAATAATTTGGAACAAATTAATTTATAAAGTTACATGTATAGAAATCGACCTTCTGTAAACTTTTGACTTCAACTATTTTTTTAAGCAATTTATGAGATGATATAAAGAAATATGCCGTTTAAAAGACAATTTAATATGCTTTAATATGAGTTTACATGTATTAAATTTTATTTCGGTTTCTTGTGTTTGACAGTGAAATTAACTCATGAAACAAATTAAACTCTTTTATTACTAAAAGAAGTATGTTTATTGACCAACTTGTTTTTAAGATAACATCTTTGTAATCTCGGAATCTATCTCTCATCAGTGCAGCGTTGCTCTTTTGAATTATAAAATGGAATACACTTCCATTAGCTTGAATATATATATATATATATATATATATATATATATATATATATATATATATATATATACATATCTGTTCGTGACATATATGGTAAAATTGTTGCAACTTGTTCCAACCAACATGTATATCAGGCCGCGGCATCAGCGTGAATTTATAAAAAAAATTTTGCGAACTTGAAAGTTTTTTGACATATCTACTGTGTCGGTGATATTTTGAAAACGTGTAAGTTTATTTAAACTATTTCGATACTTGATAATAAAATATGCATAAAGCTATAACATAATCCCAAAAATGTAGTCGTTACTTGTATTTCCTCCAGATTACAAGGTGGTCGATCTCTCCCGTGTCATTGATAGAGTTCGACCACATTAATCCGGGAGAGAGATTTGAACGAAATTTGAGATTAAATAAAGCCCAATTAGACGAATAAAATATTTAAAACAAGTAGTGAGTCTCTACCGGGTCATGAAATAGGAGGTTTACAAAATTTAGATGGGCCGGTTACAAACAAATTAGTCGTTGGCTTCATAATGCACAAGATTCGAAAATTTCTGAGATTGCTGCGGAAAATTAAAAATCGTAAAAACCAAATTTGTTTATACTTTTATATTATTATATTATTATTATTATTCTGTTTTAAGCTCTAAGGTATATGTTGTGTTATTTTTTTCTAGTCGACCTCACCCGTAGTTGGTGGTCGGTCTAACCCGGACATACGGTTGAGATCGACCAGTTGTAATGTTTGTACTTTTCATTCAAATAAAAAAAAGTGTTTGTATGATATAATAAATCATTATTTATATATTATCTAAACCCTTTAGACAATGCTTTAACGGTAAAAAAAATTTTTTTTCTCAGAAAACAAAAAAATAATGCTTTTTCATGACAATTGTGTTGATTCAGGTACGGTATTAGGGTTAATATCATGCTAATGTTTACATATTGTTATGTCATTTGTTTATTTATTTATTGTGTTTATTTATTGTGGGTTAATTACAGTAATTACTTGCTGCAACTACACTTGTGCAGTTATTATAAATCAACACGGATTGTGAATGGAGGTAGATTATGGAGGTAAGCAAGATTCCACTTCGCACCCGAGGCAACAGATACCAAAACTACGACAGTTAAAGTTAAAACCATCCAATTGGTGGGTCAGCCAGAAATTTTTCAATTTCCTCAAGATCTGCAAGGAAGTGCTACACCCACTACTTTTTGAAAAAGCAGTGACAAAGGGAGTCGTCAAAAATTTGAACACACGTAACAAATTCCGAAATATGGTCATAACCTTAGCCGAAGATGATTTGAGGGAAATTTATCTGGATGACGAGGGTAATGTTGTTTTTGATGGGTATTATCTGGAGGCGATTGAAACTGATTCCCATATTTCATTACAAAAACCTATTCCTGAAATCCCGTCACATGAAATACAAATCCATTCCATTTCAAAAAACATGGTTCTAGAAAAATTTAATGGTACAAATTTGAATGCTGGGTCGTGGTTAGAAATTTTTGAAACAGAATGTAAAAGGTTCAATGTAAATGAAAACAGATTCTCAGAAATTTTGAGGTTATTTTTAGAAGGCCCAGCTCTGGAGTGGTTAGGTTAGGTTATGTTTTCAAAAATATTTAATAATATTTTTTAAAACAAATTCATTATCTCATGCCTGGGAATTCTGGAGTAATTCATTTCTAAATACTTTCGGACAAAAATCGTGGTCCAAAATCGCTTAGACAAATAGAACCTTTGAAAAGCAAGTATAATAACAACTCAAGTGAAAGAAACGACGATAAACACAAAACAAACATACTCCGTGTTCGTTCTGCGAAAGTGTTGGTTTCCCTAATAGATTTCATCCAGAACAACTGTGCCGCACAAAAATAGCACACCAAAAAGTAAATAAAAACAACAAAATTAAAGTAGCAAATAATATAGAAATCCAAGACGCGATAGATAGTACGCAAGAAGCAAAAAACTAATTGTGACCCCACTTATAAAATTAAAAATTTTGATAAATAATAAAACAGCCATCGGTCTTTATGACTCGGGGTCTAATATCACTAATAAATTATAACTTCTGGAAAATACGAAATTTGAATACAAATGTAAGTGGGGATAGAAGTATAGAGACGATCTCAGGAATTTCAAAAGCAGAAGGTGTGATTACTTTACCAGTAACGATTTTTAACATAACAAAACAATTTACATTTTTCATAATAAAAAGCGAGACATTCAGAGATGATGTATCGTTAGGTTTAGACTGTATAAAAGAATTTTGTCAAGATGAAAATTTGAAAATATGGCAAAAAAATCATCTAGACATAAAACAAATAAAATATGATAACAGAGCTAATAAAAACATAATAAATAACATCATTTATGATAATAATAGTTTGAAAAACCTAATAACTAAACACAAAAAAGTTTTTGCAAAAGAAAAATTTGATACAGGCATAATAAAAAATTATGAAGCGACAATAAAACTAACAGAAAATAAATATATAGCAAAAAAACCGTATAAATGTTCAATTCAAGATAAAGTAGAGATAGAAAACCAGATCAAACAATTATTAAAGGCGGGGTTGATTGAGAAATCATGTAGTCCATACGCCGCTCCGGTTACATTAGTATACAAAAAGGAAGAAGCAAGAAAATCTCGCTTATGTATAGATTATAGAGAACTGAATAAAATAGTGGTCCCGGAAAGGCAACCTTTTCCAAGCATCGAAGATTTGACGTTACGAGCAAGAAATTGCCAAAATTTCACAAACTTGGATGTGAATTCGGCGTTTTGGTCGATCCCGATACGTAACAAGGACAAATACAAAACAGCGTTCGTAACCCATCATGGACATTGGCAATGGTGTTGTTTACCATTTGGATAAAAATCCTCGGCAGCAATCTTTCAACGAATATTATCCAGCATAATAAGGAAAAATAAGTTAGAATCCTTCACAGTAAATTACATTGATGATATTTTAATCTATTCAGAAAACTACTGTGATCATTTAAAACATATTGAATTGAAATTGAAAGCATTACAAGAACATGGATTCAAATTAAATCTAGCAAAGTGTGTGTTTCCACAAAGTAAAATAACATATCTCGGCCACGAAATAGGAAATAACTGTGTGAAACCCTTAAATGACAACGTAATTGCTATTAAAGATTTTCCAACACCACGGACGAAGAAACATATTAGACAATTCTTGCGAAAAATAATTTTTTATTTGGAATACATTCCTAGATCAAATATAATATTGGAACCATTTTATAAACTATTGAGGAAAAGTGTAGAATTTCACTGGTCGGTAATTTGCCAAGAAAATTTTACAAAAATAAAAGATTATTTATGCTCAGACCCGATTTTGGCAATTTTCGATCCAACTATCCCAATTTACATTTATACGGACGCTTGCTTACGGGGGGTGGGGGCAGTACTAAAGCAAACTCCAAATAGATGAAACAATAAAACCAGAATTTTTTTTTCATGCAAATTAACAGAATCACAAAAGCAAAGAGAGCAATTTATATTGAGTGTCTTGCAATAAAAGAGGCTATTTTATACTGGCAGTATTATTTAATAGGACAAAAATTTACCGTGTACACAGATCATAAACCATTGGAAAACTTCAACATAAAAAAATTTAATGATTCAGAGTTGAGAACAATTTTAAATTACTTGTACCAATTTGATTTCGAAATAAAATATAACCCGGGTAAAACCAATTTAGAGGCAGATTGTTTATCACGAAACCCAGTATTAGACGGAAACATTGAAGAAGATGAAACGTCAAGAATAAAAATAGTAAATTTCCTAAATCTAGATGAAATAATTAGTAATCAAAAACAACTGAAGCTTGATTATAGCCATGAAATTGAAAATAATATAATTTATAGAACATAAGAAGGAAAATATGGTTAACTGAAAAGTTTGGTACTGAATTAATAAAAAATATACATAATAAACAAGTACATATATGAACAAAACAGTTAACTCTAACAATTAATCATAAATTCAATTTCAAAAATATGCATAAACACATAAAAACGATATGTAGCTCGTGCGAAACGTATAAAAAATAAAACTAGAATTGGTAACTTTAAAGCTCCATTATCACAATTGGGTCCAGCTTCTGAACCATTGGAAATTATTGCATTCAATATAAAATTCATATAATTGCAGGGAATAAAAGTACAAAAAGATACCTACACTTGCTGATTGACCATTTCACGATATGTCTTCATTTTGACGTCAAAAACACAAATCGCAAAAGAGTTTATAAATTTAGTGGAACAAATAATAAATGAAAATACTATACATACTTTTTTAACAGATCAATACGCAGGAATTAACTCAAGAGAGTTTAAACAACATTTAAAATCCAGAAAGATAAACTTAGTATTTACCGCAGTAAATTATGCTTTTTCTAATGGCCTAAATGAAAGAACCAACCAAACGCTTGTAAATAGGATAAGATGTAAAATATTTGAAAATAAAGATCGCCCATGGTCCACCATAGCAAAAGAATGCGTTGATGAATACAATAATACGATCCATAGTTCAACAGGCTTCACGCCTAACTATTTACTAACCGGAAAAGATAAGTCAATTTTACCAAACGAACTCAATTACAATAACGAAAATAATTTGAGAGATAATAGATTAATAGCATATCAAAATTCAAAAAAGATCCATAAACATAATAAAATCTATTACGATAAAAATAAGAATAATATAGAGTACAACATAAGAGACTTAGTGTATATACTTTATATACAAAACGGCAATAAGTTAAATAGAAATAAATTAAATCCGATTAGAGCATGCCCATACAAAATAAAAGAAAAAATATCTAATTTAATATATATTCCCTACTAATTTAACCTTCAGCCCGAAGAGGGGGGGGGGGGGGTAAGTTTGACGTCTGGTAAACTTAGTCATCTGGCAACATTGACTCGTAGAAGTGGCTGAGACAAACAAACTAAAAAACAGCTGCGACGTTTTCAGTTATATGCTCATGGTTATGTGCTCATGTGTAAAACTGTTAATATACACAGAACGAAATACCGACAATTGTGTTGATTCAGGTACTGTATTAGGGTTAATATCATGCTAATAATTACATATTGTTATGTCATTTGTTTATTTATTGTGGGTTAATTACAGTAATTACTTGCTGCAACTACACGTGGTTTTATTATATTTCCAATCCTCCTCGATATTATTAAGTCTCTGATTTCGAGATTAGCAAGCGTTCTTCACTACCTATTGCTCATTTGACATTATGCACAGAAGATCAAGGTTGTTACAGGGTTTACTTGTTTGTTTTCGATTAATTGTCATTCTCAGAGCAGATTGGTGTGTTGATTATGGTTCTAAGTGCTGAAGGTGATGTAAAAGCTGTTGATCTTGTGGCAATAGAAGAATGTGTCTAGATTCCTTCATGTATGTCTTTCTACCATCCAAAGAGCACTTGAGCGGATTAGAGAGGCCGGCAGAAATACTCTGAGACCGGGGTCTGACAGGAAACGAAAAGTAGCTGTTATCGATGAGAGATTTATCGTTCGTACCATTCTACGAAATCGTCATGTGACTTCAGTGGAGACCAGAAACCATCTCCGTGAGGTTCATGGTACAGCTATGAGTATGTGGACAGTTTGTCGAACTTTGCAAGAAGTTGACTTAAAATCTTGTAGAGCAGCAGCTGGACCAAAATTACTCCCACGTCACCGAGAAGAGAGACTAATTTTCTCGCGAACATTTAAATTGTACATTGGCACAATGCAGAACTGTACTGTTAAATGACTAGTCTAGATTCTGCCAACATTCGCGAGATGGAAGAGAACGAGTATGGGGACGAACGGGGAAACGATTTGCGGAGTGCAGCTTTAAGCCCTGGCTTAGACATGGTGGAGATTCCCTGGTGGCATGGGCAGGAATATCATTGGATGACTGGACTGATCGCTGACTGCACAGAGGTATATTGAGAAAGTTTTGGAAAATTACGTAGTCCGATTTGCTCCTTAAATAGGCGATGGCTTCATTCTGAAGCAGGGTAACGCGAGACCCCATTCTGCGAGGTGCGTCACAGAATACTGGGATGCAGTTGGAATAAGAAAATTTAACTGGCCTGTATGTAGCCGAGAAATAAATTATATTGAACTTGTTTGGGACATGCTAGGCAGGCGTGTTAGAGGACGTGCAGTTGCACCAAACACAATAAATGAGCTTCGTCCGGCATTTCAGGAAGAATGGCAGAATATTCTACAAAATGATATTCATGAGCCCATTAGTAGCATGGGCCGCCTTGTGCAGGCAATAGTTAGGGCTCGAGGAGGCAATACGAAGTATTCAAATATTATTCAACTGAAATTTTCATTATTAATCTCGGTTAGGTTTATTCTGTCGAAATGCATTTTCTTTTTTGTTTACATACATTATCGTTTTCACTTATTAATGTTCATTAAATAAACTGATAAGTACCATATGTTGTTTTTTTTCTACATCATGGTGGTCTCTTTGATTGTAAAACACTAAAAGTTTTATTCTAAAGTACTAAAACATCAAAATAATTATATATAATTCAATGACCCGGTTTTTTAGCATCCGAGTGTATATATATATACATATATATATATATATATATATATATATATATATATATATATATATATATATATATACATACAGGGTTATGATAAAGCAATGCACACAATTTATAAGTTTACTGCACACAGTTTATTATATTTCGCGTCTTTTAACATAAGTCAAAAAAATAAAACGTCAAATTTGTCAAAGTTCTGATGTTCGATTCATCAATTTTTTTTTTTTAATAGGAAGCTAGTTTTTTTTACATTATTTGATAAAGCTTGTTTTTCTGCATTTTAAAAAAATAATTGAAGTAGGGGTCACATAAGAAAAAAAAAACGAAATAAATTTAATTTTAGTAATAACTTTTAAATTAACTAAACAGTCCATTAAACCAAAACTATTTCTTACAGGAATTGTTCAAACTGTGTACCGTTCACTATCTGACATAGGCCAAGACGATGGTAGACCTGATTTACAGAGTTTTCGATCATTTGCGGAGTTATACGTGTCATTTCATATCTAATTCGTTTCCTTAAGTCTTCTAAATTGTCTGGTCGGTTAACGTAAACCCGACTTTTTAAATGTTTAAAAAAAATTAAGGGGGGTAAGATCAGGTGACCTAGGTGGCCACTCCATTGGTACACGTCTTCCAATCCACCTTCCTTCAAACTAGTTATCCAGAAACCTTCGTACATTAAGACCATAATGTGGTGGTGCACCATCTTGTTGGAACCAAATACTGGGATCGAAGTTTTCCCTATTATTTGGATCCGGCAATCCCCCAATTAGGTCCGGAAGCACTGCCATACAAAGATGTTCCAAATATCGTTCAGCTGTGAAATTCTCGCAAAAGAAAGAAGGGCCAATAAAACTTCCCCTGACGATTCCTACTGAAATATTAATTTTTGAGGGCGCTGGGTGTGTTTTGTCTGAATCCAGTGGGATTTTTCCGAGCCCAGTAGCGACAATCGTGTCGATTTACTGTACCACTTAAATAAAACGTTGCCTCGTCTGAAAATACAACACTATTACGAACTACAAAATTCCGAACGTCTCACAGTGGGGCCGAATGCATGATTTCTTGGCAAAAATTATTTGAGCTAAATTTTGACTGTAAAATGATAAGTACAAATCTTTTTAATAACAATACAAAGTTTAATATGTCTTTTTATCTGGACTATGTACATGTATGTAAATTTATGGAAGAGCCCAACAAGTTTTTTTATAAGAACCTGTCATGTTTTCTGTTAGCTTTTAGCATTTTTTTCTTGAAATTAGCTACAAAAAATGAAATCTTTTTATCATGATCCGGAATTAGGTCTTTAGGACATGTACGTGTTTCAATGATTTTTTTCATAAATTTAACTTCACTTCGGTTCTACGCTGTCAGCAGTTAGACCAAATCAGTGAAAAACATGTCTGCCGCCGATGCAGATATCTTGACCACTTCACATTGTTTTGCTATATAAAAATTCAAGGATTACGTTGAAAGTATAAATAAACTATGTATGTAAACAGAACATTAATATCACTAATTATTTTTCCACACAAAAATCGTGAAAACTTGGTATTCCTTTGCGCTCTAAACCAGCATTATCTCCAATTGGCGCAAACATGCGCAGCTTTTTTTTTAAATTAATCGTGAACAACAAAAACGTGTGCAAAAACAAACAAAAATACAACTGCACACATGATATGCACTGATGTCAACTAAATTTGTACAAATAAACGTTACACCCTTTAATTGTAATTTTCATTTACGCGTCTTTGTTAATTAAAATTATAACATATTACTAAACATCATACAATTAAAATTAAAAAATATATATAGGTATAGTAACCTCTAGGTAAGGATGTCATACTGGTAAAACTGTGATGGTTACTTCGGAAATGAACTTTAGCTTCAGCAGCTTTAGGCAAGTCTAGTTACTGAAAACAAATGCTAGATCGCGGCTGCTTGATAGCATGTGGTAACATGTTAAAACAGGATGACCCGTGTCGTGTGTACACATGTATACGCTCGCCGAGATCTGCAATGATTTTTCGCAAACCTTGTGAGCGTGTTAATTCTTGCCACGTACATATATATAGTTTTAAAAAATTACATATTACACTTTGTATTATTATTTACAAACGTTGTATTTATCAATTAATATTCAAAACTTAGTTAAAATAATTTTTGACAGGAATTCAGACATTTGGCCCCACTGTGCGTCTGTCCAGATCATCTTCTGAGAGTGAGAGAGTGAATAGTAACTTTGTATGGGTGCAGTTTTTCTTTTTTTTAACTATACTACAAACGACTGACTAACATTTTCTTGCAAGGAAATTTCTGTTGTAGTTGCGTGAGGGTTGTCTTCTAATGACAGCATAATATCTAACATTGCATCGTCGCTTATTTCTGGTCTTCCAGATTTTGGAGAATCCCACACGCTTCCCGTTTCATTAAATTTTGCAACAATTCTGCTTACTGTGCTTCTAGAAATTGGAGGTCTTTCAAAATGTGTTTCGGTAAATAAAGCACATGCGTCTTCATGACTTCGAAGTCTATCGCCGTAACCTACCATCATTAGAATTTCTCTTTGGGTTAAAGGAGCCATCATAATAAAATTGTTATGACGCTAATTGTAAGACTGATACTAACAGTTGTTTTATTAAATCAATTGAAAAGAATCATAAAAACAGATGTTCTTACTAGGTAACTTTAAGTTTAAATTCAATTAATATTTAGTTTTTTTTTTCATAAATTCAAAATCAAATTTATTTTTTGTTTTTTATTAATTCTCTCAGTTTTTGATAGAAATTTCCAAAGAAAACGTATATAAACTCTTTCTTACATAATCGAGCTTTCGGAAATGTTTATTTCCTTTTTCAAGACATCTACAAAAAAATGTTTTATTACAATCACATGGTATTGAGACAGGTTATATATAATTACTTACTAACGTGAGGTTAACCGTAAAAAAACCGCTTATTAACAGAACTGAAAATTTAATACACATTAAAAAGCCATTATTTGGAAAAATCTTGAGAAAAAAATATAAAACAGGGTTAAGCCCTCATAATTAGAGAGTTAAATTAATTAAAATACAACAAATCTACGAACTTCCTTCAGGGTTCGTCTCACAGATAGTCTATTTTAGATATCTGTTATTCCCAGTTCTTTAATATCCTTTTTGGTTCCTTCTTGTTTTGCCAGATGGTAAACAGACGGTTGGTTAGTCGGTTTGGAGGCAGTCTTGCAACGTGGCCATATAAAGCTACCCTTCTTTTCCTTGGACAGTCAGAGAGCAAACATCTCAATAGGTTCGTAGACCTTAGAGTTATGCCGCCCTCGGAATTCCCCATCTTCCTTTACCGGACCTAGGATCTACCTGAGGATTCTCCTCTCTCTGATTTCCAATTTCTCTACCAGACCTCTTCGGTTCAAGGAAAGACACTCCATGGCATATAGGGCTTCTGGTCGTAAGAATGATATGCAGTGCTTAAGTTTCAGGTTGCCTGTCAGGCATTTCTTGTTGTAAGTGTTCTTAGTCAGTCGATAGGCTAGTCCTAACTTGTTGCCTCTCTTGGATATTGATGCTCTTTCTGATAAGTTGGGTTCAATCCATTCGCCGAGATACTTAAAGTTTTTAGTCCTCTTGATGTTTCCCCGCTCTACTAACATCTCTCTGTTTGCTTCTCTGATGTCGGTTAAACATTCTGTTTTCTCCAGCGACACTTAAAGACCTACTTTAGCGGCCTGTTTTCTGACGCAATTTACCTGCATTGTTGCCATAACAAGAGAATCAGCAAACAATGCCATGTCATCTGCAGTCCATCGTTCTTACGTCCCAGGTAGATACCACTCTGAGCACTCAAATTAAACAGTTCCTTGCGCCATTCTCTCATAACCTTTTCAAGGACACAGTTGAATGGAAGTGCGGAAAGTCCATCCCTTTGTCTTACAACAGTTTTTATTTCGAAACTTTCTAAAATCTCGCCTCTAAATTAAAATTAAAAAAAATTAAAAAACCAACAAAAGTAACGGTAACGGCACCACCTTGCGGTACCTCATCTTGGAGTATGCAATTACAGTTTTAAGATTGAGGATCTGTTCAACACAGGATCAGGTATTCCTAAAGCCCCCCTGGCATTCTCGCAGTTGACTATCCAGCTGATTTTCTGCCCTTGTTTGTAATGCGAATCTTCTATGTTACCGGGACGTGAGAAATTCCACGGTAGTTGATTAGATCAGTAAAATCTCCCTTTTTGTGAAGCAGATGGAGCATAGCAGATTTAAAATCGGGCGGTAATTTCCCTTTTTCCCAGATGTCCTGGATGATCTCGGTTAGCTTGAGCACGGCATTCTTTCCAGTACATTTCTACAGTTCAGCAACGACAGAGTCCTCGCCAGCTGCCTAATTGTTCTTAATAGGTTGAATGATCTGGCCAACTTCTTCCAATGAAGGGGGCAGCGAGTCCGGGTTTGGTGTGGTTTGTTTTTAGTCGAAGTCTTCGCTGGGTGGGTCACAGTTGAGTAGATTTAAGTACTAAGCCAACAGGTGGCAGTTTTCCTTGTCGTTATAAGTCATTTTGCCTTGTCAGTCTCTGAAGTAGAGGCTTGAAGGAGCGTATTATCAGAGTGTCTGCTTGAAGATCCTAAAGGAATCTCTGAAGCTATTCTTAGCAAAGTTCTCTTCGATTTGGGTTAGTTAGTTTTGTGTGAAGGCTCGTTTGGTTCCTCGAATTATCTTGGCTGTAAACTTTCTTTGTTCCAAAAATGTATGTCCCGGACCGATCATATCCACCCTCAAAATGCAATCCCAGACACCCCAGACACATATACGACCAACAAGCCAAACGAACAACCGAACCGACGCACCGCACACAAAGCGCTTGACCCGAAGCCAGACAGCTATAAGTAGTCGCATCCCATGAACGAGCTCTCGGTATGCGTCTAACGGTTAACGCTCACGGACGCATATATCTTTTCAAAATGGCGAATGTTAGTTCGCCGATACGTCGAGAATGCAGTTCTGTTCAGAACCAACCCTCAACATCAACGCGGAAACCCGGTGAAAACAAAACAACACATGTTTCTATCCGCGAAAACCTGTGTGTGTGTGTGTGTGTGTATACGAACTTAAGTTGATTTGTAATGCAGATAGTAGGTAATAGTAAAATATAAATTTCATTCCAAATTAAATTTTTTATCGATACCAACAATTTTCCCTATAAACTCTATATAGAAAACTCAAAATAATAATATCAGACAACAAAAGACCAGACAAGACGTGACAAGACCAGACAAGACCAGACAAGGCCAGACTAGACCAGACAAGACCAGACAAGACCAGACAAGACCAGACACGACCAGACAAGATCATACAAGACCAGACAAGACCAGGAAAGACCAGACAATACCAGGCAAAACTAGACAAGAGCAGACAAAACCAGACAAGGTCATACCAGGTCAGACAACACCAGACAAGACCAGACAAGACCAGACAAGACAAGACCAGACAAGACCAGATAAGACAAGACAGGACCAGACAAGACCAGAATAGACCAGACAAGACCATACAAGACCAGACAAGTCCACACAAGGCCAGACAAGATCAGATAATATCAGATAAGATCAGAAAAGAGCAGAGAAGACCAGATACGACCAGGCAGGAGCAAGTAGGACCAGACCAAACTGAACCAGCTTTATATTAGTATTGTAAGAATGTAACAATGTTATGTACAAAGAACAAAGTAATGTACAAAAATGTATTATTTTTTACCGAAATTATTAATTCATTAAAAAAATCACAATCATGTTAATTTTAATTTAGTATTTAGAATAGAATTTGTCAAACTAGTTGTTTCAACAAATAATTTGTAGTAGTAAAAGTAAACTGATATAAAATGAATGATAAACACATAAAAAATGTGAAGCTAGTTGCACAAGGGACAAAACATCAAAGGCAGTCAACATGAACATATTCGCTGCCATACGAATATATATTGTTATTAGGTCAAATGTTAAGCTATAGCTATCTACGGGATTTGTGTGAGTTAAAAGGTACAACAAAAAATGGTACAATAGCTGCCCCTGGACCTTCGCAATAACTTTAAAAGAGGATATTTCGGACAACAATTGGGTTCATTGAACTGAGAAATTCATTTAACATTGAATAAGATTGTTAGAGTCTATATCAATATTACTGGATTATATATATATATATATATATATATATATATATATATATATATATATATATATATATATATATATATATATATATATATATATATATACATAGCAACTATATATTAGTTATAAAAAAATAGTAATAGTACAATATGAGTATTCAAAATAAGTATATAAATATTTTAACTAAACAATTTTTTTCTATACAAACTCTATATAGGAAACTCAAAATAGTGGGACCAGACAGGAAAGCACCACACAAGAACAGACAAGACCATACAAGACAAGACCATACTAGTCAAGACAAGACCAGACAAGGCCATGCAAGACCAGACAAAACCAATCTAAACCAGACCAAATCAAACAAGACCAGATAAGACAAAACAAGACACGACAGGACCAGACAAAACCAGACAAGTCCATACAAGACCAGACAAGACCAGACAAAAGACCAGACAAGACTATACAAGACCAGAAAAACTAGATAAGACCAGACAAGACAAGACAGGACCAGACAAGACCAGACAAGACCAGACAAAACCAGACAAGACCAGAGAAGACCAAAGATGACCAGACATGACCAGACAAGACCAGATAAGACGAAACAAGACAAGACAGGACCAGACAAGATCAGGCAAGACCAGACAAGACCACACAAGAACAGAAAATATCAGACAAGTATAGACAAGACCAGACAAGACCAATAAAGACCAGAAAAGACCAAACAAGACCAAACAAGGTCAGACAAGAGCAGACAAGACCAGACAAGACCATACAAGACAAGACAAGAACAGGCAAGACCAGACAAGACCAGTAAAGGCCAGAAAAGAATAGACAAGACCAGACAAGACCAAGCAATACCAAACAAGATCAAACAAGGCCAGACAAGACCATACAAGACAAGACAAGAACAGGCAAGACCAGACAAGACAGGACAAGACCATACAAGACCAGACAAGACCAGACTAGACCATACAAGACGAAACAAGACCATACAACACGAAGTAAGACCAGAAAAGACCAGACAAGATCAGAGAAGACCATACAAGACCAGATAAGGTCAGGCATGAGTAGGTATGACCATACAAGACTGGTCCAGTTTTATATTTGTACTGTAATAATGGAACAATGTAATGTGCAAAGAACAAATTAATGTACAACAATTCATATTATGTATTTATTCTAAATACAAAATTAAAATAGGGTTGTTGAACATGAATTAGGTTTCTCTAATGAATTAATATTTTGGGTAAAAAATAATAAATTGTTTTGCATACATTCATTTGTTCTTTGTTCGTTACGCTGTTCCATTATTACGGTACAAATATAGAATTGGTGTACTACACTAAAAGTAAGTTGGAGTAAGTTTGTACTCCTTGTGCTAATGAACAAGCGCATCCATCTCTTTAAAAAACAATAATAAAATATCGTTATTATTTTGTATTATTTTCAATCAGTTTTTATTAATTTTTTTTGTTTTTATTATGGATGGCCAAATTATAATGAGGTCAAATGATTAAATATTTTTAAGGGAGACCTAGTAACATCATAATATAATAGAGCCAAAACAAAGATCATAATAATAGACAGACAAAATGAAAACCTGCCACAATGCTACACCGTGGCTGGATATGCAGTGGTGGCAAGATTTGATTGTCTAGGATCAGTAGTTACCAACAAGGGTAGATCGGAGGAAGAAATCTGCAAACAAATAGCGAATGCCAGAACGTTTATGGCAAAACTGATGAAAATTTGGAAAGATCGAGCTATTACCAAACGCACAAAACTTCGGCTGATACATAGCCTGCTCTTCTCCATTGCAACTTACGCCTGCGAAACGTGGACTATTCGGATCTCAGTCCAACGCAGAATAGATGCGTTTGAAATGTGGTGCTATAGAAAAATGCTGCAAATATCATGGACAGCCCACCGCACAAACGACTCTATTATTTAGCAACTCGGTATAAAGACCAGACTATAACAGGCACAATATTGAACAACTCATAGTAGAAGGCAAAGTCCAAGGCCGCCGCCCAAGAGTACGATCGCCGACACGATGGATAGACGGCATAGAAACCCTGACGGGACAAGGGATACAGAAAGTAGTGAGATCAGCTCAAGATAGAGAGCGCTGGCGCCACACCCTGCGGAAGGGTTATAGACTAGATAGAGAGAGGGAGAGAGAAAGAGAGTAACATCAAGTTTGAAAGCCGCTGCTTTATACAATCTTCTTCAATGTTACATGAATTTCCTGTAAAATGTCTCAGCTCGATGAACCCAATTGTGGTCCGAAATATTCTCTTTAAAAGTTATTGCGGTTAAGGATCAGCCATTATACCCTTTATGTCGTATCTTTTAACAAACACCAATCTTCACTCCCGTAGATAGCCATATCTTAACACTTGAACTAATAACAATTTATATTCGTATGACAGCGAGTACTTTCATGTTGACTGCCTTTGATGTTTTGTCGCTCGTGCAACTAGCTTTACATTTTTTTTATGAGGCCGGAGTGTGGAATAATGCGTGTCCGGAATGTGCAATAAAGAGTGAGATTAACTTATTTTTAAAATTGTCAAATCTATGTAATAATAGAAATACCGAAAACCATTAATTCAGAGGCAATCTGTTACAACATTTACTCTTGCTTTAGTTTTAATTGTTTCCTTGCAAGTATAATAATATTTTCTCATTGGCACTAGTATTTTACCATTCTTAAAGCATTTTCTCCATTCTTATCTATATATACTTTGTCTCAATTTGGATTTTGCCTATAAATCGTTCATCTCAATTAATCGTGTCTGTCCTGCGGTATATATATATATTTATATAAATAAATAAATTAGACTCCTAGAAAATCTAGGAGTCTAATTTATTTATACACATTTGTTATGTCACAATCTGTTTTTTATCTCTGTATTTTTTATATCTAATATTGAGAGTCTATTCTTGCTTTTCTAATATATACCTTTCCGTTTATAGATAAGTATATGTTTGTAAAATTAGCCTTTTTCAAAATTCTCTCTCATCTTTTCCTGAATGTTAAAATGTTTAAATGTTTTCAGTTTTATGCAGCTTTGTTTGTGTAATGGTATTAGGTTACATATGCTTGACTAGACTTCTCTCTTTAGTCTTGTTTATAAATTAAATTTATATATCTAGTTGTATAGTATTCTCTATTATGAATAGTGTTAATTCATACTTACATAGAATTGAAAAATTCACTATGTTTTTACCACACTTATAATGTAAAAATGTTATCCTATAACTTATTTATTCACAGTTATATAAATTTATATACATATCACAATTCGAGTTTCGACGTTTGACAGTCAATTTCAAGTGACTTAACAACTTAACAGATTTTTAGATTATCTATGTCTGGGAATGGCAATCATAAATTCCCAGAAATAGATAATCTAAAAATCTTGCATAATTGCAACCAAGTCCGAAACTAAATCTCCTAGAGTCATTAGAAATTTTCAACAAAACCCGTAATCCCTCAGTTAATCTCCCAAACGAGCAAACTGAACTAACCTTTTCCCAACTTTTTATTCTCACCTAATAAGTGAGATAATCAAATGTGTATCAAAAGTGAGTGTATCAAACAGATAAGTCCTCTTCTACGGACAGGCACCACCTCCCTCCCCATCAAAACTATAAGGGTATATATTGAACTTCATTAATTTGTTAAGTCACTTGAAAATGACCATCAAGCGTCGAAACTCGAGTCGTAATATGTTTAGAAATTTATTTAACTGTGGATAATAAGTTATATAACATATTTACATATTATAAGTGTGGTAAAAACATAGTGCATTTTTCAATTCAATGTAAGTATTCTTCTCTATTTATTCCTATTTCTCTAGTGTACACAATTTATCAAATATGTCTCGTTAACTATAAAAAAATAAAAAGACTTTTTATAAGGAAATTCTCCTAATATAAACCAGAATTAAACAGCCCTTTTAAGAGTAGTCGGAAAATACGAGTTTGTATCAGAACGTAGTATTTTATTATCCCATGTGTTTGCAAGAAACGATATGAGTGTGCCGTTACCCAAAACGTTATAATAGGGTATTAAGTTTGTCAGCTCGTGGTATAGCTTCTTGTAACCTTGTGTCTTGCTTCGTTATTAATTGGGAAAGACTCCTGTAAGACAAATTCTGTAGGGGTTATTCTACAGTGATTCTTAAATCCTATCATATCTTTTAGTATTTGCTTAATAGCTAACATAGAACACGTGTTATACATTTTTGGAAAATCTGCCTTTGCCGCCATCTTCATTTCCTTTTTTAACATTCGTTTAAAAGTAATGTACACAGTGGGGAAAGATACTATATTCTATCGCTGCCTCCCGTCTCCCCGCGTTTGATCTTGACCATGACACTTCCGTCGTTCCACATCTTTTCGGTTTTCCAATTCTGGTCCCATTGTCTGCCCCCATATCCGGTCCACATTTCCAATAATTTTACTAACACGCTCCTCTGGTGCGGCCGGATGGTTAGCATTGATAATTATTTTATCGCTATACATTCGGAACGTGGTAAGTATACAACGCCAAGCTATAAATTCAATGACTTGGAGACAGGATAACTATCTTCGTTTATTAGACGACGTTCACAATTAAGTCCCAAAGTTCAAAGACCAGACAAGATCAGACAAGACCAGATAAGGTCAGGCATGAGTAGGTAGGACCATACAAGACTGGTCCAGCTTTATATTTGTACTGTAATAATCCCAGCAAATTGAGCAAATGTTCGAATCCATTTTTAGATAAAGACGAGGTACTTCGCGTAGAGGGTAGGTTAATGAAAGCAAATATACCTCACGACAGCAAGCTTACAGAATAATATAATTTTACAGAATAGTCATCCGATCACAAATCTAATCGCAGCACAAGAACCGATAAAACCGATATCGTTTGAACAGTTGATGGCTAATTTACCACCGCGTGAAACCTTCGAGCCCATTTACCTGCACTGGGGTAGATTATGCAAGCCCTATAACATTAAAGAATGGACACGGTCGCACTAACAAAACCATCAACGGTTACATTGTCATATTTGTTAGCTTCGCAACTAAGGCCGTACACATAGAACTAGTCTGCGATTCCACCTTCATGCACCCACCACCTTCTTGAACGCATTAAAACGATTCATTGCTAGACGAGGTAAAATTACACACCTGTATTCTGATAGTGGTACAAATTTCGTTGGCGCAAATAAGGAATTAAACACATTGAAACAGTTATTTGAATCACGAGAATTTCAAAATAAAATTATAAATTCACTAAGTATTATCACACAAGATCGCCTCATATGGACGCGCTATGGGAGGCCGTTGTAAAATCATCAAAGAGTCGAGTGATAGGAGAAATATTACTAAATTTTGAGGAAATGCACACGGTGTTAGTAACAATTGAATCATGTCTCAATTCCCGTTCTCATGCTCCCTTATCCATGGACCCTTCCTACTTAGAACGGCTAACCCCGGGCCACTTCCTGACTGGAAAGGCGCTACGTGCGCCACGGCAGCCAAATATCACCGACCTGAGCATTAACCAATTGTCCCGATACAAATTGTTGGAGGTCATGAGACAAGGCTTCTGGAATAGTTGATTAAAGGAATACCTCCACCAGTTGCAGCAGAGAACCAAGTGGAACCAGCACCCAATCAAGCAACCAGAAATCGGAAGCCTTGTAGTTTTAAAGGAAGACAATACCCCTCCATTTCAGTGGCCAATGTGCAGTATAAAGGATTTACATCCCGGCAGGGACGGACATATAAGGGTAGTGTCTGTCCAAACCGCGCGCGGTCTTGCAAAACGTGATGCGAAGTGCCGCAGTGTAGGACAATAACTGTCAATTCCTATCCTAAATGATGCATGGACGATGAGAATTTTGTTTCATATGTATTTGCTTTATCATATTTTTTAATTTCATCATGAATAAACTTATTTATTTTATTATTGTATTTTTGAAGCTGTAAGCTTTCAAGGTGGGAAGTATATTGAAACCGTTCTCAACCCCACTCTTTCCTTTGTCATTGCTGCCAACTTTCATTCTGTTGTCGTTGTTACCAACTATACATGTCTTGCATTGCTACCAACCTCATGATGGATCTCTGAGCCACGAGAGTTGGAAAGGCGGCATTCTTTACACAGTCTGTACTGAGTTGAGAGGCGTAACATATTATTTTATAATAAACTTAGAAATAAAGCGACGTAAAGTTCTTTTATTTGCAGCATAAGATTCACGAATAATAAGTATTAACTATGTTTTGATTTACTAATAACCAGAAAACCTCTGACCGAATCATTAACTTCATGTCCTCACATCCCTACACCAAAAAATTGTTAGTTTGAGATCCCTTAAGCAAAAAATTATTCAAATCAATTAAATTAAAAATAAAAATCAATTCCCACTTGCAAAAGAATTTTGATCGATTAAAACTGATTGCTATCAAAAATGACTACCCTCTTGGTCTTATAAATAAAATTCGCAATAATAACAATTTCTCCGCCGCCTCCCCCCTTTGTGTCCTTTGCCACAATAACCCCAATAACAATTTTCACATCGTCCCCTTTGACAATCTATTCTGGACAAGGAAACTTCCTTAATAAATGGTTAATTGGTGAAATGATTTTCATACAAGAACACAATAATGCAGTTACAGAACTGACATTAAGAACCTTATTGTTAGTAACATCTATGGTTTTCTATTACAACAGGTTCAAATAAAGAGTCTCATTACAATCTATCAGATTCTGCATAGTATCAATCATCTGAAATTATACAAAATATGTTCTTGATAAATTAATTCAGCGGTTTCATCGATATACATATAAATCTTTTGAAATATTTCTCTTTCATTTAGTTTATTTTATTCTGACGCGTGCACAGATAGCTCAAGATCCACTCAAGGCATCGAAATCACATGATCTTAAAAAACAATGTTATTTTTATGGTTTTGTTGAGTGCCACGAAGGTGGACTGAAAGCTATAGAATAATGACAAATTTCATTCGAGATTTGTTTTTGGTAGTCGTTAAAAGACTCATTAGTATTATAGAGCTCCGGAAAGGTTGAGTATATTTATATATTCAAGCTTTGTTCCGTCTTTATTAAGTTTATCAGATTATCTATAATGTTGTATGGTTGTACCAACTCAAAATTTATCATTTATATCAAAAACCTGCTAAGTTTATGTCTCTCTCACAAAATGTCAAAATTAAAAACATCTAACCCTAATCACCACTTGGGTTTTCAAGTGAGTGGTTTACAAATTATTGTTCATGGAAGCAAAGCTGTGCTGATGAGAGATAAATCTCGAAACGCGTCCACAGATAGCTATCCACTCAAGGTATCAGAAATACATGATCTTAAAAAACAATGTTATTTTTATGGTGTTTGTTCAGTGCCACGAAGGTGGACTGAAAGCTATAGAATAATGACAAATTTCATACGAGATTTGTTTTTGTTAGTCCTAAAAAACTCATTAGTATTATAGAGCTCCGGAAAGGTTGATTATATTTATATATCAAGCTTTGTTCCGTCTTTATTAAGTTTATCTGATTATCTATACTGTTGTATGGTTTTACCAATTCAAAATTTATCATTTATATCAATAACCTGCTAAGTTCATATCTCTCTCACAAAATGTCAAAATTAAAAACATCTAACCCTAATCAATCTAATCACCACATGAGTTTTCAAGTGAGTGTTTTACAAATTATTGTTCATGGATGCAAAGCTGTGCTGATGAGAGATAAATCTCTAAAGGTGTCCACAGATAGCTATCTACTCAAGGTATCGGAAAGACATGATCTTAAAAACAATGTTATTTTTATGGTTTTTGGTTGAGTGCCACGAAAGTGGACTGAAAGCTATAGAATAACTGACAAATTTCATACGCGATTTGTTTTTGGTAGTCCTAAAAAGACTCATTAGTATTATAGAGATCCGAAAAGGTTGAGTATATTTATCTATTCAAGCTTTGTTTTGTCTTTATTAAGTTTATTTTAGTTTATGCCATATAAGAAATTTGTCAATTTTTATAATATCTATATTTTGATTTGTATTTTACTCAATGTAGAAAACAGTCCATCTTGCATTTAGGCGTTAAAACAATTCCGTCTTGAATGCATAAAATACAACGTCTCAATTGTTCAAAATGTCTTTCACGTATCATTCGCTTGACTAACAAGTCATGTGACCTGCAACTTGGCCTGTTTAATCGAGCTTATTTAGATAATTTTTCAAAATACTAATGTCACAATATTTGTGAACATCTTAAATGAATTGCATTGTTTTCCAACTTTTTTCTACAATTTTTAATCTTTTAACAATGCTTACAATCTTTAAAAAAAAACTGTTAGTTGTAGTAAGTTGCAAAAAAAAAAATTTAATTACTTAACTGATCTACTATTCTTTGTTCTTTTTTCTTTGAACTTTGATTTAATTATTTAATTAAATAGCTACTGTTATCGGCAATTTAAATATGCATTTAAATTGCTAATAGTGGCTAGTAACAAATTTATACAATCTGTTCTTTCATCGTCCTATCCCATCGTCCTATGTAGACTGATTTTTAGTTTTTCTGAATATCTGCACTTTTTCAAAACCGCGGTTTTCGGTTTTTGAAAATTTAAAACCGCGGTTTCGGTTTCGGGTTAAACTTTTGGTAGTAGTGTCTGAAGGGTGATGGAATATATTTGAAGGATGATGGAACTAGATATTTTGAATATATATTTTTTAATATAATTGGAACAGTTTTTTTGTATTTCAAAATTTCTAAATATTTGATATTATTTACTTCCTCTATAAATATCTAGTCTAGTTTCTTGACTATGTCTCTTTTAGAGAAGAGGTGTAACTAATTGTAAGCAAAAGTTGAAATATTATATCTATGAATATAAAGTTTTTTATACACTTGTTTAATTATAAAACTTAAAATGAATACTAAATAAAATTTGAAATAAAACTAACAATATGCTATTTAAATGTTTGTCGCTTAAACGAGATCTTGGTATTGCACACAAGTTGTGCGGAGGGAAAACGATCTTTCGGCGTAGGTGGATGTAGCTTTAATTATAGAGAGTACTCGAAACAAAATATTTAATGTTTTTGTTCCCTCAGATGTTCTTTTATATTTAGCAAACTCCTGTTTCGTAGAATTAGCTCTCCTGATTTGTATGCATATAAGTATTTTTGTTTAATACTTCTAGAATAGATTTTTGAAATACGTCTTGCATGGAACAGTTAGGTCACTTCTTCCAATTCTTCTGAAATTGCCGAACATTTACCTTCAACTTCAACCTTATGGTTGTCTGGATAAAGTCGTTCAAAAAGATTTTCGACCAATATTGAAACAGACTCTGTTGCAACTTTCGAAGGATCTAATAAGCTTTAATGCCATAAAATATAAATGTTAATAAAACGTAATGGTATGTGACATGCACGTTGACATTTATCGGCGACGATGTAGGTAGGGTGCACCATACACCTCGATTAGGATTTTGTCTAACACTTTATCTGGTGTACTCATAATAGTGTTTTGCATTCCGGTACTATTCGCTCCGTGCATAACCGCGCTTAGCGTCAGCCGTGGCCAAAAATACAGCTTCATGTACAATAATCTTAATATATAAAACAAAGTTTGGTTTGAAGTTAGACCTTTAAAAACCAAAGACTGGATAGACCGATTTTTATGACTTTTTGGTTTGTTGGATTTGTCTTCACCCCTGATATCATAGTAACTATTAAAATATGGGAAAAATTCACGAAAAAAAGTAATAATAATGAAAATAATTCATTTTTTTTATGGAACGCCAAATATTTTCGCACAGTCGAAACTACAATGCAAATAGGCTATGCAACACTAAATGTCAAGTGGTAAGCGACTTGATCCAAAGTGCGCGATAAATGGGACCGTTCAGACCGAATTGTCTGGCGAACACTGCAAGAGAGTCAATTGTATACTTTCCATGTACCAAAAGTACAGGCTTTACAATTTGAAGAGCATCCTTTAGATATACAATTTTGCCGTTGATTTCTACAGAAACATGCTGCAATTTCAAACTATTGTTAAATAGTATTGGCGACTGATGAAGCAACGTTTACACGTAACGGCTTAAATAACATAATACTAATATTTGGGCCTTTGAGAATGCACGTGCTGTTCGTCGTAATCATTTCCAACACAAATTATCGATAACCATTTGGACCGGACTGGTCAATGGACAACTTATTAGCGAGATGGTACTATTCCATTGCTTCCTCGATTACCTTAATCCTCTGCATATCTATTTATGGAGCGTTATGAAGACTTCATAGACTTTCATTAATTTAGATGATCTTCGTAAGCGAATTGAGGCAGCTGCGGCGACAACAAGACCAAGACCTAGTAAATTATGCCAAATCATGGATAAGTGTAGTGACACTTTGCGTTGTTGCGATAACTTTGCACAACTAATATAAAGTGAATTCTATGAAAATATTTTAAATAATTTTATTTATATAATGATGTTATATTATGTATAAATAATAATGTTATTTTTTAAATAATGTTATTGTATATTTTTAGTAACCACTTAACAACAGAAAATTTAAAACAGTAATATCTTATTGTGCAATGTTTGTATTTAATATATATATATATATATATATATATATATATATATTATATATATATATATATATATATATATATATATATATATATATATATATATATATATATATATATATATATATATGCTAGAAGATAGTTTTTAATGACTGGCTATTTAATATAAAAGTTGTATATTTTCACAAGTGAAAATATGTATATAAGTTTGATGAGGAAGCAGTCAAAACTTTTGGTTGGGCAAAAGAAACTTGTTATTTACTCGAGCTTTCGGGAATGTTTATTCCCTTTATCAAGACAATAACGTGAGGTTAATACTAACAAACAGCTTCATGAACAATACTGAACAACTTTTAAAAAATATTAACAGTGTTAATCCTTCATATATAAATACTTTAACAGATTGAAAAATTAAAAAATAAAATGACATTTGAAATATTAAAAAATGTATTAAGCACATTTACATTTCATTCACTATAATTTCCTTTGGATAATGGTATACATGTCCTCTATAACAAGTCATAACCCATGCTAAAATCATGAGTTACGAGTTATAGAGGATGTATAGAGGTATTATTTTACTAGAGGTATTATATTATTGGTATGTATATTATAGGTATTTCTACTGCTTTTTACTTTGAAACTCTCTTTTAACATGTTTTATGTAATCTGCTATTTTTATTTGTTATACTTAACTTTATTTCTTATTATGCAATACAATATATAACACAAGATCTCTAAAAATAACAGGCACTGTCTAGTTATAGTAAGTCTTTTTTATCTATCCTGAAATATTCGTAGCAATTTAAAAGTTTAAATTTATCGTCGATAGTACATTCAATGTGCTACAGATTTCATTCGCAACAAATCTTACACGAGAAATTTATCTTTTTCAGAGTAACTTCACCCCGTATCTATTATATATTGCAAGGAAGAAAACGCAGTTTCGTTCCGATGCGATGATTTAAAGTAATTTAAAAAAGATCGCTGGTGACTTGGCACAAAGGAAGTTTATTCAGCGTTCACTATGTTGCCGACAGCTTATTCTTATCGAATAAGAGAGAATATATTTTATTTTTATGTATTTGATAAATTAATTTTGTTGGGGTTTGTTTTATATTTCTCAACAAAATAAAACTTTCTCAGTAAGTTCCCATAAATTAATATTTTGCCAAGATACATGCAGTCAGACAATTCTAGCTGTCAAACTTTCAGAAAGTAAAAATTGCAAGTGACCCAAAAATTAATTTCTGAAAGTGCTTTCGAACTTTCTTAAATTTTTAAACATTTTTAAACTTTCAAAAGCAAATCTTGTATAGTGTGATTGCTCTTTTTGAATGCAAGTCACTTTCGGAAATTACAACTCCATTTACAACTTCAAAGGCTGATTGCTTAGCAACCGCGTGTGTTATTTGGTTTGTGACATTAGTTTACATTTTATGCAAATATCTTGTGCATTTGTCCTTATTCTATTTTTCTAATCGTTTGCATACTCCGAAATAAGGGATAGAATAATATAACAAATTGAATCAACAAATTAAGAATTTTCCACCTATTGCATTATAGTGAGTTTAGTTATTTCCAACCTACAAAGCAATGTGAAAATTTACTCCATTTACAACTCCATTTACAACTTCAAAAGCTGATTGCTTAGAATGAGCTGTCATATTTTTGGAGTGAGATAAAAACAATAAATTCGCGAAAACTACTCATTGAAAGGATGACGTGTTTGGTGTTACACCTGATACTCCTCACTCACTCTGGAAGTCACCTTGTCGCGGTGTGAGGGCTCAGTTTCGCAACAAACCGTTAGACGTTACCGACCAGAGTACAACTCCAGTCGGAGCGGTCAGCGGAAAGCGAACAACCAAGGACTTTCAAACCATTAATCCAAGGTGTCATGCGACCCGTGCCGAAAAGACTGATTGGTGGCCAAGGGCAATCGGCCATCGCTAACGGAGCCCCTCTGATACCTGGCAACCTCTGAGGATATCAAGGCTTACCATGTCAAGCGGGGCTCTGACGTGGCGGACCTTTAGTTCCCTTGCCACTCGTGGGATTTATATGAATTCCAAAAGTAAATAGAATTCATGTGTGCGGGACCTAACCGATACAGAGAACAAGGAAGTCAGTCCGGATTACCGGGAGGACGACCTTGACCTCAAACTTGTAGACATGAGCAGTCCAGCCATGTCTACGGAGGCAGAGGAAGATGTTCTTATAGGGACAGAGGAGGACTGGCCGCCTCCTGCCATATAACAAGAATGACCAGCAGGCGCACCAAAATAGCCCAAGTGAACATCCACCATGCCAAAGCAGCCTCAGCTGTGATGGCTAGGATGTTTACTAAACAGCACTGCTGCAAGAACCTTGGACCTACGGAGGTAAGATCAGACGCCTTAGCAACAACGAATGTAAGTTGGTATGGGACGGCCGTGAGGTCTTCCCTAGAACTTGTATTATGGTAAGGAAGGGCATAAATTACTTATGTCTTTCATAATTTTTAACACGGGATTTAGTTCCGATTCAGGCCCTCATCAAGACCGAGGGCCTCCACCGCGAAGTAGTGATCGCATCAGCATACTTAACGTAACAGCAAACCACCCATTGAAGTAGAAAAGCTGGTGGAACACTGTATTAGGAGAAGGCTGCCACTCATCCTGGGATGTGACGCGAACGCACACAATGAGATGTGGGTCAGCACGGTCACTAATAAGAGAGGTGAGAGGGTACCTTTTAGAATACCTCATTAAAGAAAACTTAATTGTGTACAACGTTGGGAACACACCAACATTTGTCACTAAAGTCAAAAATGAGGTACAGGATATTACGGTAGGTAGCGCTAACGTAAGTAAATTAATTAAAAAGTGATGGGTTTCAAATGGACCCTCAATGTCAGATCATCGGCTCATAGAGTTTGAACTGGAAGAAGCGAGCGAGGAAAACACCCCCATTCAAAACCCCAGATATACTGTGTGGCCTATGTTTAGTTGAAATATAATAATCGAGTAAGGTACCGTCCCTGAACCCGAAAGGGGTAAAAAAATCAAGATTTTTTTGAAAATTGAGAAAATTTTTCAAAAAATGCGGTTTACGTCTTGATTTTTTTCCAGTGAATTGAACAAAAAATTAGGTTTTTTGACGAGCCTTACCAAGTTCCGCCCGGTGCGGCGGAAAATGAAAGCGAAAAAAATCCGTTTTTTCCATCACATCTGTGGACGCCGTACTCTTGATTGAAGAGCGCCGTGTCTCCAAACCGGTTCGTTCGATGCGAGATGTTTACCCGCAACGGGCGGTGGAAGAATCTGGTACCTGCTGCATCTTATTCCCGCTTTGGGTCAATTTTAACACAAAAATCGAAAAAACCCGCTGTTTTTTTCACCTAATTTGCGGGGATCCCTCTCCTGGAATAACAAACAGTCGGATTGGGACTGGACCGGCACCAATCGATTCGGCATAGTGCCTTTTAGTTTGTTTTGAAGATTAATTGCCATTGTGGGCCGGATGGCGCCGGGACGCCCAAAAAACCATGTTTTGCAGACGTACGCGAGAATCCTCAGAGATTTGCTAAATTAAAGAGCAGGGCGTCGCGGTGGCAATTTCTAAATAGAAAACGAAAGGGTCTATAAGGCGATAGGAACAACGCACCGCTCGATCGCATTTGGGGGTCTCGACGCCCGTCCAAACTCGAAACGAATTTTTTAAAATTGAGCAAATTGAAACCTTTAATATTCGGTGACATGTTTTGGAATTGTATTGCTCTTTTCGGGGATTATAGCCCCACGTGTCTACTTTCGAACGACACCTCTCTCGGCGCGTTACACTTCCGGAGACCTTCCGCAGGTCCCAATTCGCCAAGTCACTTTTTTCACCTCTACAAACGGAAACGCGAAAAGGAAAATTTACAATTCCAGTCTGAGAAGTCCATGCCCGGCGAAAAGTCCAAGTCCAAGTATGGTGTTTGAATTTCTCAAATCCATCAACGGATTCGTACTCCAGGTCAAAAAAGCTACGAACATTGCTTGCCGCTGAATCGCCAATTTACACTTACAGCTGATCATTCTGACACTATTTTCGCTCAGGTTATGTGCAAATGTCATTGTTGAAGTTTATCCGTTTATGATTATTCGTGTGCTTGTGAGAAAATAAAATTAAAAAAAAGGATTTAAATCAAAACTCTGATTTTTCGCTCATTGTTAGGTTGAAATTCAAATCAAATTCAAAGAGATATCTTGAAATCTCTAAATTGCATTTTCGGCGACTCTGGCTCTTGATTAGCAACACATAGCAACGTCAAAATTCTCAATTTTTCACAAATTTCTACAAGAAAACGAAGATTTTACATTTTTCTTTTAGCAGATTCTTAAAATTCAAACCATTTTACATCAGAAACAGTTGCTTCCGTTCACATTTGAATTCTAAAATTTATTTCATAAACTGCAATATTTACGAGTTTTTTTTAAGAATAATTGGAGCTTCTAAATTGAATTTAGATGCCGGTATAAACACGAGTCTTCCTCGAATGTATAGCAACAGAGTTACTGGCGATAAACTGCCAGTTTTACCATTTCACTTCGGAAGGACAGCCATTTCAATATTTATCGGCATTTTCGATTAATATTCGAATACAACTCATCAAGTTCTATTAAAATATGTTGCATGAATTTTCTGCGGATAACGGTCCAAAAGTGGCCGACGTTTGAAATCTCCCTCCAACGTTTTCTTGATTTACAAACATTTGTGTTTTTCATTGTCCTACATTTCTAATAAATTCTTCTAGCATGAATCGATTTTCTTTAAATGCAATTGATTTGCCAGGATTCGGGGTGACTAGCAACGGTTGCATAATCAACTCCGCCCCATAGAAGTTTTCTTCCATTTTCCGTGGTGAATGATGTCCGGGAAAATTTTATTTTTCAGATTTGTTAAAGTTGGAAAATTCTACATTAGAAACAATTGAATATTCTACCAAATTTACACATCTACCTGAGTAAAAGTAAGCTCGGCCACATTTGATGAGTTCTTACTGATTTTATAAAAGAAAACTATTGTTTTACAAATTTATGATTGGACATTCTTGAAATTCGGCTAATTTTACATGGGGGACTATGTAAGTTTTTGGGTCATCTGGTAATTTAATCTGGTAATCCATTTTCCAAACGGTGAGAAACGGTGAAAAAACGGTGAATATTAAATTTTTAGAATCTAAAGGTGTATTCCGCGACTTCCTAGCTTGTATAACAAACGAGTTATTGTTGAAAAACGATCAGTTTACCACTTGAAGGCTGAAGGAAAAGCCATCTCGAAATGTATCCGGTTTTTCTTTTTAAAATCGAATAGTGCTCATTAAGGCCTATTGAAATGTGCTGCATGAACTTAAAAATGTCGTCTACTTTTCTGTTTCGTCTTCGAAAAATCATATGCCTCATTTCCTTGGGTTTGCATTAAATAATTTTAACACAGATCTATAGAGCGGACTTTCTTTTAACAAGTGCATTAAGTTTTATATAGTTTACATAAGTTTTATGTAGATTGTACATGTTTCTATTGAAATTGACATATTTGTGGTCGATAGACTTGACACAGGATTTTTTTTAATAAAGAAATTCTTGCAAATATATTTTTTTGTCCAATTTTCCGAAGTCTAAGAAACATGCATATAGCGCTATTTATAGAGCAGATTTTCATCTAAAAGTTGTGTCATTTTCATTTTTCCAAAGCGAACCGTTTTGGCGGAAGAGCCCATTTAAACCCATGTAAATTGAAAAACGAAATTCATAGAAGCGGTACCCCTAGGATAAATTTTTGGATTTTATATTTTTTACTTTTGCCACTAAACCGAAGGATTTTACAAAATTTGCAAAAAATACTTTTGTGTAGATATCGAAATCTTCCATACGGATATTCCGATTATAATTTTCTAGCTAGAGGCGTTCACGAGATATTTGCAAGTAAGCTTTGAAGAAAAAAATCATTCCTCGCGACGTCCCCATTGTAGTGGGAGCGTTCAAATTTTGTCAACTGATATTTCTGGTGCATACGCACATTCAGAAAAAGTTTCATTGAAATCCCTCAAATGTTAATACATTTTTTTGCAATTTTTGAATATTTTTAAATTTTCGTGTACGTTTTTGGTTGAAATTTGAGATTCACATGTCTGCATTTGTTTAAAAAATTATTTTAGTAAGTTTCACCCAACGTGGAACAATAAAATTTCACACATATGTTGAGAATTAGTCAGTATATGTTACCTTTGCAAAACATTTTATCTGGCGGCGGTCGCCGCCCCTCAATCTCAAAGTCGCACACCAGGTCAGACATTCAAATAACTATAGTTTGAAAACTTGTTCAGTTGTATTAAAAATTCCTTCAGTTCATTGTAGCTTATAGATTTTACTATTGAAATTTATATTTTGGTATTTTCGTGGCAGATAGCCTTGACACAGAATTTTCTTTCTGACCAAGACCACATATTTTGATGTCTTTGTGTCTTGATGTTGTCTTGATATATCTGGTCATGATTTATCTGGTTTTGATTCACCCCATCAAGACCACATACGCGCGGCAGCGCGTGTGTGTCTTGATTTATCTGACGAAGACCAAGACGCGCGGCAGCGCGAGCTCTCGATTCAATATAGGTCAATGTGAAAAAGAACCGTTGGTTTAACCCCGGTAAGATTAGGTTGCCCGCCGCGAAGCGGACAGATACATCAAGACAAAACACGCGCGGCATCGCGAACTCTCAATCCAATATAGGACAGAACCGCAAGAACCGTTGGTTTAACCCCGGTTAGATTATGTTGCCCACCGGGAAGCGGACATAAATCAAGACAACATACGCGCGGCAGCACGAACTTTTTTTTAGATTAGGTTGCCCGCCGCGAAGCGCGCAGATAAATCAAGACAAGAGCTCTCGATACAATATAGGACAGTGTTGCAAGGACCGTCGGGTTAACAAAAAGTAAACAACAACTTAACTTCCAGAAATAGTTGGTGAGATTACTGACTTTTTTCTGACTTGGTTATGTTAGCTGACAAACTTGACAACAACAACGTAACTTCCATAAATAGTTGGTGAGATTATGTTTGAGTATGCTGGTGACTCAACAACACAAGATACCAACTTCATTAGAACAATATGCTGGTTATGTTGAACGTCAAAGTTGACAACATCAATGTCACTTTATTAATTTAAAGGTTATGAAATGTTTAGTGAGATTTTCAGTAACTTTTACTCCATAGCTGATTTTTTATCGTCCATGTTGTACACCTTAGTAACTAATATCACATCGTTAGATATAGTATCTTTTTTTATGAACGTTGGGAGTTTTTCATTTCTAATATCACTCTTTTAATTATAGTAACTTTGATTTCAGGCAACACTTTATGATTAAGTACATCTCAAAAGTGTTTTATTATTTTATTTTACAAACCTGACTAATATATCATGTAGCACTGAAAGCGCCACAAGTGTCAAAATTCATTATACAATTCCAGCTTCATCAATTATTCCACCTTTAGCAACTATTCCATTCTTTTCAACTCTTCCATCTACAAAAACTATTCCATTCCAAAAAATACAATCCACATGTACTAGTTCCCAACTAAAAGAAAACCTAGAGCAAGTGACAGTGCGAGGTAGTATCAAACACTACACCGCACTGGAGCAGGCTGTAGGAGAAATAAATGTAGCAATCACCACGGCATTTGAATCCAGCTGCCCGGTAAAAACCGTGAAGGAGCATAAGGATGAAAAATGGTGGAACAAAAATTTGTCTATATTAAGACCAAAAGTGCGTAGGCTGTTCAACAAAGCCAATCAATACGGAAATTTGCTAGAATACTGCGAGGTGCTTACCACCTACAATAAAGAGATCAGAAGGACAAAAAGGAAAAACTTTAGGACCTTCTGCGAAAACATAGAATCCACCTCGGTGGCAGCTAGATTGCACAAAGCACTAGCAAAAGATAGACAAAAAATAGATAGAAAAGATAGAGTTTTCCGGGATGTAGAAAATACAAAGGGACCGAGGGTTTAGTGCAACCACGGTGACCAAGTCGGGCTGACTGGAGGAGGGACGCGTCCATCTGTACGGAAAACCGAATCAGATGGACTATTGGCACTTTCCAGCCATTTAAGGCCGGACTAGTTCCCGCCTTCCTACAAGAGGCGGGGAGAGAACTAATGCCGTATCTTCTAAGAATCTTTAGAAGTAGTTTAGCGCTCCGATACATACCGGGGAAAGGGGAAAGGGCTAAGGTGGTATTCATACCGAAGGTGGGGAAGAAAGACACCACTCAACTGAAGTACTTTAGACCCATCAGTCTAACATCTTTTATGTTAAAGACAATGGAGAAGGTAGTCGATAATTACCTTAGGACAATAGTGCTGTTAGGTGCACTACTACACAACTGTCAGCATGCATACAGAGCAGGGAAATCCACAGAAACCGCCTTGTATCAGCTGACAAATGAAATAGAAGCAGCACTAGAGACAAAGGAAGTAGCGATATGTGCCTTCTTGGATATAGAGGGAACCTTTGACAACACCTCACACGAGGCTGTCAAAGCAGCCCTAGAAAGAAGGAATATCGACAGCACTATCTCAAAGTGTATGGGAGAAATGCTGAGAACCAGAACGGCGGAGACAAAAGTGGGAAGAGACACCATTAAGATCTCCACAACTCGAGGGTGCCCACAGTGAGGTGTGCTATCACCACTAATGTGGAGCCTGGTAGTTGATGAACTACTGGCTAGGCTAAACGACCCAGACCTCAAATGTCAAAATTGCGCCGATGACATAGTCATAATGGCCTGAGGGAAGTTTGAGGGAACGCTCTGTGAAATCGTTCAGAGAGGCCTCAAAGTAACTAGTACATGGTGTTAAACAGTGGGACTGAGACTCAACCCGAGCAAAACCAGGTTGATACCATTTACTAGAAGGAGAAAACTAAACTGCTTACAGCCCATAATGTTAAATGGAGGGCAGTAGAATACAAACAGGAGATAAGGTGTCTGGGTATCATACTAGATAGCAAACTCCTATGGAATAGACACGCTGAGGCAGCGGTAGGTAAAGCCAAACGCGCTCTAATGGTGTGCAGAAATCTGGCAAGAAAAACGTGGGGTTGTAACCCAGCAATCCTGCGATGAATGTACACCATGATAGTGATACCTGCGATCACTTATGGGGCAGTTGCGGGGGGAAGTAGAACCAAGCTGGCTTTTATGAAGAAACAGCTTGGGAAGATTCAAAGACTGACGTGTGTCTGCATCACGAGGGCGATGGGGTCATGTCCGACAGCAGCAATGCAGCTGCTGCTGCATCTGACTTCGCTGCACCTCGTGTTGGAAAGGGCCGCCAGATCGGCAATTGTAAGGTTCAGCAAGGAAGGAATGGGCAGAGGTAAAATAGTCGGGAACTGAGACCGAAACAGCCTCGCTGCCAAAATCACCTGGCTGAAAATTGAACCAAAAGATGAAATGGTATGCAAATACCACTTCGAGAAAAACTACACAGCAATGTGTAGTAGTAAAGCCGATTGGAGCGACGAATCCTCAGTATACCACATAAAGCAAAATGCTATCAAGTGATATACAGATGGTTCGAAGACAAAGGGAAGGTACTGGTGCAGGAGTGTTTGGACCTCGCACCAAGTACTTCGAATCCATGGGAACATCCCCAAGTATCTTCCAAGCAGAGGTCCACGCAATCGAAAGATATGAGAACTATCGCAAAAAATGAATTGCTATCCTGTCAGACAGCCAAGCAGCCATTAAGGCCATTAGCTCATACACCATCAGATCCAAACTGGTATGGGACTGTGTGGGGAAGCTAAACAAGCTTGGCAAAGACAATAAAGTAATGCTATACTGGGTACCAGGACAAACTGGTATAGACGGAAACGAAGAAGCCGATCACGCAGCAAACAAGGGATCTAGTAGCCCCTTTATAGGTCTATATTAATGAAAACCTGGAAAGAACTTCCAGGGCTAAGGCAGTCCAAAGTGATGCTGGGATCTTTTAACCAGAAGAGAAAAAAAGCTTGCCTGAAATTAAGTAGGAACAAGCTTATAATTTTGACAAGAGTCCTGACGGGACACTGCAGACTTAGGAAACATCTCAAGGCCCTAGGCCTAGAGGAGGACGACAGATGCAGATTCTGTGGCTCAGCAGAGGAAACCCCTATACATCTGCTCAAAAACTGCGGAGCATTACTCCGCAAGAGACATTTGTACTTTGGGGCCCACTGCTTGAACACAGAGGAGCTGCAGGCCTTGAATCCCACCCAGATCCTGAAATTCCTAAAGGAATCAGGATTGGAGGAGGCGCTCTAAGTGGGTAAGTACACCAACGCTTGGAGGAGTAGGGTGGGGTACAATAGATCTAAAGGTCGCAGTACAAGTCGTCACCACCATATCTACAATCTACACCTGATGCCGTGCGAGATAAACTGCGAAATCTTCGCATTCCTTATATGCACATAGAAAGGAATCTGATCAAAACCGGTTGAATAGATGTGTTGCCATCCAGGCCACCGAGGTAGGAATTTTACATCGCGCTGCTATGTATGGTTAGCAAAGAAGCACAAGCGAATGCAACCGATTCGCTTGTAGTAAGTGAAAATCAGGTAAACGAAGAGTTGAAATACTCTTTTTAACAAGTTTGATACATTATGGTGATAGTTCATTTTAAAAATAAATGAAATAAATTTATGTTCAGCGAACTGTATATTGCCAACTCCGTTCATCGCGCTCTGAAGTGAAATAGTTGGGAGTAAATGTACACATTTCGAGTGGCATTTGTGCTCAATGTGCGGTTGTGTTGTCGTTTTAGAGCAAACAATTCATCTTCTTGTCACCATTGTCCTGGTATCATTCTCCACATCCACAACAGTGATTCATATTTTGCTTTTTATGGAAAAAAATATACTATTTTTAATTGGGCACACATTTGACAGAAATAATTTTTGTGTTGATTTGTACCTTCTGCTCAAATTGTTTCCGCAGAATTCTCCAGGGAGCAGATACGATTCCAAATCCATTTTCAATGACACGTCGAGCAAGAGTTTCTTTGTAATTTATACTCTCCACAGAGACTGGATAAATTTCGACTTCCTATTGGTTTCACAATGCGCTTGGAAACAGCGGATGTATCGTCGGCATCAAACTAAAATTAGCATTGGCATTGTGCGATCGGACAACAGCCAATTTAGCAGGAAAATCAGATAAATATTTTCCGTCGAATCCGATTTTTTTTACCGACAACTTTTACATAAATAAATTTATATTTTGCATCGTCCAGAACCACAATCCAGACTATACATTATTTCTTATTATATGTAAAACAAACTACCAGATTTCGTAGACGCCTTGTAAATTACATACTAGCCCTTCAATGTCCAGTTTCAGAAAGTTTTCTATTCTCGTCTGTCTAGTATTGTCTGCGTAGTCATGTCTGTCTAGTCTTGTCTCTCTAGTCTTGTACGTCTAGTCATGTCTGTCTAGTCTTGTCTATCTAATCTTGCCTGTCTAGTCTTGCCTGTCTAGTCTTGCCTGTCTAGTCTTGCCTGTCTAGTCTTGGCTGCCTAGTACTGTGTGTCTAGTCTTGTCTGTCTAGTCCTATCTGTCTTGTCTTATCTCGTCTCTTTAGTTTTGTCCGTCTAGTCTTTCCTCTCTAGTCTTGCCTGCCTACTCTTGTCTGTCTACTTTTGTCTGTCTATTCTTGGCTCTCTAGTCTTATCTGTCAAGTCTTGTCTTATAAAATCTTAGGATATAAAATAATATAAAAAAAAATCATAAATAATCAAAATCATAATGCTTAGTTTCTTATGGTTTTATTTATAAGTTAAAACTAACTGTCACATAGTTACTCTAACTCAGAATAGTAATTGAACAATCACTATTTTTAAATAATTTCAATAAAACTGTGAAAATAATTGTTTATTTGACTATAGTTTCACCGACGCAGTGGCATCTTCAGAATAACTACAAACTTTTTCTATTATCTACATATACAGGTTGGGGCACATAAAGTGTTACAGAGCAATAATAGTCAAACTATTGATTATATTCAAACAAGTTTCAGACAAATGTTTTAGGGATCGAGAGGGCCGTCATACTGGACCACTCTGGAATCATGTATTTTTTTCGATAATATTATTGCCGATTTTAAGACGAATTCAACGACCTGCAACACAAGGTCATTCTAGTCATGCAAAGTATGAAAATAGTCGAAAATATCTAAAAATATCGGAATAATCACTTTCAAAGTATCGACTAACCTTGGTTTCGGTCTACCTACAGAAGATGCTCGAAGTAGTGACCCTCGACTTGTAAACACTTGTTAATCCGCTGGTAAAAAGACCGTCTAACTTCAGCCAACATATGTGGTGTAATTTCGGTACAAGCTCGGCGGATTCTTTCCTTCATGTCATCAGGCGTGGTAGGTGCTACCGCCATTACGCGATCTTTGATAAACCCCCATAAAAAGTAATCGGGTGATGTTAGATCTGGCGAACGAGGTGGCTAAGCTACAGGACCGCCTCGTCCTATCCACTTTTCGCCAAAAATCTCATTCATCACTTGCCTTGAACACAGAGCATAATAGGTTTTTGTAGGCATAATAGGTTCATTAGGTGGTGCACCGTCGTTTTGCATCCACATGTTCTTGCGAACATACAAGGGCACGTCTTCTAGTAATTCAGGTAGTACATTTTGCAGAAAGTTTGCGTAAACTTGCCCAGTCAAGCAACCTTCAAAATAATATGAACCAATGACGTGATCTCTGACAATGCCGCACCAATAATTAACGGACCACGGATGTTGAAATGGTACAGCTCTCATCCATCGAGGATTCCCCTGTATATACAATTTAGGATGGAGTTTGCCATATTTCTAGGAATGGTGATTGGTGGAGAAATTCTGTTTGTTCTTTGAGGCAATCATTTGAGCTGCTATTCATTGTTTTATCGATTTCTAAGGATTTCAGAAGGTCCAATTTTAATCCTTTTTCCTGGATGTGTAGTATTCTCGGCTGTTTTTTTTGCTGAAATTTTGTCCAGTTTTTATAAGGTGAATAGCAAACGTGGATTTATTATTTTCCGTCGTTTTTCGATCGTTTATGTTCCTTGAACCGGGTTTCAAAATTTCTTCCAGTTTGTCCTACATAGGTTCCGTTGCATTCGTCGCAATTAAGTTGGTATACTCCTGATATATATATGGTATACTGCATTTACGTATAATCACTATTTTTACCGTTTATCGTGTGATATTTGTTGACATGGCAATTTTTCACAAGCAGTACTTTATTTTTATTAGAATACTTTTTTTTTCTATAATTTAAACCTGTATTGATTTATGTCAAAAATCCGCACAAAAATCATGTTTTAATCATGAAAATATCTAGATATAGTATGGTCACTTTTTGTAGATTTCTGTCTAAAACGCCCGAAACCTTAAATTATAAAAAAAAGTTATAGGTTGTATCCAGTACAGAAAACAATAGAATTTGGCTTAGGTCTGGTGAGTGTTGTGAGATAGTCGTGTGTAGTAAGTAGTTGCAATAGTGGCTCGAAATCTGTGTGTAGGGTTGCCACCTCAGACCTGGGCCCGGAGACGATAACTAAAAAAAAACCACTCGCATAAATATTTTTTTTTAAATTTATATAAATTAACAAATTCAAATCTCGCATTCCTACAAATTAAATACAATTTCTAATTATCACAAGCTTAACATTTTACATATACAATTAGATCAAGTAAAGAAGAAAAAAATATGCAAAAATAATAAATTATTTATTTATTTTTCCATGTATATTTCTTGTTTGACATAGCAGCCTTTACAAGATCGGCATTTTCTGGTGTTTTTAAGAATTCAAAAAATTGTCGACAGCTCATGTCAAAATTAAGTTTTATGCATAATTCTGCCTTTAGAAGAAAAAAATCGTTCCACATATGCATTACTTATAAGTATCGATAAAATCTTACCAACAAATTTTGGTAGTTCAGTGAAAACAACAAATCGAGCGATTTGATGGAATGAATGATTTTTTCCTTTTGATGGAATGAAAGAAGAAAGATGTCAGCGTAATTTATCGGCTAATCTAATTCTACATTTACGTATTTTGCAGCATCTAAAAAATCTTTGTATTTGAAATTTTCGTTTTTAAGATTAATTACTTAAAAATATTTGAAGGGGCTGTTTTCAAAATTATAAAACTTTTCCAATAAGTAATCAATTGCCTTTCTGTACACCTTTTTCGCTTCAGTGATATTTTTTTGTTTTTCATAGGTACTTAGGAAATCTAAACTTCATATTTATTATTTATCTTCGTATTCATTTTACTACTGAGAAATTGTACTTCTAATCTATTTTCCAGGTTATTTTTCCGAGATAACATTATGTCATGCAATTCGGAACTTTTTAACGATTTCTGTAAAATATGCTGATTCATAAGCCCCATAATAAGATACACAAAGTGAATATAAGATTCGGCTAAAGATAAACTATCTTTATCGTCTCGAATCTTATCTTCAATATCCTTCACGAATTTCCAAATGATTTTATGCGTATCTTCTTCGCCCAGTTACCCCAGTACAAAATAATGTTTTATCGCTGACCAGGCATTAACAATTTTTTCTAAAGCCTTATGTAGAGCTTTATCTAAAGCTTTATGTCTAAAGCCATCTCGTTATCACATGGCGAATAATATTGAGTCATATTGCAATTCCAAAAAATCAAACCCCCATGTAGGAACCGCCAGAGTTGAATGACGGGGCCTAGCCTGGTCCAGTACTTGGGAGCCCAGCTTTGGCGGCCCGATATTGGCCCATGCTTGAGCCAAGACGGGCTAATTAGCCTTGGCCGACCCAACGATTGCCCTAGCCTGGGCCAACATTGGTTTGCCATAGAATGGCCAACGCAAGGGAGCCCAGCCTTGGGCCAAGACTGGACAACCAAGTCTTGGCCGATCCAATGGTTACCCAAGCCTGGGCCAACATTGGTTTGCCATAGAATGGCCAACGCAAGGGAGCCCAGCCTTGGGCCAAGACTAGACAACCTAGCCTAGCAACAAACTAACGTCCGAAAGTATCCGAACTTCCCCGATGTTAGCATGTACACGATGTTGAGACGCAACGTATACCATACGACTTATTTACGTCGACATAGTTGTTACAGTATCAGCACTAGTTCTTTGTGACTTCATTAAATAAAGTAATATTTTGATTTAAAATAAAAACCATGTCTGATTCATATCGGAGAGTTAAAAGATGGCGAGCGTTGCGTAAGAAAAATAATGTTAGTGAAACAAATAATGTAGATGAAAATAAAACCAGTGTAAGTGTAAGTAATTTAACTCATAGTGACAACCATGTTGGTGACAATTCTAGTGAATCTGTTTCAGAACCAAGTGATTTAGTGGTTTATGAAAATGATAATATTATTAAAACTAACAATTTTAACAACAGCTGTAAAAGTAATACCAGTGATGACAGTGAATCTACTAATAATATAAACAATGATGATCGACTTCCGGATGAATGTATTACAAATATTGAATATATTAAACAAAAAAAGACATTACGTGAAAAACTTCGTAATTGGACACTGGATAACATTAACATACTAACATTAAATGTAGTCACAGAATTATTGACTATTCTACGAGATGAAGGTCATGAGGATCTTCCAAAAACTTCTCAGCAACTTTTGAAGACAGTACACTGCCGCCCGATGCAATCATTAACGAGCAAGAAAGAAACAACCGGTTCTTATATATATCTTGGAATTAAAAACTCTCTAGACAAAATAATATCTCCAGATATTTATACAGAAAAAAATATATCTATACAAGTACATATCGATGGAATATCGATACATAATAATTCTTCAATCCAAGTGTGGCCTATCATCATGAAAGTGTATCATCCTAATTATGAAAGTAAACCTGTCGTCCAATACTCCGCCGATCCACCAGGAAAAGAACAAGCATGGAAAAATATCGGCGAAGAATTGCCTTTTCAAGAAGATGACGAATTTATAAAGTTTGATGAATCGCTCAAAAATAATGAGTTAAAAACAACTGCTTTGGTATGTACAAATTATTTATATTGTATTTATTGGGATTCTTGGCTCTAGTATTGCTTAAATATTAGACGTCTGCTGGTAAAAATAATACATATATACAAAAATTTATGTAAAATATAAAAAATAAATGTACTATTTAATTGTTTTTTACAGATTGATATTTTTAAAATGGTTACGGCCGGATCCAACGATTGCGACAACGATGTTCAATCAATCATGAAGAAATTAATAAAAAAAGATATCCAATTAGTATACAGTGGTTGTGGTAAAAAAGTAAAAGGCATTGGAAAAAAAAGTTTTAAACAAACTGAGACATTTAAGGAAATGGAGAGTAAGTTAATGCTCGATTAAATTTTTAATAGTATAGTAATAATCATAATTTAATGACTGGTTATTTTCAGAATTTTTGAAGGCTAAATATCACGATCGTAAGGATAAAATATCAATACTATCCCTAGTAAGTCGGTTTTTGTCGGGAGCAAAAGATAGGGATGGCGGACGAGCTAACCGTGATATAAATAATTGATTTTATTATTATTTTATTATTATATATTATTATATTTATTATTTCTCATAATTGTATGAATGTGTTGAAAAATGACAGCTTTGAAAACATCAAAAAATAAATCTACTTGTATTTTGAAATGTCTTATCAAATGACTAAATTTTTGTAAATCAAAGTATAACCTTTTACTATAGTTTGTCAACTATGAAATCCCCATGGAGTCTTCCACGTCATTAATGATAGAAATTATCATTGAATTTATTATTGATATTATAAGTTTGAGTTAATCCTATAAAGTAAACTTGGGTCAGTTTTGGTAATTTTGCTTGGGCCAATTTTAAAAAGTAAGCGTGAGCAGTCTTGTAAATATGGCCCAGATTTGAAACTCAACTATGGCTCAGCCCTCACAACCAGACATGGGCCAGACTTGAAACAACTATGGCCCAGTTCTGGCAACCAGGCATGGGCCAGACCTAAAACTTAACTATGGCCCAGTCCTGGCAACCAGGCATGGGCCAGACTTGAAACTTAACTATGGCCCAGTCCTGGCAACCAGGCATGGGCCAGACTTGAAATTTAACTATGGCCCAGTCCTGGCAACCAGGCGTGGGCCAGTCGTGGTAACCAGTCATGGGCCAGCATTATCATTCCAGACTTTAACCAAGACTGGGCCAAGTCTGGCTTACAAGTCTGGCCCAGAGTTCTGCATAGTTGGACCAAGCGTGGGCCAAGCCTGGGCCCGCCGTACTTTCCTACATGGGCCAATCTTTTAGGACTTAATTCTTTTAGAGCTAATAGAAAATTCAGCATATATTTTTAATACCAAGTTTTCAACATTGAGAGACAATGCCTTACATGCGTGTCTAGTCATGTTATCTGCATTATAAATTACATGGCAGTTACAATTACTTTTAAAAATTTTCGGATTTAGGGCGGCTAATTTTTTCAATACAGATTTTTTCTTGCCGTAATTAACAGATGCGGCATCTGCAGAATAAGAACTTAAATTTTATAAGTTAGATTTACATTCTTCAAGACAATTCAATAATCTTGTAGCAATTGCCTCAGAAGTTTAGTTTCAATCTTCATTAAGGTCATAATTTTTCATTTTTCTGTTGCCTTTGTTGGACGCATCGTTCGAAAAGGAAAACGGAATTGCTTTGCCGTTATTGATTTCAAGTTAGTCAAGAACTACTTAAATAGACTTAGGTGCTAGTATGTTTTCAACAATTGCTTCGGCTTTTGTTGTGCCACAATTGATTTTCATTCCACAGTCAATGCTGCAATAACTGTGATTATGTTTTAAGCAGTGGTTAAAGAGCTTCAGATATTTGTCTCTGCGTTGGGTCGTTACACGAGATACACGCGACACTGCATATAATTTTGTGCAAATTCTAAATTTTACTTACGCTGTCCGGAGAAATAATAGTTAAACCCGGAGCCCGGAGATAAGTCACTGAAACCCGGAGTCTCCGGGCCAAACCCCGAGAGGTGGCAACCCTATCTGTGTGTAAAGTAGTTAAAAATTGGTAAGAACGATACCGTCACAAGTAAAGGCAGGTGTACCGTGCTGCGTGAGTATTTTGTGCAAAAGAGAATTCACTTTAATTGCGGTTTTTTAATAACAGTTTAAGTAAAGCACGTGGTAATGATGAAAACAATGTATCTGCGTTGTTTATTTGATATGTAACGTATGTGATACAGTGTAAACATACTAGACTAGTAAAGGACTCGCGTTTGGTACGATAGGTACCGAGTTCGAATACGTGTGAATTTTTGTTTTTTGTTAACTTAATGCTCGATCCATTAATTCTTCTGTATACGTATTGGAGATGAGCATAGGATCCCATCGATCCCAACCCATCCCATCCGATTGTCCCATGAGATGGGATGAGTGGTATGAACGTAGCGTGTAATGGGATAAGATGGGAAGACAATTTTGTATGCGACGGAGTGGGACGAGTTTTGATAATCTAGTAAATCTAGTTCGTGTATAATTAATTTCTTATCGTGCCAATACGCACATTTTCCATAATACGACCAGTCCAGGAGATTTCTGTGACAACGATGTACCCTACTTCCTGAAAATTCTTACGATTCGTTTAGAATTGCTCACTGTCAGATAAAGAAATTATGGAAATTTTAACGAATTATCATTAAGAAAGTCTGAACCAAATAGAGAGTGTGCGCTATATGGGAAAAATAGTATGAGTGGGGCGGGCCGCGTGACCTGGTTGGGACGGGATGAATGGGATGGGATGGGACGAAAATTTTAGGGTTGTGGAATGGGACAGTCGGACGAAAATTCAACGGGATGGGACAGTGACAGAGATCCGTCCTACGTGATGGGATCTGGAACGAAAAACTCGTCCTATGCTCATTTCTAGTACGTATGGCTAAAATTTGTGCAAGTCATCTCATTAGTGGACGCAGCATCGTGAGCCACGTCTACCATCCTAAAGTTGGTATTTCCCCATTTAAGTAAATTATGAAGTTTAAAGTGAAATAAAGAGTAGGCGAGCAAGCCGAAGAGGTGGAGACGTATATTTAAGCACAGAAGCGAGCGGGTTCCAGTCCGGGCGGGTCATTAAACTTTTTGTTAGCAAATTGAAATGGGATAGGCAATAGACCACGACAGCAGGCCAAGGTCAGACAGTGAGTCTAGAAGTCCGTTTGATCGGAGCGCAAAATTGAGTCGGTCAACCGACCGACACAATTGGCAAAACATAAAGATGATTTGGAAAAAAGATAAATGAGCGTGTGTACGGTAGGAGCTTTGGAGAAGATCTTTGAAGAGCTACGGGAAATAAGGAAGGATTTCAAAGCTGTCGATAATAATATGGAAGAAATGAGAAGGAAAAATAAAGACCTCGAAGAACAATTGGAAAGGGCTAGGTGGGAATAAAAGGAAGTAGAGAAGGAAAGGGTGTGGAAAGAGGAAATTATATCACAATTGAAAGCGATAAGAAACGAGAACACCGCAATCAAAGGCAGGATAAAGAGGTTGGAGGACGACTACAGAATAGAGAGAAAAAATTCCGTCAGAACTGGAGAGAATTGTCAAAACTCACTAAGAGAGGAAGTAAAGCAACTGAGAGAAATGCAAGAAAGAAGAGAAAGAAAGGAGATAAAAGATAATATTGTGATTCATGGGGTAAAAGGAGAGAGATGGTTAGAAGATGCTAAGAGGGTATTGTAAGAAAGATTTGGAGTACACGAAGGTGTAGCTAAGAAAGAACACGAAACAAAGGGAAGTGGGGTAAAGAGAATATTTAAATGGGATCTGCCCTCACAAGAAATATATTCCACGAGGCTAGCAAAAGTAGATTGGAAAAACCTGAAAGATATTAAAGAAATAACGCAGTGTATGTGATTCTCAATGTTGGTTAAAACTATCAAGATAACCGGAAACAATTCCACATGGTTTAATGAAAAATGTAGGAAAGAAAATAAAAATCTGAAAAGAGAGGTCTTAAACAGATGTAGAGAAGGAAAGGAAGTCAAAGAAGAAATTAAGAAACAAAAACTGCAGTTTAAGAGAGTTGAAGACAAAAAAGGAAGATGATATCAAACATTAATAATGAAGCGGAGCTGTGGCAGTTCCTAAGTGAAAATGGTGGTAGGAGGCAATGTGTGACAAACAAATTTGAGATAGAGGATTGGAAACTGCACTTCATGGAGTTAGTATGAGGGGAAGTAGGACAAGAAAAACCGATGAGGGAAGAACTCGGCAATAGGGTAGTGGAAAAAGAGGAATTTTCAGTAGAGGAGGTGGTAAATCTGGCTAAATCCTTAAAGAAAAGAAAGGCGGCCGGTCAAGACTGGGTGCCGAATGATGCATGGATGATGGCAAATGAGCAATGTTTCGAGAGATTGACAGACAAATTCGATATAACATGGCGGAAAGAAATTGGAGCGCCAAGACGCTGGACGGTGGGGGAAGTGATGCCTGCCTAAAAAAGTCGTGAGAGGGACGAAATGAGAAATTATACGGGTATAACGCTCATGGATTCATTCTATTAAATGTTTACGAAATTATTAGAAAGACGTTTGGGGGAGGAAGTGCTACGAGAAACGCGATCAGGTTTTAGAGAAGGAAGAGGAACTAATGAGCATTTAATAATCCTGAAGTATATAACCTGTTTGCTCTGTTCCTGGAATTAAAGGCTGCATATGACACTGTAAATAGGAAAATGTCGTGGGAATGTTTGGAAAAAATCTGGAAAATTGAGAGATTGTATCGAGCGGCTGTATAAAGAAACGTCGTGTAGGGTCAAATAAGTCAAGGAGAGAAAGTCGAATGCTTTCGGGTAAGTCGAGAATGGGACTGACAATGTGCACGGTTGCCCGCTTAGCCCGGCCCTCTTTATATATGTGGCAGATTTGTAGAAGGTTCTGGCTGCTGGACAAGCAGGGGGAATGGTGATTGGGAGGAAAAAAATGAGGAGTCTGGCGTACTCAGATGATGTGGTAATACTGGCAAAATCGGCGGAGGAATTGAAAGAAATGATTTAGAGATTGGAGAGATTTTTGGTAAGAGGTAAGTGACTGTAAATGTTGATAAAACGATATGGATGAGCTTTAGGATAGGTGGGGTCTGTAAGAAAGGAGATAGAACAGGTTGGACATTTTAAGTAATAAATTACTGGGCGAAGTAGATGATAAGGCAGGCTTTTTGGAGGATCAATATACTGTTGATGTATGGAGCAGAAGTATGTGGAGAGGAGGAAGAAGAAGGCGTGGAAAAGTGCAGCTGCAATTATTTAAAAAGGCCTTGATTTAAACTAAGAATTGAAGGAAACCGATGAGAAGCAAGGTAGGAATGTAAGGTGAATGGAATGAGAGTGGAAATAATTGTAAAAGAAGTTTTCAGGGTAGCAAGTTTGGAAGGAAGGAAGGAATGAATGGTAGTTAGTAGAAGGAAACTATATGAAGGAGGTGGTATGTTTATCATGGAAATGAAGAGGCATAGGAGTAAAGGCGGGTGAGTTGGCGAATGGCTAGTGGTAAGGTTGAAGGAAGTTGAACTGCAAGAATATCAAAGGAAAATAATGTAGTAGGTATAGTAAGGACTATGTGGAAATACAAAAATTTGAGATATAAGTGTAGGTGTAGGTGTAGGTATGTGTGTAGGTGTTCTCTTTAAGCTGTGCTCGTGTGCGCGCGCACATAAATTTTAAATATAGAAACGCACATGAAAATAATCGCGCGCATATTTTTTTTGTGCAGAAAATAAAATTGCACCTACGTATGAAATTCATATAAAAAATATTGAAATTTATAATCTATTTTTGGCAATTAAATTGAACTTTCGGTTCGAGAAAATATTTTTACTTTCGGTTCGAGAAATAAATAACCACATTGCAAAATACGACCATATTCCAGAAAGTTGGCGTAGTAAAACTATGCTTTTTAATTTTTGGAAGTGCTGAATACTGTTGTAAAAACTGAATTAATGAATTAAGGACGTTCCCAAGAAATTAGTTTTCTTTAAATTATTGTGTAATTTTGAATACATATAGTTAAAAGTACCCTTTACCCGTAGAAATTTGTTTAAATAGTCCTTGCGGTGGAAAATTTGTAAATATTGACGGTTAAAATTTGCACGTTTAACATGTAAACCTTACCCGGATTGATGTTCTCACACACGTTTTATTAAATATCAATAGTAATTTTCTTGATATTCTTTTGATAAACTGAGAATCAGTAAATGAAGATATAACAAATATCTTTCTGTAAAAATAACATTAACAAGCGGTATTGATTTTGTTATAATATTGTTAAATCCAAGCACTTTTGATGGTTTTCATGTTTACTTCTATAACTTCAAGAGTGGGAGATGGCGACTTGGCAACGTTACACTGCTTTTAGCCTCAGACATACCCGCGAGAGATTTAGCTATTGCATCACTAGTCTTTTTTTTTAACAAATCTACCATTCTTCAATCGAGAGATCATCATTAATATATTATTTGCAATATCCTATATTTAATTTTTTTTCAAAATATCGAAATGCTACGCATGTCAACAACATAAAAATATAGTTAGAATGCCATGTTGTCGGATCGGAGAAACGACGCAACGAAAGTATTTTAGAACTTCTACGCAGATAAGCGGCACCCAAAGAAACATTGCACCTCAACTAAATTTTATAAAGCGCCACGACTGCTGCTTGGGAACATCCTTAAATAAAAATGGCACATTTTCGTACTTCAATTGTTGATGACAGCACAGACATTTCAATAACCAAATGGTTAATTTTATATTTTAGAAAATTAAGTTTTAAAATCTGATCAATATAAAACTGTTTTCGGTGGGATACTCCAATTAAAGACAAATAATTCCTCTTCAATTATTTTTGCAATTTTCCAATTTCATAAAGATAACCAAATTTATTTGCAAAAGCTGGTTATGTTTACATGTGATGTCGCATTGGCAATGCTTGGAAAACAAAATGGTGTAGCAGCTAAACTAAAGCAGAATGTACCACATTTGGTACAAAAACATTGTGTTGTACACCGAGAAAATTTATATATTCCGGATGCATGGAAAAAAGAAAAAGCCACAAGAGAAATCAACAACAATGGTGAGAACTGTTTATACAATATTCTTGAGATCCGCGACAAAAACAAACTAAATTTAAAGAGTTTATTGAAGCTTCACAAAATAACTCTATAGCTCCCCAAGCTATTAATGACGTGAGGTGGTTGTAACGACATTTTGCAATAAAAGCAATTATTACAAATTATGAGTCATTAATAGAATATTTTAATCAAGATAAAACGATTCAATTTCCAAATTTTGTTTAAAAAGTACTTACTTTTTCGTGTCCGGTGATTTCCGGTGGTGGAAGGATTTGCCACTGTCTGGTGGGACAGTGTTACCCGGGAGCGCCGGCATTCTCTGCATATACAGGAGAAAATGCACGCGTGGAAAAAGTAAAACAACAACATTGAATTTCAAATAAATTTCAACCTTTTGTCATCAATTTTAGAAAAACTCAGTGCTTTATGTCAAATTTTTCAACGCGGTTGAACGCAGTTCAATTGACACCCATAGATGCTTTTCAATTTGCTCATGCAAAAATTAATAAAACCAAAGGAAAATATTTTGGAAGCATGGCATGGAACAATAAAATAAGCGTGCTTTTAAAAAAGGGTAATGATTTAAATATAACTATAAAAACAGATATGTTAAAATTTATTATGTGAAAATTTGCAAGAAAGAACCTAACGAAAGTAGAAGATTAGATATCATTTGATGGTTGGATGACCATAATTTAATTATAGCCTAGCCGAAATTGAAAAATATGCAATGCGGGAAAAAAATCAAAATTAAAGATATAAAAGATTTTGAAGAAATGGTTATGTTCAGTTTGAACAATTTAGAGATCTATCCACACTTCTCCAAATTAAAGCGAAGGCACCACTCTAAATGAAGGCACTTCTCTAAACGAAGCAAAGGAATCGATTGCTAGAAAACCATTTACTGATATGATGATGAGAGTAAAATCATATATGAATGACGGAAACAATGTTTTAATTAAAATCTATACACAGTGGCCATTAATGTACAAAATGTTATCATTATTTCTAAAATTGTTCTATAATATGTGATTGTGAATTGCTATTCATGTTTGTTTGTTTTGCGAAATGTGTTAATCGAAAAATTTAGACTAGACAACGTAATGATTAAATTTTCTTATTTTACATTTGAATGAAAAGGGGAAGCCACAATTCTGCAAAGAATGGTTGCGATCCTTAGTACGTGGTAATCCATACTTTCTCAGAATTATAAAATTCATTATGATTTTACTAATTTTTGTGAAAATATTATATAACTTGTGAAGTTATAAAACTCTACACATTTTACAACCTCGAGTTTTGTCTGTTGAAGGTAATTTTCAAGTGGATTAGAAAATGATTAGATTGAATTTATATCAAGAGTTTTGGTGGGAAGGGGTTGTGTCCGTCTGTAGTTGGGGACTTATTTGGAGCCGATTGCGTTAGATTAAAAAGTTGAGAAAAGCTTTGTTTGAAAACTTGTAATTATTCCCAGAGATTTCACAAAAATTAGTGGTAAAAACTTAAACTTTTTAATTTAGTAAAAATTTAGTAAGTATGGATAACCACGTACAAAGGGTAAAAAACCAATCTTTGCACCAAAATAATTTCAATAGGGAATATGCATGAAAAAAATATATATTTTTTTCAAATCTTAATTGACCGGACATTTGAACTAAACCATTATTTTTGTAATTAATATTTTTTAAATACTTAAAATTATTAAATAAAAGTGCAAATTAATCGAAGGAAATTTAAATTTGTAAAACGCAACACCACTGGTTAAAACGAAAGTGATGTAACATCCCATATAAACAAGTCCGTATTGTTTACATTCGTATGTCATTGCAGTCTTTTGGTTAGAAAAAAAACTCAAAAACGTCGAGTTAAAAATAAAAACAGCTGTAGTAAACAATGGACTGTGATCTCTGAAGTTATCAACAGACCGCGCGAAAATGGCAGCGTTTAAACAGCTCAAAAATTTTTCAATTTGAATTATTTTTTTAAACTTAATTTGGGCATTTTTAAGCAGTATTTATAATTTTTACTATGCTATGAACAGTGAATTAAAAATATAAAAAAACCATGCATATTCCCTATTGTGTATTAAATTTGAAAGACTGACACTTGAATTATTATTAAAGTACTTAATATTATCAGGTCCAGATTTAACCTTAGCGCCCTGGGCACTGTAAAAAATGCCGCCCCATTATCGAAATTTTGAATAAAATGGATAAAGTTTCAATGTACAATTTTTAAATGAATAAAATGACTCACTTATTGCTGAAAATTTATTATAAATGAGTCAATTACATAAAAAACCATTTATTTATAGACTAAGGATTATAATTACTCATAAATTACAATACAATGTTCATATTTTCAGAAGCAAACGCGTCTGACTTTTTGATTTGCAAATTGGTCAATTAAATCTTCACAATCTATGCGTTGAATTACATCTGATTCTATGCATAGAGAAGCTAAGCTATTTAGTCTATACTCGCTTATTGTAGAACGCAATTAATTTTTAACTCTTTTCCAACATGAAAACGAACGTTCTGCGCTACACTTTATTACAGCTAATGTGATAAATATTCGATATGCTATTTCCACATTCGGAAACTCAGTGTAAAGCTCGTTCGTACGCAGAAGTTTCAAAAGATCGGAAGATCAATTTCGTTCTATCAATCTCTCAGTGCAATACGCGTGAAATTGCACAAATTCGTCACCCAATGAAGACTCGAAGTCTGAGAAATAAACATTTCTTAAACGTTTAGATAGTTCACGAATTTCTTTATTATCCAAATTGCCAAGTTCAGTAAAAACCGAATTTTTTTTTTAATCTTTTCATATGCTAAACATCTTTTTCGCAATTCAGAATCAAGATTGTCAAAAACTGTTTATGATGTTTAACGTATTAACTCTGAAATGGTCCTTATCTGACAGTTGAATATCTTCATCTCGTGATTCATCAGCGTGTAATTTTCTTTTCCTCTTTCTGGAAACAGGTGTCTTATATTCTTGAATCTCGAAAATTTCCAAAGCTTTAATTTCAAAGATTTCGAAATCATTCCGCATAGCAGCAATAACTTGAATCAAACTATGATAATCATCCATCACGAGAGTAAAAATCTTGAGAGTAAAAAATTACAAAGTATTTGCATAAATACTATTTCAAGTCGCTCCACTTGAATTCGAATACCTTTAGCTTTTTTTGTCGTAATTGCATTTTCTTTGATGTTTTCTTCGACAGTAATCAAAGTATCAAATATTTCGCCGAAGTGTCGATTAAATACTTGTACTGCGTCGTGACGAGCTGATCATCTGGTTGCAGATAGAGACTTCAAAGCAATTTTTTCCCAGTCTGTGATTGTAGAACTTCCCAGCGGTGTGCCGATGCTGTAAAAAATGTGTACAAAGCTTGTACTGTATTAAAGAATGAAGCTGCTTCAAGAGAGCTTTCTACCGCGTGTACTACGACTAAATTTATGGAATGAGCAGCACAAGGAGCGTGTTCTGCCATATCATTAATTTCATTAATTCTTGAACGTAAACCTCAATAAATTCATGATTTATTGTTCGCGTTGTCGAACGACTGAGTTCGACAATCTGCGATAGGAATATCAAAAAACTCGAGAGCAGATAACACAGCTACTATTAAATCTTCAGCTTTGTGTCCAGAGTTTTCAATGAACGTTCAACGGGTGTTTCATCTTCTTTCATATATCTTAGGACAAAGGAAAGTTGATGGTCTTGGGATATATTAGGTGTGGAATCTACTATAAATAATGTCGTAATATTTTGCTTATTTGACTTCTTGAAATATAATTGAGGAAATTTGTTTTGCCAAAAGCTGTATAAATTCTTCGTATATAGTGTTCGATAAGTAGCTCGTGCTACCGGATCCTTTGTTTCCAAATTTTTTTATGTGTTTTGTTATTTTATTAATATTTTTTTAATAATGGATCGTAAGAAGCAAGAAATTCAATAAGCATCAGAAAATTGCCATTATTTGGCGAGGCAAATTTCTCATCACTTCCTCGAAATGGAAGCCCTTGTGAAACTAGGGCTTTAGTAGCAGCTTTAGTAGCAGTACTCTTCTCAAAACATTTCTACAATACTAGATTTCCATCTCTATTTGAACGACTATTGTTAGTATGTGATCCTTGCTTGAGAGTTAACATACATTTTTAATGAATATTGGAGTTTTCATGCTCAGTAACACGAACGGCTGCATATTTCCAATCATTAAATCCGGTCCTACCAATCCTGCCATTAAACGAACAGTCTACATGGAAAAGAAGGCAAGCTGCACAGAATACAGGTCCTTTACTAACTGAGTAAATAAGACACGAACGTCGAACCTTTTCACCATTAAGAACTTTTCTGACAAATAGGAATTATGATAACCATCCTGATGTTCCATCACTGTAATCTCGTGTTGTACCAAAAATTTTTTTGTTTACTTCCATTAGTAGCTACATAGTCTCTGGTAAACTCGTTTATAACCCATTCTCCCGGATCATCACTTATTACATTCTCTTTAGGCACAACCTCTTCCATATTCTTCATTGGAACTGTAGCTGGAAGTTCATCTTCATGATTAAAATTCGATGACAGTGAAGAAGTGATAATGTTTGTACTACTAGGACGCAGTCTGTGTTTTTTTCGTTACCTTGAGTTACAGTTTTTGTTTAAATGTAACAAATTTTCCTTTATCGCGAAAAACCCATCTAGCTTGAGAGTTTTACACAAAACTTTCTCCTTTTTACTTCTGTCCTAAGCGCGTTTTCGATGTTGCGACCCCCTCAACCTTTTGTGCACGTCACTCATGTTTATAAAATATTTGCACGTTTATGACCAACAAAAGTAAAATTATTTACAGTTTAGATTCATGTAAATGTCAAATGTGAAAACCTGGACCTGGAACGTAGACGTAGTCTAGATATTTGCGTAACGAACTGCAGGTGGCAGCATACAGGGTTGCAAACTTATTGGATTTAAATATTTTACATTTTTTATTTAAAATAAAATTAATAATCATATTATATAATTGCTTAAATTATTCAAGTAAAAAAAAGTTAATTACTATTTTTTTTAAATGAAAAATTATTTATGAATGTTTTCAATTTTTCGAATAATGTACTAAAATAATAAAAAAATAACATTTTCTATAAGGCGAGGAAATTTTTTTTTCTCACATTCCGAATTTTTCCGCCCCTGAAAAGTTGCCGCCCTGGGCACTAATCTAAGGTGACCACACGTCCCGATTTTGGCGGGACAGTCCCGCTTTTTGGAGGTCTGTCCCGCGTTTGTGATTGTCCCGCGTCTGTCCCGCGAAATGATTCGAGTATTCACTCGTATCAAAAATTTGACCGTGAAAGAAAATCAATTTTTTTTTGTTTTAAATAAAAAATTTAAATTAATTAAAAATCATAATGTTCAAATTATGTTTTTTTACAAATATTTTTATAGTTACCAGTAATTAATAATAAATACATTTTTCTATATTTATAGAAAAGTATACGAATAATATTAGTATATGATACTAGTGTGTGAAGAAGGTCTATTGTACATGAGTTCATCACATCACTGCTTTCAATGTTCAGTGCTTTCATGGAAAAAATTGCTAACTAGTAAAAACACATAGTTACGGGAACACTATTTTGTCGTTGTCGATGTAATCTATGGTAACCTAGATGTAATCTAGAATAGGTTATGGTTAGGTTAAGTTATAACACAACCAGATAAATCTAGACTGAGAGGCTGAGAACTCTTAATTCCAAATAAGAAAAGTAAATTCAATTCTAATAAACGTCAGAAAATTTCGTCAGACCCAAGTTATTGCCATAGTAACTACAAATAGAAATCGTTTAATAATTAAACTCTATTTGATTTGCATTGGACTTTTGCGCACGATTTGGATACTTTTACAAACGATTATAATAATGGTATCCTTCATATACAATAATATATTTATTAATGTGTTCATTTTGGTGTGTGAGTAGATAAAATATATATTTTTTTGAATTATTGGTCCGCCTTCGAAACAAACTTATAATTATCATTTCATCCCATTTGTCCCTCTTTGTCTCAATGAAAAAAAATTTGTCGTCACTTTACGACTAGCCCCTAGTGCCCCTAGTGTAAATCCAGCGCTGAATATTATACTTAGGATCTCTTTCACCAAATCTAAGAAAAGCGTTGATTAGTTACTACCCAGTTAACGTTAATCTGCAAGTAAAAGTTATTAGTATCTTTTGTCAATTTCACAAACGAAAATAAAGCTTCGAGTAACAACTTATGGGTTAAGTGGATGACGTAACAAATTTAATGACGTAATGTTAACAATACTGCTTGCTGTTGGTGGACTGACACCACAAAAATTAGCCGCACTTCTTAAGTAGGATCCAGTAGCAAGATATCTTAGCGTTTGTAGCAGAGTAGCTTCTTCTTCTTCATCTTTCGAATAGGCCTACTTTGGACCACGCTTGTTCAACTGTTGGGCTTTGCCCAGTATTTTCGCATCTTCTACCGGTATAACTCCTTTCTCTCTTCTGTCCAGGGGGTACCTTTCCTTCGAGGTTTTTCCTGAAATCCACGGATTTCTTCAGGAACTTCAGGATGCGTCTCACAGACTGTCTGTTTTTGAGATCTGTTATTCCCAGTTCTTTAATATCCTTCTCGGTCTCTGTCAACCAAGTGGTACGAAGCTTATTGTTTTGCCAGAAGGTGAACTGACGGTTGGTTGGTCGGTTTGGCGACAATCTTGCAACGTGGCCGTAGAAAGCTACCCTTCTTTTTCTTGCACAATCAGAAAACATCTCAATATGTTCGTAGAGCTCAGAGTTATGCCGCCTTCGGAATTTCCCATCTTCCTTTACCGGGCCTAGGATCTTCCTGAGGATTCTCCTCTCTCTGATTTCCAATTTTTCTACTAGACCCCTTCGGTTCAAGGAAAGACACTCCATGGCATACAGGGCTTCTGGTCGTAAGACTGATGTGTAGTGCTTAAGTTTCAGGTTGCGTGACAGGCATTTCTTGTTGTAAGTGTTCTTAGTCGGTCTATAGGCTAATTCCAACTTGTTGACTCTCTTGGATAATGATGCTCTTTCTGATAAGTTGTGTTCAAGCCATTCGCCGAGATACTTAAATTTCTCAGTCCTCTTGATGTTTCCCTGTTCTAGTAGCATCTCTCTGTTTGCATCTCTGATGTTGGTGAAGAATTCTGTTTTCTCCAGCGACACTTGAAGACCCACTTTGGCAGCCTGTTTTCTGAGGCAGTTGACCTGCATTGCTGCCATATCAAGAGAATCAGCAAACAGTGCCATGTCATCTGCAAAGGCAAGGCAATCTACAACCAGTCCATCGTTCTTACGTCCCAGGTAGATTCCACTCTGAGCACCCAAGTTGTTCAGTTCCTTGCGCCATTCTCTCATAACCTTTTCAAGGACACAGTTGGGTAAAGTAGGGAAAGTCCATCTCCTTGTCTCACTCCAGTTTTTATTTCGAAGCTTTCTGAAATCTCGCCTCTAAATTTAACCTTGGAATGGGTGTTTGTCAAAGTTTCTAGCGGGGTAGCTTGTTTTTGTTGCTTGATTTCTGAAGTAGTAGAAGGGATTAAACGTATGGTTACCTATTGCTAAGAAGTTCAGTAAATTTTATAGGTTATTAGTAAAATCACTTGAGTAAAGAAATAAATTCCTTAAAATTCTTAAATTAAGCACTTCATTTACTGCATATTTCGATAGACGAAATCTGGAAAGAAATCATTTTCATCCGGGTCCGTAAAATAATCAATACGCAGTTTAAATACACGAACCCTAGGTACTCGTTGCGTCCTAGAATGTTCTAATTCATCCAATTGATGATCAATCAAATCAATTAAATTTATTTTTATTAATAAATTTAAAAATATTCGTTGGCGTTATGATAAATACCTACACAAAATGACAACTGAAATTTTTTTGCTGTATAGTAAACCCACTAATGGGCAGATGTCGTGTCAAGTAAGTTACGGATCGGTTAATTTTATGATTAGTGCTACTCGAGCGTCGTGAAACTCGCACATGGAGTTACGGGTGACTTTATCTGGCGGAAAGCCTACTCGACACTTTACTTGAGGATGGTGCAAGAGGCCCTTACTGTTATATAAAGATGCGGATGCAAGTAGAAACTTTCAGAAAAGGTTTACTAGCAACCGAGTTTTAGCAGAGGATGTATAGGTATACTGCCTTTTATTTTGATAGTCTACTTGGTCTTCTCTAAGTTACCATGTTTTAGATAACCTGCCTATTTTTGTTTGTTATACTTTATTTCATATTATGCAATGCAATATATTATATCAGATCTATAGAAATAACAGGCACTTTCTAGTTATATTTTGTTTTTTTTTATCTGCCCTGAAATATTCGTTGCAATTTAAAAGTTTAAATTTGTCGGCGAGAGAGGATGCAATGTGCTACAAATTTCATTCGCTGGCTCAACAAATCTTACACAAGGATAAAGATATTGCGCACGAAGAAAACGCAGTTTTGTTCCGATGCGATGATTTAAAGTAATTTTAAAAGGATCGCTGGCGACTTGTCACAAAGGAAATTTGTATCAGCTTTCACTATATTCCCTACAGCACATTCTTATCGAATAAGAAAGAATTTATTTTATTTTTATGTATGTGATAAATTGATTTTGTTGCGGTTTGCTTTATATTTCTCAACAAAACAAAACAAACTTGCACAGTAAGTTCTCATAAAAATATTATTTTGTTCAGATGCAGTCAGACTATTCAAGTGAAAGCGATTTCACAAAGCGTTTGTTTTACTTTCAGAAAGTGCTTTCGAACTTTTCTTAAATTACTTTCAAAAGAAAAACTTGTATAATGTGCAACTGCTCTTTTTTGAATGCAGGTCACTTTCGGAAATTACTCTCCATTTACAACTGCAACAAATGATTGCAACAGTGTGTGTTTTTTGGTTTCTGACATTTGATTACATTTTATGCAAATGTCTTGTGCATTTGTCCTTATTCTATTTTTCTAATGGCGAAACAAAGGTAAATTGTATAAACAAATTTAAAAAAGTTTCACCTATTGGACTATAGTGAGTTGTTATTTTAGTATGTTTGTATGTTGTGTGGACAAATGAGCCAGTGATTTAAATGATGTTTAAATGATGATGATGAGGAGGGAGAGTAGCGGTCTTGTTTTTGGAGGAAGATGAAAATAATGAATTTGCGTAAACTTCTCAATGAAAGGAAACCCCGGTGTGTTTGTTGTTACACCTGTTGCCGTGCGAAATATACTGCGAAATCTTCGCATTTACTTATATGCAGATAGAAAGGAATCTGATCAAAACCGGTTGAAAAGCTGGGTTGCCACCTAGGTGCGAACTTTACATCGAGCTGCTGTTCATGGTTAGCAAAGAAATACAAGCGAGTGCAACCAATTCGATTTTAGTGAAAACCAAATATACGAAAAGTTGAAATACCTTTTAACAAGTTTGATATATTATGGTGATAGTTCATTTTAAAAATAAATGAAATAAATTTGTGTTCAGCGAACTGTATATTGCCAACTCAGTTCACCGCGCTCTGAAATGAAATAGTTGGGAATAAATGTACTCATCTCGAGTGGCATTTGTGTTGCACGATGTGCGGCTGTATTGTCGTTGTAGAGTAATCAATTATTCATGTCGCATTGTCCTGGTATCATTCTACACATCAACAACAGTGGTTCATATTCTGATTTTGATGGCAAAAATTGGCACACACTTGAAAGAAATTCTTTTTGTGATGATTTGTACCTTCTGTTCAAATGGTTTTCGCATAATTCTACAGGGAGCAGATGCGATTCTAAATCCATTTTCATTGACACAGCGAGCAAGAGTCGCTTTATATTTATGCTCTCCATAGAGGGTAGATAAATTTCGATTTTCTGTTAGTTTCACAATGCGCTTCGAAGCAGCGAATGTATCGTCGGTTACAAAGTAAAATTAGCATTGGCATAGTGCGATCGGACAACAGCCAATTTAGCAGGAGATTTAGAGAATTATTTTCCGTCGAATCAGAATTTTTTTCGACAACCTTTACATAACTAAATTTATAATTTGCATCGACCAGAACCATTAAATCTTTCTTTTTTTTATTTGACGTCATCCAAGCACACCGGAACGAAACAGCGTATGACATCGGCGTACTGGTTATAATAAAATATTATTTAATATACACTATATTTACTAGAGTTCATTTCTTGTGCCATTTTTTCGCGGCTTCTTCTTTTGTGCTGATGATGAATTTGACAAGTTTGTGTAACAGTTTTCCTTGCTCTCTAGCATGTAGTCTATAACACTTCTGGGTTCGAAGCTTATGTCCATATTTGATTTTTGGAGTTCCCTTTCTCTGGTCCATCTACAGCATTCAAATATTGTGTGGGTAACGGAGTCTTTTTCACCGCAATATTCACAGAGGTTATCAGGTGATCTTCGTATTTGCTGTAAATAATCTTTATAGCAGTCATGCCCAGTAAGAAATTGGGTTAGATGGTAATCAATTTTTCCGTGTTTTCTCCTTATCCATGGAACTATTTTGGGTATTAGCACCCTCGTCCATTGCCCTTTATCTGACGCCCACCAGTTTCACCAGTTAGCAAATTTTCTGGCATTTTTGCTAGAGCCTGCTTCATATTGCTGGTCTATTCTCTCTTTGGCCAGTATCTCAAGAGGAGGTATACCAGCAATTACTAGGGCAGCGTCGCCAGACACTGTTTTATATGCGCAGCAAATCCTTAGTGCTAGTTTTATCCTTATTGCTCTGGACTATCGAGAGTTTATCGATAGATAGCTTAGATGTAAGGTAATGTGCCCGTATTGAAGTCCCATATAGCATCACTGAATGGACCACGCAACTGAGTGTTCTTCGTTTACAGCTCTTCGCCCCCCCTACGTTAGGCATGAGTTTTTCCATTGCTGCCATTGCTCTCATACCTTTTGCTGCCGCTTCGTTAAGATGGGGAATGAAAGAGAGCTTCTTGTCTATGATAACACCTAAGTATTTTAACGACTCTTTTGAGGCGATGCTAACGTTGTTTATTTGGAAAGTTATGGCGGCAAGCTGCCTCAGTCCCGTTAATAGGACCGCTTCTGTTTTTTTCTGGTGCCAGATTTATTTTTTTTGATTGCATTCAACAGTTAATTTGGGATATTGCTTGGTTTGCAGTTAGCATCATTGTCTGTTCCGACTTTGCTGTTATTACAAGAGCTAAATCGTCCGCAAAACCTATTAGCCTAGCTCCCTCCGGAAGTTTTAACCTGAGGACTCCATTATAAAGTATGTTCCACAGAGTGGGGCCTATAACCGATCCCTGTGGTACACATTTACTAACTATTATTTCCTTGGTTTCGTCATTTGTTTGCAAAATGATCGTTCTACTCGTGAAATAGCTTTGAATAATTCTTAGCAGATAGGGAGCTATATTTCTTGCTATTAGATCATCTATAATGAGTTTCCAATCGGCTGTGTTAAAAGCATTTCGTACGTCCAGTGTTATTAATGCACATATTCCTCGGGATCTTTGAGAACCATTAAATCTAGACAGCATTATTTCTCATTATATTTAAAACGAACTACCTGCATTCGTTTCAATTTTTTCATTCGTTCGTTCCCTTCAATGCACAGTAAATTCCTTTTATTTTCACTCATTCAACTCATTTGCGATTTTCTGCTCTTCCGTCGATGGTGCCTGCAATAACATAAAATGAATTTTAACTTTGTTTTCTGCGAATTATATGCAGAACGAGAATGTTGATAAATCGCGTAAGTTGATACGTTCTTCGGAATCAAGTACGCTAATGTCGGCTACGCCAAATACTACCAAACCATACCATGTGAATATATAGCAACCAGGTACTCGGTTTTTCATTCAAATTTATTTTTGCACTTTAAATTCATTGAAATAATAATTTGTTTTCAATTTATTGTCGTGAAATTTTTTTGACAGTTCTAACAATCATTCAAATTTTTTCATTTTTTGTCATATGAAACAATTTCAACCAATCATGTCAACATTACACTGATGGTATAACTCATCATAAAATTGACCAATAGCAATTAAGAATTTAATTAGTTACCGGGTATTGCTAAACGGATATACCCTTGACGACGTGGTATAATCACCTCGGTTATTCGGTGAGTCCAACAAAGTAAAAACAATGAATAATAATGTAAATCTAGAGCCATGATTTAATAATTGTCATGACAACAAGTTTTGTATTTACTAACAAATGTAAATTTCTTCTTCTTCTTTCGAATAGGCCTACTTTGGACCACGCTTGTTCAACTGTTGGGCTTTGACCTTTGCCCAATATTGTCGCATCTTCGGCCGGTGTAACTCCTTTCTCTCTTCTGTCCAGGGGGTGCCTTGCCTTCGAGGTTTTTCCTGAAATCTACGGACTTCCTTCAGGGTGCGTCTCACAGACTGCCTGTTTTTGATATCTGTTATTCCCAGTCCTTTAATATCCTTCTCGGTCTCTGTCAACCAAGTGGTACGAAGCTTCTTGTTTTGCCAGAAGGTGAACAGACGGTTGGTTAGTCGGTTTGGAGGCAATCTTGCAACGCGGCCATAGAAAGCTACCTTTCTTTTCCTTGCACAGTCAGAGAGTATCTCAATATGTTCGTAGAGCTCAGAGTTATGCCGTCTTCGGAATTCCCCATCTTCTGATTGCCAATTTCTCTATTAGACCCCTTCGGTTCAAGGAAAGACACTCCATGGCATACAGGGCTTCTGGTCGTAAGACTGATGTGTAGTGCTTAAGTTTCCGGTTGCGTGACAGGCATTTCTTATTGTAAGTGTTCTTAGTAAGCCGAGAGGCTAGTTCTAACTTGCTGACTCTCTGGGATAATGATGCTCTTTCTGGTAAGTTGGGTTCAATCCATTCGCCGAGATACTTAAATCTCTCAGTCCTCTTCATGTTTCCCTGTTCTAGTAACATCTCTCTGTTTGCTTCTCTGGTGTTCTCCAGCGACACTTGGTTGTCTCCAGCGACACTTGAAGACCCACTTGGGCAGCCTGTTTTCTGAGGCAGTTTACCAGCATTGTTGCCTTCTCAAGAGAATCAGTAAACAGTGCCATGTCATCTGCAAAGGCCAGGCAATCTACAACCAGTCCATCGTTCCTACGTCCCAGGTAGATACCACTCTGAGCACCCAACTTGTTCAGTTCCTTGCGCCATTCTCTCATAACCTTTTCAAGGACGCAGTTGAAGATAAATAGGGAAGGTCCATCTCCTTGTCTCACTCCAGTTTTTATTCTGAATCTTTCTGAAATCTCGCCTCTAAATTTAACCTTGGAATGGGTGTTTCTAGGATTAGTCTGCGGTTTTTGTTGTCTAGTTCTAGTTCCTGGAGTACTTTGTTAAGAGTTTCTCTATCAATAGAATCGTAGGCCTTCGTAAAATCAACAAAGCTGACGACCACCTTGCGGTTTCTCATCTTGGAGTATGCAAGTACAGTTTTAAGATTGAAGATTTGTTCAACACAGGATCGGGTCTTCCTGAAGCCCCCCCCCCCCCCCGAAATTCTCCCAGTTGACTGTCCAACTGATTTTCTGCCCTTCTTTGTAATGCCTTCGGGAGAATCATGTATGTTACCGGGACGAGAGAAATTCCACGGTAGTTGATTAGATCAGTAGAATCTTTCTTCTTGTGAAGCGGATGGATCAGAGCAGATTTCTAATCGGGTGGTAATTTCTCTGTTTCCCAGATGTCCTGGATGATGTCGGTTAGCTTGCGCACGGCATTGTTTCCAGCACCTTTCCACAGTTCAGCAACGATAGTGTTCTCTCCAGCTGCCTCCATTATTCTTGAGAAGTTGAATGTTCTTGCCAACTTTTTCCAATGAAGGGAGAAGCGAGTCCGGGTTTTGTGTGGTTTGTTTATAGTCGAAGTCTTCGTTGGATGGGTCACAGATGAGTAGATTTTTAAAGTACTGAGCCAAAAGGTGGCAGTTGTCCTTGTCGTTATAAGCCAGTTTGCCTTGTGAGTCTCTCAAATGGAGGCTTGGCGGAGCGTTTTTTCTGGGTGCCTGCTTAAAGTTTCCAAACAAATCTCTGGAATTATTCTTAGCAAGGTTTTCTCCGATTTGGGTTAGTTTGTTTTGTGTTAAGGTTCGTTTGGTTCCTCGAGTTATCTTGGCTGTAACCTTTCTTTGTTCCAAAAATGTATGCCAATTTTCCTTTTTCTTTTTAAAATTCCACTTTACCCAGGCTATCTGTCTTTGGGCTATTGCATTGTCACAGTCTTCAGTCCACCACGGAAGCTTCCTTCTTCTAGCGAGAGGGGCGAGTTCATTGGCTGCCTTGACAAGAGTCTCCTTCAGTTGGTCTCAGCTGTTTAGGTCTGTGTTGTTCAGTCTCTGACTTACTTCTTGATTGTTCTTGAGTCGCTCGACGTCAAATCTTACCATTTTGGAGGTTCTGTGTAATCTAGTGTTTATAGGCTGGAGTCTTATTTTGATCTTTGAGAAGTAGTGGTCTGAGTCTAGATTGGCGCTTCTTAGTATCTTAACGTTTTGTATATTCTTTTAAGATTTTCGTGAAATGGCCACATGATCTATCTGGAATTCACACAGGTGGGTATTATGTGAAATCCAAGTCTTCTGCTTCCTTGGAAAGTGTTTTAAAGCTGTAGACTTCATGATCAACCCAAAAGTCCTACACAGATCCACCAATCGTTCTCCATTGCGGTTGGTTCGCTTATGCGTCTGATAATTGGTCACTAGGTTTTTGTATTTTTTCTCTCTTCCCAATTGATCATTGAAGTCACCAAGCAGTATAACGGTGTGCCTCTCTGGAAGTTTAGAGATAATATCTTCTAATTCTGCCCAGAATTTATCAGTTCTGTCTAGATTGCGTCTGTTTGGGGTATGTACATTGACTATTCTGCCCTTGTTTGCGCATTTGAGAGAGAGGATGGATACACGACAACTCGGGGAGGTGAAGTCGGTGACCGAATCCAGTATCCTGTGACTGAATATAAATCCTGTACCTAAGTGGTGTACGTTCTTCATTACCCGCTGAACCACTTTTCCTTTGAGGATTCTGTAGCCTTGGGGCTCGAAGGCATGTTCGTCCGTAAATCTGGTTTCCTGTACTGCTGTCAGTATTATGTTGTGTCGTGTTAGTGAATCAGTCAAATGTTTCAGTTTACCCACTTTTAGCAGTGAGTTGTCATTAAATATTGCGAAGAAGCTTTGCCGTCTTGGTCTTACGTCTAAGTTTACGTCCGGTGATTTTAGGATACTCCGACTCATCCTTAAAGCATGTTGGAGAGGACTCCCCAGAATCCAAAGGTCCGCTAACGTCACCATAGGTGACGGTGGATTGGTTACCACCTGGGGTAGTGCATTTAAGGAGATTTTCCTTCATGCTCAGTTGAAAAATATTCTTCATGGGACAGTGGCGAATGTCAATTTCGTTATAAATCGCTTAGTTTATTAATATCGTTTATTTTTATTCGTTATATAATCGTAACGAATACCACTCGAGCAATCGAAAATAATCGATTATTGCTCCTAACTGGAATAATCCTTAAAAAAACACTCGAGCTACGCTATCGTGGTTTTTCGCAGATTACGTCTCTTGACTCGTAAAATGACGAAACTGCATTTTTGTTGGCTCCGAAAGCACCTAAAGTTCTTGCCAAGAAAGGAGAAAAAACGTTTACCAACAAGTCAATCCAGATGACAATGAATGCCTTACGGTACTAATAACAGGGAGCGCCAGTGGCTCATTAGCTCCTACAATGGTGCTTTTTAGTTATAAACGGGTCCCTATAGATATCTCAGAGAACTTTCCTTCAGACTCGGCCTTCAGGAAGACCGATTCGGGTTGGATGAACTGGGAAGCTTGCTTTGAATTCATTGCTGATGTATTTTATCCGTGGCTAGTTATAATGAAAACAGTTTTTCCCGTAATATTATTTGTTGACAAACATTCCCACCTATCATTTCAAACAAGTGAATTTTGCCATGAAAAGGGTATAATCTTAGTGGCTCTGCATCCAAATGCTACACACTTAATCCAGCCCTTGGATGTAGCAGTTTTCGAGCCCTTGAAAGATGCCGGGAGGAAGAGAGTGCATAGTTGGCTGTTGGAGAAAATTTGAAATGGTGAAGGCCACGTGCTTAATAAAAGGACTTTGCCAAACTTTTACACGAGGTTATCAACACTACTGTAACAGATTCTATGTTGATAAATGCGTTCCGAAAATGCGGTTTGGTCCCATGGAATCCTCAGGCAGTTATGATTCCAGGTGGAGAAGGCAAGAAAAAGGACAACTCTAAACGGATGCGAAATTTGGAGACAGTATTGCAATATCTAAATAACAACATAAATACTGAAACGTAGAGGCTTTTCTATCTTCAAGTGACACATGGTTGGGAGATTTGAATGATTCTTCACTATTCTATTTATGGCGGAGAACAAAAAGTAAACTAGAAAGCCTTCAAAGTATAATTGAGAGAGAGGAGGAAGTCGCTTTCCTGCCATCTTTAAATGATTGCCTACCGTCTGGTTCTTCATTTCACCAGTGTCTGATAGATGAGGTTATGTCTTACTCTGAAAGTGGCACCAGTAAAGCGTCACCACTTCCTCTCGTTGATCTCATTGGTACATGCGAACAAGTAGCAGCCATTATTGCCGACAGTCTGCCTCAGCAGTCTTCTGAACCATCATTCCCGGCTGCTGCCACAGTCTGGCTAAGCTGCCAACTGAACCAGACGCTGTCGAAAATACTGCCTCTCCAACAAATGAGATAAGCCTCCGATTAATGTTCCAAGTCCATTAAAAAAGCATTTCTTTTACAAGAACACAGTTAATGATAAACCAAAAGCTCGCCAAAATGAAAAATTGCCGGCCGTTGATTCGGGAAAGCAGTACCAAGAATACCTCAAAAAAAAAAAAAAAAAAAAAAAAAACGAGCAGATGAGGTTGGAATAAGCCAGAGAAAGGGAATTAAAGAAAGTGGAAAGATAAATGACCAAGCGCCGCAAGGCAGAAGAAAAAAAATACGAAAGTGAAGAAATTTAAGAAAAGGGCCTTTTCTCCAACCAGTTCTAACTCAATGGTAGATGTTTCTTCTGGAGAAAGTCTAATGAATGTTGAGGAGGAAGTCGAAAACACTGGTGATAATTCTTGGACACATCCAAGAAAACTCAATGGGGAATTCGTCATTGCTAAGACACCAAATACCGGAGTCCCGGAGTGGTCGTGAAGGCGTCCTCAACAACAGCTAGAGTTTCTACCATGCAATTAACAGGTAGACTATGGAAATGGCCGGAGCGTCCAGAATAATTGGAATACCCGTGGGAATCACAAAGGAGCCGAAAAAATCAAGCAAAACAAGAAGTTTGTACGAAAGTTTGTAAGAATGTGCTAGAATTGTCTTTTTTTGAATAAAACACTATTTTTGCTCTTCATTGCTTATTATAACACTAATATACAACCCTATTCTTCTTCCCTCTTCCTCATGAAACCTCGGGATTTTTTTTTTTGGTAAAGATGACCTTAGATCTCAGTGGCCTATTACTGGTTCAAGTATGGCCAATTACTGATTTTTCATTATTTGCAAATGGCCAACTACTAGCTAAATAATTCCAAGTTGTTTGTAAATAATTTTTTAATTTTTTTCTTTAATTTATGCATTAATCATTCATTAGTCAAAATTTTAATTTTTTTTAGTGTCTAAACCGACCATATAATGCTTAGTCCATTAAATTTGGTAGGAAACTTTGGGGCCAGCACTGAAAAACATTATGATATAACCTTAAGTGTCCATCTGCTCGGGTATCTACTTTACTAGTATTTATACCAGCCCGAGATGCCGGCGATGCAACTAGGAAAAAGACTACAAGCAGATCCATGTAAAAATAAGTCCAGTTCAGTTTCGCTAACAAAATAATATTGCTATGGGATGAAAATACTCCTGAAGGTCTTATGCGTAAAATTTACCATATTTCAGGTGGATTTTTTCAAATCGAGAAAAATAACGACGACTCTCCAACAAATTACATTGAATACAATCCGGTGTTCAGTAAAACGAGCCCAGGTGGTTCTAAAAGCGGTACAAGTAGTAAATGGTTGGTTTTCAATAGTGAATGACAAAACTGCCCTGTACGTCTTTTTCCTAAACTGATATCAAAACGAAGCGACAATATTACCTCACCAGGACTGTTCTTAAACCCAAATCGACACTGGAAAAATGAAACTGACAAACGGTACAATAATGTACCTGTTGGAAGAAATACAATAAATGGATGGACTAAATCTTCTACTGAGGCAAAAAGACAACAAATCACTCGAATAGATAAACTGATGTTAGCGAATTGGCAAAAAGTGGTGTAGAGGAATAACAGTTACTGAAAATTACGGGTCATAGCAACCAAATTCTATAAAACCATACTAAAATCTCCATCAAGAACACTACAATAAGAACATAAATATTATGCGTGGTAATAGATCTTCTATAGTAGTGAGCAGCAAAGAAATTCTAATGTTAAGTTGAATTTTAATATGGAATTTTAATTGGAAAAATGCAGAATACGCCCCTTTAATGAAACTTAGGTTTGCTTTTTACCTGGTGTAACTGTTGTTAATCTTCCTTGGCACGGTTTAACTAAGGTCGAAAATAAAAAATGAAGCGTCCACATTGCTTGGTTCAATAAATATTCGTGTTCTTGTTGATAATAATTGTTGACATTTTCATCGTGACAGATAAGGCGACAAATAAGGCGAGAAGACAAGAAGGCGATAAGACAGTAGAGGCGAACGCAACTGACTCGACGTTGCCATATTTTTTTTTAAGAAAAATATTTCCCCATATGCATATCAAAATATGGATACTTTTTTTAGGATATATAAATATTTTCTAGTAAATATATATTATATTTCACTAACTACATTTAATAAATAAATAAATGTTTCGTTGTGTTGAGTTATAATTTTTTTTGTCAAAAAATTTTCCGCCGAATATCCCTCGGACATTGACAAATGCCTCATAATTTTAAGACAAATTTCTCAAGCTCGTTGCTGTTACCAAGTAAAGGAACGAGCTTTCGATTGTCGTTTTCGAAATTATCTCGTCTGTTATCAATGTCCTAGGGATATAACTACTGATAACAGTATAAAACAAAAAATATTCGAAAAATATTCTCACTTTTAAATAATCGGATGAAAATATAGAGTACAAAGCGTTACAAATCTCAAGAAGAATTTTCACAATAGATGGACGCGATATACAAAACACTTGGGACAAAGGGTCGCAGGGGCAAGCTATTTCAGCGCCAGTGCCTCTCTTTCTTCTATGCTGATGTCCATACGCATCGGTGAATATCGTTTCTGGTCGAGCGGTCACACTTTGTCACATAAAAACACATATTGCTCCTGAGGGACATGTGCCACATTTCGAAGAAACTCATCGCCCTCCGTCCGTAAATCTCTCAACAGAGTTGTATAGAATGGATTCTCTGCAGCGCGATGTCAAAAACGCCTCATCGAATGTTTTTCCTTTTTTTTTTAATTTCACAACAAAATAAACACTCTGACAAATCAGGAATGACGGAAAAACTTTCAAAAATTATTTGGAGAAATCACTTTCACTTTCAAAATGTGACTATCCAAAAATTATTTCCAGAAGGAACATTTTTTCAAAGCTAAAATAATTACTTTCTCTAAGTAAAACTTGCTTCGCTGACTTCTTGTGAAAGCACTTTCGAAATTTCTTTTGCTAGTAACCGCTTTATGAAAGTTTCTACTTGCATAGACTGATTTTTATATAAGAGTAAGTATAATATTAAGAATCTACTATTATAGTGTATTATAGTCTGTTTTTCAAATTTAATACACAATTATAATTAATTTTGTGCAAAGAATGGTTGCGGTCCTTAGTACGTGGCCGATTCATACTTTCTCTGATTTGAAAAAATCACTATGTTTTTACCACTAATTTTTGGGAAAATATTATATAACTTGTGAATTGATGAGATGAATTTATACCAAGAGTTTTGGTTGGAAGGAGAGGTGTCCATCTGTAGTTGGGGACTTCTCTGGAGACGGTTGAGTTAGATTAAAAAGTTGAGAGAAGATTCGGTCCGTTTGCTCGTTAAGGAGATTCATTGATGGATTACTGCTTTCTTTGAAAATTTCTAATTATTCTAGCAGATTAAGCTTTGGGCCTTTGTTGCAATTACAAAAAATTTTTAGATTATCTCCTTAGGGGGGGATTTATGACTACATATTAGACAATTATTAGAAAATGCACCGGTTTTGAGAGGAAATGCACGAGAATGTTCTGATAAACGACTTGAAATTCTTGTTTGACCTACGTACTAGAGATGGGCATAATCGAGTGACAATAATCGACCATTCGATTATCCTAAATCATTCGAGTACTCGATTATTACTCGTATAGACAAATGATGAATGATCACTCGGACTCGAGCTGAATCATTCGATTATTCTGGATCATTTGAATACTCGATTATCCCTCGGATGCATGAGTTACGAATGATTACACGGACTTGGAAATCGGAATCGGGCGTTAGTAATAATCGAATGATTCTAGTAATTCGGGTTTTTGAAGTTTTGAAGTGATGATTTGATAGTGATTAATAGTTTTTTTTTTAAATTTTTAATGAAAACTAGGTTAATGAATAAAAACGCTTGTTTAAATAAAAATACGAGTATTTACTAAAAACTAAACTGGAGAATATTATTTAGGAACATAATTTGGTTAATATTTGTATTATTCAATCTGCTCCTTCTATCTTTTGTCAGTTTGTCGGCTTTTAAAAATACCCGCACAGATGATACTACATCACTGTGACTGATGTCACTTTGCTGGCGCACACAAATATTTTTTTGGCCTCCTGAATTGTAAAGCTAGCTTTGAAATCGTGTATACGTCCAGCGAAACTAGATCTTTAGGTACAATGTTGCAGAGTACGGCTACGATGCGGTAAAGTGACAAGTAAATTTTAACCTTCCAGGGACACTTACAAAATAAATTAAGTATAAGACAATAAAATCTAATTAGAAAAACGCTACTTTACACCACATTTGTCACGATATTGTAGAAAATAAGAATGATTTTTTAAATTTTACTGTGCGTATGACATTTGGAAAAATGACATAACCAAACTAATAAATTTGAATTAGTAAAAATTTCAAAGTTTGTGAGTACCAACATTAAAAAATAATTTCCAATATTGTAATTAATCTAAATCTATTTGTTTCTTAAATAATAATTGTCAGCCAAAAAATCTTATACAAATTTTGTGCGGAAATGATTTTACAATGCTCCAGCAAATGGGGAACTAGCCCATCGGTCTCGTTCCCCAAACGAGCTGTTGCATTGTAAAATCAATGTTTCCGCACTCTAATGTAAATAACTATTTTCTATTTTGCGTCTGTAATAGACTCATTACAGCACTCATATGCGTACGGTAATGGCTCGACGAGTGCTGTAATTTTTTTGGTCAGTTAATTTATTCAAAGTTGGCACAGAAATTCAGAGCTGTCAGTGATGTCAAATTTTCGGCAAGATAGTTTTGAGGTTATGTGATGTGTGGAATCACAACAAAAATTTGCTCGTTGAAATTATGTATTTTTTGAATGGTATAAAGGTTATATAGAGAGAAATTTATAGTGAAAAAAACAAAAAGTTAACTTTAGATTGGTGTTAGTGTTAAATTGTGTTAAAAACAAAGTGAATTTGGTTTCAAGAAAATTATCGTTCGAAACTTCAAATTATTTTAATGTCAAATTTTCTTTTTCCTTCTTTATGGGACTTAAAAAAAGTAATATAATAATATATGAATATTATGTAATAGACCAAATGTGCGCCAGTATAAGCACTCAACCGATATCAAATGATATCGGAACTCTATTGTACTGGGGGTGAGAAATCGCCCCCGAAGGCGGATGAACTATAAGAAATAGTCAACAACATTGGAATCAGGAAAGCAACGGGAAACTACCTGATTACATATCCCTAGTTAATCAACATGGCTAATTTCAAGGCGAAAATACCGGAGTCTCTAGTCCCCTATTCAGATCTCTGTGGGGGGACAGTTTTGTTTGTAGCTAAGATGAAAGTAAGATGTAGAAGACGCATTTCCCGGTTAAATAACCTAAGAAAATGGTAACTATAGTATCGTTAAGTTGTTTAGAGCTGCAACATCAAAAGTGTAAATAGTTATGATGATAGCCAACCTTCTAAGAGGAGATGACACTTGAAGAAGATGTGTGGAAATCGTGAATACACAAATTTAATTAAGTAATGGTAATAAACGATATAACACATATTTATTTAAAATTCTTTTCAATGGTACAAGTATTAAAAATATTTATAGTAACATTGGGTTCTTGAGCAGTAACACTCACACCAGGAACATTATACAGGGTGATTCGGGAGGAAATGGAAGTATTTTAAAGACATGTCCAGGAAGCAAAAATAAGCAAAATAAGCTGATATGTTCAAGTCCGATTTTCATTCGTTTCATAGATATTTTGAACAATAGTAATTTATAAAATTAAAGGAAAATGTACTACTGAACTTATAAATTTTCAAAAACTCCACCTCCCATTTCGATACATTTATTTGCGCGTTTATAAATGGACCTGGTAGCGAGTTTCAGTGAACTATGATTCGCTCTAATTAGCGCCGCAGCATTAAGAATGCGATTTAGTAGCGCATCCCTTGTGTCCACTTTCATAGAATAAACTAATGACTTCATCCATCCCCAAAGACAAAAATCTAGGGGAGTGAGATCCGGCGATCTCGGTGGCCAAGGGTGCGGGCCTCCTCTGCCAATCCAGCGATCGCCGAAATGGATATTTAGAAAATTTCTCACAATATTTGCATAATGAGGAGGTGCTTCATTATGTTGGAAGATAATACGTCGCCGAATATTTAAAGGTCCAAGGTACTTCGTCCAATATTTTCTCTAAATGGTCTTTCAAAAAATGTAAATAACGTTCCCCAGTAAGACAGCCATCCAATACAAAAGGACCAAACAATTGATCATTTAAAATTCCGCACCATACATTAATACTAAACCGATGTTGGAAATTGTGTTCTTGCGTGGCATGGGGTTTTCGTCCGACCATCGATGATTATTATGGGAATTGTTAATTCCATCTCGAGTAAAATGAGCTTCATCAGTAAATAAAATGCATTTGAGTAATCTTCTGTTTTCACAAATCCATTGACAAAATTGTAGTCTTAATGGATAATCGCCTTCTTAAAGATTTTGTACTTTCTGCAGATGAAAATCGGGTTATAAACGGTTTTACGGGTCTGTCTTGAAAATATGCTTGTGTACTTTTTACCTGTTGTAACTGTTGTTAATCGTCTTTGGCACTCTTTAACTAAGCTCCGCAAGCAAAAATGAAGCCTCTACGTTGTGTTTGTTGATTTTTTTTTGACATTTTTAAGATTGCAGACAGTATATGTGAACGCAATTATTTGGATGTTGCCACGTTTATTTTTGTTTATATGCCCGTTTATATCAAAGAGTATCCGATCCTCTTTACTTTTATATGAAAAACTGTAACTATGGCAACATATATATTATTTTATACGTCGGTTTGAAGTTGCATTGATATTTCAACCAGATTTCAACGAACAGCTGCAATGTCTCGTGTGGATTTTATTGGTGTCCCCCATATTTTTTAAATACTGCAGGATCCTGACGAAATGATTAAGAAATTGGTCGAGTGGGGATTGATTCCGGCCGAAGGTTCATATAATTGCCCCAAGTGTAGAAAGGGCCACTTGAAACTGTGTCGGGATAATTCAAGGTTAGTTTTTGTTGTATTTGTTTATTAATGCCACCAAAACATAAATTGCATGCACATTGTAGTTGAAAGACTTAATCCTTATAAATATTCTTTTCTTATTTCGAAATATTTGGGTTTTTGTAATAAAAAATTACTGACGTTTATGACTGGTCACATAACTTATTTGTCTATTCTGAATATTCAGAATACTTTAAGAGATCCCGACTAAACAATTAGAAAATTAATTGAATGGAAATTGATATCAGTCGAGTTTGTTAAACCAACGATCCTTGCTTAACCTTGTTTAATGTTTGTTTAATCCATTGCGTTATCCCTTTCTTCTAATTGCTTCCTTTCTCCCATTAGTTTGCGTCATGTAATCCCCTTTTGCATAGATTCTTCAAGTTCCCCTTAACCCTGAGCCCTTTGAAAGGGAATTGAATGTCATTTTACAGATCGCTTTCTATAATATCTTCACCGTCAATCTTATAGAAAGCTTTTACATTAAAAAATTAGTTAAAAATAAACTATCCTTTAATTTTCTTCCTGCATTGAAAACACCCACCGTGTGGGCTCCTCTGAAGTTTGTCGTTCAAGCTTCCATTGATTTAGCATATCTTTTCTCTTCCCATCAATTCTCATCTTACTTTACGACAGGCTCATTATCCCTTGGGTTCCTTGGTTAGTACAAAAGATAGCTTGCTTCTATTATCACATACCGGGGGTTTACTCCCTCTTATTTGATAATTTTGATTCCCTGTATGTTGGCCAAACTGTCAGGACTATCACTACGTATAAAAGAACATCTTAACCAGCTCCACAAACACATGAATTCTGGCATTCCAACTTCTCCAACTTCTCTTCCAACTCCCCTTTTAGCAGACCACCATCTCCTTACAGGGCATAGTTCTTCCATCAACAACACCAAACTCTTACATGTTCACCACAAATCCTAAATCACCTATAGGCACTTGAAATTTACAAAGCCTGCTTAAATCGTAAGTTAACCGTCTTGAACGAGATCACTAAGTTTTCAACTCCTATCATCACAGCCTTATTAAAATTATAAGTTTCTTTAACATAGTCTGATTTATTTTTCCCTCAGCTTTTAATTATATTTTATTTACCTTTTATTTAGTTTTTTTTTTATTAATAGTTTAAACTTTGTAAAGCTTTAGCGACTTTGGAACTGTTGGTGCAGGATGACAAAAGAGGAGTATTATATATTCCCACTTTGGCTTATATTGGATCGAGATGTTGTCTTGATTTATCTGTCCACTTCGCGGCGGACAACCTAATCTGACCGGGGTTAAACCAACGGTCATTGCCACTGATAATAAGCTATCTCTCCAAATTTAATCCATGTTATCCAATAATCAAGGTTTGTTTAACCCATTGCGTTATTCCTTTCGTCTCATTATATCCTAACTATCATTACTTTGCGTCATTTAATTTATTTTTTCACAGACTTTAAGTTCCCCCTTAACCCTGAGCCCTTTGAAAGGTAATTGGTTTGAAAGGTAAACATTTTACAGATCTCTTTCTATAATATCTTCCCCGTCAATCTTATAGAAAGCCTTTACATTAAAAATTTAGTCAAACATAAACTATCCTTCAATTTTCTTCCCGCATTGAAAACACCCACCTTGTGGGCTCCTCTGAAGTTTGTCAGTCAACCCTCCATTGATTTAGTACATCTTTTCTCTTCCCATCAATTCTCATCTGCTTTCTTTACGACAGGCTCATTATCCCGTTCATTGGTTCGTACAAAAGATAGCTTGCTTCCTCCAACACATGCCGGGGGTTTACTCCCTCTTATGTGATAATTGTGATTCTCTGTATTTTGGCCAAACTGTCAGGGCTATATCACTACGTATAAAAGAATATCTTAATCAGTTCCATAAATATAAGAATTCAGGCATTCCAATTCTGCCAACTTCTCTTCCAACTCCGCTTCAGCAGACCACCTTCTCCTTACAGGGCATAGCTCTTCTATCGACAACGCCAAACTGCTACAAGTTCACCATAAATCCTGTAAGATTAATGACCTAGAGGCACTTGAGATCTACAAAGCCTGCTTAAACCATAATTTAACCGTCTTGAATGAAATCACTAAGTTTTCAACTCCTATCATTACAGAGTTTGCAGAGTTAGTAACGCAGTCTGATTTATCTTGCCCTTTGCTTTTAATTATCTTTCATTTACCTTTTTTTTGATAGTTTAAACGTTATAAAGCTTTAGCGGCTTTTGAATTATTATTGCAGGATGACAAAAGAGAAAGAGTGACGAAAGGTTTTCTCTTTTGTCGTCCTGCATTCATGTTTTATTATTTGTTCCCTTTCTTAATGTCTTTAAGGTTTGTTTTTTTTAACTTTGTAAATTTTGTGAAAGCCTTAAAGTTTAAAAAAAATTAACAATCATTATTTTGTAGTTAGGCTACACTGTTTGCATCTAGATTTTCAACAAAATTCCCTACATTTTTACGCTTTTTACGCCGCACGTTGGTTTTTATTGTTAAATGCAAACTCTCGATCCAATATACATCAATGTGGCTAGGACCGTTGGTTTAACTCCGGTTAGATTAGGTTGTCCGCCGCGAAGCGGACAGATAAATCAAGACAACATACTTACATATAAACATAACTTACATATAACATACAACTCTCGATCCAAAATAAGCCAAAGTGGCAATAACCGTTGGTTTAACCCCGGTTAGATTAGGTTGTCCAAGAATTAGAATTTGAACAAAATTTAAATTTATTTTTGTTTTTTAGACGAAAGAAGACTTGGGCCAACTTTACTTCTCTTTTCTTATTTTGAGGAAATCGTATGATGAATAGACAGGATATTATTTGTAAGTTTTTTCTGTATTTATAAGACGTGCGGGAGCCCGAACTCTCGATCCAATATAAGTTAAAGTTGCAATGACTGTTGGTTTAACCCCGGTTAGATTAGGTTGTCCGCCGCGAAGCGGACAGATAAATCAAGACAACTTTCGCGCGGGAGCGCGAACTCTCGATCCAATATACGCGATCTCTCGATCCAATATAAGCCAAAGTTGCAATGACCATTGGTTTAACCCCAGTTAGATTAGGTTACCCGCCTCGAAGCGGACAGATAATTCAAGACAACATACGCACGGGAGCGCGAACTCTCGATCCAATGTAAGCCAAAGTGGCAAAGACCATTAGTTTAACCCGGATTAGATTAGGTTGCTCGCCGCGAAGCGGACAGATAAATAATGACAACATACGCGCGGGAGCGCGAACTCTAGATCCAATATAAGCCAAAGTGGCAATGACCATTGGTTTATCCCCGGTTAGATTAGGTTGTCCGCCGAGAAGCGGACATATAAATCAAAACAACATACGCGCGGGAGCGAACTCTCGATCCAATATAAGCCAAAGTTGCAATCACCGTTTGTTTAACCCCGGTTAGATTAGGTTGTCCGAGAATTATAATTTGAACAAAATTATTATTATTTTTTTTTTAGACGAAAGAAGACTTGTGCCAACTTTGTTTTTCGTTTCTTATTTTGAGGAAATCGTGTGATGAATAGACAGGACATTATTTGTAATTTAAAAAAAAAAAATTAAACTCTCGATCCAATATAAGCCAACGTGTTAATGACCGTTGGTTTAACCCCGCTTAGATTAGGTTGTCCGCCGCAAGGCGGACATATAAATCAAGACAACATACTTACATATAAACATAAGTTACATACAACATACAACTCTCGATACAAAATAAGCCAAAGTGGCAATAACCGTTGGTTTAACCCCGGTTAGATTAGTTTGTCCAAGAATTAGAATTTGAACAAAATTTAAATTTATTTTTGTTTTTTAGACGAAAGAAGACTTGGGCCAACTTTCTTTTTCTTTTCTTATCTTGAGGAAATCGTATGATGAATAGACAGGACATTATTTGTAAGTTTTTTCTGTTTTTATAAGACGCGCGGGAGCGCGAACTCTCGATCCAATATAAGCCAAAGTTGCAATGACCATTGGTTTAACCCCAGTTAGATTAGGTTGCCCGCCGCAAAGCGGACTTATAAATCAAGACAACAAATGCGCGGGAGCGGGAACCCTCGATCCAATATAAGCCAAAGTTGCAACCACCGTTGGTTTAATCCCCGTTAGATTAGGTTGTCCAAGAATTAGAATTTGAACAAAATTTAAATTTATTTTTGTTTTTTAGACGAAAGAAGACTTGGGCCAACTTTCTTTTTCTTTTCTTATCTTGAGGAAATCGTATGATGAATAGACAGGACATTATTTGTAATTTTTTTCTGTTTTTATAAGACGCGCGGGAGCGCGATCTCTCGATCCAATATAAGCCAAAGTTGCAATGACCGTTGGTTTAACCCCTGTTAGATTAGGTTGCCCGCCGCGAAGCGGACAGATAATTCAAGACAACATACGCGCGGGAGCGCGAACTGTCGATCTAATGTAAGCCAAAGTGGCAAAGACCGTTAGTTTAACCCGGGTTAGATTAGGTTGCTCGCCGCAAGGCGGACAGATAAATAAAGACAACATACGCGCGGGAGCTCGAACTCTAGATCCAATATAAGCCAAAGTGGCAATGACCATTGGTTTGTCCCCGGTTAGATTAGGTTGTCGGCCGAGAAGCGGATATATAAATCAGGACAACATACGCGCGGGAGCGAGCTCTCGATCCTATATAAGCCAAAGTTGCAATCACCGTTTGTTTAACCCCGGTTAGATTAGGTTGTCCAGGAATTATAATTTGAACAAAATTAATGCTTGAAGACTTGAAGAACAAAATAAAGACTTGTGCCAACTTTGTTTTTCGTTTCTAATTTTGAGGAAATCGTATGATGAATAGACAGGACATTATGTGTAATTTTTTTCTGTTTTTATAAGACGCGCAGGAGCGCGAACTGTCGATCCAATATAAGCCAAAGTGGCAATGACCGTTGCTTTAACCCCGGTTAGATTAGGTTGCCCTCCGCGAAGCGGACAGATAATTCAAGACAACATACGCGCCAGAGCGCGTACTCTCTATCCAATGTAAGCCAAAGTGGCAAAGACCGTTAGTTTAACCCGGGTTAGATTAGGTTGTTCGCCGCGAAGCGGACAGATAAATCAAGACAACATACGCGCGGGAACGCGAACTCTCGATCCAATATAAGCCAACCTTTGTTTTAACTCCGGTTAGATTAGGTTGTCCGCCGCGAAGCGGATAGATAAATCAAGACAACATACGCGTGGGAGCGCGAACTCTCGATCCAATACAAGCCAAATTTGCAATGACCGTTGGTTTCACTCCGGTTAGATTAGGTTGTCCGCCGCGACGCGGACATATAAATCAAGACAACATACGCCCGGGAGCGCGAACTCTATCCAATGTAAGCCAAAGTGTCAATGACCGTTGGTATAACCCCGGTTAGATTAGGTTGTCCGCCGCGATGCAGACAGATAAATCAAGACAACATACGAGCGGGAGCGCGAACTATCGATCCAATATAAGTCAAAGCGGCAATGGCCGTTTGTTTAACCCCGGTTAGATTAGGTTGTCCGCCGCGAAGCGGACAGATAAATCAAGACAACATACGCGCGGGAGCGCGAACTCTCGATCCAATGTAAGCCAAAGTGGCAAAGACCGTTACTTTCACCCGGGTTAGATTAGGTTGCTCGCCGCGAAGCGGACAGATAAATAAAGACAACATACGCGCGGGAGCGCGAACTCTAGATCCAATATAAGCCAAAGTGGCAATGACCGTTGGTTCAACCCCGGTTAGATTAGGTTGTGCGCCGCGAAGTGGACAGATAAATGAAGACAACATACGCGCGAAAGCGCGAACTCTGAACATAATCCTAACAACAACCTAATCTAGCCGGTGTTAATTCTCTATCCATTATAAGCCATAGTGTCAATGACCGTTGGTTTAACCCCGGTTAGATTAGGTTGTCCGCCTCGAAGCGGACAGATAAATCAAGACAACATACGCGCGGGAGCGCGAACTATCGATCCGATATAAGCCAAAGTGGCAATGGTCGTTGGTTTAACCCGGGTTAGATTAGGTTATTCGCCGCGAAGCGGACAGATAAATCAAGAGAACATACTTACATATAAACATAAGTTACATACAACATTCAACTCTCGATACAAAATAAGCCAATGTAGCAATAACCGTTGGTTTAACCCCGGTTAGATTAGGTTGTCCAAGAATTAGAATTTGAACAAAATTTAAATTTATTTTTGTTTTTTAGACGAAAGAAGGTTTGGGCCAACTTTTTCTTTTCTTATCTTGAGGAAATCGTATGATGAATAGACAGGACATTATTTGTAAGTTTTTTCTGTTTTTATAAGACGCGCGGGAGCGCGAACTCTCGATCCAATATAAGCCAAAGTTGCAATGACCGTTGGTTTAACCCCAGTTTGATTAGGTTGCCCGCCGCGAAGCGGACAGATAATTCAAGACAACATTCGCGCGGGAGCGCGAACCCTCGATCCAATATCAGCCAAAGTTGCAATCACCGTTGGTTTAACCCCAGTTGGATTCGGTTGTCCGCCGCAAAGCGGACATATAAATCAAGACAACAAATGCGCGGGAGCGCGAACCCTCGATCCAATATAAGCCAAAGTTGCAACCAGCGTTGGTTTAATCCCCGTTAGATTAGGTTGTCCAACAATTAGAATTTGAACAAAATTTAAATTTATTTTTGTTTTTTAGACGAAAGAAGACTTGGGCCAACTTTCTTTTTCTTTTCTTATCTTGAGGAAATCGTATGATGAATAGACAGGACATTATTTGTAAGTTTTTTTGGTTTTTATAAGACGCTCGGGAGCGCGAACTCTCGATCCAATATAAGCCAAAGTTGCAATGACCGTTGGTTTAACCCCAGTTAGATTAGGTTGCCCGCCGCGAAGCGGACAGATAATTCAAGACAACATACGCGCGGGTGCGAGAACCTTCGATCCAATATAAGCCAAAGTTGCAATCACCGTTGGTTTAATCCCCGTTAGATTAGGTTGTCCAAGAATTAGAATTTGAACAAAATTTAAATTTATTTTTGTTTTTTAGACGAAAGAAGACTTGGGCCAACTTTACTTTTCTTTTCTTATTTTGAGGAAATCGTATGATGAATAGACAGGACATTCTTTGTAAGTTTTTTCTGTTTTTATAAGACGCGCGGGAGCGCGATCTCTCGATCCAATGTAAGCCAAAGTGGCAAAGACCGTTAGTTTAACCCGGGTTAGATTAGGTTGCCCGCCGCGAAGCGGACAGATAAATAAAGACAACATACGCGCGGGAGCGCGAACTCTAGATCCAATATAAGTCAAAGTGGCAATGACCGTTGGTTTAACCCCGGTTAGATTAGGTTGCTCGCCGCGAAGCGGACAGATAAATAAAGACAACATACGCGCGGGAGCGCGAACTCTAGATCCAATATAAGCCAAAGTGGCAATGACCATTGGTTTATCCCCGGTTAGATTAGGTTGTCCGCCAGAAGCGGACATATAAATCAAGACAACATACGCGCGGGAGCGAACTCTCGATCCAATATAAGCCAAAGTTGCAATCACCGTTTGTTTAACCCCGGTTAGATTAGGTTGTCCGAGAATTATAATTTGAACAAAGTTATTATTATTTTTTTTTTAGACGAAAGAAGACTTGTGCCAACTTTGTTTTTCGTGTCTTATTTTGAGGAAATCGTGTGATGAATAGACAGGACATTATTTGTAATTTTTACAAAAAAAATTAAACTCTCGATCCAATATAAGCCAACGTGTTAATGACCGTTGGTATAACCCCGCTTAGATTAGCTTGTCCGCCGCGAAGCGGACAGATAAATCAAGACAACATACTTACATATAAACATAACTTACATATAACATACAACTCTCGATCCAAATTAAGCCAAAGTGGCAATAACCGTTGGTTTAACCCCGGTTAGATTAGGTTGGCCAAGAATTAGAATTTGAACAAAATTTAAATTTATTTTTGTTTTTTAGACGAAAGAAGACTTGTGACAACTTTGTTTTTCGTTTCTTATTTTGAGAAAATTGTATGATAAATAGACAGGCCATTATTTGTAAGTTTTTTTGGTTTTCATAAGACGCGCGGGAGCGCGAACTCTCGATCCAATATAAGCCAAAGTTGCAATGACCGTTGGTTTAACCCCAGTTAGATTAGGTTGCCCGCCGCGAAGCGGACAGATAATTCAAAACAACACGCGCGGGAGCGCGAACCCTCGATCCAATATAAGCCAAAGTTGCAATCACCGTTGGTTTAACCCCAGTTGGATTCGGATGTCCGCCGCGAAGCGGACATATAAATCAAGACAACATACGCGCGGGAGCGAGAACCCTCGATCCAATATAAGCCAAAGTTGCAATCACCGTTGGTTTAATCCCCGTTAGATTAGGTTGTCTAAGAATTAGAATTTGAACAAATTTAAATTTATTTTTGTTTTTTAGACGAAAGAAGATTTGGGCCAACTTTGTTTTTCTTTTCTTATCTTGAGGAAATCGTATGATGAATAGACAGGACATTCTTTGTAAGTTTTTTCTGTTTTTATAAGACGCGCGGGAGCGCGATCTCTCGATCCAATGTAAGCCAAAGTGGCAAAGACCGTTAGTTTAACCCGGGTTAGATTAGGTTGCCCGCCGCGAAGCGGACAGATAAATAAAGACAACATACGCGCGGGAGCGCGAACTCTAGATCCAATATAAGTCAAAGTGGCAATGACCGTTGGTTTAACCCCGGTTAGATTAGGTTGCTCGCCGCGAAGCGGACAGATAAATAAAGACAACATACGCGCGGGAGCGCGAACTCTAGATCCAATATAAGCCAAAGTGGCAATGACCATTGGTTTATCCCCGGTTAGATTAGGTTGTCCGCCAGAAGCGGACATATAAATCAAGACAACATACGCGCGGGAGCGAACTCTCGATCCAATATAAGCCAAAGTTGCAATCACCGTTTGTTTAACCCCGGTTAGATTAGGTTGTCCGAGAATTATAATTTGAACAAAGTTATTATTATTTTTTTTTTAGACGAAAGAAGACTTGTGCCAACTTTGTTTTTCGTGTCTTATTTTGAGGAAATCGTGTGATGAATAGACAGGACATTATTTGTAATTTTTACAAAAAAAATTAAACTCTCGATCCAATATAAGCCAACGTGTTAATGACCGTTGGTATAACCCCGCTTAGATTAGCTTGTCCGCCGCGAAGCGGACAGATAAATCAAGACAACATACTTACATATAAACATAACTTACATATAACATACAACTCTCGATCCAAATTAAGCCAAAGTGGCAATAACCGTTGGTTTAACCCCGGTTAGATTAGGTTGGCCAAGAATTAGAATTTGAACAAAATTTAAATTTATTTTTGTTTTTTAGACGAAAGAAGACTTGTGACAACTTTGTTTTTCGTTTCTTATTTTGAGAAAATTGTATGATAAATAGACAGGCCATTATTTGTAAGTTTTTTTGGTTTTCATAAGACGCGCGGGAGCGCGAACTCTCGATCCAATATAAGCCAAAGTTGCAATGACCGTTGGTTTAACCCCAGTTAGATTAGGTTGCCCGCCGCGAAGCGGACAGATAATTCAAAACAACACGCGCGGGAGCGCGAACCCTCGATCCAATATAAGCCAAAGTTGCAATCACCGTTGGTTTAACCCCAGTTGGATTCGGATGTCCGCCGCGAAGCGGACATATAAATCAAGACAACATACGCGCGGGAGCGAGAACCCTCGATCCAATATAAGCCAAAGTTGCAATCACCGTTGGTTTAATCCCCGTTAGATTAGGTTGTCTAAGAATTAGAATTTGAACAAATTTAAATTTATTTTTGTTTTTTAGACGAAAGAAGATTTGGGCCAACTTTGTTTTTCTTTTCTTATCTTGAGGAAATCGTATGATGAATAGACAGGACATTATTTGTAAGTTTTTTCTGTTTTTATAAGACGCGCGGGAGCGCGATCTCTCGATCCAATATAAGCCAAAGTTGCAATGACCGTTGGTTTAACCCCAGTTAGAATAGGTTGCCCGCCGCGAAGCGGACAGATAATTCAAGACAACATACGCGCGGGAGCGTGAACTCTCGATCCAATGTAAGCCAAAGTGACAAAGACCGTTAGTTTAACCCGGGTTAGATTAGGTTGCTCGCCGCGAAGCGGACAGATAAATAAAGACAACATACGCGCGGGAGCGCGAACTCTAGATCCAATATAAGCCAAAGTGGCAATGACCGTTGGTTTAACCCCGGTTAGATTAGGTTGCTCGCCGCGAAGCGGACAGATAAATAAAGACAACATACGCGCGGGAGCGCAAACTCTAGATCCAATATAAGCCAAAGTGGCAATGACCATTGGTTTATCCCCGGTTAGATTAGGTTGTCCGCCGAGAAGCGGACATATAAATCAAGACAACATACGCACGGGAGCGAACTCTCGATCCAATATAAGCCAAAGTTGCAATCACCGTTTGTTTAACTCCGGTTAGATTAGGTTGTCCGAGAATTATAATTTGAACAAAATAATTTTTTTTTTTTTTTAGACGAAAGAAGACTTGTGCCAACTTTGTTTTTCGTTTCTTATTTTGAGGAAATCGTGTGATGAATAGACAGGACATTATTTGTAATTTAAAAAAAAAAATTAAACTCTCGATCCAATATAAGCCAACGTGTTAATGACCGTTGGTTTAACCCCGCTTAGATTAGGTTGTCCGCCGCGAAGCGGACATATAAATCAAGACAACATACTTACATATAAACATAAGTTACATACAACATACAACTCTCGATACAAAATAAGCCAAAGTGGCAATAACCGTTGGTTTAACCCCAATTAGATTAGTTTGTCCAAGAATTAGAATTTGAACAAAATTTAAATTTATTTTTGTTTTTTAGACGAAAGAGGACTTGGGCCAACTTTGTTTTTCTTTTCTTATCTTGAGGAAATCGTATGATGAATAGACAGGACATTATTTGTAAGTTTTTTCTGTTTTTATAAGACGCGCGGGAGCGCGAACTCTCGATCCAATATAAGCCAAAGTTGCAATGACCGTTGGTTTAACCCCAGTTTGATTAGGTTGCCCGCCGCGAAGCGGACAGATAATTCAAGACAACATTCGCGCGGGAGCGCGAACCCTCGATCCAATATCAGCCAAAGTTGCAATCACCGTTGGTTTAACCCCAGTTGGATTCGGTTGTCCGCCGCAAAGCGGACATATAAATCAAGACAACAAATGCGCGGGAGCGCGAACCCTCGATCCAATATAAGCCAAAGTTGCAACCAGCGTTGGTTTAATCCCCGTTAGATTAGGTTGTCCAAGAATTAGAATTTGAACAAAATTTAAATTTATTTTTGTTTTTTAGACGAAAGAAGACTTGGGCCAACTTTCTTTTTCTTTTCTTATCTTGAGGAAATCGTATGATGAATAGACAGGACATTATTTGTAAGTTTTTTTGGTTTTTATAAGACGCTCGGGAGCGCGAACTCTCGATCCAATATAAGCCAAAGTTGCAATGACCGTTGGTTTAACCCCAGTTAGATTAGGTTGCCCGCCGCGAAGCGGACAGATAATTCAAGACAACATACGCGCGGGTGCGAGAACCTTCGATCCAATATAAGCCAAAGTTGCAATCACCGTTGGTTTAATCCCCGTTAGATTAGGTTGTCCAAGAATTAGAATTTGAACAAAATTTAAATTTATTTTTGTTTTTTAGACGAAAGAAGACTTGGGCCAACTTTACTTTTCTTTTCTTATTTTGAGGAAATCGTATGATGAATAGACAGGACATTCTTTGTAAGTTTTTTCTGTTTTTATAAGACGCGCGGGAGCGCGATCTCTCGATCCAATGTAAGCCAAAGTGGCAAAGACCGTTAGTTTAACCCGGGTTAGATTAGGTTGCCCGCCGCGAAGCGGACAGATAAATAAAGACAACATACGCGCGGGAGCGCGAACTCTAGAGCCAATATAAGCCAAAGTGGCAATGACCGTTGGTTTAACCCCGGTTAGATTAGGTTGCTCGCCGCGAAGCGGACAGATAAATAAAGACAACATACGCGCGGGAGCGCGAACTCTAGATCCAATATAAGCCAAAGTGGCAATGACCATTGGTTTATCCCCGGTTAGATTAGGTTGTCCGCCAGAAGCGGACATATAAATCAAGACAACATACGCGCGGGAGCGAACTCTCGATCCAATATAAGCCAAAGTTGCAATCACCGTTTGTTTAACCCCGGTTAGATTAGGTTGTCCGAGAATTATAATTTGAACAAAGTTATTATTATTTTTTTTTTTAGACGAAAGAAGACTTGTGCCAACTTTGTTTTTCGTGTCTTATTTTGAGGAAATCGTGTGATGAATAGACAGGACATTATTTGTAATTTTTACAAAAAAAATTAAACTCTCGATCCAATATAAGCCAACGTGTTAATGACCGTTGGTATAACCCCGCTTAGATTAGCTTGTCCGCCGCGAAGCGGACAGATAAATCAAGACAACATACTTACATATAAACATAACTTACATATAACATACAACTCTCGATCCAAATTAAGCCAAAGTGGCAATAACCGTTGGTTTAACCCCGGTTAGATTAGGTTGGCCAAGAATTAGAATTTGAACAAAATTTAAATTTATTTTTGTTTTTTAGACGAAAGAAGACTTGTGCCAACTTTGTTTTTCGTTTCTTATTTTGAGAAAATTGTATGATAAATAGACAGGCCATTATTTGTAAGTTTTTTTGGTTTTTATAAGACGCGCGGGAGCGCGAACTCTCGATCCAATATAAGCCAAAGTTGCAATGACCGTTGGTTTAACCCCAGTTAGATTAGGTTGCCCGCCGCGAAGCGGACAGATAATTCAAAACAACACGCGCGGGAGCGCGAACCCTCGATCCAATATAAGCCAAAGTTGCAATCACCGTTGGTTTAACCCCAGTTGGATTCGGATGTCCGCCGCGAAGCGGACATATAAATCAAGACAACATACGCGCGGGAGCGAGAACCCTCGATCCAATATAAGCCAAAGTTGCAATCACCGTTGGTTTAATCCCCGTTAGATTAGGTTGTCTAAGAATTAGAATTTGAACAAATTTAAATTTATTTTTGTTTTTTAGACGAAAGAAGATTTGGGCCAACTTTGTTTTTCTTTTCTTATCTTGAGGAAATCGTATGATGAATAGACAGGACATTATTTGTAAGTTTTTTCTGTTTTTATAAGACGCGCGGGAGCGCGATCTCTCGATCCAATATAAGCCAAAGTTGCAATGACCGTTGGTTTAACCCCAGTTAGAATAGGTTGCCCGCCGCGAAGCGGACAGATAATTCAAGACAACATACGCGCGGGAGCGTGAACTCTCGATCCAATGTAAGCCAAAGTGACAAAGACCGTTAGTTTAACCCGGGTTAGATTAGGTTGCTCGCCGCGAAGCGGACAGATAAATAAAGACAACATACGCGCGGGAGCGCGAACTCTAGATCCAATATAAGCCAAAGTGGCAATGACCGTTGGTTTAACCCCGGTTAGATTAGGTTGCTCGCCGCGAAGCGGACAGATAAATAAAGACAACATACGCGCGGGAGCGCAAACTCTAGATCCAATATAAGCCAAAGTGGCAATGACCATTGGTTTATCCCCGGTTAGATTAGGTTGTCCGCCGAGAAGCGGACATATAAATCAAGACAACATACGCACGGGAGCGAACTCTCGATCCAATATAAGCCAAAGTTGCAATCACCGTTTGTTTAACTCCGGTTAGATTAGGTTGTCCGAGAATTATAATTTGAACAAAATAATTTTTTTTTTTTTTAGACGAAAGAAGACTTGTGCCAACTTTGTTTTTCGTTTCTTATTTTGAGGAAATCGTGTGATGAATAGACAGGACATTATTTGTAATTTAAAAAAAAAATTAAACTCTCGATCCAATATAAGCCAACGTGTTAATGACCGTTGGTTTAACCCCAGTTAGATTAGGTTGCCCGCCGCGAAGCGGACAGATAATTCAAGACAACATACGCGCGGGAGCGCGAACTCTCGATCTAATTTAAGCCAAAGTGGCAAAGACCGTTGCTTTAACCCCGGTTAGATTAGGTTGCCCTCCGCGAAGCGGACAGATAATTCAAGACAACATACGCGCCAGAGCGCGAACTCTCGATCCAATGTAAGCCAAAGTGGCAAAGACCGTTGGTTTAACCCGGGTTAGATTAGGTTGTTCGCCGCGAAGCGGACAGATAAATCAAGACAACATACGCGCGGGAGCGCGAACTCTCGATCCAATATAAGCCAACCTTTGTTTTAGCTCCGGTTAGATTAGGTTGTCCGCCGCGAAGCGGATAGATAAATCAAGACAACATACGCTCGGGAGCGCGAACTCTCGATCCAATATAAGCCAAATTTGCAATGTCCGTTGGTTTCACTCCGGTTAGATTAGGTTGTCCGCCGCGACGCGGACATATAAATCAAGACAACATACGCCCGGGAGCGCGAACTCTATCCAATGTAAGCCAAATTGTCAATGACCGTTGGTATAACCCCGGTTAGATTAGGTTGTCCGCCGCGAAGCGGACAGATAAATCAAGACAACATACGCGCGGGAGCGCGAACTATCGATCCAATATAAGTCAAAGTGGCAATGGCCGTTTGTTTAACCCAGGTTAGATTAGGTTGTCCGCCGCGAAGCGGACAGATAAACCACGACAACATACGCGCGGGAGCGCGAACTCTCGATCCAATGTAAGCCAAAGTGGCAAAGACCGTTACTTTCACCCGGGTTAGATTAGGTTGCTCGCCGTGAAGCGGACAGATAAATAAAGACAACATACGCGCCGGAGCGCGAACTCTCGATCCAATATAAGCCAAAGTTCCAATGACCGTTGGTTTAACCCCGGTTAGATTAGGTTGTCCGCCGCGAAGCGGACATATAAATCAAGACAACATACGCGCGGGAGCGCGAGCTCTCTATCCAGTATTAGCCAAAGTTGCAATCACTGTTGGTTTAACGCTGCTTAGATTAGGTTGTCCGCCTCGAAGCGGATAGATAAATCAAGACAACATACGCGCGGGATCGCGAAATATCGATCCTATAAAAGCCAAAGTGGCAATGGCCGTTGGTTTAACCCAGGTTAGATTAGGTTGTCCGCCGCGAAGCGGACAGATAAATTAAGACAACATACGCGCGGGAGCGCGAACTCTGAACCTAATCCTAACAACAACCTAATCTAACCGGTGTTAATTCTCGATCCAATATAAGCCAAATTTGCAATCACCGTTGGTTTAACACCGGTTATATTAGGTTCTCCGCCGCGAAGCGGATAGATAAATCAAGACAACATACAAATCTCGATACAATATAAGCCAAAGTTGCAATAACCGTTGGTTTAACCGCTGTTAGATTAGGTTTTCCGCCGCGAAGCGGAAAGATAAATCAAGTCAACATACTTATATATAAACATAACTTACATACAACATACAACTCTCTATCCAGTATTAGCCAAAGTTGCAATCACTGTTGGTTTAACGCCGCTTAGATTAGGTTGTCCGCCTCGAAGCGGATAGATAAATCAAGACAACATACGCGCGGGATCGCGAAATATCGATCCTATAAAAGCCAAAGTGGCAATAACCGTTGGTTTAACCCCGGTTAGATTAGGTTGCAACTTGAATTTGTACAAAATTTGAATTTATTTCTGTTTTCTAGACGAAAAAAGTCTTGGGCCAACTTTGTTTTTCTTTTCTAATTTTGAGGAAATTGTATGATGAATAGACAGGACATTATTTGTAAGTTTTTTTTAGTTTTTATTTTTTAAATTTCAATTTATTTGTATTTTTAAGATTTCGTTTTTTATTTTTTGAAGAAAATCTGATAATGATTATATTACATTACCTAAGGTTTTATATGTTTTTTTTTTTTAATTTCAAAATTTAATTTGTATTTTCTATATATAGGATCTTCTTCTTCATGTGCATATCCGATTTCGGATGTTTGCGATGAGCATGACTATTTTCACTGTATTGGTTGCTATTCTGAAGAGCTCGTTCGAAGTCTTCGCGTACCACGCCCTGAGATTCTGCAACCATGAAATTCTCCTCCGTCCAGGTCTTCGTTTTCCGTGTATCTTGCCTTGAATGATGGCTTGTAATAGTCCGTATCTGTCCTCGTTCCGCATGATGTGACCTAGATATTGGAGCTTCCGGGTTTTGATGGTGTCCATGATCTCCTTCTCTTTCTTCATCCTGTGGAGGACTTCGATGTTTGTTACCCGGTCTTTCCAAGATATTTGCAGGATACGTCGATATAGCCACATCTCAAAGGCTTCAAGCTTTTTTGTTGTTGCATCATTTAGTGTCCAGGACTCGACTCCGTAAAGTAATATTGGGAAAATTTAGCACCTCAACATGCGTACTTTGGTTTCAAGATGTAGTTCGTGATGTAGTTCGTGTTATTCATTGTATTGAAAGCAGCTCGGGCTTTTCCAATTCTACATTTTATCTCTTGGCTATTGTCCCAGTTTTCGTTCACAAGTGTACCTAAGTATGTTGTTTGTCTCACTATCTCTATTTGTTGGTTGTGAACGTAGAGATTTGCATTAGCTATATTGTCTTTGCTAATGACCATGAATTTTGTTTTGTTGTTATTACTGTTAAGTCCATATTTTTCACTAGCCGCTACAATTCTGTTCATTAGTGTTTGGAGTCCTTCAAGAGAGTCAGCGAATACCATTGTGTCGTCGGCATATCGGATGTTATTCAATCTGACTCCGTTCAGTAAAATGCCTTCTTCTATGCCTTCTAGCGCTTCATTAAAGATCTGTTCGGAGTATAGATTGAACAGAATGGAAGAAATAATGCACCCCTGCCTTACCCCTCTAGCTATTTCAATGTCTTCTATTTGTTCCTCTTCAATTTTCATGGATGCGGTCTGTTTCCAGTACAAGTTAGTGATGATTTGTAGGTCTTTGGCGTCAATTCTCTCTTGTTTAAGGATGTCTATCATTTTGTGATGTTGCACTCGATCAAACGCTTTCTGATAATCGATTAGGCATACGTAGATATCGCAGTTTACGTCTCTAGATCTTTGAAAGAGCACCTTTCCCCATCTTTGAAAGAGCACCGATATAGGATCTGGCGATTTTTTTAAATTTAATTTTATGAAAATCTTAATTTATTTATATTTTTCTCTGGATATATTAAGTTTTCCATTTTTTTTTTATTTTGAAATAAATCTGTTGATAATTAGAAAAAATAATAAACGTGACAACATCTAGTTATTTGCGTTTGCGTCGACTATCTGTCACGTTGACAATGTTTACAACTATTTCAAGAAAAACACGAATATTTTTTGAACCAGATAACTTAGAAGCTTCATTTTTGCTTTCCGACCTTTGCGACCTTTCCGTTAACCCGTGCCAAGGACGATTAATAACAGATACACCAGGTAAAATGTCCATAACACTAAATTTCAATAAACCCCTAAACTCCAATTATTCCCACGGGAATATTCCAGTTTCGCTAGCATGTGTAAAAGCAGTTTGAAACACTTGCCTATTAGGAATTCTTCGATTAGGAAAACGACGCCTATACTCTTCTACTGAACGAACAGAATTACCATCACAAAATCCGTAAACAAACACCATATCTGCATATTCTCTATGACTGAAAATATGAGGCATTTTTATAATCTCGTAAAACAACTAATATCAATTTTAAGACAAACTGTCAATTTTTACGACATGTGCCTAATTAATATTTTATTTCAAATTGGCATTTAGGACAACGTTGTCAAATTTAACTTAATTACCTTTTTAAATAGAAAAATTATTATCTAACTAACTATTTATCTCTGAAACAAATGAAAATCGCACTTGAACATATGAGCTTATTTTGCTTATTTTTGCTTCCTGGACATGTCTTTAAAATACTTCCATTTCCTCCCGAATCACCCTGTATACAGTGCTACTACTACTGTTGCTATCAAATTGCAAATGTGGGGTACTAGAAGAACATCCAGGTAAGTTGATATTTGATGGTATATACTTCTTATGTTGTAATTCGAAGTAAGCAAGTAAAACATTTTCCGAAACAACTGTAACTTTATTTAGATTACACCACTCCCACTATAAACCCAATTAAAGGCTATTATTAAGAATATGGGAATGGTGGAGTTACCTTCACTAACTGTTGCTGATCGTCTTCCAAACTGTATTTCTAAACGTGGAAAGTAAAAATGAATCTTCTACGTCGGCTGGTTCAAGAAATATACGGGCTTTTGTAATCCAAAAAACTGACATTTTTTAATACAACAACAAATATAACTGCAACTTCTGTCCGGTTATTTGACAGAAAATATGTTTATACAGCAGATACGCTGTTGCCAAGTTCAATTCTTTTGCAGAGATTATACTTTTTTTCTGTGTCGCTACAATTTAAGTATTATATGTATTAAATATATTTAATTTTATTTTAATTCTTGCGCAGGGGTCATGTTAATCTTCTATGTATTCTTCTTATTCTTATGCATATTCACTAATGAATGTTTGCGACCACGATAATGACTTGAATGTCGTCATCATGTGGTTCTCTTGGGAAGTATAATGGAGGTGATTTCCCGTTATCTTCCTCCATGGGTATGAAATTACCATGGGTATAAATTAGATTAGGTTGTCCGAGAGAGAATAGATCAAGACCGCATATAGCACGGCAGCGCAAACTCTCGATCACATGCGCGCGCAGCGCGCATGTGGTTTGATCGAGAGTTCGCGCTGCCGCACGCATGTGGTTTAAACTTTAACTTCGTAGATCCAAACTTTTATGGTACTCTCGGTCCAATGTAGAACAAAGTGGCAACGACCGGTGGTTTTACCTTGGTTAGATTAGGTTGTCCGCCGCGAAGCGGGAAGATAAATCAAGACAATATACGCGCGGCAGCGCGAACTCTCGGTCCAATGTGGGACAAAGTTGCAACGACCGGTGGTTTCACCTTGGTTAGATTAGGTTGTCCGCCGCGAAGCGGGAAGATAAATCAAGACAACATACGCGCGGCAGCGCGAACTCTCGGTCCAATGTAGGACAAAGTGGCAACGACCGGTGGTTTTACCTTGGTTAGATTAGGTTTTTATATGGTCTTAAGAGTACCGCCTATATGGTCTAAAATAAGATAAAGTTGCAAGAAGTATTGAGTTAACCTGAGTTAACCCAATTAGAATGAAATTAGAATTAAAAATTAAATTTATATTTCAATGTTGTTGTAAGTGCATGTGAAGAAATTGTATATTGAATGTTTACCAGAACAAGGTAAAATAAAAAGATAAAATTGGCAACGTCGGTTGGGCTTCTCCTGCACTTTTTGTTTGACAAGTAATTAGAGAGGTTAGGTAGTGAAGGAAAATATTAACTGTTGCGTCAAAAAAATGTCATTTTTTTCATAAAAACCCGTATATTTTTTTAATAAATCGACGTAGAAGCTTCGTTTTGGCTCTCTAAGTTTGCAAATACACTACGGAGGACGATTAGTAACAGTTATTCAAGGTAAAAATCCGCCAACTCCAAAAAAATGGCCATTCCCATATTCTTTACAAATTCCCAATTAAATGTGCAGTATTCTTTCTCATATTTTGCTCGCGATTTATCTGGCAACAATTTATTCACTCTATTTGCAGTTATTTTTTTCAATTCTAGTGGAGTGCAAGATATGTTTTCACCTATTTTAATTATAACCTTTAAAATAATTTCAAGTGTCAATTATCAGTGTAACCAACCACCGTAAAATTTTATGAACATGTATGGGCGATTTTTTTATTTAGAAATGGAATAAAAGGACGCAAAATAGAAAAAATACTATACAAAACTCGTTCGTAAGGAGTTTTTCATCACTTGTCCATTAAAAACTTGGACGCGTGCTGTAAAATCGCGTTAACTGAACTCGTCCTTTAATATACTAATGTGAAACTTTGTACAATTCGGGAAAAATGTCTTTCTATGACTCCCAAAACTTCAATCGAATTAACGGTAGCTCAAAGTATTGTTTAACTTGAAGGAGTGGGAGTTTTAACTAGATGCAAAGATTGAAACAAAGTACAGTTATAAATTTATAGGCATTTGACAATTATAAGAATTGTGATAGGATGTTGCAAAAATATAATATTTGCGCTACACGCATTTATTTTCGCGAAAATTGTCCGAAAATACTCTAAATTAATAACGAAATTGGCTTAATTTAAAAAAATTGCATTCTGCAAGTAATACTACATGATCAGGCAATAACAACTGAAAATAGTAATTTTTAGAGTGAATCGAGAGATCAATCGATTTTAAAATCATTCGATTCTTAAAATCACTCAATTACTAATCATTTGATTATGCCCATCACTACTACGTACGCGCTATTTGCTATCTGCATTTAAAAAAAACGTATGGTAGGTTTGTGAACAGTAAACCAACCAGATACACTGAACCATCGCCATATTCGGAAAACTGTGACGTTGCCAATTTGACCGAACATGTTAAAACCATATATATAGTACTATATATATTGCGTGTAGTATCGGAAACAAATGTCCAGCGAGTTCACTGATGAAGGGAGAGAAAACATACAGTAGTGCTATACCGTAGTGTGAATCGTAAGCAGTACGCTTGCTCTGCTGTCATGTTAAATGCGGTAAATTTAAACAGGAAATGTATGCACCAACTTTACCGTCAGGTGTATATCTGTTAAAAGTCCAATTGTAGGTATGTTATACCTGTAACCTACACCGCATTCCGAATTTTCCTTACACCTATGTGAAAAACTATGAAATGGACAGTGAAACTATGAAAAGTAATAAATCAATGACTGAGACAATAAAACCAAAATAATTTTGAAACTAGAAATAACTTTATTTAAAAATGTCCCTTATCGTCCCTTAAATAACACTTAAATAAAAGTATATTTCTGACGAATATACTCATCTTTTCCACACATTTTGCTGGCTTCATGAAAAAAGCGGACATTTAAATATAAATTTATTATTAATTTGCACAGTTGAGCCCTGTGATTGTCGAGGTTACCTTGCAACATCACATGGTTGTTCATTTCGGGGGTGTCGAAAGGAACTCCTAATTTGTTAAAAATTTCATTAATGATGATGGGTTTAATATTTTTGGCGGTTAAACGATGGGGGTTTTGTCTAACAATTTTTTTCCGATAATTTACAAATAGCGCACACATCTTTTGATGGTGATAAAAAGAATGCTGCACGATCTTCAATTTTAGATAAAAATGGCATATCATCTCCAATTATATGCTGAACACATGTAGGGCAGTCAATTTTCTTAACTACCTTCTTTGAAATATAGCCTGCAATATATTCCCCAACATTATCAAGATAAGGGTTTAATTGCCAGAAACTACTTACATAATCATGCGCAAAATCTGATACAGGTTTATTCAGTGTTGGAAGATCACCCAAGGGGCATGCATTCTGTTTTCTCGTTGAGACAACATGCAAAATTTCAACCCCATCTAAGAGGCAGTTGCCATTCTCTACCTCTTTGATTTCGTGTCTCACCAACAAACGTTTATATGCACTTTTGAATTGGAGAGCGTCAGGGTTATTATTAACCCCTCCCCTAATACTAATTGCACTAAAAAATGTCTCTATCAAACAGCGGAAACATATTTGTTAATAATATTATTAAGCCTATAAAGCCAGTTTTCCTATTGGATTTTAGGAGGGCTTTGCCATCTGCATCATTTAAACTAGTAATATAGGAGAGAAAATTATCTGCTTGCTCCTTCATTACTTTGTAGTTGCTCTCTGTTAATGGAGCATAAAATTGTTTTTTAGAGTATCTATTTTTACAATTCAGCATATCTGCAATATTGTTAAAAGTTAAACAGATATCTGCAGTGGGCAAGCAGCCTGAAAATTGTGTTTTTAAATGTGAATCAAGAACTGTACTTAAAATTACAAAAGACTTATAGACACTCTCACTTAAAACTTGCATTGCTAATCGAACGTTCATGCGGTTGTTAGTAAAATTTACATGCTTCTCTGTTAATTTGTTAGCCAAACGCAACCCCTCATGTTTTCGCAAATCTTGCAATTTTACAATATACTCCCATTTTATTATATCACCACCTGCAGTTTGTAATATTTTTTTATCTCCCAAGTTGTTTCGAATTAACTTAATCATGTGACTCAAATCCAGGAACACATAACAAGGTTCTGATGTCACAGGGTTCTGAAAATATGGTTTAAAATAGGGACCATAATCGAAATTTGCCCCTAGATTTCTGTACATGCTTAAATTTGTTGTTTCTCCATCAAAAGTAATGGAATACACTTCAACCAACAACCAAAATGCTCGTGTTAATATATTTGTCCGCTCGCTTCCATTTAGGTTTTTTTTTCACGGTTTAAAAAATACCCAATGGGAATCTTCCATCTTTCATATAAAGACACTGCCATAAAAACCAAAGAATTATTTGCCATTGGCACATTATCATTGTCCTGCTTAATATCAACTGTTCCAAAATCAACACCACCATGAAATTCATTATATTGGTAAACTGTTGCTTCTTTAATGGACATCAATAACCAATTTGATGATAATTTTTTTTCTTTTAATCTTTGGCGAGTAGAAATGTAGGGTCAAGGCAAAACTCCGTATTTCAGGCAAATACTGTCACTTTTTCTTTATTTTTCGTGACACAATTTCCCTCATGCTACTAGGTAGCACCTCCTATAAAAAAATCTATAAATGCTTGGAAAAATATAGTGAGTTCGAGAAAAAATAATACTACACCCTTAGCTATATTAATCTATTATCATAGCAATTATGCCAATGTTCAAGCATGGTTTTATAAATTTGAAATTCAAACCTTCTATTTATTAATTAGGATAGTCTTGGAGTAGCATTTGTAGAAATCGTGACATATGTACCGTTAGAGTATTTCCTGCTTCGTCAGTAATTAGTCATTGTCTACGCAAATTTTTGATCAAATCTTCCAGAGAAGCAATACGTTTCAAAAGATATCTACTTTTATGCTGTAACCTTTTAATTTTCTTGTCTTTTTCAGCGTCACATAGTCTCACTAATGACAAAACTCTTCGAGCTTTTCTAGGGGTTGCCATGTCAGGGGTTGTAATTTTAGAAATAAATCTTAGAGTATGACTTATTTCTACGCTCTCAGCACCTGAAAGTAGACAAATGCATTTATAAAAATGAATACAAACTAGTGCAATAACTCTTACTTTCTTCTGTTTCCTCATTAGATACTAGTACTTTTGTTGGCATCTGTATGACAGGTTCTGTTGTGGGGATTTCAACCTCAGACGTTATTACAGCCGGTGTTGCCAATAGGCAAATATCATCCTTTACATATAGATGAAGCTTCAATGAATTCATCAAGTAGTGCAGGAGCTGGGTTAAGAACTGATACTGTTGGCACTGCCTCCATTTTCAGAACCATTCTTCCACTATATAGTTTTGCATTGGGTTCCACATAATCATCCATTTTAAAGTGAAGCGAACATATTCTAGTGTGTGATATGTCATCCACTTCTTCAGATAATCCAACAGCCTTAAACCATGCTTTGCGCGTTGTTGCATCTTTAGGAAATCTTTGATAACATCATTTGATTAATATATGGATCAATTTTTGGAATAACATCTACAATAAAATTATTTTAATACTTACTTATGAAGACTTCTTTTGGGAAGCCAGGATTTAATCGATATATATATATATATATATATATATATATATATATATATATATATATATATATATATATATATATATATATATATATATATATATATATATATATAGTACTGTCTATATTGCGTCCTTCGAGGCGAAAGTTCCGAAATCAAAACGAGATAGCAACCATGCTGCTGTATGTCGGCGCGACGGACGGGTGATACACACATCTGTTTATATTCCTCAGACGCCTTTGTTTATATTAAGGGTGAAGAATGTTCTTGCCAAGCACTGGGCGAGAACACACACACTTTTCTTGGAAGGAACCTTGAAGTGTGCGAGGGGAATAAGGCAGCGGAATTTGGGAAATGAGTTAGTGATCGTTGTGAACGAAAGCTAAACGGTTGTGTCTAAATACGCTGGGCTTGGACCACTAGTTCTTTACCGTGCTGTACCATTGTTATTGTTGTGCTTCTTTGTGTTAGTTTGTGTTTGTTGTTTTATGCTTGTTGTATATTGTAGAACTACGTTGCCGCTTATTTAATAGTTTATTTGTTAGTATCTAAGTTTAAGTGTAATAACAATAATCATATCGTGTTGTTTATAACAATGACTTCTCCACACACCCCGCTCGACCATAATAATCCTGACGCTCCGACATCAGAAGTGGGATTCGACGGAGAAGATGTTATAAACAATTCTACAAGCCGCATTGAAGATTTATTGGAAAAAGTGCTTATGCGTCAGCTACCTCCGGGTTCTTCGAGAATTGTACCGGAAGTGTCAGTCTAGTTGCCATATTTCAATCCAGCCTCAAAGTTAGGCGACCCAGAGGGATGGTGCGCATTGGTCGATGAATTTATTAGAGTTAATAAGTTGAGTGGTATTACACTTAATACAAGTTTATCCAATTCCCTTAAAGGCGAGGCAGCAGATTGCCTTACTTTTATCAGTGTAAGAATTTTTGTAAGTGTTTGCCAAACCTGTTGATTTAATGGACACGTTTCAAGAAGCTGTTAATGGACGTCAAAATATCTCCCAAGGTAGTACTCTATTAGATGAGGGCTTACATGCATTTCGTTTGGCTCTACACTTGATTAAAACAAGAAAGAGTGACGAGGCATTAGCAACTTTGTTCGCGTGCCACGTCGTTGGGAACCGAAATGAAGTTCTAAAAAGGAAATTACAATGTGATGTGACAGAAGACTTGAAAAGTTTGTGTTGCAATGCGAAGACAATTGGGTAAACGGCCGGCGCTATTTCAGCCAGATCATCATATCAGTCCGAAGCGCCGTACTTTTACTGAATCTGTGGGAAGATGTCACCAGTGTGGACGAATTGGACACAAGGCATACCAGTGCGAAGTCCGACAACATGTGCCTGCTAATCGGAATTTCAATAATTTTATTCAGAAGAGATCCAGCTCATTAACCTGTTTTTCGTGTGGAAAAGTTGGCCATATTTGCACAAGCTGTCCGGGAAATTCAAGTCGTTCTAAACCTGCAGAAAAACATGTTAATTTATGTTCCAAGCAAGCTTCCCCCAAAGTTCAATTGAAGTTACAGAATGGTAAGACCTTTCCTATTATCTTCGACCCTGGAAGGAATTTCAAGTATTTTTATCGGTAAACGACAAAATTTGTTAGTAATTTTAAAAGGTATCGGCGAAACTTCTGTTCTTTGTACAAAACAAATTATAAGCGTAGTCGAAATTGAAAACATAAAAATAGAACTAGAATTGCATGTCGTACCTGATGATAACATTTCATGTGATGTAATTATTGGTCGAGATTTGATCTCTCAAAACATCTGTGTTAATTTTTATAGCAAGGGTTTTTCAATTATTCGCGAAAATTTCATACAGACTTGCGAAAGTGGTATTACTAATTTTGAAAATATAATTACTGATTTAAATTTTACTGACAAAGTTAATTTAGTCGAGATATTGACGAAATATCAACAAAATTTCGTAAATGGCATGCCAACAAGTAGAGTGAACACGGGTCAGTTAGAAATTCGCTTAAAAGACAAAAATAAGATTGTTCAACGGCGTCCATACCGTTTATCACCAACAGAACGTGATATAGTCCTTTCAAAAGTAGCTGAACTATTAAAATCAAATATTATTGTATCTAGTTGTTCACCTTTCGCTAGCCCTATCATTTTAGTGAAAAAGAAAGACAGAACTAGTCGAATGTGTGTTGATTATTGTTTATTAAATTCTAATACGATCTCCGATAGATATCCATTGCCAATTATTTCTAAATTGATTACCCGATTAACCCAAATAAACCTGAAATGTTACCCAAAGTAAGTAAAATAAACCCCCAAGTGTTCCTTATAAGGAACAGTAGGTTTATTTGGGTTAAGAGATAACGAAATTTCAAAAATTGTTCAAAAATGTTTTACCTGATAGTGTGTTGCAAACTTATGAATTGTGTAAGGGTCTATTGTACCGTGAATTTCAAAGAAATGGCCGAACAAAGAAATTAGCTGTTATTCCAAAGGCCTTTATCTGGCCTGTAATTAATAATGTTCATCTGTTATGCATTTAGGATGGGAGAAAACACTCGACAAAATTTATGACTATTATTGGTTCGAAAATATGTCTAAACGTGTTCGAAAGTTTGTTGACAATTGTGTAACTTGTAAATTATCTAAAGCTCCCTCCGGTAAAATTCAAGCAGAACTTCATCCCATACCCAAAAGTGGTATTCCGTGGCATACTTTTCACATGGATGTTATTGGTAAATTGAGTGGTAAGAATGGCCAAAAACAATATGTGTTTGTCACCATTGACGCTTTCACAAAGTATGTAATTTTGTCTTATGCAAGGAAAATTGACATAAATAATAGTATTCAAGAATTGAAGAAAAATATTTCTTTATTAGGGATTCCCAGTAGAGTTATTGTCGACCAAGGTAGATGTTTTGACAAGAAAGAATTTAAAGAGAACTGTAAAAGTCAAAATATTGAGTTAGATTTTATATCAACCGGAAGTAGTCGCGCAAACGGACAGGTGGAATGAGCAATGTTTGTTTTGAAGTCATTGTTTACAAATTGATTGGCCATACGTCTCCAAGTGAAGTACTTCTTAGAGGTTATATCCTAGGGACCCTCTGAGTCCATGCTTGCGAGTCTCTGAGTCCATGGTGACGGATCCCTGAACCGTCTAACTACTTCACATACGTCCCTGGGTCGAATCAGCTACAATATATACCTCTGTTCAAACTATTTCAGAAAGCCAAAAGTTCTGCCAAACTATATCAGAAGTTTTTCAGAAACTATTCAGAACTATTTCATTGTTTACAGCAATTGACTTAGATAAAAATAAATCTTGGAACGACAATTTGTATGATGTGCAGTTAGCGATAAATTCCACTAAAAACAGAGTCACTAATTGCAGTGCTATTGAATTGATGATTGACAAAGTTGCAAGGTCTTTGGTTTAGTTGCTAATGATAATGTAGATGAATTTGATCTAAATGATTTGAGAGAAAGAGCTGTTGCAGGTATGGAAAGAAACGATGTTGTTGATAAAGCTAGGTTTGATAAAGGTAAAGCTTAAGTTCATTTGTTTATAGTTGATGATTTGGTTCTATTAAAAAAAACGAAGAACGTAATCAAAGTAAGCTTGATCGTAAATTTAGAGGTCCATATAAGATAATTAAGATTTTAGAAAATGAAATTTACGAGGTTGTAAAAGTAAGTAGAAATTTGCTCGACCAATTAAGAGCAATTCCAAGTACGCAAGTTAATGATGATTTTGAAGCAAACGTCAGTGATGAGCCAGTGTCGACGATAGAAAATTAAAAGGTATTAATTTGTTTAAAGTTATTTATTTAAAGTTATTAGTTCCTTGCCGAATGTTGGATTTGACGGACTGATGCGGTAGTCCGGCCATGGATGAATGTTTGAGTTGACGGATTGCTGCGGTAATCCGGTCAACGATTGTAATCTGGCGGAGTGCTGCGGTAGTCCGGCCATGGATTAATGTTGAAATTGACTGACTACTGCGGTAGTCTGGTCAATGTTTGTTGTGATCTGGCGGACTGCTGCGGTAGTCCGGCCATGGTTAAATGTTGTGTTCTGGCGGACTGCTGCGGTAGTCCGGCCATGGATGAATGTTTGAGTTGACGGATTGCTGCGGTAATCCGGTCAACGGTTGGGATCTGGCGGACTGTTGCGATAGTCCGGCCATGGATCAATGCTGGAGTTGCCAGACTGCTGCGGTAGTCTGGTGAACGTTTGTTGGGATCTGGTGGACTATTGCGATAGTCCGGCCATGGATCAATGTTGGAGTTGACGGATTGCTGCGGTAATCCGGTCAACGGTTGGGATCTGGCGGACTGTTGCGATAGTCCGGCCATGGATCAAAGTTGGAGTTGCCAGACTGCTGCGGTAGTCTGGTCAACGTTTCTTGTGATCTGGCGGACTGTTGCGATAATCCGGCCATGGACAAATGTTGGAATAGACAGGCTCATGTGGGAGTCTGGTCAATGTTTGTTTTGATATGACAGACTGTTGCGATAGTCTGGTCATTCAAATATGTTGGAGTTGACAGATTGCTGCGGTAATCTGGTCAACGTTTGTTGAGAATATGGTAGACTGTTGCGATAGTCTAGCAATTGAATTCTCACTGTTAAATGTAGTCAGAATGGACGAGCAAGTTTAATTTCTTTTAATGCTGTGTTTGACAGGCGACAGTGGCGATTGTCACAGCGACAGCGAGATGTCAGTATGGCCGTGTCGGCGGCAGGCATTTGGGCAAGAACAAACGCACGTTTGTTTATGGATGAAGAATGTCGGCGCGACGGACTGGGTGATTACACACGTTTCTATTCCACAGACGCCTTTGTTTATATTAATATGATTTTATGAACGTTTTATGAATATACTGCGTTGTGACAATTAAGTGTATAACCTTTTTTTTATATCATAAGTTGAATAGTGTGTGTATTGAACAGTGAACCAGGTCTGCATAGTGCACAGTGAACCGGTTCAGTGTATACCTTACGATCCTGGTTCATTGTTCCTTGAAAGTGTAATGTTGAAAATCACATTTGTGTTTAGGATGATAAAATAATTCGTATAAACACACTGTTTCAATAACAAAAAATAAGCAACAGAAAATATTAAAACACAGAAAGGTGGAAAACACAGAAAACACAGAGGAGTTTGACCGTCAAAGAATGTAGGAAGGTGGCGTACGAAATGGCAAAGAATAATGGCATTTGCACACATCGCAAATGGCACACATTTAAGCAACTATACTGATGTGAATAAAGCTTTGGATATGTTTTATACAAATCTATACAACATATTTAATAAATCGATCCCCCTTTCCCATAGTAGCAGATCTAAGTTTCCTGTATGGTTTACTTCTGAAATAAAAAGGAACTTAAAAACTAAGGCGTATTATAGACAAAAATGGCTATCAAGTAGGAAACAAGTATATCATAATGAATTCAAAAGGCTCAGATCACTCACTAAACGGCAAATCAGTGATACATATCAGTTGTATCTTAAAGAACTAGAAGACAATATCAAATCAAATTCAACCGGATTATGGACTTATGCTCATATGAAACAAGGTACTACAAGAATACCTAGCAGAATTACCGATCAAAGTCAGGAGTATTCTACACCTAGTGACATCGTTAACGGTTTTGCCTCACTATTTTCTAAAAGTTATAAACCTGCTAACGCCACTAATTTGTCTGACAATTATAGTAATTGTCTGTCTTATACCTTAAATTCAATCTCAGAAAATGATTTAATAAGCATTATGGCGCGCTTACCTAATAAATTATCAGCTGGAGATGACTCTTACCCACAGCTGGATTTTTGTACTGCAGGTCTGGAGAACTTTATCTTGTACCCCGAACTTAATGACAGTAAGAGCTCTCCTCATTTGATTCCAGGACTTTTTTGATGAGCTGTTGCGCTGATGTGCAGGTTGTCGGCTCCTCTGTGGTTCCTGTTGTCTGCGTGCCGGAACCGGAGCCTTCCAGTTTAAATTCGTGGACGTTAATGGTTTGATAGATCTCTTAATTACCTTCGGGTTTGGGTTAGAGTAAACCTTAATTTCGGTGCTAGACCTTGATACTGCCCTGGCTGCTCTCAGGGTTCCAGGTAAATCCTCTCCGAATAGGTAGAGGTTCATCAATCTTGGTCTCTGCTAGTTGGTCCATGATTTCTTTCTTCAGCGTATACCGAGTGAAATTACGTCTAGTAATAGATTCAGAATGCTGGATGTCGCACAAGATACAACCTGTGTCCATAAGCAGTCTCAATAGTTGATTGTCCTTGTTCTCTGCTCTTAATTGTAGAGAGATAGTTTTGCCTATGCAGGAGATTGCCGTAGCTAGTTTTCTCTGTTTTGACTATACCCTTATCCCTCTTTACTGTTAACTCTGAAATTGCTGTCTTAATTTCTGGGTTCAGTTGTGGAAACTCCGATGCGATTGCAATTTTCTGTTTTTGGGTATTTTTCCACTAACTCTATACGAGCTTCTTCAGATAGTCCAGAAATTGCGACATGTTCAAACCTACTTGCTACTTCCTTATGGTAACTTTCACCATGTTTCCTCTTACTCGATGGATCTGCACCTAAATTTGTAGAGTTTCTTCATCAAGTTCAATCACTTCCTCTTCATTGACACTTCTAGGTTGTGGATCTCTATTTTCGTCGTCGCTGTGATCGAGTACTTCTGTGTAGTCGCTAGGTGTCTTCTCATGTTCTCGGGAGTGATCGAACGTCGATAACGAATATCGTCCCTCTCTCTTACATCATCTTAATTATTCTTGTGAGCTAAAAAGAACACAAAATGGCGGTCAAATAAAATTAATATGCGTCCATTTTTGGAACGACTTTTGGATGTTGCGAGCCGGTCCAACAAACCGCTCAGCACCCTTAATTAGAGATCTATGTGCCTCTAGGCTTGCTACTCTATATTATATATCGAGTTAGTTCCATATAATTTGTTTTTCGCTTAAACAATGGATATGTGATCGTACTTGCAAAATGCATGAGACAGTCCTATAAACTGCTCTGCGCATTTATAGAATATATTATATATATATATATATATATATATATATATATATATATATATATATATATATATATATATATATATATATATATATATATATATATATATATATATATATATATATATATATATATATATATATATATATATATATATATATATATATATATATATATATATTGACTGTCCCACAATCTGCTCTGTATATATTTTGTTTTTCACCCAAACAATGGATATGTGATCGTATTTGCAAAATGCATAAGACAGTTTATAAACTGCTCTGCGCATTTGTAGAATATATATCCACAAAGTCCCATAAAATGCTCTGTATAAAATTTGTTTATCCCTTAAACAATGGATATGTGATCGTACTGGGTATCTAAGTGTAATGGGTACCCTTGTTTACAAATTTGGACCTTGATCGGCGTCGCTCCGGCTCTTTGTCTCTCCTTATCTTCTTTTTCAGCCTCTTTTCTAATTTGCGGATCTTTTTGCATAAATATTCCTGATCAAGTTTGTTCCTGCTGTGTCTTGGACTCGAGGAAGTACATGATCTTGAACGGCGTCTTCTTGGCATTTTTTTCCTTTCTTTCTTTGTGATTAGTCACTAAAACGTGTTAAGTGGTTAAGGACTGAAACATGAATGAAGGGCCCGAGGCGGAAATAGAGGGCGTCAGGCAGTGTTGGGCATAATTCAATTAATTTTTTAATTGTAGAATCAAACAATTACAATTTTAATTGCAATTAAATCAATTGCAATTAATTTAATTAACTGTTTAATTGTGAGATGCAATTGAAATCATTTGCAATTAAATCCATTAATTGTGGTTTACAATTAATTTAATTGCAATTAAAATTTTAATTGTTAGTTACAATTTACATAAAAATCAATTCTTTATTATTACAATTAACATTAATACTATTTGATGAATGTAAAAACTTTTCCCTCTTGTCACCGTGTATCCCTCCCTTGTGCTTTCCGTGCTTTCCCGCATTGTGCGAAATAAAATAATTTCAAATATTGTAAATAATCTAAATAGTTGGGAAATATAGTTCGTTCTGGACCCTTCACCTCCACTTCCGGCCCCCACCTCGCTCCCACTTGCGGTTAGCACCTCACTTCCGGTTCCCACCTCCACTTCCGGTCCACACTCACACTTCCGGTTCCCACTTAATCTTCCGGTTCCCACCCCACTTCCAGAACTGGAAGTGAGAACCGGAACTGTGAAAATTTTTGCAACCGGAAATGGGGGGTGGGAACCGGAAGTGGGTGTTACACAGAAGTTGGGGTGGAAACCGGAAGTGGGTGGGAACTGGAAGTGGGGGCGAGGTTAGGGGACCGGAAGTGGAGGCGGAGGGTCTATTTGTTTCTTAAATAATAATTGTCGGCCAGAAATATTTATACAAATTTCGTGCGGAAATGATTTTGCTCCAGCTAATGGGGCTTAAAAACCTAAAAGAGCTGTCGCGTTGTAAAATCAAACTTTCCGCACTCTAATGAAATAACTAGTACAGTATGCGCCGCACACCACGCGTCAAATTTCATGGCGGTACCATCAACAAAAAAAAACAATACAATAAAAAATATTTCTTAAAAAAAAAGGAAAATACTTAAAGAATTAAATTTTTTTCACACGCACACTTCCGGTTCCCACTCAAACTTCTGGTTCCCACTCAAACTTCCGGTTCCCACACCACTTCCGGTTCCGGAACCGGAAGTGGACGGGGGGCGGTAACCGGAAGCAGGGTGGGGACCGGAAGTTGAGGCGGAGGGTCTATTTGTTTCTTAAATAATAATTGTCGGCCAAAAAAATTATACAAATTTCGTGCGGAAACGATTTTACAGCGCTCCAGCTAATGCGGAACTCGCCCTCCGGGCTCGTTTCCCAAACGAGCTGTCGCGTTGTAAAATCAAACTTTCAACACTCTAATGTAAGTAACTATTCCAGTTACGCATTATGGCAAGTGATACGTTGGAGTTTAATAAACATCTTCTAACCGACATTTATTAATTGTTAATTGTAAAAGTGCATCAATCAAATAACAATTAATCAATTGTAATTGCAAAATTTTACAATTAACAATTAATTAATTGTTAATTGTGATATTTCGCAATTACAATTTATTATTTTAATTGTTAGTTGCAATTAAATGTCGCAATTTAATTGTTAATTGTTTTCACAATTAATTTTTGCCCAACTATGGCGTCAGGGAGTATCTTAGAACTTATACTTATGAATAGGAATACCGTATAACTTACATATACGAAACTGTGTCCAACATCTGTGCAACAAGGAACGATATTTCTTTTGTACGCTATACGCATGCCCCAAATCAAATAAACATTTATTTTTTAACCATAAATCGGGTTGAACTTTAATTTTAAAATATTTTTATTGGTACGTATACAATTTTTATTACATTAGGTAATATTTTTTTTTGATGTGATGTATTTAGTTATATAATTTGCATCTCGTTAAAAAGTATATTAAAGAAAAATTTAAAAAATGTATGTTTATTTTTTAAAAGAAGAAAATTGTTTAAGTTTTCATAAAAAATAAAAGATTTATCGAAAGATAGTCAGTATTTTTTTCTTTTACTATAAGTACTAGTATAGTACGATTTAATAAAAATATAACTTGACACTGTAACAAGAAAACTACTATTCTTATTTTGTTTATTATTACATTAAAACTTTATTTATTACAAATTTATTTAATATTCATTACAACTTTTACAAAATAAAAATAAATCTACTGTACATTATTGATTCTTAAAATGGATCAATTTACTATAATAAATATATTCCTATTTTTTTCTGTAAGGGTGGCGCATCATGAAAACATGAAACAATCTCAATTTTACAAAGAAGCCAATTATTTTTTTAATTAACAAGAGCTTGTGGTTGTCCAAATATCTTGTTCTAAAATATGATCATACATAGTCTCACTTATAAATACTTTGTTATATGCAATTCGAAACACTTTATTTAAAATAATTTTTTTTCATTAGGTTTCTTAAAAATAAAACTCTTAATAAACTGCGTTTAACAAGATAGCAAATGTAAACAATATCGAAAAATACGGGTAGGCCGCGCATGAGCATTTCGAGCAAAAAAATAGAATGAGACTTTGCATCTCACTTGTTGAACACAATTCTATGATCTGTATTCCTGTTCCATACATATAAGTTCTATGGGGAGTATACAGAGTTCTTTTATTTTTTACTCTCAAATACAGTGAATAGTGGCAACACTGCTTGTTACTACAGGTAGTTTAAACTTTTCAGGTACTAATCTTGAGGACAAAGCACGAGTATAATTATTGAAAGCGAAACAGACCTAGAGTCGTATGAGGAAGATGACCAAGGATATGAAATCATAGATGAAAATTTTCCTGATTTACAGCGTAAGCTACTGATTGACAAATATCTCCTTGTATTACTGCAATATAAAAAACGTGTCGCTTATTACATTGCGAGCATTTTGGAAACAGAATATTGTGTTTCGTACCTAAAATTAAAAGCGCGTCTTTATAAAACGTTTATGTTTCCTTCAGAACCTGATATGGCATATGTGAAATTGAGTGACATTAAAATGATTCTTCCTCCTCCTTGTGTGTTAGCTACAAACGTCTGATTAAATATTCCTTCAACGTGAACTTATTTTTACTAAATATGGCGTGAATATTTAATTTGACGCATTTTCATGTTATTTTTTCGCGGTTCTATATTTAAGAAGTTTTTTTTATTAGAGATAAGATGATTATCAAAAGTTGCGTAATTAAAATATCGTTCACTGTTGAAATACGGGTGGTTCAGGGTAAATTACCCATAGTACACAGTGAGCCAAATTTCATTTTTAAAAAAACCTCCGTTGCGGTCTTAGTTTATTACCCTGGCTTTCTGTAACCTGAAACTGAGAAACATTATGAAATTACCTAAACCATGATAATTACCTAAAACGAAGTTCGTAGCTTTATTTTCTGGCAAGTTATATAACTTAGAAAAAAGGTTGCTTCACTGTTCAACAACGCACCCTACATGCTTAGATTACAGGAGCAAACAGATAATATTAGAAAGAACTATTTATAAAATGTGTTTTCAATAAATATTTTTAATTGAGTTTTTTAGTAATCATTGGACAGATTTTTTTGTTGCGTACCTATATGCAGTGATTTTGTATATTTCTTTAAGTTTTCTGATATATTTTGTTGGCATTTTTATCAAGGGCTTGTAATTTATTAATAATTCTAATTACAAACAAACATAAAATCATTTCGTCTATTTGCATAGATAACAACATACTAGAGTGAGCTTTAAAAAATTATAAAATAAAGACACAATATATATATTAATTACCTATGAAAACATAAAAATACCGGACAGAAAATAACAAATTTTGTTTAATTGTATTTAAATTTGGAAACAGTGTTAATATCCTTTACTTCAGTATATTTGCAAATATTTACGTTTATTTAAACGGCAACCACTTTGATTAGACAGAAATTACACTTCCCTTGCCTTCGCTGGAGATTGAAATGGACAGTACACATCTTTCCGAATTTAGAATACTCCAAACTCAACAATACATATATAACTAAAAACACATTTGAGTGTATCCTTAAAACGAGTAAAAAAATCTTCTATTGATCCAATTCAAATAAGTCACCCTAAATGGTGGTAATCAATTATTTCAATTATTAAATAATTTCTCTCAAAAGTTTTTGAATTAATCATAATAATTTAAATCAATTTGTATAATTAAATATTGTTAGATAATTTAAAAAAATATTAAAAATTTATGCTGCAATTGAGATTGAATTGAAATTGAGTCTTTTTAAAGCGATTTTTATGCGTCGTGTATGATAAAAATTGCAAAAATTCCAAAATTGAACTTGAACTTGTTAAAGTGAAACTTAAGAATTGAACTTGTTAAAGTGAAACTTAAGAATTCAATATAAATTATTTAACAGTGGAAATGTTACCTTGGAAATCAACTGAGTAATATTTATGGAGGCAAGAACCTATTGCTGTTTACACAACAAAGTGTGGAACTAATTGAAAAACAGAGCTCGAGTAGCATTAATTAAAATATACGGTCCAGGAACAAATATTAAATAAAATTGTGTGAGTGGGTAGAAAATCTATTTGTACTATGAATGGATTTTCTCGGTTCTTAGTTTTAAATTCGTTAACACATTTTATAAACGCATTTTTGAAAGTGTGGAAAGCTTTTATAAATATTGAGATTATCCGTCTATGGTTAAAATTTGCGTTCACATACTTTAAATTAATTTACTGCATTAATGCATCTACGCGTTTCCATCTTCTTTACTTTCATAGTGGAAAAAAGTACTATACCGGGTTGGACAAAAGTATCGAATATAGCTAATATTCTTTATACAGAAGAGCTACATGATATAAGGTGTAGGGCTAAAAAAGTCTGTATAATTTTGATTAAATTATAGTAAGACTAGCGCTGATCATAGAGATATTTTATTTCACATATCATTTTTTTAAAGCAAAAAAAAATCACTTATATACATTTATTAAAGAAAACTTTGGTTACATTTTGTTAAAATATATAAACAACATACTAGAGTGAGCTTTAAAAAGTTATAATATAAAGACACAAAATTACATTAATTACCTATGAAAACATAAAAATAAAACATAAAAACACAAAAATAAAATAAATATTGAAATTAAAAATTGATTATAATATACTATACAATTTTCAAAAGAAAGAATTCAGTCCTTTTCAACTACAATAAAAAACAAAATACACATTTTTCCACAAAATATATAAATAGTTAATAATTATCATTTCCTTCTTCCTGTTTCACTTTTCATAATTTTTCGTCACTCAAATTCAACATGTTATAATAAGAATGGTCGGGAAATCGTTCCAACTCGATATAATCTGTTTCCGTCATTAATAATTTCTCCAACAATTCTATACACTCCGTGAATGAGGGACGCTGTTTAGCGTCTTTGTCCCAACAATAATACATTATATTATATAACTCGCGTCTACAATGTTCCGGTTTATCCAATCGGTGTCCATCACGAACCTATTAAAATAAATACAAAAAAATATATTAATAGTATTGCAATAAAAAAAGCCATTGCCATATAACACTCCACACATTATGCGAACATAATATTATTAATATGCAAGATAACAAAATATTATTGATATTGTCCATAATATTTTAATAGCAAAACAAAGAAAACTTTCATTTTAAAATATAGTTGAGAAATATAGTTTAAAATATATTTCTTCCTTTCTCTAATTAAAAGATTATTGAAAAATCAATCTATGTTGCTTGTCAGTCGTCGATTAAGGATTCAAGGAGAGTTTTCGACGGGTATTCTCTGTTAGAGTGTTTAGTTCGTCGTTTTAAACAAAGTTTAAAAAAAAGTTTAATCAAAGTTTGGGACAAGGAGTTCGAATTTCAATGTATTTGGATTATCTTCAGAGGTTGCAACATGTAAGGGTGTTATTGTCAAGATTTTGAGCAATGTGTATGTAGGATGACAAATCCATGAGGGATTTGTCTACTTGGTCTTAGTTGTTGTAAATGCATAATGTATAAACAACTTTGAGGAAAAACTTGCAGAGGGCAAAATGCGGGATATGAGATGAAATTGATTTTCACTTTTGTGGATCTGTTGAAAAAGAATCTTAATTATATGGATTAGGTAAGTCCCTCCCTATATTCATTAGCGACATTTTGAACAAAAGGTCATGAGATGACCAAAAATGAGTCATATTAGATGCTATATTTTCTCCATACTTATATGGCGTTGAGTCGTGGACCTTAACTGAAGCATCATGCAAGAAATTAGAGGCATTTGAAATATGGCTTTATAGACGCTTGCTAAATATTAATTGGACGGATAAAGTTGCGAACATCGAGGTACTAAGAAAAATGAAGAAGGAATCAGAGTTTACTGTTTACCATCAAAAAACGTAAACTAGAATACTTCGGTCATATAATGAGAAACGGAGAACGATATCGAATGCTGCAGCTCATACTGCAGGGCAAAGTAATAGGACGCTGAGGAACAGGCAGAAGAAGGATATCTTGGATGAAGAACCTGAGGCAATGGTTCAATTCAACAACAACGGAATTATTTAGAACAGCCGCAAATAAAATCCAGATTGCAATGATGATCGCCAACATTCGAACCGGATAGGAACCCGCAGAAGAAGAATAGACCGAAACTCAAGCTTAGAATTCAGCCATTTGATTTTTGGCAGAGGGGATAATTTTGTTAACAAAATAATTATGAGTGACGAGGCACATTTTCAATTGCATGGAGAGAGAAACAAACAAAATTTACGTTATTGGTAGGCCGAAAACCTTCAAGTTATATTCTAAGAAGAGCTGCATTCTCAAAAGGTAACTGCATGGTGTGGAATATGCCCAGCTTGAGTATTGGATTCGTATTTTTTTAAGAATAAATGGGATACAAAGTACCTGTCAATAGTAAAGGCTATGTGGAGATGCTACAAGCGTTCTAAAAGTCCATCACTCAAATTCGATTACCAATAAACCATAATTAGTATCAACTACATGGTGCAAGACCTCATGTATTCAACATGTCTATGGGAGCATTACGAGATCTTTGCTGGTCTTCGTCTGATATCCCTGCGTGGGGATCAGTTGTGGCATCCTCGCTCTCCGGATTTGTGCTCTTTGGATTATTACTTATTAAACTATTCATGTTAAATCTATAGTTTATCAAAACCGACCTGAAACCCTCGTAGACTTATACGAAACATTGGACAAGCTATTTGTAAAATTTCACCAGATATGTGCCAGCGTGCAATGCCTTTATTGTTGCATGGATCTCATTTATCCATCAAAGCAAACGGAGGTCATGTAATCGATGTAATTTTTAAATATTATGTGTTAATATAGGATTAAGCATTTAAATTATTATTAAACTTTACATTTTACTCTACAAATTTTCACAAAAAGTGGTGTCCAACTTATTTCGATTTTCGATATTTGCAGCTTAAAATCAGGACACTTAATTTGTCACCATTTATTATTTGCCAATCTGAAGAGTTAGTTATACTAATATTGAGACTTGGATGAATTTCGATGTTTAGAGCGGGATAGTCGTGGAAAATTAATTATTCATAACTAGATAAAATGAATTCCTTAACGAGGTTCGAGCGAATCCCATGTTAAATATTTTTTTCAAGTTTAAGCTTTGAAACTGTTGATACATGAAGATCAATACTTTATTTATGTCCTCTCAAAATTTGAAAATGAGCCTCAGTTTAGTTCATCCGGAAAAAAATATTTAATTCAAATATGATGTTTTTTCGAATCTTATACACAGGTTCCTATGGCCGACAAGCTTCCATCGCGTCTTTATTTATTATTTTCGATATTAATTTCCCAACTTTAAGAAATAAAAAGCTATATACAATAAACTTAGATAATATTAAAACACGTTAACATTAAAGCAATGTGATGTTCCCGATGTAATTGTTTAATTAATTTAAGTTAAATTTTCTTGTTTTGAATCTTGTTTATCGACAGTAATTCACATGACAGATGGTTATAACATGGCTATAACAGCTGATTGTGAGAGAAAAGAAAAACATGAAAACCTTTTGAACTTTAGAACGTCTGTGGAACTATTCGATAGAATACACTCCAGCTTTTTACATAGATAATCTACAATTTTTTGTCTTTTGGTAATTCGAGGTTTTCGTGAAACATCTTCGGCTAATAAAATTCTGATCTGTTTACAACCAGTCGACTCATAGCACTGATGTTGCCAGATCTTTTTATGTTACCTTATAAGTCAAAAATAAAGAAGTCATTTAATAACTTTATTTTATTAAATAAATAATAATTACCAATTTTAAAATATGTTATGTTATTATAAATAATAATAATGAATTTTAACAACTATTAAGATAATTGAAAGTATAGAAAAATTCAAGCACTATTTTGACTCATTAGTTACGCTCGAACCTCCTTAATATATCTCTATAATCAATATTACGTATTAGAATGTTCTAACATTACCATTTAATATGTTGTCTAAAGGTAGACTTCCGAGCAAAGCGGCTATGGCGTCACTAACGCAGCGATACTAACGCGGCTATATAGCGATATTATTATGCACTATGAAAATGTATGAGGTGCCATTCAAGCGCAACGGCACTGGCGCTGAGCGCGTCAATGTCGCTGCGCTCGAATTGCGCCTCATACATTTCCATATTGAATAATACTATCGCTATGTCGCGGCGGCTTTGACGCTGCGTTAGTGACGCCAGAGCCGCTTTGCTTGGAAGTCTACCTTTAATGTTTAAACAAAACCTCATATAGATCTTAAAAATGATGTTGAAACCTTAATTAAATTAGTTTCTTATCTCCGTTTCGTAATAAGATATTTTATAACAAATTGTAATTTACATAAAGAAAATTGTAATTCAAGGTTATTTTATGTAGCCTGTCCCGTTCATCTACTTTCACGTTTAAGCCTACAGTATACATATTAGCTATATATCTAGTCGGCATAGACTTTGTTCATTCTCAATTTTATTAATTGATAATTAAATTAACTTTTGTTCTGAGTTAGCATAAAGAAACAAGCTGCAATGTGCTTTATCCCTTGCCATTACTTTTAATTTAAACCATTTATCGTTGATTACTCCTTTTAGATAGCGCAAGTAATTACTTTGTCTAATAACAATTAATTGTCCCTTATTATCGTATTACATTATAAGGTGTATTTTTGTTTTACTTACTTTATTGGAAGAATTAAATTCCCAACAGAATAAAGAAATATAATCTAAAATTTGAAAATTTATTAAATAACTCATGACCAATGTGCCTTTATTTCTCGATTGAATTCCTTCAATCAAATTTCAACCCATTTTACATCAAAGATTATTTTATTAACGAATATATGTAATAGAAATCGGGGGTGTTATGGATATGAAATTTCGGATCTGGATAAGGATATAGGAATAGTATTTTACCGGTTTCGGATACGGTTACGGATATGAAATTTTTTCGGATTTTCCGTAGTTTTTTTAAATAATTTGATTTGATTTTATTTATTATTTGTACTACCTACAATCATATGTCATACAAGTAAGTACTACAATATAAGTAGGTACTACAATTATATGTCATATAAGATATATAAGTAATTAATATTTTTAAGTTTTATCTACGTAAAAGTGCAAAATCATAATTATAATAAACAAAACATTATTTCTTTTTGTCTATTATATATTTTCTATTCGATTTTGAAATATCTTTATAGAAATTATTACAACATATCAATCAAAATTATCCGAAATTATTCAAAACTTTTATATCGGATTCGGTTACGGTTACCGATACATTTTTATTTCGGATATCCGATAGTTTCGGTTACGGTTAGGGACCTCCATAACATCCCTGATAGAAGCCTGTATTCTGAGTAATCTAATCTAATTGTGTTCGTAATAATTTCATAGGTCTAAATTCCAGCATATCTTTCTTTACCATCATTTCTAAAGCGACATATTTAAAAAAAATTTAATCTGAAAATGCATTCAACAGTCTTTTTCCTTTTAAAATATATTAGCTCTGAGCGATAATATTTTATCCTGCAACTCACGCAGAAAGAGCGCAATTCATTTTTGAACGGGGTCACTGGTCGAGTCGTCTGTCTGCTGATTAATAAGGATTATGTGACAGTGTGCGTGTTCTGGGACTCGTATTTTCCATCGGAAAATTGAAACCAACTAAAAAGATCGAAATAAAAAGTCGTTTGTCAACTTGGATGGATACACATCTAAGGCGAGGCAATGCGAAGATACGTATTTATTGTACAGTCGAGGCGCAAGGTGGCTCGCGTGTGTTCAAGACTGCAAGAACAGCACCTGTCGGGAGTCAATAAATATAAATGAATGAGGCACCCTTATATTTACAAACGACTGATTCTTAAATACTTTGAAGTACCAGTATTCAAATGTTTACTCTATAGGTAATAAAACAATTATCAAAAAAAAAAAATTGCACACTGAAATGATATAAAATATTAAGAGTTAAGCGATGCTATAATTAAAAAGATGTAATATCGATTATCCGTCAGACGCCTTTACAATGTCACCTTTTACGTAACTAGAGTAATTTACTCCGATAATTTCTAGACTAAATCCAATTTAAACTTTACATTCAAAATTTCCTAGACTTAAGAAACAAATATACTCTACTTAATAGGAGCATTAGGTTTGTTTACCTAGTATTAAGATTAATTTGAACTAATTACTCTTAGAAAGTCTTATCTGTCAAGTCCTGTAAATCTAGTTTTGTCTAACTGGTCTTGTCTGTTTAGTTTTGCCTGTATAATCTTAAAGATGTTAATTTATGAGTCTAGCCTTGTTTGCTAAGATTATTTAGAAGATAAGAAATGTGTTGTCAAGCTATCAAACGTGTTTCATCGTTATAGATTTGGTTCAGACTTCAACTAAATAACTAAAATCAAGTATATATAAATTGTATAGATTCCATCTTATAACGTCGACTTTTTCATCAAATATATTATAGTTTTTTTCTTTACCTTTCTCATAACTTCGGCTGCTGATAAACCTGGATATGGCGTACTGCCCAGAGTTACGATTTCCCAGATAAGTACGCCGAAACTCCATACGTCGGATTTCGTCGAGAATATGTTATCGTAGAGGGATTCTGGAGCCATCCACCTAATGGGCAATCTGCCTTCGCTCTTTCTCTCGTATATGTGCGAATCTACAACGTCTCTCGCAAAACCGAAATCTGCAACCTTGCATGTGTGCTCATCATTTATCAGCACATTCCTGGCTGCTAAATCCCTATGAATAATCTACAAAGAAATCGTGTTATGTTTTGAAACATTTTTCGTCCAAATACGTTATTCACTTACGCCCTTTGTGGAAAGAAATTCCATCCCTTTGGCCACATGATACGCGAATGATGTGAGATCGCGTGATGTCAGCGATTTGCTCTGTCCATGCATGTTATTATAATATCTTTCAGCTCTAGAGTTACGCAGATAGCTCTGCAGTTTTCCTTTGCTTACGAATTCCATGATTACGAAAAGTGGATCTTTTTCTGTGCACGCGCCCAACAATCGCACTACGTTGGGATGAGGCTCCAGCATCTTCATTACTTGCAGCTCGGAGACTAAATCCGAGCGCTCTTTTTCCGTTGCGTTTTCTTTCAGCGTTTTCACCGCCACAACGGATAATCCTTCTTTACCTAAAATAAAGAATGCTTTGTTAGCTGAAAATTCTATCATTCCTAAACTAGATAGATACAAACAATGTTAGCAATAATTTTTTAGCAGTTAATTAACATTCCACAGATGCTAATATGTGAAACAGCATCTTCATTTTGCAGAAATACGATGATAGTAGAAAGACATCAAATCGGATGGAATATATTGATAGGTCAAGTCAAGAAATATTGTTGTCTGTGAAATGAAGATTGTACTTTCAAATGTAAATTAGATTTTTGTAACATTCTAAATTCCCTTATAAAATTGATTTGGAAACAGAATACAAAAATCTTAATTCAATTTTATATTGAATACTTACTTTTCAATATGGTCGCTAAATTTTAAACTCATCAGTAAAACAGTAAACTCATCTTAGAACGTGCTACGCTCATAAAACAGTCTTTATATAATACAACTTAATAATTATAAGCAGTCTTTTTGTAGTGTGATGTTGTAGTATTCTACTGATATCTATCTATCTAGTAGATAATCTAATGATAAAATCTGTATTAATAAATCGTTCGTATTATTATGGAGATCATATGCTTTTTTATCAGGAACTTTTAATACGGAGATCATATAAATGATTAGTTGATCTTAAATATGGCTGAGGATTTGTTTAAAGGTTATTATATTTGTTCATACCTATAGTAAAATGCTATATAATATATATATATATATATATATATATATATATATATATATATATATATATATATATATATATATATATATATATATATATATATATATATATATATATTTTTATAAAAATTACTACGCAAACGGTAGAATTCGGGTGATACGATTCAAAGAAAAAACTCAAATTCTTCTTAAGTCGACGTTTCGATTTATTAATTAAATCTTTTTCAAGACCTACAAAATTATTACAGAAAATTACAAAAAAACAAGTGAAAGATGTTATTGATTACTTACAAAGAAGGTAATGAACAATTAATTAAGAAGTGTAACATCATATAACTTGACTAGCAATGTGGGTTACATAATCGTTGCTGTAAAACGAGCCATGGTGAATTTTTATTTTCGGTGTTTGAAATTTAGTATTTAGTTTGCAAAATGTCGGACACCAACCCGATCGGCACAGCACGAGGAAACCAACAAAACCTTTTCGTTCTCTTAAAATAAATTAAAGTTGAAAAAAAACAAAAAATTTTTTTCTTTTAATTGAGCTGCGAAGGTGCGCATTGGGAAAGATCGTGACATTAGAAGGACACAGGAGTCACAAGCACACAGGAAAAAGAATATTTAACTAATGTTTGAAGACATACCGTTCGAAAAATTTTTTTTGTTTGAAACCGCCACTACGTCGCAGTTTCCCAGAAACCCAGGCAATCTAGACAATCCCTAGATCTTCTTAGAAAAACCGGAGCTCAACGACCCCCATTTAAGGAAAATTGTATAATAGTAGAACCACTAGAGACCACGAAAAACCGCAGCACAAATAGAAAATAAATAGCAAAACAGAAACCACCCATCAAGTTAACTGTGTCTAGACTTCGCCCAAGTCATGAGCCAAACATACATATTGCTCAACCCGTCCATGTCCTTCCTTGAGTTCATGGCTGCACCGGCGTTATGAATGAAACACATTTCCAAGAAAAGTCTCTTGGATAAGCTTGGCTCCCTTGCAAGAACTTTCAGGTCATTGTAATTGACCCTATGGTCCTTGTCATTGCAATGTGTTGCTAAGGCGCAAGAGTGGGGTTTTAGTCTACAATCACTTCTGTGATTGGCCAGTCTGGATGACAATCTTTGGCCGGTCTGACCAACGTACACAAGCTCACACTCGGCACACGGAATGCAATAGATTACATTTGATTGCATTAACGTGGGGGTTGAATCTTTAAGGCGACTGAAAGATCTGTTGATGGTGTTATAACATTTATCCGCTATAATGGCTGGGCTCTTGTTCTTGAAAATTGATTTTATTCTGGGGGACAATGATTCTACAAAATGTAAGCTCTTGAATATTTTCGTGTCGTCCTCTGCGACCACCTCAGCGACAGGTTGTCTTGTAGGATTGGAGAACAACAACTTCCTGAGTACTGTTGTGGGATAGTTGTTCTTCTTTAGGATATTGAACAATCTCTCTAAACTATCATTACGAAGATCTGGATGTACAATCCTGAATATCCTCGTCTTAAGACCCAAAACTACATTCAGCTTGTGCTGAAAAGGAGCGCAGGAAAAATAATTCAGGTATCTGCCCGAACTGGTAGGTTTCTGGTACCAATCTAAAATAATGCGGTTGTCATTTGTCCTGATAATCAGGGTGTCTAAAAAGGGTAGAGTATTATTATTTTCAGATTCAATAGTGAAGGTAAGACGTTCGTTGTATGTCAATTACAATGACCTGAAAGTTCTTGCAAGGGAGCCAAGCTTATCCAAGAGACTTTTCTTGGAAATGTGTTTCATTCATAACGCCGGTGCAGCCATGAACTCAAGGAAGGACATGGACGGGTTGAGCAATATGTATGTTTGGCTCATGACTTGGGCGAAGTCTAGACACAGTTAACTTGATGGGTGGTTTCTGTTTTGCTATTTATTTTCTATTTGTGCTGCGGTTTTTCGTGGTCTCTAGTGGTTCTACTATTATACAATTTTCCTTAAATGGGGGTCGTTGAGCTCCGGTTTTTCTAAGAAGATCTAGGGATTGTCTAGATTGCCTGGGTTTCTGGGAAACTGCGACGTAGTGGCGGTTTCAAACAAAAAAAATTTTTCGAACGGTATGTCTTCAAACATTAGTTAAATATTCTTTTTCCTGTGTGCTTGTGACTCCTGTGTCCTTCTAATGTCACGATCTTTCCCAATGCGCACCTTCGCAGCTCAATTAAAAGAAAAAAATTTTTTGTTTTTTTTCAACTTTAATTTATTTTAAGAGAACGAAAAGGTTTTGTTGGTTTCCTCGTGCTGTGCCGATCGGGTTGGTGTCCGACATTTTGCAAACTAAATACTAAATTTCAAACACCGAAAATAAAAATTCACCATGGCTCGTTTTACAGCAACGATTATGTAACCCACATTGCTAGTCAAGTTATATGATGTTACACTTCTTAATTAATTGTTCATTACCTTCTTTGTAAGTAATCAATAACATCTTTCACTTGTTTTTTTGTAATTTTCTGTAATAATTTTGTAGGTCTTGAAAAAGATTTAATTAATAAATCGAAACGTCGACTTAAGAAGAATTTGAGTTTTTTCTTTGAATCGTATCACCCGAATTCTACCGTTTGCGTAGTAATTTTTATAAAAATTTATTCTTTAACTAATAACGATTGTTATTACCCCCACTCTTTATATATATATATATATATATATATATATTTCGGTTATATTGATTATTGATAGTTCTCGTGGACATATTAAGGAACTCACTCGAATGCGAAAATTGTTTTTGTCACTTCCTAACTACAAATAATGAGTTATCCAACTTTCAAAATTTATTAAAACAATTTAACTATTACGCAAGGATATATTTATACAATTCATAGAATGACCAAAAAGTTGCATATTTCATGCATTCCTAGATCGGTGCCTCACACATACCTTGTTTAAATAAAAAAGTTTATAATACGTAATTCTATATATCAGTAATTAATAAAGAAATTATTATTTAACATAAATTTTACCATCAATATCCAAGGCTTCGCATTTCCAGACTTGTCCGAAGGCACCTTCTCCTAGTATATTGAAAAATTTCAGTCGGTGTCGTGGAAATTCCCATCGGTCGTTGGCTGTAGGGACTGGAGTCGTCTGATTTCCAGGCTGTATAATAAATCAGCAGCGATTATTAACAGAGCGGAAATGGAAAATTTAGAACTATGAAATAATTTAAACTATTCAAATGACCGTAGTAATAAGTTTTACGGCCACTGACTGAAATGCTGACTTGATTTGTATAATTTAATGTTGCGCGTAATTTTAGGAACTAGCCTTAAGAAATGTTCCAACAGAAAGAATAAAAAAATAATGTTCTTTTGTATTATTTAACTGGCGTTGCTTTGTTTTGAAACAAATATACTACAAAAACAAATAGAAACAAAATAAAAATAATGTATAAAAATAAACTTTTTTTTAATTAAACTTTTAATTAAGCCTTAAATTAACGAAAATTCAGAAACTTCTAATCTCGTTTTTTTTTAATTTATAGCCAATTGTTCCGCTTGTTATTTAATGTGGTGGAGACCAACAAAGTTCATAGAACTTCCTTTTAGAAAGTTTTATTTTTTTGTTCTTCCATTCTCTGCACGTACAATAAAACGATGTCCTCTTAATAACAACGGTCTACTCGTCAATGCTAGCACCTATTTATTTTACTTTCTCAATCCGAATTCCTCTACAAACTGTTTACCTGAGCCGTTGAAGCAGTATCTCGATCCCAAGGCTCATATCGATTACCAAAAGCTCGTGGTCCTCTCCATTGCTGCATTGCTAAATCTTCCGGCATAACTTCTTTCCTCTAAAACCATCAAACATAATAAAACCCTCAATTAACAGAATAAATATTTTTATTACTATATCTTCCTTGCAAGTTTTCGTCCGGGCCAAACATATTTTCTTTCTAAACACCAAAGCTATAACCCCAACAGCTACAAATATAGCGCAAACAGAAACGACAGGTACCAGAGTTACAGTTAAATCAGGTATAGATTTAATAGGCTCATCTACGGGTATCAACTCATTCTCCTCATCATTCTCAGTTTCATTGATCCTTGTTGTTATTAAAACTTTCTGCGTAGTCGTTGGATAATAATTATTTAATGTTCCAATCGGCAACAGGTGTGTGCTGTTCTTTTCTACAGTGTGTGGAATTAATGGGGTTTGTGACGAAGGGTCAGGATAGGTTTTTTGTTGGAATATTGGTTGTCCCGGTAGACGGACCGGATGCGTCGAGGTCTGTGGACTGTAGCCGGGCAAGGGGAAAAATCCGGGAGGGTGGATACGGCTAGGACTTGGTGCAAAACTTTTGCGGTTGTTATAGCCAGAGCCGTTAAGTACTTTGACCCACACCTCGGTCTTGGCGTCCAACTCTCCATTAAAACCCGTCACGTATAAGTAAATATCTTGACCTCCCTGAAAAACAGAGTGCCAAATTTAATTAGATTAATGGATTTTTACAAACAGACTATTTTAACTTTAATAATTAATACATATAATAGACACAACTAGTTTCACAATAGACCGGATCAAACAGACTAGATTATACAAGCAAAACTAAAAGACAATACACTTATCCCTCGGTTTACACGGTAGATTTTTCATATTTTCACCTGCTACTAGAAATCACTTAAACTTTCTTTCCTTTCCTTGCTTGATTACCTTAGAACGGAAACATAAAACACATGGCTTTAACGTTCGCGGTTTTCGAAAGAGTCAATTAAGTAACTCTTTGTCGAGCTTTTAAGAAAAACCATGTAAAACGGAACCGTGTGATTTGAGTACCGTATAAATCGGGGGATGGGTATACTACACAGACAATATTGGAAGGACAAGTTTAAGATCGCAAGGCTATACCGACAAGATCCTACCAGAAATAATGGAGGAACACGGTTACATAGACAAGAATTGACTAGACGCACATGACGAGACAAATAAGTCTACAAATAAGTCAATAAACATACATGGCTGGACAGGCAAGCGTAGACTATCAAGACGTAGACTAACAAGCGTACACCAACCAGCAGGACTAGACAGACAAAAATAGACAGATAAGTCTAGACGTACAAAACTAGACAAAATTAGACAAAGTAAACTAAATAAGCAGGACTAGACAAACAATTCTAGGCAGACCAGGTTAGACAAACTAGATTGGTCAGACAAATTTAGATAGAACAATACTAAACAGACAACACTAAACAGAGAAAACTAAACAGACAAGCCAGTGAAGATCTAGCAAATGCAAAGTGCTCTGCAGAGTGTAGATAGACTAAACTAGGTTGTATAAACAAAACCAGACTGTCAAAATAGGAAGAATTGTATAAGGTTTTTGACAGTAGTGTGGAAGGAAATCTAGTCCAATAAAAATTTTCCCTATGAAAATTTTTATTAGTCTTGACATAGAGTATACGCTGAACTGAATAGAGTGGATTATTTGGACGTACAATACTAGGAACTCAGTAAAACTGTAAGGCTGCTATACAAGAGCGGATAAAAAAGTCTTAAGGGACATTGCTGGATATTGGCAACACAGAGTGTGAGACATTCAAAATTAGACAGAATAAGGTAGATAGAAAATGGTAGGCAGGCGAGGTTAGGCAATTAATACTATAATCAAAAAATAAGTTGATGCGAATACCTACACACAAAATCTACAAAGTTGAGAATATAGAGATAAGACTCAAGACTATTGACAAAAGATATAAGTTGAGACGAGCATGACTAAACATACGTGGATTAAAAATGAAGCATAACCATATATGGTCTAATAAATAGAATTAGATAGGACTGAAAATTTCAGAGCTAGATTGAACTAAAGTGAATTTTGATTTTTTTAATGTAAAACTTGTTTGTAATTTTAAAATAAAAAATATTCCTTAATAATTAGATGAGTATGCTGAAGATTCTAATTTCGCAATGTGTTTAATAAATGTAAAAATAATTTACCCTTCCTTTTAACGACTCGTTCAAATAAACAACTCCAGTAGTATTATCTATACGGAACGGAATCTGATCGCCCGGAATCTTAGCTTCGATTCCATACAGCAGTTGGTCGTTCTCGTTATCGCTTCTGTGAACTCGTGTGATGACGGCGCCGATTTCTTCTGTCTCTGGTATCCGCCACAGCCTTTCCACCAAAACCGTCGGCGGCGTCTTAATACCTAGCTGACCTTCCGCTGCAAAAGAAAACAAAAATCATAAGCGAAGTTACTTATTTGCGTGGGCTGCTTATAATTTCACTTTATTTGTTCCACTTTCGCCGAAACAGAGGTCAATAGTATTATCTTTATTGCCGGTTTCTCGAGCGAACACGAAAAACTAGTTGATGCTTTACTGAGTGTGTAGACTTGAAACAAGATAAAAAAGTGGAACAATTAGAACTAGTTTTAAGTCTTTCATCTTAGAGTAAAAGAATAATCCTTATTTGTTTTCAAACATATTCACGATGGTTGAAAATATTTTCTCTATTTTTTACTATTAGTACTAGCCTAAGCTGCTTAGTTTACTATCGTTTTTAATATGTCTGGTAGTTCTTGGGTTTTATCTATTTTCTAAAAAGTTTTATATTTATAAATAAGACCACTATATTACTTTTGTTTGCTGAAAAAGTTTTCTATTAAATCGTGTATTAAACTCTATATAAGACAATCTCCTACAGTAGAAACAATTGGATTCTCTCTGTTAGTTCAAAAAACTTCCGCAAAAGAAAAAAAGATTTATTGGCTCATCATCAACCATCTGGCGTGATGCCGAAAAGAGTTTGCAGTTGCCATATTTTTTCTTGTTGTACATCGTATCGGTTCGTTGGGCGTTTTACGATTTATATAGAAGAAAAATAAATAGTTTGAAAGAAATGACGCGAGGTCGGTGCATTGTACCCGAGAAACTGACCTGATATTATGCACATGTCGTTGGGTCGCAGACAGCATGTGTGTACTAACTGTATGTAGTGGATGCCAGCAGAAAATAATGATGGTCTGTGTTTGCTTTGAGATTAGTAACTTCGCAAATGGTTCAAAAACAAAGGGATTGTGTTAAAAGTTCTATTTTGCTTGTTCTCTTTTATTCTGCGTGGTTGTTTAATACAGATTTATTCTCTAATCTCTCAACAACGGCACACAAAAAATAAATATGTTTTATATATTTTAGAGTCTCTTTAGTAGAATGTGTCATAATTTTTTAACTATATTTATGACATACCTGTATACTATAAAACACTGGTTTGCAAACATTGTTGGCTCACGGAACCCTTACTATTAAATTAATAGGATGGTTGCGATCGTTACGAGGTGGTAATTCATATTTACACTGCATTGAAAAATTCACAATGTTTTAAAAAACCACACTTAATATGTCAAAATATTATAAAACATGTTATTGACTGTTATGTAAATTTCTACGCTTCACACGACTCGAGTTTCGACGGTTGAAGGTGATTTTCAAGTGATTTAAAATTGATTCGTTCGAATTTATACCTATAGTTTTGGTAGGGAAGGTTGTCTGTAGTTGAGGACTTATCTGCGGGACGAGTGAAATTAAAAGTTTGGAAAAGATTACGAACTGACGGACTGCAGAAGATTAAGTCAAATCTTTAAGTTTCGTAAGAAATAAAAGATGAAGCAATATCAGTCTATATTAGCAATTTACATTGAATTGTTTTCAAATAATTTTTTTTTAAAACACAAAAAACATATTTTTGTACCTTGGAAGATAAAGGGCCAATGTCCATTTTCAAAAATTTCGAATTAAGAACTCAATTGAACTCAACTCAATTTAAACAGAATTAAATTTTGAAAGTTGAAAAAGGACCAATGATTTACAGGATATTGGTCCTTTTACTGCTATAGCAAGTCATTGGTTGTTTGTCTTTCTCTACTTACATAATTGATTATGCCATGTTTAATTGATTGAGTTCAATAGTAGACTTAACTCAGAATCCTAAAAATGAATATGATTGACTTAATTATGATTGCATTGCACACATTATACGTGCGAGAATGCAATCGATAATTTCAATGTCCGTTGCGCTGACGCAACTTTGGAAATTGCCTTCCGATCAACTTGGTAACTAGTAGTTGAAATTACAGCTCGTTCACAATGTGCACTTCAGACGACCAAAGACTTAGCATATGAATCAAAAGGGAGATTTAATTTCACACTTTGTTTAATTTCAAACTTTATACACTTGACGACAATAAAACATACTTCGCTGTTAAGTGGCATATTATTTTGTGAACAAATTTGATAACCGTAGGCCTATAATGAAATAAATAAATGAAATATAGAAAAAGAAGTAAAACATGGTATTTCCGAGCAAATATTATTAGCACTGATGATGAATAATATCATCATTAATATAATCAAGGTATAGTAGATATTGATTTGAACGCAATTGCAGGTTTCACTATAAGAATTAGATGCAATAAATTGTGGTGGCTATTATTCTCTAACGGAATTAACAGAACTATAGCATATATACTTTGAAAATTCATCAGCTGGCAAGAGACCATACTATATCAATCAAATTGAGTAAGAAACCGAATTGAATATAAATGAGCAACCTGAGACTCTACCTCGAGCGTCTCAGCAAAAAACAGATTGATGATAACAAACTCATCATGTTAAAACTAAGTGGTAAAGAATATGCAAGGAGAAGATTCAAGGTAAGTAAATAAGATATTAGTCATAAAATAAAAGTCGTAAAGTTTAAACAATTTTTGATTGACGTTGTAGGTTCTAAGTAAATAAAAGCATACGAAATAATATGCATGCAAAACAAGAATATTTTATTAGAGTAACTACCAATATTGCGTCTACGCAACATTTTGTACAGCAAAAACAAGTAAACTCACTGTTATTATGTAGGAGAACCTGTTGTATCTTGGACAGTTTAAATTATTTTTTTTCTGTAATTTGATATATTATCAATTATGTACCTCGGCCAGTACCACGTTGTTCCTACAACACAAATAGGTTTGGGGGGATTTTCCCTACAAAAATAGTTTTTTTGGGTCTAGTTAAATATTTAAATTACATATTCTTAAAAGACCCAACATATAACATTCATAGTATCTTTTATTACTTAAGAAACAAAATTTTTAATCACGGAGTTGCTACAAAGCAGTCTTTAAGACTAGTATGAACCTAGATATAGTAGGTACGTACCTCTTTAGTTTTTAATCAGTCATTGGGACTAGCTTTTAAAAGAATATTATTAATATCTCAATAAATTATTTAATTTTAAGCACTTAAGCAATTTTAAGCAGAATTTCCAGTATTTCTGTATCTCTGGAACATGAAAAATTTCTCTCTTTTTGTTATTTTTTTTAGGCGATTTAATTTTTACTTCAATGTCACTTATTGGGTACTGATTTAAATCTTCTTTATCAGGCCATTTCCTATTTTTGAGTGACTTTGGCATCGATTTCAGCAGTACAGCCTCTTCAGATATTGATTCTATCTTTCCAGCAAAATAAGCACATTCGTATACAAATATAACATAATCTCCAATGTTGTAATTTTCTTTATAAATATGTTGAATCTGAGGGTTCTTTGTCTCACTGACATTTTCGGAGACAAATTCAGATGTATCACGCAATGAATAGTTGACAGAATCTTCACTAATTTCCAATTTTTATGGAATTCTTCTTTTGTTCTTATTTGCAATCTTTTTTTTACGCATAATTTGTTTTTCGCTAGATTTTTTTTGAATTTGCTTCATTAGATTTAGTTGAAACAAGTTTTTTAGACTTCCTATTTCCAATTTCTTGTTTTTCTAGTGTAACAGTCAATGTTCTGGATCTTCATTTTGTATTCCCTTTCGTGTTACTTTGCGATGTTCAGCTCTTGGGTGAGGACCAATCATAACCGGCAATGTCAAAGTTGGCAATTTTCGGTGTTTAACTTTTAAATTTGAAGTGGTCGGCTGGCTTAAAGGTATCTGATCAATTCTAGTGGATGATTTTTCAACAGGTGGGCGATCAGAATAGAATGCTGGCATAAAATCAGCATCTTTGTGAATGTTTTCATATAAAGAATGAAAACCAGCTGAACTAAATCTTTACGAATATTGTTTGGTGTGAAGTCAAGAGGAAAAGCTTTTCCCACTATGCCAGCAATGTTATAAATATTGAATGGATTTTCCACGTGACCTGGAGTCATAAATAACTCGTTTGCCGCTGTATAGAAATACGTTTTGAAAGGTCCAAAAACTGATTTATCTAATGATTGCATGTGGTTACTAGTATGTATCTTCAACCATTTGTAATGTCGGTACTGAAATATCACTTTCATGATTGTCTAGTAAAAAAATGATAGGTTGTTCTTTGGTAGCCTTGGTATATTTGATAAAATGTTGAAGGATTTGATAAAATGTTGAACATCGATTCGTTTGACCAACCAGATGGATTAGCAACTCCAATAGTGCCTTCTGGAGCTTCAGTTAATATAAACTCCTTAAAGTTTACACGAGGGAATATGACCATGGGAGGAACAAAACCACCACCTGAATTTATAGCAGCTATCATTGTTACAGTCACTCCTCATTCAACATTAGTCATTTACCTAACTTTCTTCTCGCCAAGAGGTGCTAATATCTTCGGAGGAACATGGACAGTCGACAATCCAATTTCGTCTAAATTCCAGATATGAGTTGCTTTTATATGAAGTAATTTAGAAAGGGCTTTCTTGAAATTATCAAATGTTAAGCTTGCAGTATGTTTATTAAACGCCGATGAGCGAGCCAAACTAATGGCTTCAGGCTTTCTCGGAGACAATTCGCTTTGGTATCGCTTCCTAAATAAGCACAGCCAATATCATCTTATATATCTTTATCATCAATAATAATCTTCGGCCATTTTATTAGTATCCCAGCTGTTAGTGTAGCTTTTTCTATTCATTTTTGCAAATTAATATGCAGGTATTTTCACGTCTTTTAAAGTCAGTCCAAATTGTGCGTTTTTAATATAGTCATCGAAACAGCGTTCTTCCTCACGATCAAAAACTTTATTAACTGCAAGATTATCGTGTAATTTGCTTACATGGTTACCTGTTTCCATACAGCACTTTACATCAGTGGTGCGCAACCTTTTTTCATTGGCGACCCCCAATTTTCTGTAAAATTTTGTCGCGACCCCTGGATCAACAGTAACGTTTTTAAATCGTTAAAGTAGATAAAGTGATTTTTTTTCTGGGATTTGCGTTTACGGCGTGTTTTTAAAGGAACTTTGGTGACGTCATAGAATAAATACAGCCTTTTTAAAATAGCGTAGCAAACTTATTTTGTTCCGGTTTTATATTGGAAATCGCAAGCCGTAAGTCATCCTCAGGATCCAATCACGTTCGATATTTTATTGAATGGCAACTAGTTTTGAAAAGCTGCATTGGAATAAGTAGGTAGATGCAAACTGAATTAAAATATTGATGGCCCTTTTCAAATTGGCATATTCGTTACCAATCGATAACCAAAATTTTGGACACATCCGAGACTTAAATTGACTCTTTTCATCTAAAGGGATATTGGAATTAATCAAACGAAAATGGATCACGGATCCAACCTAATTCATCATCTGGATATTTTTCGAACCTTTTCGTTAAGTTTTCTCCCAATTTTATCAAATGATGGGAAATTGTGTTTTTTAAATACCCAGAATGGGAATGTCTATATTGCTTTTTTTAATTTTCCTTGCCAAAGTATCAGCTTCTTTCTAAAAACTTCAATTTTACAGCTCAATATTAAAATTTTTGTACTCTCTCCTTGCAAACTCAAATCGTTAAGTTTTTAAAAAAATCTTCTGATATGTCTTCTTCAAAAACGTATTTCACATACACAATTAATTGCGATATTTTGTTAACATCAGTGGTTTCGTCAAGTTGTAGAGCAAACACAGGACAGTTATGTATTAGATTTAACAGAACTGATTCGATATTACGTGTATGGCGGAAATTCGACAAGAAACGGAATCTCTTGATAATGGTATTGTTTTTAAATCGTTACCATATGTTTGTGCATGCATAATTGATGTCATTTTAATTGCTGAAGCAAGAATGAGGGATTCTCCAATTGTATGTGGTTTCAAATTTTTCGCTATTAAATATGAAACTTCTAAGGATGGCCGTAAACCCTACTCAGGAATTGTTGTATATATTTTCAAAAATACAGTTATATTTTTTTACTTTCAGTCAGTCGTTTAAAAAAGGTTTCAGATTTATTTGTTTACCTTACAAATGTCGTTTTAATTTAGCAGGTTTCAATCTTTCATTTGCTAATTTATCCGAGCAAATAACACAAGACGGACGTTCTTTTCCATAAACAACGCAAAATGTAAATCCGTATTTAATAAACCCTTCTTGATATTTTTTTAATTTTTTATTACATAACACATTTCATTCGATATTTTTTGAAGTAGAAACGGTGCCAGTGGGTTCATTGTTGTTTTTTATTCACAGTTTTTCTAAGTTCATTAGATGTTGGTCCATCATTCACACTTGTATTTTCCTTATTTTCTTCTTCATGGGTACCTATTTTTAGTCACTTATCGATTATGAAGGTATTTAATATTTTCAAAATATAATATTTGTTTACACTGAATTGATAAATTCACTGTTTTAACCACACTTAATATGTAAAAATATTATATAACTTATTTGTCACAGTTATATAAATTTAAATATATAACACGACTCAAGTTTCGACGGGTCTAATTTTCAAGAAGTGTGAACTTGAAAATGATCTTAACCCGTCGAAAATATTTTTTTATTACTCATGCGCGAAAAGTACTTCTCGGCGTAGATTATTTAATACGAAAAATGTCACATTTCGTTGTATTTAGACATAACCTGGGTAACGCACGCAAATATTCAATATCGGTTATATTAAAATAAACAAATAAATAAAAATAAAATCAACACAATCAAGACCGCGATATTAAAAAAGTGACGTGAAATGTATTTTTTTTTTCATTACACAATACAATATTGAGATAAAACTTATAATAATTAAAATTAAAGAAAACGTTTAAAAATGAGCGTAAATTCAATGGTGATATTAGAGACTGAGGAGAGTTCATATGACGAATCCACACCATCGGAGATGATTTGAAAAAGCAAATTCCTCATTTTTGATTCATTTTTTTGAATGGCCCCTGGATACCAAACTTGTAAGCTGCATCCCCTCGCATGGGTAATAAAAAATATTGTTTGTGAAACGGGCGAAATTATCAATTTCCCTCTCGAGCGAATGTGCGCACTCACGTTGCGCACAATTTCGTTCTCGCGAAAAATTTTTCGCTCACGACTTTTCGCCCTAGTTACAAAATAAATCTTTATATAATAAGTGTGGTTAAAACATAGTGAATTTATCAATTTAGTGTAAATATGGATTCCCACGTAGTAACGGTCGCATCCATCCTATTCAATAATTTGTTCGTTGTTTGTTTACCTTATTTGTGCTATAACAAAATTATGGCCATACGTTATTAAGCACATCTGTGTCAAAAAATAGCAAAATAATTATAAGTTCACGATAAAAATACATTATAAAATGCAATTTGAACAATAACATAATACAAAGACACAAATAGATACAACATATTCCATCGAAAAAACTTAAAGATTTCCTTATGAAATAAAAATTTAAGAAAATTAACTAAATACTCAATCCATCTAACGCATTGGTGTGTGCAGTACATATTTTTCCGCTCTCGTACGTATGACAACGAACCGCAACGCATTGACGCATGGTGTGCGGAGACCTTTATACAAGTGCTGCCTGCTACGATACATAGAAAAAAAATTATTGGCATCACATCAGGTTTACAAGCGCGGTTGTAAAATAGTTATATAATAATTGTGTTTTTCATAAATTTGAATTTGTGATTCAGAATTTACTCCTAATAAAATTAATTATTTCCCAAGAGGGTCAAAAGCATTAATACAGCTCTGATTAGATATTAAAACAGAAAATGGTTTCCTAAAAAATATAGTCCTATTTTTGTAAATAATATAATTTAATTTCATTATTTTACTGGTAAATAAATTTCTTTCAATTAGGCAACCCCCAAAATGTCTCTCGCGACCCCCAGAGGGGTCGCGATCCACGGTTTGCCCACCACTGCTTTAAATGACAACGCAAAGTTGTTCTGCATCATCCAAAATATTTAAAAGCACCGAAAGTCGTGATTTTTTTCTCCTTGATCATTTTAATAGCATATCACAAATCATTTACATTATTAGGCGTGCTCTTCTTATCTTTACTTCTAGGCATGACTTCTGAAATATTAAATTTGTATTCTTAAGAATTTAGCATTAAATTATGAAATACATAAAGATAAATCTTTCTGGCCAAATTACAACATGCAGGTTGTAGATAGCCACTGATCGACAGTGCCAAGGTACAACATTGCCTCCTTGTGGTTGAAAACCGTAAATTTATTATATTTTAAGGTTATATATCTCGTAAGTTTATTATTGTTTTAACACTTAATAAATCAGAGAAGCGATTGCATACAAAAGATACGTGACTATTATAAATTGTATGAAAATAACAGACTTCAAAATATATTAAAAATACTTAATTTTTTCAGCAACTTTTTTCTTCTTCTGTAACACCAACCCACTGAAATATATACTAACTTAGTATATATTTCAGTTCATCAGGCACCGCCTTAAAATGGCGGCAAGCGACTAACTTCATACTAGATTGTCTGCTGTGGCCTACCGACTAGCACATACGAAATAATTTAATAGCGCGTAATCTACACTCGCGACTCGCTAATACAGTTTTACTACATAACAGGTATAAATATAGTTTAACTGCAGAATATACAATGAACAACAATGAAGGAAGCGCAAATAAGTAATATTACGTTTTGTCAGTATTTTTTTCTAAATATTAAAAATGTGTCGGTTGGTAAACTTACTTACTTACCAACTACTTATCGAGAGGTCGACTTATCCAGATGAATATTAAAATTATTGATGAATATTAAATTTGTTTTTCGAAATCCTATCAATTATCTCATTTTATATAATTTTTGGATAGGATATTGTTTTAAGAAAATATGAATCCTTTTTGTTAATAACCAGCATGGCAAAAGTTTGTATAAATATATATATATATATATATATATATATATATATATATATATATATATATATATATATATATGTGTGTGTTGTATTGTTTTCTCGGGGATTCCGCGTTGATGCTGAGGGTTGGCTCTGAAAAGAACCGGATTCTCGACGTTTCGGCGAACTAACATTCGCCATTCTCAAGAGATATATGCGTCCGTACGGGTCAACCGTTAGACGCATACTGAACAAACAAATACAAACAAATACAAATACAACATATATATATATATATATATATATATATATATATATATATATATATATATAGTAGAAAGCGTAAGCCAGAAAGCTTAATATTTCAAAGATGTTACCAAGAGAGGTAGCAATTTATGAAATAATAGTTTAAATGATTTCTCTAGGAATTTCAAGTTTTTATAATCAATATAAAAATTCACAATCTGTCAAAAAATTAAAAATCACGGAAAATTTGTATATTTTAAATTTTAGAACAAAATCAGAATGAGTCATAACATTACAACCCTCTGAACATTAGACTACATTTTGCATATGATTCAATAATATTTCACTTCAATGACATGAAAAATAAATATCGGTCGTCAGATAGTATAAAAAAAATAAATTAATACAGATTCCACAAAGAGACAAAACAGTAAGCATAAAAAGTGACTATATAAAAGCTATAAATCTACTTAATGAGCTTCCTAATGAATTAAAAACATTAAAGAATAATGTTACAACGAAAGGTAAACTAAAGGAATGTGTCAGGCAAAATGTGTAGTCCGGATAAATGTATTTACTATACAGCGAACGTTATAGATTGTGACTGTTCAGAGTCACAGTCACACAGGATACTCGAGTGTGCAAAAATCTTAATTAACTCAATCTTAAGTTAATTATATTTGGTTTGTAATATCTACCAGTCCAGCCAAAAGGTACCTGCGTGTACCTCTGCAGGATTTTACGGGAAATTTATTATTGTAATTTACTAATCCAAAATGATACTGGTTGTCTAAATAAATAAATAAACAAATAAAATATTTTTCACAAAACCTTTTATCTCCTTTTTTCGGGAATTTAAATTTCATTTGTCCAAAATCAAAAACATAATTAAAAACAAATTATTTAATCAGTTTATCGCAGAAAGTATATTATTTTTCAAGGTTTCTAGGATTTCTTGCGCTCCAAAATTTATTGGACTTTATTAATTTACATCGTATCAATCATTGCATCTCAAAATTATTTACAAATATATTTATTATATGCAGATATTGAATATTTTTTTGAAAATGTCAATATTTATTCAATACACAGATTTTCTTCAATCATCTTCAATTGAACTTTGTTTAAATTTTTTACAAAACGGTAAAAAAACAATTTTTAGATAAATACTTTGTAAATCCGTGGAGGTGAAGTGAACTTTTTCACTAAAAACTAAAAAAATCTCTAATATAAACTCGACAGGATGTTACTACTCTCTTTGGGGTACGTGTACAAATCTGGACTAGTAACAAATATAGACAAACAGATTAAGAATACTAACCAAACAAAGGTTGAATTTTATATTTCAAATACAAATAACAGAACAAGAATAAGAATTTCTAATCTACTTATTAAATGTTGCGTTCTGACTTTTTTCGAGAATAAATTCTTTATAGATATAGAGAGAAAAGGTAAATAATGGTAGTTTGTAATATAAAAGTTTTTTATTATCCAGTCTTTGTTAAATGTAAGAAAAGTTTCGAATTAAATTTGAATCTATTCATAAGTCGACAAAGTGGGTGTGTTTGTAAAACTTTTCTCTTACTTGCTCTTCAACTTCTTCTTAAATTCAATACCGAATCAAAGATATCTCATTTTATATAAAATTTAATTCCGTAAATTCCTTAATAAATTAATATTGGGTATACAAGAATATAAGAAACATATAAGAGTAAAAACAGTTACTTTTAGGCCAAAACTATTAGAAAGTCAGAATTTAAAATTCTTTAGGTCATAATTATAGCCAATTAATTAAATCAGTTAAAATTCCAAATATGTATTTATCACAAAAATGTGATATTATTAAGAATACAGATATTATTAGATTAACTCGTTTAATTTAATTTGTTCAGTTCTATACAATCTCGTTTCATTTCGACACAAAACTCGAGTATATAATTTCATATTATTATATAATTTTATAATGTATAAAATGTGACAGAAACGCGAAACTTTTCTTAGGCGCAATAATTGTCGCGAAACAAGAAACAAGACATTAAGTTCTTAATCTCAGTTAAATTAACCTTACATACAATAATTATTTTCCACCGTGCACAATTACAAAGCGAAAATAAAGGAAAGCAACGAAAAAGCCAGTAAGAATAATTCGTGAATTTACAATATAATTTTCAACGACAATTTAAAGCGATCATTTAATTCGCACCATTAACGCTTTCTTAATAAACGTTTCTTTCTGTCCACCCATTATTCTCAATTAAACTCAAACCCATTAAGTACGACGGAAAGATTACAGCCGGACAAAATTGATAACGAAAAAACTTTATACATTATTACATTTACAATAAGAAATTTTCCACTATATTCTCCAACAGTAAACATTGCATGTTACAAAACTTTAATAGTGTTCAAGATCAAATCTAGACAGAGGCAAATATCGGTAAAACTAGACAGGCAAATATAAACAGATGAAGAACAACAGGCAGAGACCAAAATAAAACTAAAAAATAGACAAGACGAGATCAGTTTAGATAAGTAAAATTTACTAGGCGGGTAGGTAAAATAAACACGACCAGTTAAAAAAGCCTAGACAGAAAACACTATACAGTTAAAATAAGGAAGATAGGAAAATCAAGAAAAAATAGTGAGACAAGACAATAGTGAGAAAAGACATGCAAATATTTAATCGGTGATTATTAGATCATCACGGTGCTAGACAGATACGATTAAACATACTAGATGTAACTAAATACTCAAAGTTTGAGAATGTTCAAAAATTTTAAATTAACGTTCCTCTCATTCAAATTTGATCGAATCAAAATAATCAAAATAGTTAAAAAAAATACTTTGGTTTGAAATAATGTTTAAAAAATTAAATCAATTTAAACTTGTTTTCACGGCAAATATCAAGGCAAGTAAATCTAAATATCTGTAAAGTCTGGTCTCTATAGTCCACTATTTAAATTCTTGTTTGCAAGCCGTCGGAAAGATCAAGGCAAGCATTGATAATCAAGACTAGACAGACAATTCAAACAAGGCTAGACAGACAAGTCTAGTCTGTTTGTCTGTTATTAACTGATAAGGGTGTCGCAAAGTAACATTTTATTTGAATTCACCTATTTTTCTCTTCATTCTATCGGAAATTAATTAAGTCTTCCGCGAAATATTTTATAAAATTGATAATGGATAAGATATCCTGATATACAAGTGATACGAGAATTTGATATTGTTGCAAATTTGAACTTGAAAAATTTTAATCTGAAGTTATAAAGTATAATTAAGATCTCAAAAAAAAACTATTTAGTATATTTCGTTTCGTATTATGGATTTTACATTTTGCGAAAATTTTAATAATTTCTATAAATTAAAAAAGTTTGTATTATCATGTTATATTAATTATATCATGTTAAGTATAACACGTTAAGTATAACATGTTGTAATTAATTATTTACCGCAGTTAATAAGTATTGTTGTATTTACTATAATTTCTTGAAGCGGAAACTTTCTATTAAATAATATTTAATTAAATGCATTTTCTATTTCATATTCTAACAATTTCCAATAAAAATTCAATTGTGGTTAATAAAGTATCGATAAATGTAAGAAATTTAGAAATCGCGCTCCAGCAAATATCGATTTTGGTCTTAAATAAGTTTTGAAAAAAAGAAGAAAAAAAAGTTTTATTAAAAAAATTATTTACGAAGATTTTGAAAACAAGTACAATAAATATTGACCTACACATTTTTTAGTAAATTTTACTATATATTTAATATTCTCATTATGTTAATTTCCATATAATTGATCAAATTTCTTATAATTATTCCTCCATTGTGTCTCTAATATTCTCCGTCCTAATTAATTTGTTGCTCCAAAAATGCGTGGGCCAGATAACTGCAATTGCCAAGAACAAAGCGCAAAGATTAAGTTAATTAAAGAACGACATCCAAAAAACCCACGATGAAACACAGATTGCGTTTAGAGAAATCGTTTGCAGACCTTATTACAAATCACATTTAAGCCAGTCCAAATGTTCCAAACGCTGCGCGCTGCCAGAAGAGAAAGTTTTCCGTATCGAAATCTTTCTTTGACCTTCACGATTTCTGTATTTATTTTTGATGGGTATAAGTGAGATGTTAGACGGTTTTGATTAGCGATAACTCTTGAACTTTTATCACAGATTTTATATATTCAATTTCTAGTTTGGTGCTACTTTAAACGTTGTAAATTTGAGAAATAATGTTTTTAATTTTGCCTTAAAGCCATGTTTAATTCCTTGGATGCGGATCAATAAAACAGTGGTGTATTCGCTAGTGAAATCAAAAATCTATTTCACTAGGGAAATAGATTTGATGATTCGTTCAATATATTCATGGCAACGCATCAAAATTAATTACTGACTTACGGGCTCCGTAAATATAACCTTAAATGTCGACTTCGCTAATATTCTTTTTTTATCCTTATCACAACACTTATCATATATTTTTTTGTATAAATCTTTCGATTTCTGCTGGAGAAATCTTTCCGCAATTTACATTCACTATCTAACAATAATTCTTCGGATGTATGCATTTATGGTTTATAAAACACAAATTAATGAAACACAATAAACCAAACAAAATTTTGACGTACGAATCAACAATTTTATTGTTGTCATGACAACAACACAATCATATCCGGAAGACATGCTTTTCGTAAAAAAAAAAACAGAAAATCGATTTTTTCTTGAATTTAACTTTAATCAAGAGCAAAATTGAATAAAAGTTTGCATTACACTCGCGGATAAAATTAAGGTTTAACTTACGAATTAAACCATGCCCTCGTTAAACATTAATTTTATCCGTTTGTATAGTAAATATAAACTAAACTAAATAACTAATAAAATAAACTATTCAGTTATTTTTACTATAATTAAAATATTATACATTTTTTTACTTCTAACAATTACTACTAATCTGCTGTATTACGAAGGCACAATACAATACACAAACCAACAATAAAAAAGAAAGTTTGTAAAGATTATTTGTAGATCGTTTATGTCCACAAGACCGTAAATAGTTTTATGCACTAATTATTTTATAGTTTGCGCTAGAAATTAAGTGCAATTCAGAAGAAATTAAATTTAAGAAATTAAATGCATATCGCTCATAAATCTGGAAATCTGAAAGTCTCAAAAGTCAAATGTTACAGGTGATACAAAAAACCTGTCAACAAATTTATTACACATTTGATTCCCACGCTATAATTTTGATTGTGTATAATTTTGATAATTTATTACTGTATGTAGCAAATATCACCGTACATTATTATAATAGACCTTTTTACGGTTTGTTAAGCGCATGTGCATACGCCAAGTTTGAATGGCGGGAATATGAAAGTTTCGGGCAAATAATAAGGTTATACGTCAAAAACTTCGGGCAAACATGGCAGAAATTGACACATGTGCACAAAAAAAAATCAACTATGAAAAGGTCTATTTTTAACGTTGAAGTAATGCAAATTCTATTTTTATTTATTTTTAAAGAATTTTTAGAAAACCTATTCACAAAAATTTTACTATTTTGCCACTAGAGTTATAAAGAACAGCGGTGAAATTTGAAACTGATAAGGAACATTCCTTTCAACATTTTAAAATTAATATATACGATATAATTTCAATTTAACAAAAATCGAACGAGGTTTTACAGATTTATGAGCGATACATATTTTCATTAGAAATCCTCAAAGCATTATTTTTAATAATAATTTAATTTATTAATTAATTATTTTTAATTTTAGGCTACTCCCTCAGATCCCTGTCCCGCATGTCGGTTTATGTTGCTACTTGCCGTTTTAGAATACTTAATACTCGTATAAATTATCCCACTCTAAATGAATCTAACCTATCTTTTCCCTAAAGAAGTTAATAGTAATAATTAAATAAAAAAATTGATTGTTTAGAGGTTATTTTTAATGGTTATGTTTAACGGTTAATTCAAAGGTTTCCAAACTATTTGAGTTAGCGGCACACTTAGAGATTTAGTATTTTATCTCGGCGCCCTAGCTATCCGAAATATAGTACAATGATACTAGGCAGATAGACACAAAAATTAAAGCATCCACAATATGAAGCTGAGTTTTTATATTTATTTTTACACACAAGAATATATTTATTATTTAAGAAAAATAGCAATTAAAATCAATTAAAACCAAACTGATGATAGTTGATAGACTTCCACATTACAATGTACAACTCCACATCGATAATAAACAAATTGAGAGAGTAAACAAGTTTAAATAACTGGGCACTACGTTTAACGACAAATAGAATAACGATGAAGAGGTTAAAATTCGTGTGGCTTATACCCGAAAAACATTTGCTAAATTCCATTCCTACCTCCTAAGTCTCCGCCTACGAGTAGTTACAGAGTAGAGAATGTTACATATGGCCAATTTTGCTTTACGGATCAGAAACTTGGTCATTAAAAGCCAAATCCATTAATAGAATCGAAGCTATAGAATTGTGAATTCTGAGAAGACTACTCAGAATTTCCTGGGTGGACCACGTATTAAACGAGCTGGTTTTACAACGAGCAAATACGCATCGACAGCTATTGAATATTATAAAGCAAAGAAAAACTTCGTTCTTAGGGCATATCCTGCGAGGTCCCAGATACAGACTGCTGAAAACTATACTTATGGGCAAAATCGATGGCAAAAGAGGACAGGGACGAAGGCAACACTCATGGCTCTGCAATATTCGGAACTGGTGCAATATTGCAGATAGCCGCAACGATATTTAAAAGAGCCGAAAAAGGCACACTTAACATTGGACACATGAACGCAAACGCGCTAGGCAGCGTATGGCACCACAAGAAGAAGAAGAAATTTTAATAAAATGCCAACTTGTCGAAAATGTGACGTGTAAGCTTGGTAAACTCCATACATTTTTTAAAGCGTGGGATAAAGCTTGACACCGCTACTCTCATCTCTTGCTTTACATTGATATTTGATCGATATTTACGGCTTCACAAGAGTTCAATGAAACTTTATTCTTCTTGCAAAGTGAATTCTGTTGGAACTTGTGTATGAAAAAGATCTTGAATCCACACAAATTTTGGATACCTTATTCGGCAAAGTATTTCGAAAACAAGTCAGTGAGCTTTGAAAGGTGTTCCGTGCAACAGGACGTCAAGTCTTGTGAGACAACTAGCTCATTACATGCCGCATATTTGCAATTGTGTGAAACAATATTAACCGCCAACTGAATTATTTTTGACACAATTAGTTTTTTACTTAATTATTTTTTGGAATTATTTTTGTTATACACAACTGCAGTTTTATCCTAAACGCCTTAATCTTCTCCAATAGATTCAAAATGTGCTTGTTAATGCATTGCAGAGAGACATTTAAATTATTCAGAGAGACATTCAAATATATCGCATAATTTTGATAGTTTTAGCAAAAAATCTGGTGCGTCAAAGTATCTGGAGTTTTCATGACTTTCTTCTTCCTAAAAGTGTGAATTTCTACATGTAATACGAATGAATGAAATAAGACATTTCGACGTAAAAGCCAGTGTAGAGCCGTGTGTTCGGCTCTTATATTCATGCAATGTTTTTTGTTCTGGCTTTTAGCGGGCTAGTTTTTATGTAGTTTACTAAAAGACACGGTTCTAATCTAAGAAAGGTTCTAATACCTGGTTCACTTTACAGCTCATTGACTTCGACATAAGCGTTTCCCTATGGATGATGCAGTGGGTCCATGTAGCATAACGTGCTTTTTTACGAATAAGCGCTTGTATTCCTCCATGCCTGCTAGACATTGATCGAGCACCGTCAGTACGTACTCCGATACACTTTTCCCAATCTAAATTATTTTCTATTATAAACTTGTCAAGAATTTTCTGAAAGCCTAAAGCCTTTGCGCTTTCAGTAATGCTATCATAGAAAAAGTTTTTCAACGATAATATTGCTATACAAAAAGCGTACGTAACAAATAAGATGTGAATCTTTATTGCTGTCAGAGCATCATCAAGTTGCTTTCAGATAAAATTCCTTACCTTTCATTTTTCATGGGTTCTTCGTCTAATAGTGTTCTTAGATAAAGGTACCTTGAAAATTTGTTTTCCCGTCGATTCTCCAGCCATAATATTCACCATGTCGAGAGCAGCCGGTAGAATAAACCGTTCTGCGATCATGCGAGTTTTTTGCATTTCGCCACCCTGCATGCTACCTTGGCAGACGCTAACAGTACATTGCTAGGTACTAAGACTGGTTGAGTGAACACGTTTCTTTGTTTTTTGTAAAATTTGCAACTTCCTATTAAAAAAGTCACGCGATTTTTCATTACAGGGCTTAGGGCTAAGTTACACGACAGATTACAAATAGGTATTTTAGAGCATTTACATATCGCATTTATGTATAAATAATATAATACTAATAATTATAATACTTAAATTAAAAAATCTAAAAAATGCACAAATTAAAAATTTAGCTTAATTTTAGTAATAATATATTTATTCTACAGAAATTACATTAAATTACAGAAAATACGATTTATTGATTTTAATTAATTTGATAAATTTATGCTTAATAAAATCTTTTTTTATTAGGTCAGTAGCACACCTAGCCTTATGAAATAAACGTAAATTGATATAAATTTCTATAATACTTTTGATTAGTTGATACTTAGGTTATCAAATAAATCCTGCATTGTATGCTTGTCCATTTCAGTATCATCAAAAAAGTTAGAGCTAACTTCATTAAAAATTTTATTCTACAAAATAAACAACATTATTTTTAAAACGAATTATCTCAAAATTTGATAGTATAATAAAATAACTTTCTCACAAAACTGTCTTATTATAGTTATATATAGTTACGCATGATAGAAAAACGAATTACTGCGATTGCCACGCAATATAAACAAGGCATTTTTATATTTAATATTTGTTAAATCTTCGAATAGACACAATAACGCAACAAAATTAGGTTGTTTGAAAACAAACTTTCCAGTGTATCAAACGTTGTGCATATATAGACACATGCGCATAGAGAACAAATACGTTCTTATACCGTCCTCTCTCGTACGCAACTTTTGCACAGTTTTCAAACATAGTAGGGTGAGTGGTCTCGAGATGTGACTTTACTTTAATTGGGAGCATAATTTCTGACGATAACATTTTCGGGTAGAGGGCACACTACGATCTTTATTGCTTCCTTCTATTGAAGTAAAGTCCAAATAGCTATCATCCTATTTGCGCGACTTCTGTTTTTGCTGCCCTACACTTGAAGATACTTGATCACTGACTTATTTAATAAAATTTTTGCGTCCATTTTTCGTCCGACTTATGACAAAAACACAAACAAGTGAAATAGGATCGGGGCACAAAGAAATAGATTTATTGTCACTTTATTAGACGCAGTCGCTCGCGACACTTCAAACTGTGCAGACGTACCGCGAGCGAGTACAACTATCTCCTATCGCCGATAACGTTATCGGACTTTTTCAATTTATTCCCGTGAATCTTTTTATATACAGTGCGTCCAAAATCTAGTTTAATAGTAAAGGGTTTAATAGTAAAGAGCAACAAATGGTGTAAAAGCCATGGAAATTGGCTTGTTAGCTAATAGGCCACCCAATCTATCACCTAATGTAACCCCATCAGTAACAACCATGAGCGATCTACGTGTAACCCTAACAAGAAACCCAACTAAACCCAGCAACGACGATCCACCAACATGGAAAATTGTCCATAACAAAAAAAGACGTAGGTATTCAAACGCATCTGCGACCAGCGTCGAAGAAAGTACCCCAATCTCGCCTAATAACAGATTTTCTCCTCTCGGAAACAATCATCAAGATAATCAAGCCATGAACGTAGCGGCTAGCGTGAGAATCCCAAAACCGCCGCCAATATTTATATCGGATGTGAAATCTATTACTGATCTGAAGAAATGCTTCGAAAATGTTGTAATCAAAAGCGACTACATACACAAAACTATCAAAACCTACGTACATATCAAAATAATAGCCAGAAACTCTGAGGGACAAAATAATAGCCAAGGAATTAGACGATGTAAAGGCATCGTACCATACTTATCAACAGAAACAAAACCGTGCCCATAGAGTGGTACTAAGGTCTCTCCATCCCACAACTCCCGTCGAGGATATAAAAAGCGCTATCGAGGACCATGGACATCAAGTGCGACACGTAATAAACATACGCCATGGAAAAACCAAAGAGCCGCTACCTCTGTTCTTCGTAGACCTAGAACCGATGTCAAACAATAAGGATTAAGGAACAAATACGGACACACCAGGACTTACTGCCGCAGATAATTTAGATGTGTCAAAGACAGTGGCGACCACAAAAAATTCAGAGATACCCCCGTAAAATGTGTCCTCTGCGGGGATAACCACCCAGCCAACTACTAGGGTTGTCGCGTGTATCAAAAACATACTCAACAAAAGAGCCTCCTCCACACAGACTCACCACTGGCATAGATCAGGACCACAACGCGTAAACCACACCAGCGAGGACGAATCCAACGAAACCCAGCCTAATACTACGTCTGCAAGAGGTGCAAGCAATCAGAGTACAAGCGGCTGGAGCAAATACAAGCTCTCACACGAACAACCTCAACTAAAACTCAGAAATTATAAACATTCTCGACAAACCATACAACGAATTTAGGACAGCAATTATGCATAAAAACGAGCTCTTAAAAACCATGTTAAACCTGCTGACAGCAGTATTGACAAAGTTTGCGGACAAATAATTCACGTCCTACCGAGTAGCATTATGGAATGCCAACGGCCTAGTCTAACACCGCCAGGAGCTGGCCGTATTCTTAAACACAAATAAAATAGACATCCTCCTGGTGGCAGAAACTCACTTCACTGACAGAAACCATATAAAAATTCACGGAACACCCGGATGGAACGGCACATGGAGATACGGCGATTCTCGTAAAAACAACCATCAAACACCACGTGTTACCGCCTTCAGACAAGGAGTACATACAGGCGACTAGTATAGCCATCGAAGATGCGAAATTCGGATCTATTATAGTAGCTGCAGTCTACTGTCCTCCACGACATAATATAAAAGACAACAAGTTCACTGAGTTCTTCCACAGCCTGGGTTCTCGCTTTTTAGCTGGAGGAGATTACAACGCCAAGCATCCTCTATGGTTGAGTACAACTAGAGGCCGACAACTACTAAAATCATTGACTTCACTAAAGTGTAACCAACTTTCAACAGGAAAACCAACCTACTGGCCAACCGACAGAAATAAAATTCCGGACGTCTCCCGACTTCTTCGTAACCAAGGCAATAGCTAAACCCATCACACACACCGAAACAAGTTTCGATCTCTCATCGGACCACACCCCAGTATTGGTGACACTGAGTAGTGGAGTTATAAAAATTGATAAGCGACCGACACTTCACAACAAAAATACAAACTGGCTTACATTCCGTGACATAATCGATAAACGCATTAAACTAAACGTTCCTCTAAAAAGTAAATTCGATATAGATGAGGCAACCGAACACTTCATCCAAATAGTTCAAAAGGCTGCATGGGAAACCACCCCGGATACGAGTGATACTCCCACGACCATAATATATCCTGACGATATAAAACAAAAAAAATGACGACGAAAAAAGGAGAACAAGGCGACAGTGGCAGATGAACAGAAGCCCGGCTGATAAACGACGATTAAATAGATTATCCAAAAACTAAAGAAACTAATCATCGATTACAATAACAACAATGTGGAACAATATCTAATAACCCTAACAAATACAATTGCTACGGATTACTCACTTTGAAAAGCAACTAAAAAAATTAACTATCCACAAAACCATATACCACCTACCAGGAAAACCGGTGGAGAATGGGCTCAAAGTGACGCCGAAAAAGCCGCAACATCTCGCGTAGGTATTTACTCCATTTCCAGCCCAACAACACGATGGAGATATAGAAGACTTCCTAGATAGTCCCCTCCTTCTGGACCTACCTATCAGGCATATTTCTCCAGTGGAAGTAAACAGCATGATTCACAAAGAAGTCAATGCGAATAAATCTCCTGGATACGACCTGATCACAGGCACCATCATCAAGAAGCTACCATGGAAGGGCATAGTATTCCTGACCAATCTATTAAATGTTATAATCCGTACATCACACATACCTAGCCAATGGAAAGTCGCCCAAATCATAATGATTCAGAAACCTGGCAAACCACCAAATGATATTAAATCGTATCGCCCCATAAGCCTCTTGCCCATAACATCAAAGTTATTTGAAAGACTACTGCTTAGAAGAATACAGCAATTGATCGACAAGCTTGACATTGTCCCAGAACATCAATTCGAATTTAAATCCAAGCATTCAACGATAGAGCAAGTTAATCGGGTCTTTAACACCATAGCTAACACGCTGGAACGAAAGAAATACTGCTCTGCAGCAGTTTTATTCTTTTACCGCAATACTACTTGCTTCTGAAATCCTACCTAAGCAACCGTCAATTCCAAGTACGGTGTGGCACGGAGCCATTACCTCTTTGCTTTGCGCGATACGAGCAGACGTACCCCAAGGTAGCGTTTTGGGACCAATCCTCTATACACTGTTCACGGCTGACCTGCCTGTAGCCCACAACACCATGGTTGCTACATTTTCCGACGACACCGCTATCTTGGCAACTCATGAAAATCCAGACGCAGCTTCAAGATCACTGCAAAGCGGACTCAACAAGATCTAAGGATGGCTCAAACGGTGGCGAATGAAGGCTAGTATTACAAAGTCTATCCACATTACCTTCACTATGAAGAAAAAGGACTGCCCAACGGTTTCACTCAACAACGAAACACTCCCGAAAGTCGAAGTAAAATATCTAAGCATGCTCCTGGACCGCAGGCTAACCTGGACGAAACATATTAGGAACAATAGAAAACAACTGGATGTAAGGCTGAAAAAAATGTATTGGCTCATAGGAAGGAGATCTAAGCTATCCCTGCATAATAAAGTCCTCATATACAAGACCATACCAATGCCATTCTGGACCTACGGTATTCAGCTCTGGGGTACGGCCAGCAACTCCAACATAGAGATCCTACAGCGATTCCAATCCAAAAGGCTGAGAACCCTAGCGAATGCTCCATAGTACGTGACCAATGCCACGCTACACAAAGACCTTTCAATTGACACGGTTAAGAATATAGCTCAAAAGCTATGCAGCAACTACGAGAAGCGACTCGAGGACCACCCAAACCCGCTGGCACACAGCTTGGAAGATCAAGGATCAATCATAAGGAGATTGAAGAAATTCAAACCGGTGGATCTGCAAGCTCGGTTCCGCACAACCTAACTGTTTAAAACTAAATAACCCCAATGGAGAAACATAGAGCAGCTTGTGTTATAGGATGTACTCTCTACTTCCACACTTCCTACCAGTCATCAAAACTAATAAATGTTGCTTAATGTAATTACAGCTTGTAGTTCAATGTAATATTGTGAAAACTAAAAAAAAATATATTAGATTCCTTTAACTGTTGCTTATTGCAGACAACCCCACAAATCAAACGATGCATGCGGGGATTGAATTGTTTATTTTGTATCCGCGAATACCTAAGTTCAGTTTCCGGCAAATGATAGCCTGAATTGAGGGAACACCTTGGTTAATTAATGGTAAATAGACACAATTTGTTGTACCAATAAAAAAAATTTCAATTTATTCTAATCGTGTGCCTAACCTGGATGACATGAATATTCTTTACTGGAAATTATTCTGTATGAAATAGGTTTTATAAAATTAACTTTACCTAGGTCCATTCAAATATCTATTGAACAAACAGCTCTCGGCGTTACCCAATCTAATGTAAACTAACTCATGCATTTTCATTTCCATTATTTAGTATTACTGAATATAACATTGTAAATTAGCCAGAAAGGAAAGTGATTTTGTTGTAAGTACTATATGCAACATTCGTTTCTGGTCAAAAAAAAAATAGTGAAGGTACATATCTGTACTTAGTTCAAGAAATTGGGTGATGGAAAGGAGCTTCTTTATTGTAAGAAGGGTGCTAAATGTTTGTCCAACTAATTAACAAAAATTTAAATTGAGTGTTATTAGAACGAGGGTATGAGAGGTGGCAGACAAAAATAATGATGATCATTCATCAGTAGTTCAAACTGTAAACTAAATTGAAATAAAGTTCTATAAATAGATTAACAAAAGCAAAGCCCGAATAAATTGCATAGGTGGTTGGCAATGGTGTGAAGACTCAATTAGGTATTTAATTAGTAAACAGGGCTTTCGTCATCAAACGCACACCTTTTAGAATACAAACGCCGGTAATGCGGCGAGCTTGAAACTGCAAACGCGACGTATACTAGCTGTTCTTTATCAGGGATTTACAGAGAAAATGTTTGTTTACTGACGCGTAATAATTCTACCTACAACGCAACATAATACAGTTTATATTAACATACTTTTATCGTATATAAGAATCTTTTATTAACATAAACATATAAGAAATATATCTTCAATCTTTAGTTTTAGATAAAAAAAAAAATTATTAACGTAACAAATTTTAAAATATTTATTTGAATTTTTTATTTTTCTTATTTGTTAAGAAAAATGTTGTATTTTTTCAATATTTCAAAATTTTAAAATGTATTATTTTTTAATTAATACAGGTTTTGTCAATGATTGAAGAATTATTAATAAAGAGAAAGAATCAAATTGAATGAAATCTTCTTTGTAATAATAAATCGTTGTCCTGCCTCATAAACATTTCTCATACTATACTAATTACTGTAGAAATCTTTGAATCCCCAAGCAATACATTTAAAACAACCCGTGTTGATTTGTTTGTTATTTGATTGTATTTGTTTACTGGTTTTTGGCGCCTGAAAGTTCCTTTATGTAATTATAGAATTACCTGGGGATTGTGCTAGATTAAAACCTCGTTAATGAGATTAACTTATAGGTTACCGCTCTGTTTCTAATGACTCCAGAAGATTAAGATTCGGGCCTTTGTTGCAATTATGCAAGATTTTGATATTCATTTCCGAGAATTTATGATTACATTCGAGACAATGATTTGAAAAAGTCTTTTTCAGAACCAAAAGTTGTCCTGTCTGACCGACAGACACGCTATTACATTCGGTACACTGAATTTCATATAGGATACTTACGTCGGATTTTTTAGGGGGTCAATTTTGTTTTTAACATTAAACAATATGTTGGAAAAGTTTGAGAAGGGTTTCAATGCCGCTTGAAGGTTTTGCTTTCGAAGCACGTTTGCGATTTGTTTGCTTGTTCTGCCAAAATATATCAGGGAGATGAAAATTTTCTCGGATTTTGGGGTTTTAGTACATATTTGAGTCATTGTTATTTGAGAACATTTGTTATTAATTAAAGTTTGGATAAGTTTTGTCGGAGAACCATAATCTGTAGCAATTGAAATTATGGTATTTACTTATTTGATTCTTTTTTTCCAGGGTAAGGGAGATTGAAAAGACTGCCAATGATGGAATGATAGGCAACTGATTTGTGTATTATTAGGGAAAATGATGAGAAAGGAATTATGGAGTTGTGGAGAACATTAGAAGGTTTTCTAAATATATCAAATTATTATGTAATACATTTATTATCAATTATTTAACTCCTGTCCTCCTTCACTAATATCACAAATTATCACAAAATATATTTATGACTATTAATTAATCAAATGAATATTATTTCATCTATGTTCATCAGAATGTGTTGACTCTATGAGGAGAGCTAATTAATCTTAGTAATTCAGAATTAATAAATGTAAAATTCTCACATTTCATGTGAATATTCAACGTGATAAATATTTCTGGGCTAATTATTTTACAATCTTCATTTGACAGAATTTATGTTATATATAATTTAGTTTTATATTTGTCTTATAAAAATATATAATCTAAAAATTAATATATAAAATAAAAAATTTGATTTAGGAAAAATATTACGTAATAAAGTGGAATAAAGGAATAGTCAATCGAAGAAGTTGAATTTGAGGAAGAAATTGAATTTGAATTGAATCGAAGAAAAAAGTAATTGGATGTTGACCATTCATCTATAATTTATTTAAAAAACAAGTATGAAATGCCTCAAAAGAAATACAGGGATAAACCAAATATATTCGCTATACAATAAAGAAGGAAACAGAATTCATAACCCAGACGAAATTTTACGCATAGTGGAAGATTTATATACAGACTTTTTTCAAGAAAAATACAAAACGTAGAATCGGAAGACATTCCATAGATAATATAAATAGATAAATAGAGGAAGTAAAAACGGCTTTGAGCAACATTAAATCCAACGAAGCAACTGGAGATGTCAATACATCGATATAAATGATACGAGAAGGAACACATAATCTAATAAAGAATATTACGAAACTAATAAAGAAATGTCCAAAGACGTAAAATGCTGAATGAATGGAAAAATGCTAACGTGGCCCTAAACTATAAAAAGGTTATAACACCAGGATAGAAAATTACAGGCCAATCAGTCTAATGTCAAATGTATAAAAATTATTGACAACAATAATCACAAACAGACTACAGAACAAATTCGTCGAATAACAACCATGCGAATAGGCCGGATTTACTTTATTTACAAGATTACCTAATAACTACGAAAATTACAATAAAAATATCTAACGAATACGGACACCCATTATTTCTGGCGCTTAAAGATTATGAAAAAGCTATCAAGGCATAGAAACATGGGCGGTGTATAAAGCAATGGCAGACAGTAGGATGGATCACAGATACAGTGACCTTTTTTTTTAAAGAGGAGGAAATGCATTTACCCACAACCCCATAACGTTGTGTTCTGGAGAGTGTGGGACTCACCGCCACCGGTATTCCCGGGACGCAACTACCTACTAAAACCTGACCTCTGTATTTCCCATAGATCCCCCGTGGAACCGACGCTAGTCATTATTTCGCGTAGGGGGAAGCTTCGGGCCTGTCGACGTTCACTTTTGTCGAGTTTGTTGTTTTTACTCATGCCTTCCTCTTAGCCCTGCTCTCTTGGGCTTATCCGCCTCCTCCTGGAGGCGTAGTATCTTCAGGAAGTTTAGGGCTAGCTCGCAGCCAGCATTCCATTGTTCCTCCGAGTGCATCAATGACGCACCGTATCTAGCCGCAGTTATGCGTACGCCAGAATTATACTCCCATCATCTAGCAGGACGTGTTCTGCTGTCTCCGAGATCCCTGGGAACTGGGGGCAGTCGGGTCTTACTGCTGCCCCTATTCTGTGGAGGTACTCACGGAAGCCACCATGACCCGTCAGTATTTGGGTGAGGTGATAGTTCACATCACCGTGCATCCTGCAGATCCACGGCTCGATGAACGGGATCAAGCGTTAGGTCCAGCGACGATGATGAAGATCGCGGGGGTAGCTTTGACGGCCGCTCTCAAAGCCAGGTTTGGGATGTCGTCTAGACCGGATGCTTTCCTCGTGCCAAAACGCAGACATGCGTCTAGGAACTCACTCCATGTGACCGGGGGGATGTCGCGCAGGTCGACGTTCTCCCGTATGTTTGTCTTCATTGGCCCAATTCCGGGGAAGAGATGTTTAACGTTGGCCTCTACCTTGGCCTCATCCATCTTAGGCTGGCTCCTCATCATCTTCTTTGCGGCAATCTTGTAAGCTTTCCCCCTTGGGTCCGCGTCCAGTTCATCGCAAAGTTCCCTCCAGCAAGTGCGCTTCCTCTTGCTGATTTCCTTGCGCATGGACAGCCTGGCATAGGCATATTGCAGTCGTAGCTCTCCGGCAGCATCCGGAGCTCTCGTTTTTGCCTTGGTGTATTGGCGTCGGAGTGAGAGGCATCGTTTCCGCAGTTCTGCAATGGTGTCACTCCACCAGTACACGGGTAGGCCCCTCGCACACGGATTGCTGGTACGCAAGCCGTGTGCGAGATACAGTGACCTGATCAAAGAATACAACACAGAAGCAACCGCAATTCTTCACTTAAAAACCAAACCTGTCCAACTTAAAATCCTTATCCCCTAAAACTTTTCACTTTAGAGATGGAAGAGATTTTTAGGAAAACTGACTCGAGCGACAAAGGCATCGACATCAATGGAACTCGATTAACCAATCTAAGATTTGCTGACGATATTATTAACTTTTCACATAGTAGAGAAGATCTAACAATAGTGAGTGCAGTGGGTGTACCTATATTAATAAACCATTCCAAAGCTCAGAAAATGTACCAAGGAACAGAAGAACCAATAATAGTTGGAGGACAGGAAATCAAAAGGATGGAAGAGTAGATATACCTAAGACAGAAACTTTCTTTAATTTTTTATTTTTTAGAATCCGATTATTCAGATTGGTACTATCAAAAAACCCAACTGTAAACACCCAGCCAATGACAAAGAAACTATGGAAATTCTATTCCACTTCTCATGTGCTCGAACCTATAATGACAATCCCTGAATGTCACACTGTACGCTCTCCTAAAAGAGGGGTGAGGTGTGACTGGCAGTTGTCCAAAAACGTAATCACATATGAAAGAATTAAATGAGCCTTAAGTAGTTTTGGCTGATTTAGTGTACTTTTACAAAGCAGCTGGCCTCGACGGTGTCTTTCCAGCCCTGTTGTGGTAGGGAAAAGAATCACTGAAGCCAATACTGATAAAACTGTACAGGGCAAGTCGGGATGTTCCGGCTCCATGGAGGCAAGTAAAAGTGGTATTTATACAAAAGCCGGGTGCTTAGACTAAAATAAGCCTAACTTCATTCATATTGAAAACGTTAGAGAAACTGGCTGAAAAGCACCCAAGGAAAACCTTTCTTATGGACAGGCCTTTACACGCTAATCAGCATGCCGATCAACCAGGAAAATGTGTGAATCTGCTCTTAACCAATTAGTGGTGAGAATAGAAAACACATTTGAAAACAGGGAATTGGCACTTGGTCCATTCCTTGACATCGAAGCAACGTTTGACAACACCTCGTTCGACATTATAGTCAATGCAGCCCTCAGTCTTGGTGCAAATATCACATCAATTAGATGGATAAGATCCAAGCTGCAGGGTAGAAATGTTGAGACTACACTACTACTGGCAGGTGACACAATCAGAGTGTCTGTTATCAAAGGGTATTCTCAGGGTAGGTTACTATCTCCACTCCTGTGGGACAAGGTTGCCAGCAGTCTACTTGTGTCACTAAACAACAAAGGAGTTTACACCCAAGGATATGCAGATGACATAGTCATTCTAATGAGAGGGAAATTTCCAAGTATAATAGCAGAACTCATGCAAGAAGCACTGAACGAAGTAGGGAGATGGTGCAGTGACCTTCGCGTAAGTCCACTAAAATCCACACCACGATAACGAATGTAATATCAGAGCCAAACCTCAATATTGAGGGAGACTCAATGCCGAAAAGGCTATCGTACGATCTACCCCTCAAAACACAACTACGTTGGACAGAAGGCAAGAAAACAATCACATGTCAAGGTGTGCTGGACCGGTATACAGACGGCTCCAAAAAGGACAGTGGAACTGACGCAGGAATCTATGGACCGTCCGTTTTTGAGGTATCTTATTTTGACAGTCAGGCTGCTAAAAGTGCCTTAGCGTGCCATGAAATTAAATCTAAAACAACTTGGAACTGCCTCCAGAACCTCAAGGCTCTGGCAAGACACAACAGGGTCACACTTGCTTGGGTACCGAGCCATAGGGGACGGGTAGGAAACGAAATGGCGGACAAGTTAAGGTGCTTATGGTGCAAAGGATAATGCTAGCAAAGCAAACATCAGTGCTAGCAGGGAATCCTACATTACCAAAATCATAGCCCCTAACAAATTCTGTAAATGGGTAGCTACTAAGCACCGGCTACAGTGGGATAAAACAAATGGTCAGAAAAATAACAAACGAATGCTAAAAAAAATCATCGGTACCTTTAACTGCTGAACTCATGCAACTGGCAAGGATGCAGATCACAATTGTGACCGGCCTACTTACAGGTCACTGCCCTCTACGAGAATATCTGCACAAAATGGGGATCTGGAGAGAACCACCGTGCAGACTATGCTATGAAGAAGACGAAAGCCTTGAATTACAGCAAATGATATCCACGTGAGGAACATGGCACATAGACTCCTAGACTTAATACAGGGGCTGGATCTATCTGGCCGCAGTGTTTTTAGGGCTTATCCCCCTGGGCCTCATTGGTTGTTAATAAAAGGAAAATAGACAGATACTCATTTTCGACCAAACCAATCAGAAAGAAGAAATAAGAAGAAGAATAAGGTTAGGATGGGTGGCTTTCGCCAAACTATCATTCATCTTGGGAAATTAGAAAACAGCTCAACACCTAAAATCAGGACAAGTTTTGAACAATACATTTTACCTGTGATGGTATGTGGCGCGGAGAACTGGACTGTTACTGAACAAAATATATAAAAACTGCACAAATAGTAATGGAGTGGTCAAAGATGGAGAGAACAAGAAGGAACAAATATTGAAATGAAAAAATACAAGCAATAACTAAAGTCACCGAAACTGAATTGATAAATTCATTAGGTTTTAACCACACTTATATAATACATCGGGAATATAAAACATAGTGTGGTTAAAGCATAGTAAAATTATGAATTCAGTGTAAGTGTGGATTACTATGTAGTAATGGTCGCAACCTTACTACCTAACTTATTGATAAAGTCACCGAAATTGGAGAGAAAACTGCAATCCTCAAATGGAGATTCGCAGATACCGTTGCAATAAATAATAGGATGAGATGGGATCATATATGACCTCAAAGGAACAGCCGGACTAACATGGATGTAGCACTGAATATGGAAAGTTGAAAACCATTGACCTTGCATGCGCGTCCGCCTTGTTTAAAAGGGGGGAATATGAAAGTTTCGGGCACATTTAGTTGTTTTCAATGGTTATACGTCAAAAGAATGCACGAAACCTGGCGATTCGAATTGACGCATCGCATAAATAAAAATACAACTATGAAATGGTCTATTGGGAAAGGCCTATGTACAAGGATGGACCTAATGACTAAAGAAAAAGAAGAATTTACATAGGTTGTAAAATGGTTTAGATTATTATTATTATTATATTCGTGTCAAACAACCACATATAAATATAAAGCATAAATATAAACATGAGTCTAAAATTAAATAAGCATAAATATAAATAGAACATGAGTCAGCATAAAATCAAATAAAGTAATATATAAATAAAATGTATAAATCACAGATGAATTGGCTATTCTTACTACTATATAAGTAAGGTGATATTTGGTTAGTTACTAATTATTAAATTTTCCCTTCTCAGTGTTTCACCACATTGATTGCATTTTTTGTCACTCTTAGGAGATCCGAAGTAGTGCATGTTGTAGGGCAGTTTGGACAGATCAATAGGTGGCTCATGGTATGTTCATCTCCGCAGTCGCATTTTGTGTCTTTTTGTATTACGCCCCACTTCTTTAGATTGTCTTTTGATCTTCCTACTCCCGTTCTTAGTCTATTGAGTGTTCTCCAGGCAGGCCAATCGAGGTTATATCCTGCAGGAAGGTGTTCTGCTGGTGAAATCTGATCATCTTCAATATGGCCTACGGTTAGTTTCCAGGCATCCATTCGGGCTTGTTGGGGGGAGTTCGCTAAGGTATTTGTGCATTTCATAAAACTCTTTCTTGATTTTAATCTTGACCTGTGTGTATTCTTGCCATGTAGGATATGTCGACTGTCAGTTTCGAGTTTGGATCTTTCTGAGTCTGCATTAATTGTTCGTCGAATGTTTGGAGGTGCGATGCCTGCGATTGGGAAGACTTTGTGAAGAGGTGTGCTCTTTAAGCACCCAGTTATCAAGCGGCAGGATTTATTCAATGCCACGTCAACCTTTTTCGCGTGGGTGGATCTACACCACACAGCACTTGCATACTCTCCTACGGAGAAGCATAGTGCTAACGCAGACACTCTGAGGGTATGGGCATTTGCTCCCCAGTTTGATCCTATAAGGTTTTTTCAGTAAACTGTTCCTTGCAATAATTTTTGATTTTACATTTTCGCAGTGCTTTTTATATGTAAGGCATCTGTCTAGGGTAACTCCTAGATATTTAGGATAAGGTGTGTGTTCGATTTCGACACCTTTCCATGTAATATTCAATTTTTGATTGGCTAGCCTATTATGGAGATGGAAAGCGCAGACTTCTGTCTTTGAGGGGTTTGGTCTCAGATAATTTGAGTCGTAGTAATCACCTACTAGCTGTAATGAAATTTCCAGTGCTTTCTCATCCACCTCAAAATTTTCACCTTGGGCTGCCATGGCTGTGTCATCGGCATAAATAAAATGTCTGATGCCTAAGGAGGATAGTATAGGCAGGTCGTTAGTGTATATATTGAACAAGGTTGGAGATAAGACACTAGGGATAAGACAGGGATAAGACACCTTGGGGTAAGCCATTTTCTTGACTCCTCCACCTACTATTTTTTCCCCCCAGTGTTACAAAATATCGCCTGTTTCGGAGTATAATTTCTATTATCTTAACTAGTTTGCTATCCGAGGTTAATTTTTGTAGTTTTGATAATAGTATGTTATGATTGATTGTATCGTATGTCGCAGACATGTCAATAAAAGTAACACCAGTGATCTTTTTTTCTTCAAACCCGTTTTCAATGTGTTGTATAAGGTCTAGAACTTGTCCAGTACAAGATCTACCTATTCCAATATTATTAATTATTACAATACATAGATTTGACAAATGTCAAATCTACCGTGCACGTAGAAAACCTGAAGCTCGTGCTAATGGTGCACACCAGAATTTCTGCAACCCCAAACAACCAACATAATGGTTTAGATAATTCTATGTTAAAGATAAAATAACACAGGAAATTTATTTCGATTTTATTATTGTATTCGTTGTAAAGATTCGTGTAAATTATATAAAAAAATCAATTACAGTAGGTAGGTAAAAGAAGGTTCAGTTTGTTGGAAATAATTGCGGAGTAATTTGCATTGCGTGTTGGAAATTATTATCGCAGGATATATAAGCTAGTTTTAATAGACCAATTGTTGAAAATCGGTCGAAATATCCTGTGTTTGTCTGTCTTTATATATTTTTTTAAATTATTCAAGAATATAAATTATAGGATTTAGATATATTATAATTCAAAAACAACTTTATTTTAATAAAAAAAAAGGTTGTTGAATAAGTGTATTTATAAAATTATATATACGATAATATAATAGATAATAATAAGTTTGTTAATTAGTCAAATAAAACCTGATAAAATGTTAAATAAAAAAATCATTTTATTTTAATTTATTTATAATTTTATTAATAAATAATTAAAATTTCGGAATATGAAGACACGGATATGAAGACATTTTTATAATTTCTCAATCAATATTTTTATAATTTTATTCTTTGGTGGTTAGGTGGGCAGCAATCGTAGCAGTTATGATATGGGGAATTTGACAAAACATTAGTTAGTTATAAACATTGAAACAAAGTCTTTGTTTTTATTTTACATTTTTATTGTGTCCAAGATTAAAAAATAACTTGAAAACTAAACGAAATTTTCGAAAAATGTTTCAAATAGAACTTGCAGAAAATTAACTTTTCCAAAAGAAACTTAGTACTTAAAGATTTTGTATCTGTTAAGTTCGTCTTATAATCAACAATGATTTTTTTTTCTTCGCATTTTTCTTGTCCTAAAAATTCGCAAATAACACAAAGACTAATAAGCTAACTTTTGAAAACTATTTCTAATAAAATTGAGAAATAAATATTCGATTACAAATCTTTTAAGGAGGTTCGAGCGAATCCCATGTAAAATATTTTTTCCAAGTTTAAGCTTTGAAACTTTTTATACATGCAGATCAATACTTTATTTATGTCCTCTCAAAATTTGAAAGTGATCCACCATTTAGTTTATCCGGAAAAAATAATTAAAAAATGATGTTTTTTCGATTCTTATAGCTTCCGTCAGGTTTTTTTTTTCGATATTAATTTCCCAACTTTAAGGAATAAAAAACTATATACAATAAACTTATATAATATCAAAACAATGTGAAGTTCCCGATCTAATTACTTAAATAATTAAAGTTAAATTTTTTATTTTGAATATTGTTTATCTACAGTAATTGACATGACGGATGGTTTGACAACGTCGCGAGAGCAGCTTCTAGAAAAGAAAAAGATGGAAACATAGTTATATAGAGAGAAAAATACACTCGACTCATTTCAATTACTATTCTTTTCTCTCTCTGTACTATATATTTTCAAGACACAATAAAGCGCTGTTGCCAGATTATTTTATTACACCTTATAAGTCACAAATAACGAAGTCATTTAATTACTTTATTTTATAAAATAAATAATAATTATCAATTTTTAAATTTGTTATGTTATTATAAATAAAAATAACGTATTTTGACAACTTTTAGGATAATTGAAAATATAGAAAAAATCAAGCACTATTTTTACTCATTAGTTACGCTCGAACCTCCTAGTAATTTTCCTTAACTTGGCATTTTATGTTTTTTTCCTTAACTAGTAATTTTAGTAACCTTAACTAGTAATTTTCTTTCTGTCAAGTTGGTAGCAAATAACCTTGAAACAAAGTCAAAACTTGTATAGTTTATATGTTTTTTAATCTTTTTTCAGATGAAACTGAATGTCGATGCCGATAAACCTATCGCATTTGAATACCCTTACCGCATAAATTTCATGTTGGCTAGAATTACAATTCCAGAAAAATTAATGGGTTCGTAGACCTCCCTACATGTTTGCAATTCTGTTACGAATAAGTGGTTCAGTTTATTTTAAGTTGACCGACTTTTCATATGGTTAATTATTATATTTTTAACTATTTAGTCATTTTAATAATTTTTTTTTAATTTAAATATACACAATGTAATTTAAATTTTATAGGCAGCAAAAAGTTAAATTAAAAACTGTGTCTAGGAGTGCAAATGAGCTTATTTTGGAGGCTAATATTTTTGTCCTCGAAGTCGGAGCAATTCATTTGATCTTCCAATAAATTTCAGTATTAAATTATTATACTTTTAATTATTTAGTCATTTTTATATATATATTTTTTAATTTAAATATACACAATGTAATTTAAATTTTATAGTCAGCAAAAAGATAAATAAAAAAGTGTGTCTAGGAGTGCAAATGAGCTTATTTTGGAGTGTAATATTTTTGTCCTCAAAGTCGGAGCAATTCATTTGGTCTTTCAATAAATTTCAGTATTAAATTATAAAAATATTATAATTTACAATATTCTTAATATAATATTGTGAGTAAGAAGTCACTTTATGTAGCAAGGCCGAACGTGTACGTGTCTAAAGAACGAAGCGTTTCAAACTCTCAGGCCGACAAGCATATATCACTTTACACTGAATACCATATATTTTATTTTCAAACGTGGAAACGTGATAAAATGTATGTAAATGTAATACTTGTGCATTGTCAAAATATAAAAGCGAACAAAAGGGATAACTTTTTTATCAATTAAAACTGTTTGTACGATACCATAGTTTATAATTGTATGATACCATTGGCTCACTAATTCGATCAATGGTCTTGATATAGTTTATCTGATGTTGCCTTCAATCCCAATTTCATCTAATGCAATAAAATGAATATTTTCTCAATAGTTATCTACCCCTCTATTGAATTATCTATTCTAGATTATCTAATGATTATCTAACTACGCACTCATATAAAATCTAGTTGCTAGTTATGTTACCCAGATTATCTTTAATCGGATATTACAATTGATTGATTTTATTTCATGTTCTTATAGATTATCGAATTTGCTTTTACAACTATTCTATACTTCAAACTATTTATTTATAAAAAATAGATTAAATTTTGTGTTGATGTTTATGAAAAAAAAAGTATTTTCAACAATGGAAATTAAACAGAATTTTATTTTAAAATAAAAACATAAAATTTAACATAAAAAAATATATAATGACATGTTGTGATTGACATATTGCAAAAACTGCTATATTACTTGAGCGTAATAGTGATTATATTTTCCTTGTGCATGACAATAGAGCCACCTAGCATACGCAACTATTCGAGATCACGTCAAATAATGACATACAAATGTTTTATGGTTTTATAATAAATAAAGTAACCTAAGGAAAGATCATAAGATGAAAAATAGTATTTTTAGAGGATTTTGTTAAAAACAATATATAGAAAATGGATGGTATTATAAAAACCGATTTTGAGAGGCTAAGACACTATATAAATTGTTGCTCGTACTGTGGCTATCCATCCAAAAGACTAAATTACCAGTTTCAGAAACTACGTTTCGTAATATTTAATAAAATATTCGTGGGATTAAGGTTCTATGTACACCAAATAACACACTCAATGCTGAAATTTTTCAATTTCACGCCAAACTGGCATACCAGTTTCAGTTTCATTTTCATTAAAAAAATTAGAAGTCGGTCTATATTGGAAGCTGTACATTTTTTCATAGTTACTCTTGTTAATAAAAACTCAAAATTGCTAAATGACACACCAGCAAGATCAACGAGTTCTTTATCATTTTTTATTGATGAAATACTAACAAACTCTTGACCTTTTATTTCGGTAGATTGATCCTAATACGATTTCTCGTCAGTGTAACAACTTTTATCTTCCTTTCTTCAATTATTTGTCATTAGAAGTCTTAAAGTTGTTTATATACCCACTTGGATTGCACCACCACAGTGGTCACTGTAAATGAATCTATTACAAATATAGATTGTTTCCCTTAAATTTGATTGAGAAAACACATTGACTTGACATCCCTGATCGACCAGAAGGTTTGAATTTCATATAATTTATATCCTTCTTCAATTCTTACTTAATTTGATGTGCTATCTGAGATTTGTTGAGATATTTCTAACTAAGACTTGTGAATCAGTAACCTTCTTCTTTCGATATATTTTGGGGAATAATGTGGGAACATTACTCGGATTGGTTTGTGCGTCTGATTTTTAGCCTCCAATAAAATGTTCACTACAAATTGTGTCGTGAGGCTATGGAGACCACGACGACCCATCAACACAAAAATAATAAATACAATAATTAATACACATAAAATATAGCAGAAATAAAATTGATTTATAAATATCGAAATTTAAGTTCATATCGTTTACTTTTTACAGCAACTATCCATTTATTTCTTTGATCTAATTTCCAGGCCACTATATGAAAAATATAGAATTTACACCGACGATTTGCAGTTATTATTTTTCAGTTGTTGTTGCAACACAACAACAATTATGACCCATTTCAAAATATAAACAAATTGACTATCCCGAATCGTTGCTGATATGTGCCACAGCAGGCGCTGTGCACCTTTATTATACTCGCACCATGCACTTCGCACATGGCGAATAACGTCATAAATTTGGTCAATATTATTAGATATAAGATAATTATATATAGATAAAAGGATATACCCTTGAACACGTGGTTTAGTCACTTCGATTTTTTAGTGGTCTAAGAAATAAAAAATAATGGATAATAATTTTAATCTAGAGTCATAATACTGTCATTACAACTAAGTTATGTATTTCTAAATAAATTCCAATTAAAATCGCAACGAATCGCTTCGGAAAAGCTTCAAGTTTAGAAATAAGCTAGGCAATTGAATCTTTGACGCCTGCGAACACTTTGAAATCGTACAAATGCATTTGGAAAGGCGGCCAAATGTGCAGCCAAAAGAAGAGAGCTAAAGCTGATTTCAGAGAAAAGAAAATCCAGTTCTACAGTTCTAACAACTGAAGAGATCAGCAATACAAAAAAGCAGTTTTCAAAAAAAGTTATACATACTGTTGAGTCAGTAATTAAATATCAGAATTTTAATTACTAATATAACTTTAATATGAAGACAAGATAGAAAGTACAGAATAAAATAATGATTGACATGATAATAATAATACGGAGTGAGTCTACATGCTGAAAAAACAGTAAAACTTAACAACAAAACACTAAATGAAAGACCGCCAAAATTTAAAAGTTACTTATTTCACAATTACTCAATTTCCAACACTCCTCCATAACTTTAAAATTTTTATTAACCTGGTGAGTGATGTGTGAGTGAGGTGATGTGAGGGTTGCGAGTTAATTCTTGTGCTGCTATGTTATCATCGTACAAGAGGATTTCTTTTTGTTGTATCCCTATGTCAGAAAGTAATTTTTTTAAGTGAAGAGCTTCTTTTGTAGCATCAGCTAAACTCATATATTCGGATTCTTGAGTAGAAAACGCGACAGTGCGCCGCTTTCTGGATTCCCAACTTATAACAGCCTTCAGCGAATTTAAAAGAAAATGCAGTATAAGATCTCTTGTCTGCGGCACAGGAGGCCTAATTTGCATCAGCATAACCAGTTAATGGCTGGTTACATTTTTTATAAGCGAGAGCTAAATTTCTTGTTCCCTTTAAATAGCGAAATACTCTTTTGGCAACCAGCCAGTGCGACTGATCGAAACAATTATTAAATTAACTTTGAAAACTGACAATGTGACTTATATCAGGGCGAGTAGCAATCGCTAGGAACATGAGTCCACCAATCAAATTTTGGTATGGTAAATCTGGCAAATTTTCATTTTCATTATTTCTCAGTTGAAGGCCAGTAACCAAAGGCGTTTTTGCTGGATTGCATGTGTCCATTTTAAATCTTGATCGTAGTTCATCAATATATCTTGTTTGTGAAGCATAAATTGTATCATTTTTCATATTAAATTCTATTCCTAAGCAGTGTTGTAAACTGCCTATGTCTCTCATTTTAAATAAATTCATTAAGTCCTTTTTAACACATTTAATTTATTTCTATTGTTACAACATATAATTATGTCATCAACATAAATTCCAAGAAGGGTTTTATCTTCATCAGTCTTTTTGTAAATACATGGGTCAGCTGCAGAAGGTTCAAATCCTAACTGCTTAAGTTTTGTATCTAGTTTTTGAAACCATTGACTGTTGGGCTGACTGTTTTAAACCATAGAGAGACCTTTTAAGACGACATACAGTTTCAAGATCTGCTTTTCTTATAATTTCTAGAATTTTCTTTGCTTTCTGAAGAATAGTTTTCTGATTCACTTTCATCAAGTATTATTTCACATAGAAATTTTTCTAAATTTTCTGGTTTTTGTATAAAAATTTCTTCTTCCAACTCCCCGTTAAGGAAAGCAGTTGTGACACCAAGCTGATCAATATGTAAATTTTCTTCTGCTGTTATAGCAAGTAGTAAACGAATAGAGCTTAGTTTAGCAACTGGTGCATAAGTTTCATTATAATCAAGTCCTGGGCGCTGGGAAAATCCCCGGGCCACAATGCGTACATTTCTTCGCTCAATTTCGCCTGATGATTTATATTTTGTTTTCAGAACAATTTTTGAACCAATTATGTTTGACTTTTCCTTTTTTTGTTATTTCCCAAGTATTATTTATCAGATGAGCTTTGATTTCATTTTTTATTGCAGTATTTCATGCTTCAGCACCATTTCCTTCTAGGGCTTCATTTTCACACAAGGAGGACATTTCATAGTCCGCAGTCCAAGATGGAGGTTTTAATTTATCTCTTTTTCTTAACCTTCAATTTTGTACTAAATTTTGTTCTTCAAAAATATTTTCATCTCATTATTTTGTACCGGAACATTTTCCCGTTCGTTAGTTTCTTCTTCATTATTTTCTGTTTCTACTGAAATATTTTTTCTCATGAATTCGATTTTTATTTGTTATGAAAACATCAGTTTGATTTTCTGAATCACGATCTGAAGAGTGTGACTTTGTATCTAAATTTTCAAAACGGTTTGAGGTTCTACCATTTTTATTTTCATTATTTTATAATTAATTAATTATTAAATAAAAAATAATAAATTAAAAATTATTTCATAATGAATATAATTATTTCTCTTTTCAATGGATCCCAGATACGAAAGTTTTTGGATTGTTCTGAGTATCCAGCAAAAATACCAACAATACCTCTAGGTTCGAATTTACTTTTATTCATTTCTTTATTTAGGTAGAACACTTTTGCTCCAAAAATATATAAATGACGTACTGAGGGTGCATGACCCATAAATTTTTCGAAAGGAGTGCGGCCATTTATGGCCTTTGAAGGTGATCTATTGATCAAGTAATTAGCACAGTAAATAGATTCTGCCCTAAAATAATCTGGTAGTTGAGCTTCTTGAAGCATATACCTTGATTTATCTAAAATAGTACGATTTTGCTTTTCTGCTAATCCATTTTGTTGAGGTGTTCTTGGAGCAGACAATCTTCTTTGTATTCCATCTTTAATCACAAAATTCATTAAACGCTTTATGAGTATACTCGGTACCGTTGTCACTTTGGAAATACTTTATTTTTAATCCAGTAAAATTTTCAACTTCGTTTTTATATTATTTCAAATAATTTAAGACTTCATTTTTTTGCTTTAGAAAATATGTTTTAGTATAACGGCTATGTTCATCAATGAACGTTACAAAATATTTCGCACCGGTTGGTGAAGGGGTGCGCATCAGACCACCTACGTCCGAATGAATAGTCTGAAGTAACTCAGTCACTTTAGGTTCTTCTCTTGTTTTGAATGGTAGTCGAACTAACTTGCCTTTGGCACAAGTATCACAGTCACTTAATTTATCATTTTTGTTAAAATTCAATCCTTTTATAATATGTATTTAAGTTATTTCTGAAACAGATAGCAAGTTTGAAGTTAATTTTAGAACAAACAAAGTATCAGGTAAGTTCACAGTTCTATCTTCAAAATTGAGTTGGACAAGGCCTTTGTCATTAATTGAAGCTGTGTGATCAACTTGGGCTAATTTTAGGTAACCATTGTCGATTTTAGTCAAATTGGAAAATTTACTTACTTCAGTGCAAAAATGTGAAGTGCTGCCTGAATCCAGACACCAATCAGTTGTATCTGGTTGATTATACGGAGCTGTGGATAGACACCCTTCCACTTTAAAAGTAGATTCATTTTTCTTTTGAGAATTTACATCAAACTTTTGATATTTTGGTTTAAAATTAGTATTACTTGAATTGTACTGTTTATTTCCAGAATAATTGTTATTCCTGTTTGAATTATATTCTCCATGCTGAGTAAAGTTCTTATTTTGATTATAATTTCCTCTTGGTTGATAATTAATTTGAATATTATATTTGTTTTGAAATCCAGGCTGACCATTTTTATAATTGTTATAGTTATATTTTTTCTTATTTTGATTGTATGAATGAAAAGAGTCTTCAGAAGTTTGTACTTTAGATCTAGCCTCCGATTCTTCAAAAATTTTAATTTTTAAATCTTTAGGTATAGGTAGAGTATCTCTACTTTCGATTGCAATACGAAAATTATCAAAATTCGATGGTAAGCTATAGAGCATCATAATGCTTAACAAATCATCATTTATTTCAATCTCCATATCTTGAAGTTTATCTACGACATCCATAAATTCATTTAAATATTCTCTGGCATCATCGGAATCTTTCATTTTCTTTAAAACGAGCTTTTTAAGTAAATAGCCTTTTTGGCGGGACCCTCGCTTTGGTAAATCCCTTTTAAAGTATCTCATGCGTATTTAGAGGTGTTGCATTGTTTTACTTGTTTAGTTCTAAAGGTGAAATTATGAATAAAAGATCTGACCTTGCATTTAAATCATCCTGGTCCCATTTTTCTATTATTTCTTTGTCGGATGTAGCTGCTGGTTGAGGATTGTCACCACTAACAAAACCCCACAAATTTCCTTTTATTAGGAGAGCTTGGGCTTGTATTACCCAAGTGTCGTAATTTTCTTCATTAAGTTGTTGAATGCGATAGTTTGTACTAGCCATGATGCACGACAAAAAAAATCACAAAAACATAACCAAAAAAAAAAATACACTTTGAATTTTATTCGACACTCGCGGCCGAGTTTATTTTTTACGCACAAGAACACATAACTGGGTCCATAAGCTATTGGTTCGGTAATTAAATAACATAATTTTAATTACTAAAATGGTTTTAATACGAAGACAAGATAAAAAGTACAGACTGAATAATGGTTGACATGATAATAAAATACGGAGTGAGGTTACATAAAGAAAAGCGGTTTAGCAAACTTGACAACAAAATATAAATGACCGCTAAAATTTAAAAGTTACTTATTTATAATTATTTAATTTCCAACAATATATAATATAGGGTGGCCCAACAAGAGCGCCGGATTTATATTTGCCACCATTTTGTTAATACGAGTTTTGCGCTGGTTTTTTTCTGACAGTTGTCACGTACAGACCACGCCATTTAAGGATATGGAGAAGCATACAAACAAACAACGTTTAATTATTGTAAAAACACATTACAAAAGTGGTGAAAGTTTTGCTCAAACACAATGAGGCGTTTAAATACAAAATTTCAGACCAACTTTTCTCTGATGGATCAGAAGATCTTTGTTCGTCGTTGTCATTGTTGGTCACTTGAAAATATAACAACAGTAAAGGAATCTGTCGCTGAGAATCTAGAAACTTCCATTCGGTACCGTGCTCAAGAATTGTACATTTCCAGAAGCACTATGCAACGAATTTTGGTAAAAGATTTGCATTTGCAGGCGTACAAGGTTCAATTGTTGCAAGAAATCAAGCCAAGGGACTATGTTCAGAGCCGTGGATTTGCTGATTGGATGTTGGAATATCAACAAGTTAATGCGGATTTTTCGAAGAAAATTATTTTTCAGATGAGGCATATTTTCAACTCGACGGATACGTAAATAAGCAAAACTGTCGGCTTTGGGGTGCTGAGAATCCTAGTGTGATACTAAAACAACCAATGCATCCACAGCGAGTGTCTGTTTGGTGTGCATCTTGGGCCGGTACATGATAAATCGGCACTGGACGACTCGGCACTTCCAACTCGGCACCGGACAACTCGGCACCGGGAAAGTCCGCACCGAATAAGTCGGCACCGGGCAAATCGGGCATATCCGGGAGTCATCAGAGTATGAATATATAAATTTTCTGTTATAACATAGGTTTGGGTAATATCAAAAACAAAGGAAATCTTTTTATAAATAAAGAATGTAACGCACGACCCTTGAAAGATGAAGGAAATTTTAAACTATTCATTCAGTCACCTTCTAGCCAACAGTAGAATTCTTGCTGACATGAAAACAGCGTTTAATTAAAAACTAGTAATAAAACATAAATAACTTTATTAAAGGTTAAAAGAATAAGAGGTTAAAAGAAAATTAAAAATACGAGTGCTGAAATGTCTCGGTGCCGATTTGGCCGGTGCCGATTTGTCCAGAGCCGACTTATCCGGTGCCAAATTTTCCCGGTGCCGAGTTATTCGGTGCCGCCTTTTCCGGTTGCGAGTTGTCCAGTGCCTATTTGGAAGTGCTGAGTCCTCCGGGTCTGTCTTGGGCTGCCGATGCAGGAGTGATTGTGCCGTATTTCTTTGAAAATGCGACTGGAAATGCGCTAACTGATAATGGTGTGCGGTATCGCGAAATGTTAACGGAGTTTTTGTGGCCCGAATTGGATGTAATTGATGTGGAAGACATGTTTTTTTTAAAAGGCGGTGCGACCTACCACACAGCACGTGAAACAATAATGTTGTTACTGCAGACCAAGTTTCCAGGCCGTGTCATTTCTAGATTTGGCGATCAACATTGGCCACCAGGATCGTGCGATCTAACACCAATGGACTTTTTTCTTTGGGGCTATGTGAAGGAAAAGGTGTATGCTAGTAAGCCTGATACAGTTGAACATCTTGAAGAAGAAATTATTTTACGTTATTGGTAAAATACAGCCACATTTATGCAAAAACGTTTTACAAAATTTCAAAAAAAGAATAACCCTGCCAAAGGTTTCGGGGTGGCCATTTGCCTGATGTCGTATTTCACGTTTAATCGGAACTATTTTTAATTATGTTGGAATAAAAATGTTTTTTTAATTAAAAAAATAAATGTGTTTAAAATTAAATCCGGCGCTATAATTGGGACACCTTTATGTAAATAAAAATATTTCTTTTTGAATAAAATCTTTTTGATCATTCACCCAGATCATCTTTTCAATAAAATTAGTCATACAGACACCAGCAATGATCGTTATATTTCAAGAAAAACTTTAGGAATTCACGTAAATTTTTCGACTCAATGTCGGCTCCAGTTGAATAAACCCGCAACCACCAATAAAATGTGCACAGAAAGCATGCAATCTCAAAACGTATTGCGCAGTGAAATGGTTAATGCAATTATTGAGAAAATTTACGGCTATAATAAATTACTCAAAATATTTTCACCATCAAAAGTATCTGAATTATGAGATAGGGTAAGGTTGCCCAAGTCGTACCAGAGCTTAAGTCGTACCACTTGAATTTTGAACGAACAACGACAACAGCACATACGACGGCAACCTGATATACATCATAGTCAACCATGTTGCTTTACGTATTATTGTCCGCCATAAACAAGCATCGTTTTAAATCCTGTCATCAAGTAAGTTAATTTCAAATTTCTTATAATTCTCTGCATATGTTTGGTAGTTAATTTTGCAAGTGAATTATTGATAAAATTGTGTTTCTTATTAAATATAAATTCAGTGGAATTTATATAATCGTTTGGTCGAAACGAAATCGTATTTATTTCATTCAATGTTAGGTTATGTTTACTTTTAAATTTAATTTTGCCGTGTCTTAAGTCGTACTCATATGAGATTCCTAAGTCGTACTGGTATGACTTAGGTATTCCTTTCATTCTTATCTGTAAGCCATAATTATGCCAACGCAGTCAAAGCGAATTTATGAATGGAAACAAGAAGATATGGACGAGGCGATAACCAGATTATCGGAAGGAGTTATTGAATTCAATGAAGCTAATAGACATTACAACATCCCTAAACCAACGTTACGGCGTCATTTTAAAGGAATAAATAGGAATGTCAAATTTGGAAGTCCTAAGGATATGACTGAAAATATGGAGAAGGAGTTGGTTGCACACGTTCTCAATTTAGAAACCAGTTTTTTTTTTTGATTACTGCAACTGATTTAAGAAGACTTGCTGATCAGTTGGCAAAAAAATATAAATTAACACACCGCTTCAATCGAGAAAAAAAAAATTGCATGGAAGAAGTGTTACTATAAATTCATGAAAGACAATCCTTGTTTATCTTTACGTACTCCAGAGGCAACATCAATGGCCAGGGCCAGGGCTTTGAATAAATAACGTGTTTATGGATTCTTTGATAAATAAGAATCCATATTAGATGAAAATAAGTTTGATGCTAACCAGATATATAACGTTGACGAAACAGGATTGTCCACTGTTCACAAACCATCCAAAATAATTGCTCGGAAAGACAAACATCAAGTTGGTGCACTTACAAGTGGCGAAAGAGGTGTGATCACTACAGGTGTATGCTGTATGAATGCTGCAGGTGTATTCATATTTTCTATGTTAATATTTAAACGCATGCGGATGAACGATTGCTTAAAGGAAGGAGCACCAATGTACTGCAGTACTCCGGGTACTGTATTTGGATGCACCAAAAACGGATGGATAACGTCAGAACTTTTTGTTAAATGGTTAGAACATTTCATCAAGTACACAAAGTTGAATAAGAGTAACAATAAGCAAGTACTTCTTCTTTTGGATGGACACACTACCCATACAAAAAATATTGAAGCCATAGAGCTAGCATGTGAGTATGGCATTATAATGTTACCATTTCCTGCACATACAACCCACCGTCTCCAACCTTTGGATAGATCTTTTTTCAAATCTCTAAAAACCAATTATAATAAAGCCTCCTCTTCTTGGTTAACAACTAATCCTGGAAACATAATTAAACAAACTAATGTATCGGAACCATTGGGAATTGCATACCCAAAATCTGTTAGTATAGATTTAGCTTTGAATGGTTTTAAATCTACCGGTATTTGGCCATGCAACAGGAATGAATTTGATGATGATGATTTTTGCGCTCATACACTTGCGATTGATGACTCTTTAACTACTCCTCAGTTGGACATCAATAACCAAGAAGAGCTTTCTGCAGTGGTTACACAAGAAAGTGAAGAAATCCTTGAGGAAGAAACAGACGCGCCTCAAATAAAACTGTTAACAATTAAGTATTTTAGCTCCTAATCCATTAATAAACCTAAGCAAACAGTTCCGTGGATGCTCTACCTCGTCAGTTGAAATAACGTCAACGCAAAGAAAGATATAATAAAAAATGCGTCAAATAAAAGAAACGCGGTGATTAATACAACGGAAAGGGCATGAAAAATTAAAAAGAAGAAAAGCGATTGGTTTTGTTTTATTTGTGGAGAAGATCGGGATGAAAACATGATTCGATGTTTGAAATGCAAATCATGGGTGCACGATGTATGTGCTGGAGTTGACCAAAGAACCAAAAAAAAATTATGTGATGTTCGTACTAAATGAATACTTATTTGTTACAGATTATTAAAAAATACGTTTTAATTATTATTGTTGCTTAATAGAATTTGAAATTTGAAAGGTACGACTTAGGCTATAGGTGGTACGACTTAATAAACAGGTAGCCTTAGTCGTGCCTATGTAAGTTTTCAAAGATTTTGTTTATTTTACCTGAAAGCATATGGATTTTCTCATTTCGTTATAATACATAACAACAATATTAACACAAGTTTTGGATAACATATTTCATTTCTATTTATTTGATAAATCCTAATTCTTATATAATTTTTTTCATAAGGGGTACAACTTAAGCAACCTTACCCTATTGTCATGATTGTTTAGTTTTCGTCGACTAGTCTCTGGGTCTATATGACCCTGTCCGATCTTGCATGACCCACTTGATCTTACTTAGCCCGACCTTATATTGATTACCAACTACGTATTTTCAGATCCAATATAAAGATTGACGGTGGATTCTTAACTAATACAGCGTTAACTGAAAATGATATTGTAATCCAATACAGCTCAAGGTTTTGCAAAATTCTAGGTCTTGTTCTAGCATCTATATTACTTGACTTCAGCGAGTAAACTACATACTCAAAGTAAGAAGAATCAGAAATTATTGGTACATTGGTACATATCTCTAATTTTGTCTCTCTAGTCTAATCTATGTAACCTTCACTGCCTATTCAAAATATGCTAATCCTTGCGCAGTAATCTTGTTTGTGAAATCGCATTTACCAGATCTATTCTATATTATGAATGGGATGGTTGCGACAGTTACTACGTGCAAATTCATACTTACATTGAATTTAAAAGTTTTATAATTTGTAAAAATGTTATATAACTTATAATTCACAGTTATATAAATTTCTACATACGACTCGAGTTTCGACTGTTCGACTTGAAAATGACCTTTATGAGTCGAAACTCGTGTCGGTATATGTGTAGAAATTTATATAACTGTGAATAATAAGTTATATAAAATTTTTACACATTATAAGTGTGGTAAAAACATAGTGAATTTTTCAATTCAAAGTATTCTATTTTATGTTTTCTTCTTAATCTCTTTAGCAGTCAGCATTGACAGCCTCTTTTTGTATTTGTCAAGTGTTTAATCTTATATTAACTACTACTACCTACTATTTATAATCTAGTCTGACTAATCTTCTATGCTTACCCTAAGCTTGCTTATCTGTGGGCAACTAATCTTGTTCGTGTATTTTATGTACATGGTCTTGTCTATTAAGGTCTGTTTCAATTATTATTTATAGCAAGGTTGTTAATCATTGCAAGATTCAGATATTAGTGTCTATTATACTAAATCAAATTTCAGACTAGAAAATCTGAAACTAAGAATAGAAAATTGTAATTAAAATGCTGACAGATTTTGTTTATATTTTATACACTATATTTTTTATATTAAAACAAAACATGGATTTATTAAGATCGAAAAATGTAATTAAATGTAGCCATTTTATACTAATTAAAATGTTTGAGAGAAGTGTCATAGAAAAATGAAGTAATGGAAATATACTGTACATTACACTCGCTTATTAATTAAGATGAAACTACGTCAAATCATATTTATTGCATTTTTCATTTCTTAAAACTGATTATTAAAACAACTATAAAAAAAACCTATGCAGTTGCGTAAGCAATTAATTATTTTCTCTGAATTCAGAAATATCCGTGATATAATTAGTTACAATTAATTTACATCTCTTCTCTTTCTCCGTCCAACCAAATCCAAAACACCAGTAATTTTACCACAGCTCAAATTCTATCTTCGAAAATCTACGAGATTTTCCTAGCCACATTCCCTCTAATTGCCATTTAAAGGCAATTAAATGAGAGAAAACGTAATTAGTTTCTTTAGGCGGAAATTATCTTTTCGTTAATTATAGAATCTAAATTAAAAGTAGAATTAATTTTGAAATAAATGAAAACATATGTTGAATAAATAACAGAAACGCCAGTGCAATATATGAAACCCAGATTTTATAGCTTTAGGTTGTTAAATAAAGATTACTCCATTTTTTTTTTCAGAAAAATAAATATTCATTTCATTTCAGACGAAAACATATATTTCTGCCAAACGAATTTATTTAAATATTACAACGTTTCTTCCAGAATATATACAATTTACAATTGAAATAAATGGATCTACAAGGTTATTTGTGTTTTTTTAGATTCATTGTAACAGTATAACTTATTATTATATATTAAGTATTATTGTTAATAAAGTTGTTAACTTTTGTATTAAATTAGACCATGACAACAGCGTTTGTCTCCAACAATACAAATTGTATGTGCTACATTTTGCATGCATATTAGCATTTACAACGTAAACTGTTTATTCTATAAACTGTTTATTCAACATTCCGCAAAAATGTTTAGTGAATTTAGTGAAACAAATAAATTTGTGTAAAACACAAATTAAATAATATGAAAATGTCAAGATTTCTCTTTAAATGAAAAAATATGCTGTTAAATATCGGTGTTTATATGAAGTTTTAATCTTCAAAGGGTTTTTAATCTACATTTAAGACATAAAATGCAAATTTATATATGAATTGCATATGCAAATTTATAAATTTGTATTAATTACTGCTATTTTGGTATTTTCATTTTATAAGTTAGATACACACTACACTGTATGTGCTTCGCCCTTCTATATGTTGTACAAAATTAATTACTTAAATTCTATAAAGAATAAAAAAAAACAATATTTCTATTATAAAATGTAAAGAAAAGTAAAAATCATTTCTTAATTATTATTGTTTGTCTCGGTGTTATATTTGCTGTTGCAATAAACTACCATTATTTTTCTAAATTGTCTGGTGTAAGGCTACCTACTGTCAGATAAAACCATTTTATATGCGGAAAAAGAACGTTCAACATTGCATAATATTACCGGTGCATACTTCAACAATACTGCTGTTTCTGGCGTTATATTTTCAGCTCAACATTTTCGCCACTTCAAATTTTTTCTACATTTCGTAAAAAAGAATAGAAGTCTGGATTTCAGACGGCCTCAAGTTTTAAAAATGCACTTCATGCATTTTTGCCTAATGGAGTTTTCAAATGGTACAATATGTCCACCAATGATACAGACTCTGTTAATGGTGTTCCAGTTTTTTTCGAATTTTGTAATTGTTTCTGTTAAAATGTGAAAATTGCATGAAATATATGCCAAATAATTTTGAATTTCTGTATTTTTAAAACAATGTTGCACCTTGAGTATAAACTGCACAGCTACAGTCACATTTCATTACCACTATTACAACAAACAACCGCAGTATACCCCGCAGTATTGTAATTTTATTAAAGTAAAGTATTGTAACTTTGTAAACAAAAGTGTAATTTTGAGGTTAGAATTTACAAATGCGTGAAGAAAACGACGAGAATTCGTTTGCTGGTGCCAAGTGGTACCAGCTACTAATGCGTAGATAATTGAATGCGTTCCGTATTCCACACAGACTAAAAATTTATGAATAAACAATTTTTCACTATTTTAGGTCACAAATAGGCGCTATGAAAGCTCATTAGGTATCTTTTAGGCAGTATAAATTTAAAACAGCAAAATAGGTAACGTGACCATTCGTACTGATTTTACCAGTACAGTACTGGTTTTTAGGATATAAGTCCTGGTTAGTCACTAAACAAAACCAGTACACGAAAAGTACTGGTTTTAGATTAGAAAATATTAACCCTTTAGTGCATCGTGTGGCATATCAGCAACATAAAATTTGTTTGTATGGTAGAGGCATCTGTTGAGTATTTTGCGTCCAATGAAAAAACTCTTCATTGAGACAATTATTAAAAATTATTTTGAGAATCCTGAAACCAAATCTTGGCTTTTCTTTCTCCATAATGTGACGTCAATGGTTCATAACACGGTTTTAAATATAGAAGGACAGGATATTTCTATGTTGGAAACAAATATCATTTATAAGGACCTTAAAACCAAAATTGCTGACAGAAAAGTGTGTTTCTGCCCCTGCAAGTTCGACAAAATTTAAAAAGGCTAGAAGAAGACGGCTTAGTTAAATCGAATATTTTCAAAGAAAAAGTGCTGGAATTTTACAGCACATGTTTTCAGTATCTGGAAGAATAGGAAGGCTAGTTTGAGGGAATCGAGAAGTTTAATTGGATTACATTAAACTTGAAACCTATGCATCAAATGGTTCAAGTATGCAGTGACTATTTAATTCAACATTATCCGGAATTAAATTTAATTGAAGATGAGCTCTTTGATGAAATCTGTTTCATTCAGCGCTACACCACAGATGAGAAACTTGGGCATTGGAAACAAAATTGTGTTAAGGTAAAACAGATAAGTGGATTGAAATTTTTAAAGCCTTTAAAGAAAATGATGTGTCCAATAATATTGGCAAATTGGTAGAGTATTGCCTCTTTATGCCAAGAACTAATGCACCCACCGAACGGTTTTTTCTTTATTAAACAACATCTGTACTAGCGAGAAAACCCAATTGAAAGTGGAAACTTTGAAATCCTTGTTGATTGTCAAAAATAATTTAAATGCAACCTGTATGGAATTCTATGAAAATATACAGGAAAACAAAAATTTGTTAAAAGCAATCCATTCGTCAGAAAAATATAAAAAATACAAACTAAATTAAATAACTCCTTATGTTTTATTATGTTATTATATTAGGTATGGCTTATCATGTTATGTTATGTTTATTATCTTTTATTTTTATATTGTAAAATCATATTTTAGTTTTCTCATTTCTTGTGTTTAAATAACGCAACATTTTTTGATATCTAAAAGTTTTTTATTTACTTAGGTATACAGGTTGGCCGTTGGGTGAAGTTTTGATAAAAATTTATAAAATTTGGGCGTGGCAGGTCAAAATTCATGTTGTCCTGGTTTCAGGTTAAAAAAAATGGTCACCTTAAAAATAGGCAAAATAGGTTTTTTAAAACTTGTGTAAAACGATAGAGAATCATGTAAAACTGATTTATTTGCTTATCTTTCTCATCTGTATATAAAGAAAAAAATAGGCAATTACCTAAAGTTCCGACCTTTACAAATCAGAATAAAATTAATTTACTAACTAAAGAATTAATTAATTGCATTAGATTTTACTCAAGCTACAAAGCTATGAATATATTTAATTATTTAATATATATTTAGGTATTCTCTGTATCCTGTAATAGATTACATATCTTATTTGCCTAACATCTTTTGTCAATTGAACCTTGGCTGTTTAATCTTAATCTCATTTATATTTGAATTATCGTACTAGCATTACTTAAATACCCTTACCTTAAATAGCCTTTAATACCCTACTTATAAATGTGGATCTAGAATTCAGGATATAGAATGCGGCTTCTTGTCTAATACAATAGTTCTATTCGTCTTGTATATTTAGTATTGTCTACTTAGCTCTCATTGCATTTATGTACTTTTCTGTCTATTCTTATCTATGTAGTCTTATTTAGTTGGTTCTGCCCATTCTGGTCTACTCATGCATCTTTCGAACTATATATATATGTTCTGCTTTTATGGTCTTGTCTCTCTAGTTCAGCGGTTCTTAAGCGGTGGTACGCGGATCACAGGTGTTCCCTGGAAGCACACGAAGTGGTCCGCGAAGCCATATTCATAATATTAAATAAGTGACGAAGACACGCGGTGCGAGTCGCGCTACATTGGGATGAGGTTCGCGGGCGCAGGGGTCTGCGTGTCACGTGCAGCGAACAGCCAGTGACTAAGCCGGAGACAAATCTGGAGAAATGCGGCGGATGCTATCCTCCGGGGCCCCATGATTGTGGGGGCCCCAACATGATCAAGAACTAAAATGTACTTTGCATATGATAACTTGATAATATTCCTATCTTCCAGTATACCGAAAAGTACTTTTTATCGTGAACATTATTATTGTAGATCTGTGATTTTGGACAATCATCAAACTAATTCCAATTTAGGGTCCCAAGTGGTTTCTTGCACCCAGGCGAAATTGATTGCCCAATCCAAAAAAGCACACACAATCGGTGAATCTCTTATAAAGCATTGTAGGCTTTAAACGCCAGAAAAGCTTTTTGGCTAGGAAGCTCAAAAGAAAATTTGTGAAATACCACTTAAAAATGACACAGTGAAGTCCCTTATTCAAAAAATGTCAAATTATATTGAAGAACAAGTTATTGGCAAGATAAATTGTAGTCCTTATTTTACTCTACAATGTGATGAATCTAGCGACGCGCGACGTTTACAATGATGTCAATTACTTGTATTTATTCGATTTTTGTATGACAATAAAATGTTTAAAGAGGAGTTACTATTTTCTCAATAATTGAAATCGACGTCGCAAGGTGAAGATGTTATAGATTTAACAAGTCAATATTTCAAGAAACATGAACTTATGTGGCAAAAGCTTGCGGTGTTTTGTACGGTCGGTGCTCCTACGCAATGCTTCTCGCTATGGTCCTGCAGCGTTGATCAAAACAAAAAATCCATCTGCAATTACGACGGACAGCGTTATTCATCGCCAAGCATTGGCTGCAAAAACGCTACCTGAATGCTTTGCTATTGCGATGAAAACAGCTATAAAAGTAGTTAAATTTATTGCAAAGAGTGCACTTAATACACATTTTAAACAATTGTACACTGAACACGAAACTGATTTTCTACACGAAAGTGCGTTGTCTTTTTAAAGGAAACATGCTGTCGAAGTTGTACGAACTGAGATGAAGAAAAGATGAGGTTCAAATATTCTAATAAGGAGACTAAGAATAAGAAACTAACAAGGAGAACAAAGAGTTACTGAATCTGTTCTGTGAGTCCAAATTTCAAATCCGTTTTGCTTATTTGGTCCATTTTTTCGCACAACTAAATAAATTGAACCGTCTAGCCGCCAGCAAAGTTACGAGGCACGAGCAATATATTTGCACATGAAGATAAAATCAGTGCATTTATCGCTAAAATCGAGCTATGGAAGCTATGAAATTTTTCTGCATTTGATACGCTGCATCAAATTATTGACGGACAGTATACTGAGAATGAGGGAGAAATATTAAAGAACATTGCACTCCATTCGATAAACTTAAAAAGTGAATTAACTATTTTCCTTACAGCGATGGAAAAGGAAATTGATCCTCAATTCTTTCATTGTCGATGTTTCTGAGGATCCTACTGAATATCAAGAAGAAGTCATTGAAATAGCACACGATATTAAGCTTAAAAGATACATTCGAGACAGACTGCGGAGCATTACTCCGCAAGAGACAGATGTACCTTGGGGCTCACTGCTTAAAAACAGAGGAGCTGCAGGCCTTGAATTCCACTCAGATCCTGAAATTCCTAAAGGAATCAGGACTAGAGGAAGCGCTCTAAATGGGTAAGTACACCAACGCTTGGAGGAGGAGGGTGGGGTACAATAGATCTATAAAGGTCGCAGTACAAGTCGTCACCACCATATCTACAATCTACATTCGAGACAACAATTAATTTCGCAGATTTTTAGAGTCAAAAATGCAATTCCTTTCCCAAATATTCAAGAAATGGCTATGCGTTACCTACCTTTGTTTTCATCGACATATCTATCTATGCGAGCCGGGGTCCGGTCCTCGGCGCTTCTGATAATTTAAAATAAGCACCGAAAACGGTTGGATGCCAGTGCCGACATTCATTTGGCTTTGAGCAGTAGTAAACTAACGATTCAGAAGTGAGTAAAGAGTATGCAGTCACAAAAATCGCATTAAAATGATATTCTATATTGCTGTACATTACCATCAAACAGTTGGTGGTCCAGGACAAGACCGAAATTTTGTCAAATGGTCCCTTATCACTAAAAGGTTAAGAACCACTGCTTTAGTTAGTATCTGTAGATATATAGATCCAATTGTTTCTTTCGCTTGTCTGAATAATTGAAATATTCTTCTGTATGGATTTGTACTCTATAATACTATTGAAATGAAAGCAATATCCATTTGAAGTGTAAAATTTTTTATTAAAGTCTGCTTCAAGCTTCGATGTCCAAAATGTTAAACCGCACTTCTATATGTTGGCAACTGTTAAAAATCTAAATCACTAGTTAGAATTTTTATTCAATAATTTTATTAACTATAAATGGGCACATATCTGGTCAGCAATATACATAGCCCATTTTTTTATGTCAATGGGTCGAAAATATTTATTTCTTAGATTACTAATGTTAACCATAACATTAATTATACAGGTTTTCGAAAAAAATGTTAGTAAAACATTTTTAAACAAATTTATCTAAATCTTATGTATTTTTTGGATTGTGAAACCGCATTTGATATCAGTTTTATCATCACCCAGCCATTCTCTCACAATATGCTCGACTATAAATTTCAAAAATAGGGAAAATTTAATCTATAAAAATTAAAAATTTGAAATTTTATTAATAGTTTTTTTTATTTACTTACAATTTTCTGCTACAGTAAAAATAAATTACTAAAATTAGATGCCTATTTTTCTTTGTTTCCTCTCCCCTTTCTTACTAAAATTTCTTACATAGCTTTTCCACCGATGTGATGCGTCTTGTTATTCTCTGTGAAGTGACCAATAGAAATCTCCCATCATTTTGATATTTCACTATCCATGGTATCCTTTCTTCATCTCTCTTATTATACTGATGAAACCTTTCCCTATGCTCTTCCCTCACATCACCTAAGTTTTCTGGAAAAATGTCAAGAAAGTTGTGCAAGAAGTGAACTTTAACTCTCATCAGACAACCAAGAGTTTAAAACTTGTTTATCATGTTAGCTACGATAAGTGATGTATATTTATAGTTAGGAGCTTTCACATTACCCAGAAACTTTGTCACAACTTATTTAAATGATATTCAAGCCTCCTTTTCCGTTTTATTCATCGTTGCTTCGAAGTTTCGAATATCGAATCGAATATCAATTTACCAGGCGGAACGAAAATACCTTCATTTAGTTTAGCTTCTGATAAATGACCAAATTTTCCACACAAACATTTAAAACAAGCACCATGTTTAGGCAAAACTTGTTTCATTTTGGCCAACTTTATGTGTAGCGGTAGTAGAGGGCTATTGTTGTAGTCAACTAAACCTGTTTTATACAAAATGTTCTTCTTGCCAGGTGTCAAAGTTTGTCTTATGGGCCATAGATTATTAAACCAATATTGATCCTTTGTTCTGCTCTGCACTCACATAGAAAACATAGAAACTTTGTAAATCCCTTTTGTTGACCAAGGAGTAAGTGGATACAACTTTTAAATCTCCACACAACATCTACTCAGGAGCAATGTTGCCTCTAATTTTTTAATTGACTGCGCGGCACAAAAGTATGGTTGTGCAAAAATCTTCGAAAGCATTTGAAAGTGCTAAAAAGGAGCTTCAGCACTTCGATTTCCTTTGCGTAGCCAAAAAAATCAGGAAAAAATTTCTAAAAAAAAATTCCATCATTTCGTTCGAAAAATATGTGCTTTTTAGGTTTTTTTCGATTTTCTCGAAAACGGTAAAAAGCAGCGAAATCATTCAGTACAATTCGCTGTATAAATTGTCTGGACATATTCAATACACTATAAGTCTCTGTGGTGAGCCGTTCAAAAGTTATGACAGCGAGAAATCAGTCAGAAATGCGAGATGATGTAAAGCAAAAAAAATTGTTTTAAACTTGTTTATTTGTAACTTTAAACGGTTTTCAGCAATTCGATTTCCTTCGGGTAACCAAAAAAAATCACGAAAAAAATTTCCAACAAAAAATTTCAACAAAAATTTTTCATCACTTCGTTCGAAAATATATGTACTTTTTCGGTTCCTATCGATTTTCTCGAGAACCGTAAAAAGCAGCGAAATCATTTTTGGCGAACAGAAACTACACGACAAGACGAACAAGTCGATGTGTAAATTGTCCGGAAAGATTCAATAATTCGTCGACAAATTTCAAACTGAAATTTACCCGATTCTCTAAGTACTATTATACATGTACTATTTGCTAAGTACATACTCGGAAACTGTTGCAGATAATCAAAAACGGAATGCGGCATCGTTTTCAGAAGGTCATTTTCCTATTCATACACTAAGATTGTCCGCGGGAAAATTACAACTTTCCGAGATCTCTTCTCGAGCGCCGAAATTTCTTAAAAATGTCTTCAATTCTTGCAGGCGGTAGTGAATGGCAAGAGATAGTGAAATATAATTTGCATATCATGAAATATATTTGCCGTCCAGACTCCCGTGTGTATGGTATTTCTTAAATGAAAGCTTCCTTGGTAATATTATATACGTTTTCCGACTAATTTTGGGATGCTGGATCGATCGGTGAAGACTAGAACACTTGGTGACAGTAGACTTGGTGACAGTAGACTTGTGGTAGAAGACAGAGAAGTCTCTGTGGTGAGCCGTTCAAAAGTCATGACAGCGTGAAATCAGTCGGAAATACGGAAGGTCTCTTATCTTGCATAAAGATACATGTTTTCATGCACCATCCAACCCCAAATCTTCTCGGTGGGCAATGTTATGTTGTTAAGTAAAATGAGGTATTTCCTTTGAGAAATGCCGAGATTGTACTCCATTTTGCCGATATAGAATAACACTTGCTACGTCCGATGTAAACATAACAATTTCTGGAATGTCTAGATTAAACCTCTTGTAAAAATAATGATTTTTGCCAAAATATAAGCTCTGTCTGTTTGTGTTAGCTTCAAATTATGTTTTCATAGTCAAACATGTCAAACATAGTTGGCGTAGGTGTGTGTTGTGTTTGTATGCGGGTAATTTTGCCCCAATCCACGTCGAAACCCAGGCGATGATTTCTCGACACCCGTTCTCTAATGAAGTATACTAGTAGTCGTAGAAGTCGTTCCTCGCACACAATGTGTCAACACAAAGCAAACCAAGCAAACGCTCCATAACGTAGTTGATGTAAACAAAAGAGATTTCGTTTGACGTGTAAATGTCCGATTTAAAAAATTTGTTTGACCCTCTAAATTTTTTTGCCAAGATGAACACATTGTGCGCGGAATATAAAAACGGCTGCGCAACTTTCGAAAAATTAGTGCGCGGTCGCGCACCCGCGCAGGAAACTTTGCCCGTGAGCCATTTAGTTAATTTTCTCTAAAATTATGTTAAGATTTTCGATTAAGATTCTTCGTATGAACTGAATGAGCAAAAGATAATGAAGGATTTCCAAGTATTTCCTTTATGTAATAATACACATTTTATATTTGTTTCTAATGAGTTTATAAAAAGTCTCCAATCTTCATTTTTATAATCAATGTCAAATTCATTTTGAATGTCCTCGTCCTCCAAAAAAAAAAAAATTAGTAAACTGTTCATCTCTTGTTCTATAGGTAAGTAGATGTTCAAGATTCTAATAAATTTCAAACACAAATCTCTCCTGAATTATTTAACTCAGCTTGTGTAAATAAACGTGGATTTAAGTTATCTAGAGAACTTTGGAAATCGCCATCACTTGGTGGATTAAATTCGAGAGTACACTATAAAACTACTCAGGCAGTACAGGGACAGCAAATCTAGATCCATATCTTCCATATCTTTCAGATCCATAGCGGCCGATCAGCTGAAGTAATGTTAGGATAGACAATAGGGTATATGCATCAATTTTTTTTATTTGCTTAAATCACTTTTTACTTAGTTTTAACGTAGTAAAAAATATAAATACTGTCGAGTGTTTCAATTAATTTTTATAAAGATATATAAAACACCGATTAAATTTGACCTGATTGAACGGTCCCATTTTTGGGTGACGTCGCATAACACATGACATTCAGTGTTGAATAGCATATTTACATAGACAGTTAAGGATTTTCAGTTTAAATTTGCTATTTCGATAAAGGAAAAAGCTAAAAAAACATTTTATAGATATTGTATAGTACCGGAATGCAAAACACTATTATAAGTACACTAGATAAAGTAGTTGATAAAGTCCATATCGAGGTGTATAGTAGGGTGGGTCAATTTGATTTTTTTTTCGTTTTTCAAAAACGCTCAGCGTTAAAACGGTCCCAAATAGTGCCGTTAATTGGTATGTAAAGTTTTATTTAGTTTTATTAAGTTTTATTGCCTCCGGACTATCATGGAACGATTTATCTAAACTAGTTTTTTGATGTCACTTTACTAATACTTCACTTAAGTAATTGATATCAGATTCCATGTGTAATAGTCTTTAGTAATGATAAGTACGAAATGGTTTGTTTAATTTAAAAGACAAAGTATGAAGGAGGGGTGGGGTCCGGGGTAAGTTGCGGACTTGTTGCTGATAAGTACTGAATCTGTGCGAAATACTAAAAATGCAGTTGATTATACTTTGCTATCGTAAACATGGGTTAGATTTGGATTGCCAGACAGGGCACGAGGAGGGCTATTGCATCAGCAGTTCTGCATACGTCGAGTTCTCAAGTAATAGACAAAAGTAAGCTTTACCGAGAACGAAAAAAACAGCTAGAGAAAATGAAATTTCACATCAAACTGTTTCACAAATACTAGGCATTATACTTCGATGGTAGAAAGAATCAAACTTTGATTATGTCTGAAAAAGATAAAATAGGCGACGCATACTTGAAGAGCATATTTCTTTAATAAACGAAGTCGAAGCTTTTAAGTTACATTACACCTTATTCAGGCACTGCAATGTGTATAGATCAAGAAACATTGAACTTTTTTTTGAATGCGGATGTGTTAATGGATCATTTCATTGCACTTGGATGTGATGGGACAATGTAAATGTTGGCAAATACGGCGGTATTATACGGATGCTAGAAAGAAGATTATTTGTTTATTGCACATGAATGAACTGCCATTTGGACATATGTTTTAACATATTGATGGCAGTACGTCTTAGCCAAAAACATTTCCAGGGACAAATTGGTTAAGAACTTGAGAACTGTGAGAAAAGACCTACAACTAAGTTTCAACCTATTCTGGCGAACTTACCGGAGCTTTCTGCTAAATATGTTAGTACAGAGCAAAAATACTTGTACGAAATAGTTGAAGCAATTTCAACAGGCATATTTCCTAGCGATTTACCTAACAAAATCATCAGGCAAAATGTCCCTTGCCCAATGGCTAATTCGAGCCAATAGAATTCTCCGTCTGTATGTTTCAATAGAACGTACAGCTGAAAATCTAATAACTCTTATGTTCTCAAGGTTTGTTCAACGTATGTTGTCAAGTTTTTGCTCCTATATGGTTTTCTATAAAAACTCACTCTAGCTACAAAGATGGACCGCGAACCCTTTTTTAAACTCATCGAGCTAACTAGATTTACCAACAACTTTAAATACCGTTATCGACCCAGTAATTCAAAGAAACAGCTATTTCTCACACTCGGAGAACTTATTGATTTCAATGATGACAGATCCCTATCCGCACGTTCGTGAATTAGCTGTACGTCCAATTTTGAAAGCTAGATCAGAAACTCCAAAAAAATTGCATCTGTTTCAGTTACCATAGGTAAACTTTAACGCATCAACATATTACGACCTTTTGAATGGGCAAGAAAATTTAACTGAGCCGTTATTAAAATCGGTAAGCGAAGAAAATCTCCGATTGTGTATTCAAGCAAAAGGAGAAGAGAATTGGATTTATTACGCCTTCCGTGTCAAACACAAGCAGTAGAAAGAGCAGTTGAATCTGTGACCGAAGCTTTAGCCTTCTACTTCTACTTTATCCAATAAAACAACGGTAGAGGGTTTCATCAAAGCCCAGATAGACTCAATAAAAGCAATGCCAAAATTCGACAGCAAAAAGATTTGGCCACTAACTAAACCCACTTACTTTAATAATTATTCTGTATTATTATGGTTGTTAAAATTGTTTCCTCTTTAATAAACATATCATTATTATTGATTTAAGACTTTATTTATAAATAGTGTTCATTAGTGTAACTTTGTGTGTCGTGCTCTTAGGCCTCTATTAGCCATATTTGTTGACAATTTTCACGTGACTCCAGACAGAAGACACTCCAGACAGACCTTCCAGGCAGAAGATTAATTCCGATTGAAATGAAACTTCATAATCTTTTTACACTCATAATTTAGCACCGTTTTGTCACTGTGCCTCTTCTTCTCCTTATATAAGTGACACACCCTAGTGTAGAGTCCACCCTACCTACATCTGTGAATATCGAGGCCGATAAATGTCAACGTGCACGTCACCTAACATATGACCAATGGTGATTCGTTTCCCAAATTTGAATTTCGATTGCATATTTTGGACTTTTTGATTTCATTTTTTGGAATTATATAAAAACTAGATGAGAAAATAATGGTATAGGTGTAATGTCAAGATCATAAAGCATCGGGGATAAAAAATCAAGTAAATTTATTTTTTTGTATATTCCGTATTACTTTCTTATTTTTAGTATAATTATTTATATCCAGTATTTTTTGCTCTCTCCATACCATCGTTACTGCAAGTTTAAAAGCCTCGACACCACTTCCACTTTCGTGGCACTAAACACTAGCATGAAAATTAATTTTGTTTTAAGATCCTGCCTTTCTATTAACTTAAGTGACATAATAGAAAGGCATGATCTTAAAAACAAGATTATTTTTTTGGTTCTTGTTTAGTGTCACAAAAAATGGACATAGAAGTAATTAACTTTTGCATCAGATGAGATTTGTTTTAGTAGTCCTAAAAGACTTTATAATATTATTGAGCTACGGATAGGTTGAATATATTTATATATTCAGGTTGTGTTGCGACTTTGTTAGGTTTATATGATTATCTATAATGTAGTATGGTTTTACCAATAGTAAATTTTTATTATTTTTCCACTAATAGAATCAGGGCTACATTTTTTTATTATTTGTTCGTCTTACTTATTGCATGATAACTATATATATATATATATATATATATATATATATATATATATATATATATATATAGATATACATATAAATATATATATATATATACATATATAAATATATATATATATATATATATATATAAAAGGGCCATTTTTTTACAACTCAAATTTTAAATTCAGAACAGTTTCTGTTGGACATCCTTTTTATGAGTAAGATAGGCACAGATGGGATAATTAGGTTCTCAGTATTTTTGTATAATCACATTTGTTTATATCTGCTTGCACAACTCTCTTTTTTTTTATCTACATTTTATTTGTTTCTTATCTATTTATTTTAAAAACATTTTTATCTTCAAACTTTTTATTCTTGTTTTTTTTTATTAAAGTATCTTTTTATTTCGTTGCAGGTCTGCAGACTAAGTGAAAGCGAGAACTCTCAACATGAAATATAAACGCGGCGTCATCGTGTCGGTAATTCGCAAAAAAACTCCTTTTTTAATATTACTGCGTAAGAACTTCTCGTTTCAAGGCTAAATCCGGATTGGTATATAGGGAATAAGCATAGAAAAAACATGTAATTATTTTATAGTTAAGTGGATTTTGACGGTAAAGATGAGTTTTCATCGTCTGTTGGAGACCTTGAAGTGATTATAATATTTCGTTGTGCTCGTGAGAATTTCCAGAGGAATAAAATGAAATTATTTTTGTAGTTTGACCTCGATTTCAGTTTCTGAGGTAGATGGAACTTGTTGAAACTTTTAATTTCAGCGTTCTTTATTAAATCTCTCCTCGAAATTATATATTATTATTATTTTAGCACAGTAATGATTTCTAAATTTATCATAAAATGAAGGATATGCAAAATATTACTACTATATAATACTGAAATAATAGTTTCCTTTAAAATCTTGTTTTAAAGCGTTATTTACAATATTCAAATTTTTACTAAAAATCTTATAGCTCCATCTTTAAATTTATGATAAATTATTTAGCAAAATATTATATTATTATTGTAATAATGTAAAATATTTAAACAAAATTTAAAAAGATTTTAATGTCCTTAATGTATTTTAACATAGATTGATAAAAAAGGGCTTAAAGAGCTGCCAATACACCCTGAAAGTCCTCCTCGGTAGTGTAGTTGACAACATACTCGCCTTTCAATGCGGGAGACCCGGGATCCTCCGGGGAGATCCTTTTCATTAACCGTCCGGGCTGCCACCCTGAATGAATGCAAAATATGCGATACCGGGGTGGCGCATACTATAAGCCAAAGTGGATTCGGGGAGCTTTCCCCGAACCACTAATACACCCTAAAAGATGCACTTTTTGGTGCGTTTTTTGGGCCGCCGTCATGATTGGACCGTATTTCTTCAAGAATGATGAAAATCGCAACCTTACTGTCAATGGAGCAAGGTACCGTGCAATGATTACCGACTTTGTTTGCCCAAAATGAAAGAATTGAACTTGGTTGATATGAGGTTTCAGCATGATGGTGCCACATGCCACACGGTACGCGATACCATGAACCTATTGAGAGGCGAGTTTCTTGAGCAATTAATCTTACGTTTTGGAGCAGTCTATTGGCCGCCAAGATTATTTCATTTTGGGGTCAAATGGCATGATCTTGGCGGCCAATGAACTGCTCCAAAACGTGAGATTAATTGCTCAAGAATTGCCTAGACTATTTGTTTTGGGAACACATGAAGTCTCTCGTATACGGGGACAAGACAGCCACAATTCCAGCCCTGGAAGACATCGTATTTATTTATAATGTAAGAAAAGAATACATTGCCGGCTCTCCGCTCTCGCCTTGAAGACAACATTACAGCTTCTAGTTGAAAGCTAGAAAAAAATATGACAAAATTGAAGCTCACGGATGGACCAAATACGGCGTAGCTTCGGGCAAGATTTACATGAAATAATGTTTAAAACGAAAATGGCAGGCATTCATTTATCGGCCCATATAAATATTTCATTCACTTTTGCAAATTTTCTGTATTTTCTTCAATTTTCAAAACCCAAAGGGTTAAAAAATCACAAAATATTAGTCGATATTCGCTTTATTGTAATTCGACCTTATTGTAATCCGAAAAATTAGGTTCACAGTCGGGTTCGAGGACAAAAATTTGTAATATGAATTACCAGAACGTAGGTGGGCTAGTCGACAAAAACATAGTTGTTACACTATGTTACATTAAAACACTATGTTACATAGTGTATATATGGTGTTCAATATAGTGTTTTCATTAAAACATTTTGGCCATTTTCTCACTCTCGCCAAAATATCAATTAGCCAACTTTGATTCTGGACGACTCATAGTTTACAAGAGTAATGATGATTTAAATTCTTAAACACAAAATCATTATGGTGAGGAGGATTTTGATTACTTAATGTAAAAGAAGGTTGTGCGTATAAGAACGTATAATAAATACAGTCTTAATTAAAACTAAATACATAGCTATCTAATTTTGTTTTACTACGTAAGTATTCGTCATTTTGTTTATTTGCTTTTAGTCAAATACAAGCTAAACAAAACTAAATGTCAAAGATTCGAATTCCAATATTGTTATAAAATTATAGCTGGTTATGTTATGCTGGTTATGCTTTTTATTATTATTGTTTATATATATATATATATATATATATATATGTTTTTAACTTCAAATTAAACTTTTCTTAAATTTAGTTAAATATTAATTAATATAGGAACAACAAATTAATTATCAAATATTATAAAGAAAACAATTATGAAAAATTGTAAAAATAATGTATCGGTTGTCCTGCTACAGCCAATGGTAATTTCATCGACATATCTACATAATATTTATTACAATCAGCAGAAGTATCAGTGGCCACTGATTCCTCAATAATATTTAACAAATTTAGATTTTTTTCTGGTTCCGCCAGCAATTTTTTTTTTGCAGCTAATTTAACTTTTGAAAAAACTTTTTGCAGATTTTTGCAGATGAATTACCTGTTAGTCGTGAAAGAAAACGTAGAGGAAATTATTCTTAAACAAGTTTGGACAAAAAGGATATTTTTATAAAATGTTATGAAGAAGGTAAAACAATTGCAGAAGCAGCAGAAATAGCAGGTATTAATAAAAACATCGCTAAATCTATAATTAGACGTTATAAGAAGGATGGATATGAGATGGTTAGACGAAATCGTGGTGGAAATAGGAATAGTAAATTATCTAATGAGATTTTAAATTATGTAGAGCAAATTATTGAAGAACATCCAACGATTACTTTAAAAAAATATGAAATTGAAGATATTTGAAAATAAAAATGACAACGTTTGATGCATTAAATACAGTTGGTCAACTGTATTTAATGCATTAAACGCTTTAAAAATAACATTAAAAACTTTTGCAATTAGTCTGGACCGTTTAAACTCTACGTCAACAATTAAACAACGTAAAAATAATGCAATTTTATTTTCACAAAATGCTCCACAAACACGGGAGAATATAATTTTCATTGTTGAATACGGTTTCAATTACCATCTCCGGCGAAATAAAGCTCGATCAAAGATAAATACTATAAGATATAGTTCACACAGTAAGAGCCATGTTTCACTCATTGCTGCCATGAATTTACATGGTATTATTCATTTTGAAATAATTTGTAATTCATCAGTCATCAGAATAAATTCAAAATTTTTTATTACATTTCTTGATGGTTTATTTAATAAAATGGCTGAATGTAACATCGTAGAAGCTTAGCTGGTTCTCGACAACGCCAAAATCCATAAAACTCAGGAACTTCGTGTTAAAATAAATGGAATAAGCCATAGACAATTTTTTCTTCCAGCATATTCACCCATGTTACATCTCATAGAAAAAGTTTTTTCGAACGTTAAATTAGCTGCAAGAAATTTGCTGGCAGAACCAGAAAATAATCCAAATTTGGTTAATATTATTGAGGAATCCGTGGCCACTGTTACTTCTGCTGATTGTAATAAATATTATGTTGATATGTCGATGAAATTATCATTGGCAGAGGCAGGTCAACCGTTACATTAACATTATTTTTATAATTTTTCATAATTGTTTTCATTATAATTTTTGAAAATTAATTTCTTTTTTCTATATTAATTAATATTTAACTAAATTTAATAAAAGTTTAATTTGAATTTAAAAAGGTTTAATTTAAAGTTAAAAACCTATATATATATATATATATATATATATATATATATATATATATATATATATATATATATATATATATATATATATATATATATATATTGGTTTTTAACTTCAAATTAATCTTTTTAATTTCAAATTAAACTTTTTTAAAATGTAAATTAAACTTTTTTAATTTCAAATTAACCTTTTTTTAAACTAAAATAAACCACAACCCAAAAAATAATTCTTTAGAAATTTTATAGTATTAATATAAAGGGTATAGCCGGATTTATATATGAAATTTGTCACCGCGGAGTTTTCTCTACGCACTTTGGGGATCGTGTTGGTACCAAATAAAAATAATTCATTCAAAATTTGAGCTCTTTATCTCGAGCCGTTATCGAGATATTGTTAAAAAACTGATTTTTTTATTTCATTTTTTTTTTCCATAGTAAAAGTGAATTTTAATAAACACCGATTTTTTTGCCAGTACTTGATAGACATGATAAAAAAAAATTGTTATGATTCCCAGATCGAAAGCCAATTTTTAAGGAAAGAAAAAAATAAAATCATTATTTGACAGTATTTTTGAAAAGTGTCAATTGCCAAATTTTGTCAGAAAATGTCTTCTGTACTCCTTCATACTCAGGATTTTTTTCAATTTTTTTGATGTGGTGGAATAATATGAAAAAAAATTAAAATCGATCTTACATTTAAATGAACATATTTTATTATTGCTAGAAGAAGAAGAAATGCTTATTGAAAACAAACTTTTATAAAAGGCTATCGACCACTAGGTCTTTCCCCCTAGGAGTTTCCATTTTAATATTCAGAATAATTTTATACAAAAAAAAAACTGCTAAATTTACAGATTATGGAGGGTATTGCTAGAAAAACACATAAAAAGTTGTTTTTGGCTTAAAGAATACGTCAGTTGATCAACGTTTCTTTCTATATTCAACATTTTTTTCTATAAACAGACGAATTAATATTTCGGCAGGTCTTATTATTTTAGCCAAATCGAGTATGGGAAAGATGATATACAGAGTGGCCCAAAGGTAGGGATACAGCAATACTTTTAATATTTATTTTTTTAATTACAGGTTTAATTACATATTTAATTCCGAAGGTGCTCAAAATGTCCACATTCGGCATTGATGCATTCCTGCAACCTATTCAACTTCAAAATAACCATTCAATTTAGAACGAATATCTTCAAACGCATATAATCTGTATACCTACTGTAAACCTACTTTTGGGCCACTCTGTATAATCGCTGCAATGGGAGAGCAACATCCAATAGTACGCCTTCCATTTGCACAATCACAACAATTTCGTCTAGTACCAGAGATTTTATTCTTTTTCCAGAGATTTCATTCAAGTTTTAGGGAGTAGTTTATTGTTTAGTTTACGATCTAAAAGCTTGAACATTTGTTTGATATTACCATGAACTGTTTCAACTACCCAACGCACTTTGATAAAAAAACGGGATTGATTTGACTCGAGTGTAGTAAGCTGATTACATTTCCCTTTAAGAGCCGGCATTAACACTTTGAATTCTAGTTGTTCTAAATATTCTGTTATATTAGGAAAGCATCGATCTACTTCGATAAAATAATCTTTTTTAGTAACTTAATGAGACCATTAGGATTGCTAAGGAAGATTTTGATAATTTCATCATCGTTCATATTAGCCGTGAAAGGCACAAGCATATCTATAATCAAACCATTTGTAGTGCATATTGTAAATGGTTTGCACAGAGGTACTGTTTTTTGAGCAGAATATGATTGAATATTGAATCTGGCATTCATTATTTGTACTTTTTGATGGCAAATATATGTTCCATCACAAAATAAATATCAGTTGGTCATTTTTTAGTTCATATAATTTTCTAGCTATGTTTGTATTAGAAAGTAAAGTTTCACTATTAAACAACGTCAATTCCAAAATTCAATGGCAAAAACGTCGTTTTCAAATGAGTTCATCACTTCATCACAGTAGTCAAATACCATTTGTTCACAGGCCAAACCAAAAATGGAAGATATTGTAGCGTTCGAATTCCCAGTTTTTAATTTAAATAAAAAGAATGAAGGAGCTTGAGTGACTACCATTTTTTCAAATGAATTTTTGCTTAATTCGGTTTTAATGTTTTAGGATTTCTTTTAGTTATTTGGGGTAGTGTAAAATGTAGTCGACAAATATTTTTTTATGTGTTTTTGAGCAATTAGAAACAAAAAGATTAAAGATTAGAAAAATCGTTTTTAATTTTTTTCAGATTGTTCCACCACATCAAAAAAATTGAAAAAAATCCTGAGTATAAACGATAAGACATTTTCTGATAAAATTTGGCGGATGACACTTTTCAAATATACGGTCAGAAAAAAGAGTCGAAAAGGTCGAGACAAAGAGCTCAAATTTTGACTGAATTATTTTTATTTGGTACGAAAACGATCCTCAAAGTGCCAAGAAAAATCTCCGCGGGGGCAAATTTCTTATATAAATCCGGCTATACCCTTTGGGAGTAAGTAAGTTATTTTAATTATATTTATTTATTTATTGTCTTAAATTAAAAAATTAAAATTTTCGAACAGAATTTCAATAAATTTACAAACCTTTTCACAAAACAATGCGAATTTTCCTGTGAAAATTTGCGGGATTTGCATTGGGATTGAAACTCACCTGGAACAAAGAAAAAGAAAATTAAATCGGTTATTAATTAATGGAAATGTTGTTTTAGTCGTCGAGATTTAAAGATTATGGCAACTAATGTCTTTATGTTGGATTAATTTAATAACCTGGCTTCACACATTCAGACTCATTTCAAAATCGAATTGAAGAAATAAATATATTATATTTTGTATAATAACATTGGGGGAAATGATTTTTAAAAATTAAAATTTCGTAGTCGATGTCGATGTGTCTTCTCAATATCTCGAGATTATTAAGAAGACTCATCGACATAGACTCATAGACATATTTTAGATGTAGATTTTTAACGATCGTCGCTTAAATAAAAACATTTTTTAATGCAAAAAATTGGTAAAATATTTGTTTTAAGCTTTGTTTAAGTTTTTTAATAACGTATAATAATAATACGTACATTTTCCGAAGAAGAAATGAGAAATAAAACTAGTAATAATTATCGCAGGTTAAGACATGTCATAGTATACGCAGATGAATTACTTGTACTTGAACCCTTGACTTGAACTACTTGATACTACTATATATATATATATATATATATATATATAGATATATATATATATATATATATATATATATATATATATATATATATATATATATATATATATGTAAAAAATGTTTTTATTTAAGCGACGATCGTTAAAAATCTACATCTAAAATATGTCTATGAGTCTATGTCGATGAGTCTTCTTAATAATCTCGAGATATTGAGAAGACCCACCGACATCGACTACGAAATTTTAATTTCGACTTTTCAATTTCAAATTTTCAAAATTTCAAATTGATCATTTTTAATTTCAAAAAAACCTTTTAAAATTCAAATTAAAGCGTTTTAAATTCAAACTAACCATTCATAAAATATATATATATATATATAAATAAATATATATATCTATATATATATATATATATATATATATATATATATATATATATATTTATAAATTGCATTCTAAATGATTACATCTTGTCCTATAGGAATTAATCTTAAAATTAAAATGGAATACAGCATATGTAACTGACATTACCTTATCCCAGCGTAATATTTTTAGTCGATAGAATGAAATTTAATAAACGTATTATTTTTTGTAAGTGTTTTGATTTATGGAAGCGATGTGAATGTTACTTTCCAAGAGAAATTGCTAGCGCGATCGTCATAAAGTGTGTTAAACGACCGCGATTGTATATGTGGATTTACCTGCAGATGCAGACGACCTACTTGCAACATAGAAACGAGCGTGCCGACTTAAAATCAAAACCAATTAGAATTGCACCTGCAGAGACAGGCAGAAGTTTTGTATCAATATACGACACATGTTCCACAAAGATGGATAATAAAATCGTGCGGCGTTTGTATATACATAATATGATATTATTGATTATAATACGATATTATTGAATAAATATTATATACATAATACGATATTACTGAATAAACATTAAATAATTTTCATATTTTATGGAAATTTTTATTTTGAGTAAAAAGGTACGCAGTTTACTATATCAAATTTTGTTGGACATAATTGTCTGCCGAATTTGCATTATTCATTTCATCATCATCACTAATCGGCTTGTGGCGTCCACTACTGGACATAAGCCTCCCTTAATTCCTTTCATTCTTCTCCTTCTTACGCTGCTTGTATCCAATTAGATGGAACACGCTATATAACATCACTCCATCTCGTCGATGGACGATCTCTGCTTCGGTATGCCTTGTCTAGGCCTTAATTCAATGATACATTTCGTCCAACTTCCATCCGTCATTCTTGCTACGTGGCCTGCCCAATTCTACATCAGGATGGTGATCCTCTTTACCGCATCTCCAACTCCCGTTCTCTGCCGTATGGTAACATTTGGGATTTTGTCACCCAGGTTTTTTCCAAACATGGACCGCTCTATGCTCTGCGGTGTTACCCTGATTTTGTTTATAACTTTCTTTTCTAATGTAAGCGTTTCCGCTCCGTATGTTAGAACAGGCAGGACACATTAGTCGCACACCTTTTTCTGGTCAAGCAGATGAGTAAGTAAATCAGCCTTAAACACGTGTTTCAGCTTACCAAAAAGCGGCCCAGGTTAGTCCAACTCGGACTGTATAATTCGTTCGTTTGATTATCTCTACCTATTCGAATCTGCTGTCTTAGATATTTATATGAGACAGTCTGTTCTAGTTTGACATTATCCACTGAAATGGTTTTCACTCAGTACAAGGTTGATCATTATTTGTGCTTTCGAGTAGATGATCCTTAGTTAGGCCCACTTGGTGTGGGGTAATTTTTCGAGAATTTTTCTAGCTTAATCAATACAGTCTGTTATAAGGAGTAATGTGCTGGAGCAAGCTCGTGCGGGCTAGCGCGAGCCCATTGTTAAATTTTGTATAAATTTGCGAGACTATTATTATTTTTTTGAAAATCAACTTTTCATAGTTTTCACTATACTATCCCAATCTATAATAAAAACATAGACCAAACCTTGTTATCGTAATTATTTAAGAATTTATATTTTTTGTTTATACTTTCATATAAACTAACAATAATTTAAAATCGTTTCTCATGAAAAACATAATAAAACTAAGACTACGAAACAAATCCCGTGTTGAAACAACGAATTCCCTTGGTAATACCACGCAGCATATTGCATTATACAACAGACATTTGTATGCTATTACTAGCCCCGGTAGACTTTAGTGTCACTAAACGAGAACTAGATAAATAACATTTTTTTAAGATCATTTCTTTTTATTTAGATTAAGTGAATATATAGTTAGTTATTCACTTAATTTAAATAAAAAGATATGATGTTCACTTAGCATTGGAAATAAGAAAAGAAATGTTTGTAAAAATAAAAACAAAAAATGCCAAAATTTTCATTATAATTGACGAAACATTGACATTCACAAAAACAAGTGTTTGGGTTTGTATCTACGTGTTGAACTTTCTGAACCTTGCTTGAACAACCTGGCTTGGCGGTCATCAGCAACGAGCCCATTGTTAACATTTTCCCAGCACGCTACTGGTTATAAGCACAATACCGAATTTTGCTTTACCAAAAATCGACTTTTATTTCATTGCTGCTTCGATTGGCAATTAAGATCTTCAGTTGTATACAATAGATTTGGTAGATCACAACATTATTTAACCCTTTCACTGCCATGTCAATTAAAAGGAATAACACACAGCGCCTAAAAAACCTATTGATCAAAAGTCACTGAACAAATAAGGGGGCAAAAAACATGATTTTTTCGAAATTAAAAAAAATATATTTATAAATTGTTTAACGACTCGAAATCTAACACAACTGATTTGCAAAAGATTCAAGTATGTTCTAAAAATATTTTCACCCATCTGCCGTCTCCGGGGGCGGCTGCGTGAATTTTTCAAGCTTTCTCACTTTTTCACCCACAACTCGAACAGTTTTCGTCGCACGGACGTGGTTCCCGTGTCGGTGTGTCCGGAACGTTACCACACTTTTCGATATTTTTGCTTAAAATTTTGGAGAAGTGCGAAAAACTCACTTTTTCTTGCAAAAATATTTATCGTTTTTGGTCGCCTAAACTACGCGATCCGGAAGTCTTATCGAAAATCTCGTTTCCCGGATTCGTTCGTCTATTCTTTGGCTACAAGAATCTTATACACCGACTTTTTCAGACCTCGGCCTTTTCAGGCCGTTTTAGTCGGAGCACCCCGATTCTCAGAAAACTGTGAATAAAGTCGCCGACAAGAGTCGCGCAGCGACGAATGTGGTGTCGGAGGACGCGTCGCGAAATTTTCTACCGGAATCCTTGCGTGAATTTCATTTTTCCTTTACATCTTCGCCGTGTCCTTCGTAAAAGTGATAACTTTTGTAAAGCTAATTTTTGGGGTTCCGTGTGGGGAAGCGTTCGGCCTGAATCGCCAGGTCACGACGGAATCGCAAATTTCAATCAATTCTGAGAAGACTGACGTGTGGCGTTTTCCGAATTTTACCTGAGGGACCGCGTGAGTTTTTGAAAATGGCAAATTCGGCTTCTTTATGCCGCCGGAGGCGGCAGATCTTAAAGTTTTGATCTTTTTGAGCAACAGACGTTTGGACGCACCAGACCGAAACCTAAAATCACTATGTTTTTACCTTCGAGGCACATTTTTCGTCGGATCTCAAAAATTCTTTCCGACGCTTTAGCTGCCGCCGCGCCGCGTTTTTACAGCCCTAGCTCGCCGTCATGCGACGTCCCAATCACCTGGTGCAAGAGAAAATACAACTGTTTTTGCCGATTTTGCAATCACTTCCACGGACTACACTTATTTAAAAATATTGCGAATCTGCGGCAGATATAGATTAGAGCATTATAGGCAGTTAAATGCGCAAGGCAGAAAAATGCGCAACACGGTTTTCTCTAATGGCAGTTGGTGGTTCTAATGGCTCTAATGCTGGTTTTCTCTAATGGCAGAAATTGTTTGAATGAAAAGGATTTGTCAAATCATTTTGTTTATAAAAATCAATTAATAATTAATAATATTTATAAATCAATAATACTTCACATAAAGAATTATTCGTTATTATAAAATCTTGCTTTTAGTAAACTTTTCGAAGAACTTGAGCTTACATGTATTTCTCTCATATATTTAATTCTTAGATGGCAAACTATTTATTTAATCATTTAAAGTAAAGATTTTACACCCCGTTTCCCAATAATCACAACTTGTACGTGCTCAAATTCCTGACCGTCCCTATGTTGCAAGCTTGTTTTTACTTCTGTAATGGCTTCTCATTAAGGGTCAAAACTTAACTGAAACAAATACTTACAAACAAACTAGTGCTTATATCTAAGAATATATGAAATCTTTAATAGGCATAGATTTTTTTATGATTCTCACTTGGAATTCTACTATTTTATAGCTACAAAGTATGATGAATTCTTGTTCCTGATAGTCAAAATGAACGTAGTTCGAAGGCCACTGCACTAACCAGGCAGCAAAATTTGGTTCTGTTACGTGCACATTTGTCAGTTAAGCTAAAAAAACATGGGCAACGAATGTGTGCTTGTATAGTGGCGAATTCTAGTTTAAATATACGCAATAATTTATGTGCGTATTTTAGTTTTTTTTAGGACCGTCCCTAACATTATTAGACGTTTTATTATTGCATATTTAAGAGTAAGTACGGTAATTTCTTTTCCATAATGTCCGTAACGATACTTTTAAATGATGAATTTTAATTACTAAATTTGCTAAAAACATTTGCGTTTTCCTGACCGTCCCTTTGCAAAATGCTGAAACAGGGACGGTCAGGAAAAGGCAAGAACGATCTGGAATAATTTTGCGTTTTAACGATATATATCAAGCAAATTTAAGAGAAAAACAGGATGCATGAAGCGAGAGAAAAGCTAAGAAAAACGATGAGACAAATAAATGTATCATTCTTGAAAATATAACTAATAAACCTACAGACAGTGTTCCAAAGAAAAATGAAAATAGTTGTACATAGGTATTAGTAAAACACAAAATAAAGTAACAAAATCAACAACAAAAGTAATAGACAAAGAATGACTAAGAAAAAAGAGAGAAAGAAAGAGAAAGGAAAAGAAAACAAGGAGCTTAAGTCACATCCTAAGGAACACTTGCAAGCTAAGAAGGAAGAAAAATTTTAACAAAATTATCACCACCACTTGTTCTATATAGTAAAGTTTATGCACAAGAAAACTACAAGACCGTTTGTCAATCAATGGAATAGTATTATTCATTTGAAACACGTTCCTTTTATTTTTCAGTGCATTTTTTATCAATTTTTTTTATCATTTTTCAAATGTCAAATATATCTCCAAAAATTACTAAGATGTTTAGAAAGATCTGTTTTCTTAACAGTTCCATATTGAACCTGACCTTCCCCTTTTATTCAAGATCGTCCCCAAGTTTTGCACGACCGTCCCCTTGCAAAAAAGTGCTATTTTTTTAGATTTAGCATTAAACATATTTAATGTAAAGCAACCAAAGTAAATGCTATATACTCTTGTATATAATATTTACTTGCAAGTGTGTTCAAATGATTTACCTATTCTAAACTCGCAAATTATTATAAAATACATCTTTTTATCAATTTACTATTTGTTATGAACCCGTTTATAATTGAATATTTTCTTTTTTGAGGCTAGGTAATTTATTTTTTGGTGTGCGCGGTTGTTATACCTACTCAAACAAATAAAAATATGACCCAACACCATGTTTTCTAACAGATAAGTTGACTACTAGATAAGGGACGGTCAAGAAATTAATCAAGAGTTTGATGGCTTTGACAGCTTGTAAGTTTTATAAGACATAATATGGTTTATCGACCTTACATATGCTGTACAGTATTTAAGAGTATTTACTTATTCTTATATTTATATATAGGTACTTGAACCAGAACTAAACTTGCAAATCTTGGTTTTAGTTTTTTATATTTTTGTATATATGTAATTTGAAAACATAAATTTATAGGAGAAATACCCACATACATAAAAATAGTATTTAAGTTAATAAAATATTTTCGATTATTACGCATAATAAGAAAGGTATATAAAGTGAGATCTACATTTCTATACGGAGGTCATTAATCGGAAACTTTCTCTTGCAAATATTTAAGCCTGTAATGAATCTGTATACAAAGAAGTAATATAATTTGGTTAACAAAATGATATATGTATTTTTTAGACATTTTCCAATTTAATTTTTAAGGAAAGAAAATATTCATTGACTGCAATAAACACTTTTAAACAAATATATTGTTACTCAAAGAAAATATTGCTGTGAATATACTAAACGTTTTGACAAACTAAGGTTGTGGACAAATTAATACAAGTTACAGTTATTACAACATGCTACACAAACTAGTCTTCACAAATATTATATATTATTTATTTATTTTGTTGCAATTTTAGTTAGAAGAAAACTATAATAACATTTTCTAGTTTCCATATCGTATTAATAGCGTTATAAAGAGTTATTAACGAGGGAGTTATTAAAGAGTTAAAAAGAGTTATAACAGTATTTTAAACAAACAGAGAAATAAATAATAATTGTTTTAATTAAATATTAATGAAGAAATAATTTGCCAATGAAAATCTAAAAACAGAATAATTATGTAAATAATTTGAAATGTACGTTTAATGTTAATGGAGGCATCTCCCTATAATTCTGTAAACAAATGTTAAATGTATTTTACAGTCGGCTAACATTGAAATGGAAATTTGAATAAAGGAAGCTAAATGGAAAATATCTCTGTGTAATGAATAATGCAGTATATTTTAACATTAACATTAATATTAACATAAATATACTATACAAATATTCAAGAACAATTTCCCACTGATTTTTTTAACTATAAAAATATATGAAGAAAATTGTGGAAGAAGTGAATTAGAGAAAGGGAGGATGTTTAATAGATCACTTTGACCATTATTATTATTACCTTTATTGGCATATTTACAACAATTACTATAAGACTAACAATACAAGATATCAAAACAAAAAAAAAAAAAAAAACAAAAAAAAAACACATGGAAACAATAAAAAAAAGAACAAAAAACAGAACATAACAAATAACCCGACCCAAAAATACCCCAAATACTCAAACTTAAAAAAAACTACACTTTAAAGAAACAAAAAAAAAAACAATAATTCTTCGCCCGCACTAACTTTTCTCTCTCCCTAAACTCTTTCCACAATCACTCCCTTCCGCTCTAAAATTTCCCGCATTATGGGCCACCCGCTACCTGACTCGTCCATGCACGCTTCCCAGTATTTACATTTATATTTCTTTCCTTCTTCCCATGTTAGCCCTTTGCATTCTTCCATCCAATGTGCCTACCTGTCAGTACCCTCTCCGCATATGGTACACAAATTCTCCCTTTCATTCAACCAGTACCTTCTTCCCTTTTCTTCGTTGCCGCACCGAAACCTGGCTATCCTATTTTGGCTACCGCTGGACCCTCTGCTTAGGTACAAAGGGAGTCTGCCGTACACTTGTGCCTTGTTGTACTCCCGATTGTACCTGCTTTCGTCTATTCGGCTTTGTCGTATCTGCAGCTCTATCTCTCTACTCCTTTCACCCAACAATTTTTCACACTTTACGCCTTCCCTTTTCATTCTTTCTACCTCCTCTTTCGACAACCCTACTCGTTCATACATTTTTTTCCATTCATTTCCCCATTTTGTTAGTCTAATCCCTCCGACACCTTCCTTCCTTAAACTATTGAACACCTCTTTCACTATCCTTTCATTCCCTAACCTATACACTTTCCTTTCGTATCTTGCCACTCTCACTGATGCTTCTACTGCAACTTTATACCCATTTGCTTCTTGTAGCACCAGGTACCCTGGCGTACTCCTGTCTAATTTCAACGCCCTTTTTATAAACTGGAGTTGTACCTTTTCTACTTGTTCCATTTCGTTCATACCCCATATTTCCGCTCCATACAACAAAATACTCCGAACACACGCTTTCCATACTATCATTTTTGCCACGAAACTATCTTCAAATTTATCTTTCCAAGCATTCCAAAACCTATTAGCAGCCACCCATGCTTTCTTACATACGAACTTAATGTTCTCATTATTGGACCCATTACTACCAAACATAAATCCCAAGTATTTGAACCTGCTAACCTGCTCTATAACCTCTTCCCCCCACATCAAGCTTTCCTCTTTCTTGCCAACTTTCTTTCTAAACACCATCCACTTAGTCTTCTCTACATTCACACTTAACATTCTTTTCTCAAAATACCTTTTAATCCTTCCAATCATCTCTTTCATTCCCCCTTTTGTTCTTGCTAAAGCAACTATGTCATCCGCGTAAGCTAGAGACCACACTTTCATCCTACCTATTACCACTTCTCCTGCCTGCCCATTTTTTAAAACCTTTTCTAAGTCATTTATAAAAACATTAAATAGTACAGGGCTAAGTGGACACCCTTGCTTTAACCCTTTCCTAACCCAGAATCTTTCGGATTTTTTTTCACTTATTCTAACTCTGCAGCTTGTCTTGCCATATAGATCTGTAACTGCCTTGACTAGCCACCCACTAATTCCTTTTGCTCTCATCATTTCCCATAGCATGTTTCGGTTTACTGTGTCATATGCCGCTTTAAGATCTATGAATACAGCATACACCTTTCCACCTTTCTGTGCCAGCTCTTGCTCTATTACGTATTTTAAGGTAACCAGCTGGTCCGTTGTTCCCCTCCCTTTTCTGAATCCCCCTTGTACTTCCGGAATCACTTCCTTTTCCTCAATTTCTTCCTGTATTTTCATCTCCACTACTTTTGCATATATCTTATATGATGTATCCATCAGTGTGATGCCTCTGTAATTTTCTGCTTCTCCTTTATTTCCTGCTTTGAAAATTGGTACGATGTCCCCTTCCCTCCAGCTTTCTGGAATTGCTTGCTGTCCTTTGAAAATCATGTTGTATAATTCGTGGAGTTTTTTTTGTATTGACACCGGCGCTAGTTTCCACGCTTCATTTGGGATTCCATCCGGACCTGTCGCTTTTCTTCTTTTCAGCCCACCCAGCACTTGCTCCATTTCCTCCCACATACCTTCTCCCACATACCATCGACCTTCTGGTCGATGGCCTTCTTCTTCTTTTCCGTCCTCTTCCACTGTCTCCTCTGCTCCCTTATCTTCTTGACCATTAAAAATTAAAAAAACTTAAGAATAAACCTAAGAATACTTTCTCTTCAAAATATATTTGCAACTAATAAGAAAACATTTTTCGCCAAGCTAAACTAAATTTAACTCAAACAAATATTCCTTTCCTATATATTCCCTTTCTATATCCTAGGTTAGATTTAAAAAAAAATATTGCTCGAATTATAAATAAATAATTTTAGCTAAAGTTTGAAATATTTATTTTAGCACAAATTGTTTCTTAATTTTAATTTCCAACATCTTTCATTATAATTATTGCAAAACCTGTTTAAAAATATATGACAATCAGCAGCAATTTTAATAGTCTAGTGACTCGGTTTAGTAAAAGAAGTAAGTAATAAGTATTATCAACTTTTTTCACTTAATGTCCGGTCAAATTTCTCTTTTAGTTTGCTTACGTCATGGTTTTCACTTTATTGCGAATTCGGTGTTTTCAACTTATTTCACATCAAACAACCACGACCTCCAAATCATGTCAAATAAATTTCTTTCTAATCTAACAAGAATCTTAATTGGACTACAGACAGGAAACAAATACATTTACTAACACATTTTAGTATATTCAGAATATCGCTTCTTGTTGCCTGGTCCCCTCTCTTAAATCTAGTTCATTTGATATTGCCCTACTTGCCTGTATAGACTTGTCTATCTAGCCGTATGTGCATGAACTTATTTTTAATGTAATCATGTCAGGTAGAATTCATTGCCTATCAAGTTTTATCTTTCCTAGCATTCATTGCCTTTCAAGTCTTGTCTGTTCATTCTTATCTTTTCAGCCCAGCCTGTCCAGTCTTGTCTATCAAAACTTGTCTGCCTAGTCTTATTGCTGCTTATACATATTATCAAACCTCGTATTTATTGTCTGGATTTTCTACTTCTGATAATGTTCTCTTGTCTCTAATTTTGTATGCCTAGTCTAACCTATTACGTTTTCTATGTTTATTTTGATCTGGTAATTAAGTTATAAAATAATTATCTAAACAAAAAACGAGAATAATAATTTGTATTTTGCATTTACGTCTCTAAAATAAGTTTACGATAAATAAATTTAAGAAACTTTACAAATAATTAATTTGGTTTATTTTGTATAATATGAAAGCTGTTATGTAAATGTATTAACCTCAACTATTTATGAAATGTTATGAATAAAACTCAAAGGACAAAAGAAGTGAAGCGACCGAATAAAAATCTCATTCTAATTTAAAATTTCAAAAGCCGTCACTGCTACTGACAGTCGAGTTTATTGTTACCCCCTTTTTAACCGAAATAACGCGTAATCTCGTAGAATAAATGAGAAAACTATACCAAGTTAAATATCTGCGTTAACTCTGTGTTTCATCGACATGTGGTATGTATTTTGTTATGACCCAATTTTTCCAGAAAGTTTTTAATTAGTTTTAAGCGACAGGAAATTTCAACATACTTAATAATTATTCTTTTAATTACTGGATAAAATCCAACGTAAATAAGTATCTAAATATAAAACGTTTGAGATTATATTTTTAAAATTAAAAATTAAGTATACGCACTTGACACGTGATTTACATCAGTAAGCGAATTTATTTTAATTAATTTACATTTGACTTATGTTAATATTCGTAGTTTTGTTTGTAATCAATACTATTTGCTAATAAAAAGTTAACACAATGCAATGTTGAGCAATAAAATCTTATTATATAATAAAATAATTTTAAACAATCTCCGTTTCTACATATTAAGATTTTTTAAATGAAAATTAAATAATAAAAAAAATAAGGAAAAAGGACGTCTCACTTTTGCTGCTTGAATATTAAATTCGCACAAATGATTACATACCTAAATTGATAAGTTTCTTTGTAGAACTTGAAACTTTCAGCATGGGTAGGCAACACTTAAGTTGTATCTTCAGACATAAGTGGTTAGCGCTTATAATGTACATCGTATTACGATGTAACTGCTATATATGTTCTCTAGAGAAGATTTTGAATTTAATTATTCCATTAAAACGGAATAAAATCATGTTGAGTGCAAATTGCTTTACAAGTTGTATTTCAAGCAGTAATTTAAATGATATGTTCTCTCCCATCCAAATGCAAAATGTAGGTAAGTATTCTTCTTAATATATATATATATATATATATATATATATATATATATATATATATATATATATATATATATATATATATATATAAATTTGTTTATTTGTACCTTCCCTACTGTGTTGCCTACATAGGTCTATCTTGCTTTATTGGTCTAGATTTTTCTTGAAAATAAATTCTATAGCTCGTTTTGTCTGTTGACTTTTATTTGCATAATCTACTTCTCTAAAGTCTCTAAAGTCTTGTTAGATCTAGCACGACTTGTCCCTTTCTAATCTTATCTATCAAATCATATCATACTAATATAATTTCAATAGTTTTGTCTGTCGTGTCTTGTCCCTCCTGTCTTATCTGTCAATTCCTTTCTGTCTATATTTGTCTAATAAGTGTTGTCTGTCTAGTCTTGTTTGTCTAGTTATATCTGTCTAGTCTTGTCTATCTAGACTTGTCGGTCTGTTCTTGTCTATTTAGCCCTGTCCATCTAATGTTGCCTGTCTAGTCTTGTCTGTCCAGTCTTGTCTGTTTAGTATTGTCTGTCCAGCCATGTACGACCAGTGTTATCAGTCCAGTCTTGCCTGTCCATTCTTGTATGTGCAGTTCTACCTGTCCAGTCTTGTCTGTCTAGTTTTCTCCCTCTAGTATTGTATGTGTAGCCTTGTCTGTCTAATATTGTCTGTCTAGTTTAACTGTTTAGTCCTGTCTATATAGTCTTGTCTGTAGAGTCCTATCTGTTTAGTCTTTACTGTATAGTCTTGTCGGTCTAGTTTGGTCTTTCTAGTCTTGTCTGTCTAGTCTTGTCTATCTAGTCTTGTCTGTCTTGCAATGTTTTTCTGTATATAGGAACGTAGGCACGTTCAGGTAACATGTCAAGTGCCCCCCTGAACTCACGAGCATCTCGGAACTCTTTTGGTTAAAATTTCAAGATGGCGTTGTCTACGGAATTTCAGTGTTTTTCCTTATTTTTTCGTCTTACCTCCCCCATCCACAGGTGGGGATTTAGGGTTCAGGAGTTGATGTTGATTCCGCTCTCCGTTCTGTTCGTCTTTTCGTCATTTTCCTTCTTGCTGAATATGTCTCTAGTCATGGTCTCTGTGGCTCTCCAGTAATTTTTAGTCATTAGCACGATTTTGTCATTGTTCTTGCTTATAAGTGTTTTAGAACTTTATTTTGACAGTCCACTTGTCCCTTTCCAGTGTCGATCTGGGGCAATCGAACATTGGGTCTGGTAATAATTTACTTCCCCGCGCTTTCTTGTTACCCATGGCTCTACTTCTGGGATCAAGAGTCGTGTCGACTCTCCTTTGGTTGAGTTGGTCCAGCACTATTGCCAGCTTACGAGCATTTTTTACTTGCTTTCTACCTATGTTCGTCCTTGTTTCTTCCTAAATCACATCTTCTTGACTTATACAGGTAGCTTCTCGCTTCAACAAGGCATGATGCTGCTATACCTTTAAACAGAAGGACAGCATTACCTGAATAGTTCTACATACATTTGTAACTCGTAACGCAATTTTTCCTTGAATTGAGGTTGGTTTTTGTCGCATGTTTGCTTTTTGCGTTGCCCGCTCCCATGCTATATAGCGCGCCATATAGCATGGCAGAGTAAATCACCTAGCATGTTGCTGCTTTATGGTCCCCTGCGTTCGGCATAAGCTAATCAAGGGGCGCTGAGGTTTTAATTGCCTTTGCGGCAGCAAGTATGATGTATTTTCTAAAGGAGAAGTTTTTGTTGATGGTTACCAATAAATATTTGACATCATCTTTGGGTATGATCGATTGTTTTTTTATTTGATAATGAACTTCATATTTTCCTTTTAACGGCCAGTAAGACCGATTCTGTTTTCTCTGGGGCGAGTTTTAAATGCTTTTCCTCTATGCAGGAGTATATTTGTCATTCTTTTGTCAGTTCTTCCCTTCACAATCAAGGCCAGGTCCCCAGCAAAGCCGACTATTACGACCCTCTCGTACAACTCAATCATAAAAATGCCATCATATAGTATAATCCAAAGCGTAGGCCCCATTAATGAGCCCTGTGGATCACCACAATAGATTTCGCGTTCTACAACTTCGCCTTCAGCTTCCATAAAGATCTTTCAGTTTGAGAGATAGCTACTTACCAGTTTGACAAGAAAAAGCCAAAAGCTGTAAGTTCGTTTAAAATGCTTTCCTAGCAATCCAAATTCAAGGCATTTTAGACAATTAGCGTTTCAAGTGCATATCTTGTTTGTCCTCCGGGGCCCAGCTGCAGCGGCTTCTGTCTAGTTTGACAGTGTCTAGTGTGACTACCTTGAGCACTCTTATAATCTAATATTCGTCAGTGGTCAAGAGTCCCTCCCTAAAGCCAAATTGCTTCTCGCATCTGCACATTGCTTCTCTAGTACCTTTCCTGACGCATCCAGAAGGCATATCGATCTATAGGAAGATAGCTCCTTGCTCGGTTTGTCAGCTTTTATTATTAAAACTAGGCTTGATTTCTTCCATATTCCAGGGAAGTTACCAAATTTCGTTGAAAATGTATATCAAGAAGTAAGGACTGTTTGTGACAGTCTTTCCTACTTCAGCTGGAATCCCATCGGGTCCTTGCGCTCTATTGTTTCTAAATTAGAATTAATTATTAAATTGAGAAGACAATGCATTGTCTTTTCAATTTAAACATCTCCACCAGTATACTTGATTTCTTAGAATTTGTTTTTATTTTGTGTTTAGTGGTTCAGGTTCGTGTTAGGGTCTAGTCTTTTCTACCTAGTCTTGTCTATATAAACTTGTCTGTCTAGCCTTTCGTGTCTAGTCTTGTCGGTACAGTCTTATCTACCTAGTCTTATCTGCTTAATCTTGTCTGTCTCATCTTGTCTGCCTAGTCTTGTCTGTCTAAACTTGTCCCTCTAACCTTGTATTTCTAGTATTGTATGTCTAGTCTTGTCTATCCAGATTTGTCTGTCCATACTTGTCTTACCAATCTTGTCTGTCTAGACTTACTTATCTAGTATTTTCTGTTTATTATTGTCTCATGTCTTTTCTGTTTATTCTTGTGCCCCTAGTCTTGTCTCCCTTGGAATCTCTGTCTAGCCACGTCTATCTTGTTTTGTCTGTCTAGTGTTGTCCATCCAGTCTTAATTGTCCGTTTAGTTCTAGTCTTTTTCTATCTATAGTTGTATACTATACTGGTATATTAACAAAATAAAAATAAGTACAACAACATCGAAGGGGTACAAGAGAGAGCAGTACGAGTAGGCAAAGATAAGTGGAGAGTAATTACTGTCTATAACAACAATAACCTAGAGAGAATTATGAAACACATTGAGAAAAGCCTGGCAAGGGATTCAGGGGAGAAAGTACTGATCGTCGGAGACTGGAATGTGAGGATCGGTGAACTCCAAGCTGGAAGTCTCGATGCAGCAGGGGTGGAAACTGTTAACAAGAAGGGAAAAAAATGGTTAGACTGGGTTGAGAACCATAACTGGTATGTGCTAAATGGGTGCACAAATGGCGATTGGAAAGGGGAGTTAAAGTATATTGGTGGAGGCGGTACTCCATTGGTCATTGACTTCAAGATCGCCAACAAAGACGCCATAAGATGTATCGATGTTTTCAAAATAGGAGAAAGACTGGAATCGGACCATCTACCACTAGAAATTACCCTGTATGGTGAGATAAACAGCTGGGGGGAAAGCAAGGGTGTGGTTAAATAAACGGTGATGTGGAATGAGTCGGCTATTACGCGATACCAGGAAAACTTAGACAGGATGGAAGGAGTGAAACTCACTGTTATGATAAAGAAACCACTATTTGTTAAAATATCACGCCCAAAGAGAAATTGCGCAAATGCTTGGATAGACGAGGAACTAATAGGTATAAAGAAAAGAACTAGAGCCGAATTTAGAGCCTGGAGAGAAGGAAGAACAACACTCGAAAAGCTCAAAAGACAGAATAAAGAAATGAAAGAAGCAGAGACGAGAAAGAACCGAGAGTGGGAGGAATGCCAAATAAAGAAAATCAGCTAGCTGAACAGAGAGTCTAACATTTATAAACTGATTGCCGCAAGGAAACCAAAAAGGGAGATCTCATCAGTAATTAGCACAGAAAGGTGGAAAAATCACTTCTGTGAGTTGCTGTTTGGAGAGACGGAAATTAGGGAGCAAAGATGGAGAGATTTAAGACCAGTGGAATCGCAATCACAAGAGATTACAGAGGAAGAGGTTGAAACGGCTATGTCAGCACTCAAAAGAAAGAAAGCTCCAGGACCAGACTCGGTGCCAAGTGAAGCGTGGTGTCTAGCCACACCAATTGTGAAGGAGAGACTTCGTGGTGAACTTAACAGCCTTTTCAAAGGTAGCAAACAAATTACGGACAGTTGAAGGGAAGGAATTATTGTACCAGTTTTTAAGCAAGTTAACAAGGAGGAACTAGAAAGCTATAGGAGGATAACTCTAATGAACACGTCATACAAGATCTATGCAAAGATACTGGGAAAAAAGTTACAAGAAGAAGCAGAAGAGAGGAATCTAACTCTAGAGGTACAAGCTGGCTTCAGAAAAGGACGCGGAACAATCGAACAGATATACATATTGAATTATATCATACAAAGAGAAATAGCTAAACCTAAGGGGAAATTGTTGACCTCAATCTTTGACCTCGGTATTTGTTGACCTCAAAGCTGCATATGACTCAGTAGTGAGAGAGAAAATGTGGGAATATATGAGGGAGCAAGGTATGAGGGATCAGGGAGAGCATTGAGCATCTATATGAGAGAACATGGTGTAGAGTGAAGATAGGTGAAAGACTATCAGAAAGATTTGAGGTTAGGAAAGGGCTAAAAGAAGGGTGCCCGTTAAGTCCACTACTATTTAATCTATATACTGCGGACCTCGAGATAACGCTAAGCTTGGGTCAAGCGGGAGGGATGGTAATAGGGACGAAAAAGATTTGGAGTCTAGCTTATGCGGACGACGTCGTTGTCTTAGCAAGTTCGAAAGTGGAAATGAAAGAGGAGGTGGTACGAATCGAAGTTTTTTAAAAAACGAATGTTAAAGGTAAATGTGCTGAAAGCAAAGTGAATGCTGTTTCAGAGGAGAAAAAAGGATGAGGGAAATAAGGGGGACCCCATTAGGGTTTTGAATGCGAAGCGAGTGAGATAGAACAAGTTAGCAGTTTTAAATACCTAGGCTTTATGTTCCAACAAAATGGGTCGTGCGCTGCACATATCAAGTATATAGCAAAAAAAGCATGGGTCGCTGCTTATAGGCTCTGGGATACATGGAGAGTATACTTAATGGAAAATTTTTGAATTTATGGAAATATGCGTATGCGTACGTGTGCGTATAGTGAAAGACGTTCTGAAAGCGGTAAGAAAGGAGGGTAAAGGGAGTAATAAGGAAACAAAATGGGGATGTCTGCGCAAGCGTATGTATGAAAGAGGAGGATGGAACCAAGAAGAGATCGAGAGAATGATGAATGAGGGAATGTTAGTGGAAAGGATTCTGGCAGATAAACTACTGGAGATAGAGCTGCAAGAGAGACAAAGACACATAGATGAGGGTACCTATAATAGAGACTACAGCAAAATCCAAGTTTTCCAGTTTTTTGGCAGATGTCCAGAGTATTTAGTTAATCCTAAAGCCCCACAGGTAGCGATTGCCCGGTTTAGGTGCGGTAGTGAGGAAAGGGGTAGAAGATATTGGATGGCTGCAACAGATAGGACTTGTCGAGTATGTGGAGAAGGGAAGGGAGGGGAGCTGTGGGAACATTGGGTGTTAAGCTGTAAGAAATGTGAATGGAGCGTAGAGGAAAAGTGAGTGGCGAAAAACTGGAAGAAGGTTATGGATGAGAGTGGCTCCGGTTTTGTGTACATGAAAAAAATATTGAAGTGCAAAGGACAGGGTTAAAGGCTCTCTTTTTTTTTGTTTTTTTTTTATTTTTGTTATTTTCTTTGTTTTATTTTTTGTTCTATTGTTGTCACACTAATGTACGAACGGTCGTGTATTTACATTTATGCCAATAAAGAATTATTATTATATTTATATATATATATATATATATATATATATATATATATATATACATATATATATATATATATATATATATATATATATATATATATATATATATATATATATATATATTAACAAAATCAAAATAAGTGGAACAACATCTATCTATTAAAAAATATTGTGCCTCGTTGTGAAGAGAGTCTAGGGAAATGGTCTCTTGTCTAGATGTTATCTATCTATTTTTTTTTTGCTCTATTACTCTGATCTTGTCTCAGTAGTTACTAACATGATTTTTTTAGCTAGTTTGTCATAATAATATTTATGATTTTCATATATTTCTTCCTTTTTAACACATTTATTTTTTATGTAATACCTACTGTCAAATTAATATTCCGTGCCATCACATCTAGACCGATATTCGTTCATGTATTTTTAATTATATTTTAATTTAAAAGTTCATTATGAATTTAATTTGGATGGTTAGCCCTGGACTGAAGTATTTTTTGTGATTGTAAGAAAGTTAGATGTAAAATGAAAATCTACGTAGCAAGATTTTCATTTGTAACTTACTGTTCCCGGAAAGGGAAGAGAACAATCTGTAATATTAAAATACACAGAAGGGAAGAGTTTTGCCATGTGTTAGTTTTTTATTTTGTTCTTTCATTTTATATGGGTGATATTTCTCAACACAACAGAATCTTTTATGATCCATATCTAAATTAGCATTTAAGGACAGGAAAATGTAAACACGGCTAATATTTTAAATATACATTCTAACGACAATACATTTACCTTAAAGACGTAATATTTGTTCGAAATTTAGAATCAGTTAGTTTCTTTCATTCAGCACTTTCCACTCGAGTTATAACGTTTGAACACAAAATTAAACAAGGATTGCGGAATGAATTAATTACTGAACTGATCCAGCGATGCTGCATATTGGCATTCGGGATCTTTCACTCCACTCCGAATGAACGAAAAATGAACAGTTTGAACATAGATTATTGCATTATGATTCAGGATCTTCATCGGCTAGTGCTTTCAGCTATATATCTGAAGCTCCCAATAAATTTCTTTTATTGGGAGCAATCCAGGTCTCAGTGAATATCGAAAGAGGAGGTGACGACGCATGTAATGCAGGCAAGTGCATACAAATTCTGCAAAAAGCATTCAAACAAGCCAATAAGAACAACAGATCAGCTACGGCGCAAAACCGCAAAGCTACTTACTGGTTGACGGAAGAGGTTGCTGTAGCAAGGAGAGAAACCATCCGCAAAAAGAGGATCGCAATGCGAAACAACGCCCGAGACTTAACAAAGGAAGCCAAAGAAAGGCACCAGGAGAACTACAAGGTAGCCAAAAGACATCTAAAAACGGTAATAAAGAACGTCAAAACAGAAGCGTGGAGACAGCTAACCGCACAAGTTGACAGCGACCTTTGGGGTATGTGGTACAAAATCGTCACGAAGAAGCCAAGGCAGGAGTTCTCGCTTCAGATGAGCCTCAATGAGAAGAAAGAAATCGTAGAAACTCTATTCCCGCAACGGGAAAAAATAAAATGGGTACCCACTAGTTTTTGATATCCCTATGTTTGAGGAAGAAGAACTATTAACCGCAGTTAAAAAAGTAATGGCAAAAAAGCTCCCGGACCAGACGGGTTCTCCGCAGAACTGATAAAAACCGCAACAGAAACCTATCCATAGTTCATCAACAGAGTCATGAACAAGTTACTGACGGAGAGGATCGTTCTCTGGCAGTGGTAAAGGGCGCGACTGGCCCTGATAGAAAAGAAGCAGAAAGACTCTACCGTCGCGAAAAGCTACCGTCCTTTATGTCTTATAAGCTCCCTGGGCAAACTCTACGAGCACCTGTTGCTGGCACGGATAAACGTAGCGCTGGAAGCCTGAGAGGGGCTATCTGACCACCAGTACGGCTTTCGAAAGAAAAGAAGCACGGTGGATGCGTTACTCGAGGTCAAAAGGCTGGCCCATGAGGCCAACACCGGAACATACCACACTAGAAAACTCTGTGCGCTGGTGACGCTAGACGTCCAAAATGCCTTCAACTCGGCAACATGGGACGGCATAGTGGAGGCAATCAAAAAAAGGGAAAAATTCTCAAGCTAACTCCTGAAAGTGATCCAGAACTACCTGTCAGACTGGAAACTCATCCTTGACGACAACGAAGAGTACGAGGTGACGTGTGTAGTACCCCATGGATCAGTACTGGGCCCCACTCTATGGAACATCTTTTACGACAGGGTCCTAGATATCCCAATGCCACAAGGAATCACGCTGGTTGGATTCGCAGACGACCTGGGAATGGTTGCCACGGCCGGGACCAAAGAGTCACTGGAAACGAACATAAACGAGGCACTGGACCAGGTTCATCGCTGGATGGAGTCAAAACAACTGAAATTGGCGCCCAACAAGACAGTAATCCTGGTCGGGCGGCGCAAACTGACCAAAATGACCATAGAGATCATGGGAGCGAGAACCCCATCACAGGAATCCGTGAAATACCTCAGAGTCCAACTGGGCAGAAATATGAACATGACGGCGCACGTCAACTGGGTCGCCAAGAAAGCAGATTCCGCAGCCACTGCCCTCACAAGGCTAATGCCCAACGTAGGAGGTCCTAGAGCTAGCAAGCGCCGGCTACTCAGCTCTGTCGTGAATTCAATACTGCTCTACGCGGCGCCTTTCTGACAAGATGCCGTTAAAGTACAGAGAAACAAAAACATTCTCGAGAAGGTGGCAAGGCGGACCATGTGTCGGATTATCAGCGCATACCGTACCGTGTCCACAGAAGCTGCCTGGGTGATATCCAGCAGCCCCCCCATCGACGTCCTCGTCGATGAGCGAGCTCGCGCACACGAAGGAGGCAAGTTAGATAAGACAGAAGCCCGCAGACGCCTGCAACGCAGATGACAGGAAAGGTGGGAAACGGAAACCAGGAAGGCTACATGGACCAAGCGCTTGATTCCTGACCTGCGTCCGTGGGTCAACAGAGAGCACGGCGAAACATCCTACCACTTAACCCAGATGATAAGCGGACACGGATGCTTTAGAGCCTACCTACACAGGTTCAAGGTCGCTGAGACAGACGAGTGCTGCTACTGTGGTCAGCCAGACTCCGCTGAACATACTTTCTTCTCCTGCGAGAGATGGGAAAACGACAGACGCTTGGCAACTTCGGAAATAGGAGAACTGACCCCTGATAACTGCGTTAGGAAAATGCTAATAGACCAACCTCACTGGAAAGCAATCTCCAATTTCATCATTAGCATTATCACCCAGAAAGAGGCCAAAGAACGCGCTGCCCACACAGCCACCTAGCAAAATCTCTAGAGTAGAAGCAAAATCGAAACTCTCAAAAAAACTAAGGTGGTATCAACTGTCCGGGCTGCCCACCCTGAAGGAATGCGCAAGCGATACCGGGGTGCTGGTCTCTATAGCCAAGTGGCAGAAGGGGTTTAGTGAGTTAGAGCCTCACACGCAGGCTGGTAGAGCTTCCCCCAAACCACAATAAAAAAAAGGTCTCAGTGAATATGGTACGACAATAACCGTTCATTGGATAATTCTAAATCATTCTAATGTTCGATTATACACGTGCAGACGAATGATGAATGCTGACTAGGATGAATGCTAATTTGGTAACAGTCATTCTGTAACTGGATTCATTTAGTAACGGTCGCAACCATCCTATTCCTGGATTATTTGAATTCTCGATTATCTCTCGGGTGTCTTGTTAATGATCACTCGGACTTGGAAATCGGAAATTCGGAATGGTTAAAAGTTGAGGAACTCGTTTAGAAACAAAAATTATTAAAAATAAAGAAATAATGCCTATTCATCTACGCCACTGCTGTTATCTTCGCTATCAACTTCTGGTTCGTTCGTCACTTGCAGTACCATTCCGTGCACTCCAACCTTCGTATAATGAAACATGGTTTGGATCGGATAAAAACCGGCTGAAATTTGTAACATTTTTCAGTTTGGCTTCGCTGATCGGCACACTTGTAGTTTCAGAAATGAAATGAATTTCTGTGGGCAATAATCTGCCAGTCTTTATTATTCTGTGCAAGTTCCATGATCCGTGGTAAGCTTGGCGTGTCTGTACAAATTCTGGATTGTTCATTGTTACTCTATACATTCTAGCTTTCTTTAAGTTGATTGCAGGCCTAGCTGATTTCAGAAAAAAAGGGCGTATTGAGCTTAACATGTCAAACCAATGACTCTGGGTCCCTGCCTTAACGACTTCAAAAGGGCTGGGTTTGGCCATTGCCTCTATAACAAGCTTGTCCCACTGCACAGGAATGTCAACTATTTCTTTTCCAAATCTAGAAATAAGTCTAAAATCGCTATCACATGGTAAAAGGGAATATCCACGCATCAGGAACACGTGTGCGACTGTGGTTCCAAGTTTCAGCACATGAACCAAAACATAAATAAACTGCATCATTAGATAATTTTTGTTTTAGTCAGGACAACCATGAGAAAATAGCCATAGATCCTGACGATTTTCCAGCAATTTTTTTTTAATAATGAAAAAGCATGGACGTAAATTTGTTCTGGCCCCTTTTGGCACATTCTTCCTAGTAAGTGTACATTCCAGCCTCGCTTGTTCCAACATTATGTATCCTAAATACATAGAACTATAACTGTCCTTTTTGTAGGCTTATCAGTAGGAGCTATTTCACATATTTCATCTCCAAAATGGTTCATAATTCACGAAAAATACCAAAATAAATAGGTACTCCCATAATTAAAAACAATCAATTTAATAAAATGTAAATCAGAAAGAAATCAGAAGAAGGTTACAATGGAGTAGGTAGGATAATGGACATACGTTGTTTTTTCACAAATCGGTTTGGACATTTGATGTTTTTCCAAAACCGTCTAAAATTTGGGCGACACTGGGAGCAAGCCTGACGCTTTCTTTTTCAGGATAGTTGCTTCAAATCACGCATATATCACAGCACTAACCAATCACTAAAGAATCGCCAAAACTTACAAAATGGACATATGTTGTTTTTCAAAAAAACCGCCTCAATTATTTTAGTACACGGTAAGCATTCGAATCGGATTATGAATGGTCATTCGGACTTGGAAATCGAGATCGGGCGTTAGTAGCCGACGAGGTAGTGACGAGATGCGCATACTAGAGTAACAATAATCGAATGATATTAGTAATTCGAGTTTTTGAAGTAGTGATGGGTCACATTATTTCAAAACTTTGTTACAAGTTTGATGAATAATAAAGGTTGTTATTCAGCTTGCTCCTTCTATCTTTTGTCAGTTCGCCGGCTTTTGAGAATACCCATACACAATTATTTATGTAAAACTTGGTACAATTCAGGAAAAATGTCTTTTTTTGGCTAAAAATTGTAAGGGATTCGGTTTCCTTTTTATTAGCGGTAGCTCCAAATATTGTTTAACTTACTAGAACTAGATGCAAAGATTGAAACAAAGTACCTCTGCATAGAGATATATGCATTTATAATATTTTATATCACAGTTATAAAGTATTGGTATTGTAATAGAATGTTGCTAAAATGCTACACGCATTCATTTCCGTGAAAACTCTCCAAAATACGTTAAAAAAATAAAAATTGGCATAAATTGCGTTGTACAGGTAATATCACATGTACAGGCAATAACAACTCATAATAATAATTTTTGGTGTAAATGGAGTGATAATTCGCTTATAAAATCATTCGCTTATTTAAATCAGTCGATTACAAATCATTCGATTATGTCCATCACTAAGGCATGAACCATATCAAAGATGACGGCTGTGACAATACGCATTGCAGTGAAAAGAATGACAAAAACAATGGGGCAAACATTTTTGAAACATTAATAAGTTTTATAATAAGTCATGAAATGCTCGATATAGTTGCTGCTGAATTTAGCTTGTCATAACCTTATAATATCTAACAAGGATCAATTATTGCATATACAAATAGTAGTTTAACACCACTGGTACATAAAATTTTGTTGGTATGTATTCCATATTTATAGTTTGATGTAGCTATAGTTGTTCCATACGAATTTAGTGAACTATTTATTTTTGCGTTCAATATACTATATATCTTCTTTTTCCCGTTTTATATTTAAATTCAAAAGTTTTATTATTCATTTAATTTTTCATTTCATATTCATTTAATTATTATTCATTAGTATTTAAATTCATTTAATTACAAAATCGTCCATCGAATATCAATATCGTACTTTCTACCTACAATTTCGTTCTTTCTACTAACTACAAATTCGTTTTTGTAAATTTAAATTTTGTCTTACAATTTCGAAACCAATGAAAATGTTAGCAACATTTGTAAAAAATTAGCCCTAAATTAAGGACTTTGAACTATGAAAGGACGAATTTACAGTTAAAACCCTGTAAGTTTAATTTCTAGCTCTGTCTAATTATTGGTTGCAATGAACGGATACCAAACAAAATGAATATCTTAAAAGCCATGTATAATTAATGAGTTTATGAATGCTTTGTAATAAAGTTTTACGTCAGTCTTAATTAATTGCTAGAAATAATTATTAAGTTTCATTTTAAAATTAATCATGTCGGACATTAATTTAGCAGATGTGTGATTATTCTAAGAAAAAATTAATCTTTTACCAAGAGCAGTCTGCTTTGCCAATTTATTTGCTGTAGCAAATGCGGAACTTACAGCAACGTAATTCAGGTTTTTTATTTATAGCTAACAAGACAGGACCAAATAAATTAATAAACCAAATAAATTCAATAAATGAATTAAGAATAAAAAAAAAACATTAAAACGAGTTTTTTGTATAAATAAATGTAGATATATTCAAATATTTTCATAAAACATAAACCGAATAAAATGTTGCCTAAGAGTTGTAACACGTGTAGAAACTAGGAAATCCGTTTAAAAACAAATTAAACCAACTTAGCTAAATTAATCAAATTATATGCAATTTTATCTCCTTTTACGTTATAATTTTATCTTAATGTTACGATAATTATGGATACAGTGAATGCGGAAAAGTATAATGGATGTGTTTGTATATGTTACAGTTAAAGTATAATATTCAGTTAGTGTATACACCTACCCGTCAATACATACTTTAACGTATATTTTTTGACAAAGTATCAATTGAAATATGGGATGCATATATGTTATCTAATTAAAGTATACCGCGATAGTGCATGGTTTCGCGGCGAGGCATTAGTTAAAGTTTAATGTGGTTTACATTTTCTAATCTTAAAATGTCAAAATTATCCATATTATGTAATCAAGAAAAAACTAATCCTTTAAAATTAATTCATTTATTCTATTGTAGCCGTTGTAAATTAATTAACCTGTCTAAAATAAGATTCAACTACATACTTTATTCTAGAAATCCTTTCTGTTAATATAGGTATAGTTGATTTTTAAGACTGTTTAAAAAATGAGAAAGACTGTTTAAAAAATGAGATGAGAAAAAACAACTTCAAATTGGGAACAAACAATTTCAGATTAGGAACAAACAATTTTGTAATGAGAATAAATAATTTCAAAACGGGAATAAACAATTTCAAATTGAGTGGCTGTGAAACAATGAAAAATTAGAAAAGCAAATAATTTGACAAGTTTTTAATTAAGTATTATTTGCTCTGTTCTTTAACCTGTTGCTCAAGCGGACAATATTAAAATGCAAATTTGTGCAATCTACAATAGCAACGAAGATTGGAGAACGCCAACAAATACATAAGGAGTTAGGAGAATCAAGAAATCAGTACAAAATAACGTGGTGGAAAAAGTCCAACCAAAATTACAGCTGAACATTAGGTATTTATGGAACGTTATGTGGAAAAAAATCCGAAAAAAACTTTGAAAGAAATAAAACTTAACTTTCAAGAATATCATCGAATTGTTGTTTCTAAGGCATGCTTGCAAAAATATCTGAATGGAATGATGTTTACATTAAAAGACATTCACAATGAGCTGGAATGAGCAAATACGGAAGAAAATAAAGTAAAAAGACGTTGAAGACAGATGAAACCAATTTTAATTTATTTATATCAAGAAGAAAGGAAAAAAGAAAGGAACTCGTTGATCATATATTTCTGCTAACTGTAGAGGAACAAACATTCATGTTATCGGATATATAGGTAATATGGGGTTGATTTATCATGAAATTAGAAGAGGTAATGCTAAAAATATGTATCAGTCAAATGCTATATTGGTAATTGATAATGCTTCTTGTCATAATTCAATCGAAGAAGTTTTTCATATAGAAGAATTTAATCGCCATCAAATACTGAGGTTTGGTCCATACAGTCCAATATATAATGCTATCGAACATATGAACGTATGGTCAGCCTAAAAAGTCAATGTTATTTCCGATTTAAAATTGTAAATTCTCATTATAAAATTGTTTGTTCTCAAACTGAAATTGTTTTTTCCCAATTTAAAATTATTTGTTCCCAATTTGAAATGGTTTGTTCCTAATTTGAAGTTCAAAAGGTATAGAATGGCATTTAGAACTACCAAGTAGGTTGATTTTTAAGCATTTTTTATTATTCCAATTTATTTTGCAATTGCATTTCTTAAAACATTGGCCAGACCCTTGATTATTAGCAATTGGCTGTAAATATAAATGTAGGTACTTTAACTCTTACAGTAATTGCCACTGTAGTTTCCAGGTGTGATAAATCAGAAGTATACTTCATTCTTTAGACTTAAATTTGAAACTCTTATTTCGCTTTTTGTCTCTCTTTGTGAATATTTTTTTTTGTTGTGAACATAAATAACACACAACACCTTCCATTGATTCTAGTTTCATTTTACACTCTTTACATAACTAAATAACTTCACTAACTAAATTTGCATCATTACATTCAATAGATAATTCTTCTCGAACCAAATTTTCAATTTCATTACAGTATAATCTTGGTAATCCGACACATATGAGACCAACCACCGCCGGATTATCATGAAATTCCGGATTGTCAGGATTAAAACAAAACAATATCGATTTTACATATTTTATATACAATTGTATTTCAGAAAAAATAAATTATGTATCTATTTAGGTAAACGTACATAAAAAAAATGTACAACTTAAGTACAGATACTGAAAAAATATTATACAAAATATTATTGCTTTTTGTTTCTTTGCCTTTGCCAACCTTTTCCGCACTAACACATCATCACTTGCGGTGGCGTTTGCTTCTGTCCATTTCGAAAAAACATTGAGTACGTTAAACGCGTTTAACGTACGTTTTGCTACAGTTCGCCGAGTTCAACACTCAAGTCATCGTTAGGTTCATCTTCATCCGTGGAACAAATTAGGCTGCGGATTTCTTCGTCAGAAAATGAATTAAAATTTTCCTCGCTATGTCAACACTGAACCTCTTGTACAAATTCTGAAGACAATTGTAGAATAGAGTTAGCTTGATCAGAATCGCGAATCAAGTTTTCAGCTGTGCGCGGGTTTATATCCGACGCGGGACAGCGGAAAGAAAAGACACACGCGCCGGATTACTGAAAGTGCAGAATTAACCAACCGCCTGATAATCAAGATTATCATGTATTTTCATTAGCAATTCTTTACACATTATATTTCCTTTACTATTCAATTCTGTGATTATTATTTCATTTTTAATTTCATGTTCATTCTACTTTTCAAGTTTTTCATTAGTTTTTCTTAAAAATTAAACGTCATAATAAATTAGTCCTATGAATACTTCCAACTAATTTTAAATAGGTAGTGTATACAGTATCTAGTAAAACTGTTCATAAATTAATTTTTGTATACTTTGTCTGAATGATGAGTTAATGTATGCTTTAGCCGGTTAGCGTATATACCGACCGACTGAATTAACGCTTTGACTGTAACATATACCTATACAACAGTATGAACACACGATGCTTTTAGATAACCAGCAAATAGACGAATGAAGGGAAAATAATACCGCTGATAGAGTGTGGTGCTAAATTTGGGTGATAGCTTGATTGCAGTTTCCTAACATAATTTTAATTATCTGCACTTCTGCAGAAAAAGCTGCACTTCTACGACAAAAAAAAAACATATATAATGTTAAAAACGAGATATCTTTTTTAAAACTTGTTTGGAGCATAAATATTTGTTATTATTATATATTGTCCGATATATTTAATAATGTGCACCTTTTTAATTTCTATAATAGATAAACAAGTTTTAACACGCTCAAGTCAAATTAATTGATTGATGAAACACGCTGATAAATTAGGAATAAAAAATTTTAACTCTTTTATCCACAAATAGAAATATAATTTATGATACGTAATTTGATCTTTGGCTGGAAGCAAATTAATATTTGCCATATTTAATATTAAAAACGAGTTTGAATGTCGTCTTTTAGATTCAGCAAGCACACTCGCACTCAAATACATGTATTTATTACTTTTCAATATTTGTATTTGATGAGCGATTGAAATTCTTGTCGTGGAATTTATAAAGTTTTTTGTATAAATGGACTGGAAACGAGTTTTACTGCAAAAACTATCGATATCTGCGAAACGTTATTTTTTTAGAAAGAAGAATTCAAGCAAAATCTATCGTTGAAACTAGGAAACTAGTTACATTTCAAACAAAACTAGTTTAATTAAAATAATTAAAACAAACTCAACAAGTAAAATAGAAAATAAAGGGCAAACATCATTCAACGGACTATCTTGCGAAAATTTAGTATCCGTGAAATTATTTATTTTTAAATTTCGTCTTTATGTTTTCTTTTAATTCAATTCGAAGGAATCATAAAAAATAAAATAATAATTTGTTTAGTTGTTGGGAATGGGATGTTATTAAAAAAGTTTTTATAACATTTATATTTATTTGCATGACAAAAATAAAAGTTATAAAATCCTTTTTAATAACATCGCTTTCCCAATAACTAATGATGATAAAAACTACGAAGGGGTGATAAAAAACAATATCTATAAAATAATTTTGTATTCATTAAGCTAGAACATGGGAGCTTTACAAAGCTTTTGATAAAAAAAAGATAAATATAGATTATTTCAGAATTGGTAAAACCATACTACATAATAGATAATCATATAAACTTAATAAAGTCGGAACACAGCCTGAATATATAAATATATTCAACCTTTCCGGAAATCTACACACTAATGAGTCTTTTTAGAACTACCAAAAACAAATCGAAAAGACATGATCTTAAAAAACAATGTTATTTTTCTTGGTTATGTTGAGTGCCAGGAAGGTGAACTGAAAGCTATAAAATAACTGACAAATTTCACATAAGATTTGTTTTTGGTAGTCCTAAGAAGACTCATTAGTGTTATAGAACTACGGAAAGGTTGAATATTTCAACTATCTAACATTTGTGGCTTAAGGTTTTGAATTTGATTTGCTATTTATTTTATTTATTCCATTTATTTTTTATTTATTTCTCCTTTTCCATTTTTTACTAAAATTGCATTTATAATAATCCGCAATTTGTTTTCAATTTGGAAATTTTTTAATACAATTATAGTTTTTAAATTATGGGTCAAAATTGCCTACATTTTGAACAAAAAAATCTACAATTGCAAATTTCACATCAGATTGAGCTTAAACGCCACTAAAGAATTGGAGTTAAATAAGGGGTGCATATTTAAATCACTTAAACAAGTTACCTCAACGGGTTAACAAATATTCAAAATGGGCTACCTCACAAGTTTCCTCATGGCCTTCGACTGTCAACTAGATGACGTAAGAGAACTCATTTCTAGCTCTGGTTGAGGTAAGCATTTTTCCAATTTTTTTACATTTATTTTTTTACCTTTTTTCAATTTTTATTTGCTTGGATTTCTATTTCATTTTTATTAGATTTCGTGGCTATTGTGCATTTTATTAAGTTCAGGGTACGGCAACATAACTTCCTTTTTTGAAAAAATAATAAAACTCATTTTATCAATCACAATTTTTGTCTTTTTTATCAATAATGTAGGTAGGTACATATCTAAAGTTTTGTTATACATAGTTTTGAAAACAATGTCAGTTGCAAACCAGCCCTCTCCCCCAATGTCTATACACAGAGTAAGTCGAATTCTGGCGCTAGCCATGATCCTTTTCAGCATATCAGCGAGTATATTGGCAATCTAAGCCCGGATATTGGCCTTCAGGTCTTGTAGGGTCCTTAGACGGTTGACATAAACAAGTAATAACACCACAAAAAGGAACTGCGGTACTTACGTATTAACGCCACCGCAGCGAAAGGTCACGCTACCGCGCGATATGTCTGGATTTATCTGCTCTAATATAACCTAATCTAACCGTCCATTTTGTTCAAATCTTTAGCTGCGGTGGCGTTACTACGTAAGTGCCGCAATTGCAAGGAGCCAAATCGAGTGAGCACTCCGAAATGCCCCTCAGTGAGATAAGTAGCCCCGGGAAGTGTTCCCTCAAAACAGCCATTGATGCCCTTGCAGTATGAGCCGTTGTTCCATCTCAGAACCAAATGTCCCCTTAGTCTAATTCATTAAGTTGTGGAAAAAAAAATTCCTCCAACATGTTCACATACCGATCCGAATTCATTGTCGTCATCGTTTCTTCAAAAAAAAAAACAGAACAATAATCCCAGCTGATCATTAGCTGAATGTAAAGGCTAAATTTAAAGGAAAATTTTAAAGGAAGGCTTTAAAGGAAAATTTAAGGGATTGGTTTCGGCCCAGTAGATCATATTCTGCTTGTTAACGTAACCACTTATGTGAAAATGGACTTCATCACTGAAAAAGACAATAGCCTCCTTAGGAACGTTTTAGAGAAGTTCCTGCACAATGGCCAATTTGTATGGATGAATTATCATCCATACAAATTATCATCCATACAAATTATCATCCATACAAATTGGCCATTGTGCAGGAGCTTCTCTAAAACGTTCCTAAGGAGGCTATTGTCTTTTTCAGTGATGAAATTCATTTTCACATAAGTGTCATAAGTTCATCATGAAAAATACGCCTTACTGAACGTTCTGAATGTCCAAGGGTAGACACATGTTTGCGCGCAGAACGCTGTGGGGATTGTAAGATTGAAGCTCTTACTGCCTCAATGTTCTGAGGTAATTTGATGGGCCGATGGACTCCAGTTCTTTGTCTTATTGCACTCCCGGTTTGCCGGAATGTAGTGACCCATGTAAGAATTGATTTCTGGTCCGGGACAGGACCCGACGGGACTACATTGACGCGATTTTTGAAACAGAGCTGGTAATCACAGAACATCCGTTTGAAAAGTAGACCTCGAGGGCAAACGCACGCTTCTCACCGTTCCAACGCATGATGGCGACTGATCGGGGTTAGCAACAAAACTTTACAACTACGTCTCTCGAATGAGACTACTCTCCTTCTGCTGCGACGCCTACAGCCTGAATGGCGCGCATTTAAAAAAAGGAAGTTATGTTACCGCACCCTGTATATGAGGTATTTTAATAGGTCTGTTGGCATAGGGCTGTTCACGTAGGTATTAAAGAGGAATTTAATTCAACACTCAAGAACATAACTATAGCATCAGTTAAATTTTGCCTGTATTTATATTTTCCACAGGAATAAGTAGTTGCAAAAATTAAAACAATGCAATAACAATAAATCTAAAGAAATGTAAGATTTAAAAGAAATATTCAATTTTCGTTAGTTTTAAAAGAAGAACGAATTTTTAGCATGTGCATAACTATAGCCCCGATCAAATAGTATATTTTGCAACTAGGGCGGTAAGTTGTCAATTGGTCACGAGAACGAAATTGGGCGCACGAACGAAGGCACTCACTTCACTCACATTTCCTCGAGATTTCCTGGAGAGGGCAATTGACAAAACCGCCCGTGCTGCGGATAATATTTTTTATTACACGTGCGAGGGGACGTATCTTACAAGTTTGGGATTCAGGGGCTATCTAAAAAAAATAGAATAAAAAATGAAGAATTTGCTTTTTCAATTGTCATCGGTGGTGTGGATTCGTCATAAAACTATCATCAGTATCCCCGGTATCAACATATAATTTATACACATTTTACAACGTTTTCTTTAATTTTTATTTTGTAATGAAAAACAATTCTATCACTTCACGGCATTGTGTTTAATTTATTTGTGTTTAATTTTAATTTATTTATTTGTTTTTTTTTAAATGTAACTTACAAATAGCGATATTAAATATTTGCGTGCGTTACCCAAGTTATGTGGTAATACAGCCAAAAATGGCATTTTTCGTACAAAAAAACGTGCTCCAGGGTAGTACTTTTAACATAAGTAATAAACAATAAATTTTATTTTGAAAAATAACAACAAATTGAAATTATTAATGTGTAGGGCCATTCCATCGAATCAACTCGAAAACGCAAAAATTAATGCTTTCGACTAAAGATCTAATTGAGGCTGGTTCGACATGTTTCCAAGTACTGATAATGGCTGTCTAATAGATCGTTCTAACGATGATTCCCGAAAGATTTTTAATCGGGTTCATATTTGGTGAACAAGCTGGCATTTCCAATAACTGAATATTGCTCCATTGAAATCTACCTTTAGCTTCTCGACTGACATGAATTTTGCGCATTATCTTGTGGATAAATCCACAAATTCTCAGCCCTTTCTTCATTTTCAAGAAATGGCAGGGGGTTAGCTTCCATCACTTGAACTCCGTACTAATATATTCTAAACGAAGCAAACCCTATTAGAAGTACACCTTCACTGCAGGAACCTACTCATTAAAATAACGATTCGCAATAAAGATTACGATTCCCAAAAATATCGAGGTTCATATCGAGATCTCTTTAGTAACAATTAAATCCATCGGGACCATCTAAATTAAACTTCTTTTCATCCGAAAAAAAATTACAAAAAAATGTTTAATAATAATGCAATAAAAAAGAAAAGGAATTCCAAAGAATAAATTCCAAACGTGCTTGTTTGTGCCGCATTCTAAGTTTGGTGGCTGTTTTGGCTGTCATTTGTTGTGTTCTTATATGGGTGACACTTTGATACCACAGTCATGTTCCAATTTGCTGCAACTTTTTGGACTGTTGCTGCACAAATTTATCAGGCGATGTTCTGTTCTCGGGCTCAGTTTCATTTTTGGACCCCCTTTCTTATTTGTTCAATACGTTTCGGGATGTCTTAAGAAATTTGAAACCACTTTATGCGATATTGTAAGTTTTGGGAGCGATTTCTCCACATTTCCCCATTTATTGCGATAATTTTTCCTTTTTCCATTTCAGATAAATAAATCCAACTTGGCATTTTCTCAGTTTTTAACAAACAATTAGTCGCCACAATTAATACACTCTTTGAAGTGTGACAAGTATGCCACTTCATTGTTTTCTAGTACGTTTAATATGCTTGGAAATCCTGAAATTATGAGAATTGCCAAATATTGAAATTTCTAAAAATTACAAAGGTCAAAGTCAATATAATTTCAAAGAAAAATCTAAATAAGTTAATTAATTAGGGGATGGATTCACTGCTCATCGAGAATCAATTGAACTAGATCGATTAGCAGATAAAACTATTTCTTTGATCTTGTTAATAAATTGTAAGCGAGTTTATATTAACTTCGAATTTATACTCAACCATGATTTGAAATTTTGGCTCTAGGCAAACATACGGAAAGGTGTTTAAAACATATTTTTAACTTCTGCCTCAAACTGTAGATTCATTTGGATCCTTCGACTGACGCACTTCAATTCGCGCATTGAGACAATGATAACAATAGATATTAATATTACAATGTAGTGCATCAAACGCTATAAGGACTGACTCATACTGCAACATATGCTCAGTTAACAGAGATGAAGTTTGTTTCAGTGATTAATAGTAAAAAAATGTCATTGATATGATTGATACATCGAAATATGCTTGTTTAAGGTTCGTATTTACTTCACCGTTCCAATTCAAGGAATGTTAAAAATCTAGATAAATAGATGTTCAGAGAGAAGTAAATCGGTAAGGTATAGTGAAAGTTGATTCTTTTGCTATACATTTATTTCTTTCGATAAATGCATATATGTAAATGCCCATTTCCAATAGTTTTAATAAATGCGATTTATCTCGTTATTTGCTTTTCTTTTTTGCGTAATATTCTGAAACGACTTGGATCCTCTGGTATATTTGTTTCATCTATTTACTTGCTTCATGCTCTTTCGTTAAAATACAGCTTTGGGTATATATTTGCCAATATTATCGATATCGATAAGGCACAAAGTAAACTCACCAGCATACTAAAGAATATTTGCCAAGTAAACAATGAAGGAAAAAGGAAGTATACCAAATTATTTTTATTGAAAACTGTAATATGCGTAACAAATATATGCTGCGCAAAACTTTCTATATCACAATGTACCAGGTATATATCGTGTACCCCACGTTGAAAACTGTTTAAAAAATTCAATGGAATATGGAATTTGCAATACCAATTGAGTAAACATTTTTATTATCTATAAAATTTTATAGCGGAAAACCTGCTTATGTAAACAATTAAAGTTTTTGCATTAAAGTAATCAGCGAAACGCAGACAGCGGTAATTACGCAAAGTCCATTTATGTCCATTGATTGCAATTTTTTATTGGTTGCAACTCTGGAGCGTTTATTAAAGTTATCAAGTACTTCGTTTCAAAATGAAAATCTTATTACACATTTATTTCTTCTTTTTTAATACAAAAAATTTCTAAGCAGCCATTTTCCCCAATTTAATTTTCCGTTTACCTAAAATAATGAATTTACTATAACTGATAACAACACATTTGTAGTATTCATTTGTTCAATTTGTAGCTCGTTCTAAAGATTTCAAAATTTAAATACAATTAATAGTTGCGCTTGCATATTTTTGGCGAAATCTCACCAAGAGCTTGTTGAATGTATCGTTTTAAATCCAGGGTTTCAGGGCGATTCCGATAAACTTTAGACAGAGAGAATGAATATATTTATTGTATATTTTACACATTATACAAAGGGCTAAGGGATATAATAATAATAGTAGTAATAATAATAAAGGCCTTTATTTATAAACAAAAAAATATCAATAAAATATACAATCGTTGGGTGAGGTTCAGTTCGTCCTGTCTACAATAAGACTAGACAAGACGTCTGTTCAACTAACCCAACTAATTAAACTAGAAATATCCAAAATAAAAGTAATAGGAAAATTAAAAAAACTAAAATAAAAACAAGGTAACATTAAGAGAAAATAAAGAAAATCTTGTATTATATAATGAATAATCAAAAGAAACGTAGTTTTCTTTTAATGAAATAAAATGCTAAGCTAACCTACCACAACCAAGCCAAACAATAATTATTACATTTTTTAATATAGTCAATTAACCATGATAAATTAGTTACCCACACAATTCTTATAAATGAGTTTATTAAAGCTAGGTTCGAACTAACTAAGAATATTATTAGAAAATTTATTTAACATATGTATTGGCAATGCTGTACGAGAAAGAGCGCTGAAATAATTGTGTTTACGCTGTGGTATTGTAAGTTTACCCTTAAACCTAACATTAATGTTATGGACATCTGTACGAAATCTAATTATGTGTAAGAGGAAAATTGTTTTTTTATCGCGTCTCTCTCTCTCTCTCTCTCTTAGTTTCTGTTTCCCCCAGTGGGGCATAGGGCTTCTACCAATTCTCGCCATCTGACTCTATTTCGAGCCACGACCTTCAACTCATTCCACGATTTGCCGGTGGAGGTGATTTCGGCTTCAATTGTGCGTCGCCATGTTGTTTTTGGCCTTCGCCTCTCTTTCGCTTACTATCTTGGAGATGCCAGTGCAATGCTTGTTTTGCAATGTTTTGTGGATTGCGCCGTAGGGTGTGTCCAATCCAGTTCCACTTTCTTCTCTTTATTTCAACGTCTACTGGAAGTTGGTTTGTAGAACGAAGCAGATCGTGGTTCGATATCACTTCAGGCCATCGGATTCTAAGGATCCATCTCAAACACCAGTTTGCGAAAACTTGCAGTTTGTTTGTGCTGCTCTTAGTTACTTTCCACGTCTCACTGCCGTAGAACAGGATGGATTTGATGTCGGACACCATCAGACACTTTGACCGCTTCTGAGAGATTCCCTTCGTGTACCACGTTGCAAGAGTAGTCCGCATACGATGCTTTTATGACGTTTACTATTTTGGGTGGGACGCCTCTCCGGTCTAAAGCCGCCCAAATGCTTTCCCATTTAATATTATTAAAAGCTTTTTGAAAGTCCTCGAATAATAGAAATACCGTGGTTTGCCATTCTACTGCTTGCTCTATTATAATCCGCAACGTATTGATTTGGTCTTCGCAGGATCTTCCCGGTCTAAAACCAGCCTGTTCTTCGGGTGAGTATTCTTTTGCAGAGTATTTTCGATGCAGTTGTTAATAGTGTTATGCCTCTCCAGTTGTTGCAATCGCTCAGGTCTCCTTTTTTTGGGAGCTTTATCAGAAGGCCATTGTTTAATTCTTTCGGTAGTGTTTCGGATTCCCAGATTTTATTTATTAGAGGTGCCAGCATTTCGGTTGTGGTCATGCAGTTAGCTTTCATCATTTCTGATGTGATGTTGTCGATGCCTGGACTTTTCCCGTCCTCTATTTCCTTAATGGCCTTGCTTATTTCTGCTCTGGTTGGAGGTTTTGTGTCTATGTTTAGTTGTGCCCGTGTTGCATGATGGTTTGCGTTGTTGTTTTGTTCTTGAGTTATTCCTGTGAGTATCTCCTGGAAATGTTCCTGCCATCTATTGAGTTGTTCTTCTGTTGTAACCAGTAGCTTCCCATCTTTTGATTTTATTGGTTTTGTTTTTGTAGTTTTCTTGTTCGACAGCAGCTTGGTGGATTTATACAATTCTCTCAGGTTATTTTGGTTAGCGGCACGTTGTGCAGTTTCTGCAATATTGTCCACCCAGTTTCTTTTATCGGATCATACGCTCCGCTTGATGTTAAGTCGAGACTGCTTATATAAATCTTTTAGTAGAACTTTATCCAATGGGCAATGGGTTTGTAAGATACTCTTTTTTAACAGCTTTCTGTTGGCGATTAGCTTCCATGTTTCTGGCGACATCCAGTCCTTCATGCCTTTCTCGGTAAAACCTAGTACAGTGTTGTTGGTTTTAGTAAAGTTGGTCTTTATCTGGTGCCATGTCTCTTCTATTCCCAGATTTTGCAAATTTGTTTTAGCTGTTATCGTTCTTAGCTCCTCGGTGTATTGGGCTCTAATCTCTGGGTCTTTTAGCTTTTTAACGTTGTACCTTTTGCTGGTGCGGTTTAATTGTTTGGGAAGAACTGCAACTTTAAGTCTTATTTCCCCCAGCAACAGGTGGTGGTCGGTGTCAATGTCGGCTCCTTGCTTGTTCCTTACTTGAAGAAGCGAGCCTCGCCATGTTCGACTAATGGCAATATGGTCGATCTGGTTCTAGGTGTGGCCATCGGGGGATATCCATGTGACCTTGTGGCATTGTTTATGCGGGAAGAGCGTTCCACCTACTACCAAATTCTGTTGGCTGCAGAAGTCAATGAACTTTTGTCCAGTGTCCGAACAGTTTCCGATTCCATATGTTCCCATGATAGTTTCTAGACCAACGTTGTTGCTTCCTAGCTGTGCATTTAAATCTCCCATTAATATGAGAATGTCTTGTTTCCGCATTGTCAAGGATGTTTCTGACAATTTCCCGTAGAATAATTTATTGACTTGTGTCTCCGCTGCTTCTGTGGGTACGTAGCATTGTACAATTGTCAGTTTTCTGGCCCTCGTATTGAATCTGGTATAATTCCCTCTTGTATAATTGGCTCTCTCATTGGTCTCCATTCAAGAAGTACGTGCTTAGCTTGCTGGCTTAGCAGAAATCCTACCCCGTGTACGTCATCTTCATTTTCTTTTCCAGAATACAAGAATGTCATTTCGTTGCTTGATTTGGTTTCACCAGACCCGTTCCAGCGCGTTTCGCTAAGTCCAAGGATGTTGATGTTATATTGCTGCATGTTTTGTGCAACTTGTGCGAGTCTGCTTCGCTCAAACATCGTTCTGACATCCCTAAAGGTCATGTATCGTAGATTATTATTATCGCGTGGTAGTAGCAAATCATGTGCATATAACGTCCCTGCAAATGCTTAGCCAATTGTTATCATTAATTTTATACTTGATATAAGATTCATATTTGGGATACATATACCCAAATATGAATCGCAAGCAAGAATTTTGGACTTTTTGAATAAGTTTTGTATCCGTCTCCATGTGAATCCATGTATGACCAAACATGCTTCATAAACGCCATCGCAGTAATTAAAGTGTGATAGTACGTCAGTGCATCAAATAATATCGATTTAACAATTGTGTTAAGCACGTGTCTATTTTGATAAATTTGCTTTAAACTAGAATACGCTTTTTGTATAAATTTTTAATATTAGTTGAAAACCGTAAAACATGTAAAGACCTAAATTTTTCACCACAGAACTAAAATGAATATTGTGGTCTTGAACATTAATTTGATTGTTATTTTGTTCAATAAACCGTTGTTTTTCCAATTTTCCCCTGTTTTGTTATAATTCAATTTTAAAAAATGATCATTACTAAATTCTAAAACATTCAAGTCAAAGTTTATGGCGGTGACTGCTTGTGAAGATTCGTCTGGATAAAAGGATATATACATTTGAGTATCAAAGAAAGGCTAATGAAAAATATGAGGTTTAAAATGTAAATAATCACTGGCCCAATATTGAGCCCTGTGGGATACCATTAGACACATTTAAAGTGTTTCTTTTATTACAATACTGAGTTTCCTGAGTTTCCTTTATTATAATACACTAATTGCATTCTATCCTACAGGTAATTTATCATAAGAGTAGTAGCTTGGTCTTTAAACCCCACATAATTGTACATTGCTATTAAGATGTCATAATGTAATGTATCAATTGCTTTAGAATAATCCAATACAATTAGAATGGCTAGCTTTTCTTTATCCAGGCTACTTAATATATTATCTGTTATATTTATCAAAGCTGTATTACACGCCAAATCCTTCCTAAATACACATTGTGTATCAGGTAGTATTTTATTATCGTTAAAATATATTTCTAGCTGGGTATTAATTAGTTTTTCAAAGACTTTAGAAAGAGTTGGGAGAATACTAAAAGCGCATATCATATATAACAGGCATATCAGATATAACAGAGTAATAGGAATGAAATGAGATGAGATTATGAGTTTAGTCATCGTTGATTGTTTCGTAAACACTATAATATGCTATGGTCTACTATGTCTCTCTAGGAGTTTTGGAACTTGTGATAGTCTGTATAGAAGATCGTTGGATGGATTATGAAGGATGTTGTTAGGGTGTCTTTACTTGGAGATCAGTCGTAATAAAGTCATTCTGCCACTTCCAATATATTTAGTGTTCTGTCGTTAGCATTTGAAAATTATATGTGTCTATCCATGACTTTATAAATTCTAGCGGCCGTTAGGCCACGGAAATATTTACTTTTTATTATTGTCTTTGTCTTTCGTTGTTTCGCGTCGTTGGTGAATTTCATTTTGTTGTCGAAGATTATGCCTAAGTATTTGTTTTGAGGAGTGGGTGTCAATGTTGCCTAAGTTTATGTGGGGAGAGCTGGGAGAGATTCTGTTATTAGGAATGAGGAGTTGGCAGTTAGATGGATTGGCGGAGAGTATCCAACGGTTTTTTTTTTAGGTTTTTTTGTTATGAGAGATGAGAGCGGTGTCGTCGGCATATTGTAGGATGTAGAAGAAAAGGTTGATTGTTGAGGTTGAAAGGTTGAGTTTGTCGTCGGAGTGATAATTATATATGTCGTGGCAGTATAGAATAGTGGGAAGAGAACATTGGGGAAGACCATTGAACATTGGAGAAAATTCTAGGAAATCAAGGATCTCTCTTCAAGGAAATCTTTAAATAGGTAGAGGTGGTAAGGACGTATATTGAGTTGTTTCATTTTGTTAAGAAGTCCGTCGTGCCACACACTGTTAAAGGCTTTGTTGATATCAACGAATAGGGGCGCTAGGTGTAGATGTTGAAGGTATGAAGTCTATAGGTTATTGGAAAGGATAAATAAAATATGGGTAGTAGAGTGGTACGGCTTCAAATCAAATTGATATTTTGGGATGCTGTATACTATGATGCTCTGGAGTCTGGTTTTAAAGATATGTAATAGGATTTTTCCAATAACTCGGTAGCCATTTGGAAGGGAATTGTTTTGTCCAGGTTTGGCGGTGGTGCTAATTATTCTTTTTTTCCAGCACTCGGGGAACGATCTCTTGTGGAGGCAGATGTTCAACAATTTTACAATGTGTTGGTGGATTTCATCAGGCAGGTTTCGGAGTAAGGAATTGTTAACGAGGTCAGAACTAGGGAAACTATTGTTTCCATGGAGAATAGCGGTTAGGTGTTCCTCATATGGTATTTCGTCAAAGACCGTACTGTCGCAGTTGACAAGGTTGTCAATCCAGGTATTTAATCTGTTACGGTTATTATTGTCATGTGTTTGATGGTGCAAATGAGTTTTCAAAATGTTCGAAGAATGGGAGAACTTTTTCGGAATTGGAGGAATAGAGTCGGTTATTCAAAGAGATGTTGGGGAAATGGAAAGATGGGCGGTATTTGAAAAGTTTTTTTCTACTGGTATATGTGAAAATGGCATTTTTTTCCACGGCTTACCCTACATGAAAGTGACATTTTATCATTCTAGAGACGAAAATATTTTCACATCTAGAGACGAAAATGAGCATTTTTAATTTATGATTTTCTCGATTAAAACACTAAACTAACCAAATTTGCAGGGACTTTCTTATTAATTACATCAATTTCAATTAAATATTTTATGTAGAAACGTAAAACGAGTCTGAAACTATTTAAAAAACCGAAATAAAATTAAGACATTTGACTTGAAAAGTATCACCTTCTATGAGAATGCAATATGTTACCATGGAAACGACCAAACCAACAATTAAATTTGTATTGACAGTTCTGACAGTTCGGTTCGAATGGGATTTATTAAAGTCGAATTATGGATTCTATAACCGAAATCAGTAGAAAAAATTGCATTTACAACTCGAGATGAAAGTGTTTTTTCTTTTGGTTCGGTGTGTTTGCTAACTCGCTGGCGCTCGTGAGCAAACTCCCACCTCACCAAAAAAACGCCACTTTCATCTCTTGCTGTAAACTATATATATTTATGTAAACTAAAAATATACTATTATTTTGCGCCAGAATGTTCTACCTTTGTCGGTTTAAATTTCTTGACAGCTGTCAAAATTTACAATTTCAAATATTTCATTGTCAAATTATTAAAATCTGCAAATATCAAATTTGCTACAAAATAATAAACTATGTGTCTAAAATCTTTGTTCAAATAACACTCAAAATTGCCATTTATTTGACACAGCATGAGGTTTATTTTTAAAATATTTGTCAAAATGACACTTAAAACACAACACACACACAAATGACAATTGCCAAATTTCCAAATTATTTGCACTTCTTGACGAACGGAGATCCATTTATTTGTCCGAAACTGAGAAATTAGTCTATGTATGTCTCTGTTGAGTCTATTAATTTACGTTTTCGTTGGTTTGTCTTCTGTACACTTGTAGATCCTGTATAGTTTGCATTTTCTTTTAAATAAAGTTAGTACGTAGAAAAGTGACTTTGGCTTGTAAAAGATTCATCTGGCTTTGGGAGAATGTTTATAAATTAAGTCTGTCAGGTTGGTCTGAAATTCGTTTATGCTATTCAGCGTGAGGTTAGCCGGGTCGGTGGTTTGTATATAGGTTAGGATACCAGTGCTGACTTTAGGGACATTCGTGGGATTAAGGGTGATTTTAGTGGTATATTGGACAGTTTGTTCTAAGTATGTATTAGTTTGTCTGTCTGTAACTTGAGAATCAGATCAATCAATTTTGCGTTGGGTTTATATATTTCCTCTAATATTAATCTATACAAATTTGCATTTATAAATGCAAATCAGTCTATAACTTAAAAATTAGTCAAAAATTAGCCTAATCTGAAATTAACTGAAATTAATTTGTAAGTTTTCTCCTTTTCAGTGTATAAAATGATAATTAGTCAAGATTTCGAATTCGATTTAATGCAATAATTACTAGAATTCCAAATTGATTTTATTTAAAAATTCAAGTTTGCCTGTCGCTGTCGGTAGCTTGAGATTTAGGCTAGAAAAAATGATTCAAACAGACATAAATTGTAAATGTAATGTGTAAATATTTTAAATTGGAATATACTGTGGCTTATTGTTAGTTATAAATTTATTCCGACTGTTCTATAGATCGAAGTTTTGTATTGAATTTAGTTCATTATTTAGTTATTTATTCAAGGATGGGTCCAGACAGATCGAGTTATAAATACCTATACAGAATGTCGCTGACTAACACAAACATAAGTTTGTCTTTAGTATTGTGACATATCCATTATACTGCTGAAATTAATTTCAAAGGTAAGGAAAGAGTATAAGATTATATAAAAAAAGCCATATAAGTTGATTCCACTGTGACTAATGTTTTAACGGTATTTACGTGTATTTTAGTTCAATCATCCCACTGTATAAATATTTATTTGTTTTATTAAAATAAATAATTAGTACACAGAGCGCAACAATCTGACTCACTTCTCGGATTGTTAAACAATATTTGGAATAGTGCCATGAATATTTTACAATAAAGGAAAACTTGATAATTTGCGTCATTGGAACAAGGAACTAATAAAAATATTTTACATTAAAATTTATAAATACTTTATTAATTATTTCGTTCTATTGCGATTTTTTTTTTTTGCAAATTTAAAAATATTTTTCTTATTGTTTCAAATTAATTAATTATTTAACCAAACAGATATTGAAGATATTTATTTCATTATATTTTAGATTAATAGAAGCATCTGCTTTTATAGTACTACCAAATTTGCATTGGTAAAGCATTACCATTTGTACTCATATTCTCCTAGCGTTCTTATGTGAAGACAGTATAATATGACAGTATAATACTTTCCGAACAAAATTTCCGAGTTAAAATAACGAATACATTGTTATTTATTATACGAGAACCGAAATAATTTTGAAAGTTCAACTCATATTATATAGAGAAGACAGTTTGTTCAGCAACTCAACAGCAAAATATAGAGAAAACTTGCAATTAACGCAACTATTTATAATCAAACAGTGTTTTTCAATTTGGTTTAACAAACTTGGAATTGAAAAAAATAACCGTTATAACCGATAACTCGTTGATTCATCTAGTCCTTAAGATTATATGGATATCAGTATTTTTGCGCAACCGCGAGAAACAATATTTTGTGCAATTTTTAAACAATGAAAAATATTACTTTTAAATAAATTTTATAATTTACATCTGATTGATGTGTCATAATATGTTACACATAAATATAGTTTTACTATATAAGAAATAGTTAAAGAAATACAAGAAATAGTTTGGCTTTAACTGCTTGGAGCACAAGAAAGTTTATAAAACATTGGTTTAAATTAATTTATATCAAGAAAATTATTTAATATTGAAGATTGAATTGATAGTACTGTCTTTAGAGATAATATTTTATTATAGGTAACCTGATACGTTACCTATATGAAGTAGTCAACTTCTCGTTTTATCTTTATTTTGCTAATTTATTTATGTTTGTGGGTCTTGAATTTGTACTTGTTGACATAAAATTCTATCATAAACTATTTTGTGAAAAAGTACTTAATCAGGTAATAATCGGTTGTGGAAACTTTATCGATGATTAGTGATTAGTAACGTATTATCGGTTGTCAGAAACTACAAATTACCTTCATATCAATTAAAATAAAAAAATATTTAAAGTTTATAATCCGAATATATTTATAATCACAAACTTAGTTAATTACTTAGTTAAGACTCATTAAAAAATGTTCCAATAATAATTGTTCTTAGAAAAAATAAGAAAAGTTAAGAGCAACTTTAAATTTGACTTTAAATTAGGTCTTATTTTCCGATTGCTTATAGTTATTTACAATTATACTCTTGATTCGCTCTCAAGATTAGTACCTGAAATGTTTAAACTACTTGTAGTTGCAAGTCAGTGTGCCACTTATTCACTATATTTGAGAATTAAAAATAAAAGATCTCTGTATACTCCCTGACGTCCTCTATTTTCGCCCCGGGCCCTCCATTCACGTTTTAGTGCTTAACTACTTAACAGGTTTAGTGACTAATCACAAATAGAAAAGTGAAAAAAAAATGAAGACGCCGTTCAAGATCAAGTGATTCCTCGAGTTCAAGATACAGTAGGAACAAACACGATCAGGAATATTTATGCAAAAAGATCCGCAAATTAGAAAAGAGGCTGGAAAAGAAGATAAGGAGAGACAAAGAGTCGCAGTGACGCCGATCAAGATCCAAATCTGTAAGCAAATGTACCCATTACGCTTAATAATTAACTGTGTACATATATGCACAGAGCAGCAAGAAGTTACTGAGGGCCTTATTATAAACACAAACAAGAGCATCACATCACCATCCACAGCATGTATTTTAAGGTTTATCATTAATACTAGGAGTTTTGTATTGGGGTACCAAAAGAAAAGAGGTTTTTGATTAATGGAGAATTGGACAAAAAAATAAAAATAGAAAGTTGTACGATTAGGAAACTCGCACGTTTAATAGGACTGTTAATATCGATGTCCAGCCGCGGAATATGGCTGGCTTTACACCAAACAGTTAGAACGCTGTAAGTTCTTAAACTTAGTAAGTATATGACCATATTGAGTATATGACCATATATGACCTTTTCCACCATGTTCAATTATACTTAAAGCAATTAGGAAAATAATTTCAGAAAGGACAAGGACAAGGGTATTATGGTTGTACCGTTGTGGGCCACACAACCAAGGTACCCAGTTTTTCAAAAACTTCTTCTGTCTGAACTAATTGAACCCGTCATTTCGAAAGGGGTATGAATTAAAACTTTTCAGAATCAACCAAAAAAATGTTTTTTGTTAAAAATGTCATTGATGCTGAAGAAACTGAATATAGAGGTTGTTGTTGCACTCTTTCGCACTGTACTTTTTTCGCGTGGAATATGTAAAACGCTTCAATGAATAAAATGGCGTAAAAAAGTGGTATTTAAAGAAAGTGTAACTCGTGCCCTTTTCGAAATGACCGGTTCAATTATACTTCAATCACATGATTTTGTAACACCTTTTTCTAGCAGCAGCACGCCTATCTTACCCCGGCTGCCGGAGTGTTATCAGGACGGGATTACCAAGGAGGAGGGTCCCATTAAACTCAATCAATATCATGATAGAATCATTGGCGGATAGTTCCCTAACGCAGCACGATGTGTGCTTGAAAAGATGTTTTGGTCATTGTCAAGAGGGGGCAATCGATATGGCATCAATCCCAGAGATATTAGAGTTTTTGCCTGATTTATTTTTTTATTTTCATTTTTTAATAAGGATAGTCAATATGGATCCCTAAACAGCTATTGAGCAGCATTGTCCTTAATAGTGACAGACAAGATTTCTGAGGACTACAGAATCAAAAGATTCTTTAGGGGCTTTTCCAGGCTTCGCCCGTTTCTACCAATATATAATATCAAGTGGGATACGTCAGTTGTCTTAGACTATTTGGCGGAATGGTATCGTAATTAAGAGCTATCACTGGAAAAGCTCTCAAGAAAATGCGTTACTCTATTAGGCTTAGAGACGTCTCAAAGAGTGCAAACTTTGCCAAGAATAGATATAATAAATGTTGAGATAAATGTATCTTAAGTTTTTATAAAGGTACCAGATTACCAGATCAATTAGGACATCAAGAGTAAGGGCTAACCAACCAATGCTATGTTTACCTTTATTCCATGAAAATCTAGAAATTTGACCGGCTAAGACTAATTGATTACATTAATAGGACCAAGGACCTACATAACACGGATAATCTATTTATGAGTCATAAAAAATGCAAACTTTAAGCCGTTGGATTACCAGAGCTAAACTGTCTCTAAACTAAATGAAGGGCCGGGGGCGGAAATAGAGGGTGTCAGGTAGTATACAGAGTTCTTTCATTTTTTACTCTCCAATAAAGTGAACAAGTGGCAACACTGATGAGTAACTAAAAGTACTTTAAACATTTCAGGTACTAATCTTTTCGGACGAAGCACTTCGTATAATTATAATAGAACTTTACTTAGGTAAGTGAGTTAGTAATTATTAATAACTTTTAATATAAACTAAAGAAACACACGGTGAGCGAAAGAACCCCGGAAAGTCAGGACACCAACCAGCAATTCAGGAAAATCTTAAAAACGATTAGAAAAAACTACTAAGGTAGGGTAAGGAGATTTAAGATGAAAACAACCACCATGCAACGGAAACGGAAATGAGAAAAACTGTAAACAGGAAAAGTAAAACGAAGAAGTCAATAATAAGAATAGGAACTTGGAACATAAAAACAATGCTAGTTATAGGAAAAATGGAGGAAGTGGCGAGAGAAATGAAAGAATATAAACTAGAATTATTGGCCATGCAGGAACTAAGATGGAAGGGAGAAGGCAGAATCGATAAAGACGAGTACACACTACTATATGGAGGCGAGTAGAAGCAAGGTTATAAGGGAACGGGCTTTATGATAAGCAAAAAACTGAGAAAGAACATTTTGGAATTTAAAAGTTTAAACGGAAGGATATCGCATATAAGATTAAAAAATGAAATAGCCAACATTACGGTCATAAATGCATACGCGCCCACAGAGGGAACTGACGATCAGGATAAGGACGAAGGCAATCCCAAAACACGACTCGTTCATTCTTCTGGGCGAAAAAGTGGGGAAAGAAGGTTATTGTAAGGGAATCGCTGGAAAAGAAACAATTCATGACGAAACAAATAATAATGGAACAAGGCTGGGATATTTAGCAACTGAAATGGATATGTACATAGTCAGCACAAAATACAAACAACAGAAAGTAACATGGCTACTCCCAGGCAGAAATACAGGAAATCAGATGGACCATATTCTAATTGCCAAGAGAAGACAAAAAATGGTACAAGACGTGCGATCGTTCAGCGGCGCAAACGTGGGGGACCATCTACTAGTAATAACTAATCTAAACCTTAGAATAGTAGGAGGAAAGAAAAAGCAAATAGCCAGGAAGAGATGGAAGACCGAAAGGATAATAGGAAAGAAGCAGCAATATGAGGAGGAGGTAACAAAACTTATATAAAAAAAGACGGAAAAGGAAAATATTGAGGAAGAATGGAGTAACATAAAAATAACCATGGAAGAAGCCGCTAGCAAAGTCCTAGGAATAAAAACTATAGAAAAAGAGAAGATATGGTTCGACGAGGACTGTAAGGGTTTACTACAGAAGAAGAAATTCGCGAAAATAACATGGTTAAGAACAGGCAACGGGAAGGACTACAAGAAATACCAGAAAATCAGGAAAGAATGCACGAAATTAATAAAAACAAAGAAGAGAAGATGGCTGGAGGAAGTAATGGGCATAATCGATAAGGATACGAAAAATAACACAAAACTTTACAAATACATCAAGAAACAATACATGAAAAGAACGACAACAAACATAGGTAGCTCATAGAATGGAGAAATTATTTTAAGAAGCTCTTAACTGACGAAAATGCAGGAAGTGACAGTGTAACAGAAAAAAACCCAGGTAAAAATGCAACAGAGATGGATACGGCCACTCTCACGGAAGAAGAATTTAAGAAAGTAATAGCACAGCTCAAAAGGAACAAAGCAGTGGGGAGCGATGGTATTGTCAACGAGCTGGTAAAATATGGAACGGAACAACGAAAACAAAGAATATTCAAACTACTATCACAAGTCTGGGAAAAAAGAAAGGATGCCTTCGGACTGAGAAAAAGGGACAATAGTACCAATACACAAGAAGGGGAACCCGAACGTATGCTCAAATTATAGGGGAATCGCCCTGCTGAACGCAGTATACAAGATCTTAACCACATTAATAAACAAAAAACTTATGAAATATACAGAGACGCAAATAGGAGACTACCAACACGGCTTCAGAAGGGTAAGATCGGCCATCAACGCGGTACACATAGTGAACCAGTTAACTGAAAAGTGCTACGAACATGGCATAGGCCTACAAATAATGTTCATTGACTTTAAACAAGCGTTTGACAGCCTAAAGCGTGATCAAGTAATAAAAGCCATAAAAGACACAAATATCCCAGAGAAACTTGTGAGGCTAACAGAAATGACAATGACGGACTCAAAAGCAGGGATAATGACACAGGAGGGCACAACCGAAGCGGTCGAAATCAATCTAGGGGTACGACAGGGTAACGGGTTATGAACAACATTAGTCATTCTAGTATTGGATGCTGCAATTAGAGAGTGTTTTTTCAAAGGAACTTTAATTAATAAAATGATACAGGTTGTTGCCTACGCAGATTATATCACAATGCTGGCCAGAGACAGGAGAAGCATGGAAGAAGCAATGCGAAAGAAAAGAGGAAACCAGGAAAAAAGCAAGTTCATGGAGGTAAACAGAGAAAACAAGACCACAACTAACAAACAAGTGCACATAGGAAATTTCTAGTTCGAAATAGTAGACGAATTCCAATAGCTACGAATAATAATAAACAAAAATGACCTAAGGATAGAGATAAACCATAGTGTGCAGGCGGGATATAGTGCGTATTACAAATACAAGCTCATTATGAAAAGCAAGAGTATAAGCACAAATACAAAAATGAAGCTATACAAGACAGCAATTAGACCGTTAGTGACCTATGGGACAGAGACGATGAACCTAACAAACGTAGAACAAGGAAAGCTAAGAATTTTCGAAAGAAATATTATTGGAAGAATATATGGATTAAAGAGAATCACTGATGGGGAACACAGAAGACTAATGCACTCCGAAATACAAACCTTCCTAAAAGGATACAAAAGATACAAAAGATAAAAGTACAAAAACACCGCTGGTATGGCCACATATACGCATGGAAAACAACAGAGTGGTAACGATGATTACAATGTGGAGACCAGTGATTAGCAGAGGCAGAGGAAGACCAGAGGAAGATCGAAAAGCAGATGGGAGGATCAGGTACTAGAGGACAATAAGAACCTAAAAATAGAGGCATGGAGGAGCAAGATTTTAGACCGAGCCACGTGGAGGAAATTAACAGAGGAGGCAAAGACAAGCCTATCAACCTGACAACCTATCTTTAACTATCACTATTATCTATTTAACTATCACTAATTATCAGTAATTTTCGGTCAAATTAAAGTAATAAATAATTAATTTTTAATTCAATAACCAACTTTGATTTATGAAACCCTGTAAAACTCGAATAATAAAAATAAATAGGGAAAACAAATCAATTAACATATTTTATTTAGTTCCTAAAACAATAAATTTAATCTTATGCTACGTATTGAAATTTTAACACATTATTACGAAAACCAAATGGAACCTCTACAATTTAAAAATATTTTGAAACCTAAATGTTGACTAGATTTATTAACACTAATTCAAACTAGTTCACCTAGATATCACCCATGCACGTCCATTTTACAAACTATGTAATAGCCCGTTGATATCATCTCTATTATTAAATAGTCTATTATACTTAATACTAGTGTACAACTAGTATTTATTGCCGTATGAAACGAGTATTTTTATCATTTAGGTCAGCTTGTTTGGAATTAAATATATTATAATAAAATTTTAATTCAAAATATTTTCAAAATTTGTTTTATAAAGGTATCTTTATGTCGGTATATTTATGTCTCTCCCGATCAATTGCATCTATCTCAAATAAATAACCTATCTCAAATTGCCTAATATTTTCTCACTTGTCCTATTTGTCTATAGTTCATTTTTTTAAGATTGCTGTACAGGGAAGATAGGGCTTATTTGACCTTGTTCTCTGATTGGCTTAAATCGAGGAGAAGTTCACACCGACGATATATACTTCTCCATCTCTATCTTTTCACATATATTTGCAGTGGCTGGCGTAGAATTTGGTGATATGTAATTAAATGATACAATACTACGAATAATTTCTAAATATAATAGATCGTTCAATTATACTATGGCTAATAAATATTATATTATACAAAATTTAAAATTCAATTTTAAATTTAAAGATAAAAAAAATTATTAACTCCAAGTATATTTTTTTGGTACGCCAATCCATGTAGAGCTGTTAGTTGTCAATGGCTGCCGTGTCAATTCACAACTGTCATTTGATCTCTTTGCATCATTTAGATTTGCGTTTTTCTCCATATATTTGTTTGTATTTTATTACCATTGTTGTCATTTGGTGAATTTAATAGATATTCAATTAATCCATTAATAAATTACCAATTTTATATTAATTAAACATAATTATATTAAGTAAATATATTTGAATTTAGCGTCAAATTTTGTAACTAGATTGAACATTTGTCAAAGTGTAAATCGGAGTTACTGGCTAGTTACTGAATTCTTAAAAAAATGGACTATAGGTTTGCCTATGTTGTAGTCACATTGTGAAATCCGTCAGATTGTCTAAATCAGAGATTTTTCATGAACTGTGTACAGTTCATGTAGTTTATGATTAGACCTTTTCATAGTTATTTTTTTGTTGTGCGCATGCGTCAGTTTCGGCCATTTTTTTCGGGCACTTTTTGATGTATAACGAATGAAAATAACAAAATGTGTCCAAAACTCTCATACTCCCGCCTTTAAAACATGGCGGGCGCGCATGCGCTTAACTAACCGTAAAAAGGTCTATTACCTACCGTTTTGACGTTTCACGATGTAACTAAGTACAATCATTTGATAGTATAAAACAACTTGTGTTCATTATCAGATCTATTAAAAAAGAGGTAAATAAACAAATATATGTGTGGCTGTTTCATGAACTACCTAATCATATCGTGTAATACATGAACTGCCATTAGATCATGTAATAATAGTTAGAGTTGTCTAGTTTTCTCTCGTCATTCCAGAGTAATTTTCCTAGTTTTCTGTCTGTTTTGTCTTCACAATCATGTCTGAAAACTAGACAGAAAAGACTGGACAGACAAGACTAGGCAGTTAAGACTAGACAGGATAGACAGACAATAGTCGGTCTAATTTTAACAGTTAGGATTACTTTTCTCTGTCAAGTCTTGACTATCTAGACTTCACTATCTGGTTTTGTTTGTCTATCTTGTCTGTCTATCTATTCTTGTCCGTCTAGTATTGTCTGTCTATGCTTGTCCGTGTAGTCTTCTCTATCAAGTATTGTCTATCAGTCAAATCTCTGTCAGTCTAGTTTCATCTGTCTAGCATTTTATGTGTAGTTTTGCCTGTCTAGTCTTTTTCGTTTAATTTCGTTTGTATATTCTTGTATGTCTAGCCTATTCCATTTAATCTTCTCCATCCCCTCCTTATTTTATGCCTATTCATGTCTGATTAGTTCTGTCTGTCCAGCATACTCTATGCAGTATTGCCTCTTTACAATTGTCTAATTATTGTTGGTACTGTAGTCAAGTTTGTCTTGTATTTCATATTGCATGCCTAGTCCTGTATGACAAGTCTTGACGGTTCTTGTCTTCTATCTATAGTTTTGACTGCCCAATCTTGATTGATTGTCTGGCTTGCTGGTCTGGTGTGTCTGTCTACTGTATTAACTGTCTAGCCTAGAAAATATAGAATATATTCTTACCTGTCTAGTCTTCTCTGTCTAGTCTTTTCTATCTAGAATAGTTTATCTAGTTTAGGCTGTCTTGTTCTTTATGTCAAGTTTAGTGCAAACAATCTACTCTAGCTTTATCTAACAAGTTTTGATTTCCAAGTGTTGTTAGTTTATTTATAGACTCATCTATCTATTCTTCTTCACCTTTACTAGTGTATATAGTCTTAGTTTCTATCTTGTTTTGATTCTCTATTATCTGGCTAGGCCTGTGCTAGCCTTGTAAGCCTACTAACTATACATTTGGCTATTTAAGTCCAATAATCATTAGACCCAATAATCTAGTCTTATATTATCCTTATATTTCCCTCTGTGTTGGTGTCTATTTCTCATCTTACTATTGTCTATCAAAATATGTATTAAATTTCTTAAAAACATGTATTCATGATTATGTATTTTTAGAAACTAATCGCTTCTAATTTGTCTGGTATTGTTGTGCTCCATTGCTGAAAATTGTTTTATAGGATCTTGTTTTATTGCTAAATTCCATTTGCATTAAATGAACGTGATCCCTACCTCAACTGAACCTACAATATACTCTGCGTCAATGGACGATAATTGCGCAAGATTACGTCTTGTTTTTTAAGTTCCAAGAACAATAAATTGGCCGGAGTAAAACAAACCTGGTGTAATGTAATATTTGTCCAAACAATTCAGCCTTCAACTGCTAATAAAACCCATTGCTACATATTTATACAAATATCTATTACATCCGTGACGTATTTTAGCGGCATGACCTTAGTTTTTGACAGGAGGAAAGCAGCAAAATGAAAAGCAACTATTTTTTTTAATTGGCATAAACTTTGCATGTAAAAATGTAGGTAATTAATTTGGCATTAATAAATTATGCACGGCAAGTCATTATGAACGTCATTGAATAAATTATATAATCTTAATTATTATTAAATTTATTTTACCATGTACTAGTATCCACGCCAAAGGGATAAACCTTATTAATTCCATTTTTAGATTGTTCCAATTGCAGCAATGAACACAAAACTCAGAAAAAATAAACACTAATTTATTAATGAAAACACTTTGTATATCCAAGTGGTAGTCTATTCGAACGTTGATGTCTCTTTAATATTTTCTCTTACTTTGCAGTGGAAATATTTATTATCAAGTTGCGGTCGCATATCCTACGGGATAATATTTTTATCCCGGTTTCGAATTTAATTAACCGTTTCCCGACATTTTCGAGACATCCGGTCGGTCGGTCACTGCTGCGCCATACTCGCGGCAGCGCTATGGCGATCATACTAAGAACACCGAGTCTGTTCTAGGTGAGGGGAACAGGTATTTAGAAAGTATCGTTTGGTGTTTGTGGCGATGTGTATGTGAAGTGGGTTCGCTGTGTGAGTGAGAAGTGTTCTCTGTTCCGTTGGACGCACACATCAGACAAGCATTTCATTCAGTTTTTCGTCCACGACTTGTCCACCGTCCATTCAGATTTCTAAAACAATTAAAAAATATATGCGTTTTTCGGTTTTATAATTTAAAAATTCAGATATTTAAAATTAATAAAATATCATAAAATTTTGAGTAATAATATAAAATTGAACACTATTAATATACAGATACGCTAGACAGAAAATACAAGACCGATATGGAGCAGACAAGACTAGACAGTGAAGACTGGACAAACTAGACTCTGCAGAAAGAGATAGTCAAACTAGACAGACTAACATTTTTTTTAACAAACAGGCCAAGCTGTATGTTAGACAGACCGGACAAACTAGACCAGACTATAAACTTTCGACTTTGTGTTACTCTCTTTTGTATTTCAATTATCAATTCCTTTTATTTTGAATATGAGTCCAAAATATTCGTATGTTTCTTCTACTCTTCAATATTATTATTATTTTTTTAGTATTTTTTCTTCAAGCAAATGTCGCACTTGTGCATTATATTATCTAATTCTGAAGAATCATTAGAAAGTGAAAAAAACATTTGGAAAAACAGAATCATTACTAACCAACAATACGGCTTTGTTAAAGGACGCTCGGTGAAAACATTTTATTCTTATAAACAAAATAAATAAATACCGGATGAAGGATAACTGATAACATCGTATTTAATCAATAGTAACGAATAACACAAATTATCACACCATAAGGTAAAATTAGAGTAAGAACTAAAGCTGTCGGTATTGCTATACCACAAGGAGTAATAGCTTAGGTCAGTACTATTTACATTATATGTAAACGACCTAGCAGAGTAATTAAACTCGACACCGCGCAAAATGGTAAACTGATACAGGCGACCGTTTTAGTACCAGGGGTTTTTAAAAATTGAATAGGCATACCATATTAACACCATGTCCACAAAACAAAACAACGCTGTAAATTAAATAGTAAAACGTTACATGTCGGTCGAACGCCTTATGAACGTATAATTTCACTACTTTCCATAGTAATTCAAAATTTGGAATAATGTTTTGTGGCTCAGGGTAGAATATTTCCTAAATATTTAAAATACAAAAAGTGGATGGCCATCAGTGTGCAATGAAATCGAAAAACAGCCGTGGCAGATCCTTTTGGTAAAAGATTAAAAAACTCGAAATACAGCTCACTCTTTAAGAACCCGGATCACAATAAATATTGAAATATTTACATCCGACTCTGACAAAGCCCTCATCTTCCCCAATCATTTTGAGAAGTCGCCATCTACGTTCAAACGAACTATGTTCATGTCTCACGAAATTTCAAGTTAAAAATATCTAACCCTAATCATCCACATGGCTTTCAAATAATTGGTTTACAAATTGTTGTTGTTTTATGTATTTATGTGTTTTATGTATTTATGTACAAACATAAAGCAAAGCTGTACCGATGAGAGATAAATCTCGAAACCCGTCTACAGATGGCTATCCGCTCAAGTTATCGGAAAGACAAGATCTTTAAAACCATGTTATTTTTATGGTTTTTGTTGAGTGCCACGAAGGTGGACAGAAAGCTATAAAATAACTTACAAATTTCACGAGATTTGCTTTTAGTAGTTCTAAAAAGACTCATTAGTATTATAGAGCTCCAGAAAGGTTGAATATATTTATATATTCAGACTGTGTTCCGACTTTATTAAGTTTATTATTTCCAAACTGCCTAGTTACCATTGCAAATAACCATTCCCAACAAATTCGGTTTTAAGCCCTTTCACTTTACCATCCATTCACTAGTCATTCTCTTCATCAATTTCCAAACTGCCTACCTACAAAATACAAAGTACATTTCCTTGACATCAATACCTTTATTATACTTTCCTTGACCGGCACGCCGGATTGTTATATAAGATGGATCTTAACTACCCCACACTGTCTAGAATTTCGTTCAAAACAGTTTTCTCCTAATTAGATTAAACAATACCTTTTCTCCTGAGTTTTCACCAGATCAAGGACTTCCTCAAGATTCTCCCTGTCTCTTTCTGTTTTCTTCAAACACTTCGGTCACGTGGCCTATTGTATTTTTTGCACATTTTCGATAATTCATCCATTGGGTGGTTGCTCTTATACAGATAGACTGTATCAGAAATACGACAATCGCTTCCTTTCTTTGCAATGATGGTTCAAAAAATATCTGGTCCCATTTATTATTTCTAATGATAGGTTTGGAAAATTACTTTCTCCCAAGTCACAGCTTTATGTTATGGTACCCATACAAGAATTGTACCACCCTCTCCTTTTTTTTATATGGTACCATAATTGCCACTTATCATAGATATGGTACTAGTACAATTATGTTACTGCCCCTTAGCATTGCATCTGCTAGGTTGTTGGAAGTTGGTATCTCCCTTATCATTTTCTTTGAAGTGGTCCCAAAGATTACATACACCCCTATCATTTTTAGGTTTGAAATGTCTATGTCGAATGTCAAAGTTTGTCATATTCTCTCTGTAAAGGTGGTACATTACTACATTAGTAGTCACATTAGTTTTATTAGAACAAATGTGGTCGGACAGACATCGCTCTCGGATTGAACCTGGGACCACAGAATCATAAGCTAATGCTCTTGCCTCTAGGCTACAATGCCAAGCTGTCTCCCCTACTTTATAATATATTTTGCCACGATAGTTACAACTCCCATTTTAACGACAAGTACGAAATCAACCTCTACGCTCACATACATGAATACGCCGATGATACCGCACTTATATCACATAATAATAACCTTAAACGGACCATAGACGAACTAGAAATCCTGACAGACAAGACATCCCAATGGTTCAACCGTTGGAGACTCTACGCAAACATTATGCCGACACCACACATAATATACTTACGGCAGACCTTCAAACTCAACTTCAAGACTGAAGAGACGTTATGTAAGAAGAGCACAGTGCAAAGAGGCAAATATTTTCGATATCTGTCGTGGGGAAACGAGGAAATTTAAAAAAAAACTGCCTCTAAAATCAACAAAGCCATATGTTAGACACATAGTTCGGACCAACGCACGTAACTCAAGAACAAAGATATTGAAAGTAGCCGAAGCTACTGCGGTCCGCGTTATTACGAAATTAAGGCACCTAAAGAACCTACTCCATAATCCTCCCAACAACTACTTATATGGACTGACTAAAATTTCATATATCTTGACAGGCACAAAGAGCTACTAGGCATATTTATATATAGATATATATATATATATGTATATATATATATATATATATATATATATATATATATATATATATATATATATATATAGAAATATATACAAGAAACAGAAACACAAGCTACAACTTGCCAACACACAACTTAACTATGACCTCCAATATGAAATTATACAACTCCGTGCCAAAGGAAATAAGGCTATCAACAATTGTCAAAATTTCTTAGAAAGAAATTGGCAAATTAATTTATACATCGAACTGTACTTCATGGAAGAATATTATGAGAGGATAAAGATACCAAAATAGAAAGGGATAGAAACGTTTGAAATAGTTCACTTACAATTAGTCAATTATACCGTGAGTGGCAAAACTCTCGGAATCCACTCCTACCACGAATTTGAAAAGGCAGGCCATTTCTTAATTCACACAAATAAAATGAAACAAAATATCAAATGTCGTTTTTAGGTAGCTTTCAGTGTTGTGAATTATAAAATTAACAAAGAAGAACACACATTACAACAGATGAATGTGTTGTCCATTTTCACGAATATACAAATTAATTCACCTTTTTATGTTATATTTATCTCTACTGCGGTGTCTATCTCTTCATATTTTCTTACTACATTGTTTCGCAGATCTCCTACTGTATGCACTGGACTGCTGAAAAATGAATTTTTCAAATATGAAAAAAGGAAAAAGTCCAGAGGAGTTAGATCACAAGAACGGTGGTGGAAATCGGTCTTTGCTTATTAGCCTGTCGTCGAAGAATTCATGAAGATAATTTAATGTTTTAGGCAATGTGTGATCTAACAGGATCTTGTTGGAAGAAGCCATTTTGGAGTTCATCATCATTAAGTTCGTTAATAAATTGTTGCAAAATAGTGGCTCTATAAGTGGCAGCGTTTAAATTACCATCGAAAAATATTGGAGCGATAATTCTGCGTCTTGACATTGCTAACCACACACCAACTTTGATTGGATGCAGTGGGGTCTCTCTAAAAAAATGTGGTTTGTCAACACTCCACATGCGCATGTTTTGGGAATTAATGTATCCATTTAGATGAAACCATGTTTCATCAATGAAAAATGTTAAATTTAATACTTCGTCGTTCATATTTTCATTGAACCACTATTTTGTTTATCCCACATAATCTTTTTTTCTTTATTTTTCACATTATTTATCAAAACATTTATTGAATAAAAATAAAATGCCAGAGAACCAAAAATCTAAGATGTAATTGAAAAATAATTCTATAATTACATTACCATTGCACTAAATTGTCACCGGCCGTTCAGGCCGGTAGGCGTAGGATGGCTGACTACTTGGTAGTATGACTTTAACGGTTAAGAAATAAACTGCTTCTTCAAATTCATGGCAAGAGTGATGGCAAGTGAGTCATGGCAAAAGTCCAACAGTTTTGGGACTCACGTTATATTGTACCTATATGCTTTGATTTATTACATAATTGAATTTGATTTACTAGGTCTTGTTATTTTGTCTACCTCTTAAACATTTGTTTACCTGAAATTTTAAATATTGCTAATAAAAAACAACAACGCTTGTGGAAAATTTGAGAACCTCTTTTTACTTAAAATTAACCGGTTTCATATAGACATTTAGTAATGTTTGTAAACCATGTGTTTATATTATATCCTCCCATAGTCGATTTACTTATCAAGTGTTTTTAAAAATCTACATACAGCAATTGTATTTCCTTCCCAATTTGTTTCTCAATTAGTTGTTGATGCGGAATACCTAATCCCTGTGAGATCATCCTATCCCGAATCCAGTTTGTGCTTTTATTCCATGTCTTTATATTCATCTTCAGAAGTAGCTGAAAGTAATAGTAACTAACAATGCCCTATAATTATCACAATTGATTCTATCTACTTCTGATGGATTTATATATGCAATCTTCTTTTCATCATAAACTAACGTGAGTCCCAAAAGTCTTGGAATCCACTCTTGCCATGAATTTGAAGACGTAGGTCATTTCTTAATTCCAGACATAAAATTAAACAAATTATCAAATGTGATTTTTAAGTAGCTGTCAGTGGTCTTTAGGTTATGTTGCATGGTTTTTAGTGTTAAATTCAACAATTTCATTAGTTATAAATAAAACGCCTTCTCTTAAATTTAACACTGATTTATTTTATAGTGTTGTGAATTATAAAATTAACAAAGAAGAACAAACATTTCAACAAATTTGAATGTGTTGTCCATTTTCACGAATACATAAATTAATTCGCCGTTTTATGTTATCAAACACATTTTGTAATACTGTGTTGTTTATCTCTTCCCATTTTCTTATTACATTGTTTTGCAGATCTGCTGTATGCACTGAACTGATGAATACTGATTTTTTTTTAATTTGGACAAAAAAATCCACAAGAACACAAGAAAAAAGTCCACAAGGAGTTAGATCACAAGAACGTGGTGGAAATTGGTCTTTGCTTATTAGCCTGTCGTTGAAGAATTCCTTAAGATAATTTAATGTTTCACAGGCAATGTCCGGTCTAGCAGAATCTTCTTGGAAGAAGTCATTGTGGAGTTCATCAACATGAATTTTGTTTCAAAATAGTTGTTCTATAAGTGGCAGTGTTTAAATTGCCATAGAAAAAATATTGGACTGATAATTCTGCATGTTGACATTGCTAACCACACACCAACTTTAATTGGATGCAGTGGGGTCTCGCTAAAAAAATGTGGGTTGCCATCACTCCACATGCGCATGTTTTGGGAATTAATGTATCCGTTTAGATGAAACCAGGCTTCATCAGTGCAAAATGTTAAATTTAACACTTCGTCGTTCATATTTTCATTGAACCGCCGTCTGTAGGCCAGTCTTTTATTATAATCGAGTGGTAAAAGTTGTTGGTACATTTGCAACTTATACGGTTTCATGGGAAGATCTTGACGAATAATCCTGTGAGTAGTAGTACGACTTAAATTCAACTGTAGTACTAGTCTCCTAATTGAAGTGGTAGGTTCGTCTTGGACTGCATTTCTGATGTTGTTTATAATAATCTCATTATTAGTGCGAAGCCTTCCCCTTTTTTGTTTCTTGTAAATGTTACCAGTACTTGGAAAGCAAACAACTGATCGTAATACCTGCCTTCTAAACTGATTCCTATTAAATACAGCCAAACGAAAACGTTGCCTAAATTTTTCAATGCACGGTCTACCATTACGAAAACAACATCTGTTGTAATGTTTGTTCTTCTTTATTGATTTTATAATTCACAACAGTATAAAATAAATCAGTGTTAAATTTATGAGAAGGCGTTTTATTTATAACTAATGAAATTTTTGAACTTTTTAACACTAAAAACAATGCGACATAACCTCAAGACCACTGACAGCTACTTAAAAATGACATTTGATAATTTGTTTAATTTTATGTATCTGAATTAAGAAATGACCGACTTCTTCCAATTCATGGCAAGAGTGTATTTCAAGACTTTTGGGGCTCGCGTTATATCTCCTTTGGTCGAACTTATAACACTGTAATCATATTAAATAATTTACTAGATTCATACTTAAATAGTCCAACGGTAATTTCCCCTTATTCAGGAGATTTTACAATTTTTGCGAAATCAATTATTCATTAAAATATATTCATTAAATTCGTTTCTTAAGCAGACAAAAATACGATATAACAGGCATAAACAGCAAAAAAAACAAACAGCTACAATTAACGAACTTAATCTCAAACCAATAAATATAACTTCGTCACATCTTGACCTGCCAAAAGATTGTACAGCTCAGCGCTATTGTAGTAGTTAGCGCTAAATCCTCTGGGATGCATGCCTATTCCAAATTTGGACAAATGAGCTGAGCATAAATTGGGGCATTAATTGATCTTGACCGCATTCACAGACACCAGGCCCCTCTTGGCACTTTAACCATTTACATAGGTTTTTGCACCTTTCTACTTGTGTTTGAAGGTGATTTAAAGTCCTCAAGGCAGGACATTTTTGAGTGCGAGACTTTCCCGAAATTTCTTTCTACATTTGGCATTTGGTAAACATCTTTGTTATTTATAGAGGCAGTACCCAGTTGAATAAGCTTGTCTGAATTTGGATGTATATAGGGTGGCATTGGTTATGTATTTGGGTAAACTGGATTAACCTGTGTAAATTTCAGTTAATCCGTTGTTCGAGAAGTATCATTAAGTGGGAGATCCAATCGTTATGAAATAGACACGCGTGTGTTCCCACCTCACTTGGTGTAAATCAATTTTCGTTGGTGCATGTTGTTTGTTATTGCAAGTTTACCTCAAATTAAACACAACCACTTTGTCTATATGTAGTCAAAAAATGAGTCTATAATCTAGGGTTAGTTTTGTTTAATTGGATTGATTAGTCGTTCGATGTGATGTATAAAGTTTTTTGGCTTCTTGGAATAGGCCGGAGATGTATTTTTGGAAGATAGAATAGGACGGAGATTGCTGGCATTCGAGCGGAGGCTATTATCCTTATATAACTTTTTTTAATCCAGTCACAGCTTTTCTGAAAGTAATCTCAATATTTTGAAAATCATTATGTTAAACCCAATGTTTAGTCCGTGTTTTTTAAAATTAACTTATTTTTTTCCACATTAATACGGGAAATCTCTGGTTAATTAGATATGGAATTCGGTATATCTTAAAAAAATAACTTATTGTTACAGAAATAGTTTTGTTCATTTAAATTGGTAGTTTTTGTATTACTTTGAATTTAAAATAAGATTTACATTTTGTTACAGCATAATCTCATAAGTGAGGAAAATTTAATAACTGGAATAAAATTCATAATTTCGAAATAAGCGATTTTTGCAAAAAAATCAGAAACACGTTCCGTATTTTTCCTATCCTCATTTTTATGTATATGCTGTTTGTTTATCTGTTCCCGGAAGTGCCCAGCCACCTCCTGCCCCTTTTTCAAATGGAAAGTTATGTCAAGTGACACCTCGTTTCAAAGATCTCTTCACATGAAACACAACAATAATATATTTTACAGCGAGAGATGAAAGAGGCGTTTTTTTTGGTGAGGTGCGAGTTTGCTCACGAGCGCCAACGAGTTAGCAATCACACCGAACCAAAAAAAAAACACTTTCATCTCGAGTAGTAAATGCAATTTTTTCTACTGATTTCGTTTGTAGAATCCATATAAACATAATTCGACTTTAATAAATCCAATTTGAAGCGAACTGTCAGAACTGTCAATACAAATTTACTTGTTGGTTTGGTCGTTTCCATTGTAACATATTGCATTCTCATAGAAGGTGATACTTTTCAAGTCAAATGTCCTAATTTTATTTCGGTTTTTTAAATAGTTTCAGGCTCGTTTTAGGTTTGTACATAAAATATTTCATTGAAATTGATGTAATTAATAGGGAAAGTCCATGTAAATTTGGTTAGTTTAGTGTTTTAATCGAGAAAATCATAAATTAAAAATGCTCATTTTTGTCTCTAGATGTGAAAATATTTTCATCTCTAGAATGAAAAAATTTCACTTTCATGTAGGGTAAGCCGTGGAAAAACATGCTATTTTCACATATATCAGTAGAAAAACTATCTATTTCTTGAATATTTTCAAAGCCGACGTGATATAAAAACACTTTTACGTTGCACACCTTTCGGTGTAAAGTTGTATGTTTTTCACATGTATTGTGACGCTTTGCAACCACGTTGCTTAGTTACTAGTGATAATAAGTCACCAAAGCAGTCATATACGCTCATCACGTTGTTTAAGTAGTTTCTAAATTGATGTATTTAACCGAAAATCTCCGTATCGAGACTCTGATGATGATCGAAGTCAGCATGAAGTTGCTCGGTTATTTCGAGAATAGCATCCGGATATACCACCCATTAGCCAAGGCACCATAACGAAAATTGAGACACATTACAACAATTTGGGTTATGTCAGGGTTGTGCCTAGACAGCGAAATCCCACTGTTAAAGCAAATACCAGGCTAAACGTATTATTAACTCTTTAAGAAAATCCGCGGTTTCCAGCTAGGCAAGTGGCCCGTGACAATGATATTAGTCATACTACTGTCCTGAAAATACTTAGATCAGCCTAGCTGCATTCCTACAAGATGCAAGCACTCTAAGAATTAACGGAGGATGACCCGGACCGCCGAATGGAATTTTGCCAGCAAATGATGAACCTGATCGACAATAAAAAAAAATATATTTTTCCAACGAAAGTACTTTTACCTTACACAGTCACGTTAATCGTCAAAATTGTTGTTATTGGACTGACCATAAGCCTCATTGGATACGAGATACTGACACTCACTTCCCGCAAAAAATCAATGTATGGGCTGAAATAATAGGTGATCAGATTGTAGGACCAGTATTCTTTCTAAAGTTTCTTCAAGACGACCTCATGCCATCGTTAGCCACTTTATTTCCAAATAGATTAGATCTGGATTTACCTGATGAACGTATATGGTATCAACTCGACGGAGCTCCACCTCATTATGTTGTGATCGTCCTTAGATATTTTGACGAAGTTTTTCCCAATAAATGGATTGCAAGAAGAGGTCCCATTGAATGGCCGGCGAGATCTCCGGGTATTAGTCCCCTTGACTTATTTTTTGTGAATATCTCAAGAGTAAGATCAATGTAACAAAACCGAACGAGATTGAGGACCGTACAAGGCATGAAATACGGCAAGTAACACCAGAAATGTTACAAAAGATTAGACATGCATGTTATATTCATTTTACACTTTGCCTAGAAAGAAACGGTGCCCATTTGTTTAATGCAACATTTGTTGCATTAAATAGTATTCAAGTTATAAAGTCTTGGGATGTAAGGGGTGAGGGGGCAAAAGCCCACTCAAATGATAACCTCTCCTGCTCGCGGTGCATCCTGCTGGAAAACTAACGAGGGTCTGTCGACCGAATATCTGCGGAAAAATCAGACCCCTCTTTCTGGCCAACAGCTTCGGATGGATGAGCTGGCAAGAGTAAGCGCACCTCCTTGTCCTAGCGACGAGAAATCGCTCCTAAAGGCGGACGAATCAATAACTGATCAACGGCATGGAGATGCAGAAGGAAACGGGAAACCACTGCATTAAAGATTCCTAAGGATATCCCTAGTCAAACCAACAAGAAGCTCGATATGGCATAATTCAAGGCAAAATTTTTCGGAGTTACTAGCCCCCTTTTCGGATCTCCGGTGGGGACGGTTTTGAAGAAAGCCATGAGAAGAAAGGCAGAAATGCGAATTGGTACTTGGAACATTAGAAGTTTGCTCCAAACTGGGAAAGTTGACAACGTAATAAACTAAATGCGCAGACTACGGATAAACATATTGGGAATTAGCGACCTCCGTTGGCCAGGATCTGGGAAGAACACTGCTGAAGGGGTAGTGATGTATTAATCGGGTAGCACAGATACGCAAAATAGAAACGGCACTGAAATTATTGTAGATAAAGCAGTACACAGATCGATTACAAGATTTGTTCCCTACTCAGATGGAGTGATGCTAAAACAGATATAAACGACAATTTGCAAAATAAATGTAAAACAAGTTTATGCACCGACTGCTGACAAATCGGATGACGAAATCGAAGGTTTCTATAGCCAAGTGGACAGTGTGTTAAAAGCTACAAACAAACACGACGTCACAATCATGATGGGAGATCTTAATGCAAAAATTGGTGAAGGTAGAGTTGATGACCTTGTGGGTGTCTATGGTTTAGGAGAAAGGAATGATAAAGGCGACAGACTGCTTGAATTCTGTCAATCAGAAAATCTGGTAATAACAAATACGCACTATAAATTGCCACCGCGCCGACTTTATACATGGACATCCCCAGCTCACACAAAAGAGAAGATAATTAAAACCAAATAGATTATATCCTAATTAGAAAGCACTATAGAAATGAAATTACATCAGTTAAAACTTATCCTGGAGCCGATGCTTCGTCAGACCATAATCCGGTTGTGGCCGATGCAAAGTTCAAACTTAAGAAACTCAGGACAAAAAGAATACCTCAAAGAATAGCGGTAGAAAAACTAAGAGATGTGGAAATAAAGAAACAGACAAAAGAAGGCATTAACGCGTGTATCCAGGAAATAGCTAGAGAAAACTCCCAAACAGATAGTGTCAATATAAAGTGGGAAAACGTAAAAGGAGCCCTATTGAAAAGAAGTAAAGTTTTATTAAGCACTGACAAGTTAAGCGCACAACATCAATGGACGACGAAAGAAATATTACAACTTAGGGAACGCCTTTCTTTTGTTTTCGAAAAACAAAAGCGATCACATAAAATACATCGACATTAATAGAAAAATCAAAAGAAAGATTCGAGAAGCGAAAGGTTTTTTTTAACTGAAAGATTACAAAACCAATACGACAATTTCAATCTCCACAAAAAAGTAAAAGAACTAACGGGAACTAAGAGAAGAAATGCACCTTCAATTATAAAAACAAAGGAAAGGAAAATTATAACGGACCACGCACAAAAGCTACTAAGATGGAAAGAACACATAGAAGAACTCTTCATGGATACCAGAGGCCCCCTAAGTAACGCGCAACAAGATGTAACTATCAATCCAATAACAAAATAGGAAGTACAAAACGCCATAAAGAACATGAAAGATGATAAAACGGTTGGCCCTGATGAAGTAGAGCTGGTAAAACTCGTGGAAAGCGAACAAATCTATGTCATGCGTAATCTAACCTAACCTATACAATACCATATATAAAAAAGGAATATTGCCAAACGAGTGGCTAAGGTCAACATTTATCACAATACCGAAGAAACCTAATGCCAGGGAATGTAGCGACTTCAGAACGATAAGCCTCATGAACTACGCCTAAAGTATTCCTGCCAAGTATTCCTGAAAATAATACATAAAAGATTACACAAAAAATTGGAAGAAGGTATTGGTGATACGCAGTTTGGATTCAGGAATGGCATGGGGACGCGCGACGCGCTATTTTGCATTAACGTATTGACACAAAGATGTATGGATGTGAATGTAGAGGTGCACGCTTGCTTCATAGATTTTGAGAAAGATTTTGACAAGGTGCAGTATGAACAATTATTAGCGCTACTGAAAACCAAAAACATCGATATAGCAGACATACGAATCATTGAAAATCTATATTGGAATCAAAAGGCAGAGGTGAGAGTAGATGGTGAATCCACAGAAAAAATCAAGGTTCAGAGAGACGTTAGGCAGGGTTGCATTTTGTCTCCAATGCTATTCAATCTGTACTCGGAGGCAATATTCCAGGAGGCAATTCCTGAAGAAGAGCAAACAAACCTGATTGTTAACGGGCGACCCATTAATAAAATAAGATAAGCGGATGACATGGTGATACTGGCAGATAACATAGCAGACTTGCAAAGAATTTTAGAAACAACGAATATCATTAGCTTGCAATACAGATTGAAAATGAATATTAAAAAGACCAAATATATGATCATTTCAAAATCAGCAACACCTAATACTAACCTTATCATCGACAATATTCGTATCGAGAAAGTAACCAAATATAAATACCTTGGCACTTGGATAACAAGCGACATCGACCAGACAATAGAAATCAAATACCGTATTGAACTAGCCAGAGCTGCCTTTATTAAAATAAGAGATTTCTTCTGTAATCGTGATACAAAGTTGGAACTCCGAATCAGAATGATGAGATGCTACGTGTTTCCCATATTAATGTACTGCGTGGAAGCATGGAAGCGTGGAAGCAATGTGGGTATATAGGAGAGTCCTAAATCATGTACCGACAAAGTTACGAATGTGGAGATGTAACGAAGGATGGGAAAGGGGCTAGAAATTATAGAAACAATTAAATGTAGGAAACTGTAATATCTGGGACATACTATGAGAGGAGAAAGGTATGAAATATTACAGCTCATAATGCAGGGGAAGATTGCAGGAAATAGAAGTGTGGAAAGACGCCGGATTTCCTGGTTGAAAAATCTTAGAGATTGGTTCCTGTGTACTTCAAAGGAATTATTCAGAGCGGCAGGGTCGAAAGTGGAGATTGCCTTGTTGGTAGCTAACCGCCGAGTAGGAGATGGCACATGAAGAAGTTATAAAATTGGTTTTCTTTTTTTTTCACGTGGACTTTGAAAATATTCTGAAAATAAATAGTGTGTTGTTCCTTGTAAAGGGATATTTCAAACAAGGTGTCTCTTAATATACCTTTCCATTTGAAAAAGGTCGAGGGGCACTTCCGGGAACAGACAAACAAACAGCATTTACATAGAAATGAGTGCAAAACAAACAATACATAACATGTTTCATTGATATTTCAGATATGAATTTTATTCCAGTTAAAGTTTCCACACTGTATAGCATTTAGACGCGTTTCTCGACTACAAAGCGCAAAAAAAATCCGCTTTAAATGAAGCAGCTCCAATTGAAAAAACTTTAAATGTAACTGTTTTAAACGAAACAGCTTTCAATTAAACAGTTTTAAACGAAACAGCTTTAAATGAAGCAGCTTTAAACGAAATTACTTTAACACCTAACCACCTGACATACGTCCCTCTGGCCCAAAGTAGCTGTAATTTTCACACCTGAGACGTATGGCAGGTGGTTAAGGGTTAACACATTATAAATAAAGAAAAGGAAATACGGGACCATGAATAAACAATTTTATTTTAATTTAAAATTGTATTGAATTATAATTTGAATATTTGCAAAATTTTTTTTTACCTCTTTTCTTTACAAAGTGTGTGATAGGGATGGCGATATGAAATCGAATAATCGATTTTTAAGGCGAAAAAATCGCCTTAAGGCGATTTTTTTTAATCGATTTTAAACAATCGGTCGATCTTCGATGAATCGATCTCAAACCCCCGAAAATCTGGATTCGATTTTTTTGCAATTTTTTTGTAAGAACTACATAAATGTTTACATATAGTTGAACGTACCCAAAATGAAAAATGAAACTTCTTAATTAATTATAAATTCAATAGATTGAACTTTATAACTAGACGCGCTACACGCCGTAGAACAAAAATTGTGTATATTTTCTGTCTTTCATAATAAACATGTTATTCGTATAATCCGCTAATTGTTATTAAATTGTTGTAGAAGTGAATATCGATTTTCCCTATCACTAGCTTCAATAATGTACTAATAAGGTAAAAAGTATGGGATCACCAATCGCAGGATTCCCGAGGCTAGTGGTACAAATCGAACTAACGTAAACTTTAAGTCAGTTCGATTTGTACACCTTGTGATTTGTATTTGTGATTTGTCCCACTGTGTGCTTTACGTCGTAATCATGCGATTAGAGCCCAAACAATCGAAAATGTACTGGAGAATTGGGTTGATCGGATGGCATACTGTCAAGCCAATCGTTGCAGTCATTTGAATAATGTGTTTCATTCATAAATGAAAATGTCCAATCTTTTATTTAATATATATTTATAGAAAATATTCATTTTCGTTTTTTTTATAGTCGCTTCAGATCCCAAAAGATCACCTCAGTATTTAATAAATAGGCACACCTCAGTATTTAGTAAATACTGTCTGTTCCACCTTTTGTTTTATTATACGTAACGATCGCGTTGGGTTTTCCTGTTTCATCAGTGCCGCAGTGAAAATGCATGGTGGAGAGAAGTAGCATTTGTTGTTTTTTGGAGAGTAGGATACCAATGTTTTGTTGGAATCGTACAGAAATAATGAAGATTCTGCTATTGCTTTGACAAGACATTCTTTATTGATTTCCCTTTTATTTTTTCTCAATGTTCCTAAAATATTTAGGTTGTGTTGAACTAATATCGTATGTGCCATCAGTATAGACGTTAGCCAATTATCCATTGTTATATTCAGATAACTCCTGTATTTGAGCAATTCAAAAGGCCTTCCGGTGCTACATTGATTTTTATATACTGCAGCGAATTTACATGTCTAATAAATTACTCGATTGCAGATAATTGACGCATTAAAATGTTGCAGGGTCGAGAATAACGTAGTCGGGATATTCCTAAAGCATGTCTTGTGAAAGAAAAAGCTGGATCTTCATTATTTATGTATGACTCCAACAAAACATTGTTATCCTACTTAAGAAGGAAGAAGCTATTCCTTTAGTATGGAACGTGGAATATATAATGTATAGTATGCTAATGTGTTTATGTAAAATATTTTGAATATATGGCAATAAAAGGTTATAATAAAAAAAAAGATTGTCAAAAAAAAGAGAAATTATGAAGAAAAAAAGTGAAATAAGAGAGATTAACGTATTCATTAGCGATGACCTTACAGTGGCAGAAAGGGAGTTGCCGAAAGATATAAAAATTGGAGCAAAATAATTTAAAGAGAAAGGACACCAGGTAAAAATAGGCTACAAGAAACTTGTAGTAGATGGAAAAGTTGTATCATGGAAGGAAGGAAGACAAGCAGGTTTAAAAAACGAATAAATGAGAGGGAGAGGGCGAGAAGACACAAGAACAATGACGAACGGTTAACGGAAAATATTAAGACACTTTTTTTGAATGTGGCGGGACTAAAGAGAAAACTGGAAAGCGATAACGGATCTATTATAATTTTTCTCAAGAAATTTCATATAATTGGATTAGTTGAAACCTGGATGCAGGAAAAAGAATGGGAGAGCTGCAATGGAAAACCCAAATACTATAGATGGAAATTGCAAAAAGAGTATAAGTATGGAAGAGCAAAGGGGTGTATATTAACAGGAGTTAAAATAAATATCAAAGAGTCAGAAAAAAGACTGGAAGAGGCAGAAGGCGTAGTGTGCAGGGAAGTGAAATTGGAAGAAGCCGGGCAGCAAGTGGCCACGGTATACAACAACAAAGGACTGGAAGTAATTAAAAAGGCAATAAAAAATAATCGAGAAGGAAGGGTAATGGCAAAGTTACTGGTAGCAGGCGATTGGAATGTTAGAATCGGGGGAGGGCAGTTTCACATAATGGATAGTGAAAGCAAAGAAATAATAAGGAAAGCCAAGGATAAAGTTAGAAATGCAGAAGAGAAAGGATGGGCTCAATGGGTAAGGTAAAATCAATGGTATGTTGTAAATGGGTGTGGGGAAGGAGACTAGGAGGAAGATTTCACGTTTGTGGGGGCAGGTGGATTTTCTACTATAGACTTGGTAGTGGCAAATGACCTGGCAAGGCAGGAAATTAAAGAGATGGAGATAGGAGGGAGAATTGATTCAGACCACATGCCAGTGGCAATAAACTTGAAGACAAAGACAATAAATGTGCCTATGGAGGAAAAATGGGTTACCAGATGGGACAATGAAGCTACTGAGAAGTATAATGCTAGAATAGAAGCAATAAACTGGAAGGAATAAAAAGATATAGACAAGATTATAGAGTAGATGGAGGCTGGAATGTTAAAGCAAAAAATCACAGCAGCATCACCGAGAAGATCATGGGCAGACAAAGAATATATGACGGAGAAACAAAAGTATAGAGAGGTTATGAGAAAGTGACGAGAGGGCACCAGTAGTAAAGAAGAGTGGATAAAGACGAATGGCGAATTAAAGGGTTTGGAGACGACGAAAAAACAGAATTGGGAGAGAAGAGAACGTCAGCGCATACTAAATATCAAAACAGAAGCACAGCTCTGGGAGTATTTAAAAGAAAGAGTAGCGAGGAAAGAACGAGTTCCAAACAGCATTCCGATGGAAAAGTGGAAAAGTCACTTTATGGTTTGGTTGGAAGGAGTCGAGGAAGGAGTAGGGAATAGAAGTATAAGGGAGGAACAAGCTTGGGAAAATGTATGTCAAGAAGAAATAACAATTGGTGAAGTGGACTAGGTTATAGCAGCATTACAACAAAAAAAGCGGCAGGGCCTGACGGCGTAGGAAACGAAGCCTGGAAAGCTATCCCGAAAGAGTGTATTGCTAGAATCACCCAAGAATTTAATTTGGTATGGAGGGCAGCAAAGACTGCACCAAAGAGCGGGAAGGAGGGAATAATTCACCCAATATATAAGATCGGAGACAGGGAAAATGTCGAAAATTGCAGGGCAATTACGTTAGTGAATTCTGCATATAAAATTTTCACCAAAATCTTAGACAACCGGTTAAGGAGAGAGATACAGGAGAAGGATCTACTGCCAGAGGTGCAAGCTGGTTTCAGAGAGGGCAGCAGTACGGTAGAGCATTTAGTAACCCTGCGCTACATAATTGATCAAGGAATAAGCAGAGGGAGCCTGTTTGCTCTTTTCATTGACCTGAAGGCGGCGTACGATTCGGTAGATCGAGGGTAGAGTGCTTGGGAAAAAAAGGGAATCTCAGAGAGTGTGATAAGGAATGTAAGGGAGTTGTATAAGGAAACTTTATGTAAGATTAGAGTGAATGGGTGTGAATCTGAGTATTTCGAGGTAAGAAAGGGTCTGAGGCAGGGATGTCCGTGGAGTCCCACACTTTTTAATCTCTACCTGGCTGACATGGAGAAAGTGTTGCCAGATGGTCAAGCTGGAGGCGTGGTTATTGGGAGAAGGTAGTGATCGCTAAATCCGCAGGAGAAATGAAAAAGTTGATTGAAAGGCAGAGAGGTTATTTTGAAAAGAGAGACCCAAATGTAAACGTAAAAACGGAAAAACTAAATGGATGCATTTTAAAAGGGGGGTAAATATAGGAAAGAGCGTTTTGAATGGCTAGGAAAGGAAATTGATATATTTAGAATATGTGTTTGGAACTGGGTGCAGTAATAGGGAGCATGTGGATTAGGTGTCAAAAAAAGCGTGGGTGGCTGCATAACGTATCTAGAATGGATGGAAATCTAGATTTGAAGTGAACTTTAGTGCGGCTGAGGTAATATGGAAAGTGTGTGTGAGAAGTGTTTTAGCGTATGGTTCGGAAGTATAGGGACTAGAGAGGAAGAGAATATAGAGAGGATTCAACAAAACTACAAGAAATTCCTAAAGTTGGACAAGTCGACAGTAGGCTACATAGTCCTGCAAGAGGTGAATGCCTAACAAGATGGCCGTTTTAGCGGCAAAAATGGTGATAAAGTATGAATGCAAGGTGGGTGAAATGGGAGATGAAAGAATAATAAAATAGGTATTTGGAATTGGAATTGTTAAGGAGGGTGAAAAAGTGGAAAGAGCAAATAGATACCAAGGAAGAACCTATTCCTTTAGTATGTAACGTGTAATATATAATGTATAGTATGCTAATGTATTTATGTAAAATATTTTGAATACAAGCCATTAAAAGGTTATAATAATAATACTTATACTAAAAAATAACAGAAAAGTGTGCCATTCTAGGATTAAATATAAAACTTGTATCTTTTATAGATAACGAAGATGAAATCGATAAAAGATCGCTCTCTATTTTTCCTTTTTTTTGGGTTTGTGTCTTTTTTTATATAAAAACTCAAAAAGAAAAATCGATTTGTGAGAAATTCAAATCGATTAAAAAATCGATCCTAGAAATTCCCAAATTCATTCCTAGTTTGATATATTATCTATAACATTACACAGGAACGCATCTAAGACGCCACATCTTGATTTTGCATTTCTTTCGAAATTCGGTTATTGTGCTTTATGATTGTTTTCATAATCACAGAAAATATTACATCGATGGTGTAATATTTTCTCAAAGAAAATGTGCTACCGAATTTTTGGCACCATCTACTGATTGTTTTATGTTCAAGAATTATGGTATTACATACAAATCTTTAGAAACAAGCCAATTTATAGCATTTTTAGGGTTTGAATAATCCGCGTTATATCATCGAGTAAGTATAATTTGCAATTACTACTTTTCACATCTCATCTAATTCTACATATTTTTTGGTTATATATTTCGATAGAGTAATCATTTGAAACTTTGAGATTTTTTCTCTATTATTTAGTTTGTCCTATTTTAAACAATATAAATTTGTATATATTCCATATAAAAAGAAATCCCATTGAGGTTTTAACTATTGCTATTTCTTGGTTATATGTAATTGTTTATTACGTAGTTAAGAACAATAATGATATTAAAATTCAAAAAGGCTAGACAAGGTCGAAACTGCAATAATTACAAAAACAGACAATAATCAACCGACGAAACAATTATTTGTTATGTAAATTTTTAACGTAAATACTTTCCAAAATTAATATTATATTAAAAACAAACATTATATTAATAACCAATAATATTAAATACACCCGTACTTAAATGTACATATATTGACTAAGTCTAACCAATATTGACTAATTTAGTATGCATTTATAATTATGCGCTTAAAAGCTTTCTCGCTAATGTACAGAAATATTTGCTCTTTCTTAAAAATAGTTTCGAATTAATTCTTGTAAATATATAATGCTAGTTTTTTCGGTAAATCTCAACAATGTAGGACAATGTAAAAGTTTCCGAGAAAAACCAACATAGCAATACAAGTTAAACTTTCTTTTTTTAATAAAAAGTAATTAATCTTTTTAATTTGCTTTGTTAATACTTAATTTACTTCAAGAAAAGGAATTCATAAAATAATAATACTAACCTACAAAATGTTCAAATCCACAAATAATTAATCTTTACTTAAGCCAAATAATTTATATTATTTTGTATGCTTTTTTAATTGAATTTTTTTTTAAATTTACATTTCCTAGTAGAGCGACCATCAATCAACGGAAAACTTGAGGAAAACTTGATTAATGAAAGAAATCAAATTAGTGTAAGAGAAAATTTTAAAAGCTTTTTTATGATTTATCTAATCTTCGTAGAAGATTTTTCTTCGGCAATATTCAATAGTTCAGGGCAGCAAAATTCAAAGATTCAAAAAAAGTTTTACAAACAGTTATTAATGAAAGCAAAGCTGCACTGATGTGAGATAAATCTCGAAACGCGTCTGCAGATGGCTACTTACTTAAGTTATCGGAAAGACATGATCTTAAAAAATGTTATTTTTATGGTTTTTGTTGAGTGCCACGAAGGTGGACTGGAAGCTATTAAATAGCTGACAAATTTCACTTGAGATTTGTTTTGTTAATCTTTGTTGTTCGTAATTGTTCCTAAAGTTATTGTTATTCTCTCAGTGCACAACCGCGCTTAGCGCTTCCCGTGGCCAAAGAGACAACTTCGTGTGGAATAATAGTGTATAAACACAACCAAAACAAACAATTTAATAAAACATACGATATTTGACAGCAAAAAAATATAGGTTTTGTAATACGTCAATTCTGTAATAAAACACTACCGAGATAATAATTATAAATTCATAATGAAATTATTAAAACTGGATTTTTTTCCACTCTATTGATTTTAATAAACAAAAATTTCGAATGGTATAAAACTAAGTGAGATTAACGTTGTTGATGTTGAAGTGTTTAGAATTAAAAATCAAGGCAATTAACTACAATTAAATGTAAGGTTTTTCGGCTAATGAAAACTAAACTAATGTTGCTGAAGCTCAATATAAAGTACAATTCCAAGTAAGATGAGATTATTTATTAAACAACTAATGTCATAATATATTATGAAGCTTTAATTATAATCTACTATTTTGTTACTTGAATGATAAACGATACGTTATTCAAAGCGCAAGACACGTGCGTTTCTCAAGCATGCGGAAAATGTAAACATATTTATGCACTCATTGATTTTATTAACAAGGACACTAGCGAAGACTTCTAATGAGCAAAATGTCAATATATTACAAAATACATGTCAATATAGCTAGACATGAAGTTCTTAAAAGTGTAACCTATGGCGCTAGTGCTGTTGCGTTCGGAGCGAATAGAGCTCCGGAAAGGTTAAATATATTAATATTTTCAGGCTGTGTTCCGATTGTTTTAAGTTTGTATGATTACCTATAACGTATAATGGTTTTACCAATTCTATCATATCATTTATATCAATAACCTGCTAAGTTCATGCCTCTCTCACGAAATGTCAAGTTAAAAATATTTAACCCCTGTTATGTTTTGCACGTGGGTAGCTGATTAACCATTTTGAGAAACTATCCACAAGTATAAGCAACTCTACTCCACCCAACTCACAGAAATCCATATGGACTCTTCCCCATGGCTTTGTTGCGTTTTCCCAAGAAGTTAAGTTCTTATTTGTTTTCCTGGCTTCCAACCTTTGACATTGTTCACATTGCATAACTGTATCTTCGATGTCTTCATCCATTCACTCCATCAGTCTCCATCCACCAAACATGTGAACGTGCTAGCATTTTCATACGTACAATACCAGGATGGTGCTCGTGAAGCAACTCTAGTATGTTTTTCCGTAGTTTGACCACTCTATTTCCCCAGAAAAGGCTATTATTTTCAATACTCAGCTCATTCCTTCTAAACCAAAATGGCTTAAGCGCGTTTGCCGGGACTGTTCCTGTAAACCCTTTTATTACGGTTTTAATTACTGACTTTACTAATTTGTCGTTCGTGGTTTCCGACTCCATTTCATCCATAAACAGTGGCTGCTCTTCTTTATCATATAATGAGCATACTTCTGCTATTCCTGTTCCTTCTTTGCTAGGCAACCGCGACAACCCGTTGGCGTTACTGATTTCGGATCCCTTTTATAGCATATCTCATAATTATAAGCAGATAATATAATTGCCCACCTCTGAAGACGTGCATGTGCCATTGCAGATATCGCGTTTTTATGACCAAAAATTATTTGAAGTTGTAGAACTTTTTCACCGCAAATATAATAGCTAGTGCCTCTTTTTGCACTTGTGCATACCCTTGTTCAGCCTGGTTTAGTGTACTTGAAGCAAACATTACTGGATATTCTTTGCCGTTGACCATTTGACTGAGTACAGCACCGACCCCAAAGGGACTTGCGTCTGTTATCACAATAGTGTCCCGCCTGTTGTCAAATTGTATGAGAACGTCATCCTTGTTCAGAACCTTCTTTGCTTGAGTAAAAGCTGACTCACACTATTCACTCCATTGGAATGGAACATCCTTCTGCAATAAGTTGTACAGCGGCTTCAACAACGTCGAAACGTTTTCAATTAATTTCCCATAATAGTTGATTAAACCTAGGAATGCTTTTAACTGTGTGACATTTTATTGACGGTGAAATTTTCTTATGGCTTCAATCTTCTCTGGTGTTGGACGAATTCTTTGCTTGTCCAACACATGCCCAAGGAAATTGACTTCTTCCTTAAACAGATTACACTTTAATAAATTTACTTTTACATTATATTCCCGAAAACGGTTAAAAACGATTATTAGTTTCTCGAATAAATATTTTTCGGACTGTCCCCCAATGATGATATCGTCGTTGTATGAGGCGACGCCCTCTATACCTCTGAGCATCTGATCCATCATACTTTGGAACATGGCTGGTGCACTGGCAATACCATTTGCCTCCTTTACAGCTCCGAAGACATCCATAATGACTGGTAGTGGGTACTAATCCGTTTTTATCATTGGATTGAGTGTTTTCTTGAAATCGACACAAATTCTTATCTCTCCATTTTTCTTTGGTACAACAACAATCGGACTTGCTATTCCTGCATTTCAATTAATATGTCCTGCATTACAATTATTCCAATTAATATGCATTTTATTAAAATGCCTTGTTCGACCATTTTTGACAATTCTTTCTCAACTGGCTCCTTTAATGCATAAGCTAGCTGATAGGCTTTATGAATAAACAAAGATACTTCCTCTTTTAGTACTATCCTTACTTCAAAACCCTTTATGACTTCACGTCTGTTCCCTTTCAAGACGTTAGGAAACATACTATTTAACCTGTTTTCCCATGACAAGTTTATTGACTGTACTGCGTTCATTTGAAGTTTGTTTCTCCACTCTGGCATGACTATATCTAACCAATTTCTTCCCAACAATGGAATCTTATGTTTTGACTGTGATCAATGGTAATTGAAATCAATTTCTATATACATAAATATAGATAAATTCCTGAGACTGGTTCCCATTTTGACATTTACTTCGACTTGCCCAATAACACCCATCGTCTCACCTGATGCATTGTTAAGGGTATATGTACATTCCTTAACTTCTGAATTGACGTTTAACTTCTTGTAGGCCTTCTCTTCCATTATCGATACACTCGCCCCTATGTCTATTTCCATATCTACTATTGAACCATTTATAGAAACCGGAACAATGATCGCACTTGACAACCGATTCACATTTGACTTGACAATTAGATTGTTAATGTTTAAACTTCTTACTGACATTTCTTCCTATTTCTTCTATTTCTTCCTCAGATGACTCTTCTTCAACATTGTGTATTTTCTGTCTGAATTTACACATTTTAGCTTTATGAACTTTGTTCTTATAAGTGAAGTAGTCCCAACCCCTTGCTGGCCATCTTCCACATCTGTGACATGCTGTTCTACTCGCTTGACCTCTCGAACTGACATAGTTTTCCACAAACTGTTGTAACCCTTGCTCTCTCAACTTAGTTTGGCCACTATGTGCTCGACGTTTTCCATAATATGATTTTTCATACTTATTTACTTTCTTTACTTCCAGTTCTTGGAGTTGTTGACCTTCGTTGTAGACAGTGTCTTGAGCAATTGCCTTTTCGCATGCCCTTTCAAATGACAGATTATCTTCCGACAGTAGATGAGCTTGTATTTGCTTTGTTGCAAGACCACATATGAATTTGTCACGTAAAGCTCTCTCTCTATATGCACCAAACTCACATTTACTTGATTGTTCTTGGAACTTATTTATATACTTGGCTAGGGACATCTCACCTTGAGTCATTTTGTGGAATTTAAACGTTTCGATTATTGCCAACTTCTTTGCTTCCAACTTGTCACAAAGCAACTTTTTTAGCTCTGCATATGACTTCGTTGTGATTTGATCTGGACTGCACAACGTTTTTAGCAGCTTGTATGCTTCACACCCATTTAAAGTGATGAACAGATCTACTTTCTCGACATATACGACTTTGTTATATTTAAACAGATGAACCACACGTTCAAGCTAACATACTATATCACAATTTTTTATATTTAGTTGTTCTATTGTTCCTATTATAGACATTTTCTTTTCCTATCACGATACGAGGTAAAAACCTAACCTAACCTCACTTTTTTTTCTTTCCACCAATTTATATTATATAACTGACTGATATTCTACTGACTTTTTGACTTTTCTGACCCGACTCGTCGCCAATGTTATGTTTTGCACGTGGGTAACTGACAATACAATATGTTTAGTAATACAATTTAATAATCTCAGGTTACAACAACAACGAGTGGTTACCCTCCAAAACTACACTGACTCCCCCTGTCTATATTTTACAACTAAAAACTTGCAAAGCACAAATGCACTGATGAGTGATAAATCTCGACTTAAGTTATCGGAAAGACATGATCTTAACCCTCAACTGGTATGGTGGGTCAAATCTGACCCAAATGAATTTTCTTTCAGTTATTACTATTGGTTCTTTTTCAGACAGCTGCGCGCCCCTCCCAAAATTCTCCTAACATTTAAAGTAGTTGTACATGCTACAAGCGTTAGTCACTTATCTTCCGTAGTTTTGATGTCATACTAAGGTTTGGTCATATATGACCCACCATACCATAAGTGATATTATTTAGTGTAATTAACATTTTGTTAAAATGGACACAAAACGGCCGCTTGCAGAGCAGGAGTTGGAAATATTAGCTTTAGATTCTTATATAAGTGATTATTCCGACGCTGAGGATGAAATGAGCATACACAGCACAGATACTGAACAGAACACTTATTCAGAAGATGAGGAAATACTGCAAAACGAATTGTTAGACATTGAAAGACAATGAGACAACGGAAGAAGAAACAGAAGAAGGTGTACCACAGACAAAAGAGAGCCAGTATTTTTTCAAAAAGAATTATTATAAGTGGGCTAAAACACCCCCAACAATTGGAAAAACTCGTACAGAAAACATAATAAGAATGCGAATCCCCGCTGTAATAGGTGAAGCAAGAAGAAATGTACCAACGAAGCCTATTGATGCTTGGAATTTGTTGTTTGATGATAATATGTTGAAAATTCTAATAGAACACACAAATGAGAGAATAACGCAAATGGCGGGTAATTATGGTGATTCTGCACTAAACTGTCAATTTACAAACCATGTCGGTAAAAACGAAATGAATGCTTTCTTAGGGCTTCTATTATTATCCGGTGTCTTCAAGTCTGCTCATGAGGATGTATGCTCACTATGGGCCACTGATGGAACGGGTCGTGATATATTTCGGGCCACGATGTCTCTAAAACGGTTTTCTTTTTTATTATCCGCCTTACGTTTTGATAGCAGTACTACCAGGAGAGAAAGGATAAATAATGGCGATAAAGCTGCCCCTATATCAGAACTATTTAATTTGATGTTAGTAAATTGTCAGTCAAATTATGCTTGTGGCCAGAATATGACCATCGATGAGATGCTTGTGGCGTTTCGTGGGAGATGCGGTTTCAAAGTTTACATGCCAAATAAGCCTAACAAGTACGGTATAAAAATTTTATGTTTGACTGATGCCAGGACCCATTATCTACTAAATGCGTTTATATACACAGGAAAAGATGTCAACATAGTCAACCCCAGAAAATTATCTGTGCCAACACTAAGCGTCATACAATTAATTCCACCCATTGCAAATACAGGCCGAAACATTACAGCGGACAATTGGTTCTCTTCGGTTGAATTGATAAATCAACTAAAGAATGTCAATTTAACCTATACAGGAACACTCCGAAAAAACAAACGCGAAATACCAAAAGAATTTTTAGCCAATAAAGATCGTCCCGTATTGTCTTCAATATTTGGATTTACAAGAGACGTAACTCTCTTATCATATGTGCCTAAAAAACGTAAGGCGGTAATAATGTTGTCATCACTACATCATACAAATAACATTGAAGACAACGATAAAAAACTTCCAGAAATTATCCAGTTCTATAACACGACAAAAGGCGGAGTGGACAGCCTAGATCAAAAGTGTGCTTGCTACAATGTAGGTCGAAGAACAAGGCGATGGCCTTGTGCGATATTTTTTGCAATGCTCAATATAATAGGAGTAAATAGTCACGTTATTTAGAGTGGTGCAAAAGACACAGAAGAATCTATAATGGATCGCCGAAAATTTTTGATTTCAGTTGGTCGAGATCTAATAAATGAACACCTAAAAGACAGAGCAGAAATAAAAAATATATCAAATGAAATACGGAACATGATCAGGAAACTATTTGGAACTGAAGAACAACAAAAAACACAAAATAAACCAAAAGATATAAAAAGACGAAGGTGTTACATGTGTCATAATGACAACAAACATCCCTTTAAGTGTTCTACGTGCAATAATGGGGTATGTAAGGCCCATAGCATCTCTACTACAATTTGTCTACAATGCAGTGATTGAAAAAAGGTAAAAATTAAACACTCCAGACTTTTTTAATAGCAACAATTTTTTTTGTATTTTTTTCAGATAGTATTATGAATTATGGACTGAATCTTCAGAATTTATATAAACTTCATCCCATTTTTGAATAAAAAAAAATATTTTCAAATTTTATTATACAGTGTTCACAAAAACATATTGTTTTATATTAGCTGAAAATGTATGTGCACTTAGTATAAAATAAAGTTTATTTTGCTATTACTATTTAGTTAAAACCTCAAAAAATCAAGTAATCACCAACAAAACGTTATTCATGCCAAATTTTTTACAATAAAACAATAAAAAAATTGAGGGTCAGTACTGACCCACCATACCTTAAGTGATTGCCGAACCTACCATACCAGTTGAGGGTTAAAAACAAAAGTTATTTGTATGCTTTTTCTTGAGTGCCACGAAGGTGGACTGAAAGCTATTAAATAACTTTCACATCATTTCACATAACAAATTTCACATCAGATTTGTTTTGGTAGTCCAAAAGACTCAGTAATTGTTATAGAGCTCCGGAAAGGTTAAATATATTTATATATTCAGGTTGTGTTCCAATTGTTCCAAGTTTTCAAAGATTCCGTTTATTGGAAATTGGAATTATAGCACCTAAGCAGCCAAGTAGCTTCGCTTAGATTAAAATGTATAAAAAATGTCTAAAAAATCGCCCTAAAGGCCAATTTATAACAATTAATTCATTCCTTCATGTTTTTCATCAGGATTTGACATGCAGCTGTAATAATGGTTGCCTATTTGCAAATTAGTGAAAGTAGTCAAATATTTCAAATTCGTGAAAAGATGTAATGTCGAGAATTAGTCTCAATATGTAATTCATTCAAATAGGCAGAATCAATAGTGCAAATGTTGACTATTGATTTAAATTGTTTAGTAAGAAGAACTTTATAATTTGTGTCAACTTTGTGTGACTGATCCAAATAGAACAGTTCTAAAAATAAAACTTTGAAAAACTAAGCAATTGTACATGTATGAGTTGATTTGTCAAACTGTTAAGTTGAAGTAGACTTTAAAACTTAGTTAAAGAAGAAATTAGTTAAAGATTAGAGTGATACGAGACAGAATATTCAGAATTTCTTTAGTGGCGATGAACCAGATAACGTTAGTCTTGTGGCCGATAGGTACTGATTTTGTAGTTGCTTAATTTAGAAGTAATAAAAATAGACAGCCACATTTTTGTGTAGGCAGCCACACATGAGCTGGTGTTTGCGGTATAACAAAACTTCGTGTTTATCTCTATCCACTTTATCGTTATCTCTGTAAGACAAAGAATTTGGTATTGCCAAAGGGTCTGTGAATACCACTATAATATTTACTCGATTATTTCCACACGGAGGTCGGGGAAACATGTAGAATCTATTGATTTTATCAAACAGCACATTTTCAGTTAGTACGCGTGCTATTTTATTATGTTTGTAAAAGAAGCATATGATTTACAAAAGAATCGCGACCGCCAGCGAGTTTCTTTCTTCCATTGATGTGTATAAGGGGGTGCCCATAAGTAATTGAATCTCCTAGGTTAGACAGCATTATTTACAGTCTTCAATTCTACTAAGTTACGGCATTATTTACGGTCTTCAATTCTTCTGTATTAAAAATACATTTGCTGCGTTGACAAATTGATGAAAAATTGTCGAGTTGAATTTGCAATCTGCCAACACCACCATCACTAGCATTTTTAAACATTTATTTGCCCTGAAACGTTCCATTGATCGGGTTATTCTTCCTGAGTTGTTCTTGCTGAATTAGGTATAATATTGCCAGTTTGACGTGAAAACTAAGTAAACTTCGATTTCACGAAGTTATCTTTTTGTTCTTTAGCAAGAGGTCTCTAAATATTTTTTTCGCGATCAATCTTGGATCCGATAGGCATAATTAAAATAGTCTTAATTTAGCGTGGCAACTTATGTAGCAACTTCATTTTCACTATCGTGAAAATTTTCACTGCTCCAAGTTTTTCAACTATTTATTATTTGTACCTAAACCACTGTTTAGTTGATATCTAGTTAGAAACCAGAGTAGAGCTTGACAAGAGAAAAATACCTTTCTTGTATCATCTAACATTTCAGAAATTTTTAAAATCTTTAGGCGATACCGAGATACACATTCGGCGAGACACTAGAGCCTGGGTTTCGAACCTAGGGGTGATTACCCCCACGGGGGTAAGTCAGCTTTCTGCGGGAGTAACCAAGAGCTTAATTATTATGTCATACTAATTAATTAAAAGCATAGATACCCTGGTAGAAATGAAACCGGGAACCTGGTCCGGTGTGGTAAGATTATTTCCCATTATAATCGGGCTCCTTCGAAATGCCCCTTCCGGGTGTACGATACCAAATGTAATGCGATTTGAGGAAGGCTCCTTTATGGTGGACCCCATCGGGCAAACAGTCGAGTACTACTTTAGTCACCCGATTTGGGCATGAACTAGGTTACCCGTTCTAAATCCCGTTGGGCGGATCAAAACCATGCCTTACTATACATATGATCGGGCTTACCGCACAGGGGTCTTTTCAATAGAGCATTAAATTCTTGTCGGGTATCCTTCAGGGGCTTTACAAATGTACCTGAAGAAGATACCATTGAGGCAGAATCATACCATGCCCTATCAGGTTCCTAGGTTCATTATCATTTTTATGTTTTTTAAATATAATATATTTTTTTGTCATGTACAAAAGTCAAAATTCATTATTAACGAATCAGTTGACAAAAATCACCAAAAAAATATTGCAATTAAAATATACTGATTATATCTGAAAATGAATAATTGTAGTTAATTATTTTATTCGACATACGTTCATGATTAAAAATTGTTTTATAGTTAAACAAACCTAAAGATATGTAATTTTATCATACAACAAAATATACAAAATCAAGTCGTATCATTTCAATTTTATTTTTTATTCGTGTAAAAACATTTTTATTATAAATACGTTGAAACAATCAAAGGTTTATTTTGTTTTTAGTTATTAAACTTTATTTCTATTTGTACGTTGTCCATCCCAGTCTTTTCGTCCCATCCCTTTACGTTGTCCATCCCTTTTACATTATTTAAATCATCCCAATTAACTTTAAGGGCTTTTACATTTTCGAGAATTTGAGTATCATTCTTAAAAACAGGGGTGGGGAACCTATATTCTGCCAAGGGCCATTTGCAAATTTATAGCACCATTCGCGGGCCAGACAAATAATAATAATAGTTTTTTTGGTTTTTATCGTTCAACAAGAAAAAAATATTATAAATAAACAAACATTAGTATATTTTACAGCAAGAGATGAAAGTGGCATTTTTTTTGTAAGGTGGGAGTTTTCACACCGAACCAGAAAAAAACACTTTCATCTCGAGTAGTAAATGCAATTTTTTCTACTGATTTCGGTTGTAGAATCCATAATTCGACTAATAAATCCAATTCGAAGCGAACTGTCAGAACTGTCAAAACAAATTTAATTGTTAGTTTGGCCGTTTCCACGGTAACATATTGCATTCTCATAGAAGGTAATACTTTTCAGGTCAAATGTCCTAATTTTATTTCGGTTTTTTAAATAGTTTTAGGCTCGATTTTAAATAAAATATTTCATTGAAATTGATGTAATTAATAAGAAAGTCTATGCAAATTTGGTTAGTTTAGTGTTTTAATCGAGAAAATCATAAATTTAAAATGCTCATTTTCGTCTTTAGACGTGAAAATATTTTCATCCCTAGAATGAAAAAATGTCACTTTCATGTAGGGTAAGCCGTGGAAAAAATGCCATTTTCACATATCTCAGTAGAAAAAAATATATATTCATTTTTATACATAATTAACTCACTAAATCCTATTCCTAATGGGATGGCTAGAACTGCCTTTCTTTGCTGAGTTGTATGATATTAGCTGATATTGATGATGTGGCTAATCGCAACTGATTTTCCAGGTTTACGTCGGTCAATGTGGAACGCAGTGGATTTTTTACGATCGTAAGTTTAGAAAAGAACTGCTTAACGTAACGTAACGTTTATAGAACTCAAACAGTGGGAGATTGTTGTACAACATTACAACACTTTCAGCTCAACATTAGTTTGCAGCTGAATAATTTTGTGTTGGAGGTTATCAGGCACATCAGCTGGTTCCACATTTAACAGTGTAGCAAAGATGTTCAATTCAATTTGCTTACTTTTCACGTCCTTGAATCTTTCGTTAAATGCCTCAATTACTTTCGCACATTCCCCAGCGTACTCAAGTGTCGTAGAAGGCATTGTCCTTTCAGCGTAGGGAAATGCACCGTGTTATTCCTTTCGAGTTGCACAGCTTTAATTTAGCTTCAAATGATTTTACGTATGAAAGCAGGGAGTTGAGAAGCTGGTTGGGACCCTGCAGCTTGACGTTTAGCTCTGGCGGTACTTAGTAATGTCCACCATGAACGCTAGATCACACAGCCACTTGCTATTACTGAGTTCCCTGATAGGTTCTTCCTTCATCTCCATGAACTGATTGACTTCATCACGCAGTTCGTAAAACTTCATGAGCATGTTACCGCGACTCAGCCACTGTACTTCACAGTGATAAACAAGATCACCGTACTCAGAGTCAAGGTCATTCAGAAATTTCTTAAATTAGCGGCTATTAAGCCCTCTACTTTTGATAAAAATAATACATGACACTACTGTTGACATCACATTGTCAAGCCGCAACGAATGTGCACAGAGACTTTCTTGACGTATGATGCAGTGACATATAATTAATTCATTTGGGTCAAGACTGAGACGATTCATTTCTTTCTTTACAAATGCAATTAACCCTTTCTGCGATCCAACCATGGCTGGAGCGCCATCTGTAGTAAGGCTACTTAACGTTTCAAAGGCTAGCTCAAGTTTCTTCATTGATAGAACAAGTCTCTTATACAAGTCCTCACCTGTTGTAGTGCCATGCATGGCTTCCAGTGACAGCAGTTCTTCTCGCGTGTCAAACTCTGCATTTATTCCACGAACGAAAACGGACAGTTGAACAGTATTTGTTATGTCCGTTGTCTCGTCACAAGCTAGAGACTAAAATTGGGAATCTTCTGCAGTGTGTTTTTAATATCTTGTGCTAAGTCAATAATCGGATCTGAGATAGTTTTCCTAAACAAAATAACACCCTGAAACAATTTTACTTTGTCTGGTGCTATCAACTCGGCAGCAGCCACCATGTACTCTTTCACAATCTCTCCCTCTACATGAGGCCTCAGTTTCTTTGCGATTAGCTCGCCCACTACGACTGAAACTTTAACTGATTTTATCCAAGCGCGGCCAAATGCGCCAAATTCGCTTTTTCATAACAGCTAACGCATCCCCACAAACTAGGCACACCGGCTTGCCTTTCACCTCAACAAAAAAATAATCATGTGTCCATTTTTCTTGAAAAGACCGACATTCTGCATCCACTTTTCTTTTCTTTATACTCGCAATTTGTAGGATGTCACACCATATAAGTTATAATTTCTAGTCACTCACGTTTGCGCACGAAGAACCAAAAAGAACGACGAACAGTCACGAATGTGCAATAAGGAAAAATTCACAATCCCCTCACCAATTTCAAAATACTAGGGATGTGACATTGAGTGAAAAAAACTCGATTTCTTAAAAATCGATTTTTAAATAGTAGTAGTGAATATTAAACATAGAAACAACTACGTGCACTTGGGGTTGGAATTCTATTGTTATTAGTGGGGGCAGGCAAATGGGAACGAGGAGTCAGCCTTCCTGCTCTTAACAATATATAATTAGCTTCAGTTTAAATCCATCTTTCTTGCCAGAAAGATACCAAAGTAAATGAAGTGTTAGAAGTGTGTTGATAATAGAAGTGTTGACGTGTTCGTTTATTTATTCTTTTGATTACGTCGAAAAGAACATATTTAAGTGGTTCACAAAAAAGAAAAAAGTTGTAGCTCAAAAATAAACTTCCAAAACTCACATCATTTTTTACGGTTGAAGAAGCAAATAGGCTGACTAATTCTTTACCTTCATCACCCCAAGGTCGAAATACTTCTGAATATCAACCGAAAAAAGATCCTACATGTGACAAAAACGACCAACACACATTAGATGCTGAACCCTCTACGTCAAGCTACTGTAAGCTAATAACTAAAAGCTTAGAAAATGTATCATCTGATCCTGGTACTCACTGTGACAAAATTTTAACAGAAGAATTACGCGATATTTGGGACAGAGTTTTTTCAAAAAAAATTACTTCTCCGAAATTTCTACAAGTTTTCCAGATTCAAGCGGTAAAACAAAAACTAGAAACTCGACTAAAAATATTTTCACCCGTAAATTGACGAATGGTGAGTCCTTAGAAAGTAAGTGACTCCTTTTTTCACCGTCGAAGAAATCTTTGTACTGATATTTCTGCCGTCTATTTAATACTACTAGTGGACATAATTTGAGTTCTCCGTATGAATATAAAGATAGGAAGCATTATAAGTAATTTATTACTTGAGCATGAGAACAGTTTACCGCACAGGCAATTAATGATAAATTATGTCATAAGAAGCAAAACTACGGGACGAGTTGACCGTAAGTTGCTGTCCCAATATAATTCAGAAGTCTTAGAATTGGAAGAATGTACCTAGAAAAATTGTCGCAGTAGTGAAATTTTTTGCTTCTAGTGGTCTTGCTTTTCTTTTTTCTATCTTTCGCTGTGATAATGAGATATTGTGGTCTCAAAATAACACGAATTATTTGGGATGCCTAGAACTGATTAGTGAATTAGAAAAGGGAGTTACATCTCATTTGACTGCAAGCATTTGTAACGAGTTTATTAATATAATGGGACAGCAAGTTTTAAAATCAATTGTTAACGAAATAAAATGATCTAAATACTACTCTATAAGCGTGGATTCTACACTAGATCTCTTTCACGTTGACCAACTGACCTTCGTAGTTAGATACGTAAAAGACGGAGAGCCTATTGAAAGCTTTTTGGAGTTTTTCTCTATGGATAAGCACAATGCAGAATACATAGCAGATACTAGTTTAAACTTTTTTGAAAGTTTTGATATTACTATAAAAGATTGTCGAGGGAAGAGTTATGATAATGCATCAAATATGGTTGGAAAGTATTCTGGTGTTCAATCAAGAATAAAACAAAAATGTAAATTTGCAATGTTTGTCCTATGTGCAAAACACATTCGCTAAATTTAGTAAATGTTCGGGCTGTTGAATGCGTTTACGTAGCTGTAGCATATTTTCAGTTTATCCAAAAATTATTCAATATATTATTCAATAATTTTTCTCGGCTTCGGCAAAAGGATGGAAAATAATGACAGAGCATTTGGGCGCAAATAAAATATTTTTTTCTACTTTCCAACTGGGCCCCATTCTTGTGGGCCCAAGGGCCTATAAGACGGCACTGGGCACACGGACTTACTTATTAGTAAGCCCGTGTTTATTATATTATATATTATATAATATAATAAATTATATTATAAAATATATATTATATCATTGAAAGATAAAGTGATGCAAGCGTTATTATGTTTAAATTCTTGGTCAACTTGTGACTTTTTACATTTTAACTTTGTGGAAAAAATTAAAATTGTGAAATACTCATTATACATATAATTATTATCTTAGTTAGTGTAGAACATCTATGTAACGTATCACTTTTTAGAGGATAAACACTTTTACTTGTCCAATTATCTGCACATAAAAATAATTTATATAATTATGCTTGTTTATGCATTTTTGCAAATATATTGTTAGATGTAAGACTGAATGAAGGAGTTTTAAAATTCTATTTTATTACATAAAATATGTCTAAATAGAAAACAAAAAAAAAGGATTAATAATAACAATAGGATTAATAATAACTTCGTTTTGGACTATCTTAACAATGGGTTCTAGCAAAAATGATATTTGACGAGAAGATACGAGACAAACCATTATGAGATGAGACCGAGATTAATACGATAGTATTTTTTTTTCTCAATTAACGAGACAGCATTTTCCAATCACATAAACAGAAAGTCATCAAGGAACATCAAGGAACAACAACTGGAAACAGTCGAACACACATGGCAACACCTCATAGAAGTGATAACATCGGAAGCACACAACATCATTGGGTATGCCCGGAGCAACAAAAAAACAGGACTGGATGATACAAGAAATCCTTCTGCTGATGGAATAACGCAGATGGCTAAAAACAGGCCCAGTATAAAGTGATACATAAGCAAATACGTATAAGCAAATATATATATATATATATATATATATATATATATATATATATATATATATATATATATATATATATATATATATATATATATACGCAGTCCTGGTTGCAGGAAAGTTGTAAAGAAGTAAAGAATTTACAAGAGAAAGCGATGTATTCAACCTCATAGAAAAATCAAAGAAATAACAGGACCTCGCAAAGAGGGTAAGCCGACCCACATCACAAATGACCAAAACGAAGCAATAACTAATCACAGGGATAAATGCAATCTATGCCAGGCATACGTCAAAAAGCTCGTCGATAATGACAAGCCGACCCAGGCCGGCCCAGCCCAACGCAATATGACCTCACAGGGCTAAGTATTCAAGAAACCGAATTAGTAAACGTTATGAAGTTTGCACAGAACAACAAAACACTGGGTCCAGACGATATCTAAGCAGAATATTTCAATCAGATACAGGAGGGAAACATAAACATAATTTTAAAACTATACAACAAGATATATGACACTGGACAACTTCCAAAGGAATGGCTAAAGTCCACGTTCATAATGCTCCCCAAGAAGCAAGCAGCTACGAAATGCAAAGATCACTAGCCAATCTCGATAATGAGTCACAAAATAAAAATATTTATACACATCATACACACCAGGATATTTAATATGCTTAAAGGGCTAAGCGGAGACACTAAGTTAGATTTAAGAGCAGCACACGTACACGAGAAGCAACATTCTGCCTAAATATATTGGTGCAAAACTACTTTGAGCAGAGAAAGGACATCTTCCTGTGCTTCATTAACTATGAAAATGCGTTCGATAGTATTATAACTACGAACGTCTCATCGAATAACTAAAAAGAGCTGGAATAGATGAAAAAGACGTAACAATAATCCAAAACCTGTACTGGCAACAGTCGGCCAACGTCTCGTCTGATGGAAGAATGAACAACCAAATAACGACAGAAGGAATCGAGATAAAAAGAGGGACACGTCAAAGATGAATAATGTCACCAATGCTATTTAATCTCTACGTCGAACAAATATTCTCAGAAGCCTTCGATCATCTAGAAATCGGAATAAAACTGAACGGCACCACAATAACACAATAGAAATACGCAGACGACACAGTAATCATAGCAAGCAATCAGCAAGACCTACAGCTACTAATGAACAACATAAAAATAAAGGGGTCAGACGCCGGACTAAGAATGAATAGATCCAAAAGAAAATTCAAGGCTATAAACCGTAATAATCTGGCAGGAGCGTCCATCACGGTAGAGAGGCAAACAATCGAATGAACTACGAAATACCTAAGCACACTAGTAAACGACAGATGGGATCCACTATAATAGATCAAGAATAGGGCAGAACAAGCGAAACAGGCATTCAACAAATTACCAAAATTTAGAAATCCTTAAAAACCTAAATCTAGAAATCCGCCACAGAATGGTCAAGTGCTAGGTTTGGCCAGTCCTACTGTATGGAGCAGAAACCTAAAAGTATCAAGATCGAGGCGTTCAAGATGTGGACACCCAGAAGAATGCTCTGTAACCCATGGGTGGACCACATTACGAACGAGGAGGTGCTGAAAAGGGCAGGAGTGGACAGATTACTATTCAATACCATAAAGCAGCGCGAGATTGTGTATGTGGTTCAAATACTAAGGGGGGCAAAATATCAAATTCCCCAGCTCATTCTCGGAAGAAAGACATAAGGCAGAAGGGGCATCAGACGTAAACAGCTATCATCGTTTAGGAACATCAGGAACTGGATCGGAATGAAAAAGTTTGGTGACTTGTGCCAAGCAGCAATAAACAAAACAGTTATTCAATAAACGATAATTCGCCTACGCGCATAGGTGTAAGGCAAAAGAAGAAGAAGAACGAGACCGAGACGAAATTTTCGCATTATCTCGATTGGAGTGAAGCCCAAATCGAGAGTTAAATTTGGTTTAAGGAAGAAAAATTTGGGTTAAAATGTGCTTTAAAACATCACTTGAGATGACATATATAGGCAACCCACCGTACGCATTATGCGCATGCGCATAGGGGGCAAAACACAAAGGCGTAGCGAAAATAAATTTGAAGGGGGTATATAAATTTTTTTTAAAATGATAATAAACCCCCACAACTCTAACCTAACCAGAGTGAAACCGCTGCCGCGCGTTTGTTGTCTTGATTTATCTTCCCGCTTCGCGGTAGGCAACCTAATCTAACCAAGGTAAAACCAACGGTCCTTGCCACTTTGTCCTATATTTGATCGAGAGTTCGCCCTGCCGCGCGTATGTAGTCTTGATTTATCTTCCCGCTTCGCGGCGGACAACCTAATTTAACCAAGGTAAAACCAAGAGTCTAATAAGTTTCAACTTGTCAAATAAATTCATCGTACAAGCCTTAAATAATGCGTTATGTTTGGTTTATCCTTAAATAGATTTGTAAAATAATAATAAACTTGTTATATGAATTCGTCGTCGTCACCTTAAATAATAATGCGTATCCAACGATTTACTCGCCACTGGAGGTTTTATGTCAATTTCCGTCGTAAAACCCACCAATGCGCATGCGCAGAATGCGTACGATGAGTTGCCTATACATGTCATCTCAAGTGATGTTTTAAAGCACATTTTAACCGAAATTTGTAATACACAACAGTTTGCTTTATTATCCTGTAACTAATTAGTCGAAGTAGATAAATATTTCTAGTTTTGTACAGATTTTGTTTAAAAGAATAAGTCTCCATATAGATTTGTTCAAAATAATATTTTTCTCGAGTTTTATTTGTCTAAATAATGTTTAAGCCTCGTAATGATCTCTGCATGATTTCCATAAACACATATCCTGCAACTAATTACGTTGTATTCAACGAGTAACGAGCCGTCACTGAACAAAAAGGGCTCAAAAAATGAGTCTTCTTTTTAAATTAAGAAAAATTAGACAAATTATTATATTATATATACGTCTTGAAATATTACTAATAGGGAATATGCAAGTGATTTAAATTTCATGATTTTTTTATACCCGGTACTTTATGATCTTGACATTACACCTATACCATTATTATCACATGTAGTTTGTATTTAATTCCATAAAACTTAAATCAAAAAGTCCATGATATGCGAGCGAAATTCAAATTTGGAAACGCATTACAATAGGGAATATGCAAGATATTTCAATTTGCTTGAGAGAGAGAATATATTTATTGTATACTTTATACAAAGGGCTATCGACCAACAAAGTCCTTCTGCCCGGAAATGCAAAATGATTTAAAATGGAACAAAAAAAAAAACGTATGTACATATTAATGATAACAATAGTGTAATGGGAATGAAATGAGATGAGATGATGAGTTTAGTCGTCGTAGATTGATTCGTAAAGCGTCTTAGTTGGGTGTCTGCGTGAAGTGGTTTTTATGTCTCGTTTTATGCATAGTGGGTCTACTATGTTCCAGTGGTTGTTGTTGACTTTGAATTTTGTCCGTAGTTGTTGATGTCTGTCTAGGAGTTTTGGAACTTGGGAGAGTCTGTATAGAAGATCGTTGGGAGGATTATGAAGGATGTTGTTTGGGTGTCATAACTTGTAGATCAGTCGTAATGAAGTTCGTTCTGCCATTTTCAATATATTTAGTGTTCTGTCGTTAGCGTTTGAAAATAATATCTGTCCATAGTCAAGGAGGGGGCGGCAGATGGCTTTATAGATTCTAGCGGCCGTTTTGATGGAAATGCCTTTACTTCCATGCGTTAGGCTACGGAAATATTTGCTTCTTGTTATAACCCTTTTCTTTCGTTGTTTCGCGTCATTGGTGAATTTCATTTTATTATCGAAGATCATGCCTAAGTATTTGATTTGGGGAGTGGGTGTTAAAGTAAGTAAGTGTATGTGTGGAGAGCTGGGGGAGATTCTGTGGTTCGGAATGAGGAGTTGGCATTTAGATGGATTGGCGGGGAGTCTCCAGCGATTGAGCCATAATATCGTTTTGTCAGTAAGGGCTTGTAGCTCGTGAATGGTTTTTTGAGGTTTTTGTTATGGGAGATGAGATCGGTGTCGTCGGCATATTGTAGGATGAGAGGTTGATTTGGAGATTGTCGTCGGTGTGATAATTATATATGTCGTGGCAGTATAGGTTATAAAGTAGTGGGGAGAAAGGGGGACCTTGGTGTGGGGTAAATTGAGGAGAAATATGGTTGTTTATTTTGATTTGGAGGGATCTCTCTTCAAGGAAATCTTTATTTAGGTAGAGGAGGTAAGAGGGAATATTGATTTGTTTCATTTTGTAAAGGAATCCGGCGTGCCACACACTGTCGAAGGCTTTGTTGATATCAAGAAATAGTGCAGCTGAGTGTTGTTGTTGGAGGTATGATAATTTACTTGATTTTTTCTATCCCCGATACTTTATGATCTTGACATTACATCTATACCATTATTTTCTCATTTAGTTTGTATTTAATTCCAAAAATTTAAATCAAGTCCAAAATATGCGAGCGAAAGTCCAATTTGCAAAACGCATCACTATTGGTCATATGTTATCTGACGTACACTTTGACATTTATCGGCCTCGATATTCACAGATGAAGGTAGGATGGTGGACTATACAACTCGATAGGGACTTTAGCAAACACTTTATCTGGTGAACTTATTATAGTGTTTTTGCATTCCGATACTATACAATATCTATAAAATGTTTTCTTAACTTTTTCCATTATCAAAATAACAAATTCAAACTGAAAATCCTTAACTGGTTATGCAAATATGCGATGCAACACTGAATGTCATGTGTTATGCGACGTCATCCAAAGCTTGCGATAAATGAGACCGTTCAATCAGGTCAAATTTAATCGGTATTATATATATATATATATATATATATATATATATATATATATATATATATATATATATATATATATATATATATATATATATATATATATATATATATATATATATATATATATATATATATATATATATATATGTATAATATGTATGTATATATATAATCAATCTACGACGACTAAACTCATCATCTCATCTCATTTCATTCCCATTACACTATTGTTATCATTAATATGTACATACGTTTTTTTTTTTCTTCCATTTTAAATCAATTTGTATTTACGGGCAGAAGGACCTTGTTGGTCGATAGCCCTTTGTATAAAGTATACAATAAATATATTCTCTCTCTCAAGTAAATTTAAATATCTTGCATATTTCCTATTGTGATGCGTTTCCAAATTTAAATTTCGCTCACATATTATGGACTTTTTGATTTAAGTTTTATGGAATTAAATACAAACTAAATGTGATAATAATGGTATAGGTGTAATGTCAAGATCATAAAGTACCGGGTATAAAAAAATCATGAAATTTAAATCACTTGCATATTCCCTATTAGTAATATTTCAAGACGTATAAATAATGTAATAATTTGTCCAATTTTTCGTAATTTAAAAAGAAAACTCATTTTTTGAGCCCTTTTTGTTCAGTGACGGCTCGTTACTCGTTTAATACAACGTAACTAGTTGCCGGATATGCGTTTATGGATATCATGCAGAGATCATTACGAGGCTTAAACATTATTTAGACAAATAAAACTCTAGAAAATCATTGTTTGGACCAAATCTATATGGAGACTGATTCTTTTAAACAAAATCTGTACAAAACTAGAAATATTTATCTACTTCGACTAATTAGTTACAGGATAATAAAGCAAACTGTTATGTAATACAAATTTCTTCTTCCTTAAGCCAAATTTAACTCTCGATTTGGGCTTCACTCCAATCGAGATAAGGTGAAAATTTCGTCTCGGTCTCGTTCTTCTTCTTCTTTTGCCTTACACCTATGCGCGTAGTCGAAATATTGTTTATTGAATAATTGTTAATGTTTTGTTTATTGCTGCTTGGCACATGTCACCAAACTATTTGATTCCGGTCCAGTTCCTGATGTTCCTAAACGATGATAGCTGTTTACGTCTGGTGCCCCTTCTGCCTTATATCTTTCTTCCGAGAATGAGCTGGGGAATTTGATATTTTGCCCCCTTTAGTATCTGATCCAGATACACAATCTTGCGCTGCTTTATGGTATTGAATAGTAATCTGTCCACTCCTGCCCTTCTCAGCACCTCCTCGTTCGTTATGTGGTCCACCCATGAGGTACGGAGCATTCTTCTGAGTGTCCACATCTCGAACTCCTCGATCTTGATACTTTTAGGTTTCTGCTCCATACAGTAGGACTGGCCAAACGTAGCATTTGACCATTCTGTAGCGGATTTATAAATTTAGTTTTTTAAGGTTTTCTAAATTTAGGTAATTTGTTGAATGCCTGTTTGGCTTGTTCTGCCCTACTCTTGATCTCTATGGTAGTGGGTCTCATCTGTCGTTTACTACTGTGCCTAGGTATTTCGAAGTTCTTTCGATTATTTCCCCCTCTACCGTGATGGACGCTCCTAACATATTATAACGGTTTATAGCCTTGAATTTTTTTTTTATCTGTTCATTCTTAGTCCGGCCTCTGACCCCTTTCTGTTTATGTTGTTCATTAGTAGCTGTAGGTCTTGTTATGATTACTGTGTCATCTGAGTATCTATATTGTGTTATTGTGGTGCCGTTCACTTTTATTGCGATTTCTAGACCATCGAGGGCATCCGAGAATATTTGTTCGACGTATACATTAAATAGCATTAGTGATGTTATTCATCCTCGACGTGCCTCTCTTTTTATCTCGATTCTTTCTGTCGTTAATTGGTTGTTCATTCTTGGATCAGACGAGACGTTGGCCGACTGGTGCCAGTACAGGTTTTGGATTCGTCTTTTCATCTATTCCAGCTCTGTTTAGTTATTCGATGAGACGTTCGTAGTTGATACTATCGAACGCCTTTTCATAGTCAATGAAGCACAGGAAGAAGTCCTTTCTTTAGTCAAAGCAGTTTTGTACCAAAATTTTTAGGCAAAATGTTGCTTCTCGTGTACGTGTGCCGCTATTAAATCGAACCCAGTGTCTCCGCTTAGCCCTTTAAGTTTAATAAATAGCCTGGTGTGTATGATGCGTAGGAATATTTTTAATTTGTGACTTATGAGCGAGATTGGCTTGTAATCTTTGCATTTCGTAGCTGTTTGCTTTTTGGGAAGCATTACGAACGTAGACTTTACCCATTCCTTCGGAAGTTGTCCAGTGTCATAGATCTTGTTGTATAGTTTTAAAATTATGTTTATGTTTTCCTCCTGTACCTGCTTGAAATATTATGCGTAGATATCGTCTGTACCTGGTGTTTTGTAGTTCTTTTCGTAGCTTTTTCCATTATCGAAATAGCAAATTCAAACTGAAAATCCTTAACTGGACAGTCCCGCCTTTTGGAAGACAGTCCCGAGTCCCGCCGATTTTTAAATATGTCCCGCTTTTTAGAAAATATCTGCATTTCTTATTTTAAATGTACTGTATTATATAATATAAGATTTTTAACTTCAAATACTTGGGTGAAATTATTGAACCTACAGGAACAGAAAGATTAGCACAAAAAACACGGGAACTCAAAATGCAGAAAGCGTATGGAAAAGTTGCAAGCATCTATAATAAAAAATGCAAAAATATTAGCACCAAAATTCGACACTACACGACTGTTATCAGACCCGAAATACTCTACGCCAGCGAGACATTAAACCTTAATTACAAAAGAGACATAGAGAACATCAAGAAGGCCGAAAGAAAAATTATCCGAAAAATCCTTGGGCCAAAACTAACAGACGAAGGATATCGTCTACAATCACACACTGTTACAGAAAAAAACATCGAAACCGATTTCCGCAAACGACGACTGAAATTCTACGGGCACGTTATGAGACTAGATGACAACCGACTAACAGGGAGAGTATTGAAGTACATACAGAAAATGAAAACGACAACAGTCTGGGTAAAACAGGTCCAAATTGATCTAAAAAACGCCAACATCTCACCGACAGACATCGAAAATCGAAAAATCTTTAGACACAAGGTCTACACAGCTGGGAAATTATATCAGTGGAAAAACCCAAAATAACAAGAGCAAAATGGACAGATGAACGTCGAGCTAAACATAGCGAGATGATTAAACAATTCTGGAAGAACAAGGAAAATAAAAGCAACAGGTCATAATTTGCTTTATGTAATCCCTGTGGATCTAAACAATATAAATAAATAAATAAATAATAAGTAAAGATTTTTCCGCATATTCCCATAAAATCTCTTTTTTTAATGTCACTCAATGAAAATTTTGAATATCCTGGAATTGAACTGTCTATTCTTCAAAATATTCCAAGCAGTTATTATAAACATTTCTGACTTCTTTCAGAAAATCCGGTCGTTTAATGGCACCCGAAATTGTTTGTAGTTCTGAAATTTTCATTGGGTGACATTAAAAAAGGAGATTTTATGGGAATATGTGGAAAAATCGTTTGATTATATTAATAACTATTTTCCAAAAAATAATATTTGCGAAAATGATCTTTTAGTGAGGAGTTATTGGTAAGATACGTTACGTATTATTGGTAAGATACATTACTAATGAAAATTGTTGGTTGTCTTCAAATGTGGAAACAGCTTCATTTTGCTGCATTGCTTCATTTTAAACAGAATAATATGTCTTATCAAAATATTTTGAAAATTGTAGAATACGCGATGTCCCTTCCGGGAACAAATGCAGCACAAGCCTGTCTGTGCTTTTTTTGGTATTAATATATTATCGGCAACTGAAAAAATGCAGTTGAACATTAAACTTTAAAATCTATATTAAGCGTAAACAATAATTTGACCAATTCTTGTGAGAAATTTCACGACATTTTAATGAATGATCTGAATCTTTTGCAAAGTTATCACACGGATCAGAAATATGACCGTGAAAGAAAATTATATATATTTTTTAAATAAAAAATTTAAATTAATTAAAAATCATAATGTTCAAATGATTGTTTATTCCAAAAATCTTTATATTTACCAATAATTAACAATAAATACATTTTTGTATATTTATAGACAAGTATATGTATGCATACAATAAAATTATTATTTTTTTAATTATTGGTCAGCTTTCATAACAAAATTATAATTCTCATTTCATCTCATTTGTTCCGCTTTGTCTCAATGAAAATGTGGTCACCTTATAATGGAGAATATTCAAGTGATTTAAATTTACTTGATTTTTTTATGCCCGATACTTTATGATCTTGACATTACACCTATACCATTATTTTCATAATTACATTGTATTTATTTCTATAAAACTTAAAAAGTCCATGAGAAAGAGAAACTTCCTCCACCTGTTGAGTGCGTACAAAACATTCACAGAAACCTGCGCATATAAAACAAATCTTTAATATTTGAGTAAGTAAAGTTGCATAATATGTATAAACGATTCAGTCGGGTTTTATTAATACACAGCTAGTCGTGACCAGAGAAATATCTATCTGCGGTCATGAACAGAGACAAATATCTATATGTGGTCGTGACCAGAGACAAATCTATCTGTGGTCGTGACCAGAAAGATTTTCACCATGAAAGACATAACATACATAACTTGAGAACCATATATCGCTGGTTAGAGCGAAGCTGAATGCTCAAACTGCACTGTACTTGATTAACTAGTTTTCCTTCCTTCCTCTCGAAATAATAATTCATTTCCATTCAACGGATTTAATTAATATTCAGTGAAACTATGTATGATTAAAGTTTTGCGCAGTTAGATGAAGCCTACCATTTGATAAAGAAGATTATAAATTTTAGAAAGTTTCCCATAATAAGACAAATATAAAAAATATATAAATGATATCTTTAAAAGTAATTAATAGTTTGAACAATTATTATAATAATATAATTAATAATATAACATATATTTATGTCTTAATAAGAATGAGAAAGTGTCAAATATAAGACAAACTCAAATATTGATTCTCTAAATCTTGAATCAAGCAATTTATTGCACTTTTAAGAACTTGACCTTCGTGCGAAATTTTCGACTCGTCGTACAAGCGAACGGAAACAGAAATAAAAAAGCGTTTGCATTGACGTCAATAGACCGGAGAAACGATCATTATCCTACTTAAATTTTGGCAGGTAAGGAGTGGAATTTTTTAACAAGTTTTTTCAACCTCAACTATTTTTTTGCATGTCCTTTTGTATATTAGATCTAAGCGAAAATCTCTCCATGTTCGCCGTTTATTAGCCTAATTAATTTTCTTGCGTAAAAGAAGCGATATGGACATAGAGGCGGCGGAAATCAAGTGAAAAATTACATTTTGATTTAGGCTACCCTTACAAAATGATATGAAATGATATAATAATTATATGTGCTGGCATATATGGTAAACTTATATTAACTTAAAACTTGTGTATTTAATTCATAAAAATTCAAATCTTTAATTAATTAAAATTATTTTTTGCTATTTCTATTTATTGCCAAAATTAACATTTTTTTCCATAGTTTCCGAAACTTTAATGGGCAGTTTCCAAGGTTCAATTTTAAAATAGCCGTAATGGGATGTAGGATGATAACAGCAGTCAATCATTTAATACTTCCTTCCTACTTTCGTCCAAACCGTCGATGGATACAAGGATATTTTTTGCAACCTGTTGCAAAAATAATAGCACTGCATATTTAATCTTGACCATCCTTGAATAAATTCTCTCGAATAAAGTAACTGTAAGGAACTTTGGAACTATCTGACTGAATTATATATTTGGCTCCAAATTCCGGCCCTAAACTAAAATGATTTTAATTGCTTGTCAGTTATATTAGTTCCAACCGTTATATTAGTCTGCTTGTTTAATATTCTAGACCCAGTCTAGCCGTTGTAGTTTAGTCTTTTGAATAAACTCTATGTACTCTTGTTTGTCTAAACTTGTCTGCTTAGTATTGTATATGAAGTCTAAACATATAACATATTTTAATTACTGTCGATAATTTATCTATCATTTCTTGTGTTTATGTTATTAATATATAAATGTTATTAATTAATACTCAAATTGTTGTTTCCTCTCTGTTTTATTAAATAGTTTATTATTTTATTTATTATTATTTCATTATTTGCGTTTCTTTTAAGAATGTGTTGACGTTATAATTTTATTCCTTTCTGTTTTTATGTTTTATGATTGTTTTTTGGATTGTATTTATAAAGAAAAACCGGAACAAAATAAACGTATTGCTATTTCGAAAAAAACACTTTTAATAAAACGTTTTAAACTATCTTTGAATGACTTTGAATTATACATTCCTCTTTAAAATCTGACCTAAAATTATAGTTAATTTATAGTCAGTCCAGCTGTTATATTATCTCATCTTTCCTGCTTAATAGTCTAGGCATAATCTAGCCGTTTAGTTTTGTATGTCTAATATATATGCTCTTGTTCAACCTAAACTTAGTTTTCGTCTTAATCTCTGATTAGTCTTGAATATAAATATAGTCTAAATATTGACCATCATTTTTTTTGCGTTGCTAATTTATTTACCAATTACTTCTCCTAATAATATATAATGAATTTAAATTTCAAATGTTGTTTTTTGTCTTCTTTTTCCTAATAAATCACTTCTTTTTATAGCTTTATTATTTTCGTCTACCTCGTCTATTTTATTTGATTGTTTTTTATAATGTTTTGTAACAGAAGCAAAATATTTCCAAGAATTTTTTTTTAATAACCGTCACAGTCAATAATGATAATTGAATTGTCTTAAAGGTGATAAAATAATTACTAACGTTGATTTTCAATTAACAATAATTCATTGATATAATATGAATTATAAAGAAACATTTTTTTTAGTAAATTGAAACGGAAACTAAAACGTATTATCGGTATTTGTGACAAGATCCAACTATTACATGAAAGTTAAAATAACAGATTGGAGCATAAAATACTCTCTGTATCACGAGCACTGATTGTATTGCACAGTACTTTTGTACCTAGCACCACGTAGAACGATTGTTTGCTAGTATATTAGCTATAGGGTTGATTATCGAAAACTTGACACACTTCTGGTATTCGGCATTAGGGTTTGGTAATGGCTCTTGTTCTATTTCGCGCGATCGATGTTCATGCTCAATAAGTTGAGGAGCATATAAGAAGCTTCATTTTCTTCCATTCGTTTTTATAAAATTTTCTTATTTATATGTTTAAAGCGCCTAGTAGTGCGGCTTGTTTGCGAAGAACAGCTTATAATACATACGCTTCCATATTGCCAACATCGACCGATCATAATGTTACAAAAATGATACAAAAACGAAAATACTAAAACTACCCTATGGTTCTAGAGTCATCTTGTGAGCAAGCACAGATAGGGGAATGAAGGGGGAAATCGGATAGGGGGTGAAATCAGATAGTTGCTATTTCATTACTCCGTGTATAGATGTCTCGTTCTGGCTAGTGGAGAAATAAGCGCGAAAGTTTACTCAGTGTGGTTGCAAATGCCGGTGACTATAAAATATCAGCGGGAGCGTCTATAAACGAAAATTGAAAACAATGGTAAGTTATTTAATATTTTGATTTTTTTTAAGTGTTATCATTAAGTTTACCTATGTGCTATCATATACAGTTGTATTTTTTAAGAAGTAATACATATTTAACCTTTTAAAACGGGATTTGTTGTTGCTATGAATGTAAACATAACCTGCTAGTTATTACAATTTCAAACATGGTAACTGTGGGGTACAAGCGGACGGGGTGATTTCGACTATCCGGTTTCACCCCGATTGATTTTATATGTAGGTATTGTGCGCGTTTCTTTTATTCCTCGGTATAGAACATTCCTTCGGTTATGGAAGGTAGAGTGGGATATCCTTTAGCGTCACAAACATATAATATACCCAAAAGTTCCTTAGAAGATCGTGTAAAGAAAATTAAAGGTGGAAAATCGAAAGACAGAGTGTATCGAAAGTGCCCTGCTACCTCAAAATGCGACTTCACTGATGAGCTTGAAGGTACGCTAGTCGAACAGCAAAACTATGGAATCTCGACCATTTGGGTTGACTACAACAGATCTGCGACGTTTGACATTCCAATTAGCTGAAAGAGATAATTTAAACCATCCTTTTAATCCGAAAGTTATCATGCCGATTCCTCATTTTGAATCGGCCCGTCGAGGAAAAACCTCAATTTTTAATGAATCCCCATATTAAAATGAACTGACTGAAAAGGCTACGTTATCAGTAATTAAAAGAAAAAGAGGCAAAGGTATCAGTAAAAAGCTGAATAATGAAAACTATTATGAGGATTCGGAGTGTTTGGTTCGGGGCGAAAAATGCAGTCGCACTAACTCCACAGATAAATGGTACCAATGCACTTCTTGTCTTAAATGGGCTCACAAAAGTTGCATCAGTTGTTCTGAACAAGAATTATTATTTTTTGTTTGCAAAAACTGCGAATTTATTGTTAGTATCTGTATTCACTCCTTGAATATAATGCCTATCCGGTTTTAGGTATGCGGTGAATTCGGATTTATATTTTTTAATTAAAATCGTTCTCTTTTGTAGTTATTAAGATTGATCTCAAACATTTTCATACCAAATTTATGGCTAGGGTATACTTAAATATTTATGTTATTGATTCTCTCAATTAATAACATACTGCTTTATTTATTGTGTCTTTATCTTAACTATCCGGTGTCCCCCCACATTCCCCTACCTATTTTCTAGTTGTAACTATTCTTTGTACACTTTTATACACGATTCTTACGTTTGTCATTGTTTTTGCTATACTAGTTAGCAAGTTAAGTAACGGTGCTAATTCACAATCTCGCTCTAAAATCAGATGCAGGTATTTTGGCAGCTTTCTTGCTAATACTTAAATGAAAGACGTAGTAAAATTTTTACATTTAATCATGTGACATTTTCAGCGAGCATGAAAATCAAGCATGGCAATAAATTTTGATTACTCATGCGGGTGAAATACTATTTTGGCGTCCCTTTTTCAAAATCAAATATAAAATTTCCAAATCAATTATAACCACATAACTTAAGCGCATTGGAAATATTCACGTAAAGTATGCTTGGCCCACGCAAATATTCAATAAAAATCGCTAAGTTTCTTTTCAAAAACAATTTAGTAACTAAAATAACCACAATCAAAACCTCAATAATAAAAAAGTGAAGTAAAAAATAAAAATTCTTCACTTTTAATTCTTATTTTTTTACGACTCTTGGACCGCAAACGTGTAAGATACGTCCCCTCACATGCGAAATAAAAAATATTATCTGCAACTCGTGCGGTATAATTGCTCTCTAATAAAGACCCACAAATATTTAGCTTTAGGTATTAAAAAAATGGTGTCTGTGTCCAAATCTATCTAAGACTGAAGTAAGTGCCTTCCACTGCGCAGAATACTACGCACCAGTAAGGTTTATTATAAGTGTCCACGTAATCAAGATTGATCAGTAAAGGTAGAGACACACTGGTCCCACGTACGCAACGTATGCGGTGCAATGTGGGAGAATTGGTGTGCATACTGGTCCCGCGTATGCAACGTAAATCTTGCATCAGACGCTGTTGTAATTTCTCAGATGGTGCGTTAGTGCGTCTATAAGTCATGTTTTCTGATTCTGATAGCGAGTTTGAGGATGTTTTATTGAGTTTACTATTTTGAAATGAATATTTCCGCTGCACAAAAATAAAAACTAAAGTTAAGAATAGAAGATATTGGGTTCATGAGATAAATAAACAAAAAAAAAAGTTGGAAAATACCATTCATTAATGCAGAAACTGGAATTTGATGAAGAACCATTTTTTATGTACTTTCGCATGTCTATAATGCAGTTTGAGGAGAACATCCTCACTTCCGGTTCCCACCTTCATTTCCGGTTCCCACCCCCACTTCCGCTTCCGGAATTGGGAACCGGAAGTGGGAACGGGAAGTGGGTGAATTTTTGGAACCAGAAGTGGGGGTAGGAACCGGAATGAGAACTCGGAGGTGGATGACCGGAAGTGGAGGAGAAGGTGGATAACCAAACAAGCTGTCGCGTGGTAAAATCAAACTTTCCGCACTCTAATGTAAATAACTATTTCATTTATGCATTGTGGCAAGTGAGTGACAATGTAGAATAATAAACGTCATATCTTCTGAACGACATTTATTAATTGTGAATTGTAATTGTAAAAATGTATCAATAAATTAACAATTAATTAATTGTAATTGCAAAATTTTACAATTAACAATTAATTAATTGTTAATTGTGTTATCTTGCAATTACAATTAATTATTTTAATTGTTAGTTGCAATTAAATCTGGCAATTTAATTGTTTGTTGTTAATTGTTTTCACAATTAATTTTTGCCCAACTATGGTGTGAAGCGTGTGATTGGGTTGCATACGATAAGTGTGTTTCTATGGCATAGTTTTTTAAAGTCCATATATCGTAATGCGTTGCGTACGTTGCGTACGTGGGACCAGTGTGTTCTACCTTGAGACTCAACTCCGATCCCCTATCTTTGCGCTTTAACACGTTTTCGCCGGCTTGTACCACCTTTGGCTAAACGCTCTATCGGGCGGCATGTACCACCGTTGGCTCATGCTTACGAAAGTGATGTTTGTTACGCGATACTGGCTATGTCGCTCTTTGTTACACTCGCCTGCAAGCATCGTTGACTGAGCGACCGCCCTATTCTGCGATGCATCATTATTGGTGGTACGGTTTATAAAATAAGTAACACATATAAAAGAAAAAATATTAATTTTATTTATTTGTGGACATACTGAATGTCATAAAATACATAATGAAGGTTTATCAAGGCACTGTGCACAAAATGCTCATCACTCTTTTCGTTTATTTGGCAGCCCTCGTTTTCTATTCTCCTGGCTAGTACCAAGGAGGTTATCAATAAAATGTTTCTTTGTATGTTGTGCCACCGTAACATTCTCTTGCAATACTATCAACTATCATTTCCCGCAATTTTTAGTCCATTTTCTTTGATCCAAATTTTTGGTGAATGTACCAAGCATTGGCCATGGAAGTGCCACAAATTAGTTCTATCATAATTTTCTTATACCATATTATGGTTTTCCCCAAACAATTATATGATGTCAATTGGTTGGATAAGTCAACACCCTTTTTAGTATTGTTATAGTCGATAACTTCTTCCTCTTATGACGCCCTCTCCTTTCGAAGGTTGGCGATCCACATAGCTAACATTGTTCTGGACACAACAGCTCAAAAGATTTCAATGGAAGTGCACCCAAGCCATCTTCTGAGGTCTTTCAACCAGGAGTTCTGACGTCTACCAACAGATCTTCTCCCATGAATCTTTCCTTCAATTATTAGTCTCAGTAGTTCATACTTATTGCCTCTCATAATGTGGCCTATGTATGTAGTTTTTCTTTCTTAAATGAGGGCCATTAGTTCTTTACTTCATTCGTCTAATCTTCATTCGTAATTCGTTGAACCCATAAGATCCGGAGCATACGGCGATATGAGTACATTTCAAACGCCTCAATTTTCTTTTCAGTTGCAGGGTCCAGGGTCGAGCATTCACATCCGTACAGCAACACACTTGAGACATAACATTTAATCATGCGAACCCTGAGCTCCAAACTCAGATCAGGGCTAGTAAAAAATCTTCTCATGTTTATGAATGTTTTCCTGACTTGTTCGATTCTGGAACATATCTCTCGTTTCGAATCGCACCACGCGTTGACTATTGTACCCAGATATTTAAAATACGAGACTTGTTCAATTTGATTGCCGTTAATCAAAATTGTTTCAGCCGTAGGTCTCTTGGAAAAGACTAGCAGTTTGGTCTTTGATATATTTATGTCCAATCCATGATGCTCACTATATTCAGTTATTCTATTCATCATATTTTGTAGGTCTGATATGTTATCGGCAAGGACTACAGTGTCGTCTACGTATCTGATATTGGTAATACTTACTCCATTTATTTTGATACCTCGCATGCCTTCCGCTAAAGTTTCTTTGAAAATTGCCTCCGTTATATAATAGATGTTGAAAAGGAGTGCTGACAATATACAGCCCTGCCGTGCGCCTCTTCGAATTGATACAGTGTCAGATATTTCCGTCTATTCTTACTTCGGCAATCTGGTTCCGGTAGAGATTCGTTATCAATGTAATATCTCTTTTGTCAATCCCGGTTTCGGATAATATTTCCACCATCTTTTGATGCTTGACACTTGACAACTATGTTCATATCTCTACAGCTCTGTGCTAAAACATTTATGGAAAAGAGGGATTCTCGAGTGCCTAGTCCGTTCTGGAATCCAAATTGAGTGTCGCTTATTTATTCTTCGCATTTCTTGTATATTCGAGTGTGGATTATTCTCAGTAAAACTTTAAGGATATGTGCATTAGACAAATCATGCGATGGTCGTCGCATTGTGATGCGTTTGTTTTCTTCGGAATCGTTACAAAGGTAAACTTGAGCCAGCTGGGAGGGATCTTTACCGTTCTGTATATGGTATTGAATAATTCTAGCATAAGATCCAGTTCTTTGCCTTCTTGGCTAGCAATGGTTTTAAGTACTTCCATATGTAATTTATCTGCTCCCGTAGCCTTTCTGTTTTTCTGAGTCTTTAACGCGTGGATGACTTCACTCTTTGTAATAGCTGGTCCATCTTCTCCACGTCCAATTAACTTGGATCGTGGCGGATCGACGTGCCGGCACCTTTTTGCAGAAACGGAACGCGTTCCGGTACTTTTTTTGGTAGTCATTTTTTTTTAATTTCAAATGAAAATTAAAATTTAAATTGTCCAATTTGCAAAAACATTTCAGAAAATATATTAATTAATAGAGAATTTATCTTGCTTTTTGTGTCTTGTTTCCTTTATTCTTTTGAATCAAATAAAAATCATGTGTTCCGTGTTGGCTATTCTACATACCATACTACTAAACTATAAACTTCAACAATAATGCGAATGCGGAAGTCTGCGGTAGTTCGAATCTCGTCAATTACTATTTCATTGCGAATTGTGCCAGTAAGCTGCTTGTGGAAAGTCACGGACTATTTTTTTGCTCTCGCCATGCGTTCCGTTTCTTCTTATTTTACCAATACACCACTGATGTGCACTGTTCCTTTGTCTGTCCACTGCCACCCACGTTTTTGATTAGGTTTGACCTCCAATGGGAAAAAAATTCGATTGGATTTTATCGTACCACAAAGAAATGCTTTTCGCCTTTTATCTAACATACCATCCATTAATCTCATAACAACGTCATGCGAATGCTCTTTATTTTCTCGCAGTTTTTTCCCGCATATCCCTATAAGTTGTAAGTACCAGGAAGGCATAGTTTGTACATTTGCCTGGTACATACTGCATAAAGCGAAGACATGAGTACTGTTTTAAAATTATTAACAATTTGATTCATGAAAAATTTGTACAAGCGATTTTCTGAGGTATTAGTTGTGTTATCGGTAAAATGCAGATATTTCAAAATTATCAAAAAAACGATCACGTGTCATTTGTTCTTGCATTCGTAGATGATTGTACATTTTGTCTATTGATCAATATAGTCTGAATTCTGGGGCTTGGATTATGCCTGTAATAAGCATAATATAAGGTCGCACTTGTTGCTAGTCCGAAAAACGAGTCCGAAAAATTCCACATATATGTAAATACAGTAATACCCCGCTTATTATAATATTATACGTAATAACAGAAATTACATTATATAAATATATATTTACAAAAACGACAGGAAATTGCTCCGTTTAACTTTTACAGGAAACATGCTTGGTGGAATGAACAATGTGAAAGAGTGATCAAAGAGAGATATTGTGTTTGGCACAATTGGAACGGGAACAAGACTCCAGAAAATTTAAAGGAAGTATAAAGATTAAGGAAAATTGCCCACCAGACTTTAAGGACAATTAGAAGAAAATATATGAAGAACCAAATAATGGAAATGGACAACAATTTTAAGAAAAATGACACACGATTATTTTATAGAGCATTTAAGAATGAAATCACTGGATATTTAGCGCCGAGTTTAATTTTCAAAAAGGAAGATGGTACGCTAGCATTAAACAATAAGGAAAATTGTGATATCTTGGCTGCGTATTTTGAGAAGTTGTTAAACTGTCCAAAATCGACAGACAGGTTGAGTTTCAAATTTACAAAACAAAATTCTGACTGAACGCCACCAGATGTAAACGAAGTTAAAGGTATCAACTCACTTAAAAATAATAAAGCCTCAGGCGAGGATGGGATAATTGCAGAGCTATGGAAACTTGTTGATGAATGAAGTTTTAATAGCTACGACAAATCTATTTCAGAAAATTTGGATTGAGGATGCAATTCCAGAAGACTGGTTAATCGCCTTAATTCATCCACTACATAAAAAAGGCTCAAAAATTGATGTCAATAGTTACAGGGCAGCGGTGGCGAACCTATGGCACGCGTGTCACAGCTGACACGTTGAAAATTTTTATTGGCACGCGCGAGAAAGGGAGGGTAGCGTTAAAATGTTGTGCTTGATGAACAAAGACCGTCAGGAAGAGGATGTGCATTGAACATCGCTCGTAATATCTTTCTCTGCATATTAAATACCGCATCAATATTTGCTGCTGACCCCAAGATATCAGACCGTATGACAAGCTAGACTGAACGATGGCGTGGTAAAATGTTTGCAGAATCAACTTTTACACATTCTCTTAGGTTTCGAAACAGATAACACGCAGTACTTAATGTTGAACATGTTAGGGTACGTACCCATACTACGTGACCCATTTTTTACCCCCCTCGTCCCCATCGATGACCACCTGTAGTATATGCCACGGACTTACAAAAACTATTCTTTTTTTTTCATTCACATTTATTTTTCATCTTCAGCGAACACGTTCCCAGCATCAATCCATTCAGACACATCCTCGATCACGGGGCCGGTAGCATCAGGAGTTTCCCCAGACGTGATTATTTTCTCCTCATCGCCGGCCTCGACGTCTATCCACTACACGCTTTCCTCCACGACACACAAGACCTCCTGTGGTCTCCTGGAGAGAACCCGCAAAGGTCGCACGCGAGACACGTCCACTGCACCACCATGCACGTTTTTGTGATGGCTGTGCACAGTTTTTGAGGCAAAATAAGGTCCACAAATTGAGCACGTCCTTCCGGTGATGTCATCTTTAATAGATGGACAATAGGAATCGTAGGGTATTTATCTGCCCTGTGAGAGTTCTAGGCACGGGCGTAGCCAGGGTTTAGTTTCGGGTGGCGGTTTAAAGAAAATACAATAACATAAATGAACATATAACCATGAAGTAAGTTTTGCTCATATTTAAAGTCCATTAAAGATGTATGCATCCTCCTAACGTTTCTGATTTTAAATTTCTACTTTTAATTAAACCGTGTATGTCTGGGTTAGATATTAAAATGGTGGTATCGCCAGCCTACAAAATATTCATTGCATTGAACATTATTTGTTTGCGTAAGATCAATAACAAATATCAAGAATAGAGTTTGTCCCACGGAGACAATAGAGATCCCATCGGGATACCTTGGGGTATCGCCGACTTTTTTAATTTTCTTTCCACATTTGAACCGTTTACGATCACCCAGTCGCCTCTAACTGCATGCATATCAACTACAACTAGTCAGAATATACAAAGCATGTGTAACGGTGGAGGTGGACACGCGCGCAAAGGCGCTTCTTGAATGAACACATATCTAGGATTGAAGATCACAGACTAGCAAAACTCGCGCGAGGCGGAAAACCAACATCATGTCGACCACCAAGACGACCACTAAAGAAATGGAAGAACAGCTGGTTGTCAGAATCTCAAAAGCATGTGCAATGAGGATGGGAGAAAACAAGCCTTTAGGCTTCTGGAAACAAGAAGAAAAAGAAGTAGCCTCTAACTCCAATATCATCCATTTTTTGTGGAAGCAGCTTGTGATCAAAAGAATGAAATGCTTTACTTAGGTCGTAGAATAAAGCAAGAACCTACTAAATCGCAATCCTAATTACGATTTAGAGAAGTAATAATAAAATTAACACTATCCAGCCGAACAGTATCAGTTGAGGCACTTTTTCAGAAGCCGTTTGGACTGTTTGCCAGCATGTTATTGCGTGCCAAGAAACTTGATAATCGAGTCAGAAATGCTGAATAAAAATCTTTGGAAATTGGCTTTGAATTCAGATTGGTCTGTAGTTAAAGGGATCACGCTTATTTTTGTAAATTTGGATGGACTTTGATACTTTCAAACATCATATTTAAGCTGATACGGTATTATATTATATACAGTCTAATACGATAACTAATATTCAGGCAAAGTTTTTGGGCACGTTTCATAATGTAGAAACTTAAGAAAAATGGCACGCGGTCATAAAAAGGTTCGCCACACCTGTTATAGGGGGATCGCATTGTTGTCTGTTACATATAAAATATTTGCCAAATTACTTCTAAACAGACTTGAACCAGAGATCGAACCACAGCTTGGTGGCTTTCCAAGGTGGCTTCAGAAGGAATAGATCGTGTGTAGAACAAATTCTTTGTTTAAAATTGATATTAAGATATTACAACAGGCCAAAGAATATATTTATCTCATTCGTTGATTTTCAGAATGCGTATGATTCAATGGATAGAGATACTGTTTTGACACATTGAAGGAATACCAAGTATTGTATAAAAATCTTAAACTCAAAGTCAAAGGTTTAGCATTTGCTGACGTCATCGCGCTGTTTGCTGAATGAGAACAATAAACTATTAACCAAAATGATCAGTTAAAAGAAACTGCGGAAAAAGCGGGCCTACAGATTTCGCTGGTAAAAACAGAGATGATGACAAGTGATCAGAAATATACTAAGAAAATGATAAAAACAAATTGCGGGTGCATCAGGGTCACTGACCGATTTAAATATCTTGGAGAAGTAATTAGTAGCAAAGGGGCGGGATAAATTGGCAATTGAGGACAAAAAAGGGAAATTGGAAAGATTAAATTTTTGTACAAAAAATATTCACAATAAAAAAACATATGCAAAATTACGACATTTTAATACAGCTGGTAGACCAGTCGGCTTGGAAACTACAAATATAACTGGAATGGAGAATTTGCTCAAGAAAGAAGAATTTTAAGAAGGATTTATGGACCTAGGAAAACACAGGAAGGTTATAGACTAAGATCCAATGCAGAAATTTATAGTAAAATTGACTACTTTGAATCGATGATCAGAAGACGGCGACTTCAGTTCTACAGATATGGTCCGCATGGATCGCTCAAGGTTAAACAAACAAATTTTTAATAAAATCTGGAACTATAAAGGGCAAGGAGGCTATGTAAAACAAATAAAAGAAGAACTTCAAAATTACTAAAAAAGGTTGTATAAACCGAATAAAGTAAAGAAAAAAAATGTTGGCCTCAAAATTCTTTTCGGGGAGAAGAAGAATCTCAACAGAGGAGAATGGACACAGTCAATTTAAAACAATCTTGAGTTGCTCTATATGAAAAGAATGTATTTATGAACAATATTAAACAAATTTTAAAAACAGTATTCTAAATTCTAATAACAAAATCTTACCTATAAGAAAAGAAACGACAATTAATGTTTTTAATTGCAATGTCGATTCCCAATTCACTAAACTAGTTTTACAACATTATAAGATAAATAAAATAACAAATAATATCCGTTGCGTAGGTTATCCTAAGTTATCGTTATTTAAAAAAGCAATCGAATTAATTATATATATATATATATATATATATATATATATATATATATATATATATATATATATATATATATATATATATATATATATATATATTATTATCGATAATTTCCCTTTAAGGAGAGTGCTAAACCACAATCAATTAACATGTAATTTTTTCTGTCTTCTTCTTTCTGCCCAGAAACCTCTCATATATTCACTGTGTTTCTTCTTCATCTCTTCTGTCCACTTCTTTCCGGTTTTCTTCTCTTTCGGAGTTTGTTCAAACTTCTGTTTTCTGATTTTTTCTCTGTATTTTTTCCTGTCGGTCATGTCTTCTGTGGAGATGTTGAGTATCTTGAGATCTTCCAAGGTTTCCTTTACCCAGTTGGTTTTCACTGTATATGTCATCACTATGTTAAAATTTTTCTTAGTCAGTCTGTTTTCATTCATCAATTTTTTCTGTGTCCATAGAATTTTGCCCTTCTTTTCCTGATGTTGTTTGTAACCGTCTCTGTCTGTTCGTACAGTTCTTTTGTTGGTCTCTTTATCCAGATCCCCTCTTTCTTAACCGGCCCATAGATCTTTCTTAGTATTTTCCTCTCTTGCATTTCTATATCCTTCATTTTCGTTCGTCCCTTGATTACCGTTGTTTCTGAGGCATACTAGGCCTCTGGTAGAACTACAGTATTGTAGTGTCTTAATTTAGCATTGATAGAGATACTCCTTTTGTTGTAGTGGTTCCATGGCAGTCTGTATGCTTGTTGTAGTTTTTTTACCCTTTCTTCATTGGATTTTGTGTTCAGTACTGTTTTCTGTATAATCTCTCCCAGGTTTTTGAAACTGTCTACTTGTGTTGTCTTTCCATACTTAGTTATAAGTGGGTGTCTGTCTGTGGATTTTGTGTCCATGTACTGTATTTTTTCGTAGGAGATTTGTAGCCCTGCTTTGGAGGAGATTTCGTGGAGTGTCTCTAGAGCTACTTTGGCTTCTTTTCTACTATCTGTTATGATGGCTATATCATCAGCGAATGCCAAACATTTTATGTTTACGGTTTTATCCTTGTGTCTCCCCATCTTTATCCCAATGACTCCTTTTTCCCATGTTCTGATTATCTTCTCTAAAACTGAACTAAATAGAATGGGTGAGCGGCCATCTCCCTGTCTCACTCCTGTCTTAATTTCCAATGGTTCTGAGACCTCTCCCATGAACTTCAATTTTGACATGGTATTTGTTAGTGTTTCTGGATTAGATTTCTGGTCTTGTTGTCCACCTTCATTTCTTCCAATGTGTTAAAGAGTGTTTTTCTATCTATGGAGTCGTAGGCCATCTTGAAGTCGACGAATATTACTGTGGTGCTCCTGGTCTTACTCGTTGTTAGTATTGTTTTCAAGCACCAGATCTGTTCACTGCATGATCTTCCTTTCCTGAACCCTCCTTGGTATTCTCCTATCTGTGGGTCTATCCGAGGTTCTAGCCGATTTAACAGGGATTTGGACAGAATTTTGTATGTCACAGGTAGTAATGATATTCCTCGGTAGTTAGTAGGGTCCGTTTTGTCTCCTTTCTTGTGGAGGGGTGTACTAGGGTTAACTTCTATTCTTCTGGCATTTTTCCTGTTTCCCAAATGTGTTCGATGATTCTGCGTATTTTAGGTGTAATGTTTTCATGATCTAGCTTCTAAATTTCCGAAATCAGTCCATCTTCTCCAGGTGCTCTGTAATTTTTCAGTGATTTTATTATGTTTACAATTTCTTCGAGTCTAGGAGGTTTGCAATCCGGGTTATCCGGGTATGGTTTTTCACAGTTGAGTAGTGTGTCAAAGTAGTTTGCTAATATTTCACAGTTTTTTTTTAGGGTTTGTCTCCAATGATCCGTCTTGTCTTTTGAAGCATAAGCTTGGTGGTTGATATCCTATCATACTTTCCCTGAATATTCTGTAAAAATTTCGTGTGTTGTTTTTGTTGAAGTCCGCTTCTATCTCCTTCAACATGTTGTTTTCATAACCTCTTTTTTCTCTGCAGATTATTTTGGAGGAGGCCTTCTGTATCTTGTTAAATTCTTTCCATTTTTCGGGTGTTCTGTGGCTGTTAAATTTTTTCCAGGCTTGTATTCTGTCTTCTATAACTCTGTCGCATGCCATGTTCCACCATCTGTGTCTCCTTTTTCTCGGTGGTTGCCCCAATTTTATTTCATTTTTCCTGACAGTTCTGTCCAATTGTTACTCTCAATTTTCTTATTTTTTTTGTAATTTCTTTCTTGTTTAATTGTAGGTACTCTGGGTCTGTTCTGAAAGTTCTGTTGGTTCTCTTGATTTGTCTGTGGGATATAAATTTCATTTTGATTTGTAGGAGATGATGATCGGATTCGAAAAATCCTTTCCTTGTTCTAACATTCATAATTTCTCTGCTGTTTTTCTTGGATATCGTTATGTGGTCAATCTGATGATTCTCCTAGGGCGTTGTTGGGAGATTTCCAAGTCCGTAGTTTGTTGTGTGGTTTCTGGAATTGCGTTGACATGATTTTGAGGTCGAAATTTCTGCAGAAGTTTATTAAGTTGTCTCCATTCTTATTTGTCCTCTTGTGGGCCGTGTGTTTTCCTGTTGTGTCTCTGAATTTTCTTTCCCTGCCTAATTGGGCATTAAAATCTCCTAGTAACACTTTTACCTGCTTCGTGGGGATTTTTTTCGTGGTTTCTTCCAGATCTTCCCAGAATTCTTCTATCTGTGGGTTTTTCTTGTTGTAGTTATTCGTGGGGGCATGTGCATGTGTTGATCAGTGCATAAGCTTTGTTCCCAGATCGAATCGTAGGTGTGGATATTTTTTCTGATTTTGAGGTGAATTTCATTACAGAATCCAGTATCGATTTGTGTACTACAAATCCTGTTGCGAAGAGTTTGAGGTTGCTTTTTGAAATAGTTATGGCTGGCTTCCCTTTGAATATCCTGTAGTTTTCCGAGTCAAAGTGGTTTTCATCTGAGAATCGTGTTTCCTGTATTGTCAGTATTTTGATATTGAATTTATCCATGGCGTTCGTCAGTTGTTTCAATTTACCTACTTTCAGTAGTGTGTTCTTGTTGAGTGTTCCCATGTAAAATATTCTCTTAGTCTTGAGTGTTTTTGAGACGCTTCAATTCTTCTCTTCATGACATGCCTGATCCCCTGGATTCCGATGATCAGGTCTATTACCCAGCCTTTTGGACTGGGGCCCAGGGTAGTGGATTATTTCCCGTTGTTCTGACATGATTACTGGTTTGTGTTGAGGGTTTTGAGGTGAAATCCAAACGGATCTCACAAAATTTCGACTGGAGTTTTGAGTTCAGAAGGTTCAATCACAGCCGAGCTAACAGAGCCAACAGACGCTGACCAGAGTACCGGTAGTTCCCACACAGACGTGTCTGGATTTTCACCTGTAACCCTAGGCAAGGGCCCGTACAGGGTGCTACCATCCGGAGCCAGGTGGACCCAGGTTTTTTTAATGAGGTGTTACTCCTCTCCCTCCTTTAAAAATTATTCAATAAAAAAATCCAGAAATCCAGAAATTTTGAAACTTCCCCACCCATCACAGTAACTATGAAATTTTGGCGATTCTTAAATGTCAAAATTTGTTCAAATTTAATCCGAAAGTTCTAGTATAAAGACTCTATTACTGGTGCAGATTTGTACAGTCACACTAACAACACTTTTCCGTCGCACGTTTTTCCAGTAATTTATATTTAATGGACTTATCAATTTTACCACTTTTTAATTATTTTTTTTACACCATATATATATATATATATATATATATATATATATATATCAGTATGCGTCGAACGGTTGACCCGTACGGACGCATATATCTCTTGAGAATGGCGAATGTTAGTTCGCCGAAACGTCGAGAATCCGGTTCTTTTCAGAGCCAACCCTCAGCATCAACGCGGAATCCCCGAGAAAACAATACAACACAGGTATCTGTCCGCGAAAACCTCAAATACAACATATATATATATATATATATATATATATATATATATATATATATATATATATAAACGTCGTATATTTTCACGTTCATGTGAAAATATGTATATAAGTTTGGTGAGGTTGCAGTCAAAACTTTTGGTTGGGCAAAAGAAACTCTTTGTTATTTACTCGCCCAACCAAAAATTTTGACTGCAACCTCATCAAACTTATATACATATTTTCACTTGTGAAAATATACAACTATATTAAATAGCCAGCCATTAAAAACTTCAAGTATATATATATATATATATATATATATATATATATATATACGTATAAGTGAGGTAAGGATTTCGGGGAAGCCCCGCGCTGCGTGCAATTTTTGGGGAACACCACTAGTAAGACCCCGATTACTGTATAGAAGGACAATACTTACCCAAATACCAAATCAAGCAGTTTATATGGACACTACTATTCAAATTGCTTTTAGTTTTACGAATCAAGTTGACTATTTTACATTGAAACAAATGGGAAAACCGGGAAACTCACCGAAACTGGAACGAGCGAGTTTTGCATCTCAGTTACTCATATTTAAAACGGCAGCTGTACTATGTAACCATAGAAATCGATAACATCCAGAGGCGTACATTAAGAATTTACAAAATTTTAGACAAAGACAGCTAAAGTCAAAACGCCTCCAGATAGAGCAAACTAGTAAATATCGCGTCGTCGTTAACGTGTTAAGCAATATTGCCCCACCAGGTCCAAACAACAAGATAGTGTCAACGTAGTAAATAAAATAACAACATGAACGTGTTTCGGGATTTTTTGCAAAATTCGCCTACATCGAAGTTATGAATTTTATTCCAGTTAAAGTTTCCACGTTATATCATGGGTTCAAAGAGGATAGTGCATGGGTACCGCATGGCAGCAACAATACGGGGCTTGCCGCATAGCCTCTCCAACCCATCTTTTCGTCTCTCACCTCCACGACTGGTGAACCCTGGTAACTTGACCAATTCCACTTAAGACGTGGTAACTTGTGGAGAGCGGTGGAGGCAAGGGCTAACGAGAGCGAAAGCAATGGCACTACAAAAAGGGGGTTGGGCGTAGGTCCAACAACAGTTACGAAACCAAGTACCACAGCCTCGCATCGAATAGATTTCACGAAGACGATCACGCAAACGATGCTAGGATAAACCAACTGGAGGCAGAAGTCGAAAAACCGCAATGATCGGAGACGAAGTATATTTGAAGGACCGCGCTATTACGAATGAATGTCGTAGTCATATAATGAAAACCGCCAGATTGTGTAAAACCAAATTATTGCATGAGCTGCCGACAGGTCGTGTATTCTATTTGAACTACTCGATATGACCGGTTTATGAATCCACCTCAAATATGTTTATTTATCTCTTTATTAATAGGTCTGATAACTAAGATTAGTTGCTTTATACTATCAGATGACAGCTCTCAATCGTCATTTTTGTGTGTGTGTAGTTTTAAGGTTATAAGCGACCACGCTCGTCTGCTATTCTGCGAAAGAAAGAGAGCGCACGCATTTTAGAAATACACACTGAATGTGAGAGAAAGTGAAAGGAAAAGAGAGCGTGGTATAGAAATATATAGGTACTGAGAGAAAGAGAAAAGCGTATAACGTAACCTAACTCAACATAAATCTTACTACCCCTCCTCGTGTTTTCTGCGAAATCACCCACACCTCTGTAAAGGAACTTCGTTCCAAAAATCTATACTGAACGATATTTCGTCTTGGCTTTTGGTACACTGCAGTACGAATTTCTAATAAAACATTCTAAACCCACGAACAATCATGGAAAGCTTCCGGTAACTGTTACAACCAAATCTTATATTCTCATCTGTATTTTTTATTAAATTTTAGTTGAAAATATTTCAATAAAAAACTTATGTTTACAAAATCAAAATATGTTTATCCAAATCATATGTATGTTCTGCGTCTATCTAAATGTTAATTAGCCAATATACGATCTGAGGAACTTTAATTGCTTTGCATAAATTACCACAAATCAAATAAGGAATCTCAATATTCAGTACAATTAATAACGATAAAAAATGGTAATTCTACAAAAAAAAAACTAAACAAATTGCAAATTTAATATTTCATAATATCACTGACAAAATATGCAAACTTTTTAAATATTAATTCTATAAAAAAAAAACTATTATAACAAGAACGAGTTTATTAAATTAGCATTCGCCATAAGAACATTCGGCTAGAGAGTGGTAATAATTATTCCATGCAATATATTAAGACTAACAAAAACCCAAAATAGTCTAAATAAACTTTGAACCCGTTACTAGTAATAACACCATGACTTGATTTTTTAACTTCAATTAGTGTCAAATAGCGTGTACTTTGTAATGTAATTTACCTTGTCACCATTTTTATTTGTTAGATTCAAAAATAAACGTGAGGTTGAAATAAGTGAAAGTAATAAAAATAAAGATACCAGATTAATGAAAATATCAAGACAAAACGTAGATATACAAGACAAGAATAAATCATATTAGGCAGACTAGCGGACAATATAACCAGAAAGCATTTTCTTTAAAGAAAACTAGAGATGCGAAAACTAGACACAAAAACTTAAAACATAAAATAATTTTACAAAACTGAGTCAACGAGACTCGAAATTTGGGAGCAGGAGGGTTTAAACAAAACATACACAGTCATGGACAGAACATACTGCGTCTTGCGATGAATAGAATGGCTAGACTAAGCATATTGCTAGGAATCAGATAAGCAAAATTATATAAAACGAAATAATGGAATAGATATTTGTTTGTTCAATGCAATTTTATTTTAATCTTAATTTATTTCAATCTTACTTTTGTGATAATATATTATAGACAAACTAGTTTATTAATACAGTAATTATCCTAACAGTATTTTACTACGTCCTAGTCTAATTGTAGGTAATTATTTTTAGTTTTAGGTGTAATAATTATCTGAAAAATATACGACAAACTAGTATTAAAATGGCATTGGAGTAATTATCATCACATTTTAAAGCATATATAAATATAAATTATATGTATTCAATATAAATTACTATTATTGAAAACTTTTATTACGTGGTTAATACTGCGTCATTTATATAATTTTCGCTTTGTTTTGTTTACATTTTGTAAGACATCACTCTAAGTTTATACGCGGCTTAGTTCTTTTTTGTAGGTCTTGACGCACAACATTAGTTGATGGGTTTCATTCTGGCGAGTTTGTATGTCGGATGTTTTATTATCGTTTTTAAGATCTTGATTGTTTTTTTTTAATGTAAGAATCCTGACGCACAGTTAGAATGGAATTCTTTTGGAACACTTTCATAAAAAAACACTGTTGAACTTCAGAAGAAATATCATATATATATATATATATATATATATATATATATATATATATATATATATATATATATGTATGTATTTATATCTATATATATATATATATATATATAAATATATATATATATATTTATATGATATTTCTTCTGAAGTTCAACAGTGTTTTTTTATGAAAGTGTTCCAAAAGAATTCCATTCTAACTGTGCGTCAGGATTCTTACATTAAAAAAAAACAATCAAGATCTTAAAAACGATAATAAAACATCCGACATACAAACTCGCCAGAATGAAACCCATCAACTAATGTTGTGCGTCAAGACCTACAAAAAAGAACTAAGCCGTGTATAAACTTAGAGTGCTGTCTTACAAAATGTAAACAAAACAAAGCGAAAATTATATAAATGACACAGCAAGTATTTACTAAGACTTTTCTGTGATGAATAGCAAATGGCGAAACGAAAGAAACAAAGCGTCTATAAATCTTATTAAAAACGAATTACTTATTTATTTTAACTTACAGTTAAATATAGACTGTAAAGATGCTGTGCAATTGTTGATAACAATTTGTTAAAACTTGCTAAAAGCAATAAAAAATATGTTTTAAACATAATAATAAAGAAAAATAAATTGTACTTTTTATTTGTACTATTTTGACACTATGTACTTTTTCTTAACTTTAATAACCAATGTACTTTAATTGCAACAAAAAAAGGTGGCAACCCTAAGCGTGTGCCATAGGATGCACTCACTACTTCCAGTTCCTACAGTCATCAATACTAATAAATGTTGCATACTGCAGCTACTGTAATTCCATGTAATATGGTGAAAAAAAAACTCGATAGTTTATATATATATATATATATATATATATATATATATATATATATATATATATGTTGTATTTGATGTTTTCGCGGATAGATACCTGTGTTGTATTGTTTTCTCGGGGATTCCGCGTTGAAGAATATATCTCTTGAGAATGGCGAATGTTAGTTCGCCGAAACGTCGAGAATCCGGTTCTTTTCAGAGCCAACCCTCAGCATCAACGCGGAATCCCCGAGAAAACAATACAACACAGGTATCTATCCGCGAAAACATCAAATACAACATATATATATATATATATATATATATATATATATATATATATATATAAACTATCGAGTTTTTTTTTCACCATATTACATGGAATTACAGTAGCTGCAGTATGCAACATTTATTAGTATTGATGACTGTAGGAACTGGAAGTAGTGAGTGCATCCTATGGCACACGCTTAGGGTTGCCACCTTTTTTTGTTGCAATTAAAGTACATTGGTTATTAAAGTTAAGAAAAAGTACATAGTGTCAAAATAGTACAAATAAAAAGTACAATTTATTTTTCTTTATTATTATGTTTAAAACATATTTTTTATTGCTTTTAGCAAGTTTTAATAAATTGTTATCAACAATTGCACAGCATCTTTACAGTCTATATTTAACTGTAAGTTAAAATAAATAAGTAATTCGTTTTTAATAAGATTTATAGACGCTTTGTTTCTTTCGTTTCGCCATTTGCTATTCATCACAGAAAAGTCTTAGTAAATACTTGCTGCCATTTTTGTGCAATAGATAATTCTGAAAAACCCTTACAATTACATATCTGATCATAAAGTTTGTTTTATATAGTAATTTCTCCATAAGGATCATCCGTATCTATATTAAATTTTTGCAGATTTAAATTTTATTATGTTAACTATATTATCATATTCAATATAGCTATTTAAATTTATATTGCCAAGTGTAAATAACCAGTTTGTCATTAAAATCAAAATATTTATTTAGGTACTCTAAGGCTTTGTCAATAAATAATAAAAAAATCGTGTAAAATTCCTTAGCCAGCTCCGGTGAAGATAACAGTTTAATTGTTTCCTTAATGCTAATCCATCTCTAAGATTAACCATAATCTCATAAATATCTAAAATTGTTTTCTTGCAATTGCTTTCTAGACATTTTATGGCCTTTTTTGACAGTTTTTACATTATTTTTTGTCCCCACTCTCTGCCAATATCTCTTCATCCTCTCTCCCACTCCCTCCTTCTGTTCCACCGTGTAAGATCTTCCTTTTCTCACTGACAATTCCCCTGTCTCCTGGAAACCTGTACTCCTTAATTAGTCGCCTAAATCTCTCTCTGTCCATTATATCTTCTTTTTTCACCCCCATCGGATTCCAATCTCACTTTCCGAAACCATATCGGCTCCGTCTTCCTCATCCTGAAGAATTCAAAAATCCTCTTCGTCAGCCTGGTACTGTTCACCCTCCCCAAGTGCCCATAAAACTGTATTCTCCTTTTCCTCATTAGGGCTACAATTCCTTCTGTCTGCAGGTATCATTCTTTGTTAGGTTTTAGTCTCCTCTCTCCATCTTTGATATTTGGGCCTAGGATTTTTTGGAGCATTTTGCCTTCTTTCCTCTAGATGTCTTCGAGGGCACCCTTACCAATCATGGCTAGTGTTTCTGCTGCATGTAGACATTCAGGTCTGACAACAGTATCTAGGTGTCGGAATTTAGCCCCAAAGGATAGACCCTTTTTGTTATATGTATCCCTCGTGAGTTGATAAGCCATTTCCATTCTTCTCGCCCGCTCTTTGATGGCATCCTTATTCGACCCATTGTCCTGTAATTTTTCTCCCAAATACTTAAAACACTTAACTCGCTTTATCTTGGCTTCGCTCAACTCCATGTGGAGAGAAGCGTCTTTGATGTTGGTCATGAAGACAGTCTTCTCAAAAGAAATTTGAAGCCCAGTTTTCTTGGCTACATCTAGAGTTCTTCAGTTCTTTTTATCGCTGTTTCAACACCGGTATTGAGTATCACAACATCGTCGGCGAATGCCAAACAATCCGTTCTTATACTTTCTTTACCTCTCCCTAATCTGAAAGCTTATTTATCCGAAATTCCCTTTGTCCATTCTCGCATAACTTTTTCTAAGACGCAGTTGAATAATATTGGCGAAAGCCCGTCGCCTTAGTTAGCCGTAGTAAGACAGTTTTGGTTTCAAAAGGCTCTGACAACTCCCCCCGGATCTTTATTTTAAAGAAAGTATTGCTAGTCGCCTGTTGAATAAGATTCCTCGTCTTGTTGTCCACTCCAAATTCTTCGAGAATTACCAATAAGGTTTTTCGGTCAATGGAGTCAAAGGCCTTCCGGAAGTCCACAAAGACGGCGACATATTTATTCTGTCCCAACATCATGCACTTTATGATATTCCGCAGGTTGTAGATTTGGTACGCGCAAGATCTTCCTTTCCGAAAACCTACTTGGTATTCACCCAATTCAGAATCCAATAACCCTTCTCTTCTTGTTAGTAACGCTTTCGATAAAATCTTGTAAGGAACTGAAACAAGAGATTTGCCTCTATAATTATTAACGTCTATCTTGTCACCCTTTCTATGAAGGGGATGGATCAAAGACATTTGCCAGTCAGCAGGGATGCTCTCAGTTATCCATATGTTCTCAAGTAACCGAGTGAAAGATTTTACTACTCCGGCAGATCCGAATTGTAGGAGTTCAGCGACGATACCATCTGCACCAGCAGCTTAGTTTGCCTTAAGTCCTTGAAAAATCCGGAAAATTTCATCTTCGTCAGGAGGCAATGAGTTGGGAGATGATACTTCTGGTGGTTCCATTTTCAGGTTTTCAAGCAGTAAGTCGAAATATCTGGCAAGGATGTCACAGTTTAGCTTATCGATCATTCCTATTCTCCCTTCTTCATTCTTGAAGCACATTCCTGGTGCCTGATAACCCCTTAAGCGCGATTTGAACGATTTTAAGGCTTTATTAAATAAATTTAACATGTGGCTATAAAAATAGCAAACAAAATTTCAAACATATCATTTTCAGTGTTGTTGCGCATCAATAAATTTTGTAAAACTATTGGTCAGTTGTCTAAACTTACAAAATAACTTCTAATAGGTGACCAATTTATTAATAATGTATAAATGTATGGCAAAAGAGAGAGCCATCTTGTTACCACATGGCGTTTTACTTCATTAAAGTCTCCACCTACTGATTCTACAAATTTTTCAGTTCCTCTATTCTTACAGCAGAATGTAAAAAAAGAGCATACATTTTCAAAATCACATTTTATATATCATATTATAAAAAGACCATGGCATGTATCATGTAGTTTGCACTATGTGTGCATGAAAATCTGGCACCAAATCTCTCATATTTGTAAATAAAGAATGGTTGACACCAAAATTAGCATTTGTATATGTCAACTCTTAGCCCAGATACATTATGAAAAGATAATTTGTATTGCTCTAATGATTTGGAGTGCTTCAGCAGATTTGTTGCTATTTTCGTAAAAACCTAATAATTTGTTTTGAATGCCATTTTTGGCCGTAAAATATTGTATCACTATTGAAAACAGTTTTTTTTTTGTTAGAAGCATCTTTGTGTAAGCAGTAATATAAATTATCTGTATTAATATCATCTCTTACATTGTGTTATAGCATATGGACCAAACGCCTCTGTAACCAGTGCTTCCATTTTTGTTCTAGCTAGAAAAAATCCTGTAGCTGTACTTGAATTGGCATATATAATGTTATTCAATGTTATAGTACAATCCATGCTATTGTAGCACAAATTATATTTTACAGTGTAATATGTTAGGGCTAGCTCAGCAGCAAAAACATTTTTTTTTATCACTGCGCAATGAACTTTTAGTCGATGTGGATGCAGAAGAAGAGTCAAGAAATTTCTCAAGTGGTCCAGATGTTCTCTGCATTTCTAATTTTAATTTGTGTTGTTTTGTTTGCAGGTGTTGAATGAACTGAAAATAATAAGAATAACCCATTTCACCTTACCCATCAATCACCAGTCCCATTTTCAAGCATTTTCATTTTTTTCATTTCACCTTCGACGCTCACTATACCACACACACACACACACACACAAATAGATTTTTCTATTTACTTGTCCTATTCCAGCTGAAGCAATTGTAAATGTAATTCCACACAATTTGCATTTTGCGTTATATTCGTTTTGTGGGTCATTATTTAAACAATCACCATGTTCGATTTCCCATTGACCTTTATACTCCTGCAATCGTTTAATTTTCTGTTTCCTCGTATCATTTTTTTAGTGATTTTTGTCGGTGTAACATATTCACTATCTATTTGATCTGCTTTACCATCAAAATTACGTTTTAAAGGTGTACTTCCCTCACTCTGGAAGTCACCTTGTCGTGGTGTGAGGGCTTAGTTTCGCAACAAACCGTTAGACGTTACCGACCAGAGTACAACTCCGGTCGGAGCGGTCAGCGGAGAGCGAACAACCAAGAACTTCCAAACCCTTAATCCAAGGTGTCATGCGACCCGTGCCGGAAGGACTGGTTGCTGGCCAAGGGCAACCGGCCATCGCTAACGGAGCCCCTCTGATACCTGGCGACCTCAGAGGGTATCAAGCCTTACCATGTCAAGCAGGGCTCTGGCGTGGCGGACCTTTAGTTCCCTTCCTACTCGTGGGATTTATATGAATTCCAAAAGTATAAATAATCCATGTGTGCGGGACCTAACCGACACAGAGAACAAGGAAGTCAGCCCGGATCCTCGGGAAGACGACCTTGACCTCACACTCGTAGACATGAGCAGTCCAGCCATGTCTACAGAGGCAGAGGCAGAGGCAAGAGATGTTCTTGTAGGGACAGAGGAGGACTTGCCGCCTCCTGTCACAAAACAAGAATGACCAGCAGGCGCACCAAAATAGCCCAAGTGAACATCCATCATGCCAAAGCAGCTTCAGCTGTGATGGCTAGGATGTTCACCAAACAGCACCTAGGGCTAGCGCTGCTTCAAGAACGCTGGACCTACGGAGGTAAGATCAGTGGCCTTAGCAACAGGGAATGTAAGTTGGTATGGGACAGCCGTGAGGTCTCCCCTAAAACTTGCATTATGGTAAGAAATGGCATAAATTGTCTTTCAGAATTTTTAACACGGGATTTAGTACCGATTCAGGCCCTCATCAAGACCGAGGGTCCCCACCGCGAAGTAGTGATCGCATCAGCATACTTCCCTGGCGATGGTAACAGCATACCACCCATTGAAGTACAAAAGCTGGTGGAACACTGTATTAGGAGAAGGCTGCCACTCATCCTGGGATGTGACGCGAACGCACACAATGAGATGTGGGGCAGCACGGACACTAATAAGAGGGGTGAGTGCCTTTTAGAATAACTCATTAAAGAGAACTTAATTGTGTACAACGTTGGGAACACACCAACATTTGTCACTAAAGTCAGAAATGAGGTACTGGATATTACGGTAGGTAGCGCTAACGTAAGTAAACTAATTAAAAAGTGGAGGATTTCAAGTGAGCCCTCAATGTCAGATCATAGGATCACAGAGTTTGAGCTGTAAGGAGCGAGTGAGGAAAACACCCCCATTCGAAACCCCAGACAAACTGTGTGGCCTATGTTAAGTTCCCAACTAAAAGAAAACCTAGAGCAGGTGACAGTGCGGGGTAGTATCAAACACTACACCGTAGGAGAAATAAATGTAGCAATCACCACGGCATTTGAATCCAGCTGCCCGGTAAAAACCGTGAAGGAGCATAAGGACGAAAAATGGTGGAACAAAAATTTGTACATTAAGAGCAAAAGTACGTAGGCTTTTTAACAAAGCCAAGCAATACGGAAATTGGCTAGAATACTCTGAGGTGAAAGAGATCAAAAGGGCAAAAAGGGAAAACTTTAGGACCTTCTGTGAAATATAGAATCCACGCAGGTGGCAGCTAGACTGCACAAAGCACTAGCGAAGGATAGAGTGGAAATGACAACCACTCTCAAGAAACCGGATGGGACTTTCACGGATGATGAAGAGCAAAGAGCTCTCCTCCTACTAGAAACCCATTTTCCGGGATGTAGAGGATACAGGGAGACCGAGGGCTTGATGCAACCACGGAAACCAAGTCGGGCCGACTGGAAGAGGGCAGCGTCCATCTGTACGGAAAACTGAATCAGATGGGCTATCGGCACTTTCCAGCCTATTAAGGCCCCAGGTGTGGACGGACTAGTTCCTGCCTTCCTACAAAAGGGAGAGAGAGAACTAATGCCGTATCTTCTAAATATCTTTAGAAGTAGCTTAGCGCTCGGATATATACCGGAGCTATGGAGAAGGGCTAAGGTGGTATTTATACCGAAGGTGGGGAAGAAAGACACCACTCAACCGAAGTCATTTAGACCCATTAGTCTAACATCTTTTATGTTAAAGACAATGGAGAAGGTGATTGATAATTACCTTAGGACTATAATAGTGCTGGTAGGTACACCACTACACAGGAGTCAGCATGCTTACAGAGCAGGGAAATCCACAGAAACCGCCCTGTATCAGCTGACAAACGAAATAGAAGCAGCACTAGAGACAAAGGAAGTAGCGATCTGTGCCTTCTTGGATATAGAGGGAGCTTTTGACAACACCTCACACGAGGCTGTCAGGGCGGCCCTCGAAAGAAGAAATATCGACAGCACTATCTCAAAGTGGATGGGAGAAATGCTGAGAACTAGAACGGCGGAGACACAAGTGGGAAAAGACACCATTAAGATCTCCACAACTCGAGGGTGCCCACAGGGAGGTGTACTATCACCGCTAATGTGGAGCCTGGTAGTTGATGAACTACTGGCTAGGCTAAACGACCTAGACATCAAATGTCAAGGTTACGCCGATGACATAGTCATAATGGCTAGAGGGAAATTTGAGGGAACGCTATGTGAAATTGTTCAGAGAGGCCTCAACGTAACTTGTAGATGGTGTCAAACAGTGGGACTGAAACTCAACCCGAGCAAAACCACGGTGATACCATTTACTAGAAGGAGAAAACTAAACTGCCTACATCCCATACTCATAGATGGGAAGGCAGTAGAATACCAACAGGAGATAAGGTATCTGGGTATCACACTAGATAGCAAACTCCTATGGAATAGACACGCTGAGGCAGTGGTAGGTAAAGCCGAACGCGCCCTAATGGTGTGCAGAAATCTGGCCGGAAAAACGTGGGGTTGCAACCCCACTATCCTGCGATGGATGTACACCATGATAGTGAGACCTGCCATCACTTATGGGGCAGTTGCGTGGGGAAGTAGAATCAAGCTGGCCTCTATGAGGAAACAGCTTGAGAAGATTCAAAGACTGGCGTGTGTCTGCATCACGGGGGCGATGGGGTCGTGTCCGACAGCAGCATTGGAGCTGCTGCTGGATCTGACTCTGCTGCACCTTGTGATGGAGAGCGCCGCCAGATCGGCGATCGTAAGATTCAGCAAGGAAGGAATGGGCAGAGGTAATATAATCGGGAGCAGAGACCGAAACAGCCTCGCTGCCAAGATCCCCTGAAATGGTATGCAAATACCACTTCGAGAAAAACTACACAGCAATGTGTAGTAGTAAAGCCGATTGGAGCGACGAATCCTCAGCATACCACATAGAGCAAAATGCCATCAAGTGGTATACAGATGGTTCGAAGACAACGGAAGGCACTGGTGCAGGAGTGTTTGGACCTCGTACTAGATACTTCGAATCCATGGGAACATCCCCAAGTATCTTCCAAGCAGAGGTACACGCAATCGAAAGATGTGCACAGTTTAACCTCGAGAGGAATTACCGCAAAAAACGAATTGCTATCCTGTCCGATAGCCAAGCTGCCATCAAGGCCATTAGGTCATACACCATCAGATCCAAACTGGTATGGGACTGTGTGGGGAAGCTGAACAAGCTTGGCAGGGATAATAAAGTAACGCTTTACTGGGTACCAGGACATACTGGTATAGACGAAAACGAAGAAGCCGATCACCTAGCAAACAAGGGATCCAGTAGCCCCTTTATAGGTCCGGAACACTTTTGCGGTATGAGCGTGAACACCATCCGCAAAAGTTTAGATGAAGAAATAAGAGGAAAATGGATGAAAACCTGGAAAGAACTTCCAGGGCTAAGGCAATGCAAAGTGATGCTGGGATCTTTTAACCAGAAGAGAACAAAAGCTTGCCTGAAACTAAGCAGGAACAAGCGCAGAATTCTGACAGGGGCCCTGACGGGACACTGCAGACTTAGGAAACATCTCAAGGCCCTAGGCCTAGAGGAGGATGATGGATGCAGATTCTGTCGCTCAGCAGAGGAAACCCCCATACATCTGTTTAAAGACTGCGGAGCATTACTCCACAAGAGACAGATGTACCTTGGGGCTCACTGCTTGAACACAGAGGAGATGCAGGCCTTGAATCCCACCCAGATCGTGAGATTCCTAAAGGAATCAGGATTAGAGGAGGCGCTCTAAATGGGTAAGTACACCAACGCTTGGAGGAGGTGGGTGGGGTACAATAGATCTATAAAGGGTCGCAGTACAAGTCGTCCCCACCACATCTACAATCTACAAGGTGTACTTTGTTTACTGAAGTTGCCCTTATCCATGATTTACTATAACATAAATATATAAAACCGATAAATCGAATTCTTATTGCACTCAAAACGCTTTACACAAAACAAACACGAAGTTTTGACAATGACATTGATAATGTTGACATTTGAGGTTAGGTTGAGTTCAAAAATTATAAAAAACGACCGTTCAAGTGGCGCTGGCGACTGCCGACCTATCGAGTCGGCACCAATCGATAACCTTTCCTTTTACGCAAAAATGCTTATGACCAAACTTTTTTGAATCCCAGAAATCAAATCATGCGAATAAAGCATTTTCGCGTACTTTATTCTTCTCATAAAGTATAATTACCAGAAATAACGTACAATACTTTATTATAAAATACGGGTGGCAACCCTACACACACTGCTCTATTTTACTCCTTTGGTGTCTTTTGTTTTGGACGGTTAGGTTGTGCGGAATAGTGCTTGCAGGTCCACAAGCTTAAATTTCTTCAGTCTACTTGTGATTAATCTTCGGTCCAGCAAGCCGGACAACTTCAATCTACACAAGAAAATCAAGGATGCTGCTGGAACTTATCGGCTTATCGTTATCGGTTCGCTGCACTTCTGCTAAATAGTTATGGCAACATTATCTTATACCTTAATGGTATATGGTGGTTCGAGGCAGATTTTTACTGCGATGACTTTACCAGAACCATCTACAGGAGAGCGGTGATTTGAACCCGGGACTTACGGCTCCGAAGTCACCTTGACTACTAGGCCACCACCGTCTCGCTCTTTAACATATACTCTAAGCAAATCTTCGTCGAAGCATTGGACGAAGCACGGGAAGGAATTGTTGTCAACGTAGAAGTAAATAACTTGCGTTATGCGGACGATACAGTTCTGCTGGCAGGAAGTGCTGATAATTTGCTGGCGCTACTGGATAGGGTTGCGGCTAAAAGCGAAGAAAGAGGGCTCAAGTTAAATATTAGCAATACCAAAGCTATGGTTATTAGTAAAAATGGAGAGCTTCTAACAAAACTTCTAGCAAAGCTGAATACAGGCAACCAACAGATCCAGCAAGTCTCGAGCTTCAGATATCTGGAATGCTTGTTGAGCAGTGAATGGGATAACAAGCAGGAAATAAGGTCCTGCATCGAGCAGGCTAGAACAGCTTTTAGCAATGTGAAGAAGGTTCTTACATCCTGAGACTTGTCAATACCGCATTGCGCATTCGATTACTACGGTGCTATGTATTTCCAATTTTGTACTATGGAATGGAAGGATGGACTTTAACAAAGGCAATGTGTGACCGAGTGGAAGGGTTCGAGATGTGGTGCTACCGCCGCCTGCTGCGAATATCATGGGTGGACAGAGTCCGAAACACCGAGGTGCTTGCCCGTCTCCAGAAGCAACTAGAAGTCATGTTTACCATTAAAAAAACGAAAGCTGGAGTATTTTGGACACGTTATGAGAGGGGAAAAGTACTCTTTCTTGCAGAATATCATGCAAGGCAAGATCCAAGGTAGAAGAGGTGCAGGAAGAAGACGCACGTCCTGGCTGAAAAACCTGAGAAAGTGGTATGGTGTCAGTTCTACTAGCCTGTTTCGTGCCGGTGATGATAAAATAAAAATCGTTATGATGATCGCCGACGTCCTCGCAGGATATGTCGCGCAAAGAAGAAGAAGCAAACTGAGTGCCAGTGCGTTTTCGTGGTTTTCGAGTCTCTTTTCGTAGTTTTTGAATAGCTTTTGGGCTATGTTCTTGACCGTATCGATTCCAAGGTCTTTATGTAGCGTGGTATTGGTTGCGTACGAAGGAGCGATCGCTAGCATTCTCAGTGTTTTGGATTGGAATCTTTGTAGGATCTCTATGTTGGAGTTGCTGGCCGCCCCCAGAGCTAAATACATTAGGTCCAGATTGGCATTAGTATGGTCTCTTTCCTATGAGATAGTACATTTTTTTTCAGCCATACACCCTGTTGTTTCTTCTTGTTCCTGATATGCTTCGCCCAGGTTAACCTGCGATCCAGGAGCATGGCTAGATACTTTACTCCTTTATATTTCGGGAGTGGTTCTTTGTTGAGTGATACCGTTTGGCAGTCCTTTTTGATGGTGTCGTCGGCAAATGTGGCAACCATTGCATTGTCGGCTACAGGCAGGTCATCATGAATTCGACGACTTAAAAAAAATTTCTATTGACCCCTCTTGGGGTCACGATCCACGGTTTGCGCACCATTGATGTAGAGGATAGGTCCCAAAATGCTTCCTTGGGGCGCTACTGCCCGTATCGCGTAGAGAGGTGATAGCTGAGTGCCACACCATACTTGGAATTGTAGCCTTTTAATTTTAGAGTACACCTGGGTATCACACTTTAACGAAAGCCTTTTGTATATCGAGGCATGCATCAGTATTCTTTTCGTTTCTGCTTGTTAGCTATGGTGTTAAAGACCCGATCAACTTGCTCTATCGTGGAATGCTTGGATTTAAATTCGAATTGATGTCCTGGGACAATGCCGAGCTTGTCAATTGTTGCATTTTTTTGAGCAGTAGTTTTTCAAGTAGATTGGTTTTCAGGTTTCTTTATTATTCTGATTTGCGCGACTTTCCATTAGCTAGGTAGGCAGTGTACTAGTTATAAAAATAAATTGATTGGTCAGGAATACTATGCTCTCCTTTAGTAGTTTCTTGAGGATGATGCCTGTGACCAGGTCGTATCCAGGAGATTTATTTGCATTGATCTCTTGGCGTATCATGCTGTATACTTCCACATGAGAAATATCTCTGATGAGTTGGTCCAGAGGAGGATGTCTATTTTCTTTGTGTTTAAAAACATGGCTAGTTCCTAGCGGTGCTGGAGAAGGCCGTTGGCATTGCATAGTGCTAATCGGTAGGATGTGAATTATTTGGTCGCGAACTTTCTCAGTACTATTTTATAATAGTTTTAACATTACAACATTACAATAGTTTTAATAGTTTTAACATCGTATTTCATAGTTCGTATTGTTTGGTTATAACAGTTCTTAAATCAGTGATTTAATTATCCAAGATATTTATCATTTCTGTATTATCATTTATTGTCTTGGGTTGTGAGTTTCAGCTCGTCCCGACCGCCTCGACGAAACTTTTTCGGAGTGGTATGTTCTTTTCTGATTTTCTTTCTGTGCCTCGGCCTATGCCAGTGGGGAACTTGAGTAATCAGGTTCATTTTTTCTTCGATGTCTTGATAGACTTGGTAGCCTTTGTAATTTGTCGGATGGTTTCCGGCGAAGATTACACATTTGGCAGGTCTGTCTGGGTTTTCGGCAGGGTGTTGTGTTGTGGTCACCACCGCATTTCTCGCATCTGAATTGCTGCCGACACTAAGTCTGTGGCCATATCGTTGACATCTCGCGCATTGGATTATTGTTGTGTTCTTCTTTGGCGGTTCGACTACAATTTTTGTATTCAGCAGAAGATCGACTTAATAAATTATTGAAGAGATAAACTTTTGGAGAGAGGTGGGCGCCTCCAATGATCTCAATACGCTGGTAGGTGTGGTACGCGGCATGTTCATGCATTTTTCGGAACGCTTCCAGGTCGTTAACCAATATATTTGTTTGTCCATACATGGTGGTCTTGTATCTGTAGTCATTCTTGTTGACAACAGTTTATACACCTCTCTGAGTCTGTGATAGATTTGACGTCGAGTATAAATATTGGCGGCGGCATTGGGTCTCTTTCTGTAATCCTGTGGGGAATGTCTTCTGCGAGATTCTCCGGAAGGGTAAATCTATTGTCGCACGAGATTATTTTCCCATGTGCGGTATCTGGCTTGCTCCTTATCTACGTTTCGTTCGAAATGAGACGGCGCTTCTTGGAAATCACTTGCCATGTCGGTGATTTGTTACCTATACAATAAGGATTGATGTTTCGCGAGAGCACTACGCGTATACTACGCTCGTTATCACTTCTATATTGGGACGATAGGTTTTGAGAGTTGGATAATGCGCTTGTAGCCTGAACATGAAAAAAAATCAGTCTCGACTAGGTTATGAAATAGTAGGGCGGATCATGGCCGGTGGGGTCAGCAAACATTAGTTAAAACCCGTACCTACCAATCGCAATAAAGCGGCGGAGTCTGGTAATGGCGCCAAATTCAAACATGTAGTTTAAGTTATGGGCAGTGTGTGCGCGAAGTGTGTTCCTTGTTCTTTGTGTCGAATAGCTGACATATTGCCGCCCAATTTTTTAGAGAATCTTGAGTGTGGTTATCCCGATTAAATCAGCAGTTCTTATTGCTATAATATATATTTTATCATTTCGCTGAAATATCTTTTTTATTGTTTTAATAAAAATAATTACTATTTCTTTTTCAGTTTTACATTAGTTAGGTTAGTGTTACATCCAGCATGGAAAGGTAATATATATAATCTTTGAACGTATACATATTTGGACATTCTACTTTCATGTTTTAGTGTCAATAAACTGACCTGTGATGCATGTCAGAAGACATTTGTGACTGTTTCTTCAAAGAATCGACATTTGAGAAATATGCATAATATGCAAGTGGGGAAAAATATGTTACAACGCATTCGTTGCTCCTTATGCCTCCTTTTTGTTCCTCTTACATAAATTAGAAGGTATTGGTATAGCTTTTTTGGGGTTTTCAAAAACTTGAGGGGTTTCATATGGTGCAGGTGTGGTGGTGGGAATAATAATAATGTCGTAGGAGAAAGTCACCCTGACTTAAGTGTTGAAGATTTCGCATTGGGGTACATGAATGAATTCATGGAAAAGAAACTTAGAGATAACCAACATGTGATTTGTATGGATGGGACGCATGGAACAAATCGCTGCAAATTTGAATTGACAACTGTATTAATTAAAGATGAGGGAAATATGGGATTCCCAGTGGCATTTTTGCTTTCCAATAGATTGGATCAGGTGATTCAAAAAGTTTTTTTGAAGGCATTAAAAGAAAGATTGGGATGCAGCATTAATGCCAAATATATAATGAGCGATGATGATCCAAAATATTACAATGCATGGGCAGAGGCCATGGAGACTGCGGAAAAGCCAAGGAGATGGCTTTGTACATGGCATGTGGTAAAGAATTGGAATATTCAAGGCAGATCGAAACTGAGGAAGCCAGAAAATAAGTTGCAAATGAAGACTGAAATGAGAAAAATTTTGAAGGAAACGAAAATTCAAAATTTTGTTGCACAGAAGGACAAATATTTACAATATTTAAAAGATGAAGGGGAATTACAGTTTTTAAGTTACTTAGAAAAGTAGGACTTTAGCATAATACACTTCATAAATTTTGGAATGACTTAATTTTTATACATTTGTAGGTACTATTTTCAGGAAGATAGAATTAAGATGTGGGCTTATTGCCATAGAATCAATGCCGGAATAAACACCAACATGGCAATAGAAAGTTTACACAAAGTTTTAAAACATAACAAAATGAGAGGAAATCAAAATATAAGGTGAAATCAATAATATTTGATCTTATATTGTAATTGTTAAATATATTATAATTGTTATTTATAAATTTTTAGAGTTGAAAAATTATTAGACATGTTGGAAGAGCTTGTTGAGGAGAAGATGTGGAAAAATATTGTAAATCAATAGCGACCAAATGCCAACAATTACTGCCATAGAATAATCATTGAAGCTCATAAGAAGGCAGAAAAAATTACAGATTTTGTGGAATCTGTTGAATTTGGCAAATTTAGAGTCAAATCAACAACAGGAGACACATTTTATAGTATAACTTACAATGAATTGTGTGATGTGGATTGCCGAATGGGATATTGTCATAAATGCAAAGTTTGTTTGCATCAGTATATTTGTGAGTGTCCGGAGTTTTCTGCGAAGACTACCTTGTGCAAACATATACATGCAGTTGTGCTGCATGAAAGGAGGAATAGTGAGTCTGCTGCATGTGTTCATGGTTTGGGAGAAGAAGACTCCGAAGGAATGTTATACATTCATGAACCCACAACAAGTAAAGTTAGATATCAAGAAGAACTATGCCAGTTTTTAGTGATGAAAATAATGAACCAAGCACATGTATTGATAGCGAAAGAAGGAAATAGGTGTGTTGAAGAAATTATATACAAGATGTGGAATTATTTTAATATTAAATTTAAATATTTTTACAGATTGAACATGAAAATATTGTCAGTAAAGTGAAGGCCTTACAAGGGGAATCATTAGATGACTTTATAAACATGTGGAATGCTTTTGAGAATTTGCAGCGAGACAAGAACAATGAAGTATCCAAGAAGAGAAAGATAGAGAAGCAGACATACTTTCCTAATAAAAAATGAAATGCTGGTAAGCGGCTTTCTAATCTAATTTTGTAAATTATTCATTTAACCATTCGATGTAATAGCCGTAAAAAAGATCAGTCATTTGGGGTTGTGAAGGAGGTTGGCGGAGGATTAAAAAATTCTACTATACAATCTTCAAATCGACATTTGGAACTAGAGAATAATAGATATATTATGTATTGTAATTTTTTGTATTACAAAGTATTATGTGTTTAGCAATGTATTGTAATTTATTTAAGTATTATGTATTTAGCTATGTATTGTAATGTATTTAAGTATTATGTATTTATCTATTGTATTTCCTGTTTAAGGATGGATCAATCGTAATTACAATATTACATAACTTTCTTTTTTATGCTTGACAGTAGCATTCTCATTTACGTTAAATTCGTATATATATATATATATATATATATATATATATATATATATATATATATATATATATATATATAAATATTGTGCAAAACGATTTATCCAGGGGTAAAAAATCGTTTCAGCACCTCCACGTGGTTTACCCCGGGTAATGCTAACGCTGAACGTAAACTATTTTGTAGAATTATAATTTCGTGCAAATTAAAAAAAAAATATTATATTTATCAATAAAAGGAAAATGTATAATAAATTTCATATAATATTATAAAAATCATATAATTTTCTTTTTATTTTCAGAATAGTTGATTCTTCTGAAAACAACTATTCGACCTAGCATGCTATTCGACCCAAATCAACAATTACCCTCAACACTAAAAAATATACCTTAAATATCAACAAATTGATATATGGCAGACTTTATATATAGCGGTCCAAACGGTTCATTATTTCAAATATATTTTTGAATTTGGCGCCATTACCAGACTCCGCCGCTTTATTGCGATTGGTAGGTACGGGTTTTAACTAATGTTTGCTGGTGGGGTCTGGTACCTCCTCCATATTGCTTGTGTAGTTTTCGTCAGACCCGCTGCATTGGCACATGCACTGCGGGGCCAGAAATAATAATTACTCTTGAAAATATTGCAGGAGACTATAACTCTATATTTTCGGATAGGAATAACACAGTAGCTCGATTCTACTACGAGTTAACATGCTTATAAACTCTTCTGATGGCGATCGCGTCTCGAGACAGACTGTAATATCCGATTGAGCCATTTTTTGTATCCGATAGATAATTTTCTTTCATTAACTAATTAACCTATCTATACCCGTGAATTGGTCACCGACAAAATACTCTTTCGTGGTTTTTCCTTTTATCGTCAATGCTGATAGTTGTTATATTCTGTTGGCTGCGCGAATCGTTGCTACATTCATTCCAGTGTGCACAGTGCATTCGTGCGAGCAGCACGTGAGGCTGTTTTTAACGCCAATTGGTTTATGGGACCGACGCGGGTATAGGTCCAACTTTCGAGTATACGTACATTCCATATACCATATATTGCGTATATTGTGAAACTCAGTGAACATCGTGTAAAAATCTACGCGCTAACCGACGCCAATGTGTTTTATACCGAAAATATGGAAGTTGGGAAACAGCCTGGCGCCAGCAGGCTGTTTCCCAACAGACTTGTTACCTCGTCAATCGCATTTGCGACCCATTGCTTTGCGACTCAGAGAAGGTATCTATAATACTAGCCGTAACATCACATGTGATAATTTCTTCAAGAGTATTCCCTCGGTAGATAAACTTGAGTCACAGAAATTAACCGTGATTGGCACGCTACGCAAAAATAAAAGAGAACTGCTCAAACAGTTTGCAGAGATAGAGGCCGAGAAGAAAAATCCAACTTATTTGGCAACGAGAAAATTGTACTGTTGTATTGTATTTACATTGTATCTTATGTGCCCACAAAGAACCAGAATGTTTTACTTGTGTCCGGCATGCATGATGATGCTAAAATCAATGACAAAACTGGTAAACCTGAATTGATTATGGATTACAATGTGACAAAAGGTGGAGTTAATATTATAGGCAAAATGTGCAAAACTTTGCACGAGGCATAAACAAGCGGCCCTTGGTAATTTTCTACAGTTTAAAGAATGTATGAGGTATAAAGTCGTATGTTATATACCTGCAAAACCATCCCCATTAGAAAGTCAACTGTAGAACTTTTCTGCAAGCTTTTCCAAAGACCTCATTAATTCGCATGTCTGGAGACAGGTTGTCAACATATCTTTGCAATAACACTAAAGTTGCGGCTCATTGAAATATGTAAAGTAGATCGCCATGAGTCTGCACCAGCATTGCAATGACAATAAAATCGGCCGTTGTGGATTTTGCATACCAAAAACTAACCGCTATAACTGTAAGACGCGTTATTACTGAGATAAATGTAAAATTTATTTTTGTATGGAACATGCTAGATGGTATGCACTAACTGCTATGTTAAGACTTCAGCCTAAGATTAGTTGTAAGTTCCTTATCGTGTTATCGTTAAGATGAAAGTTCGTTTTTGTTTCTTAGAAGATAAGAAAATATTATTATTAACATTTTATTAGCTCTTAAGAGAGACTTATTATTTTCCAGAAGCTCTAATAAAATACTGCTAGTCAGCAAATAAATGGTATATTGTCGATAAATTGGGATTATTTTATTAATTACTCCCTAGTTTTAAGAAAACATAATTTCCCTATACATTTTCTTGAAAAAATACCATCAAATTGGGTTTAGAACTTTCGATCTATGAGACCGTTTGCAGGTATAGGTGTCACAATATTTGGTGCGAGTATACACATTTTAATATGGTAATATACAAAACTGCTATGTATTATACAAACTACCTGCACTTATAAAAGGTAAAGAATTTGTAATAATCAATAGAGATTGATATCGTTAAGTATTATGCATACAGAAATATAGTTTAAATTTTAATTTAAATCTGAAACTAAATGATACAGGAAAAAATCTTGTAAAATATATAATTAGAGAATATTCGAAAACAAGTCCTTTGTCGAACCCCTATCAAAGATTTCCCTTGAAAAAAATTAAAACTAAATATGGTGTAGAGTTAAAAAAAACTTTTCATTCCTATCATATTCCACAAACGTAGGCAATATATAAGATATCAAAAGAATTTTATTTTTTAAAAGAAGTACACGAAGAAGACAAAATTAAACACGGAGACTTTTCATTGCAATAGGGAATAGCAAGTGATTTAAATTTACTTGATTTTTTTACCCGCGATACTTATGGTCTTGAGTTTACACCCAAACCATTATTTTCTCCTTTAGTTTGTATTTCATTCCATAAAACATTACTAAAAAAGTGCAAAGTAAGCGAGCGAATTTCAAATTTGCGAAACGTATGGCGTGAAATGGCATGTTATGGGATTTCCCCGCTGCCACAGACTCTCACCGCTGACAACCAAATAAAAGAGTTAAACACCATCTAGTCAATTGCCACAGAGAATGGCTTTCCAATGACCCTCATCCAAAATTTAATAAATAAAAAATGGAGCCAATTCACAAAGTACAAATTATACCCCAACACGCCCAATTCAGATAAAACTTTCGTTTCCCTCGCGTACTTTCGTTTCCCTGGCAAAACTAGCAAGCAAATAACTAACGTTTTGAGAGAATAAAACCTACAAATAACCTTTAAACCTTCGTACAAATTATCCCACTCAATATTTAATGCCAAAGACAAAATCGACCCCCTAAAAAAATAGGAGTTTATGAGATTCGTTGTTTGGAATGCAATAGCGTCTACGTAGGGCAGACAGGACGAAGCATATCATCTCGTTTTTACGAACACTCGTGCCTTCCGTCTTAAAAACATACAAGCTCATTCTCTAGCCATGGTCTAGAATGTATTCACAAATTCCCCGAAATAGCTAATCTTAAAATCTTGCATAATTGCAACAAAGGCCCGAAACTTATTCTCCTAGAGTCAATAGAAATTTTCAAAAAACCCGTAATACCTCAGTTAATTTCCTAAACGAGTAAACCGACCTAATCTTTTCCCAACTTTTTAATCTCACCCAATCTGCGGCAGATAAGTCCTCATTTACGCCGCTCCTCCCCCCGAAACTATAGGGGTATATATTCAACCTCATCAATTTAAGGTATTTTAAGTAAGACATATAGCTTAAGTAAGACATATAGCTTAACCGGACTTCGAAAGAAGAAGATGTTAAACTAAACAATTTATGCTGACAAATTAAATTCAAAAATCCAACCGAGAAACATGAACTCAATCATGCAAGCCAACTCAAACGGAAACTCCGCCGCCAAGGAAATCAAAGACTTCGCCTTCTTTGACTCCATAAGCGAGGACGGGTTGGAGAGGCTTCTGAACCACCTCCTGAGCAGGAAGAAGAAGAACAACCCCAGGAAACCGCCGCTACCAAAAGGACCACCGCCGAGAGGACAAACGATGCCACCCCAAAGAGAACCACTGAAGCCGCCCTGAAGAGGAAATAGGCACCGATGGACACGGAAAGCCCCACCGATGCCGCCCCCAAGCGCAAAACCGACCCGGAGGACGAGGAAACTTTCAAGTTTCCAAAGAAAACCGCGAAACTGGCGAGCCCAAGCACTTCAAGCCTGCAAGGAATGCAGGTAAGTATGAACAACAATTATGCATGTCTAAACACAAGGGACAGTGACGACGACTACGACGAAGTCACTGAAACTGAAACGAACCTCTCTGAAAAGAACCTGAAGGTCGTAGGGAGTTCCCTGCGGCCGACGGAGGAGGAAATCATGGAGGAACTAAGCGATAACGGATACACGGCCATAAAAGTGACCAGCATGAAAGAGAGAGAAGCCACGCCAATCCAAATGGTTCTAATAGAGATTGAGAAAGAATACAAATTCATTTATCAAATGGAAAAATTCTACGGATTTTGCGTGAAAATGGAACCACTAAACACGCGAGGAGAAAGTAAATGCCACCGATGCCAACTGTTCCGCCACGTGCAGAGGCACTGCAACGGCGAATACAGATGTATGAAATGCGGAACAGAACCACAGCACACACCTGTGTGAGAAACCTGGATACAGGTTTACAGACAGAGGAAAGATCTAGAGAAACGGCCCGGCGAGACCGGAGAATGAAACCAAAGCCCCCCCCCCCCCCCCCGAAACAAACAGCCCAAAAACCGACAACCAGCCAAATACCGAAACTAGTAAACATACACAACAACACCAACCCGGAGACAAAACCATCAACAAGCGGAAACAAAAGGAACAACAGCGGAAAAATCGCAGCAGAATTGACGGAATTGATGCTCGACTTTGCCGCAATAAGGTACAGTAAAGAAGAAATAGAAAAATTCACCCGAAGAATCACTACCATCATGTGCCTAACCAACAATGACTACTAGAAGAACTAGAGACAATCTGAAACTTATTTTCTGGAACGCAAACGGAATACAATACAAGAAACAGGAATTGGTGGTACACCTAAACGAACACAGCGTCGACGTGGCACTGATCAACGAGACGCATCTCAAACGTTGCAACTAACTGAATATAGCAAACTACCAAGTTTACAGAAAAAACAGGGGCGAGAAAGCCGGAGAAGGTGTCACAACCATCGACACGGAAACGGTAAGAGTAGATGTACAGACAAGCGATGGACCCGTAGCCCTCTACGCACAGTACTCGCTGCCACAGAAACAAATAAACGCCGACGACCTGGACAAAATATTCCACAGAAATATAGGTACCATAGACGGGAGACTACAACGCAAAGCACTCGCAATGGAATTGCAGAGTGACAAACACAAAGGGCGGGCAATTACTAAGGTACACGTAAAACCAGAAGTTACAAGTAATTGCACCGATCGAACCGAAGCACTTTCCAGGAGTTCAGCGAATGTCGGATATTTCGGATATAGCCGTAATGAAAACGTCACAGCAAACGTGGAAATAGTCTTTTCAAAGACTTGAGCTCAGATTACAACCCAGTGCATATAAATCTCCAAGCGAAAACGGCCAGGAAAACAGTCGAGAAAATTATCATAAATTGGAATAAATTTAAAGATAATCTGACGAACGTCACTTGTACAGAAATTACAAGCCCCCCGTGCCTAGAAGAAGCAGCACGGACGATAGAAAACGAAATAAAAACAGCACTTGAGGCCGCCGCAAGGAAACGGACAGCCAACACGACAACCACCTTCCCACAGGAAATCAGAAACCTACTAAGAGAAAGCGCAAAACAAACAAAGTATTCCAACGGACGCTGGCACCGACGGACAAGAACGACTTAAACAGACTGCCAAACCAACTGAAAACGGCACTGTGCGGACAGCACAACGCCGAATGAGAAGACAAACTAGAACGCATCAACGAAACAATAGAGAAACCGTGGAAATTAGTCAAGAATCTGAGAAACAAGGAGAGTAGAACAATTCCGCCACTGAAAACAACAAACGACACTGTAGCCAGCAAGGACGAGGAGAAAACGGCAACACATCGAAAAACTAGAAACGAAAAGCTTCGAACGCATGAAAACGCATGACAACCCAACAATCAACAACGCAGCAAACTACAACATCAACGTCAAATGGAAACATCCAAAACCGCAACAACATAGGTTATAACTGATCTTTCTTTTCACAGGAAAGCCCAAGCCCTACATCCCCGAACCCAGCGCAGCACCCGGGAACATAATCGGCAGGAACCACAAGAACAAAACCAAGAGACACAGCAACCACCACGAGGACGAACAAGGAACCACCAAGAACCAACAGCGAGAAAAAAAAACAAACAAAAAACAAACAAAAACAAAACAAAGATATAGAAAGAAAGAAAAGAAACCGGTCATGGAGGAACAACAAACAGACAACCAAACAAACAGACAAACAAACAAACAAAACAAAGATGAACAAAAAACAATCGAAACAAACAAAAAGACAGCGGAACAGCTAAGCAAATTCTCAAAACCGCAGGACAGAAAGGGACACAAGTTTTGGTAAGTCACTTGAAAATGACCGTCAAACGTCGAAACTCGAGTCGGGATAAATGTATTAATTTATATAACTGTGAATAATAAGTTACATAACATTTTATAAGTGTGGTTAAAACATAGTGAATTTCAATTCAATGTCAATATGAATTACCAGGTAGTAACAGTCGTAACCATCCAATTCACTGTATAGCCTTGTCTAGTCTTCTTTAGCTTTGTCCAATCTTGCCTATTTCTGGTTAATCTTGAATTAACAATACTAATCCTATATCTTCTTTAGCCTTCTATTTTTTATTTATTATCTACTTCACTTACTCTGATTTTTTTATTTATTTGTTTATATATTAGTTTATTAATTTACATAAAAGCTGAATATAATAAAATAGACTGCTATACAATTTACTACATTTTACCACTCCTCAATTCCTGTTTGCTGTTTCCATTTTTTTCACCCGTCTCAGCAATTCAAAACCCTTTCTCCTTTCATTTAAATTATATCATATTATACTACACATAACATCAATAAAGTTTTTCGATCAATTGGCATCAGTCAAGTTTATCGATGAATAGACATTAGTAATGTTGGATAATATAGATAAATCAAATCAAATCAAATCAAATCAAATATGTATATATATATATATATATATATATATATATATATATATATATATATATATATATATATATATATATATATATATATATATATATTATTTCATTAATTAAGTACATTGTAATAAATACAAGATACTAAATGAAATGTGTCAAAGTAGAAAATAATATATGTAAGAATATAATATAATTAAAAATAAAAATAATAGTGATGATAAAAAATACTAATAAATAGTAGTGAAAATAAGTATGAATGTATACTGATAAACTTAAAATAATATAATAACATAAATATAATAATATATAAAATATAAAAAATGAGTTTAATAATGTAAAAACTATATAAACAAAAGTTAACTAATCCATTTACAATTATATTAAATCGATTTCTTTATTAATGAGAAGCCACCGAGGACCAGTATTCGTCCATATGATATGGTTCAATTTCTAGTATATACAGGAATAATTTATTTTTGAGATTTTTTATTTGCAGCATTTTGAACCCTTTTGGCAATTAATTATAGAGTTTTAGTAAACTGTAGGGTGGATTTTTCTCCGACAGTGTCAGTTTATGCCGAGGAATTGTATATAGTTATCTGATATGCCTTGTACCCCTTGCATTGCTTTTTTCGTACTTATTAAACAGATTTTTATTTTTAAAAATAAACATTATACTTTCGTAAATATATGTACCAGTCGTAGTTAGTATAAATGCTTCCTTAAATTTTCCCCTGCAAGACTCTCTGTACTTCAAGTTAAGAAGTATACGCAAAGCTTGTTTTTGTAGTGTGAATACAATTTTCATATCTCTGGTGTTACCCGAGAATGTGATACCGAAACGGAGTATGCTGTGAAAATTTTAAAAGTATACCTGTCTAAATGTTGTAACATATATGTATGTTTTCAATGTTCTCAATGCGTAAATGCCTTTATTTAGTTTGGTTTTTAGTTGTAGTATATGAGTTGACCACTCTAGAGAACTATCAATGTGGATACCCAAAAAACGAGCAGATTGTTTCAATTCTATTGTAACGTTGCCAACTTTGTATTTCAGTGGGTGTTCTATAACACTCCGTTTCGTCTTGAATATTAGTAAATTTGACTTAGTTTTATTCACCAATAATTTTTTTAGCGTAAACCATTGGTCAAGCACGTTCATAATCATATTTGCATTGTCACTAATATCCTCAGCAGACTTGTTAATTAGTAAGAGACTGGTATCATCGGCATATTGTATTATATCGTGTTCTGTGTTTACTATAATTTGAGGTAGGTCGTTTACGAACAGCGTAAACAGCAGTGGACCTATTACGCTACCTTGTGGGATTTCAATATTTGTTGTTCTGGAAGTAGATTTTACATAACCTTGTTTCGTCTGTATTTTTGTTATTTGTTCACGGTTTCTTTAGAACGATACAATTAGATTTAACGCCACTCCTCGTTTTCCGTATTTTGCTAGTTTTGTAAGTAGTAAATTATGATCGACTAGATCATAAGCTTTTGATAGATCTAATAGAAATCCGGTCGGGATTGTGTTATTTTCTAATTGTTCCAATATATTTGAAATAAACTTGAAACATGCCGTGTCTGTGTTTTTCCCTCTTGTGAAATCGTGTTCTTTGTTATTTAAACAATTGTACTTTTCCCAGAAGATTTAATCGCAATTCAATAAGTTTTTCGAATATTTTAAAAAAACTAGATAGTAGACTTATTGGCCTGTAATTGTCTATACTGTTGGTGTTTCCGGATTTAAAGATCGGAATTATTATTGATGTTTTCAGTCTATCGGGAAAAATACCATATTGTAATACGTTATTAAATAGGTGATATCTGATCACTGACAGTTTTTATAATTGAGATTGTCACTTCGTCGTAACCTGAACTTGTATTATTATTTTTCAAACTTTTGATTGTGTCACTAAGTTCTTCTGACGTTGTAGGGTATAAAAAAATTGAATTTGTGTTCTCACATATATTGTCATAATATTCTTTTTTTGGCCACCCTTCTTGTAAAATTCGCGCTCTGTCTGCATAGTAATTGTTTACCTCTGTGGCTTTGATATTTGGCTCGTCATCTTGACTTATGTACGCTTTCGGAGGTTTCTTTAATTGAACTATTTGTCTAATGATCTTCCATGTTGTTTTTTAAATGTTTGCTGCTTTTATAATCTGATTAGCATAATCCTCTCTCTTTGCTTCTTTTAACATTGATTTATACTTCCTGCTTAAATTGTTGTAAACTCTCTTATAGCTGTTGTTGCTCTCTTAGCTTAAGATTTCCCTCAATTCTTTGCAGCTGAGGATTTAAGAGGATTCGTTGCTTCTGATAATTGCTGTGGCTTCTGATGCGCGGGAAACATTCATTAAAACCAGAGAGGAATATACCCATAAATGCGTTCCATTGTTCATTCACTTCTTCACCTTCTATATCTAGGACTTGGTGCCAAGTTTCTTTTGCCAAGTGGTCTATGAATTATTTAATGCGAAATTCGTTGAAAATTCGGATTATCTCTTTCGCATTCGTATTTACAAATTCGGTGCAATTGTATTGGCTTTTATTTGAAATATTATTTTTTGGGCACAATGATCAGATATATGGTATTGCATCGTTTTCACTTTATAGTTAATATTCGTATTTACAACAATATTATCAATACATGTTTCTGAAATTGGACGGCTTATTTCTTTTAAAGTAATGACAGCATTGAAAGACTCTTGCTGTCTTTCTTGCTGATTTATAGCTGTTTTTTCAGCATATCAATGTTGAAATCTCCAGCTATAATGAAATCTTTAGATTGTGAGTGGTTTTTAATAGAAGTTTGTGAAAGAGATCTAAACAATGATTAGTGTTTGATAAAGGTGTTCTATAAATCGCAACAATTATGAAACAATTATTACTTATATTGGATTCAATAGCTGCGATATCGAGAAGAAACTTGACCGACATGCTATTCATGTCCTTTCTAGTTTTCCACTCCACCTGTTTTTGCAGTATATCGCTACACCCCCGTGCTCTCCAGTCATTCTAGCATAGTGGGACGCTAGCTGAAAATGATTGATTTTCATAGTTTCCAGTTGGTTCTCGTCTTTCCAGTGCTCTGTTATTATCAAATGCTGACATTCTGGGTTCAATTCTAGCATTCGTTCTATACCATCAACAGAGTTGCTAATTGACAATGGCAATTCTGATTGATAACACTCAATTCTCTTAATTTAAAAGGTGTTATAGGCTGTTTTACTATTGATATTTCTGTATCCATATTTTTTTCCAATTCCATATCTCTTAATTCATTTCTTTCCTCATTTTGGGGTTTAGAAAAAATCGCTTAACACATGTATATCTTGTCATGTATATGTTTCAGGTTTGTTTAGTTCTGATAAATATTCAAATGGGGCAGTTATCTTGAATGATGAATATTTATCAGGGTATTTTGCATCCCATTTTTTGCATTGTAAGGAATCTATCTTAATTTTATTGCGTAAGTAGTCAACTACGTCTGTTCCTGCGAGTGATGGGTCTAATTTAAACACATGGATGTGTGCATATTTCTTCGCTGCTTTGATTGTTGCAGTTTCCGAATTTCCAAAAATCGTAGGCTTCGCTTTGATCCCCGTTTTTGTGTCTCCCAAATTTCTTCCGCTTGTCATCTACGGCCATCGCCACTACGTTGAGTTATCAAACTCCTCCCCTCCTCAACCTCTTCAGTGCCGTAGATGCCTAAAATTCTATGATTCAAAGACACCCTGCACAGAGACCCTGACCTGTGCTCTCTGCGCCGGGCCCCACCCCACCAGCCAGTGCCCCAACCCCACCCAAATCCGTTGCGCCAACTGCAGCGGCGAACACCACTCCAGCTCCTCACTATGCCCCAACCGCCCAGCCGCTTCACTTTCGTCAGAGATTACAGCCCCGCTCCGCTGCACTGTCCCCAATCCCCCCGAACAGTCGGAGAATCCCTCCAACACCATTGTTGTTGAAGACCTAATCAGGTTCTTCACAACAACTCTCCTTAATATCCTCCCCGACAAGCGCGACGAGATATTGGAAACGGTGACCCCCCTGGTCAGGAATATCTTCGGACTTAAACTTAAGTCCACGATATTCAGGAGCACGGTTCACTGTTCCTTTATACCGCTCGCGCCCCGCGAATCCACTGTTTCGGACCCAAATCCCCCTTTGTCCCCCCTCTCAATAGTCAACCTCCACACTATCTCCAATTAAGTTAGGATGGCTTTCTTAGCAAGTTTAAACAGCATCGGCTGGAAACATAAAAAAGACCTCATCGAGCATTTAGTTGTCTCCGAAAATGTCCTCATACTAGCGTTACAAGAAACATATTTCACTCCCAAAACCAAAGTCAGCCTCAGAAACTTCACAATTGTTCGCAAGGACAGATCAACACAAGGTGGTTCCGTAGCCATCGCCCATCACAACTCAATCCCAGCCCGCCCTGTGACGCTCCCCCCGCTTCTCCAAGACCTTGAAGCCGTTGGTATAACCATAAGCTACCAACAGTTCACTATTAACATCTTCTCCGTATATTTCTCCCCCAAATCTGATATTTCAGTCGACCTGTTCGACTATTTCAACTCGCTCCCCAACTGTATAATTTTGGGCGACCTGAACGCCCGCAATCAAGTATTTGGAGACACAATATCCAACAGCAAAGGCCGTCAACTCGTCTCGATCTCTCGAACTCGCATTCCCTCTTCCGCCTTGACTGTACGGACTACACCTTTTTTGGTCCCCAAGGCAATTCTATTATTGACCACATCTTAATATCCGACAAAGCAGCCGACCTACTGTCCCCCACAGCCTTCATCGGCCCCTCGGTCACAAGCGACCAACTCCCACTGATAGCAGAGAAAAAACCTCCACTAATTCCTCCACCATCTACAATAACTCGTCTGTCTTGGAAAAATGCCGACTGGCAAGCATTCGAAACGAATCTTACAGTCGCCTTTGCCAACCCCCCGACCATAAACACCACCTTCAAGCTAGAATCCGCCATCGAAAGATTTACCAGTAGACTCCAATTAGAAATACACGCTTGTGTACCAACACGCACCACATCAACGGTGCGTCCCTCTGCCCACCCCCCGAAATTGTCTCGCTAATTCAACAAAAACGTAAATTGTATAGGATTTACAAAAATACCCACGATCCTCTGATTAAATCATCGTGGAACCGTCTAAATGCCCTCATCAAACTAAAACTGCGTGCCTTCCGCGAAAAATCGTGGATAGATGCTACATCTAAACTCGATGCCAAGGATGGCAGTAAGTTTTGGAAGTCCCTAAACATTCTTACCGGCCGGTCTCGCCGGCCCAACAACCCACTCTCGGTAAATGATCTAATCCTCACAAATGCCCCAGAAAAAGCCTAGGCTTTCGCGACCCATCTCCAAAAAGTCCACCAATCAAACTCCCCACAATTTACCGAACCATTCTTCAGGAAAACCACAATCGAGATTAGCGGCCTACCTATAACTCCGTATTCAGAGTTCCCCCCGTCTACCCAAATCGAAAACGAACCCCTAGTCCAGCCCATTACCACCGAAGAGGTTCGCAATGTCATCTCCACCACTCGAAACGGCTCTGCAGCCGGACCCGACCGTATTCAATGGACTGTACTCAAACACCTTCCAGACCCGGCAATTGAATACCTAGCCTGTATATTCAACGCCTGCCTCTCGTCCGGCACCTTCCCGCGTACTTGAAAATCCGCTTACACAATAATGATCCGCAATCCTCAAAAAAATACGAAACTCGTTGACTCCTATCGCCTAATCTCCCTCTTTAGCACGATTGGTAAAACTTTCGAAAAAATCATCGCCCAACGTCTCCGCTCCTTCTGCGAAAACCACCACGTCATAGCCGACTATCAAATTGGATTTATGAATCAACGGTGCACCCAACATTCCATTCTCAACCTCACGTCCAACCTCTCTATCACACTAAACTCCGGAGACTCCGCCATAGCCCTCTTCCTTGATATCCATCGTGCCTTCGACACTGTGTGGCACGACGGCCTGATAGCTAATCTCCACACATTACAGGTCCCACTATCACTAGTCCGTCTAGTAAAGAGCTTTCTCTCCAACCGCTCGTGCCGCGTCAAAGTGTCCAATTCCCTGTCTCTCCCCTTTACGCCCGTAGCGGTCGTCCCACAAGGCTCCTCTCTGTCCCCCCCTGATATTCAACCTATTTTGTCACGACATCCCTTTACCGACCAATTCTCGCTGCTACATCCAACAATTCGCAGATGACACCGTCATCTGGTCCTGCCCCCGAAACCCCTCAATCTCGGCAACCATCCTAAACAAATTCATTGCCAAAATCGAAATCTGGATGAACCTCTGGCGCATCCAGATTAATCCCCAAAAATCCCAACTGATCCATTTCCGTCACAAAAATCTCTCCAAACGTATTGCCGAAAAGTAATATTCAATAAACCTCTACGGCCAACCCCTGATACCCCAACCATCAATAACGTACCTTGGTACGATCTTCACCCAGTCCCTAAGCCCAGTACCCAACATCAGACATTGTCTCCATAAAATGAGGTCCAGGCTAAACCTTCTCTACTACCTCCGCACCCGAGTAGGGGGTTGTTCATCAAACACCCTACTCTACACGTACAAAACCTTTGTTCGTCCAGTCCTCGACTAACAAATGACAGCCCTTGCCCTCTGCAACAAAAATCATATTGAACCCCTGCTCAGTTTTTAAAGAAACTGCCTTCGACGGATATACCGTCTAAACTACAAGTTCCCAACTATATTACTCGAAGAACTAGTAAATTTCGACCTATACCATAGTCGACTCCACACCCTCCAGAAAAAACTCGCCTCCCGCATCATCTCCCAAGAACCCCCAATTTTCAACATCTTTAAGTCCCCTCCTGTTGAAATACACAGAAGAAAGCCCCATCAAACAAACTCCCCATCCCCTATCTAGTGCTTCTGTTCCGACTGAAAGATGACCTTTCCCCAAACCTAGAACTAATTCTAGACACAGTCCCTCATATGTTTAAGTAACCCCAAAACACTAGAACACACCAAGACCCTAGACGAAAAGAACCGACCAACACTGCCCCCCTCCTTCTGACGTTTTCTCGCGCCGCCTAGGTGATGTTGACTGACTTGCCGCCCGACTGCTGCTATCCGCTGTTTCCCACCCCTTGGCTGAAAAGGAAATTCCATTTCCTACAGCAGCCGTCCCCCCACCCCCGGCGGGGACACTTATTCAACAAGCAAGCCCTACAACCAGTCTAGAATTTTTCTGGCTCACTAAACAGCACTAAGCATGCGCACTATTCGGTCCTTGTCCTGGTCATTTAGAAGCCCTGAAAGATTATTCCACGACTTATAAACTGTATTTTGAAATATTTGTGTTCACCGATCCGGTTTTACTCAAAAAACCTGTAATCATTGTATTTAGTTGTTAATAAATGTACATAAGTTTAAAGAAGAAATAAGAAACTTGTTTTATAAATACTTCATTAAATTAAGTGTAACAATAGACAATAATAAAGTTGCTTAACATGGCTAAATTTAGCTTTCATATATATATATATATATATATATATATATATATATATATATATATATATAGCATTTTCTAGCTTTTTCCATTATCGAAATAGCGATTTAAACTGAAAATCCTCAACTAATAGCTGTCTATGCATATAATAAAATAATATTGAACGTGTCCTTTGACATCATCCAAATATATTGCGCGAAAAATGGGTCAAATGTAATCAGTATTTTATATATCATTTTAAAAATTAATTTGAACACATTGAACAGTATTTTTTTGTATCTTATAATGAAGTAAAATGTGTAAAAATCAATTTTTTTATTACTTTTCAAACGCAAATTTCCTATACTGGTATGATCTGTTTAATGAATTTTTTCAACCCCTTCACTCTTGTTGCATATAAAAACGTTTTTCTAGTTTAATGACAATGTTTTTCTAGTTTAACGTCGGACTTAAAATATGACAAAACACACGTGTTTTGTGACATATGCAGATTCCAAGTATGATTTCTAAAAGGTAGAAACGTATAAACGCCCCCCAGAAGCCTAATGGCTCGCGTACACCTACACCGTCATCGGTCGAAGTTTGCTCGGGCGACGACGGCGATTGAATCAAACACTTGTAAAGGAATGAGAGCGCGTACACAAACACAACTGTCATATTCCGATGACGCCCGAAAACGGCCGATCATCACGATGATCCGAACTTGGGATTTCTCGCCTGACTGCCGGCGTCTACAGTGCAAATTTAGTGTATTTATAGTTAAATTTTGTTATCTACCTAAACGACTATGGATATTGACAAATTAATAAGTTGTGTTTATAATAGGGGTTGTTCCATTATAAACACAACTTATGTGGGATAACCATTCATAAAATTACAATAATCTACAGGATAGCACTTTTGGTTATCACAGTTGGTAACAATGGTGGTAACACTGTTGAAGTGTAAGCACATACACGTCCGATTAACTCGTCCGGGCAGTTCTGTCCGCCTTCGGCCGACAAAATCGGTTTTGGTGTACGCTTAGCATAAGAAATATTGCTTATGTCTCACCTATGTGCTCCCACTGAAACTTAAATAATACAGAGTTTTTCTATTGCTTTTCAATATTTATCAAATGAATTTCCCTATTTGTCAAATAAATTTCACGCATGTCAATGTTATATCAAAAGCTTTCCCTATTTATCAAATGACTTTCACGATATGTCAAATGCTTTTCCCTCTGTTGTATATTTTCATAATAACGCTGAGTAACGGCAACAAATAAGTTCATTATTAATTATTATACATAATAATAAGGTAATCCATATATTATAAAAAAAAAGTTGACACTTGTATACACCATATGGAAACATATTTGAGTGATTGTTTGGAAAAAAATGAAATTTTATCTTAAAAGTATAAACTTGTTTGTTGATAAAATATGTATTGCCTTTTTTTATGTATAATAATTACTTAATAATAAACTGATTTGTTGCCGTTTCTCAGCGTTATTATGAAAATAGACAACAGAGGGAAAAGCATTTGACATATCGTGATAGTGATTTGATAAATAGGGAAAGCTTTTGATATAACATTGACATGCGTGAAATTTATTTGACAAATAGGGAAATTCATTTTATGAATAGTGAAAAGCAATAGAAAAACTCTGTAAGTTTTCAAAAGAGATTACTAAGAAATTTTTGAGAAAATCCAGTAAATACATTTTCAAAATACGTTTAAATTTTGGACAAGTGAATTTTCCTGCACTTTTCAATTGCTCCCCTCAAAGATCAAATTGTCTCTACCCATAAACAAATTTACCCATAGACAGTGGAGACTTAGAAATTAAGAAATAAAGAGCATGGAAGCTATTGACAGCATGGAGCATCAACTACAAACACTTACCCTGGCTAGTCTCAGGCTATGTGTTCCATAGAACTTTGGAATATCTGCCTATGAAGGTTCGTAATAAAAATAAATGATAAAAAGAAACATGGGAGTAATTAGTACCTACACAATGTTGCGGCAAAAACCGGCTTGAGTGTCAACATACAGAAGACTGAGTTCATCACCAATATCAAGCAGGCTTCTTCTACAATCCCACTAGGAAACAATAATATCTGTAAAGTTCCTAAAGTAAAGTTCTTCGGAGAATGGATATCAGCAAGCTAGAGCGAAACCTTGGCCATAAACCCCAGGCACACCAAGTTATAGAGGGCCTATCATTCCTGCAAGAACATCTATACCTCCAAGTACCTATCCAAGAATATAAAACTGAAGGACTACAACTCGGTAGGAAGACCCTTCTGCACTCTATGCCTCTGAGTGCCTCTTGATGAATGGAAAGGACCCACTCAGGAAACTAGAACTTCAAGAGAGGAAGATCCTGAAGAGAATACTAGGACCCATAAGAGAAGAAGACGGTACCTACAGAATCAGGCATAATAACGAACTCAGGAAGATATATCAGGAAGACATGGTCACATGTATGAGAAAAAGACGACTGACCTTCTATGGGCACATGAGCACATGAATCACAGTCACAGTGACAAGTAGAGGAAAGGCGTCCAAAGCAAAGAAAAGACTTAGAGGAACTGCAGATCCCATTACAAAGAACCGAGAACCGAATTTAATACCAACGTCCTGCAGGGAGTCTTCCTACTCTCTCACAAGCAAGAAGTGTACAGGCACTACCAGACCTAAATAGACGGATGAGAGGAAGCAAGCTCACAGTCAGAAGATGATTGCATACTGGGCCAAGAACAGCAGAAGACCCTAGCTGAGAGTTAAGACGAGCTCCGTGGTGTCCAGTAGCCAAAAATAAATAAAAAACAAATAATCTTAGTCCGATGAAAATTCCTATAACAAATTCAAATCAAAAGTGAACAGATTAGTTTTCTTTAAAATCTATTCTGTTATATCAATGTTTTTTTTTAATGTAAATTCAAAAATTGTTAGCTATAAAGCTAATATGCATTTAATAGCACTTAGCCTATAGCTAGTCATCTCAACAGTCAAAAAAATTTAAAAAAATTGAACAAATGAGATAAATTTTCGTCATTTTCGTAAAGTCGTCATTGCTATCAATTTTAAATCAAGACAACTCAAATATTTTAAAATATTTGGATTTAGTTAAAGCAAATCAGTATTAAGAAAATAATATAAAATTTACGTCTTATTTAGAAAATCAGTAAATTTTATGATTTCATAAATATCAAACACGAATTGCGACGCAGGGGAGAATCATATAGGCAAGCTGAATCAAAGCCAAAAACAGAGCAGTAAAATTAATTGTCACTTGAAAAACTAGTTTGTAAAATGCGAGTATGCTAAATTAGTTGAGCACGTGTGGGTAACCCCCGAGTTGCGACTACTTTCTGTCCGGGTGAGTAGGTACTAATTACTCCCATGTTTCTTTGTATCATTTATTTTAAATACGAACCTTCGTAGGTAGATATTCCAAAGTTCTATGGAACACATAGCCTGAGACTAGACAGAGTGAATTAACGAGGCAATTGATAGATTACCAAATAAACATAAACAAAACATTTTTTGATATAATGTCATTGGCTTTCAGATATTCCTTGTATAAATCATAGTCTATAATTATAAATATTATTGTTTAATTGTTTGTCGATCAATAAATGTTGTTTTTTATGAATTTATAAAAATAGAATATTTATATTATAATTTTAAAAATTTATGAGGCCAAAAACCTGTAAATGTATAATGGTTTGTTGTGTAAACAAGATTTATCAAGCATTTTGTTTTTTATTTACTTAAATTTTAATAACTTGAAAATATTTTTGAGAATGAAACAAAATAATGTAATCTGAAATAGTATTGAAAAACGATAATTTGAAATTTGTATGTAGAGAAATAGAACATTGTCTTGTTTGTTCGCCCAAACTAGAGGGGAATTTCGTAATTAAATTAAAAATAAATTATAATAAGCAATATATAATTAACATCTCTCCCGAATCAAAATCAAATTCACAACCAAGAATTTTTTTTACAAGAAACCCCCAATGATTCCAAAATTCGACATAAACAAAATTAAAGACTCCAAAATCGCTGAAAGATGGGAAGAACAACCCACAGAAAACTGGGAAAATATCAAAGAACAAATCATCAAGACCGCCAAAACGTTGATTCCCCTAACTAAAGAACCCAAACATCCTTGGTGGAATAAAGAATGCGAAATAGCTCTAGACAACGGAAAAACTGCCTTCCAAAATTATAATAGTAACAAATCTGAGAAAAATCAGAAGATCTTCTTCGAGGTACGTAAACAGACGTCCAAAATTCTGAGACAAATCAAACGGAAATATATTAATGATCAATTGACTTCGATCGAGAACGACTTCCGAAAGTACAATACGCGTGATTTCTACAAAACATTCGCCAACCAAATCAAAACAAGATGGAAAACTAGCATTGACGAATAAAGAAAAATGTCAAGAATTAGCTAAATACTTCTCCAGGATTTTGAATTGCCCAGAACCAACGTAAAGATTCCCAATGAAACTATCCGACTACACATCAGAAGAATCACTATCACCAACTCAAGACGAAATCCGCTTCCAAATCAAAAGACTCACAAACAATAAAGCCTCAGGTGAAGACGACATCACTGCAGAACTACTTAAAAACCTCGGACCCAATGCACTCAGAGAAATTACACATATCATCCAAGAAATCTGGCATACAGAAAAAATACCCGATGACTGGAAAACAGCACTTATCCACCCACTACACAAAAAAGGAGATAAATCAGATGTGAACAACTACAGAGGGATTTCTCTCCTTCCCGTCGCCTACAAAATTTTCTCAGGATGTCTCTTGACACGAACACAAGAACAATTCGAACCAAAGTTATCAGAGTTTCAAGCAGGATTTAGACAAAACCGATCCTGCCCCGAACAAACTTTCAACCTAAAAACAATTGTCAAAATGCGAGCAATTCGAAATAAACCAGTGATGTGCATTTGTCGACGTCAAAAAAGCGTACGACTCGATCGATACACAATCACGCTTCCAGATCCTTGAAGAAAGAGGATTAGACCAAAAAACACGAAAACTCATTGAACAAACGCTGATCAACACAAAATCTAAAATAAACTATGTGGGAAATCTCAGAATCTTTCTAAATTCACACTGGCGTGCGACAAGGAGATGGCCTCTCCCATCTCTTGTTCAATATCGTCTTGGATAATGTCATGGAAGAATGGGAAAAAGACCTCAAGAAACAAAATGTCTGGAAACCAGTTACACTTGGCTTACGCAAAAACAATCTTCCTATACCATACCTTGCCTTCTCCGATGACTTGGTTATACTAACAGAAGATCAAGATACTGCAAAAAAAAACCAAATAGAAATAATCCAAGAATGCGCTGAAAAAGTAGGACTTCAAACATCCTTTAAGAGAACTCAAGTGTTAAGTCACAAAGGCGAAAACATACAATCAAAATACGGAATGATCAAAAGAGTCACACATTTCAAATATCTTGGAGAATTTATCGAGCATGCTGAATACGAAAAAGTCTCAAAACAAAACCGTCTCCAGAAAACCAAAAGAGCACTCCGACTTATCAAAAACCTCTATATAAAAAAATGCATGTCAAGACAAACTAAACTTCGACACTACAACACTATCATCAAACCGGCAAGAACGAACTTGAAGAAATAAAGAAAGAAGAAAAAAAAATCATTCGGAAAATACTAGACTTACTCCTGACGGGTACCTACTACAGTCAATCAAGACAACTGAAAAATTCTCAAACATCGAAAATAATATTAGAAAAAGACGAATGAAATTCTTCGGGCACATAGGTAGACTACCGAATACCCGACTAACCAAAAGAATACTAGATTACATATCATCACTCAAAAGTACAACCACATGGATGAAAGAAGTAGAAAAAGACATGCTATCCGCTAACATAATCGCACATCAGACAAAGACTCCTTCCGTAACAAAGTAAACAAATGGGATGCTCAACCATAGCAATCAAAACCTAAACCTTACAGACCTAAATGGTCTGAGGAAAGAAAATTGGAATTCTCCAACAGAATGAAATAATACTGGCAAAATAAGAAGAACGGCAAGAAGTGAGTCAAAGTGCTTAACCTTTTCCAATATTGGGAAAATATGGTATAAATAAATAAATAATATTGCTTTATTGATAATAAGAAATACATTATTTCTGTGGACAAAGCACAGGCAAAATAATTCAATTAAGACAGTAGGGAAAGATAGTTCCTTCTAGACCCACCTCCGCCTCTGACCACCTCTAACCCTTACCCCTAACCTAACCTTGACCCTAACCTAACCTAACCTTGACCCTAACCTTAACGCTGACCTTTGCCCCTGACCTTTTTATCTGGCCTTGATCTTGATCTGACCCTGACCTTAGACCCCACTTTTAGATCTGCGCATGCGTGAGATTTGAAGATGTACAACTGATAACAGATTTTTTGCTTATCAGCTACATACAGCGTGGGACTAATAAATTATGTAGGTTTAATTAATTTCTTAGAAATTGTGTGTTTATTTTAATACAGATATTTTGATTTATCAGTAGGTGATGTTTGTCAGTCATATCAACTCATGCTATCTTATCAGCGGCACGCGAGTGGAGAAATAATAAATTATGAAGCGCGGTCTAATCAATTCCTTAGGATTGTTTTTCGTTTAATTTAATAAACATTCGAGCGGGTATATAAGACCGAGCTGAGGTTCTAAATCAGTTGTTGAAGTGAAAACTTCTGTAGCCGCGCTGAATGACATTTGGGTAGAGGGTAAAATCATAGATTTGCGTCATCGTCATCAATAGCTGCGTTCTATAGAAAAAAATTCTATTACTCAAAGATGTGTTCAAAAGAACGCATCCATAGGCATATGTTTAAAGTTGGCTCTGAACGTCGAACATAATGGTCACAGTTTTTGGCAGTGTTGACAGAACGTAGCGTTTAAAAGGAAATATCTACCCTTAGAATTAGTGTGCAGTACAAGAGTAAGTACTTTTACCGGATGTAATAGTAGATGTACTAGTGCCGGCTTATTGGAAAGTTTTTGGCAGTGTTGACAGAACGCAACGCTTCTAAGGAAATATCAACCCCTATAATCAGTGTGCAGTACAAAAGTAAGTACTTTTGACGGTGTACTAGTAGATATACTAGTGCCGGACTATTGAAATGTTCAGATTACTGGATTGTATCGAAGAATTCATGGTAAATCAGACCCATAAAAGATTTAGGCAACCAAATGTACTCGTGTGGTTTCCAAAGGAAGGAAACTCCAAAATAAAATTAATGGTCAGCGATATAGAGATAAGAATAAGATAAAAACTCTTGCAATAGTTAATTCAGAAATTTCTAAACATCGAACAATCACAGCTGAGAAGGGGAAAAAAATTAAACGTCGTAAAGAATATTCCAAACAAAAATTAATTTACATACAGATAAATCTTCAAAAGCAGTTATAAGGCATGGTTCTAAAAGTCAAAATTTCCATAGCTCACAAATTGCAGACCCATCAACAAGAAATGTGACATATATCCTATCAATTCATTTTGCTGACCTATCAACACAGAATCAACCAAACATTCCGGATTCAAATTCATATTATAATGATGACATTAACAGTCATTCTCCTTCAGAAGTGAGTTACGTTCCAGAATTACATAAAACAATACCAACAAACTATGTACCAAATTTGATTAATTAACATTCTGACAAATCCTCAAAACCAGTTTTATAGCTTTTTTTCAAAAGTTTTCACTTCAGTCGGCAGTGCCTGACTGCCTATATTTTTTATTCGTTAGGATCATTCCATTCAATAAACGGATTAAACGACTTCCCGCTTGCAATTTTCTCATTAAGGTAAGGTATTATCCCTTTGAAATCATAGTCTGTGAAAACACTTTCTTTATCTTCTTCTCTCTTATTAATGCAATTTCTTGGAAATCCTGCAGGGGTATTCTGTTTGGGTGTTTGAGAATTACTAATATCAAATCGATGTTCTAGTAAATCAAGGTAATTTAACAACTCTTTAAATGAGTCAGCTAACATTGAGACGTTTTCTTTTATTCCCACCTATAAGTCATTGTATATATCATGATATTTGGGTACACCTGATTCAATATTTTCAGCTACACTTTTATACAAACTGCTTTCTTCTATTAAGTCATACTTGCATCCACTTCAATCCACTTTTCATCTACTTGCATCCACTTTTCATCTACTTGCATCCACTTTTCATCACGCTAAACAGGGTGTGAGGTCTATGTAACCCCACGCTGAACAGGGTTTGAGGTCTATGTAACCCCACGCTAAACAGGGTGTGAGGTCTATGTAACCCCACGCTAAACTCTGTCCACTTTCCGTCCACTCCATCTACTTCCCGTCCACTTTCCATCCACATTCCGTCCACTCTCCGTCCACTCCGTCCACTTCCGTCCGCTTTCCGTTCACTCCGTTCACTTTCCGTCCACTTTTTATTCTTCTCTTCAGCTTTAATCTCATTGGGTTAGTTGGGTTAGCATTAGGTTAGGTTAGCATTAGGTTGGGAAGCACAGGGGGTTGGGAATGAAGCACGTTAGAGTTAAAATCTTGATATCTTTAAAGTAGGGTTGACAATAGGTTCAACTACTCAATCCAAACATATAGCGAATAGCTCTCTTTTGTAACTTGAAGATAGATTCAAGTTGGAGAAGGTTGTCCCCGGAACGGTAAGTCATATCGAAGATGAGATTCGAAAAGAGCGAAATAAGAAGATCTGGATGTTTGGAGATTTAGGTCCCTAGAAACAGACCTAATTGCAAAGCAATCAGAAGATAGCTTCTTGGTTAAGAGCTCCACATGCGAGGCCCAGAAATCTAAGAGGCGGGAGTGTATATTTATAAGGTAGAAGTACAGTTTTATTGGTACTTAAATCCAGACAGTTAGAATCGTACCATGGCTTAATACACGCAAGGTCATTATATATAGTAGAGTGCAGAAGCGGCAAGTTAGGTTTGGACCAAGTGATACCAGCATCATCGACAAAGAGACATTTTTTTCCGCTGATATTTGGATTAGTTATATCGTTGATGAATACTAGGAAGAGTATTGGACCTAGAACGGAACGTTGAGGGACACCAATATCCACTGCTCTCCAAGAGAAAGACTAGTCCTTTACCCTGACGAACTGGCTTATATTGCCAAAATAGAATTTGAACCATTCCTGCGGAGTACCCTGAATTCCCCGATTGTTCACACAATCGAAGGCTTTGGCAATGTCACACAAAACTGTTGCTTTGAAAAGTTTGTTCTGAAAATTGTGGTAGATATCACTAAGATCAGAGAATATGGCATCACTCGAACTTTTACTGGATAAGAACCCCTAGTGATTCGTTGTTAAGATGCTATGTTTGGTCAGAAAGCCATCAAGCGTACCTTGACCAGCCTCTCTATGATCTTTGATAGAGCTGGCGCAGGCCATTGGTCTGTAGTTGCAGCAGCTGTCCATATCACCTTACCTTTATGTAGAGGGATCAGGAATCCCTTTTCGAAAGATTGGTTGATTAGAGAGGACGCCCTTCATTGCTTCAAGGGGAAGGTATAGAAATACTTTAATCGGTAGACCATAAAAGCATTACATTTATAAATTATTTCAAAAATGCATTTTATAAAGGAGGGACAACAAAATAATGGGGGATAAATTAAAAAAATTTAAATATGCACAAAAATAGATAAAATAGTACGAAAAATAGCAGGTGTCCTTTCTGCAAACGCAGCAGTCAAATACATAGTTTAACAAAGAGATTCACTTATAAAGTATAGTCTAATTATAAAGGATGGTAGGTAACTGCTTCTTCCCTAGATATTAGCATCGCCAGGAAGATGAAGGTTTATAGTAAAAGTGAAAGTCCGATTTTCGACGTATCCATGCGCATTGAAACCAGCAATATATAGGGTGATGGTCTGTAAACTTGGACGTAGACATTTGGGACTATTGTTATTATTTCCATTTAAAATAATTTCCTTTTTCCGTTCTGCTTCGTGATTCATAAGCAAAAATCATTGATATTGATGTTCTTTTATACCTTTGGTACACATCTGATTTAGAGTTTTCATATACTACCTCCAATTACTGATTGTAATTCTTAATTCAAATTCATATTCTGTAGGAATAGGGTTTAATAATTTAATAGGGTTGTACTACCAAATAGTCAGCCATCCTACGCCTACCGACCTAAGCGGCCGGTGGCAATTTAGTGGCATTGTAATTATAGAATTATATTTCAATTACATCTTGGATTTTTGGTTATCTTTGATTTTATTTAATAAATGTTTTTTTAAATTAGCTACATATTAGATTTTGTGTGGTAAACAAAATAAATCATTTTTTCCGTATAATGTTTAAAAATAGAAAACTTTACAATTTAATTCTTTTATTAATTTATACACTTGTTACATATGATGTTTGAATGAATATCACAAGTATTCTTTTTACAATGTATACAATATTGGACTACTCTCCTTTCACTTTTACATAAATGACATTGCATGCGCCGTTTCTTTTCTGCAAGAGATGCTGAAGAATGAGCAGGATTTTCTTGCACAGAATAAATACTTTAACCATTACGTCGATTTTGATTTTGTCTTCGCTGTAAATGCGGTAAAATCAATGTCCTCTATAAAATTATTTCTTTTGTCTTTTTTTTCAAATTGCAATTTTTATAAACGTTAGTGTATTTAATATATATACAACCATTAAAGTTATGTCTAAAATGTTCATAAAAAATGCAACCGGCCATTTTTCTTTCTTTTACATGTATAAGTTTTGATCCTCTTGTCCATAAGATCTGTGCCGCCTTTCGTTTTGTTGTAATCAATAATCGCTTCCGGTTTTCTCTTATTTTCAACGATCGCATCAATATGACGCACACGGACGAGTCGGTACTTCCAACTCGGCACCAGATAAGTCGGCACCGGATAAGTCGGCACCGGACAACTCGGCACCGGGAAAAGTCGGCACCGGATAAGTCGGCACCGGGCAAATCGGCACCGAGACTTTTCAGTTTCATTCATTTTCAATTTTCTTTTAACCTCTTCTAGGGACTCATTATTGACAAGATGAGTTGCACAGGTTCGGGTTTTTCCTAAACCGTTTTATGGCCCAGACCGTTTTATAAGCGGGCTGGAGCTGATCAAACAAAGCCGATAGGTTCGGGTTTTTCTTAATCGTTTTATGGCCCAGACCGTTTTTATGAGCGGGCTGGAGCCGATCAAACAATACCGATTTTTCCTCCCTCTTACTTGGCGTCAGCGCCAATAGGAGGGAAGAACGAACAACCAATCGGAACAACGGAAAACCTCTCCCACCAAAGTTACCAGAGAGAAGATGCGTTTGACCGAGGGATAAAAGGACGGGACGGGAGTGACAAGGGGACAGTTTTTAGAAACAACTTCGAGAGACAACTTCGAAACAACATCCAGACACAACTTCCAGCAGAACATCAGTGAACACAACTTTCAGCAGAACATCAGAGACAACTTCCACAACTCGCATCAAAACCGGCACGCGTCACGTGACGCGCAATAAAAAGTTACATCGTCTCCGGGTTTGTTATTTTCCTTTTCTCCACACACTACCCCGTCACCAAAGTGGTGACCCCGACGTGATCTACATATTTTACAAGTGACGGTGGTAGCAACGTGCGCCAAGACACTCGCGACAAGCTATGGCGAATAACCACTCCAACGGGTCGCGTGAGAGACTGCCCGCATTTCTACCAGAGGACCCGGACCTCTGGTTCCAACTAGCTGATTGGGCATTGAAAAACGCTGGTATAGAGCCACCAGTACCGAGAAGTTCGAATACGTCGGTACGTCGCTCGAGCCGCGGTACGCTAAGGAGATCCGCGACCTACTTCTCGACCCACCAAAGGAAGCCGACGACCCGTATCAGAAGCTGAAGGACGAACTTATCAGGAGACTCGGAAAAACACAGCAACAACGGACACGGCAGTTGTTGGAGCGCGAGGACATCGGCGACCGAACTCCGTCACAATTTTTGCGACAGCTGCAGCTACTTGCCGGCGAACACGGGGCCCAGGACATCACCAAGGCCCTCTGGATGGACCGCCTCAACCCGGTCGTGCGGGCCTGCCTAGCGACGCAGCAAGAAAACACCTCCCTCGACGAGTTGGCCAGGATCGCGGACAACGTTTTGGACTCGATCGGGACCCTACAGCCGCGAAACCAGGTATCCGCAGTGTCATCTTCCCTCGAGTCGAAGATCTTAAAGCAATTGGCCGGCCTCCAACGACAATTGGCGGAGGTGCAGATAGACAACCGACGGGAAATCTCGGCCATTAGGTCAGAGCTCCAGCAAGCGCGCCGCATCCGTTCAATCAGTCGAGACCGCTCGGATCGGTCACCGTCGAACCGCAACCGCTCAGGTTCTCGCCTTCCGGTCCAGTACGACGGAATGTGCTGGTACCATTACACGTTCGGTGACAGTGCGCGCAAATGCAGGCCTCCGTGCGAGTTAAACGCCGTCTTCACCGCGCGTTCGGGAAACTAAGCGGATCATCGCTTATGGCGGCAAGCGATGACTGCCCAAACGTACGCCGCTTGTTCGTGCCAGATCGCATTAGCGGCACGAAATTTCTGATAAACACTGGTTCGGATCTGTGTATTTTTCCCCGTAAACTTGTGCGTGGTCGCCGGACAAAGACGAACTACGAACTTTCCGCAGCAAACAACACGCCGATTGCGACGTACGGCTCAGTGACAATGACATTGGATTTCGGATTGAGACGCGACTTCACGTGGAACCTTGTGATCGCGGACGTAACACGCGCGATTATTGGCGCCGATTTCCTGGCTCACTACGGCCTGCTGGTAGACATGCGAAACAAACATCTCGTAGATAGCCTGACGCAAGTCAAGACGACCGGAAATAGGCCGAGTTCGGGTAACATCGCAAGTGTCAAAATCATCATCGGAAATTCTGAATATCACGAGCTTTTGCAGCGCTACCCAGAAATCACGCGACCCGACGGAGCAGGCAAGGCACCAACAGTGAAACACAGCACCGTCCACCACATACACACGACGCCCGGACCACCTGAAGCCGCAAGACCGCGTCGACTTGCCCCGGACCGACTGTTGAACGCCAGAAAGGAGTTCGAGTCCATGCTGCGGTTGGGCATTTGCCGCCCATCTAAGAGCAGTTGGGCTTCACCTTTGCACATGGTGCCAAAGAAAGGCGACGAATGGCGTCCCTGTGGTGATTATCGGGCCCTCAACGCACGCACCATCCCGGATCGTTACCCGGTGCGCCACATCGAAGACTTCGCGCAGACGCTCAATGGGAAGAAGATCTTCACCTCGATCGATTTGGTAAGGGCATATCACCAAATTCCAGTCGCGGAAGAAGACGTTCCTAAAACGGCCATTACCACACCATTTGGATTATTCGAGTTTCCATCCATGAGCTTCGGGTTGCGAAACGCCGCGCAAACGTTCCAGCGGTTCATCGACGAAGTCCGCCGCGGTTTGGATTTCTGCTACGCTTACATAGACGACATCTTGGTGGCATCATCGTCCGAAGAGGAGCATCGTGGTCATCTGCAAACCCTGTTCGAACGCTTGCAGCAGTTTGGTGTCGTGATCAACCCCAACAAGTGCTGTTTCGGCGCGGCAACCATACAGTTTCTAGGGTACCGCGTCTCCGAGAGAGGAACAGAACCGCTTCCCGAAAAAGTCGCCGCGATCCGAGAATATGAGAAGCCGAAGACTGACAAAGGACTACGGCAGTTCCTGGGGATGCTCAATTTTTATCGAAGGTTTCTACCCAGGGCTGCTAAAACACAGGCGAACATCAACGACCTTCTCAAAGGTAACATCAAGGGGAGCACGCCGATTCAGTGGAACAACGGAGCCGAGGCAGCCTTCATGCAGTGCAAGGAGGAGCTGGCCACCGCAGCACTCTTGGCGCATCCTCGACCCGGCGCAGACCTGTCTCTGGCGTGCGACGCGTCGGACTACAGCATAGGCGCAGTCCTTCAACAACGAGTCGACGATCACTGGGAGCCGCTTGGATTCTTTTCAAAGAAGCTTAGTAGCTCCGAGAATAAATATAGCGCATACGATCGGGAGCTCCTAGCGATTTACTGTGCAGTTCAGCATTTCAGGCATATGGTCGAGGGCCGTCCGTTTACCATCCTCACGGACCACAAGCCGCTAATTTTCGCCTTCCGCCAGAGGTCCGACAAATGCTCGCCACGCCAATTCCGTCACCTGGACTTGATTAGCCAATTTACAACCGACATCAGGCACATCGCGGGGCAAGACAACGTCGTCGCCGACGCTCTATCCAGGGTCGACGAGATCACTGTTCCAATGGACTTCGAGGCTCTGGCGACATCGCAGCAACAAGATCAGGAACTTCAAGGACTCTTGCAAGATGACAGCTCCGAGCTGGACTTGCGACAAATCCGCATTCCGGGTTCAGACGCCGCGATCTTCTGCGACGTCAAAACACACACTGCCAGGCCTTTTCTCACGACGCCGTTCCGCAGGGAAGCCTTCGACGCCATCCACGGGCTGTCTCATCCTGGGATCAGGGCAACAACGAAAATGATGACACAGCGCTACGTTTGGCCCTCCATGAACGTGAACTGTCGCACCTGGGCACGAGATTGTATCCAGTGTCAGCAATCCAAGGTCACCAGGCATGTATCCGCTCCAGTCGGCTCATTTGCAGCACCTTCCCGCCGGTTCGAGCACGTTCATCTGGACCTGATCATCATGCCGTACTCGCAGGGATACAGGTACTGCCTAACCGGCGTTGATCGTTTCTCGCGATGGCCGGAGGCAATCCCTCTACAGGACCAGGAAGCCGAAACCGTTGCCCGCGCTTTCTACAACAGCTGGATTGCACGTTTTGGCACACCTCTCCGGATCACCACCGACCAAGGCAGGCAGTTCGAGTCCCACCTGTTCCGCTGCCTCAACCAACTCCTAGGGACGACGCACCTGCACACAACGGCGTACCACCCAGCGGCCAACGGCATGGTCGAACGTTTTCATCGGCAGCTAAAAAGCTCCATCAAGTGCTTGCAGGCTACTCGGTGGACTGAAACGCTCCCAACGGTGCTACTTGGCATACGTGCAGCTTGGAAGGACGACCTACAGGCGACAACAGCCGAGATGGTCTACGGTCAGCCCCTTCGCCTTCCCGGAGAATTCCTGGTATCCCGGGCGATACCAGAGGTCGACAACTCCGCTGAATTCGTGAAGGAACTTCGTCAACGCTTCGAGACACTCCGTCCAGTCAGTGGGTCCAGGCACGGTTAGCGCAGAATCTTCGTCTTTAAGGATCTCGTCACTGCTACCCACGTTTTTGTGCGCCACGACGCACCAAACGGACCTCTCCAACTGCCGTATGATGGTCCGTACAAAGTAATTTCTCGCACTGACAAGGTTTTCATTCTCTTGATGCGGGGAAGACACGTACCAGTTACGATCGATAGACTCAAACCTGCGTACATCATCGACGAGAACATCGAAAAACCAGAGCTGGAGAGCGACTCCGATGACGACCCTCCGGGCGACGCGGGCGGAACCCAAGCTCCCATGCAACCAGCGCCAGCACCAGCACCATCGCTTGCACCCCAACCTGTGACTCCCAACACCGACCCAGGCCTCCGAACAAGATCAGGACGCCGCGTTAGATTCACCGAATTTTACCAGGCCGGTTTGAGATAAACCCTGTAACTTTGTAAATTATGCACTTGTATCGTTAATCACTAGCAGGGGGGTCCTGTAGGGACTCATTATTGACAAGATGAGTTGCACAGGTTCGGGTTTTTCCTAAACCGTTTTATGGCCCAGACCGTTTTATAAGCGGGCTGGAGCTGATCAAACAAAGCCGATAGGTTCGGGTTTTTCTTAATCGTTTTATGGCCCAGACCGTTTTTATGAGCGGGCTGGAGCCGATCAAACAATACCGATTTTTCCTCCCTCTTACTTGGCGTCAGCGCCAATAGGAGGGAAGAACGAACAACCAATCGGGACAACGGAAAACCTCTCCCACCAAAGTTACCAGAGAGAAGATGCGTTTGACCGAGGGATAAAAGGACGGGACGGGAGTGACAAGGGGACAGTTTTTAGAAACAACTTCGAGAGACAACTTCGAAACAACATCCAGACACAACTTCCAGCAGAACATCAGTGAACACAACTTCCAGCAGAACATCAGAGACAACTTCCACAACTCGCATCAAAACCGGCACGCGTCACGTGACGCGCAATAAAAAGTTACATCGTCTCCGGGTTTGTTATTTTCCTTTTCTCCACACACTACCCCGTCACCAAACTCTTATCTATACACTTTTTTTTATGATATTGAAGAAAATTTAAGTATTTATTTCTCAATAAATCAGAGATCAGGAAACACGTTTCTCGAGTATATTCCTGCAGAAAGTAAATTCATATAATAGGGACATGTTGGAGTACCTGAGAGGATTATCTCACAATTATGAAATGTAATTTCTAAACTTTAATAAAGTTATTTATGTTTTATTATTAGTTTTTAATTTAACGCTGTTTTCACATGAATTCTACTATTGGCTAGAAGGTGACTAAATAAATAGTTTACAATTTCCTTCATCTTTCAAGGGGCGTGCGTTACTTTTTTAATTATAAAAAGATTTATTTTGTTTTTGATATTACCAAAACCTATGTTATACTAGAAAATTTATATATTGATGACTGGTGCCGATTTGCCCGGTGCCGACTTATCCGGTGCCGAGTTTTCCCGGTGCCGACTTGTCCGGTGCCGAGTTGGAAGTGCCGAGTCCGGTGTCGACATATCCAGTGCCGACTTGTCATGTACCCCAATATGATACATTGTAGATAATAAAATAACAGATTTTCCCATTTTTTTGGAACGTATGATTGCAAACGGATTGCAATCCGGAAAACCGATAGTACCGTAAACCGTACGATAAACAGCACGATAATTTTACCTAAAATTAGCATCAACAGATCCGGTGACCGGATCCGGTATATTGGTACCGGATTCGGTAAACGTATAGTGATGCCGGATTCGCCGGATCCGGTGATGCTAATTTTTGCTAAAATAATCGTGCTGTTGCATGAGTAAGTACTTGCCTAGTGTGCATGGCGCCACATGGTTTTTGTGATAAATAATATGCGTATACTTAAAATAATCAGCCTATTTGTTAGTGTATAACGCGCACCTTTTTTTCCACAAAATTGCCTCTAAAACATAAGTCCGTGTTATAGGCCCACAAAAAGTTGAATTTTAGGGTGCGCCTTATGCACTGACAAATGCGGTATTTATAGTAGGTTGATTAAACTTATTATATGATTAGGGTAACCAAAAATATTCTCTTAAAAAAGTACTTTAAGCGCTTAAAATATGCTCTATAAAAATGAAAATTGGCTCTATAAAAATGAAAATATGCTCTATAAAAGTAAAAATATGCATTTAAAATAATATATGCTGTTAAATCCGAAATAAAATATATGAAAAATGTTAAATTATAGGTACTAAAACATAAATACCAAAGAAAAATACAGCTAAGCTTCAAAATAATTTATTTAAAATTTTTATTCCAGTAAATGGCAACATCTCATTTAAGTTCTCAAAAAAAACTATTCTTGTTTGATCGTAGAGTATACAGGGAGACCGAGGGCTTGATGCAACCACGGAAACCAAGTCGGGCCGACTGGAAGAGGGCAGCGTCCATCTGTACGGAAAACCGAATCAGATGGGCTATCGGCACTTTCCAGCCTTTTAAGGCCCCAGGAGTGGACGGACTAGTTCCTGCCTTCCTACAAAAGGGAGAGAGAGAACTAATGCCGTATCTTCTAAATATCTTTAGAAGTAGCTTAGCGCTCGGATATATACCGGAGCTATGGAGAAGGGCTAAGGTGGTATTTATACCGAAGCTGGGGAAGAAAGACACCACTCAACCGAAGTCATTTAGACCCATTAGTCTAACATCTTTTATGTTAAAGACAATGGAGAAGGTGATTGATAATTACCTTAGGACTATAGTGCTGGTAGGTACACCACTACACAGGAGTCAGCATGCTTACAGAGCAGGGAAATCCACAGAAACCGCCCTGTATCAGCTGACAAACGAAATAGAAGCAGCACTAGAGATAAAGGAAGTAGCGATATGTGCCTTCTTGGATATAGAGGGAGCTTTTGACAACACCTCACACGAGGCTGTCAGGGCGGCCCTCGAAAGAAGGAATATCGACAGCACTATCTCAAAGTGGATGGGAGAAATGCTGAGAACTAGAACGGCGGAGACACAAGTGGGAAAAGACACCATTAAGATCTCCACAACTCGAGGGTGCCCACAGGGAGGTGTACTATCACCGCTAATGTGGAGCCTGGTAGTTGATGAACTACTGGTTAGGCTAAACGACCTAGACATCAAATGTCAAGGTTACGCCGATGACATAGTCATAATGGCCAGAGGAAAATTTGAGGGAACGCTCTGTGAAATTGTTCAGAGAGGCCTCAAAGTAACTAGTAGATGGTGTCAAACAGTGGGATTAAGACTCAACCCGAGCAAAACCACGGTGATACCATTTACTAGAAGGAGAAAACTAAACTGCCTACATCCCATACTCATAGATGGGAAGGCAGTAGAATACCAACAGGAGATAAGGTATCTGGGTATCACACTAGATAGCAAACTCCTATGGAATAGACACGCTGAGGCAGTGGTAGGTAAAGCCAAACGCGCCCTAATGGTGTGCAGAAATCTGGCAGGAAAAACGTGGGGTTGTAACCCCACTATCCTGCGATGGATGTACACCATGATAGTGAGACCTGCTATCACTTATGGGGCGGTTGCGTGGGGAAGTAGAATCAAGCTGGCCTCTATGAGGAAACAGCTTGAGAAGATTCAAAGACTGGCGTGTGTCTGCATCACGGGGGCGATGGGGTCGTGTCCGACAGCAGCATTGGAGCTGCTGCTGGATCTGACTCCGCTGCACCTTGTGGTGGAGAGCGCCGCCAGATCGGCGATCGTAAGGTTCAGCAAGGAAGGAATGGGCAGAGGCAAAATAATCGGGAGCAGAGACCGAAACAGCCTCGCTACCAAGATCCCCTGGCTGGAAGTACCAAAAGACGAAATGGTATGCAAATACCACTTCGAGAAAAACTACACAGCAATGTGTAGTAGTAAAGCCGATTGGAGCGACGAATCCTCAGCATACCACATAGAGCAAAATGCCATCAAGTGGTATACAGATGGTTCGAAGACAAAGGAAGGCACTGGTGCAGGAGTGTTTGGACCTCGTACCAGATACTCCGAATCCATGGGAACATCCCCAAGTATCTTCCAAGCAGAGGTACACGCAATCGAAAGATGTGCACAGTTTAACCTCGACAGGAAGTACCGCAAAAAACGAATTGCTATCCTGTCAGATAGCCAAGCAGCCATCAAGGCCATTAGCTCATACACCATCAGATCCAAACTGGTATGGGACTGTGTGGGGAAGCTGAACAAGCTTGGCAGGGATAATAAAGTAACGCTATACTGGGTACCAGGACACACTGGTATAGACGGAAACGAAGAAGCCGATCACCTAGCAAACAAGGGATCCAGTAGCCCCTTTATAGGTCCGGAACCCTTTTGCGGTATGAGCGTGAACACCATCCGCAAAAGTTTAGATGAAGAAATAAGAAGAAAATGGATGAAAACCTGGGAAGAACTTCCAGGGCTAAGGCAATCCAAAGTGATGCTGGGATCTTTTAACCAGAAGAGAACTAAAGCTTGCCTGAAACTAAGCAGGAACAAGCTCAGAATTCTGACAGGAGCCCTGACGGGACACTGCAGACTTAGGAAACATCTCAAGGCCCTAGGCCTAGAGGAGGATGATGGATGCAGATTCTGTGGCTCAGCAGAGGAAACCCCATACATCTGTTCAAAGACTGCGGAGCATTACTCCGCAAGAGACAGATGTACCTTGGGGCTCACTGCTTGAACACAGAGGAGCTGCAGGCCTTGAATCCCACCCAGATCCTGAGATTCCTAAAGGAATCAGGATTAGAGGAGGCGCTCTAAATGGGTAAGTACACCAACACTTGGAGGAGGAGGGTGGGGTACAATAGATCTATAAAGGTCGCAGTACAAGTCGTCACCACCATATCTACAATCTACAATCGTAGGACATATTTGTACATTGAAAAACTTCGTTCCACATCAACCGAAGTTATAGGCGCATATTTAAATGCCATTGCTTCCATAATACTATATTTATTGTCTATTGTTGTAGAACATCGAGACAAATTTATTGAAATTTCCTTCATAATGGAAAAACCATGCTTTTTTAAATTACCGTTGCAAGTTAGCTGTTTCACCGTTAACGCCATTAATTCCATCCTGATCATGTTCTGTTACCTCAATCTGTTTAGCAAGCAGTAGCCCACACGTTTCAAGCGAATTATTGATGCGCTAAGGAATCCGTAATTTGAGGCAATGAAAATTACATCAAAATTTTATTTCACAGTCACTTTTGATTGATGCGGCCTCCACGTCCAATACATTGAACAACTTCACAATTATTTCGAAGTTGGTGGCATCAATCCATGTTCCCCATCTAGTAGTTATTGGCTGCGGAGGAAGTGCGACGCCAGGTGCCAAATCATTAAAAATCGTTACCCTTAACGGTAATATCAAAAATACATTTTTACATTGGCTATTGGACGATCGACGTTAGTATAAATTCTTCGAATTTGTTGACAAACTCGATGAAGCCCATGTGCAAGGCTAATCAGAAGGGTCACTTTTGTATAAAATATTTGTATGGCTAGAGCTTTTACCAAGTATGGAGCGACATCTAATATCTCTCTCTCTCTCTCTGTAGCTCTTACAACCCATGGTGGGTCTTGGCTGACTCAACAACTCTCCTCCATTAGACTCTGTCCATCATTAGCTCCTCCGCTTCCATGACATTCAGGGATCTAAGATCTGATGCTATGTTGTCTCTCCACCGCAGTCGCGGTCTTCCTAGTGGTCTTCTACCGGTCGGGGCCTGTTCCCATACCAATCTAACAACTCGTCCATCCTCCTGTCTCTTTACATGGCCGGCCCTTCTCAGTCTTTCCGTTTTTATAGGTCTTACAACATCTAATATAAAGAGTAAAATCTCGATTGAAACTTTCACCCAGAATTTTTATTGAATCATCAGAAAGTCTTGCAACTATGATTTGCCTTGTCTAGCGCTGCACTATATAATACAAATTTTTGCTTAGCGATCAGTTCATCGTAGCCCAAAAATCCAATGACGACGTTTGCTACGTATCTCCCAGTTATATCAGTAGTTTCATCAATTGAAATCATAAAAAAAAATCGACGCAATTTTTGATGTAATCGACAGTACTTTTGTAAAGGTCTTTCACGCAATTGTTCCGAAGAGTGGTTTCTGAGGGCACTCTGTATACTTTCTTAGGGACGACTCCAAATTTTTGTTGCGCGTTTTATAAAATGGTATGTAGGCAGAAATAAGAGCACCACATAAATCTTCTTCAGATTGAGTAGCTTGTGACTTAGAAGTTTCGCCAAAGAAAGGTTGTATAATTTTCTTCTCGTTGTTCCTGTTTGCAGGTGCGACATGTTTTGCAGTTGTTAAATCTTGCTTTACAATATTTTTTTGGTAGATATGGACTTTGCACAGAAGCACCCTACATCATCAGACTTGTATACGGGATATTCCCGTACATATTGCGATAATTTTTGTGACAAAGACGTTTTCGTTTTTGGAATTATCTAAAAATAATTTAAAATTATAAGGAAATATAATCTTTTTCATTTTAATTAAATTGTTAGACCTACTGTTACGAACTGGGATTGATTGTCGAACTGGAAACTGGTATGCCGGAGACACGAGAGATCAATTGATCTTACTGATTTAAAAAGCTGACTAATTCTGCCTTTAAAATCTAAATCTCTTGCATATTCCCTATTTACTTTACCTCCAACTCATCATCTCGGTTCTGAAGTGGCGTCTCTCAACACAAGTCTGTTAGTTTATGGTATGGTATAAGTCAACATCTTCGATTAGTATTTTTAATACCAACAACCATTGACCCTTGTCGATTTAAACCATGTTTATTTATAAATCTATTTAAGATATTTTATTTAAGAAAATTAAGATAATACCTACCTTGGCAGACGTCACGCGTCTTGAGATTTCCGTCAAGAAACAGATGAATGAATATAAATATTTTAACCAAATTGAGCATAATATGCACTAAAAATATGCAGTTATTTCAAAGTATGTTTTTTCATAGTCAATATGCAATTTATGCTCTTATTGGTGAAATATGCAAAAATATGCCCTTACGAATAGTTCTAAATTCATAGTTTAGTCAGAAACACATTTCTAGCTAGTCCATTCTTTTATAAGTAGAACGAGAAAATATATGCATTTGCATATTTTTGGTTGCCCTATATATGATATTATATTTCATTAGACAGATTCCTCATGATGTATGTCATAAACATAAGAATCAGACTTGTTAGCTCCTCAAATACCTAATTGTTGTGATCTCAGTAGATTAAGTAAAGTTTATTATATTGGATTAAATTTCATCTATCCGGCCTTATTGAAAATGACACCGGAATGTAATTCCTATTGGTTAGTATTTTGAGAAATAAGGCAGCGGTAGATCAATGAAGATGAGGTTGAAATTTAAAAAAATTAACATTTGTAGACTCTCACTATTTTCCTGGCTGTGCAACTATTTGAAATAATTTTGGAAATCTAAGCATTACAAATTACTCCAAAAAGTCCAAATTTTAATTATCCAAATTTATTGTCTTTGTTGCCAAGTATTATCCCGGTACCTTTCCTACGGGGTTTTTCCTGAAATCTATGGACTTCCTTCAGGGTGCGTCTCACAGACTGTCTGTTTTGGGGAACTGTTATTCCCAGTTCTTTAATACCCTTCTCGGTTTCTGTCAACCAAGTGGTTCGAACCTTCCTGTAGCGAGTCCGGGTTGGTGTGGTTTGTTTATAGTCCAAGTCTTGGCTGGGTGGGTCACAGTTGAGTAGATTTTTAAAGTACTGAGCCAAAAGGTGGCAGTTGTCCTTGTCGTTATAAGCCAGTTTGCCCTGTGAGTCTCTGAAGTGGAGGCTTGGCGGAGCGTATTTTCTGAGTGCCTGCTTGAAGGTTCCAAAGAAATCTCTGGAATTATTCTTAGCAAAGCTCTCTTCGATTTGGGTTAGTTGGTTTTGTGTGAAGCTTCGTTTAGTTCCTCGAATTTTCTTGGCTGTAACCTTTCTTTGTTCCAAAAATATATGCCAATTTTACTTAGTCTTTTTGGAATCACTTCACCCAGGCTATCTGTCTTTTGGCTATTGCATTGTCACTAAAACCGTTTTGTTAATATTTTGATAAATAAGAGAGCTACAGTTCAATGAAGATGAGGTTGAGCTCTAAAACATAGATCCGCGATATAGGCGCACAAAAAGTAGGTTCAATTTTAGGGTGCGCCTTATGCAACGGCGAATACGGTATTTATATTTGATTAAACTAAATAGACGTTTAAATATATATTATATTTCATTACATAGATTCATCTTGACGCCTGTCAAAAATAGAAGAATAAGACTTGCTAGCATGCTCAAATACTTAATTGTTGTAATCTCAGTAGATTAAGTAAAGTTTATTATGTTAGATTTAATTCCTTCGATCAGAATCCATCCGGATCCGGCAGGATTGAAAATGCACCGGATTACAATCCCTACACTAAAGTGAGATTTTTTGTAAATCCAAAAATTGTTCAAAATTGTTCTCGAGAACGTTTCGCCTGAGAATCAATACCTTATTTTTTCGTGCCGTTGCTGTAACAGTGAGACCAGAGCTCTGCAAATTTAGAGTTGTTTGGTTCTACAAAAATTGTTGCACGTTATATTTCTATTTGTATCTTAATATGGAGTGCATAAATCTCGTACGACATTTTCAGCCAGGTTAGTGGTATGTTAATTACACTTTTCCTAAATACGTAATTTCTTTTGGTGGGTATTCTGTTTCAGAATCGATTAGCCAAAATATTCCATATTTCTCTGGTTTTGACTTTTAATACTTGAATAAACATTTTCTATCAAAACGAAACAATTGCTCAGCTACAGTCAGATTACAATTATGATGGTAAGTGTTGAAAATAGGGCGAATACGTCCCTGTAGGTCTAGAACGCAGGCCCTGTGCGAACCAATGGGCTCACGCCAACATTCTACGATCGCGCAAACGCACGAGGAATTTAAATTCATATATCAGATAAGCAGTGTAAAAACAAAATACAATCAATAAAAATCAATAGCCGAATGTATAGAGTTGAAAATAAAAGACTTGTACTTTTATTTTAGATATATACATACAACAGTGTTCTTTTAACGATAATATTCACATTTTGGTGCCGAAACCAGGGAAGATAACGTATAAAGTGTGTGAGTGTATAATCAGAACCATAGCGAAGAAAATGGATTTGTCATTAAGAAAAACGTACCGCAAACAACTAACGCTAATAATTAAAGAAGCGGAGGAGTTGACGAAGCAATAAGATATTGATGTAGACAATATTCCAGTAGTTCAAGGGTAAAGGCTATTCGTGATCAGCTTGGAGTAGTCAATGAAAAATTAGCGCCAGTATTCGATGATGATCAACTAGAGAATGCGTGCCAAAAAATTGTGGAGTATAACGACAACGCAGTGAAGATAATCGCAAGATTAGAACAAAGAATGTATCGGCAGACGCAAGCAGACATCGCCTCAACCAAAATCGGTGTTGGTGCGGCTTCGCCGCAGCAACACGAGGATACGGCGCATGTAGAAATTAGTCAGCGCCAGATTAAGGTAAGATTACCCAGGCTTGATTTAATTAAATTTGACGGTAATACTTCAAGTTTCCGGCCTTTTGGGAGCAGTACAATCTAGTAATTCACGAGAACAAAAATTTAGATGATTCGTCAAAATTTGCATATCTAAATTGTTACTTGACTGGCAAAGCATTAATAACAATTAACGGATTGACGTCAAGTCAATGGATTGCTCAAAGACGAGTACGGAAACCAAGAGCGTATTGTGGATATTTATATTCAGTTACTAGCAATAACACAGTAAAATATGAGAACATAAATGGCTTGAGAAAATTGTATAATACGGCTACAACCGTAACTAAATTCACTAGCAACCCTTGGTATATCTCCAAACCAATATGGACTAGTAAAATCGATTATTAATCGATATTTAAAGCATTGCCATACAAGAGATGCCTTGTTTGAAGCACCCTGAAATTAGAGAATTTTCTAGAAGACATCAGATAGCAGACATGAATCAGAAACAGCGAGTAATAAACGGAATATCATTATTGATTGGAGCGTATAACTACTGTAGAACAATCACGGGCGAAACGTACCAATTAACTGAAGATTTAATTGCGGTAAATTCAAAATTTGGATGGACGTTACTCGGTTCCGTTTGTGGTAATAATACTTATGAGTTTATGACAAATCTGAACCTAGTGACTGTTTTAAACGTACAAACCTTTGGTGAGAATTTAATATAAAGAACTTTTGGACTCTAGAGACTATTGGTATAAACTCAAGTGAAAAAGTGAATAACGGGTTTACAGAAGACTATAAAATATTCGATCCTATGTTTAACAGATCCTCAATCTTAAAACCGTGCTTCCATACTCCAAGATGAGAAACCGCAAAGTGGTCGTCACCTTTGTGGATTTTAAGAAGGCCTATGATTCCATTGATAGAGAAACGCTTAACAAAGTACTCCAGGAACTAGGGCTAGACAACAAAACCCGCAGACTCATCCTAGAAACTTTGACCAACACCCATTCCAAGGTAAAATTTAGAGGCGAGATTTCAGAAAGCTTTGAAATAAAAACTGGAGTGAGACAAGGAGATGGACTTTCCCCACTTCTCTTCAACTGTGTCCTTGAAAAGGTTATGAGAGAATGGCGCAAGGAACTGAACAATGTGGGTGCTCAGAGTGGTATCCACCTGGGACGTAAGAACGATGGACTGGTTGTATATTGCCTGGTCTTTTCAGATGACATGGCATGTTTGCTGATTCTCTTGAGATGGAAACAATGCAGGTAAACTGCCTCAGAAAACAGGCTGCCAAAGTGGGTCTTCAAGTGTCGCTGGAGAAAACAGAATTCTTCACCAACATCAGAGAAGCAAACAGAGAGATGTTACTAGAACAGGGAAACAACAACAGGACTGAGAAATTCAAGTATCTCGGCGATTGGATTGAACCCAACTTATCAGAAAGAGCATCATTATCCAAGAGAGTCAACAAGTTAGAACTAGCCTATCGATTAACTAAGAACACTTACAATAAGAAATGCCTGTCACGCAACCTGAAACTTAAGCACTACACATCAGTCTTACCCCCAGAAGCCCTGTATGCCATGGAATGTCTTTCCTTGAACCGAAGAGGTCTAGTAGAGAAATTGGAAATAAGAGGGAGGAGAATCCTCAGAAATATCCTAGGCCCGGTAAAGGAAGATGGGGAATTCCGAAGGCGGCATAACTCTGAGCTCTATGAACATATTGAGATGCTCTCTGGCCACGTTGCAAGATTTACTTCAAACCGACTAACAAACCGTCTGTTCACCTTCTGGCAAAACAAGAAGCTTCGAACCACTTGGTTGACAGAAACCGAAAAGTATATTAAAGAACTGGGAATAACAGAAATCAAAAACAGACAGTCTGTGAGACGCACCTTGAAGGAAGTCCGCGAATTTCAGGAAAAACCTCGAAGGAAAGGTACCCCCTGGACAGAAGAGAGAAAGGCCTTACACCGGCAGAAGATGCGACAATACTGGGCAAAGGTGAAAGCCCAACAGTTGAACAAGCGTGGTCCAAATTAGGCCTATTCGAAAGAAGAAGAAGAAGACTTTATAAAAGAAAAAATTGAATTTAAAGATGGTCGTTACGAAGTATCGTTACCGTGGAAAAGTGAACAATTATTGGACTCGAACTATTCGGGAGCATTAACGCGTGTGAAAAATTTAACCAATAAACTATTTCGAAACGGTAAGCTGCACGAATATGATTGCGCGATTCGCGAATACATAAATAATGATTGTGCGGAAATCATGTTAAATAGTTTGGGTGACGCTAAAACTTATTATATGCCTCACAGACCAGTATACCGAGAAGACAACGATACGACCAAATTACGTGTGGTTTATGATGCTTCAGCGCACGGACCAGCATTTGAGTCGTTAAACGAACAATTGTCACTGGGTGTGAATATAGTTAATAGCTTGGTAGAAATTTTACTAAAATTTAGAATCGGTGCAATCGGCTTAATGGCGGACAATGAAAAAGCGTTTCTACAAATATCGCTGAATAAACGCGATCACGATTCACATAGATTTTTATGGCACAAAAATCCTATTGATAAAAACATCGAATCAAGGTCAGAGTTACCAGAATTAACCACGTATCGTATGAAGAGAGTGACCTTTGGAGTTACAACTAGTCCGTTTCTGTTAGCAGCCACGTTGAAGAAGCATTTTGGTGAACAGCCTGCAGCGTTCAGAAAAACTGCAGATACTTTAGATAAATGTTTCTACGTAGATGATCTAGTACTTGCAGTAAATACTTTCGAGGAACCTATTAATATCTATAGTGAGTCCAAGGAAGTACTTAAAGCAGCAAACATGAATCTAAGAAAATGGAGTTCTAACAATGTGAAATTAAATGAACACTTTAACGAAAAGAAAGAATCCGTTGAGCGTAAGAGTGAACCAAAAAGGGTATTAGGAGTTTTATGGTATACTACGACTGATGAAATATGTCTTGATATATCACATTTTATATGTAACGTGGATTTTGTTGAATGTCCTACAAAAATAAGTGTACTTCAAACTATTGTGAGAATTTTCGACCCGTTAGGTGTGCTTGGACCTTAAACTGTGAGAATTAAAATTATACTGCAATGTATATGGAAACAAGGTCTTGAATGGGATGCTTACTTGCCCGAAAATTTGAAGTCCGAATGGAAAAAATTTTATGCAGAATTACCAGAAATGGAAAATTTACATTTTCCACGCAGAGCTTTAAATAACAGTAAGGAGGAAGTGGAATTACATGTATTTGCTGACGCGAGCTCGCAAGCTTATGGAACTGTAGCATATTTGAAATGTCTGAAAACAAATACCTGTAAATTTTTGATCGCGAAAAATCGAATTGCTCCTTTAAATAAAAGGGGGGACAAACAGTTAACATTGCCTAAACTCGGGTTAATTGCCGCATTGTGTGCAGCTAGACTTCAGGATAATATTTTGTTCGATAATTAAGTTCACAACAAGAGTTATAAACAGATGCCATGAAAGAGTAATGCATTCTGAAGTAAATGCAACCTTAAATGAATTAAGAAAAGGTTTTTGGGTTATACGTTATACGTGGCAGACAAAGAGTAAAATCCATAATTTCCAAATGCAAAAAATGTACGACTAAAATGTAAGTCAGGAAATGAACCATTCGCACCATTGCCCAAGAACAGATTAACAAAAGCAAATCCATTCAAGTTTACCGGAGTAGACTTCGCAGGACCCTTGTATACCCTATCCATTTGAAAATGGTACCGGATTTAACGACCGAGAGTTGTACCAAGGCATTACGCAATTTTATGAAGACTGTTATTATATTTACGCAAGAAGAGGAGTCCCGAATATAATTTATTCGGACAACGCGAAGACATTCCGAAGAACGTCCCAAGAGATTCAAAAGTTTTTCCATATTTGAACAACGGAAAAAGTACAAGATTTATCGAAGGAACATCTAATAGAATGGCGCTTCATAGTGGAACGAGCAGCTTGGTGGGGCGGTTTCTGGGAGCGCCTAGTGAAGACAGTGAAAGATGCTCTAAGACTAACACTTAATCAACTATACAATGCTATAATAACTAGCAAGTATCAACTATGATGAATAACAGACAATTTTGACTGAAGTTGAGGCTACAGTCAATTCAAGGCCTTTGACTTTCATCGGTGACGACCCATCAAATTTACTTTAAATTAACGCCTGCGCACTTCCTCATTGAAACTAATATAGGGGGATTTAGTATGAATTTAACAAATCCTGAAATAAGAAGAAACAGTATTCTCCAGCAATGGAAGGATCGTGAATCGAGGACATCAAAGTTTTGGAAGCGATGGCATACAGATTACTTATAACAATTGCGATCTGTACACCAGACACCCAAAGTAAAGACCAAAGAAACAAAGAAAGGAGGTGGGGCGTTGTTACACTATCAGAATTTGCCGAGACTCCAATGAAAACTTGTAAGGGTAACGGATTTATTTCAAGGTAGAGACGGCATAACGAGAGCCTGCGAAGTCCAGACGAGTAATGGGACGAAGCTACGAAGCCCAGTCCAACTTCTTTATCCACTGGAAGTGGATGATATTCTGCCGGGGGAGGATGTTGAAAATGGGGCGACTACGTCCCTGTAGGTCTAGAACGCAGGCCCTGTGCGAGCCAATGGGCTCATGTCAACATTCTACGATCGCGCAAACGCACCAGGAGTTTAAATTCATATATCGTATAAGCAGTGTAAAAACAAAATACAATCAATAAAAATCAATAGCCGAATGTATAGAGTTGAAAATAAAAGTACAAGTGATAAATACAACAGTGTTCTTTTAACGGTAATATTCACCGTATGTAGAATTTTCCAATCTCATTATAAATTAAAATCTCATTATAAATTCATCATTATAAATTCATATTCATCACATTCATATTCATTCGATCCCAGTTCTCTAAGAGCTGCAAGTGTACACTTTGGACGCCGTTGTGATCTTGATTCTTTTTCATAAAATCCAATAAATTTACAAATTTCGTGGTATCTGTTGGTGGTTCATATTGTTTGCTCCATAGGCGGTCAATACGGTACAATACGTTGCTGTAGTGCTAGTGTAGTGGCTGTAAAATTACTTTGTTGACGGAAGCTCTAATTATGTCCATTATTATGTACATTATGTCCTGGAGTGCCTATAAATGTTTGAGGAGAGCAGTACCATAACATATCATCTTATATAATTATTATAATCCTATTTCCGAAAGCGTTCGCATATTTTTTAATCTTTATCATAAAAATTGAGCCTTGACTAGTAGGTGATTAACACAATCTTGGAAGGGCTAATCTTGTTTTAAGGTTAATCCGTGGTCTGATGAGATGCTGTCTCTTCAGGCCGCTGCGGTCGGTAGAACGAGTCTAGGTTTTTTGTTAAGTCTAGTTTTTGTTAAAATGTAAAAATTGTGAGATTTTTAAAACTGATTTTTTAAAAACTAATTTCATATCTGTCTAGTGTCACATCTAGCAATTCAACCTCAGAAAGTAATGGAACGGTTTATAACAATGATGCTGTTCCTTTGAGAAGAAAAAGAGTGTATATAATCTTATCAAGTGAATCTGAAACTAATGAACAAACAGGAAATTTGCCCCATACAGAAAATTTATAGACTTCTTGCACTGGAGCACAACGCAAATTCATTTTTAACTCAAATGAGGGGATAAAACCTAATATAGCTGAAATTATGTCTGGAGGAGAGCCAGTTAATTTTTTTTCATACCTGGTGGATGATAATATATTCAAGGAAATTTCTGATCAAACAAATCTGTATGCCACACAAACTTGACTTGCAACGGATGTACAACCCGCATCACGACTTCACAATTGGTGCCCAACAGATTTTTCAGAAATCAAACAGCTTTTTGATGTTATCGGATATATGGGAATGGTAAATATGCCGGCAATAAGTAACTATTGGAGCAATGATGAATTCTATCCGAAGATTTCAATCATCAATTATGTCCCGCAACCGTTTTGAGCTATTGTTACGTATGGTTCACTTTGCGAATAACGAAGATAACCAAAATGAAAATAAATTGCACAAAATCGAAAATTTAGTAAAAATGCTTTTGAAAAATTATCAAAGTATCTATGATCCAACTGAAAATGTATGTGTTGATGAAAGTTTAGTAACTTTCAAAGGAACGATTAGCATCTCGCCAATTTCTGAAACATAAACGACATAAGTTCGGAATTAAAGTTATTAAATTGTGTTCTTCGATTGGTTACACTTATAATTTACCTATTTATACTGTCAAATTTAATGATCAAGGTAATAGTGTTCCCACCCAAACTGTTTTACGCCTTTGTGATTTGAGCATGAATAAAGGACACACTATATATGTCGACAATTGGTATACTAGCATTGACTTGGCGGAGCGACTATTGCAAGAAAGTACCCATCTTGCTGGTACGATGAGGATAAACCGAAAAGGAATTCCACCTAGCATTTTGGCAAAAAAACTAAAAGTTGGAGAACACGTAGCCCAAGAAAATAGCAGTGGAATAACAATTTTGTGTTGGCACGATAAAAGATACGTACTTATGTTATCTACAAAACATACTAATACTGTGCTTACAACTACTAATAAGCGCGGAAATGAAATTACTAAACCACTTATCGTTCTTGACTATAATAAACGAAAAGGGTTTGTAGACTTTCCCGACTAGTTAGCTTCCTACAGCAATCCCTTAAGGAAAACTATAAAATGGTATAGGAAAATGGCCATTGATTTAATAATGTCTACGTCAACGGTAAATTCATATATTCTATATAATGAAGCAACTGGTACTGCAATTCCGATTACTAAATTCAGAAAAGAAGTAATTAGTGATTTACTTTACTGTGCCGAAAGAAGGAACTCAAGCAAGGGATGTAAAGCTCGTCACGAACTGAAGAGCAAAGAAGGATCACGGAAAAAAATCAAAAAAATATTGTAAAAACTGTTACAAAGAAAATATGGATAATATCTAAATATCTAAAAAATATGGATGGAAAGAAGCCACAAATCAAACTGTAAAAATTATAATATTTTGTAGAAGCTGTCCAGGCGAACCACACATATGTATTCTGTGTTACAATCGAATACACAACATATTGTAATTCTAAAGTTGTCATTTGTTTTGTTTTTTTATTATTTTGAATAAAGTTTCTTTATAAAATATTCCGATTTTGATCAATAGGTGGCTCATCAATGTGAAAGGGGTTGTATAACTACGGGATTGTTTATAAATATTGGCGCTGTGTTATTCCCTAAAATTGACATGGCAGTGAAAGGGTTAACGGTCGTAATAAAGTTCAAAATCATGTTCGTAATTTATAAGGATAGATAGGATATAATTAATTCTGGTTAGTTCAATTCTACAATTTACTTCTATGACTGACTCGAAATCATTTATATTGTCTTTTTTTTTAATTTGAACTCTTAATTTATATTTATAACTGTGAATAATAAGTTATATAACATTTTTACATATTACCTATAAGTGTGGTAAAAATATAGTGAATTTTTCAACTCAATGTTTGTGTGCTACGTTTATTTTGAGTTGACCTATTCTTATAACGATTATTATTATTAGATCTTACTTTGAAATGGTTTTAATTATTACGGCCAAAATTGTGGGTATGCTTGATTGAAAAATGGTTTTCTATTGAATGAACTAGAACTAATTTGCGAAAACGCAGGATTAATATTTTCGGATTTTCGTTACCTTTCGCGATTTCAAGTTGGAAATCGTTTGCGATAAATCTAACGCCATATTTAAATCTAGTGGATTTTAAACTCTCGTTTGTGAGCCCATAAGATCTCTTCTTCTTCTTCTTTAATCCATGGCCGGCGCATGGAGAGGTGGTCGACCTCGTAGCCAGTACGCTGCTGTTGGTGCCGCTAGATTCCGTGCTCCATTTACTATACGCTTCCATGCTAATCGATCAGTTGCAACGGTTCTTGCCTCAGCTGTTGTTATTCGCTGGTTTTTTAAATCGTTCTCTACGTGTTTCAACCATGTGGTCTTCGGTGCTTGTTTTTGTGTTCTCCAATCAAGAGGTCGTTTTTTCCATAGGAGTTTGTGCGGTACTCGATTGTCGCCCATCCTACAGATGTGGCCGAACCATCGTAATCGGCGTTTTTGAATTTCCTCAACAATCGGTGTCTGTTGGTCGCACCTTTCTCTAATTGTCTCATTTCGGAGGTGGTTGAGGAGTGAGACGCAGAGAATCTGTCTCAGGCATCGCATTTGGAAGGCCTCGAGCTTGTTAAGGTCTGGTTTGAGTAATGTCCATGTTTCCGATCCATAAAGAAGAATTGGGAGGATCAGCGTCCGGTATAGGCGTATTTTGGTTTTGATGGTAATATTCGTCCGCTTCCATATGCACCACTTGAGTGAAGCAAACGTTGCTGTTGCCTGGCCTATCCGGCTGTGAACTTCGGCTGTCGAAGCTACTTTCTTCTCCACAACCAGTGATCCCAAATATTTGAACTGTGGTACCTGCTCGATTGTGGTTCCATCGAGGTAAACTCTGGCTTTAGATCCATCCGTTGTAAGCACTTTGGTCTTATCCGCATTGATTCTCAGTCCGTATGACTGGGCAATGCGGGAAATGTCATACAAGGTGTCTGTTGCTTCGGCATCTGTGTTGGCGAAAACCGCACTGTCATCGGCGAACATCAGATCGGTTAGGAAGTTTTTGTCATCATATCGAACTCCGAGTCGCCCATCAAACGCTTTTCGCATAATCGTGTCGATCACAATGTTAAAAAGGAGCGGCGAGGCCACGTCTCCTTGCCGGACTCCGGTTCGAATCGGGAATTCCTCAGACATGTCGTTTCGGATACGAACATTGCTGGTTGAGCCGTCGTACGATGCTTGAAGAAGTTGAATGATTTTCAGTGGCACGTGTTCGATCTTCAGGGCTTCCCACAAGCTTGTCCAATCGATGCAATCAAAAGCAGATTTGAAATCGATGAAGACGATGACAGTTCGTTTGCCACATCGAATTCTTTCTTCCATTAGCTGACGGAGAGCAAATATCTGATCTATGCATCCTCGATGTGGTCGAAATCCAGCTTGTTCTTCCCGGCTTGTTTGCTCTCGATGTTTCTGTAGTCTTGATTGTATGATTTTCATAAATACTTTGCCGACGATCGAGAGGAGGCTAATACCACGGTAATTCTTGCATTCCCGACTGTAGCCTTTCTTCAAAATAGGCACAACAATCGCTTTCTTCCACACGGATGGAACACAATCTGAATGCCATATATGCACTGTGAGAACGTGAAGTTGATGTAATAAGACGTCTCCCCCGGCTTTGATCATTTCGGCAGTTACTTGATCTCCTCCCGGCGCTTTACCATTTTTCAGGGATTTTATTGCCGCCTTCACCTCATTGATTGTTGGTTCAGTATCGGGAAACTGATTTATCGGCTGCTCAATAATCGGCAGTTCGGGTGCTGGACCTACTGGCGGATTGTGGTTGTACAGCTGATGAAAGAATTCTCTCCACCGCTGTAGACGTTCCTGAAGAGAGGTCACGAAAGTTCCATCCAATTTTTTGATATTGTCATTTGTTGATGTTGTTTTGCCACTTAACCGTCGGATTGTCTGGTACAGCGTCCGGTACTCATGCCTTGACGCTGCTTCTTCCACGTCAGCCGCGATGTTATTCCAGTAAGCTTCCCGTTCCAATTTTATTTTCTGTCGAACTTCTTTGTTCAATCGTCGGTATTGTTTGAAATCGACGTGTTTCATTTGCTTCCGCTGGTCGACTAGATTGAGACAGTCGTCCGAGATCCATTGCTGCGTCCGTCGACGGATGGGCGGACACAGCTCCGTTGCACACCCCACAATAGACTCAGAAAGTTATTTTTCTTCTATGTTGATATCGACTGGTATCGTGAGTGCTGCAAATATGTTGGATAATGCGATTTGAAATTTTCGGCTGGTTTCAGGGTCTCGCAGACAGGCCCAGTTCCTCTTGGCTGATGGTGGTGCCTTTTTCTTTGCTCTTTGTAATTTCAATTGTAGTTTCACTCGGACAAGATAATGGTCTGATCCACAGTCGGGTCCACGCATCGCACGTACATCTTTGAGCGTCGATCGGAATCTGGTGTTGACCAAAATGTAGTCCAACATCGCCGAATCGTTGCCGGATGGATTTCGCCACGTGAGTTGATGTTTGAGGGGGTGACGAAAGTTGCTGTTGCCGATGATCAAGTTGTTTGAGGCTGCAAATGATAAGAGGCGTAATCCGTTGTCATTTATTTCCCCGTATCCGAATTTTCCCATCGTTTCTTCCCAACCGGTTCGATCTGCACCCGTATGTGCATTAAAGTCGCCCATAAGTACGATTAATTCGGTTCGGGGTATTGTATCCAGTGTGTGTTGAAACTGGGCATAAAATTCATCCTTGTTTGTGTCCGGGCTGGTCTCAGTTGGGGCGTAGACGGATACGATATGGGTCTTAATCGTTCCATCAATAGTGATAACCGCCAGACGCTCGGATATCGGTTGGAATGCGATAACACTGGCAGAGGCCCGTCGATCAACCATAAAGCCAACGCCCGCTTCTCGTTTGTCGCCACCAGAATAGAATAGCGTCATCGTCTCGTCGATTGATGGTGGGTCAACCTTCATTGTCCCAGATCCTGAGAGCCGCAGTTCTGATAATGCACAGATCGATATTTTGCATTTCAATAATTCCTTGGCGATAATTTCCTTTTGACCAACGTGATGTCCCGTTCGCACATTCCATGCGGCGATTCGTATTTCTGATTTCGGTGTGATTAACCTGAGTCTTTGGCCGGTAGTCCACTTCTCACCAGCATCCCTGGTTCCCAAAGCTGGCGCATCGGCTGCCCCGGATGCGGTAGCATTAATTCGTAAGTGGTTAAGTCGTGTATCCATGCGGTTTCTTGCCTAGTTTCTTCGGTTTCCCGATTCTGGTCGGCGCGGCAGGCCGACCACCCTCCTCCTTTCACACCCTGGGCTTGGGACCAGACGACGGCGGAGACGATGGTGTATATAAGATCTCTTAATCCTGTTAACAAAACTCTTGAAGCATTTTTCTTAAAAAAGTAGTCAGATTATATATTTCCTGTGCTACGAGGAGAGACAGTGGAGCATATGTGGAATGAATGTGTAAGGATGAAATAAAGATAAGGAGGAAAAAGAGAAGAAATACTGATTGAAGACGGAAGAAAGATACAGTGGATGAAAGAAGTATGGAAGGGGTGGGAAGGGTTGGACAGGGAAAAGAAGGGGCAGGGCAAGAGAATCATATTTGACTAAATTTATGACTTAATTATCATATTTTGCAGAATACATTTTTAGTTTTATTTTTGATACGATTTTTAAATGTCACATTATGTTTATATAATTAGGGATTGAATGTACAGACAGGGATCTCTGTAGGGGAAATCTTTATTTCCCCTACAGGGTTTCTGCCCTGTAGGGGAAATAAAGATTATTACTAGTTAAATAGGAGTTTTGCAAACATAATATTTATTGTTTGTAATCGGTTATAAAAGTTAAAAAGGGGATTCATTGACGTTTTGTTTCTAATTAGTGACTTCTAGTCAACACCGAAATTTTACCGCCAGCCACAACAATATTTAAGCTATACAGGTCGCATTGTCTCTATAAGAATTTTATAAAGCATTTTTAAAATCTAACCAATTATAAATAACGCTGGATGTTTATAGCAGCTTCACCTTTTATTTTAGAAATCATACTCGCCATTATAATAATTATGATTAACACATGTTTAAATAGCCTCATAAAGTTTTTATAAGGTGGTTGAAATTAGCTTTATCAATTACATTTATTATGATTTTCAAGCACTCTTTAGTGTATTAGAAAACGTACTACTAACACCAAAAGATACAAGTTTGGAGTTTATTGGGATTGATATTGATTTGAAGAGTTCCGATAATATAAGAAGCAACTAGTTTAATGGGAGAATCGGAATTGTGAGTTTTTATTAAACTATAGAGCCATATAGAACCAACTATAGTGGGATTCTGATCGATAATTTTTCTCAAAATATTAAATTTATAAATAGATAATTTCTCAAAATCTGCGAGCAGAGTAGTAACATTTTAGTTAGAGACTTCTAATTTTGGTTTGGAATTTTGATGAGGGGCCCCTATTCAAAGGAGTTAGTTTTCATGTTGAAATAAAGCAGTTCAATTTCTTAAGGTACTGTTCTCTTTCCAGAACGATAACGGAATTGGATTTTTCGGTTTTTGTAAGGACTAAAGAATGGAATTGATTTTTTTATTTTATCGATTTGATCACTAGGAGTCAATGGCAAAATTCCCGAAATTCCCGGAAAAGACTCCCGGAATATCCTACCAACTGCGCCAATTTTGTTGTTAAATAATGAACTGATTAGATAAATTGAACTGAAAAACTGAAACTGAATTAAACTGAATAAATTGAGTTTTAAAAAGGTTTGTATTTAATATATATATTATTTAATATATAATAGGAAGATTGCAACGGTTGAGGAATATGAATAATAATAGATTAAATAGTAAGAAAAATTACAGGTCTCCTTTCTACAAACGCAACACTCACATATATAGTTTAACAATGAGTTTCACTTAGTGTGGTTATACAGGGTGAACGGTAGGGAACTGCATATATCTCTGTCTAAATTTACTAAACTAGAAGATATTTTAATGCAGTATTTGTTTTAATTTTGTATAATCATAAACTTTAATTAAAAGTTTTAATTTTTCTCATCTATACATGCTTCTCCAAAATGTTTCTCAAATTTGCATGGGAGTCGTTATACAGGGTATCCCAACGAAAATTTGACCCCCCCTATAATTGGAAAACCGAATAATATTTCAAAATTCGCCGAGACCCCTCGATTTTTGTTCTTGGGTGGAGCTTTTTTGACAGTCAAGCCAACTCGATATGTTCATCCCCCTAATGCCTAGCAACCTCAACTTAAATATTTCAAATGCAACTACCCCACTTGTGGCACATCATTTTAAAGCCCTTTTCATTGCGAATACAGTGACGTACCGTTTTTAGAAATCGGTTGAGATTTGACAGAATTATTGGTTACAAACGAAAAGATGACAAACCAACTTACGCATAGTAATTTCTACACAAATGCCCACCACTAATAAGTTTTTCATCTACTACACATGACCGCATTACCTAATTGTTATTGATGTGTCTATCAGTTTACAAAAAAGTAAGAAATGAAATAAAAAAAGCTGAAGCAAATAAAACTAGATACTAAAATAGTTATTAGTAGAAGATACTTAAGTTTATAGGAATTCAAACCTTTTCAAAATAACAAAAAATCAGTACTAGAAAAAAAAGTACGTCACTGTATTCGCAATGAAAAGGGCTTTAAAATGATGTGCCACAAGTGGGGTAGTTGCATTTGAAATTTTTAAGTTGGGGTTGCTAGGCATTAGGGGGATGAACATATCGAGTTGACTTGATTGTCAAAAAAGCTCCCCCCAAGAACAAAAATCGACGGGTCTCGGCGAATTTTGAAATATTATTCGGTTTTCCAATTATAGGGGGGGTCAAATTTTCGTTGGGATACCCTGTATACGTTGCCCATGTATGACATAATATGCAGCAATGATGTGCTAACCTTCCCCGTATCCAAGTTCTGGATCCCCTTTCAACTTGTGAATGAAAATCGTTATCCAATTTAATATTTTCACCAGTCTTAATATCATAGAGCCTTGGTGGCGAACCTTTTTACTTCTCGTCTGTGAGTTTTTATTTCTTTGTTTATTTAAATTACTAGAATCATTATACTACAATTACTTCTTAACACGAGCTTTTGTATGCGTGCCATAGGTGTGCTATCACGGTCATATAATATGTATATTATATTGAAAATTCTATAAACGTTATTAAGAATTAAAATATTATGGTTGATTTATTTTTTTATGGAAACATTTTTGTAATTTGCTATAATTTAGGAAATTTTTTGACATTGAAAATTATTTCCAAATGTTTAGATATCTAATTACTTGCACCGAAACGCAAAGTCAGGGAAGTGATCGAGGTTATCGGTCAACGATATACAGAATGTTAAAATTAACATTCATGTGAGAAAATATTTGCATCAAATTTTATTTTACTTTTAAATAGGATTCTCCTAAAGTTTCTATATACTTTATTGTTTCTATATAATTTACTCCAAAAATATATAGAAAAAGATCATATTATCAAAAATTGGTTCAAATGATTATTTTTGCCTGTAATAATGTCAAATCAAAATCTATTTAAAGAGCTGTATTATTATATTATCCAACAGATCTATTCAAGAGATTTGAATGTTGAGGCATTGCTGCAGATGGAAAAGAAGTATATTAAATATTATGTATTAAATAAAAAACTGCAATTTGTCCTTGCAACTAATAGGGTGTCCACTAAGAATAAATCGAATGAATAACAGTTTCTAATGATAAATTATTACTTAGAGATCAGAAAAAACAAAATGCTTTAATTAAAAAAATAAAGCGATTAATATTTTTACAAATTAAAATCGGCTAATATAGGCATTCTTTCACGTGACAGTGAACACCAATAAGAAAGTTACGTCACGCTATGCGAAACACTATTGGTATTGTTGACATTTTCGTAGAGCAGAGTAGACTATTTGAGAAATTTATTGTTTTAACATTTTCTTGTCGAATCGATACAGTTGTTCTTACATATATCTTGAAAAACAAGTACAGTTCGCTATGAATTCAAGATTTAACAAAGCAAACAGTAGTAATTTGTATAAAATTGATATCGTTATGATTTGCAAATTTTTCGCGTCAAACAATGAGTTTTGTTCATCGGCATTCAGCGATGTTAAAACAGAACTAGCATAAAATGTATATTATTAGCTTAATTAGAATTATTTCACTTCTGTAGGTAAGAACCGTTTTTCTGTAATTCGTTTGTTTTGTTTGGCTGGCTCAGATTATTTTAAAAATATGGTATAATATAAGTATAATATGGTATAATATTTTAATTATTATGGAAAAATTAAGACCCTGTACAATGATGATTTTTCCGGAAGCAACTTACGCAGCCGAAACAATGGTGATCGACGGTCATTCTTAAATTAAGGATATAGAAAAACAGGAAAGATAAATTCTCAGAAAGATTTACGGGGCAGTTAATAATAACCGTATTTGGATGAGAAAATCTCAAAACGAACTCCTAACCAAAAGATCCACACTGTAGGAGACGTAACCAGAAAACGTCGAGCACACACAGGAGCGAAAACTCCAAGACGGCGAAAAAAATTGCTTAATGTTATAACACAGAATAAGTGTTACACTTAGTGGGTGACATGGGTTCAGAGGGACTTACAACAGATCAACGTACCAAATATCGAGGACCAAGCCAATAATAATCAACAATTGCTATACTATACCTGCACCTACGACTTAACATTTTATATAATAATTTGAAATTTATAAAATTGGAAAAAAATTACTATGTGAATTTCCATATTACAAGAAAAAAATTAAGAAATTACTGTTCTAATTAATTTATATATATATATATATATATATATATATATATATATATATATATATATATATATATATATATATATATATATATATAAATTGATTTTTATCGAAGTTATGTCGCAATTTTTACCAAATTCTCAAAAATGTTAATAAACGTAATAAAAAAAATACAATCTAGAGAACCTGAAATTATACTACACGTCTCGTTCTCGATAATAATTTGTAGTAATGCTCGTCATTGCTTACATTTCAAACTTTTTAGAGTTTGAAATTTGGCGCCTAGGCTGGTGTGGAAGGCGCTCGTACGGCCCTGTAGAGTCATATTTGTTCGTTGTGTTTTTGTACGTTTCACACGTACTGAGTACTCTAAGTATAAAAAATTACCAAATCTAAATAACAATAAAAGGTTAATAATGTCAGGAGATGAGAAGAAGAGAAAATCATGTTCACGATCACGAAAAGAGATAGGAAGAAACAAAAAACGGATGGAAGACTGGAAAAAATTGATAAACAGATCGATAAACTCAAAAACATAGTTTGTAAACTGGCAAAATTAAATAACACCACTGATAAAAATCAGAATGGAAATGCAGGTATCACATAAAAAGTATTTAGTCTCTTAAGTATAAACTCATTCACACTTAAATTTGTTTTTTTTTATTTTTTTATTTGAACAAAAGGAACATGTACAAAAAACTGTCTATATGACAAACTGTGCATACGACAAACCATCTTTATGACAAACTGTTTACACGACACACTGTCTAAACGACAAACTGTCTGTATATCAAAAAAGATTTAGAGTTTCCGTACGAAACATTATTACATAAAAAGTATTTAGCATCCATACGAGACACTTACACTTAAGTGTTCACACTTTATTGTTCACACTTTATTGTGAATTCATTCACACTTAAGTATGTTTTTGCATAAAAACAACATGTATAAAAACTGTATATATAAGTTTCCACAGATATATGAGTTTCCACACGAAACCAGTATCACATAAAAAGTATCTAGTATCCATACGAGACACTTACTTGACAAATGTTTAAGTGTGTTGATTAATTCACACTTAAGTATGTTTTTACACAAAAACAACATGTACAAAAACTGTCTATACCACAAATTGTCCAGACGACAAACTGTTTATACGACAAACTGTCTGTATAACGATGATATATGAGTTTCCACACGAAACCATTTTTACATAAAAAGTGTTAGTACTCTCCATACGAGACATTTACTTAAAAAATGCTTACCAGTGTGGTGATTCATTCACACTTAAGTATGTTTTTGTACAAAAAACTGTCTATATGACAAAATGTCTATACGACAAACTGTCTATATGACAAACTGTTTATACGACAAACTGTCTGTAGAACAAAAAATATATACGAGTTTCCATATGAAACCAGTATCACTTAAAGAGTATTTAGCCTCTATACGGGATACTTACTTAAAAATGCCTAAGTTTGATGATTCATTCACTTAAGTATGTTTTTTGTACAAAAACAACATGTACAAAAACTGTCTATATGACAAACTGTCCATTCGAGAAACTGACTATATGACAAACTGTTTATACGACAAACTGTCTATACGAGAGACTGTCTGTACAACAAAAAGATATACTAACCTCCGTTCCACAATAAGTGAGCTATTTAACCTTTTTAGAAAATCCAAAATAAGTGAGCTATTAAAATAATTTAATAACTTCAACAATGGAAACATTTTTAATGAATTATTCTGATACAACACATCAATAAAGTACAATTATTATGAACTGAACAAATTTACTAGTGGTTAAAAGTGAATTCTGCAATTCTTTGGCAGTATAAATGATATCGGTGTTGCAAATGATACTAAGCAGAAACTGCTCTCCCCTACGAAGTTTTTTTTTTAGACATATGTTTTAAATTTGGTTTTGACATTTTTTCGCTAACCCCAACTCTTTCAAGAATTTTTCAACAAAAAATGTGATTGTAGCTGGTGTCAAAAATCAAGTCAAACTGATTATCACTAGTACTACTATTAGCAAACGTCAACTTAATAACAAAAACATCCTGTGTTCGTAGCGTAGTACGAAATACTATATGTTTATCGTTAAAATAAAAAAAAATGTTATTGCAGTTCAATAAATTTCAATAAAAATTTAAATAGCTCACTTATTATGGAACGGAGTATGAGTTTCCATACGAAACCGGTATCACATAAAACGTATTTAACCTCCATATGAGATACTTACTAAAAAAATCTGTGTGGTGATTCATTCACACTTAAGTATGTCTTTGTATAGAATTAACATGTACAAAGAGCTGTCTATACGATAAACTGTTTATATGAAAAATAGCCCCTATAACAAACTGTCAATACTACAAATTGTCCAAACGACAAACTGTCCAACCGACAAACTGTCTGTACGACAAATTGCCCATACAACAAACTGTCCATACGACTAACAGTTCATACGACAAACTGTCCATATTATAAAACAATTTCTTTTTTATAAAAAAATCTGAATAAAATGTAGATTCAGGTAATCTCATCCAACAATCTCCAAAAGCAATAAATAGCTCTTACTAAAGACGTAGAAGCAATTAATGCTTGGAAAGCATTCTGAATCTAAAAAGGAAATTTCAATAAAAGCAAAACCCCAATGAAAGAGGTAAAATACGACAGAAGCATCGAGTCGTTCATCAAATCACCAGAAGCCCCTAAGGAAGTAGATGAGGTGAAGGAGTCAGCAGGCTGTCTAAAATACTTTACGCAAAACTGAGAATAAATTACATAGGATAAATTTATCCTAGATTGTCTGAAGGGTTATAAAATACGTTTTAGAGAAATCCATATCAAACAAAACCACCAACAGACCAAAATTGGGCTAAAAACGGTATTATAAAAAGTAAGCATGAAATAAATAAGCTTTTAACTAAAAATGTAATAGAGCCTTGTGAAAATAAAGATAATGAATTAATTTGCTCTTTCTTCTTAGTTGACAAGCCAGATGGCTCCAGTAGATTTATTATTAATTTAAAAAATCTAAACACATTTATCGATACTATCTATCCATTTTAAAAATGGAACATATTAAGTCACCATTATTGTACACCAAACACTTAATATCTATTGTATCATATACGTACTCGATAGATCTAAAAGATACTACTTTATTCCTATTTTAAAAATTAAAAAAAAAGTTAATTTAAGAGAGCTCTTCCAGTTTTCATGCCTTCCCCTTGGTTTATGCACAAGTCATTTTGTTTATACAAAAATTATGAAACCAGTTATGGAAAAAATTAGACAACTAGGTACTTTATCAATTATTTACCTTTATGATCTATTAATTGTGGGAAATTCGTATGAATCCTGTAAAAGTTCATTAAATTTGGTGATAACATGTTGGAATAATTGGGCCCTGTCATAAACCACCAAAAAAAGTTCACAAACACCTAGTCAGAAATGCAAATACTTTGGTTTTATTATAAATTCAGTAGAATTTAGATGTTGACAGACGGCAGCTTGCCCAGGGGTGGCATGTGGATTCATCTACTGTAAAAGACTAGAAAGGCAAAAGTATTTGGCCTTAATTTTAAGTGACAACGACTACGACGGTAGAAATTATGTTAATAAACTAATAATAGAAGAACTGTAATGGTGGAAAATACACCAACAGGTTCTAACCTAACTAGAACACTTCAGTTTAAATTTGAGATATCTTCAGATGCATCTCTGACCGGGTGGAGTGCACACTGTAACGACGTAAACGCTCATGGTTTCTGGACGAAAGAAGAAAGAAAGTTTATCATAAACTATCTACAACCATTTGCAGCGTTCTTTGGTCTAAGATGTTTTGCGAACAAAGCATCAGACGGCAAAATATCTCTTAACAATTGATAATACGTCTGCAATTTCCTATATCAATAGGACAGGCGGCGTTCAATATCCCCACTTCAATGCATTAGCAATAGAGGTCTGGCAATGGTGCGAGATGAGAAAAATCTGGATTTACGCATCATAAATCCCGTCAGTTATGAATAAAGAAGTTGATTTAGTATCGAAAATCACTAATATAGATACCGAATGGGAGCTATGTAAAGAGTCATTTGAAAAAATCAATAAAGTTTGTAATTTTATCAATTGACCTTTTTATATCAAGGTTGAATCGAAAATGACCTAGATTTTGTTCTCCCTTCCCAGATCCAAACGCGATGAAAGTAGATGTATTTGCTATTAAGTGAACCAATGAAAAATCTATGTTTTTTCCTCGTTTCGCACTTACCCTTAGAATTTGCGAAAAATAATAACCGATAAAGCTGAGGGAACAGTCGTGGTACCATTGTGGTCAACCCAGCCCTGGTACCCGCTTTTTAAATCACTACTTACTGAACCGCCTTTAGATTTTAAATCTCACAAAAATTTATTATTGTCTCCTTCCAAGCAAGAAATACATCCACTGGCACACTTTCATTGGTGGCAGAGAACTTGTCCGCAAAGCGTTCCTAAGTAAAGGAATAAATGAAGCATCAACAGAAATCATGATCAAGGCCATAACACCATCATCACTCAAACAATACCAAGGTACCTTAAAGCTATGGCGAAAATTTTCTACATCAAACAATATTCCAATTTTTAACGCAATTACAGTAAATATACTGTGATATAAATGCCGATTCTCATATACGCGACAACAGCTACGCGACATTTCACGAAATCGCCTGTCAAATAATGATTACATTGTTTTCAATGGGCACGTTCTCACTATGGCTACGCGACAGTTACTAAAAGTCGGAATTCAGAATTATTTCGTGAGCATTCTTTTACGTTTTCTCGCACATCGTATGACGTTTGGAAAGTTTGTTTCTGATTCGAATGACGGATTGTGTCAAAAATGGCGTGTTTTTGAAAATGAATGGAATGAACGACGAAAAAGCAGAGGAATTGATCGCTCTTGTGGCTGATTATGTTGAACTGTATGACTTACAAAATAAAAATTACAGCAATCAACACAGGTTAGTAGAACTAATTTGGAAAGAAATTTCTTTAAAATTAGATGAGACTCGTAAGTACAGACTGTAATTGTTTGAAGAGAGTTCGTTTTGAAGAGAGTTAGAATTCTCCTTCTATTGTTCTTAAGATCCGATGCACCCAATATTTTCTTTTCCTTTTCTTTCCTTTTAATTTGTCATTTTCATAACACATGGCTAAGACGAAAAAACCATCATCGGAACTTGACGAACATGACATTTTGAAAATATAACTTAATCTGAAATGTAGAGAAACTACAGATTTGACATTTGCAGCAAATAATCGCTTAGCAGAGTGTCGCATATATGAGAATACCTAGCAGCGACGTGATAATTCGCGAAAGTTCATTGTGCAACGTCGCGTAGATAGTGTCGCGTATATGAGAATCGGCCTTTATACATATAATATAATACGTTTTCTAACGAAAGTTTAATACGTTTACATATAATATAATACGTTAAGTATAATACGTTTTTCTAAGGAAAGTTAGAAGTTTAGTTAGCACCTTTCGAAAACGGGGCAAGCTATGGGACTTTGAACTGCAACAGATCAGCTATATCACTCGTCTTTACTCAAGATCTCGGTAAGGATAAACTGCTGTCCCGATTCTTAAGGGGACTGTTGGAGGAACGACTACAAGGTTTAAATATACAAGTACAGGGGACACAACACCAGTCTTGAAGGACTAGGCATGATCAAATCAGCTAAAAGTAGCTAAAAGAAACTAAAGGGTGCAGCAGAAAAAGTATCAACGATGTTTATTTTATCTACAGCACAGCAAACTATAGCACTAATTAATATAAAAAATATATCCATGGACAAATGGAAAATAACAATAAAAATACTAGACCTGATAAAAATGTCCAAGCCATGAAGACATAAGCCAGAGCTTATACTACCTTTTTTATAAGGAAAAACCTGGGCTATATGTCGCTACAGCTGTAATTCACTACTTGAATAAGACAAAAGACCTAAGAAATAAGAGACCTAAGAGCAAAACAAAGACCTAAGAGCAAAACAACAAATTACTCATATCAAATATCAAGCCATACAAAAATTCACAGCACATAGTACAAAATATGCTGTAGTATCAGTGGCTGGTTTTGGAAGTGGATATAGATACAACCAGACGTACTGCTGGTTGGCGTCGACGGTCACAGACCCTCGCAAAACTTTACAATCGCCCGATCCAAGATAATAACGATACGTTTGCAAAATCTGTATTATCTAACGTACGGTAACCCTTTTCTTTATGATTTCCAGTCATGTAACATGATAAATGAATGAATTTTCCTATACGCTAAAACTATCATCGAGATCGAGACGTCTAGTATAATTGAACGATCAAACGAGCCTGCCGAAGGCGGGCGAAGTTCGATCGTGATTATACGAAACGTCTCGTTCGAAGATGATCAGTCTCCCTCCCTACATGTACCCGTTAATAAACATATCCTAGATCATATTGCAGGAAAAACTCAACTACAAAAATCGCTAAAAATATGACTCTACAGGGCCGGACGCGCGCCGTCCACACCAGCCTAGGCGCCAAATTTCAAACTCTAAAAAGTGTGAACTGTAAGCAATGACGAGCATTACTACAAATTATCATCTTTGAACGAGACGTTTCGTATAATCACGATCGAACTTCGCCCGCCTTCGGCGGGCTCGTTTGATCAATCAATTTTCCTTCAATCTAATTAATAAATCAATGCACAAAATCACCAAACTGTGGATTTCAAGAACAATTTAAAGATAACAATATAACCCTTGGATGAAGACCAAGTCTAGTCTTATTTAGATAGTCATATTTAGATGTGTCTCAGATCTAGTCTAGATGAAATCTTGAAAACAAGGTCTAGTTTATAATTTATAAAAGCAGTCTAGATAATTATAAATCCAGTCAAGATGAGAGAAACCTTGAAGACCAAGACAATGACAATCAACAATTGCTATACTATACCTGCACCTACGACTTAACATTTTATACAATAATTTTAAAATTGGAAAAAAATTACTATGTGAATTTCCATATTACAAGAAAAGAATTAAGAAATTACTGTTCTCTAATTATCTAATTATTGTATATAATATAAGATAAATAAATATAATTACAAGTACGGTTTGGTTTCCTGAACTTTAGTGGTATGAGAAACCATGTGGATTTCCAAAAAATAGCATACGCTGATCAATATAAATAATAATCTAGATCACTAGACCAGTGTTTCTCAAACTTATTTATCTAATCTCCGACCTGTGATATGCTTAAGTTAGTTACACCCCCCAAATCTATCCCATTAAACACGCAGAACCACAATGTTACTTTAAAAAAGAACTAAAAACATCTAAAGTATGTATTTATTTTAGTAATAAAGATTTATTAGTCCGATGTAAAATTTTTAAAGGGTTGTTTGATTATGACTAGTAAAAAAAATAACATAGTTGCCGGACTAGTTTACCTATATTGATTTATAATTCAGAACCTAACTACTAATTTGAAAGATTTTACATAATTAATTTAGTTCATAAGTTCATTAGTAGTAAAGTTCATAAATTTGATTGAGATATAGATATTGTAACTATCAAAATTCGGCCATCATAAATATTATAAAATCAGTTTTTCCACTTTCTATTAAATTATATTTAATGGAATGGAATTTAACAAATCGGTCTGCAAAGTTACTATTCATTTCAGATTTTCAATTACACAAATCAAGATAACATAATCGTGCTATCACAATCGTGCTATATTTATATGCAGAAGTGGATTTTTAGGACAGATGAAGATTTATAAATATTATGTCTAGTCGGTTTACTGGGAAATACACATTTATATTTATAAGAATTATAAACAATTCTACATTAAAATATTTATTCAATCGCAATTAATTATTTATTGAAGCTCGATTTTGTTCTTGATACATTAGTTGCATTTATAATAATATGTCATAAAACAATTAAATTTTGCCTAATATTATTTGTTTTATATCTAATATGTATATTTATTAAATGTTTGATTACCTCAAATACCAAGTTTTTTATTTATATTGAGAAGGTATGTCATTTACATATTTAATGTATATATATATATAATATATATATATATACATAATGTATAATATATAATATATATATATGTATAATATATATATATATATATATATATATATATATATATATATATATATGTATATATATATATATATAATGTATAATATATATATATATATATATATATATATATATATATATATGTATATATATATATGTATATATATATATATATATATATATATATATATATATATAGATAGATATAAAACAAATAATATTAGGCAAAGTTTAATTGTTATATGACATATTATTATTATTATCAAGAACCAAATCGAGCTTCAATAAATAATTAATTGCGATTGAATAAATATTTTATTGTAGAATTGTTTATAATTCTTATAAATATAAATGTGTATTTCCCATTAAACCGACTAGACATAATATTTTTAAATCTTCATCTGTCCTAAAAATCCACTTCTGTATATCAACTATAAATATAGCACGATTGTGTTATCTCGATTTGTGTAATTGAAAATCTGAAATGAATAGTAACATTGCAGACCGATTTGTTAAATTCCATCACATTAAATATAATTTAATAGAAAGTGGAAAAACTGATTTTATAATATTTATGATGGCTGAATTTTTATACTTACAATATCTATATCGCAATAAAATTTATGAACTTTACTATTAATGAACTTATGAACTAAAGTAATTATGTAAAATCTTTGAAATTAGTGGTTCTGAAAGGTTCTGAATTATAAATTAGACGTACTTGCAGTACAATTATTAGAAAAACGTTATAATAAAATTATTAGCTTTTAATTGACATTAATTTATATTATCGTTAATTAGTTAAATAGAATTACATAAACCTTATTAGTCTGTATGCGTTTTTAATCTATTGATATTGTTTAAAAGTTTTAATATATAAAACATAAATAATATGTAGATTGGTCGAGGTGGTCCTAGTTTATGGCGTCCTCGGTCATCCGAACTTATCCTCTTGGGGAGATATATGAAGACCATGGGGCTTTCTAAAGACCATGGTATATACTTACGAAATAATTGATTTAGACGATCCTGGAAACCGAGTTCAGGCAGCAGTAAATTATACTAATTCATGGATAAGTCGAGTAAGACTTTGCTTTCAACACCAGGGCGATAACTTTGAGCAACTAGTGTAATGTGGATTCCATGGAAAAATTGTAAATAATGTTTTATTTAATATAATTAATCGCCACTTAAAACAGAAAAAGAATAATAAATTTACTTGTAGTATGTATATTTATTGCCCTTACGGGTTTATAAATTGAATCCAAAATTTACATCTATACTAAAACTAACATCTAACATAATATAAATAAGAATAATAAACAGAAAAAAAATAGACATTACAAAAAAAAGAAACATATGCTGCTCAAACTAAAAACAAAAAAAAGAAAGTCACTAAATTCCTATCCCTAAACCCCGATTACCAGCTTCCCTCCCCACATATTGCTCTTCTTCTCTCCTCAACTTTCTTCATCCAATCTATCCCTCTTCCATCCTCGTTTAAAATCTCTTCTCTACACTCGTCTCTTTCTCTCATTTCTGAACATTCGTTCAGCAAGTGTTCTATTGTCTCCTTGTTTTCTCCACACATCCTGCATACTCTATTCCTATCCTCCATCCAAAATTTATTATCTTTCTCTTCATTTCCACATCTGAATCTTGCCATTGTCACTCTCTCTTTTCTACTTTCTCTTCCTAGGTACTCTGGCAGTTCTTCCGTTATTATTTTTTCATATTTCCCATTGTACCTAGACTCCCTAATTCTTGCTCTCCTTTCTTGCCTTTGCACATCTCTATCTCTCTGGACCAATTCTTTTGTTATTACTCTACCTCTCTCTCTCTCATTCTTTCTATCTCCGCTCCTGCATACCCGTTTCTTTCTAGTTATGCTTCCCTCTCTTTCCACACCCTCTTTCCTATTTCTTTCCTTTTTTCTTTGAGGCACTCTTGCAGAATTCTGCACTCTCTTCTCTCTATCACTCTCTCCTCAAAACTTATTGCTCTCTTTTCTGCTTCTATTCTTATTCCATCTCTCTTTGTTTCCTCCATCACTATATACCCCGGGGTCTCTCTACCTAGTCCTAGCACCCATTTCAAATATTTTCCTTGCACCCTTTCCAACCCTTCTTGCTCTCTCCATCCCCATATTTCCGCTCCATACATCATCACACTTTTCACCAGGCTATCAAACATCATCACTCTCCTTCTATAGTCGTGTCCAAATTTTCTCTCTCCTATTCCCCATACCGCTCCTAGTATTTTATTGGCTTTCTTTACTAACTCACGTGTGCTGTTTCAGTATTTCTCTCATTAAACACGTACCCTAGGTATTTAAATTCTTTTACTTCTTCAATTTTCTCCTTCTCCCATCTCCAATCAATTACTCTTCTCCTGCCACCCCCTTTTCTAAACATCATCATCTTGGACTTCTCTCCATTCACTGTCAGATTTTTCCTCCTCATATATTTCTCCATGTTTCTTATCATTTCTTTCATCCCTTTCTCGTCTCTCGCTAGCACCACCAAATCATCCGCGTAGGCTAGGGACCACACTTTTTCTTTGCCCACCACAACCCCACCCGTCTGCGCCTTGCTGAACATCTCCTCTATGTCTCCAATAAATGCTGCAAACAGGCTGGGGCTTAGTGGGCAGCCTTGTCTCACTCCCTTATGCGTAATAAAACCTTCGCTCACCCTTTCGCCAACTCTCACTCTACTTATTGTTTCTTCATAAATCAATGCCTCCATTGCCACATTATCAAAGGCCGCCTTCAGATCCACAAATAATGCATACATCTTGCCGCCCCTCTTTTTTATCTCATTCCCTACTATGTGATTCAAGATGTATACATTATCCATGGTCCCTCTCCCTTTCCTAAATCCCGCCTGTCCGTCTGGTATCACACCCCGCTCCTTCAATTCCTTCGTCAATCTCTCTTCCACAATCATTGCATATATCTTATATGCCGTATTGAGCATGGTGATCCCCCTGTAATTGCTTGCTGTTTCCCTTTCTCCTTTCTTATATATGGGGCATATTATCCCCTCTTTCCACTCCTGTGGGAAGCCCTCTCTCTTCCACACTCATTATCTCCAACAGCCTGTCAGCTTCCCTTTCAGTTCCGTATATCCACGATTCATTCTGTATACCGTCCCTCCCCGGTGCCTTTTTCTTTTTCAGTGTACCCAGTTGTTGTTCTAATTCTCTTCTCTTGTTATCTCTTCTATTTCTCCCACCCTGTGTTGACTCTTTTTCTTTTCCTGTCTGATTTCATCACCACCCAGCAGCTGACTGAAGTACTTTCTCCATTCCTCCATAGTAACTCTATTACTCACTCTTTCTACTTTTTTCTTTCTTTCCCTATTTATGTATTTCCATACCTCTTCTTCCGTCTTTATGCCTTTCATCTTTAGTTCTTCTTCCATCCATTTCTTTTGCTTCTTCTCCTTGCATACTAATTTGTACTTCTTGCGTGCTCTCTTGTACTCCTCATTACTTGCTTTTCCTCTTTTCCAATTTCTTAATTTCTTTCCTACTGATTGCTTCCCTTCCCTGCATTCTTTATCCCACCACTCGTTTTTCCAACACCCCACCTTCCACTTAAATTCTTTCGGCATTATTTTTTCCAATTTTTCCCACCGCTTCTCTTCCACCCACGTTTCTACCATTCCCACTACATCAAATTTTCCCAAATATTCCCAAAACTCATTGTCTTTGTTTTTATCCCCGCTGTGTTCCAGTATACTATTCTTAATTGCTCCGTTTCTTCCTTATTCCTCTCCGTGTTCGTTTTCCGTTTTCTGTCCTGTCGTATTTTCCTTGTGCTCTTATTCAAAAATTTGTTGTGTTTAACTCCCCCTTTTCATCATCCCACTTAAAGCCTTATCCGTCTATCCATATCTTTTTATAACCGACTTTCACCGTCCTTTTTGTCACTCTTCTTTGGCTAGCGCTCTTAATTCCTTCTGTATGTCTCTTTCCTTCTTTGTCAGATCGTCTTCTATGTATACTCTCTTCCCTTTTTTCTCTTAGTTTCCTCTTATTTTCCATAACTTTCCGCTTTTCACCCCAGGGCCCAAGTTCCGCCACCAACATTTTCCCTCCACTTACTTTATACATCTCTTTCACCGTCACTTCTACCTCTAATTCTGCCTTCATTCTTCCAGATTCTTCTCGAACTCACATTCCCCTTCGTCCAGTCCCGTCACAACAATATTCTTTTTTCTCATTATTTTTTCCTTCTCTTCCATTTTCTCCTCCAGCCTTTTAATTTTTTCATTTAGTTCCGTCTTTTCTCTTTCACATTTTTCTTCCTGTTCACGCATCATATTTTTCAAATATTCCATTTCCCGGCTCATCTTCCGATTCTCTTCCTTTATCTCCCCTATATCTTCCATATTTTTTTCAGCATCTTCATTTCCTCACCCATTTCCTTTTTAGCCGATGATCTTCCCAGTTTCTTACTTTTTTGAAAGGGGTTCAACCTTTCTTCTGACTCTTCCCTTTTCTCTTTTCCTTTTATAATCTTCGTCCCGGTCGCTTTCACTCTCACTTTTTCTTTCCTTTTTTTTTCCTTATCGCGCGCCCTTTTTTACGCGTCACAAATAAAAAAACTCAATCCGTAAAACTCGCTTCACAAAACACGTCCGCTCCGCTCAACCGCTCGAATTGGACTCCCTTGAATAATACACACTGGACACTCTTGAATAATAAATTTAAAGGAGTTATATCTCTCTTACTATGCTAAACTTTTGTTAAGATATTTTTACATTAATGACCTTCTTTTGAGATATTTAATCGCCTCTTAAAAATAAAATCTCAAGACCGGAAAAAACCCTATCTATACCGTATAGTTCGTGAATCGTAACAATTCAACATTCCAGTTACTGTTTCCAGTCCAAATCAACATCGCTACATATAGTAATAGATGTGGCGAGGTTGACTTGCCACAACAGTTTCCAGATTCAATAGCATATAGCATCTCGTAGAAAACGTCCAGTATTAAAATGTATCGAGATTGGTGGATGGTACAATAAGCTTTAAATAAGATTGATCAACTCTACAGCTACTATTTTCACAGTTAAATGTAATCCAACACTTTTTAAAAATAGAGAAATTTTGATGAAAACCAAAACTTCTGCTACTTGAAAAGTAATGAAATAGACAAATTAACCAGAATTCCGGTAGAATATGAATCCCGTTATAATCTGATGCAATTAATCCATCAGATTAGCAATACAAATATCTAGTATTTTCATAAAATGTAATTTAAAGGTGCTAAAACATTTTATCTCAATTTTTATCAGATATTTTAAATTAAGAATATATATTATTCTAATACATTTTATTATTCAAATGACCCCCTACTTGAATAATAAAATGTATTAGAATAATATATCAAAATCTATAGATAATATAGACATACAACGTTGTTATCAGGACTATTGGACGTAACTATAGAATATAAAAAGAATGTTGACCGGGGTTTAGAGGGACTTACAGCAGGTCAACATACAAAATATCGAGGTGACCGCCTTACTTCTTAATTTAAAATATCTGATAATAATTGAGTTAAAATTTCTTTAGCGCCTTTAAATTACATTTAAAGGTGTAAATAAAATTTTAAATTACATTATATATATATATACAATAGATTCCGCGTTGATGTTGAGGGTCGGTTCTGAGAAAAACCGGATTCTCGACGTTTCGGCGAACTAACATTCCCCATTCTCAAGAGATATATGCGTCCGTGCGGGTCAACCGTTAGACGCATACTGAGAGCTCGTTCGTAGGATGCGACTACTTATAGCTGTCTGGCTTCGGGTCATGCGCGTTGTGTGCGGTGCTTCGGTTCGGTTGTTTGTTTGTCTTGTTGGTCGTACATGAGTCTGGGGTGTCTGTGATTGCATTTTGAAGATGGATATGATCGGTCGCCATGCTGGGGGCAGTCTCAAGGAATCGTCTCTCGTGTTCATACAGTAGTCTCGTTTTTCTATCTCTATGGCTTCTCTGTATACTCGTGACATTTCGTGGCTAATCTGTGCAAGAGTCCTTGAATTTCTAAAGTCCATCCAGTGACCGGTGTTTGTGTGTTGGACAAGTGCCGATGATCCAGTCAGACACAGAGACAATGTTTCATCGGCACTTGTCCAACACACAAACACCAACCCTCCTTTAAATTACATTTCATGAAAATACCAGATACTTGTATAGCTAATCTGATTAATTGCATCCGATTATAATAGGATTCATATTGTACCGGAATTATGGTTAATTTGTCTATTTCATTCTTTTCGAGTAGCAGAAGTTTTGGTTTTCATCAAAATTTCTCCGCTATTTCTAAGAAAGTTTTGGATTATATTTAACTGTGACAATAGTAGTTGTACAGTTGATCAATCTTATTCAAAGCTTATTGCTTTATATATCAGCCTCCAATCTCGATACATTTTAATACTGGACGTAATACGGGATGCTATATTGGGCTATTGAATCTGTAAACTGTTGTGACAAATCAACTTTGTTACATCTATTAATATATGTAGGGATGTTGATTTGGTCTGAAAACAGTAACTGCAATGTTACAATTGTTACGATTCACGAACTATACTGTATAGATAGTGTTTACGGTCTTGAGATTTAATTTTTAAGAAGCGATTATATATCTCAAAAGATCATTAATGTAAAAATGTCTTTGTCAAAATGTCAAAAAACAAAAGTTTCGCATAATAAGAGAGATATAACTCTTTTAAATTTATTATTGTTTTTCTGTTTTAAATGGCGATTAATCAAATTAAATAAAACATGATTTTAATGTTTTTCATGGAATCCACTTTACACTAGTAACTCAAATTTATGACCGTTGTTTTGAAAGCAAAGTCTTAGTCGACTTATCCATGAATTGGCATAATTTTTGTTGCCAGGATCATCTAAGTCAATTATTTCGAAAGTATATACCATGGTCTTTAGAAAGCCCCATGTTATTCATATATCCCCCCCAAGAGGATAACTTCGGATGACCCAGGACGCCATAAAAGAGGACCACCTCGATCAATCTACATATTTTCAAACACATTATCTAAATGTTGACGAACTAAATGATTAAAATGCGGCGGTGCGCCATCTTGAAGAAGCCACTTTTGTCGACGTACATTAAGAACTTCTTCCAAAAGAATTAAGAACTTCTTCATACAAAAGAACTTCTTCCAAAAGTTATATTAACTGATTTTGCAAAAAGAAGAGATATTCATTTTCAGTCAACCGATTTGCCTACACATGTGGGTCAATCAGTTGTCCGTTGACCGGTCCGGCCAAAATGTTTATCGAAAATCTGTGCTGGAAATGATTACAACGAACAGCATGTGGATTTTCGGCAGCTCAAATATGACTATTATTACTGTTATTTTTTCGTTACGTGTAAACATTGCTTCATCAGCCGCCAATGGAATGGAAGATAAGTTTGGAATGTCAGCATGTTTCTGTAAAAACCATCCGCGAAATTGTAAACGTAAATTATGGTCTTCAAGTTGTAACGCCTGTCTTTTTGCTGACATTTTAGAATAGTTTTGATAGTTACTACAATTGTGTACTTCATTATACGCAATTTTTCCAAATGTTGCTCTGAGAAACAACAAATTTTCAGAAACAGCAATTGAATCTTATATTTTAAATGCAAGAATCAAATAATATCTTGATTTTTTAGGATGGACTAATGAGATCAAAATGCCCAAGCAAACTTTCGGATTGCTAGTATACCCAATACAAGTTGCGATCTTTAATTCTAACGTGAAAAGGGTACTACTTTATGAATGTAACTTCAACATCATGGAAAACTTCAACATCAATGTTTGGTTAACTCCATGTCTTTATAAACCGATGCCTACGCAAAATCCTCAGGATGGTCAGAAACAATAAGAAACAAGGACCTATGGCAGTTTACCAACCGGGAGATCCGTCCAAAGAGAAAGACCCGCAAATAGAAATGGATAGGGCACACATTGATAAGAGATGTAGGAAAAATCTGCGCCTTGCTGGCACAAGGAGGAGAACAGTGGCCAGCCAGCTATAGAGCTTGGGTAAGACCTGGAGCGAAGTGAAGCGCCTGTCTCAGAAGGAAGTTATTTGTAGAGGTTATATGCTCGACGTAGGAGTTAAAATGACTTTGAATTTCTTAACAATATCAATAGATAAAAAACGCATCCAGAATAATAAGGTTTATGTAATTCTAAATGACTAATTATCGATAAAATAAATTAATGTCAATTAAAAGCAAATGTGTTTATCTAATAAATGTACTGCAAGCACGTCTGAATCATAATTCAGAATCTAATTACTAATTTGAAAGATTTTACATAATTACTTTAGTTCATAAGTTCATTAATAGTAAAGTTCATAAATTTGATTGCGATATAGATATTGTAACTATCAAAATTCAGCCATCATAGATCTTATAAAAACAGTTTTTCCACTTCTATTAAATTATATTTAATGTGCTGGAATTTAACAAATCGCAAAGTCACCATTCATTTCAGATTTGCAATTACACAAATCGAGATAACACAATCGTGCCATATTTATAGTTGATATGCAGAAATGGATTTTTAGGACAGATGAAGATTTATAAATATTATGTCTAGTCGGTTTACTGGGAAATACGCATTTATATTTATAAGAATTATAAACAATTGTACATTAAAATATTTATTCAATCGCGATTCATTATTTATTGAAGCTCGATTTCTTTCTTGATGCATTTATAATAATATGTCATATAACAACTAAATTGTGCCTAATAGTATTTGTTTTATATCTAATATTATTTAAAATTGTCTCTCTTGACTTATAGCTATATGTATATTTATTAAATGTTCGATTACCTCAAATACCAAGTTTTTTATATATTGAGGTATGCCATTTAGTTTGCAAACTACAATGTTTTAATTACATAAGCATTATTAGACTGGAGGAATTTATATATATATATATATATATATATATATATATATATATATATATATATATATGTATATATATATTTATATATATCTATATATATATATATATATATATATATATATATATATATATATATATATGTATATATTATTATTATTATTACATCATTTTTGCCCATATGGACAGTGTTTGAACTTAAATATCTCATGTTGACACAAGTTTCACTTCTTTCCCTTCTTTTTCTTCTCTTCACAAAATCTCTTCATCCTTTGACTGTGCTCCTGTTTCCTTTGTTCTGTCCACAATGTTCCTATCTTCCTTTCGCTTACTAAAAATTTGGTATTCTTAATTTTGCTTCTGAATTTTTTCCTGTCTTCTATCATTTGCCGATTGATCCCCAATTGCTTTAAGTCATCTTCTATTTCATGAAACCAATTTGTGTTCCTACTTGAACTGTTTACTACATCAAAGATTTTTTTGTAAGTCGCTTATTGTTCATTCTCTGTATGTGCCCATAGAAAGTTAGTCTTCGTTTTCTAATGATATCTGTAAGTCTGTCTGTGTGTTCATATAGCTCTTTGGTAGGTCTTTTCATCCATATCCCATCTCTGTGTACTGCTCCAAATATTTCTCTAAGAATTTTGCGTTCAATTTTTTCTGTTTCTATGATGCCAGATGCTCCAATTGTGGTCGTTTCTGACGCATACAATGCTTCAGGCAATACAACTGTTTTGTAATGTCTGAGTTTGGCCTGCCTCGATATGCTTTTCTTATTATAATGTGACCATGTAAGTTTGTATGCTTTCTGGAGTTTTTCCGTTCGTTTAATGTTAGACATCTTGTTTGATCCTCCTATTTGTATATATTCCCCTAAGTATTTTCCACTCTTTGTATAGATCCATAAGTCGTATGTATGGTATGTACATTGTTGGTATGTCGTTCCATGTATTGGGTCTTCTCATAGGATATCTGTAAACCTGTTTTAGCGGCTATTTCATGTAATCGCTCCAGAGCTTCCTTTGCCTTCTTTGTGTTATTGCTGGTTATGGCAACGTCATCTGCAAATGCCAAACAAACACTTGTTCCTCCCACTGCTTAACAATTTTGTCTAAGACCATGTTGAACAAAATTGGTGAGAGGCCGTCTCCTTGTCTGACACCTGTGCGTATCCGAAAGGGTTCTGAAATTTCACCCATGAACTTGATCTTAGAGGTGGTATCCGTGAGCGTTAGTTGTATAAGTGTTCTGTTTTTTTTTGTCAATGCCATATTCTTCCAGTACTGCAAAGAGCGTTTGTCTATCAATGCTGTCGTACGCTTTTTTAAAGTACACAAAGGTAACTACAGTGTTATTTGTCTGTCTGACTTTCAATATTGTTCTTAGGTTCCAAATTTGTTCGATGCATGATCTCTCTTTCCTAAAGCCAGCCTGGTATTCACCTATTTGATGATCTGCTTGTGGTTCTAGTCTGTTCAATAACACTTTAGAGAAAATTTTGTAAGTGACTGGCACTAGTGAAACCTCTGTAATTATTTGGATCTGACTTATCACCCTTTTTATGTAATGGGTGGATCAAGGCACATTTCCATTCTTCTGGCATTTTTTCTATGATCCAAATGTCTGTAATGATCTTATGAATTGTTCTTATTTTGTCTTTATCTTGAAGCTTCCACAATTCAGCAATAATGCCATCTTTTGCTGCCGCTCTGTTATTTTTCAATTGTTGTATGATCTCCTCTATCTCCTCTATTGTAGGTGGAGTAGAATCAGGATTGGATGTGGTTTTTTGGAAGCTCAATTTTTCCGTGGGTTCTTTACAATTAAGAAGAGTACTAAAGTATTGTTTGAGAATTGTACAGTTTTCTTTAGTGTTCGTTTCCAAGGATCCATCTGTTCTTCTAAAACAGAGGCTAGGAGGTTGATAACCCTTAATATTTTCTTTGAATGTTCTGTAAAAATTTCTTGTATTATTTCTCTTAAAATCCTCTTCAATTTCTTTTAGCCTGTTGTTATCGTGTGCTCGTTTTGCTCTTCTAATTTCCTTTGATGATTGTTTTTGAAACTTCGTGAAATTCCTTCCATGTTTCGGATGTTCTGTTACTACTGAACTTCATCCACGCTTGTGTTCTTTTCTCAATGGCTTGATCACAAGTTGCGTTCCACCACCTATGTTTCCTTTTTCTAGGAGGTTGGGCCCAACACATTGCCTTCTGAACTGTGGTCGCAAGATCTGTCCAAGTGTCTGTTGGATGCCTATTAATTTCTTCAATGATTTTGTCTCTGTTTATCTGCAAATATTCTGGATCAGGCTTGACTATTTTGTTATTTACTGTCTTTTTCTGTCTTGGAATTGGTCTAATCTTAACTTGTAACAAATAATGATCTGACTCGAAGAACTCTTTACGCGTTCTGACATTTAAAATTTCCTGCGTATTTTTGTTAGAAATGGCCACATGATCAATCTGGAATTCTCCCCATACGGTGTTAGGTGCTTTCCATGTTGTCAGTTTTCGTCTTAGCTTTAGAAATTGTGTCGACATAATTTTGAGATTAAAATTTTGACAATATTTTATGAGGTGTTATATATATGAGGTGAATATATATATATATATATATATATATATATATATATATATATATATATATATATATATATATATATATATATATATATATATATATATTAAATATTTTAATAATATTTCAATATATATATATATATATATATATATATATATATATTGAAATTATTATTGGTAGATAACAGTTATATATTGTTGCTGTTTATTGTTAAATTATGCTATTATTAGATTTACTCATCATATCATTTTAACTCCTTCGCGGAGCATAACGCCTCTACGAATAACTTCCAAGGAACCCTGTTCTGAGACAGGCGATTTACTTCGCTCCAGGTCTTCGCGCGAGCTCTTTAGCTCGCTGTCGACTGTTGTCCTCCATGTGCCAGCAGAGCGTCCCCATCAATGTGTGGCCTATCCACTTTCATTTGTGGGTCTTAATCTCTAGACCAGGCATGTCAAACATGCGGCCCGCCGAGACATTTCAAAATATTTTTGATAAACGGCGGAAGTATGTCTAGCACAAATAAGTCGAAATACTGTAGCAAATAGAGTTGATGAAATAGCCGAGATTTTGAGAAATCAGCATACAAATACCTACAACAACATTTCAAGCCTACTCTGTAGCAACTGATGAAAGTAGAGGTATTCGATATATCGCTCAGTGGGCCGTTTTTATTCACGCATGCGATGTTAATTTAAAATTAAGTGAAGAACTTTTGGAAGTCATTCCTTTGCATAGTACAACTACGGGAGCTGATATTTTTGTTGCGCTTATGGAAGTTTTGAAGAAGCATTACCTAAGACTAAGACTAAGAAGCATTACCATTGGTTACCATTAGGTTACCATTTATTTAAAAGAAGAATGTAAACAACGTGGTGATAATATTTTGAACATTTTCATGTTATTATTCACCAGCAAGTCACCAAAATTATATTCGAGCACGTGGGTTTAATCATCGTCAATTTGTTTTATTTTTGGAAGGTATAGAATGTGAATACACCGATCTCCCATATTATACGGAAGTGTTTTTTTTTTAAAAAAAACCAAAAAAACAAAAAAGAATGTACTGAACTAAAAGATGGGCAATGAAGTCATCTTAATCAACTTAATCTTAAACTTCAAGGAAAAAATCATGTTGTTACAACGCTATTTGATAATATTAATACTTTCAAACAAAAATTATTAGCAAAAAAAACAATAGAAAAAGATAACTGAATATTGGGGTGAAACCAAACTAATTATAGATACAATCATACCAACTTATTAAAGCGGAATATAGCTTGAATATATAAATATATTCAACCTTAGCGTACCGCTCTATAATATTATTAAGTCTTTTTAAGACTACAAAACAAATCTCATGTCACACAACAGATATTTGTATACTATTTACTAGCCCTCAGTCCACTTTCGTGGTACTAAACAAGAACTATATAAATAACATCCGAAACGCGTCTGCAGATTGCTATTCACTTGGGTTAAATAGAAAGATGTGATCTTAGAAACCATGTTATTTATCTGGTTCTTGTTTAGTGGCCGAAAGTGAACCGAGTACTAATAAATTGAATACAATATCTGTTGTGTTTCAACAAGAGATTTGATTTGTAGTATTAAAAAGACTTAATAATATTATAGAGCTACGGAAAGGTTGAATATATTTATATATTCAAGCTATATTCCCCTTTAATAAGTTGGTAAATAGAAAAAGAAAACGTACCTCACATTGATAGCTGTCAATATCTATTGCTTAAATCACGTAAATTAAAATTTACAAGATATGCTCACCAAATTAAATTATTAGAAATGGAATTCGATCGAGGATTTTTAGATTTGAAAAGCTGTAAAATATAATTTCGTCTTTTTACTTCACCTCTACCTATCGATATTGTAATTGTTGATGAAAACATACAAATAGAATTAATTGATATTCAGTGTGATTCTTGGCTGATTTGAATTTATGGAAGTTGGAATTCCAGAATTGTATACATATTTATCTGTAGATCGGTTTCCTAAAATGTTATCGTGTGTTACCCGTTTACTAGCTATGTTCGGAAGCACTTATTTGTACGAGCAACTATATTCGTTAATTAAAAATAATAAAAATTCAGAAAGGTCAAGATAAACCGATCAACACATATCATCAAATTTAGAAATTGCAACAGTTATTAAACCAAATATATTCAGATATAAAACCAAATATTGATGACTTGCTTTCCAACCAACGATGTCAAATATCTTCTAAGATGTAGTATTAAACTTTGATTTTGTTTATTATAACTTTTATTTTTGTTTTTTTTTTAATATAGAATATTTATGGTTTCAGTGTAAAACATTACATGAATAAAATAAATACATAATATTATCATTGTAACAATCCTATTTTATTAATTTTTTGAACAGTAAAAACATGCGGCCTCCAACTTAGCACAAAATGTGGCCCGCAATATCATACGAGTTTGACATGCCTGTTCTAGACGAATCTCCTGCTGGTTAGTAAGCTGCTATAGGTCCTCGTTATTTATTGTTTCTGACCAGAGGATCTTTAGGATTCTGCGTACGAAACGATTTTTAAAGACTTGGAGTTTACAAATCATTGAAGTTGAAGTTTTCCATGTTTAACATCCATAAAGTAGTACCGTTTTCACGTTAGAATTAAAGACCTACAACTTGGCATGGTTGGATGATAGTCGAAGAACTAGTGAAGTCGTGATATCCATACTGGACTGAGCATGCCAAAAGTTTGCTTGGCCATTTTGGTCCGGTGCAGTAAGTCAGCGGTTGTGCCGCCACCTTTGTGATCTTGCTTCCCATTTATGTAAATTGGTCGGCGTCTTCTATTAGGATGTTGTAAATGAAAGAGGGGCGGTTGTTCCCTGTGGGTGTTCTTAATGATTTTGTCTTCCGTATATTGGTTTTTAGGTCCACTATGGCCGCTTCGGTGGTCAGGCAGTCCAGTTTATATTGCAGTTTCGCAAAGCTGTGCGAGATTAGGCAGATGTCAACCTCGTAGTCCAAATTTTCCAGGAACGAATTTATGGTTCATCTCATACCACTGCTTTGGGTCACTAACTTCTTCATTACAGGATCTGGTAGTACGTTGAATATAAGCGGTAACAAGGCAAATCCTTGCCTATCTCCTAAGCTGATATTGCTAGCGTTGCTCCTGCCGTCCTAAAGTTTCACGTAGCAGTTCGCTTCTTTGTTAAGTTTATTATTTTTGCATGGACTTCATTCTTTGCTAGTGCTTTCGATGCCGTCTTTTGTCAAAGGCTATCAAAGGCCCTTTTGAATTTGACAAAAACCAAGCTACATTAGTTTTATTAGTTGGTCATAAATTGGTAATAAGACAGTCTCAGGTTACTGAGGTAACAATATAAAGCAAAAAATGCATTTTTTTATTGATAGTGAACAATAATATATATTGCTGCTATTTATTGATAAAAATTAATAATAAGACAGTGTCAGGTGCTAAAACACTCCAAAGTTGTTAGTAAGTTCGACAGCGGACAATTTTACAACAAAATTGTGTATGCTTTTCCTTATCTAGTCTATTTACTATTCATAATTAAGGACGCCAAACATTGTAGGTAAACTTATCATAAAAACTATTAATACTTAATAACAATACTTAATAACATCAGGTAAGTTTTCTTCTAGATATATTTTTCTTCATTTTCTTATTTAAAACTCTTCACTGCCGTGTAAAACGATAATCCACTCTTAAAAACCTGAAACATTCAAAACATACAAATTTTAGAATATCATACAAAACATTTGTCTATCTCTGTCTGTCTTATTTTGTCTATCTGATTTTTGTCTGATAACCAGGGCCCGGAATTATATGTAAATACATGCTTTTTATACAAATTATTTTCGGTCTTATTTTATTTTCCGCACAAATTATGACATTTTCAACGCGAAAATGTAATCTTTATTTCCAAATATCCTAATTTGTGTAGGAAACAAATTAAAAACCGTAAATATTTTGAATTAAAAATACGTATTTACATATAAATCCGGGCCCTACTGATAACATACAGATACATGTCACACACACGTTTGTCTAGTTATGGCTATTTAATATTAACTGACTGGTCTAGACACATCGGGCTAATCTTTCTAGTATTATCTGTCTAGTCCCTGTATTCCATGTATTGTAATTTGTCTGTCTTGTTTTGTACAACTAATCTAATTTATCTAGTCTTGTATGTACAGGTTTATCTGTCTTGGCAAATTTGTCTATTTTAAATATCTGCCTACTATTGACTTTTTCTTCTTATTTTTCTAGTTTAGTCTTATCTGTCTATTATTGTGATTAATGCTCTATTATTTGCCTGACAGCTTTCTCTTGAAATTCTCTGAAAATCTTGTTTAGACTTGTCTATTTGTCTTGTCTAAGTACAAAATTTAGCGAACTTATATGACCTATGTATATTTTATAAATGCCTATCCGATTTACGTGACACATGCAATTTATAAAATAAATTTGTTGGTTCGTTGGTAAAAGTGCAAAGTTGAATGATCCCTGTTCTTGAAACAAGTTAAATGAAATGCTAAGCACGTATGCACCATATACATATATCAAAGGAAAAAGATTATCACGATTATCGCAGATATAACGACATCATGTTTTTTCCAAAGAAAAGGGAAATAATAATGTCTGGGTGTTTGTGAACTACATAAATAAGATTTTGTTTTGTCTGCAACAAGTGCACATATGTGTAGTAGATAATAGAAGATAATAAATAAGTTTGTTCGTGCAACGAATCGTGGACCGATTTTCAACTATAATAGTTCATGAACCCCACTGAAAAATCTAAATTTCTGTCTATTTGTTAGTTGAATAACAAGTCCAACGTCTTGTATGAGTATCTGATCATAATAAACGATTATTGTTCCCAGAGACATCCCGGACCGTAAAGAAATGTTCTTGAGGCCAAGCGTTATATTTAATTAAATATATTAAGTATAGTAATATTAGCATAAATATTAAGTATAGTAGTTTTTTAATATTGGGCTGAAACTAATTTTAGATACAATCACACAAACTAAAGCGAATATAGCTTGAATATATAAATATATTCAACCTGTTTGTAGCCCTATAATATTAAGACTTTTTAGGAGAAACAACTCTCTAAGATTAGTATGGTTTCAACCAATATTCAATTATTATTTAAATGAATAACTGAGACAAAGTTCAGGTCTTTCTATACACATGTTAAATCAAAACCTAAGCATGACAGTTCCGGCACATCATGTGCCGGAAGTAATGTAAGTGAACTCATGTAGATTGTAGATCTAAAACTACAATCTACAACTCATGTAACTTCAGACTTATATAAGTGTATTCCATTTTATAATTCAAAAGAGCAAAGCTGCACTGATGAGAGATAGATCTCGAAACGCGTCTGCGGATGGCAATTTACTTAATTTAAATAGAAAGAAATGAATGTAAAAAACAATTTTATTTCTCTAGCTCCCTCAGTACCATGCAAATTGACTTGTTCTAGGAATGGCATGCAAACCTAGTTGTTTCAACATAAGGTTTGTTCATAATGCTAATAAGACTTAATATTATAGAGGTACGAACAGGTTGAATATATTTATACAGCGTGTTAGGTAAACATGCGACTAAAAATTCAAGGTGTTACTCCTTGGCCTATTTTAAGAAAATATTGTCGTATGATGGTTTATGAAAATATGTTTCGAAGATACAGGGCGAACAAAATTTGATACAGTAACAATATTTTATTATAAAAAAGTACATGTAAAGTTGCTGAGTCTACAATAAATGTTAGAAATGACTTCCTACTGCCTGGATACAAGCATTCTTCTCGTCACTGAGTACTGAACTCTTACACACCAGATTTGTATCTAATTTTGTTACGTCCAGCAATTATCCGATAACACAATTCGTCCAAATTCTCCACTGCAGTAGCATAAACTAATGACTTCAGATAGCACTATAAAAAAAAATCAGGGGTTTAAGTCTGGAGATTGAGCAGGCCATATGTGTCACCCACCTCGACCAATTCAGCGATATCCGTATGTTGCTGTTAAAAAATCACGCGCAACCAAACTTAAATGTGGTGGTGCACCATCGTGCATAAACCACTTTGCAATTATTTTCGCCAGTAGTACATCTTGCAGAAACTCGTGAAGTGTTTCTTCCAAAAAATTGCGATACATCTCGCAAGTAAGTCTTCCTGGTAAATATACCGGTCCAATTAGATAGTCACCCACAATTCCAACCTGAACGTTCATGGAGAACTGAGGCTGAAATGGATCTTCACATACTTCATGTAGAATTTGATCTGTCCAAACAGGGTTGTTATGAAAATGCCTTTTTGCATTTTTTGAGAAGTGGCTTCATCGGTGAAAAGAATCTGTTTCAGGAATTGAGGGATTAGAACTAATGTTTGCAAAAGCCATTGACATTACGGAATACGTGGACCATAATCAGCAGGTAGTAGTGCTTGAACACGTTGAATATGGTATGGATATAAGAAATCGCCCTTAAGAATTTTCCAAACTGTCCAATGACTTACATGCAAAGTATTAGCAATTTGTCGCGTAGAAGTACCTACTTTTATCTTTCTCTATCTTGTCCAGTAAATTCCGTTCCAGTTATATTGTTCTTACTGTCATAAATCTTCCCGGCGCTCCATTTCGTTTCACCGTGCCTGTTTCACGAAGACGTCGATGGATGTTTTAAAAGATTTGTTTTTTTGGCCGGAGATATTACTGCTAGGAAACCGTTCAATATAGAATCGCCTAGCTTATAATGACATGCCATAATGAAATGCGTATATATGGTAGAGGAACTTCACTAACTATTAATGGGACGACAAATAAATAAACGCCACTCAATATAGATACAGGTGATGATTACTGACTAGATGTATTCAAATGAAATCCACTTGTATGTTAGTAGATATGTTTTATGCCGCTCCATCGTCAACAATTTTTTGTACTTGATAAACTCATTGGCGTACGCCATACTTAAACTTATATTAATGATTTCAACAAATATATAAAGAATATATATATATATATATATATATATATATATATATATATATATATAAGAATAATAATAGAAATCATCGTAGGACAAAATATTGTTCGAAAAGGGCAAGGAATAACCCCTTGAATTTTTGCTGCATGCTTACCCAACACCCTGTATATTCAAGCTTTATTTTGTTTTAGTATGATAGTATTTCTTATATAATAAGTTTGTTTTACTAGAATCACAAGTACATGTAAATACTTAGTTGTAAATAATAAGTAGTAATAGACGGTTTACCTGGGAAATAATAAAGAATAATTAAAAAACATATGATCACATTCGCCTAAACAACCTTTGAAATTTAAAAGAAAATATTTTTTTTTCAAGCCATAAACTTTTTACAATTTCGCAATGAAAAAATAAATAAATTTAACAATGCTATAAATATTTTTATGGTAAATTGCTTGGATTAAACTGGAACGAAAGTAAAATTTATTTGAAGCAATTTGTTAAATTATAAATTATATAGTTTTATGCGAAGTCTATCTGACTTGTCTCATTTGAATTAGTTATACGTTATTCTGATTTAGATGTCGAATTTACATAAATTATTAAAACTTAATTTGTTTAATATATAAAATTTACATATATTTTCATTCTTAATTATATGAATTAATATTTTAATAATCGTAAGACATATTGACACTAATATAATTCAGAAATACGGGTATTTTTTTAGAACAGGAATGTCCAACCAGGACTGGCGGACCCAATATGGCTGACAATTTTTCGAAAAACTTTTTACAAAATTGCGTATTTAGAAGTTTGTCTTTATACTTCGTTGATCAGGAATCAATTGTTGACCTTTCTAAAAAACAGAATGGCTTGTCCAATATGACGGACAATTGTGAATTAGGAGTTCTTCAAGCCTCCGATTATGAATTTCCTATCCGAATTTTAGAAAAGGGAATGGTTGATCGAATATAGAAAATTCTTTATTGTGTATGTAATATTGTTTATGATAAACAATTGGACAGTTTGAGTGTTGCTTAAAAAAATTGTGAATATCTGATTCTTTAATCAGAATCAACAAAATAACTAGTCCTCAGATCGTAAACACAACAACGTCAAAGCTTCGGCAAACAAACTTTTACTACTTTTGGGATATTTCCGGCCCATGCTCCACATATAAGGGTCGGATATAAGAAGAAGTATATTAAATACATTCTCCAATGTAGCTTCTCTACAATTTTTTCTTGCGAAATTTCCTCGATATTTTTTTATATCTTTGTTACGTGCTACTTGGGCGTCTTCCGACATCTGATCAATCGGGAGTGGGGCCAATTTTTTCAAGTCCATGTATATGCACTTTATGAATTGTAGTCGGAATATAATATCTTGGGTACTTCTCCACAAACAATTCCCCAGTTTCCTAACAATGCGTTTTGAAAGTAGCAACACTGATCGCAATTCCGCAAGAAATATTCCTGAATTCTTCCTTTCCACTCTTTTACAAATTGCTGCTCAGATCCCTTACGCGACTGCCATTTATCAATTCCTATTTCATAACGAACATACAAGAAACATTCGAAGAAACGTATCCATGCATGCAAAAAAGATAGACCCCGGGTAAGCTTTGTAACGTCTATATTTACTTCTTATTCTTTGCCTTTTCCCGTTCATGCGGAGTCAACGTTTCTGACAAGTCGTTACCATTTTCCTTGATCCCAAATGGTGTTTTCTGTTAACTGCTACTTCCGGAGATCAACCTGCACGCAGTCCATCCATCTTCTTCTAGGCCTGCCTCTTTCCCTTTTGCCTTCCACCTCCAGATCAAGTACTCTCCTTCCTACATAACTCTCGTCCCTGCGCTTAATGTGGCCAAAACGTAGCAAGCGTCTTTCTTGCACCTATTTTGGTATTTCAGTCACTTTTACGCTGACTCCTATGAAGGTGTTTTCGATGTCATCTGATCACTACACATCCATATTAGCATCTTCATTTTAGCTACTTCCAGTCGCTTGCACTGTGACTGCACTGTTGGCCAAGTTTCTGATCCGTATAGCATTGCAGGTTTCACTGCACATTTCTAGGCTTTACCCTTTACCCAGATACAGTGGATCCCAAATACTTTAAACTGTCCCTTGCCTGTAGCTGGCTACCATCCATCTGAATAGTTTCATTTGCAATTCCTCCAAGGCACAGGTATTCGGTCTTATTCCTACTGATTTTAAGGCCGCTTCCCTCTTTGACTCTTCTCCAGAATTCCAGTTTATATGCAAGCTCTTTTCTGTTTATGCTGCTAAAACAATATCATCTGCAAATAGAATACACCAATGAGCTGCTATTCTTAAGCTTTCAGAGAAGACATTCATTATATGATTAAAAATATAGGGGCTTGTGCAGATTATTGGTGAAGACCTACTTCAACCGGTATAGTATCTGACAATCCCACACTGCTTCTAATTCGAACAATGCACACATACTTCCGCGGTACTCCCTTGCCTCTCTCGCATCTCGATACCTCCTGACGGGGCATCCGATTATAAGCTCCCTCTAGGTCTATGAACACCATATTTAGTGCTTTTCTTTTCCTCCTGTGCTTTTCCATTACCTGGTTAAGTGCAAAAATTGCATCTGTTGTTCCCATTCCTGGCATACATCCAAACTTTTCATCTCCTATTGTCGTTTCCACCAAAAGTCTACTTTCAATAACTTTCTCCCAGATCTTCATTGTGTGGACATGTGTTTCATTCCTCTGTAATTTGCACAATACTGAATGTCACTTTTCTCCTTATAAATGGGAATTATGGTACTCTCCCGTCCTTCTTTGGGCATTTCTCCCTCTTGAAGTACCTGTTGGAATAGATTCCACAACATCTATGCCCTCTTCACCCAGACATTTCCAAGCCTCCACTGGAAATTCATCGAGGCCGGTTGCTTTTCCACATTTCATTTTCCTAATAGCAGTTACAACCTCTTCCCTGTATATGCAAATTGTTTCGTTGTGATTTGGTATACCATCCTCAAACACAAGCCGGGCATTAATTTTCCTCATTTAGCAACTTTTCAAAATATTCCTCCAATCTCTTTTTAATATGCTTTTCATCTTGAATTACAATTTCTTGTTCACTTTTCATCTGCCTAATGTGTGTCAGATCTTTTGAAGCCCTGTATCGTGCCTTAGCGATTCTGAATAGCTTGACCTCCCCTTCTGTAGTCTCTAGTTCTTCATAGACTTCCTTCTATGCAGCTTTGCTTTCCTTACAGCTCTTTTCTTTTTTTATGTTTCTGTAGTGTTCTCTATCTTCGTCATTTCCACACACATCCCATTTCTTTTTGCTTTTCGTTTTGCCTTGATGGCTTCCCGAACTACATCATTTTACCACGTAACGTCAATATTTACTGTTTTCATTAATTCAATATCGTTGAATTGTTGTCCACTTACATAAATAGCAGCGCATAGTCGACGTAGTCCCCATTTCAGAATTAGGAACATACTTTACCATCAATCATTGTGAAATATCTAAATTTGCGTAACATTTCGTTCTAAAGAATACGTTGTACAACGTCTAGAAATTTAAAAAATATGATATAAAAAATAAAACTATATTTTGCTGTATTAGTAGAAAAGGTATAATATTTTTTACGGTACTCACTTTAAATGTAACTGTAGTATTTAACGACTATAAATGCTTTTTTTTAATTCTTCTATTGTCCTTTTGAAATATGTCTTTGATTTTTCTTTTGTATTATTATATTTTGAAGTGTCTTTTTGATACTTTGATTTTAACATTTTTCTTACTTTATCTTTATCGTATTGATAAATTATAAAAGTAGAGTTATCCTTCTTAATCAATTTCTCTTCTAAAATGTGCAACATATCTGACGGCTCAGTACGCAGAAAATTTTCAAAGATCAGTATCATTCAAAAGATAAAGTTATTAAAAGATAAAGAAAAATTATTCAAAGATAAAGTATCAAAAATTTCTAACTTTGTTAATGTCCGCTTGGTCCTGCCAGTCGCATTCGCTTCTGTACTACAATACAAAAAATCGAATGTATGTACGAATGCATTACTGCTACGTACCCTTTTCTCTCACTTCTCCAGACTTTGCACTGTGTATAGTAGTGATTCACACGGTACCAAACCTATACATGTTTGGTTGGTACGTTTCAGCATGCAATCCTTAAGAATTTTGATTTCATAGAGTATTATCTACGCGATAAACGTATGGGTCGTAAAGTACGTAACTTCGGGATGTTCTGTAGCCACAGGTTTTGCAGCTAGCTGCCTTATCTTTCGTTAAAACATGCATAGACGCTTCATCTAGAAGATAATATAAGAAAAAATACTTTTCAACTTTGATTTTGTTATTTTTGTCCACTTTCTCGACAATTCAGCCCAAACTGAGTCCGGTCGATCGCAATCTATCGAGTGATAGCGGCTTGATTTTAAATGTTCACTTTGTATGTAAAAGTTATACAATAGATTCTTAAATCGATGAGGACCCCCTAATCCGGAAAAGCACTTAACGTTTTAATCGATCCTGGTAACAATAAAGATAGATAAAGATAATATCAAAAATAAAAGTGAATATCAAATACAAAAAGGTTGAGCAGTCCTGATCTAGAAGTTTATACTGACGGAAATAAATCCATCTGTAGAAATTATATACACACGGCCCATGTAGAACCTTAGCTTCTTCGAAAACCACCTTCCATCTGTCTCTATTTACAGCTGTTATAGTCCAGTTCTGCATTATCAGTACTTTCAGGTCTCCAAGTACATTATTTTTCATTATCACATTATCTTGACCGAGGCCGTCCTCTAGATCGTCTGCCCTCTGGTGCTTTTGTAAACACAGCTCTGACTGTTTTTGTGTTTGGCATTCTCCAGATGTGGCCCACCCATCTTATACTTTGCCTTTTAATCCAACCAACAATGTCTTGTTCTTGTAATAGTTCTTTTAATTCGAAGTTCATCCGTATTCTCCGTCCATTTGCCGCTTTTCCGTATAAAATATTTAGACACCTTCTTATTGGTCAGAATTTGGCCAGACTCGCAGTAAGGGGCTTGTTGCAGCGATCGCAACCTTTTGCAAATGTGTCTCTAACCTTTCTGCTTGTTAATTGAAATCTGGGTTTGATGGTACGGTTCTGATGGCGGAGGAACAAGCAAATAAAAAGCCTTCGTCACAAATACCAAGCAGTTTTACAATTGCCTTCATATGTTATGTAAATTTCGCGTTAAAGTTAAAACAAATATAAATACAGGTTTTACTAATTTTTGGAGAAATTACGTAACTGTTTTAATAATTAGCTCTCATTAGCCAAGCAAATTTGATAATGGTTAAAACTTTATCTTGTTCTTTTCCAAGCGTGGTAATAGGCAAAATTCCAATTGCTACGGAAATTTTATCATTTTAAAATTTTTTTTATGTGAAATGCTAGGTCAAAATATTATTTGCGGGGACATTCTTGGATGGGGTGTAACATTGGGGTTTTCTGCCGCACAATCGTGCAAATTGTGTAAGAGAAACGTTATCTAATTGGAAAGATGCTTTTAACAATATTGAAAATCGTCCCGATTGTCAGTTAAACACAAGGGCTGCAAAAAAACCGCAAGTGGATTTGGATCTTCAAGAGCAAACTTTCACTTATACTTGTAAAAGATGAATCAGTTGTTTTTAGTGATAATTAGATTAATTTATCTAGTATATATGGACGGCCTCGGTGCAGAAGGTAACAGGTCAAAAACCTAATTTTTGGAAAAACGAAAAAAACGTAATCTTCATGGTTGTTTTAAAGATTTCTTACAATTATTCAGTAATAAATTATTATTGTAACAATTAATGATGAAAATAAATAAATTTGTGCATTTGAACTGATTATTTAATTAAATTATTAATTATTAAAATTATTTGTTATTTTAATGGTTGTGACTTGTTACTTTTCAAATGACACTGAAAATTCAAACTTGCTGACGTCAATGACTTGTTTCAGTTTGACACAGAGCTAGATACTTACAATATAAGTGTATATCAGTTAAAAAAAAAATGACTTGTTACCTTCTGTCCCAAGGCCGTTAAATATGTTAAGGGTAATGCTACAAGATTGAGTAAACCGAGGTTTGCCCGGGTTTACTTAGAAGCACCCAAGGAGTTTGGGTAAAGTCCACCCAACACTAGCTGGGTAATGTTAGGTGTCCCATCGGGTAGCTAATAGTTTTATACTATTTATACTACCCGACAATCTATATTGTTTAATTAATGTTTCTAATTTCTTACCCCTTTTTTACCCCGTTTTTTTTTCTTACCCCTTTGGGTCATCATATCTCAAATATGTAATTTATTTTTAGTACATATAGGTATACAAGACCCTAAACTATGTTTCCCCGCGTCGCTCGCTCAGTGACATAATGGCTATCGAACACAGCATTTCGAGAGCGCTTCGATAATTTCAAGAGTTATTTTTAATGAAAGGGTTGAATTCTTTTTACTTTACTAACGGTAACTGTGAAATGATTGAGTGACATGATTGATGAACAGTATTTGTGAAATGATTAATTCTGTTAAAAGTGCAAAAAAAAGCCAAATCGAAAACTGCTTTGCAATAACGACGATTGAAGCGATTTGACTTGTGATCGGTAACATCGATGATGAGAAACTGATTGCTCCTCTATCATCAAATAAGTCTACAATTCAATATTATGTGACCAAGGATGAGATGTTCGACATTTTGCATGAAACTCATTTGGCTGTTGGGCATGCAGCCAAACATCGAATGGAAAGAGAATGTGAAAAATATATAAAAATGCTATTCAAGTAGTAATAAAGTTATATTTACGACTATGAGAATCATGCCAAGTCTGCGAAAATAGGAATAGTTGTCAAACCACTACTGTCTACAGAAATTAATGGTCCTTGTCACATCGCTAGACATGCAGTCTAAATCTGACGGTAACATCAAATTAATAATACTTTATCGAGACCATTTCACAAAGTTTGTGTAGCTGCGCGCTGTAACATCCAAACGAGTCGTCGAAGTCGCTCATAAGCTTTTGGTCATTTTTTTTGTTTCACCTTCAATTCCTCGATCAAACAATGGCCGTGAGTTTGCAAATTACATAAGGTCAGAAGGTTTACGGTCCGTTTAGTTAATGAAAAACAGGTTTTTTTACGACGGAATAAAACGAGTTCCTTATACAGCTATGTTCGGAAATGATGTCAAAGTTGGTTTGTCGTCCTCTTCTCTCCCAAAAGAAGTTATTGACAATATTCACACTGAAGAGGAGCTCGAGCAAATGCTGACTGGATTTAGGACCGGAGCAGGATCTAGTGAAGAAGAAGCTTTACTTGACGTAGAGCTGGAATTGCATAATGGTCGCTTACAATACAAGATGATATAGGAAATTAAGACAGGCGTTTGAAATAGAAAAGAAACTCATAGAGAAGTTCTACTGCAAAGAAGTACTGGTGAGATAATTGAACTAGAAGTTGATACGGACAAAACAGGATAGGAAATTTTCAGCGTAGAAATGGCAATGAATAAAGACGAATTGGAGTGTAAAATATGTTTAAGGCCAGGCACAAGTGCATTTGCTGCTAGAAATAAATAGAATAATAGAAATAAATTTGTGAGAAATGTGAACAACGAAATATAATTGAATATGGATTATGAAAAATGAAAGCCTTATCTGGTTTAAAATTTCGTCTATGTTCTGTTGGAGATACGGAGGTTTCCTGAACAAGCTTATGACAGTTATAAAAATTACTGATAATCTTTATAGGCTAGGAAACGAACATGGAACTCTCTAGGAAATGTTCTCAGGGAACAGTTTTCCGTGTGTAAGAATATACTGATTGCCACTGAAAATATATCACCAGAAAAAAAACTCCAAATGACTAGTAGGAGATCAAGGCTATAAAAGGTGTAATTGCAAAACAAATGTTTATTTTATTACATTGAATTGAAAAATTCATTATGTTTTTACCACACTTAGACTATGTAAAAATGTTATACAACTTGTTATTCACAGTAATATAAATTTCTACACATACCACGACTTAAGTTTCGACGTTTGCCGGTTATTTTCAAGTGAGTCTAACAAATTGATGATGTTGAATATATAACCCTATAATTTTGGTGGGGAAAGAGGTTGTTTGTCTGTAGTTGAGGGCTTATCTGCCGGGGATTGGGTAAGATTAAAAAGTTGGGAAAAGATTAGGTCCGTTTGCTCGTTAAGGAGATTAACGGAGGGATTACGAATTGTTTTGAAAATTTCTAATGACTCTAGGAGATTAAGCTTTGGGCCTTTGTTGCAGTTATGCAAGATTTTAAGATTAGATATTTCGGGGAATTTGTGATTATGTTCTAGACAATGGTTAGAGAATGAGCTTGTGTCTTTTTTAAGACGTAATGCCCGGGAGTGTCCCTAAAAATGAGTTGTTATGCTTCGTCCTGTCTGACCTACGTACACGCTATTGCATTCCGAACACCGAATCTCATAAACGCCAGATTTTTTGAGTGAGTCGATTCTGTCTTTGGCATTAAATGATGTGTGGGATAATTTGGACGAAGGTTTAAAGGCCACTTGTAGATTTTGTTCTCTAGAAACGTTAGCTATTTGTTCACTAGTTTTGCCAAAGTACGTGAGGGAAACGAAAGTTTTATCTGAAATGAGCGTTCTCGGATATATTTGGGACTTTGTGATTTGGCTCCATTTTTTATTTATTAACTTTTGGATAAGAGTTATTGGGAAGCCATTCACTGTGGCAATTGATTTGATGGTGTTTTAACTCTTTTGTTCGGTTGTCAGCAGTGAGAGGGATGGAGAAGGCTCGAGGTATCATGGAATGATACGCAGCTAGTTTATGTGAGAGTGGGTAATTTGATGAAAAAGGTATTGTACAGTTGACGCTAGTCGGCTTTCTATATATATATATATATATATATATATATATATATATATATATATATAATTCATCTTGTTGTTTTTATGAATTAAGGTTAGATATAAGAAGTTTATTTGGTTGTTGTTTTCTACTTCGAGAGTGAACTTAATTTTTGGATGTATGGTGTTGATCAAATTTAGAAATTGATTCAGTTGTCTTTCCGTCCCATTGAAGCACGCTAACACGTCATCTACATACCTATACCAAAACGAAATATGTTTTCTAGCAAAATCTAATTTGAAGATGTGTTCTTCGATATGTGCCATGAATATGTCGGCCAGGAGTGGACTCAATGGAGATCCCATTGCTAGACCTGTGGTTTGTTGGAAGACTATGTTATTGAATGTAAAATAATTATGGTTGACACAGGTTTCTAGACATTCATAAGGTTCAGTTCTTGTCAGGTGGTTGCAATTGGCTTTATCTAGCAAGTTTCAAATGATTTGGAGGCTTTCTTGAGTGGGTATATTAGAGAACATACTACTAACATCAAAGGATACGAGCTTTGAATTGGTCGGGGTTGTTTTTGATTTAAGGAGTTCGGATAAAGCGAGTTAATTTTTTACCGCATATTTTGCAATAAATTTGGTGTGTTTCTTAAACAGGGTAAATAGTTTTATTGCTAAAACTCTAGCTGCACTATTATTGTACGAGACAACTGGTCTGATTGAGGAATCGGGTTTGTGGGTCTTTATGAAACCGTAGAGGCTGGGAGCTATGGGATTTTGATTATGGAATTATGTTATTTTATTATTTATTTTAATTATTATTCAGACCTTACCCAAACTCCTTGGTAAAAGTAACTCCTTGGTATTCTAAGTAAACCCGGGTAACCTAGGTTTACTGCACCTTCTAGCATTACACGTAACATATAGACAAAGTTATAAAGTTACAAACATTTGTTACAGTTGACAAAATCTAATTTAGAATTGCAAAAACTTGTATTCATTTGCGAGTTTCAAGACGTACTAGACTTTTTTGTTACTAAAGGCATAAACAAAATATAAACAAACGTGGAACCTTGCCTTGACCTCTCATCTGACCATATCCCGGTAATACTAACACTTAGCACTGGAATCATCACTAAAGAAAGAATCCCAACTTTGCACAACAAAAAAACTGACTGGAATGCCTTTCGAAATCAAATTAATCATGGAATTGACCTAAAAATACCATTGAAAAACAAAGAAGACCTAGAAGACGCCTCAGAACATATTATAAAACTGATACAAAACTCAGCTTGGGATTCCACTCCCCAATCCAGTAACAAAGCAATAATAAATAATTATCGAAAAAAAATAAAGGACAAAATCACTGAAAAAGGAGACTACGTAGGGTATGGCAACTGAGTCGACATCCCGAAGACAAAACTAGGCTAAACAGAGCTGCGCGAAAATTAAAAGAACTTATTAGTGACTATAATAACACCATGCTAAAGCAAAGCTTGCTCAACCTAACGAACTAATCAAACACAGACTACTTATTTGGAAGGTAACAAAACGAGTGAATCAACAACAAAACCAAAAGCCCCCAATCCAAAAACCAAATGGCGAATGGGCTAAGCGCGATACCGAAAAAGTCGAAGCCTTTGCAAATCATCTCGCTAAAGTGTTCACTCCTCTACCATCGACCTTAAGCGACGATCATCTTCTCAATTTCCGTACAAGCCCCTTGTCAATGAATTTTCCCATAAGACACTTCTCTCCGAGAGAAGTTCATATAACAATTATGAAAAAACTGAAGTGTAAAAATCTCCTGGCTGTGACCTAATAACAGGCAGAATACTTAAAGAACTACCAAGAAAAGGTATTGTATTTCTGACCATGCTACTCAACGCAGTTATTCGCACGTCAAAAATTCCGGATCAATGGAAAGCAGCCCAGATCATCATGATTCTAAAACCGCAAAAAACCCCCAGCGAAATAAAATCTTATCGGCCTATCAGCCTATTACCTATCATATCAAAACATTTGGAACTACTACTACTACTACTGGTGAGACTGCAGGAATCAATAAACCAAAAGAAACTTATACCGGATCACCAATTTGGCTTTAGAAATAGCCACTCAACAGTAGAACAAGTTCACAGAGTTTTCAATGTCATCTCTAATGCCCTGGACGAAAAAAAATACTGCTCAGCTGTATTTCTTGATACACAACAACCGTTTGATGTATGGCACACCGGCCTACTTCACAAAATAAAATTGCACCTTCCGCAATACTATCTGCTTTTAAAGTCATACCTAGACAATATGCAATTTCAAGTAAGGCATGGTCAGGAAGTATCCAAGCTCAATCCCATCAAGTCTAGGGTACCACAAGGAAGTGTCCTTGGTTCTATACTAAATACGCTGTATACAGCAGATCTGCCTATAAGAAACAACACGAATGTAGCAACGTTTGCGGACGATAGTACTGCGATACACAGAGATCTCAACATTCGCACCATTAAAGAAGAAATCCAACTACTTTGCGAGGGCTACGAAATGAGACTCGCAAACCACCCAAACCAACTGGCCTCAAGCCTGCTGGATAGGAACCTGGTAACCAAGAGGTTGAAAAGGTTCAAGCCATTGGATCTACTGGAACGCTTCTGAGTTTCACCACCATCCTACATTGAAGACATAAACAGAGAATTGTGCATCGATGGATGTCACTGTGGACAGAAAAAAGAACCCGCCATAAAAATCATTTGAACCTGTCATTTTGAAAAGGGCACGAGTCACACTTTTTTAAAATATCACTTTTTTACGCCATTTTATTCATTGAAGCGTTTTACATATTCCATTCGAAAAGAGTACATGTATATACACAACAAGTCAACCTAAAATGCAATGAAAAGGGCACGAGTCCTGGACTTATGCCCTTTTCAAGTGAAACGAAACGCATCTATCAGATATGACATCACTTTATCGAGAGCTTGCCGAAAATGCTTTTAGACCTAGAAAAAGAATCGCTGGTGGCAGGAATAGTGAAAACTAAAAACATAACAAAATAAAAAATCCAAAAATTGCTGGAAAATGATGATTACCTAACTTATTTTTTTTTGCAAATGCCTTTTTCGGAATGATCCCTTGATCATTTCGAATGTCCAAAAATTTTAATTCAAAATATCTTGACGAAAATTGTTCTTTTTTAATAAATGAATATTCCAAAAAGCGTGTATGTTTTTTATTTAACAACCTCTATATTCAGCTTCTTTAGCATCAATGACTTTTTTAACAAAAAACATATTTTTGTTGATTCTGAAAAGTTTTAATTCATTGACTCATGCCCTTTTCGAAATAATGGGTTCATTTATTGTTAACTGTGTAACAGATTATGATTATGCGTACTAAAAAAAAAAAAAAAAAAATTGCGAGTTTAATAAAGCTGAGGTTATTACAAAAGAAAATTGAAATATTTCAATTATTTTGTGTTTAAATAGATATAAACAGAATTAATAAAATTCAATAATATTTATCTTTTTCTTATTATATCATATTTTAACTCGAATTAATTTTTATATCAACCATTCTATTGGTTTTTCAGAATATATTTATTGTTTCAGTGATAAAATGAAATAGCATTGGCTACGGAAGCTGGAAGAGACCTTGAACTTGACCTGTCTTGTCAAGAAACTCATAAAGTGTTTTTATTAAATTTGTCTACAAAAATGCTTTAATTAAAAATTATTTTCCAAGAATGATCATTTATTTATAGCAGCAAACATACATTTGTATAAAAATCATTTAATTCAAAATTATTTACCAAGCATTAACAATTATATCTTTAAAAGAGAAAATATATAATTATAATTCTTTAATAGGGGTATTATTTATCTATAATAATCAATTAGAATTCTACAATATGTAACGGATGATTTTTTTGCTATGGTTGGTTTTTCAGTATTAATTTTTCAATGCAAAAAAAAGATTCGCAAGATGTGGCAATGTCAAAAATGCTAAGTAAGGTTTGCCATTTCACCATGAATAGACTAATTGCAAATCATCAAATTTTATTATCAAAATTCGTGCTGTGTGAGAAATGTGTTTTGAAAATTTCGACCGTTTAATGGTTGTCATAATCGATCCACCGAACAGGCTATTCAAGCTGTTAAAGTTTATAATAAAAAATAAATAAACAAATAAATATGAATAAATTTTACAGTTTCACTTTATTGGACATATTAATCCACCTTCCATCCCGGACATTAATCATAAACTCATATGCGAAGATTGTGGACGGAGAAAAATATTGCTGCTCTATAGGTCAGTGTCAATGAAGATCGCAATATGTCAATTCATCGCTGTTGTCAACAATTAGGCGTGTGTTATTCGATCACCTGAAAGATTTTACGTAAGGCCTTCGGTATGAAACCATACAAAATACAGCTACTGCAAGAACTAATGCCAAGTGACGTACCACAACGTCGTGTGTTTGGTGAATGAGCCTTAGGAAAGTTGGAAGAAGATCAATTTTTCTATCGAAAAATTGTCTTCGGCGATGAACGTTACGTCCACAAACAGAATTGCCGAATTAGGTGTGAAGAGCAGCTAGAGGCAGTTCAAAAGCTGTCAATGCACCCTGAAAGTTGGGGCGAACTTTTTGGTGCGGTTTGTGGGCCGGCAGCATTATTCGACTGTACTTCTTCAAGAACGATGAAAATCACAACGTTATAGACAATGGAGCAAGATACCGTGCGATGATTACCGACTTTTTTTTGCCCAAAATGGAAGAATTCGACTTGGTCGACATGTTGTTTCATGGGGTTTCGTTTTCAGGGACAAGCTAGTCTCAATTCCAACCCTGGAAGACAACATTGCAACTGGTGAGATAAAGGCCAAAATGCTGGAAAAAGTATGCCAAAACTGGAGCTCACGGATGGACCACCTACGGTGTAGCCGGGGGCCACATTTACATGAAATAATGTTTAAAAAGAAAATGTCAGGCATTAATTCATGGGCCCAAATAAATATTTCATACACCTTTGCAAATTTTCTGTTTTTTTCAATTTTCAAAACCCAACCGATTAAAAGATCACCCGTTATAATATATTTATGTGAATTTATCAATTCAGCAAATATATTATAACGGGTGATTTTTATCAATTCATTTATCAAACTTGTTTGAACTAGAGAAAACGCGTAGTAACTAAGAACGGGTTTTAACTGTAAATAAATTTTCTAACATATATAATGAAATGTAACTTGGCCGAGCCGAGAAGGAGCAGTTCAAATTTATGCAAGATAATATTACGGCTGTCCGTGTTAGAGTTAAAGATTGAAGAAGAATTATGAACCAGGTCAGTAACGAGACTCTCGTTTGTCGATGTGGTCTCGTTCTCGCCTAAATAATTTTCGAAACTGTCTCGTCTAGCTTTTACGAAACGGGGCGAGACAAGACGAGAAAATATCGTTTTATTGTGAAGCTCTACAGAATTTGAAAAAATCTACAGTTCCACAAATCTATAACAGACAGGCTAATGAATGGAATGTGATGAAATTTGGAAAATTATGTTTGTGAATAGGATGGTTGCGACAGTTACTACGTGGTAATCCATACTTACATTGAATTGAAAAATTCACTTTGTTTTTTACCACACTTATAATATGTAAAAATGTTATATAACTTATTATTCACAGTTATATAACATTTTTACATAATATAAGTGTGGTAAAAAACAAAATGAATTTTTCATTTCAATGTAATTATGTTTGTGGTAATATTGGATATGTGGTAATCCATACCTACACTCAATTGATAATTTCACTATGTTTTAACCACACTTATATGTAAAAATATTTTTTAACTTGTTATTCACAGATATGTAAATTGAAACATTTAATACGACCCGAGTTTCGACTGGAAACTTAGACCCGAAAATTAACCTTCTGGAGTAATTAGAAATTTTCAAACAGAGCCGCAACCCATCCGTTAATATCCTTAACGAGCAAAACGACTTAATCTTTTCGCAACTTTTTAACCTTCACCAGTCGAAACTCGAGACAATGTTTAAACTTTTTTGTTTAATACATCTGTGAATAAAAATGTATTTAATATTTCTACATATTAAGTGTAGTTGAGATATAGAGTGAATTCTGCAACAATTCATTATCTGTTCATTTCGTTATAAATATTTTTAAGTTTAAAATTTGTAGCCGAAAAATTAAAAAAAAAATTGAAGAAAAGTTTCATATTTCTTGTTTTAGTCGATCTCCAAATTATGGAACTACCCAAAATATGATGGAATCCTTACATAAATATAACATAATTGATTTATAGTTATCTCTAAAATGATTTAGGAAGTAAGTAACCCACAAATTGCAAAAGTCATAATTTATAATTATACCTAAACGATATTATGATATGATTCTGAAACTGATTATTATCTCCGTGTAATACTTTTTCTTATAAGTAACCAATTAATATAAAATTTCCATCTAAACAACAAAAGTACCGAATCATAATTTGCCAAGTATTAATTTGCTTACGTTTGTAAAAGCTGCTTTATTTATAAAAATCATTCCACCGGCGGTAAACGTAAACGTCTGCTGAGACCGACAAATGACCAATGGAATGCTCCTTTGTACTGTCATTGGATGTCTGTACCACTCAGTATCATAAATGAAGTTGGAAACTTGCGATGCCTACAAACATAAATATAATTTACTACAAGAATTTGCAATCATATTAATAAAGAGAAAGAAAATCGAAGCTTTTTAAGAATTTACTAGGAAAAATGGTAATCATGTTAATCAAGATTATAATTATTATCGTTAAATGAGACATTGCTAGAATTTCATCAAACAAATGTTAAACGACGGAAAAGTAACGTATTTTTTTTAAGATTACAATTTCCTCAATCTGAAATAAAACAAAATAAAACAGGAATATTTGCTTAAAAGTGAAGGATAATTAATTTCAGAATGATTTATGTGTCGTTTATATTATAAATTATTGCTTAAATGTCAACACATTTTTAAATTATTGGTAAAATAAAAATTATTTTTTTTAATATATTATATCAAATATTGTCTAACACGTTTTCCGTCATTACTAATGCAAGGAGAATGTAATAAATTTTAAAAGATTTATATTTTATTTATACTTAATATAAATTTTTACTTAAATGTCAGTTTTTATATTATCGATAGAAATATATTTTTTTCAATCTACACGTAATCTATATGTATATGCTATGTCTATCAGATTTTAAATAACACATTTTGTGTTTAAATAATGTGTTAACCAAAACCAAAAGTTATCCTTTATTCTGATTTCAAGAAAACTGGAATATACTGAATTAGTTTGCACTAGATAAGAATAGACAAGGTATTTTTATACATTACTGCACTAAACTGTATACAAACAAGAAACACAAAAAGCTTAGACATGACCACACCAGACTAGAAAAGATTAGAAAATACTAGATAATACTTGTTAAGACCGGATTATAATGCAGACAGTTCTAGGCTTAACAGTAGAAAGGACAGGAGTATTGAGAACTGACAGCAATAGAACATGGTGGGACTAAGCCACCCAGAACTGCATTATACAGAACTAGATAGCAGTATAGGCAACAGAACATTTACTAACAGGACTAAAGAATACCTCACCTAACTAAAGAACACAAGACAAAATCATACAAGACCGGACAAGGCCAGAGAAAACCAGACAAGATCGGACAAGACTAGCCAAGACCAGAAGAAGCAGACAAGACCAGAAAAGATCAGACAAGACCCGACAAGACCAGAAAAGATAAGACAAGACCAGACAACACCAGACAAGACCAGAAAATATCAGACAAGACTACACAAGACCAGACAAGAACAGACAAGACCAGACAAGACCACAGAAGTCCAGACAAGGCCAAACAAGACCAGAAAATATCAGACAAGACTACACAAGACCAGACAATAATAGACAAGACCAGACAAGACCGGAAAAGATCCTACAAAACTAGACAAGACCAGATAAGGCCAGAAAAGACAAGATCAGAATAGATCAGATAAAACCAGACAAGATCAGACAAGACCAGGCAAGAAAAAATATAAGGACAGAGAAAACCAGACAAGACCAGACAAGACTAGAAAAAAACTGACAATACCACACGATATTAGATAACACCAGACAAGACCATACAAGATCAGACAAGACCAGACTAGTCTGCAGAAGACCAGACCAGACCAGACTAGACCGCAAAAAAAACAGAGAAAACCAGACATGACCAGACAAGCCCCGACAAGACCTGACAAGATCAGACAAGACCAGACAAGACCAGACCAGACATCACCAGATAAGAACAGCCAAGACTTGACAAGACCAGACAAGGTCATATAAGGCCAGACAAAACCGGACAAAAGCAGACAGAACCGGCCAAGACCAGTCAAGACCAGAAGGAGCAGACAAGACCGGACAAGACTAGACAATACCAGACAAGACCAGACAAAACCAGACAAGTTCCGACAAGACAAGACAAGACCAGAAATGGACAGACCAGACAAAACCTAACAAGTCTATCAAGCTCAGACTATACCAGTCAAGAACAGGAAAGGACAAGCAAGAGCAGGAAATACCTGAGAAGACCAGTGAAGACCCAATAAGACCGTAGAACACCAGGGAAAACCAGGCAAGACCAGGCAAGAAGGGACCAGACCAGACAAAGATAGACAAGACCTGACTAAATCAAACACAACCGAGGTGACATGCGAAGTACCACAGGGGTCTATACTCGGCCTACTGCTGTGGAACGTTAACTACGACAGCGTAATAAAGGTGGAAGTGCCTGATGGAGTGACCCTAGTAGGATATGCTGGCGTCTACGAGCGAACAGCGACATCGCGAGAGGATAAAATAAATACCGCAATACTTGAAATCCAAAAGGAAACGAAGAAGAAAAGCTTCAGTTAGCCCTCCAGAAAACAGAATGGGTACTTTTAGTAGGTCGAATACATATCGACGGAATAATGATTAGCACCATTAGAGTCCTCAAGTATCTAGGAATCTACTTCGACCACAATATGACAATGACCAAACTTGTCGAAAACATCGCAAAAAAGGCGAAAGAGTTATCGACGTAACTGTCTAGGATAATGCCTAACGTGGGGGGGAGGGGGGTCCAAGAAGACAAGTCGAGGCAAGAACAGGCAACACCAGGCAAGACAAGACGAGGCCAGACGAGACCACACGAGATCAGATGAGACCAGCAAAAACCAGACAATTTCATATAATACCAGACAAGCGCAGACAAAACTTAGCAAGGCTAAACAAGATAAAATAAGATGAAGCAACAGCAGACAAGACTGGACTTGATCAGATAAGTCGATGCAAGGCCAATAGAACCAGATAAGTTAAGGACTAGATAAGAATTGAATAGTAGGTACTAGTCAAGATTATGTATTAATAATTCAGATTACACAAAGCAATATAAGAATAGATTGGGTGAAATTGGATTGAATTATATGCAAAATAAGATGGCATTTTACAGAACTAATCGGGACCAAAAGTTCTAAAGTTGATTAGGTTAGGGTTGGCTGCCTAGTAAGACTAGGCACAATTGGACGCAATGATACAGGGCTAGTCAGAAACAATTAGCGCAAGACAACACTTTAGAAAATTGAATATACCAATAAGTTAAGTACAGTATCAAGTATTTTTAGTACTTCAACTATATAAAATCAACTATTATTAATAACTAATCTTGTTATTATATTTTAGAATAGATTATATTTGAGAATAAAAATCAAAAATATATTAAAACTATTTTATCTACCTATTTAGTATAAATTAAATCTTAATAAATTATTAAAATAGATTTAAATTGTAAAAGATTATTGTAATTGTCCAATCATTAATCGCTTTAAATAGCAATTACAACACTTTTTTAAATTTAATTTTAATCATTTTGCAACGTATTTCACCTTTAGCTATTGCATTTTTTTGTCAAGGTTAATACTTTGAACTTTAATTAGCAACCTAATTAGCCGGCTTAAATATAACGATGATAACGATGTACTTGAATTGTTCACAGACATATTACTTTAATTATTCGACATATTTTTCTTAAACAAATTTGAAAACAACATAATTTTGAAATGGAGTTTATATCCAAAACTATTTATACGAACGAGTTTTTAAATAAGGCAATTCAAAATACTAGATGATCTAGGCACTAGAAAATAGAGAGACTAGACTATATTAGCAACAGTAGACAAGCAGTTAGTCGGACAATATTAGACATTTATTGTCGTCTTTGTTAATATACCTGGTTTGTCAGAACACCTCCGACAAACTTCCAGGGCTGATTCTATGAAACAAAATTTCCATAAAACTCAATAAATACGGGGTCAAAAAAAATCGCTTAGTTTGCGAGAAACTCGACAAAAAAACTGAAAAACTATTCCGTTAAAGAAAAACGGACAATAATACACAAAACGTGAAGCGATTAATTTATACCAAAAAATAATCGGTCTTTCTTTCTCGTTGCGATAAAACCCAAAACAATTATCAATTTACCATTGCTTTACGAAAACCATGTGCCCACTTTCAATTTATTGGAAATTGTTTTTTGTGCTCATAAATATACCCAATAGTGTTTATAAAATGTATTCTATCGCAGAACCAGCACTACTATGCATTTAGCTTATGGTGGTGCTAAAGGCAACGGCCGAGCAGCTGCAAGGATTTATGGAGAACGTTTTCCGAATAGGCAGCGGATTATATCATACGACTTTTGCAGCAATTCATCGACGTCTTCGAGAGTGTGGAAAATTTGAGTTTTATGATAGATACATGACATGATAGAACGCTTCGTTCTGTGGCATTAGAGCCTGCTGCCATTAATCCGAGAAGTAGTATTCTGCAGCATACGAACCTCAGTGCGTCAAAAGTGTAGCGAGTTCGTCGCGAGCTCTTACATCCTTTTAAAATCCACAAAGTCCAGGCAGTCAATTGTAATGACTTTGATCCACAAGTACAGTTTTATAGATGATTATTGAACAGCGCACCACAGAATAAACGGTTTCTAGAATTAGCACTGTTGAGGCTGCATTTACAATGGAGGGTTTGATAGCCATGACATGCACTTGTGGGCTGAAGAAAATCCTCAATACATGGTGGAGGTTATCAACACAGATTTTCATTTAATGTTTGGTGTGGGATTGTTGGCAACTATTTGGTAGGTCCATTTGTGTTGCCTGATCGCTTAATGGGGGCAGCTTACACATTTTTTTTTGGTAAATGACTTTCTCTATGGATTATACCCGGTGGATGTACAACTGAGACATGGAATGTGGTTTAAGAATGGCTGTGAACCAGCACATTTTAGTCGCCAAGCCCGTGCTTATCTAGATGGGAACGGTCCGATACCATGCCTGGCCGGCCGTTAATGATGACCAAAAGAACACTTTGCAAATCATGGGGATTAAAACCGAGCATTATATACTGGCTGTATACTACGGTAGGGTAGTACGACGATGGTACGGTAGTTAGACACATTCTAATATATGGTTCCACGGTATGGTGGACCAAACTGAAGCAAAAATAGGCCATAAAGGAACTATCAAATGTTCAGAGTGAAAGTCTGAACATTTAACTGAAAGTCAAAGACTGGCATGCTTAGCAATTACGGGATCGTTAAGAACCACACCAACTGCAGCTCTGGAAGTTCTGACAGGAATGCCGCCCCTATATATCTTCATCATAGGTGAGACAAGAATGGGAGCCGTCAGGGCACACCACGTTAATGAATGTAATATCAGAGAAATACCTCAATATTGAGGGAGACTAAATGCCGAAAAAGCTATCATTCGATCTACCCTTGAAAACACAACAACGTTGGACAGAAGGCAAAAAAGCAATCACATGTCAAGTTGGCAGGACGGGTATACAAACGGCTCTAAAAATAATAGTGGAACTGGTGCATGAATCTACGGACCGGCCCTGAGGTACAGCTTATCTGTGACTCAGGGATCATATACCACGGCATTTCAAGAGAAAAACACGCCATCACGATTTGTGCCCGTGGAAACCTAATGATGGACTACAAAAGTAGAAATATCCGCATGTTGATGGATTACACAAGATTAATAAATCTAAAACAACTTGGAACTGCCTCCAGAACCTCAATACTCTGGCAAGACAAACTAGGTCACACTTGCTTGGGTACCGAGTCACAGAGGACAGGTAGGAAAGAAAATGACGGACAAGTTAGCAGAGGATGGTGCTAACAAAGCAAACATCAGCGCTAGCAGGGACTCCAACATTGCCAAAACCATAGCCCGTAATAAAATCTGTAACTGGGTTGCTAGTTGCTACTAAGTACCGACTGCAGTATAATAAAATAAAAGGTGAGAAACAACTGATGAACTCCTGCAAATGAAAAGGAAGCAGATCACAATTGTGGCCGGCCTACTTACAGGGTACTGCAATCTACGAGAACATCTGCACAAAATGGGGATCTGGAGAGATGAACCAGTGTGCAGACTATGCTATGAAGAGGATGAAACTGCCGCTCAGATAATCATCCATTGTGAATAAATTGCGCGTAGGAGAGACGAGCTTAGTAGCATTACAGCAAATGAGATCCCCATGAAGAACATGGCGCATAGACTCCTAGACCTAATACAGGGACTGGATCTACTTGCATGAATAGTACATTCTGGGGAAATACAATAGGCCACAGTGTTTTTAATGCTTACAGCCCTTGACCCACATTGGTTATGTAAAAAGAAAACGGCCGGACCCGCTCCACATATCTGAATCCCCTGGATTTGTTTATAGGGTCAGAAACTCCGAGTCAGAGTACTAGAAGAGCTTCTCCCACGTTTAACTGAAGCGTGTCGAACAGTTATAGCTCACGTACACCTAATCCATCATCGGTCGAAGTTTGCTCTCGTGACGACGGCCGAACTCGGACGCGCTCTCTTTAGTTTACAAGTATTTGATTCAATGGTCCGAGTTCGGCCGTCACCCGAACAAACTTCTTCGGCCTTTGACGGATTAGGTGTACGCCAGCTGTTTGGTAGTTGGTAAAAAGAGCAAATGAAAGTGGCGCACTCTCGCGACAGCGTAATGTATATGTAAAGTATAATGTATAAAAACAACCTGGAGTAATTTCGTTCTTAAATAAAGTAAATAATAATAAATAAAGTGTTTCATTTAAACTAAACATGGCGCAGTCGAATTAGGAAGTTAAAAATAAAAGAAATACGTGCAGTGAAATATGAATTAAAGATTATAAAAACTATCTAGGTACACAAGTTTTATAAGGTTAGAAAACCACGTGCTAAAACTAAGTTTATTAAAAATAATATAAAATGGAAGCAAGAATTCCAGAGCCTTGTAATTTCAAAGGTAACATTGTGCAAAATTTTAACAAATTTTTAAAAAATTTCGAAATTTAATTGACGGCAATAGACAAGAAGGGGAAATCAGACGTCGTCAAAATAGCACTGCTGTTAAATATTATAGGAGAAGATGGAGTTGAAATTTTTAACAAATTTAAAGTGTCTGATGAAGATAAAAACAAGTATAATAAAGTAGTCGAGGAGTTCAAGCTGTTTGTGAACCCTAAGAAAAATATAATATATAAAAGATTTTTGTTCTACAATAGATGTCAAAAGGCAGGAGAACCATTCGAGGACTTCGAAACTGAGTTAAAACGTCTTGTAAAAACGTGCGAATTTGTAGAAGAAGATAACATGCTACGTGAATAGTTTTGGGAATAAGAGACAAAAATTTACAAGAAAGATTGATAGGGACAGATGACTTGACTATAGCAAAGGTAATAAATACTTGCAGAGCAAATGAAATCACAAAACATCAAGTGAAAGAGGTACAAGAAAACCTGGCTGTGTTCCAAGACTAGCTGAGCTGTCGGCCCCCATTCGTAATTTGTTAAAAAATGATGTAGTTTTTTGCTGGTCTGATGTTCATAAAAAGTCCTTTGAGTTATTAAAAAATGTATTGACTAAGGCACCGGTTTCATCACCGGTTGACGATGAAGCCGAAATTAATATACAAACAGACTCATCAAAGGCTGGCATAGGCTGTTGCCTTCTGCAAAAGAGCAAACCTGTGTCTTTTTTCTCTAGAAGTCTATCAAATGCAGAAAAAAACTACGCCCAGGTGGAAAAAGAGTTTTTGGCGATTTGGGTGGCCGTGAAAAAATTTTATTATTATATTTGTGGTAGAAAAGTAAATGTTTGGACAGACGATAAGCCATTGATACGATAAGGGAAATTAGAATATAAAAACATAAACATAACATAGAAGCTGTAGTAAATATATCAGAAAAGAAAAAACTTAAGTTTCGAACAGAAACCAAAAATCATCCCATTATGCGTTTGTTGGTAATATATGTTAATGAAGGATGGTCCACTACAAATAATATTAGTGAGTTAAATAAAAATCTGAGTATAAAAATTATATTTGTGTAATAGAAGGAATTCTTTTGTATCATGACAGATTGATTGTATCTAAAAATTTAAGAGCAAAAATGTTAGTATTGGCCCATGAAGGTCATTGTGGTATAAATAAGACTTATGAGAATGCTATAAGTGCCTTCTATTGGCCAGTATTGTAAAAACATGTAAATGAATTTGTTTTTAAATATAAGCAGTGCTTACAATTTCAGCCTGCAAACCGTAGTGAACCAATGATCAGTCATGAGATACCGTGTAGGCCGTTTTCAAAAATTGGATCAGATATTTGTGAATATGGGGGACACTCATTTTTGGTCATATTGGATTATTTTTCAAAGTGGTTGGAAGTTATTCCAATCAAGAATAAAACGGCCTCTGAATTAATAACTAAGTTTAAAATATGTTTTGCAACGCATGGGATTCCAGACGCACTAGTAGCGGATCAAGTGACCTACGGTTCATATGAGTTTAAAAGTTTCGCGGATGAAATGGGGTTTCAGGTAAAAAATAGTAGTCCGTTTTATCCTAGGAGCAATGGGTTTTCAGAATCCGGGGTCAAAATAGCAAAAGCAATTTTACGAAGAGGGGCAGATCTGGAAGTGGCGTTATTAAATTACAGAAACACAAAAGTTTATGGGGTAGGAAAATCTCCCGCGGAATTATTAATGGGAAGGGCGTTCAAGTCAAAGTTGCCAGTACAGCAAACTAAGTCCTAAACCAGTAGATCTGAGTGAGTCTTATAAAAAATTACAAACTAACCAAGAATTATTGAAAGGGTATTATGACCTTACGGCTAGCGAATTGCCACCTCTAAATGAAAATGAAAGCGTAGTGTATAGGAAGGAAAGGAAATGGCAACCTGCTACTATATTATGGAAAGAAGAGGGCCCTAGGTCATATAAAGTTCGTGATTGTGATTCAGGGAGATGTGTAACTAAGAATAGGAGTCAGTTAAGAAGGTCAATGGATACTGAAATGGTGAGGTACGTACAAAGCTTAAGAGATCAGGATAATGATCCTAATGATAGTGAAGTAGTTGAGGAGCCAGTAGCAAGATTAGATAAAGAAGTAGGAAGAGGTATCCAAACTTTTCGTTACGATCGAACGAATATACAAAAGAGTCAATGTGGCATAAAAGGTGCGATTGTAATTTGGAAACGCTTTGTTCAAAGACCTAAGCGTAATATAAAGCCACCAGTATGGCATCGGGATTATGATTGTAAATTTGATTGTAAACTATAATATAGATATATTCATTTTGTTAAATGTTAGAGTTAAGAATTTTGTACTGCAGGTCCATATAATATGAAAATGTTAATTTTGTTAATTGTTAACCTCAAATGTGTCTACCTTTGAGTTTTATGCTTCTAAACAATAATTTTGTTCAGTAAGTGCTTATAATATGGAAATGTTATTCGTAAGTTGTAGTTGTTGTATAGTACGTGAATATATTTTACTTAATTTCAGTTAAACTTAACTTTTCAAAGCTCTCGAAGAAAAAAAAGGGAGATGTTTGGTAGTTGGTAAGAAGAGCAAATGAAAGTGGCGCACTCTCGCGACAGCGAGTAGTGTTGTCGCAGCTTGAAAAGAAGTATAATGTATAAAAACAACCTGGAGTGCTTTCGTTGTTTAATAAAGTAAATAATAATAAATAAAGTGTTTCATTTAAACTAAACACCAGCCATAAATATTCGACACGCGACACGCTACATTGGTTATGAAAAAAGAAAATAGCCGGGCCCGCTCCACATATCTGAATCCCCTGGATTTTTTTATGGGGTCATCTAAAAACTATGGTGTACGAAACTCCAGTCAGAGCCCTTGAGGAGCTACTCCCACGTTTAACTGAAGCGTGTCGAACAGTTATGGCTGACGTACACCTAATCCGTCATCGGTCAAAGTTTGGGTCATCTAAAAACCAATGGTGTACGAAACTCCAGTCAGAGCACTTGAGGAGCTAGTCCCATGTTTAACTGAAGCTAGGACAGTTATGGTAGCGGTGTCGGCTGTGTATTGAACACGGGCGATGAAATTTTAAACAATTTTTGTAAATTGTACATAGTTCTTTTTATGTTTTTTTAATTTTATCAATAAATTTCACCCAGTGCCTTGCGTTACTGGTAAAACTTTTTTGTAAAGCATTGGTAGAGCGTTTTTGACCCTATATGTTTTAAGAGTTTTATGCTTATTTTGGATCATGGATTTGAATCAGCCCTGAAAGTTTGTCGGTGGTGTACACACCCTGTATAGTCAAGATATATAATCACAACAAAATTTGCAATAAGCTTTGATCTGTTTTATGAATAATAATACCTACAATTTCTGATATATCATCTGCTGGGAAACAATATAGAGCCAATTGAAAAGAGACACATATCATGTAGAAGCAGCTGGTTAGAAAAGCTTCAATTGTGTTCCTAGAATTATAATATTAGGCAAGATTTAGAAAATGACTAAGACTTACCTCTCAGTTAATATGAAAAGTTGAATGCAGATACTGTATGTACTTAACATGTATTGCATCAATAAAGCACTGTCAAAGGTTTTAATGAAACAATCCGTAAATCTGAAAATCAGTTAAAGTATATTAATCAAAGTTTTTAATCTATATTAATCAAATTTATATAATTCATTTATTAATAGTCTGAAACAAGTTTTCTATTAAACTTAGATTAATCCGATATATAAATACGAAAAAGAAGAATTATACTAAACAAGAGATACTGTTTCCATATAAAACAATAGCATTGTATTAAAATTAAGTGCCAGGTTAGGTGTCAGATCTAATCCATAATAGTCTAACAACACATTTCTTGAATATCTATGTTTTGTATGTTTCAGCTCTGAACGTGACAATTGATTGGTATTATAGGAATAGTGTATTAACAGAGACATAGTGTATTAACATATAAAGATCTACTGCATGACGCCGATATTTAAGTAAATATCACTGATAACGCAGTGATAAAATACGTGATTTTTGATCAAATAACCACTTACTGCAATAAAAAATCGTGATGCATAATACATTTCTTAAAAATGTCCTTGGTGACTTCCTCGTCCTTTTGTTGGTCGAGGAGACGCATCGCATCTCGTATCAATATAAACTGCCTTTTAATGATAACGCACATTCCCATATAAAATATATCAATTCCAACTACGTAAACGCAATCGCAGGCGAACGCTACATATTGCCCGGCGAGAAGAACCTTGAAAGCGTGAGGAAATTCGGGCACCTTGCATGGAAATACTAAACTTTTCGTTACGATCGAACGAATATACAAAAGAGTCAAAGTGGCATAAAAGGTGCGATTGTAATTTGGAAACGCTTTGAACCAGAATTTGTAACCGTCAGGTTTTGAATTCGGCAAATCGGTCCAGAAATTATCAACATTTCTTATCAACCGCTTCATATCGGTACGGTGGAACAAAATTACAACTAATTTTGTTCCGCCCTAAAGCAAAAATAAATTGTAGGCTTTCTAAATATGTGTAAAATAACCAGTTTAGTCTACTTGTATTAAATGATTACAGTAGATAGTCTTATTTAATTGTATATATTCTCATTAGAATCTCTTATCTAGAATATTCGTAAATCTAGATAGGAAATTATTTACTTAAATTACCTGCATATACGATGAGAAACCCTCTGCGCCATCCATAATTACATTAATATCTGTATAATTTTCAATAACCATTTTCATGATTAAATAAATATATAAACACCTTAAAATACTAACAAAAACTGCGACATAATATCCAAGGTGTCCCTTGATAGGTTCAACCCCAACCAACCCTAAGGTTCGTCGAGCAAAATTAATTAAATCTTGTTCCTTTGACATCGCGGTCTACAATAATGGTCGAGCAATAATGTGTAATGAGATAATTATTGAGCAATTAGAATTTTAATTTTGTATTTCCAATTATTGTTAATTACGAGCTTCTTTAAGAAATAATATTCATTAACTTCCAGTTGCTAACTGCAGATATGATTTATTTAGACTCTTTTAATGCGTTGGAAAATTTAATTAACGCATTAATTGAATCAAGTATCCTTCAATTAATAAAATGTTGAGGTCATTCAAATATTGTAAGAAAAAATGATTTGTATATTCAATAATTAATGGTAGGTATAATTGTAATAAGACCTATTTCCCGGATCCCTATTTACTTTCATCAATCATTATTATACAAGTATACTCTTGTCACCATTTCGGGATAATATTGATGCATGGCTACTTTCCTTAGTCTGCATTGCTTTGTGAAAATTGGACACACCACCTCTTGAAAATACGATATATGAATAGGCGGACTTTCTCCATTGAATGTACAATATGCCAAGTGATTATAAATGATTGAAGCATAATAATACATTGGCAACACTGAGCCGGTTGGTAGTAGTTTTCTGTTTTGATTGTGCAACCTGCCAGTTGTCAATCGTCTTTATTTAGGTTATGTCACGAATGGTGTGCGATGTAAAAACGATAATGCAAAACAATGGACAAACTTTATTAGATTATTTAGACGAATTATTACTAATAAATCTAAAGGTATTCGAAATGTTGACCTTCTTGGTGTGAGCTACGTTGAACTCATAATTAATGGAAACAATAATTAAGATTTCAGGTCCCACATTTCCAATTGCCTTTTCAATAGCATGGTTCAATTCCTCCAAATTGTTAATGAAATTGCGAAAAATAATATTGTTTAGATATTGAAACAAAACGAAGTCCAGCAGGGTCCTGTCAGACGACTTACTTGGCTACAAATTAAACGTCCTGGGAAAAACTCTGGGAAACGTCCTGGGAAATAATTTTTTTGTGGCTCGTGCTGTATGTGGTGTCGCAGAGTCTTGGGGATAAAAGCCATTTGTGAGTTCGATGGCATCAAGTTGATTTAAATATGCACATTTTGCAAGTTTCGTGCAAGTTTGCGGTATCTTTCCACATTAATTAAGGTGCAGTAGAATTTGAATTACGGTGGATTATTATGTGGATTGTAAGTGGACCACGTTCTATAATTTTCTGAGTTCATGGACCTAGATAAAGGAAGCATGCTTCACCGGAAAATAAAGTGATGTCTTGCTGGTCAATATTATTAAACAAATTGTTGTTATACCAGTGACAAAATTGCATTCGTTGTAGATAATCAGGATGGCGAAGTTTTAGGACCACTGTAAAGTTGTATGGGCGTAAATGCAAGTATTTTTTCAGGATATTCTGAGAGGATTCATAACAAAGGTCTTGAAAAGGGAAAATGTATGGAATGTTATGAGAACAGGTTATTGTCAATGGAAACCTATTTGTTGGGATAGACGACATATGCACACCATGTGTAGCAACAATGGATTTTCTTTTACTTACATTACCAGTGTTCACAAAGCGTTCTACTATTTGCACACAGTGTTTTACAAAATTGTGCACAGTTTTGTGCAAAATATTCGGTTTGTTCTTCGGAATAGGTTTCAACAAATTGTTCGTAACCTGAATGATATGAATATAACCAATGGTCATTTTCATTTTGCAATTCACCGTGAAAATAGAGCATTACAATAAATGTACTGTGCTCTGTTGTAATAGTTATTTACATTAGAGTGCGGAAATATTGATTTTAACGCAACAACTCGTTTGAGGAACGAGCCCGAAGGGCGAGTTCCCCATTTGCTGGAGCATTGTAAACTCATTTCCCCGCGAAATTTGTATTTTTTGCCCGACAATTATTATCTAAGAAACAAATAGATTTAGAATATTTACAATATTGGAAATTATTTAATTTTTTAATGTTGCTACTCACAAACTTTGACATTTTTACTAATTCAAATTTATTAGGTACATGATATGTCATTTTTCCACATGTCAGACGAACAGTAAAATTTAAAAAATCACTCTACATTATTGTGACAAATATGGTGTAATAACCTAATTTATTTTGTAAGTGTCCCTGAAAGGTTAAAATTTACTGGTCACGTTACCGCATCGTTGCCGTACTTTGCGAGATTGTGCGTAAAAATCGGCTTGGATTTTTTGAGTACAATAAATAGATGTTTTTTTTACAAAGAATAGCTGGAAATATACAAAATTCGGTTTATTCATACAAAAAGCGATTAATTCATCCAAAAAAGGATACTTCGTCCAAAATAAAAAAAACATCCAATAATCGATTGATTGTTACAAATAATAATGGTTTAGTACAATAATTGATGGATTTGTACGAAATAAAATTACTTAAAAAGGTAAAAAACCAAAGAAGGTTTAGCTGTACAAAAAAGGTTGATCTATCCAAAATTTGAATGCGCTTTATACACAATTTTTTTTATACAAAATACAATTACTTCTTCACAATAAACGAATTTTACAAACAACGGCTTGATTCCTTCAAATTTTATTTCTAACTAACTCGGCGTAACGTGGCGTTCCAAGTTAACGTCAAGGAAGACCTACGAACCAAAAAAATTATCATCCAAAGAGGCGTGCGGCAGGGCGACAAGATTTCCCCAAAACTTTTCAGTCGGCACTAGTGGACATATTCAAAAACCTCAGGTGGGAACAAAAAAGTGTGTGTATAGACGGAAATTACCTAAAGCATTTACGTTTCGTAGACGACATTGTAATTATGAGCCAAGATATAAACGAACTGGAGGAAATGATAAACGAACTTAAGAAAGCTTCAGAAGATGTTGGCCTGCAGATGAACTTCAAGAAGACCAAAATCCTCTCTCATGAAAATGTCCAAATAACATTAGATAACCACCACTTGGAAACCGTGGAGCAGTACATCTATCTGGGACATAATATTAAATTGGACAGGGACAACCAAACAGCGGAAGTCACAAGGCGAATCGGCTTGACTTGGGCCACCTTTGAAAAAGTGAACCATACTCTCAGAGACCGTAAAGTCCCAATCTGCCTCAAGAGAAAAGTGTACGATGCGTGCATTCTCCCCGTTGCAACTTATAGCCTAGAGACCACCACTCTCACGATCAACAGCATAAGCGTTTAAGAGTCTGCCAGAGAGCAATGGATCGTGCAATGCTGGGTATCAACCTCAGAGATAAAATACGCAAAACGGAAATTCGCAAACGCACTAAAGTATCGGATGTCATAGAACGAATTGCAATATTAAGGTGGCGATGGGCAGGTCATGTTGCCCGAGATGACGTGAAATGGACCAAGAAAATAATGCAGTGGAGACCCAGAGAGACCAAAGGAAGTGTTGGTAGACTCCAGGCGAGATATCGGGATGACCTACAGCTGCTAGCCGGGAAGAACTGGATGCACACCGCTCAAAACAAATGGTCGTGTGGAAAAGGATGGAGGAGGCCTATATTCAGCAGTGGACGTTTAAAAGCTGAAGAGGAAGAAGAAGAACGCAGCGTATAATGAAAGAGAGAGCGCAAACACATCAGTCTTACGATCAGAAGCACTCTATGCCATGGAGTGTCTTTCCTTGAACCGAAAAGGTATGGTAGAGAAATTGGAAATCAGAGAGAGGAGAATCCTCAGGAAGATCCTAGGCCCGGTAAAGGAAGATAGGGAATAATACTTTGAGCTCTACGAACAGATTGAGATGCTCTCTGACTGTGCAAGGAAAAGAAGGGTAGCTTTCTATGGCCACGTTGCAAGATTCCCTCCAAACCAACTAACCAACCGTCTGTTCACCTTCTGGCAAAACAAGAAGGTTCGTACCACTTGGTTGACAGAAACCGAGAAGGATATTAACTTGATTGAACTGGGAATATCAGATCTCCAAAACAGACAGTCTGTGAGACGAACCCTGAAGGAAGTCCGTGAATTTCAGGAAAAACTCTGAAGGAAGTCTGTGGAGTTCAGGAAAAACCCTGAAGGAAGTCCGTGGATTTCAGGAAAAACCCCGAAATAAAGGTACCCCCTGGACAGCAGAGAGAAAGGAGCTACACCGGCAGAAGATGCGACAATACTGGGCAAAGATCAAAGCACAAGAGTTGAACAAGCGTGGTTCAAAGTAGGCCTATTCGAAAGAAGAAGAAAGAGAGAGCGCGCGGTATATAAATATACACTGAGAAAGAAGAGAAAGAAACTAACGCGACGTATAAAGTTTTCTGCCGAATCACTCATATCGAGATCTCCCTAAAGGGACTCCAAAAATTGAAAGTAACCGACGACTGTTTAAGCAAAAATTATTCTGCCGCCTTGCTTAAAAATGTGAGATAGAAATCCGAGAGAAACGGAAAACGAATGATTTTCCAATTATTATAATTCACAGTTATTTATTGTCATATTTGGCCTTTAGTAATTTTAGTGTTAACTCTGATACATAATTTGTTTCCGTGCTAATCCACTCATCAATAAGGTAAACAGTTTTTCATTTCAGTATTTTTATGCACACCTATGTACACATAATATATAATAAAAGTGTGAAGATTATTAAATTCACTCGTAAATTTGCATTCGGCACTTATTAAGTAAAATAAAAAACCTTTTTTGGGTGAATTGCGAATATGTTGAACGATTCAATCGATTATTGTAAGGAAAAATCATAGTTTGTGCGAAAAAAACAATTATTGGAAGATTATATTTTATTTTGGATGAATTAACCTTTTTTGTATTAAGTAATTTATTTTGTACGAAGTAACCGAATTTTGGATTGATTAATTTATTTTGTATTTATTCAGCTATTTATTGTAGAACTTCATCCATTTGTTGTATGATCAGTTTTGTATACTTGTAATCGAATATTGGATGAATAAGTTTTAAGCGGTAAAAATCTAGTTTCGCTGGACGTATACAAAATGTCAAAGCTAGCTTTACAATTCAGGAGGCCAAAAAAACCATTTTCATTGAGTAAAGTTTAAAACTGTCAATTTAATTATCAAGTTAATTCGTTGAATTTTGAAAGTAAAGTATCCATTGGTATTTTCATAAAATAGGCAAAACTTTGTGCTTACGCCGCTCCCATTTTATGTTTGCTGCAATTATGTTTAGTCATTCAGCAGTTTTTCATCTTGAGGGCTGTGTAACTGTGTTTCTAAAGGTATGTCCACACTAGACAACAAATTGGTGGCAACATGTTGCCAACACTTTGACATGGCAACATAAAGTTGCTTAAATTGTATCTAGATACATGTTGTCTATGATGTTGTGCGTCCACACCACAACCAGTCAAATGTTGAAAATGAACGTGAAAGCTGCTGGTGTTTGTGCTGCTTATGTTGTGATAGCTGCCGGTTCACAAAAACGAAATACACGATATTGGCAGAGAATTTTTGAAAAATAGAACGTTCCATGGCGACAAATTGATGTCTATTAAAAGAACTACTATTAAATGATGGTAGTTTGTTTCGAAATTTCGTCAGATTAACGAAAACTGACTTTGAAGAAGCAAACTGTGTTTTTAGCGATTTAATTTTTTCGCAATCTCATCTGCATTTGTTTTAAAATGTACAGCCATTTTACACATTTCGTCATATTTAATATTCCTCTTTTTATATTCTTTCGTTGCAACGACCCACAAAGCTGGCGCACCTTGCAACGTTTGTATTAGTTCTGTACATTTTTGTTTGGTTCAGGAATATTTAATTTCTTCACCACCACTATTCGCCATCACTTTTTTTAATTATAAACTATAATTATAATTAAGAATTAATGAATATTATTATAACAAAATTCACGCAAAATGTTGTCAACACTGTCCACTCTGAGCGATGTTACCCATATAAGAGCGATGTTACCCGTATAAAACGGGATACACGGATACAAGCAACAAATTTCTTTGATGTATGCCACCAAATGTTGACGAGTATCCATCAACACGTTGCTTGTTTACAGTAACATGTGGTCAACATTGTGTTGACAACATGTTGCCAACAATTTGTTGCCTAGTGTGTACCTAGCTTAACGCTCTATTAAAGTTATTTAAAGGTAAGAAAAAAGGTAAGAAAATGAGTAACATTTACAGAAAAATCTCCTTGAAATTATAGAATGGGACTCATTTTTCCCATTGGTATTTTATAGCAATAATTCTTTTATAGAATGGACGGGAAAAGACCCCTCATTGAGAACGAATTAAAAAAATATTGAGAAAACTTTTGTGACGAGGACTTTTTTGACCCATTCGCATCATCTCATAACTCTTTGGAAGATGAAAACTTCGAACCAGACAGCGACAGCTCTTAAAGTTCCGAAGCTGCTCAAAGATTCATACGACGACTCTAACGAGGTAACAATAGACGCTGAACCCATTTCCAACCCTGAAGTGACTTCCTGGAATTCAAAGTTACAACATCAAGGCTATGTGCTATCCACAATGGAAAAATTGGTCGTCAATCGGATGAACTTTTTTGATGAAGGATGAAGATGGATGAAGTTTTTCCACGTAGCTTGATCATATTTATTGGCGAATGTACCAATTCCCGATTGGAAATTCTGAGGAAAGCCAACAAAAAGAAAATTGATGTCAAACCCAACTAAAGAATTCAAATATGTAACCAACGTAACATAATAATTCTTAATCATTTATAGTCTCTTGATAGAAACATTTCCTCAAATTCCTGCATACTATTCAGTTTTTTCTACAACAGCAAGCTGCCTTCTCAAAAATAATACAATCCCTAGCTTGCGATATTTATGCGATATGTATATAAGATTATTATATACCACAAAGTTCGGTGGTAGGTCTTAGGTTCTTTCTTTTAAAGTTCATATATAAAATTAGCCTATGGACCAGAAAGTGGAGAATCGCATTTTTATGGTTAATTGGTGTTGAAGAGGATGAGTGTATATAATTATTTGCTTGTTTTTTTCTAGAGATGTGGAACATTAAGTACATTTTACACATTACACATTAGGTTACATTCTATAAATGTTTAAGTATGTTTTCCATTAGTAAAATTAGTTATACTAATGATGTTAACATTGCTAACGAAATGTATACATATATTATTTATAACTTTTCAAAAAAAGACTCAATGTCTATAATTTCTTAATTGAAAACAATTAGAAATTTAAAAGAATCTAGTATTTCATAATTGCAATTTATTGCTGGGTAATTATTGTGCACGTCAGAAGGACGACATCTTGACTGAAAATATAAACAAAAGTAATAAAAAAAAATATCTTTTTACAAAGTATTAACAATAAACTATTATGTTACTTTTATTTTGGTAATGAAGTAGAAATAGTTAATCAATACTCTTTTCATCTTTGTTTCATCATATTGTTTCATGTTTTATGAATTGATAAAAATTCCAGTTAAATACCTGTTAAATAAATAATTTTATCGAATGATAAAATTCCGGGCGACATTATTTAAACAAAAAAAAAATTGCCATAAATATTGTAAAAATATTTTCCGTTATAAAAATATTGAAACAGAGCAAGAAAACTTATTGGATGTTCTGAAGCGTTCTCGCTGGTATATATATATATATATATATATATATATATATATATATATATATATATATATATATATATATATATATGTATATATATATATACATGGTATATATATATATATATATATGTATATGTATATATATATAAATAATGGTATATATAATATATATATATATATATATATATATATATATATATATATATATATATATATATATAATTTTTTCTATAGTCCCAAGCTTATTAGAATTAAAAACGAAATTACGGTTCTCTGTAAGAATAAGAGAAACAATATTTAAAGTTTCTAATTCAAGTATTTACTAGTTTTACAGATTTATAAATTGTTCACTTGTTCAATTGTTTCTAGATGTTAAAATGTAGGGATATATCGGTAGGCAATTGTCGGTCTTTCCATGGAGCGGCTGATTCAAGCTTAAGAAAACTAAAGACATCAGTATATGAGTGTCATGTTTTCTTTACATCTCCCCCCTTGGAATTAGTTATAATGGTAATGGTTAAATAGTTATAATGGTAATATGAAAGAGGTTTGATTCAGTTTTCTTGTGTCCGGTATCGACATCATAAATTGAATTCGATAACTTTCTTATTATTCTATATGGTCCAACTCTCAATTCATCTAGTTTTTTCCTATTTAGACGATTCCCATTTTCCACGTAAACCATATCTCCTGGATCCAATTCATATGCTTTTCTATGTAGATCGAACCGCTTTTTATTATAATTGTGCGATTTCTTTGTATTTTCCAAGGCTAATTTTCTATCGCTCTTCAGATCCTCGTCTGCACATCTTAATTTTAATTCATATGGTGAAAGGTTTACATTTTTGCCTTCCAATAAGTATTTTGGGGCAAACTTTGTGACTGTATGTTCTGTTTAATTATAATTCTCTACACATTTTTCAGCAGTCCATGCTATTTTTTTATTACTTTCATTTATCTTGCATCTTATTTTATTAACTAATGTCTGATTTAGCCTTTCGTTGAGACCATTTGAAAATGGTGCATCAACTGCAATTTAAATAAATTTTTGTATTTATCTCTTTTAGAAATTGTTTAAATTCTTTGGAATTTATACCAGGATATTAATCCGTCAAAATAATGTTTATATCGTTAATTTGTGCCACTTTCCTAATCAATTTTATAAAATCATTGGAGTTTTGGTTTTTAGATGTTAAAATGTAGGCATATCTCGTAAAATGATCAACTGAAAGATGTAAATATTTCTATGTTGAACGAGATCCCCCAAAACCTCCAATTGTATCAATGGATACAATTTCAAATGGATATGTTGCTGGACCCAATTGTGACATGAAACCATATTTAGTTTTTTTCTTGATTTATTTTTAATACAGATTTCGCACGTTTCACAGATATTTGTTATGTTAGCAGTGTTGTTTCTTGCTGTATAAAATGGGGTTATTTTATTTAACATTTGTGTTGTTCCTATATGGCATGTATTGTGTACAACTTTTATTATTGCTTTACTAAAATCTTCTGATAACAGAATTTTATCTTTATTTTAAAAAAAATTATAGTGGATGTTCTTTAATTTAAATTAATTTATATTATTTTGTAGATCGGTATTTGCACTTTAATCATTTTTTATGTCTCTCAGATTGATTAGATTTACTATTTTCAGAATTTCATATGTATTTTCTTAAGGTTCTAAAACCGGATTTCTGCTCAAACAATCTGCTTCTTGATTAGATTTTCCTGGATTATATTTTACTTTAAAATTATATTGAGATAAGTAATATGTCAAATATGTCAAAGTTCTGCATCCATTCTAGCCTTTATGTTCAGATTTTCTAAAGGTTTATGATCGGAACATACCAGAAACTCCTTTCCAATAAGCCAATGTTGCCAGTATTTTACCGCTTCTTTTATAGTTAAACATTCTAGGTATATTGCCTTTTTTCGTTTTTGTGCGTCATTCATTTTTTTTGAAAAATTTACCACTAACTTACTGTCTCCATTTTCATCTTTTTGTTTCAGCACAGCCCCTATTCATTTAATGCTTGCATCTGTATTGGTAATCTCAATTGGTAAATCTGGATAAAAAATTCTCAAAATTGGTTGTAAACAGAGCAATGATTTTATTTTATCAAAAGATTCTTGATTTTTTTTTACCAGATAAATTTCACATATTTTCTTAATAAATTGTGTAGTGGATCTAGAATAACTGAAATATTTGGAACAAATTTATGATGATAATTTACTTTCCCTAGGAATTGACATATGTTCTTTCTTATCTCTGGAATTGGGAAGTTTTTGACAGCAATTAAATAATCTTTGAGTGGTCTGATAGAATTATTTTCTTTTATATGACCCAAGTATCTTACAGAATTTTCTGCAAAACTGCATTTAGAGAATTTGAGTCTAAAACCTTCAATTAGTATTGCCTCCAGTAGTTTTGATAGATGAGATATATGTTCCTCAAAAGTTTTTGAAAAAATCGGGATGTCATCAGTTTAATTAACTACATAGTCCGTGAGTTTGTGTTTTCTTGTGATGTTGCTCAATATATTTTGAAAAATAGCTGGGGCTGTCTTCAAACCAAATGGGAGGCAAGTCTATTGAAAATGACCTTCTTGAGTTACAAATGCAGTTTTTTGTCTGTCTTGTAATTTCAAAGGAATCGACCAGAATGCTGAATTTATGACTAAAGTAGAAAAATATTTACAGTTCCTAGGCCTTTTCATCTTTTCGTACATCAGAAATCCTGATATCTTTATTTGCTTTAGGTGTGATATGTTGTGTAATCCTTAGATCTTCATTTTGAATTAGTTTAAAATTCTTGATACAATCCACACCAATAAGAAAATCGTAATTAAAATTTTCATTATCCACAACAAATATATCCATCGTTTTTTCAATATTGGAGATTTTTATCTTCAGTGTTACTCTACCATTTGCTTTCTTTACACCATTAATCGTCCTCAAATTTACTATTTGTAGATAACCTATTTTTTTTCTTTTTTTATTTTCAATAATTTTGCATTAATTAAAGACACATTTGATCCAGAGTCATAGATTCCAACTTCTAAGGTGTCATTCAATAGCAATTTAATTTTTAGTAATGGTGGTATTATTAGTTTTTTTTTTATTTTCTTCATTCAATTCTAGTTTTAATTCTGAATTATTAACAGTTCTAACCTGATCTTTTTCATTTCTCTTGAAATATCCGAAAAAAATATGTTTTATAATATGTTTTCTATAGTCCGAAGCTTCTTAGAATTAAAAACGAAAGTTTCTAATTCAAGTATTAACAAGTTTTTCAGATTTATAAATTATTCACATTTAATTATCTGTTGTGTCAACTGACCTTTAGTCCGTTTCATCAATTGTCAGTCTTTCCATGGAGCGGCTGATTCAAGCTTAAGAAAACATCAGTATATGAGTGTCATGTTTTCTTTACATATACACTGCCGGGTATAAAATTAGGGTCACTCCAAAATTTGAAGTTATTTTAGAAATTTTTAGTTTTTTAAGTATTTTTTCGGTTGTAGCAGTTTACTAATTGATTGAATAAAATTACTTGAATAAAACAAAAGTTTTTTGTTGTTCAAAATTTATTGTTGTTGTTCAATATTTATTTAAGTAATGAAAATGAACAATTTTAATTTGATATGCTAAATAATGAAAATGAATAACTTTACATTGATATGCTTTTATTGAAACAGTTTAAGGACTTCAGTAGTGAGTATTCCCTCCTTTGGCAGTGACAACAGCTTGCAAACGACTTGTCATGCTCTGGATTAGATTTTGGATCACGTTCTGCGGAAGATTGTCCCATTCTTGCACCAGTATGTCGCGAAGCTCTCTAGAATTTCTGGGGGCCGGCACATGTCTCCGTAAAAATTTTCCCATCTCATACCAAATATGGTCAATTGGATTTAAATCTGGACTGCGAGCTGCCCAAACAAATCGAGTGATTTCACACTCGTCAAGATACTCAGTAACTATCCGAGCAGTATGGCGCCGTGCGTTATCATGCATAAATGTTGCGTCGTCTCCAAGAATAACCATGGATGGTAAAACATGGTCTTCTAGAACCTCTGCCAGATACCTATGCGCAGTCAACGTCCCATTCTCGATAAAGACTAACTCCGTGCGAGTGTCAAAAGATATGCCTCCCTATGCCATAACTGATCCACCGCCAAATGGTAGTCGTCGGCATTACACCCTTGAGCATATCTCTCGCCTTGTCGTCACTACACTCTTACTTGTCTATCTGAGCCCGTAAGACAGAATAGCGGTTAATCGAAAAACAATACGCGTCTCCAATCCGCTATTGTGCAAGTGGTTGCGGCGCGACAGGGTAAGCGCCCAGGCAACGTTTCAAAGCGCATCTGGTGAGGGATAGCTGAATTTGTAGCTATGACCGGCTTCAGCAGCGTAAGGTGTCTTCGCAGGAATGGACGAATGCGAGAGCAGACCGAGAGCGGGCAGTGAGTCGATGAACCCGTTTGAAAGATGTGCTAAACTAAACCGATCACCGATCCAGACGGCTAAGAGGTCGAAAAAAGAGGAGATGTCAGATAAAGGAAGAGGGGAGTGCAGTGCAGGTCAGAGTGATCATTTTGAGAGAATATTGCAGGAGTTAATAGAAATTAAAAAGGAGTTCACGACGGTAGACAGGAAGTTGGAGGAAATGAGACGGGAAAACAGAAGATTGGAGGAAAAATTGGAAAGGGTGGTGAAGAGACAAAAGGAGGAGGAAGAAGTAGAAAAGGACTGGAGAAAGGAATTGTTAGCAGAGTTGAGGTCAATAAGAGATGAGAATATGGAAATAAAGAATAAGCTATCGAAACTGGAGGAGGAAGCGGAGGCAGCCAAGGAGGAGAAGAGAAGAACCGAGAGTAAGTGGGAGGAGGAACGTCAGGCAATGAGAGAGGAGCTGGCTAAACTAAAAGATACGGAAGAGAGGAGACTAAGGAGGGAATTAAGAAATAACATTGTTATTTATGGAATTGAAGGAGAAGATCGGCGGGAAAAGGCAAAGAACATATTTCGGGAAAAGCTAGGTTTAAACGAAGGTTTCGGGAGTGCATACAGGCTTGGCTCGAATAGGGATAATAGAGAAAGTGAAGGCCCGATTATGTTAAAATTAGAAAGTTGGGAGGTAAAAAAGGACATAATGAGAAACAAACGCAAGCTTAGAGGTACAAACGTATTCATTCAAGATGATTTCACCCCTAAGGAACAAGGAATCCAGAAAGAATTGTTAAGGAAGGCAAAGGTACTCAAGGAAAGGGGCCACCAGATTAAAGTAGGATACCAAAGAATGGAAATAGATGGGAATTGGGTACCATGGGACGAGATAGCAAAAAACGAATAAACGACCAAAGAAAGAGGGGACAGTTACACAACGACGGAACGGAAAAGGAAAATGTAAAGCTAATGTTTTGGAATGTAGCAGGGCTCAAGAAGAAATTGGATAAGGTGGACGGGTCTTTTATAGAATTCTTGAGGAAATTCGAAATAGTTGGGTTAGTGGAGACCTGGGTTCAAGAGAAGGAATGGGAAGCCTGTAAAGAGAGACTCCCCAAGGAGAACAATTGGAGGATACAACCGGCACGGAGAGAGAGTGACTACGGAAGGGCAAAGGGGGGAATAATAACAGGGGTCAGAAGAGGCATCAAGGAATCGGAGAGAATTCTAGAAGAGGTGGAGGGTCTAGTTTTTAGGGAGGTAGGACTGGAGGGGGAGTGGTGGCAGATAGCAACCGTTTATAATAATAAGGGACTGGAAAAAATTAAAGAGGGCATAAAGAGGAATTTAGAAGATATGGTAACGACAAACTTGCTACTAGGAGGTGATTGGAACGTTAGGATAGGAGAAGAGCAGGTCAATACGGTGGATAAGACGGGTGATGTGATAAGAAGGAATTCTAAAGACAAAATTAAAAATGCAGAGGGAAATGTTTGGTTGGCGTGGGTGTTAGAGAACCAATGGGATATTTTGAATGGGTGTATTGAGGGCGACTGGGAGGGAGAATTTACGTTTGTGGGTGCAATGGGTACCTCAGTTATTGACCTAATAATTACAAATGATGCGGCGAGACGGCAAATAAAACTGATGGAAATCGGAATAAGAAGTGAGTCGGATCATATGCCGGTAGTGGTGTCGTTGAAGCAGCAAAGGAAGAAAGATGTTAAGGCGGAGAAATGGGTGGCCAGATGGGATAAGGAGGCGACAGAAGAATACAGAAGGAAATTAGAAGAGGTAGAGTCGAACGCCATAGAGGATATAGACATGATGGCAAAGAAAATGGAATCTGCACTTGTGAAAAAGAAAATCAAAGAAGCGTTTCCAGGCCGAGCATGGTACGACGGGGAAGTGCGGAACGCAAAGCAAAGGTTTCGAGAAGCTATGAGAGAATGGAGAAAGGGAGAAGGGCTCAAAGTGCACGTGCTGGAAGCGAAAACAGAATTGCAAAAAATAGAGAAGAAGAAAAAGGAGCTTTGGGAGGAGAAGGAGAAGCAGCGGGTACGAGAAATCAAGACGGAAGCTGAGCTGTGGAAATACGTGAGAGAGAATAGGAAAAGGAAGGAAAGATTACCCAAGAGCATTGCGATAGAAGAATGGCAAAACCACTTCATGAGGATGCTAGGAGGGGTGGAGATGCGGTCAGAAAGAGATGATAGTTCAGGAGATCGACAGAGAAAGCAGGAAGAGCTCGCCGAGGATATCACCGTGACAGAGGTGGAGGATGTTATTGATTCCCTAAAGCCAAGAAAAGCGGGAGGTTTGGATGGGCTCGGAAATGAAGCGTGGAAAAAAGCACCTGGAATCTGTAAGGAGAAGTTTACGGAGGAATTGAGAAGGATAGGGAGAGGAGAGAAAAGGATACCAGTCAGCTGGAAAGTGGGGATAATTCAACCGGTGTTTAAGAGTGGAACGAGGGACGCGCTTGAAAATTATAGAGGTATAACTTTGATGAACTCCTCATACAAAATATTTGCTAAAATCCTGGATTGTCGCTTGAAGAAATCAATGAAAGGAAGCTTTTGCCGGAAATACAAGCGGGGTTCAGAGAAGGAAGGAGCACGGTGGAACACCTGGTGACCTTGAGAGTCATCATAGACCAAGGAATAAGCAAGGGATGCCTGTTTGCTCTTTTCATTGATTTGAAATCCGCATATGACTCGGTGAACAGAAGGAGACTTGACGAGTGTTTGGGCAAGCTAGGTATCTCAGAGAGTGTAAGAAGGAACATCAGGAATTTGTACGAGGAAACGGTCTGTAAGGTAGTAGCGAATGAATGGGAATCGGACTATTTTGAGGTGAGCAAGGGCCTGAGACAAGGCTGCCCTTTGAGTCCCACGCTTTTCAATCTGTATGTGGCGGATATGGAAAAGGTTCTAGAGGCCGGGCAAGCTGGAGGAGTGGTGATTGGGAAAAAGAAGGTGTGGAGCTTGGCATATGCGGATGACATGGTGGTATTTGCAAAGTCGGCTAGTGATATGAAGGACGTGATTGAAAGGCTCGGCAGGTATTTCGAAAAGAGGGATTTAAGGGTGAATGTTGGTAAAACAAAATGGTTTCGGTTTAAAAGGGGTGGGCGATATAAGAAAGAAAGGTTTGAATGGCAGGGTACTGAAATAGAGGAAGTTAGTAAATTTAAGTATTTGGGGTATGTCTTTGGGACTGGATACAGTAATAAAGAACACAGAGTATGTTACAAAAAAGGCATGGGTGGCGGCGGGTCGTATCTGGCAGGTTTGGAAAAGGAACTTTGATGGAAACTTTAGAGCAGCAGAGACCATATGGAAGGCATGTGTGCGAAGCGTGTTACTGTATGGATGCGAGGTGTGGGAAACGAAAGAGGAAGACAAGATCGAAAGGGTGCAGCTAAAGTTTTATAAGAAAGTGTTGAAACTTGATAGGTCGACGCCTGGTCACATTGTGCTTCAGGAAGTGAGTGCTTGTAAGGTGGCGGTAATTGCTGCGGAAAGAGTGATAAAGTTCGAGTATAGGGTGGATGGGTTAGGAGATGAAAGGATAATAAAGGAAATCTTTCGAGTAGTGAATAAATAGGGGTTAAGTGGTAGTAGAGAGAGCGGGTGGGGGTTGAATAAAAGGAAACTGTATGAGAGAGGCGGGTTATCATCCGAGGGGTTGGAAACGGAAAAAAGTGCGGGTGCTCAGTGGAAACGGATGCTAAAAGAGAGGTTATTAGAAGTGGACTTCCAAGAGCGCCAATCGAAAATAGAGGCTAGTAAATATCACCAAGGCTACAGTCAGATACAAGTGCACGGCCGTGTTCCTGGTTATTTGAGGACAAGTAAAGGGTCGGACGACCAGTCAGTGTTGGCGAGATTTAGGTGTGGCAATGAAGAGCGTGGAAGGAGACATTGGATGAAGGAGGAAAGTAGAAGGTGTTTGGTGTGTGGGTTGAAGGAAGATATGTGGAGTCATTGGTTGGAAGAATGCACGATGGCGGAGTGGAATGACCAGGAGAGAAGGCGAGGAAAGGATTGGATAGAGTCTATGGACGAGAGCGGGAAGGGACTGTCGTTTTTACACAGAGTGATAACATGGAAAGAGCGGATGCGACGGGGTAGTTTTTTGAGTGTTGCGGTTTAGTTTTTTTTTTTTTTTTTTGTGAGCTTATGTCCGATGTACAGGTGTTGAAGTATAGGTTTATAGGGTGGTAAAATTTCTTTTTTCTTTTTAATGGGGTTTTAGTTTCACATTTTTTTTATTATTTTTTATTGTTTTATTTTGTATGTATATTTTGTATGGAAATTATTTTAAATATGCCAATAAAGGTTACTATTATTATTGTGCAAGTCAAGTGTTCTCGTGCAAAATTCAACCTCGCAATCCGGTGTGCACGGGAAAGCGGGAAAGCAGTAGCTAGAGTTCGAGAAGATAATCAAGCAGCATAAAGTCGTCTCCTAACTGCCCACTCACTTATGTTTACATTTGTCTATATATATATATATATATATATATATATACATATATATATATATATATAAATATAATATATATATAGATATATATATATATATATATATATATATATAAATATAATATATATATATATATATATATATATATATATATATATATATATATTATAGATTGGATGGAAAGTTGTTGAAATATCCCGTATACTATAAAAATGAGTTATAATTAAGTAAATATGGATTAAAAGGTATAATTAATATGGATTAAAATTTTTCCAATCAAAAGATTTCATTACAAAAGAAAGTTTTGCTTTTCTTTTCTATAAGCTTAGCGTATAAAATGCACATGTTCAAGGATTATTATATATATATATATATATATATATAAATATATATATATATATATATATATATATATATATATATATATATATATTATATACTACTCTTCCTCTTACACGTAAGTTTTTCAACAATAAGATTTTATTTTCGAACGAAATAAATAATTTTCTTAAAATTGGACTTCAAAAATATTCAATTCTCAAGAAGTATTTCGGATAGTTGATTACTCTTACTCGATTACCTTCTTTTTTTTAATAAAAGCTTAAATTACCAGTTACATTATATTTAAAAAGTATAAATTCAAGATTTATTTTTAATTTAAAAAACGCATTTATTTTAATAAAAAAAATGCTTCAAGGTAAGGCTGGTCAGAAATAGGATCCGCTGAAAAATTCTAAACAATAATTTGCGGTCTGATCAGGATTATATATAAAACACCCTACCAAATTTTTAGTTACAGTCAAATTCCGTATTTTCTACAACGCTATAAGATATTTCATATGACTTTATATAACATATTTATATAACCCGATTCTCGTTCAATTTGTCAGAATCATCTAAACCATGTTTAATACTGTTCGTATTATACGAGGAAATTCCTCTAAAATTAAATTTAATAACACATTACGCCTTAACTGTATTATTCGAGTGTCTACATAAAATAGTAATAAGTAGGGCTCGGATAAATATGCATAAAAAATTACAAAATATGTACATATAATATTGACCAAAAAATCTAAAATATGTAAAAAATGTGGAGTTAAATATACCAATAACTTTAAAGTATAGTATAATAATTGAAAAACACAGTTTAATGTGAAAAATAAATAAGAACAATTTTATTCGTTTATTTAAATTGTTGCAGTATCACATACTTTTTAAAATTTTCAAAATTAAAACTCTTTGGTCGAAATAATGCTTTGTACAGACTGAATGATCTTTCAACATCACAGGATGTCACTGGAGCATATTTAAATTTGCACAATTCTGTAAGTAAGTGGGGCACTTCTAAGTTGTCTTCTAATCTTCCGCCTAACATGCTGTTAATTTTTTTAGGGTATCAAATCCTTTATTTTTTTCTAAAACATAACTTAATATTTTCCCCAATAACCCCGTCAGCAACGAGGCCTTCTGCTTCAGACACTTTTTTCAGTACCCATATCTGGTGTGATAAAAAACAATAATTGCTTCTTATGTAAATAGTTCAAATCGTTACGCAAAGTCTCATCTTCAAGAAGTTATTTTGCGACTAAAATACTAGCAGCCTCGTCTTCTAATTCATAAATAATTGATTTCATTTCATTAAAATGTTGAGTGTACTATTCAACTGCTGTCAACCATGTACCCCAACGTGTCAGCACTGGCTCCGGCGGCAAAGGAGGGTCGGGATACATCTCTTTAAATTTGGAGATCCTGCTTGGTGCTTTCAAAAAGATTTTCTTCACATTTGATACTAACCTTTTTAAACTGGGACCTGGTATTCAGTTAATCTATTTTTACCATGTGCTATGTACGTTACATGGATCATTTTGCGATATAAAACTTTAAGAGCATCTGCTGTTTTAACCATATAAGGAGCAGCATCCGTAAGAAACAAGAAAACTTGTTCATGTATTCCATTCGGCTATAAAACACCCATAGCATCATTAAAAAGCTTCGCTGATGTTTGGTGGTTGCATTTAGGAAGTTCTTCACACGCAAATAAAAAGGATTTGCTGGATCTGTCTTCAAATAGGCAGAATGAAACAAACGATATCAAAATGGCGCAAACGCCAATTTTGTGCATTTTTTGTGCTGTTCCGTCGTAAAATAATAAAAATATGGATGATTTTAATTTTTTTTTTGTAAAATATGGACTTTCCTCTGAAATATGGAAAAATATGGAAAAACATGGAAAATAAAGATTACATTTTCTCGTTCCAAATATTATAATTTGTGTGAAATACTAAATAAAGACCGAAAATAATATTAATTAAAAATATGTCTACATATTAATCCGGGCCCTAGTATTAAGTAATCACATTATTATATTACATTTTAGAAATCTTTTCGTTTCGTGTAGCCATTTTATCTGCGTATAAGTTTTAAAATACATCATTAATGACTATTAATGAATAATTATTTGATGTTATTATGTGCAAACTCGTTTATCCGGGATACAAGTGTTTGAGTTTGGTAATTGAGAGCTCAATAAATAATAAGTTATTTATGAAATGTGAATTACGCTATTTATTAAAATTTCAATTGCGTAACGAACTGTTTGGGTAACGAACTGAGCAATTCTGTTTTAGTAAAAAGCGAGACTATAGAAAGAAACATCATTAATTGTAAGTGAAAATATTCAGATAATCTATTGTGCAAAATAGAAATTATTATTTTGATGTCAATTGACCTCAAAATAATAATAAAAAAAGAAATATAATAGAAACTTTATATAAATAACGTCATCGAAAAAAAAAATCTTATATCTTTTTAATCTTTAGACTTTATTTATTTTAACCACAACATATAAAAAACATCAGATGAGTAAAATATAAAAGTGTTTCGTGATTTTATTGAGGAATACCCTTCGTATCGTCTAAGTATCGTCCAAGACATTTTGCACACCGTCTTATCCAGTTTCATTCTGTCTTCTTGAATTTTATTTAGGCTTTTCAACTCCTATTCATTATAGTCCATTTGTTTTCAGCCTTGTCCTCGTCTTGGTTACTTGTTTATTTTCGACTCATCTTGATTATAGCTTAGATTTTCGCAGCATTGTTCTGTTTGTACAGACTACTCTGGATTGGCATTGTGCACTATTCTCACCAAGATTTGAGAAAACAGAGAGTGAATGATTTGGCGAAAGTACCGGACGAAACTAAAAATAAGGGTGTATAGCTCATCATGATCTAATCTTTCCAATATCCAATCCTGCCCGCAAAAATTATCTCAGCAAACTATCAATGGTAATATAAAGATTAAAATAAAGCTTATTTAAAGTATTTAAGACGTAATGATTTAATACCTCCTATGAGGAAGTTAGTTACTCTATAGTCTGTTACTTTTAAGAGTAACATAAGATTTCCGTGTATTAATTAAAGAAGTTTATCTTTTGAACCAAACTCCAAAAAACTCGACTAAGTTTTGTAGAGCTAAATAGCATTTCTCTGTTTATAATTTTATTATTCAGAGAGATCTTTTGTGCTTTAATAATCGCTTCCCGTTTGATTTCCGCAACCAGAATTGACTGGTGCCAACCATTCTCGAATCTAATTTATAGAACGTTTGCTTTGTGTGTTTTGAGACATTGTCTTATCAATTTCGTAACATATTACTGTAGATTCGTGTCTTCGTGTGCAATTCCACGCGACACCAATATGCCGCGTCGGGGAAACGCTTTATAAGACGTGTGCCCAGAGCAGGTCATACATTCCACCACCAGAAAGTTATAGCAGTTGCACTAACTTACTGAGTGGGTTATCTGTTGAATCTGCTGAAATTGAGGATTGTGCGAAACTCCTGGAACAGTCGTGAGGTTTCTCGATTTACTTAGGAATAGGAGTGTTACAAAAATTTTATCTATATGTTTTTTACTCTTCGTTTAAACGTCTTGTTGGCCTTCGGCCCCTGACATTTTAGGTCTTGGCCGTTCTTGTTACTTGCTTTGATATTTGTTGACTTGTTTTCTCGTGGATTCCGCGGTTATGTTGAGGGTTGGTTTTTTCCGGATTCTCGACATTTCGACGAACTAATATTCGCCATTTTTAAGAGGTATATGCGTACGTGCGGGTTTTAGTGCAAGACGCATACGCTTACCCGCACGTACGCGTGTATATATCTCTTGAAAATGGCGAATGTTAGTTCGCCGAAACGTCGAGTATCCGATTCGAATTCTCCGCCGGAACTTTCACTGGCAACACTGGCAACTATAATATATACATATATATATATATATATATATATATATATATATATATATATATATATATATATATATTATTTATTCGCTTAGCCCTCTAACGAGCGCGTAGAACCACTACTTAGCACCTATCGCTCTGGGCCTGTCTTCTTTCTTGCGTCCATGTTAAAGTTATTTGAATTTATTTCCTGCCTGTATTTAGTTCGTGTAGTTGCCAGTGTAGTTGCCAGTGGGTCTATATTGATTACTGATAGGTCATGTTGGGTGTCTACCAGCCAGCGTACTTTGGACTGTCGGGTTCCATTGATGATGTGGAAGATTTTCTTGGTCAATCGAGAGTCATCCATTCGTACTATATGACCGTAGAATTTCAGACGCCTTACGAATCCTACGAATCTACGAATCCTCAACATAGCTACGAATCCTCACCTTACCACTTTGAGCAAAGTGCTAGCACGTGGTAAACAGATTGTTGAAGACGAAGGAAGGTACTGGCACCGGAGTATTTGGAGCTCATACCAAATACTTTGAATTCATAGGAATCTACCCAAGCAGAGGTACATGCAATTCAAAGACGCGCACAATTTAGCCGCGACAGGAAATATCGCAAAAAAACGAATTGCTATCCCGTCAGATAGCCAAGCAGCCATCAAGGATTCTAGCTCATACACTATCAGATCTAAAGTGGCATGGGACTGTGTGGGAAAGCTAAACAAGCTCGGCAGAAAAAATAAACCAACGCTTAGTGTAGGATTGGATCAACGCTCAAATCAGGACACACTGGTATAGACGGAAACGAAGAACCCGATAGTAATCCTTTTATAGATCGGGAACCATATTGTGGTATTAGTATGAACCCATACAAAAAAGCTTTGAAGAATAAATGCGAAAACAATAGATAAAAACCTGGAAGAACTTCTAGGGCTAAAACAATCCAAATTATGTGATTTTTTAACCAGAAAGAATAAAAGCTTGCCTGAAACTAAACAGGAAGAAGCTTAGAATTCTTACAGGACACTGCACACTTAGAAAACACCTGAAGACCCTAGGCAGATGCAGCAGGAAATGCTTCGAAGAGACAAATGTACCTACATTGAGACCCACTGCTTGAAATTTGCAATCCTTGAATTCGACCCAGATCCTGAAATTCCTAAAGGTATCAGAACTAGAGGAGACGGTCTAAATGGGTAAGTATACCAACGATTAGAGATAGATAGATCTATGAAAGTCGCAGAACAAGTTACCACCGAAACCTACAAAATGTAAGCGTTTGGTAGAGAAATTTATAATTCATTAATAGATTACTCACAACAACCAAGAAATTTATGATTTGCTAAGAGATGGGACCTCGGATTTAATAACTTTATTAAACAATTTAAGTTGTAGAGTTCATTAGTTACGTCGGATTTAATAACTTTATTAAACAATTTAAATTGTAGAGTTCATTAGTTATTTGGCATAAAATGGTAAATTTTATTAATTTAATAATCAAGTTTATTTGCGGTGTCCACACTCCGCACTCTGATATTTACAAATTCTTTTGGGGCGACAATTTGTCTCTTTGTGCGGGGAGACGCGATCTAATGGCTAAATCGCGCGCTGATCTAGTTGCAACTCTTGTATCAGACAATTTATTCATAATTCCTCAAATACAATTTTATAGCATAAGTCAATATATGCGTTTATAGCCTTTTTTCAATCCACAATGGTTTTGAAACTTAACTTTGTTGGATAAATACACAGGCTCAATGAAAACACAGGCTCAATGAAAACACAGGCTCAAATATATGTCTCAAATATAACTAAAAGTTAAAATGAAACAGATGCAATATGTGAACGTTTAAATTTTAAATACAGGTTATAAAATGTACTGGCAGCTTCATTCATATGTAAAAGATTTTTAAAACATGTTTAGATTGAAGATTAGGTAGTCGACGACAGAAAGGAAAACTGAAGATAGAAGAAACACATTTGTGCCAGAACAAGCATACTCAAAGAACAAACATTTGAGTATGAAATAAAAAAGGTTCTTCTTTCATATTTTCGGTGTGTTTAGTATTGAAATTGAATTAATAATAAAATTAGAATCTTACATTGGTATTGTTCGTAAATAATCTGCCAAACCTCTAACAAAACATGTTATATAAATATAGTTTTGTAGAAGGAGCTTTCGCAATTTTGGCATCTTTCTTTATGCCAACTGTGTTTGCAGAATGTTTGCAGAATTTCTTTCCAAAGTTCTCTTTTTTAAAGTATTCGCCATCCAAAAGAAAATAAAAAAATATTTTTTGTGAATAGGATGGTTGCGACAGTTACTACGTGGTAATTCATACTTACATGAAATTTAAAAATTCACTGTGTTTTTACCACACTTAGACTATGTAAAAATGTTATACAACTTGTTATTCACAGTAATATAAATTTCTACAAATACCACGACTTAAGTTTCGACGTTTGAGTTTTTCGACGTTATTTTCAAGTGTATCACTTTGAAAATGAATGATGAAAATGAATGAACTTGAAAATGACCGTTAAACGTCGAAACTTAAGTTGTGGTATGTGTAGAAATTTATATTACTGTGAATAACAAGTTGCATAACATTTTTACATAGTCTAAGTGTGGTAAAAACATAGTGAATTTTTCAATTCAATGTATGTATATTATATTATTATATAATATGTATATTATATTATTATATTTTTTGGATTGCATGAAGAAATCTTGGAATTAGTGATATGACAAATGCATTCTCGGAAACCGCTAAGCTATTGTCATATTATTAATAACAAGATAGAGAGAGTGGCTGCTTCGCGGAACCTAGAATGCTCGCGAATTATATTATTAAATTCCTCCTGATTTATCGCTCCTCATATTGGATCTGTGGTCATATCCCTCCTAATGATATCCTAAAAAATTAAAACTAAATCATTATGTTCAAATTGACAACGAATTATACCGTCACATAGACAATGCCTACTCAAAATTGACATTCAGCCCCTGACATATTAGGTCTTGACCTTTCTCGTTACTTGCTTTGACGTAGCGAAAGGGTCACACAGTGCATCTTGAGCGCTGTGTGCTAAAGAGTAACACAAGATTTCCGTGTCCCTCCCTTGATTTAATTAGTAAATCTGTCCCAAAGTGGATGTTATTATCACTTTTCAATCTAAGTCATAATGTTCTCCAATTATAATATCAGAGATTTGTTTTGTAGTAGATCTTTCTACTGGTAAGAAGCCTAAAAAGCCCAAAATGGTGGCCCTAAATTTTAGCGTCCCGGACAAATGTCCGGGTAAAATTTTTGAAATTGTGAAAGACACGAAGTACTTCGAGAATTTATGAAAGAACGAAATATGAAATTACCACAGAAGATCACTAAATGTTACAATTTTGTCACTCACAAATCTTTTAATAAAACCAACATTTGTAATAAATGTAAAGGTTTTTAGTCTGTTTTGTATTAAACAAGAATATATAGAATTAGCAAATTTTTAATTATTTACTATATTTTGTAATGCATTTTCAAATACCAGGTAAGCCATTGTAAACGAAACAGAGGAATTTTTAGATAGTTAAAGATGAATTCTCAAAACACGCTAGGACACTTCAACTTTGTTTTTTGCTTTTACAAGATTTTTCAATCTGTCCGTACAAAAACTGCAAAAGTGAAGGAAGAACAAACACAATTCAACGCCAGAATGTTTTTTTATTAGTTTAATAAATGCCCAAATTGCTAGAAATATCCATACAAAAATTAAAATTCCGCTCGAAACGTTCTCTTACAGTTTGGAGGATCTGTGGCGTAATTTGACGGCATTCTTAAATAATGCGCCCTCGTAACTCTTCCGGAGACTATGGTTCTGTTGCATAAATTCTACTCTTCAGGTGACCCCACAAGAAAAAATCCAGAGGGCTTAAGTCATATGAGCGGGCCGGCCATTCCTGAACACATCTTCGTCCAATCCATTGTCCCGGGGAAAACCCTGTCCAGAACAGACTGCGCATAATGCAGTGGAGCTCCATCTTGTTGAAAAGTCAAATGGTCTTCTAAGTCAGGGTTTCTCAAACTTTTCGAAGTCGGGGAACACTAAACTCTAATATATTTTTAAGCGGAACATCTACAATCTACAATATAATATAAACGTTAAGACAGGGTAGCTAACCTTTTTGAAACCAAAAACAGTAATAACAAACAGAATAATGTTCGCAAAAACACTCTGTTATTATAGATCAAAAAAGAAACAGAATCGTGTCGTAGCATGTGAATGACAACCCCCTGCTTCAAAGTGCTACTATTAGAAAATAATATGTATGTAAATAAAATATGTACCGATATTCATGAAAAAATCTCAAATTTAATGCGATACATGAGCTTCAAATTTAATGCGATACATTGACAATCTTGAGAGATCTCAGCGATGTGTGGACAAATAAACAATAAAGCCACACGCATTTCTTCTTCTAAATTCCATAGTCTCTCGCGTTTGATTGTCTTTATATTAACCATAGTTGAAAATCCTGCTTCGCAAAGATATGACGTGGAAAATAACAATAATAGATTCAATTATATTCAGGGCTTTTTTGCTTATATTGGGGTAGTCATCTTTAACAGAGATTTAAAAATTTTCAGGACTGTTTTCATGGAACTTAATTTTAATCCACGATCTGAATAAAGCGACGTCAGTTTTTCTTCTCATTTTAAAGTAAAACTAGAAAATTCGTAAGAAACAAACGGGTTTCTTATCCAATCATATATTCTGTGCTTAACAACGGAAAATATTTTCCAAGTTTTTCTTCTATAGTTGATATATGTACCATTCATTATCAAAGACACGATTGCCTCGTTGGTATTTTGCATAGAGGGAAACATTTCTGTGTTACTCTCTCTCTCTCGTGTCATAGTAAAAATATTGATTTCATTGAACATAATTTGTCCGGCGATGTAAGAATGTTTTCATCTTTTCCTTACATACTCATATTGACGGTATTAAAGAAAACAAAAATATAATAAGATAATTATATTAAATTAACAATAATTTTTAGATAATTTTCAAAAAGTTTTTGATTTTCTGTTTAAAAAAAAACAAGTAAGTAATTCATTTTTTAATGTCAACACACGATTTAAAACCTTAATTAAAACTAATTTAAAACTCATAATCTGCTTCCAGCGTTGAACAAAGTTTCAAAATTCGGTTCTTCATCGGTCTCAATTTAATAAAATTAAACATGGCAACTACTTGGTCAAAAACCTCGTCTAATTTCTTCTTATGACAAGTACTTCTCGATACAAGAAACAACAATGAAATATTATATTTGAATTTGTAGTTATAGCTAAAGTCACAAATCCGTTGATTAATCCCGTCATGGACCCTGCTCCATCGCGCATCGGTACAAATACTGACACAATGATCCCATGATAATTTTAAAGCATTCAAATACGTTGCTATTGCATCAAACAAGTCCTGACCAGTTGTACGACCGAAAAGTTGCTTGCGGCATAAACATTGATTTATGCCATGCCACTTATTCGCTATGTGCGAAGTGCATGGTGGGAGAATAGAAAAGCGAACACAATGCATGACGTGGCACAAATTCGCAACGATTCGCGATGGTCAATTTGCTTATGTTTGGAAATAGGTCGAAATTATTGTTGTGTTGTGAACTGCAAAAATCACGGCAAAAATAGTTCGTGTCCGAGTTATGTTCCCACAATATTCCCTAAAATATATCGAAATAAGAAGGTTAGTGATGATACGCCTGATAAAACAAAAACGAACTACAAAAGTTAAGGAGAGGACAGTGATCTTGAGCCTGATATATTGGCCGAAACAAAATCCGATAGTGCAAACAGGAGCTACAGCTGGATGTGGTGCAGGTGGTGATCCAGGCAACAAGAAGAAGATGAAAGCGAAGCAGGAGAAACAGGCTAGCAAGACACCAAAGATTATTCACTGACTGATGAACAATTGGAAAGAACAAGCCGTTACAGCAGTTCTTGGTCATGGACCGCGTACCAATCTTGCACCCCAGAATATGCAATGGGCGATTCGATCTCGTTAAGCGTCTCGATGGACAGCAGCTCAATTGACGGGAGGATCGAACTTGTATTTATTGATGAACAATTGGAGAGAATACGCCATTAGAGCACTGCTCCTGGTCTTGGACCGCGTACCAATCTTGCTCATCAGAATATGTAATGGGCCGTTCGATCTAGAGAAGCGTCTTGTTCGACAGCGTTTCGATTGACTGGAGGATCGAATCTTGTATTTATTATATCACATAAAATCAAGTAAGAATTAGTAATCAAGTAAGAGTAACACTGTAAAAGGCCAGGATTTTGTTGGTATTTCATCAATAAATAAATTGATGAAGAACTCGTAGATCTTGCTGGTGTGTCATTTTGTCAAGTTGTTACAATTTTGAGTTTTTATGAACAAGATATTTTCAAAGTTAAAATATGTACAATTTACATTAAAGACCAGCTTCTAATTTCTTTTTAATGAAAATGAAAACTCGCTTGAGATTTTCAGCATTGAGTGTGTTACTTGGTGTACATAAAACCACAATCTCACGAATATTTCATCTTCCAAAATCTAGCTTCTGCAACTGATTTAGTTTCAATTTAGTCTTTTGGTCGGATAGAGCCACTGCGTATGAGCAACAATTTAAATCGTCTTTTACACTTTCAAACCCAATTTTTATAATAATATCAATTTTCTATATATCGTTTCTAGCAAAATCCTCGTAAAAATACTATTTGCCATCCTTCAATCCTTGTTTGATTACTTTATTTATTATAAAACATTTGTTTGCCATCATTTGACATATTCCCGAATAGTTGCGCATGATAGGTGGCGCTACTGTCGTGCACATGGCCAATATTAGTTGATTCGTCTTGTAATGCAAAAGACATATTAACAAGCTTACCTGCAACTGTTCTTTCAATGCTACAGGGCATGTTATTAATTCTTCTACGAATCGTATCATCAAACACCAAAATCTTATAAATATCCTTCTTTGCTTCTTTGCCAAACATAATTGTCACTATTTCACAGAAGGCAGGCAAAATGGGAGATTCTTCTTTAATTTTAGTGCTACTAACTCGGCAATTTCATACGACGCTAACATAAAGTTGAATTTTATCACTTACTTTCATTGTCTTTCTTCAATCTTTTTGCATTGTATTTCTAAAAGTCTATTAAAATATTCTTTGTTTTTTTTTAATATTTTTAATTTTCAGCTTTTAAATGACGCCTAATTTTAGCGGGCGCCATCGCGCTATTGGCAAGTTTCTTTCAGCATACAATGCAGAGAGGTGTTGGACAATCTGATGGTCCGGTCCAGATAAATCAAAATTTTAAGTATTTTTCGTCATACAAACGATTGACATTTCGAATTGATTTCACAATTTTTAAAATTTTCGCAATAATATTTTTAATTTCGATTTTTTCGCGGAACACTTCAATGTGCATCGCGGAACACCAGTGTTCCGCGGAACACGCTTTGAGAACCCCTGTTCTAAGTAACAATCATCATTTTCAACGGTATCAAGCAATGGGTGGACAACATGTTCCAACACTTCCAGGTAACATTCACCCGTCAAATTACCATCAAGAAAAATGGGTCTAATAACGCGGTCTCTAAAAATACCGGCCCAGACATTTAGTTTTTAGTAGGTTTTGAGTATGGACTTTGTGGAAAATACTTGGATTCACGTCCGACCGAAATCGACAGTTGTGGCGATTTACAGTAGAGTTTACAAAAAATGTATACTCGTCAGAAAAACAAATGTTAAAAATAAAATTCGCAACAGTACCTATTATTTCAGTCATGACTTCGCAAAACTCCTTTCGCCTATCGAAATCATCATCATTCAGTTCATGTACTAAATGAATTTCATATGGATGAAATTTCTGTTGTTTTAGGATTCGATGAATAATTGTTTTAGGGATGTTGGTTACAGTGGCCAATTTCCTCGTTCTCACAGTTGGGTTTGCAGCAACTTGTCCCAAAACTCCAACCACAATTGCCTCAATTGTCACAGAAGTTCATGTTGAGAATCCCGTTTTTTAATGGTTATTGATCATTGAATTTTCGTGACAAACTCCAACAAGTATTTCCTGCTTACGTGTTTAACGGAATGCTCTTGAGTCTACCGTACGATCGCCGTTCTTAACATTTTGTAAAAACAAAGTGATCATTTCGACCCTCTACGCCCGGGGTCTCCAAACTTTCCAGCCTTAGGGCCATACTGATTACTCCAGTAAGTTCCGAGGGCCAAAACCATATTATCAATGTTGCCGGTGGTAAAAAGTGAAATAGTCCACTGATGAAAAAAAAAGTCCGAAAAAGTACGCAACGTTTAAAAAAGGCTGCAAATCGGACTAAAGTCCGCAAAACGGCAATACTGCTTATTATTAATTTTCCTGTCATTATCTGTAATTTCTAGATTAGTCGTAGAGTACGAGCCATGAGGAGTAACGTGACACGACATCTGGTGGACACAAGCGGAAATAGGTAGTACCTTCTATGGCTAAGAGATGGCGCTAATAGCACGTACAGAATAATCTCGTTGGTTCGAGAAAGTTCTGGTGTCTTCCACTCACTTCTAGATGGCAGTAATTGGAATATATAAGAAGGCTAGTAGCGCAACCACAAGTCAGTTCCTATGACACTGTTGTGAAATAAAATAGTGCGTACCTCCTTAAAACGTGTTTGTGCGTGTTTAAGTTTAAGACATCTTTGTAACAGTATTTTGATTTGAATTGTTGCTTTTGTGTGTGATTTAGTAGTATGGAAAAGAAGCGAAAAGTTGATAGTGAATGCAGAAAATTCAAAGGTCAGTGGAACATTCAGTATTTCGTAATTGAGTCCAGTAACAAGGCGCTATGTTTGATTTGCAATGAAAGCATAGCCGTTCTCAAGGAATATAACATTAAACTTCATTATGAAACAAAACATTTTCAAAATTACTCAAAATATACAGGAAGTTTGCGGACAGAAAAATTCGAAGCTATGAAGCGCGGATTAAAATCGCAGCAATCTTCATTTACAAAACTCAAAACTGAACAAGAGGCTGCAACTCGTGCCAGCTTTCGTGTGGCTCTTGAAATTCCAAACGTGGAAAACCATTCACCGATGGAGAAATGATCAAAGAATGCATAATTGCAGTAGCCGAAGAAATGTGCCCTGAAAAGGTAAATTTATTAAAAACTGTCAGTATGTCAGCAAACACTGTGGCTCGAAGGGTAGAAAACATCGCTGAAAATATATCCTCTCAACTGTTCGACAAAAATGGACATGTTGAGTGGTTTTCTTTGGCCTTGGATGAGTCAACGGATGTGTCAGATACTGCTCAGGTGTTGATTTATATTCGAGGAGTAGATAAAAGCTATGAAGTGCATGGAGAACTTCTTGATATGTATAGTATTCATGGCACAACTACTGGTACAGATATTTGTAAAGGAGTTGAAATGGCCATTAATCAAAAGAACCTTCGATGGAAAAACTTGAAATGTATTACAACTGATGGAGGCAAAAACATGAGTGGGAAAGATAAAGGAGTGGTCGTTCTTGTGCCAAAGGCTGTAGAAAATGACGGTTGTTCAAAACCATTAGTCTTACATTGTATCATTCATCAACAGTCTTTGTGCGGAAAATGTTTGGATATGTCTCAAGTTCTGAAACCAGTCATATCAACTGTTAATTTTATCAGATCTTTTGGGCTGAATCACCAACAATTCCGACAATTTATTGAAGAGATTGGAGAAAATGACTTACCTTATCATACTGCCGTACGTTGGCTTAGTTGTGGGAAAGTCCTTCAGCGCCTTTTTGAACTTCGAGCAGTGATCGAAATTTTTTTGAATGAAAAGCATCGCCCTCTTACTGAATTACAAAACAACGCATGGCTGTGGAAGTTAGCATTATATGTTGATTTGACAAAACATGTGAACGAACTGAATTTGAGATTGCAAGAAGAAAACCAGCATCTTCCTGATTTATACACTAATATCAAATCAATCCGGAAGAAATTGATACTGTTTCAATCACAACTACGAAGTAAATGTTTTTCACATTTTAAAACAAAGAAATATTCAGCCACACCACTGATACTGAGTTTCCTATCGATTTTGCAATCGAAACTTTGAGTGCTTTGAAAATAAATTTTGATACTCGTTTCTCGGACTTTGATGCCATTGCGAATCAAATTAAGATTTTTCCTTTTGATACTGACATTGAAACCCTAGCCCCGGAACTTCAAATGGAAATGATTGATCTACAGTGCAGTGATATAATTAAGAACAAATATCAAAACTCATCTTTTTTGGAATTTTATAAGAGTCTTCCACTGACACAATTTGATAATTTGCATAAATTTGCTCGTGGGCTGTTTTCTGTTTTTGGTATTACTTATTTGTGTGAGAAGACCTTCTCCAAAATGAAGTACACAAAAAATGTTTACAGATCTAAATTAACTGATGAGCATCTTAAATCTCTTTTAATAATTGGTACAAGTAAAATTAGTCCACAACTACAAACTGTTGTCAGTGTAAAATCTCAATTACATAAATCTCATTAGTATTTCATATGTCATTATGCTTGTTATAAGTTATGTTTTTATTTAAAATGTATAAAATGTTAGTTGGATTCATTTCAATAATTTGTTAGTTATTATATACAGAAGTTAAATTTTCTGCATATTATACATGTCTTTACTCATTACAATTCTGTGTTTCTTTATCCAACTTATCAGAAAAACAATAACAATAAGCCTACAACAATGTTATGAGTAGTTAGCCCCTGACCATATCAATGTAGATGTCATATTAATAATTATTCAACATAAAATTAGAATACTTCAGTAAACTAAATTTAATTTGCTATAAAAAATATGTTCTCTAAAAGGAGTTTTCAAGTATGCTAGCTCTCCGCGGGCCGGACAAAGTCTGTCCGCGGGCCGGATGTGGCCCTCGGGCCGTAGTTTGGAGACCACTGCTCTACGCAATAGAGTAATAGTTATTTACATTAGAGTGCGGAAACGTTGATTTTACAATGCAATAGCTAGTTTGAGAAACGAGCCCGAAGGGCGAGTTTCCCATTTTCTTGAGCATTGTAAAATCATTTCGGCACAAAATTTGTATAAGATTTTTTGGCCGACTATTATTATTTAAGAAACATATAGATTTAGATTTACAATATTTGAAATTATTTAATTTTTGAATGTTGGTACTCACAAACTTTGACATTTTTACTATTCAAATTTTTGTAGGTACATAATATGTCATTTTTCCATGTCAGATGCACAGTAAAATTTAAAAAATTACTCTTATTTTCTACATTATCGTGGCAAATATGGTGTAAAGTAGCGTTTTCTATATTAGATTTAATTGTCTTATACTTAATTTACTTTGTAAGTGTCCCTGAAAGGTTAAAATTTACTGGTCACTTTACCGCATCGTGGTCGTACTTTCCATCATTGTGTGTAAAAATCTAATTTCGTTGGACGTATACACGATGTCAAAGGTAGCTTTACAATTCAAGAGGCCAAAAACCATTTTTGCACAACCAATGTTTATTTTGAAACACGACAATTCCTTAAGCAGCTTAAATGGAGATCGATTGGGATTTGGATTTACGACTAATAAAAAGTAGAATAAAAAAAATTCTGTAATATTCCGGTAACAGAACAAAACCCACTGCTTTATAGAAAAACATGTGTACATGTTTTAAAAAGAAACAGTTTGAGTATTTGTTGGACTAATAAAAATCTCTTCTGGCGTTGAATTGTGATGTTTTTTTCTACACTTTTGCTAGTAAGAACAGATTGAACAATTGTACTTCCTTTCAATGACATAATCGAAAAACGCGTTCATAACTTGAAATTAAATGATCTCGAAAACATATCGATAGATTTGGAAAATGTTAGCCGTTTGGTATTCATTGTCAGGGCTAAATAGACTTTAAAATGAGGTATAACTTATCCCACCGTGCTATTTAAAATTTTGCGGGTTGTTGTCCCAGCGCGAAGGGGTTAAGTGATTTGGCTACAAATTTTCTTGCAAAAGGTGTCCCCCTTACAATCAAAGTTGCCATGCCCGAGCGTTTTTTGAGAATTCATCTTTAAATATCCGGAAATTCCTGTTTCGTTTTCAAAATATTCAAGTGATTACCACATATTTATGTCAACCAATTAATTTCATACAAATATTTTACTTTATTTTAGAATTCAAAATATGATTATCTTTTTTACAAAGAAACTTAAACCAGAGGGACCATACAATATTCTGCACTGACCTAAATATCATTCGATCATTTTTCTCCACTTACATTAATAAATGGTAAATTAATTTCAATTGAGAAATATCCGTACTGATTGTTTCAATTAGAAATAATTTATATCTCAATGATTTGACATTATACCCATGACATCAAACATCTGTTCATACCAATAATTATTTATAATTACAATTATTATCACACAATAACTCCTTGCTTATTAATAAATTGTTTCGCCGAAACATTTTTGCTTTAATTAATGCTCGCACCATCAAGGACAAAACGTTATTCATTTTTTATTTCCTCTCTTTAAACGTCTTGTTCGGAGCAATCTGTAGAAAGAATTTCTAGCAATATATATATTTTTTAATTATTCTGAAATGATAATGAAAACTAATGAAAAGGATTAATAATATTAATAATTATTAATAATATTTCAAATAGAGATTGCTACGTGTACAAAAGCCAATAATTTTTATTCTGTTTCTATTCTATTTCTCCAAACATAAACATTTCATCACGCTTCTACCACGTTTTTATTAACTCGATTTCGTGTCCGCTCAAGGTCTTTTGTCCGTTCAAGCTTCCTTGTCCGTTCAAGATTTCTTGTCCTTCTCACTATTCTTGTCTGTTCGGGAATTCAAACTAACTTTCCGACAAAGAGATTTGAAACATTAAATATAACTTACTAGTACTGGATTACTGCATGGCCAAATGGAATATTTTAATACTTTAGACACTTAGTTTTACTGTAATTAAATATTCCATATTAAATATGTGGATGTTTTGTTAATAATAAATGTGGTACGACATAAACTCACAAAAATAAAACAATCAATATATCCCCTAATATATCGTTTTTAAGTCAATATTAAGGATTCCTGATCAAACTCTTCATACTAGTCTAAATATATCACGCTCTAAAGTCTATGCTATAAAGGCACAGCCGACAATATAATGAAAATTACATAGTTTACAAGTAAAACAGTGTAATGATAAAATTAACAGAAAATTTTAAATAAAATATCAAGTTCAACAAGACAGAAAAGACTTTCAATATGAGACAAGAAAACAATTTATTTCCTATGATTTTTATGAGTAAAGTGTTGTTTTGATTCGAAGATGTAAAAGAATTTCAAGAATAATTTTTTCAAATAAGTCGTAAGTATTTTAATATAATCAAAAATTTTATATTTGTGAAGTTATACAATGTTATTATGAAATTATAAAAAAAGTAAATTTGCTCATGATCCTAGTTAGCATTGGTTGTCGATGAGTAAGAAGATTTGACTTAATATGCTGCCTTTACTTCTTTCCTTCCAAGAACGCTGATGTGAAAGACGATTACTACAAAAAATTTCAACATTCAATTTACTTGTGAAATATGTCTTTTTTGCCTTAAAATCGTGTAAATGCGTTGAAACAATAAATTTTCTGATAAGAAGAATGTGTTAAACGTATATCATTAAAACGAAAATCCAAATACGCCGAGGACAACACGTTGAGGTATATAATTAGTTTTAATAAGTTAATTACCTTGTGTGATGCCATTTAAACTTTGTTGAAATCTTGTAGCGAACCAGTTGAACAATTGAGATCGTTCGTAGAAATAAATTGTTTTCACAAAAATTATTTATTATGTAAAGATTTGGACAGTCCATTACATGAATTTATAAAGATGGAACAATAACCGCCAAAAAATATATAACTTTTAAGCTAAATTTGTCGAAATAAAAGGAGATATTTTAACTTTATCTACAAATAACCACATTACATAAAAATGCTTGGAAAAAATGAATGAAAAAAAAAATCTTGTTTGGAAGGCGCATAAGAACATTTGATTAAGTACAGATAAGATTCATTTGAGTAAACAAATTTGTATAAAAAAATATCAATATTATTAATATTACTATTGATATTAAGTTTTTAATAAAATGATATTACTGACTACATAAAAGCGTGAAACGCTAAACTTATATTGACTAAATCTTCGTGGACGCTTTTATTTACTCAGAAATAACAACACGGTAAAAAATATTTTCTCTTTTTAGTGCATTTTATTAAAAACGTGGTTTTTAAATAGTATATTTTGTAACTAGGGCGAAAAGTTGTCAATTTCACGCGAGAGCGAAACTGGGCGCGCACGAAAGTGAGTGCGCACATTCGCTCGAGAAGGCAATTGACAATACCGCCCGTGTTACAGACAGTATTTTTTATTACTCATACGATGGGAATGTATCTTAAAAGTTTGGGACCCAGGGGTCATCCATAAAAATAAAATCAAATATGAAGAATTTGCTTTTTTTATCTCCGGTTTTCCGGCTTTCCGGCTTTCTTATTATCTCCGGTGGTGTGGATTCGTCATAAGAACTCTCCTCGGTCTCACCATATAATTTACACTCATTTTAAAACCCTTTCTTTAATTTTTATTATAACTTTGTAATGAAAAAAATTTCTGACACTTCATGTCACTTTTTTAATAACGCGGTCTTGATTCAATTGTTGTGCTTTTTGGAGATCTGTTATTCCCAGTTCTTTAATATCCTTCTTGGTTTCTGTCAACCAAGTGGTCTTTTTACGGTGAACATACGGTTGGTTAGTCGGTTTGGAGGCAATCTTGCAATATGGCCATAGAAAGCTACCCTTCTTTTCCTTGCACAGTCAGAGAGCCTCTCAGTATATTCGTAGAGCTCAGAGTTATGCTGCCTTCGGAATTCCCCATCTTCTTTCATCGGGCCTAGGATTTTCCTGACGATTCTCCTCTCTCTGACTTCCAATTTCTTTACCAGACTTCTTCGGTGCAAGAAAAGACACTCCATGGCATACAGACCTTCTGGTAGTATGACTGATGTGTAGTTCTTAAGTTTCAGGTTGTGTGACAGGCATTTCTTGTAGTAGGTGTTCTTAGTCAGTCGATAGGCTAGTTCTAACTTGTTGACTCTCATGGATAATGATGCTCTTTCTAATAAGTTGGGTTCAATCCATTCGCCGAGTTATTTAAATTTCTCAGTCCTCTTGATATTTCTCTGCTCTAGCAACATCTCTCTTTTTGCTTCTTTTATGTTGATGAGGAATTCTGTTTAATCCAGCGACACTTGAAGACCCAATTTGGCACCCTGTTTTCTAAGACAATTTACCTGCATTGTTGCCATTTGAAGAGAATCAGTGCCATGTCATCTGCAAAGACCAGGCAATCTACAACCAATCCATCGTTCTTACGTCCCAGGTACTTTGAACACCCAAGTTGATCAATTCCTAGCGCCATTATCTCATAACCTTTTTAAGGACACAGTTGAAGATAAGTGGATAAAGTCCATCTCATTGTCTCATTCCTGTTTTTATTTCGAAGCACTCTGAGATCTCACCTCTAAATTTAATCTTGGAATGGGTGTTGGTCAAGGTTTCTTGGATGAGTCTGCGGGTTTTGTTGTCTAGCCCGTCTTAGTTCCTGGAGTACTTTGTTAAGCGTTTCGCTATCAATGGAATCGTAGGCCTTCCCAAAATCAAAAAAGGTGACAATCTTGCGGTTTCTCATCTTGGAGTATGCAAGTACAGTTTTAAGATAGACGGTTTGTTCAACTAAGGGCTGGATCTCCCTGAATTATCCCTGATATTCTCTCAGTTGACTATCCAGCTGCTTTTCTGCCTTTGTTTAAAACTCCTTGGAAGGAAACTTGTATGTTACCGGGCAAGAGAAATTCCATGGTAGTTGCTTACATCAGTAAAATCTCCCTTTTTGTGAAACGGAGGGATAAGAGCCGATTTCTTATCGGGTGGTAATTTCTCTGTTTCCCAGATGTCCTAGATGATCTCGGTTAACTTGCCCACGGCATTTCTTGCAGCACATGATAACTACTTCCAATGTAGGGGGCAGCGAGTCCGGGTTTAGTGTGGTTTGTTTATAGTCGAAGTCTTCTCTGGGTGGTTCAGATATCTGGGTAGTAGAAACGAATTGTCGACAAGCTTAGACAGCTGCAACCATACCAGGAGGCTAATGCGTAATGTAGAAGACCTAGGACTAGCAACAGAAAAGTGCTGTGCTCTGTGGCCCACTCTGCACTGCTTTGCGCTGCTCCTGCATGGGCCGAGGCCATGATTGTAAAACCCACCAAACACAACCTGGGAGCGGTCGAAGGAATGCTACAATACTGTTTCAAGGAAGGCATGCATCCCTTTCCTTATCAAGACCTTTCAATTGGAGGGATGCCAACTGTCAATAAAAAGAAAACGAAATGAGGGACGGCGACAAGGATTAAACTATTTCGGGTATGGCCGAAGGAGTGGGTAGCAAGCGATAAGAGCGATAAGAGCAAATAGAGCGATAAGGCCGTCAATAAAGGATGTAGAACTGAACTTAACTCAACTACACTACACTACTGAGTTGATAGCTGTTGTGAGTACTGCGGGGAAGAGAACGGCATGGTGCACAGCATCTATATATTTGGTAGGTGGGACACCGAAAGGGACACACTACCAAAGTATTAAGAACCTAGAATCATCATGCCCTTTAAATTAGAATCTGAAAAGCACTGGAACACAGCCCAAAAACATTACATGATATAATCACTAAAATGGAGACGCATGACTTGAAAAGACAGAATGCTGAAAGGCTACGGCGAATCGCGAATCCCTAATCATGGCTAGATGGAGGTAATAAGGTACATTTTCAAATAAGCGGCATCCTGAAGCAATGCTTTGAGCAGCGCCAAGATGAGTGGGTTTGAGGGGGACGACTTTTCAAGTTAAAAAAGTATCGATTCTGCTTATGCAGGGTGTCCTGACGCAAATTTCCGATTTTCAAATGAAATAACTTTTTTATCAAAAGTTTTCAAAATTTTTTATTCATGAAAATTACAAATTAAAATTTATTCTTTGGGAAATTATTTGCGAGAAATAACATTATTTAAAAGACGCGCTTCACAGCGGATGACCTCTTCTAAACGGACCATAAAATTTTGCATCACGCGAACAAGCATGGTCGGAGTTATGGTACGAATTTCTTGGGTAATATTTGGTTTTAACTCGTTCACATTGCGGAACCTACCCTCGTATACATTAGATTTAAAGTACACCCACAAACAAAAAATAAGATTCAAAGGTGTTATATATTTCGGGGCGGCCAAATTAAGGTTGCTCTTTTTGAAATGATGCAATTTGGAAAAACTTGGCGAAGGGGCGTTACAAGTGGTTCCATCTTGCATAAACCAGATGTCACGACCTCTGTTAAATATCATTCGACGGCGAAGAGATTGGAAGAGAAATTATTGATCATTTACAGGTAATGTTGCGAGTTCACGTTCACTGTCCTTCCCCGCCCGTCCTTAAAAAAGTATGGGCCAAGTATACCATTCACTCTGAGGGCCGCCCAAATCGTGTCTTTCGGAGAATGTAGTCGGTTTTCGTGTTTTTGTTGCAGGTTATCATCGCACCAGTAACGACAGTCTTGCTTGTTTGCATAACCGTGTAGATGGACATCACGCCATCAAAATTTTCAACTTGGTCCAAAAAAGGATGCACCGCTTGCATTTTAACCGGGCAATCTCCACTTTCAGATCTTGTACGAGTTGAATTTTGTACGAATGCAACTTGTGATCATCTTTCTACATTTTATGAGCAGGTGTTTTGGATAAATGTAGCGCCAATGCGTGTTTACGCACCGAAAACAACGTGGATTTTCAATTACGGCGAGTCGTACACGGTCCATATTTTCCGGCATTCTGGTGGTCTTTCGAGGGCCCCTTCCTTCACTTGGCGTCGTGTTACCCGTTTTTTCAAATGTTTTAACACCACACTTGATCAATTTCTCTGAAAGAGCACGATTAATGTTTCGTAAATCATGATGCGCCGAAAAATATCTTCTGGCGGCAATAGGAGAATTTTGTAATACACTTTTATGCAGTGTAGTCCAGTCATTTAAGCTTAAATTAGGTAAGAATCTCGGAATTCGAGATACCCAGCTGTAAGTCTGTAAATACTTGAATATTGACACCCTAAAATTGGTCTCAAAACCTACATATGGTAGGGTGTACCTACCATATGTAGGTTTTGAGACAACTTTTAGGGTGTCAATATACAAGTATTTACAGACTTACAGCTGGGTGTCTCTAATTCCGAGGTGAACTTACTATAATGACTGGACTAGTGAGACTTTTATGATTTTTACCCATGAAGCGTTCCGTACCAACAGATTTCCCAAAAGATGGTCTACAACATGCGTGCGCACCGAAATTTGTCGCGCATTCTCATTTCGAGTAATTTCACACACAGAAATTTGCCATAGAATATATATATATATATATATATATATATATATATATATATATATATATATATATATATATATATATATATATATATATATATGTACATATATATATACAGGGTGCTTCAAAAAAATGTATACACACTTTGAACTTCCATAGAAAATTTATTTACCGTTCTACAAAGTTAAATTTCAGGAAAATAGAAAGCTGAAAGTCCAATGTAAATGAAACATAAATAACAAATGTTAATACTGTTCAAATTGGTGACCTGCAGCATCAATACAATTCTGAGTACGAGTCACCACTGATTCTGTACATCGTATCAAAACGTCCAATGAGATTTCTCTACACACTGCTTGAATCTCATTCCAAAGAATGTCTAGGTTACGTGGTTTACGTTTGTACACCTCATCTTTTACTGTGACCCACAAGAAGAAATCCAGTGGTGTAAGGTCTGGAGAGCGTGCTGGAAACTCGATTGGCCCCCTGCGTCCTATCCACTGTCCCGACAAATTTTGATCCAGGTAAGCTCGTACGTCCCTGTGATAGTGCGGCGGAGCACCATCTTGTTGAAAATAAAAATCATCATTACCGTATAATGCACGAATGGCAGGAAATATGGAATCAGCAAGCATTGTTAGGTAATTAATACCAGTTACAGTGCCTTCAAATCGAAAAGGTCCAATGAGTCCCCTTGAAGACAAACCGCACCACACATTTACACCAGGCAAATTTACAGCTTTTTCAATTGTAATGTGAGGATTTTCTTCACCCCAGTAAACACAATTGTGCCTATTGACAGTTCCATTAAGTTTGAATTGGGCTTCATCCGACCAAATGATGCTACCCATAAATCCCGGTTCACGTATCACCATCTCCTGAATCCATTCACAAAATTGCAACCTTCGATCTGGATCGTCGTCATTTAGCTGTTGCACCAGCCTTGGAATGTAAACACGATACTTGCCTCTCTTCAGAATGCGTAGCACGCTGCTAGCACTTACATCACTTTCACGTGCCCCTTGCCTTGAAGATTTGTTAGGAGAGCGTTGAAACAGTTCCAAGACTGCCGTTGATGACTCATCACTTGTAGCTGTTCGAGGCCGACCTGAATGACCTTTATGCACATCACACACTCTTCCATGAACTTCGAATTTGTCTCGTATGCGTGTAATTGTTAATCTTGAAGGTGGTTCTGTATCATACTCCCTTCTCCACTGTCTTTGAACTTCATTTACATTCTCAAACTTCCAGTACCACTTAATAACCTGCTTACGTTCTTCAAAACTCAAACGTTCGTCCCCCATGTTGATATTACAAATTCCAACTGATAATATAACATAGAGGGACGATTATGCTGGCACCTGGCGAAGAAATATAACATTAGCCTTGTGGAGCGGGAAAACTACAATAGTTTAAAGTGTGTATACATTTTTTTGAAGCACCCTGTATATATATATATATATATATATATATATATATATAGATATATATATATATATATATATATATATATATATATATATATATATATATATATATATATCGAAAGGAAATCTTCAAACTAAGAAACATCACGGGAACACTAACCACAAATAGAGACGATATACTGAAAATAGCGGAAGAATTTTACGCAACTCTCTACATGAGTCGGCTACAAGAACAACCAGCGGAACCGACACAAACACATACCGGGAAGGTCATAAATCAGGGGTCTGAAGATATGCCAAGTATATCGATAGCCGAAATTAAGAATGCTCTTGCAGAGATGAAGAACAACAAATCCCCGGGTGAAGATGGCATACATATCGAATTCATAAAACAAGGAGGAGACGCTCTACTACATGCCATAAAAGCACTATTCAACACCTGCTTAGAAGAATGTGCTACACCTGGCGAATGGAACAACGCCTCCACAGTTATTCTACATAAAAAAGGCGATAAAACACAGCTCGGAAACTACAGACCGATAAGTTTGCTACCACATCTATATAAACTTTTCACCAAAGTAATCACCAAAAGGTTAGAAAATAAACTAGACTTCTACCAACCCAAAGAACAGGCTGGGTTTAGATCGGGATACGGGACAAATGACCATCTTCAGGCTATAAAAACTCTCATTGAAAAGTGTAATGAATATAATAAGCCCCTTGTCCTGATTTTCATAGATTTCGAAAAGGCGTTCGACACAGTTGAATTACCCGCCATAAAAGCTGCTCTAGACCAAGCACGAATAGACTATCGATATAAAAAGCTAATTGAACATATTTACCGAAACGCTACAGCAAGTATAAGGCTACACGACAATACCAACAAATTTAAAATTGGCAGGGGAATTCGCCAAGGGGACACTATCTCCCCAAAACTATTTACCACGGTTCTCGAATATGCTTTTAAAATGGTATCTTGGGATCACCAAGGAATTACAGTGGATGGAGAAAAATTTAACCACCTGAGATTCGCAGACGACATCGTCCTAATAGCCGACAATATCAAAGATGAAAAAACTATGCTCAATGACCTAAAACAGTCAACGGAAAAAGTGGGCCTTAGGATGAACATGGGAAAAACAAAAGTTATGACCAACCTAGTGCTAAGCGATCAAATCAAAATAGATGATGCTAATATAGAAGAAGTAACTTCCTATATATACCTGGGGCATCAGATACGCCGCGAAAACCAAACATGCGAAATACAGCGCCGCATAGGCTTAGGATGGGCAGCGTTTGGAAAACTAACTAACATCTTGAAGAGCGAACTACCAATGTGTCTCAAACGGAAAGTGTTCGAGCAATGTGTGATGCCGGTAATGACGTATGGGTCAGAGACTTTAACACTAACAAAGCGTTCCGCAGCAAAACTGCAGGTAACACAGAGGTCAATGGAACGGGCCATGCTAGGCATTTCCTTACGAGATAGGGTACGAAACGAGGTCATCAGGGAAAGGACGGGTGTCTGCGACATTATAACACGCATCTCCAACATGAAATGGAGATGGGCAGGCCACGTTGCCAGACTTAGGGATGGCCGATGGACTAAACGGCTTTTGGAATGGAGACCCCGTGCCGATAAACGAAATAGAGGTAGACCACCAACTCGATGGACCGATGACATCAAGAGGGTGTCACAAAACTGGATGAACAAAGCACAACATCGTGATGCCTGGAAAGAGTTAGAAGAGGCTTATGTCCTGCAGTGGACGCAAACGGCTGGACAATGATGATGATATATATATATATATATATATATATATATATATATATATATATATATATATATATATATATATTTATATATATATATATTTATATATATATATATATATATATATATATAATTATTATGGGTCTATCTGGTTTACTCAGTCAGTCTAGTCTTCTCTGACTCTACGTAGTCATGTGTATCATGTGTTCATCTTGCGTGTATAATTTAGCACGTTTCGGCGAAGTAACATTCGCCATTCTCAAGAGATATCATCAGATATCTAATGTCCGTCTTAAAAATGCAGTGCAAACTAAAAAAAATAAAACAATATATCGAAGTTAATTCAGTATGGAGGATTCCCGACTGTCACGCTATAAAGTCTATGCTATATATATAAATATATATATATATATATATATATATATATATATATATATATATATATATATATAAATATATATATATATATATATATATATATACAGATAAGGCTGTAAAGATATGAATTTTCAGACGGGAGTAAAGTGCTAACAAGACTGGAAAGGTTAAATTAAGCAAGTATGTATAAAAATAGTGGAATAGACAAGCAAAATCAAATAGATGAAAATAGATAAATATATCACGACGGTCAGTGCTAGACAGTAAAAGATTGATTTGTGAAGTTAGGGTAGATACGAATAGTCATTATAGTTGGATTTGTTGGATTACACTTCTAGCAGACTACTTAATCTGTATTACTCTGTAATCATTATTGTAATTAGGGATTGCAATCCGGAAAACCGGAACTGGCATCGCTAAACGTTTACTGGATCCGGTACCCATCCGGTACCGCATCCGGTACCAATATACCGGATCCGGTGATGCTAATTTTCGGCAAAATAATCGCGCTGTTGTATGAGTAGGTAAACTTTAAATGCGTGGTGCGCATGGCGCCTCATGGTTTTTTCAAAACCAAAATTGATTTTGTGATGAACAATGTATACTTAAAATAATTAGCATATTTGCTGATGTATAACGCGCACGTTTTTTTCAAAAAGATTGCCTCTAAAACATAAATCGTTATATACGCACAAAAAGTAGGTTGAATTTTAGGGTGCGCCTTAAGCACCGGCAAATACGGTATTTATAGTAAGTTGATTAAATTAAATAGACATTTTAAAAGATATTATATTTCATTAGATTCATGTCTGTCACAAATATAAGAATAAGACTTCTAAGCATGCTCAAATACCTGATTGTTGTGATCTCATTGTCAGTAGATTAACTAAAAGTTTATTATGTTAGATTTCATTCCATGGATCCGGCCGGATTAAAAATGACAATATTTGTCGAGTATTTTGAGAAATAATGCAGCGACAGATCAATGAAGATGACGTTGAAATTCTACAAAATTAACATTTGTAGACTATATTTTCGTCACCGGACGACTATTTGGAGGAATTTTGAAAATCGAAAAACCACAAATTTCTCACAAAAGGCCACATTTTGAAAATCTGAAACCGTTATGTTAATATTTTGAAAAATAAGGCAGCGACAGATTAATGAAGGACGAGGTTAAGATTTGACAAAATTAACATTCATAGACTCTCACTGTGAGATTATTTGAAGGAATTTTGAAAATCTAATAACCACAAATTTCTCTAGAAAGTCCAAATCTTGAAAATCTGAAACCGATTTGTTACTGTTTAAAATATTAAGTCAACGACAAATCAATGAAGATGAGGTTGAGCTCTAAAACAGGTACGCGTTATAGACATATATATATATATATATATATATATATATATATATATATATATATATATATATATATATATATATATATATATATATATATATATATACATATATAAAATCCATCCAAGAAAAATATAATTTTCTTTAATATTACTCTGCTTAAAAACAGCATCATTGTAGACAACGGATATTTTTGTTTTATTACGCACATTACTTGTTTTTTTATTTATGTTATAATTTTGTAAAACTAGTTACGTGAATTTGGAATCGACATTACAATTAAAAACATTAATTGTCGTTTCTTTTCTTATAGGTAAGATTTTGTTATTAGAATTTATAATATTGTTTTTAAATTTGTTTAATATTGTTCATAAATAAATTATTTTCTTATAAAGGAACTCAATAGTGTTTTAAATTGACTGTGTCGACCCAATCATAAAGAAAATACCATTACAAAACGACAATTTTTGTCAGAAAATGGAAAAGTTGAAATTTACGTTCGAAGTAAAGGCAGCAACAGACGAAAAGTAAAACCATATTGTTATAACCTCAATTGTTACACAAGATGAAAAAATTTCCTGAGTTCTGAGGAGTTTCAAGCAGCATCAATTCACAAACTTATCTTCGCCTCTTAATCTTATGCTACAGTAAAATATACATTGAAAAAAATACATGAAACTAGAAGTGTATGGATAAAAATGGCAGAACATATACTAAAAACATATGTGGATGAGGATGGAAACATGATTTTTCAAGACCAATTTTTAGAGGAAATTGCACAAGAAAAACTGACTATTGCCAATGAAGGTAATTCAGAAGATCCAATAGTGAAAGTTTTAGAAAAATTAGTTGAAAATCAGCACAAAAAAGAAAAACAATGTATGAAAAAGTTAGCAGATAGGTTTGTACTTGAAAAAGTTGATGTAAAAAATATAAGGGCATATTATTGAATGGAAATATTTGGAAAAGAATGCGAGGTTTGATATAGTAAAAGATGAAGTAAAAATTGAAATCTTTAGATTATTTCGGGAAAAAAACAGGTACAGACTGCTATTCATCCATGATGATCAAGTTTAGTTTACATTCAGAATGGTTAGAATGAAAATCACCGTTTTTACAAACTAATGCCAATAACCGTTGGACTGTAAGCAAATATGCTTTATTTTTTAAGTATCAATCAGGATCTTTGTTAGAATATGCTATAAAAAAATAAAAACTCTTGAAGTAAGAAAGACAATTGATCAGGGGACCTTAATCGATATAATTACAGCCGGTTTACCAGATTTTATAACATGGATTATATATGGATAAATATTACAGGATAAATAGAGAAGGAATTATAGAAACAAAAAACTTATTTAATGAACTTGGCAAATTAGAACATTTAGTTACAAAAAAAAAATATTAATAAAAAAGATGACACAAAACCGATGAAAGAAAAATGTAACATTTGTGAAAAATTAAAGAAATGTGTGCGCTATCACTCAGAAGAGATGTGCTGGTTCACTAGCAATGCAGAATTTGAATATGAACTACAGTGTGAGGACCAAAAAAACTAATAATGCCGCCATTAATTAAAGTAAAATTAGTATTGAATGATAATGTTAAAGTATTTGGGATCTATGATTCAGGCTCTAATATGTCATTGATAATTTCAAGGTTAGTTAACATAAAAAATGAGAAGCAATGAGAAAGAATTCTAATTTGAAAACAATGGCATTCAAAAGGCAATTGACAGGATAACAATGGATGCAACCATTTTTATTGTCAATAAAAAAATGGATGTCTCTGTAATAGACAAAGAAAATTTCGATTACGATTTTTTAATTGGTCTTGATTGCATAAAGCAGTTTTACTTAACTCAAAACGAAAATCTATAAATTGTTCAGAAAGTTCCTATACAAAGAAGTCAAATAGTTTTCAAGAAAAAAAAACAGATAATGACATTTCTAAGGAAATAAAATCTGATAATTCAATAAATTTCAATGAAAATTACAAAGAAATAAATTTTGAAATTGTTATAAATCATCTGGACTACAAAAACAGGAAGTAATTTATAACTTAATATTGAACCATAAATCTGAATTTGCAAAGGATAAATATGACATCGGAGCAGTAACGGGTTATGAAGCTCGCATTGATCTATTGGTAAAAAAATATTGTAGTAAAAGGCCATATCGTTGCACAATTGAAGATAAAAAGGAGATTGAAAAACGGATTGCAAAATTATTGGAAAAGAATATAATAGAAGAATCTTATTGTCCGTTTGCAGACCCAATTACATTTTGGCTTATGAAAAAGATGAAAACAAAAAATCAAGATTCTGCATAGATTTTGGAGATTTAAATAAAATTGTTATTCCTTAATCGCAGCCGTTTCCACTTATTGAAGATCTTATGGTAAAGACAAGAGATTGCAAGTTTTTCTCAACATTGGGACTTAAACTCAGCATTTTGGCCGATACCTCTACGAATTACAGACAGATACAAGACTACATTCGTCACTCAAGGGGGTCACTTCCAATGGACTTGATTGCCATTTGGTTTAAAAACCGCACTACAGCTCCATTTCAGCTACCAAATCAGCTACATTTCAGAGAATAATGTGTAACATAATGCGGAAACACAAACTTGGAGACTTCACAGTAAATTTCATTGACGACATCCTAATATTCTCTAAATTTTTCTCAGATCATGTTAGACATCTAAAACAGCTGTTTCAGGCAATAAAAAATGAAGGTTTAAGATTAGAATTTTCAAAAAGCACATTCGCAGGTGACTCGGTTAAATATTTGGGTCACATAATCAAAAATAATTCAGTTAGACCTCTGAAAGATAACTTGATTTCAATTAGAAACTTTCCAACTCCAAAAACGCAAAAAAATGTGAGACAATTATTGGGAAAGATAAACTTTTATCACAAGTATGTGCCAAAAATAGCATTTAAATTGGATCCATTGCATAATCTTTTGAGAAAAGGATAAGTCTTTAATTGGACAAGAGTCATTTAATAAAGTGAAAAAAAAATATGTTCTCAATCAATTCTAACCATTTTTGATCCTTAAGTTACCTATACACGTATACACATATGATAGTATACTAGGAGTAGGAGCTGTCCTAAAACAGCCACAAGAAAATAACGAGGAAAAGCCAGCAGCATGCTTCTCAAAAAAAATAAACGAAGCTAAAAAAAGAAGAAGGCTATATATCTGGAATGCCTAGCAATGAAAGAATGTATTAAGTATTGGCAACATTGGTTGATGGGTAGGAAATTTTCGGTTTTTTCAGATCACCGGCCATTGGAGAATATGAACATAAATTGAAGAACAGATGAAGAATTAGGAGACCTAACGTACTACCTATCACAATATGATTTCCAAATTAATTATTCTCCAGGAAGGAAATACAACATCAAAGCAGACTGCCTAAGTAGAAATCCAGTGCTAGAACAAAATGAGAACCTAGATGAACAACTAAAAGTAGTAAGAGTAACTTAAAAAAATTAGAAGATATCATAGAAGATCAATTAAAAAAGGACAAGATACAATGCAGAAGAAACAAGCTAATATCAAAAAACAATGTTTATTATAAGAAAATAAGAAAAATAATTGTATGAGAAATGTTCAGTATAGAATTTACTAAAAATATACATACAGAAATAGGTCATATTGGAATTAAATAGATGCACAAAATGATCAGCTCATGGTATACAGCAAAAAACGTGACAAAAAATATAAGAAAAATCTGCGAAAATTGTGCTGTATGTATAAAGAACAAATCAAGAAGAAAAAATAAATATGGTTTGATGTCTCACTTGGGTCCTGCCACAAAACCTTTTGAAACATGTTCTATTGATGCGATTGGAGGTATTGGGGGGTTCACGGTCAACAAAAAGATACTTACACCTGCTATCGGATTATTTCACGAGGTACGCATATATTTTGACATCAACTCAAAATGCAAATGATTTCATCAAACTAGTTAACTCTACAGAAACTGAAGACTTAGCATGATTGGCATGATTCTTTTAGACCAATACCCGGGTCTCAATTCTAGAGAATTCAAAACATTTTGAAATTAAAAAAAATATTCCAATCATTTTTACTACAGTGAACTCTCCTATCTCAAATGGCTTAAACGAGAGATTAAACCAAACACTAGTTAATAAAATCAGATGAAAAACAAATGAAAATGACAAAAAAGTAGCAGGGACAACTACAGCACATAATTGTGTAAAAAACTATAATATAACGAAGCACACTGTCACTGGATACGCACCAAAATATCTATTGAATGGCACAGATGTTACAATTTTACCAAAAAAACTAAAAGACCAAAGATGATTTGATTAAAGATAGGGATAAGGCTCTGAAAAACACAATAAGTTCACATAATTACAACAAGATAATTTACGATAAAAACCGAAAACACTTTGACTTTAAAGTTGGTGATACCGTTTTTGTGAAGAATGAAAACAAACTAAATAGGAAGAAGCTCGATGAGAAGTAAGAATCGAACCCTACAAAATCGCAGAAGAAATGTCAAACTCAATTTATAAGATAAGCACTGGCCCACAAAAAGCAGGGTCCATATCTCAAAATTAACCCCAGCTCATGCGTTTAAGAACCCTGAAGAGGATACATTACAGATTTTTTTTCTCTGAGGGGGGGAGATGTAAAGAAAAATATAATTTTCTTTAATATTACTCTGTTTAAAAATAGCATCATAGTAGTCCGAGACAACGGACTAAAAAAGTATTTGTTTTTTTATTTATGTTATAATTTTGTAAAACTAGTTACGTGAATTGGGAATCGACATTACAATTAAAAACATTAATTGTCGTTTCTTTTCTAATACAGATTTTGTTATTAGAATATATAATATTGTTTTTTAAATTTTTTTTAATTGTTAAATTTGTTTAATATTGTTCATAAATAAATTCTTTTCTTATAGAGCAATTCAAGAGTAGTTTAAATTGACTGTGTCGACCCAATCAGTAGAAAATACCATTATATATATATATATATATATATATATATATATATATATATATATATATATATATATATATATATATATATATATATATATAAAGGGTCCGCCAATAAGCGCGCTCGATAATAAGCGCTACTATTTAATATTGTTTCGTTTTTTCTGTTTGCAATAAATCATTTGTAACCTTCGTTTATTAAATGTTCAATATTGACACAACTCTCTTCTCAGGAAAAAATGATGTATAGTTCTTAAAAGAAATTTAGCATTAACATTTATTTTGCGTGGAAAAATGTATTTTAATATATGTGACATTAAACAAACTCAATCAATTAGAAACTATAAATGTAAAAAATTGTATGTAACAAAGTGACTTGCACAAACGAATATTACTAATTAAAAACTCTGTAGACATATTCATATTATTAAATACACACTAGTACTACCTCATCCTAAATTAAACAGCAAAATCTAAACAAACCTTGTTAGTTAGATGATTTACAATTAGTAGTAAATTATAGTAATAATTAGATAATCAAACTAAATACACAAGCCATGAGATTTTCTGACATATCAGATCAGATAAAATGGTCTGTATAGATCACAATATGCAGAAAAGGCTAGAAAAGACTGGAGACAAGACTAGATGGATAAGACTAAATAGATACCAGCAGTGAGAGGTTAAGTTAGTCAAAATTAGAGTAGTCCAATAGCTAGTTCACACTATTCAAACAAAACTTTAGTATATAAAAATGAATAATAGTGAAGTGAATAATAAATACAAGAAACATGCCTAATAAATATATGCTATGAAGATTCGATGGACTAATCAAGACAAATAAAATAAAAAAGTTTGATCAACATGGCAAAGTTTTCAAGCATGGAGAGGGCAAGTTTTACTAACATGGATAATTACATTTAGGGTTATACGGACGGATCCGGCAGGATCGGTGAATCGATGAAATTGAGTCTAGCAAAATAAACTTTACTAAAAATATATATATATATATATATATATATATATATATATATATATATAAATATATATAATATATTTATATATAAAGGGTCCGCCAATTAGCGCGCTCGATTTTTAACAGCTGATGGCGGCCATGTTGTTTGTGGTAGAGTTGCCAAACCTAGTTGTTATTATTCAGTGTATCTTCACAAATTACCATGAACCAATTCAGCCGCGAGCAACATGTGCAAATCATTAAAATGTATTACGAAAATCATTCATCGGTTCGGGCAACGTTCCGCGCGCTCCGCCAATTTTACGGTGCAATTGGTCGTCCTGCTGAGTCGACTATCCGTCGTTTGATAAACAAATTCGAGGCAACCGGTTCGGTGAACAATAAGCCAACACCGACGCGTCGTCGAAACGTCCGATCTGCCGCGAATGTCGCCGCTGTGCGCGATAGTGTGCGTGAAAATCCGCGACAGTCAATTTCATGTCGCGCACAGGAACTCAGCCTTTCGGAAACATCCTTTATATATATATATATATATATATATATATATATATATATATATATATATATATATATATATATATATATATATATATATAAAGGGTCCGCCAATAAGCGCGCTCGATCTTTAAAATAAAATAAAGCAAGTTGTGTGAGAGGTATAAATTAAATTTATTTTTTGTTTGAAAGAGTATTCGAAGGCATTATGTATGGAAAATAATATCGTTCAAATGGCCAACTCAGCTTTGCTTGGTGGCGCGCATACGAGAAGTCCAATTTCCAATGACTCTGGCGCACAAATCGGGCCGTATTTCATCGATGGCGTGGCGTATGTTGACTTTGAGGTCATCAGTGTTTTGTGGTTGGTTTGCGTAGACCTGTAATTTAAGAAAACCCCACAAGAAATAGTCTAGTGGGGTTAAATCGCACGATCTCGGTGGCCAGTTGATGTCGCCTCCGCGCGAGATAACCATTCCTCCGAAGCGCTCGTGCAGAAGATCCATTGTGGCGCGCGCTGTGTGGCTCGTAGCGCCGTCCTGCTGAAACCACATATCCTCGACATCCATATTGTCGATTTCATGCCAGAAAAAGTTCGTTATCATGGATCTGTATCGTTCGCCGTTTACCGTGATGGCCACACCATCGTCGTTCTCGAAGAAATACGGCCCGATGATGCCTCCGGCCCAAAATCCACACCAAACAGTTGGTGGACCTCCTGTGGATTGTTCTCGGCCCAATAACGGCAATTCTGCTTGTTGACATTCCCATTTATCCAAAAATGTGCCTCATCGCTGAAGATGATTTTGCGACCAAACTCGGGGTCGACTTCCAACTGCTCTAAAGCCCAATCAGCGAAGATACGGCGCTGTCTATGGTCGTATTTTGAGCTCTTGTGTCAGCTGGATCTTGTACGGATGCATGCCCAAATCCAGATGCAAGATTCGGCGAAGTGATGTTTCCGAAAGGCTGAGTTCCTGTGCGCGACATGAAATTGACTGTCGCGGATTTTCACGCACACTATCGCGCACAGCGGCGACATTCGCGGCAGATCGGACGTTTCGACGACGCGTCGGTGTTGGCTTATTGTTCACCGAACCGGTTGCCTCGAATTTGTTTATCAAACGACGGATAGTCGACTCAGCAGGACGACCAATTGCACCGTAAAATTGGCGGAGCGCGCGGAACGTTGCCCGAACCGATGAATGATTTTCGTAATACATTTTAATGATTTGCACATGTTGCTCGCGGCTGAATTGGTTCATGGTAATTTGTGAAGATACACTGAATAATAACAACTAGGTTTGGCAACTCTACCACAAACAACATGGCCGCCATCAGCTGTTAAAAATCGAGCGCGCTAATTGGCGGACCCTTTATATATAAATATATTATATATATTTATATATATATATATATATATATATATATATATATATATATATATATATATATATATTTTTAGTAAAGTTTATTTTGCTAGACTCAATTCCATCGATTCACCGATCCTGCCGGATCCGTCCGTATAACCCTAAATGTAATTATCCATGTTAGTAAAACTTGCCCTCTCCATGCTTGAAAACTTTGCCATGTTGATCAAACTTTTTTTATTTTATTTGTCTTGATTAGTCCATCGAATCTTCATAGCCTATATTTATTAGGCATGTTTCTTGTATTTATTATTCACTTCACTATTATTAATTTTTATATACTAAAGTTTTGTTTGAATAGTGTGAACTAGCTATTGGACTACTCTAATTTTGACTAACTTAACCTCTCACTGCTGGTATCTATTTAGTCTTATCCATCTAGTCTTGTCTCCAGTCTTTTCTAGCCTTTTCTGCATATTGTGATCTATACAGACCATTTTATCTGATCTGATATGTCAGAAAATCTCATGGCTTGTGTATTTAGTTTGATTATCTAATTATTACTATAATTTACTACTAATTGTAAATCATCTAACTAACAAGGTTTGTTTAGATTTTGCTGTTTAATTTAGGATGAGGTAGTACTAGTGTGTATTTAATAATATGAATATGTCTACAGAGTTTTTAATTAGTAATATTCGTTTGTGCAAGTCACTTTGTTACATACAATTTTTTACATTTATAGTTTCTAATTGATTGAGTTTGTTTAATGTCACATATATTAAAATACATTTTTCCACGCAAAATAAATGTTAATGCTAAATTTCTTTTAAGAACTATACATCATTTTTTCCTGAGAAGAGAGTTGTGTCAATATTGAACAATTAATAAACGAAGGTTACAAATGATTTATTGCAAACAGAAAAAACGAAACAATATTAAATAAAAACAGTTGTGTCTGAAAAAACTTCTTGTTACTAGACAGTGTGTGTACAGAACGCGACTAGAATGATGTTGACATTAGATAAAAATAGATTTCTCTTCCGAGCAATGCAAATATAAAATTAATTGAAATTCTAAAAAAATATTTACTTCTTTCACACCTATTAAATGTATAATGATTTTCCTACGATTGTGTATAATTATAGAAAATATTTGTTTTTACTGCAGGCAGAAAATTACCAACAAATAAACATCCGTTGACGCAAATATATTTTTAATATCTTCAATAATTCTTTGAACTTTGGAACCAATAGTTTTTTTACGATGGGATTCCCTCATCTCTTAAGAAACACAATTCATTTGCAAATATTTGATAACAATGCTAATTATTTGAACAAATCTTTGACTCAGAAAAAAAAGTTATTATGAAGGTTAAACGTATTTATTTTCCCGTTTAATTAAAAAAATTAAATATATCATAAACGATATATTCGAATATCATAATATATAACAATAAAACAGGATTACATGCAGATAAGGTTCCGTATTGAGCAAATTAATTAAGACAAGTCTTGATATACATATAACAAAAAGCTTAAGTAGACAAGGTTAGTATTCTAAGCTAGACGAGGAAGATTAGACATACAATACTAGAAAATACTATGCAGATAAACTCAAGTTTCATTACTTCTTATTTTCATATTTTGGCTTTACAAGTATAGGAAGTAGGACTTTTGCTACTTTATGCAATTAAATATTTTAATGGCAATAATCGCTTAAACTAACAAACATGACTTTACTTTTTAGCCAAAACTAAAATTCTCAGAAACTTTTACGGATCGAGTCTCCTGACTGGCATTTTGATGGAATTCGACCAATGGTTTTTAAAAATAAATTATCCAGCTGACATTTTGAGTCTAGTATTGGAACAAACGCATTAAATTACATTTTTCTAAATGACAAGCATATCAACCTACAATATTGCGTGTAATTTTATAATACAATTAATACTAATTAGTTAAATTAATACAACTTAAATATTATAAGAATTTTGTTGTAGAAAATAGGTTAGGTATGTGTTATATGTGTAATATTAAATTAGATTTAATAGACGACGATATAAATTAGAAGGTAGAACCATGACAGTCGATTAACGAATCCATATACATAATAATCATATAACTGTTTAGGAAGATTTAACTAGGGGTTTTCAATAAGGGCGAATGATTTTTAAATCTAATTTATCACAATAGTTAAATATAGTAGTAGTATGTATATTTATTACCCTTACGGGTTTATAAATTGATTCCAAAATTTTACATTACGACATAAATTTACGACATACATTACGACATAAAACAATACATATATAAATAAAACTAATATCGTACATAAATAAAAAGAGAAAAAAAACATATGCTAATAAAACTAAAAAAACAACACTAAATTCCGATCCCTAAACCGATTATCAGTTTCCCGCCCCACATATTGCTCTTCTTCTCCCTTCAACTTTCTTCTTCCATTTTAACCCGCTTCCATCCCCGTTTAAATCTCTTCTCTACACTCATCTCTTTCTCTCATTTCTGTACATCTCTTTCTCTCATTTCTGTACATTCGTTCAACAAGTGCTCTATTGTTTCCTTGTTTCTCCACACATCCTGCATACTCTATTGCTATCCTCCATCCGATATTTATTCTCTCTATCTTCATTTCCACATCTGAATCTTGCCAATGTCACTCTCTCTTTTCTACTCTCTCTTCCTAGGTACTTTGGCAGTTCTTCCGTTATTATTTTTTCATATTTCCCATTGTACCTAGACTCCCTAATTCTTGTTCACCTTTCTTGCCTTTGCCCATCTCTATCTGTCTGAACTAGTTCCTCTGTCATTACTCTGCCTCTCTCTCGCATTCTTTCTGTATCCGCGCCTGCATACACGTTTCTTTCGAGATATACCTCCCTCCTTTCATCCCCCTTTCCTATTTCTTTCCTTTTTTCTTTGACACACTCTTGCAGAATTCTGCACTCCCCTCTCTTTATCACTCTCTCACCAAAACTTATTGCTCTCTTTCCTGCTTCTATTCTTATTTCATCTGTCTTTGTTTCCTCCATCACTATATACCCCGGGGTCTCTCTACCTATAGTCCGGTCATTTTAGACATACAAATAGTGATCAAATAAAAAAAATTCCGACAGAGCCAAATCTTCGTAGAGACCTTAGGTTTACCACAAGGAATAAAGTGTCAAAAGTCCCCATCATACCCATCTGAGCTTAGGGACTTATTCGGGGCCCAAGGTCAAAATTTTAGGTTTTTCGGATTTTTCTCGAAAACGGTGTTTTATCGAAAAAGTACTTTAGAGCAAAGTTGTAGATTTTAAATTTCTCTATAAAAATGGTCCCTACGATTTTTTCTCTAAGACCCACTATTTCCCAGATATTGCGCTTGTAAGAATCACGTTCTACATAATATGCACACATTTCCACACCACCTGTGAGGTAGTGTACTCGGCGCGTTTTTTTTTAACGTGGTATCCCCGGTAGGCCTATTCCACGAACCTTTATGACGTTATTTTCAGGAACAATAATTATTTAATAGTATGAAGATTATTGATATGGGTTACTGAGTTTAACTGTCGTTCTAACTTTTTTTTATTACTTTAATCTGACTCATACTCTTCATATTCAACTTCAACAATCATGTTTTCTTCAATTTCTTCTTGTTCTTCTTCTTCTCCTTCCTGTTGATGAACGCTTAGAAATTGTTCAAATGAAGATGAATCAGTTGTCTCTTCATCAAAATCACATGAATCTTCCTCTCTTGTATTTAATTGAACATTTGAGCAAGAGACACCTTGGCAATTGGTACACGCTGGAGAACACTGCAACCCTACTTTTTTACAGCCACATTTGGCACTACAACCTTTCTTGCAATTGCAAAAAATAGTGTTAAGAAGATTTTCTGGAGCAGGGGGCAGTAAAGTTCGAATCGGTTCCAAAGTATTATTTATCAATTTCCAACCCCAGTCTTCAGTTCATTGCCTTGCCATGTCTGAACTTGATAGTATACTCGAAACAAATGTTGACTAGCAGATGCCGATGTCGGAGGAAGACAAGATAGCTGTACTTGCTTTTTGTTTCGTGTATTTTCTACAAATGTTAAATATCTGTACGTATCTATGCAATCAATTTTTTTTGGAGCTCCATAAACCGCAAGAAGAAACCGAATTCCTTTAGTAATTAGTATTTGAGGTGAAGAATTAATTTCTGTAAATACTTTTGCGCAGTCAATCAAATCATTTTTTTCAAATAATTTTAATACTGAATTTTTGCCCCTTCTAAACATTGCTGACGTAGTATCGCATCCGGTTATCGCATGTAAAAATAAAATAAAGTTTTGGCATTTTGGATAAGCTGATAAACTTTTAGAATATATTTCTGTCCGTTGCTGCGCCTTCCCAGGTTTTAAAAAGTAAATAATTTTATCAGATGGAGTGCTTGCAGTGAGTAGTACTAATAAATCAACATCTTCACCCACTACAATAGTTGTATTTCTTGCATTAAATTGTTCTATTGCTGTTTCAATTATGAGGACATCGGCGTCATTCGGAGCTTGTTTCACGGTAATATTTTCAGCTGTTAATTTGTTACTCAACATAGAAATAAAACGAGATTTATTATTAATGTTTGCAAAAAAATGTTGTTGATTAACTGGAACTGTCATAAATTCGTCAAACATTATGTCGGTACCTGAGGATGTTTTTGTAGCACGACGACGTTGTTCTGCAGCTTTTATGTTCTTTGTTGTGTCACTATAGCCATCAAATACTACCGTAACTGTATGACCATAATGTCTACGTAAATACTAAACATTTTTTTCAAAAATTACGTTAAAGGTTTCTTCTCGATCCCACACAACGTGATGTAGTAGATATCCTCCATCGATAACGTAAGCAGCGTTTGTACAATCAACCTCAGCATTGACTGATTGAAAGCAATCGTAAAGAGCCGACTTCATTGTTTTACGCATTCCAGCTGCATCGAAGAGTGACAACGGGTAAGGAGCTAAATCATATGCGAAAAATGTTTCAATTTCATCCTCAAAAGTCTTAGTGACACTCATACGTTGAAATAATAATACTGGGTCTATTGGTACTTCTTCGTCGTGAACTTTCACAGTGCTACTCACAGCTAAAAGAGGAAGTACTTTATCTGTGCTTTTCAATTTTATATGATTGAAAGTTTGACCAGTCATTTTAGACATCGAGGCAATCCCAACTTCACGAGCTTTATGACAATTAATCTTATCGACACCAACGACTCCTGAAGCAATAGATAAGATTTTGTTAAAAATCTTCTGTTTCTGGAAAAGGATCATGTGATGAAAACCAGTCAAGAAGTATTTTAATATCTTTAGCATCTTTCTTAACTCTCGAATCACTCGCATCTACATGTTGATCTGTCGTTGATGCATTCCGTAAACCCATTTGCTTATTACACTTTCTTTTGTACTTCGTCCTCGAGAAATACCACCATCTGTTTTCATGGATTTCATCATTGATTGTTCGATAATCATATCTGTTGAAGTTCCACAACTGAGTTTATCAGAACGTCGAACAGTGAAAAATCCATCAGTAAACCTTCGATAAACACTAGGATCAATTACCTCCTCTAATTGAAGCATATCCTGCAAGTATAAGTGCGCAGACTTAGCGTAAGGTAAATGCCCCGATGCATGGAAATAAGGAAGCATTTCTTTAACGCAGTTCAAATGAGCTTGCCAATCTCCCATACGTTCAGCTCTTATAAATTCTTTTGCAATGGACACCATCCGAAAATACTGTACCCATAATTGTGCAGTTGGTCCTCGTTTCTGAGAAAATATCTGGGAAATAGTGGGTCTTAGAGAAAAAATTATAAGAACCATTTTTATAGAGAATTTTAAGTTTAACTTACCGTTTTAGAGAAAAATCCAAAAAACCTAAAATTTTGACCTTGGGCCCCGAATAAGTCCCTAAGCTCACATGGGTATGATGGGGACTTTTGACACTTTATTCCTTGTGGTAAACCTAAGGTCTCTACGAAGATTTGGCTCTGTCGGAATTTTCTTTATTTCAATTGTCTAAAATGACCGGACTACTACTCTCATTTCAAATATTTTTCTTGCAGCCATTCCAGCCCTTCTTGCTCTCTCCATCCCCATATTTCCGCTCCATACATCATCACGCTTTTCACGATGCTATCAAACATCATCACTCTTCTTCTATAGTCATGTCCAAATTGTCTTTCTCCTATTCCCCATACCGCTCCTAGTATTTTATTAGCATTTTTTACTAGCTCTCTCACGTGTGCTGTTTCTGTATTTCTATCATTAAACACGTATCGTAGGTATTTAAATTCTTTCACTTTTTCAATTTTCTCCTTCTCCCATCTCCACTCATTTACGCTCCTCCTACCACCCCCTTTTCTAAACACCATCATCTTGGACTTCTCCAGATTCACTGTCAGATTTTTCCTCCTCATATATTTCTCCATGTTTCTTATCATTTATTTCTTCCTTTTCTGGTCTCTCGCTAGCACCACCAAATCGTCCGCGTAGGCTAGGGACCACACTTTTTCTTTGCCCACCACAACCCCGCCCCTCTGCGCTTTGCTGAACATCTCCTCTATATCTCCAATAAACGCTGCAAACAAGCTGGGGTTTAGTCAGCCTTGTCTCACTCCCGTATGAGTATTAAAACCTTCGCTCACCCTTCCATCAACTCTCACTCTACTTATTGTCTCTTCATAAATTTCTTCTCTTTTTGATACCAGATGCTCATTTATTCGTTTCTTTCTCAAAAATTCCCACAGTGAATCTCTTGCCACATTATCAAAGGCCGCCTTCACGTCCACAAAAAATGCATACAGCTTGCCATCCCTCTTTGTAATCTCATTCCCTACTATGTGATTCAAGATGTATACATTGTCCATGGTCCCTCTACCTTTCCTAAATCCCGCCTAAAATAGAGATAGTTCCGTCTGGTATCACACCCCGCTCCTTCAATTCTTTCATCAGTCTCTCTTCCACAATCATTGCATATATCTTATATGCCGTATTGAGCAGAGTGATCCCCCTATAATTACTGGCTGTTTCCCTTTCTCCTTTCTTATATATGGGGCATATTATCCCCTCTTTCCACTCCTGTGGGAAGCCCTATCCCTCCCACACTGCGTTCATTATCTCTAACAGCCTGTCAGCTTCCCTTTCAGTTCCATATATCCACGAATCATTCTGTATACCGTCCCTCGCCGGTGCCTTTTTCCTTTTCAGTTTACTCAGTTGTTGTTCTAATTCTTCTCTTGTTATCTCTTTTATTTCTCCCATTCTGTATTGTCTCTTTTTTTTTCTTGTCTGATTTCATCACCATCCAGCAGCTCACTGAAGTACTTTCTCCATTCCTCCATAGTAATTCTATCACTGACTCTTTCTACTTTTTTCTTTCTTTCCCTATTTATGTATTTCCATACCTCTTCTTCCGTCTTTATGCCTTTCATCTTTAGTTCTTCTTCCATCCGTTTCTTTTGCTTCTTCTCTTTGCATACTAATTTGTACCTCTTGCGTGCACTCTTGTACTCTTCCTTAGTTGCTTTTTCTCTTTTCCAATTTCTTAGTTTCTTTCTTACTGCTTGCTTCCCTTCCCTGTATTCTTTATCCCACCACTCGTTTTTCCAAGACCCCACCTTCACTCTTGTCTCTATCACTTTTTTTTCTGTTGCATTTTTTACTCTCCCAGTTCCTTCACATTTTCGTTTATCTCCTCTTCTTCATATCTTGCCTCCCCAAGTCTTGTTCTATAATTTTCTATTCCTTCTTCCGTCCAGATATTCTTCACAATTTCTTCTAACATCCTTCACACTTCCTCTATCTTTCTCTCTTCCTTTTGTCTTCACTTCCAATGGCATATGATCCGACTCTTTCTTTCACCTTGAATTCTACTATTTCATCCCATGCTTCTTCATTCACCATAACATAGTCAATAACTGTCTCCACTCTTGGTCCAATATAAGTGTACTACCCTTTCTCATCTCCTATGCTGTTTACATTAAGTATGTCCTACACTCTTTCTTCTACTAGATTGTAGATAGTAAATATGGTGGTGACTACTTGTACTGCGACCTTTATAGATCTATTGTACCCCACTCTCCTCCTCCAAGTGTTGGTGTACTTGCCCATTTAGAGCGCCTCCTCTAATCCTGACTCCTTTAGGAATCTCAGGATCTGGGTGGGATTCAAGGCCTGCAGCTCCTCTGTGTTCAAGCAGTGAGCCCCAAGGTACAGCTGTCTCTTGCGGAGTAATGCTCCGCAGTCTTTGAGCAGATGTATGGGGGTTTCCTCTGCTGAGCCACAGAATCTGCATCCATCATCCTCCTCTAGGCCTAGGGCCTTGAGATGTTTCCTAAGTCTGCAGTGTCCCGTCAGGGCTCCTGTCAGAATTCTGAGCTTGGTCCTGCTTAGTTTCAGGCAAGCTTTAATTCTCTTCTGGTTGAAAGATCCCAGCATCACTTTGGATTGCCTTAGCCCTGGAAGTTCTTCCCAGGTTTTCATCCATTTTCCTCTTATTTCTTCATCTAAACTTTTGCGGATGGTGTTCACGCTCATACCGCAAAAGGGTTCCGGACCTATAAAGGGGCTACTGGATCCCTTGTTTGCTAGGTGATCGGCTTCTTCGTTTCCGTCTATACCAGTGTGTCCTGGTACTCAGTATAGCGTTACTTTATTATCCCTGCCAAGCTTGTTCAGCTTCCCCACACAGTCCCATACCAGTTTGGATCTGATGGTGTATGAGCTAATGGCCTTGATGGCTGCTTGGCTATCTGACAGGATAGCAATTCGTTTTTTGCGGTAATTCCTGTCGAGGTTAAACTGTGCACATCTTTCGATTGCGTGTACCTCTGCTTGGAAGATACTTGGGGATGTTCCCATGAATTCGGAGTATCTGGTACGAGGTCCAAACACTCCTGCACCAGTTCCTTCCTTTGTCTTCGAACCATCTGTATACCACTTGATGGTATTTTGCTCTATGTGGTATGCTGAGGCTTCGTCGCTCCAATCGGCTTTACTACTACATGTGTAGTTTTTCTCGAAGTGGTATTTGCATACCATTTCGTCCTTTGGTATTTCCAGCCAGGGGATCTTGGCAGCGAGGCTGTTTCGGTCTCTGCTCCCGATTATTTTACCTCTGCCCATTCCTTCCTTGCTGAACCTTACGATCGCCGATCTGGCGGCGCTCTCCACCACAAGGTGCAGCGGAGTCAGATCCAGCAGCAGCTCCAATGCTGCTGTCGGACACGACCCCATCGCTCCCGTGATGCAGACACACGCCAGTCTTTGAATCTTCTCAAGCTGTTTCCTCATAGAGGCCAGCTTGATTTTACTTCCCCACGCGACCGCCCCATAAGTGATTGCAGGTCTCACTATCATGGTGTACATCCATCGCAGAATAGTGGGGTTACAACCCCACGTTTTTCCTGCTAAATTTCTGCACACCATTAGTGCGCGTTTGGCTTTACCTACCACTGCCTCAGCGTGTCTATTCCAGAGAAGTTTGCTATCTAGTGTGATACCCAGATACCTTATCTCCTGTTGGTATTCTACTGCCTTCCCATCTATGAGTATGGGATGCAGGCAGTTTAGTTTTCTCCTTCTAGTAAATGGTATCACCGTGGTTTTGCTCAGGTTGAGTCTCAATCCCACTGTTTGACACCATCTACTAGTTACTTTGAGGCCTCTCTGAACAATTTCACAGAGCGTTCCCTCAAATTTTCCTCTGGCCATTATGACTATGTCATCGGCGTAACTTTGACATTTGATGTCTAGGTTGTTTAGCCTAACCAGTAGTTCATCAACTACCAGGCTCCACATCAGCGGTGATAGTACACCTCCCTGTGGGCACCCTCGAGTTGTGGAGATCTTAATGGTATCTCTTCCCACTTGTGTCTCCGCCACTCTAGTTCTCAGCATTTCTCCCATCCACTTTGAGATAGTGCTGTCGATACTCCTTCTCTCGAGGGCCGCCTTGACAGCCTCGTGTGAGGTGTTGTCAAAAGCTCCCTCTATATCCAAGAAGGCACATATCGCTACTTCCTTTGTCTCTAGTGCTGCTTCTATTTCATTTGTCAGCTGGTACAGGGCGGTTTCTGTGGATTTCCCTGCTCTGTAAGCATGCTGTCTCTTGTGTAGTGGTGTACCTACCAGCACCATAGTCTATGTGGGTACTAATGGGTCTAAAAGACTTCGGTTGAGTGGTGTCTTTCTTTCCCACCTTCGGTATAAATACCACCTTAGCCCTTCTCCATAGATCCGGTATATATCCGAGCGCTAAACTACTTCTAAAAATATTTAGAAGATACGGCATTAGTTCTCTCTCTCCCTTTTGTAGGAAGGCAGGAACTAGTCCGTCCACACCTGGGGCCTTAAAAGGCTGGAAAGTGCCGATAGCCCATCTGATTCGGTTTTCCGTACAGATGGACGCTGCCCTCTTCCAGTCGGCCCGACTTGGTTTCGGTGGTTGCATCAAGCCCTCGGTCTCCCTGGATCTTCTGCATCCCGGAAAATGGGTTTCTAGTAGGAGGAGAGCTCTTTGCTCTTCATCCTCCGTGAAGGTCCCATCCGGTTTCTTGAGAGTGGTTGTCATTTCCACTCTATCCTTCGCTAGTGCTTTGTGCAGTCTAGCTGCCACCGGCGTGGATTCTATGTTTTCACAGAAGGTCCTAAAGTTTTCCCTTTTTGCCCTTCTGATCTCTTTATTGTAGGTGGTAAGCACCTCAGAGTACTCTAGCCAATTTCCGTATTGCTTGGCTTTGTTGAAAAGCCTACGTACTTTTGCTCTTAATGTAGACACATTTTTCTTCTACTAAACTAATCAGTAGTCTCCCTCGGGCGTTTTCTGTTGAATCTTTTGTTGGTCTTTTTTCTATTGTTGTTTGTTCTTCTTCTATCCGTATTTCTTTTTCCCCAATTCTTGCGTTAAAATCCCCCCCAATCACCATCGGCCCTCGAGTTCCCTCGTCTTGCTGTTTTACTCGCTCTTCTATCATTCTCTTCGTTTCTTTCATACTTCTGCTGTATATTGTTATAATTCTCCATTTTCTCTGTCTAATTTTCACCGTTCTTTCCATAATCCCTCTTTCTTCTTTTGTTTCGGTTCTGTTTTCTTCTTCCAATCACTTTTTCACTCCCATTATTATCCCACCTTTAGCTCTCCCTTTCCTGCTTACCCTCTCTGCAAATTGGCACTTCCACTTAAACTCTTTCGACATTATTTTTTCCAATTTTTCCCACCCCTTCTCTTCCACCCACGTTTCTACCATTCCCACTACGTCAAATTTTCCCAAAACTCATTGTCTTTGTTTTTTATCCCCGCCGTGTTCCAGAATACTATTCTTATTTGCTCTTTTTCTTCCTTATTCCTCTCCGTGTTCGGTTTCCATTTTCTACCCTGTTGTCTTTTTCTTGTGCTCTTATTCAAAAATTTGCTGTATTTAGCTCCCCCTTGTCATCATCCCACTTAAAGCCTTTTCCCTCTATCCATATCTTTTTATAACTGACTTTCACCCGCAGTCCCTCTTCTTTGGCTAGCGCTCTTAATTCCTTCTGTATGTCTCTTTCCTTCTTCGTCAGATCGTCTTCTATGTATACTCTCTTTCTTTTTTTCACTTAGTTTCCTCTTATCTTCCATAACTTTCCGCTTATCACCCCAGCTCCCAAGTTCCGCCACCACCATTTTTCCTCCACTTACTTTCTCACATTCTCACATTCCTCTTCGTCCAGTCCCGTTACTACAATATTCTTTTTTCTCATTCTATTTTCATTCTCTTCCATTTTCTCCTCCAGTCTTTTCATTTTTTCATTTAGCTCCATCTTTTCTCTTTCCCATTTTCTTCCTTTTCACGCATCATATTTTTCAAATGTTCCAGTTCCCGGCTCATCTTCCGATTCTCTTCTTTTATCTCCCTTACATCCTTCATAATTTGTTTCAGCATCTTCATTTCCTTACCCATTCCCTTTTTGGACGGTGATCTTTCCAGTTTTTACTTTTTCGAAAGGGATTATTTCCACAAAAATCCACAAAACCCGCTCCACAAAATACGTGCGCTCGGTTCAACTGCTCGATTTGGAATCCAATAGTTAACTATACGATACAATTATTTTCATTTTATGGCACAAATGATTACATTATATTGTGAATAACACATCAATTAGTCCTAGAAGCCCAATCTAGGTTATTTTTACCTACTTACAAACGCATTGGACTTTATCGCTAGTAAAATATGATTAGGCTTCTATGCTTCTAGGGTTAAATGAAAACCAAGACTTTACGAGTAAATTGTACGAACCCAATTTATGATTACATTTTTAACATAAATGTGGAATAATTTTATAAATACAGCGTTCGACATTAAATTGTCAAGTGTTCCTAGTTTGTTTGTATAGACTAGTTTGTTTGTATCACTTCGCCTCATCACGTTTTATATTCCTGTATAAGAGTTTCTAATTCGGAGCAGTATTTATGATAACCGATATAGTTATGATGATCGATATTGACACTACACGTAATGTGCTTTGAAGAAACTTCAAGATGCTTTCGTTTTCAGTTGAGAAAAAAATTTAATTTCCTCTTGAAAGCAGCTAGAGAGCAAACCCAATCGATATTTCCCTCTCCTGTATTTCCAAATTTAAAAGTAGAGTTAAATCGGCGTTGAATGGCATTACATTTTCAGAAATCAAGCAGGAGCTTGAAATGGATCATATTGGTCGTCCTGTGTATCTAAAAATATTTTAATTTCTTATAAAAGGTTTAAAAACCTGTCGAGAAACTTTTCTCTAGTAACCCACTTAACATTTGTAAAAAGAAGTAGGTCTTCATATTAAACTTATTCCCGCTGAACCAGAATTATTTTCTCAGAAACTAAAATCTCATAAACTTGATTGACAACAAATTTCTCAAGGATTATAGAAAATGTCGGGAGGATGCTGAACTGTATAGTGAAATCAGTCATATTATTTAAAACTTAGCCATTGCATGATCTGTTGGCAATTCAAGTAGTTCATATAATTCGTGTAGCTCATGAAATCTATAATTTTATGAGGAACTTGTTTAACTAGGATTTACACTATCTTACTAACTAACCGATTCGACATTTCAAGAGATGCCTAGATGATATAAAGCTACGTGTCTAACATATTTCAGATGGTTTCACGAACTAGCTAGTCATATCGAGTTTTTACATAATCTGTTCAGCTTTAAACAATCTGAATAATTTCACTATATGACTTCGACTTATATATTATCAAGAGACAATATTGAAATCACCAGCTCAGCTTCAAAAAGATTTTCGACTAAGGAAAAAGGGGAAAAAAAAAAGAATTATACAAAGGCGGATTCAGAAAAGTAGGTTAATCAAATTTTATAATTTGAAGCAATTGCTTACCATTTACATAGGTTTATCGTTCACATGATTGGAGTGTTATTTTTTACTATATTTATATACATTATAGAGAGAAAATAATTAAATCTGAACATTTAAACAATCAGTTTTCGCTACTGAGCTAGCAACTATTTTTTTATAAACGGTACATTTGTTTAGATCGCCACAGTGGTGATCAATAACGATATTTAGCTTTATCCGCTCTTTTTTTTATTTATCCGCTGTTTTCAGTACAGTTTATACATTTCAAAACATTAGAACCACAAGTATTAATTACATTTCCAGAACAATTAGAACAGATTACATCATCACTTTTACACTTATTTCTAACCTGATCGAATCTTGAATAGACAACAGAGTGATCGAGAAATATTCGACACAAAAGCTGGAATTGTAACGAAGTTACATTGGATACTTCAAGAACTAGATTATAACCATTTTTGTTTTTCAAATTTCTTAAAAAATTGATATTAGTTATTTCAAAATTATTTAAGGTACAAATACATTTAGCAATTTTTCATCGCCATCAAAAGCGTCAACTACGTTTGCATCGACCGATTTAACTAGCAATAAGAGACAAGGGTTCCAATTTTTCGATTGTTCCACAATATATTTATTTCCTAGTGACAGTTTTAATTTATCAAATAAGATATCGCGTGAATTATTATCAGCACATCAAACTATCAATCCGTTTGCCAGAACTTTCGTGAAATCACTGCGTAGACTTGGAGCAACGGGATTACCGTTTTTTATATACATTTTAATACCTTATCACTTTCCCTCTACATTTTTTATTAATGAAGATATCAGCTGGCAATTTCTTATTGCTGATTTTAACCGCTTGACTGTATGAATTTTGCGCCTGAGGCACCTAAGGATTACAATTACAAATTATAATTACTGTAACTATCAATTAATATATGTATCTACCTCTAGATTTACATTATAATTTAATTTATAATATTTGTATTAATACTAGCAGCGGTGGTTTATACTAGTAGTTAAGTTGCCAGATTACTAACAAAAATAAATTTTTAGAACAATATAGAAACAATGTCAAATAATTCGGAAAACTTTAAAGATTTTGTGGTCAAAACTTATATTGCAATAAAATGTTAGACTAGTCTTCTAGTTTGTGTGTGTTCTAGTTTGCGCCTAGTCTCGTTTAATTAGTCTAGTACACCTAGTCTTGTCTGTCTATCCGTCTCCAATCTTCCGTCTCCAATAAATATAGTAGATCCCAAATACAAAAAGGTTACCCTGCTATACACCCTTGATTTTTTTATTTTAAACGTTCCCACAAAATGTTCCCAACGAAAGGAGTTTAGTGACTCAGAACTGGAGGCCAATTAACGTGTTGCATGTCTTGATTTATTAAACTTTTCTTGAAATAAGTCTTATACATAAGGTCTTCATGCAATTATACATCAAGGTGTTATTCTTGAAAGGTAGGATGTATAAGTCAATATATCAAAATATCGTTATATTTTTTAATTTTCGCGCGATATATCGATAATAATTTTGTCATTTTGTGAACGGTATTTTTGTAAAAAAATCTCAGGGGCAATGGTATGGTTAATCCGAATACACCATGTCTTTAGCGCTTAAAACTATTATATTGTGGTAGCTGATTGTATCCCCATTACAATATTATTTGTAAACAGAACTACTTTTGTTGTGAGTTATCATTGACACAATAAAAATTCTAAGTTCTAAGTCTTCTAAAAATAGATGTTTAGGTTTTTAATCGCATACACAAATTGCATGTTATGTATGTTGAAACATTTAAAAAACAGTTGGAACACAACTAACATAAACAGGCATTTAAGAAATAAGCATGTCAATGCTTATCAAAATTTAGTGATAGAAAAAAAAATCAACCAGAAACGGCTAAAACTCCAGTAGCAAAAGCAACTGCTGAATGTAGTAATTTTTTCACCGAAGTATTGAATATTGTAATACTGTTTAAAAAAAAATTTAATTCGATAATATTGAATTGACAATCAAAAGATTTTTCATTCTTTTTACGGGATTGAAAATTAAAAAAAAAACATAATTTAGCAACAAAACAAGTAATCAAGAAAAATCGAATTAATACAATAAAAACAATGTTTTTTTTTTGTTGGATTATTACAAACATCGATTTTATCGAAATTTATGCAAAATATCGATACATCGATATTTTTTGAAAATACAGAGTGTTTGAAGAAATAGTAGACGAAAGAATACTTATATTAAAAAGTATTATTTTGTCCAAACTATCGATCTCTGCGCCTCGGCTTGGCTATTGGAGAAACGAATACATTGTCTAGTTTATATTAACAGCAAAACTGATGACAAACGCAAACGTGTGGCATTTTATAACAAGATTCATAATGCTATTGACAATGATAACAATGATATATGACGATGAAGCGACTTTCCATGTTAGTGATCAGGTAAACAAACACAATATTCGAATTTCGGGCGTACAGAACATCAGTCACAAATATAGTACATACAGTCATTGAACATGTACGAGAATACCCCCAAAGTCAATGTGTTTTGTTCGAGCGATATCCCGATCATCTGTATACGGCGAATTCTTCTTTGATGGAAACACGGTGAGCAGTATCTCGCTATGTTACAAAACTCGTTGTTTCCGAGGCTGCACGATGACAACTTAATTTCTCAACAAGTCGGGGCACCTCTTCACTGGAGGCGTTAATATCTTAATGAAACTCTACCGAACCGTTGGATTGGTTGTCAAGGAGCTGACAACTTAGCTGAGAGCTGGGCTCCACGGTCGCCGGATTTGACACACAGTGACTTCTTCTTGTGGGGCATTGTTAAAGACAATGTTTATATACCAACACTGTAAAACATCCTGTATATCCACACGATAGTTCTTTAGATAGTAGTTTATTCTTGGGAAAAGGACTTTTTTAATAAAACGACTAATATCGATGTTTTAGCAACGCTTCGATCTATTATTCTGATTTTCTCCGGGCCTACAAAATAAAAATTTAATTAACAGAAACAATTACAATATTATTAAATATTTTTTATCCCTCATACTTTATATCTAGTTAGTAGATATCAATGACTTACACATAAAAATATAAATTATTCAGATTATGGTCTGTTTACATATTAACTTTAATATAAAATGTCTATAACCCTTTTGACAATTGACAAAAAATAATATTTTTTTCGATTTTCGATGTAGTTGTTTTAAATTTAATTGACATGACAAATGCTATTTTTGTGTTTTAATGGTTGTTTTTTTGTGTGGGGGTCGTTTGGCTGCAAAGCCTTTCTGCACTGCGACCAACTTGATCTATTGTGCTTGACCCGACTACAATTACACTCCCAGGAATTCAACTTCGTGAACAAAGTCTAAGATATTCCTGAGAGGCTTGCTACTCAGCTCCAAGGTGGTCAATCTTGCGACCCCGAAGTGGGCAAGCCTTATGTGTGCTAGCGCTACACATGTGCACATTATGTCTTCAGCGGTTTCTTCATCTGATTCACATAATCTTCAAGCAACTTCCTCTGCCTTTCCCATTTTGTGTAGGTGGATAGCTCACCGGACAATGTCCTGTGAGTATGCTTACCAAAGTTCTGATTTCTCTTCTAGAGAAGCTTAGCATCTGCTGCGTTATTGCGGCAGAATAGTTTATGAGCATTTTAGCTTGCCTCTGTCCTGGCGTGTTCATCCAGTGGGTGTGATTTTGCTCTTCTTCCCATTTCTTAGCCCTCTGGCTTAAGTGGGCATTTGTAAGTCCACAAGTTGGCTCCTGGCCCAAGACGGGAGCCTCGGCCCCGCTTTTGGCGAGTGCGTCGGCCATTTCATTCCTATATATGCCCTGGTGACCCGGTGACCACATTAGCGTGAGTCTGTTACCTTTCACAAGTTGCTTTAGGGTTTGTTTACAGTTCCAGGCTACCTTGGAATTAAAGTTGTGTGCTTTTAAATTCCTTAGAGCTACCTGGCTGTCCGTTAGGATTTCCGTAGAGGTCCGTAGATTTGTACTCCTTTAAGACGTTTCTTTAGACAGATTTGTGCGCATGTCTCAATGACTATAATTTCAGCCTGTAGTACCGTGGGAGCCTGGCCCAATGCCATGGACTCCCTGTGACTCCGGCTGTATATGCCAATTCCTGTACCCCTAGCAGTTTTTGATGCGTCGGTGTACCACATGGACGCTTTGTCTTTCAGGCTTTCGATTCTTTGAATACTGCTTTGGCCGTCATTGATGGCCATTTCAACGGCTGTGTCAAAGTCGTATTCTGTAGAAATTGCGTCCCAGGGATGCTTCATAAATTTCTCTCCGATTTGTTCCCTTATTTTCATGTGTCTCTGAATAGGCCATGTACACCTTAGTCTCGGAGCACTGAGAAGACCTTCTTTTTCTACCTGTTTGTACAGTGGAAGTAGGTGCAACAGAACTTCCATTGCTGTGGTTGAAGCTTTTGTAGCATGTTTTGGGTCTTTATTTCCTTTGTTTTTTAATGGTTGTTAGTTATGTTTCTGTTATATTGTGTGTTTCTTATGGAACTTGCGTTTGTAAATACGATTTACCATGTTAGAAATGTTATAAAAGACTATTGCAAAAGATACTAGGGCCCATCATGTCTTCTCTGTAATTATTGCTGTTATTACTTTTAATCTGAATCATAGGTAGCTCTTTACTGTAAAATAATAACATTAGTATTGGAAGGCCTAATAGTTGAGTACATCGAGCTATATTCTGCAATCTTTTCTTATAGCAGCAATATTCACTTCGTCGATTTTACGGACCGCAATTTATAGCCCAACTATTAAGAAGTAAACATTTCGTTTTTTTTAATTGTAGGATAACAACCAAATATTCCATAAACGTGTATTTTGCTGTGTTCAATTGTCAAAGTAGGCCATGACAGCTTCAAATCATATCTTCTGTATTGCAGATCTCTAATCCCGATAAATTAGGGTTTGGCTAATGGGTTTCTGTTAATGGTCAAATATTTATATATTTTAACCATTAACTGGTATCTACCGCATATCTATATAATTAATACATCAATTAACAACATAGCGTTAGTTTTGGTGTATTTTTTCATTTTTAATATAACATTTCTTTGACATAAAGAAATTATTTAAAAATAATATAAATTTTATATAAAAACATAAAATTATATATATATATAACAATCTATAAAAAAGTTGATTTAGAACAAAAGAATTTAAATTTTACAAAAAACCAATAGAAATATGTTATTGACGTATGCATGTATCTAATCGTAAAAAACTCATTTAATAATCATTAGATCTGTTTTTTTAAATAATGTATGTGTCCTTTCTACCTTCATTTCAACCACCAATCACATCTATAACACATTTATAATTAAAATGAAAAATAATTTGTGCAACTTATGTACTCTTCCTCTTTGTGATTTATAAAGTAAATCTAAAAATCAGAAATTGGTATGGCAGGTGAAAGCTTTAATATATTTTATATTAGCCAGAAAACGCTAGATTGACTAAATACTGTAACTATCCTATAATATAGATATCCTATAATATAATATAGATTTACATTATAATTGAATTTATAATATTTATACTAGAAGTGGTGGTGGCCTAGTAAGCTTATACGCTAGCAGACGGTAACATTTGGTTATGTAATGATTGCCCAAGCATAATTTACAAGTTTATCGTTATATTGTTACCTTTTAACAGAAACGATTTAGTTTTCGCGCGTTGATCAGTGGGACCAGGAGCTAAATTTTGCAAAAGATTACATCCTATGATCTGTGTTTTTTGTCTTCCACTCTCTGCGAGTCATAGAGTCTAATTTAGTTATTACCATATGGATGATTATGACGTCGCAATAATCAATAGGCTGCTTCAATACCTTTCATGCTCTTAAACTATTATTTAATTTGTCGAAAATCGACTGTAAAGGCAATTGGGTATTTTAATCAATTTTTTTTTCGTCATAAATCGAAAGCTCATATATAAGTTTTCTGACAAAACTCTTTATTGTTTTATTTTTTTCGTTGTAATTAAAAAGTTTAATTAAAAGTTTTTGTAATAACAAATTGAAAATATATTTTTTAACTCGATACCGAAAACGCATCGGTACCGTTGCGACGTAAAATATGTAATTTCTACCCGCTCCTGACTTTGTTGATACAGTAGTTGTAGTAGACATTAGGGTGGAGAAAAATCGGTGCCTTTTAGACTCAAATTAATCCATGCAAAATATTATTTGATTTGAACTATAGTAATAGTGAACTATAGTGCAACGTCATTGAATTTTTCAAGAAATATGGTTTTTAGACAAATTGAAATTTTAATGCACAGACGTATTTTATTCCCAGAAATTATTATAACTACAGTTTATTTTCTATACAAAATTATTGTCGCGTCGTCAGTGGACTATTGGTTTTGGTTTGAATTATTTATTAAATCTCCTATTTTTAGTGATATTTGTGAGATAAAAGACAATGTTCTACCAACTTACGAAGATGTAATAAAATACTTTGAATGAATAGCAGATATAGTGTCATCCAGAATTGAAAATATATGGCAAACTGGGTCGTAAAAAAAAAGATGTTAAAGATGTTAAAAGCATACTATTTGAAATGCAAAAACCTACACAAGTCTGTCAAAAGGCTCTCTCCGAAAAAGTTATAAAGTTTTCGACAAAGTAGGTAGGTACTTTTTGATATCGCATGCAAGTGTAAAGATTTTCCTCAATGTATCTGTCACAAGGATAAAAAGGTTCCCAAACAAGAACATACTTTTTAAATTAATCAAAGAACCTCTCGAAGTATTATAATAGGTGGAATCGACGTAAGTGTTACGAAAAAGTTGCAAAAGACCCTAAAGAGAAAACAGGAATGAGAAAACCGCCCAACTAGAGCAGTAAATACTTAGTTATCTGTTATAGAATTTAGTACTTCTCCGGTATCGTCAACGTCTGAAAGTCGTAGTAGCTCAGATAATTCCACTAACACTATAAACAAAAGCTATCCGAAAAAAAAAGTATGGGTCGATTTTACAACTTTATTGAAGGCCTGCGACAGGTATGTTGTATCAGATAGAGCAGCTGCAGCTGTTGTCTATAGTGATTAATTGATTTCGTCGTCTATAGTGCCGCCTATAAATTTCAATGCTTCAACATATATTGATTTAATAGATTTGCAAGAAATATTAAGTGAACCACCGATTATGAAAAACTTGCCTGACCAAGGAATTCAGTCTATCGTTTAATCAGCTGGTGAGAGTGAAATGTTGTTTTAAGGCTTCCATGCCCCTTCCATATTCCATAAAATTGACGACGATAGCTGCCACTTCTCAATGCATAAAAAAGTCACGATTCGGTGCAATAAGGAAAATGCTCCACATGTGGGAATTGGAATGCTAAGCGCAAATTGGAATCACGAAACGTAATGCCTAAATTTGAGACAAAAAGAGATTTTCGAGCAAATTGTTTTTTTTTAATAATATTCTTATTCAAAAAATGTATATATCTGAATGAATATATCTCTGAATTATATATTGCGTATCATTTATCACCCATTTATTATTAAATTAAGCTTAATATTTGGCAATAACTGCACTAGACTTTTATCATTAAATTTAAATTTTTGAGGTCAGTGCGGAGGCAGAAGATATTCATCAAATTAATTCAAAAATTATATTTATTTTAACTTTGAAAAATTATGTTTATTTTAATGTTTGAATGTTAGAATGAAGTTTCACCCTTTCGACTTCACAAACAAATTATTGCGCGTTTTGAGTCACGTGATTATTTTCAAAATTTTATCACTTTTAAATTGTTTATAATCAATTAAACAATTTTTTTTGGCCTCCTGAATTGTAAAGCTAGCTTTGACATCGTGTATACGTCTAGCGAAACTAGATTTTTACGTATAATGTTGCAAAGTACGGCTACGATGCAGTAAAGTGACCCGTAAATGTTAACCTTTCAGGGACACTTAAAAAATAAATTAAGTTAATAAGACAATATTATATTAGATTTTATTAAGACAATAAAATCTAATTAAAAAAACGCTACTTTACACCACATTTGTCACGATAATGTAGAAAATAAGAGTGATTTTTTTAATTTTACTGTGAGCCTGACATTTGGAAAAATGACATAACCATAACCTAATAAATTTGAATTAGTAAAAATTTCAAAGTTTGTGAGTTCCAACATTAAAAAATTTCCAATATTGTAATAAATCTAAATCTATTTGTTTATTAAATAATAATTGTCCGCCAAAAAATCTTATACAAATTTCGTGCGGAAATGATTTTACAATGCTCCCAGCAAAACGAGCTGTTGCATTGTAAAATCAATGTTTTCGCACTCTAATGTAAATAACTATTTTTTAACTTTTTCGCATCGCACATCCAAATTATTTACAATAGTTTTAAAATACATAAAAAAAAATCGAAAATTTTTTTTTATTCAACAACCCAATTTCGACTCTTTATTAACTGTGGGCCGGCCAAAAAGTGCCTTTATATGGTTATTAATAAGTAAATTTTTGTTCTCATATCTATCGTTTATTAATTGCCAAGCGGCATCGTAATTAGCTGCAGAAACTTTTAATGATTTTATTAATTCGGCAGGTTTACCCTTTAAGCAAGAACGCAAATAATGAAAGTTCTGCACATTCGAAATAACCTTATTATTGTGCACAATATAGTTAAAAGTATCTTTAAAATATAACCAGTTATTATACGTTCCGGCAAAATTTATTTTTTTTATTTTTAATTATTTCTCGGCAATTTAATATTAAATTGTTCCTCTGAATTAACTCTTAAACTACCATTGAGTTCTCCGACAGTAGAACCAACACCAGGCTTCAATAACCGCCTAGCTAAGGCTTCGTATTTCAAATAATCATTTTCGAAATCTTATCGAGTATTCTCATTTTCTTGTATATCATCATCTAGCAATTTAATTTCTATCTGAATTTAAGAAAATGTTTTCCAATATAAATCTAATTTCTTAAGGCGAAGTTCTAATTCTAATGAGTCAGGATTTTCGATATCAAAATTGTCTTGAAAATTCTTAAAACGAGTTAGATTACCCTTAGCAACAGCACGTATACGTTTGAGTTTTTCAAAAATAATATCCCTGTTACAATCATTTATTGAGACTAGAATATTGTTGTATGAATATAATTTAATTTTGATAACAAAGAATAATAATTGTATTGCCGGCCAATAAAACGCGTTACAAATTTAATACTTTAGTGAGTTTAATACTTTAATACTTTTAGGAGTTTAATACAAAAGAATTTATTTTTGTATTTGTGTTGTTTTACTTTATTTTATCTAGAAATAGGTGTATATAGGGGAGAGAAATGAGATAAACATAGGAACGGACTGACCTCGATAATGAAGGCTCCACGTGTTCGCTCTTTGTTCTTCCCGCCGATGTGGTTAACGTGTAGTCGTGTATATCTTCAATCTTCATCCACCAACGGTAACAATCAAGTGTATTTTGTTCGGAATAGGTATATGGTAATTAAATTAATCTTTTATAATTATCAACCATAGATCACTGGTTCAGATCAGGTTCGAAGGACCAAAATGTAGGGGCTTTATCCCTTTTATTCCCGGTGGCCCTTGATATCCAAGGGTCGGGATAATGTTGTCTCAAATGTCTTTAAAATGATGAAACATAAACTATTACAAAGATTTTAACAAAGAAAGCACACAGCCACACTTCTCTCAACCCGCTCAACTGTTCTATTACATCTCTCTTTCTCTCTTCCATCCAGTGTTGCCAACTTTATTTTTTAGGAGATTGTACAATGCACTAGAAAAATCGTATTTTGCTAGGAATTTTAGAAAAAAGATAGTACGCATTAAACTTTCAATCAAACAATAGTAAATGATTTAAATACGTAATATTATTATAACTTTAAATCAATATTTAACGGTTAGGGTGCAACATTTGGTATTTAGATTCGAATAAGGAGTGATTTTCTAGACCTTGATTATCAGAATCTGGACACAAATTTGCCAACTAAGATCACCTAAGAAGTTTATATATTTTTTTATTTTGAAAAAAAAAATAAATTAAAAAAATTAAATAAAAAAAATATGGAAAGCATGAGCTTCTTCTAGGTCATTCTGTCATAAATACAATGAATTAGAAAAATACTTTATTTAGCAAAAAACATTTATTTCCCTATGTAAGCTTGTAACACATATATACATATTTACATGTTTATACATATTTACGAACAGTGAAATTATGTCAAAATCAAATCTTTTCTCTGTTTCTTTTATTTTTGCGAAATACTCGGCCATATCGTATGGTTCCATATCAATTAATATATTCCGTATATCCTGTTTAAGTTTATTAGAATTCGTTGTACATTTTATTCTCTTCGATAGTGTGTTATATAGTTTAATATTAATATAAGGAGGTCACTTTTCGGTCATTGTTAATCTATGTGTAGGTATTGTATAGTTATTAGTTCTTGAATTTATATTACCATTCCTATGCTGTTCAAATAGGTTTTTGTATTTGAAGGTAAGCACTAGTATTTCATATACGTATAATGCTGTTATTGTTAACACACGTGCTGCTTTAAATTTTCCTCTACATGTTTCTTTATATTTCAAGTTTTCTATTATTCTTAAGGCTTGTTTCTGAACTTTTTAAATTTGATTTACATCACTTCCTCCTCACCAGAACATTATGCAAAATTTTGCATGGCTCTGGAAATTGGCCAAATAAACTATCTTGAGGACCTCTCTCGAAATATATTTCTGTAGTATCCTTAGGGCGAATACTGTTTTGTTTACTGTTTTGTGTCCAGTCCAGGTTACTGTTAATAGTCAGTCCTAGTAGTCGAACGTGTTTTTGGAACGCTGTCTTTTCGTTGTTGATTGTTACGTCTATTGGGTATCTTTTTGTGCTTCTTTTTGTCTTGGAAACAATAACATTAGTCTTCTCCTTGTTTACAATTAATTTATTTTCCGTAAACCATTGTATCAGGTTTGTCATGGTTGAGTTTATGTTCGTCGTTATATCTTATGCCCTTGAATTTATAGTTAGTATGGTGGTTTCGTCTGCGTAGTTAATGATTTTGTGTGGTCATGTCTCTAATGTTTTCGGTAGGTCATTTATATACAGGGTAAACAGTATTGGCCCTAGGATACTTCCCTGTGCTATTCCTACATTCACTAGCCTGGCAGATGATTTTATTTTCCCTTGTGTTGTGCTTAATTATGTTATTCGCTTCCTGTTGGATAGGTATGACCTAATCAGCTCCGCTACGTTTCCTCTCATTCCATATTGTTGTATTTTATTGAGCAATATATTATGGCCAACTGTGTCGTATGCTTTCGACAGATCCAGGAGTATGCCGCTGGGGATATTATTTGCTTCTAGGTGTGTCAGTATATGATTCACAAATTCAAAACACACCGTCTCTATTGATCGACCTTTAATAAATTCGTGTTGCTCCTCGCTCAGAATTTTGTGCTTTGTAATAAATTGTGTAATTTTATCTGTTATTACCTTCTCAAATATTTTGGAGAAGGCCGATTGTAAACTTATTGGCCTATAATTATCAATATTATTTCTATCTCCCTTTTTGAATACTGCTAAGTAATGACACTTTTAGTTTTTCAGGGAAAATTCCGTATTCAAATGAATTATTAATAATACTCTAATGGCCCTATTGTTTCCTCACATGCATCTTTTATTATCATTATGGGGATATCGTCAAATCCAGTGCTTTTTTTATTTTTTAGATTTTGTATGATTATTCTTATTTCGTTGTCGGTGCTGGGGAACAGGAACATTGACCTAGTGTTGCCGTCTATCTTGTTCTGATGTTCAACAATTGGTAGCTTCCTTATTAGCTCTTGTGCTCTATCAGCGAAGAAATTGTTTATATTTCTGACTTCAGTTTCTACATTTTCTAGATCCTGATTCTTAAAACCTTCTTTATTTTTGTCGTTTATATGGACTATTTGTTTTACTGTTTTCCAGGTTGTTTTCATGATATGATCGCTTTCCATTATTTGTTTTTCGAAAATTTTTCTTTTTTCTTGCTTCAGTTGTAATATATATATATATATATATATATATATATATATATATATATATATATATATATACAAGATATGAAAGTTACTAAAAAGTAAAATTCGGATAACGTGCGTAGCACAAACCGCATAACCATGCTAAGAAATTGAAAGAAAAACAGAATATAACATCCAACCAAAAGGACAGGAACAACCCTAAACCAGGAACCTAACCTGTGTACAGTGAATAATACAACATCTTCTGTCACTCTTTGGCACACCCCGCTCGAAGATGCGTTGTGTGAGCCGTTTCGCTGCGTCAAAGCAAGTGACAAGAAACGGTCAAGACCTAAAAATGTCAGGGGCTGAAGGCCGGCAGTTCTTAATAAAAGCGACTGAAAACTAGTTGAAGAGCATTATTCACTGACTATAACTTAACATCTGAATCTATCGATAATTGTTCTAGTTATTAAATATCTGATGACACGGATGCATTTATAGATACAAACGCAGACAAACTGACGAATGGCCAACACGGCCGCCATCATATACTGACACGAGACCGTCGCCACTGTTAACTACTCGCCGGTGAAATGAAGGTGTAGGTAGTGGAGCGCGCCTATCCGGAAGTCTCCCTCTCTGTGGCATCGTGAAACAGAGAGTGTGAAAGTGATCCCTGCACACTATACGTTTGCACAAGAAACTCGGAGATCAATTATATGTTGACAACAACAGCTCTTGTGCATGCACAGTGCACGCCACTTCCAAAGTATCTAAAAACAGAAATCAAAGCTAGGGAATTTTATCTATGTGAGGATTAAATATCGACTACGGCGATAAAATTCGTTCTTTTAAGTATAATATACAAGATATGAAAGCTTTCATGACGTGCACGTCACTTCCAAAGAATCTAAAAACAGAAATCAAAGCTAGGGAATTTTATCTATGTGAGGATTAAATATCGTCTACGGCGATAAAATTCGTTCTTTTAAGTATAATATACAAGATATGAAAGCTTTCATTATATCTTGTATATTATACTTAAAAGAACGAATTTTATCGCCGTAGTCGATATCATATACCATATTTTAGGATTATTTTCTCCACCGATGAAACCAGTGGCTTTTTCTTCTGCGGGTATTTTCCCGCTTCCTATGGAAACCCGTTTTTTCCGGTTTTGTTGCGCCCCATTGTTGAATTTGTGTCCGTCACAAGAAGTGAGAGAAGTTCTGCGTTCTCCATTAGAATCCTGTTCTTATCTTCCATTTCCATTATTATCCTCCTTGAAAGTGATTCTTGTTTCTTCAGATATGTGTTTTGTATCTTCAAAGCGGCGTGGGTGTTACTTGCCGGGATTTCGGTGTCTTCTACGGTGATTATATCCGATTCCAGGAACTCGTGCACGCATTGGCGGCTGCTTCGTGTCTTCCTCAACTTGGGTAAGCAGTTGGGATGGAATATTAGTTTACACTTTACACATGTAGCACTTTCTTTCGATATTTTTCCGCAATAATTACAGAGGTTCTCACAAGTTTCTCTTCTATCGGCCATCTTCTTTTTAGTCTTCACTAATAAGGCACTAAACTTAAAGTGATCACAAAACAAACACACCAAAAAGCATTATTAAGTATTATAAGTAGTATTAAATATTTTACGTAATATTGTTAATAAATTTAGATATTAGTATCACACAGCAAATGGAAGTTTATATTTGCCATAGGTTTTTTTTTGCACAGTGTCATCTAAGATTTTTTGTAAAATCTGGTCCGGAAAGTATCTTTTTGACAAGTATTATTTGAATATTAGTCACTACCAGTCATTCTTTTGTACATACTTAAATTTAAATTGCCCAACACTTCGTCAAATGGCTTGAAATCGATACATTATCGCATATTTTGCATTCATTCAGGGTGGGCAGCCCGGACGGTTAGTGAAAACCGCCCTAGTTGTCGCCTTCCCGACCAGAATTGGAACCCGGGTCTCCCGCATTGAAAGGCGGGTATGTTGTCAAATACACTACCGAGGAGGACAGTTTTGTCTGCCTAGTTTGTCTAGCTCCCCCGGTCTAGTCTTGTCTGTCTAGTCTTATCTGTCTATCCGTCAAATGGCTTGAAATCGTTACATCGATATCGATTGAAATCATGATCATGAGCCGTTCAATTTTGTTATTGATTTTTTGTATCGACCAAATAAAGGCATCCATTATTATTTTTCGATTTTGTTATCAAGATTGATAACAAAAGATTTGGATAAGAATAATAGGAATAATAAGGATTAGATTTATAATAATAGATTTGGATCATCGTATCGGCTCCAAAAAGGTCGTAAAAATACGATTTCAATCGTACAGTTGGCAACCCTGCTTCCATCCCTTGCGCATGCCACCGAGCCGATACTCCACCTCGTGTTTCCAGAACTTATCAAAAATAAACAAAACATTCAAAACTAAAAAAACAAATGTTACCAATCAAAAATAGAAAGCGGGCCACAGCAGAGAGTGAAAACGAGAACGAGATATCCTACGGCGATGACAGTTTGAAAGACCTTTCTTATGAGCCTGCTTCAGATGACGATAATGAGGATCAAAGAGATCGTGGAACGACTTCAGAACCGTTAGACGATATTTCTGCCGCTGCGTCAAAAAATAGAACGTAAAACGAGACCAAAAGTAAGCAAATAACATCTACTATCGGATCAAAGAAAACAGACATTGTGTGGAAAATGGAACACTTGAAACGGAATGAAAGCAGTTGTTACCTTTTCGCGGAAAATACAGACATACATGCAAAGCTGAATATCGAAACCATACCAGTTCTTTAAATCTTTCTTTTCTGAAAAGTTGATAAATATTATTGCCTCTCAATCAAATTTATATTGTGTTCAAACACAGCCCGGCAAGCCCTTGTATATCACTGTTTGTGGCATAAAATAATATATAGGAATCTCACTATATATGTCACTGGTGATTATGCCCAGGTACTGAAGAGGTCCAGGTCCTACTTAGGACTGTAGCACCCTTAGTGTGAGAGAATATCTTATTGGAGCGACGAACTGGAATTTCAGCTAGTAAAGAACACAATGTCCTTGAAAAAGTTTGAAAAGATAAGACAATTTCTTCATTTCAATGATAATTTTCAATTCATTGCAATTGTCAGAAATATAGTGGGCCATGACAGATTGTTCAAAATTAGACCTCTCGTCAATCACCTGACCAGTGAATTCAATAAAATAGTCCTTGAGGAACATTTTTCAATTGATGAGCAAATGTACTCGACTAAAGTTAGACATTGTATAACCATGAAACCCCATAGGTGGATATTCAAATTGTTTGTTTTGTCTGGAACATATGGGTTCGCCTAAAATTTTGAAATATACAGTGGCCAAGAAAATGAAACGACTCAACCTGCAGAGGAGCTTGATCTGGGTGCTACATCAAATATTGTCCTCAAGCTATCGGGATTTATACCAAAAAATGACAACTACAGATTATATCATGTTAACTATTATACCGCCCTACCACTGAAGGTTCATTTAGCTAAAGTAGGTCGTGGTAATAGTTACGGATTCGTTGCCACGATAGATGGAATAGATGTGTCTTCCCTAATATGAAAGATAATAAATGAAGGGTACAGGGTAAAAACCACGCATGTCCACCTAGATTCGTTTTAAGAAAAACGAAATTCAAAGTTAGGACTTACATTGTTTCTCCCCTGGATATCTATTATATAATGACAGTTTTATAGGGACTAACGTGTTTTTCTCCCATCTTATACAGTGGAACGTAAAGTACACTTCTAATACTAACATATGGCAGCACCAGTTTAATATTGAGAAAAAATGTACTTCCGTGGGTTTTCCCCTGTGCCCTTCAAATATGTAAACCTGATATCGTCATTTGCCGGAGCACATACCGAAACTATGGTAAAGAGATATGATCGTATACAAACAAGAACTGTTGATGTGAAATGTCCATTTGTAATACAAGAATACAATCGACATATGGGGGGTGTCGATCTCCTGGATAGTTTGATGGGTCGTTACAAGATCACAATGAAAATTATAAAGTGGAATATGAGACTTTTTTATCATTTGCTTGATCTAACACTAGCGAATTCTTGGTTAGCGTATAAACGAGAAGATAAACAAAAAGAAACTAAATATTCTAAGATTGTTGAGCAAGCTAAATTCAAAGCGGAAGTAGCCCATTTCCGAACGAAGATAAACATATCTGTAACCCCGAAAAGGAGTAGACCAAGTTCAAGCTCTGTTGAAAAAGAGCTACAGGCGAAGAAGAGGAAAGGTCCTACACAACATTTACCACCTCCAGATGTGAGTCAAGACTAACTTGGACATTGGCCAAAACATGAAGATACCAAAATGCGATGTAAGTTTCCTACTTGCCAAGGATATGCTCGTTTTAACTTTGAAAACCGTGGAGTCGGACTTTGTTTTAATAAAACAAACAACTGTTTTAAGAATTTCCACGTGATATAACTTATACGTATTACACAGTAACAGAATGCGCACTGTAGCCATTTGGTACCTTATGATAATTTAGTAATAAAAAAAAAATTCCACAGAGATTTGATTTTTTCCTTATTTTTCGCTTAATATACATACTTTTTTTAGTAATGTTTGATAAATAGAAACTGTGAACAATATATTGTGAATTTAAGGGCTAAAGTAACAAAATTCATAACTTTCTGGTGTTACAACAATACTATCGAAGTTTCAAACAATCATATCTGGATAATAACAAAGGGACATTCGTTACTCAAACATAGTACTGTCGTGGGTAAAATCAGATAGGAACCAAAAGATGCATACAAAGAAAGCGTTAAGATTGATTAAAAAAAAACTAAAAATGTACAAGAACTTTCTAACAACATTCCGGGTGTTTATTCTTGGTATTACAATAATTTAGTGGGTAACACAAATGATGAAGATGCTTAGAATATTTTTATTTTATTATTGTATTATTAACACAAAGTATTTGCTACTATATCTATATTTGTTAAGTTTAAACTTAATAAAGGGAACAAAACGGTCATTTTTGCCAAATGTTTGGGTCAGAATAGTAAAATGAGGTGAAAACTCGGTATATCCAGCAGTTATGATTTACCATAAAGCCTCTAATAGGGGTTAATTTTTCGCGGATTTTTTTATGTGCCTCAGAGAAACTCGGACACATGGTATACTTGTATACTAATACTCAGTAATCACTTTTTGCTTCTCCTGAAAAGTTTCAAGTGGTTTTTACCGAGTTACCGTTCTCATGCTCACATTTATTAAGTGAAATTAATTAATATTATTAATGCCTAAAAATATTATTAATTAATGCCATTTGATATCACACATATAGTGTGTCCGCGGATTGAGGTACCCAATTGGGCAGAAATCGTAAAATTTGCATTTTACGACGAAAAGTCATACTTTATAAAAAGTTCTGCTTGCGAGAAAATGAGATCAAATGTACAGGGTGTTAATAGATTAGTAAAGTTTGAAAATGCTTCAAGGCATAAGTTACATTATTTATTATTTTTTACAAAAATTTTATACAACAAAGTTGTTAAACTAACGTAGTCTGAATACAAATTTTGAAAAAAAAATCGAATTTTTAATAATTATTCTACATAGCCATTACCAATAAACTGAACACACTTTTCCGCTAACTTAATAAATCTACCCTATACTTTACGAATGGTTTGCGGCAGATTAAGATCATGGATTGCTTTTTCTATGCGTTGTTTTAATATTTCCCTATCATCACTTTTTTGTAACGTTGACTTCGTTTGTTTATTGTGTAATTAGGATTCTAGTAAGCCCAATGACGACTATTTTGTGAAGATACGTGTCCGTTTGTGCAAAATGTACATTCATCGTTAAAAAAAATAAATCTATGAAATCTTTAGTTTTCAGGGAAATTTTCAACTATCTATAAAAAAAACTCTAAGCGTCTCTCTTCATCAACGGGTGCAAGTGTATGCCGCATCTTTGACTTAAACGGTTTAATTTTGTTTTCCTTAAAAATTGTGTCCTACCCTTATGCTTAAATCCAGTGTCGCTTCCTTAAAGATAATTTCTGCTTCTAAATCTAAAACTGACCGTATTACTAATAATGTTGGTACATTGCTAATAATGTAAAATGCAGATAAATAAAGCCTGTTATTATTTTATTATTAAAAAATCGATTTTTTATTTCAAAATTTGTATTCAGACTTTACATTAGTTTCTAATCAACTTTGTTTTATAAAAATTTTGTAAAAAATAATAAATAATGGTAATTATCCCGTGAAACATTTTCATACTTTCCTAATTTATTAACACCCTGTACATTTGATCTAAAATTTTCTTATCGTCTATTGATTTTCTCGACAAGCAGAACATTTTTAACATCAAGAATGACTTTTGGTTTTAAAAGGAAAAATAAAGATTTTTGCCCTATTGGGTACCTCAATCCGCGGACACACTGATTGGTAGGTAGCTAGGTAGACTAATTATTCATAATTCAATTTTTTATTTCAAAATTTGTATTCAGACTCTACGTTAGTTTATAAACAACTTAGATTTTTATAAAATTTTTGAAAAATTAATAAATAATGTAAATTTAATTAATAAATAAATTATGCCTTAAAGCATTTTTAAACTCCCCTAATTTATTAACACCCTGTACATTTAATCTAAAATTTTCTTTTTCTATTTTGCGTCTGTAATGGACTCATTACAGCACTCATGTGCGTGCGGTAATGGCTCGCCGAGTGCTGTAATATTTTTAGTTAATTTATTCAAAGTTGGTATAGAAATTCAGAGCTGTCAGTAATGTCAAATTTTCGGCGAGATAGTTTTGAGGTTATGTGATGTGTGGAATCAAAAAAAATTTACTCGTTGAAATTATGTATTTTTTGAATGGTATAAAGTTTATATAGAGAGAAATTTATAGTGAAAAAACAAAAAGTTTACTTTAGATTGGTGTTTGTGTTAAAAATTGTGTTATAAACAAAATGAATTTTGTTTCAAGAGAATTATCGTTCGAAACGTCAAATTATTTTAGTGTCAAATATTCTTTTTCTTTATGGGATTAAAAAAAAATGTAATATAATTATATATGAATATTATGTAATAGACCGAATGTGCGCCGGTATAAGCAATCAACCGATATCACATGATATCGGAAGGGCACTCTATTGTCCTGGGGGTGAGAAATCGCCCCCGAAGGCGGACGAACTATAAGAAATAGTCAACGGCATTGGAATCAGGAAAGCAATGGGAAACTACCTGATTACATATGCCTAGTTAATCAACATGACTAATTTCAAGGCGAAAATACCAGAGTCTCTAGTCCCCTATTCGGATCTAAGTGGGAGACAGTTTTGAATGTAGCTAAGATGAAAGTAAGATGTAGAATACACAAATTTAATTAATTAATGATCATAAACGATATAACACATATTTATTTTAAATTCTTTTCAGTGGTACAAGTATTAAAAATATTTATAGTAACATTGTATTCTTGAGCAGTAACACTCACACCAGGGACATTATATACAGTGTTACTACTACTGTTGCTATCAAATTGTAAATGTGGGACACTAGAAAAACATCCAGGTAAGTTGATATTTCCTTGCTCAGACACAAGCATTTTAGATATTTCAATCTTCTTTTTTAACGAAGCGTCAACAACACTAAACAACAGTAGTATCCTCCACAACAGTAGTAGACGTCCATTCACCATGATTTTTTACTGTCAACAAATCACCACCATGGTTGGCTAAATGTGTCGCACTACTTCTTCGGAAACAATGTGCAGTGTAAAGATCGGAGTTTGGTAATTTGAGAAATGTCTCAATGTCTTTTGATATCCACCCCATGTTAATACCAATTGAACTATTAATACAATGACCGTTACGAAAAGTTAAGACAAATCTCTTATGCGTAACATTATTACGACGTAATATTATAACCCATTATCAAGACGATCTACAATGAATACCGTTACATACAAAGCTGCGATATACATACAAATTTATCCACCTTCATAGCCAGATAAGACTTATTATCCACGTCCGTTATAAATTTATGAATATCTTCTTTTAAAATCTTCAACTTTTTAGGTGCATAGCTCTGAGATATCCGTTTCAATAAGGCCTGCAATTTACAAAATTTGGATGTATCTACATCCTTATGTATAGATAAACAGGACCTCAACATAGAATATATCGTCCATAAACTTGATGGTATATGTTACGTTGTAATTCGAAGTAAGCAAGTAAAACATTTTCCGAAACAACTGTAACTTTATTTAGATTAAGCCACTCCCACTTTACGCCCACTTAAATTTACTGTATTCTTTTTCATATCTTGCTCGCGATTTATCTGGCAACAATTTATTCACTGTATTTGCAGTTATTTCTTTCAATTCTAGTGGAGTGCAAGATATTTTTTCACCCATTTTAATTATAACCTTTAAATTAATTTCAAGTGTCAATTATCAGTGTAACCAACCACCATAAAATTTTATGAACATGTATGGGCGATTTTTCTAATTTAGACATGACATAAAAGGGCGCAATGTAGAAAAAATACTATAAAAAACTCGTTCGTAAGGCTTTTTTCATCACTTGTCCAATAGAAAACTCCTCGCTAAGCTCGTCGTTTTCCAAACATGGACGCGTGCTGTAAAATCGCACTGACAGAACTCGTCCTTTAATATACTATATCGTCCATTCACTTTCTCTACAAGCAGAACTTTTTATAAAGAATGACTTTTGGGGTGCTAGGCAACCGCAAAACAAGTTAGACGTGCAAAAATTTGCTCGTGGAAATTGTGTATTTTGAGTGGTGTAAAGTTCATAGGGAGAGAAGTTTATATTGAAAGACAATTAGTTAACATTGGATTGGTGTTATTGTAAAAAAATTGTGCAAAAACAAAATGAATTAGTGATTTCTATTTTAATTTGACATTTGCTAAAAGAAACCTACTAGAAATTATGAATAAACAAAAAATCTAAAACAGATCTGGACCTAGTAATATAACAATACGTACCCCTTCAACATCTTTGGTAAACAATGGCACGGAGCCTAGCACCTGGGAAGAGTGGGGTCTAAGCCTCCCAGGCTAACAACTTGGGTAGTATCTTAGACAGTGGCTCGTCACTGTCCCATGAAGAATATTCTTCAACTGAGCATGAAGGAAAATCTCGCTAAATGCACTACCCCAGGTGGTAACCAATACACCATCACCTATGGTGACGTTAGCGGACCTTCAGTTTCTGGGGAGTCCGCACCAACATGATTTAAGGATTTTAAGCTTTAAGGAGTCGGAGCATCTTGAAATTACCGGTCGTAAACTCAGACCAAAATGGCAAAGCTTCTTTGCAACATTTAATGCCAACTCACTGCTAAAAGTGGGTAAACTGAAACATTTGACTGATTCACTAACACGACACAACATAATACTAACAGCAGTACAGGAAACCAGATTTACGGACGAACATGCCTTCGAGTCCCAAGGCTACAGAATCCTCAAAGGAAATGTGGGTCAGCGGGTAATGAAGAACGTACCCCACTTAGGTACAGGATTTATAATCAATCACAGGATACTGGATTCAGTCACCGACTTTACCTCCCCGAGTTGTCGTGTATCCACCCTCTCTCTCAAATGCGCAAACAAGGGCTACAGTATAGTCAATGTACATGCCCCAATCAACCAGGATAACAGACGTAATCCAGACAGAACTGATAAATTCTGGGACGACTTAGAAGATATTATCTCTAAACTTCCAGAGAGGCACACCGTTATACTGCTTGGTGACTTCAATGCTCAATCGGGAAAAGATAAAAAATACAGAAACATAGTGGGCAATTATCCGGCGCATAAGCGAACCAACCGCAACGGAGAACGATTGGTGGATCTGTGTAGAACTTTTGGGTTGATCATGAAGTCTGCAGCCTTCAAACACTTGCCAAGGAAGCAGAAGACGTGGATTTCACCTAATACTCACCTGGGTGAATTCCAGATAGCTCATGTGGCCATTTCACGAAAATCTCAAAAGGAAATACAAAACGTGAAAGTACTAAGAAGCGCCAATCTGGACTCAGACCACTACCTCTCAACTATCAAAATAAGACTCCAGCCTAGAAACACTAGATTACCCAGAACCTACAAAATGGTAAGATTTGACGTCGAGCGACTCAAGGACAGTCAAGAACTAAATCAGAGACTGAACAACACAGACCTAAACAACTGGGACCAACTGAAGGAGACTCTTGCCAAGGCGGCCAATGAACTCGCCCCTCTCTCTAGAAGAAGGAAGCATCCGTGGTGGACTGAAAACTGTGACAATGCAATAGCCTAAAGAGAGATGGCCTGGATGAAGTGGAATTCTAAAAAGGCCAAGGAAAATTTGCAAATTAATTTTTGGAACAAAGAAAGGTTACAGCCAAGATAATTCGAACCTTCAAACAAAACCAACTAACTCAAATCGAAAAAAGCTTTCCTAAGAATAATTTCAGAGATTTCTTTGGAACCATCAAGCAGGCACTCAGAAAATACGCTCCGCCAAGCCTCCACTTCAGAGACTCACAAGGCAAACTGGCTTATAACGACAAGGACAATTGTCACCTTCTGGATCAATACTTTTAAAATCTACTCAACTGTGACCCACCCAGCGAAGACTTCGACTATAAACAAACCACACCAAATACGGACTCGCTTCCCCCTTGATTGGAAGAAGTTGGCCAGATCATTCAACTTGTTAAGAATAATAAGGCAGCTGGAGAGGACTCTATCGTTGCTAAACTGTGGAAAGGTGCTGGAAACAATGCCGTGCGCAAGCTAACCGAGATCATCCAGGACATCTGGGAAACAGAGAAATTACCACCCGATTGGAAATCTGCTCTGATACATCCGCTCCACAGAAAGGGAGATTTTTCGGATCTAAACAACTACCGTGGAATTTCTCTCATCCCAGTAACAATCAAGATTCTCTCGAAGGCGTTACAAACAAGGGCAGAAAATCAGTTGGATAGTCAACTGGGAGAAAACCAGGGGAGCTTCAGGAAGACCCGATCCTGTGTTGAACAGATCCTCAATCTTAAAACTGTACTTGCATACTCCAAGATGAGAAACCGCAAGGTAGTCGTCACATTTGTTGATTTTAGGAAGGCCTACGGTTCCATTGATAGAGAAACGCTTAACAAAGTACTCCAGGAACTAGCACTAGACAACAAAACCCGCAGACTAATCCTAGAACAACACCCATTCCAAGGTTAAATTTAGAGGCGAGGTTTCAGAAAGCTTCGAAATAAAAACTGGAGTGAGACAAGGAGATGGACTTTCCCCACTTCTCTTCAACTGTGTCATTGAAAAGGTTATGAGAGAATGGCGCAAGGAACTGAACAATTTGGGTGCTCAGAGTGGTATCTACCTGGGACGTAAGAATGATGGACTGGTTGTAGATTGCCTGGCTTTTGCAGATGACATGGCACTGTTTGCTGATTCTCTTGAGATGGCAACAATGCAGGTAAACTGCCTCAGAAAACAGGCTGCCAAAGTGGGTCTTCAAGTGGCGCTGGAGAAAACAGAATTCTTCACCAACATCAGAGAACCAAACAGAGATGTTACTAGAACAGGGAAACATCAAGAGGACTGAGAAATTTAAGTATCTCGGCGAATGGATTGAACCCAACTTATCAGAAAGAGCATCATTATCCAAGAGAGTCAGCAAGTTAGAACTAGCCTATCGGCTGACTAAGAACCCTGTACACAATAATAAATGCCTGTCAAGCAACCTGAAACTTTAGCACTACACATCAGTCTTACGACCAGAAGCCCTGTATGCCATGAGGTGTCTTTCCTTGAACCGAAGGGGTATAATAGAGAAATTGGAAATCAGAAAGAGGAGAATCCTCAGGGAGATCTTAGGCCCGGTAAAGGAGGATGGGGAATTCCGAAGACGGCATAACTCTGAGCTCTACGAACATATTGAGATGCTCTCTGACTGTGCAAGGAAAAGAAGGGTAGCTTTCTATGGCCACGTTGCAAGATTGCCTCCAAACCGACTAACCAACCGTCTGTTCACCTTCTGACAAAACAAGAAGCTTCGTACCACTTGGTTGACAGAGACCGAGAACCATATTAAAGAACTGGGAATAACAGATCTCAAAAAACAGACAGTCTGTGAGACGCACCCTGAAGGAAGTCCGTAGATTTCAGGAAAAACTTCGAAGGAAAGGTACCCCCGGACAGAAGAGAGAAAGGAGTTACACCGGCAGAAGATACTCCGGCGACAATATTGGGCAAAGGTCAAAGCCCAACAGTTGAACAAGCGTGGTCCAAAGTAGGCCTATTCGAAAGAAGAAGAAGATTACAAATGCTAGAAAACACTAAAGGTTATATTTAATGGATACGAAAATGTAAAAAAAAGTACGAAAAAAGTTGAGGAAATTATTAAAATCGTAAACGAAAATTCTAATGTACTTTATTATTTCCAACAAATAGACGCAGAATTGCTAAATCGATGGTAGATGAATTATACAGAGATGAGTCAATTCTTCAAAATAACGTTTCAACAAAATTTGAGGTTGATGTATATAAAGTGATTATAAATCAAAAAATGAAACTAATGATCAAACTAAAGTTTAGATAGTAGATTTACAAAAAATTAACAAATTTATAAAGACGTTAGTTATTTTGACCCAAATACATTAAAACAAATTATAGATTCAAGCGGTTCAAATATACCTAACAATGCATTTGATGCTATTTCAAAAATAACATAAATAACAAAATAAAAAAATAAATAGCAAAAATAACACAAATAACAATAAATAACAAAAATAACATTTCAGTTGGTACAATAAAAACAGAACTAATAAGCTTTCTTCTAAACTAGTTTTTTTAAACTAAAGAAAAAATCGTTTTAATAATTCAATTCCTTAATCGAGACAGACTATGATTTAGTCTCTGATATCTCATCAAGTATTTCAGATACTCAATCAAATTTAGAGGAAGAAAATAAAGTTCTTTCTAACATAGCCTGAATATATAAATATATTCAGCCTTACCGGAGCTCTATAACATTTACTGAGTCTTTTTAGGACTACCAAAAACAAATCTCATGTGAAATAGGATGTATAACGTAGAATGGTTTCACCAATTCTATCTTAAAATTCTTTCTCATAATGAAAAAAATTTTTTCATTGTTGCAATGAATGCATTGTATCTTAGTTAATATTTTTGTATAAACACAACATACATTATATGGCATATTGCTTACAAGTATTTGCTAACGGTATCCTGCACACAAGTTGTGTGTGAACGTGCTATTTCAAAATTAAAAATAATTAAAAACAGGTTAAGATCCTTATTAAAACTAGATTTATTAGAAGCTTTTAAGACAATAAATATGGAACAAGACATAGTTAATGGGTTGAACCATTATGAAATAATAGATCAGTTTACTAATCAGAGCCAATTTCTAAAATCTAAGTTATTGTTATAAATATTACATTCTATTTCTTATATTAACTAACATTCTTATATTAACTAACATATATTCAAGAATAAAATTATAAAGAAACAATTATTTAAAATATATACTGTCTCTCCAAATCTTATACTTTTTAAACACAAATTTAAAAACAAATGATAGTATGAAATGATAGGTTTCATAACACGCAGTTTCAGAATTAATCTTTTTAAAGAAAATTATGTCTAGTGGTTCAATAGTAGTATCTGGTTTAGTCTGATCTTGTCTGGTCCTCTCTGGTCTTGTCTGATATTGTCTGGTATTTTCTGTCCTGTCTGGTCTTGCATGGTGTTATCTGATCTTGTCTGGTCATGTCTGGTTTTGTCTGGTCTTATCTTATCTTGTCTGGTCTTTCCTGGTCTTCTCTGGTCTTGTCTGGTCTTGTGTGGTCTTGTTTCGGCTTGTCTGGTCTTGTCTTTATCTTATAAATTTACATTCTATTTGTTCATTTTTTTAACAAAAACATGTGTTTTGGATGTACCTATTTGTTTTACTTGAAAAATATTTTATTTTTTTGTTATGTAATTGTGGTGATTATAAGTTTCTAATTATATCGTTTGTAATTATAATATTTCTAATAATAGTCTTATAAGCGTATGTTTTAAGATTTACAAATAGTTTTGTGTATTTGTTAAAATGGAGTTTTAATATAAATTATATTATTATTATTATAAAATAAATCTTTTTTTTTAATATAAAATATAGGCTGTCTTGAATTTTTTTTATGAGGTTCGAATTCGATTCAACTCAATTTCACTTCTATAAAATCAACTTTGACGTACTTGCAGAAAACGTGACCTTGAAATATAAACAAATTCGCGTGCGGCGCTCTTATTGCAGCCCGCTTAGCTCGCACAAATTTTCATATATAAGGCCTTTCTGTTACTTTGCCCAGCGAGCCCTAATGCTATCAATCCGACACTGCGCGTCCATGTTTAGAAAACGATGAAGAGTGCGAAAAACGCCTTATGAACGAGTTTTGTATACTATTTTTCGATTTTCCGCCCGTTTATGCCATTTCTAAATAAAAAAATCGCCGATACATATTGAGAAAATTGTATCGCACTCGGCGAGCCATTAACGAACCCATATGAAGGCTCTAATGACTTTATTATAGACGCAAAATAGAAAAAGAAATGTGTGATATGGAAGAGGAAACATTGAAAAACATAGCATTGACCTTGAAATCTTTCTCTCTGGCATTGAAAAAAAAGGATGTTAGTGCAATAGAATTAATTAGTGAAATCAATATATTCAAAGACATCCGTAAGAAAGTTGTAAATTTAGAACCACTGTACATTATTAAATTCATACGCCGCACACTGGGCCGGATTACAAATTTACGGCGACAAAAATAAAAACCAGTTCATTTGATTTTTTTGCCGCAAATATTTTATGATGACAGTATGATGATCTTAATATAAAATGAGACTAATATAAAATGAATATTAGATGTCTATTAATTAAAAATTTAAAATTAAGTGGAAAATATAATTTTTAAGTGAAAAATAAATTTATGACAAAAATGGTAGTGCAACATTTTGTTTTTACAAGTTCACGACCGATATTCGTCAAAATCAATATCTTCATCACTATCTGCACTTTTTTCATCATCACTAACGATATCACCAGTAGTTTCTCGTGAACATTATTCATTGTGATAGTTGGGCATTCGGGGCTTTCCTCATACTACCTCATTCCATTTTTATTTTTTCCTTGTGGGTTTTGTCCAATAACTAGTGATCTGATAGATAGAGGATCTGATGAATTAAGTAACCAGTTCAAAATAATTCAAAGTAATTCTAATAATTCTTGACATTTTCCTGGAATGGTATTGTCTAATCTGTTTGTAAGTTTTGTAACTATTCGCCCCATGTTCGTCCCATGCATCAATAATTTATGGACACTCACACAAATTCTATAACATCCATAAATTATATTTGCGTCCGCATAAAAATTATTATTAGCAAAGTTTTGCTTTGCCACTGTGCACTTTTTGCACTGTCATCTAGACCCCACTTGTAACTGATTTAAAGACAGTTGCTAGTTTGGTTCATGTTTTGGATAATAACATCCTACTGTACCTGTGCAAGTCTTCGCACACTGTGATCCTGTAACAGCACCACAGCACGACATTTAATGGATAATATTTTTTACCACGTGACCACGTGATATGAGGGATATATATATATATATATATATATATATATAAATATATATATATATATATATATATATATATATATATATATATATATATATATATATATATATATATTTATATATATATATATATATATATATATATATATATATATATATCAGTCCCTCTAGTTTTATCTCCTTGCTGAATCCTCAACTATGAGCACTGTATGGCCTTACTCTCTTAGAAGGCGATGAATAGTGAGCCGTTTTCATTCTTCTTACCTTTTTAGGACTTCCACTTAAAGCAAGTCCCAGGATCTCCGCCGGACTTCTTTTGAAAAAAGGCGCAATTTTCAGTAAGGTGGAACGATGTGGAAGGAATTATTGCTTTCCTAGAATTGTCCATGTTTGTTTTGTCTTACAAACTATTTAATTCAACGGAACTATGCGGAACTTTTTTCTTGAAATCAATGTATTCAGTATATTACAAGATTTTTTAAATTTACATTAGTCGTTAACAAAACTTATTTTATAACGCAGTTGATTAAAACTTTCTACAATTTTGATAGTATTACATGTAAATACATACCAGATGCTATATTCTCCATATTTAAAAAGTTCACAATTTTTGAGCGCAAACACAAAATAGGCGTAGTTACTTCGTGAAATACGTAGCTCATTAATTCCTTCTTGGTACCGAAGAGAGATGTTTGACACGTTCCCACAACCAATGGCATTGGTTTCTCGCATTAATTTGTATGTATTATTGTGAATGGGTTATCAAACAATACATTTTAAGTGGTTTTGATTAATTGTGATATTGTAAAATTCTATTTTTGTCGCCATAAATTTGAAATCCGGCCCGGTGCACAGTGGGTACTAATTTGCACAGTTGTTGTAAATTTGACGGTTGCATTTAAAATTATAGAGAATTATTTATAATATGATAAAAATTAATTAAGTGATGTATAAGATCTAACATTTCTCTAAGAGAATTGGTTCAGGCTGGATTAATATCAATATAAAATTAAATTCCGTTATCAAAATTTGCGACAAATTAGACGTTAATTATGTCTGTTTTTTTAAGTATAACTAAATGTTTATATCCGTGTGTACTATTTGCACTTAAAAGAGATATGTAATATAATTATAAGCACATATGAGTATTTTCTTATTACATGCTTAATAGTTTCTAATGAAAATATAGTGTGTCAACATCAATTCATTAAAAGCCGCATCGTAACAATGTTTGCATCTGGTCGGCAAAAGCTCTACATTCGGAACAGTATACATATAGGCATAAATGAAACAACAGGTTTAGAAAATTAGGAATTTTGTTTAGACCTCGAAATTTTACAGACAATGGAGATCCGATATGACAATAGCACCAGTGGCATAGAGCTCTAGAATACCCTATAGGAGAAGTAAACTATACATTTTAATAGACCATTCTTATATTAACTAACCATATATTCGGAAATGAAATATTAAAGAAACAATTATTTAAAATATATACTGTCTACTGCAAATAAGAAACTGTTTAAAAACGAATTTAAAAACAAATGATAGTAAATAGGTTTCATAACCCGCAGTTTCAGAATTAATTTTTTTTAAGAAAATTATGTCTAGTGGTTTAATGGTAGTATCTTGTTTAGTCTGATCTTGTCTGGTCCTCTCTGGTCTTGTCTGATATTGTCTGGTATTGTCTGTCCTGTCTGGTCTTGCATCGTGTTTTATGGTCTTGTCTGGTCTTGGCTGGCCTTGCCTGGTCTAGTCTGGTATTTTCTAGTCTTGTCTGATCCTATCTGGTTTTGTCTGATCTTGTCTTATCGTGTCTGGTCTTTCCTGGTCTTGTCTGGTCTTGTCCGAGCTTGCCTGGTTCTGTCTGACCTTGTCTGGTCTTGTCTGGTCTTCTTTGGGCTAGTCTGGTCTTGTCTGATCTTGTCTGGTCTTGTCTGTTCTTGTGTGGTCTTGTCTGGTCTTGTCTGGTCTTGTCTGGTCTTGTCAGATCTTGTCTGGTCTTATCTGGTCTTGCCTGGTCTTGTCTGGTCTTGTATGATCTTGTCTGGTCTTTTCTGGTCTTGTCTGGTCTTGTCTGGTCTTGTCTGGTCTTGTCTGGTCTTGTCTGGTCTTGTCTGGTCTTGTCTGGTCTTGTCTCGTCTTGTCTGGTCTTGTCTGGTCTTGTATGGTCTTTTCTGGTCTTGTCTGGTCTTGTCTGGTCTTGTTGATCGTGTTAATCTTGTCTGGTTTGTCTGGTCTTGTCTTGTCCTGTCTGGTTTTGTCTGGTCTCATCTGATCTCGTTTGGTTTCGTCTAGCCGCATCTGACCTCCTGTAGTCTCGTCTGGTTCTTTCTGGTATTGTCTGGTCTTATCTGTTCTCGTCTGGTCTTTTCTTGTCTTGTTTGGCCTTGCCTGGTCTGGCCTGGTTTTTTGCGATCTTATCTGGCCTTGTCTCTCCTTGTCTGATCTTGTCTGGTCTTTCTGGTCTTACCTGGTCTTGTCTGGCCTTGTCTGGTCATGTGTGGTCTTGACTACTCTTGTCTGGTCTTGTCTGGTTTTGCCTGGTCTTGTCTGGTCTTGTCTCATCTTGTCTGCTCTTTTCTGGTCTTGTCTGATCTTGTCTGGTCTTGTCTGGTCTTGTCTGGTCTTGACTGGTCTTGTCAGGTCTTGTCTGGTTTTATCTGGTCTTGTCTTGTCTTGTCCTGTCTGGTCTTGTCTGGTCTCATCTGATCTCGTCTGGTCTGGTCTGGACTCATCTGACCACGTCTGCCTGGTCTCGTCTGTGCGTTTCTGATATTGTCTGGTCCTATTTTGTCTTGTCTGCTCGCCTCTGGTCTTGTCGTGTCTTGTCGCGTCTTGTCTGTTCTCGTTTGGTCTTGTCTGGTCTTGTCTTGTCTTGTCTTGTCCTGTCTGGTCTTGTCTGGTATCATCTGATCTCGTGTGGTCTCGCCTGGCCTCATCTGACCACGTCTGTTCTCGTCAAGCCTCGTCTGCTCGTTTCTGGTATTGTCTGGTCCTGTCTGGTCTTCTCTGGTCTTGTTCGCTCTTATCCGTTCTTATCTGGTCTAGTCTGTTCTTGTCTGGTCTGGCCTGTTCTGGTCTTGTCTGATCTTGTCTGGTTTTGTCTTGACTTGTCTTGTCTGGTCTTTTCTGGTCTTGTCTGGTCTTGTTTGGTCTTATCTGGGTTTGTCTGGTCTTGTCAGGTCTTTTCTGGTCTTCTCTGGTCTTATTTGGTCTGGTCTAAATTTTCTGGTCTGGTCTGACATTGACTTGTTTTTTGTAGACTTACCTGTTCTTTACAATTCGTCTCTGGTCTCGTCTAGTTTTGTATGGTCTTGTCTGACCTTATCTGATCTTTTATGTTTTTTCTGGTCTTGCCTGGTCTTGCTTGGCCTGGCTTGGTCCTCTTTTTTTGGTCGTGGACGTAACAAGCACTTTCGTTAACTTGACAAGTGTCCCCCCGGAACTTCAGGTACATCCCGGAACCGCTCTTCGCATATCTTCGTGATATCGCTGTACTGGAAAAGGTATTTCCAAATCTGAATTTCATATTTACAGCAACCCTTACATGGCCCGTTCACTTTTTGTGTTTAGGGGTTCAGGAAGTTTCAGTTTGCCAAAGCTTGCTGTTTTGAGATTTGATCTTTCGTTGGATTTGGCGTGTGTCTTGGGGTGTTCGTTCGTCCTGTTCTTTTGTCTTAGAATGGCTCTTATAAAGTTGTCGGTGACAGTCCAGCTGTCCTTGTCCAGCAGCATTTCTGTTACCATTGAGTATTCGTTGAGTACCGATTTTGTCTTGTTGGTCCATATGTTTCGTTCGACAGTCCATCTCTCGCATGCAAATAATGTGTGTGACACACTGTCGGTGTCCCCACAGTAGACGCATCTGTCATATTCAGCTCTGCCTATGCGGAACAGGTACTCTTTGAAGCACCCGTGTCCACTTAGCACCTAGGTGAAATAGTTATTTATCTCACCGTGGTTCCGTATAACCCACGGGATTATGTCAGGTATCATTTTGTAGATCCAGCTTCCTTTTGATGCTGCTTGCCAGCTGCGCTACAACTTCTCCAGCAGATTTTCCCTTACACGTTTTTAAATTTGAACTATGTTTAGCCCAACCGATTTGTTTTTGTCCCAGTAGACTAGGGTCCTTTCTTCAGCCATGAGCTTGGTCTGGTCTGCTCTGGTCTTGTTTAAACTTACCTGTCCGTTTGGTCGCGTCTGGTCTCGTCTAGTTTTGTATGGTTTTGTCTGGCCTTATCTGATCTTATGTTGCCTTGTAATTCATTAATTTTATCGAAGGTATTTAATAAATATACTATAATATACTATAAAGTCTAGTCTAGTGTGGTTTGTATGTTTAAATTTATGTATTAAAACAGAGGCGAAAAATACGCAAATAATGATATGTAATGTGTTAAAAATAAATGAGAAATGTGTCTACTATTAATAGATAGGTAAGCGTTTCAAATTCATTTAAGGTGTGGTTACATAAAAATCAAGTAAAATTTACGAGATTTAAAATTATAAATGCAGAAAGATTCTTTAATAAAAATAACGTGAAAGTAATTAATGAATTATAATTAAACCAATTATAATTCCTTTTAATATTCAGATGGACGGATGATTTCCTTGAGAACTGCAATCATCGGTAAGGGGCCATTATTTTAATAAAGCCGCATTATTAATAGAACAGCAAAGGAAAACAGTTTCTTAGATTTCCAGGGAAAGCAAATTTGCGCAAATCGTAGTTTAAATCGTAGTGCATAAAAGTAATTGTCGTTCGCGCGTCTGATATGTTTGCCGTCAGCATATTTCGTTACCATGTGGACTTCGCACTGACTAGTTTATTAATTTTCTATAACATACAATCATTTTTTAAACATTTTTGCCATTTCACGGTCAGTTCACAAATTTTAATATAAATAGAACCGGACATTTTTTTTATTGTAAACATTTTTTAATTATGAAGTCGTTTTTTATAGAAACGAAAACAGAGTTAACAGATAACCTAAAGATAAGACTTGCTTGCTAAAACTAGCTTTAAGAAGACCGAAAAACAACTCAAGACGGAGACAATTACAATCAGGCAAAAATTAGATATACTAAATGTTTAGACAGCAAGTCCAAGACCAAATTATAAACAAAATAACTGAATGAATTGAGCGTCGCTTGGTATAATTTATTTTAGCCGTTCACCCCCCTTCCTTGCTAAATGATTGTTCAAGAGTTCATTTAGTTTTGGATGTCTATTATATTTGGTCCGTGCGTTTTGTTTTTCCTGCTTAATTCTCATTTGCAGTCCAGTCTTCTCTCGCTTTGAGCGTTGTTTACATTGCAGTAGGTATATAACACCTTAGATCTAACAACTTTTATTTGGAACTTCACTTGTACACTCTTGCTTCTTCCAGTCAACAGAATCGCTGCTGTATTTATTCTGGATTGAGCTTCAGCTCTTTTCCTTCATCCAGGTATTTATTCGTTCTATGGCTGATTTTGCCATAGAAAATACGATAACAAATACGCACCAATTTACTTTCTAAAACTGACAAACAAGGGTTCCTAAACTTCACATCTACCATACTCTCTTGAAGAGAGTCGTCGCTACTCGTCCCTCCTTATTTTCATATAATAAGTTATATTTTGCATATGGCTACGCCAATGCTGTCAGAAGTAGAGAATAATGATTGTACAGGCAATACTCGAAAATGACTAGGAGGAAAAGCATGTATAAAAAACTGGACAAATAAACAAATAAACAAAACTAGACAAACTAGACTAGTTAGAAAAGACTAGACAAACAAGTTTACCATAATATGAATAGAACAAGGCTTTAACTTATTAATCTATACAGGTCAGGTGATAATCCTAGAAGTGATAAGGCTAACAATACCACGCAAACCAGATGAAAGATTAAGTTTAGAGAGACCAAATTATTTAGATAATACCGAATAGACATTTCTAAATAAAGATAACTATAATTAGACTTATAATTAAAATATAATTACAATATAGATTACGACTCTACGACTTGTCTGTCTAACAAGACAACTTGTAATATTAGACGAACAACAAAATAGATATTGTGTAACATAAGAATTAACTTTATATTAGCATACATTATTGATTTATTGTTGAATTATGAAGACAAGATTATGTAAATCAGCACACACAGTACTATATATATATATATATATATATATATATATATATATATATATATATATATATATATATATAAAGCTATTTGCTCTTGTCTGCAAGGTTTTATCAGCTTAATCCAAGTTTAGAATGTATAATTCTATATGTACGTTCTAGATTCCTATGTCTAGATTATATAGAATTTATATGGAATTAATATTATATATTCCCTATGAGGATAATTATCCTTTAATAATTGTCATGTAATTGTTAGTTTTCTATGCCCTTAATAGTCTCCTGAAACAATGCACATCCTTTTATATCGATAATGACGTCCATTGAGTAGGCTAGTCGGACCTAACGTGCTAGTCCTCACGTTGTACTACTATTTAGATTCGGTGCAGACCTAGCGTACTTAAAGTGAGTAATTTCCTGTATCTGGTCTGAATAAGTTATTGTTAATTTTGAAGCGACACATAATCTCTTGTAATATTAATTGCTTATAATTATTAGTGAAACTGGTACAGTTATGTAAACTGAAACTAGAATTGTGAATCGTATGTAGAGAGAAGAGGAAAATTTGATACTTGCAGAAATCTATTTGATTTATAAGAATTTGTTTAATTACTATTAGTTTTAAATGATACATTTAAAACTGTAATATAGGTATATCCTCCTCTGCGGGTGCCTATCCGGTTCGAATGTTGGCGATCATCATTGCAATCTGGATTTTATTTGCAGCTGTTCTAAATAATTCCGTTGTTTATTACTTTGCCCTGCAGTATGAGCTGCAGCAGTCGATATCGTTCTCCGTTTCTCATTATATTACCGAAGTATTCTAGTTTACGTTTTTTGATGGTAAACAGTAACTCTGGTTCCTTCTTCATTTTTCTTAGTACCTCAATGTTCGCAACTTTATCCGTCCAATTAATATTTAGCAAGCGTCTATAAAGCCATATTTCAAATGCCTCTAATTTCTTACAGGATGCTTCAGTTAAGGTCCACGACTCAACACCATATAAAAGTATGGAGAAAATATAGCATCTAATATGTCTCATATTGATGTTCAGTGAGAGATCCTTATCTCCCCATTGGTCATTTCGAGTTGTCCCATTGGTCATTTACTATGCAACCAAGATATGTAGTTGTTGCTACACGTTCGACCACTGTACCGTCGATAAAGAGTTGGCCGGTTGGTGCTTGGACCTTACTTATTACCATATATTTTGTTTTCTTGATATTCAGTAAGAGACCATATTCTTTACTAGAGGCTACTACTACTTCCGACATCAACCGCTGAAAACCCTCGAGACTATCCGCGAAGACTACCGTATCATCGGCATATCTGATGTTATTAATTATTTCACAATTAACCACGACCCCCTCGTTGATATTTAAGAGTGTTTCTTTAAATATTTCTTCAGATTAGATGTTAAATAGCAGAGGTGATAAAACACTTCCTTGCCTTACTCCTCTCCTAATTTCAATATTGTAGGTGGTCTGGTCATCTACATTTACACAGCAGTCTTGTTCCAATATAAGTTGGCTATTACGCGAATATCTTTTTGATCTACTCCAATCTTCTGAAGATTGTTGATAAGTTTATCGTGGTGTATTTCATCGAATGCTTTTTGATAATCTATGAAACAAGCGTATATATCATAATTCACATCCCTGCATCTCTAAAACAGTACTTGGATGCAAATCAATGCTTCTCTTGTTCCTAGTGCGTTTCGGAATCCAAACTGCGTGCTGCTGATGTTTTCCTCGCATTTCTTATAGATTCTACCATGAATAATCTTCAGGAATAGTTTTAAGATATGGATCATTAGGCAGATAGTTCGATAATCTTCGCATTTTTTTTGCATTTGGTTTTTTTGGCAGTGTCACAAAGGTAGATTTTTGCCAATCCCTTGGTATCACTCCGCTGTTGTAAATTCTATTAAATAGAGAAGTTATTACCGATATACTTTCATCGTCCAGTAGCTTCAAAACTTCTGCATGCGTGTTATCTGGACCCACTGCTTTACCATCCTTGCTTTGTTTGATGGCGTTCTTCACTTCACTTGTTATAATATTAGGACCAGTAGTTCCCGTAATTGTTGGAGGGTTTAATGGTCGATCATCTTCAAATAAAGTATTTATGTATGCTTTCTATATTGCAAGCGTCTCCGTAACATTTGATGCTATGGTTCCGTTTTTGTCTACTAATTGACCATATACCCGTTTTCTAAGCGTGCCAGTTACCAGATTCACCTTTCTATGTACGTTGAAGATATCGTGTTTCTTTTCCAACTCTTCTATTTCCAAACATTCTTCATAGATTCTTTTCTCTTTCGCTTTTATTATTAGCTGCCTAATGGTTTTGTTTAAATCCTTGTATTTGTCTGTATTTTTGTTTCGTCTTCTTTCTTCCATGAGCCTTAGGATATCGTCGGTCATCCAGCACTTTCTACGTTTTTTCGTTATTTCGGGCTTTAGAAATTTTTCACTCGTTTTAACTATGCTGTTCTTTACCATTTCCCATTCGCTCTAAACTTCATGGTCGGAGTTTTTCTTTATTTTTCTGAATTCTGTCGTTAACGCCGATCGTATTTGGTCTCTTATATCATCCTTCTTGAGTTGGGAAATATCTACTCTGTTACTATTGTTAGGTTTGAGGCTACTTCTCATTTTCAGCTTTAACGTTCCGACGAGTGGGTTGTGGTCTGATGATACATCTGCGCCAGGGTACGTTTTTACCAATTTAAATATATTTATGTACCTTTTATTGACAAGAATATAGTCGATTTGGTTTCTTACAATTTCGATTTTCTTGTCCGCGGGGGATCGCCATGTATATAGTCTACGTGGTGGAAGTTTGAAGAAAATGTTTAGTACGACATATTCTTCATCAACGCAGAACTCATATAATCTATCCCCTCTTGGGTTACTTTCGCCCAGACCAAACCACTATATCGCCCACTATAGCGCCCACTATATCAGCTCCATATTTTCCGCATCCTATTTTCGCGTTGAAATCTCCCATAATGATATTAATCTCGTTTTCCTTTAGACTCTGCATTGTTTTTAGCAAATCGCTGTAAAACTCTTCGTTTTCTTCGTCAGGTTTGTCAGAAGTTGGTGCATAAACCTGTTTTAAGTTGATGTTTATTGGCGCTGTTGCTAGTTGTACCAACATTATTCGGTCAGAAACTGGTGTAAAGTTGCGTACCGCTTTTGCAATTTTCTGATTAAGCATAATATCTACGCCGTATTGGTGCCGGTTCTCATCTAACCCTGAGTAGTACACTGTGTGATCATCTACTATACATTTTCCCACACCTTTCCAATCTCATTTCACTGATCCCCATGATTTCTACTTTCATGCGCTTCATTTCTGTAATTGTGTTTTTTATCTTACCCGCTGCGTACATACTTCTCGCGTTCCAAGTACTAATTATTGTAGTGGCTGACCCAGAGATTCTTAGCAGCCTCTGACCATTTAAGATCTGCCGGGAACTAAGACCCATTATTTGATTGTTTTCAGCCATATTGATGATTATACTAGGAAATTGATACATGATAGTTTTCCGTTGCTGTGACCAGACCGGTTGGGATGAATATTTCATCTTCGCCCTCGTCGTCTTGATTACAGCTGTACCGATTACACGTTAATCTCCACCTATAATCATACTGCAGCTGCCCATTCCAGGGGTGTGCTTATTCAATGGCGGCACTATTCGCCATGTCATGTTACCGTCGCCGGATTTCTGCAGTATTTACTCAAGGTAGTCGTACCCGCTGACTACCCCTCTGCATCCTGATAGTAACACCGCTTTATGGTCGGGGATTGCATAGTGGCTATTCGCAGCTAACCTTTATACAAAAGGCCTTTCCACTATCCGCCACCCGTGGACCCCGCTGATAGCACAAAGCTCAGCCTCACTAATAATTTTAGACCTCCCACCCTACTCCTTCTAAGAGAGACTGGTGGTAACTTTGAAATTTTAAATGGAAACCCCATATTTTTATTGCAGATTCGGATTCTTCGACAAAAAAACATGAAAGTTTTGTTCTAAACATTTTTCTAGAATCTCTGTAGATGGCGGTGCAAAATGCTAAAATTAGTTACGTTTAGATTTTCAAAAAAAAAACACAGGTGTTTATCAAGGCGGCTTCTGCCACCATCTTTTTTCTTTTTGTTTGACGCAATAATTGTTGTTATAAAACCAAAACAGTGTTCGACTTAAGAGCAGAAAAATGTTTCCTGTTTCTATAGAAGAAAAAGTTAAAATGATTTACATTTATGGCGAGTGTAGAACAAATATAGACGATGCTGTTGCCTTGTATGCTGTGCGTTTTCCAAATAATGTGCGGTCGCGGTCATGTTTTTACAATGTTGTTAAAGCCTTTACTACCCATGGAAGTGTGCAATCTAAAAAAAGAACGCGTAGAAGAAGTTACTGGAGAAGCTAATGAGGTAGCTGTGCTAGCTGCTGTTGCCCAAAACGCCCAAGTAAGCACTCGAGATTTAGCTCGCGATTCTGGAATTCCTCGAACTAGTATTCTCAGAATACTGCATCGACATAAGTTTCATCCGTATCATATTTCACTGCACCAAGAACTTTATGGGGATGATTTTTATAATCGAGTAAGATTTTGTGAATGGGCAAGTGAGCAGATACGAAGGTACCAATTTTTTTTCCGTGAAGCACTATTTTCCGATGAGGCTAACTTCACAAACCATGGTAAAATTAATATACACAATATGCATTACTGGAATGTAGAAAACTCACACTGGTTGCGACAAGTTGAGCATCAACGTCCTTGGTCGGTTAACGTTTGGTGTGGAATCATAGGCGATAAGCTCATTGGTCCCTATTTTGTTGAAGGCACTTTAAATGGACAAAAATATCAAATTTTTTTGCAACACCAACTACCAACATTACTTGAGGACATTAGTTTAAACATTCGGTTAACGATGTGGTATCAGCATGACGGTTGTCCAGCTCACTATTCACGACTAGCACGAGAGATATTAGACCGCAATTTCAATGGTCGTTGGATCGGGAGAGGTGGCCCGGTAATTTGGCCTGCCAGGTCGCCCGATTTGACATCAGATTTTTTCTTGTGGGGGTTTCTAAAAAACAAGGTTTATCAAAGAGTGCCAACAACTCGTGAAGAAATGATAGAGCGAATCAAGAATGCTTGCGCTCAAATTCCAGCAGAGACACTTTTAAGCTGTACACAAGCATTTGAAGAGCGAGTCAATAAATGCATCGAAGTTGAAGGTCAAATTTTTGAACATTTACTTTATTTTACTTTTTGACTTTAGTTTATTTTACATTTTACTTTATTGAAAAGCAGGAGGTAAGGCGAATCGCCCATGAACAAGCACCCCAACTCTAAATAAATCGTTTTCTATTGTTTTCTATTACTTTGTACTAAATCACATGGGTTTCTATGAAAAATTAAACGTAACCAATTTTAACGTTTTACATCGCCATTTATAAAGATTAAAAAAAAATGTTTCGAATAAAGTCTTCTTATTTTTGTCATAAAATCTGAATTTGCAAAAAAAAAATGGGGTTTCCATTTAAGATTTCAGAGTTACCCCCCGCTCCTGCAGAAGAGGTGGAGGAGGAGTTCTAACTTTAGCACCAGTGCATAACCCCCTTTCAAATATTAAGTTTTCATTTGGGAAATTTCTTCGTACAATGTTTATTTTTCGAGATATTTCAATGTCTTCACTTAATATATATATATATATATATATATATATATATATATATATATATATATATATATATATATATATATATATATATATATATATATATATATATATATATGGCGGCTGTCATTTTATTTTGATTGGAATTTAGGACTATGTTTCCTTTTTTCAATTCTGGATTGAATTGAAAGAAAAACTGTGATTGAACTGAACTGAACTGCCACTGTACTTCGAAGTCGAAACCCCGCCCTTGATTCCGTCTCTACGCATCTCAAACGTTCAAGCGATCGTCATTGACCATTCATCCTTTGTACTAGTAATTTTGCCTGGATTTTTTCTGTATTTATTTTGTATGGAAACTGGACACGAAGACTGCGGTTGCACTGAACTGAACTGCCACTGCATTTCAAAGTAAAATCCTGCTGTTGACTCGGCCTCTTCACGGTCTTCACAAACGGTCAAACGATCATTTTGTATTAAAAATTTGAAGGGACTTTTTCCTATTTTTCAATTCCTGGACAAATGTAGACATTATTTCCATTGTAAAATTTTGGAGTAGAAAAAATTTCAACTATTCAGTTTGACATTTCAAAGCCAACTCTGATAAATAGGCTGAAATAGGTATATGAATAATTAAAAAAAATAATAATTACCATAATAAGTTTAAATTTAAATAATTTTACTTGAATGCGTAATACTTAATTAAAATGTATTCCAAAACTGTTTCTATCCGTAAAATAATCTTCAATCGAAAAATTGACTAATTTTATTTCAAATTAAAATTTTATTTGTGAAGTTTTAAATAGACGCAATGCACAAAACAATGCACATTGTATGAATGCATTGGTAGTTTGCACAGACCTTGGCGTTTGATGCGTTTGCAAATACCGTAATTCTTTGTCCTGTTGCTAATGTATCTATAATTCATTTTCTTTTGGAATGAACATTTTGTTATATGAAGACTGCATTATGTTTAGTTTAAATTGTCTAATAATAATCATATATTAGAAAGAGATAATTCTAACTATATATCTAACCTTTACAAAAAATGCAGTTACATTTGCCTTAATACGTTTTGCTATATCTTAATATGTGAAAATTGCTATTATTTATTAATCATAAATTCCAAGAGTTCTTTTCCAAGTTCAGTTTCCAAAAACTGTTCTTGATAATAAATGGTAAATTTTGTGCAAATATAACCTTCACACTATATCTCATTTTGGAGAGAAAATTTAAAAGTCAGATTGCGTTACCGGCTGTGGAGATATGAGGAAATTCTATATCTGTTAAATTTATCACCGGCTACTGAAAGCTCTGCAAAGTATTGCAACATCTACTATGAGAAATCCTTGAAACAAAAACTTTTGATGTTGTATAACGTATGTGTTCAAGGTCACATGGAAGTCAACTTATTAGTAGGTATATAATAAATATTATGCTGAATTGCAACGTAGAACTCTTTCTTTTGAGAGTATTAATGACATTTTAATGATATTTTATTATGCATTTAAATATATAGCTGCTATATATAATTATGGTGTAAATATAGTTTCAAACCAATGCATATTTTTGGAAATCTCTTAACGTGGTTAATTATTAATATCTATTGATTAGTAATTGCTAAATATATCCGTACGGCTATTTATAATGACATTGTTTTCACGGGTTCTATGACGCTTTCCCGGATCCAATCACAATGTACGTCACAAAAAAAACGTTTTCCCAATGTAATGGTAATTGCTTTTCTTTTAAACATTAACAATGAATAGAAATCGGAAGCTGAAAATAATTTATAAAATTAATCCTGATAGCAAATAATTACAGACTTTTTCACTTCTCATTTAACATTTCCTCTTTCGTAATCAAATGTATTATTCGATATATTCAACAATCTTAAAACAATCGGAACACAACCTGAATATATACAAAAATTCAACCTATCCGTAGCTCTATAACAATTACTGAGTCTTTTTAGGACTACCAAAACAAATCTCCTGTGAAATTTGTCAGTTATTTAATAGCTTTCAGTCCACCTTCGTGGCACTCAACAAAAACCATAAAAATAACATTGTTTCCAAGATCATGTCTTTCCGATAACTTAAGTGAGTAGCCATCTGCAGACGGGTTTCGAGATTTATCTCTCATCAGTGCAGCTTTGCTTTTATTAATTACAATTTGTAAAACACTCACCTGAAACCCACATGATGATTAGGGATGTGGATTTCAGGTGAGTGAAATCCACATCCGATTGTTTTAAGATTGTATGATTATCTATAACGTGGGATGGTTTTATATTTTTGATATATTCAAATTGGATATATTTTTTAAGAGACATTTGAATTCTTCTATGTAATGCGTTTTTTAAAACCAAATTTTATTCACTAAAATTTATAAAGTATGCATTTCAAAATTCGTAGATTGTCTTTAACAACTCATTAAACATAATTAGAGATTAATTCTATTAACTTAACAAGTCATCATAACATCCTTAAAAATAATTAATTTAAAGCAGTTGAATGTTTCCAGAAAACAATTAAATTTTACATGTATTTGTAATGCACGTCAATTCATGGGGGATTTATTTTAAGTGATTTTCTTGCTATTATTTACGAAGCGTTTAAAATGTAATGATGCTTGTCTTTTTTCAAAATAATAACAACTACTACGTAGTTATTATTGTTTCTAAGTTAAGTATATTTTCACAGTATTTGTTTCTATTTTGCTTATCTCTAAAGTATTTATTTTTTCACTCAAGCAAATGTTGAAACAATTGAAAATGATGATGCAAGTGAAAAGCAATATAATAAAACGAATATAAATTCAAAGTATGAACAGTAATATATTTAGTATGGACCCAGAGGAATCTAAATTATAATATCTTGTCAAAATCGTGAACTATTAATCATCAATTAACAATAAACTAGATTTAATTTTATTGTAACAATTATAAATTATCTATCGCTCCCTCGAAGTATCTACATCTTGACAAAGGCATCATGCCGGGTGGGTGAGCTTGCGTGTGCTAATGATCCTGACAGCTATGCTGACGGTAGCGTAGCTACCAGAAGGGTCACCCAAGTCAGACAGGTGAAAGAAGAAGGACCAGTCTAAGATAGATACCCGGTCCTAGGTAGGCACATAATAGTGATTGGATTATACGCACCGAACGAGGACGCTAAGGTCCAAGAGAAAGACAAATTCGAACAGGATGTACGAAATATAATTGAACAAATTCCAAATCATCATGAAATTATTATAGCGGGGGATCTTAATAGTAGAGTAGGTAGAAAACTAAATAGCCAAATAGTTGGAAGGCACGGGGAAGAGGTAGTCAATGATAAAAGAGAAAGGCTGAAAAATCTTTGTGACCAACATAATCTAAAGATTACGAACACCTTTTTCGCACATAAGGACATCTACAAGTATACTTGGTACCAACACACAAAGCTGCGATGGAATCTTTAGGGTCGACGGATCTGAAGAGCAAACCATATTGGTGGGATAGAGAAATAGAAGAACGAATAACAGAAAAGAAACAAATATATCAACAGCTTATCCGGACGGGAGAGCCGGAGATCAAAGAGTGATACAAACAACTAAATAGGAAAGTGAAACAAGAAGTCATAAACAAGAGAAACTGCTCGTGGCTCAAAAAGAGCGAATACGTCGACCAAAATATAGGCGGTACTAATAGTTCAGAGGCATGGAAGATCGTCAAATCGCTAAGAACCTTTTCAAGAACTGGATTCACAATTAATAACATCTCCAAGGAAGGAGGGGTAGATCATTATACAAAATTGTTAACAGAAACAAGGCCACAGTATGTAGAGGAAAATGAACCAAACCACATCGATGGCGAAACCTTGAAACTAGATATGTCCCTCGTAAAGGAAGCAATCTAAACGACTAAACTTAGAAGATCCCCAGGACCTGGTGGAATACACCCGGAATTTGTACGATTTGGCCCTGAAAAACTGAAGGTTATGTCGAAGAATTTATTTGAGCGGTGTCTAAATGGTGCAGATATTCCAAAAGCTTGGCGAACGTCATATATCACAGCCATACATTAAAAGGGATCACGAAATGACCCACATAATTTCCGGGGAATCGCTGTCATTCCTAAAATAGGCAGAATATATTCTCGTATACTGAAGGCCCTAATAGAAGACCAGATTAAAGATAAACAACCTGAAGAATAGGCTGGATTTCGAGCGGGTCGCTCAACAATCGACAACCTTTTCACCCTTAAAATAGACTTAGGTTAGCAGAGAAACACATAGAGCCCTTATTGATCTAGAAAAGGTTTACGATAGCGTCCCGATACACAACTATGGGAAAGAATGGAGGAACTAGAGTTCAGACCGACTCTACTACAGGCCACTAAAAACTACTATAGGGACAATTCTGCAAGAGTGAAGCTAGCAACAGGCCTCACAGAGAGTTTTAAGACCTCCAAGGGGCTCAAACAGGGGTGCTGTCTATCCCCTACTCTTTTTAAAATTTACCTTGACCGATCCCTTAGAGGGTGGACAAGAAAGTGTGCAAAAATGGGACGGAGAGTGGGAGATGACACGCTTTATAGTTTATACTTTGCTGACGATCAGGTTGTGATAGCAGAGGATGAAGACGATTTGGGATATATGGTCAGAAAACTGAAAGAGGGATACGAAAAAGCTGGTCTATCGATGAACATGAATAAATGCGAATACCTGGCAATAGGCATATAACCAGAATAATCTTCTCTTAGAAAACGAATTCATAAAAGGAGCAGAAAAGTTCAAATACCTTGGGTTGTATTTAACAAAGAGGGCAATAGCAGGGATGAGATAACAGAAAGGAATAATAAAGGTAGAAAAATCATAGGAGCCCTAAATTCAACCCTATGGGAAAGGAATATAAGGAGATCAACAAAAAAGCGACTATATGAAAGTATTGTTCAAAGTGTTATAACGTATGGAGCAGAAGTATGGGATATAACAGAAACACTGAAGAGAAAACTACTTGCAACTAAAATGTATTTTTTAAGAAGAAGCTGTGGTGTGCCACGGAGGGATAGAGTGAGAAACGAGGATATCCGAAATAGAATGGGCAGGGAAAAGAATGTTTCAAACGAAGTTGAGAAAAAACAACTGATTTGGTTTGGTTACACGAAAAGAATGGATGAGAATATATGAGAATGGCCTAGGAAAGTGTCGAAGAGAAGAGAGATAGGAAGACCTAGAAGAAGCTGGAGGGATGGACTAGATGAAGCGATGGAAACAAGAAACCTAACCTAGGAACAATCTATTGATAGGAAAATATGGAAACTGGGGACGGAGAAGCGGCGACAGCCGTAGAAATCCGTGTAAAAAAAATATTATCTAGTTCTACTGGATCTGAACGAATATATTTATCAAGTTAAAGAAATTAATTTTAAAATATCCTATATATTATATTATTTTATAACTTGTTATTATATTGTTCTATTACATTATATTATTTTAAACCTTGATTATAAATAATTTCAGGCATCATGTGTTTTTATGTGCTACTTTATATTCTCAAATTTAACAAAAATTGGAAGACACATTTCTTAGAATAAAATCCCTAAAATAAATTCGACTTAAAAGAAAAAAATTGCTTATAGCTTGTGGCACTTTTTTCACTTTGACTTCTTGATCAAAATTTATCTTCTTCGTAAGCCTTTGTCCACTGCTTTATTCATACACTGGATATAAGTCATATTGTTTCATACCCATGTCCCTACCCATGGTAAGCAGGTGACAGTTACGGCCAACAGACTGATTGACTTCGTCAAGATATTTCTTTTGGGTCTTATCGACAATATTCCTTTTTGTTAATCGTGGCCACGCTTCTCTAAATTAAACTGGACATATTTTCCGGATAGTGGTATCCTGCCGTGCCACAAATCCAACCCTGCGAATACAAAGTTCAGTTGCACGCTCTATGATGTCTTTTACCTTCATTCTCGTCCTAAGTTCTGTATTGCGTATTTTGTCCCATAGCCTATGGAAGTATGGAATCTGAAACCTTTCCATTGATCTTTGCGTTGTTCCAATACGTTCTGCATTTTTTTAAGGTTTTAGTTTCTAGTTCACATGTCAATACAGGCTATATGGCAATGTGGCATATTTATGCCATATCATCGGCAAAGCGTAAATGGTTTAATTATACTCCATTGCTTCCCACCGTAACCAATTAAATTCATCTTCCAATGCCCAGGTTTATAATTTGAGTGAGATTGCATCACCGAACGAACATTGACGAAGCCTCTGTTGATTGGTATTCGATCTATTACTAAATTCTCGACAATTAAAACCTATATTGTTGCATTTTCGTATATTGTATTTTATGAGGTTAGGTTATGTGAATATTATCGTTAAAAGAACACTGTTATATGTATTTGCCACTTGTACTTTTATTTTCAACTCTATACATTCGGTTATTGATTTTTATTGATTGTATTTTGTTTTTACACAGATTATACGATATATGAATTTAAACTCCTCGTGCGTTTGCGCGAGCGTAGAATGTTGGCGTGAGCCACATACAGGAACGTATTCGCCCCATTTTCAACATCCTCCCCCAGCAGAATATAATCCACTTCCAGTGGATAAAGAAGTTGGACTGGTCTTCGTATCTTCGTCCCGTTACTCGTCTGGACTTCGCAGGCTCTCGTTATGCCGTCTCTACCTTTGGGTGTGTGATGTACAGATCGCAATTGTTGTAAGTAATCTGTATGCCATCGCTTCCAAAACTTTGATGTCTTCGATTCACGATCCTTCCACTGCTGGAGAATACTGTTACTTCTTATTTCAGGATTTGTTAGGTGCATACTAAATCCCTCTTTATTAGTTCCAATAAGGAAGTGCGCAGGTGTTAATATTAGTAAAATTGATGGGTCGTCATCGATGAAAGTCAAAGGCCTTAAATTGAATGTAGCCTCAACTTCAGTCTAAATTGTCTGTAATTCATCATAGTTTATACTTGCTCTTCCAAATGTTAGTTTTAGAGCATCTTTCACTGTCTTCACTAGGCGCTACCAGATACCGCCCCTCCAAGCTGCTCGTTCCACTATCAAGTGCCATTCTATTCGATGTTCCTTTGATAAATCTTGTACCTTTTCCGCTGTTAAAATATGGAATAGCTTTTGAATCTCTTGGGACGTCCTTCGGAATGTCTTCGCGTTGTCCAAATAAATTACATTCGGGACTCATAGGGATTCGGATCTCCAAATAGATAGCTCTAACTACTGCACAGGTTAGCAGCATCACGTAGACCTTTACTTGTTTATCAGCATTTGTTATATGCAAGGGTCCTGCGAAGTCTACTCCGATAAACTTGAATGGATTTGCCATTGTTAATCTGTTCTTGGACAATGGTGCGAATGGTTCATTTCCTGAGTTACTTTTCAGTCGTTTACATTTTCTGCATTTGGAAATTATGGAATTTACTCTTTGTCTGCCACGTATAACTCAAAAACCTTTTCTTAATTCATTTTCTTTCATGGCATCTGTTGATAACTCTAACGTACGTCGATTTATGTGGGAAAATGACTGGATACTTTGTCTCATATGGTAAGCAAGCTTCCTGTAAACTGCCACCTAATCTCATAATTTCATCATCATCTAAGAATGGATTAAGTGTCAGGATTGCTGACCGATGATTTATTTCTTCCGATTTAGATAGTGCTTCCATTTCCTTGTCAAATTCACTACATTCTACGTATTTTAACCAATACATCAGCCTTCTTTACTTCATTGACTTGCAATGGACCTGTTGTTTTCGTCTTAGTTTTACATAGTTGAATAAATCTTAGGATATACGCTGTAACATCCAACATTCTTTCTAGTTTTTTAAACTTCTCTAAATTAAACAGAGGTTCAATCTTGACATTGCAATCGTCTTTTGTGTCACTTAGGTTAAACAAGGCGTTAACCTCTTTTTCTTCATTGTTATCAGTGTCATTTAGTGGCCACTTTTGTTAATCTTCTTGTAGCCAAATTGTTCCACTCAACCATATTTCTGCTGCAAGCAAAACTTTTGTAGACATACCTCTAGTTAAAAAATCAGCCTTTGCTAGGACAATATCTCCATTTTCCCTTTGTCAAGCTTCTTATTTCGTTGAGTCTATTAGTTATGTATACTTCTTTTCTCTTCGTTTTTCCTTTTTTCCAGTAAAGGGTGATCTTTGTGTCCGACCACATAAATATTACTTTAAGATTTAACATTGAACTTTTCAAAATATTATCCTGAAGTCTAGCTGCACACAATGCGGCAGTTAACTCGAGTTTAGGCAATGTTAACTGTTTGTCGCCCCTTTAATTTAAAGGGGCAACTCGATTTTTCGCGATAAAAAATTTACAGGTATTTGTTTTCAGACATTTTAAATATGCTATAGTTGCATAAGCTTGCGAGCTCGCGTCAGCAATTACATATAATTCCACTTCCTCGTTACTGTTATTTAAAGCTATGCGTGGAAAATGTAAATTTGCCAATTCTGGTAATTCTGCATAACATTTTTTCCATTCGGATTTCAAATTTTCAGGCAAGTGAGCATCCCATTCAAGACCTTGTTTCCATATACATTGCAGTATAATTTTTATACTCACAGTGCAAGTTCCAAGCACACCTAACCGGTCGAGAATTCTCGCAATAGTTTGAAGTACACTTCTTTTTGTAGGGCATTTTATAAAATCCATGTTATGTATAAAATGTGATATATCAACAAACATTTAATCAGTCGTAGTATACCATAAAACTCCTAATACCTTTTTTGGTTCACTCTTAACAACGGATTCTTCTTTTTCGTTAAAGTGTTCATTTAATTTCACATAGTTAGAGCTTTATTTTTTTAGATTCATGTTTGCTGCTTTGAGTACTTGCTTGGACTCACTATAGATATTAATAGCTTCCTCGAAAGTATTTACTGCAACTAGATCATCTACGTAGAAACATTTATCTAAAGTATCTGCAGTTTTTCTGAACGCTGCAGGCTGTTCACCAAAATGCTTCTTCAACGTGGCTGCTAACAGGAACGGGACTAGTTGTAACTCCAAATCCCAGAACCAAAGTAGCAGTAATTTTCTCATGTGAGACTTATGGCAGGTGGTTAAGGGTTAACATGATTTCCGCACAATCGTTATTTAAATATTCGCGGATCGCGCAATCATATTCGTGCAGCTTACCGTTTGGAAATAATTTATTGGTTAAATTTTTCACACGCGTTAATGCTCCCGAATAGTTCGAGTCCAATAATTGTTCACTTTTCCACGGTAATGATACTTCGTAACGACCGTCTTTAAATTCAATTTTTTCTTTTATAGTCTTCTGTAAACCCGCTATTCACTTTTTCACTTGAGTTTAGACCGATAGTCTCTAGAGTCCAAAAGTTCTTTATATTAAATTCTTCACCAAAGGATTGTACGTTTAAAACAGTCACTAGGTTCAGATTTGTCATAAACTCATAAGTATTATTACAACAATCGGAACCGAGTAACGTCTATCCAAATTTTGAATTTACCGCCATTAAATCTTCAGTTAATTGGTACGATTCGCCCGTTATTATTTTCCAGTAGTTATCCGCTCCAATCAGTAATGATATTCCGTTTATTACTCGCTGTTTCGGATTCATTTCTGCTATCTGATGACTTCTAGAAAATTCCCTAATTACACGGTGCTTCAAACAAGGCGTCTATAAAGAATCGAAACAGATTTCAGGGACCTCTATTGCTTCCATCTCGGTAAGGCCATAACTGTATTGCCCTTTTAACACTATTTTGACTGTTACATAATCTAGCCGGTGATCGTATTTTATTTCCAAAAGCTTGTATGGCTATTTTATGTGTGTACCTGCAATAGGTAAATTCAACTGACGCGGTAAATGTTCTTTTATGAATGTGAGTTGGCGAGTTACCACCATCTATAACCATTCGAGCTAATGTTTCTTCTTGCGATTTATTCGTTACAATGTACGCACAGGAAGTTTTCAAGTAAACATTGTCTAATTGGCCGTTTGTTAATAGACTTGAAGAACTTTCATTATTAGCTGTACTAGGTTTAACATCAGCTCTTTTTTGTTCTCGGTAACTCGGATCACACATGGAATTTACATGTCTGTTTTTACATTTTGCACAACTTAAATCTCTAGTTTTACAATGTTTTGAAATGTGATTCGGCTTTGTAAAAACAAAGGCTTTTTGCTTTAAAATGTTCTTCTTTCGTTCAAATTAAAAGAGGAGTCACAATCTTTTGTTTGATGGATTCTGGCTTGACAGAACAAACAATAATCTTTTACACTTGTTAATAGACCAGCGGCAGTGAACGTTTTATCTTTTTTCTTTTCTGTACTGAGGTTATTCGAAAATGTCTGATTACTGTCCCATTCACTTAAACAACGTGCTTGTTCAATGGAACCTAGCTCAATTTTTTTTAAATCCAGTAATATCATTATTTGCTTATTATAATCTACGTCTGCCTTGTTATTCTGTTGAAATCCACTACAGGAGCCACTATTGCATAAGTCGGTATCAGTTAACTTTTGCTTATTGAAGGCAATTCTTAAATTGTATGGCAATGCTTTAAATATAATCGATTTTACTGGAAGTCAATATTGGTTTGGAGAAATACCAAGGGTCGTGAGTGAATTAGTTACGGTTGTAGCCGTATTATACAATTTTCTCAAGCCATTTATGTCCTTCTCATATTTTACGTGTGTTATTGCTAGTAACTTCTGAATATAAATATCCACAATACGCTCTTGGTTTCCGTACTCGTCTTTGAGCAATCCGATTGCATCATGGTAAGACGATTGACTTGACGTCAATCCGTTAATGTTTATTAATGCTTTGCCAGTCAAGTAACATTTCAGATATGCAAATTTTGACGAATCATCTAAATTTTTGTCCTCGTGAATTGCTAGATTTTACTGCTCCCAAAAGGCCGGTCAACTTGAAATATTACCGTCAAATTTAAATAAATCAAGCCTGGGTAATCTTACCATAGTCTGGCGCTGACTAATTTGTACATGCGCCGTATCTTCTTGTTGCTGCGGCGAAGTCGCACCAACCCCGATTTTGGTTGAGGCAATGTCTGCTTGCGTCTGCCGATACATTCTTTGTTCTAACCATGACATTCGGTTATTGATTTTTATTGAGTGTATTTTGTTTTTACACTGCTTATACGATATATGAATTAAAACTCCTCCTGCGTTTGCGCGGTCGTAGAAGGTTGGCGTGAGCCCATTGGCTCGCACAGGGCCTGCGCTCTAGACCTACAGGGACGTATTCGCCCCATTTTCAGGTTAGTAGTGTCTTGTATTTATTCTAGCTGTATCCATTGATATTTTGAACGCCCATGTTTCTATCGTATCAAATGCTTTGTGAAAGTTTATGAATGCCAAATGAAGTGGTATTTTGCATTCAGCACTTCCCTCGATTAGGTTGTGAATTGTTTGCAGGTTGTTTATTGTGCCAAAACCTTCTCGGAAACTTACCTGTTCGACTGGTTTGTCAAAAAAGAAAGTCTAATTTCCTTAGCAAATGGACTGAAAGATGCAATAAGAATACTTATTTAAGAACATTCTGCTCTTAAAAAAAAGGCAATATGGTATACTAACGACCAATTAGTCTCTTGTCATATCTTCACAAATTACTTACAAAGACTATAACAAACCCTTTGAGTGTGTTATAGTGTTTGTATGCAATTTGTAAAGATATGGCAAGAGACTAATTTGATAAAAAAGCGACAATTTTGATAAAATATATCACATTATAGTCTAGTCGTATTTTTAAAATCTATATTACTTTTTAAATAAATATAATTGCTTTTCCAAATGTTTTTAGTTTTATGGGTCCATTCAATGTGTATTTTGTAAGAATATATTAATTAGAAAATCATTAAAGATCAAATTTTTCCCTGGCCAAACTAAATTGTGTCATCATTAGACAAATTAAAAATTCATGTTGAGATTGGATTCTTATCTTAATTTTTCATAAATTTCTTAAAAACCCAAATGAAAATAAAATTATTTGAAACAGTTAAGTGTCGTTTTCAGATTCAGAGTAGTAATTGCATTGAGAAATTAAGAAATTTGCATTGTCTTTAGGATCTCATTGTGATATTAATATTTTTATAAAAAAGCTTCTTGTTTTTGCTAGAGTAATATTTTAATTAGAAAAACATGAAAGATCAAATTTGTCCATGGCCAATCTATATTGTGTCGTTCTTAGACACATTAAAAATTCATGTTGAGATTGGATTCTTATCTTAATTTTTCATAAATTTCTTGAAAACCCAATTGAAAATATTTTTAGAAATTTAAAGAAATTTGCATGATCTTTAAGATCTCATTGTGATATTAACATTTTTATAAAAAAGCTTCTTGTTTTTGCTAGGGTAGAAAAGTTTAGATATAAAAGAAAAGTAAAATAACATATTATTGCCATTAATTTCTTCAAATATTATTGTAATTAGTTGCCGTGCAAATGAACAATAAATAGAAATACTACTGCAGTTATGTTTTTTATAACAACTACAAATGTTCCAGTTCAGCTATCAATACCTATAGTTAGTATTTTATTAATTTTACATGTAATTGCTGACATTATATGATGATAATTATATGATGAGAATGTTTTAGAAATTCACACAAAAAGTTGTAATTGTTAAATCTACAGAAACTATATTATAAAGATATGTTCGTTACTAAATTAGAAGACTAGCTTTGTTTCTCAATGTACCTTTATAAATACAGTAATTGCCGTATTTGTGATCTAATACAAGGGGAAACAGATGTGGGCAACTTTTTATTACCAAGCTTTCCAGCGCTTTGTTCGTGATTTTTCGATATATTCTATAAATGATTTTGAATTATCGCGAAAAATAGATATTGCAACAATATTAACAAACTAAGGTTCTTGATCTAAACCATTATTGTAATTTATTTCATAAAATTAGAATTAAAATGGTTTAAAATAACAGAAAATAAAAAACGCGAAAGTAATATAATAACAATAAAATCGGATTTGTCATTGCAAAGTTGATTTATTCCTTTTTATGTACAATGCTCCTGGTACGTCTAAATCTCTAGATTAAAACGGTTTCGTATTGTAATTTTCAAGGAAAATATTGATTTTCACATTGGTTTTTCATGGATGTTGTAGTTAAGGTTTTCGCGGATAGACAAATGTGCTAACTTTTTTTCCTGGGATTCCGCGTTAACGTTGAGCATTCGCTCCGTACATACCCGCGCTAAGCGCCACCCGTGGCCAAAAAAACAACTTCGTCTCCTATTCAATATTTTTTTTTACCGGTTAACTGAAGATTCTGATCTTTTCAATGCTTTGCTGAATTGTCAAATAAAGTCGGATTATAACTCAACCTTCATGGATTTCCGGACTTTATTGAAGCAAAATGAAAACCACAAATTCTTCTCCGACTATTCGGAATCCAAAAGCGGCTAGCAAGATACTATTTGTATATTTACAACCAGCAGGGAAAACACTTCGGATATACTTATAAATTTTCCATTCACTTGATAAATAATGATTTTCAGAAAATACATTTTCCGCAGATTTCACGATGTCATAACTCATAACTTTGAACGACTTGTCACAGAGACTTCTAGTTGGCACCAATCGATTCAGCATTGCAACATTAGTCGGAAAACGTATATCATATTCCTAGGAGGTTTTTAATTAGAAATACCATCGAACTGGGAAGTTCAGTATTGAGGAAACGATAAAATGCGAGAAAATCGATTTTTATAAAATAGTTATGGAAAAACGTTTCTGAAAGCATTTTTGCTGCTGATTACAAATATGCAATTTATATTTCGCTAGCTCTTTTCGTTCACTTCCGCCTGCTAAAATTGAGGAAAATTTTAAGAAATTTCGTTCGAGCAGAGAGAGAGAGAGATCTTGGAAACTAATGAATTTCGCGCAGACAATCTAAGAGTGTCAACATGGCGGGTGAAAATAACCTTCTGAAAACGTTGCTGCAATCCGTTTTTGATTATCTACCACCGTTCCTGAAATATCGACTTATCAAATCGGCAATCGTAAATTTTAGTTTGGAATTATTCAATGAAAAATTGAATCTTTCCGAACAATTTATACATCCATTTGTTCGTTTGGTCGAGTAGTTTCTGTGTGCCAAAAATGATTTCTTAATGCTGTTTACCGTTTTTGAGAAAATTGAAAAAAAAAACGAAAAAGAACAATTTTTTCGATCGAAATAGTGAAAAAAAGTTTGAAAATTTGGTTGTGATTTTTTTTTTGTTACCTGGAGGAAATCGTGCTGAACACGATTTTCGACTTTATTTCGCTCTAAAGTTAAAAATATTCTCTTAGTTTTCTCCGTCCGGTTTTTTTGCAAACCACTCTGAAACTACAAATCCCAACGAAACTATTACTATATTATCGGCACGCAATTGTTTACTGCGAGATACCGAATTCAAATTATCGTGAATTTCGAAGATTCGGTTCGAAGAAGATGAATGAATGAATTTCGCGAAGTACGTATCTCGAGAATGGTTGCAGATAATTTAAAACGGATTGCAGCATCATTTTCAGGAGGTCATTTTACACTTAGATTTCTTTAAAAATATTGACTAGCTAACCATTTCTCTGCTCAGGCAATTGTCAATTTTATGCAATTTGATCAAGTAATACCTCTCGAACGGAAGCTGTTAGCAAAATGCAAATTATATATTTACAACCAGTAGGGAAAACACTTTCAGACACACTGTGAAATTTTCCATTCACTTGATAAAGAATGTTTGAAAGAAATATATTTTCTCGTATTTCGGTCATGAAGTTCTTAAAAGTGTCACCTTTGGCGCTAGTGCTGTTCCGCTCGGAGTGAATACTATACGTCTAACCGTCACGGACGTATAGATCTCTTGAGAATGACGACTGTTAGTTTGCCGAAATGTCGAGAATCCGGTCCTTTTCAGAACCGAAACCCAGCATCAAAAACGATTTATTGGCTAATTTTCAATATTTTATTTTATTGTGTTTATCGCATTTCTATTTAAAAAATAAATATTGACTTATTCGCATTTCCATAATTTATTTTAGATTAAAAGTAGTAACAAAGTTTACAAAAGCATTGAATAAGATGAATGTAATAATTGATTTGGTAATATGTTAGGTGGACAGTAAAAGTAATGTCATTTTTAATATAAAAGTTATTTAATATAAACTTAAATTCAAACAGATAAGTTTTTGGAAATTAGAAAAGTTTTCGGAAATTTTTGGAAAGAAGATTCGGCTGTAGGCACTAGGTCAAAAAATAATAATAAATAATAGACACTAGTTTCACTCAATCTTCTGAAAAAGGCATAAGAAGCCGAAATCGAGTTTTTAATACCGGTTGGTTAAAAATCAAATGTTTTTTTTTTGCAAAACTGGAGATAACATTTTGGACATCATCCACATTATCAAATTTTTTGCCACTTAGGAAATGTAGCGATCGAAATAAATGGAAAACCGTTGGCGTAATATCGGGCGATTAGTGTGGCTGAGGCAATACTTCCCACCCCAATTAATTATTTTTTTGTGTTCCTCTTGTGCAGTGCGGTCTTGCATTATCTTGTTGCACAATAACGCCTTTTCTGTTGACAATCTCTGGCCACTTTTCAATTAAAGATTGATTCACGATCCAATTGTTCAGAGTAAACTTCTTCATTCACAGTTTGTCCAGGTTTCAGCACTTTAAAATGAAGCCTTCGGATACTCTACCAAACACATTATCCGGGACCCAAACACCTGTTTATGGATGGTCGATCAGGGTTGGTTAAGAGAGTTTGGCAGCTCCTCGATTGTTTGAAAAGGATTTGCTTCCATTTCTGCCTTTAACATGTCATTGTCTAAAGTTGTTGGTCTTCCAGAAAGATTAAAATAACCGGATTTGAACTTAGAAAACCACCTTCGACGTTTACGAACGGTAGAAACTGTTGCGTTACTACCCTTGTGAAACTTAAAAAGCTTACAATGCCGAACATGTACCTTTTCTGGTATTTGTCCTGCCATTTCACCATAAATTGCAAGCAAAAACTTTAATTTTAATTATTTTCGAGACACTCTAACTTTAAAAAGTCACAGTGAGTTGATAAATGAGGAACGTATATCCGAAATGCGAAGACACGACATTTCTTTCCGGTCCCCTTATTGAAATACGACTATATGATTTGATAAATAACAAATAGAATAAAAAATAAAACACGCTTTGACGCGATCGAGGATTTAACAATATGTTAATTAAACACTAATCTCATCCGTATGTATAATAAATAATAATTTTAGAGCCTCAAAAAATGCAAATTTGAGCCATTGTTACGTCACTGTTCCTGTTTTGACTGCCGACTCCTGCCTTAGAATACCGTAAGATTGCCAAACACTGCTTACCTATTGAAGTTACGACCATATCGTGTTTCTTTGGTAAAAAGTAAATTAGTTTTTATTTTTTAAGTAAAGTAAAATACAGATTCTAAACTAATTTTATTATCAATCTTTAAATTGATATTGTAACGAATTTTTATCAATTTTTTTGACAAAATAAAATCTGACTCGTATATTTTAGGAATCTATACCGATACAGCAAGAGTCATATTATTTCAAACTAACACCAAGATTGAGATACTATTGAGATACGATTGAGATAAAATATTGCATAGCAGTAACAGTAGTAACTTGGTTAAAATTTGATATTTGCACATTAGTGAGAACACTCACTAAATCTATTAAATAATCTTCTTTAAATATCTTTTAAGTATAATCTTCTTCTTGTTTTCTTGCACTTCCTAATACTGGGTGATACTTTTATAAATATAAAACAATGGTCATCTCAAAATGTACTTTACTGAGTACCAATTAAGTGTGTTTAATGTAAAGTTATTTTTATTTAAACATCACTTGCAGGTTCAAATAATAGCGGTCGAGTCAGGAGACAACTTGATATAATTATTTTTTATTTTTACAATTTAAATCGCTCTACATAGATTAGGTACATTTATAAATAAAAATGTGTTTATAAGTCGAACGACCGTAAAAGATAAAATTTGTCCATGGCCAACAAGTAAATTGTGTCAGTAGTTGACAAAAGATCTTCTCAATTCAAGATCAGACATTGTGATACTAATTTGTTTGTGAGTTTGGTGTTACAAAAGAATAAAACACCTTTATTTTGAAAGATTCATTTTATTTAGAAAGTTTTATATATGGTTAATTATTGTAGTTTTTCAATATTGTAAGTAATTTTGAAACATTTAAAAAAGCAATCTTTTATTCACTATTATTGCATTTGGATATTTTTAAAAATTATCTAAAATCACATTTTATTGTTAAACACAATTTGTTGTTAATATATAATACTTTTTACAAACAACCTGTTACTTAATTTTATGTTGTGTATTAATTGCAATATTTCATGTTTTCTTTTTTAACTAAAAATTTGCTTTAATAGTTTCACATTATTACTAATCTACCTTTTGTTGGTCAATTTATTGTGCAATGAAATAGCATCTTGTTTCAAGAGCAAACAAACACAGTGAAATATTTAAATACCTTATCCTTGAAATTAAATTTTGAAATTAGGTCAAAATGAAATTATTCTATTGAACAGTATACAAATAGTTTAATAGTTATTACAATAGTTACAATTGTTTAATAGTTAAATAGCTATTTAACGAGCTGATTGTTAAATGGATTTAAATTCGCGAGTTAAACCTTAATTTTATTCGCGAGTGTAATACATTTTTATTCAATTTTCCTTTCGCAAACCTTGTTGCAATCTATGAATAAGTTAACACGTGCACCAATAAGTATTAAATTAAAGCTAATATAGGTGCTATTAAATATCTGCTATTAACTATTATATAGTATAGTATAGTAATCATTTTATTGGCATACGTAACTACATAATTTTTAACCTAACGAAGAAACAAAAGTGCTACATTATTACTATAGTTAAATATATCGAAAATAATATAGTTATAGTTTATATATACATCCATAGTTAGCAAAAATTAAGAGATAAAGCAAAAGAAAAAAAAATCAAACAAACAAACACACAAAAAGTCCCACAAAAATAAAAAATAAATAAAGCAACCAAAAATAGCAATTCCTCGCACTCTATTCACAACGACAAAAACAAAAATTAACCTCACTACCTATTTATCATTTTTCTTTTTTCAACTGAACCACCCTTTGGATCAAGGGAAAACCGGCTCCGTCTTCCCTCATGCACGAAATCCAGTCGTCTACCAACGGTCTCTCCTCACTGCTCCACTGACATCCATCACACCTTTGTGCCCAATGTGCCCACATGTCACTAGCTTCCCCACATATGCCACACAGCTTAAAGCGAGTGTCCATCCAGTACCTCCTGCCTTTTTCTTCTGACCCGCACCTGTGTCATGCAATCAATGCCTGCGGCAGCCTAGCTCCTTTGAGGTACAACGGAAGTCTTTGGAACACTTGATGCTCCTGTATTCTGGGAGGAACTTACTCCGCTCGATCTTCCTCTGACGACGCCGCAGCTCCACCTCGGCTAACCTTTCTCACACCAATTCTTCCACCTTTCTTCCATTCCCAAACGTTGTCTCGGTTTCCTCATATGCCCAGCCACAGCTTTCATACAGCTTCTTTCTTTCGCTCCCCCATTTTGTGCCCTTATTTACACCAAAACCTTCCATTCTTACCACTCTCATCACTTCTTTTACAATCCTTTCATTACCTATTCCATACACTTTCCTTTCAAACTTAATGACCCTCCTACCTACCTACGAGAACACTTTCCGCATATTTGTTTCTTGCAGCACGATGTATGCCGGCGTAGTTCTATCTAAATTGAGTGCCATTTTTAAAAACTGTAGCTGGACTCTCTCAACTATCTCTTCCTCTTTCACTCCCCACACTTCCACTCCATACAAAAGGATACTTCTCACACATGCCTTCCACACTACCATTTTTGCCTTAAAGTTATTGCTCAAGCACTCCTTCCATACGTTCCCTAGCCCGTTAGCAGCCACCCAAGCCTTTTTACAAATATATTTCACATGCTCTTTCGCGGACCCATCTTGCCCAAACATAAAACCAAGGTATTTGAAGCTGCTAACTTGCTCGATTAAACTACATCCCCATTTCAATGAATCACTTCATCTACCCGCTCTCTTACGAAACATCATCCATTTAGTCTTTTTCACGTTCACTACCAATTTTCTCTTTTCAAAAAATCTTTTCACCCGCTCGATCATTTTTTACATTTCTCCTTTCAATCTAGCCAAAATCACAACGTCGTCCGCATATGCCAAACTTTCCTACTACCAATTACTACCCCTTCCGCTTGACCTCTGCTCAGCACACTCTCTAAATCTGCTGTGTACAGGTTAAATAATATTGGACTCAGCGGACAACCCTGCCTTAGCCCCATACTTACATCAAAACTTTCTGAAACTGTCTCTCCTACTTTCACTCTGCACCGCGTATCCTGATCCTCTATTAAATGCTGCGCTATACATTTCCGTCTCAAACATTCCCACATTCTCTTCCTTACCATAGTGTCGTAGGCTGCTTTCAGATCTATAAACAGAGCATAAACCTTCCCTTGCCTCTTAACCAGCTCCTGCTCCACAATATACTTCAACGTAACCAAGTGTTCCACCGTGCTGTAATGCTTTCTAAATCCGGCTTGTACATCCGGGATCAGACCTTTATCTTTCTCTTCACACAAAAGCTTTTGCTCTAGCAGTATCGCATAGATTTTATACGACGCGTCCATAACCGTTATTCCTCTGTAGTTAGCTAGGTCTGCCCTATCTCCACCTTTGTTTATCGATACAATTAAGCCTTCCTCCCAGTTCACCGGCAACCTTTTATAACCTTATAAATATCGTTAAGTTCTTCGAACAGCTCTCGCTGGATGACTATCGGGGCGTACTTTAACGCTTCATTCGGGATACAATCCGAACCCACTGTTTTTTTTTCTCGGATGTGGATCCAACAAAAATTTAAGTGGCTCCCGAGAAAACACCTGAAAATACTTCCTACGTAAATTCGTCTCTGCAGCTCGTTGCACCATTAACCCCTCCTGCGACATCGTCGAGCGGTGCGGGCAGGCCACTGGTTAGCAGCTCCTTGAAATAGTTTCTTCATAGGCCAATCGATTTCTCACAACACCCTTGTTCCCGTCTATAGACCGACACCATTTTCCAAATATCCGCTTCATTGTGGATTCCATTCAACTTCTCGAGTTGCGCGTCTTCCTACTCCTTCTTCTTTTGGAGTTCCATCTCTTTCAGTTGTGTAAGGCATTTGTTGTACTCCTCCATCGAGTCCTGACCCTCCTTCCACCTTTTGAAATTCTTTCTCACGGACTTCTTAAGTTCTTTGACTTCTTGGTCGACCCTATATGGGAGGCGTAGTCGAATTCTCCGCTTCAGTCGCCCTCAACACACCCGTTAATTACACTCCACTCCTTATCTTCAACCCATTCCAGCCATTTTCTGCCTTCTTTAGTAACTAACTTATCCCTCGATTTTCTTGTAAACTTGTTACAACTATAGTATAATGTGAACCACGTTTTTTTGTATCTGTGTCTTTGATGTAAACAATCAAAAACATGTAAACAGAATAGTAATACAATCAACAGAACATAAAAGAAACTGACAAATGACAAAATCAAGAGCGGACGCGCGCGCTCCTCGGACCACCTTCTGCTGCAAGGCAGGCCCAGACTAAAAAATAATGATACAAACCAACATAGAACAACCGAATGGGCTTACAAACACAAACGAACCAGACCAAGAGAAATGGGTAAATATAATCTACAAGAAAAGGTCCAGAAATAGCTCCGATTTAATAAACAAACCAAACAAACCAACACAGACCTAAACACCTGGGACCAGCTGAAGGAGACTCTTGCCAGGCGGCCAATAAACTCGCCCCTCTCGCTAGAAGAAGGAAGCATCCGTGGTGGACTGAAGACTGTGACAATGCAATAGCCCAAAGACAGATAGCCTGGGTGAAGTGGAATTCTAAAAATACCAAGGAAAATTCCCATAAATTTTTGGAACAAAGAAAGGTTACAGCCAAGATAATTCGAGGAACCAAACGAACCTTCACACAAAACCAACGAACCCAAATCGAAGAGAGCTTTGCTAAGAATAATTCCAGAGATTTCTTTGGAACCTTTACGCAGGCACTCAGAAAATACGCTCCGCCAAGGGCTTATAACTGGCTTATAACGACAAGGACAACTGCCACCTTTTGGCTCAGTACTTCAAAAAATCTACTCAACTGTGACCCACCCAGTGAAGACTTCGACTATAAACAAACCACACCAAACCCGGACTCGCTTCCGCCTTCATTTGAAGAAGTTGGCCAGATCATTCAACTTCTTAAGAATAATAAGGCAGCTGGAGAGGACTCTATCGTTGCTAAACTGTGGAAAGGTGCTGGAAACAATGCTGAGCGCAAGCTAACTCATATCATATAGGACATCTGGGAAACAGAGAAATTACCACCCGATTGGCAATCTGCTCTGATCCATCCCCTTCACAAAAAGGGAGATTTAACGGATCTAAAGAACTACCGTGGAATTTCTCTAGTCCCGGTAACATACAAGATTCTCTCGAAGCCGTTACAAACAAAGGCAGAAACTCAGTTAGATAGTCAACTGGGAGAATACCAGGGGGGCTTCAGGAAGACCCGATCCTGTGTTGAACAGATCCTAAATCATAAAACTGTACTTGCATACTCCAAGATGAGAAACCGCAAGGTAGTCGTCACCTTTGTTGATTTTAGAAAGGCCTACGATTTCATTGATAGAGAAACGCTTAACAAAGTACTCCAGGACCTAGCACTAGACAACAAAAGCCGTATACCAATCCTAGATACTTTGACCAACACCTATTACAAGGTGAAATTTAGAGGCGAGATTTCAGAAAGCTTCGAAATAAAAACTGGAGTGAGACAAGGAGATGAACTTTCCCCACTTCTCTTCAACTGTGTCCTTGAAAAGGTTATGAGCGAAAGGCGCAAGGAACTGAACAATTTGGGTGCTCAGTTTGGTATCTACCTGAGTCGTAAGATCGATGGACTGGTTGTAGATTGCCTGGCCTTTGCAGATATCATGGCACTGTTTGCTGATTCTGTTGAGATAGCAACAATGCAGGTAAACTGCCTCAGAAAACAGGCTGCCAAAGTGGGTCTTCAAGTGTCGCTGGAGAAAACAGAATTCTTCAGAAACATCAGAGAAGCAAAGAGAGAGATGTTACTAGAACAGGGAAACATCAAGAGAACTAAAAGATTACAGTATCTCGGCGAATGGATTTAACCCAACTTATCAGAAAGAGCATCATTATCCAAGAGAGTTAACAAGTTAGAACTAGCCTATCGGCCGACTAAGAACACTTACAATAAGAAATGCCTGTCACGCAACCTGAAACTTAAGCACTATAAATGAGTCTTACGACCAGAAGCCCTGTATGCCATGGAGTGTCTTTCCTTGAACCGAAGGGGTCTAATAGAGAAATTGTAAATCAGAGAGAAGATAATCCTCAGGAAGATCCTAGGCCCGGCAAAGGAAGATGGGGAATTCCGAAGACGGCATAACCCTGTGCTCTACGAACATATTGAGATGCTCTCTGACTGTGCAAGGAAAAGAAGGGTAGCTTTCTATGGCCACGTTGCAAGATTGCCTCCAAACCGACTTACCAACCGTCTGTTCACCTTCTGGCAAAACTAGAAGCTTCGTACCACTTGGTTGACAGAGACCGAAGGATATTAAAGAACTGGGAATAACAGATCTCAAAAACAGACAGTCTGTGAGACGCACCCTAAAGAAAGTCCGTGGATTTCAGGAAAAACCTCGAAGGAAAGGTACCCTCTGGACAGAAGAGAGAAAGGAGTTATACCGGCAGAAGATGCGACAATACTGGGCAAAGTTCAAAGCCGAAAAGATGAACAAGCTTGGTCCAAAGTAGGTCTATTCGAAAGAAGAAGAAGAACCAAACCAAAACGTCAAACAGCAATCATAGATTACTGGTTGAATGCCCCAAGTGAACCAATACCAACTTCAAACTCTTACCAAAGCCTTAATGAAGAGAACGAAAATGCGGTCGAACCTTCGTAAGTGGCGTAAAGAATATTCGTCTGCTACAAGTGCTATTGGACAGCATTGCTAAGGATGACTATACCTTAAAAACACTCCGTCAAGATCAAGTAAAAATATAACCTAACTATTCTGAAATATACTTGCCTATCATCGAAGCATTAACCCAAAAAACAGGATCCTACACATAGCACAAGAAACATGATTGAAGCTTCAATATGACGTAACGAAATATCCATCCTTCGGTGGACAGCGATTTTAAAGCAAAATTATAAAGTAAAAAGCATGAAGTAAATTAAATTACGAACATAATAAAGCTTTAAAGTTTTTAACTGAAAAAACACAACTTTCATTATTTTTTGTTGAATTAATGACTAGTGAAAACAACAAGGACATCTATAAAATTGAACGTTTAATGAATTTGATAATAAAATTTCAATCCTCCGCATAAGAAAAGAGATATTCTACAATGCACAAAATGCCCAACCTATGGACATAGTAGAAGCTATTTGTAGTTAAGTCCAAGATGTGTTAAATGCACAGAAAGTTCTACGAAGAAATGTACTAGGAAAGAAAAATATGTTAATGTAAATGTTGAAACTGCGGAGGAAACTAGTCAGCCTGTAAGGGTTGTAATATACGGTAACAACTGATACAGAAACTCTTCCTAAAATTAAGAACTAAAACAATCCCTACTGTCTTCAGACAACCGAATACATCATACGCAGAAATGAGCCAACAAAATTACAATAAAACTGAAAACGGCCAGCAACAAAGTGAATGCAGAAACCAATTAGAAAGTATTATGATACAACTGATAGGAAGAATGGACGATATTTTACACTTTTTATATAAGAATTGGGGATTTTGGAGGACTGCATAATTCCACACTATCTACAATTGTAAAAAGGGTGACTGGAGCTATTTCTTCAATGCAACAAAATTTTGTTTCATTGCCTAAAAGTCGTGTAGCACGATTTGCAAGATTCATTGCAGCTTTGGATTGTACTCACATCAAAATAATTTCACCAGTTTATTTTATTAACTATTTATTTTGTCAATTTATAGTAAGTATTTAACTATTATTTCAGGTGAGGATACTGCAGGAAATTTCAGGAACAGCAAGGGATACTTACTTCTCTTAAAATGTTCTATGTGCAATGCCGATTTACAATTTGTCGACATTGTTACACGATGGCCGGCTTTAACTCACGACAGTCTAATATTTTCAAATTCAGATGCCAAATATCAGTGTAATAATGGTGCTTTTGATAATGGAATTGTACTTGGTGATAGCGGACTTTTTGAATAATTATTTGTTGACATCACTCAGCAATCCTCAAACACAAGCCCAACAATTGTACAATGAATCTCATATTAGGACCAATGAAGGGAAAATGACATTGAAATGTGCTTTGGGGTCTGGAAAAGAGGATTCCCAGTGCTGAGTATTGGTTTGAAGTGTACGATGCCCCTTGAATAAATATTATACCGTAAGGCAATAAGAAATACCTATTAATTTTATTATCGTTTCTGAAAATGCATCAAAACAGGATAATAATGTACATAAACGAAATTCTTCTAATTAGCTTGTTAAATGGAATTTTGCAAATAAACACTAAACTAATAGCAAACAAATATTAAAATACAATCATTAATGGATATACATTAATCGTAAATACTAGTTAAAAAGGTTTAATTGACTTCTAGAGAACAACAAAATCAACTAATTAATTATTTTAATTATTTTTGCGGGTTTCTAAGAACTATTAAAAAAGTCAATGAAATATTCTATTAATCATATGAAATCAAAATAAATTTATATACAGTAAAACACCGATTATCCGGGTCTCCATTGTCAGTACTCGATCTACCGGTCGACTCAATGTTTACTTATTGTTAGTTACAATCTTCTCACAGCAATGCCATAATGGCCAACAATTTCAAAATAGTAGTCTGGAACGCAAATGGCATTACACAAAGGGCACAAGAAGGCTGCGAGCCTTATTGACAAATGAAAATGTGGATATGGTGCTATCTAAATTTTCCTAGATAATATATAGTACGAATCATTCAGATGGAAAGGCACACGGTGGTACCACTATCATAATTAAAACTTAAAGGAGGAGTATTTTTATAATTGTGCCAAAACTACCTGATGTTTGGCATTTTTTTTGAGAAACTGAAATGACTTAGACATTTGCGGTTTTTGGCAAAATGTTTATTTAAATATTTTGTCTATAAACTGGGACTTTTTCAACATATAATATTACAAAATGGCGTCCAAAATGGCGGCTCCGGGAAGTAATGTTTTTAAAATAAATGTTATCTGCGCGAAGGATTCAAGCTGCAATACGTCACCTAGAAGCATAAAACCAAAAAATACTTAAAGTTTACATTCCAAGGAGGCATCTATACCAAACAACATGAAAAATTTCACTTATAGAAACAAAATGGCGGCCTCTTGAAAATAAGGTACAATTTTATCGCATGATTTTTCCACTTTGCTGTGAAAAATCGTTAATCATCCAAATGTTGCAAATTATAGGTATAGATGCCCGAGAATTCAATTTCCGTTTAGGCAGTCAAAACGCGAAGTCGATTGGTTGAACGGTTTAAAAGTTTACAATTTGCGCAGATTCGAAAAATCTTGTTTCGAGAAAAACGCGTTTGATGTTTGGACAACTGTTTTTCCTTGTACAATTTGATTAGCAATCATCAATGTGTCCAAGTATAAAAAAAATTTAGCATACGCCTCAGATGGAGATAAAAACTAGGAAATAACTCAGAACATAGCAGAAATTATATGCCAGGACAGTCTACCCTACAGTATGGTAGAAGTAGTAGGTTTCAAAAAAAAAATGAAGACTGTAGCTTCTTTGTACAAGGTTTCGTGCTGTAAAACTATCACAGATTCTAAATATGAAAAAAACCCTTGTCATACAAAAATCAAGATTAGTAAAAAACGTCTGTCTCACAATAGATGAATGAAAAGATTTGCAGTTGAGAAGTTTTTTAGGAGTGACAGTGCACTTTATAGAAAACTTTGAAATGAAGTCAAGCAACATTGAATATGAACCACTTCACTATCACCATACAGGAGAGTATTTGTCAGAAACGATTAATAAAGTTTGTTAAGATTGGGGCTTGTCTCACGAAAAAAATGTAAGCGTTACACTGACAATGGCAGCAACATAGTTAAATCTATTGAAATTTCTATTGGTCGAGCAAAACATGTTCGGTGCTTAGCATATACATTGAACTTGGTCGAAAATTCTGTAAATACAACAGATATAAAACTTTTTCTGGACAAAGTCCGCAAAATCGTGATTTGGTTCCACCAAAGTGGTTTAACGAATCGTAAACCAATCGTACGTGTGTGTTATCAATCATAACATATCATATATTAATCGCAGTTCATTAATCATTAAGTAATGTTTCTGGAGAAAAAAGGAAAGGAACTTTCCCTAATCAAACCGAATTGGCTCTAAAACCTCTTTGTGATGACCAATTCCGCGCCAGCCGCAAGTTTCCAAAGCGGGGAATATTGTCAAGAAAACGCGATATCTATTTTAGAGAAAAAAAATGGAAGTTCGTCGAAGTGGTTATTTTTTATACTTCATTTTCTTTGATTTTTATTCTGATAAATTGTGAATACTATACAAATCTCTTAGTTCTATTGCTATATATTAAAGTAAGCATTTTTTTCGAAAAATGGAAAAAAAATCGTTTTTTTCACAAAAATCGATTATTTCTTCTAATTGAAATCGATTTTTCCTAAATCGATTCATTGTGAAAAGCAAAAAATCGATTTTATTTCACTCAATGTCACATCCCTACTGAGCGCCGGTCAGCGTTCAAAACTATGGTCCATTGAAAGCCGTGTAGCGAAGTAACTAATTCACGGACCACCAAATAATTTTGACCAAATATTCTACACACTTGTCGCATTCGATTTATGTAATTAAAAAAAAATCGTTTTTTTTTAAATTATATAAATACTCCCCCTTAAATAGAAAAAGACTACCTACTGCAACTACAATTACCGTTGACGACTGCTTAAGTCCACTAGTAATATCAGCAATTTATATTTGAGCATAACAATAAATATAATTTTTATTCATTTAATATAGTAATCAGTGCTTTATGTTTTTATTCTATATTTATGTAAATTAAACGTTTCTTTAATCTTCTTGAAATATCTACGCATTTGTGTTATTTTAATCGCGTTTTAATAATATGAATTAACTGCTTTCTGTAGCTAAAAAACTAGTTTTTCTGTTTAATTGTTTAATCAATCTATAGCTCCTCACTACTGTCTATATTTACAGTTGTAAATGTTTATCTCAACGCGCATTAGATTATATTATCTATAAGTAATTTTTCATATCAGAATTTATCTTTGTCAATATGTAACCAATCACTTGTCAGCATATCTGTTAAGTTCTCAGTATTCGCTCTATATGAAAATTTATTTGAATCTACTTTTTCCAAATTATTGCTAACAAGTGAGATTTCTATATTTTTTAACGATTATAAAATCATGTTTATCCGTCCAATAACATCCAATTTTCTCAGCTTTATAGATTTGTAATTGAATAATCCATTTCTTGACAATTGAGACTAATTGGTAACGTAATAAAGTTGCTTGCACTGAATTTTTAAATTTGTATTTATAATTCTCTTATGTTATGCGTCAAACAAAGGCATAACAGAGATTTATATAAGACAAGCACACAAGCGTTTCAACCAACCGCAAGATAACTTTCCGTTTTGTCAGTTTTAATTTTTTATTGAAGTTACTTACAAAAACTCATTGGTCCAGATATTAGAGGCCCTCCAGTTCTATTTTAATTTTGAATTGTTTAAAAACTATTTTGGCATAATATTTACGAGCTGTTCAGTTGTCGCTGGTTGCATTGAGTATTTAATAGATTATATCAAAATTTGTCATATTTTGAAACAAATATGTTTATTCTTTGGTTGGAATAAATCACTGTGTATTGGCAAAACATAAATTTCACTTTAATTTTCACCTAGTTTTTTAAGTTCTAGTTTATTATCTTTAATTTAATTGTTAACACAAGGAACATTATTATGGTGTTAAAGTATGTTTTATAGAAAAACATTATGTACAATTTTCAACAATATCTTGTAGACAACTAACATAATTAAAGAATTCAAGTACATGCAGCAAGCAGATGATGTTTTAAATTGAATAATTAGACTAAATAACATGAATTTATGCGATTTATGATAAGCAAGAAATACAGTTTGCAGTAGTCGCAAAGACAAATGAAATATCTTTGGTAAACCTATAAGTTTACCACTGTATTTAGCCGTAATAGTAAATATATAAAAGATATTTAACTTGATTAACTTGATAACAATAGGTAAACACTGAGTCGTCCGTTAGATCGAGTACGGAGAATAGAGACCCGGATAATATATTTTACTGTATATAAATTTGTTTTGATTTCACGTGATTAATAGAATATGTAATTGACTTTTTTAATAGTTCTTGGTAACTCCCAAAAATAATTAAAATAATTAATTAGTTGATTTTGTTGTTCTCTAGAAGTCAATTAAACCTATTTAACTAGTATTTACGATTAATGTCTTTATATCCATTAATGATTTTGTTTTAATATTTGTTTGCTATTAGTTAAGTGTTTATTTGCAAAATTCCCTTTTAACAAAGCTAATTAGTGGAATTTCGTTTATGTATTATTATGTTTTGATGCATTTTCAGAAACGATAATAAAACTAATAGGTACGTGATATTTTTATTCCTTAAGTTATTTTACACTGAATTCATCATTCAATCAATTCAGTTTAAGTATGGATTACCACGTAATATTTATTATTACCATCACTCAATTCCACAAACCGGCTGAGGCAACCGTGGGGCCTCAACTGCCTAAACCCTTCTCTTAAGAAGGAGGCTTATACCCAAAAGGGTAGAAAACAGCTAAATAAAAAAAAATGGATTACCACGTACTAACGGTCGCACGCAATCATCCTATTCATTAAGGGCCGATTTTTCAATCCCCAGATAAACAACCAGATAAACTTTATTCGATGAATATTAATAGTCTTGGTTTTTCTTGGTTATTCATGGTCAGATAGGCGTTAACTGTCGAATAAAGCCTCTAATTGAGGAATAAAGTTACCTGCTACTTCAAGCGTCATTTAGGTTTTTATCTCTCGGATAAGTGTCATGTTTTGGGTCATGTTTGATAGTTTCGTTTGGTGCTTTTTTGGTAAAACGACATAGTTGCGTACCTACGTCAATGCGTTATGATGAATGTGTTTGAAACAATTGTCGACTTAGCAATCGAAGAAAATCGTGAAATCCTTAATTATTTTAACACACTCGAGAGAAAAAAACGCGTTTTACGAGAAAGGCATGATAATTTTTACACATGGAATGATAATGCATTTTGGAGAAGATTTCGCTTGAAGAAAGATTCCATAGCCTACTTACTTTCATTGATTGAAGATAAAATTAAACACGAAACAGAAAGAAAGGTAAGTAATGTTTCCTACTTACTTTCATTGATTTAAGATAAAATGAAATACAATACAGAAAAGTAAGTAATTTCTGAAAATAATTGTTAGACTTATTTCATTATTGTATAGATATTTTACGTAAATACATTATAGTATCATCATAGTACGATTTCGAAGAGGCATTACAGCTTTGGATTATACTCACATCAAAATAATTTCACCTTAATTTAATAACTATTTACTTTATCAATTTATAGTAAGTATTTAACTATTATTTCAAGTGGGGATACTGCAGAAATTTTCAGGAACAGCAAAGGATATTTCTCTTTAAATGTTCAAGCTATGTGCAATGCAAATGTATAATTTGTAGACACTGTTACAAGATGGACAGGTTCAGCTCACGACAGTCTAATATTTTCAAATTCTGCTGATAAATATCAGTGTGATTATGGTGCTTTTGGTAATGGGATTGTACTTGGTGATAGCGGATACTTGAATCATTATTTGTTTTGAATAATTAATTTATTTCACACCACTCAGCAATCTCCAAACACCAACCGAACAATTGTACAATGAATCTCATATTAGGACCAGAAATGTCATTGAAAGATGCTTCGGTGTCTGGAAAAGAAGATTCTCATTGCTGAGTATTTGATTGAGGTGTAAGATGCCCCTTGCCCAAGATATTATTATGGCCACTGCTGTATTACACAATGCAGCACGTAGCAGAAATGAAGGTGAGCCACCGATAGATCCTGAGGTTCAGATACTCCTCAGGTAGCATTTCCACAGCTTACTAAACACAGCGAGACAAGAAGAAACGCTAGGGATAATATGATATTCTCGGGCCGGCGAGAGAATGCCTCTCGTCTCGACGAGTTTAGCATTATTCTGCGCATACCCCCACTTTATTTCGAGTGCGCGGTGCTCTCGGAGCGTTTCTTGTCCCTCATATCTAGGCGCAGTACAGTTGCATTCTCTCGCCGGCCTGAGTATAGAATATTTTGAATCGCTCACAACATGATTTTGTAACAAAGTTATTATTAAGTAATACACTGCATACAAGATCATCTAAATTTTTTTGGTTACAAATAAAACACGAAATTTATATTATCATATAAATAAAGTATTTTTCTTATTCTTCTTCTGCTTTCGAATAGGACTACTTTGTACCACGCTTGTTCAACTGTTGGGCTTTGATCTTTGCCCAGTATTGTCGCATCTGCGGCCAGTGTCCTTTCTCTCCTCTCTACAGGACCTTTCCTTCTGGGTTTTTCCTGAAATCCACGGAATTCCATCAGAGTGCGTCTCACAGACTGTCTGTTTTGGAGATCTTTTATTCCGAGTTCTTTAATATCCTTCTCGGTTTCTGTCAACCAAGTGGTACGAACCTTCTTGTTTATCCAGAAGGTGAACAGACGGTTGGTTAGTCGGTTTGGAGACAATCTTGCAACGTGGCCGTAGAAAGCTACCCTTCTTTTCCTTGCACAGTCAGAGAGCATTTCAATATGTTCGTAGAGCTCAGAGTTATGCCACCTTCGGAATTCCCCACCTTCCTTTAACGGGCCTAGAATCTTCCTGAGGATTCTCCTCTCTCTGATTACTAATTTCTCTACCAGACCTCTTCGGTTCAAGGAAAGACACGCCATAGGATTGAGGGCTTCTGGCCGTAAGACTGTGTATGTATATGTAATGTGTAGTGCTTAAGTTTCAGGTTGCGTGACAGTCATTTCTTGTCGTAAGCGTTCTAAGTCAGCCGATAGGCTAGTTCTAACTTGTTGACTCTCTTGGATAATGATGCTCTCTCTGATAAGTTGGATTCTATCCATTCGCCGAGATACTTGAATTACTCAGTTCTCTTAATGTTTCCCTACTTTAGAAACATCTCCTTGTGTGCTTCTCTGATGTTGGTGAAGAATTCTGTTTTATCCAGCGACACTTGAAGACCCACTTTGGTAGCCTGTTTTCTGATGCCTGTTGATCTGCATTGTAGCCTTCTCAAGAGAATCAGCAAACAGTGCCTTGTCATCTGCAAAGACCAGGTAATCTACAACCAGTCCATCGTTCTTACGTCTTAGGTAGATACCACTATGAGCACCCAAATTGATCAGTTCTTAGCTCCATTTCCCTCATAACCTTTTCAAGGACGCAGTTGAAGAGAAGTGGGGTAAGTCCATCTCCTTGTCTTACTCCAGTTTTTATTTCGACGTTTTCTGAAATCTCGCCTCTAAATTTGACCTTGGAATGGGAGTTGGTCAATGTTTCCTGGATGAGTCAGCGGGTTTTGTTGTCTAGCCCTAGTTCCTGGAGTACTTTGTTAAACGTTTTTCTATCAATGGAATCGTAGGCCTTCCTAAAATCAACAAAGGTAACGACCACCTTGCGGTTTCTCAACTTGGAGTATGCAAGTGCAGTATTAAGATTAAGGATCTGTTCAACATAGGAATGGGTCTTCCTGAAGCCCCCTTGGTATTCTCGCAGTTGACTATCCAGCTGATTTTCTGCCCTTGTTTGTAACGCCTTCGAGATAATCTTGTTTGTTTCCGGGACGAGAGAAATTCCACGGTAGTTATTTGGATCAGTAAAATCTCCCTTTTTGTGAATCGGATGGATCAGAGCAGATTTCCAATGAGGTGGTAATTTCTCTGTTTCCCAGATGTCCTGGATGATCTCTGTTAGCTTGCGCACGGCATTGTTTCCAGCACCTTTCCACAGTTCAGCAACAGTAGAGTCATAAAGTATTTTTATTATATAATGTTTGAATTTTAATGATACGCAATCTGGCGGTTAAAAATATAGCTTGTTTTGTTGTTATTCTTGCCCAACCCCTTGTATTCTGTATTTGTGTGTAACAAAATGACTATCGAAGGTGCTTCTGCCAGGGAGTACAATTCGTTTGTCATACAAAATTTGAATATAAATAAATAGGGTGATATGATATGATTAGGCGGCATAATCGTCATGGTCGTCGCAGAGTGTTTCGTAAACTGTCTTTAAAGGATGTCTGCAAGTGTGGTTCTTACGTTTAATACAAAGTGAATGTCCCTATCTTTAAATCTGGTTAATAGTTGCTCATGTCTGTCTGAGATATTTGGAATTTTGGTCAAGGTATATAAGAGATCGTTGGTAGGGTTATGGTTATGGTGGATATTATTACGATGCCTTTATTTCGTTATTACACATAACGATGTAGTTTAAGCTATTTTGAGTATGTAGGTTGTCCTTTTTCGTGCATTAGTCATAAGAATATGTCCATAGTCTAAGATAGGTCTGTATATAGCTTTATATATTTTTTTGGCAGTTTGTATGGAAATTCCTTTGTTACCAGAAGACAAACTTCCGAAAAATTTGCTCCTTTGCACAGCCTGTTTTTCGCAGTGTAGCGTCGCTCTTAAAGGCAAGTCTATGGTCGAGAGTAAGTCCTAATGATTTAACATGTGGCGTTGGTGTTATGTCCATGGTGTCTAGGTAGAGTCCATGGTGTCTATAGTCTTTGTGAGATTACTTTGGTGGGATATTAGGGCGGTGTGGTTGTCGTATTGTAGGGAATATGAGGAAATATTAATTTGGGTTTTGTCGTCAAGGTTGAAATTTTAAATGTCAGGGTAAAATATATTTTAAAATCAAGGAGAGAGGGCAGAACCTTGTGGGAAACCTTGAAGAGGAGTAGATTCTTTAGAAAACGAATGGTTAATTCTAATAAGAAAGGTTCTATTTTGGAAGAAATTTTTTACTAAATAGAGAAGGTAAGAAGGGATTTCTAGGAGGTACTTTTCATAAAGCAGTCAGCCGTGCCAAACACTGTCGAATGCTTTATTAATGTCGAGAAAATAGGCAGCAGAGGATTTATTTTTGAGATTGAATCCGAATTGGTATTTGAGGATGTGGTTCAAAACTATGTCTTATAGGCTGGATTTTAGAATTTGTTCTAGGATTTTACCAAGGCCCGGGAGAAGTGTAATTGTGCGATGACTTTTATAAAGGGTGTGCTCATGTCCAGCTTTTGGGATGGTTATTATTATACCTCTTTTCCACCAATTACGTCTTTTTTCTGAGGCAGAGATTATACAATTTAAGAATATAGGCCTGGATATTGTCTGGGCGGTTTCTCAAGATTAGACTTTTTACAAGGTCGGAAAAAGCCCGAAATGGCGGACCTATTTTTGCCATGAAGTAGGGCAGTGTGATATTCGTCGTAGGTTATTCGTCAATGTTCGTCTTCAATCTTATTTCTGCCGTTGCCTAGAAAGAAAGTTATTATACCGTGAAGCATATGCTTTGAAGTTATTTTGGTCGAAAAAAGCTGTAGATGTGGAAATGTCTTGAGAAAAGGAGGGCTTTGTCGAAGGCCTTTGAAATACTGTGTGGTATCTCGAAAGTTTTTTAACGTTGAACCAGAAAGATCTTCCTTTATCGTTTTCAATTTCCTTACATACATATAGCAATTTATTAGTGCGGAATTGGTTCAATAGTCGGTGTTCAAATGTCTCTGTTAAGTCTCTTAATTTCGGTTTCAATCATCTTATCATCTGTCCCGTTATATTGTCTGTATAGTTTTCTTCTTGTATTCTTGTATTTAATTAGTGTTAATATGTACGGGGGTAATTTTTGTCTATGAAAGTTGGTTTTCGATTTAGGAGAGTATTTAATTATTAAGTCCGTTAGTTTGTCTTGAAAGTCATCTATGTGCTTAAGGGAAAGATTTTCATTGCCTATGTAGTTTACATATTCTTTAATTTTTTAGTTCGGGAATATTCGTTTCATTTAGGTTAATTTTAATTGGGTGCTAGTGTGTAGGCAATATGAGTCTAAAAACTAAGTAAACACAAGGTTAGCGGTATGAAACATGAGGTCCAGGGTAGTATCCCTATTCTGGAGCATGATGAAGATAGGATTGTTCAGTGTGCGTATGAAACGGAAGTTATTGATAAAGGACTGGATTTGACAGGAGTTGTTTTCGTTAACACTGAAGTCACCAATGGTGATAGAATACTCAAACAACGAGACCATTTTAAGAATATTCTGCTCAATAACGGAGAAGAGGATTATTTAGAGAGGGGGGGTTGGCTTTCCCGAGTTGGAATGTTAGGCTAAGATGAATCAAGGCACCACCATTTAATTTAAAGTATAGGGAAATTTAATGAAAATTAAATTTCCCTATTCGAAATAAATTAAATCATTTTATTTAAATTAATTAACGTTTGTATTTTGAATAACGAATATTTTTAGTATTGAAAACTAGGCATTGTACTTTAATAGAATATTATTTCTCAGAAACTGTTACAGACCTGTTTAAATAAAAAAGCATTTTTTGAAGAAACCAAATCCTGACGAAGTTATTTTTATCTATGACTTGCATTACATTTTGTATTAGTATTACAAAGATTACCTATAAAATTAGTACGATTAGTTTCTGATTATCCGAAAGGTTCAGAATAATGATTCAGAATAAACATTTTGCAAAATAAGAAAAATTTTTTACCGTCCAGATAAATTTCGTCATTTTAAATTTATTACATTATTCTAAACTATGTAAAATTTGTAATAGGTGTGAAGTGTAATATAAAACTAATATATTTTAAAATCAATTTTATTTCCTTTATTATAAGAGAGGAAAAGGAAAAGTTAAACAATAAAGAAATATATATGATATAAGACAAATAAGTTACAAATACTCCAAGGTAATAGCATTATTAACATTTCTTAAAATAACGCTTTATAGCATTCTAACCTCTTTGTATCAGATCAATATTGTGAGAGAAACGAACAGATCTCAGATCGATACTGTGAGAGAAACAAAGTTTCCTTAATTCTTTTCTTATCAAAAGCGTTTAATTAACTCTTTTGGCCTTTCCAGCAGAAAACACATTCATTCAAAACTTTCGTTGCAAATTTTGTACATAGTAAATGCTAACTTTCAATTTAAACACATTTGACCTTACTAATTTTCAAAAAAATTTCTGCGGCGCTGATTTCAGTTGTGAATTTAGTGGTCTGCAATACCTAAAAGGTTGCCGACCGCTGCTCTACAGTATCGGTACAATCAAATTCATTGTTCTGAAAAATTATATTGGTCATTTCAATGTGTATTTTATTGAACTGAATGTGTTCTTATACCTATATATTAAATAATTAATAATAATTTAAAAAGCATTTCTTCGTTCCTTACACTGCAGCTGCCAAAAAGAATTACCCTCTAAAGAATAACCTCTGAAAATATTCTAGTATATTCATTTGGACTCCCTAAAGCGATTGACTATATTCTAGTATTTTCATTTTACCTCTCTAGAGTGGCCTACTGTGAGTGGCCTAGAGTGACTATACTGATAATAATGTTCTATGGTGGGCTCTAAATTTTATCGAGCTCGCCTTTGCCTTTTTTTGTTTAGGAGCTTAAATATTCCAATTCATATGCCGTGGTATATATTTTTTGCGTTATGGCCTGCTAGGGACCACGGGGCTAACTGTCTTCTTAACTGTCAGATAGGGTCTTCTGCCTTTTCTTGGCCCAGTATGCCTTCATCTTCTGGCTGTGAACCTTCTAACTTCTGAACATCTAACGTAACCTTGCTTCCTCTTATCCGTCCATTTAAGTCTGGTAGTGCCTGTACACTTCTTGCTTGTGAGAGACAGTGGGAAGACTTCCTGCAGGATGGCCTGTCGGTATTGAGTTCGGTTCTCAGTTATCTGCAATGGAATCCGCAGTTCCTCTAAGTTGATTTAACAGAGATGCACCAGTTGGCTTTGGACGCTTTTCCCCTACTTGTCACTGTGAGGATCCTCTTGGTGAACCTGGAGTGATTTAGGCGGCTCATGTGCCCATAGATAATCAGTCGTCTTTTCCTCATGCATATGACTATATCTTTCTGATATTCGTAGAGCTCGGTATTGTACTTGGAGGTAAAGATGTTCTGACAGGAATTCTCTAACTTGGTGCACCTGGCGTCTATGGCCAAGGTTTCGCTCTCGCTTGATGAGATCCATTCTCCCAAGTACTTGACTGCAGGAACTTTACAGATATTATTGTTTTCTAGTGGGATTGTAGAAGAAGCCTGCTTGATAATGATGATGAACTCAGTCTTCTGTATGTTGACCCTTAAGCCGGTTTTTGCGGCAACATTGTAGAGGCTCTGAAGTTGATGAATAGCCTCCTCCACGCTGTTGGCCAATAGGGTGAGTTCATCAGCAAGGGCTGGACAGGGTACATTAAAGTTGTCTTTCTTGTACCCAAGCTTCAGTCCTGCTTCTGCTGACAATGTGGACGTCCATTCTCTTATGATTTTCTCCAGAACACTGTTGAAGAGGGTGCACGAGAGGCCATCCCCTGCCTGACACCTGTCTGGATGGCTCACGGAGAGTTCACCCCTGAACTTGACTTGGAGGTGTCGTTCTTCAGGGTAGCTTGGACCAGTCTGGTAGACGTGGTATATTATGTTATTAAATATTTCAATTTACGTAGACTTGCAAACTTATAATAATAATGGTTAAATATAAAAATAGTTTAAAACCAAAACAAATAACAGTTGCTTTGACATATAAATAACTTTAAGAATTAGATTATGGCATACGTTTAGAAATATATATAGAAAAACACATATGGCAACACTGCAATACTTTAACAGCCATTTAAATTTTATTTTCAAGTATCGGCTTCTTGTAGTGGCCTACAGAATACCATTTGATCGTTTTGCCGTTACGACCCACGTTAATATTTACTTTTTAACAGCGACCATTAACGTATTAAAAAATAACGTAAGAGTTACAGAATAGAACCTAAGAAAATTAAATAGGTTTCAAATATATTGCTAATTAATTCATAATAATGCGTGTTTAATATAATTGTTTTGTTGAATAAAAAAACCAACTGGTTGAAATGCACAAAGCGATTTTTTTCTAATTTTCCTTCATTAAATGGAAAATATTTATCACCTTTGTGCGTTCGTTCGGGTTTGGGAGTTTTCGGTTTCTTGGTCGGTACTTCAGTGGTTTTATTAATTTTCTACGGGGATTCGGCGGCGGCGGCATAAGTTCGTTTTGGCCAGCGGACCCTTTTCGGCCGCCGTAGCTTTTTGCGGCTTTAGGATCGGTCGTTTAGCTTCTGCGGCCGTGGTTTTCTACGATTTGGAACATGTGGCAGCTGCAGCCGCGGCTTTTTTCAAAACCTTCCTTCGCGGTTCCTTCTTCTCGCCACGGCAGCAGCACGATGCGTAATTTTCAGTTTGGAATTTGCGGACGACGATTGTTTTACGCCGGGGTGGCGACGGCAACCAACTTGAAGTCATTGCTCTATCTAACTACTATTGCCATCCTCTCAGTGTCGACCTTGTAATTGGCGACTAGATACTTCTTGATGGCCTGCAGCGACGAACCGCCGCGTTCCTTCAGACTGTTAATCCCGCTTGGCAAGCGTCGGCTTGGCTTGCGAACCCTTACTTTTCTTCGTCGCGGCCGCCGCTGCCGAGGCCATTTTCTTTCAGGTAGGACTAGCAGCGATTCCACTGCGTGGCTGAACCGACACGGGTGAGGACGCTGCACCGTCTGCCGTTGCAGGAGCTGCCGCAGTGTCTGCCATGGTAGAGAAAGTTGTCGTTGTTAAGACTTTGAGTATGCGATTTATTTGTAAGATTTACAAGGTAGTTTATCGATGTAAAATGCTTTTAATGGGAAATATTTACCACCTTACTAATAATTATTTATTTACAGTTTTCATATATCTAAGAAAACAGTGTTTTCATTATTAAATCAAATTATTTACTAAAACTATTCTCACAAGTAATTTATTGCTTTTAAGCGTCAATATAATCATTATTAAACGGCCAATAAAGCAACGCATTTGCCGTATTTATTAATTATGATTGATTTTTGATGTTTGAAAATGGTAGACGTCATTTGATGTTAATTGCAATTTTTCTAAAGATTTTTTATTTATCTTACCCTTGGAAACCAATAAAATATTAATTGCTATTCAAAGTAAAGGTTAATTGTTACATATCCGGTCTCGCCAGATAACATCACTTTTATACTTTCATCGCTGATTATAAATATGATTCGAGATATATAATAAACATCAAGCTTTTTTTTTAATTTGCATATAAATTAACACTAAAAATTAACAAAAGTGTAATTACCCAATGGTAACCACAGAGAGGTTAAATTTCCCCAGGAGATGAGTGATATACATAATTATAACAGGGTTGTTTATTAATTTTATATAACTATGGACATCAAGTCTTTTTCTATTCCTCAGGAGTTTTTTTCTTGTCAAACCGCATTCAAAATCTTGTCTCTTGGCCAAATTTCTTGAGTCTAGTCCACTCTTGTCCAAAGTTGGACCAATCTTGTTCAGGAATGAAATGTCTGTTGTTCTTTGAAAATTATGGACAGTGAACCTCATATTATGAACCTCAAGGGACCGGGAAATATTTCTGTTTTAAACAGTCTTACAGGTGTTAATAATTTATCTTTCTTTTATTCTTAATTTTTAATGTATGGATATGTATGTAATACATTCGCTTTACTAAAATTTAGTTTTAATTATAAAATAACAAAATTAGCATAAAAAGACAGCCCTTTAACAAAAAGTAAGATTTATGCATTAATACATTTAGGAACTTTTATAGGTAAATTGGGTATGTATGTGTTGGATATATTTTTCGTAAATATATACTTTATTGTCTTATTACATAGTTTGTAACTACTGATTGTTTAGATTTTTTTTATAACCCTAATCAACACAATGCTATCATCATTTTTGAATACGTAGTTATGGTAGTTTCAACCATCTTCTCATCTCTCCTTTGATTAAAAAACTTTTTAAGGGTTACAGCCGCATCCAAAACTTCTTTTTCAATTACATTTTCATCTTGAGACTCGTAGTAATCTTCTAGATTGACACTTCCTAGTTCAGCTTTGTGTGCTTCCCTTTTTAAAATGTGATGTAACTCTACGTCATCCTCAGTCATTAGTCCTGTGAAGTTACCTACCGAATTTGCAAAAATGTAATATTACATCGGAGTTCCTGGTAGATACGAGATAGTTCTAGAGTAGGTACTTTGTGCAAAATTTCAATAGTTCTGCAGAATTTCGCGAAAAAAATTGAAAATACCAAAATTAAGCTAGCAACCAATATTGAGAAAAACTGTGCGTTTTTTACATATTCCTGCACCTCGACCATTGTTCTGGAGTACTTCATCAATTTTGCAAATTTCGAATTTTGAAAATTGCAAAAGCAGTTCTATTTGCGAATCTGAATAGCACCCTAAGAGTTCTATCGAAGCTCTCTTTGTCATTTTTTGATAAAAAAACTTTGGTTCAAAAGATATTTGCAGTAATAAGGGACCCATTATTTTGAATAAAAAATTAAAAATATCGCACAACAGTTCTATTTGCAGTTCCCGATAGAACTCTTGGAATTCTATCAAAATACTTATAACATTTTTGTGTAAAGTTAAAAATTGGAAAGATATTCAAAAAATAGACTTCAGCGATGCGACGGTGTAGAGAAAAAAATCGCGCAATAGTTCTGTTTGCAGTTCCTGGTAAAACTCTTAGAGTTCTATTGAAAATCCTCATAACGTTTTTCTTTAAAGTTAAAAATTCGAAAGATATGCTAAAAATTCGACTTCTCCGATGCGACGAAGTGAGGAGAAAAAAATCGCGCAATAGTTCTGTTTGTAGTTCCCTGTAGAACTCTTTGAGGTTTATTGAAAATCCTTGCAACATTTTTCTATAGAATTAATAAAGACGGAACAAAGCTTGTATATATAAATATACTCAACCTTTCCGGAACTCTATAATACTAATGAGTCTTTTTAGGACTACCAAAAACAAATCTCTTATGAAATTTGTCAGTTATTCTATAGCTTTCAGTCCACCTTCGTGGCACTCAACAAAAACCATAAAAATAACATTGATTTTTAAGATCATGTCTTTCCGATACCTTAAGTGGATAGCCATCTGTGGACGCGTTTCGAGATTTATCTCTCATCAGCACAGCTTTGCTTCCATAAACAATATTTTGTAAATCACTTACTTGAAAACCCATGTGTTGATTAGGGTTAGATGTTTTTTAATTTTGACATTTTGTGAGAGAGACATGAACTTAGCAGGTTATTGATATAAATGATAAATTTTGAATTGGTAAAACCATACAACATTATAGATAATCAGATAAACTTAATAAAGACGGAACAAAGCTTGAATATATAAATATACTCAACCTTTCCGGAACTCTATAATACTAATGAGTCTTTTTAGGACTACCAAAAACAAATCTTTTATGAAATTTGTCAGTTATTCTATAGCTTTCAGTCCACCTTCGTGGCACTCAAGAAAAACCATAAAAATAACATTGATTTTTAAGATCATGTCTTTCCGATACCTTGAGTGGATAGCCATCTGTGGACGCGTTTCGAGATTTATCTCTCATCAGCACAGCTTTGCTTCCATGAACAATATTTTGTAAATCACTCACTTGAAAACCCATGTGTTGATTAGTATTAGATGTTTTTTAATTTTGACATTTTGTGAGAGAGACATGAACTTTTTCTATAGAGTTAAAAATTGGAAAGATATGCGAAAAATTAGACTTCACCGATGTAAGGAAGTGACAAAAAAATCTCGCAATAGTTCTATTTGCAATTCCCTGTAGAACTCGTAGAGTTCTATTGAAGACAATTATAACATTTTTCTGTTAAGGTAAAAATACGAAAAAGATATGCGAAAAAATAGACCACTGTTGCGATGAAATGAAAAAGAAAAAAAACTCGCAAAAGTTCTGTTGGCAGTTACTGGTAGAACTCCTAGAGAGAACTGGTAGAACGAGTTCTATTAAAAATTCTTTTGCTTCTAAATAATAATTTATTTTACTATAAATCCCATTTATTTTTAAAATTATCAAGATATGCGAAGTTGCATTAAAAAAAAAGTTCAAAATGTGTGTGTGAAATTATAACTTTGATAATGCTGTGAATAAATCAGAGATGAAAGTTTTGAATCTATATTTTGCTTCTAATTACCTTAAAAAATTAAAAATATTTGGGAGAAACATGAACGGTTGCGCGATTTTTTCGCTCTTTTCACTTCATTAGTGAAAACTCTTTGGTATATCTTTTTAATCTTCAATTTTAAAGAAAAATGTTATGAGAATTTTCGATAGAAATTTAAGAGTTCTACCGGGAACTGCAAACAGAACTATTGCGCGATTTTTTTCACTTCGTCACATGGGCAAAGTCTAATTTTCGCATATCTCTCCATTTTTAACTTTACAGAAAAATGTTATTAAGGTCTTCGATAGAACTCCAAAAGTTCTACCGGGAACAGCAGACAGAACTATTCCGCGATTATTTTCTCTTTCGCATCGGTGAAGTCTAATTTTTCGCATATTTTTCGATTTTTTAACTTTAAAGAAAAACGTTATAAGGATTTTCGATAGAACTCTAAAGTTCTACCAGGAACTGCAATCAGAACTATTACGCCATTTTTTTCTCTTCACTTCGTCGCATCGGATAAAATTTGTTCCTTAATTTTTTCGGGAAATTCTGCAGAACTATTGAAATTTTGCAGAAGGTACTCTAGAACTATTTCATATATACCGGGAACTCTGATGTAATAATATAATATTTACTACTTTAATAATATAATATATATTTACTAATTTTTATTAATATTAATCTAATATTTTTGCAAATTCAGTTGCTAACTTCACATGACTTCAGTCATTGCTTCACTATCTACCTATATTTAAATAATCTGAAGCTGAAATATTTTCTATATTCGTCTGTAAAAGCAAATGTAAACGCTTGCTAGAATTAGAATTATCTTCGGAAATAACACCAACCTATTGGTAATCCAGATTTTATTATTAATTATTAACGACGCACGATATTGAAGAAACAGCACTTTTGATCCAATATAATGCTTCAAGAATAGTATAGCTTTTGTTATTTCGGTGACGTTATTGCACTCACTAATTGTAGCAACCAGTTTAGTTAACAAGAGTTTTGCTATATGTTACTTTATGGTTCCCTAGTCCAATGTTGATTGTTTCAAAATACACGCTATGTTTTGTGGGGAAAATACAATTTTCAATTTTGGAAGTTGATGACGTGTTGCATTATCTTAGAATAAAATAACATTTTGTTTTTGCTTTGCCATTCTTAAATTGAAATCCTTGAGCCCACTTTCAATTATATTGAGCATCCAAGCCGACTTTTTTGCATGTCATTCAATAGGTAAATCATTTATATTCAGTTGATTAAAGCACCTTTGCTTCAAAGATTTGTAAATAACCAGAGGTTTCTCGAATTTTCCATCAGCAAAAACACAAAGACATAAAGTGACTCGATCGTTTGAATGTTATTTTTTGAGAATTTTGTAGTACAAAAGTTTTATTTGGTAAATCAGGAAAAAAACTCGCCGTTTCCATCCATCAATTTCTATTACGATTCTTTTTTCCAATCTTCAACTGTCTGCTGACAGACATCGGCGGCTTCACCACAAACTGACACCAAATTTAATGTCATACTTTTCCTTAAATCTATCAAGTCAACCGTTTTATGCTTGAAATTCTGAAATATTAAAATTTTTCTATAAGGTTTTAGTATGCGCCTAATGAAGTGGGCCTGAAATTGGAATATTTTTTGCCATAGCTAAACGAAACTAACCAAACCATTGATCGACTGCACATAATTCAGTTTTTCTTCCCTTGCGCTCTCTCATATGTTAAAAATGCATTTTAAATAAATTCTGTTGCTTTAAAAATGTCATAAATTTTTGTATTTCCGCAATCATATTGTTGCGCGATTTAACAGTTTTTTCTTTGAATTGAGTAATTTCATATTTTTGAGATTGTTCAGTGATTTCATTTCTTTCGGGAATTCTGTCGGGAAAAGGGTTTAGAAGGTTTATTAGGTTTTCGCTGATCTGCTTTTCCTTACTTATTGGTAGACAAATCTTCAAGCATTGAGAATTTCCAACCACTGCCAATAAATAAGACAAAATCTGATTCCGTCTTAAGAATTATTTTCCGTTTTATTCGGGTTATTTTAAAAGGGAAAATTAACGGTTAACAAAAAATTTCCGTTTAATGTAGGTTTCCGTCTTTTACGGGTTCCGTCTTAGACAAGTTTAACAGTATATTGTATTTATATTATGCGGTTAAAGAACATTTATTTATATAAGAACGTGTAAATATTATTATATATAAGTAATAAATAGGGTTTCTGGTTCGAATATATCCGAACCCCAAAACCGAGGTTTTCTGTGCAAAAACCGAAACCGCATAACCATCATAAAAAAACGCGGTTTTCAAATAAAATACATTGAATTAGTGCTCTTTCAAACATTGCAAACTGTTATTACAAAAATGGCAACCATCGATGCTATATGTATTTGAGTAATTTCAAAATCTGCATTTTTTTCGGAAAGCAATAGCTGGTCGGTTTCTCAACCAAATCTTGCCAAAATGTTCATCAGGTGTTATGACCTTACTTCAAAAGGAATAAAAAGAAAGAAATGTTCAAAATGTTCAAGGTTAAAGTTTCAAGAATTAAAAGCAAATGGACAAAAAATAGTACTACGCTAGATGAGGGGACTAGTTTGAGACGCCGAAGATACTTAAACATTAATATTCATGGAGAAAACAATTTTTATTGCAATTTAGGCATTCTGCGAATTGAAGGAACTTGTTCTGCAGATAATATCGTAATAATTGTTGGAAAACATTTAGACTCACTTAGTATCAGTTTCAGAAATGATATTGTGGGTGACTTGGATAAGAAAGTTGAAGTACGTAGTGACGTCGCGAAGTTGTCAAAAATTTCGGAATGTGGTTTTTAGTCGCGCTTTACCACAAGCTTTCCCTTCATTAAAACATCAAATTTGTTTCGCTATCTGCAAAATTGCGAAAACTACAGCGGAAAAATCACCGCGAGTTACCGAAATTCGACCTAGATTAGCGTCGCGGCGCCGTTGTCAAAGATTTCGCAATTCGGTTTTCAGTCTCGCTTTCCGACCACGTTTTGCTTTAACAAAACCTTGAATTTGTTGCGGCAGCTGCGGAATTTCGAAAAAACAAATGCAACCAATCCTCGGTAGATCTAACATTGACGGGCCTTCGCGGCGTTAAATATCGAGCAATTTCAACTCGGTTTTCAATTTCTGGTCACAAAAACCTCAAAGTTTGATTGAGTCAGGGATTTATTGGCGTGGGATTATTATTGAGTAAGATACTTCACATGACGATGCCCGGGAAATTAAAAAATGGTGCAGATTGTCCTGCTGAACCAAAAATTTGCAGTCACCATACAATTCATCTCACTGTGTGCGACACTTTTAACAAGAAATCATCTCAAGTAGAAGTTAGGTGTTAATATAGTAATTGCTGTAAATATGCCAATAAAGGTAATAATAATAAAAAATTTCAAGTAGAAAACTGCTGCAGCAGTGAAGATGAAGATTCATTTCGTGAAGAATCACATGAGGAAGATATGGATAATGAGTATTACGTCGAAGAAGATGCTGAAATTAAAAGTAATTTACAAATGGTAAGAAAACTTGTAAATTATTTTCGTTTATCTCCGATAAAATCAGTTTCCTACAACGAAACGTACAAGCTCTTTTTGAAAAGGAAATTGAATTAGCAATGGACATCAAGACACGGTGGTCTTCTATTAAACACATTTAAGAAGAATTTATTCTTCTAAAAGTCGTAATATTACAGATTCTAATAGATTTAAATTCAGTGCATTTAATTGAAAATATTAATTTTCAATTTCAAACTTTATCTCCAGTAAGCGTAGCAGTAACAACTTTAAGCAGCGATGATTCTCACATATTTACGGCACAAGGTGTAATGGGATTCTAGGAAAAGAAATTAATTGGTTCTGCTATAAGCACAGCTTCAATGAAAAATATCATAGAACGTATGAAGACCCGTGAAAATCTGGAATCAACAGAATTGGCTAGATGCTTACTAGATCCTTCGAAAGTTCCAACAAAGTCTGTTTTAATATTGACGGAAAATCTTTTTAAAAGACTATATCCAGACAACAATAAGGTTCAAGTCAAAGGTGAAGGTTCAGCAAATTCAGAAAAATTAGAAGAAGTGACTAATCTAAACTATTCCTTGCAAGACGAAGTACAAAAAGCTATATAAGCTATAAGCTTATATGCAATCAAATCGCTATCCAAATTTAATGAAAAAGGAGTTTGCTAAATATAAAAGAACTTCTGAGAGAACAAAAAGATTAAATATTTTGTTCCAAGCACTCTCTACAATTGAAGCTACATCCACCTACTCCGAAAGATCATTTTCCCTAAGCGGAAACTTTTGTGCAATACTAGGTTTAAATAATGATTATTTAAATAATTTAAATAATCTCGTTTAAATATCAGACACTACTACCAAAAGTTTTTAAAAACCGAACCCGAAACCGAAACCGCAGTTTTTAATTTTCAAAAACCGAAAACCGCGGTTTCGAGAAACTGCTGATATTCAGAAACCCTAGTAATAAATATACATGATTAGGGATGCTAACGCTACTTTTCTAATCCTGTTAATATAATCTTGATTTCAATGAAACTAAAGTTAATTAAAAGTATACTTCGACTATATTTTTCAATGTATTTTATTATTCAAAGTAATTTTTGGATCGATATATTGCTTGCGAATGGTCAATATTAACTTTTCTCACTTTAACTTAATAAGTTCAATAAATAAAGGTCGGCGACTTTTTTGGGACGCTGAGACAAAAATTGACATTCATTAATCAATTTAGCAGTAAATCAAGTTTTTCTTCGGAAGAGATATTTTTGCTCACTTACATTTTCAAGCAATTTACTAGTCATTTAACAATCACTTTGCAGTTGCATTTTTGTTTTTGATTTTATTGGAATTTAATTTATTAAACTAAATGTAACTTACGACATTTGAAAAAAAATATTCAAAATTAATTGACAATAAACATATTCAAAACTTTTCGATTTTCTATAAATTATTTAAAATTTAAGATTGTGAATTGCATTGATTTGTTTATTAGAATAAGGGCCTCTTTCACCATCTCTAAGTAAAGCGTTGATTAGTTACTTCCCAGTTAACGTTAATCTGCAAGTAAAAGTTACGGTTATCTTTTGTTAATTTCACAAACGAAAATAAAGCTTCGAGTAACAATATACGGGTTAAGTAGATGACGTTACAAATTTACGTCACAGTCGTTCAATATACGGCTTGCTGTTGATGGACTGACACCACAAAAATCAGCCGCACTTCTTAAGTATGATCCAGTAGCAAGATATCTTAGCGTTAGTAGCAGACTTGTTTTTGGTGCAACTGCTTGATTTCTGAAATAGTAGAAGGGATTAAACGTATACCTATTGCTAAGAAGTTCAGTAGATTTAGTAAATACGTTATTAGTAAAATCACTTGAATAATGAAAAAAAAAATCCACTTACCTTTGTGAATTAAAGATTATTTTATGTTTTATTAAGTTAAGCACTTGATTTACTGCATATTTCGACAGACGAAATCTGTCAAAAAAATCACTTTCATCTAGGTCCGTAAAATAATCAATACGCAATTTAAATACTCGAATCCTAGGTACTCGTTGCGTCCTAGAATGTTCTAATTCATCCAACTGATGATCAATCAAATCAATTAAATCCATTTTTATTAATAAATTTTAAAACAATCGTTGGCGTTATGATAAATACCTACACAAAATGACAACTGACAATTTTTAACTGTAAAGTAAACCCACTAATGGGCAGATGTCGTGGCAAGTAAGCTACGGATCGGTTAATTTTATGATTAGTGCTACTCGAACGTCGTGAAACTCGCACATGGAGTTACGGGTGACTCTAACTGGCGGGAAGACTACTCGACACTTTACTTGTGGATGGTGAAAGAGGCCCTAAAACTAACTAAAATGAAAATTATGATATGACAACGTAAAAATTCCATTACGAATAAATAGTTTTATATTAATTTATATTGTTTACAAACACGCCAAAACATAGATATTTCTGAGAATATATCTTTTTTGTAAATTCCTAGTTAATTTCCCAGAAATTATACAAGAATTTATTCGCAACAAGACATAGGAAATGTACAAATTCTATTAGATTACGTTTATAATTTTTACATTTTACATGCTAAAAAATGCAATTTTAAAATTCCACTTTTAAATTTCTTGTTTATTAAAATGACATTATTTTAAAAATAATTTTAGAAGGTTATTTAAAAGAGCTTGATTAAATTCTATTTATTAACAAATATTTGCCGAACATTTCAAAACTTTAAGTAATAATCATAAAATAATCTTAAAATAATAATCAAATACATACTAGGTGGGCCATAAAAAACGAAACAGAGAAAAACACTCGGACACGTCAATTTTTTTTTGAGAGGAGGACACCTTTTACAAGAAAAGTTGTAGCCAAATAAATTAACCCCTATAATTTTAAATAGCACGGTGGGGTAAGTGAAACCTCAATTGAAAGCCCCTTTTGTCCTGAATAATAAACGGTTATCATTTTTAAAATTTTAAGTCCAATTGTTCAATCTGTCCTTACAAAAACTGCAATGAAGGAAAAATAACACAATTCAAAGTAAGAAAAGATTTTTATTAGTTTAACAAATGCTCAAATTGTGCACCACCAAATTCGTTCTCGTTTTTTTTTTTCGTAACGTTCTCTTACATTTTGGAGGATCTGTGGCGTAATTTGACGGCATTCTTCAATAATGCGTCGATGTAATTCTTCCAGAGACTCTAGTTCATGACCCCGCAAGAAAAAGTCCAGAGGACTTAAATCAGGTGAGCAAGCCGACCAATCCATACCACCTCTTAAATAGAAAACCTCTTATAAAACACGATCCAGAAACTCCTGAACAGCCTGCGTATAATGTGGTGGCGCTCCATCTTATTAAAAAGTCAAATGGTCTTCTAATTAAAGATCACCATTTTCTGTCAACGAGATAAACTAAGAACGCGTTCATAATTTGAAATTAAATAATCTAGAAAACAAATCGCTAGATTTAGAAAATGTTAGCCGTTTAGTATTCAGTACTAAACGGGCTTTCAAATAAGGTATAAGTTACCCCACCGTGCCATTTCAAATTTCAAGGATTGTGGTCCTAGCGCGAAGGGGTTAAGTGATGTGGCTACAAATTTTCTTGTAAAAGATGTCCCCCTCACAAACAAAATTGACGTGTCCGAGGGTTTTTTGATAAACCATCTTCAGAATCCGAATCTATCAGAAAATCCCTCTGTTTCGTTTTCAATGGCCCATTCCCCGTATATCACAACACTTTACTGAAATATGAAGACTTTTGCATTTCATTATCGACTAAAATAAAATTATGCCAAAATGTTAATTTACACAGTAACTTAATGCCAATAGTAAGAATAATTAAATTGTCCTATAAAAATCTGATATATTTCTTGTGAAATGGTCAATATATTAACTTTTCTAAAAAAACTATATAGTATTTGAAAATTTGAATTTCAAACTTTTGTAGTATGATAATATTTAAAATTTCTACTGCCAAGAGACAATGCAAATCTAAATTAATTCCATATATAATACAATTTTAATTAAATTTCACTTATTAATATAGAGGAAAATACAAATATTCCAGAATATTTCCATTTTTTTTAATAAATTTCATAACAAGTGCAATTTTAAATGTTTAAAACGAAATAAATTTCTTCAGCGACCTAATTTGTTACAAAGCTAAGAAATTTTGAAAATTACATTCGCAATCAGAAATATTATAGACAAGCAAAAATATTGCTTTTCCATAATGAAAATTACATTTTAAAATTATAGCCATTGTATTTGCTAACTAATATATAAAAACTAATGTTTGTTCGTATTGATGCGCTATCGTATCGTATGATGCGCTAGCCTACTGTTCATTCGATTACGATAAAACTTTGCACTTGTGCGAAGGTTAAAGGTAGAGAAAATTATTAGTATTTATTTTCAAAACAATAAAATTTACTAACAAATCGTTTCATACAATCGTTTTCTCATAAAAAAAACCGTTATGTACGTACATTTGTAGCACGCGGCGTCGGCAGAGATATTCGCAAAACATGTATTGAACATTGTTGAAGAAAAGGTACCCCAAAATGTATATCATTTCCATTAAACTTTGGCGTCATTATGCCTTCCATCAAACATCTGATTCAGAAAAAATTTCCGCAAATTGTCACCAATTAGAAAATCATAAATGGCTTTGCGAATGTGCTATTTTGGCACCAAAAAAACAACGACGTCAATGCAATCAACCATGCAATTCAAGAAAAAAATCGAAGCGTTTGTGTTACCTACAAATCTATTGACAGCGTCATGAATGCGGACGATGTTGTAAACTATCCAATCGAGTTTTTAAATTCGTTAAATCTTCCTGGTGTGCCATCGCGCAAACTGGTGTGCCACCCGCAACTCAAGGACGGCGGGCTAATTATTCTCTTGCGGAACAATAATCCACCCTTATTGTGTAATTGAAGAAGCGAGTAAAGAAACTGATGCCGAATGTAATCGATGCAACTATTCTTAACGGAAAGTCGAATGCAGAAATGTGCTCATTCCACGCAGTCCCATTATTCCCGCCGAGTTGCATTTCGGTTTCAAACGACTGCAGCTGCCCATTCTCGATGATGACCGGTGCGCGGGCTGAACCTAGAAAATCTATGTTTCCACATGACCAGTGGTATGTTAAATGCTCACGAGCCGGATAGCTAAGGAATTTATTTGGTTTGCTGAAGACGGAAAAACAAAAAATATTGTCTACCCTAAAGCACTTATAAATCAATACTATTTATACTTCTCCTTGCAATGAATGTATTGGACAAGAAAAGACAAGAAAGCAAATAGCATTCTTTCTATCATTCCAAATTAAACAAAAAAAATATTTCTTCTGCTGCAGCAAAGCGTCTGGTAACAGTTTTTTTTTTCTATCTCTCTAACCAATGTCGGTCCAGGGGGGTTAGCCCTTAAAACACTGCTGTTCATTGGCCTATTGTATTTACCCACGTTGTTTAGTTCATGCAAATAGATCCAGTCCTTCTATTAGGTCCAGGATTCTGTGTGCCATGTTTTTCACGGGGACTCTCTCAGCTGTAATATTAAGCTTGTGTCTCCTACGTGCAATTGCTTCACAATGGAAGATTATATGGGCGGCGGTATCGTCCTCCTCATAGCATAACTTGCATAAAGGTTCATCCTTCCAGATACCCATGTTATGCAGGTGTTCTCGTAGAGGACAGTGTCCTGTAAGTAGACCTACCACATTTACGATCTACTTCCTTGGCAGTTGCATTTCAGCAGTTAGAGTTCCCGATAGGTTTGCTAACATTCGTTTGCTGTGCGTCAGACCATTCAAATTGACCCACTGTAGGCGGTGATTAGTTGCTACCCATTTACAGATTTTATTTCGGGTCGTGGTGTTGGTAATGTAGGGTCCGCTTGCAGCAATGATGTTTGCTATCAGGCTCCATCTTTTGCTAGCTTATCCGCCATTTTGTTACCCACCAGTCCTGTGTGGTTAGGCACTTAAGCGAGTGTGACTTTGTTATGCTTTGACAGGGCTTTTAGGTCCTGAAGACAGTCCCAAACTGTCTTAGATTTGATTTCGTGACACGCTAGAGCATTAATCGCAGCCTGACTGTCCGTGAAAATGCGGATGTTTCTACTTTTGTAGACCATTCTCAAATTTTCACGGGCACAGACCATGATAGCGTGTATTTCTGCTTGGAATACTGTGGCATATGTCCCCAGGAGTACAGATAGGCTGCACCCCAGGGACAGTCCATAGATTGCTGCGCCAGTACCACTGTCCTTCTTGGAGCCGTCTGTATACCTATCCAGTCATCTTTGGCAAGTGGTTATTTGATTTCCTTCTGTACATCGTAGATGTGTTTTGAAGGGTAGATCGAATGGCAGCCTTTTGGGCATCGAATCCCCCTCTATATTGAGGTACGATTCTGATATGACATTCGTTATTATGGTGTGTTCTGACCTCGCCAGAGATTCCCATGTGCCATTGCATATGCATCTGAAAGCTCCCATCCTTGCCTCGCCCATGATAAAGATATCCAGGGGAGGAAGGCCTAGGATCACCTCCAGAGCCGCAGTTGGGGCGATTTTCATCGCTCCCGTAATTGCTAAACAGGCCAGCCTTTGAACATAGGAAAGTTCTCTGATGGCCTGTTTTTGCTTCACTTTGGTTCACCATACTGTGGAGCCATATGTAAGAATGGGTGTAACTACCATAGTGTATAGCCAGTATACCATGCTAGGTTTCAGTCCCCATGATTTTCCAAGTGTTCTTTTGGTCATCACAAGTGCCATTTTACACTTGTTGGTAGCTTTCTTTAGGTGTTGATTCCAAGTCAGTTTGGCATCCAGGATTACACCTAGATACTTGACTTCCTCACTCACCTTTAGATGCTCGTTATAGAAAATTGGGGACTTTGGCCCATCCGTTTTTCTCATTCTAGTGAATGGTACTAGAGTGGATTTCTGGGGATTGACCCGAAGGTCGTCCCCCTGCGCCAACTCTCTACCTCGTTCAGTGCTTCTTGCATAAGCGCTGCTATTATAGAAGGAAATTTACCGCTGATGAGGATGACTATGTCATCCGCATAGCCGTGGGTGTAAAATCCTTTATTATTTAGTGACAGAAGCTGGCTATCAACAACCATGTCCCAGAGGAGTGGAGATAGAACCCCACCCTGAGGACATCCCTTGATGGCAGCTACCCGCATTGTGTCACCCGCTACTGTAGCCTTAACATTTCTACCTTGTAGCATGGACTTAATTCATCTGATTGATGTTTTATTTGCACCATGGCTGCGGGCTGCATTGGCTATACTGTCGAAGGAGGTGTTGTCAAACGCACCTTCGATATCAAGGAAGGCACCAAGCGTCAATTCCTTGTTTTCTAGTGTATTATCTATTCTAACCACTAATTGGTGTAGAGCAGATTCACATGATTTTCCTGGTAACAGTTAGTTCGGAATAAAAATATATTAAAATTAAAAAATAATAATAAATAATTGTATGTATCATTCAGTCATTTTGTGATTCAGGTAAAAATTTAACAAATGCCTGTACATAACTTGTTCAAATGAGCTTATAAGGGAGTGTAAGCGATCCAATCGACAGTTCGATCACGTCCTTCTTGCCAAATAATTTTCGTACTCTCTAAAGTTTTGTTTCATTATAAATGACAAGCCATTCGTTTTATAAACCCAAGAAAATTATTAAATTTATTAAAAGAATTGAGAACGAAATATAGCCTGAAAATATACATAGATTCAAACTGTAGCTCTATAAAATTCAGTCTTATTAAGACCACACAACAAATCTCATGTTGAAACAACTACTTCCCTTGCTAATACCACGCAGGATATAGAATTATACAACAAATATTTGCATGTTATTACTTGCTCCATACGCAGTATTGACTCGTGTAAAATAGAAGAGAGACTTGTCTCGGACCATCTACCATTAGAAATTAGGTTGTTAGAAGAGGTAAACAAACAGAGTGAAAATAACAAGAAAATTGTCAAACAAACAGTGTTATGGAATGAAGAGGATGCCAGAAGATATCAAGAAAATCTAGCGACTATAGATGGAATGAAAAGTTTCACACAATCAGAATTGTCATGAAAATGCATGGGTGGACAAAGAAACTAGAGATATGAAAAAAAAAACAGAGCAGAATTTAGGGCGTGGAAGGAAGAAAGAACGACACTGGAAAGATTTTAAAATCAGCTTAATAATATGAGGGATTTGGAGAAGAGAAAGAGACAGGAGTGGGAGAAGCTACAGATGCGGAAAATCAACCAAACGAGCAGAGAGTCGGACATCTGGAAATACATTGCTGCAGGTAAAAAATAGAGAAAATCCCAAGGTCCACCGCGATAGAAAGCTGGATGAAGCACTTCAGAGATTTATTGTCAGGAGAAATAACAGAGTACTGCGAGCGAATGGATAGAAATTTTGGGGCGGCAGAAACCAACAGAGAGGATTTCCTAGAAGGAATTACAAAGGAAGAATTGTAAAGTGTTGGCGTGAAAGTGGCGGCGCTGAAAATAAGGAAAGCTCCAGGGTCAGATACGGTACCAAACGAAGCGTGATGTTTGGCTACACAAACAGTGAAGGAGAAACTGCTCGCCGAACTTAACTATTTCTTCAAAGGCTGCAAACAAGTTCCGGATAGTTGGCGAGAGGGAATTATTGTGCGTCCTTAAACATGGAAATTAAGAGGAATTAAGTAACTACATAGGGATAACTCTCATGGATACCGCATAGAAAATCTACACTAAACTACTGGAGGGAAAATAGCTAGAAGACGTAGAGGAGATGATGCTGAATTCCAAAAGTACAAGCCAGATTTAGAAAAGGTCGTGGTACTACAGAATATCTTTACACGCTAAATTATATTGTTCAAAAATAATTGAGGAAACCAAAGGAAAAATTGTACGCAGTGTTTATCGACTTTAAAGCAGCCTACGACTCTTTATTATGGGAAAAAGTGTGTGAGTACATCGCGTCAGTTGAGAGAAAGTATTGAACGTTTGTATGAGGGAGCATGGTATAGATTGAAAGTTGGTGAGGCTACATTTGAAAGTTCGAGGTTGTGAAAGGGTTAAAACAAGGGTGTCCTTCAAGTGTGCGAAGTATTCTGATGTATGGAGCGGAAATCTGGGGAGTAAAGGACGAGGTGGACATAGAAAGGGTACAACTGCAATATATTAAGAGGATTCTCCAGCTGGAGAGGTCTACCCCTTGGTATATTTTTCTCCAGGAGACAAACTCCAAAAAATTCGCAAGTTATGCAGCAACGAGAGTGGCCAAGTTTGTAAGAAATGTGAGTAGTATGAATGAGGAAAGAATAGTGAAAGAAGTGCTGAAAGTATTAAAATGTAAATACGCGGGCTCAATGAGCTCAGTGTAGTTTGTGTTCTCTTTTCTTTTTTGGCTCCATAATTGTTTTTTTTTTTATCCGTCCGGGCTCCTTTTGGTATTTAAGGTTTTTTTTTCCTTTCTCTCTTTTTTGTTTTTGTGTCTTTTTTTAAGATATGAGGATCTCGGTTTTGTTTTGAATGTAAATTTGGTTAATATACCATATAAGTTGTAATCACAAATATGGAAATTAAAATTATCCCAATAAAGGATTAACTACTACTACTACTTGCTCCAGTCCACTTGCATGGCACTAAACGAGTACTAAATAAAATAAATTGTTTTTAAAATGAAATATTTCTATTTTACTTATCTGCAGATGCGTTTCAAGATTTATTGAATTAGAAATTTATATACACTTACCTGAACACCTCGTGCATGACTGGCAACGTTAGGTTTTAATTTGACGTTTCTGGAGAGACACATGAACTTGGAATTAGCAGGTTATGGATTGAAATGATAATTTAATGTTGGTGAAACCATAATAATTATAGATAATTATATAAATTTATTACGGGCGAAATATTGCCTGAATATATTCTATAAAATTATAAATCTGCAAACAGGTTGAATATATTTATATATTCGGGTTATATTTCGCCCTTAATAAGTTTACATGAATGTCTATAATTAGTATGGTTTCACCAATATTAAATAAAATTTATTATTTGTTTATTTATTATTTATTACCTTTCCTATGATCCAATGTTTAATTATCTATCCTTTTCTAGTTTTATTATGTAATATTTGTATGCCGCAGACTGTTTTGAAAGCTCTGATCATTTTTACGTCATTTATAAAATTGCTTAGATTTTTAATTTCAATTTCTAGGATACAATTAAAAAGTTGTTTTTTGTAGTTTAAGTTCATAGTCCAACAATGCGGTATATTAAAAGGAATTTTATGTGTGAATGACGACCTCCATAAAATTTAAAATAAAGTACATATATGGGTGATTCTCTGTAAAGAAGTTTTCGGCCCGGACAAAGTTGTCCGGTCATATTAATTTTCTTTTTTAGAAAAAAAAACCTAACAATGATAATTAAAATTACAGTTAGTGATAAGGAATAGAAAGCCCATTGGATTTGTAGCAACTTTTTGAGATATGAGCATTTTTCCTAAGAGTAGTTGCAGGGGACTGTTCGGTATGACAAGGGACTGTACCTAATACCTCAAAACCACATAATACACAATTTTAATCATCTATCTAGTATGTTCAGTTAGTATGTTCTGCTTTAGTAGCTTTAGTAACTTGCTGAATAACAGCTGAATGAAGATCGTCTTCCGATTCAGTAAATACTTCATCCACACTCCATTTGGGTTTTGAGTCATATGTAATACTGCCTATTTTAAAATGGTTACAAGTGTTGCTGTTGCAAAAGCAACTGAGACTTCTCATCGTTAAAGTCACACAGCTGGTTGGACCAAGGCTAGACTTCGATAATACACCTACGACTTGATGAACTTTCAAGGTACCTTTAAAACCCTTCTGTTTCGTCGCTTCCATTTCAATATTATCGATCATTTTCTGAATGACTTGGCTATCAATTACTATACATGTAATGCTAGGGCATCGTTCTTGGATGGATTGTACAAATTGTTCGATATCATTAATATCACCACCAGCGTTTACAACAAAGTCTGCCATTCTTTTGCATGTTGCTCCCATACCGTCTGGTGCACCCTTTCCATGTCAACTCTCTGTATAATTCCATGTAAAAGCCTCTACTCCTGGAATTTCTCCAGAGATTTTAGTTGCCATTATAAAAAACATTTTTTGTTACGATACTGCGTAACGGGGCCATCGCTCAAGAAGTGTACGCACTTAATGTTATCTGGAAGATCTTTAAAAATTGGTTGTAAATGTGCCCAAATGGCAGCAGGTGAATGAGCTATGTTCTTTGAAACTGTACAATACGAACGTATTGATCCCTTTAGATAAATCACTACTGTATGTAGACTTAGCTGAGCTCGCGATCCACCGAAATGAATTGCTTGTATCTCTTCTGCATACTTTGTGCAGTAATTTTCACTGAAATCCATGTGAAGAAGAACATCATCATCTTGAAGGTTAATTTTGAGAGACTTCATCGCATTAAACTGGTGAACAATGTTCCTTTCATGGGCAATGAATTTTTCCTAATCTTCATGCAATTGTATTATTAATTGACGTGGATGGACATCAAAAGATTTCTTTAAATACTTTGTAACTGTTCATGACTTTTTGGTTTTTAGATCTTGAATCTCTTGCATCTTAAAAATCCACATTCTATACTTCAATAGTTTTCTATCATAAAACTTTTTTAAACTAGGAGTCCTACTAGTGCAAAACACACAACTTCTTGACAAACATTCTATGCTATATCGATCGCAACATAAATCTTCTAGTAACTTTTGATGATTATTGTAAGGTAATATTTTTGCTTCGTACAATGCGCTCAACTTCATGTCCAGATTGCTATGGACTATAAATAGACATGTATCACGATTTTTACCATTAGGCTTGACTACCCAGAAAGGACGTAATCGACAGAATGTTTGATAACTAATGTGGAAGTTATGGGTAAAAATTTTGTTGTATAGGTTGAGCATTGTATCAAGTAAATACCTTTTTTGTTTCTTAAGCTTGTCTTTGGTAATAAATTCCTTTTTTCCTGCTCCCATACGACTGTTACTATCGTCTTCATAAAACTCGTGAATCATCTGTTCTACACGTTTCGGGTATCTCTCTCGTCGTAATTTAGGTACGGATAGAGAATTGTACGGTACTGATTTCTTAATACCACTATAAATAGCAGCACTATCTTCAGGTATCCAATGTTTATACTTTTGAATCATCTGCCCAGACACAGCTTTTTTTAAATATTTGCTTATCTTAGATACGTCTTAGTCTAGAATAATTTTCTTTTAGCTGTTTATTAAGAACACCGAATAATGCCTTCTTGACAACTTCTTCTCGGCCATCAGGTTGAGTTAACATTTTTTGCATTTTAGTTTTCGGTGTATCTTCAATACTTTTTCTTCTCTTGCTTTCGAGTCTAGCTAATCTTTTCTTCTACTTCTCAAGTTTTTTTTTCAGTATTCTAATCTTTTCATTTTTCTCTTTGTTTTCTTTCTCCCTTCGCTTTTTTGCCATTTTTTTCGCTGCTTATTTGCACTCGTGACTGTGAGACTTGGAGCTAAAAGAGGTTGTGTTTGAAACTGGTGTACTGCATCCAGAAGTTGGTGTGACGTGCCCTGAAGCGTCCTGAAGCTGGTGTGAGGCGTTCAGAATCTGAAAATGGTATGTTTTCACGTGTAATGTTAGTGTTAACACTATTTAATTGTTTTTTTTTTGTTCCGGTAAACAGTACAGTCTTTTTTCCAATTCTTGAGGGCAGCTCTGTGCTCACGTGGAGTCATATCTTTGACAAGTTTTCGGTGACCTTTTTCTTTTTTTCTCTGGTATTTTAGCCTCTCCTTTTCTTTCATTTCTTCCCTCTTTTGAGGATAGTTTTTCCTTCGTTGATATCTCAAACGTTCTGCATCTCTTTTTTTTGTAATAATTCCTCTTTGGATAACTTTTTCAATTTAGGAAGCATGCCTATTTGACGATAACTAACTTGTAATAAATTATTCTGATTATGAGGATATATCAATAACAATTACAAAAGAGAGACTGCTGTCAATTCTACACAGTCCCCTGGAATAAACAACAGTCCACTGTCAGAATAAAAAGCAGGGGACTGTTGCCAGGGGACTGTTGGCAGGGAACTGTGTATTTTGGTTAAATCGTGAAATATCAAGTTAACTATTGTAATGTATTGAACTTTGTGAGTTCTTAAGAAATATGTACATCAATTCTTATCTAATTACATAAAATATTTAAAATTTTACAAATAAATTATTAAAAAAATAATTAGCAGAGGACTGTGCGTCGTAATGACCCCGATGCACGCTCTCGCAACAAACGATGAACTTACATTGAATAAAATGATCACGCAGTGCTACTAGCATCACTAACACGAGCTTCAAACTAATTAGAAATAACTACATAAGATAACATGAAGAGGCATAGTGGATAATTTTATTTTTGATATTGAACTTATGGCAGGGGACTGTACTTAAAAATCCTGGTCAAAGTTTGATCAAATGATGGGAAGGGAATAAATTGATCTTAGGTATTATTTATTTCGGAATCAAGTAGGTTAATTAATTATCTTTTTAAACATTACGCGTAACATTTTATATCATAAATAAATATCTTGAAATAAAATCGCAAAGTGTAAATTCTGGGAATGGGACAGCACAGGGGACTGTTTTTTTTGTGGTCTGAGATTTTTTTACTAAAAAACTATAATTAATACTATTCTAACTGTAACTGCTCTAAAAAGAAATATTCCTACGCTTGCGTTTTGTGATATTTTAATTTATATTATATCAATATTAATTGAAAAAATGATCCGGACAGCCATTTACGAGCTTACAGAGAATCACCCATATTCAAGATTTGACTCCTCCGTTCACTAGATTGTCATTTCCACCCTATTTTATCAACACTTAATTTATCTCGGATATACTGCTTAATATATGAAACGATTAAATAATAATTTTCCAAAAAAGAACTACACATTTTTAAATTACGTAAGCATTGCATTTAAAAGTAACATGAATGATCAGCTGTATATTGTCATTTATAATATTATTTGATTTCGCAGATAGATGACACAATGATTACATAAAAACAATAAATGCGTTAATGTCATTCATTGCTCATTCTTTCTGGAGATAATTATAAAGATAATTATTTGTATTTTTATGTCTACTAAGAAAATTCGCATTTACGTATTTTGCCTACGTACAAAAGTTGCAAATGAATTTGAAAAGAAATTTTGTTTTAAAAAAAAACAAAAATTTATAAAAATATTTTATTCTAAATTGTTAAAATTTGAATAATATTACGTAAGCCATAATAATATAATTAATAGTTAGCAATATATATTATTCTTACATAAATTATCAAGATACATTACCCTTCACACTTTATTATTTAGTCCTCTATCTATTCTAGATTCTTTTTCGTTAAGTTATGTCTCCGTGGCGCACAGTCAAATCAAATCTAAATAAATTTTTCACTTGTAAGTTATAAAATTACTTTAGGCTTTGTCTATACACACTCTTGTCTGCTCAGTTCTATACTCAAAATAAGACTCAAATTTTTATTTGAAATGAAATTCTTTGCCTAGTCTTATATAATTGGTCTTGTTAAATCAGCTATTTGCTTATCTATTTAATTTATTGATGCATTATTTAAATAGCTATTTTGTACTTTATACGCTCAAGTTAGAATATACCATCACAATGAACAGATCATATATAATATATTATAATACAATAATGAACAGGTAAAATGTGTCCAGATGTTCCTTTCTGTACTGGATTCAATGATTGCTCAATCGGAAACATACAATATTGAAATCAAACTAAGCATGGCATTTTGTTATAGTAATATAAAGAAATAAAGGCTTCAGACATTTACATGTGATAGTTTAACCTTGAAGAGGGTCAAATGAGGATCAATGAATTCGTATGCGATTGCTGAAGAGTACTAGCAGTGTTCAAATATATAAAACTAAATCAGTCGTGAGTATTAACATATGATTAACTTATTATATTTGAACATGCTATGGAGCTCACTAGAGAAAGCACTCATGGTAGTTATAGTCAATACAACTAGAAGTTCAATCCACCATAGAATGTATCAATGAACAACATCTAATTTGAAAAGCAGACAGAAAAGCAAGTGCAGAGATGGCAAAACAAACAACAGTTAACACTGCTACACTGCTAAACCGATAAAGATATCAACTTAAGTTAACGAATGTTTCGATTTTCTGTAGTATTTTAGTTTTTCTGTATTTCTAGCTGTTTTATTTATATAAATATTTTTCTTGTGCCGAACCACAAGTTACAAAATGAGAATTTTAACAAAATCCACATTAATTATCAACTGTCCGCACCTCAAATCATTCTCAAATCGAATGAAATGTTAATTATATTTTATACATTATGAAGGACTAGCAAAGTTTGGCCGATATCTAAATCGGTGGTTGTTGGCAAAGATAACGGCCTTAAACCTGTGTCTTTAGTATCACAAACTTGTGTTGCATAACGACAAAATCGTCGTCTGTCTTTTTGTCTTACATGATGCGTAATTTATGTATAACAATTTGGTTTGCAAGAACCTAATATAAAAGTAAAGAGATGAGTCTCTAGCTCACCATCAAGAATACAAGGAAGTTAAACCTCTGACGGGAAATTAATCCAGCTGGACTGTGTATAGATTCTTGGTTTCTTCGAAGTAATTCTGAAGGACATATTTTGCGCAACCTCAGTTGCAAAAATAAAGCAAAAAATATTCTCTTATTCTAAGTTCTTAAAAGCGAAATATAGCCTGAATATATAAATATATTCAACCTGTTTGTAGATCTATAATATTAAATCTTATTAAGAATACAAAACAAATCTCATGTTGAAACAGCTATTTTCTTTGCTAATACCACGGAGGATATTAAATTATACAACATATATTTATATGTTATTACTAGTCTAAAAGCTCCCAGCATTACTTTGGCTTGTCTTAGCCGTTGAAATTCTCTGCAGGTTTTCATCCATTGTTCACTTATTTCCTCATCTAAACTTTTGTGGGTGGTGTTCATACTCATACCACAAAAGGTACCGGATATATAAAGAGATTACTGGATCCCTTGTTTGATAGGTGATCGGCTTCGTCGTTATCATCGTACTAGTGTCTTCTTGTACCCAGTATAGCGTTACTCAATTTTCTCTGCCAAGCTTGTTTAGCTTTCCCACATAGTCCCATACCAGTTTGGATCTGATGTTGTATGAGCTATTGGCCTTTATGGCAGCTTGGCTATCTGACAGGATAGCAATTTTTTTTTGCGATAGTTCTTGTCCAGGCTAAATTGTGCATATCTCTCGATTGCAAGTACCTCTGCTTGGAAGATACTTGGGTAGACTCCAATAAATTCAAAGTATTTTTTACGAAGTCCAAACGCTCCTGCACTAGTACCTTATTTTGTCTTCGAACCATCCGTATGCCAATTGATAGCACTTTTTTCTCTGTGGTATGCTGAGCATTAGTTGATCCAATCGACTTTACTACTACACATTGCCGTGTAGTTTTTCTCGTCTTTCGTCTTTCAGTACTTCCAGCCAGGGGATCTTGGGATCAGCGAAACTGTTCCAGTCTCTGCTACCGATTACTTTAGCTCTGCCTATTACGACAAGGCGCAACGGAGTCAGATCCAGCAAAAGCTCCATTGCTGCTGTTGGGCATAAGCCCATCTCCCTCTGCTGCGTCTTCATAGAGACCAGAGGTTCTACTTCCTTACGCGGCTGCCCCGTAAGTGATCGCAGGTCTCACTATCATGGTGTACATCAATCGCAGGATTGTGTGGTTACAACCCCGCGTTTTCACTACCAGATTTCTAAACACCATCAGAGCGCATTTGGCTTTTACTATCACTTTTTTAGCGTGAATGTTCCATTGGAGTTTACTATTTAGTGTTATACCCAGGTACTTTATCTCCTGTTTGTATTCTAGGCAGCTTCACATTCTCTTCCTAGTAAATGGTATCACCGTGGATTTGCTAGGCTTGAGTTTCAGTCCCACTGTTAGATACTATACTATGGGGCATCTCTGTACAATTTCACAGAGCGTTCCCTCAAACTTCCCTCTGGCCATTACGACTAGGTCGTTCAGCCTGGCCTGTAGTTTGTCAACTACCAGGCTCTACATGAGTGGTGATAACACACCACCTTGTGGGCACCCTCGAGTTGTGAAGATCTTCATAATGTCTTTTCCCACGTGTGCCGCTCTAGTACTCAGAATTTCTCCCAGCTACTTTGAGATAAAGCTGTAGATATTCCTTCTTTCAAGAGCCGATTAGACAGTCTCTTGCGAGGTGTTGTCAAAGGCTCCTTCAATGTCTAAGAAGGCACATATCGCTACTTGCTTTGTGTCTAGTGCTGATTCTATTTCATTTGTCAGCTGATACAGGGCAGTCTCTGTGGATTTTTCTGCTCTGTATGCATGCTGACATTTATGTAGTGGTGCACCTACCAGCACTGAGAAGACATAGAATACACTTACTTGAACACTTTGTGCTTGGCTGGCGAGGTTAGGTATAATGTGACGATTAGGAATAATTTATTTCAATGATAATTTAGTATTGGTGAAATCATACTAATTATAGATAATCATAAAATTATTAAAATCGATGTTGGGGCTAGTACTAGCATACAAATATCTGTGGTATAATTCAATATCCTGAGAGGATAATGGACTGCGTGGACTAATAATCCCGATATACACTTTAGAGGAGAAAAAAAACCCTCCTCCAAAGTGGATATCGGGGCTATCACAGCCCTACAAACACTGCGGCCATGTGGCCTATTGTAATTTTACACATTTTCAATAATTCATCCATTGGATGTTTGTTCTTATAAAGAGAGAGTGTATGAGAAATACAACAGTTGCTTTCTCCCTTTGCTATGATGGTGCAGAGTAATATTGTCCCATTTATCATTTCTAATGATAGGTTTGAAAGATTACTTTCCCCCTAGTCACCGCCCCTCATCTTTGTGATACGGTATCAGTACTGCCCCTTATCATTGATTTGGTACCAGTAGAAGGTTGTTGAAAGTTGCTATCTCCCTTTTCATTGTCTATGAAATGGTCCCAAAGATTACATAATCCCATATCATTGTTAAGTTTGAAATGTTTGTGTCGTCTATCTTAGTTTGTCCCTCTCTGTTAAGTTGGTACTTTAGTAGTCACATTCGCTTTATTCGAACAAATGCAGTCGGACATCGCTCGGATTGAACTCGGATTAAACTCCTACGTGGTAATAGCAAGTGATATAGTAGTTGTTTCAACATAAAGTTTTTTTTGTAATCTAAATAAGACTTCATATTATAGATCTTCGAACAGGTTGAATATATTTATATATTCGGGCTATAATTCGCTTTTAACAAGTTTATATATTTATCTATAATTAGTACGGTTTCACCAATATTAAATCTAAAAAAGGTTTTGTAATGCATCCAGAATTTATCAGGAGTAAAGGTCGTTAGGTTAGTTGAGCTAAGGTTAGTTATCTTAGGTTAGTTAGCTGTCAGAGATGGAACATATGCCACATCGCGAGCCACACACGTTATTCCACGTCAAGAGGTTAAAAACAGTCAACTCGGTCGCCAATAATTAACGCATTTATTGTTTCCAATTTTTACTTGTGGATGGGATATTTGGACCTTGAATAATGTCGATCATAGGAGGATTAACGCATTCGCATTCGTATGCTGCATAAAACTCTCACTAGTAGGCAAGAAGGTAAGGCTAACACATTTACGATCACTGGATGTGAACACATTTACTAAACAAACCAATGATGCTTGGTAGGGTCAGGGAACTAGTGAACCTGTCCGCCAGATAGGTCGTTTGGGTAACATCAAGGTGGTTACTGTTCTAAATATTGAATTAATAAAATTGAAGAAAGCGTGGCGAAAGTTGGTCATGTTTGAAGATTGCACATGTCTAACTGGATAAATCCAACATCAACAGAAGCACAGTGCTTGTCAACAGAGCTGTTGTGCGCTTTCCAAAGGTACTAGTAAGTAAGTGAGTCTTACATTAACGAGGAAATAGTCGTCTGACTATTGATATCTTATATGTGGGCTAGACCTACTAATTATATTTATAGCTTCTAACTCACTACTTCTAACTTATTAGGTATATTTACAATGAAATAAACGAGTTATGTTTACGTAAATATACCTAACTAAATTTTCTCTTTAATTCATGTTACCATAAATTAGTCTATTGCGTCGCAGAAATTGATTATAATAAATATTCGTCTTTATTTTATAAACCAAAGGTTAGAATCATCACTCTAAATTAGTCTCAATAAGAAGTGAGCAAAAAATATCTATCAATAAATAGTACATAAACTATCGAAAGCAAAATAATATATAAACTATCTAAAGCAAATTAGCGTAAAATATTTATTTTCTGAATTTCGTAATACAATACATTATATACACGCGCCTGCATGGCACATTTATGCTTTTTTTATTCATGTTCCTGGTCTAATAGTTTTATTTATAAACACAAGTATTTTTTCATAGATTGTTTTTAAGACAATATCCAATTATCTTAATAGATTTTTTTTCTCAGAAAAATACACCTCGTGCAAATTAAATACAAATACTAATTAATAAAATTAAAACAAAGGAAATAGTTTTTAAGAAATAAGCATGATTAGATAGAAAAAACACCAGACAAACCTGAATGACCAACAACATGCTACAGTCTATAGATGGCACATACAAGATATTTAAAATAAAACAAGGCAGACTTGAGAGACGTTAAGAATAACAAGAATAGGAAGATAAATGATATTATAGCAGATAAAGCTAGACCATTTTTTTTTTGGTCCTATGTGGATACCGGGTTATTAACCCTTCATACAGTGCGGCTCAGTGGCCTATTGTATTTTGCTTACATTTTTCTCTTATGGGCCCAGAAACCTAGATGTTTTGTTTTTATAAATTTGCGCTAATTACTCAAACATTTTCCTTCTGGTAAAAACGCGGACGACACTCGCATAGAACTTGTGACCTCAAGATTTGTTAGTTAATGCTCTAACACTAGACCACAAGAGTCGACTAAATAGAAAATACTAGTCAGACATGGCTAGACATATAGACAGTCAAAATCAAATAGACAAGTCTAGATAGATTAGGCGAACAATATTAAATAGACAGGACTAGATAGACAGATAACATAACTAGACAGACAATAGTAGGCATAAAGCTTATTGAAAGTAGATAGGATTACGAAGATAAATTACTAGGAATCTAGGAGATAAGAATATGTAGAACAGATGGGAAAGATAAAATTAAGTAAAATACGCAATACGGTAAAATACGCAATCCTGAGCTTGTATAGACAAAAATAGACATAAAAAATTAGATATAGCAAACTTCACAGTCAAGACTAGACAAACAAGAATAGACGTGATAGACTAGATATGGAAGACACAATCGATATTATTGATAAGACACGACAAACAAAACAAAACAAGCATGATATAAGGCAAGATAAACAATAATGAACAAACAATAATACGCAAATAAGGAACGATAGACTGATAAGACTAGACAGACAAGACGATACAACTAAATAGACAAGACTAGGAAGGCAAGACTAGACAAACAAACAGACCGGCAAGAATAGACTGGTAAGACAAGATAGGCAAGACTAGACAGACAAGGATACACTAGACAAGACTACACTAGACAAGACTACATTAAATTAGCAAGACTAGACAGATAATTGTTGCGAAACAAAAACAGACACAGTAATAAACCTGAAATGACAGGACTAAGCAAATAAAACTAGTCAGACACGATTGGAGAGGCAAAATAGCAATAAACATGACTATTCTGGCAGGATTAGGTAAATTAGACTAAAGACTATTAATTGCAATTGTTAATTGAAAACTAACACATTGAGTGTTTACATTTATTTATGTAATGTTTTATGCCTACTCTTGTTTATCTAGTTATATATGTCTAGTCATCTACAAAAAGAAGACACGATCGATGGGATGTACAAGATACGACAAACAAAAACAGTATTAATAGACAAGATATACTATAATAACCAAACAATAATACACAAACAACTTCCAGCCTTTTAAGGCCCCAGGTGTGGACGGACTAGTCCTGCCTTCCTACAAAAGGGACAGAGAAAACTAATGCCGTATCTTCTAAATATCTTTAGAAGTAGTTTAGCTCTCGGATATATACCGGAGCTATGGAGAAGGGCTAAGGTGGTATTCATGCCGAAGGTGGGGAAGAAAGACACCACTCAACCGAAGTCATTTAGACCCATTAGTCTAACATCTTTTATGTTAAAGACAATATAGAAGGTGATTGATAATTACCTTAGGACTATAGTGCTGCTCTTGTTTATCTAGTTATGTATGTCTAGTCATCTACAAAAATAAGACTCCACTACACAGGAGTGTACCACTAGGTACACCACTACACAGGAGTCAGCATGCTTACAGAGCAGGGAAATCCACAGAAACCGTCCTGTATCAGCTGACAAATGAAAGAGAAGCAGTACTAGAGACAAAGGAAGTAGCGATATGTGGCTTCTTGGATATAGAGGGAGCTTTTGACAACACGTCACACGAGGCTCTCAAGGCGGCCCTCGAAAGAAGGAGTATCGACAGCACTATCTCAAGGTGGATAGGAGAAATGCTGAGAACTAGAAGAGACACAGCGGAGACACAAGTAGAAAGAGACACCATTAAGATCACAATTCGAGGGTGCCCACAGGGAGGTGTATTATCAACGCTAATGTGGAGCTAAACCGTTAAACTACTGGTTAGGCTAAACGACCTAGACACTAAATGTCAAGGTTACGCCGATGACAGAGTCATAATGACCAGAGGCAAGTTTAAGGGAACGCTCAGTGAAATTGTTCAGAGAGGCCTCAAAGTAACTAGTAGATGGTGTCAAACAGTGGGACTGAGACTTAACCCCAGCAAAACCACAGTGCAAAACCTTCTAGTAAATAACATTTACTAGAAGGAGAAAACTAAACTGCCTACAGCCCATACTCTTAGATGGGAAGGCAGTAGAATACCAACAGGTGATAAGGTATCTGGGTATCACACTAGATAGCAAACTACTATGGAATAGACACGCTGAGGTAGCGGTTGGTAAAGCCCAACGCGCCCTAATGGTGTGCAGAAATCGGGCAGGAAAAACGTAGGGTTGTAACCCCACAATCCTGCAATGGATGTTCACCATGATAGTGAGATCTGCAATCACTTATGGGGCAGTTGCGTGGGGAAGTAGAATCAAGCTGGCCTCTATGAGGAAACAGCTTGAGAAGATTTAAAGACTAGCGTGTGTCTGCATCACGGGGGCGATGGGGTCGTGTCCGACAGCAGCATTGGAGCTGCTGCTGGATCTGACTCCGCTGCACCTTGTGGTAGAAAGGGCCGCCAAATCGGCCATTGTAAGGTTCAGCAAGAAAGGTATTGGCAGTAGTAAAATAACCAGGAGCAGAGACCGAAACAGCCTCGCTGCCAAGATACCCTGGCTGGAAGTACCAAAAGACGAAATGGTATGCAAATACCACTTCGAGAAAAACTACACAGCAATGTGTAGTAGTAAAGCCGATTGGAGCGACGAATCCTCAGCATACCACATAGAGCAAAATGTCATCAAGTAGTATACAAATGGTTCGAAGACAAAGGAAGGTACTGGTGCAGGAGTGTTTGGACCTCGTACCAGTTACTTCGAATCCATGGGAACATCCACAAGTATCTTCCAAGCAGAGGTACACGCAATGGAAAGATGTGCACAGTTTAACCTCGACAGGAATTATCGCAAAAAACGAATTCCTATCCTGTTAGACATCCAAGCAGCCATTAAGGCCATTAGCTCATACAGCATCAGATCCAAACTGGTATGGGACTGTGTGGGGAAACTAAACAAGCTTGGCAAATATATTAAAGTAACGCTATACTGGGTACCAGGACACACTGGTTTTGACGGAAACGAAGAAGCCGCTCACCAAGCAAACAAAGGATCCAGTAGCCCCTTTATAGGTCTGGAACCTTTTTGCGGCATGAATGTGAACACCATCCACGAAAGTTTAGATGAAGAAACAAGAGGAAAATGGATAAAAACCTGGAAAGAACTTCCACGGCTAAGGCAATCCAAAGTGATGCTGGGATCTTTTAACCAGAAGAGAAGAAAAGCTTGCCTGAAACTAAGCAGGAATAAGGATGATGGATGGAGACGGATGCAGATTATGTGGCTCTGCAGAGGAAACCCCCATAGATCTGCTCAAAGACTGCGGAGTATTACTCCGCAAGAGACAGATGTATCTTGGGGCCCACTGCTTGAACACAGAGGAGCTGCATGCCTTGAATCCCACCCAGATCCTGAAATTCCTAAAGGAATCAGGATTAGAGGAGGCGCTCTAAATGGGTAAGTACACCAACGCTTTTAGGAGGAGGGTGGGGTACAATAGATCTATAAAGTTTGCAGTACAAGTCATCACCACCATATCTACAATCTACACAAACAAGAAACATCAGACTATTAGCCGAAAGTCCGAATATTACAGAGCAGATTCTTTTATAAAAGCTCTATGCAACTGTTGTGATGTTACATTACCACATTTTATTAAAAAAGATACACGCACAAAAAAAGGCGAGTCTAGTGGTGGAATGATACTCTCGCTGTAGCACGGACAGCATGCAATAAGGTCCTCAGACTTAAGTGAGCTTTGGCGACGACCTGGCTCCAGTAGTGACAGGGAAAACTGTAAGGAATAATGTTCCAAGAGGTAGATATACCAGCGCAAAGTTAAAAGAAACTTAGCCCAACATAACCAACAAAAATACAAGCTAAAATACACAGCAGGGAAAAACTCTATTATTTTAAATTAACTAATCTAAAAGAATCCACTGGTAAAAACTATTCCACGAGATTAACGAGCACGCCTGGGGCATTCAAAATAGCTATGGGAGGCCTGAAAGTTCTTCTTCTTCTTCTTCCTCAGCCCATTTTAATCCAGCCCTGGATGTAGGCCTCCTCTAACGTTTTCAAAGTTTATCTGCATTGTGCAGTCTTGCACCAGTTTTTGCCTGCTGTTTTCTGGATGTCGTCTCGCTATCTTTTCGCGTGTCTGTCCACGCTCTTTTTCGTTGTTCTTGGTCTCCATTCTAGGGTTCTCTTGGTCCATTTTGACCCGTCTTGCCTTACCACGTGGCCCGCTCATCTCTATTTTAATTGCGCTATTCTTATGATCATCTTGGACCTTGGAGTTTCTCCTGATTTCCTCGTTTCTTACGTGGTTTCTAAGACTAATACCTAGCATTCTTCTTTTCATTGCTCTTTGAGTTATGATGAATCTTTCTGCGCTTCCTCTAGTCACGGTTGTAGTCTCCATGCCGTATTAGCGTGAACTAAGGCAGTAAAATATTTAGGTCCTATTGGAAACAATACTACAGATTACAAACTGTTCCCACCTCACGAAGAACCGGTTTGGGATCAATCAGATGTGAAATAGTACAATTCTATGAGGAGGACCTATTGAGGGCCGGTCAGCGAACTTCGAAATGGCAGAGCCCTAGGTATAGATGGACTTCCACCAGGGGTTATAAAATCCACAGTAGGAAAGTTTCCACGTTATGTTTTGGTAATAATAAATCATATACTCACTAAGGGAATGTTTCCAGATAAATGGAAAAAATCCAAATTACGGCTAATTAGGAAAGGCGATAAGCCCATCGAGAAGCCTTCCTCCTATAGACCTCTGTGTCTCTTAAATGTTGCAGGAAATCTCCTAGAGCAAATACTGCTACAAGGAATAAGACAAGGAGGCAATTGAAAATCTTTCAAGACGCAACATGTGTTTAGAGAGGGCAAATCGTCAGTATATGCCATAGCTATGGTCGCTGAAGTGGCAAAAAACACCAATATGGGAGACAAAGGATAAACAAAGTTATGTGCACTCATAACCCTCGGTGAAAAAAATGCCTTTAACTCGCATGTTAAAACATCCAGGAGGAATTGGATAGAAAGGTTATGCTATCTATCTACTTCGAATAATACGGAGAGATTTGAGAAATAGAAAAATCATCCTTCAAGCCCAGAATGCTATAAAAGAGCGTGATATCAGCAGTGGTTTCAACAGGGCTCGGTGTTGGGTCGGATCATGTGGAATAGCCTATACGACGTTGTCCTCAGACTTAAATTGCCGGAGGGAGTGGACATTGTGAGTTTTGTCGACGACCTGGCTCTAGTAGTGACAGGGAAAACAGAAAGGGGAATAATGCTCCAAGCAAATAGAGCTATAGAGCAAGCTAATTGGATGGAAGAAAAGAAGAACTGGCCTCAGAAAAGATAGAGGCAGTGCTCTTAACAAAGCAAGATTTGTTTCAATACTTTTTTTGTAAAGGGGCAAAAGATAGTTCCGAAAGAATCCATCAAATATCTGTGTGTTGCGATAGATACATTTTAATCATTTCAATAACAAATAAACATAATTGTAGGTAAAGCACTAAAACAATACTGCAGCACTACAAAAATTAATGACCAACGCTGGTTGCCCCAAAAACACGAAGCTGTCATTTTCTACGCAGCTCCGGCATGAGCGAGTGCTATGGCGAACAAAACATCCAGACACAAACTAACGGCAATACAACGGAAAATGGCGCTGAGAATATTGACCCTTGAACTTTGTATTTGTTGGTACAATACCAATAGAGTTAATGGTACGAGAATAAGAGGTATTCTACCTAGCAAAAACAAGCGACGATTGCACATGAAGTGAAAAAAAAAGAAAGCTACCAGGACACTAACATATCAGGCATGACAAGAAGAGTGGCGTTTGTCGAACAAGGGACAATGTATCAGGATCCTTATCCCGGATGTCGAGCGGCTAGTGATTGGGGGTTCAGGCACTGTTAAGTTTCTTGTTGGTTTCAACTCTTTGCTGGTTTCTTTCATTGTCATGATGTATGTGACCATGTTAGTGGTTTGTTCTCCAGATGTTCTCCAACTTAATCATTTGGTAGATCAGATCTATCGGCTCTAGTTTGAGAGAACTTTTGTTTTCCTACCCTTCTCTATCCGATATCTATCTATCATATTCAAAGATGGGTATTACGAATGCACGGTGAAATAAATCTCCGCCTTACGCAAGCGCAAAGCGGGCATATATGCTTTAGGGACTACCTGCATATCATTCGCAGATTAATTGATTGTCTTTGCGAGTCTTGCGGACAACGCTCGAGAAACCATCATCGAATATGATAGATGGTTATGGATAAGTGGTTAATTGATTAACATCTAGACAACAACCACTAATATGGTAATAAACATCATGACCATGAAAGGAGAGGTTGAGTGAAAAAGGAATCAAGTTAAAATCAAAAAGAAATTTAACAGTGCTTGAACCCCTAATCACTAGTCGTGGAAGGGGGATGTAAGGGAGATACAATTCAAAGACATCTTGACGTCATGCGTGGAGCGGTTCCAAGATGCTCGGGAAGTTCAGGGTGGCATTTGAAAAGTTGCTACCTCTCATTTAAAAAAACAGACCGGAGACCAAAGAGCCAAGACTAGACACACAAGAGTAGAAGGCAAATAGACAGATGGAAATAGACATACAAGACAATATAGGCAAAACTAGAAAGACAAGACAAGATTAGACTACACTAGACAGGACTACACTAAACTATTAAGGCTAGATAAATATGACTGGATATATAAATGTTGATAGAGAAAAACACATAAAGAAATCTAGAAGGACAAGACTAAACAGATAAAACGAGACAGATAAAACAAAACAGGAAAAATTAAAATCTAATACAAGAATGACTAATTAACTAGTGCTGCTTCGTCTATATTTTATAGAACATAAAGATGGTCTTCATAAAAAAAAATGTATATATTTGTAAATAGTAATACATTTGTATATCACAATTGTGATAATACATGTAATCTATATAATCATATGGTTATTATACCAAATTGAAATACTAATTTAAATATGTTAGAAGCTCATAGAATGTTTGCAAATAGAATAAACGATTTACATTCTACTATATGGACGTACCAGTACTTTGTTACTCAGTACTTTGGATAATAGATATAGCTAAACTATGAATAGGACAAATTAGACACATTACTTGATAGATCACGTTGGAACCGGTGTGAAACTGGCAATAACTTTCAGCAATAAATTTTGCGTAAAATTTTTATTTCAAAAGGCTATAACTTTCTTATTGATAAGGATTTTTCAAAATTTTCTTCACAGAACTGTTGCACAGTAAGTCACCTCATAAAATATTCCAACAAAATTTAATTTTCTTTTTACACATAGGCATAATAATTATATTAAAAATCAACAAATATTCACATTTACTCACTTCTTAAACGCGGAACGTCAAAGTGTATTATTTTCCAAAATTTTCCAACATAATTTCCACCATCTATTAGGCCACAGTATTGCCTCCATTTCTCAAGCAGGAATTTTTCCAAAATTCCTAATAATCAGCGCACAGCGATTATTTAAAAAAGTGCATTCCACGCAGTTGCCATTTAATAGAAAAATCCAAAGAGGTAGTAATTTTCAACATTTCTCAATTTTTCTTTCAAATATCACTAGAGAATGTACCTAACAACGAAATAAAACATTTTTCGAAATATAAAAAAACAATTGATTAACGACCAAACTTAAAATGCAGGTGCTCCACGTAGTACCTACCGTTTCATAGCCAGAACGTCAAATTGCAGTAAATTTTAACTTTTCTCAATTTTTCTTTCACACATCACTAGTGAATAAATGTACCTAGACATGTGTAGAAGCTTTTGCAAAAATTCGTAAAAGTAAATGTATTCCACCCCACTTTCGTTCGCCGGGCACTGTTTTATTGGAATAGGGGTAAATAGTAGTAAATTTTACATTTTCTCACATTTTCTTTCAATTCCCACTACGGGATAAATTTATCTACTTGTCTATCGAAGCATTAAGAAAAAATCGTACAAATAATAAAATTTCACCAAGACTTGAAATACAACAGCTCGATGCAGCACTGTGTAATTGTTCGACCGTCAAATTGCTCCAAATTTTACCTTTTCTAACATTTTATTTCATTTCCTACTACGGGATGTATATATCTACATAGCTGTCTAAGCATTTGAAAAAAATCGCAAGAATAATTGCATTTGACGATGACTTAAAATGCACTAACTCGACGAGGCACTGTGTTATTGCTCGACGAGTGAGAGCATTTTAAGTCATCGTCAAATGCAATAATTGTTGCAATATTTTTTAAATGCTTATTCAGTTAAGTAGATATATTCATACCCTAGTAGGAAATGAAAGAAAATGTTGGAAAACTTAAAATTTAGAGCAATTTGACGGTCCAGCAATAAAACAGTGCTGCGTCGAGCTGGTGTATTTTAAGTCTTGGTGAAATTTTATTATTTGTACGATTTTTTTAATGCTTCGATAGATAAGTAGATAAATTTATCCCGTAGTGGGAATTGAAAGAAAATATGAGAAAATGTAAAATTTACTTCTATTTAACCCTATTGCAATTAAACAGTGCCCGGCGAACGAAAGTGGGGTGGAATACATTTACTTTTGCGAATTTTTGCAAAATCTTTTACACATGTCTAGGTACATTTATTCACTAGTGATGTGTGAAAGACAATTTGAGAAAAGTCAAAATTTACTGCAATTTGACGTTCTGGCTATGAAACGGTGCTACGTGGAGCAGCTGCATTTTAAGTTTGGTCGTTATTCAATTGTTTTTTTTATATTTCGAAAAATGTTTTATTTCGTTGTTAGGTACATTCATTTTTTAGTGATATTTGAAAGAAAAATTGAGAAATGTTGAAAATTGCTACTATCTTTGGATTTTTCTTTTAAATGGCAACTGCGTGGAATGCACTCTTTTAAATAATCGCTGTGCGCTTATTATTAGGAATTTTGGAAAAATTCCTTCTTGAGAAATGAAGGTAATACTGTGGCCTAATAGATGGTGGAAATTATGTTGGAAAATTTTGGAAAATAATACACTTTGACATTCCGCGTTTAAGAAGTGAGTAAATGTGAATATTTGTTCATCTTTAATATGATTATTATGCCTATGTGTAAAAAGAAAAATAAATTTTGTTGGAATATTTTATGAGGTGACTTACTGTGCAACAGTTCTGTGAAGAAAATTTTGAAAAATCCCTATCAGTAAGAAAGTTATAGCTTTTTGAAATAAAAAGCAAAATTTTTATTGCTGAAAGTTATTGCCAGTTTTACACCGGTCACGTTGGAACCTAATTGAGACTCTGAATATTATATTTGGTGGAACAGTACACATAATACTAGGTAGTATAGAGCCACAGAGGAGCAAACTAGGCACCGTGGATGAAATAAACAAAACTGGTCATAGTTGTTCTTCTATATGTTATATTTTATGTGACGATTGTCGCATAGGCAGAAGTTTTATAATTAAATAAATATTAACAATGTAATGCTTTAATAAATATTTATAAAGATAAAAATGGATTCACAGCTAAATTACAAACATAAATCGTATTTATAGCTTATCATTTTATAAATTCGATAAATATTTTCCCTTGGTAGTTATCGCTGTGGTATGAATGAAAGTGTCTATTTGAACGTTATTTATTTTCTTCGAGTAATATATAAATATTAAGGTTAACAAACTTTTAGTGGAAATTTACCAGCAAGTCTTTGTCGCGGTTTAATTGTCCAGCGGAATATTTTGGGAATATTTTTAAATTATTAGACAGTTTAGGTGAAATTAAAGTTTATATTAGTAAAAGTTATGATACGAGAAGTTTAATTGAATAAATATTTGTTTTTAATATTCACTGCTTCCCCTCACCATGTATTCTAATGTGTAGTCGGATATATGTAAACAAATTTTCCAAATTTTAGCCTTGTCGCATTTATAACAATGTTAAATCAAATTTGTAGTTTTCTTATTTACACCATTTTTCACATGTGTATTTCACATAGGAAATTGTATTTTATTGACTTGTTAAAAACTTAAGCAAACCTAAAATCCTTACTTCACTCAAATATTATATATATTTAGTACACCTTCGAAAATATTTTTACAGCTTCCTATAAGATCCAATATAAACTATGTTTTAGAATCAAATCAATAAGCATGAAGTTTTTCTATAACATAGATTTGATATTGCAGAATTACCCTGTAACTTCAGTACAAACAATTCAATTGAATGTACTTTAATGTACTTTTAACGATTTTCATAAAAAAACAATTAGTGTTACTGATATGACAGTTATTTACATATACAGCACCCCCTTTTAAGGGAAGCGATTATTTTCCCAGGTACAAACAATTCAATTGAATGTACTTTTATGCACTTTTAACGATTTTACAGTTATTTGTATGGAGCATATGTAATTGATAATGTACATAAAATGACAAGTTGGAGTACAAAATTTGAATATTATTAGTATGTACTCTATTGTACCATAATTGAAATAATTATATTATAAATACTAAATATTTCGTAACTACACATAATAATTAGAGGCGCGTGTATACGCGTTATAACTATTTCTAGTGGCACTTTAAAAGCCGTTAGCCATAAGAAAAAAAATCGTACTAATATAGAATATTCTAGAAGAAATTTTGATTCAGCAGCGATCAACATCAATTTGTTAGTACTTGATTGTACTCCGACTGTTATTTTGCATAGCTTCGTAATTACATGCCGTAGCAGTTACTGACTTAATTAATATCAGTAATTGCTAGTACCAGTCGAAGTTACCTGAGTGCTACCGATCTCAGGTGAAAGTTATCTTTTATCCGTTTGTACCTGAATGTTCTACTCTACAATTTTACTTATCGCAAGTACAATTGGAAATATTCGATTTTTTTTAGAGTGATACCTAATTATTTATTTTGAGACACGTCGAGGTGTAGTTGAACTTATTCATGAACTTATTTTCTGTATATTTATTTTATATACATTGTTTAGACCCACAGTGGATCACATAAAGCAAATTATGTTGCTTTTATTTTTCTTGTTTTTCCAAAATTGTTATATCATCTGGCAATGTTTAGCTCGACGTTCATCTGTCCATTTTCCTCTTGTTATTTTGGGTTTTTCCACTGATATAATTTCCCAGCTGTAGACCTTATTTCTAAAGATTTTTCGACTTTCGATGTCTGTCGGTGAGATGTTGGCGATTTGCAGATCAATTTGGACCTGTTTTACCCAGAATGTTGTCGTTTTCATTTTCAGTATGTATTTCGAAACTCTCCCTGTTAGTCGGTTGTCATCTAGTCTCATAAAGTGCCCGTAGAATTTCAGTCGTCGTTTGCGGAAATCGGTTTCGATGTTGGTGTATTTTTCTGTGACAGTGTGTGATTGTAGACGATATCCTTCGTCTGTTAGTTTTGGGCCAAGGCTTTTTCGGATAATTTTTCTTTCAGCCTTCTTTATGTTCTCCTTTGTAATTAAGGTTTAATGTCTCGCTGGCGTATAGTATTTCAGGTTTGATAACAGTCGTGTAGTGTCGGATTTTTGTGTTAATATTTATGCATTTTTTATTATAGATGCTGGCAACTTTTCCATATGCTTTCCGCATTTGGAGTTCCCGAGCTTTTTGTGCTAATCTTTCTGTTCCTGTAGGTTCAATAATTTCGCCTAAGTATTTGAAGTGATACTAACCTTGTTTATTGTGCCGTATTTTGTAATTAAATTTTCTGTTTTTAGGTGTTTTGTGGCCATGACATTCTTTTAGGACTTCGATCTGATGGATTGATGTTTGTTGGTTTTTGGAAAGGATCGCGAGATCATCAGCATTGGCTAGGCATGTGACGTTGATGTTATCCTGTTATTTTACCAGTCTTATGGGTCTCCCAATTTTGCGAGTTTCTAGTTCTTGTTCCCATGCTTTGATAACTTTATCTAAAACGATGTTTAAGAGTAACGGAGAGAGGCTATCGCCCTGCCGAACAACAGTTTTGATGGGGAAATGTTTTGAGTTTTCTGCGTTGAATTAGATTTTGGAAGTTGTGTTTGTTAGTGTTTGTTGGATGAGAAGTTGTGTTTACTGATCCAGATTGTTTTCTTCAAGTATATTAAACAGGGATTGTCGGTCGATGGAGTCATGTCGGCTTTCCTGAAGTCAATAAACGTGCAGATGGTTGGGAGATTTCGTGTAGCTCGAATTTTTAGTATAGATTTCAGGTTGAAAATTTGCTCGGCGCATGTTCTGTGTGGTATGAAAACTGCTTGATATTCCCCTATTCGGGGTTCGAGTTGTTCGGCTGTGCGTTGTAAGAGACAAGCGGATAAGATTTTGTAGGGAATGGAAAGGAGGGAGATTCATCTGTAGTTATTCACATCAGATTTGTCTCCTTTTTTGTGGACATTTCCAATTATTTGGGAGTTCTTCACTTTGCCAAATTTCCTGAATTATGTTTATGATTTCCTGTAATGATCGTGGTCCAGGATTTTTTAGTAGTTCTGCGGGTATTCCATCTTCTCCTGATGTCTTTCCATTCATCAGTTTTGTGATACGGTGTCGGATTTCTTCTAGTGTCGGTCGAACAGCCTCAAGTTTCGTGTTTATTGAAGATGGGAATCGTTTGGCTGGTTCGGGACAATTAAGGAGCTCGAAAAAGTAGTTCGACAGTTCTTCACAGTTTTCTTGGTTGGTGAGTGCAAGTTTTCCATCTTTTTTCTTGAAGGTCAAATTTTGTGGTGAGTAACCTTTAATTTTATTTGCAAAAGCTCTATAGAAATTTCTGCTGTTGTAGTTTCTAAAGTTATCCTCAATTGATGTGAGCTTTTCTGTTATGTATTAGCGTTTGTTATTTTCCTGATGTTTCTCTTTGTCTCTTTGCGTATGTCGAGAAAGTTTTGTAGGGTTACCGGCGATTTGTTGCTGTTCTATTTTTAAAAGGCGAGTCGGCGATTGATGATGGCTTGATTGCAGTTGGAATCCCACCATGGGTGGTTTGCCTTTTTTTAAGTGGGATTATTTCCTTGGCTTTTATGATTATTTTGTTGTAGAAGTCAGTCCAGTTATTTGCCGGTTCTTTCTCCCATTCTTCTGTGATTTTTATTTCTTGAATTTTTGATGTGTCAAACTTTTGGATGTATTGGTTTATTTTGGTGTACTCTCTTCGGAGAGAATTTTACCTTAACTCGGGTGAGGTAGTGGTCTGAATCGATGTTCGCACCTCTTCGGACTTGAATATCGTGAATGATTATGTAGTGGGCGTAGGAGATGGCAATGTGATCGATCTGGTATTCACCAAGATGTTGGTTCGGGGATCGCCATGTTTTCTGTTTTCGTGTGGGTTTTCTGAAGTGGGTAGACATAACTTCAGTTGAAGTGGGTAGACATAATCTTTGAGATTGAATTGTTGGCATATGTCAATGAGACGTATGCCGTTTGTGTTAGTGTTTTGTTGTGCAGAATTTTTGCCGATGATTTTACGATTAGATGAATTTACGATTTTAAGTTTTTTCTTTCCCAAGTTGGGTATTGAAGTCTAACATTAAGATTTTCAAACCGTCTTGCTGAATTATGTTCATGGTGTTTTCAAGTTTGTTCCAAATTTCTTCGACGGTCTCTGGGTTTTTTTTATCGATGTTGGTGGAGGCATGTGTATTTATGAGCGTATATATTTTATTTGCGCTCTGAATGCGCATGGTCATGAGTCGATTGTTGATGGCCGTGATTTCTTTGACAGCGTTGATGACCGCGGTCAAGGTCATGCCGAAGATTGGTGCCCCCTTCGCAACCTTCTATTTTGTTTTGCTCTTGAAGATGCGTCATGGTCTGTCAGTCGTGTTTCTTGAAGAGCAAGGATGAGAATTTTTAGTCGGTCGATTTTTTGAGTGAGATCATGTAATTTTCCTGTCTGGATTAGGGTATTCATGTTTACGGTTCCGATGAATGTTTTCTTCTTGTAGGGAAGTTTACATGATATTCTCTGCTGTGCTTGTCTGGACTCCCCAGAATCCGATAGCCCAGCTGCCGTCTGCAGACAGGTGAATTGTGTACCACCTGGAGTAAAGTTGAATTTGCTTGCACAGTTCATGTTTGCTTTGTATTTCTTGTATTTCACTGGTTTGGCCTGGTTGACACCAGGACCGGATAGGACCAGAGGTTGTTTAGGCCTTTTGAACATATTATTTTCAGCTGAGCTCACTGAGCTAACATTTTAATTTTAAATAATGCTAATATTTTCTTTATACATAATACGCAAAAATATATTTTCTTTTAATTAAAACCGCAACTACTTCTTTCCCGTTTTATTCTTTTTCTACACCGCTGTAGATTAAGGTGTAGTCTTAATATTGTACTATTCCTTTGCATTTCCTTTTCGTCTCCGAAATGCAACATATATATCTATATTGTTTCTATCCAACTCCAACATCACTTCCTGCTGTTTCTTGTTCCAAGATCGTACATTCCAGCATCCTATCCTGGTCTCTTTTTTCTCCATTCTCGCTTTTTCCGAGAAACTTACTCTCCTAGAGTCATTCGAAATTTGTAAACAAATCCGTAATCCATTCGTTAATGTCCTTACCGACCAAATATTTTCACAACTTTTCAATTTTGCTCAATCGCTTCCAGGCAATTCCCTAATTGCAAAAAGCCACCTCCCCCGTCCCAAAATCCGTAGTATAAATACATTCCATCTTATCAATTTGAACTTGAAATCACTTGAAAATAACCTTAAACAGTCGAAACTCGAGTCGTGATAAATGTGGAAATTTATATAACTGTAAATAATAAGTTATATAACATTTCTACATATTATACGTGTGGTTAAAACATAGTGAATTTTAGAGAATCAATGTAAGTATGAATTATCACGTAGTAACAGTCGCAACCATCCTATTCATAAAAAAAAGTATTTTGAACATTAATAAATATTGAAAAATACCATTTTCTTGACGTTACATTTGCTAATTTTGCAATGAAACAAAAAGTTTATTTTCTAATTGAATTAACAAATCAGATGTTAATTAAATTTTGCCAAAAGAAACCTTGCTAATAGTTATTTCATAAGAATTCTAAACTTTTTCGGGGAAAAAACGTTCCAGGCATTGTATAATATGCTCATCAGCAGTGAAACTTTTCCGAGCAGAACATAACGCATCATAGGGAGTTTATTATTATATTATAATTTCTTGGACAATAGATAATAACTTTATTGCAGAAAAGTTATACGTAAGTAAAGGGTGACAAATTAAGGGTATCCTGATTTTAAACTGCTATTATCAAAAAACGAAATAATTTGGAAAGCGAATTTTTATTGAACATTGTTAAGTAAAATCTGATATCTTATAATATCAAGTTACATCGATTAGATGACCTCCGTTTGTTTCGAGGTACGACTGAGGTCGATACAACAATGAAAGACAATAGCTTGTCGAATGCTTCGTTTTCAGTCTTCCATACTTTCCAAAACTTTAAATTTTAAACCCCCAAAAATGTTTAAACCCCCTAAAACATTTTAATACAACCCAAATAAGTTAATACAATTTAAAAGAGTTAAAATTAAAAGAGTTAAAATTTAAAATATTTTATAAATAATAGGCGTCATATTTAGCAAAACAAAATAATGTTGTTGATAGTAAATAAATATTTATTCAATTCAATATCAAAAGGCTATCGAGTTTTAAAATTATACAAATTTTGAATAAGTAATTTTTAATTTGTACTAGTAATAAATAGAATTACAGTACCTACTAATTTGAAATAATATTTCAAAATCAAGTTTTAGTTGCATTTTCTCCGCATTTATTCTCCTTCAATAAAAGTATTTCTTAGAAAACACAATAAACCATCTGATTTTAAATTGTCTGTGGATTTTTAAAACAACAATAAATTAAAATTTTTCGCATGGACATAAACGCCAGCAATAATCATAAAATCCAGCGAGCTTTTACCGAACAGAAACAAGCCTTTTAGAAATTTTCAAACCATTCATAATAAATAAAACTAATAATAAAACTATAGAACTTTTTACCGAATTGCATTCGATATTAAAGGACGAGTTCAATAAGCGCGAATGAATATTCAGCACGCGGACGCGTTTTTTCTATTAATAATTTTTTATTTAATATATTTTCTCTATTTTGCGCCTTTTTATATTATATTTTTATATTGAGAAAATTGTATCGCACTCGGCGAGCCATTAACGAACCTAATGAGTGCTTTTTGACTTCATTATAGACGCAAAATTGAAAAATGAATTAGTGACAGTGATTCATATATAAAAAAATAAATTAAAAAACCGTAGTTAATCACATTGTTAGGGAATGTAGGTTTGCCTGTCAACAAACCGGTTCCATTTCAATAAATTCACTAATCCTTTTACACGCACAATAAACCTAATTTTAATTTTTCTATTTAATTTTTAATAATATTGATATGGAAAATAACTTTTGAAAAAATAATTTTAAGCCGCCTGTTGATATTATTGGGCATTATTTTTTTAAGTTTGGTCAGTATAGATAATCTCTCTAGTCTTATAAATATAGTCTTGTCTTCATCGTCTTCTTTGCCCAACCTTCACTGTCTAGATCAGTTATTCTCAACCACTGTGCCACAGCACTTTTGTGTTCAGGAAATTCTAAAAATTCTAAAAATGTGCCGACAAATTTTAGACACATAATAATGTTAATATTATTAAATAACATGATTTCAAAAGAAAAATACATTTAGCAGGAATTGATATTTATTTATTTATTTATTTACCAGGATAAAACATACATACATATACATAGATATACATAGATGTGCACCTATAGAGATGATATAAATCATCTGTGCATAGGCCTGGTTAAAACAATTTTTCAAAATGTCGTATTGCTTATAATTATCCACCAGTTATAATTATCCACCAGTCATCCCAGCAAAACGGACAGGAAAAGAAAAAAAAAACAAAATATCAAAAGAAAACGTAAAAATATAACCCTATCAGCAGTTAAAGATAATACATTTTTGTTTACACTCAACTTTCTTTTACTGTAAACAAAATAGTAAAAGAAAACGTAAAAGTATAACCTTATCAGCAGTTAAAGATAAAAAATATTTTTGTTTACTCTCAACTTTCTATTACTCTTAACAAAATAGTAAAAGAAAACCTAAAAATATAACCCTATCAGCAGTTAAAGATAATAATTTTTTGTTTACTCTCAACTCTATACTATCCAGTTTATAAGCTTTTTCCTTATTAAATTTTTATCAGCATGTAAAGATTTAAGATTGTCAGGGAGTATGTTAAAGGTTTTTATTGCTACAATATAGGAGTTTTTAAATGCAATTCTTTTATTGATTTTTGGTATAATTGTCGCTCTGGCTCTAGTTTTACCTTGGTAAACTATTAAACGGCTTTTTACAATTTTCATAGTGATAACATAGGGACTCAATTATGAAAGTTTCCTTAGTACTCAGGATGTAATTGTTCCTTTGTTCAGTTATTACATCTATTAGTTTATTTTGTATACTACACTCTCGAATAGTGTATGGTAGATTATTTTTAGTGAATTTTTGTTTAAAATCCGCTTTAGTTTATGAAAGATAAATAGGAAAAATTTAGTTTTATTTATTGATTAAGTTTTATTTATTAAGTCTCATACATGCTGGTCTCATCTCATATTACAGTCAAACTTTATGCCTAGGTATTTACAACTGCTAACTCTTTTTATTTTTTTATTGTAAATCGATAGCTCAAGATTTACTGGAATTCTATCGCTATAAGAACCAAAAGTTATTAATGTAGTTTTATCTAAATTTATTGGCCGATTGTTGTCAGAAAACCATTTCCCTATTTTATCTAAGTAACTATGAATTTTATGTTGAACGTCAGGCCATGATTTACCAACACACTTTACAACTGTATATATAACTGTATCTTGTTTGCGGGTATGATTTTAAAAATATCAATTAATTATGTAATGAACAGTAGCGGACCTAGGACTGTTCCCTGCGGAACACCAATTTCTACCTTTCTTTTCCTACTCTTTATTTTATTAATTCTTACGTCCTGAAGCCTATTTGTCAAATAATTTTCAAATATATCAAAAGCAACACCTCCTCTAATGCCGTAATTATACAATTTTTCCATTCATATTTTATGGTCTACCGTGTCAAAGGCCTTAGCCAAGTCTAAGAAAGCAACTACCGTAGGGTTATTGTTATCCATATTTGAATATATAATCTCAGATATAGATGCAAGAGCATCCTTTGTGCCCTTGTTTCTGAGAAAACCAAATTGTTCCTGCCATGATTTTATATTTTTAAAATTATAGAGCCTTTTGTGAATGATTTTTTCAAAAACTTTCACGATGTTGGATATAAGGGAAATAGGACGATAATTTGTTGCATGATGTCTATCACCAGCTTTAAAAATGGGAATAATTTCCGCACATTTTAATGCATTTGGCCAAATACCCCTCAACATACAGTTATTGAATATATACTCAAGCGGTTTACTAATATAATGATTTATAACTTTAAGTACTTTAGAATTTATGCCATCTGCCTCTCCTGCTTTGTCTTTTAGGTTTGTTATAATTTCTTCTATTTCAATACAATCCGTTTGATCCGTTTTTAAGAAAATAGATTTAGGATTTTGATTTATGCTGATGTTATTTGGTCTATCCATTTTCTTTCCTATTTTTTCAGCAAGGTTTACACCAATATTGCTAAAAAAATCAACAAATTCATTGGCATTTTTTTGTGGATCAGTGATCTTTTGATTTTCTTTTTTTAAATAATCAATATTTTCATCCGATTTTAGATTTTTTCCTTGCTTTTCATTGATATATTGCCACATTTTTTTCTATCGTTACATTTATAATTAAATTCCCTAACTATCATAGTTATATTATGCTATTTTTATTAATGTATCTAACTTTTTACGATAATTCATATAATTAAGTTTTAAATCAATATTAGTTACATTTTGCTTTCATTTATTATAAAGCTTTTCTTTGGTGTAACATGATTTTATGATACCTGTGGTAATCTATTATGATAGAGTGACTTTTTTAATTATTGCTTGTATCTTATTCATTAGTAGATCAGTAGCTACATTTGCTTCATGCACAGCCAATAAGTCTGTCCAGTCAGTTTGCTCGCAATTATATAAGAGTTTATTGTAGTTAATAGTTATTTTGTTATTATCATATTTCTCTTGTGCATATATTTTAACTCCCAGATATATTGGAAAGTGGTCAGCAAACACATTTGTATAAGTAATTGACTTTAGACCATGTAATTTTGACTTGACAAACATATTGTCTATGCATGTTCCAATGTTTACATTAGGTCTCGTTACATTATTAAAGTAAGGTACATAATTCATATCTAGTGTAGTGTAGAGAGATACATTTCAGTCAAATTGTCCGTGGCACTTATATCTATATTAAAATTACCTACGATAATATGATTTTTTACTCTAGTATTATTTTCTAAATAGCATTTTAAATTATCTATAAATTCCTTACTTTACTTACTTTTAAACGATTATTATTATTCATTTTTATTGTAGTTGAGATGAAATTGCACCTTCCCAGGTTTTCCGGCACCATCACATTATATACATAACGACACCATCTGCTTTGTTGATATAACTTTGATTATAGTACTATTTGTAATTTGTTAGAGAAAAATAATTCTGGCCATTTAGCGCCCAGTAATTTGCGCCCATAAAAGGGCGCAAAATTATTAAATAATATAAATAAAAAAATTATAAATAAAAAAATCGCCGATACATATTGAGAAAATTGTATCGCACTCGGCTAGCCATTAACGAACCTAATGAGTGCTTTGTGACTTCATTATAGACGCAAAATTGAAAAAGATAAAAAATGAATTGGTGACAGTGATTCATATATAAAATTTTATATTCACTGTTAGGGAATGCAGGTTTTCCTGTCAACAAACCGGTTCATGTCATTTCAATATATTCACAAATCCCTTTACACGCACAATAAACCTAATTTTAATTGTTCTATTTAATTTTATATAATATTGATATGGAAAAAAACTCTTAAATAATTTTAAGCCGCCTCACACTGGGACGGATTACGAATTTACGGCGACAAGATGTATTGCTAGATAACCCATCCATAATACTATAAACAAATAAATGCGAAAACCCAATTCTATTGGTTGTGGGAACGTGTTAAACATCGCTCTTGTCCCTTAGGTACCAAAAAGGAATTAGTTGCGCTGGATTTTTAACAAAGTAACTACGTCTGTTTTGCTACGTTAAATACAAATGAACTATTATTTTTAAAAGATGAAAGTTTTTATAAGTTTTCTTCGTTAAATTGTAATGAACGATTAGTACAATACGTGTTGGATAAGTTTTGTGTCAACGACGGTTGTGAATTTTAAAAAAAATGTTGCACTTTTGTTATATAAAAAAATATTAAAATTTATTATATTAAAAATATATTTTTTTTGCACTTAAATTTGCATTTTTAATTAATCGTGTACATCTAATTTTATATTAGAATTATCAGAATGTCATCATAAGTTAATAAGTGAGACAAAAATTGAAATGAACTGGATTTTATTTTTGTCGCCGTAAATTCGTAATCCGTCCCAGTGTGCGCCTGTTGGTCTTATCGGGCATAATTTTTTTTAGTTTGGTCAGTACGGATAATCTCTCTAGTCTTATAAATACAGTCTTGTCTTAACCGTCTTCTTTGCCTAACCTTCACTGTCTAGATCAGTCATTCTCAACCACTGTGCCGCGGCACTTTTGTGTTCCAGGAAATTCTAAAAATATTCCGCCAAATTTTAGACATATAATAATGTTAATATTATTAAATAACATGATTTAAAAAGAAAATTACTTTTAGCAGGAATAGATATTTAAATCCCTATTTTTTTTCAATTATTTCATTATTTGTTTGGCATCGCGTTCTTTGTTAGTGCCGGATTATAGTGAAGCGGCGAGCTTAGCGGAGAGCGTAGAGGAGAGCATAGCGTTTTATTCAAAGCAATAGGAAAAATACATGCATTTATAGTAAGGTGTTTTACATAGCGGTGAAGAGAGCGTTGCTGCAGCGGCATAACCGAAATGAAACATGTTTGTTTCGGAAGCGGTGAAGCCGGCGAGCTAAATCCTACGTCGTTGGAGCAAACTCCAACGTCACTTGGTGACTAATCATCCTTCGCTTTCAACAAAAGATAAAAGCTACTTTCAAAAGTCTTTTTCTTCAAAATTCAAGCAAGTAAAAGTTTTTGAAAAACAAATCGGTGTGTGTGTGAAAAGGCTCAAATAGCTTCCTACGAAATAGCTGAATTGATTGATGTTAAATTAAAACCTCATATAATGATATGATATGATTTCTTCAGCCAAATATAGAAATTATTATATGTAGACCAGTTTGTCGCAAAATTGTAAAAAACATAATGATTGGTATTGGTATATTGTTATTTCTAAAATACCGCTTTCCAATGACACAATCCATCGACCCAGAATTAAGGATGTCGTAAAATATTCAGCCAAATACTGCAAAAACTCTTGAAAATTCAAATTTTGCTCTACAATTCGACGAAACAATAGATATTACAGGAAAAGTTCAATTAATTGCATTCTTTAGATTTATTCATGAAAATGATATAAATTATCAATTTTTATGTTGTCGGGAGTTACCTGATTTTACAACTGGCAAACATATTATTGATGTAGTTAGTTCATATTTAGAAGAAATTGTGAAAGTCATGTAAAATCGTGGAAGTCATGTATTTGTACAGATGGTGCTCCAGCTATGACTGGACATCTAAAAGGATTTGTAGCACATGTTACCGAACTAAATGGGGATATATTAGTTACCCATTGTTTTTTGCATCGAGAAGCACTAATTACAAAATATTTTCCATCAGAATTGAAAATAGTTCAGGTTAGAAATTAAGTGGGAGGAAATAGAACAAGTTCTGGGTGGGCTGAAAAGAAGAAAAGCGGCAGGTCCAGATGGAATCCCAAATGAAGCGTGGAAACTAGCGCCGGTGTCAATACAAAAAAAACCACGAAATATTCAACAAGATTTTCAAAGGACAGCAAGCAATTCCAGAAAGCTGGAGGGAAGGAGACAACGTATCAATTTTCAAAGCAGGAAATAAGGGAGAAGTAGAAAATTACAGAGGCATCACGCTGATGGATACATCATATAAGATATATGTAAAAGTAGTGGAGATGAAAGTACAGGAAGAAATTGAGGAAAAGGAAGTGATTCCTGAAGTACAAGGAGGATTTAGAAAAGGAAGGGGCACAACGGACCAGCTGGTTACCTTAAACTACATAATAGAGCAAGAGCTGGCACAGCAAGGTGGAAAGGTGTATGCTGTATTCATAGATCTTAAAGCGGCATATGACACAGTAAACCGAAAGATGCTATGGGAACTTATGAGAGCAAAAGGGATTAGCGGGCGGCTAGTGAAGGCGGTTACAGATCTATACCGCAAGACAAGCTGCAGAGTAAGAATAAGTAGGAAAAATCCGAAAGATTCTTTAGGGTCAGAAAAGGGTTAAAGCAAGGGTTAAAGCAAGGGTTAAAGCAAGGGTTAAAGCAAGGGTTAAAACAAGGTTCTGGGTAGGCAGGAGCAGTGGTAATAGGTAGGATGAAAGTGTGGTCTCTAGCAAACGCGGATGACATAGTTGCTTTAGCAAGAACAAAAGGGGAAATTAAAGAGATGATTGGAAGGACTAAAATATATTTTGAGAAAAGAAGGTTAAATGTGAATGTAGAGAAGACTAAGTGGATGGTGTTTAGAAAGAAAGTTGGTAAGAAAGAGGAAAGCTTGATGTGGGGAGAAGATGTTATAAAGCAGGTTAGCAGATTCAAATGCTTAGGATTTATGTTTGGTAGTAATGGGTCCAATAATAAGCACATTAAGTTCCCATGTAAGAAAGCATGGGTGGCTGCTAACAGGTTTTGGAATGCTTGGAAAGAGAAATTTGAAGAGAGTTTCGTGGCTAAAATGACACTGTGGAAAGCGTGTGTTCGCAGTATTTTGTTGTATGGAGTGGAAATATGGGGTATGAATGAGGTAGATCAAGTAGCAAAGGTACAACTTCAGTTTCTAAAACGGGCGTTGAAACTAGACAGGAGTACGCCAGGGTACCTGGTGCTACAAGAAGCCAATATGTATAAAGTAGCAGTAGAAGCATCAGTAAGAGTGGCAAGATACGAAAGGAAAGTGTATAGGGAATGAAAGGATAGTTAAAGAGGTGTTTAAAAGTTTAAGGAAGGAAGGCGTCGGAGGGATTAGACTAACAAAATGGGGAAATGAATGGAAAAAAATGTATTAACGAGTAGGGTGGTCGAAAGAGGAGTTAGAAAGGATGACAGGGGAAGGCGTAAGGTGCGAAAAATTGTTGGGGGAAAGGAGTAGGGAGATAGAGCTGTAGATGAGGCAAGGCCGTATAGACGAAAGCAGGTACAATCGGGAGTACAACAAGGTACAATTGTACGGAAGACTCCCTTTATACCTAAGCAGAGAGTCTAGTGGTAGCCAATGTAGGATTTCCAAGCTTCGGTGCGGTAATGAAGAAAAGGGAAGAAGGTACTGGCTGATGGAAAGGGAGAATTTGTGTAACATATGCGGAGAGGGTACTGAAAGGTGGGCACATTGGATGGAAGAGTGTAAAGGGCTAACATGGGAAGCGGCGAAGAAAAATAAATATAAAGACTGTTTCTTTAAAGTGTAGTTTTAAGTTTGAGTATTTGGGGTATTTTTGGGTCGGGTTATTAGTGCTGTTCTGTTATCTTTTTTTTTTATTGTGTTTTTTTTTCTTTTTGTTTGTTTTGTTGTATTGTTATAACTAAGTGTTTTAAATATGTAAATATACCAATAAAGGTAAATATTAACAAAAAATATAAAATCAAGACCATTAATAAAGTTGCTTATTTAGTAAATTATGTCAAGTTCTGGAAGCCACGTACGAATCCGTGTTACTGCATACGGAAGTAAGGTGGTTGCCCAGAGGACAAGTTTTACCTTGTGTGCTGGAATTAAAAGACGTAATGAAAATGTTTTTTGAACAAGATAAAAATTATGTATTTGTTCATTTGCACCAAGATAAAATATGGTGTACTAAACTGGCTGTATTATTAGACATTTTTGTTACTTTCAATAGCATAAAACCTAATGAAAATATCTTAAACTCAACCGATAAGCTGGTGGAATTTCAAAAACAAATAACTTTATCGAAGAATAAAGCTCAGGAAGGCAATTTAGAAAAGTTTGAGTCAGTCCCAAAACACTATTATAAAACTATTAAAATAATTGTTATTGACTATTTGACAACATTAGAGGAGAGAATTATTCATTATTTCCCAAAATAAGATATAAAGAAATTTAGTTGGGTTCGTAATCCATTTATCGTAACGTATTCTGTATGTGACTTAACTTTGAATGAAGAGGAGGAACTCATTTTGCTTTCCAATAATCGAGATTTAATTTTAAAACAATCAGAAGAATCAATTATTTCATTTTGGATTAACATTAGATGCGATTATCCAATGATAGCCAAAAAAGCTTTAAACATATTATGACAATTTTCCACATCTTATTTGTGTGAATTCGGATTATCAGCATTAAGCAACATTAAAACTAAAAAAGATCAAGATTGTTAAATATAGAAGAAAATATGAGAGTAGCATTTTCATTTTTACGAACAAATATAAATGAAATTATCAAAAAACATTAAGCTGAAATTTCGCATTAAAAGTATTCTCATTATTAACTTGTAATTAAACGTACCGTTATTTTTGTAGTACATATTATTTTATTTCGTACATTTAAAATTATTATCATATACTATTTTACGCAGTGTGTTATAGGTAAGTAAATAATGTTTTCTTCTTCTATGTGTGCAGCCAAATTTTGAAATCTTTAAAAGTGAGCCGCAACAAAAAAAATGTAGAGAATCACTGGTCTAGATCATTTGGCTGTTGTCATTTAGACTTATTGTCATGTCTTGGTGGTTCCGTCTGTGTAGTATTGACTATCGGTTATGCCTGTCTAGTCTTGAAAACCCTGTCATGTCTGTCTACCTTTGTTTTATTCTTTCTTGTCTGTTTAGTCTCTTCTCTATTTAATACTGTCCTTCAAGCAGTCCGTATAGCAAGCTATACGCTTGCTATTCGCAAGCTATATATATATATATATATATATATATATATATATATATATATATATATATATATATATATATATATATATATATATATATATATATATATATATTAAGCTTTATAATCTCGTGTATAATTTCTTCACATCTTGCCTCTCCAGAATAATATAGACTTTTTTAATATGAATACTAGTCTGCAAGTAAATATATAGTATTAGAAACAATTGTTTATTTATTGATATAATTTTTTATTGATGTAAATTTAAAACTGACTTTATTAAATACAGTCTACATCGAGCATAAAGTAGAATCTCGTGGCCCTAATTAAAAGAGAATTTGTTTGGTAATTGTATATGGAAAAGCATGAATAAAACATTGAAACTTTTTGCAATTATTGTGGAAAGTTTTGTATCAATTTAAGTAAAGTTTTGTAAACTTTAATATTTAAAAAGAATATAAATTTAGAAAGGAAAGCATTTGACAAATATAATGTTTGTTTGATGTAATCAGTTTAAGATTGTTTTGAGTATTTTATTGAATGAAAACATTTACAAAATTTAATTTATATTAAATATAATAAGGAAGCGTGAAAATAATCATTTAATTTATAAATAGTCTATAATAACTCTCAATAACGTTTGTTATATTTTTAATTTGTTATTTGTGTCACATAATAAATTAGATTTTGCATAACTTGTCATAAAAAAAATCTGTTTTCTATTTCCATTTTACATTGACGTATTTTCAATAGAAACAATAAACACTGCGTTTAATTACTTTTGACGTTACCTATTAAAATAATGAAACCTTTCAAAATCGACACGACAATGAAACAACAATAACAATTTAGTAAACAATGTATTATTTAAATATATTTTAAAATAATCATTTATAAAATATAATTTGGGCAATCTTAATAATATTGAATAATACTCATACCAATTATTTTTTATTACTCATGCGCGAGAGGTACTTCTTGATGCAGATTTTTTAATACGAGAAATGCCACCTCTCGTTGTATTTCCATTTAACCTGGGTAACCGACGCAAATATTCAATATCACGAAGTTACATTAAAAAAAAACAAATAAATAAAAATAAAATAAACACAATCAAGACCTTGATATAAAAAAAGTGACGTGAAAGTGTAATTTTTTTTAATTACAAAATAATAATAAAAATGTCCCCTGGATCCCAAACTTGTATGTTGTATGTATGTTGTATGTTGATACATACGCATGAGTAATAAAATATATTTTAACACGGTCGGTATTGTCAGTTGCCCTCTCGAGCGAATATCTTCCTTCATTGTGTTTATTTTATTTTTATTTATTTGTTTTTCTTTAATGTAACCTAGCGATATTAAATATTTGCGTTTGTGACCCAGGTTTAGTGGAAATACAAGAGAGGTGGCATTTCTCGTGTTAAAAAACGTGCGTCAAAAAGTACTTCTCGTACATGAGTAATAAAAAATAATTACGGTGTGTATTCAAAATTATTTCGCTCTCGCGTCAAAGCGCCAACTTGACCGCCCTAGTTACAAAATATACTATTATGTTTTTTTACTTGTCCATTTTAGTTGTTTGTAACGTTAATGTAATTTGTAAATAAATATATCCTTACTTAATGATTATAGAGATATTATTATAGCTTTTGCATGTAAAACATATAAAAACCAGAGTTTTACACTGATTTATTACACAAGCGGATAAGATTAAGATTTAACGAGCGGGTCGTTAAATTCGCCTGAGAAATGAATTAAAAAAACAGTGTTATTTCTCAGCTCCGTTAGTGCCATGGAAACGGACTGGTTCTAGGAATAACATACAAATCTCCAGTTGTGTCAACATGAGATGTGTTCATAATCCAAATAAGACTTAATATTATAGAGCTACGAACAGGTTCAATATATTAATATATTCAAGCCTTATATCAGTTTAGTAAGTATGTATGGTTGTAGGGGAGAGCAGCCGAAATTGGACCGTTGCCATGATTGAACCACCATCGAACCTTGAAACTATAAAGTAATGTATTCTTAATACAGGCAACTTATGTTGTGTCGTCCCTGCAGAATATGTTATGGTAAATTCAAAGCGAGCAGTGGCCATTTTGTGTTCACACGAAAATCTTTGTAGAAATTTACGTGTCTTCCATAGCGTGTGGAGAGAGAAGAAAAGTAAGTAATCGTATTGATTATTATACCATTGGATAGAGAATTTATTCCTAAATAGTTTGGTGAAATAGGCTCATTGCTATTAGTTCTATAGGAATACATATAAGACATAAACTAAGTTATGTTAGTGTTGCTTAGTTTGGACCAAATGTTAGTTTCTAAAACCGGTCTAATCTAGGTAACCCAAATTCGCCAGAAAGCGAAATGAAGAGATAAAAGCGAAATGAGAAAGCTGAATGAAGCATATGAAAAAGCAGCCACAGTTTCAACTGGCGAAAATGCTTTCCGTGCCTCTGGTATTCGACCTGTTAATCGACATCTCTTTCAAGATAGCCAAATTGCACCATCAGATATATTTTACAGCCTAAACCAAGTGCTGACGTCGCGGTTCGATTTACGCTCACAGCATTCACAGCATACTAATGTCCGGTCCGATTCGTGCTTTCAACGTTCACTGTTTGCGTTTCAAACGTTATGACGTCAGAAGTGACTAGGAGTTTGACTAGGAGGTTGAACTATATTTAACGCCTGAAATACCTGAGAGAAGAACAACGTCAATTCTCAAAGAAAAAAACGCGAAAGTTGACGAAACTTCGTAGCAAAGGAAAGAACCACACGAAGAGAAGATGGAAATGATGAAACTGTTGTTGAAAGCGTTTTCCCCAAATAAATAAAACTTAAGAAAAAACTAAAAGAATAAAAACATTCAAAAGAATCTTAAACTGATTACATCAAACAAACATTAAATTTGTCAAATGCTTTCCTTTCTAAATTCATATTCTTTTTAAATAAAAGATTAAACAATGCTATGTTGTTTTTGTCCTCAGATTGGATTATTTTGTTGGATTCGTATTTATCTAAACGGTCTGTATTGGCAATTCTTTCTCGTTTGGCCCTTTCTATCATCTACATATTTCATATTTTACATATTTCATCATCTACAGCCCTTTGATTGTATGTAAGTCGTCTGCTCGTTATTCTTAACGTTGGTTCACATTAGAAAATTTCTCGTCTCTGAATAAAAATATTGTGAAGAATACATGTAGCTAATAAAAACTGAGGTATTTTTTTCAGTTTTACCATTGGTAACCAATGTTATTTTACGCCAACGACCTTTCCACACTCGCTCAATTGACATTCTTGCCGAACATAGACAGCATTTTTTTATTGTCAACAGAAACGTCGAAAGTATTTTTGAGGTTAGGTTGAACCAGTGAACATACGAGCACACGAGTGTTCCGAATGACTCGTACTGCGAACAGCTGTTCATTAAATCGGACCGTATCTTAGCACTGCGAGCGCAATTCGGACCGCGGACTGAGTCTGAGTCAATATCGATCAAGTGACAGTGAAGGCAGACACTGTTGTCATGACACTGTTGTTGATATATTTCAAACTAGAACAATCGAAAATTTGAGAAAGTTCTCTAAGTGTCCAAAACTGAATGTACTGCCAGGACCATCAGCTTCTTGAGCTAAAGGATCTGCCCAAAAAGCTACATCAATAACAAATAAGAAAAACCTTTTAAAACTGTAGCAAATCAAGAAAAAAATTGGGACAAAAGTACAAAATAGACAAACTAAGACCACATTGTTTTGTTATGTGTGAGGAAGAAAAAGAAGCAGACATGATCCGGAGCATCAAATGTGAAATTTGGATGCACACAAAATATTCTGAAGCGAGCCCAAATGTCTATTGCATTAACTGTGAGTAATGGTTCAACTAGGGCAGGTATGGCGAACCTATGACCCGCGGGTCAGACACTGACACACACAGGTTTTTTAAGTGATCCAGACATTGATTTTAGAACTTTTATTATTTCTTTATTGAAGTTTCTCAACCACAAAGGTATGAATATTAAATATATCAAAAATAAATTTCTTCTCCAATTATTGTATTTGAAATATGTTTCTATCTACTTATTATAATCGTGTATAAGTGTCTTATTCGTTTGTAAAAATCAAATGTAAATCAAATGGAGTTTCATTATTGAACGATTTCTGTTTGTTGTTACTATGGCAACTAAACAAGAAACATAGACGTAGTGAAAATTTTCTGACCGCTATTAAAATTGAATTAATTTTAAGTCTCGGCCCCTCAGTCTGGATTTGTCTGGCTCTAAGATTAACCATAATCTAATCTAGATTAAATCTACGTTTACCTAAATTATATCGACCACGACCAAAGAGTGTTCCCGTGACTGTACGTTTTTACTAGTTAGAAATTTTTGCCACGGAGGCCCTAAACGTTCTAAGAAACATTGTTTTTTTTTCAATATCTTAAGCAGAATATTCCACATCTCTTAATTGGATTTCATTGTATAATACATAAGGAATTTTTATGGGCTTATTCATTGATATACATTTTTTGACTTGACCTTTATTTTTTGCTCTCCACTTCCAAAGAAGAAGTTGTAAAACAAGAAGGATACTTGAATTTTGTAAAAGCCTTTAAAAGTGAGAAAAAAATTGTCTTTGACACCCCTCCACTTTTCTAAGTGATGCCACTGACTTGGTGAGGCGACCTAGTTCGGAAAATATAAGGAACAAAATTTGACCCACTACTCAAAAAGGTTCGCCATCCCTGAACTAGGGCAACCAGTTGTTCAACCTGGGAGACTGATTGCCTTGATTGGACAAAAAAACAATTTTTTTAAATGTATTTTTTGCATTATAAATTATATTATTAATATTAATAAATTTACTAACATGTAGGCAATACCTTTTATGTCCCATTATCGCTTTCATCAAATATATGTGCATATTCGCATAAAATTAAAAAACGTCAAAACGGTCATTCCTAGGCTACTCTCCCCTATCTATAATTAGTATGGTTTCACGACAATATTCAAGTTAGGTTTATGTTTACGGAGCCTGTAAGTGATTTATTTTGATGCGTATCCAGGGAATTAAATATAGAAATATATAAGGCAAAATTGAATAAAATATTTTTTCATTACTCATGCGGGATAAGTATCTTGGGGCCTGTTTTTCAGTGCGACAAATAGCTATATTTGTCAATTCAATTATTACCATATAACTTGGGTAACGCACGCAAATATTTAATAAAAATCGCCAAGTTACATTTGAAAAAACAATTGAATAAATAAAATTAAAAACACAATCAAAACCTCAATATTAAAAAAGTGACGTGAAGGTGACACCTATAAATGGTGATACCTGAGACTTCTGGAGTTCTTATGACACCACCGGAGACAACTGAAAAAGCAAATTCTTCATTTTTGATTTTATTTTTTTGGATGGCCCCTGGACCCCGAAGTTGTAGGATACGCCCCCTCGCATGAGTAATAAAAAATATTATCTGCAACTCGTGCGATATTGTCAACGGCCCTCTCAAGCGAATTTCCTTCTCGTGAGCAATTGACAACTTACCGTCCTTGTTGCACAATATACTATTATATTAATGCTGTGTTGTATAACTATCTGTTTCATGCGATTGAATAATAATAATCTTTATTGTCATCAAATGGAACAAATCATTCATCAAAAAGCTATCGACCATAAGGTTTTCGGCCATTCATGCCATTGATTTTTTTTTTAATTCATTTTTTATTTTATTATTTCAGCCGACCATATGAACATATGTCAATCAAATATCTTATCAAGTGTTATAATAGTTCATAGGTTCAATAAAAAATAATCCAACAGATTTATGTAAATATACTCTTTAGTTTGTCTATTATTTGTCCGTTAATAGTTCACAAATTCAATAAAAAATAATTAGACAGACTTGTATCTATATACCTACGCGTTAAAATTTGTTTGTTTATGGTTTATAAGTTTAACAAAAAATAATAAGATCGGTTTGTCTTTATATACAGTCGAACTTCCTTAAGTCGAATTGCCATTGTTCATGAAAAAAAATCGAGTTATAGAAAATTTAGAGTTATAGAAATACATAACTACAAAATGAGTGAAATACACTATGCACAATTTATTCAAAGTAAATACATATGTATATATTTCAAAACAAAAAAGAAATATGTATACATTATTAATATTATGTTATAATTATAATTAATTAAAAATAATTTTAATTAATATACTATTTTTTGAAATTATTTAAAATTGTTTTTCATAATATATAGCACTCTATTTTTGGAATACCGATTCTCGGGAGTATAATCCAGTCGTAATCTTCCTAAAGCGCACCCGCTAGTAAATTCTTAGTTTTGCTTTATTCGAGTTTTTGGTGATATAAAATATGAAAAAAAATATTTTTGGTAATCTATCGACGGTTTATGGTAGGCAATATCCGGCGTCATAAGTTTTGGAAAATACGCGGCGGTTAAAAAATTGGAGTTACAGAGATTATTTTGTATATAAAATTTTACCATGTACAAATTTTTATGACGAGTTATGGAAAAATTCCAGTTATGGAAGTTAATTTATATATAAAATGCTATCTAAACGTATGAATTTCTTAAAATATTTGAGTTATAGAAAAATAGGAGTTACATAAGTTCGAGTTGTGGAAGTTCGATTGTACTATCAAAAGGGCAATGTGTGGCCGGCAATAATTGCTGCGCAACAGCGCTCAATATTTAGGAACATTTTCGGCAATATGTACGTATGGATCGGCAATATATCGACCGTCAATATAGCTCGTATTGGCACTACTGTCAAGCATGTTGTTTTTGATATCGCTGCCGGAGCGACCAGTAGTCAACATTGCCGTTAATTTTTTAATGAATGTGTCAGTGTCAGGCAAATGCGAACGAACATTGAGTTTTCCTGTTTTGAAAATATATACTACAATCCGTTCAACTATAAGTTTCTCAGTACGAAGATACTAGAAAGATTTGAACTCCTACTTTTCATTATTAATAATTGGTCAAACAGTAAGTATTAATTTAGTACTTAAATTATGAATTGTCTCGTCTATTTAAGTAAGGTCCAACCCAAAGTATTTTCTTTTTTTCTTTCTTATTATTATCAAGTACTATGTATGCTGTACTAGCAAGTACTTCTTCACCGTAGACCATAATTGCTGAATGTGTACGCGCGAAGTCTCGGGTAATACTGTTGTCACAATATTGTTGAGACGTACTGGGCTACACATTGCATAGCAATATGTCGGAAAAAATTGTCCAGCAACAATGCCGGTCCATCATTTCAGAAACATCGCCCGGCACTGATCATTTTTTGTTGCTCATGTACAAGCTCCTTTATTTTCTCTCCAGACTTATATTGTATACACTATACACTAATATATACCCAATATACACTATAGAAACAAGGATATAAGGAAGACCGCGGAAAAAGAAGACCTTGAGACCCTAAAAAAATGTGAAAGGCTTCTTTCTGTAACTGTTCCCAGTAGCTATAAAGTTCAATCTAACTTGTAGTTTGACCTCAGCTTTTATAGCATCTCTCATCATCGTATCTTCGCGTTGAATTTTGTCTTGCACCATTCTCAACAGCTGTTCAAAATTTTCTGGTGTCATTATGATACATCGTTTATATTTTAACTGATCCTCTACGGCTAACTCTTTTAGGAGAAGCGACGTTGCTCAGAGTAAATCTCTTCTTTTGAGCCATTCTCTCACCCACATTTTTTCTTTTCTGTGTATCTCCTCATCAATCGCTTCCGCAAATTTCCTAATCAGAGCTATTAAAACTCTAGGTAAATAATTGTGCTTCAATTTTTTAACAACCATTTTGCTTCATATAGTATAGCACTACTGTACTCTACTTGTTTAAACTAAAACAAATTAAAAGTGGTAGAGTAGCTAGTAGAGTGAACTCTACTAGATACTCTACTCTCCTGATTACTATACCTGTGTAAACCAGGCTAAAGGCAAATTTTCAGTTCGAAATCGAATAAATTCGGAATAACTACTTTAAGCAATATAAAAACACTTTTATAGGTTAGGTTGCTGTCAACACTTACAGAGTTGTTACTTATTAACAACTTATCCTCTACTCTTGTAAGTATTTATCCAGTGGTAAATACCTATTCATCCTTCAGCACTCATATCACCGGATAAAGCTGGAATCTGCGTTTCAATCTACGACTTCCATGTCCAGTGCGAAATCGGCTCGCGAGAGTGTTCGGGTGTACTTTGATTCTATCAGAGTATGTCCTGGAATGTTCTTCAATCACTTCTTTCACTGGTTTAATGTGTTATATTAAAGGTCGTGGCTAGTAATACTATTTGTTACAAACCATATTTAACCTTAAAACCAAATTTAATTTTAAACTAAAGAAAATGTCTTGGCTACTCGGTCCAAAATTAAAACTATCAATGGAAAACAAGTTTCTACATTATAATTCTGTGCCGAAACCAGTATGGAGCTTTGATAGTCAGCTATGGGGTTCAGCATGCAACTCAAATATCCAGATACTAGAAAGATTTCAATCAAAAGCCTTAAGAATAGATAAACAAATTAAAAACATTTTTTTTTCTAAAAGTAATATATTTAACTCTGTTATGTTTATGCATTATTGACTGCATATAAGGATTCTGGTTTAATTACCATGTTATAATGTCTTGGTATTCCAGGAGAGAGACTTCTTGTTATAAGTGTCCTTTGTAAATTGGAATTGCCAATTCAAATTTATTTCTCCTAGATTCCATTACTTACCTTTTTTTCTAGTGCATTCCAGCTGATCCATTGCCCTAGATATTTGAATTCTTTGACGATGTCTATGTATTGGTTGCACACTTGAAGCTTTTTTGGTGGGTTTTTTATGTTCGTCATTATTTTGGTCTTTTCAAATGAGACTTTGAGACCCATTTTGAATGCTTGCCTCTGGAGTTCGAGGATCTGTTCCTTGGCTTCTTGCCATGTTTCAGCTGGTAAGGCCATGAAAACAGTAAAAGCTAAACAACTGTCCTTACTGCCTTTGTTATTACACTCTCTGACTACTTTTTCTAGGGCACAATTAAATAGCAGTGGAGAAAGTCCAACTCCTTGCCGTACACCTATTTTTGTCTCTAAAAGGGTGGAGAGTTTCCCCATGAATTTAACTTTGGAGAATGTATTAGTTAGTGTTTCTCCGATTAGGTTTGTCCGAGTCTTTCTGGACCGAGAATAAGGATTCCCGATCTATAGAGTTGTATGCCTTTTGGAAGTGATAACATACGATTTAGCCCATGATTTTTGGTAGTTCATGATATATTTGAAGTTGATAATTTGTTCTGGACAGGATCTCCCTTTCCTGAAACCCGCTTGGTATTCCCCAAGTTGATGGTCTTGTTATTGTGCAACTATATTTGTGGATTTGAACATTTTGAAGGTTACTAATTGTGTCGTGCTTTGGGAATACTTATTTACTTCAAGAAATGGAATATATAATATAATTCCTTCAACTATTTGGACTTTATTAAATGTAAATTGAATTAAAAATTATTTATTATGAAATGTTGATAGTTAAAAATTAAATTTAAAAAAGAAGTAGAAAATACTTTCCAATTCATCCTTACTATTGATAATAGCTCATACTTTTGTTTATCGCTTGGTTGACGTTCTTTGTTGGTTTGACCATCTTGAAACTGTTGCAGTACTTGCCCTATCTAGACTGCCCACTCTTCAGCTTTTTGACCTGGTTTCCGCTGGGATTAGTTACCCAAACCTTTCACCATGTTGCTCAGTGTAACAGAGGCACCACGTGTAGGCGAGTGTGGAGTTGGGGTGGAGAGGCTATGTGGCCGCTGGTGACCAGGAATATTAATTATAAACAACTGATTTAAGATAGGGGCTGCAAATAAAGAAATAGATCCCTATAAATTTGTGTTTTCGAACTTCCTGTAAATAGTTTCTTCGATTACTGGTAACTGAATATTTCGGTCATTAATACTAGGTCATAATTGGAACTGAACTTTCTGAAGAGATTAATACTGTTAATTAACATTATAATGAAGTAGTATTACGTCAACCATAACCTATTTTTGGAAAGTCGATTTACTTATAATGATATTTCTATAAATAAATAATTAAAACAAAAGATAGATATGTGCCAGCTAAAAAAAACTTCATTGGACTAACGGTTGTGTAAGATGAAGAAATAGTATTTCCAGTTTTCTTGAAACAATTGTAATAATTGTACATTATTAAGAAATTAACATTTACACATAAATTCTTGTTGTTTTTATGGTCATTTTTATCGATAAAGTCCTGTCAAACAGCAACAATATAAATTATAAGAAAAGTTCCTTCGGTTTATAAATAAATATCCTTTGCAACAATCAAATAAATCATAAGAGGAACAACTTTTTTTTCTTTTTTATTTCAGAAAACATGTATTATCAAGTTCAAATAGCCTCTATCATTATTCTATTAATAACCTAATATTATTATTACCTTGTCAACTAATTTAGAAATTACAGTTTTAAAATTACTAATATATGCAATGTGGATAATTTAATTTAATAGGGATTGTGAATACTCACTGGTAAAAATTGAAATTTAAATATTCTATTAATTAAGCATAAAATGATTTTTTCTTATTAGATATATATATATATATATATATATATATATATATATATATATATATATATATATATATATATATATATTAGATATATATATATATATATATATATATATATATATATATATATATATATATATATATATATATATATATATAGATATATATATATATATATATATGTTTTGGTAAATGAATCCGGTTTACATTAAAAAATACTACATTAAGCTAAAAGAGACATTCATTTGATAGACTGTGCTAATAAATTAAACATGTTTTACATATCTATAAAAAAAACCCTAAATACATCATCAGTATTAATACAGCATCCTTATTCATACATAAATTAACAAGATTTTTGTTAGTAAAAAATCTAATCAACTTACTGAACAAAATATATAAACAAAGAGGTAAAATTAAATGACGTTGAAATTTTAAAATGTTAATTTAAAATGCTTAATTTAAAATTAATTAAATTCCATAATTATTGTTTATGATTTTTTGTATTTGACGCAATTAATAAAATTATATTCCTGGAAACGTATTTGTTCTAATAAAATAACAAAACTGTGAATTAAAACGCATAAGTCAATTAAATGTAACAATTTAAAATTAATCTCCTAATATTTTGAGAATAAAATAATTTGTTATAGAATTGTTACATTAAAATATATTTGATACCCAATATTTTTAAGAGCAAATTAAAACTGAACAAAACCGTGTCTGCACGTAAGCTCGAGAAAAAAATATTAAAAATCAACCTAAAATTTAATCCTCGAGACCAGTCTAACTACGTCAAATCCAAAAAAAATTACAATTAGAATACCGTAATTTCGCCAATAATTATAAAGCAGCATGTAGCCGAAACCAATTTTTAATTTATAAAAAAACGAAATAATATAAAACGAAACTCCGCTCTGACGTCAATGTTTCACCTGACATTGGCCTTCGGTCGAGTTGTATCTATACGCGTTGGAATCCCCGACTTGAAACGATCGGCAAGCATATATAAAAGCGACCTCGACATCCAACCGACCAGAATCAAACTCGCCTTCCGTACGGAAACACAAGTTGTAAAAGTTTTTTGAGTGAGAAACCGTGAAATTTTTTATACAAAACAAGATGTATACAAATCCCTTCAATCGCAAACACTGCACCATCCGCCAAATGATCGACAAATTCCTCCATCCAGATGTTAACAACAACAGTAAGAATAAGGGAAGTTTAAAGGGCTCTTTAGAAAGTCACTACAGCAGCTCTTCTAGTAGCTCTTTATCTTCTACTGGATCAAGTGCTTCAAATTCATCCAATTCTTCAAACTCTTCTAAATACAAGTGCAGTGCTTTTGGACATCAAAAAAGGATTATGTCCTTTGGAAAGTGAAAGAAACCAAATTGAAAATTTAAAGCACCCAACTATTGTTGATCTTTTCTTGGATTTATTTCTTGGTTTTAAAAGGTAAATATCAACTATTACTCTTTTAAAATAGCTTCTACTAAGTTTTAAACAAATAAAATTTTTTTATTCTTGAAAATATAAGCTAAATGAATATTTTTGTTTGCTTACAGATTTACCATTAAAATATTCCAACGGTGGTTGTTAGTCGCTTTAAGTCGAAGTTCAGCCCAACAGTTCTGCCTTATGGAACAACAAATTAAGGATAAATGTTAGAAATTTTGTCCTAGATATAGAGATAGAAGGATGAAGGGGATATTAAAAGAATACGAACGATTTAAAAAAAATCGTGTCTACTAATTGACCTACACGTTTTAGAGATCAATTGGTTAATTGTTATTGAAAACTGCGCGTCATTATTTTGCGTATTTCTTGCCAGTGTACATATTTTTTTTATAATTGTAATTAATTTATTGATACATATAATTTATTTATTTAATTATACTATTTATTATTTTTTTAATTTATGTTATTAATTTTCCTATTTTTTTCCGAAAATCCTTGCATGTTCTACAAAAAAAACACACAAGTTATATATATATATATATATATATATATATATATATATATATATATATATATATATATATAAATTTATATATATTTTCTAAATATATTCATAATATAACTTTTCTTAAACAATGCTTCTAATATTAATTATATCTAAAATTAAGATTTACATTCTAAATAATTATTTATAATTTAATAAATTATTTAATACAGTACATCACATTTTCTAAACTTTTAAACTTCAACAGAAACATTTGTTTAGTTTCTGCAAAAAGTAAAGAGTTATTTAGAGCAGTGATTTCCAACCCTTTTTGATGGTTTACACCTGAAAAGGAGTAAAGAAATAAGAGTAAGAAATAGAATGGACAGAAATATGTTGAAGGCATCAGAAATATACCTACTATATTTTGTAGACCACTGATTTACTTAATTATATTTAATTAAAAATGTAAAACTAATGACTAGCCTAGATTTGTTATGGTTTTAATTTCATTTAAAATAATTTTTACAAAATAATATATTAATAATAATAATTAGTATATTAGTAGTGTATTAATAAACAATAAGCGCGATTTTGCAGCACGCGTCCAAGTTTAGAAAAAGTCGAACTGAAAGTGCTGAAAAACTGAACGTGTGAAAATGAACAAGTTTTTTGTAGTATTTTTTCTATTTTGCGCCCTTTTGTGCCATTTTATGCCATTTCTCAATAAAAAAAATCCCCATACATATTTAGAAAATTGTATGGTGGTCTGTAACACTGAACATTTCATTGACAGTTGAAAATAATATAAAAGTAAATATAAACTAAATAATATTGATAATGGGTTACTATGGTGCGTTTAAACGTCTGGAATTAACGGATATTTCTTAAATTACATGGACATTACATGTTTACGAAGAAGTAGTGCGATACATTTGGCCAACCATGGTGGTGATTTGTTTACGATAAAAAAGCATCCAAAAGAATGGATGTCTTCTGCTATCGCGAAGTGTTAAAAAGTGTTGAAAATGCTTGGGTTTGAACAAGCAAATATCAGCTTACCTGGATGCTCTTCTAGTGCCTCACAGTTGCAATTTTATAGCAACAGAAATAGTAGCACTATATATATATATATATATATATATATATATGTCCCTGGTGTGTGTGTTACTGCTAAAGAAACATCCAATGTTACAATAAATGTTTCTAGTAATTGCACATTAGGACAGAAGGACAACAGATATTAAATGAAATATGTTTATTACAATTGATTAATTAAATTTTTCTATTAGCGATTTCCACACATCACATAACCTCAAAACTTTTTCGCGGATAATTTGACACTGACAGCTCTGAATTTCAAAGCTGCCAACCTGGAAAAATTAACTCATTAAAGCAGTCGGCGAGCCATTAACGCACCCATATGAGTGCTTTAATGAGTCCATTATATACCCAAAATAGAAAAAGTAATATAATTAGATATTATCAGAGCAACATAGCTGGTTTTTGAACGACGATATGATTTGAAATTAAATTAAACAAAAATATTTTAAAATCAAAAGCTGCAAATATGTTACGCAATATATGTTAATTGCACATACGATTACATTATGTTGTAAAGTGATATGATCAATACTTGTTTTTTTTTAAGCACAATCCATTACATTATGTTACGAAGTGATCGCATCAATTAAATTGCCACCTCTGATTAATATACGCCAGAGTGTCGATCTTAAAATCAATACTTGAGAAGGACCAGGAATCGATTTACTTGATTATTTGGTAACAATAGCTCTTACAGCAGCCATATTAGCTTGATTTCTTGCTATTACTCTTGTATTCCTCTTAAAATTGTCTAAAATTTAACGGCAATCTAGCAAATACAGTAAGTCAATTATATGGACCAGTGTTGGGTATCCAGAAAGGACGGTTTATTTTTTAAACTCGCTGGTTAACTACCAAACGTTCTGCAAGTGTGTTTTTTCTCATGGTTAATTGTCAAAGCATACCAAAACCAAATAGCATAGATAACAGAAAAAAAATGCCAAAATTCCACCGTTGTAATCAGGTATTGTAATTCCTATTGGAAAATCCATAGCAAATAGAAGATTTATTGTCAAATAATCTTTGACTCTAAGAAAATATGTATCCAAATTCTTTTTATCTATTTGGGTTGTTTAAATACAAGGGTTATTGATCTAGCTCGTTTTAATCTATTATACTTGTTTAACTGAAATTATTATTCGTTTTTTTTATGCAACCTTAACGATATGTGATATTTGCTTTTAATATAAATATAAATCTTATTTGATTTATGTGCTAAAGGCGTTTAGCAAATCTCAATTTTTGATAATTTAAAATATTATCACCTACTTTTCTAGTATAATTAAGTATTCGATTATCAACAAAAAGTAAAATCTTACATTTTTCCCTTTTATATAAAGTACACATAAATGTTTATTTTTCTCAATAAAATAATAATTAAATTATACCATAATTATATTTATACATTAAACACTTTTTGTTTGTGGAGGATATTACTTTTGTATGTAAAGGTCACAGTTTACTTTCTAAATCATTCACACATACCTGTTGTAAAATCGTCTTCAACTGTAGGTTTTCTATAATTCCACGAATTCTACCTAATCATAAATTACCAATTGTTTCAAAATTACACTCCTTGCTTCTTTATATATATATATATATATATATATATATATATATATATATATATATATATATATATATATATTCAGTGTATCCGCGGATGGGGGTACGCAATCGGGAAAAAATCTTTATTTTTAATATTAAGACCAAAAGTCATTCTTTATCAAAAGTTCTACTTGTTGAGAAAATGAATTGAGTAAATGAAAATTTTAGATTTAATGTAACCCTGTACTATTAAATTTGTTAATAAATTAGGAAAGTATGAAAATGCTTCAAGGGATAAGTACTATTATTTATTATTTTTTACACCAATTTTATGAAACAAAGTTGTTTTATAAAGTAATATAAAGCCTGAATACAAATTTTGAAATAAAAATTAGAATTTTAATAATAGAATAATAACAGAAATTTTTATTTATTAGCATTTAAAAAAAACATTTTGTATACGTTCATGATATCTTATCAAAATCTTATTTTCATGTGTCAGCATTCTGATTTTGTGAAGGCATTTTCAAAAATATTAACATAAGAAGAGAATAATTATTTAATACAGCGTTATGGTATTGGAAATGTATCTTATCAATACGCTATTGGTGTTTTAATGAAAAATTTCCTAATACGCTGTCTCAAAAAAAGCATTGCGAGGATTATTAAAAAATCTATATAACTGGGTCGGTGATGAATGTACGGAAATCAAAGAAAAAATACCATCAAAAGGATGCAGTTACATTATTAGCAATAAGGGCAGTTTTAGATAACCCGAAATTATCTTTAAGGAAGCATGTAGAAGCACTAGATTTAAGCAAAAGTGTATTACACGCAATTTTTAACGACAAAATTAAACAATACACTTCAACCTGCTGATGAAGGGAGACGTTTAGAGTTTTGTTTACGGATAGGTTAAAATTTCTTTAAAAACCAAGGATTTCATAGATATATATATTTTACCGATGAATGTACATTTTGCAAAAACGGATACGTATCTTCACAAAATAGTCGTCATTAGGCTTACGCCAATTCTAATTACATAATAAACAAATGAAGTCAACGTTACAAACAAATTTATGTATGGTGTGGAATTTTTTTTTATCGGATCATTGGCCCTTTATAAAGGGAAATTTAAACCAGCACGTGAATTTGAACATTTTGGTACATTTTGTCTTAATACTTCTTAATACATTAGAGACAGGAATTTTTTTTGATCGGATCTTTGGCCCTTTATAAAGGGAAATTTAAACCAGCACGTGAATTTGAACATTTTGGTACATTTTGTCTTAATACTTCTTAATACATTAGAGACAGAAATTTTTTTTGATCGGATCTTTGGCCCTTTATAAAGGGAAATTTAAACCAGCACGTGAATTTGAACATTTTGGTACATTTTGTCTTAATATTTCTTAATACATTAGAGCCAGAAGTACGTAATAATTTATTTTGGCAGCAGGACGGCTGCCCTGCACATTGCACAACCTTGGTCAGACAATGGCACATGATCATTTTGGGGACATGTGAATAGGGAGGTTTGGTCCAAACCATTATTAAACTAGGTTGCCTGACCTTTCATGATTAAATTTATTTTTGTGGGGTGCCTTAAAACAAAACGTTTATTCAGATGATCTTCCGCATGATAGGGAAATATTAAAATAGCGCAGAGAAGAAGCAATCCATGATCTGAATGGGCCCCGAACCATTCATGAAGTGTACGGTAGATTTATTAAGTTAGCGGAAAATTGTGTCAAGTTGGGAGGTAGCCATGTAGAATATTTATTAAAAATTCGAATTTTTATTTAAAAATTTGTACTCAGACTTTAAATTGGTTTATAAATAAAAAGTAATAAATAATGGTACTTATCCCTTGAAGCATTTTCGTACTAATTTATTAAAACCCTGTACATTTGATCTAAAATTTTCTTATCGTCAATTTATTTTCTCAACAAGCAGAACTTTTTATAAAGAATTACTTTTGGTCGTAAAACGAAAAATTAAGATTTTTTCCCTATTGGGTACCTCCATCTGCGGACACACAAAATAATAATTTTTTAAAAAGTTTATGAAAAGTTATTAAAAAAAATAAGTCTGCACTAGTCATCCTATATGTATATACATATATGTATATATACAGTCGAACTTCCATAACTCGAACTTCTATATCTCAAATTTTTCTTATAACTCGAATATTTTTAGAAATTTATACCTTTAGATAGCATTTAACATATAAATTAACTTCCCTAACTCGAATTTTCCTAAACTCGTATTTTTCCAAAGCTCGTAGTAAAAATTTGTACAATGGTAAAATTTTACATACAAAATAATCTCTATAACTCCAATGTTTTAACCGCTGAGTACTTTCCAAAATTTATGGTGCCGGATATTGCCTATCATAAACCGTTTCCTGTTTGTTATAGTAAAGGTGCCATATATTAATGAAGTTTTAGAGTTTAAACTCATGCTTTCTTCTTACCGCTTTTACAATTGCAAATATGAGTGGCCACAAAAGAAAACTCAATACGATGTCGTTATCTGACAAAGTGATGTTGTTAAGTAAACTTGACAAGGATATTAAGAAGAAATAAGTGATTGCTGAAGACTTTGGAATTCCTCCAAGTACACTTCCTTCAATTATAAGAAACCGCGAAGAAATTTTGTAAAAAGCCGAAAATGGTGCAACTAGTGATCACAAAACTTTTGGAAAAGTGTACCTACTAAGCCATTGACAAAGCTACTTTGGAATGGTTTAAAATAACGCGGGATGAAAATGTGCCAAATGTGCAAAATTTGCTGAGTCTGGGTCAAACTGATTTCATCGCTAGTGTAGGTTGGCTAGATAAGTTTAACAAAAGGCATAATATTATTCAAATAGTTAATTGTTGTGAGAGTGAAGACGTTACTGAACATGACCAATATCTTGCCGGAACTTGTAGCATGTTATCATGAAAAAGACATTTTTAACACGGACGTGACGGGCTTATTTTTTTAATGTTTGACTAATAAAACGCTAACATTTAAAGACGAAAAGTGCTTTGGTAGAAAACACAGCAAAGAAGGAATCACCGCCATGATGGTAGCCATATGTGTACTTAACTGAAAAACTTTAACCGTTGGTGAATCAAAAAATCCGCGATGCTTTAAAGGTAAACGTTTTTTACCAGTGGCATACATAAGCAACAAAAAAGCTTGGATGACAAGCGCAATTTATGAAGAATGGCTTTCTAGTTTAGAGAAGAAATTCAATGCTGAAAATCGTAAAATCTTGCTGTTTGTGGATAACTGTTCGTCACACCCAAAAATTACTAAGCAGCTAATTCGATTCGTGTTGTTTTTCTCCCGCCAAAAATGACGTGAAAGTTACATGCTAGGGACCAAGGAATTATTAACAATATAAAATTGCACTATAGAAGAAGAATTCTGAGAAAGACTATAGTTGCCCTAGAAGTCAATCCGAATATATTGCTTTATGGGATGCCATTGCAAACTTGACAAAAGCGTGGGATATCGATGTTCAGCAAGCAACCATACGAAGTTGTTTCAGAAAGGCTGGCTTTACAAAACAAGGCGAACCAAACTGGAGTGAAGAAGGTGATGATACTCTTCCGTCAGAATTGAAGTCCGCGTTTGACACATATAATTAGCGTAACGTGGATAATACAGTGTCTCTTAATGATTATTTATCTGTAGATAAAGATGTGGCTATATCACACTCTCCAACAGATGCCGATATTTTAAACATGATTACAAAACGCGAAGATGAAGGTCTTAGCTAGTAACGAAACAGTGCCAATTCCACCCACGAACAAAGAAATGCGTAATTATTTAAATAAGTGTAGCGAATATTTTTGTTCTAAAGACAATCTTCCAGACGAAGAGTACCGAGCATTATCTACTTGGGAAAAATTTGCCAATGGAGAATTTTAATGGAAAACAATTAAAAATTGCTGACCTCTTCCAAAAATTAATTTGGTTAAAATTAATTAATAATTATTTATACTAATTATAATTATATAACATTATATGTACATATATACTTTGAATAAATTGTGTAGTGTATTTTACTCATTTTGTAGTTATGCATCTCTATAACTCCAATTTTTTTTCATGAACTATGGCAATTCGACTTAGGGAAGTTCGACTGTATATATATATATATATATATATATATATATATATATATATATATATATAAATACCATAGTATATTTTCAACCAAGAAAATATATATACGTTTAATGAGGGTGTAGTCAAAGCTTTGGTCGGTAAAAAGAAACTCTTTGTTATATAATCGAGCTTTCGGGAATGCTTATTCCCTTTCTCAAGACATCTAAAAATAATTTATTTGTTAGAACACCTACATGTTATTTAAGATGGTTTGTAAACTGCTTACTAACGTGAGGTTGACATAAACAGTAGCTTCATGACACACTGAACAAAAATTCTCTCTTTTTCTAAATATTATTTTTTTGTTGTGTGAGGTATTACATAATACCTTTTTCAATGTGGTTGAATTTTTGTTCAGTGTGTCATGAAGCTACTGTTTATGTCAACCTCACGTTAGTAAGCAGTTTACAAACCATCTTAAATAACATGTAGGTGTTCTAACAAATAAATTATTTTTAGATGTCTTGAGAAAGGGAATAAGCATTCCCGAAAGCTCGATTATATAACAAAGAGTTTCTTTTTACCGACCAAAGCTTTGACTACACCCTCATTAAACGTATATATATATATTCTTGGTTGAAAATATACTATGGTATTTGTTTAATTATCTAGTCATTAATAAAACTATCTTCGCATATATATATATATATATATATATATATATATATATATATATATATATAAATAAAATAAAATAAATAAATATGTATATACATATAGGATAACTAGTGCAGACTTATTTTTTTGAATAACTTTTATGGATAACTTTTATTTGTCTGGAAACGAACTTCAATAACGGTTGATTTTTGGCATTTTTTTATTGGCGATTTTCTCGATACTTTCAGTGAGTATGCGAAAATCTGAAACAATAAGCGTATGCGAAAAAAAGGTCGTTGATTCTGAGACTAGCTTAATCGCGATGTGCCTTATCTGTGGTGGGCCAGGACATCAACGCTTATTTTTACCGCACGAAATTGTGTCGCGAATTTTCGAGCTCTTGCTGAAAGTTTTAAACAAAACGGGAAAAACCGAAGAAAAAATTATAATAAAAATCTACAGTTTTCGACGTTCGTTTCTGAACAAACCGCTGGTGCTGCACAGTGGTTCAAAAGACTAAATAAGGTGGACAGAAACAACCCTTTCATTCGTGGAATATAATTATCACAATTCACAGAAAATACTTGGGTAACAATTCCAGATTTTTTTTCCTAATTACTTCTTAATGACAATCCATAAGAAATATGGTTATATAAGAAAACGAGATTTTTCCCTTCATTTGGTAACATTTGTGCGTCCAACTAAATTTTATTTTGTTTTTTCAAAAAGTTCTGTGCTATCTGTGCATTGTGGAGATTGGAGGTTGCAAGTTAAGCATATTTTTATTCATTAAATGCAATATAAACGATATTTCTTTATATTGTTTCTCAAATTTTTGCCTGTTTTTCAACTTTGCCAGGAAAAAAGTCACATACCCCTTCGTCGCATCCCTCTAGAATTAATGTACAATATAGTTGCATTCATCTACTTTATCATGATATAAAACTGGCTTATTTTTTACAGATGTAATATTCGATATACCGAAAATTGATTTATTTGAAGAATGGCTGAAACATGGAAAGGAAACAATCACAACAAGGGATGCGAATGAACAATCTTTAAAGAACACGAAGCTCATCATTTCGCGATTTTTGTCCAAAATTTTTGAAGTGGAGGAGCTGTGGAAGAAACAAAGAATGGTTTCTTCAGAAGAACTCGGAGTGGCTAATCGGTTCAAATATGTTTTTTGATATGTCTATTGCCAAAGTGTTGCCAACTACTTCTAAAGAACGCTTACCAGGACCTGGGAGGCCTATGAAAGGGTTCTCGGAATTAAGCCTTAAAACAAAACGAAGGTTGATGATCTTATCCAGACCAGAAGTACTAGTGAGCTAACCTACGCTGCTGAGGCGTCAACGCGACTGTCATGGAGTAGAGACATGGCAAAATGAATAAAAATTTTGACGAAGGATCCTATGCAGGGTTAGAAAAACAGTTATTACCAGTAACGAAGATTTAGCGTACTAGGTTGAAAGTAAATTAACATGTCATGCCTACAAGCGGACTCGGAAGTGGAGCATTAAACTTGGGCATAAGTTATTTTCGTCACTGCAAAGTCTTAGGAAAGCTAAATTAGCTTGTTATCCTCGAGAGAAAGAGATTGTTGTGACTGACACTTGAGCCGATATCAAATTTCAAGCAGTTTTAGATAAAAGTGCAGAACGTTTTTTATTGGCACAGCAAGAGGTTGTCAAAAGTCTGCCTCCTTGCTCGTCATTTACTCTGATGAGTAAATGGGGCTGTGATGGAAGTTCCGGTCACAGCACATACAAACAAAAATTTACGAAGAGTGAGGACACTGGAATTTTTGTTAATTTTTGCATTCGTTTCCCTTCAATTACAGGATGAAAGTGGCAATATAGTCTGGCAGAATCCTATACCGTCTTCTACAATGCATTGTCGTCCAATAAAGTTTATCTTTTCCAAAGAAACTAAAGCCTTTATTGTGCAAGAAAGTAACAATGTTTTACAATTAAACAATCTATTGCCGACAATATGCAAAGTAAAAGGAGGTGAGGTTTTGGTCATGCATGAAATGGCTTCTGACCATGATTGATGGGAAAGTCTGTAAGTAATGCGTTGACCGAAACTTCCTCATCACAGAAGTGCTTCATTTGTGGGGCAACCCTAAAAATGATGTATAACGAATCAAGGGAGTTTGTAGCCAACAAAGACAATCTTGGTTTTGGTTTATTTACATTGTATGGCTTAATTAGGTGTTTTGAATGCTTGCTTCATATTAGGTATCGTCTTAATATTAAGAAGTGGCAAATCAGATCGGAATCTGAAGAAGTTAGTGTGAAGCAATGTTCTGACAAAATATAAATCCGTTTTAAAGCCGAAATGGGGCTAATTGTAGATAAGCCAAAACCAGAGTATGGCAATACAAATGATGGAAATACCGTTCGAAAGTTTTTTGAAAATCCAGAACTAAATGTTGATATTACAGGATTATATATTACATTAATATCAAAAATTGGATTTATACTTCGGGCTTTATCTGCAGGATTTGATTAACATTGAGAAATTTCAGGCATTTGCAGTAGAAACAAAGAAACTGTACATAAATCTCTATCCGTGGTATTACATGCCTGCTACTGTTCGCAAAATCGTTGTTCAGAAGTTCAGAAATTATTTCATCTGCTTTGTTGCCTATCGGCCAGCTTTCCGAGGAAGACGATTTACTTAACATGTTATTGATAACATCTGACCCTGTAATAAGAAGCTTAAGAGATGTCCCACGAAAAAAGGCTTCAAAATTCCCTTCTGAAGTCCTAGATTTATTAATACCCCCTAGTATTACTGGAAAAGACACAGTAAATAGTTCACAAATTACTGATACTCATCAGCAGATTCATCTGAAGAAAATGATTAAGTCGACTAATATGTAACTTTACATAACTAGATAATTTTTTGACATAATTCATTTAGTTTTTTTTTGTATTTTTACAACTGCTTAATTATTATTACGGTAAAATTGAAATAAATATTTTGTACGTACTTATAGTTTTTATTAAAAAACATGGAAAGTAATGCAAATTACGTCAGTACAATGCCTATTAACAAAATTTTGATCTCAAAACGATCGCAAATAATATTGTCCAGCTAAATAAGTGGTTCAGGTGTTCGATCCCTCGGGAGTCCACGGGAGATTCCAGGTGGGTTTACGTTGGCGCGAAAAAAATGGGGGTCCACAAGTTGTAGTTGCGAGTCCACGAACATTTATCTGGTTTCGATATTACAGAACAAAAATATCGGCATGGCTTTACCTATCAATGTAGGCAGATAATACTCCTAAAAATTAAGGAAGCAAAAAAAAATTAAATTTAAATCGGTGAATATTTTAGGACAGTGACATAATTACTATGATCCCTGAACAATTTCTAAAAATGATTCATTTGTTTATGACAGGATTCATATCGTAAACCACAAACAGTTAAAAAAATATTTCCTTTATGATAGGGTCAATATTGTAATCCCCGAACAATTTAAAAAAAAATTGTTTCCATATTTTATTATAGCATTGTTACTAAAATCTGTTCGAGTCATTCTTAACCGAGTCATACACTAGCGGATATTCTGTTGGACGTTTTATGACAGGATTGTTTTCCGGAAATCTCAACTAACGATACAAATCCAAAAAGGAATAGTTTAAAACAAAAAGAAGAAATGCTCATTCCGCAAGGAACCAAAGGACACCATAGGCATACACAGTCAGTCAAGGTACGACAGATATACCAGACAGTTACTTAAATTACTTCCGGTGAAAATTACGGAAGAAAGTTCAAACGACAACCAAGCTAAGATCGCCAGTAGTTCCGTAACGCCTTGAAGTTGTCTCAGTGAGTTCTTGATTTAATAATTAAAATTTGTTTTGCCGCCGGCATGTTCTGGGTTTTTGATTGCAATAATTAATTAATCTTATTCTATTCTGTTAAAAAGCCATATCCTGTTAAAATCGCCTTAAGATTACTAAAACTAACTTTTTTTCTTTGCTGGTAGGTAACATACAACTGTGTTGATTATTTGAAATTTGATTTTCTTCCATCATAGGCAGACAAACGATTGCCCATATGCCTTTTATGCAATAAAGTTTTGAGCGATGACTCTATGAAACAATCGAAACACGAAGATCATCTAAGAAGCTGTCATCCTGATAAAATAGGTACAGATTTAAAATATTTTCAAACGTTGAAGGAAAAATGTGAAAAGAGACCCACGCTGAACAGTATGTTCGCTTTCACGTCTTAAAGTAACGATGATGCCTTGCAGGCAATCTTACAATATTTCATCGCTTGTAGTTAAATCTGAAAAACCGCACACTATCGGAGAGCAGCAAGCAGAGGTTTTAAAAACTGTTCTGCACAAACCTGCATTTGACGTGCTGAAAACAATTCCTTAGAGTAGTGTTCTTCAACCTTTGTCATCCCGCGGAACCCTTTCTTGAGAATTTTGTTTTTATGGAACCCTCTGTTTAGTAGCACATTGATTAAGGGGGAGAATCGCATTACATGTTATGAACAAGGTTCGTCCCTGCATTTCTTATAAAACAAAATGTAAAAGTCTCACAATAAATTAATTTGCATTTATTCAAACAAAATTATTTGTTGTGCTTTTTTATGACTGCATAATTTATCAATATCTGGTTGGATCGGTGTTAATTGGAGACGCATATCATTTTCCGCATCATGTCGATTTCTATACTTAGTTTTTGTCGCGACGAATGTGGAAAAGGATTTCTCACATAGATAGGTTTTTTCGAAAGGCATCAATTCCTTAACCGCGCATTGGAAATTTCCGGATATTCTTCGCTTAATTTTATCCAAATTCTTATCTAAATTTTATCCAAATGTAAATTGTAATGCAGTGTCGGTACATATATCTAGAAATTACTCTCTTTCGTTAATTGGCAAGGTATCCATATCACAACACTCATTAATAGTATATTAAAGGACGAGTTAAGTAAGCGCGATTTTACAGCACACGTCCAAGTTTGGAAAACGACGAGCGAAACGAGGAGTTTTCTAATAGACAAGTGCTGAAAAACGTCTTACAGACGAGTTTTTTATAGTATTTTTTCTATTTTGCGCCCTTTTATGCCATTTCTAAAAAAAAAATCACCGATACATATTGAGAAAATTGTATAGCACTCGGCGAGCCATAACCGCACGCATACTGGTGCTGTTATGAGTTTCGATTTAACTTAAATTATTGCAAATGGCGGGGAAATATTCGAAAAATCTTGCAAAAGAGATTTTTCGAATATTTCCCCGCCATTTGCAATAATTTAAGTTAAATCCAAACTCATAACAGCACCAGTATCCCGTTAAATGTTCCAAAATATGATTTTAAATTCTGGCCCAATGCGATGATATTGTTTGCCAGGAAATGTTTTAAATTAGAAAAACATTGTGTATTACTTTCGGTGATGCATTCCTCCCAATGCTTGATTTTCGATTGGATTGAGTTTACTTTGCTATTGACCTTAAAACAGCAGCATTTGGACCTTGAAGTGAAAGATTAACTTCATTCATGTACGAAAATATATCTGCAAGGTAGGATAGATTTTGAAGCCAATTAGTTTCATTAAGTTCTCCAGAAAATTCACGTTCAGATAAAAAGATTCGAATTTCATTCATGCAATTCCCAGAGTCTGGTCAGAACCTTTCCACTGGACATACCTTTCAGTATGAAGGAGGAGATTTTTATGTGAGTTTCGCAGATCATCGTACAATAGGGCGAATACCCTGGTATTTAGGGGTCTAGATTTTGATAAAATTAACCATCTTAACGGCCTCATTGAGAACTTCTGCAATGCTCTTGGTGTGCGTTTAATAGCGAGAGCATGGCGATGAAGACAGCAATGACTGGCTTTGATGTCTGAAACTAGTTTCTTTAAATGTCCTATTTCGCCCATTATAATGCCAACCATAGCTTTAGCTCCATCAGTGCATATATGATGACATAAATTCCAAGAAATTGAATGTTTTTCAAAATATGCATTACACAGAGCGGCGCAACGCATCGTTTCTAAAGGGGTTTCTCGCGGAACCCCTGGATGTTTTAGTGGAACCCTAGGGTTCCATGGAACACCGGTTGAAGAACACTGCCTTAGAGTAACATCACTGTACAAACACTGATTAATTATCTGTCTAATTATCTTCAAACAACTCATTTTTCTATTCAACTGGACGATTCAACTTTACCTGGCAATGAAGCATTATAATTCTACTACCAAATAGTCATTAAAGTATAAAATTTGATTGTTACTACTATGATTTTAAAAATCCTGATTTCATTCGCTTAAATAATTACTTGAATGGTAATATTGAATCAGCAACTAAGAAATTTTATCATATTTTCAATAATGCGTTAGTAAATTTTGTACCTCATCGCAGATTCAGAAAATCAAATTATCCAGCATCGTTTAATTTCGAATAAAAGTCACTGATAATACAAAAGAAAGCATGCTTTAAAAAATATAAAGTGGCTTGCTAATAATTATTACATTCTATTTTGTAACTTGAGAACTAGGTGCAAAAATGTATCCAAATTATGTAATGACAGCTACATAGATATGGTTGACAATAACATCTCAACTAATCCTAGATATTTTTATTTTATTCCTTGAACTGATAATGGATTCCAAGAACTGATAATAGGATTCCTAATATTATGACATACAAAGATGAAGTAGCCAGCTGTGGCACAGATATTGTAAATTTATTTTCTGAACACTTTGGTAGGGTATATACTGTGTTTCGTAGTCATTATAAGAATTTAAATTCTACTACTACTGTATCGATTCCCCCATTGAAAATTACGCATCTGGAAGTTTTTTAATGGAATAATGAATTTTAAAGACAATTTTAGTCCTGGACCAGATGGGATTCCCTCATATGTATTGAAATGGTGCGTTTATTCCTTATGTAAACCATTGGAAATGTTATTTAATTTGTCACTTAAAAATCAAATATAATCATATAGCTATATTAAACTGATTTTAAAAATGGTTCTAAGAAAAAATCGAAAGCTATAGACTAATAATATCCAAATATATATCCAAATTATTTTAACAACTTTTAGTAAATCATATTTCATTTTATTGTAAAAATTAAATAATTGAACAATAGCACGGTTTTGTTGGTGGTAGATCAACGGTAACAAATTTATTATTATATCAAAATGATATTATCCATGGACTAGAACAACATGGTCAAATTTACTCAGTTTATACCGACTTCAACAAAGCTTCTGATAAAGTGGATCATAACTTATTGATCAGCAAGTTGTCCGCAGCTGGCTTTCTGCCATGGTTAACAAACTGGCTACATAGCTATCTTTATAAAATACATCAACTTGTCAAAATTAAGAATTTTGTATCAAATTCAGTTCTTGTCATATCCGGTGTTCCATTATCAATGAAATAGGTACCCTTATTTAAAATTGTAAATATCTCCTTTTTGCAGACGATTTGAAATTATGTATGGACATCTCAAATTCAACAGATGGTAACAAATTTCAGAAAGATCTAAATTCTCTGGTAAAATGGTCTGCATCAAACGGAATGTTGTTAAATCCGGATAAATGCCAATGTATTGCCTTCAGTAGAGTAAACACTATAATCGAAAATGATTATCATATTGTAAGTAATAGTTCTCGAATACTTGGATTTGTTCTTGGAACAAACGGAAATTATCAATATTTTCAACAAAAACTGTGTGGTGATACGCGCAGTAGAATAATGTATCACTCACGGTTTGCAGAGGAATTTATTTACATGGACTATATATATATATATATATATATATATATATATATATATATATATATATATATATATATATATATATATATATATATATATATATATATGTATATATATACACAAATATAAACATATATATATATATATATATATATATATAAACAAATGTACAAGGGATAGAAACACTGTTCAGGGACTGAGTGGAGCTGGACTTGACTGGTCTGGTTTACTGGCCGAGCCTGTAGTAGCAACAAACTTGAACTGATCTGATCGAGGTTGCCATGTGAGTTCTAAAATGTATACAGTTGATTCTTCAAATGAGTGAGTAGAATCTAACGAGATGATTACTTGTCCATTTTGACAGTGGAAGTCCTTGCAGAGAGCAATAAGCTGATTTGCAATTGACGTCGGCTGGACAAGGTTGTCCTACCCACCGTAAATATCGTCTACATATCGTCGCTTGATTAGAGGAGGAACTGCCAATGGACATTTGTCACCTTCGTCATGTACAAGTTGTAATATAACTCTAACTGCTAAAAATGGGGCTGAGCGAGTACGGCACACGTGACTGTTGTTAATTGGTACGGAACGATGTTTTGTTGCTGATCAACCCAGAGAAGGCGCTGTTGGTCCCAATCGTCGGGGTGCACTTTAATTTGTCAAAACATCTTAGTGATATCCGTAATAAAAATGTACCGGTGCCGACGAACCCAGAGAAGCACATCATATATGTAGATCTGTATTTTTGCCCCTGTGTGTAGGATATCATTAAGACATATTCCAGATGTAGTTTTACTTGATCCGTTAAATACGACTCTCAATTTGGTGGTTAGACTTCGTTCTTTCCGAATACCATGCTAAGGAAGATAGTAGACAGGAGAAGTTTCTGGATCCGAGAGGGTGGCTCGAGTTAAGTATGATAGCTCTTCGTACTACCTAATAAATTTGGAGTAGAGTTCATCGTAATAAGGATCAGTTGAGAGTCGACGTAAAAGACGATTGAGAGAGGCAAACGCTATATGTCGTAATAATCGAAACTTCTTCCTGTGCCCAGAATTTTGGGCACAGGAACTGAAATTCTGATGATACTGAAATTTCGTTGACTGGTACGGTAATAATCCATCCGAATATCAAACGTTGAGCTATTGGTTCGTGCAATTCTCCTTTAATGATGTATGGATCGATGAATTGTCCATATGAATCCGCTCCTAAAATGATATCAATTGTGCCAGGGGTGAGGAATTGCGGATCTGCAAGAGGAAGTCCACGAAGGTGTGACCAATCAGAATTTGAAAGCGAGAATGATGGTAGCAGTGTGGTGAGTTGTTTCAATATGTGCGCTGTCATTGTAAAGGAAGCTGATGAATGAAGAATTGATATCAGAATGAGTGAAACTACGCCGCGAGTTGATCCGGTTTGAGTGCCGCCGATGCCGTATAGTGGGATGGTTGAGTGTCGTGGGATCAGCATTTTTTTTTTTTGACTCTCCGACACGAATGAAAGGTCAGAACCTGGATCTATGAGTATTCTAACCTTGTGAGTAGAGCCATGTAAAGATCTGACAAGAGCTTGACTTGTTGCCAACAACACCATAGCGCGAGAAGCTAAAGGTATCGGTGATCGAGCGAGCTGGATAGTTGTCGCATCTAGTCAACTATGAGAAGAGCTTGTTGATGGTTGTACAGTACTTGGGTTGGTAGTGGAGATGTTCGGAAAAGTGAATTGTCTATGATTGCAGTTTGAGGTGTGGCAGTATGTGACTGAGGAGAACTCCATTGAGATGTATTCGATTGCAAGGGATGCATGGATGTAGCATAAATTGGATGGCTTTGAGATAGATGAATCAGTGTGTGATGATTTCTGTTGGACTCCTTGCAACGGTTCGGATTTCGGCAGTGGATGGCATTATGATTCCCAAGGCAATAGTAGCAAAGTAGTAAAAGCTCGACAGTCTCTTTCCGTTGTTGAGGATTCTTCGAACAGAAGTCTGGACAGGCGACGATGTAATGTTCCTGTTTCCAAAGCCTACAACAACGAGTAGTGGATATGGGTTGTGTAGCCGGTTGAGCTATATGCACCCAGGCTGAGGACCGAACTGAGTGTGGTGGCAGTGAGGATGATTGATAGTTTAAATTATCGGTGCTACCTGCTTGATTCAGTTCGAGTCCACTAGCTTGAGCCGTTAAAAAGCTCTTAAATTCATCAAACGATGAAGGTTCTGTGGATGATCCCAACTTCATTTCCCATATCTCTCTGGTTTTTGAATGTAACCGCTTAACCATGATATGAACTAGAAGCGGATCGCAATATTGTACAGGCGCGCCCAAAGCGGATAATGCGTTTAGGGATTCTGTAGCTAAGGTTAGTAGAGAGTTCAGTTCTTTCGCTGTTCGTTTTGCATTCATTTTGTTGTCACAAATTGTATCGAGTTGTGCAGAAAAGAGAAGCCGTTTATTGTCGTAGCGACTTACTAGCATATCCCATGATATTGGGAAGGAATCTTCAGATACTGAGAGGTTCGAAATTAATTGTGCTGCTTCGCCAACTACACTGGTTTTAAGGTAGTGCATCTTAGCGACATTATTGAGTTCGGGATGTTTTCCTATCATAGATGAAAACATATCTAGAAACGATCGCCAGGAGCGGTAATCACCAGAGAAAGTAGGCAGGGAAAATATTGTTGAAACCTTCACCACTGATGTCCCAGATGTTGGATTAGTAATCTCTCGATTTTCAAATTTCATTAGAAGTGCCGATTTTCCTTCCACATAATAGAGTGAGAGACAATCGTTATATATTCTTTCCTTAATATATGTGCTATCTAAAATGATATCAGCTTTGAATTCACACAATCGCTCATGAGTTTTGAATTTCTGCCAATTCTTATTGCGAAGTTCTAATAATTTCGTTTTAATAATATTGATGTTGACTTTGGAAAAAACGTCTTCACGGTATTCGTCAGCTACTGTCTTGATATAATGGAAACGATTCATTTGGAGAGAGATCCTTGATTCGATATTCGACATAATTATCTTTCACGAGTAAAGATTGTTCAAAAAAGTAGAAACTGATTGTTGTAATTGTTTAAAAGAGTATTGCCGTTCGAGTTGTTCAAAATAGTAAACCGCACAGATTGTTGTTATAATTGTTCAAAAGAGTAGAAACCGCACTTGATCAATAGAATATTGCCGTTCGAGCTGATCAAAAGAGTAAAAACCGCGTTGATTGTTGTTGTAATTGTTCAAAAGAGTAGAAATTGCGTTGATTGTTCTAGTAATTGTTCAAAAGAGTAAAATTACTGATACTTTTCTGCACCAATCTACACCAAATCCGGTTCGAAGGACCATAAAATGTTTGATGTCTGGTGTTGGTGGAGGTTGGAATGAATTATACAGTGATTACGAAGCAATAACAATTATTTATTAAATACACAACAAACCGAATGAAAAACTTAATTACAAATACAAAATTAAAACTGTACGAGAAAGAAACTAAAAAACATATGATGATAAAAAGCGTTGCTGCTAAAATTAATGATTTTTTTTCTCTGATCTTGTTTATAGAAACCGTTCTTCTTCTCTTTTTTTGTTTTTAAGTCGCTAGTGACGCTCTTGATGTTAGTAAAAAAATACAAATTAGAGGCGCCACTTCCTGAACAAAATAATAAATGTCGTTGGTTGCCTAACTCTTTTTCAACATCTTTCCTAATTCTTTTTCAAACACTATTTATTAATATAATATGATTACAAGCTTAATAGAATTAAAATTAAACATTAACTTCAACAATGCAAATCAACAATTAAAAAAAGTAGTAATAATTTTAAATATTTGGCTTGAGTGTTGAAAGGAAGGAAAGGAAATCTTTCCGTTCTGTGATATCTAATATAACCCCCTTTGGTTAATAGGTTTGTAACGACACTAAATTTTCTCGCAATGTTCCACAGTCCAGAATATTTTTTTGGTATTTCTGGCTGCAGCCAAAATGTTTGATAGCCATTTTGAAATTTCATCTTCAGCTTCTCATTAGTGCTAATTTCGATTAGCTCCTATTGTACTACCACAATTGCCGCTTCCGCTTCATCAAATGGATTTACGATTCATTGTGGTATTTCATTAGCAGAATATCTTCAAATCTATTTTTCAAGTTACAATGCAGGGCATTTAAATGTGTAACGTATGTCCTCATCAAGACATTTTGCCTGCGACAAGTTTGGAAACTGGTATAATTCGCGCCTATTAATATTTTGCTTATTAAAATTCAATTTTCCAAGAAAAGCCGAAATTAAACCCTTCGTTTTTATTAAATTTAGTCTGTCCTCTTGTAACTGCAAGTTGATGTCATTTTGCTTTCAATTTGATCAGGTTTTCTTTTAAATCAGGATCTGTACTTTTCAGAAACTCTAAAACTGATTAAAAAAAACTGTCTACTTCAGTATATAAGAGCAATCGGTGAAAGTCTTCAACATTTTAGTCGCACAATTGTGCAAGTAGTCGGGTATTCTGCTTTGCTTCTTATTTTGTTAACTGCTTTAATCATAAATTGAAGCGATTGGTGCAATATTGGTGCATAATTGCACCAATCGCTTCAATTTGTAATTAAAGTAGTTAACAAAATAAGAAGCAAAGCAGAATACCCGTTTACTTGCACAATTGGGCGACGAAAATGATTAAGACTTTCAACGATTGCTCTTATATACTGAAGTAGGCTGGTTGTCGAAGGGTGTACTATGTTTAGCAAGATTTTACTCACATTTTGAATCAGTTTTAGAGTATCTGAAAAGTACTGATCCTGATTTAAAAGAAAACCTGATCAAATTGAAAGCAAAATGACATTAACTTGCAGTTACAAGAGGACAGACTAAATTTTATAAAAACGAAGGGTGTAATTTCGGCTTTTCTTGAAATATTGGTTAAAAATGGTTAACAAACATTTTGGCTGCAGGCAGAAATACCAAAAAAATATTCTGGGTTGTGGAAAATTGCGAGAAAACTTAGTGTCGTTACAAACCTATTAACCAATAAAGGGTTACATTAGATATCACAGAACGGAAAGATTTTCGGTTATTCCTTTCAATACTGAAGCCAAATATTGATAATTTGCTGTTAATCCATCAAGTACATCCCTCCCATTAAAATGATTACTACTTTTTTTAATTGTTGATCTCCATTGTTGAAGTTAATGTTTAATTTTAATTATAATAAACTTGTAATCATACTATATTAATAAATAGTAAAAAGAATTACGAAAGTCGTTGAAAAAGAGTTAGGCAACCAACGACATTTAATATTTTGTTCAGGAAGTGGCGCCTCTAATTTGTATTTTTTTTTACTAACATCAAGAGCGTCACTAGCGACTTAAAAACAAAAAAAGAGAAAAAAACGGTTTCTATAAACAGGATCAGAGAAAAAAAAAACATTAATTTTTGCAGTAACGCTTTTTTAAGTTTATCATCATATGTTTTTTAGTTTCTTTCTCGAACAGTTTTAATTTTGTATTTGTATTTAAGTTTTTCATTCGGTTTGTTGTGCATTTAATAATTAAAAGTTATTGGCTCGTAATCACTGTATAATTCATTCCAATCTCCACCAACACCAGACATCAAACATTTTATTGTCTTTCGAACCGGATTTGGTGTAGATTTACGCAGAAAAGTATTTGTAAGTAAAAATTCAATGTTTCTCTTTAGTCTGTCGCCATGAAGACGTTTTTTCAAAAGTCAACATCAATATTATTAAAACGAAAATAGAACTTCTCTCATTCAACTCATAAGCGATTGTGTGAATTAAAAGCGGATATCATCTTAGATAGCACATATATAAAGGAAAGAATATATGACGATTGTCTCTCACTCTATGTGGAAGGAAAAGCGGCACTTCTTATGGAATGTGAAAAGCGGGAGGCTACTAATCCAACATCTGGGACCACAGTGGCGAAGGTTTCAAAAGTTCCATCACTCTTTATGAAATCATTACCTTAAATTTCCCTGCTTACTTTCTCTGGTGATTACCGCTCCTGGCGATCGTTTCAAGATATGTTTTCATCTATGATAGTAACAGATCCAGAACTCAGTAATGTCGATCAGATGCACTACATTAAAACTAGTGTAGTTGGCGAAGCAGCACAATTAATTTCAAACCTCTCAGTATCTGAAGATTCCTTCCCAATATAATGGGATATGCTTGTAAGTCGCTACGACAATAGGCTTCTCTTTTCTGCGCAGCTTGATACAATTTGTGAGAACAAAATGAATTCAAAACGAACAGCGAAAGAACTTTACTCTCTACTAACCCCAGCTACAAAATTCCTAAACGCATTATCCCCTTTGGGCGCGCCTGTACAAGATTGGCATCTGCTTCTAGTTCATATCATGGTTAAGCGGTTAGATTAAAAAAACAGAGAGATATGGGAAATGAAGTTGGGATCATCCAAAAACCTTTATGGTTTGATGAATTTAAGAGCTTTTTAACGGCTCAAGTTCGTGAACTCGAAAACCTCGAACTCAATCAAGCACGTAGCTCCGATAATTTAAACAGTCAATCATCCTCACTGCCACCACACTCAGTTCGGTCCTCAGCCTGGGTGCATATAGCTCAACCGGATACACAACCCATATCCACTACTCGTTGTTGTAGGCTTTGTAAACAGGAAAACTACATCGTCGCCTGTCCAGATTTCCGTTTAAAGAATCCTCAACAACGGAAAGAAACTATCGAGCTTTTACGACTTTGATACAATTGCCGTGGGAATCATAATGTCATAAACTGCCGGAAACCGAACCGTTGCAAGGAGTGCAACAGAAATCATCACACACTGATTCATCTATCTCAAAACCATCCAATTTATGCTACATCCTTCTCCTCAGTCACAAACTGCCACACCTCAAACAGGAAAACTGCAATCATAGAAAATTCACCTCTCGGAACATCTCCACCACCAACCCAAGTAACTGTACAACCATGAACCTCTTCTCTTCATCAAGCTCTTCTCATAGTTGACTAGATGCGACAACTATCCAGCTCGCTCGATTACCGATACCTTTAGCTTCTCGCGCTATGGTGTTGTTGGCAACAAGTCAAGCTCTAAACAGATCTTTACATGGCTCAACTCACGAGGTCAAAATACTCATAGATACAGGTTCTGAACTTTCATTCGTGTCGGAGAATCTAAAAAAAAAACTGCTGATCCCACAACGACACTCAACCATCCCACTAACCGGCATCGGCGGCACTCAATCCACATTAACTCGCGGCGTAGTTCCACTCATTCTGATATCAATTCATCAGTCATCAGCTTCCTTTCCAATGACAGCGCACATATTGAAACAACTTACCACACGGCTACCATCATTCTGGCTTTTGACACAATTGATATCATTTTAGGAGCGGATTCATATGGACAATTCATCGAGCAGACATCATTAAAGGAGAATTGCACGAACCAATAGCTCAACGTTCGATATTCGGATGGAATATTACCGGACAAGTCAACGAAATTTCATTATTATCGCAAGCTGCTGCATACACAGTTGCAGTCGATCATGATCTTCATCAAATCCTTACAAAATTCTGGGCACAGGAAGAAGTTTCTTCAAAACCTAACAGTCATCTTAGTGCAGAAGAGGCTGAATGTGAAGCTCACTTTCTTTCAACTCACTCACGGGACAAATCAAGACGTTACATAGTACGGTTGCCTCTTAATTCTGAAGCAAATCATCTCGGAGACTCTCGACATATAGCTTTTGCCTCTCTCAATCGTCGTTTACGTTGACTCCCAACTGATCCTTATTACGATAAACTCTACTCCAAATTTATTAGGGAGTACGAAGAGCTATCCCACTTAACTCGAGCCCCCCTCTCGTATCCAGAGATTTCTCCTGTCTACTATCTTCCTCACCATGGTATTCGGAAAGAACGTCTAACCACCAAATTGAGAGTCGTATTTAACGGATTAAGTAAAACTACATCTGGAATATGTCTCAATGATATCCTACACACTGGGCCAAAAATACAGATCGACATATCTGATGTGCTTCTCTGAGTTCGTTGGCACCGGTACATTTTGCTACGGATATCACTAAAATGTTTCGACAAATTAAAGTGCACCCCGACGATTGGGACCTACAGCGCATTCTCTGGGTTGATCAGCAACATATATATATATATATATATATATATATATATATATATATATATATATATATACATGTATATATATATATATATATATATATATATGTATATGTGTGTGTGTGTGTGTGTGTGGACCGACTCCTCGGTTTCTCTCAACTGGAACAATAATCATCCATCACGCTGGAAGGACTTCGTTCGGAATAGAGTCTCGTTCATTAAGGATTTAGTACCTCAAGGTCAATGGCGATTTGTTTCAGGAAAAACGGATTCCGCTGACTGTGCGTCTCGTGGCTTAACAGTAAGCCAGCTGGCTCAACACCCTCTCTGATGGAACGGACCCTCATAGCTGGAACAGTCATCCCATTCATGGCCATCTCTCTCATCTCAACCAGATTAAATGGCGGATCTTGAAGAACGACCTGGCATTTTACAAATGGTGTGAACAGTAAACCAACCGATAATTTGGGAACTTATCTATCGATACTCGTCTTTGACACGGTTACTTAGAATCACAGCTGTCTGCCAAAGAGTTCTTGCAAGATTAAAAAAAATTCCACAGTCATCTCTTATCGCCACAGCTGAAGAACTGGAAAAGTCACGACTACATTGGATCAGAACTGTTCCAGGAGCGTACTTCACGGCAGAACTCAAAATTATATCGAGTGGAAAATATTTGTCAAAGATCCATAGTCTGTCACGTCTTACTGCATTTACCGATAACGCAAGCATTTTGAGAGTCGGTTGACGACTTAAACACACCCAGTTACACACAGAGTCGAAACACCCTGCAATTCTACCTAGAGACACTACATTCACTTAAATTATCATTAATGATGTGCACCAAAGGACACTACATTGGGGAACTCAATTAACTCTGGCATATCTCCGTAAGTATTATTGGATAATTGGTGGCCGAGCTCAAGTAAGATCACACATCTTGCGCTGTATTCGTTGTGCTCGCCAACGGGACGTACGAGCGCATCATGGGTTAACTACTAGCCTCACGCGCTACTCCAACACGACCGTTTTTACATACTGGAGTCGACTACGCTGGCCCAATGACAATCAAAATATGGCGAGGTCGGGGCGCCAAGCCTCATAAGGGATGGCTAGCAATTTTGTTTGCTTTACAAACTCGACAATTCATATAGAAGCAGTTACAGACTACTCAACAGACGGCTTCATTGCGGCCTTTCGGCGCTTCTCCGGACGACGAGGTATCTGCAAATTTCTACACAGTGACTGTGGTACAAACTTTATCGGAACATTCTCAGACACCATTCTTAGGCGACAATTTTCCTCCAGTTCGAAGGAGTTCAAGGAACTTGCTATTTTATTGGCTAATGATGGTACCAATTGGATCTTCAATCCACCGACAGCTCCCCATTTTGGTGGAAAATGGGAGGCTGCTGTAAAGTCAGTGAAACATCACCTACTGCGGACTATCGGCGATACTGTATTAACCTACGAGGAACTGTCAACTCTTGGTTCAAATCAAGGCAGTGTTGAATTCACGACCCCTGGGTCCCCTCTCAGATGATCCGAAAGATTTTTCGGCTCTCACTCCTGGACATTTTCTCATTGGTGATGCCCTAACTACCATCCCGGAACAATCTCTCTCATCTGTACCAATATCACGACTTTCACGATGGCAACTAGTTCAGCAAAAATGTCAACAACTTTGGTCTAGATGGTCCTCCGAGTGTCTTCAACGTCATCTCTCAATTTCCAATTGGCATCATTCCTCAAATCAGATCAAGTTTATTATCATATCTTTTTTTAGTTTCTTTCTCGCACAGTTTTAATTTTGTATTTGTATTTAAGTTTTTCATTCGGTTTGTTGTGCATTTAATAATTAAAAGTTATTGGTTCGTAATCACTGTATAATTCATTGCAATCTCCACCAACACCAGACAACAAACAAATATAACAAGAAAATATTCTATTTTTATTTTTACCACTCTGAATTGAGGGTTGGAACTTACCTTAAATACAAAAATGAAGTTATGATACGTTATTAATGTTAAATTATATTTTAGACTAATCAGTCTGTAATCATACTATTTTAATAAATAAATATACTGTTTTTATTTCTACCACTCCGAATTAAGGGTTGGAACTCAGCCGCGATGAAAATTATATCGTTACATTTAATATACACATGTTTTTACGAGTTTTGGGAAAATGGTAGAAATGTAGCAGGAGGGGTGTCCACCGAAACCAAGAAAATTTTTAAACGAGTCCACGAGAAAAAATAAACGTATGCGGTCAGGGGACCCCCGTCCGGAACGAAGTTCCTCGCGCATTTAACAGAATCGAACAACTTCTCTTTAATATTTGAAGATGTAAAATTCTTATAAGAGATTAAAATAGGCAATTACCGTCGTCAACAATGTTTCTGTCATGATACAACACATCATACGGCATTGAACATTCATCATGTTCCTCGTATGGAGCTTGGAATGAATTTGATTATTCAGAAAGTGACTAAATATAATTTTTTCAGTTTCTTCTTTACTTTCGATTAATATGGTTGGAATAGAATATTCTTTCGATGATTGTAAAGATTCAGGTTCAACACGTTTCTTCTTTGATTGAAATTTATTTCTGTATATTTTTTCTTCTTTCTCTGTCGATAATATTTTTGACACTCAGCTTGTGATTTCACTATTGTCTCTCTAGAATGTATATAAATATAGTAAATAAAAAACCATACACTTGAACCACTATCTTTCACTATCTGCTTTCTAGGATGTATAGAAATATAGTCAAATTAAAAAAAAACAGAAAACAATTGAATAACATGTACGATAAACCCATGTCAACTGTAAGGAATTGCTTCACATTATAAAATTGTAACCTACTTTTCTAAATCTGTATTTTGTAAAATTACTTTATTTTCTTTTTCCTTTTTTCTCTGTCGATACGCTTTTTGATTCTGAGCTTGTGATTTCACTATTGCCTCTCTATAATGTATATGTCGCAGTCATATAGTGAAATCCATCAGATTGTGTAAAACTGAGTTATTGCATGATCTGGCGACATTTCATGTATTCTATTTGAAATACTCGATATGACTAAATAATTCGTGAGAGAAAGAAAGAGAAAGCGTGCGGTATAGAAATATACACTGAGAGAAAGAGAAAGAAACTAACGCGGCGTATAACAAAAGAGAAAGTGCGCGGTATAGAAATATACACTGAGAGAAAGAGAAAGAAAGGAACGCGACGTATAAAAAGAGAGAGCGCGCGGTATAGAAATGTTCACTGAGAAAGAGAAAGAAACTAACGCGGCGTATACGTTTTCTGCCGAATCACTCATACCGAGACCTCCCTAAAGGAACTTCGTTCCAAAAAGTTTGAGAACCTCAGTTCTATACGGTCGCGAGTTATGGTTTTAGCAAAAACCTGTGCCTTAATTAGCTTCTGAATATTGATGTTCTGAATGATGTTACGGCAAGCAGATATAAGTTAAAATAATTGAAATAGAAAAACTTAATAAATTTTACTCGTTGCTGGACATCATACGCAGCCATTGGACCAGATGGCATAAACGCGTAGATTGAAAAATTTACAACTACAATTTCGATTTTTATTAACAAATGTGTTTGACTAGGTGCAAATTCGTCTATATATCTCTACAATGTTTATTGATATTATGTTTGTTTTTTTTAAGCATACCTACATTAGATATACCCCTATCCTTTAATAACCAGTACTGGATCAAATTTCAAAGCAGTAGTCGTTTGTGGTAATTTAAATAAAGTGCGTCGTCCCTCGTTATAAGTTAACACCTTGAACTATATCAGGACATAAACGCAACTAACGTAACAATCTAAAGAGGTTAAATGGTCTTATTAAAAATCTAATAGATTGATCGTAAATCACCAGCTAGCGCAAGCTTTAAAATAGCTCGCCAAGATAAATTGAATGATTTTTCGGATAAGTTCCGTATACGAAAAGATCTTGTATTTAAATTTTATATTTGGTTTTAATTTGCAGTAGCTTGTTAGCATAAATTAATTTCTTAATAAATAGTTACTTAATCTGTGAATTGAATAAATGTGCATAGTTGCACAGGTACATGTAACAAATCACATTGAATTGAAAAATTCCCTATGTTATAAATCTGGTTATAACACAAGTGTGGTTAAAACATAGTAAATTTTTCAATTCAATGTAAGTATGAATTACCACGTAGTAACAGTTGCAACCATCCTATTCATGTAACAATTCGTTTAATTAAATTATGTCACAAGTTTAGACATTTTGTTGCTAGAAGTACAACAGCGCGACTTTTCATGTAACGTGACTGAACTTTCGCGAAAGTTAATAATTAAGAAATAAATTTTACTAACTTGCGATATTTTTTTAAATACTTAATCGTATAAATTTAGAACGTTGATTAAGTAGACATAAAATTATGATAACAAGTTATCAACCGAAATACATATAAATGCGTATTCTTCGCCACTTATACGCTATTAATATTATGCAAGAATGTTTTATCTGATTTTGAGTCTAATCTAAAAATCATGACTTAATTTCAAATAAATTATTCAAACCAACCATTCATCAAGTAAAGCAGCTGCTTAATAATAATGTTATAATAAATTAATTTCGATAGTAGTTTTACCTGTTTTTCTTAGAAAATACTCCTATAAATGAAATTGCAAAGTAGGCAAAAACTTGATTAAAGTTACTTTTTGTCACAGCTAAAACATTTATAATTGGAATTCGATTGGAAATTCCACATTGACGAAATGAGGTATTTGTGTATTTGTTTGAAGATATAAATTTAGTTATGTTAACTAACTTAAATAACTTAATCGAGAACCAATAAATTTATCAAAATTATTGTTTAATTGTAAATTTAAAGCTGTCGGAATTTAAAACTATCTAAAAAAATTGAATACTTACTTGTTTAATAATACCTGTTAATACTTGTTTATTAATTAAATTATTAATTTTTAAATCCTTAGTAACATGCAATCAAGTGAAGTTATTTGGCTATTTTTTTTCAACAATTTTGAATATGATTAATAAATAACTAAAAATTAATTATTTAATTTTTACAAAATCCAAAGCAAAATAATATTTAAAATAAAATTTAAATATTATTTTGATTAATAACATTACTTTTCTCTTAACCCTTTTAGTGCAGTGTTTGTCAACTTCGATATAAAACTATCTCAGTGAAATTTCAACAAAAATGTTGGATCGATGTCCATCGGACATTATGCATCGCACAGTTTGATGCATCATATCTTTCGATGATTCGATAATTTATGCATCTTATTGGAAGGAAGTTCCTTTAGGAAGGTCTCGGTAAGAGTGATTCGATAGAAAACGTTACGTTACGTTATACGCATATCTCTTTCTCTCAGTGTATATTTTTATAATGCGTGTTTCTTTCGCAGAGTGACAGATTCCGCTATATGACTAAAAACAATAAAATAGACCTTTGCAGTTAGTTTCGGAGCTGTAACTATCTTAGTAACTTCGCAATCGACAGTTGAATATCGCAAATTAAAAAGTTTTACAAAATTGAAAACTTTTACAAAAGCTTCTGGAAATTTCAGAGTTTTAAGACTTAAATGTCTTTAATAATATCCATAAAATATCCATTTTAGCTAAAACTTGCAGTTAGTTTCCAAGCTGCAACTATCTTAGTAACTTAACCTCATATGTTATCTGTCATTTATGACAGACTAGATAATAGACCTGTTTACGGTTAGTTAAGCGCATGCGCGTCCGTCAAGTTTAAAAGGCGGGAATATGAAAGTTTCGGGCACATTTTGTTATTTTCACTGGTTATACGTCAAAAAGTGTTCGAAAAACATGGTAAAAATTGACACATTTCAACTATGAAAAGGTCTATTGTGATGTTTTGATTTCCATACCTACTGGTATTGGGCCGCAACTTGGACACTCCTGATCTAAATCAATGCAACTATCTTAGTAACTTAACCTCATATGTTATCTGTCATTTATGACAGACTAGATAATAGACCTGTTTACGGTTAGTTAAGCGCATGCGCGTACGTCAAGTTTAAAAGGCGGGAATATGAAAGTTTCGGGCACATTTTGTTATTTTCACTGGTTATACGTCAAAAAGTGTTCGAAAAACATGATAAAAATTGACACATTTCAACTATGAAAAGGTCTATTGTGATGTTTTGATTTCCATACCTACTGGTATTGGGCCGCAACTTGGACACTCCTGATCTAAATCAAAAACTCAACTATACATGTGTCATTTATAAAAGACAATTTTTTTCGTACACATTTTTTGCGACCGAAAGTTTTGATGTAATATAATAATCTCATCTGTACACTAAATAATTGGTGAATTTTTGTCTAAATCTACAGAGTAACTGCTTGCGTGGCGAAATTTGCAAACTTTTACTCACAATTTTTTATTCACAAGTAAAATAAATGAATGAAAAAAATTGTCGGTTTTGTTTTGGGCCGAATTGGAGCTTATCTTGCCCCAGTTTCACAATTTGTTTTTCATTTATTTACTAAATTTTGGACCACATTGCATTTTGTCCGTATGATGCTGAGTTTGAATTTGTTTATTAAATTAACCATTCTATTGCCGTTCTATTTTAAGCCGCATTGCAACTCTTGCGAGAGCTGTTTGGACACCCCTGACCTAAATCAAATTCTCAACCATATACGTCATCTGTCATATATGACAGATATTTTCGCAAATCCTTTAACATCCATTTGGACGATAGGGTTTATTTTAAATACTTAGTTCACTCACCTTTCATAGTAGCGAATAAAATAAATACAGTCTAAACCTTTAGTTTAGTCAAAAACTTTAGTCTTGTGATTACGCTGCAAAATCTTTGTCTCCCCAGGAGAGTTCGGTGGGGTTGCGAAAGTCCTCGAGGCAGTAGGGATGGAAGTGGAACTTCGTTCCTGACGGGGGACCCCTGACCGCATACGTGTATTTTACATTATCAACGAGGTATATTTTTGAAGTGGAAACTTCTATAGCCGCGCTGAATGACATTTGGGTAGAGGGTAAAATCATACATTTGCGTCGTCATCAATAGCTGCGTTCTATAAAAAAAATTCTATTACTCAACGATGTGTTCAAAAGAACGCATCTATACGCATTTGTTTAAAGTTGGCTATGAACGTAAAACATAATAGTCAAAGTTTTTCGCAGTGTTGACAGAACGTAGCGTTTATAAGGAATATCAACCCGAAGAATTAGTGTGCAATACAAGAGTAAGAATTTTTACCGGATGTAATAGTAGATGTGCTATTGCCGGATTATTGGAAAGTTTTTGGCAGTGTTGACAGATCGCAGCGCCTCTAAGGAAATATCAACCCCTATAATCAGTGGGCAGTACAAGAGTAAGTACTTTTGACGGATGTTCTAGTAGATATACTAGTTCCGGACTATTAGAATGTTCAGATTACTGGATTGTATCGAAGAATTCAGGCTATTATTAAGAATATGGGAATTGTGGAGTTACCTTCACTAACTGTTGCTAATCGTCTTCCAAAGTATATTTCTAAACGTGAAAAGTAAAAATGAATTTTCTACGTCGGCTGGTTCAAGAAATATCCGGGCTTTTGTAATCCAAAAAACTGACATTTTTTAATACAACAACAAATTTAACTGCAACTTCTGTCCAGTTAATTGACAGAAAATATGTTTATACAGCAGATCCGCTGTTGCCAAGTTCAATTCTTTTGCAGGGATTATACTTTTTTTCTGTGTCGCTACAATTTAAGTAATATGTATTAAATATATTTAATCTTATTTTAATTCTTGCGTAGGGGTCATGTTAATCTTCTATGTATTCTTCTTCTTCTTATGCATATTCACTAATGAATGTTTGCGACCACGATAATGACTTGAATGTCGTCATCATGTGGTTCTCTTGGGAAGTATAATGGAGGTGATTTCCCGTTATCTTCCTCCATAGGTATGAAATTACATTTCCTTAATTTCAGTTCTAACGGTTATACCGCCGTGACTCAGACGCCAGAGCCACATCTGGTATCTAGCAGGGTGTGTCGGATGGTCTCTACTAAGCCATCATGCCGCACGCATGTGGTTTAATTGAGAGTTGGTTAGGTCAGGTTGTCCAAAAGAGAATAGATCAAGACCGCATACAGCGCGGCAGCGCGAACTCTCGATCCAAAGTTCGGCAAAAAGACGCCCAATCAACTAATGTAGGCATGGACATCTTTTTGCCGCTGCCGCACGCATGTGGTTTAATTGAGAGTTGGTTAGGTTAGGTTGTCCGAGAGAAAATAGATCAAGACCGCATACAGTGCGGCAGTGCGTACTCTCGATCAATCCACATACGCACGGTAGCGAAAATGTGGCAGTGTAAATTTTTTTAAATTATTGAAATAAAAAACATAGGCGTAGTGAAAATTAATTATCTGAGAAATATTGAAATACTTAAACTATTATTTTTAATTATATTTACAGCTTAATTTAATATACTTACGTCAGAAAATTTATTTTTACTACGCTTATGTTTATTTCAAAGTTACTGTAATGCGCGTGCGTTATTTTACGCGTGTTATTTGTCTGTTTATTTATCTAGAAGGTTAATCAAAATATTTTGTTTAAACAAAATAAGTTTTGAGAAGAGCTTTTTTAAGTAGCAAGGAGTTACAAAAATAATGGCTTCTTCAAAAATAGATTATTTAAGTTTATTACAAATTAATGAAATTTTAAATGACTCCAAAAAAAAATTACAAAATTAGTAGAGTGGGGATTAATTCCAGCAGAGGGGAGTTACAAATGTTTGAAGTGTGGTGGTGTCTTAAAATTAACAAAATACGTTGAAAGGTTAGTAGTTTATTTTTATATTATTATATTTTGAATATTTTTTAATGTATCCTTAAATTTTGATGTAAAGATATAGTAATTTTTTTATTGTAGAGTGGATGGTGTTCGTTGGCTCTGCTCCAAAAAACCTGTGGTAATAGAGTTGAATTCCGACGTGGCACCTTCTTTGCCAAGTCAAAATTGCCATTATTGAAGATACTTGGGTTCGTTTCTTTTTGGGTTCAAAATGCATCATTGACATTGATCGGCAGACAATTGAAGATGTCCATGCATCTACATTAGTTGATTGGTCATCTTTTTGCCGAGAAATTGTTTTTGATAATTTTTTTACCCAACCTGAGAAACTCGGTGGTCTTAATATGATCGTTGAGATTGACGAATCCAAGTTCGGAAAGCGCAAATATCATAGGGGTCACAGACTGGAAGCACAGTGGGTTTTCGGCGGTTACGAACGTGGCACTGGTCGCGTTTTTATGGTAGCCGTTGAGAAACGCGACTCTAATACTCTTGTGCCTTTAATCGAGACATGGATAGCTCCGGGTACGACAATTATCAGTGACTGTTGGAAGGCCTATAGCAGTCTCAGTGACTATGGCTACAAGCATTTATCAGTTAATCATTCAATTAACTTCGTAGATCCCGTAACTGGGGCACATTACAAATGCCATAGAGTCATCTTGGAGGACCGCTAAATCTTCCATGTCGTCATCTGGTCGTACCAAATCACACGTACCCGGTAATCTTGCTCGATACATGTTTCAGAAGAGGTGTAAAGAGCTTCGGCTCGATCCCACTCTGGAACTTTTCCGTATGGCAGGTAAGTTGTACAATCCCGTGCATCCCCTGCCAGAAGGAGGACTTGGTAAGGATCAAGACACAGATGAGGAATACGAGGATGAAGACTAAATCACAGTTAATTAGTAAGTTTTTTAACAGTAAAAATTGCAGTTTTTCTGTTAATTTTTTTCCTTTTTATAGTGGTCTTTAATGCCCTCTGGTTCTCAATCGTCATCCCTTTGTCTGTCCGCTCTCCAGGTTTTAAATTGAGTTCGGACATTGTTTTCGTATGGATTTTTTGCATTTTGATTTCTTAGATAGAGGATTTTTTTGTGATTGTGATGTGGTTGATGGAAACGAGAATATTTAATATTTATTTTATTTATTTTTTTGATATGTATTTTTTTATCAGAATGGTATTATGTTTTTTTATTATCAAAATTTCAATTAATTTGTATTTTTTTGTTTAAATGGTAATTTTTTTATAAAATTTTTGGTAAAACTGTGTTTTGTTTTTAATATTTTGCAAAAATTAATTTTTTTTGTCAAATTCAGTTTATAATATTGAAATATAAAATTACAATTTGTTCATTTTATCAAATTCACAATGTATTTTTTAGATCAGTAGGAGAGACAGACCCGTGACTGGTAGCGCCTCCGTGGTATAAATTGAACTAACGTAACAGTTTGGTAGTGAATAAATATTAAGGTTAGTAGGAAAAATAATTTAAAATAACAAAGCGAAGCGGGAAGATAAATCAAGACAACATATGCGCGGCAGCGCGAACTCTCGATCCATTATAGGACAAAGTGACAAGGACCGTTGGTTTTACCTTGGTTAGATTAGGTTGTCCGCCGCGAAGCGGGAAGATAAATCAAGACAACATACACGCGGCAGCGCGAACTCTCAATCCAATGTAGGACAAAGTGGCAAGGACCGTTGGTTTTACCTTGGTTAGATTAGGTTGTCCCCCGTGAAGCGGGAAGGTAAATCAAGACAACATACGCGCGGCAGCGCGAACTCTCGGTCCAATGTAGGACAAAGTGGCAAGGGCCTTTGGTTTAACCCTGGTTAGATTAGGTTACCCGCCGCGAAGCGGGAAGATAAATCAAGACAACATACGCGCGGCAGCGCGAACTCGGTCCAATATAGGACAAAGTGGCAAGGACCGTTGGTTTTACCTTGGTTAGATTAGGTTGTCCGGCGCGAAGCGGGAAGATAAATCAAGACAACATACGCGCGGCAGCGCGAATTCTCGATCCAATATAGGACAAAGTGGCAAGGACCGTTGGTTTTACCTTGGTTAGATTGTCCTTGGTTGTCCGCCGCGACGCGGGAAGATAAATCAAGACAACTTACGCGCGGTAGCGCGAACTCTCGGTCCAATGTAAGGTTTTATCTGTTTTTTTTTTTAATTTCAATATTTAATTTGTATTTTCCAGATGGAGGATCTGGCGATTTTTTTAAATTTAATTTGATGAAAATATTAATTTATTTACATTTTTCCCTGGATATATTACAAGTTTTCATACAAGCAACTCATCTGTATTTTTAGTGGATTTATTATTTGTATTCAACATTTCAATTTAGAACAACTATTTCACCCGAAATATGCAGGTTCGATTAAATGATTATGATGATTATTATGATTATGAGTACAGGCAGATGAAAACAATAGTTACTACATTTTCTAGTTACAAAATAAACCCCTCACAAAATTATTTTTCACTACGTCTATGTTCTGCTACAACAATTTGCATGCGCAAAACTTTCAAATAGATGTGAAGTTGCAGACGGGTCTGTGTCTCCTTTGGTACCTATTTTTTTAATAATACCGTCAAGGGCCATAAATTTAAACGCACTGCTGCGCCGATATGGTCTAAAATAAGATAAAGTTGTAAGAAGTATTGAGTTAACCTGAGTTAAACCAATTAGAATGAAATTAGAATTAAAAATTAAATTTATATTTCAATGTTGTGGTAAGTGCATGTGCAGAAATTTTATATTGAAGTGTTTACCAGAACAAGGTAAAATAAAAAGATAAAATTGGCAACGTCGGTTGGGCTTCTCCTGCACTTTTTGTTTGACAAGTAATTAGAGAGGTTAGGCAGTGAAGGAAAATATCAACTGTTGCCTGAAAAAAATGTCAATTTTTTTATAAAAACCCGTATATTTTTTTAATAAATCGACGTAGAAGCTTCGTTTTGGCTCTCTAAGTTTGCAAATACACTACGGAGGACGATTAGTAACAGTTATTCAAGGTAAAAATCCGCCAACCCCAAAAAAAATGGAAATTCCTATATTTACAAATTCCAGAATTCATGGTAAATCAGGAAACAGATTTTCATCAAAGTTTTAGGCAACCAAATGTACTCCTGTGCTTTCCAAAGGAAGGAAACTCCAAAATAAAATTAATAGTCAGCGATATAGAGATAAGAATAAGAAGAAAACTCTTGCAATAGTTAATTCAGAAATTTCTAAACATCGAAGAATCACAGCTGACAAGGAGGAAAAAATCAAACGTCGTAAAGAATATTCCAAACAAAAATGAATTTACATACAGATAAATCTTCAAAAGCAGTTATAAGCCAGGTTTCTAAAAGTCAAAATTTCCATAGCTCACAAATTGCAGACCCATCAACAAGAAATGTGCCATAGGTATATCCTACCAATTCATTTTGCTGACCTATCAACACAGAATCAACCAAACATTCCGGATTCAAATTCATATTATGATTGACACTAACAGTCATTCTCCTTCAGAAGTGAGATTTGTTCCAGAATTACATAAGACAATACTAACAAACTATGTACCAAATTTGATTAATTAACGTACTGATAAATTCTTAAAACCAGTTTTAAAGCTGTATTTTTCAAAAGTTTTCACTTCAGTCGGCAGTGCTTGACTGCCTATATATTTTTTTTATATATCTCTGTGACATAAACCCCTGCTCACACATTACCATTATACCATGATAGTGTACAGAAATGTATCGTTTTTTGCAAATATGCATTTTGCGGATATATTTTGCAGATATGCTGCAGATATATCAATCAGTACAAGCACCTCACTACATAATCGTATAATCAAAGGAAAAACAAAAATACACTAAATTATGTTATACAAACCCTGAAAGTTGTATCCCAGTGTTTTCAGTATATTTACAAATATTCTGAGTTTATTGTATATAAGTAATATAAAAGGTTACAATTTACTTATTACGTATTACATATTTGCCACAATTTTAACTAATATTTAGAAAGTTTTAAGGATTTTTTTTAATGGAGCAGCGGCCGATTGAACAAAGCATTTTATTAGAACGAGCTCCGTCATTCAAACACAGAGTTGATTTTGACAACAGTTTAATTTTCCAGAACAATTATAAGATGGATCGAAAAATATCGTCTATCGGGTTCTTTTAAGGATACTAAACTTGCAGAGAGGAGAAAAACTACTGCAACAAAATGAATACTTTGCAAGTTTGTTCGATGTTTATCGCAGCAAGTAGGAATTTCACATGTCGGTAAGAACAATTTTAAAGATTGTTTTACTCTTTCGGCCTTACAAATGCCAAAAAGCCCCAAAACTTCTTCCAATAGACCCAAACTCACGTTGAGAATTCAGTCGATGGATTTTGGGAGGAGAGGATTATTTTGGCAACAAAATAATTATGAGTAACGAAGTACATTTTCATGGGGAATTGCATGGGGAGAGAAATAAACAAAATTTACATTCCTGATCTGCCGAAAGCCCTCAAGCTATATTTGAAGAAGAGCTGAATTCTCAAAAGGTAACTGTATGGTGTAGAATTTTCTCAGCTGGAGTATAGGGAAAATATTTTTTTAGAGGATGAAATAGAAAACGAAGTAGTTGTCAATAGTAATGTGGGGATGCTATAAACGTCCTTAATGGACGCCATCGCTCAACTCCGATTACAAATACACAATATTTGGTATCAGCAAGATGTTGCAGGGCTTCATGTATCCAATAGGTATATCCATTGAAATATTACGACATTTCTTTCCTGGTCGTCTGTTTTCCTAGTGTGGGATCAGTTGTTGCCTCCTTGCTCCGGATTTGTCGGCTTTGGATTATTTCTTATGGTGTCATGTTAAATCTGAAGTTTATCAGAAGTGACCTGAAACCTTGGAAGATTGAAAACGAAACACTCGAAAAACTATTGTTGAGATTTCGCAAGAAATGTGCCAGCGTCATCTTCATTGTTGAATTAATCTCAGTCATGAATCGAACAAACGGAGGTCATGAAATCGATGTAGTTTTTATGAATTGATTTATTAATTAAGGATTAAGCTTTTAACTTGTTATTATACTTTAGATGCTACTCTACAATGTTCAAACAAATATTTGGTGTCCAACTTATTTCGTTTTTTGATCATTGCAGTTTAAAATCAGTACAGCTTAATTGATCTGAAAGATCTGAAAGACAAAAGATCTAAAAAAACTGTGTTTATTTCAACACGGACGTATTCAATTCGCCAAGGTTTGTTCAGTTCACTCCGACCATTTGCATATTTTCAACTCCATTGCTCCTTTGCTCTCTAAGAAAGAATTTCTCCGATCAACAGCTCGTTTATTTCAACACGGACGTATATTCAATTCGCCAAGGTTTGTTCAGTTCACTCGGACCATTTGCATAGTTTCAACTCCATTGCTCTCTGAGAAAATATTTTTCGGATCAACAGCTCGTTTAGTAAATTCAAAGTTATAATGGCAGCAAAAAATTAAAAACGTATAAAATTACCGCAAGTTTGAATTGATTCTCGAAATGGCAAATTTCCTTTATGTACTACAGAAATAAAGCTAGTAATTTACGGATTACAGATCTTCGTCTTCATTGGTGAATTGAATCTATAGGTTCATACGCATTGATACGTAAATATAAGGAGCAAGTTACAAGGAACAAGTTTTAAATTTAGTTAGAACTTATTGGTAAACCTTTTTCTGCTTTATACCGAACAATACAATATTTAGATACATTTAAAATATACTAAAGTTCAACAAAACTAACCATTTGTAACAATATTTAACAAAACAAATATTTTAAATAAGAATTATACGTAGAACTAATTACCTATAGCTTTATGCAAATAAATAGACCGTCTAATAATTAATGCATGACCCGCATTAGTGATTAGACGGTCTAGACCTCAGAAAGTAGACTTATAAAGATTAACTAGATTAGTTTTAACGATAATTTGCACAAGATTAGCTAATTAAATACAATTAGTCACAAAATAATGCTTTAGTTTTAAAATTTCTTCCGCTTCTGCAAAGAGATTTTAAATTATTTGATCACATCATTTAATATGTGTGATTCATAGTATACAAAAGCATGTAGGTATTTTTGTCTACTCGCACACCAATATGAACACATTAATAAATAAATTATTGTATGTGAAGAACGCTATTATTATAATCATGTGTAAAAGTACAATGTAAATCAATTGCAGTTTCATTATTAAACGATTTCTGTTTGTTTTTACTATGGTAACAACTCGCGTCACTAAACAAAAAAAACAGAGACGTAGTGAAAATAAATTTTCTGGCGTATATTAAAATTGAATTAATTTTTCTTATTTTATATCGAGAAGTTCTCGGCCTTTGGATTTCTCTGGCTCTAATATAATGTTAACTAACCATAATCAAATCTAAATTAAATCTAGGTTATCTTAGATTAAATCGACAGCGACAAAATAATGTTCCCGTCATTGAGCGTTTCTCTAGTTAGCAATTTTTGCCACGGAGGCGCTGAATATTCTTACCTTTTGTGTCAGTGATTTGAAATTTGAAGAATTCTGTCTATCAAAATCACATTTATCATTTTTTCAATATTATAGATAAGAAACATTCACTTTTTTTGAAGATTCAACAATACTTTAACACAGTACTTATTTACAAATCAAAATAGTCGCATAAATCTTGAACATTATTTTTTACTGAATTAATTAATTAATTATTTTTTTTTAAAAGTTTTTCGCAAAAGTGTGTATTGCCTTGACATGTTTTTTATTTGTGGCAAATCACGTTGTGATAACAAGGAGTAAAAATCATCTAACTTCTAGTTATATATCTTCTGTGACAAACACATTCGTGGCGTCAAAAAGTACATCAAATGGATTATAACATATTGCTAATAGACCTTTTTGCGGTTAGTTAAGCGCATGCGCAAACCACCAGGTTTGAAAGGCGGGAATATATAAGTTTCGGGCACATATTTAGTTATAGGTCAAAAAGTTGTCGAAATGTCGGAAATTGACACATGCCCACAAAAATTTCAATTAACAACACAACACATTTTTTCAACACATTATAGTAGCTTAGGCGTTGTTTGGTGTGAGCGGCATTTCATTTTAAAATTTGCCTACGTGACTTCCGCCTTATTATGTAATTAGTATAGCCAATTCATATCTTCTATATTTAAAATTACCGGGAGCAGAATGAAATCGCCTTGGGGGCCGGGTCATGGAAATATGTGTTGATTTGTTTTCTCGAAGATTCCGCGTTGATGTTGAGGGTTGGTTCTGAAAGGAACCGGATTCTTGACGTTTCCACGAACTAACATTCGCCATGTTATAACAGTATGTTTCTTTTTAATAATGGTCTAAATCATGATGCATATTTAGCAGAAAGAAACATGGACACGAAACACCCGACATCAGAATACACATCACACGTTAATTCGGCACTGAGCGTCGAGACTGGACAAGTCGGCTTTCTGCAACGAAAAATTAGAAGTACTAGAAAAAGCGATTTCCTGAATACCGTTAATCAATCAAAGCGGAGATTGGTGTATAAACTATGATCCCTGATTTATTTCAAACCTATCCTAGTAAAGCTATCGGGAAAAAAAACATGAACCAAAGAAACTGTACATACCTATATATTATCCGTATTCATCGATTTAGTGGGGTGCAAACTTAGTTTGCCTTCTCGTCGTGCACCCCGGTGGGTAACGTTAAAGAGCTAAAAAATACTTGCAGTCAGACATCTAATTGGATTTCGAGACTCCGAGCACACTGGCGCTATGAACATTACCAGTTCTTGTCACCACTTTTAATAGCCACCACGTTGACTGGAACTATAAAAAAAATTGTGGCGTAGTTATCTCAATGGCAAAGAAACATCACCTGGCTGGCTTAACATTCCCGGAACCGCGTTACAAAAAGTTACGTTTCAGGCTGTCACTATAATACTCCAATAATGTGGAGTAACTATAATACCTCAATGCAATACAATAAGAACTTGTGTAAATTAGACACGATTATTTGCAAAATTATAGAATAAAACACTACTAATTCAAATAATTTGTTTATCGTTGAAAAAACATTTTAATTTTTACCTTATATTATTATTTATATTATTATTAAATCATTATTTTTACAGCCAGGACATAAAAATGTTTTACTTTCTTCTCCGTGTTTGTTGCAAATATGTTTTTTGCATGTATTACATGATACTTTAGTCTTTCTATGCCGTCATCTGCCACAAAAACTGCATCTTCTATTTCTATAATGTTGAATCTCTCTAGCAGGATTTTCTGGAACTATGGGATTGCTGTTCGTCGGAAATAAATCTATTGCAGTGTTTACATTTTTTTTTAAACTTTTGCTATTTTGTTTCCTGTTTATAACGTTTGGAAATGCTAGTTCTTGTGCCAAGTTTTGTAAAAAAATCCCTCGGTTACTTCGGTCATTACATTACCAATCGGGAAACGTTTTAGTAAATATAACATTATAACATAATTAATTCAATATAGGCATTGAGTGCAGACATATCAACAATTTCCATAAAAATCCCAAATGACTCCCAATCTCCTAGTTGAATGAACACATGTATATTCTCTAGTCCCTTTATAATTAAGTTCGCTCATATAAAAAATGGATCGATTACATATAGTCATTTACTGTATCCGCTTTAATCTTCTTATAACGCTACACGATACATAAATAAATAATATATCTACTTATATAATTAACAAAATGATTAGCACGTACCTATATCCCTATAGTACATATTATATTGTGTTCTCGTGTACTTACTCGTTCGATGCCTTATTATCCGGTGTTCGGTTGCGGAAATCGAGTACTTAAAAACTTTTAGAGGAATTAAAAATCATATTCCTCATATCCCACATATTTCAGAAACTCAAATGGATTGCAAATTATATTTAAGTTAGTACAAGTTTTAATTAAATTGATACAAATTTACAATTATAATTAGTGATTAATAGTGAAATATTTGTTCAATTTTCTACAGTTTGGAATTTATTCACATTTTTACAAAAAAAAGGACTTGCAGCTTTCTATGGATATTTTCTTGACGGGAGTAATTTATTTGTGTGATTTGGCGGAATTCACACAGGTTGAGATTTAATAAACGTTTTTACCATTGTACGTGTATGCTTATAACTTTCATAATGATTTTTCTCTACCAATAATTGTCAGACCCGTATATTAGAAAGTTAATAGATTACTCTATGGTATTTTACGACATCCATATAAAAAAGTAAATTTTAGAAAATTAGTTATCCTCAACTTTTATCATGAATTAGTATAAACAAGAGTATATCCATGATATTAGAGTGTACATACTAGACAGAAAAGACTAGATAGATAAGAGTAGACACGGCTAGGCAAATACACAAGGCCAGAAAGACCAGAGAGTAAAGACTATACAAACAAGAGTAGAGAGTAACAAAATTAGGGAGACTAGTCTAAACATAAAGGACTAGATAGTTTATATTAAATAGACAATACTAGATAGACAAGTCTAAAGAGGGACTGCTAAATAGGATTTCATAACTATAACAGATTCTATAACAGTCTTGTCTTGTCTAATTATGTCTAGTACTATCTACCCTTGACCTCTCTTTCTGGCCTTATCTAATTATTTTTTGTAAACTAAAATATTTAATTATTCCATATGGCATCTAATTTTATATAATAAAATAAATTGCCTTGACATTTCAATTTTGATTACAATCAAAAACAAACAAACGTGCACTGCAATAACTGGATACAATTTCTTTTCAAGAAACAGATTGTTTTATTTTCCATTAGCTATATTGCCAATCTGTGAGAAAATCTTTAAGCACCTACTCTGCGCTCTGTAATTTTGTGTCATGAATGTAAATTGCGGCAAGCTGGACTGTTGATGATCGTTAATTGGAATAACTTAATAAATAACCGTTAATTATAATCATAGCCAAATCAAATACTGAATGAAAGTATATTCATTCATCATGGCTTTTCCAAACTGTACAATTAAGGATTTTTTTGCTATAAGTAGCATCATTAAGCATATATATATATATATATATATATATATATATATATATATATATATATATATATATATATATATATATATATATATATCTAGGGGCCTCTTTGTTTAAATCAATTTGCACAAATAGCAAGAACAGACCCCACCAGATAAGACAAGAAAGACCAGACAAGACCACAAAAGACCAGACAAAAGGAGACAAGACCAGACAATACCAGATAAGACCAGACAAGATCAGACATGATCAGATAAGACCAGACAAGACAAGCCAAGACCATACATTACCAGACAAGACCAGACAACACCAGACAAAATCAGACAAAACCATGCAAGACCAGACAAGGCAAAACCAGACAAGACCAGAGAAGAGCAGGCAAGGCCAGGCAAGATCAGACAAGACCAGACAAGACCAGACAAGACCAGACAAGACCAGGCAATACCAGACAGGACCAGACAAAACCAAACAAGCCCAGACAAGACCAGACCAGACCAGTCGAGGCCAGACAAGACCAGACAAGCCCAGAAAATACCAGACAAACCAGACAAGACCCGACAAGAGAGACAAGACCAGACAAGAGCAGATAAGGCCAGAAAAGACCAGACAAGACCCGACCAGAGCAGACATGACCAAACAAGACAAGAGAAGATCCAGCAAAACCAGGAAAGACAAGATAAGAGAAGACCAGACACGTCCAGACAAGACCAGACAAGCCCAGACAAGACCAGACAAGACAAGACAAGATCGGACAAGACCAGACAAGACCCGATAAGACGAGAGAAGACCAGACAAAACCAGAAAAGACCCGACCAGAGCAGAAAAGACCAGACAAGATAAGACAAGACCATACAAGATCCGGCAAGACCGGACAAGACAAGATTAGACAAGACCAGATAAAACCAGACAAGACCAAACAAGACCAGACAAGTGGAGTGGAGACAAGCCCAGACAAGGCAAGATCAAATCAAATCATTTATTAATCTTCCGATGTTCATATAAGATAAGTCACAAAGTTATAAGTAATAATACAAAAGAAGGAACATATTTACAAAAAAAAGTAAACAGAAGTAACAGAAATTACATTATATATATATATATATATATATATATATATATATATATATATATATATATATATATATATATATATTAGGGTGGGCCAAAAAAAACTTATTTTTTTTTTTTTAGCTACTACGAAAATATCGTCCATGATGACGAAAAAAAAATTCTGGTAAAGTTTCAGCCCTTAATATTAATATTAAGAGATGGCTCATTGTGATTTTTGATTTCCCATTTAAATAACATAAGAATTTTTTTTGTTTTTGTTTCGATTTTTAATGCACTCGAACGAATAAATGCGTCGTGGAAATAAATACATATACTTGTAGGAAATTTAACGATCTACAAAAAAAGTTTGAAATGATTTTTTGCTAAGTTGACTCGTTTAAAAGTTATTCGCGGTAAGTCCAACCTCAAATAGTTGAGGATAACTTTTACAATTTCTTATACTCTATCACAAAATAATGACTCAAAAACATAAAATATCTTAGTCAAAAACAAACTAAATTTTTTTTGTTACAATTGGGAAATTTTTGCCAGTGATTTTTAACTACTTGCAATAAATATTGCAACTTATTTATTGCAAGTAGTTAAAAATCACAGGCAAAAATTTCCCAATTGTAACAAAAAAAATTTTGTTTGATTTTGAGATTAAAAAAATGGCAAGTTATAAAATAAATAGTTATATTACAATTGAAAAATTATTGAAACATGATTTTTAATATTTTACATAACCTAATAGTCCTTTACCTTATAGTCACAACCTAATAGGTAAAGTACAGTTCCGAGTGTTTTTATTTAATTAGGTATGAAAATATCGATTTTTCTTACGATTATCGATATTTTGTAAAAATTTTACGAAAAGATTTACCAAAACTAAGATATTTTATGTTTTTGAGTCATTATTTTGTGATGGAGTATATGAAATTGTAAAAATTATCCTCAACTATTTGAGGTTGGACTTTAACCTCGAATAACTTTTAAACGAGTCAACTTAGCAAAAAATCATTTTAGACTTTTTTTGTAGATCGTTAAATTTCCTACAAGAATATGTATTTATTTCCACGAGGCATTTATTCGTTCGAGTGCATTAAAAATCCAAACAAAAACAAAATAACTTCTTATGTTATTTAAATGGGAAATCAAAAATCACAATGAGCCACTTCTTAATATTAATATTAAGGGCTGAAACTTTACTAGAATTTTTTTTTTGTCATCTTGGACGATATTTTCGTAGTAGCTAAAAAAAAAAATTATATAATAAAAGATTTTTTTGGCCCACCCTAATATATATATATATATATATATATATATATATATATATATATATATATATATATATATATATATATATATATATAGAAATAACATTAAATAAAAGAAAAAGCACAAATTGTTGTTGAATGATTTAAGTCTGTACAAGAAATTCATCTATTAAATAAAAACATTTTTTAATTAGGAACTTTTTCGTTAATTTTCGAAAGACTTTATATGATTTTTATTCTTTGATTACTGTAGATAACTTATTAAATATTTTGACCCCCGGCCTATTGGGCGCTGTACTGCAAAGCTTAAGATTATTCTTCTGACTATGTAGTTTGGACGCGTTTCTTGTATTAACGTTATGTATATCTTTGTTTGTAGAGAAGATAAAGTTGTATTTAAATATATAACACGCTGCCTCCCATAAGGTAAATGGATGGAAGGGTTAAAATATTTAATTCTATAAATTTAGATTTACATTACACATTTAAATTTATTCCTGTAATTATCCTAATAATTCTTTTTGGTGCTAAGAACGGCCTTTTTGGGACTGGAGATGATCCCTTCTGCATGGTATACTTGCATTAAAACTGATGTCCCTATTACATCTTTCACTCTTCTAATTAAGTATGCTTTCCCCTTTAGTTTTTTTAATAAAGGGTCCATCATGACATCCCATTTAAGATGTTCTTCGATGAATACACCTAGAAATTTTATGTTCTTGGTTCTTTCAATTTTGGTATTATTAATTCTTAGGTCGATGTCATCATGATATTTTTTCTTGTTATTGGTTTGGAAACTAATATATTTAGTTTCTGTAAGTTTAAATATAAGTTATTGGCAGCAAACCATATGTGCATTTTTGATAAGATATTCTGTGCCGTGTGCTTCGTTTCTTCTATAGAAGAACCTGAAATAGTCACACTAATATCGTCAGCGTACATAGTGCAGAAGTCGGATCCGATATAATAAATAAGGTCCGCTTTGTAAATGCAGAAGAGTATTGGAGCTAACATTGTTTCCTGTGGCGCACCAACATATGTGCCCATAATTATGAAAGTGGTCTAAGTCAAAATAAAAAAGGTATGAGTTCATCAGTTATTTTACACCACATTATTAACATTAAATGAATTGCCTATATTGTTCAAATTACAACCACTACCTAATGGTTCATTCTTGACGATATCGTAAAAATTACATTGAATAAATTTAGTTTAAAATAATGCTGTGTGAAATAACTGATAAACTATTTATTTTTTTAATTTTGACCGCTTTCATAATTATGGGCACATATATGTATGATGAAATACAGCCTCGAGGAATACGCTGGGGACTATCTAACAGGCTAGAAGATCTCGACTACGCCGATGATATCTGCCTCATGTCCCATATACTCACCGACATGATGGACAAAACAGCTAAGCTACAACAAGAAGCTGAAGAGATAGGCCTGCACATAAACACCAAAAAAAACAGAGGATATGCGGATTGGCGCTACCACTATCAGGGACATGCAACGACGTAACAGTAAAAAGATGCGAACAGTTCTGCTACTTGGGTAGCATCATAGCAGTGGATGGAGGGGCCGACCTAGACATCGCCAGAAGAATCAACAAAGCGAAGGGAGCGTTCGCCCAACTGAATAACGTTTGGAGCTCTTCAATACTTTCCCGTAAAACAAAACTCAAACTATATAATAGTAACGTCAAATCCATCCTGTTCTACGGCAGTGAGACGTGGAAAGTAACTAAAAGCAGCACAAACAAACTGAAAGTGTTCGCAAACTGGTGTTTGAGACGGATCCTTAGAATCCGACGGCCTCAAGTGATATCGAACTACGATCTGCTTCGTTCTACAAACCAACTTCCAGTAGACGTTGAAATAAAGGGAAGAAAGTGGAACTGGATTGGAAACACCCTACGGCGCAATCCACAAAACATTGTAAAACAAGCATTGGACTGGCATACCCCAAGGCAGTAAGCGAAAGAGAGGAAGGCCAAAAACAACATGGCGACGCATAATTGAAGCCGAAATCACGTCCACCGGAAAATCGTGGAATGAGTTGAAGGTCGTGGCTCGAAATAGAGTCAGATGGCGACAATTTGTAGAAACCCTATGCACCACTGGGGGAAACAGGAACTAAGAGAGAGAGAGAGAGAGAGATATGGATGTTATTTTTGAGGTAGCCTTTCCAACTTTTACATATTGACTCCGGTTAGATATATATGATTGGAACCATCGTTCTGCTTTTCCTCTTATTCCAGCAATACTAAGCTTTTCAATCAATTTCGATTGAGCAACGCAGTCAAACGCCTTTGACAGGTCACAGAAGATGCCAACAGAACATCTTCCCATATCTACATCGTTAATTATTTTTGTATAAAATTCCTCTATTGCTGTTGATTTATGTTTACAAAAACCATGCTGTTTGGGAGGTATTATATATTTGGCAAGGAATGTCGATAATCTTGATTCCAAACAATATTCCAATATTTTAGCTACGACCGAAATCATTGCTATTGGTCTATAGTTGTTTAAAGAGGTTTTATCTCCCGTTTTGTGTATTGGTAGAATCATGGTTGTTTTTAGAACATCGGGAAAAATGTCAGTTCTAAACGAAGAATTTACAATGTCTGTCAATGGTGCAATTAATTCTGTAGCGAATTCTTTAATTATATTGCAGGGCAGGTCATCCGGTGCTGACGATCTTTTATTTCTTAATTTGTGAATAATTTCTATAACTTCATTACATGCAAACTCTTGAATATACATACTGTTGATTAATGTAGGAATATGAGAATTTGAAATTTGTTTAGGGATTATATTTTTAGTTACCTGAGCTGGGGCACTTTTAAAGAAATTATTGAAGCTTGTTGCTATCTGTGCTTCGTTACATATGGTCTTGTTACCTTCCATTACAGTTATGTGGTGTTTCTATATATTTATTACATAATTCGTTGACGGTGTGCCACAGAGCTTATTAATGCATATTAATTGCATTGAGTATTCTTTCATTATAGAAATATCTTTAGTTTCTTTTTCTCAAAAATATATTTTGTTGCTAATATCGGGAAATATTTCTGTAACAAATATAAATCTTTTAATTTACTGCTAGATCTTCTAATTTCTTCAGTTATCCATGTTTTATGTGTGGTATTTACTCTTTTCATCGGAAAAGTGTTAAAGAAATGATATTGCAGTGTTTTTATGAATGCTTTCGTTTTTTTATTGCAATATTCTGCGGACATACTGCTCTTCCATGTTTCTTACGATAATAGTTTATGAAATTTTTCTTTGTTAATTGTACTAAAGTTTCTAATCATTGTGGTGGTGCTTTATTGGATAGTTTTTAGTATCTTCTATAAGTCCGATAATGTTGTGTCCAGACCGGAAGCACTAACTGTGTAGCTGCGGCGAGTAAATACGTTATCTATTATGTTATTTAAAGACGCTGTAAGTCTTTAATATATGGTTCCAACCCATATGATCGCAGTAAATGTATCAAGTTGTGTTTTTCTTAAGATTTTTTGTCAAAATGTATATTAAAAACACCTACAATTATAAAATCTTGGAACATGACAAATACATTATCTAAAATATGTTCAAGCAGATACATGAAAGTTATAATGCAGCCTAATGGAGGTCTATATATAGTAATTATTGCCGTTTTAATCTTCTTTTTTTTTATTTCTACTCCGCATATCTCAATATGTTTTTCCAGCGACGTCAGATTTGATAATTCTTTAGTAACTATTTTAGTAACTCCAGATAAGCTTTTGCGGCAGAAAGAGCTGACCAACACGTAGTTTTCAATATAGATTAGATTAATTATATTTTCATTGAGCCAAGTTTCGGCACTACATACCTATAAGATAAGACCAGACAAGACCAGATAAGACCACACAAGACCAGACAAGAACAGACAACACCTGACAAGATCAGACAATATCAGACAAACCAGACAAGACCGGACAAGACCAGACAAGACCAGACAAGTCCAGACAGGACAAGACAAGACCAGGCAAGACCTGACAAGACCAGCGAAGACCAGATAAGATCAGACAAGACTAGACAAGACCAGACAAGACGAGACAAGACCAGACAAAACCAGACAATATCAGACATGACCGGACAACATCGGACACTATCAGACAAGACCACACCAAACTGCAATAGACCAGAGAATACCATAGAAGACCATACAAGACCAGACGAGACCAGACAAGACCAGACAAGACCAGACAAGACCAGACAAGACCAGACAAGACCAGACAAGACCAGACAAGACTAGACAAGACCAGATAAGAACAGACAATACCAGACAATACCAGGTAAGACCAGACAAGACCAGACAAAACCAGACAATTCCAAACAAGATCAGACAGGACCAGACAAGACCATACAAGACCACACAACACCAGACAAGACCAGACAAGATCATACATTATCAGACAAGACAAGACGAGACAAGACAAGACCAGACCAGACAAGAGTAGACAGGACCAGACAAGACCAAACACCTCCTGACAAGATCAGACAAGTCCATGCGATACCAAACAAGACCATACAAGATCATACAAAGCCAGTCAAGGCCAGATAAAACCAGAAAAGGTCAGACAAGGCCTGGAAAGATCAGACAAGGCCAGACAAGACCAGGCAAGACCAGACAAGACCAGACAAGACCGGAGAAGACCATACAAGACCAGACAAGGCCGGACGAGACCAGGCAAGACCAGACATGACCAGACAAGACCAAACAAAGCCAGATAAGACCGGCCAAGACCAGACAAGGCTAGACAAAACCAGACAAGAGCAGACAAGGCGAGACAAGACCAGAGAAGATCAGATAATACCTGGCCAGAAAAAGCCAGATAAGTCGAGACAAGACAGACGAGACCAAACAGAAGGAGACTGGACCAGTCCAGCTCAAGAAAAACTAAACTTCTGTTATAGGATCTTTTAATAAGAGGTTTCATTTTCAATAGGCCGAGATTTTAACAGTTGTCCTGAATCAACCTGTAACTACTTAACAGATGACAATTAAAAACTACGATATTAATATGTTTAAGTGGAACGATATACTTCAACAACGCAGTAAAATTATTAAAATTACACTCCAAAAATGGTGAAAATTTCGCAAAACTGAAGCATTTTTGGGTCTTTGTGAAGCACCTTTTCGGCCAGCAATTGTAAAACGGGTGTAGAAGTTTGAGCTGTTTGGACAAGTTAGTGATGTGATGAACCGAACTAGTGTACGTCGCGCAAGACCAACTGAGAATATTGGTGTTATAGCTTACAGTGTTGAGGAAATCTCATGTTTGTTCATTTGTCGTCGAATTTGGCATTCCAAAAACGACATTACACCGTATTTTTTCTAAAGATTTATGTCTTAAAGCTTTTAAAATTGAGTTAACTCAAGAACTCACGCCAACCGAACATTTATATTCCTCCATACCCTCCATCCGCAACGTATGACTGTTTGTTTGGTGTAGTTTTTGGTCTGGCGGGGCCATCGGACATTATTATTTTCTAAAATGAGGCTGGATCAACTGTTACGGCGAATGGATTGCGCCATCGAACGGAGATTAATGATTTTGTATGGCTGGATATTAATGTGGACGACCTTTACTATTACGAGATGGAGCTAAGTGCCACACATATAACGATACCATTACTCTTTTACGTGAAAGTTTCTTGACCGTGTGATTTCTCGAAGAAGCAAGCAGAATTGGCCACTGAGATCGTGATTTAAGACTTCTAGACTTTTCTTTGGGGCGACGTGAAAGATTAGGTCTGTACCAATGGCCTGTACAATCGATTCAAGACTTCAAAGATGGAATTCGTCAAGTTATCGAGGACATACAGCTGCAAATGTGTTACAAATTGGTGATGGGAAATTTCATGAGAAAAATATGGTCCTGCAACTGTAGCTCTGGCGGACATTTGGATAATATTGTTTTGCATTCCCTTCATTTTACTATTAATTAAACTTCGGATGATTCCGCTTAAAGATACTCCTTTTCTTTTACCTATCAAAATGAAACCTCGTATTGGAAGACCCGGAATACAAGCATATTAGCATAATAACAACATAATAACATAATATAAACATTTATTCGAAATATGTTGCTTAATTTATTTAAAAATTAGACGGATTTCGGGCGACCTGGACAATATACCAGACGCCTAGTTATCAGACATCGAGTATATAACAAAGAGTTTCTTTTACCCAACCAAAGTTTTGGCTACATGCTCATTAAACCTATATGTTTTCCTTGTGAAAATATACTACGTATGTATTAAATATCCAGTCATAAAAAACTGTCTTCACGTATATATATATATATATATATATGTATAAATATATATATATATATATATATATATATATATATATATATATATATATATATATATATATATATATATATATATATATATAGCAAGACTTGAAAGAAATCGGAAGTTTCCCATTATGTAATATTAGGAAAGAGAACCTTTAACCTAACTTTTACTTAGATTTGGTGTACTGAATAATCTGCTACAATCTATAATACAAATTTAAGATTTTTTTTTGCTCTAATTTTTTTGATTTATTGTCACTTATTAAAAAAACGATATGTGTGAAAATGTTACAAAAATGTTATTAAAATATTTATGCATATGCGAGGATAATAGTGGACATCATCCTGTGTCTAATCATCCTGTACTGTTTCATATTAGAAACTAGTCTTCTCTGAATTGTTTCGTCCTGGTCAAACAGGGCAAAACAATATCAAACAGGACCAGATACTTCAGAGAAGACTAGTCTCTAATATGAAACAGTACAGGATGATTAGAGACTTGTATAATGGATTAGATTAAATGATGTCCACTATTATCCTCGCATATGCATAAATATTTTAATGACATTTTCACACATATTGCTTTTTTAATAAGTGACAATAAATCAAACAAATTAGAGCAAATCTTGAATTTGTATTATAGATTGTAGCAGATTATGCAGTACACGAAATGTAAAAGGTTCTCTTTCCTAATATTAAGTCGTCTTCTTTTGGAAAAAAACAAAAGAAAATTTTCCCTTGAAATATTTTTATAAATATTTTTATAAAGAATAAAAGTTCCTTTATTTTAGATTAACTAAATATTATTTAATAAATATTGAAAAATATTTAGAAATTTAGTACTCTTTCCGTCCGGAAATATGGTATACATTTCGCGATTTTTGTTGTCCGGAAATATAGTTTGCGAAAAAAAATACAATAAAACTAAAAATTTACATGAAAAGTAACTTTTTTCGAAAAACTATAATTACATAAGAATAATTTTAATTAAAATATGATTTGACCAATATGATTTTGGAATTCTAAACGAAAGAAAGACGATTTTTCTTCGACGATTTAATGGTGTATGGTATGTGTATGGTGTTCTTTTTTTGCGCTAAATTGTTAGAATAATCTTTACTTTTTCTTCCGCATTTTTTTTTTCTTTTTTGAAGGAACATCGACACATATTTTACCTTCTCTATATTGAGCTTGTGCTGTATGCCAAATTCTACTTACGGTTAGCCGGGATACTTGAAACGCAGTAGCAAAGTCAAAGTTGATTGCACCTTATTTTAACTTGTTCTCTTTCATGTGCTTTAATAATTTTTCTAAGATACCATGACGTTGTTCTGTGGTCAATTGTTTATATTTGGAATCTCTTCTTTCTAAGTTTATCAATTCTTCTTCGGAATTTTCCATATTCGTTTTGCAGCGGTACCAATTTTATTTATCTTAAAAAAACCGATCTTTGATCGTTAAGTTCTAAACCAAGAAGAACATGACACATGTCATTTATATTAGCTTATGTTACCATTAATATATACTATAATATCATAATGAATGTTGTCATTTGTTTTCTATATTAACAATAATCTACGATTTTTTTTTAAATGTATACCATATTTCCGGAAGGAGGGAGTTATTTTATGTTAGTTTTGTGATGAATATAATAATATAAACACTAATGTTAAAGTTATAGACATAAAATTAGTTATTATTTAAGGTACAATTTATTTTTTATTCTTCATGCGCGAAAAGTACTTCGTGACACACATTATTTAATACGAGAAATGTCACCTCTCGTTGTTTTTCCCTATAACCTGGGTAACGCAAGTAAATATTCGGGTTACAATAAAAAAACAAATAAATAAAGATTTGAACACAATCACAGAACACAAAACACAGAAATTGAACACAATCAAGATCTCTATATTAAAAAAGTGACGTGAAGCGTCAGAATTTTTTTTCATTACAAAATAGTTATAAAAATTTAAGAAAACGTTTTAAAATGAGTGTAAAATTATTTGGTGAGACTGAGGAGAGTTCTTAAGACGAATCCACACCACCGGAGACAATTGAAAAAGCAAATTCTTCATTTTTTATTTCATTTTATTTTTATAGCCCCTGGATCCCAAACTTTTAAGATACATCCACTCGCATGAGCAATTAAAAATATTGTTTCTAACATGGCCGGTATAATTGCCCTCTCGAGCGAATGTGCGCACTTCGTTCGTGCGCCCAATTTCGCTCTCGAGTGATATAGAGTGATAGAGTGATAGACACCTTACCCCCCTAGATCAAAATATACGATTATTGAATTTAACTTCAAATTCATCCAAAGTTCAAACTTTTTTTTCATACTACAAAGTGTATTTAAAAATTCAAAGTTGAGTTCAACCTCGTTCTTAACAATAGAAAATGAATGAAATGAATTAATAATTAAAACTAGTTCTCTTGTGTAGTTTACTTGTACCTACTGCTGTAATTGTTTGCACTCGAGATTTTTATTTTTGATTTTGATTTGAGTGATCTTTGAAAGTCGGAACTTTGAAAGGACAAATTTGATATTAAACTGTATTAACGCAACGATTAATTTCGCAGAAATGAATATGAATATTTATTTATCTAAAAATCTACATTCTGACACAAACAATATTATAATTTCAAAAATTTCTTAAAAAAAACCTGCCGAAATGACATAATAAGGTAATAAAACACCTTGGGTTTGTCTATAAAATATACTCCTAATTCCTATTTCGCAACATTAAAAAATTCCAAAGAGTTTTAAATAAAGAATAAAGACAAAAATCAACACATTGAATCATCATTTTGAAAATCTGTCAAAGCCTTGAGTTCAAATGAGTAAATATAAAATATATTTTCCTATTAGTTTCATAAAAATCTTGAAACTTGATGTAATAATATTGATATTATGAACATATAATACAAGCATATTAGCATAATAATATAACATAACAACATAATATAAACGTTTAGTCGAAATTTGTTGCTTAATTTATTTAAATATTAGACGAATTGCGGACGGCCCGGACAATATACCAGATGCCTGGTTTATTGTTCTATGGTATTCTGCAGACCTAGGATTGACAAATTTCACACTCTGTTGCAGAACAGACCGGACAATATACCAGAACAGAATGTGAAATTTGTCAATCCTAGATCTGCAGAATACCATAGAACAATAAACCAGGCGTCTGGTATATTGTCCGGGCCGTCCGAAACTCGTCTGATTTTTAAACCTATAATCTGCATACATAATATAAATCTATAATCTGCATTATACTGCGTTTTGCATATTTTATTGCATCTTTCTCAAAACTGTGCATTTTTACCTCAAAAACTAAATAGTCCAATTTTTTTTATAAATGCTTGTCTGTAGAACTAATATTAATAAGAGTATTATTGTCTAGGTAATCTAGATCACCGCGAAACAAACGTTTGCGTGTCATCAGTAACCGCTCTTTAAGTCATCTTAACGTCTGCTAAATAACAAATCTGGCATACTGTTTTGTAGGGTAAACTTGCCTAAATCGTTCCTGCTAAAGAGAAACTGTCATAAATGTCTAAAAAATTAATGAAAACAATTGTTATTGCAACATTATAAACTTTATTAACACAGCTAATATTTCAACATGAGAAAATATTAAAAAAACATATTTTAACATAAGAAAAAGGAACATTTAAAAAACATTAAAAAAACCACGATTTAAGATGATAGTTCCTAAATCGTACTGGACTATTCCGAAATCTACCTAGCCACTTTCATCATCACAATCGTCAGAGAAGTAAGAATAGGTATTCTCATTTACTCTTGCGCATTTTTCGTGCACCCATATTAAGCATTTTATACATTGTATCATAGACATTTCCCCATTTTCATTGCATAGTTTTCAGTACTAATTTTCTTTTGTGTTTCTTTTCTTCGTACCAACTTCTAGCATACCATTTTTTCTTTTTAATTTATTGCGTCTGTTTTGTTTTCTAATTCCACTTGTTATGGAGAATTTTATTAAGTATTTTGCATCCGGTTGTTTTCTTTAATTTTTTTGTCGGAATTTTACAAATTGGAGACAACGTTTCTATACAACGTTTATATCAGCTTTTATAGATGACTTTCTAGGTTTTATTACATTAAAAGGCACACTGGCTGTAGAAGGACCACACTCAGTTAATGGTGTGCAGGAATTGTTTATATTGTTTGTGAAAGGACCAGGCTCATTTAATGACATACAAGAATTGTTAATATTATTTATAGAAGGACCAGGCTGTTAATTGTATAGTAGAATCATCATCTTCCAGATTTACATACTCCTCGTCATGTAATTTATATATGTTACAGGGCCACAATCCACATTATTCAAAACCATTTAATGCAGTTTGCATTCAAGCTAAACAAGGATATGCAATTCCTAAAATTTCGAAAATATTTGTCTGTTTGATCACAGGGTGGTTTCGCATCCATGTGAGAGATTCTTCATTAAAGTAATGTTTTATTTTAAGGACTTGAATAATGATCTATATAAGGGTTGACGTTTGTGTGTAGTCTGAGCTGGCAAAAAAACATTACAATTCCATACTCTCTATCAAGATTTATTGCAACCAGATTTTTAGTGTGTGTGGTATGTCCATCTAAAATCGGCAGAATTTGCTTCCCTGGTATTTTTGCAAAATTTAAATATTTTATAAAATGTTGTAACCACGCAACAAATAGAGCAGCCACAATCCAAACACTATCAGAATACGGTTAAAGCGTATTAGCTGGACCACCACGTTAAGTTCATCTGTCATTCTTTTTCGTTTGAAATTAACATTGGAGGAATATATTCTCCAGCTGCATTCATGCAACAAATGCATGTAGTTTTTATCCCTAGTTCTCCACTAGTTACTGAGCCCACTTGGTGCTTTACTTTTAAAGCCAATATTTTACCAGGTGCATGCATTGCATGCATGCATTATGTACTGTATTGAGACATGTCTCATCTATGTTGAAAATTTGCTCCGGTAAAAATTTAAAATTTTATCAAGGATTTCTTCATATGTATCAAAAAATTTAGACACAACTTCTCTGTTAATCCGTTTAAGATCGTTAAATCATTTGGCCGTGCAATTCTTGAATGTGAATTTAATCCTTTCAGGTGGCGTCTAAATGTAGGTTTTGGAATACCGTACACACGACATACATCATAAAATTTTAATGTGCCGTTTGTATAATTTTGATTGCAAACAAATTATTTTTGGACCAATTATTGTATTATTATATTTTGTATTTTTATTGGAACCAATTATTGTACAATTATTGTATGCACGCACGCTTCTCCATTAGACACTAAAAATATTTAATATTTGAAAATATGTTTACCATTTTAAAACAAAAATGTTGGCTACCTAAATTACTAATTCCTAATTCGTACCGGTACCGGTAAAGCGAAATCAGTACGAAATGGGCGTAAGCTCAATTGCGGATTGCACATGGCTATTTGAAGGTTATGAAATTCAATATCGCGTTGACTCCACAATAAATAACATCGAAAAAGGTTAACATCGTTAATCGGTTAATCGTTTAACAAGGGTAACATCGAAGAAATATAGTTTCATAGCATACCATGCAATTTCATTTATGTTTTATATAATTCGCAAAAAATCTTTATAAAATACACTACCTTAAATAATAAAAACCTACCTTCGATCATAAAAACATGTTAACTGTGAACCTACACACAAGTAAGGTGGTGCCAATTATGTGCAAGTACGACTTTAGTCGGCAAGTTTACCCCACCTACATCTCAAAGAGCTTGAACGTTTTATTAAATTAATGATTTGATACAAAGCATTACATTTATAGATTCTGATATTTTCATAGTAAAGGAAAGAAATATTAATAAACTCATCTAAATAACTCTTAATCTTAAATTTTATTTCCATTTAATAAAATTTTAGCTCAATAGATTTTCCCAATTTTTTTAATTATTTTAAAATGGCTTGGATTTTTTGCGTACAATAAATAGATGTTTTTTTACAAAAAATAGCTGAAAAATACAAAATTCGGTTTATTCATACAAAAAGCGATTACTTCATCCAAACAAAGGTTACCTCGTCCAAAATCTCTTGGCTTGTATTTTTTGCGTACAATAAATAGATGTTTTTTTTCCCAAAAATAACCGGAAAAATACAAAATTCGGTTTATCCATACAAAAAGCGATTACTTAAAAAATTAAAAATTTTTAATTCAAATTTTTTTTATTAAAAATTTAAATCCAAAAAAAGGTTACTTCGTTCAAAATAAAATTACAATTCCATACACCCAATATAAAAACACCCAATAATCGATTTATTCTTACAAATAATAATGGTTTAGTACAATAATTGATAGAATTGCACAAAATAAACAAATTCACCCATAAAAGGTTTAACTGTACAAAAAAGGTTGATCCATCCATAATTTGATTGCTCTTTACAAACAATTTTTTTTTTATACAAAATGCAATTATGTCTTTCAATAAACGAATCAAATTTCCAAAAAAACCCTATGATTGGGTTAAATCATCACTAACCGTTGTGAAAGAAGAATTGATTGGTCAATACATTTTTTACATCGGTCCAAACAGTCAAAAGATATCAATTTTTCAGAGTACAAAACAAAAGAAAACCTGAAAAAGTGGAATAGTTTTGAAATACAAATCATATCAAATTTCAATGTGGAAAGTGACTCTGAACATTAATACATGGGAAGAAGCTTCCTGTTCAATATGTGGTTTATGAAGAATTATATATGTAAGCACAGTATTGGAATGGGAATTCTCTTGAAACTGTACAAAGTTCAATTGACACTTAAACAAATTCCATTGGGACAGAAGCGAAAGCGTGGACGACCTTCAAAAAATAAGCCAGCATTAGTTCGTCAATGAAGTTAAACTTTTTTTTCTTTGACGTTACAACCTTGTGTGAGTTTTAGCCTGCTCGCTAATTTTTTCCATTCCGCTCTATCATTTGTCGCTTCTTTCCAATTTCTCATTCCGAGTGTTTTGAGATCTTCCTTCACTCCGTCTATCCATCTTTTTCTAGGTCTTCCTCTTACTCTGCTTTCCACTGGCTTCCAGCCTGTTATTATCCTCACTACCATTCTTACACTTACCATTCTCACTACATGTCCCAGCCATCCAATTTTTTGTGCATTTATAAATCGTACAATATCCGCATTATTTATACCGATGTCCAGTTCATGGTTCATACGAATTCTGATCATTCCGTTTCTTCCTGTTTCGGGCCATACACTTTCCTTAGAATTTTTCGTTCGAAAATTCTAAGATTGGTCTCGTCGTTCTTCGATAAAGACCACGTTTCGCACCTGTATGTAACCACAGGTCTAATTATTGTTTTATATATTCTTAGTCTAGATGCGCTGTTTAGCAGTTTTGATGTTAGTAGTTTTATATATATATATATATATATATATATATATATATATATATATATATATATATATATATATATATATATATATATATATATATATATATAATCTTTTAAATCCCATGAATACCCTTTTGGGTGTCGAGATTATATCCTTCTTATTTATACGATATTGTTTATTATATTTTTCCATTTTTTTCTGCTTTTCGCTGTTCTTTCTGCTTCCTGCCAGCTGATGTTGTTGTTACTTAATATTTCTGATACGTTGTTCGCCCATGTTTTTTGTGGTCTTCCTCTTGTCTTCTTTTTTGTTGTTCTTGCGTTCCATATTCTTTTTGTTTGGTTGTCATCTGGCATTCTTGTGAGGTGTCCGAACCAAGCCAACTGTTTTTTCTCTATAGTAGTTTGTATGCTTTCTATTTGCAATCTTGTTCTAATATGTTCATTTCTTATTCTATCTACTCTTGTAACCCCTTCTACTCTTCTCAAGTATCTCATTTCTGCTGCTTGTATTCTGCCTTTTATTCGTTGGTTCGTAGTCCATGTTTCACTCCCATATAGTAGTATTGGTCTGTATATTGTTTTGTACAGGGTCATTTTCGTTTCTTTCCTTATTTGTTTATTGTTTAGTATTATTTTATTCATAGCATAGTAGCTTTTGGTTGCTGCCGATATTCTGTTGTTAATTTCGTGTTCTAAGTTTCCTTTGTTATTTAATGTGTGTCCTAGATATGTGAATGTTTCTACCTGTTCAATGTCTCTGCCATTTATTTTTATCTTCGTTACTACTTCTTCCTTCGCTATTACCATTATTTTTGTCTTGGCTTCGTTTATAGTCATATTATGATGATTTAGTTCTTCATTCCACAGGTTGATGTTGTATTGCAGCTTTTCTTCATTGTCAGCTAATAATGCAAGGTCGTCTGCAAATAGGCACTCAGATATTGTTATTCTTCTTAGGTTGTAGTGACCTATTTCCATTTTCTTGGTTTCATCCTTGATTTTTTTCATGATATTATCTAGGAAAATTATAAATAATAGTGGGCTTATTGCTTCTGTTTACTGTGCCTCCTTGTCTTAGTCCCTGTGTGGTAATGAATTCGCCTGATATTTCGTTTCTTGTTCTTATATAGTTGGATGTGTTATGGTATATACTTTGTATAGCCTCAATTAGATGTTTCTTAATCTGTCTTTTCTGTAGTATTTCACACATCTTGTTCCGCGGTACTCTATCAAAAGCTTTTTCAAGGTCTAAAAATGCTATGTGTAGTTTCCTCCCTTGCTTTAGAATGCTATCTGTAATTTTTCTTATTGTGAAGATATGGTCTTGGGTTGAGTGTCCTCTTTTAAATCCACTTTGTGAATTCTCCATTGTTGCCTATGTTGCTGTTTTTAATTTGTTGTCTATTATTGCTTCATAGATTTTAACTGTTGTGCATAGCAATGATATCCCCCTATAGTTACTGCAGATTCTGTTATCTCCCTTCTTGTGAATGGGAAAAATCACAGCCTTTTCCCAGTCTTTTGGTATTTGTCTCTTTTCCCATATTATATTTAAAATTATTAACAATATTTGCTCTCCTTCGTTGCCCATATATTTTAATTGTTCTGATCTTATTCCATCGTGTCCTGGTGCTTTACCGTTTCTTAATTTCTGTAGTGCTGTCTTTATTTCTTCTTGCGTAATATTTTCATTATCTTCTGTTCTTGTGCTACCAATTTCCGTATTTACCTCTTCTGGGTTTCCCTTGTTGTTTCCAGTTCCTTCTAATAGTTCCTGGTAGTGCTCTTTCCACCTTTCCATTACTTCCTTTTATTCCTTTATTATGTTTCCTTTTTTATCAAAGAGCTGCTTCAGTTTTACTTGTTTTCCTTTCTTACATTTTTTTTGTGTTCTGTAGAATAATTTTTGATTTTCCTTGAAGTTTCCTTCCAGAGTATTTCCAAACTCTTCCCATGACCTGTGCTTTGCTATTTTTATTTCTTCTTTTGTTATTTTTCTTTGTCTTTTGTAGTCTTCAAAATCTTCCTCCTTTTTGGAGTTGAGATATTTATTCCATTTTAGTTTCTTTTTCTGTACTTCTTCTTTTATTTTATCGTTCCACCAATATGTTTGTTTCTTGTTGTGCGTATTTCTGGTTGTTCCACATGCTATTTTTGCTGCTTCTATTAGTATATATTTGAAGGTGCTCCATACTTCTTCCACATCATCAAAATTCGGTTTGTGTGTTTCTTTTATTAGATTTTTAATCTGATTTTGATAACATTCCCTTATCCGTTTTTCTTTAAGTTTCTCTATTCTAATTTTTACTATTTCTCTTTCTTTGTTTCTTGTTTCTTTCTATTACTATTTTTACTTTCTATTACTTTTAGTTCCGCGATTACCAGGTAGTGATCGCTTCCTATTTCGCTAACTCTTTTTACTCGCACATCCCTTACATTTGATCTCTGTGCTTTGTTAGTTAGAAAGTAATCTATTATTGATTTTTCGGCTCTGCTTCTTTCTACCCTGGTGTATTTGTGGATTTCTTTGTGTTCGAAGTATGTGTTTAATAATAATAATTCGTTTATGACACAAAAATCTAACAGTCTTTTTCCGTTGTTGTTCCTAGTCGGCTCTCCATGTCTACCCATTATTTCTTCCAAACTCTTATTTTTATTCCCCACTCTGGCATTAAAATCCCCCATTATAAAGATTGGTTCTTCCATTTTTTCATATTCCAGTTGCACTTGATCCCAGAATTCATCTTTGCTTGTTTTTCTCTCATCTTCGCTTACCCCATATACTATCATTATATTTGTTGTTAGTTTGGCTTTATCTACTATTTGTATTGTAAGTATCCGTTCGTTTATACAGTCCCACTTCATTATTGATTGTTCCAAGTTTTCATTTATAATACATCCCACACCAGCTCTTGCCCTTTCATTGACTTCAACTCCGCTGTACATAAATATGTGGTTATTCTTTAATCTTGTTATTCCTTTACCTTTCTTTTTCGTTTCTGTAATGGCTTATATCTCTAATCCCGCTTTTTCAAATTCTTTTATTAGTTCTATCTTCTTTCCCTGCAGGCTTCTAATGTTCCATGCTCCCAGTCGTATAGTCCTTTTTGTTTGCCTTTTCGTCTCCATGTTATTTTTTTCGCCATAAAGCTTGTTAGTCGTTTTTTGTAGGTTGTTGTACATTCTCGCTTGTTTTCAATAAAACCCCTTTTCCTTTTTTGTCCCATACATATACTTCTCCATTACAAATTAGTTTTATTAGCATTACTCCAGTACAAGTAGTTTTTTATACAAATAATAAACTCTGTTTCCTGCTACTATCCTGCTCTTGATCTCTTCGCTTGTTTGATTTTGTGTGTTCAATTGTGCGCCATGATAACAAAAGTTGTTGAAACACTCAAAGTTGTAGTATTCTATATTTAAGGGTAGTAGGATATTGTTATTTCCTCTTGCTAGTTTCATGTATTTCGTTTTTGCTTCGTTTATTTTCAGTGCGGATCTTGTAGTTTCTTTGTCCATTTCTCTAAAATTTATTTCATTACTCCCTATGATTACGATATCATCTGCGTATGCACATATTTGCCTCGTTCTATTGCTTATGCATCCATTTATGTTAAGTTTCTTAATTGCTCCATCAAGTACTAGGTTAAATAAAAGTGTTAATATAAAATGCGTCGCCCTGTCTCACTGTTTTATTGAATCCGAAAGCTTCTGACAGTTCGTTTTGTACAGCTACTATCGTTTTCGATTCATGCATGATGACCTTCACCATATTAACCAGTTTTAGTGGTATTCCCATAAGTACCAGGTCGTTCAGTGCGTCTGTTTACACTGTCGAAAGCCTGTTTGAAATCGATAAACAGGTTATGAATTGTGATATTTTGTTCGTAGCATTTTTCCATTATCTGTCTCATCGTGTGAAGTTGGTCTGTTGTTGATCGGTTTGGTCGGAATCCGCACCGGTACTCGCCCAGGATCTCCGCATATCTTGTTAGCCTTTGGTTGATTATACTTGAGAGTACTTTGTAGGTGACGCTGAGTAACGTTATCCCTCTATAGTTATTGCAGTTATTTGTATCGCCCTTTTTGTGAATGGGCTGTATAATTCCTAGCTTCCATTTCTCTGGCATCTTCTCTTCTTTCCATATCATCCTGATGAGCATATGTATTCTTGTCCACAGTAACTCGCCACCGTTCTATAGCAGCTCTGAAGTTATCGCATCTGTCCCGGGGGCGTTTTTGTTTTTTAGGCATTTGATTACATCTACTACCTCATCGTATGTCGGTTCCATGCCCTGTAGTTCTGCTGACTGGTATTCTAAGTTGGTTTCATCTACTTCATCGTTTTCATCGCTCTTTAACAGGCTCTCAAAGTATTTTCCATCTTTTTATTACTTCTTCGTTTTCTGTCAGTATTTTCCCATTTTTTATCTCTGCATGACGTAGTTTGCGCTCCAAAATCTGGTTTTTGTTGCAGTATTGCTTATAGAATTTACGATTCTCCTTTTTGTTGTTGGCCAGTACTATCTCCTCTATTTATCTGTTGAGCATGTCTCGTTTCTTTCTTCTGCACATTTTTGTAGCTTCTTTTCGTTTGGTTTTATAGTCCTCATCATTTGCTCTGGTATTTATTTGGAGACATTTATTCCTTGCTATATTTTTCTCTTTCATAATTTGTTTACACTCGTCATCGTACCAACGTCGTTTTGTAGGTTCCTAGTTTTTTTTCTGCGGTTTGTAATATTATATTTCTAATGTTATTCCATCCCGTATATATTTGGCCGGACGGCTGAATGATATTTAGTTTTACTTCTAGACTCTTCTTGTACTCATCTCTTACTTTTACTTCTTTTAATATCAATGAATTCCATTTCTTTGGCTTAGTTGTTTTAGTTTTTGCTATATTGGAAATTTGTTGTCTCATATGCGTAACAACTAAATAATGGTCCGAATCGCAGTTTGCGCCTCTGTATGACCGTACATCTATAATTGAGGATGCGTATCTCTTGCATATTTGGTTAGTGTTCTGCGTACCTGGGATACTCCATGTTCCTTTGTGTATACGCTATTGCTCGAAGAAGGTGCTACTTACTGTTGTGCTAGTTGTTTGCTGTTGCGAGGTTACAAAGTTTCATTCCATTTTCGCTTGTTTTTTGGTGCAGGCTGTGTTTTCCTGCTATACTCTGGTACATAGTTGGGCAAAAATTAATTGTGAAAACAATTAACAACTAACAATTAAATTGCGATATTTAATTGCAACTAACAATTAAAATAATTAATTGTAATTGCAAGATATCACAATTAACAATTAATTAATTGTTATTTGTAAAATTTTGCAATTACAATTGATTAATGGTTAATTGATTGATGCACTTTTATAATTACAATTACCAATTAATAAATATCGGTTAGAAGATGTTTATTATACTCCAACATTAGAATGTGGAAAGTTTGATTTTACAACGCGACAGCTCGTTTGGGAAACGAGCCCGAAGGGCGAGTTCCCCATTACCTGGAGCGCTGTAAAATCATTTCCGCACGAAATTTGTAAAATTTTTTTGGCCGAGAATTATTATTTAAGAAACAAATAGACCCTCCGCTTCAACTTCCGGTCCCTAACCCCCGCCGCCTCCCACTTCCGGTTCCCATCTACTTCCGGTTTCCACGCCAATTTCTGTTTCCCATCCTACTTCCTTAATGAATTTAATTACAATTTTGTTTCAATTGCATCTCACAATTAAACACTTAATTGAATTAAATTAATTGCAATTAATATAGTTGCAATTAAAATTGTAATTGTTTGATTCTACAATTAAAAAATTAATTGAATTATGCCCAACACTGCTCTGGTAGTAGTCCTCTCTTCCTATATAGGCATTAAAGTCGCCTAGGACAATAAGGGCATCGTGCTTGGGTACCTTTTCACATGTGTTTTTTGCAATATCTCGTAAAATCTTTCTATTCTTCTTAAGATTCTTCTAAGTAAGAAGTTAAAATATAAAATATTTAATAAAAATTAACTAACACATAAATTAAACAAATTACATATTATATATTTAATAAATTTATTTAAGAAGTAGTTTTTGGGAATTAATATTGTTATATACACGCATTGGCCACCGTTTTGCTTCTTCTCATCAACCTCTCAACTGCGTGTCTCAAACGACACAGTCTCAAGTGTGCTCTTCAGCACTTTAGATTGGATGTAAGCTTCGATCTTTGGTGTTATTCCAATCTACTGTGGCTTTTTGTAACCACCCCGTCCGAAGTCATCACATACGAGATAATCTTGGTTTTACACTTGTGAAGCATTGACATTTCACTCGCTAACATGTCGTACTTATGCAGTTTCGTTGTCTCAACAGTTTGCAGCTGATCCTGTCTTGTTATTCCAATTTCATTGATAATAGCTTCATTTCGTTTCTTATCCATCCGTCATGTGTTATTCTTATTGCATATTATATAGCATATAATATAAGATAAAACATAATATATTACATACAATAGATTATTGCTAATAGTTATTTGATTCTAGTTCAAATTTTATATCAAGCAATTTGTTTTTGTGTAAAGAGCAATCAAATGGATGGATGAAACAACCTTTTTATGTACGCGTAAACCTTTTTTGGGTGAATTGATTTTAGGTTTCAATCGATTATTGTAAGGAAAAATCATAGTTTGTACGAAAAAAACAATTATTGGATAATTACACTTTATTTTGGATGAATTAACTTTTTTTTGGATGATGTAATTTATTTTGGACAAAGTAACCGAATTTTAGATTAATTAATTTATTTTATATTTATCCAGCTATTTATTGTAGAACATCATCCATTTATTGTATGTTCAGTTTTGTATACTTGTAATCGAATATTGGATGAATAAATTTGAAGCGTTTTAAAGTAATAGTTTTTCTCGAGACTTTCAAAAATATCTCTTTCAGGAAATAGTTACACGGGGCTAAATCTGGAAAATATATTGAATGAGGTAACTGGAGAAAGTTGGGCTTATGGTCGAGCACGAGCAATCGCGGTACACATCGCGCGAATAGCTTTGTCAAGTTCAAATATTCATTTAAATGTGATGTACCCACTCAGTTAAAATGTATACAGATTTAGCCATCTGACACACTTTCATTCTCCTACCGTCCAATAATATTCCATGGATTTTATCGACGATTTCTTGTATGACGACTTCTATTGGGCAACCTGGACGTTTTGCGATATTTGTGCTAGTATGACCACAACGGGACTCCGTAAACCACTTCGTCGAGCTACACACCAGAATGATATTTTTCTCGTCTTCGTCTGGTCTTGTCTAGAAAAAGTGAGACGAGACAGAGACGAGACAGTAATCATAATTATTTATCCGAGAGCAAAACCACATGCGGCGAGATACCAGAGTCTCTTTTCTGATCTCTTTCATACTTCGTCAATCTTTGACTACCAAAACCAACACACGGGCACCTGTAATATTTTGTTGCTTAAATTTGAACTGATTGTTCTGGGCTTCGGCAAGTTACATTTCATTACCATACTCGACCTATGTTGCCATTTGAAATGTTAAAGTTACTTCCGGTTCCGGGTACTTCCGGATTCTTCCGGTAAAAAATAAATTCATCAGTGGATTCCTTGGGTTCACTTTGGTAATAAATAATTTTGTACCAGTCACATTCGACCAAGCGTTGTCGAAATATAAGGTACGAGTGGTCTAAGACACCCGGTATATTTAAGTACATTAAAGTTAAATGTTGTAGAAATTACAAATTATTTCGTTCGTTTTGATTATAAATTTTAAATAGTTAACAAAATAAAAGGTTTATGTAAACAGACATTTATCGTTTCTTATCGCTATATGTCCATGCATTAAAATGCAATAATCATTTTTGTGGCAGTTATTTTATAATTATATTCATGTTTTTACGATTTTCTAAGAAGATATTTTGAACTTCAGCTGTAGTAAAAATGTCGTTGAGTGAAGCTGTTAATAGAGACAACCCTAATGAAACTGAACCAGTTAATCAACTATATTTAATAATAAATACATCAGTGACCACAGTATTTTAATTTGAAATAATTAAGGATGAACCAAATCAATACGTTATTATAATATTATAATATAAGTTAATATAATATTTGAAAAATTTAGAATAAGAAAAATAATTAGCAGAAAAGGCAGTAATACAACAGGTATCAAGCCTTCCTCCCCTAGATATCTTCATGATGGGTGAGGCAATGATGCATGTCTAATGGCACCTTCAATGGAGTCTTTAGATGCAGGTGTAATGGCACTTGGGAGGCTCTGGCAAGGTCAGGGTACACCAGGATAACGAATCAGAGCCAAACCTCGAAATTGAGGCAGACTTAATACAGAGAAGGTTATCATTAGATGTACCCTTCAAAACATAACTACGATGAACAGAGGTCAAGAAACCAGGGAGTGTGGGTGCTAGGCAACCGTCGAACAAGTTAGACGTGCAAAAATTTGCTCGTGGAAATTGTGTATTTTGAGTGGTGTAAAGTTCATAGGGAGAGAAGTTTATAGTGAAAAACAATTAGTTAACATTGGATTGGTGTTAGTGTAAAAAAAATGTGTCAAAACAGAGTGAATTAGTGATTTCTGTTTTGAAATGAATTTCTAAATTTGACGTTTAATTAATTTGACATTTGATAAAAGAAACCTACTAGAAATTATGAATAAACAAAAAAATCTAAAACAGGTCTGGACCTAGTAATATAATAATACGGACCCCTTGAACATCTTTGGTAAAAAATTGCACGGAGCCTAGCACCTGGGAAGAGTGGGGTGGACAGCACTCCTTCGAAGCAGTGAAGGCGACCTGTCTAGGGGTGACAACTCCGAATAATAAGCCTCCCAAGCTAACAACTTGGGTAGTATCTTGGACAGTGGCTCGCCACTGTCCCATGAAGAATATTCTTCAACTGAGCATGAAGGAAAATCTCGCTAAATGCACTACCCCAGGTAGTAACCAGCCCAGCGTCACCTATGGTGACGTTAGCGGACCTTCGGATTCTGGGGGACCGCACCAACATGCTTTAAGGATGAGTCGGAGCATCCTGAAATTACCGGACGTAAACTCAGACCAAGACGGCCAAGCTTCTTCGCAACATTTAATGCCAACTCACTGCTAAAAGTGGGTAACCTGAAACATTTTACTGATTCACTAACACCACACAACCTAATACTGACAGCAGTACAGGAAACCAGATTTACGAACGAACATGCCTTCAAGGTCCAAGGCTACAGAATCCTCAAAGGAAAAGGAAAACTTAGGTACAGGATTTATAATCAGTCACAGGATACTGGATTCAGTCACCGAATTTACCTCCCCGAGTAGTCGTGTATTTATCCTCTCTCTCAAATGCGCAAACAAGGGCTACAGTATAGTCAATGTACATGCCCCAATCAACCAGGACAACAGACGCAATCCAAACAGAACTGATAAATTCTGGAAAGACTTAGAAGATATTATCTCTAAACTTCCAGAGAGGCACACCGTTATACTGCTTGGTGACTTCAATGCTTAATTGGGAAGAAAGAAAAAATACAGAAACATAGTGGGCAATTATCCGGCGCATAAGCGAACCAACCGCAACGGAGAACGATTAGTGGATCTGTGTAGGACTTTTATGTTGATCATTAAGTCTACAGCCTTCAAACACTTGCCAAGGAAGCAGAAGACGGATTTCACCTAATTCCAACATAGGTGAATTCCAGATAGATCATGTGGCCATTTCACGAAAATCTCGAAAGGAAATACAAAACGTGTAGGTACTAAGAAGCGCCAATCTGGACTCAGACCACTACCTCTCAAAGATCAATGCCAATAAGACTCCAGCCTAGAAACACTAGATTATACAGAACCTCCAAAACGGTAAGATTTGACGTCGAGCGACTCAAGAACAGTCAAGAACTTAGTCATAAACTGAACAACACAGACCTAAACAACTGGGACCAACTGAAGAAGACGCTTGTCAAGGCGGCCAATGAACTCGCCCCTCTCGCTGGAAGATGGAAGCATCCGTGGTGGACTGAAGACTGTGACAATGCTATAGCCCAAAGACAGATAGCCTGGGTGAAGTGGAATTCTAAAAAGTCCAAGGAAAATTGGCATAAATTTTTGGAAAACAGTAAGGTTACAGCCAAGATAATTCGAGGAACCAAACCAACTTTCACACAAAACCAACTAACCCAAATCGAAGAGAGCTTTGCTAAGAATAATTCCAGAGATTTCTTCGGAACCTTTAAGCAGGCACTCAGAAAATACGCTCCGCCAAGCCTGCGACATCTGGGAAACAGAGAAATTACTACCCGATTGGAAATCTGCTCTGAACCTTCCGCTTCACAAAAAGGGAGATTTTACTGATCTAAACAACTACCGTAGAATTTCTCTCGTCCCGGTAACATACAAGATTCTCTCGAAGGCGTTACAAACAAGGGCAAAAAATCAGTTGGATAGTCAACTGGGGGAATACCAGGGGGGCTTCAGGAAGACCCGATCCTGTGTTGAACAGATCCTAAATCTTAAAACTGTACTTGCATACTACAAGATGAGAAACCGCAAGGTGGTTTGATTTTAAGAATGCGTACGATTCCATTGATAGAGAAACGCTTAACAAGTACTCCAGGAACTAGCACTAGACAACAAAACCCGCAGACTCATCCTAGAAACTTTGACCCACACACACCCATTCCAAGGTTAAATTTAGTGGCGAGATTTCAGAAAGCTTCGAAATAAAAACTGAAGTGAGACAAGGAGATGGACTTTCCCGACTTCTCTTCAACTGTGTCCTTGAAAAGGTTATGAGAGAATGGCGCAAGGAACTGAAAAATGTGGGTGCTCAGAGTGGTATCTACCTGGGACGTAAGAACGATGGACTGTTTGTACATTGCCTGGCCTTTGTAGATGACATGGCACTGTTTGCTGATTCTCTTGAGATGGCAACAATGCAGGTAAACTGCCTCAGAAAACAGGCTGCCAAAGTGGTTCTTCAAGTGTCGCTGGAGAAAACAGAACTCTTCACCAACATAAGGGAAGCAAACAGAGAGATGTTACTAGAACGGGGAAACATCAAGAGGACTGAGAAGTTTAAGTATCTCGGCGAATGGATTGAACCCAACTTATTAGAAAGAGCATCATTATCCAAAAGAGTCAGCAAGTTAGAACTAGCCTATCGGCTGACTAGGAACACTTACAATAAGAAATGCCTGTCACGCAACCTGAAACTTAAGCACCACACATCAGTCTTACGACCAGAAGCCCTGTATGCCATGGAGTGTCTTTCCTTGAACCGAAGGGGTCTAATAGAGAAATTGGAAATCAGAGAGAGGAGAATTCTCAGGAAGATCCTAGGCCCGGTAAAGGAAGATGGGGAATTCTGAAGGCGGCACAACTCTGAGCTCTACGAACATATTGAGATGTTTTCTGACTGTGCAAGGAAAATAAGGGTAGCTTTCTATGGCCACGTTGCAAGATTGCCTCCAAACCGACTAATCAACCGTCTGTTCACCTTCTGGCAAAACAAGAAGCTTCGTACCACTTGGTTGACAGAGACCGAGAAGGATATTAACGAACTGGGAATAACAGATCTCAAAAACAGAGTGTCTGTGAGACGCACCCTGAAGGAAGTCCGTGGATTTCAGGAAAAACCTTGAAGGAAAGGTACCCCCTGGACAGAAGAGAGAAGGAGTTACACCGGCAGAAGATGCAACAATACAAAGGTCAAAGTCCAACAGTTGAACAATCGTGGTCCAAAGTAGGCCTATTCGAAAGAAGAAGAATAAACCAGATACCAGAAACAAGATGCGGCTCCAAAAAGGACAACGGAACTGGCGCAGGAATCCACGAACCATCCGTTAGGCATAGTTTATCTGATCCGCTGGGATCACATGCCACGAGATTCCAACCGGAAGTACACGCTATCGTGTGTCCATGAAAATCTAAAGATGGACTACAAAAGTAGAAACATCCGCAATTTTACGGACAGTCAGGCTGCTATTAATGCTTTAGCGTGCCATGAATTTAAATCTGAAACACCATGGAACTGCCTTCAGAACCTAGGACTCTGGCAAGACAGAACAAGGTCACACTTAATTGGGTACCGAGCCAAACCAGGGAATTGGTAAGAAAGTAACCTTTGCAAACTTGTCTAGGATGGTGCTAACAAAGCAAACATCAGTGCTAGCAGGGACTCCTACTATTACCAAATTAAAAAAACCATGGCATTACCAAAACCATGACCCAAAATGAAATCTCTAAATGGGTAGCTACTAAGCACCGGCTACAGTGGGATAAAATAAATGGTGAGAATCACAAACGAATGCTAGACAATGCATCGGTTTCTTTAACTGGGAAATCCTGTAACTGTCAAGGAAGCAGATTAAAATTTAGGCAGGCCTACTCACAGAACACTACCCTCTACGAGAACATCTGAACAAAATGGGGATCTGGAGAGATGAACCAATATGTAGACTATGCTCTGAGGAGGATGAATCTGCTTCCCATATAATCTTCAATTGTAAAGCAATTGCAAGTACGAGACACGAGATTAGGGTTACAGCAAATTAGATTCCCATGAAAAACATGGTACATGTATTCCTAGACCTAATACAGGGGCTGGACCTATTTACATGGATGGAACAATTTGAAGAAATTGAATAGGCAAATAGGCCTCAGTATTTTAAGGGCATACCCCCTGAACCCACATTGGTTTATGAGAAAAAAAAATACAACAGGTATGAAAATACTTTAAAAACTACTTATCGAAAGGCCTGCATAACAAATATCTATATAACAAATGTTTTAGACTATCTTTACAATAAATTCAAGCAAGAACGATATTTGATGAGATGAGACGATACGAGACGAGACAAACGGTTACGAGAGCGAGACTGAAACTAGAATCATTTTTTCTCAACTAACGAAACTAAGACGAGATTTGTGATTGTTTTTTTGTCTCATGTGAAGCCCTACCTAACACTTCTTATCTATTGAAATTAATAGTGGAGAGTACCCATAATATTTATCGAGCCTTTCCTTGGTTTCGGTGATGGTTTTTTTTCGCAAAAATAATGCTTAATTAGTACACGAATTCACTTTTTTCCATTTTACTTTACAAAATTCACGAGGTTGTCTGCTTTCAAAGGTTGTCAAACACAAACGTAATAATGCAGCTTGCTCACATTTGGACAGTAGTCTATTAATAGATGGTAGTTGACGGAAACAGTGTTTTATCAAAGTTATTGCACAGGAAATTCAAAAAGTCACGGACTTCATCATTTTGATGCCCTCGCATACTACGTATAGGATTAAATTTATAGCATACTTTACAGATTTACACAAAATCCATACAAAAAGTATACAGCATATTTTGTTTTTATGGGAAATCCATGTAGGGAGAACGATATATTTTTTAAATAACATGACAAGGAATATAACTAATAGATTCTTCCTCTTTTTGATATACACAAACAATAGAAATATTATTTAAAATAGCACAGGAGCTCAGTCGAGCATTCCTGTCCTATTCCCTCAATAACGGCTATCATCATGTCGGTTTAGAGCAGGGATGGCAAACCACTCGCCCGCAAGCGATTTATTATGCGTCCACTATACGATTCCCAATAAATTGAAATATTGTTTTTAATTTTATTTCCAATCAATTTTATGATCCAGCTTTTACAACATCCCGGTCAATTTAACCACTTGGAATCGATTTTATTTTCTTTCAAAATCCTGATTAATGTTAACATTTCTAGGAAACGAATTAAGGAAACTAAGTTGTTTAATTCACAAGTTGACTAATAACATAAATATAATATAATTATTAGTACGGTCTGGCTCCTGCATGTTACTGCAAACGGAGGCCACGAGGTCACCAGGAAACAGCCAAAGGGCAGAAACGCGTCTATTCATGTTCATAATTATTTTCATTTATCAAGGTTTTTTGGCTTTATCCTGGTGACCTCGTGGCCTCCCTTAGCAGTAAAATGCAGGAGCCACACTGTACTAATAATTATATTTTATTTATGTTATTAGTCAATTTGTGAATTAAAGAACTTAGTTTTCTTAATTATTTTCTTATAATAAGAAAAATCACATAGTAATTTTTTCCTTTTTTTATATTACTCGTTCGTACAGAACAGCGCAGGTTAGAGAGACGTAAAACTTTGAGAAATAAATAAGATAATTTCATTTAAGAACACTACATACTGAGTAAGTTGTTAGTTTACATTTAATTTTGATTCAATTTGAGATTTTATTATAAGTCCAAACTGATGAAGCCAAAAGACAGAAAAGCATCTATGGATGTTCATAATTATTTTCATTAATCAAGTTATGCTTTTTCCTGATGACCTTGTCGCCTCCCTTAGCAGTAAAATGCACACACCGTACCAATAATTATATTTTATTTATGTTATTAGTCAATTTGTGAATTAAAGAACTTAGTTTCCTTAATTCTTTTCTTATAATATCAAAAATCACATAGTAAATTTTTTCCTATTTTTATGTTAACATTTCTATTTTAAGTGCAGAAATTAATGAATTTTATCTACTCGCATACTATGAAAGGGGTGGCTGGTCGGGTGTGGAAGTGGAGAGAATGATTAAGAGAGGTAGCAATGTAGAAAGTATGGTAGGAGAAAGAATGTTTGAGATTGAGATGCAGGAAAGGTTAAAGGGCATTGAAGAGGGATCGTACAACCCCGAGTACCAAAATATACTCGTTTTGCGAAAGTTACCAGATTACGTCCGAAAATCTGACGTTCCCCAAATAATGATCGCCCGATTTAGATGCGGCAGTGAAGAAAGGGGCAGGAGGTACTGGATGACGATTCTCAAACGAGAGAACCTGCCGTGTATATGTGAGACGGGCATAGAAAGTTGGGAGCATTGGGGTACAAGCTGTAGTGGTTGTGTGTGGAGTGCGACTGAGAAGATAAAGCTTAGAAAAGGTTGGAAGTCGTTGATGGATGAAAGCGGTCAGGGTTGGCCGCAAATGGCAAAAATTGTTAAGTGGAAAGACAGCAAAGGCGGACCAGTGTAGTCTAAGTGTCGTTTGAGAAATGTAATGTGAAAAAAAAAATTGTTTATTATGTTGATTGTCTAGCTTGTAAGGTATGTTTGTTAAGTGTTTGTTTTTTAAAATTCCAATAAAGGTTATATATGTATATATATATATATATATATATATATATATATATATATACTCGCATACTAAATTGAACACATCAATATAGAAATTACTGTATGTGATGGATGCCATTATTATAATTGTATGTAAAAGTATCCAAATCATGCGTCAAAGTCCAATGTAAATCAAATGGAGTTTCATTAATAAACTGTTTGTTGTTACTACGGCAAGAAATTGCGTCACTAAACAAAAAATATAGACGTAGTGAAAATAGCTTTTGCTGACATATATTAAGATTGAATCAATTTTTCTTATTTTGAATCAAGAAGTCTCGGCCTCTCAGTCTGGATTTATGTGGCTCTAATATAACTTAACCAAACCTAACTAACCTAATCTAGAATAAATCTAGCTTAACCTAGATTACATCAACAACGGCCAAATAATATTCCCGACACTGCGTTTTCACTAGTCAACACGTATCCAATATTAAAATATTGCACTGAAACTAAAATCATTTTTTGAAACGATTTATTTAAGCCCGCATTTTCTGCAATGCAATATGTCAAAAATAAGTTTAGATCACGTCTTATGGATAAAAATTGGAAGGACAGTTTAAGAGTAGCAGTATCAAATTTCTGTCGATAAACTATTAGCAATAAACTAAACTAAAGCAATATGATAGCATTACCTATTGTTGCGCACGCAACGTTCAGGAAAATGTTTAATTGCGCCCTTGCTTTCAAAAAGAATTTTAGTGTAAACCCCTGAATTAGAGAGTGTGAATTGTTCCTGGTTTATTAGCATAGACTTTAACTTTAAGATTAACCCAAATAAAAAGGCGTAACGACCAGACCACTTGGAATGTAATAATTATATTGCTTTAACACTTGCCAACGCATGTGGTATATGGTACATTTTGTTGGGAAAAGAAGTTCGGCTACAAAAAGTTGGTCGATATGCGTCTATAGCACAAAGCATGTTACTCCATTGACTGAAAGAGCTTTTTCGTCAGCGTTATCAAGGATGTACGATATAATAACACTATCTATCCAAAATAGGCCTAAATTTCCGCAGATAGTGTAATTTGTTTACTTATAGTCCATTTAACTGAAAAGGCGATTCGTAGTTAAATGCAAAAATGTTGGAAAAACGCATCGGTTTGCAAAAATAACCAAGCTGGCCTATTTCACTTTCAGTGATGACCTATTTTGCAAAAAATAGCAGAATAATCAAACCTTGTATTATATCATATTATAATTCAAAAGAGCAAAGCTGCACTGATGAAAGAAATCTCGAAACGCGTCTGTAGTTGGCCAGTCACTTGGGTTAAATAGAAAGATCTGATCTTAAAAACAATGTAATTTATCTAGGTTTTGTTGTTTTGCCATGAAAGTGGACTGATTTCTGGTAAAAAACAGACAAATATCTGTTGTGTTTCAACATAAGATTTGTTTTGTAGTCTTAGAAAGACTTAACAATATTGTAGAGCTACAGAAAGGTTGAATATATTTATATATTCAAGCTTTGTTAATGCTATGTAATTAGTTTAGTTTCACCTCTGTATTCAATTCTCTTTCTTCTTTCAAACTTCTCCTAATTCATCCATATTATAAATAATTAAACAATACAAAATAAATCTGTATTAAAATCAAGGTTTTATTAAAATGCACATAAAGGCGGAAACGCCTTTATTTAGTCAGTAATATCAGCACGGAAAAAATATTTTCTCCTTTTTAGTGCATTTTAATATAAACGTTGTTTAAAAAAAGTCTTTTTTCTATATTTTATTATTTTCTGCTTTTTAGGCTAATGTGTGTGTGAAAACATAAACATTTATTATAAACATACGTAAAGGGTCTCTAACATATATAATTAATAATAATAATTATTAATGAAACGAACTTACCTAAGTGAAGTTCTATTATAATTATACGAAGTGCTTCGTCCGAAAAGATTAGTACCTGAAAAGTTTAAACTACCTGTAGTAACTCGCAGTGTTACTACACTATATGTTATTCACTATATTTGAGAGTAAAAAATAGAAGAACTCTGTTTACCCCATGACGCCCTCTATTTCCGCCCCGGGCCCTTCATTTAGTTTAGAGACAGTTTAGCCCTGATATTTCCGGACCTATTGGGAACCATTTGTGATCGGATGGGTGGGTATTAATTACTAATATTAGGTATTAAGTACTAACCTTTTATTTATAATCATTATAATAGAACTTCACTTAGGTAAGTTCGTTCAATTATTAATTATACTCGGGCTTCGACCTCAAGATTAGTACCTGAAAATTTTAAACTACCTGTAGATCTTGAGAGTACAGGTTCAGGAAATATCCTTGAAATTGATCAATCGCATTGAACTAATATCCGTTTATTCATAATAATCTATTAAGGGAACCAAGAACTTATTTACAGATTATGGCACTCGCTAATGAAGTACAATTTCCTTCTAGAATTGCCCGTTTGTAGAATTTTCCGAATGTACTAGAGGTGCCAGCCCAGCACGCAGTTTTCCTTATTTCGTCTATATGTACTCCTAGCTTATAGGCCCTGGAAGCCGCCACGTAGCGCGCACTATGTGCTGAAAAAGTGGACACATCTATTCCACTGTGCCCTAGTGTGCACTTAATCCAACGGCCTAAAGTCTAGATTTACATCACCTTGTGCAGTGTTTTATGACTGATAAATAGATTATCCGTGTTACGTAGGTCCCTGGTCCTATTAATGTAATCAATTAGGTTAAAAAAAGGTAAACATAGCATTGGTTGGTTAGTTCCTACTCTTGATGTCTTAATTGAATCTGGTATATTTATAAAAACTTGAGATGAATTGATCTTAACATTTCTTATATCTATTTTTTACAAAGTTTGTACTCTGCGAGCCGTCCCTAATAGAGTAGCTAATAGAGTAACGCTTTTCCTTTAGAGCTTTTCCAGTGAAAGCTCTTCATTCGGGTACCATTTAGTCAAAAAGTCTAAGACAACGGATGATAACTCCCACGTTATATTATATTTTGGTAGAGACGGGCGAAGCTTGGAAAACGTCCCTAAAGAATCTCTTGATCCTGTAGTCCTCAGATATCTTGTCTGTCACTATCAAGAACTATGCTGCTATATGGCAGTTTAGGGACCCGTATTGACTACTCTTTTTAAACAAATCAGTCAGAAACTCTAATATCTCTGGAATTGATGCCTCGTACATATCGATTGCAATTTTCTGGTATTGGGTATTATTCCATTAACTCTATACGAGCTTCTTCAGATAGTTCAGAAATTGGGACATGTTCAAACCTACTTGCTACTTCCTTATGGAAACTTTCAGAATGTTTCCTCTTACTCGATGGATCTGCACCTAAAATTTGTAGAGTTTCTTCATCAAGTTCAATCACTTCCTCTCCATTGACACTTCTAGGTTGTGGATCTTTGTTTTCATCGTCGCTGTCATCGAGTACTTCTGTGTAGCCGCTGGGTGTCTTCTCATGTTCTCGGGAGTGATCGAACGTCGATAAGACAGATGGCGTTTTTCTTCAGATATCGTCTCTTACATCATCATAATTATTCTTGTGAGTTTAAAAGAACACAAAATGGCGGTCAAATTAAATTAATATGCGTCCATTTTTGGAACGACTTTTGGATGTTGCGAGCCGGTCCCACAAACCGCTCAGCACCCTTAATTAGAGATCTATGTGCCCCTAGGCTTGTTTCTCTATATCATATATCTCGTCAGTTCCATATACTTTGTTTTTTCCTTAAACAATGGATATGTGATCGTACTTGCAAAATGCATGAGACAGTCATGAAACTGCTCTGCGCATTTATAGAATATATATTGAAACAGTCCCACAAAATGCTCTGTATATAATTTGTTTATCCCTTAAACCAGTGGTGCGCAAACCGTAGGTCGCGACCCCTCGGGGGGTGGGGAGAGAAATTTTCGGGGTCGCCTAATTCAGAGCGAAATATTCTATATTTCCCTATCCCTATTCAGTGCGACAATACACGTGTAAATGATAGACCAACGTCTAATAAACTTAGAAAAACACAAACAACAATTAATACAGTGGCACTGTTTCTTGTGTCATCTAATAAAAAATTGAGAAAATATTAAGAAGAGTTTATTAATTACGGATTTACATTTTGCGTTGTTAATGGGAAGAGCGTCCGTTTTGTGTTATTTGCTCGGATAAATTAGGAAATGAGTTTGAAACCTGCGAATTAAAACACAATATTAAAACATTTGGAACGTTTATTTTTATCCACAGTTTTTCTAAGTTTAGTAGATGTTCCATCCATGGTCCATTATTCACACTTGTATTGTCATTATTTTCATTTTCGTGGGTACCTATTTTTAGCCACATCCATTATTAAGGTTTTTAATTTCCTTCCTTAGAAGTTTCATGTTACAAGCGAAAAATTTCAAACATACAATTGGAGAATCCCTCATTCTTCCTTCAGCAATTAAAATGACATCAATCGTGGATGAAGAAAAATATGGTAACAATTAAAAAAAAACAATAACATTATCAAAAGTTTTCGTTTCTCATCGAATTTCAGCCATATGACGTAACATAAAATCAGTTCTGTTAAATCTAATACAAAACTCTCCTGTTGTTTTCTCTACAACCTGACGAAACTACTGACATTACTAAAATGTCGCAATTAATTGTTTATGTAGGATACGTTTTTGAAGAAGGCATATTGGAAGATTTTTTATGTTGTAAAAAGCAAGAAGGAAGGACAAACGGAGTGAAAATATTTAAAATTATTAAGTTTCTTCTCATATCTACGCTAGATTTGGTGGTATATTCTTGAAAGTCTATGGTGGATGTTAAGAAGCTTTTCCTTGACTTTAGCCTCTGATGTACAGGATGTAGGCCATAGAGGAGGTGTCGTTCGTAAGTTGAAGATTCAAATCTTTCCTCATACGCTGCTGCTTCCTTATATCCAAGGTGGTGGGTTTCAGGCATCCCGTGATCAGTCTGCAGGACTCATTCATGGCCACATCCACTTGCCTGGGGTGTGCTGACTTGTACCACACTGAGCAGGGGTTTGCCAGCCCAAGAGACACTTGGTTTGGCACCCCAAGAACTGTTTCTTATTTTCCGTAGAATGTTGTTTCTCCCGCTTACTTTCAGTTTAGAATTCCCGCAGTGCTGTTTGTAGGTAAGGGCCCTGTCCAGCGTAACTCCGAGGTATTTTGTATTTGGGCAATGTTCCAGCAGCACTCTGTTCCATGTTACCTGTAGCTTTCTGGAAGCCTGTTTGTTACGAAGGTGGAAGGCACATACTTGGGTCTTTGTTGGATTTGGCCTAAGCTGGTTTTTACTGTAATAGTGGTTCAGCTCTTCCAGTGCCTCAGTTAGACACTGTTCGATATCCTGTTTTCTATTCCTGTATTCCTATTTTGAGGAAAATGACCCCACGCTCATTCACTAATGAAGATTGGCTCAGAAAACTCAGTTACAAATTTGGCAATTTTGAATTCGAGTTTACAGGGAGAGGGTACAAACATTTTATTTGTGAACAGCTTTTAGAAAGAAGCTGATACTTTGGCAAGAAGAATTTAAAAAAAGCAATACAGATATGCCCCAGTGCTTTTTATAACTTACTAAAGAAAATAATAGATTTCCGGTTATTTAAAAACACGATTTTCCATCATTTGATAAAATTGGGAGAAAACAATTGACGTTAATAATTGACGTTTCAAGCGATGAAACACTGCGCATTCAATTTAAATCTCAGATTTGTTTAAAAATTTTGGCTATCGATTGGAAACGAATATGCCGATTTGAAAAGAAAGGCAATCAATATTTTAATTCAGTTTGCATCACCTACTTATGTGAATCCAGTTTTTAAAAATTATTTTCCATTAAAACAGTATCGAACTCGATTGGCTTGTGGGTTATCACTTAAGGCTTGCGATTTTCAATATAAAACCGAGCATGTAAGCAATCATGAGCTCGTTGCAAACACATACGTCACATTGAATTCTTATTATGTAAGCATGTAATGTTTTTTAAAAGTATTTTTCTTAAAAAAAAATAGTTTCTTTAATAACTCTTATAGCATTTTTATCATGGAGTCCAAGTTTTCTGCGCTATTTTAAAAAGGCTGTATTTTAATCAATGACATCACCAAAACTCCTGTAAAAACGCCCTGTAAACGCAAATCTAAAAAAAAATCGCTTTACCCACGTTAACGATTAAAAAACGTCTACTATCGATCTAGAGGTCGCGTCAAAATTTTACACAAAATGGGGGTCGCCAATGAAAGAAGTTTGCGTACCACTGCCTTAAACAATGCATATGTGATCATGCTTATAAAGTGTAATGGGTACCTTTTTTTACATATTTGGACCTCCGGCTCTTTGTCTCTCCTTATCTTCTTTTCCAGCCTCTTTTCTAATTTGCGGATCTTTTTGCATAAATATTCCTGATCATGTTTGTTCCTGCTGTGTCTTGGACTCGAGGAATCACTTGATCTTGTATGGCGTCTTCTTGGTATTATTATTTTTTCTTTCTTTGTGATGAGTCACTAAAACGTATTAAATGGTTAAGCATTGAAACGTGAATGAAGGGCCCAGGGCGGAAATAGAGGGAGTCAGGGAGTATACAGGGTTCTTTTATTTTATACTCTCAAATATAGTGAATAGTGGCAAGACTGCGTGTAACTACAGGTAGTTTAAACTTTTCAGGTACTAATCTTGAGGACGAAGCACGAGTATGATTACATTTAATATTGAATGCTTAAATGAAATAGAACAAACAGTCAAAAGTATTAAAATATTCATTTTTGCATTTCTGAACTGTCATCCAGTTCTTAGCTATGTTTAAAGTTTCAAATCACTTATTAAAATCGCCCGGACAAAGTTGAGAAGAGACAGAATTGAGAACAGACAAAGTTTAGAACAGACAGACAAGAAAGCGAGCTAATAAATATGTGGTAAAATCAGAGCAAAACGTCTTTTTACAATTAAAATTTGATAAATTTTGATATTTACATGGAAATATAGTATATTTTTTAAATTAAAAAAAAAAACTGTGGAAATGACATGGTTAGAAAAACCTTCAGTTACGTGAAAAATATATTAAAATATCTAAATTTCTTAATTCTGTGATTTATTACAAAATTCATCAAATCACAAAAAGGAAAATACCCTGATTTTACTAATTTCACTAAAAATCCTTGACCTTAAAAAGGTAAAATTAGGAGACGGAAAAAAACGAAAATTTATTTTATTACGAAATTTGTTCTAAAAATAATTTATCTGAAATAAAAACATTCAGGTCAATCAAAAAATTATTTTATTTGGTCGTTTTATAGTAACTTGCAATAACAAATATATATTTAGTTATTGTGTTCTAAAAAATTAATTATTAGAAAACATAAAGTAGGCGTAAAGAAATAAAACCTAACCTAACCTATCTATATAACCTAGCATATATTTGAATATCTGCTACCTATAAATATCGACTAGAAAATTATTTATACACTGGCATACAACATCAGCAAATATTAATAATTTATAAAAATATGGCCATAAAATATAAAAAGATCTTAAAGCATGCAGACACGAATCTAAAGATTGTAAGAGTTCTTATCATAGTCCTGAAATATAAGCAATAACGTGTATATTGCGAATACTATTTAACTCAACCCTAAAACAAGTCAATTACAATTTAGTATTTTACGTTTTATGTTTTATTACCTACAATCAGTTCCCAACATTTTTTCAATACTTTTTTCAATATTATGAATAGGATGGTTGCGACAGTTACTACGTGGTAATCCATACTTACATTGAATTGAAAAATTCACTTTGTTTTTTACGACACTTATATATGTGTTATAAGTGTGGTAAAAAACAAAGTGAATTTTTCAATTCAATGTTTTTCAATATTGCTAGCTTCTACCTTAATATTGGATTAGTTTATATAAATCTATAATCAAGTCCTTGTTACTTTTATTATTGAGGAATGTAATTTAATTCAATAAAATTTTACCACTCTTAATAGAATTTTGGAGAAAATAACAAAAAATTAAATACTTGTCTCGACTTAATAATATATAGAAATTTATCCAGTTTAACCCCAACCATTTCAGAATCACTGGTTTGATAAATTCACTGTTTTAACCATACTAATATAATAATACATGTGTTGTTAAAGCATAGTGAATGTATCAATTCAGTGTAAGTATGGATTACCACGTAGTAATGGTCGCAACCATCCTATTCATTATTTCAGAATCAGTTTTTCTGTCTAATTCCTATCAAATTGTCATTATTTAAATGTATGTAGCGTAAAGTATTAACAAATCTGTGTGTCGTGTAAGTATTCAATCTTGACCTCTATATGCTTCTGGTTTTATAATCTGTCTGTACTTGTCCTCTACACTGTCATTTGTTCGTTGAGGCTAAATGGTTTGTTTTCCTGTCCTTAAAAAATCTTTGGAATTCTTGCTGGTGAAAAGGTATGGCGCGTCGTTCGAAGGGCACTTAAAACGTTCCAAGATGTAATTCAAACGTTTAGTGCTCTTGGCGCCGACTGGTTCTAGCATGTTGTTCCATAACAAATTAGCGACTGAAAAAGATAATTTGATTAGAATTTTTCCTTGGCCTATTTTTAAGATTATTTTATTAGTTTCATTTGCAATACCTGTATATAATTATCATAATTTATAAACTACATGCAATCCATATATAAATCCATAACTAGCCTCATATAACCTTTTAAATGTTGAATCTAAATAAATTGTTTATTGTTAATACTAAGAAATTGTATAATTTTATGTAGGTTAATTTTAGTGTTAATTGCATTAAACTCTTCTAAAGCGCAATTAATTCAAACTATATTAATCTCCTAGGGCATTCAGAATTTGTACAAATCAAATGAATTCGCATTAATTTATACAACCAACTCAAATGCATTGATAGAGAAAATATGGATAAAGAATGTGTTGCAAAGTTCAATTTAAAAGATTTGAAAATGGGAGTAACTTTGGGATTGTAGAACTGTTTTTGATTAGACATAATTTATACTTTCAATAGTGTGCAGTGCAAAGTGTAAAACATATTTAAAAATTGCTTAGTTCCTAGAGCGATTTCTATATAGCTCAGCATTATAAACCACGATAGAAAATGTAAGTGAAGGACAATATATGAGTGAAACTTTAGAGGCAATTTAAATTCGTGAGAGACACACGTGCTCTATATTCTCTGGTATTTAGCTGAACATAACCTAACCCAAGTTCGAATTGGGTGGAATGGTCATTTGAATCCTATAATTTTTTATAATTTCCTATTTACAATCCATGTACAATCCAAATTTTAGATGAAAGAAAAATATAAATTATATATTATTTATGGTCGTATATATCGTGCTATAAATCTTGTTTCCTTGATAAGGCAATATATCAATTTTGTTTTGAACTTTTATATTTGTATGAATTAAGGTTTGTTGTTTGATATACTAATTTCATCGTGCTATTACATATTGCTCGATCACTTTTATCTTTCTTATCTGACCTCATTAGATTTGTCTGCAAGCTTTTGTTTATCCCTAGAAACAAAATAAAACCTTAGAAAATTTTAAAATTTCAATGTTTTATGAGGATTTAAATGAATCTGAATCGTAATAGAAATTTTATAAATTTTATTAAAAAAAAAATTGATTTCTATTTATGGAAGCTTTGACTCTAGTTGCTTTCAAAATTATAATTACACATTTCAAAGTCAATGTTTATCTACTTTGAATTATTCTGATAACCTTAGGGATAAAAATAAACTAAAAAAAAAAAGAAAACGTTTCGTTATAAAGCAATATGTTTACATTATATGCCAACCAGTTGAAACCAAAACACGTCGGACATTCTATCTATCTAACACATGGCATCTCGAATTACGACTCGGTGCAGCAGAACAAAAATTAAAGGTTGCGTAAAATTTGTAAATAATATTATCAATAATACAATAATTTTAAATATTAGACCATTCAAAACTAAACTGACATTTAAAAAAAATATCCATACAAACAAACTTTCTGGGAATCGCGTTGTTGTAAAATTCACAACAAGGTTTTTTTTAATAACTGTTTGTTTGGCTAGAAAAATATTCCACTAATATTCATATCTTCCTCGTCTGTGCGGCTATCCTCATCTCATCCAGGAATTCATATACTTGCAAACAATCCACGGTTGATCAAATTTCATGCAGTGATCAAATTTTATTCTTTACAACGTGTCGCTTCCTATTATCTTAGTAATAATACATAATTAAATATTATTTAATAATACAAAATTAAATAATACATTGTTAAATATTACAGCGTTTTCCAAACATTTTTTATCGCGGCCCGGTACGAGGTTTTAAAATTTTTCGCTACCTACCTTATGACAAAAAACCCATTTATCTACAAAACAAATTTTATTTTGTGATAAAATCAAGTTATGGGTTTGTTTATTTCATTCACAAAAATTGCAAAATAATTAAATAAAAAAATATAAGTACATAATTAAAAAATTAAGAAATATATTTATTTAAAACTTTAGTAAACGAAGTAAACTTTTTAAAAAAGTAAAGTTTAACATATTTTGTCCTTAGTGCGAGGGATGATGTTATTTGTCATGACATAACAATTGCAAATTAGCCGGTAATGATGTTAATTTTATTCTCAAATTATGTTCAACATCCAATCTGTATCGAAACTTACAGGTACAGTACTTTTTTAAGATCACTTTCGCATGGAATTTCAATTAAATTATCAACTTCTTGTTCACTAAGACTTAATAGTTCTTCCTTTTCGATATTTCCACAAAAAAAGAATCTATAATCCACATATTATTTTAAAAATATATACCGAAAGCAGTCTTTAAAACCATTTATAAGCTCGGAAAGATATTCACGAATTGAAACTGAAAGTGTTTCTAGATGTAAATCAACATATTATCAACATGGTTTACATGGGTTTCAATAAATTTATGTAATGTTTCAAAACATTTAAAATTTGCTTTTGAAAGTCGTATTTCCACAGGGTCATTTTTCGATCATTTGAAACTGTGGACTTTTTCCGATACTTGAATATAATGAAACCAATGCCTTTTAAATGCAAATTTAAATTGAATTCATTAAATGTAGCACAAAGTATTTTGAACAAAAAAGATACTTATATTACCCACTCGAAATCGATGCTTAAATTCAAAAATAGCATATTTTTTAAATGGTGGGTGTTGTTTCAGAAATACCAAAGCTTCGTTTTTTAGCTCAACAAACGCTTTAAAACGTTTACTGTTGAAAGCCATCGTGAAATACAATTCGAAAGAAGGTGTTTATGATCACTCACCATTTTCTTGCATAATTCGGTTAAAAGTCTGTTATTTAATGAATGAGATTTTTTGTAGTTTACAAACTTAATAAATTCTTCCAAAGTTATGTTTAAATTTAAAGCATGCATTTTACCGCTTGTCTATGAATACTACAGTGCAACCATACACAATGAATGCCTAATTCTTGAATTTGTTTAAACAAACTGACCTGCCATTGCAAATGCTGTGAAATGACTGCCTGCCATTGAAAGTACTTCCTTAGATCAACACAGTTCATTCAATCGATACCGTGACCAGTGACAATCAATGGTAAGCTAAAAAATCTCACCTGAGGTCGTTCTTGTCCGTAACCTTTTACAAAACAAAAATTTTCCTTTATGATGTCTTCGTCAATAAATCTCTTATAATACATTAATTTGCATAATCCTCGATATCTGTGCTTTCTTCTGCTTGCAAGGAAAAAAACTTGCTTTTTTAACTTTAGGAAGTTCCTCTAAATTTTTCATGAAATCGTTTAGCTGTATCAATTGATAATACACTGGCAAGGGAAAATTTAGGTCACTTAAGAAATTACAACTAAGACTGGACTGATAGAATTAAGACTGTCCTAAGCAGAAGACCCGTATCCGGGCGAAAACCGCGAGTCACCACCGACAGAAATGACCGGTTTTTTGGTGTCCTCATGTTTGCGAAATAAAATATCTTCTTGGGTTATGCTACGAAATCAACTTCAAGAAGCTAGAGATGTCAATGTAAGTAAATGGATCGTTAGAAGAAGGCTTCATGCTGCTGGATTATCTTGTAGAAGGATAGCTACAGGTCCACCATTACAATGCCGCCATCAAATTGCAAGATTGGCTTTTGACAGAAATCACTTGGCGTGGAATACTGATGACTGAAGCAACGTCCTGTTTTCAGATGAATCGCGTTTTTGCCTCACTGGACCAGACGGACATCGACGAGTATGGAGAAGACCGGAGAAAGATATGCTCAAGTTTGCATTGACAAATTACTTATGGCTCGGTTATGGTTTGAGCAGGAATTTTTTCACGAGCACACATTGAGTTGGTCTTCATACACAATGGTTCTCTGACAGCTCACATATATAATACGGAGGTTCTAGACTATCAGGTTATGCCTTTCATGGTCATTATGGACAAGCATGGCATTTTTATGCAAGATAATTTCAAACCTCACACAGCCAGAGTTGTCAGAGCATATCTGGACGAGATGGCAATTAGGCAGTTTGAATGGCCACCTCTCAGTCCAGACATGAATCCCATCAAACATGTCTGGGATGAGTTGGGACGACGTATCCGAAGGCACCAGCTCCAAGAACTGCTCAGGAGCTGAGAGAGCAGCTATTGCAGGAATCGTATAACATTGACCAACATTTGATTCTTTATTTAATTGAAACTATGCCTCGTCGCTATTAATGTTATAAATGATTAATCTTTTTAATCTATGTGGTTTGTTTTTATTTTCTTAGTTCGTTATAATAAATAACCCAACTACATATTAAACGTAAATTTATTGGATTTTCATAATAAATCATAAACAAGAATGAATACAAATGATTAATATATTTATTCTTACAAACACAAAATTTCACGAAAACATTAAATTATTTGCAATTTCTTAAGTGACCTAATTGTTTTGCTCGCCAGTGTATTATCACCGAAAATATACTTTTTTCCATTATTCGGGATAAATTATTTGCTGCAACTTTGAAAGTGGGAAGTATTAATTTATCTCCAGGGATAGGGATACCCAGACACCTATTAATTTATAAATTGCAAAAGCTGTCAAAGTGATGTTTTTATTTGACTGTTGAGGAAAGAGTGCATTTTTATTTTTTGTTGAGCAGCATTCAATTCCTTTTTCTTATTAGCAAAAAGTTATTTTTGTTTCTTTTTACAATTTTTTCACGATCCGTCAAAATATTTCTGCGGTCCGGTGCCGGGTCGCGACCCACACTTTGGGAAATGTTGCTATATTACATACCGAGCTTGAAGTTACAAACGCGAGGTTGCAATGAGTTTCCCCGAGGTATGTTTACGATTTCACCCACAATCTACTCTTAGTAACCTGATATAATTTATCTAAACTTAATAAAGTCGGAACATAGCCCGAATATATAAACATATTCAACCTTTCCGGAGCTCTAAAACATTATTGAGTCATTTTAGGACGACCAAAACAAATCTCATATGAAATTTGCTAGTTATTTACTAGCTTTCAATCCACCTTCGTGGCACTGAACGAAAACCATAAAAATAACATTGTTTTTTTAAGTTCTTGTCTTTCTATTAATTTAAGTGAATAGCCATCAGCTGACGCGTTTCGAAATTTATATCTCATCAGTGCAGCTTTGCTTTTATGAATAATGATTTGTAAAATACTTACTTGAAACCCACGTGGATGAATAGGGGTTAGATATTTTTAGTTTGACATTTCGTGAGAGAGGCACGAACTTAGCAGGTGATTGATTTAAATGTTAATTTAATATTGGTAATACCATACCACATTATAGATCATCGTATAAACTTAATAAAGTACGAACACACCCAGAATATATAAATATATTCAAAAAACCTTTCCGGAGCTCTATAACATTATTGAGTCTTCTTAGGACTACCAAAACAATGTTCGCTCCAGAAAGGTTGACTATATTTATATATTCAGGCTATGTTCCAACTTTATTAAGTATATATGATTATAATGTAGTATTGTTCTACTAATAAAATTATCATTTATATATATATATATATATATATATATATATATATATATATATATATATATATATATAATGACTGGGGGAAAATCTGTTACGTAAGTGGCAACTTAATTATTGACAATTACAAATGCAATATTGGGTACCTATGCTTATATATAATTATTAATACAATATTAAACAAATGCAATTCAATTATTATTTTAGGCTTAGTTCTTGGTGTCCCAATCAAGGTTAAGCCTGTTTCATGCATACATTCAAGAGTACCAATTGTCTGCTGGCGCGTTTTATTAACCCTACAATATTACCCCTGGAATAATTAACATCTTTGCGGGAGTCCAAGGGATTGCTTACTTGAAGTAAAATAATATGTTTGCTAACAATCGGTCGGTAACCTTTGAATTTGTTCCCTTCAAAGTGTGAAGGAATGACCTATTGTTTACAATTTTTAAAATAACTGAAAAAAAAACAAACTCGTATTTATTAAGCACAGAAACAAAAATAATAGGAAAACTATTTAAAATTGTATATATTACTAGTTACATAATATAAATAATCTTACTATTTAAAGCAAAATAATTAGCTATCTGACAAGTTCAACAACCTTGTCATACTTCCTAGCACCGGTCTCATTGATATTTTTGAAATAATTTATCAAATTATATCAAGTAGTAAACTATTAGTAGATTTTGAGAGAAATCATAAACATACCTCGGGGAAATTTATTCCAGTCTCGCGTTTGTAGATAACTTCACGCTCGGTATGCACTATAATAATGTACTATTACTAAGGTGGTGAAGCGGCACGTTACATAGAATAAAATTTGATCACTGCATGAAATCTGATCTACCGTGGATTGGTTGCAGGTATGAGTATATGAATTTGTGGATGAGATGGTTGATAACCGAATAAACGAAGAAGACATGGATATCAGTGGATTTTTCTTGTCAGAGTTATTAAAAAAACCTTGTGCATTTTGTAACAACGCGAATCCCAGAAAGTTTGTATTGATTTTTTTTAATATGTGAGTTTAGTTTTGAATGGTTTAATATTTAAAATTATTGAATAATTGATAATATTATTTATAAATTTTACGCAAACTTTTATCTTTGTTCCGCTGTACCGAGTCGTAATTCGAGATGCCATGTGTTAGATAGATTAAATGTCCGACGTGTTTTGGTTTCTACTGATTGGTATATACCTAATGTAAATATATTGCTTTATCACGAAACGTTTTTTTTTTTGGTTTATTTTGAACCCTCAGGTTATCAAAGTAATTCAAACTACATCAACATTGACTTTCAAATATGTAATTTTAATTTTGAAAGCAACTAGAAGTCAATTTTATTCATAAATAGAAATACATTTTTTTAAATAAAATTTATAAAATTTCTACTAGTATTAAATTATTTAGATTCATTTAAATACTCATAAAACATTGAGCTTTTTTATTTAATTTTATTTAGTAAAATCTTAGTAAATCTTATTTAGTTTCATAGGGTTTAATAAATGCTTGCAGGCAAATCCAATCAGGTCAGAATACAGAGATAAAAATGATCCAGTAATATGTAATAGCACGATAAAATTAGTATATCAAACGACAAACCTAAATGATACAAATTGGGAAGTTCAAAACAAAATTGATATATTGCATTATCAAAAAAACAAGATTTTTCTGACCTAATATGCTACGACCATAAATAACATTTATATATTTTTTATCTAAAATATATTTAATGGATTGTGAATAGGAAATAATATAATCAAATGACTATTCCACCCAATTCCATTCTTCTTCCAAACGCTGTATAATAATGCAATTTTTCATATTGTAAGAATGTAAACATAAAAAACATTTTTTATATTTCGAATATTATTTTTGTCATAATTTGAAGACGCGAATAATCCCTAACCTTCTTCTTAAGTCGATATTATTAAGTTGATATTATTAACGAGTACGAATGATATATTTATTCCACGTTTAAAGCCTAAATTTATATTGAAATTCCATGAAACTTTATACGTTTTCGAATTTTCCTACAAAATTAAGTAGCAAATTTTCATTGTGCATTTAAATTATTTTTCAACAATGGAGAATATTATATTTACTTATTATTCAATTTCATAATTATTTTATTAAATTTACTCTAGCAATAAATATTTAATACAAATAGTGAAATTAAAGAAAGGTTTTAAAAAATAGGTTTTTATTAAAATGCACTAAAAAGGAGAAAATATTTTTTTTGCGAGTTAACTATAAATAAAAGAGTCCATGAAGATGGAGTGGAGGGTCCGCTTCACGTTTTTAGTTACGGTATACGGAAAAAAATATTTTAACCTTTTAAGAACATTGTCTATGCAATACATTGATGAATTCCATCAAGAACTTTGTGAATGAAAAGTCAGCATTTAAATCTGAAAAGCACTCAATTTAATGTGAACATGGTGGATTGAAAAAATCAGAAGTTTTACTTGTTTTACTAATTTGAGCAGCGATTCTGTTTGATAAATAGTAAATGGAACAGCTTTATAGCGTCTCGTTGGTTTCTTGGCCTTGGGGATACAAAAAATATAATCATATGGGGCCGAAGCGGTCGTAATTAGTGAAAATAATATATTTCCTCTAATTACAAAACGTGAGTGATCAATTTATTCCTAACACCTATCACCCACAATATTTTTTCAGTTTCAAGTTGTTTTTTCAAGGAAATAGATAGCTGATATGTATACATTTATGTTTCTACTGTTTTGGAATTTGCTGTTGCTAGTTGGGATTTGACAAGCTAGTTTTAGTATACTAATTCTAAGTCCTTCTTTTCCTTGCACTAGTACTACAGTCCTAAGCATGACCTGGACCGCCGCCTCCCTCTGCCAACATTTGTGCTTTGGTGTCTTGATCTTACACAAATATAGGGAGCCATTCCAGTTTTTAGGGTGGATGGCGATTTGTGGCATACTTTTAGAGTGATGTCTTTGGCAGAGCCATCCATGTACAGGAGAACGGTTGCTTATTTTTCTATATTTGTGTTCCGATTCGAACCGGGGACTTATCTGTCATCTGTGTAAAAAGATCATTACTTAGTTGCAGTTATTGGTTTAAATATCACCCCAATCAGGTCACCCCAATATTCAATTTATGACGATCCAAACCTAAACTCGACAACCTCGGCACATGGGGCTCAAGTTAATGTAAGTGTATTCCATTTTATAATGAAAAAGAGCAAAGCTGCATTGATGAGATATATCACGAAAATCGTATGCAGATGGCTATTCACTTAACATAAAGAGAATGATTTGATCTTAAAACAATATTATTTTTCTAGTTTTTGTTTAGAACTCCGCCTGCGGAACCGCTGGGTGGATTGGGTAGCCCAGCGGCCCGTTGCCGGTCCCAAGCCCGGATAAAGGAGGAGGGTTGGGCGCAGGGTTAACAACCCTGCCCCGTAAAAAAACCTATTGTTTAAGCAACTAAAACGGAAAAAGATTAATAGATGTTGCGATGGGGAAAATATGATAATCTCCAGCACCTGCTTCCCATATAAACAGATACGTAAAGAGACTTGGACAACACCCGATGGAAACACCCGCAATCAAATAGATCATATTCTCATAGATAAAAGACACGCATCAAACATCATCGATGTTAGAAGTTGCCGAGAGGCAAACTGCGACTCAGATCATTTTATGGTGAAAGGGAAATATAGACAGCGAATAACAACAATTGAAAAGGGTAATAACTGCAATAAGCGAAGAATTTATGATAATGGAAAACTAAAAGACGAGGAGACCCAAATCAGATACCAACAAAGAGTCACAGCACTTTTGAACGAAAACACGGGTGACATGGACAGTCAAGAGAAGTGGGAAAGAATAACTACAGCTATACACACAGCAGCAAGTGAAATTATAGGGGAAAGACCAACACAAAAACTATAAAAATATCTGGTACGACGAAGAATGTAGATAGAGAAGCGCATAAGGAAAGAAACGAAACTCGAAAGAAAACGATACACAGAAAAACTAGAGCAAATATGGAAGAATATCAAAATAAGATAAGGCATTCCCAAAACCTGTGCAGAGCAAAGAAAAGAGCATACGAAAATAAGAGAGTAGAAGAACTAGAACAAGAATACAGAAACCAATGTTTGCGAGCAATGTACCAAAAAGTGAAAGAAGAAAAAGAACAATATCAAGCAAGAACAAACATACATAAAAACAAAGCAGGTGAATTAGTAGCAGACGTGGAAAGTATAAGTGCAAGATGGAAAGAATATTTTGAGGAATTACTAGAGGCTAATGACAGTGAAGAAGAAGAGGAAGGAGAAGAAGATGACGATAATAAAGATACTCAGTACTACGGTCCACACATAAACGTAGAGCCACCAACGAAGAAAGAAGTTAAACAACAAGTGAATCAATTAAAAAACCAAAAATCGCCCGAAGAAGATGAGGTAACAGCGGAACTAGTAAAGAATGGAGGGGAAGAACTAAGAGAAAAAATACACGAGCTAATACAAGAGATATGGGTACAAGAGAAAATGCCAGACGGCTGGTCAAATGCAATAATATGTCCCATCTATAAGAAGAATGGAGATAAGCTGCAGTGCAATAGTTACAGAGGAATAACTTTATTAGGAGTTGTGTACAAAATTATGGCCTCTATAATAGCGGGAAGAATAAATCCATATGAAGAAGAATTATTGGGCGAATACCAATCAGGACTTAGAAGCGGAAGGTCGACGACAGATCACATAAGCACAATAAGAACAAGCCTGGAAAAGTGCTACGAATACAACCTCGATGTCCACCAACTGTACATAGATTTTAAGCAGGCATACGGCAGCGTCAAGAGAGAATATGTAGAACAGACAATGAAACAATTTGGAATCCCAGAAAAGCTAGTTAACCTAACGAAAATGACAATACAACACACACAAAATAGAGTGAGAAACCGAGGGAACCTGTCACAGCAGTTCGAAGTGAAAAGGCGACTGAGGCAAGGCGACCCTCTGTCTACTACGTTATTTAACCTAGTTCTAGAAAGATGTTTAAGAAAGATAGATACAAATCCAGGAGGGAATAATTATAACAGAACCTGTCAATATCTAGCATACGCAGACGACGTAGTGATACTAGCAAGAACAAAACAAGCCCTAAAAACTGCATATTGTGAATTAGAAAAAGAAGCAAGAAAGGCTGGATTAAAGGTAAATGTAGAAAAAAACCAGGTACATGCTGATGACGAGAGACATGAGAAGAGAACAGACGAATAGAAGAATAGAAGAATAAATAATAACAATTTCGAAGAAGAACAAAAATTTAAATACCTAGGAAGCATAATCACAAAAGACAATGAAACAAGCGAAGAAATAAAAACAAGAATCTCAGCAGGAAATAGAAGCTACTATGCACTAAAAAAGATATTCCAGTCAAGGAATATATCAAGAAATGTCAAAAAGAGAATATATAAAACAATAATAAAACCAGTAGTAACATATGCAAGCAAAACGTGGGTTCTAAAACAAGAAGACGAAAAAAACTGTGTATCTTTGAAAGGAAAATATTAAGACGAGTATACGGACCATTGCAAGAAGAAGGGGAATGGATGATACGAATAAATCACGAGTTAAGAAACCTATATGAAGACCCAGATATAGTTGCCACAGTAAAGTCCCAACGATTGAAATAGTTGGGACACGTAATAAGAATGAAACATAATCGCGGTCCAAAAATGGCATTTGACCAAAAACCGGAGGGGACGCGAGGCCTACCCAGAAAAAGATGGAGCGATGATGTCGAAAATGACCTAAGAGAAATGAAAATAAGAAGTTGGAGGAGAAAGGCTCTAGATAGAGAGGAATGGAAGGAAGTAATTGAGCAGGCCAAGGTTCTACATGGACCGCAATGCCGACAGAAGAAGAAGAAGTTCTTGTTTAGAACCACAAAAGTCGACTGGGAGCCAGTAAGTCACACAAATATCTGTTGTATAATTCAATATCCTGTGTGGTTTTAGAAAAAGAAGTAATTGTTTCAACATGAGATTTGTTTTGTAGTCTTATAAAGACTTAATAGTATTATAGAGTTACGGAAAGGTTAAATATATTTATATATCCAAGCTGTATTTAATAAGCTGGAAAGATTATTTAGTTTAATTGTTTATGAACGAACTAGTCCGGGATTTCTCATGTTCCGTTTTCAACTATGTTCCGCGGAATACTGGTGTTCCTCGGAAAGCCAGTGGGTGTTCTGTCAAAATCCGGTATGGTTTACACGAACGTGTGCATATGAGGTTTGATAAAATGGGAATAAAAGCGGAATAATAAAATGACAAAAAAAATATCCATATATTTCTGACTTCTGAAAGAGAGGGACTTTAGCAAAAGGAAGAAATGGTAATTCGACAATTCTTCAATAGTAGATGTATCACTACTATTGAAGAATACATCTACTATCGAAGAATACATCTACTATTGAAGAATAAAAGGATGTAAAAACTGAGGTTTCTTCAAAAACTAATATGGAAACAGACCAAAACGGAAGTACGATTAAAGTTATTTAAATCCAGGGTATGAAGAGCTAATTCATAGACTTGGATTTTACAGTGAAAAAGAATTGTAAATCAATGAATTCTAAAACGTGAGTTTCGGTCTATTGGAAAACGTTTTTGTGCTTTTTGTCATTTCTAAGGCTTAACGAACAAATTTTTGTATAAATTACCGACTCACGTAAAATTCCTACTTGCTGTGATAAACGTTACACGAATTGATTGTATTTTTCTTCAAATCTATTCCTAACTTATTCACTTCTGTTCTAGCATTTTTTTTTTCTCTATCCAAGTTTAGTGGCCTTAACAGAACCTTAAAAAACCTTAACAGAACCGTGGCCTTAAAAGAAATAATTCTGCAATTAGGCGGCGCTGGAAAATTAAACTGTTCTCGAAACCACCTCTGTGCTTGAATGATAGAGTTCGTTCTAATAAAATGCTCTATACAAGCAATCCTTTGTTCAATCGGCCACCGTTCATTCGGTCATTTTCAAAAAAACTTGAAAGTTCACTGTATATTAGACAGTAATTAGCCATAATTTTATGGCTTTCTTACGAATGAATATATAAAGTGAATTCGAGAAAATATAACCGTGTAAAAAATAATAGAAGATGTTGTTTTTCATTTTCTGTTTTATTGGACAGATTTTATTCCGAAAATTTCCAGTTTGCGAAAACTTCCTCAGAGAAAAATGAAGGCGTCTTCCTTCCATGATAAGCAATTATTCGTAGGAATTAGAGTTTTGAAATCTTCAGTTTTGAAATCAGAACAATCTGATAATCAATGAGAATCATGTAACCAGTTTTCTAATGTTTTCGGTATTTTTTTGATATACGAGAAATTCGTTCTAAAAGAACTATCTGAATTCTGTCGATAAAAGTACCAGAAATGTTAAATTCCATGAAAAAGAAAATTTTTCTTTGACAGAATAAGTCCAAATAATCCAATTGGTCTAATTAGTTTCTTGAGTTTGTTTTAACTTTGTATTCAATTACTTTAAAATGCTCTTAATACTGAGTCGCAAGAAAATTATAGATTTTGTTGATAATTGGTTCGTTATGTAAGGCCCGCTATTCAGAATATAAAAAAAATATGAAATTCATTTTCTGCGACCTCAAAAAATCCTTAAATCCGTAATTTCAACAAAATGAAATGTCTTTTCGAAACTCCGACCTCCAAACAATATTTTAAATTTTTAAACTTTGAATTCAACTACGTGATTAGCGTTCTCAAAACCCCAAAAATCCGAGATTCAGCCAGGGCCCGCTCTAGCGGTTACGTCCACCCGAACAAAAAGTATACACAGGGCGTTAAGTAAACATACGGCAAAAAAAAGGAGTTATTTTTTGATCTATTCTAAGAATATTTTATTTTATGTTTATTTCTGACAAATCCTTTGTTTCAAAGACACAGGGAAAAAATTACGACAGTAAAAACATTTTATTAACAAAAAGTACAAGTAAAGTTGCTCAGTCTACAATAAACATTCGAAATGACTTTCTCCAGCCTGGATAATGAAAGTTGTTTCTAATTGAGTTACACCCAGCAACTATCTTATTTCGCAATTCTTCCTAATTCTCCACTGGAGTATCGTAAACTGGAGTAGCGTAAAATTACCTCAGATAGCCCCATAAGAAATAATCCAGGGGGTTTAAGTTTGGGTATCGAGCAGGCCATGCGTGTTGCTCATCTCGACCAATCCAGCGATCTCCGTATATTGCTGTTCAAAAATCATGAGCAACCAAACTGAAATGTAGTGGTGCACCATCGTACATAAAACAAATTTCAAATTTTGTCGCCAATGGTACGTCCTGCAGAAACTCGGACAGTGTTTCTTCCAAAAAGTTGTGATACATCTCGCCAGTAAGACTTGCTGGTATAAGTTCTGGTCCAACCATTGAAAGTGAAATTGATATTCACATAACTTATGCGGATTTTTATCTGCCCACACATGATTGTTGTGAAGATTCATTATTGCATTTCTTGAAAAACTAGCTTCATCGGTGAAAAGAATAGGTTTTAGGAATTGAGGTATTATAACTAATGTTTGCAAAAGCCATTGACGTAAGCGCACATAGGAGCGCCTTAAAACGTTGAATGTGGTATGGAAACAACAAATTGCTGTTACGAATTTTCCAAACTGCCCAATGCCAGTTACATTCAAAGTATTGGCAATTTGTCGCTTAGAAGTACTTGGCTATTACTATATCATATCCAGCACATTTTGTTCCAGTTGTACCGTTCTTACTGTCATTAATCTTCCTGGCCCTCTATTTCCTTTCAATGTGCCTGTTTCATGAAGATGTCGATGAAGATTTTTCAGTTGTGGATACTACGGTTAGGAAGCCGTTGAATGTACAATCGTCTGGTTTTAATGAATTGCCATAAGCACGTGCATACATGAAATGCATATCAGTCATTTCGGCGTTCTTATGCATGGTAGGACTCCACTAACTATTAAAGAAACGTCAAACAGCCAAACGTCACTCAATGTAAACAACTGCAAACGATACAGGTGATGATACAAGTGATAAGCTGCGCGGGTGCGCGGATGGTCAGTATTTTTCGTGACATTTTAAAATCTGCGCAGATAAATTAAGTTTCCGCGCACTTAAATTACGAGACGTTACTTTTGTCTTAGAAATTGGGGAAATTTCAGAAGAAAAAATATTAATTAATATATATATATATATATATATATATATATATATATATATTATAATAGTTTAAAAAGGCATATTATTCATAAACAACATAGAAAAGTTTTAATAAACCACAAATATTGAAAAAATATTAATTTAAAAAATGTTAATGGAAACACCTGAAGAATGTCACGGAAAAAAGGGAAAAACAAGAACAGTCCAAATCTGATTTTGAGAAAGTTAATGTATTGATCGAAAATATAATATTAGCTATACGTATTAACTGAATAAGAAATACGTCAAATCAATGACTTCCGTTCCCAAACTCCATAAGCATATGGAAAAATTAAGTTACCACAAAATTGGTGAAGTTAAAATTATGCTTTTGAATTCACAGAATTTATAAGCAATATCCTGGAAAAAAAGGTTTTTAACGAATTAAAAATTCAACCTTCCATACATTAATTGTTAATTGGGAAGGCAGACAATTATAATACGACCTTTTCTATGAAGTCTATGAAGTGTAACGAAAGCACCTATATTTCAGTACAAAAAGTACTAATTTTTTATTTTAAATATCATGATAATGATATAAATTACAAAACTGTATTTGTAGCACATTGTGACAGCAAGTCTATTGTAACAAAAAATTAAAAAAATATGTTGAACATAACTTATACATCAACTAGTATATTTTGCAACTAGAGCGGTAAGTTTTCAATTGGTCCATCCATCCGTGGCCTTACAGCCCTCTGTGGGCCTTAGCCTCCTCCTTTCTTAGCCTCGTTTAGCATTCTTTTCCATCCTTTTCTGTCAGCTGCTGCGCTTTTTCAGTTAGGCCTTATGCCTATTAGTTCTCTTGCGTCTTTTTGTATGTTGTCTTCCATGTTTCCTTTGTAGATCTTCCGTGGTATTCTTTCTTCTCCCATGCGTTCTACGTGTCCTGCCCATTGCAGCCGTTGTATTTTTATATATGTTACTAGATCTATTTCTTTATACAGTTGTATCAGTTCGTGATTATACTTTATCCTCCACCCGTCTTCTTCCTGGGTCGGTCCAAATATTCTTCTCAATATTTTTCGCTCGAATTTTAATAATAGGTCCTCATGTTTGGTCGTCATTGTCCACGATTGGCACCCGTAGGTCACTATCGGTCTAATGATGCTTTTGTACACTTTCACTTTGGTTTTTACCCCCACTATTTGCGATTTCATTACACTTTGAACTGCGTAGTACGCTTTATTCCCGGCTATCAGTCTCTGTTGAATTGTTTGTGGTATTAAGTTCTGTTCTTTCAGTGTTGAGCCCAGATATTTAAATTCTCGTACAACTTCAATATTCATATTATCCATGGTTATGTTCTGTCCCAGCCGCGTCAAATTTGGTCACGAGAGCGAAATTGGGAGCACATTCGCTTGAGAGGGCAATTGACAATACCGGCCGTGTTGTAAATAATATTTTATATAACTCATGCGAGGGGACGTATCTTACAAGTTTGGGATACAGGGGCCATAAAAAAAATAGAATAAAAAATTAATTGAATTTGCTTTTTCAATTGTCTCCGGTGGTGTAGATTCGTCATAAGAACTTTCGTCAGTCTCCGGTCTCACCATCGAATTTATACTCATCTTAAAGCTTAATTTTGTATTCGTATTCTTTAATTTTAATTTTGTAATGTTACAAAATTTCTTCACTTTCACGTCACTTTTTTAATATCGAGGTCTTGATTGTGTTTATTTTATTTATTTAATTGTTTTTTAATATAACTTAGCGATATTGAATATTTAAGTGCGTTACCCAAGTTTTGTGGTAATTTAAAATAAATTGCATTTTTCGCACCAAAAAAACGTGGGCCAAGATAGTACTTTTAACGCATAGGTAATAAAAATATGATAATGTTTACTGGATATAATGTCATGCTTGGAAAGAAAAATGGGGTAGCTGCAAATCTGTTTACACTTGTTGTTTGTTTCACCGATCGAGTATGAAAAGCAAAAATTTGAAGATTTAGCTCAAGTAACTGCACATGATGCCATATCATTTAAACTTATCAATGAAGTAAGGTTCACTTTCGTTAACTTTCTTACTAACCCATCCATAATTTTCTAATCTTGCTATTCTTTACAATATTATGGGTACATCCCTCCATGCGTGTAGTGAATTCATGAATTCCATTAAAAGAAAAGATCGCAACAGACAGCTTTGAGAATATAAATACATTTATCAAATTGGAAAATAATTAAAACCCAGTTTAAAAACAGGGGGTTAGTACGAACAATAGAAGACAAAAAAAAATTCATTGGAAATTTCAAATTCAAAACTATTACTTTGCCATTTGATATTATGGTTTGAATAAATAAAAGTATACAAAAATTGCGCAATTTAGTATTAGTTTATTTTTTTTTGCTCACACTCGACTTTGGACCGCGCAGCACTAACCAAAATTAGAGGGAACACTGCTGACGAGACGTATTCCAATAAAATCCACTTATAAGTTAGTAGATAAAACAGCCGTTAAAAGTTATCGTCAGCAATTTTTTGTACTTGATAAACTCATTGGCGTATGCCATTTTTTTATTAATATTAATGATTTCAACAAACATTGAATATGGTTGTCGCAAATTTTGTACTGTACTACAGGATAGGACTAAATATTCCTAGAATAGGCCATGGAAAAACCCCTTAATTTTTTTTTGAATTCTGTTTAGTTGTCGTACTTTTTAAGTTTGTTTCAATGAGGATGGCGGGTTATTAACTATTGTTCAAACACTGCGGCCAAGTGGCCTATTGTATTTTGCCCACAATTTTCAATTCATATGCGGAAACCTATATGTTATTTAAATTGGCGTTAAATAATTTAACACATTTGTCTTCTGGTACAAATGCGGCCTACATTCGCTCCCGTAATCGAACCCAGGACCCCCAGATTTCTAGTTAGCGCTTCAACTCTCGATTACGAGGCAGACTAGTCGTAAAGTTTGTAATTAATTTTAACTTATAATAATAAAAACTCCTTTTGACACTTCCTACAATTATTGGTATCGTTAGCAATATTCCTAAAGCAATAGTAAGGTTTGAGGCAAAATTTAACTTTGTAATTAACCTCAGTACATTGCGTAAGCTTTCCTTTTTTCCTAAAGGTGCAGATACTGCTGTAATTTAATCTACTAATTCTACACTATTTATATCAATAGAATCACCATCAGTTAAATTCTATCTTCCAAATTCTTAAAACTTTCTATCTTCTATCTTCTAAAGTATTTTAGTAGCATTTCTTTGGACATGTTATTTACATCGTATATATTATATACCTACCAATTGAAAATAGTTACCATGATTACTAAGTTGTTCTAATCTAGCACATAATGCATTTAGTGCTTGATCGATTGTAAAATAAAAAATGTATTTTTCTTTTGGATCTTTGAGAAGTTCCTTTTTGTTCCTCTAACGCGGTGTCTTAGCCTCCACATCAACTTCGGTATTGCTAATCGAAAAGTAGATGCCGAAAAACCATATCGAAGTAATTAACGGCATCCAAAGTTGCTTTTGCCATATCATTAAATTATTGTTTCTTTTAAGTACATTTAGTTTATGAACTTCCATTTGTTACAACTACCGACATAATAGCAAGAAAAATTATATTTTGTGATGAAGCCGCTATTTTAAGATCAGAGTTAAAACGCAAATATGTGCGTATTCAAACAAGTTCAAGCAGCCGTCTGCACGCATGCCAATTACAAATTATGCGTCATTTTGTCAAAAATAGTGTAATTGCTTATAATTTTGCGTAAAATGCTTTTATAAATGAACAATACAATGCTACGCACTGTAAATTTTTAGCAAATGAAAAACTCGAAATGTGAAATTTTCTATTAGTTTGATGTTTAACAAATCAATATGTTTGTCACACTTAATTATTGGTTGACTTAAATGTTGGCACCCCGTAAATGTACGTAATGTGCCCCTAGATGTAATGTAATGTGCCCCTAGAGCAGGCCCTGGTCTCAAGAAAATTGAATCTAACCTGAAGATTGGAATCTTTTTTTCAATTTGTCTGCCAATTCGCCATTTTGAATTTTAGAGATTTAAAATCTTAGAAAATCAGCAACCTACTTAATAAATCGCGAAAGTATTAAAACTTTATTTGATGTTTAATAATATTATTTAAGATCAAGCGAGTGATCAAACCTTTTCTACTCAAGTTCATACAATTCAATATTTATGCTAAACTATTTGGGAATTCCCAAAACTTTCTTGATATTTTGAATTTTATTATTTGTGCAAGTAAAAAAATCAGTTTATAATTTTTTAATACGCACTTTTATATGAATGCCTCGAAGATAAGAAAGCAAATTATAAATATGTCGATAAATAAAATGGGTCTTCAATCACAAATAATTATTAAAGATTATAATTCAGGCCCTAGGACCAATACTAACGTTGCTAATTTGCATTGAAAGAGAGCACAAATGTTATTTTACTTTAAAAACAGATTGTAGAATACCACTAGAATTTTTTCTCTCCCCTTTACAATTCAGAATATGGAATGTTATAATTTATTAATTACTTTTCGTAAAAATATAAATATGCCTATGTTTAATATGTTTTTGTTTTGAAATATGCTTCTGACCTATCGAAAATACGACAAGCAATTCTGCTGAGTATCCGACTAATATTTCTTCTCTCCACTTTAAAATTTATAATATGAAATGTAATTTATTATTTACTTTTGGTAATTAACAGAAATATGCCCATTTTTTAATGTTTTGTTTTGTATTATACTTCTGAATTTAAGAATTTAACAATGTATCTTTAAAATAACTGTTGTTAACCTAGCAAGGAAGTGATTTGTTTACCAAGCAAGGAATAGCCAAAATAAGAGCCTTTTCGAAAAACGGCATTGACATTTCTATTTGAATTACACGTTACATTGCAATATAATGATGACCTCGTGTAATAATATCTCTAGAATAAGCTGAGGAAGTTTTAAGACATCAACGATATTCACCCGACTTGAGTTATATATTTAGACATGTATAGTATTCCCTTGAAAATAAAAAGTTTTTTAACGAGTACATTTGTAATTTTGTAAATATAATTAGTAAATAATTATTATAGTTTACTAAAAATAATGTAAAGAAATAAAGAAAGTCTAAAATCTTAACATATCCTTTTTTAATATATTTTAGTTAATTAAAATAGGCAAAATATCAGTTGTTTCATTAAATTAAGTCATTTGCCCAAGAATTAACTAAAATATAAAATGAAATAAAGAAATTTAACTAAAATATTCACCAACTAACAAATAACACGAAATCGTCTGCACGCTGCCACCTTAGCAAAAAATCTACTACTGCAACACCTTTTACATCGAATTTCATATTCCAAATTCCAAATTCTGGTTTCGGCCAAAATTTCATATTGTCACTGTACGGCCGTGTATGCTTTGGTGCATCATTCAATTCTCTCTATCTTATACCTGTTATCTCGCAAAACAGTTGTGATACCGTATGGACCGAGGTATTTGGTGTCGAATTTCTGTCCTGGTCCACGTTGCATTCTGAGAATTGCAACCATGTCAACCACACAATAACTTCTAGCTTTTTTTCTCCATTTCCTTCCTATTTTTCTTATGTTTCTTTTCATAGTCAGAACTTGAGCTTGAATAATAGGAGCCACTGCTCTGTCCCTCTCTTCCAACTTCACTTTCTTCTTGGTTACATCTAGAAAAACTGTGCGTTTCTTCTTATTTTCTTCGTCACTTGCTGACTCTACATCATAATCAGGGACGAATCTGGTTTCATCTGTGATTAAAGCTTTATTTTTTTAACCTCAACAGGTTTTACTTGCGGCCTTGGAACATTTTTAACCTTCTCCTTTTCTTTTCTCGGCTTGTCTTTCCTCTTATGCTTTCTATCCCTTTTCCTGCGCCTTCTATCCTCACTTCTAGTTCTGCTACTTTTGCGTTCCCTTCTTCCGTCACGTACCTTTGAAGTATTTGTCACTATCTCTATCCCTATCATGAACTCTTTCTCTAATCTTTTTATGATCTCTGCCATGATTCAAATCTTTATCCTGATCTCTATCACGTCTGACTGGATTTCTATAAATCTTACTACGAATTTCTTTGTTCTCTCTGCACTCTTCATTTCTGTCACTACGTTTATCTTTTGTATGTCTACTTTACTTTGATTCTTAATTTCTTGAGAACTTTTAGCTAAAGGACTTAAAGTTCTTGATCTGCTGCGATTGTAAGTTTTTTCTACTCTTATATCTGTATCTAAATCATCTACTTTGCAGCCTAAACACTCCTGAAATAATAATCATATGGGCTTTGCAGATTCTACTTCACTAATTGAAATCTCTACTTCTGGGACTCTTTCTTGGTGTTCAGAAACCACTCCTTCTATTTTGGTTTCTTCTTCTTTCTTATCCTCTTTTTCGCCAGAGTAAAACGGTCTAAACTGATTTTATTCATTTTTATTGGGCATATAGTATTAATAGTTTTGGCAAATATGGCATTTTCTGCGCATTCGACACTAACCAAATTGTCTGAAACTTCTACTTGCTCTATATATATTGAGAGGACCTTTAGACATGCAACCTCCAACGAATCTTCTTCAATTTCCGTAGGCATGTCTTCAAACTTCGAAAGAACAGCATTTCTTCTTTTAAACGCAATGGCAGCATAATCTGATAGTTCAAATCAAATTTCATTTCCAATTAAATCGTGAGCAATATTGTCATAGTTCAGGAATAACATCAAAACTTAATAGAAATGGCAAATCATCTGTTGTTACCGATGTAGTGAAACGTCCTAAACCATATTTCGTTGATGAAACAAAGCCCACAAATGGAATCTTCGTTAGCTCCCAGCTCCCAGCCGAACAAACGGTATCGACCATTTTAGGTGTAAGTCGCTCCCAGAATCCAAAACGCCTTTTACATTTTGTCCCAAAATATTGATCTTGGTATTGTTCTTGTATTGGTCTTTTTGTCACCACTTTTAATGCAATCAACGCGTGTTTTGTTATTGCTCGTTAGTTTTTCGGTACATTTTGAAGCTGTGGCCATATTTGTCCGACCTAAAATACTTTGCTGTAATTGTTGTCACCTAATCACTTAATGTAATTTTTGTCACCTCAATTGAAACATCTCTTCCCAGCAAAAGATTCAGATTTTGCATGTACATTTGTCATTATTTGTCTCACTTTCGCCTTATTTCGTTTTTGTTGTTCATATGATACGAATCGTTCATTCAATTCTTTAATTGTCTTGGCACCATACAAAACTGTTTTACTTGTCTCGTCGTCTTGCACACCGTCTATAATATACTGAGTTTTAGCCTCTAATTCGATCGGAACTTGACTCGCGACTTCTAAAACGCAATAAATATATTACTGAACAGATTCATCATTTTTCTTCTTTATTAAAGTAAACTGACGATAAATTTATTTACTTTTTATCAGAGGCGGACTTTTTTTCAGAGGCGCGCGCACGGGGCCCCTACCTCTAAGGGGCCCCAAAAATAATAACTTTACACTTTTTTCTAATGACAACAAGTTGGGTTTAATATTTGCAAATTTTTAGTACGTACACGATCTTTGAAATAATCACTGATCTAAAAAAGGCGGCCTAAATTTTATATTTACTTTTCATTTGTAGCTGGAAAATAAAACGACATTTGTCAGGAGCTAAAAAAAGACGAATTTAAAAAAGACGCGAGCAGGCCGCCAACCAATAGAAAGGAGCATAGGACAATTATAATGGGCCCTGGTCACTCAGGCCATCATAATTCGAGCAACAAATTAACTACAAGGAGCTTCCATCAGTCAACGAAAAGAGTTAGTTGAAGTTGAAAACCAAGATATGGAAAGCAACAATGATGACCAAAATGAAGAACCAGTCAATAGTCAACCAGATGAAAAACTAGTAGAAAAAATATAGAAGGCAATCCATTAGAAAATATCGAAACGCAAAGGGAAAATATACCATTCGAAGTTACATTAAAAGAAAGAAAGGATGTGGTTATTTATTTCCCGAAACATCCAAATCAATTTATTGTTATTCATGCAAAATGTTTTCGGGTTTAAAATCTAAGATAATTACAGATTCCACCTGCTCTTGTCGCTTCAATGTGTACATTATACAAGCGCAATTCATTAAATCGCAACGATGTTGAAAATTTAAAAATTACATTACTAAAAGAAAATTATTGGAAAGAGGTGTTACGAAGAATTGTATCCTCAATAAAATTTCTCACAAAGTTGGGCATTGCTTTTAGAAGCTATAATGAGAGTGCAACATCTTCGAGAAAAGGCAAGGAAAAGGCAAATGCTCTAAACTTGTCAAATAGTTTAGAGCAGGGCTTCTTAAACTCTTTTCATTCGCGACCCCATTTACGATTGTGATTTTTTTCGCGACCCCATTTTTTTTATCGTGACTTATTGATTAGGTAACAATATAATTTTAGAATTTGTTTAGAAACATACAAAAATTAAAAATTGCACATAAAGTTGTAAAAACGTATTTATTATAGTTTCGAAAATTATATACCTATTTTTCATGAAAACAGCATTTTTTTGCAATAATGATATATATTCCGAGTCTTAGTCCTTTCGAATATATTCGAGCGCAGCCGTTAAGTGTTTATATAGATATATAAAAATTAAAGGAAAATTAGTTTTAAATGAGACGAATGTGCTTGTTTTTTACTGCATACCAAACTAAATCTTGGTGTAATATTTGACACTGCTGGACGTAAAATCTTTTCAACATTTTTAAGCGATGAACGATATTGGGATTTGATGTATGTTAAAGCTGAGAAAGTAATTTAACATAAATATGTGGTGTTGAAAGGCAGAAGAATATTTAATGCCATATCAGAGATTGTGGGAAATCCAGTTCTAGCTCCGATCGAGAATTCACTTAAATGCTTTTTTGAAAAGTCTAGTTTTAGGTTTGAGTCACTCGAAAGCTCAGTAAATTCTTCTTGCGCTTTATATGGCAGGTGATCCATCTCATGAATGACAAACAAAAATGATTTCTGAATCCAAGAAAACTTTTTAAAATCAATATTGGATGTAAAATCTTTACGAAACTGTGTTTCTAGCGCTTTTAAGTTACCTATAATAATTTTTGCGATAAAAGTTTTGCAATGATTTTTCTCGGATATAAAATTGTCGATACTGGAATACATTTCGAACGAATTCTTTCTACCCTTTTCCAAATCTTTTTAATAAAACTTTCAATTTTATCATTCGAAGTAAATATATTACTATTTTTTCTTTGAAGAGATAAGTTTAGATCGTTTAGTTTCTCGAAAAATCTGATATATAACACAGCTTGGATAGCCACAGGTCATTTTGAAAAAAAGTCACATTTTGGTCGGTTAAAAATATTTCGATTTCGTCCTTTAATAACAATAATCTTATTAAACTTTGACCTCTTGATACCCATCTTATTTCTGCATGTAATAATAAATTTGTATAGTGGGAATCCGTATCCTTACAGAGATTTTAAAATAAGCGGCTATTAAGAGCATTGCTCTTAATAAAATTTATAACCTTAATAGCATCATGAAGCACATCGTTCAATTCTGGTGCTATTTTTTGCTGCGAGGGCCTCCCGATGAATAAGGCAGTGAGTAAAAGTTATATGATCATAATGAGCAGCTTGAAAAAATGATTTAAAACCAATATTTTGGCCTGTCATCGCTTTTGCACCATCTGTGCATACTCCGCAGCAATTTTTCCATCAAACCCTTCAGCATTTAAAAATTCGTCAACTTTACAATATATGTCTTTCCCTCTAGTATGGTTTTTCAAAGGGCGAAAAAATAACAATTCTTCCTCGACGTTTTCTTTATAAATATACCTGACATATAATAACAACTGGGCTAATTTAGTAATACCAATTGTTTCGTCCAACTAAATTTAAAATTTTGGGCGTTCTTTAATTTGCACTAATTGTGATAAGTTGCACTAATTGATCTTTGTTAATTTCAGAAATTCTATTCGCGACAGTGTCGTTTAAGATCAAACAAATAGGTTGTTTTACCATTTCAATTTTTAAATGTAAATCCAAATTGAAGAAAAGGCCTGTTATGTTTTCTTTTTCGCACATAAGATCCCTGTTTGTCAATAATAAAGACTTTGTTGGATTGTCTTCTGAAACATTACCTTTCTTATTTAAGTTCAGCCATTTATCCATTGCCCAAACATGAATTTGAATTCCCTAACCTCGTGATGAACTTTTGAAAATAATTGCTAATTCTCTTATGTCACACATTGTGAAGGAAATAAAATGCGCAAAATATTATAGTGTCAGTAGTGCGCTATTTATCAGAAAATGGGATATCGAAGATAGATTTTTTAAGAAGATTTTCCCTATAGAAAGACATGATGCGGAGTATCTAGAAGAAACAGTTTTATTTACCTTGCAAAATTTACCAGTAGATATAAAATATTGTCGTAGACAATCGTATGACAATGCAGCAAATATGCCGGACAAGTAAAATGGTCTAAAAAGAAGAATAAGACATGCTCCATCAGCAACTTTTATTCCGTCATTCAATTTAATTTAGCTGGTAATGTTGTGTGAATATAAGAATAAATAACCACAATTTCGAAGAAGCACAAAATAAGCAGAATCACATTTAAATACCTAGGAAGCACAATCACAAGAGACATTGAAACAAGCGAAGAAATAAAAACAAGAATCTCAGTAGGAAATAGAAGCTACTATGCACTAGAAAAGATATTCCAATCAATGAATATATCAAGAAATGTGTAAAAAAGAAAATATATAAAACAATAATAAAACCAGTAGTAACATATGCAAGCAAAATGTGGGTTCTAAAACAAGAAGACGAAAGAAGAGGTTTGAAAGAAAAATATTAAGAAGAGTATACGGACCAGTGCAAGAATGAGGGGAATGGAGGATACGAAAGAATGGAGGATACGAGTTACGAAACCTCGATATACAGTAAAGTCCCAACGATTGAAATAGTTGGAACACGTAATAAGAATAAAAAATAATCGCGGTCCAAAAATGGCATTTGACAAAAAAAAACAGAGGGGACGCGGAAGCGAGGCCGACCCAGAAAAAGATGGAGCGATGATGTGGAAAATGACCTAAGAGAAATGAAAATAAGAAGTTAGAGGAGAAAGGCTCTAGATAGAGAGGAATGGAAGGAAGTAATTGAGCAGGCCAAGAATCTACATGGACTGTAGTGCCGACAGAAGAAGAATAATGTTGCTGCAGAGAGTTGTAGTAGTAGTAATGCGTCCAGATATTTTTTATTCGCGCAAAATTTGTTTGTTTTTTTTTTCCGGTATCACCGATTTGATGGAACATGTTATATAATAAATTAGATAAATTGTCTTATACATTAAAGAAAGTATCAGATACAAGATGGTCTGCCAGGGCTGATGCAGTTATAGCGTTAAAATGTGGCTACAAAAATATTAAAGAGGCCTTAGATGAAATATGCAACTCCACCATAGAAAAAAAATGTTGTTATTGAAGCAAAAGCATTACTTAATAAAACGAATGATTATGAAACTGCTGCTATGACAGTCATATGCAATAACATTTTGCAAAGAATCAATGCAACAAGTAAATCTTTACAAACCATTGACTGCACAATTGTTAATGGTGCGTTATTATTAAAAAGTAAGGATATAAGGAATATAAGGATAAGGGAAAAAAATAAGGATAAGAAATTTTTATTAAAGAAAAAATCAGACATAATTTTATCGAAATAGAATCTTAAGTTAAAGAACTTACAGATAAATAATTTGAAGATGATCGCAAGAAAAGATGTATAGAAAATGAGAAGGATTTTTTTTTACATAATGTACTCTACGTTATATGCGATCATTTAATAGCAGAACTGACCAAATCTATGAAAATATTATAGGTAATTTTAGAGTTTTTTTCGTGATTAACTTGTGGGCAGAAGAAAAGAAAAAATGCGTTAATAATTTAATAGAAATGTACAAAGATGACATTGATTCAAGTAATTTTAAAGATGAGTTGGAACAGTTTTTAATATTTTTTGATGTAGAAGACAGGCAATTAATTGATAATATATACAAAAAAGCATTAGATATGAAAGCTACTTTCCCAAATGTGGAAATTATTTTTAAAATTTTGTTAACCATTCCAATTTCAAACGCATTCAGGAACAACACAACAGGAACGTTCATTTTCTTGTTTAAAAAGAGGTTTAATAAATTATATAAGAAATTCAATATCAGTAGAAATACTTAAGAATATGGCGATTTACTGAAAATTATTGATTGTGATGAGATAGTTAATAAGTTTGCAAAACCAAAAGGAAGAAAAAAAATTATTTAAATATTTTCAAATTTGGAATTTTTATTTCAACTACAATTCTATGATTTTTTCGATCATATTTCTGATTGTTCCTCTGATACGTATACTATTATTAATTATAATTATGCTTTTATACAACTACATATGTTCAACTAACGGTTCAAAACTTTGTGATTATTATTATGCTATTAATTATATTACACACATATTATATTCAAATATTATTGGAAATGAAACATTAATGGCAAGTACTTTTATTTGCTTTGTCTCTCTCGTTTTATTGAGGGGCCCAAATCCGCCACTGCTTTCACCTTTGAAAATTCTCTTTTTAAACCCATTTTCATCTTCGCCCACGTATTTACTTGGGACTCAAAATTTATGAAAAGTTTAAATTTATGAAACCGCCTAATAATTGACGCGCAAACATAACCCGCTGAGCATCACTCCACGAACACATTTCCGCGACTTCCTCGAAATTCGCGATCCATCGCACAACGTTTTCATTTTCGTCTCCGTTAAACAACTCAAGCGAATCTTCAACATCTTTAAAGGTTAATACGCATTGCTTAATTCGTCTTCTTTGCAAACGTACTTCGGCTTCGTCTTCCTGTGAGCTGTCTTCGTCATCGCCTTCGTCCTCATCGTCGTCGTATTCTTCAAGCGCCTCTTGCAAGCGCTTTTGTAACTCACCCTCAATTCCTCCCCAAACCCCAAACAAAACAAAACAAAAAACCCCAACAAACCCCCCCACAAACAAAAAACCCCAAACCACCTCCTGGAGAGTCAAATGAGACACGTCTACATCAGAATTTCGTCTTCAATGTTTTCTCCTCTTGCTTCCCGAAGTCTTCTTTGGAGAGCAGATTTTCTGCCCATTATGGACAACGCCATGATTTCGTGCTGTTGCTTTAATTCATTTACTTTCATTAAATTTACGTCTTTTGTTCCCGACATTTATTTCACTTATTTTGAACTTTTATTATGTCACTCACACATGTTTAACCTCTTAACTTATTTAAAACTTAACTTAACTTATTTAAAACTTAACTTATTTTTCATGCACTTCAATCGCAATTCAATCCCGAAAAAACCCCAAAAAATGTGGGTTTGTAAAATAGCAAATATTTAATTATATAATTATAGATTTTTCAGAAAAAAAAATGGAATTTTTAGTAAACATAGTAAAAGATCGTTCTTGAGGATAGCTGATAGATGATTGATTCAAACAACAAATTACTAAATTTTAATAATTATCAAAAAAAATGGGACCTATGTACGCAGTAACTCAGTTAATAATTGATTAATCATTTCATTGTACCTCTATTTTACAAATCACTAGGAACTAAAATTTTGAGAGCTTGAGAAAACTTTTTTAACGATAATTTATAGTAATTTGAAATGATAGACGATTCAGAATTTCTACATTAGACATTTTGCTGGAACAAAATATAGGTTTTCAAATACTATAAGTAGTTTTAATTTTTCGAAAAATCAGTCGAGTCCGAAACTGTATTATTCATTTCTTACTAAATTGACACATCTTGCATTAAACATTTTTTTAAGATCACACGATATCTATTTCGAAGGTTACACTTTTTTACTAAACAGGTCCAATGTTAAGGTTTTCATTAATTTTGTTATCGTATTAAGACGAAGCAAAATTATCGGTTTTGAATAATTAACCGTATTGTCTAGTCACTCTAATTGAAATTAATTGTGATGTTAATGATGAATGTTAATGATAAGAGAAAACACTGAAATATAACTGATTTTTAATTACACAATTAAAAAAATTGTAATTAAAATTCTTTATTAATTTGATTTAGAAGTGCAAACATATATTTTTCTCGAATATGAATTAAGCCATTGCAGCGTAGTTGGTGCATACATACTACATTCTTCTAAAAAGGTTTCAATCTTGTCTATACTTAAAGTTGAATACTGAAAATCGAATTGACGTTAAAAAAATACATTTTCTTATTAGGCTTGCTTTGGCTAACTCTATTCGCCGTGTCTATGTTATAAAAAAAAAACAGAACAAGTTTTGTTGTTGCAATTTAATATTGCTTAAATACAACTTTTAAATATTTAATGCTTTCCATTACATTCTTTATTCAACATTACATTAAAATAAAAATAAGTTATCGACAATTACTCAAGGTTCTAGAAGTTATTAAAGTAATCTAATCTGTAATCTGCAAAGAAGTCATTAACCATAGCTTCTCTACTGAACGGACAACAGTTCTAGACAGACAATACTAAAGAGACAATACTAAACAGACAGAGGAACGCATACTAGTCTAGAAAGAAACAAAACTGTAGATTACATATGAATACAAGTTACAGATCACACATGTCGATTTGAGACGCAAATATTTTATAACAAAATTAAAAAGGCAACAGTTTATTACGACTCAGCATTTATCGAGATTATGTTATGAATTATTGATTTCTGCAACAAACCATATTTAAATATATCAGTAAGAGGTTTCATGTGCGATGTTTACTAAATATGTTGATACAAGATTGTTTATTTTATAGATAGTATGATGAGGATTATAGTTAATAATTAGTATTTTTCAAGTCATGTGTATAATATCATATACATGACAAATTAAATTTGATAACAATCTTAAGTAACTTTCACTGATATAAAAGATTTTATATGCATTTAATATTTGTATATACATGTATATAATTATTTAGGCAATTTTAGTTGTCTATGTATGTCCTTTAATTCCAATTAGAAACATCGAAATGGGTCGGAATATGTATATATATATATATATATATATATATATATATATATATATATATATATATATATATATATATATATGCATATATATATATATATATATATATATATATATATATATATATATATATATATATATATAATAATAAGCTTATTTTTTTGATAAATTAATGAATTACTAGGTTTCAATTCACTCATGACTTAAATCAATTAAAACATAACATAAATTAATATAATTATAAGTACAAACTAGTTTCCTGCACTTTCGTGCTACGAGACCATGTGGGTTCATAAAACACTATAATCTGTTAAAAGTTAGTAATAATGAACATCCATAGACGCGTTTCTGCCTTTTTTGCTTCATCAGTATGGATTTATCATTTTTTTCACAACGTATTCTGTACTGATCATCAGTTAAATGGCGACATTATTAACTTTATCAAAAAACAAGATAGCTGTTTTTTAGACCACCACGTGAGCTTGCTGTACTAGCTGATAGAATAACATTGGGAGAAATTAATATGTGAATCTTCAATAATAAAAGTAGATAAATTAAAGTACTAATTTATGTACTATAAATCCATACTGATGAGGCCAAAAGTCAGCGTCTATAGATGTTCATTATTATTAATTATTTTTTTTATCAGGTTATAGTGATTTTAGCAACCCACATGGTCTCTAGTAGCACGAAAGAGTAGGAAACCAGCACGTACTTATAATTATATTGATTTATTAAGTCATGAGTAAATTGAAACGTAGTAATTCATTAATTTATCTACTTTTATTATTGAAGATTCACATAGTAATTTCTCCCAATGTTATTAGTATGTTTTTTATAATAGTAGTGTTTAGAAAATGATTTATCAGCAATGCTTAACCTTCTGCTTAAGCCGCGCCTTTCTACAAGTAGTGTCTCCTGATTAGTGCGGATAGTGCGGATTCGGACACTGCAAAATATTATAACTCGATTTGTCTAGTGTTTCTCTCACTTCTCATATTTTGTGGTTCACCAACTACAAAAAACTTATAGAAACTAATATATACTTAATATAAACTAATATAATTAATATAATTAACTTATAGAAACTTATTAGATTTTACTGTTTAGAAAACCGACATTTGTTTGAATAGATTTACTTCAATAACATAAACCAATAAAGAAGCTTAACAAAGCCATACAACATTACTTAACTAATTAACCACACAAATATTATTTTTTTAGAGGAAAAGAAGTATTGTAATATAAAGTAGCCGCCCAGTTTTCCGGAATCGGGTTATACGAAATTCAGATAATAAAGTGGAAAAGCGTAAAGGAAAAGTTGTGACAATTACCCAGAAACTGGAAGCAATTAAAAGTCTCCATAAAGGGGACTTGTTAAATAAAGTTGCTGCAGATTATGGCGTAGGAGTAAGTAGCGGAAAGGTCGTGATAAAATAAAGCAGTGGAGCACCGTTTAGCCGTCTCTTACTGTTGAACGAAAAATCATGAAATCTGGTGGATACAACAAACCTGATGAGGTATTATATCTCTGGTTCACTTAGGAAAGTAATAGGGGAATCCCACTGCCAGGTCGTTAGGGAAAGATGCCATGTTCTATACTTGCCGCAGCGACCCCGTGGAGTGATCACGCGGCGTTCACATGATAGTTCGTAGCGAGGTTGTAAAAAGCCTGATTTACACTGCTTTGTCAAATTTTACTTTAAAATTTTTTTATATTAATTTTAAAAAACAAAGTCTTGTAAAAGTGGATAAAATGTAATCACTAATTTTAACTAAGACAGAAACACTGAAAACTCGAGAGCGAAACTGGTTTAAAGTTTCGGCTGCGTGATATGCGCTTCAAATGCGTTTGCACTGACCAATAAGGAATCATAACCCGAAAATCACGTGAAGATCACGCAAGTTTATTACTCCATCGGGTGGCTGCGGAAACTATAGGCCACTCCACCTTATGGGAAATTACATGTAACCCTCCGCCTTATGGGAAATTACTTGTAAAATCTAGTGCCCTCCGCCTTATGGGAAATGCTGTACAAAATAGTTCTGAACACTGCCGAGCGTATATTTGAAGTGTGCGCAGATAGCGGGAAAATTGAAAATGAGTTGAGGTGGGTGGTCATGTATATTTGCAGATATATTAGAGGTTAATTTAAATGGGTATTTGCAGATATATTACAGGCTAATTCAAGTGGGTATTTGCAGATATATGAAGGGTTGATTCAAATGGGTAATTTACATGCGTGAGGTTTTAACCCGTGCAAGCGAAATTTCTTCAGTTTGTTGAAACTTATCTGTAACCGCGATCGTATTAATTACTTTTAAATTTAATATAAACAAAAAGTATTTCGACTATTAGCTTTAATTTTGAGCCTGAAAAGGAATATATCGTTCCGTTTTCAGTTTACGTAATCGGTTTAGTATTTGAACTTGTAGATTTTTAAATGTGAGTGACAAGGAAATAACATCCAACTGAGATAATATATTAACTGCAACTACCGCAATAAGAAACGGAACATCCTCGCTGCCAAGATCCTCTGGCTGGAAGTTTCGAAAGACGAAATGGTATGCAAATATCATTTCGAGAAAAACTACACAGCATTCTGAAGTAGTAAAGCCGATTGGAACGACGAATCCTCAGCGTACATCAGTGAGTAAAGTGCTATCAATTAGTTTACGGATGGTTCGAAGACAAGGTACTGGTACAGGAGTCTTTGGACCTCGTACCAAATACTTTGAATCCATGGGAATCTACCCAAGTATCTTCCAAGCAGAGGTACATGTAATCGAAAGATCTGCACAAATTATCCTCGACAGGAACTATCGCAAAAAATAAATTTATATCCCGTCAGATAGCCAAGCAGCCATAAAGGCCGTGAAGTTAAGAAAATTAAGTAACTTTACTGGGTAACAGGACACACTGGTATAGATGGAAACGAAGAATCCGATCACAAAAGCTTAGATGAAAAAATAAGAGAACAATGGATGAAAACCTGGAGAGAACTCCCAGTTAAGACAGTCCAAAGTAATGCTGGGATCTTTTAACCAGAAAAGAACAAAAAGTTGATTAAAACCAAACAGGAACAAGCGCAGAATTCTGACAGGAGTCCTGACGGGACACTGCAGACTTAGAAAACATCTCAAACCCCTAGGCCTAGAGGAAGATGACATATGCAGGTTCTGCGGCTCAGCATAGGAAACCGCCATACATCGACTCAAAGTCTGCGGAGCACTGCTCCCCATGAGACAAATGTATCTTAGGGCCCACTGCTTTAACGCAGAGTAGTTGCAGTCCTTGAATCCCACCCAGATCTTGAAATTCCTAAAGTAATCACGACTAGAGGAGGCGCTCTAAACGGGTAAGTATACCAACAATTAGAGGAAGGGGATGGGGTACAATAGATCTATGAAGGTCAAAGTACAAGTCACCACCGAAATCTACAATCTACATCTAAAACTCAAATACGATTCAAGGAATGAAGCCGATATTGACGGTATTGATTTGTACAAAAACTTAAAGCTTTGAAGTTGCATTTTGAAAAAAAATCAATCTAGTGATCCTTATACTCTTTTGCAATATCTTTTTACAAATAATTTAATATCCACTTTTCCAAACACATCAATAGCATAAAGAATATCTTACTCTACCAGTTACAGTTGCATCTGGAGAGAGATCTTTTCCTAAGTTAAAGATTAAAAATTATTTTAGGCCAACTATGCATCAACAAAGATTGACTAATTTATCTATTATTTCGATAGAATCTGAAGTATTAGATAATTTGGATACAAAACAGATAGCAGATTTCGCAAGTTTAAAAGAAAGAAAAGTTTAATTTTTGTAAAATCATTCAGGTACCCACATCTAAGTTTTATTATAGATATTAAAACAAATTGTTTGATAATTAAAATTGTTCCTTTTCTTAATGCACTTAACCAAAATCAAATTCCTCTCTAAAAGCCTAAAAAGGAAGGTAAGCAGGCAGTGTCAGTATTGCACGCGGGCGGCTAAGCAGGCATAGTCAGTTTTGCGCGTGGGCGGGTAAGCAGGCATTGTCAGTTTTGCGCGCGGGCCTGCTAGGAAATTACTTATCTAAAAAAAATACTAAAACTGGCCTACACCGATAGTAAAGGATATGGTCAACCGACTTTTGAATAAGTTACAATTACTAGTTTTGACCAAAATTGTTCTTCTTTTCGGAGAAGAATTGGAGAATCAAAAGAATTGGAGAAAATTGGAATTGGAGAAAATATCATAGTTTTCGGTCCCGATTTTTAAAACTTGTTTTTTTTTGGTTTTCCATTCCAATAGACGACTGACAAATACAGAGACAAAGGACGGATAATTTCGAAAAGGATTAAAACAGAAACGAACGAATTTAAAAAAAATGAGACCAAATGTCATAAATTCAGAGATATTCAAATTATTATTTCTTGTTACCATCCTATTATATGCATATGCGAATTTGAATAATAATAATATGTAATGCAACAGACTGAAGCAACATCGATACAAAATTTTCTCCGCAATCGCTGAACTGTTTTACAGACTCACTAAAATCTCAATGTCAAACAAAGAAAAACTATAGCTAAATTTAAATACATTGGTCAATTATTGACCCATTCTGCATAAAATGGGACCTAAGGAACCCAAATCGTAGACCTCTAAAAAAGACAGTATAATTACACCCTATATGACTACTAATACACTAAAGAAATACCTAAGAATCTCATATAATACCATTTTCTTATTAACAATATTTTCTTATTTACAATACGTAATGAATTTACTCTATATATTTCCCTGGCATAAATACCTTGTGTTCAGTAGTTTTCCATTATATTCGTTATGTTGCAAAAAATATAATTTATAAAATTGATGTAAACACATTAACTTATTTACCTATAATAATGCTGTAGGAATTTTACAAAACACCTCAAATAAATAACACATGATTACGGAAAATTTGAATTTATTTAAAGCAACACGAACGTCATATTTTATTTAGAATTTATTGATTCTAGAAAATCATTGGAATATTTATTTCAAAATATTTAATTAATCATTCCATATGTACCTTCCACATCTAAATAAAGTTCAGTTTTCAGTTCAGTTTTGTTTTTTGTTTAGAAAGCACCAAAGAAATATTTGTTTTTGTAATAGTTGTAATGTAATAGAAGCAATCGATTAAATATGAATTCAATTTATTCTAAGTTCTAAAAATGTTTAAATATTTTTTATAGTAATATTTATCAAACTAGTTTTGTCTGTCCAGTCTAGAACATCTAATCTTTTTCCATCTAATATTAACTTAATAAAGTCGGAACACAGCCTGAATATATAAATATATTCAACCTTTCCGGAGCACCTTCACATTCTTCTTCTTGGTTCAGCTTCTCCGTTGGAGGTTGCTCATTATGGCAATTTTTATTTTTGACATCGCGGAACGGAACAGTTCCGCCGATGACACTCCAAACCAATCTCTTAAGTTGCGCAGCCAAGATATGCGGCGTCGACCAGCACTTTGCTTTGCTTGGATCCTTCCTTGGATTATGAACTGTTGCAATCCATATTTTTCTTTTCTGGAGATGTGGCCTAAGTATTGTAACATTCGTTTCTTTATGGTGGAGAGTACCTCGGTTTCTTTGTTCATTCTGCGAAGTACCTCTATGTTAGTTACTTTGTCCACCCACGGTATTCACAGAATACGACGGTAAACCCATATTTCGAAGGCCATTATCCTTTTTGTTGTTTGCTGGGTCAAGGTCCAACCTTCCATCTCGTATAGCAGAATCGGGAAGTCGTAGCAGCGGGTCATTCTTAGCCTCATTTTCATGAATACTGGCTGCTCTTGCCTGTTCGGTGCGTGCAAAGACCTCTTGGCGGTTTGTCCACTCGTCATTTATGCAGGTTCCAAGGTTGTATTTGGAGACAAGGTCTTTATATGTGATCACCGTCGACGTGCAGTTGGGTCTGGATCTGGTGCAGTTTGGTTTTTGAAATCAGCATGGCCTTTGTCTTTGCCGTGTTCATTTCCAGTCCGTAATCTCTACTTTTTGCTGATATGTCGGTCATCACGCGCTTGAGGTCTTCAATGTTGTCTGCCAGTACAACCGTGTCGTCCGCGTATCTGATGTTGTTATTTGCTCTGCCATTTATTTACTATGATTCCCGCAGCTTCCTCGGCAAGCCCCTCTCTGCATATAGCTTCGGAGTATATGTTGAACATAGGGGAAAGAACAAATCCTTTCCTCACACCATTTCGAATCCCCTGTCAGTTTAGTTTCAATCCTGACTTAGCTGTCTGACCCCAGCATAAATTCGACACAATCTGAATATCTCGGCGGTCGATATCCAGATTCGTCAAGATGTTCATTAGCTTCTTATGTCTGACATAGTCTAAAACCTTGCTATAGTCAATAAAACAAGCATATACGTCTATATTGACATCACGACACCGCTGAACCAATAAACCCTAGTACAAAAGCCGTTGCGGAAACAAAATTGTGTATCGCTTATTTCCGACTCATATTTTCGATAGATTCTTAAATGAATAATTCTAAGGAACACCTTCAGTACCTGACTCATCAAGCTTATCATGCAGTGTTGATTACAGTCGAATGCATGTGGTTTTTTCGGTATGGTGACGAAAGTTGACGCCATCCACTCATTCGGTGCTCGTTTTGTAGATTGTGTCCATTAGCTCGGTTAGAATGTTGATTGTATCGTCATCAACCAGCTTGAGCATCTCGCTATAGATTCTATCTGTTCCCGTAGCCTTGCCTGTTTTGGTGATCCTTATGGCATGTTTCACCTCGCTATTTAGAATTTCAGGGCCGTTCTATAACATTATTGAGCCTTTAGGACTGCCAAAACAATCTTATTTGAAATTTGTCAGTTTTTTTATATCTTTCAGTCCACCTTCATGGATTAAATCTCGATCTCGAAATCTCGAAACGCATCTGCAGATTGGCTATTCACTTAAGTTATCGGAAAGACATCATCTTAAAAAACAATGTTATTTTTGTGGTTTTAGTTGACTGCCACGAAAGTAGACTGAAAGCTATAAAATATCTGACAAATTTGACAGGGAATATGTTTTGGTGGTCCAAAAAGACTCAATAATGTTATAGAGCTCCGCAAAGGTTTATATATTCAGGCTGTGTTCTGACTTTATTAAATTTATATGATTATCTATAATGTAGTATGGTTCTACCACTTCTAAACTATCTAATATTGTTTATCTACTTCCAGCTGTCTTGTTGTATCTGGCTAATCTTGAATATTTAGTCTTATTATCATCTGGCTGTTCTTGTCTATCTAACCATATCGAAGACAATGGTTAGATATGGTCAAAAATGGTCTATAGACTTTCTTGTATAGGCTTGTCTCTTTAAATAGTATTCTCTTTTAAGAGAAAAAAGTATTGGGTGGTTTTTACATGCAATCTATTTCGTCTAAACTTATCTGTGTGATGCAACCTTAAGAGATTTATATATATATATATATATATATATATATATATATATATATATATATATATATATATATATATATATATATCTTATAAAAACCTTGTCTATCTAATCTTGTTTTCACTAGTCTTGTACTTCACTTGTAATCGCTAGTCTTCTTTTCATATTCTTGTTTTTATAGTCTTTTCCATCTAGCGTTTATATTGTCTGACTAGCTAGAATTATGTTCTTTCTAAACTTTTTCTTATTTAGTCTTGTATGCCTAGTCCTGCCTATCTAGTTTACTTAACTTACTCTTGTCTGTTAATATCGTCCGTCCACTACTGTCTAGTTGTCCGTTTATCTGCCCAGTCTTCTATGTTACCCTAGAGTCATATTCTAGCCTTATGTCATATCTGGTCTTCTATGTTAATCTGGAGACCAACTTTGTTTCGACTTGCTGCTAATTTTCGCCAGTCTAGTCTGATTTATTAAACCTTGTCTTGACATTCTTTTCTACAGAGTTTTGTGTGTCAGATATCATATATTTTATTTTTTCTATCTAATTTTGTCTATCTATTTTATTCTTATGCTTATATTATCTGAGACTTCTGTTTTTACCAGATCTGTGTACTCGCTCCTATATATAGATTAATCTATTTCGTCTTGTCTATTCAATCTGGTCTAAAATGGTTAGTGACTACAGATAAAATGCATAACAATGCTGTCTGGAGGATATATTAATCTTTGCTATTTTTCTTATTCATTTTATCTTTTCTGAGGAAATACTTAAAGTAAATGTCTGCATAATATTTTGAAAAGTTCTTAAACATTTTAATAAATATAAAAATCTTACCATAAGCATGCCCTTTCTGCGAGAAATGGAAACAGTCGTGCGTTATGTAAGAAATATCAATAACTTCATCATACATATGAACAGGATCCAAGGCGGCATTAAAAGATTTCATAAACGGTTGCAAAACCACTGTAAAATCGTCATTTTTATCATAACGTCCACTGAAAACCTGAAAACCATATGTTAACATAGTCTTTTTCTAAACATATTAGCCATATCTGTTGCCTATGCCTAAACGATATATCATGGATGATAATATAAATATAAATCAATCGTATATTTTAATTTACTCTAAAATGTTCTAATTATAGCAGAACTCTATAGCAGAATCTCTATACTCTAATCTAATTTTTAAAATCTTACTGCTATGGAATAAAAGATTACTACCACAAAAATTTCTAAAAATGTAAATTATATATGTCAAATTGTTCATACTTACTAATTGGTCTTCTGCGGTTTGGTAATCTCTAGCCAAATTAGTCATTAAAGACATCTCATCAACCTCCCCTCGTCTATGAAAACACGAACAAAACAAATTATGCAGAAACCTGCACATCATTGACCTCTTGACCCTCACACTGACCGTGGCATCTAAAATTTAAAACAAAATATAATTAGGTATTGTAGGTTATCAGGATATTTAGCAACGATCAAAAACAAATATTCTGTAGATATTGACATTTAGTAACTAAGTAACCGGAGGTGTACGATGTATAATTCATGGTTAATTTCGCAAGTATGTAAAGCTAACTACAGTCTGCATTTTAATTTATCATTTATGTGTAATGTGTGTAGTTTTCTTTAAGATTCTCTATCTACAAGGAAAACTTTCTACATATGTGTTGGAATCTACGTCATGTTTCAATATATATATATATATATATATATATATATATATATATATATATATATATATATATATATATATATATATATATATGTATATATATATATATATATATATATATATATATATGTATCTATTTTATGTGAACTTCTCATCCTAGGACAAAATTGGTTTCTTGAAATTTATTTTGAACTGGACCGTTTCCAATGGGAGTGCCACCTAGCATGAACAATCAAATTGAAGAGCTGCCAGATACCATATATCATTTGTTAAAATATTACTAAAATTACACTCTTAGATTTAATTATTTCAAACCAGTAAATTACAAGCCTTCAAATATACTACGGACAAAAAAGTTTTAATAAAAGAGAGATGGACCTATGTTTATGCACTATGCATATAAAATATGGACTATAAAGATTATAATTATAAGAAAATAGTATAAGAAATATTTTAATGCAAATTATAGTCTTTATTATTACTATTCACTAAATATCACTAAACGATAAAAAAATTTTAAAAAATTATAATGTGGCGGTTACTTTAGCTTTATTTTAAATATTATTTGTTTAAAATCTTTTATTCAATATTCGTATTTTTTCTTTTTAAATATACTAATATGTAAGTAACGTTCAAACAAATGCTGAATATTAAGCTTATTTTTTAAATTCTGCTACAGTTTTTCTGTCGGATTTCTTAAATGTTTGCTTTCGTAAAAATGAATTCAACTTTTTTTTAATACTTATTTAAACAATTATGTTTAGGGTTTCCAAGAGTAGAGTATGTTCCCTTTTTATTATAATTATTTTGTTCTGAATTGAAAAATTCACTGTTTCCAAAATAACAAAAAAATACTACACTTTCTAGTTATAAGAAAGACAAGATTCCCCCTTTCATCTTTGGCAAGTGTGACATCTAATGTTTGGTTTTTCTGAGCCCGATTTCTAAGTCTACAAATATTGTGGACTTGTCGGATTTATTATTGATAAATGGGGTGCAGTTAGTTTTTAGGGAAAAGGAAGATTATTCTATGGGCCTTGGGAATTAAAGAATTTGGACACTAGATTTTGAAGTTACTTTTTGGGGTACCGATTTTTTAATTCTTTTTGAGAAAGAACAATTTCATTTTTTGTTTTAAATATTGAATATGGTTAACTTTTCTGATATTTATGGATGGTGAAGATGGTGAATTCTACTTAATGCAATTTAAACATTAATTCTGAATGCAGTATCATCGTAAGATAATGTTAAATAATCTTTTCTCCGATGAAGATTTTTAATTTCGTATCTAATCCATGCGCGTTCGGCTGATTTTATGGTTGAGTTTGCGGCAAAAGATTTTTATATAGATGTAGTTCGGTATTACATTGGAACGAAGACATTCTGAATTGAACCAGATATCTTGGGAAGGGAAACGGTATTTTTCATCAATTTGATTGTATGGATTACTGCGTATGATAAGTATGGATTACCTCGTAGCAACAGTCGCAACCATCCTTTTAGTTAGAATTGGTAAAACCATCCTACGATATAAATAATCATACAAACTTAAAACAATCGGAACACAGCCTGAATATATAAATATATTCAATCTTTCCGGAGCTCTATAACAATTACTAAATCTTCTTAGGACTACCAAAACAAATCTCATGTGAAATTTTTCAGTTATTTAATAGCTTTCAGTCCACCTTCGTGGCACTCAAAAACCATAAAAATAACATTGTTTTTAAGATCATGCCTTTTCGATAATTTAAGTAAGTAGCCATCTGCAGACGCGTATCGAGATTTATCTCTCATCAGTGCAGCTTTGCTTTTATTATTAACAATTTGTAAAACACTCACACTCAATTTGTATACAACGCGTAATTCTGATAAGGTACACATTTGGTACGTATAGCTTATCAGAATTACACGTTAAGTACCTATCAGATGGCGTATAGCTCTTATGTGGTAGCTATAAAGCTTTATAATGTACTTCCTGGGGACCTGTACTTCCTTAAGGCTACCGCTAATTACAATAAATTTAAAACCGCCGTCAAAGATATGCCTATCAAGAAGCCTAAGTACTCTGTGAACAATTTTTTATAAATATTTTTTTTTTACATTGTTTTAATAATCAAATGTGACATGATCTAAATGTTTAAATATAATAGCTAATATATGTGTATTATTGTGTAATGATGTTAATTAATGACATTAGTTAATTGTAACCCTTTACATTGTGATCCAATGCAAGAAATAAATAAATAAACTCAATTTACAGAGCGATTTTATTTGAAAAGTTTTATCGACACGCAAGATAGTGCTGGCCGAAATAATTAAACTTACCATAAAATAATTTGTGAAATAATTTACCTGTTATTAAGCTAAGAAGCTACGATCGCCACCCGGACAATTAGCGGAATATGAATGTTTATCATATCTATATAAATTAAAATGAAAAGGGTAGTTGCGAGCGTTCCTGCGTGGTTTTCCGTACTTGAATTGAAAAATTCGCTATTTTTAACCACTATTTTTTGTTAAAATATATAACTTGTGAAGTTATATAACTCTACAAACTTTACACAGCTCGAGCTGCGACTGTTGAAGGTCATTTTCAAGTCATTTTCAAGAAAATTGAGTTGTGAAAATTGTGTAGGGTAGTATATAACTTCACTTCAAAGTGAATTTTTGAATTCAAGTAAATTAAAATAGACTTTGTGGTCCTTCGTTTTGCTAATTGGTTATACTCAACTAGACCCCGAAAATCAAAGCACACGAATTCTTTGTTATGGAATATAAAATAAAAAGTGTTAAAAATTTGCTTTAATTTGTTGCAATCAAAATGTCTTGAATTTTAAAGGATTAGCCAGCTAGTATCAGTCAGAAATTCTGAAAAATGTAATGAAACTATTTTTTTGCTTTCTCGATTAATTGAAATTTACAATTTTTGTACACTTTATACTCTGTCCAGCGAGAGTATGCGTACAGCTGCATACTCTCGCTGGACAGAGTATAGAGTGTACAAAAATTGCGCCGAGGTATGAGGGGCAAGGGACGCGTTAAGAAAAAAATATGCGTCAGTTTTTGAAATACGGACAACTGAACACGGCGCACTAGAAATAAAGTGGGGGTATGCGCAGAACAATGATAAACTCGTGGCGGGATGCATTCTCTCGCCGGACAGAGTATAGACATATTTTTTTTTATATTACAGAGTATATTGTACATTTATATTGCGTTATGCAAAAATGTAGAAATCAATATTGATTATCAAATAGGTATTATTTGATAATTAAAATTGATAATACATAGTAGTACTATTTTTTTTTAATACCTACATACTTAGATAAATTAAAAAAATAACTTTTAACTTCTGTATTTCTATTAGCCGATTAAAATTTGCACCGGTTTTAAGTTTTAATTGATACACTAAAGTATTCTAATGTATTCCCGGACTTCTTAGAATAATTTTAATTTATTATGAATTTTTAGCTTTGAATGTATTTATAAATTAAAATATTTTTGTAATGCGGGAATTTAAATAAATAATACTGAAATTAAGTATATTCTAATCTACTCAATTTACCCTATATAAGGCCATAATGAAAATATTGACTAACTGTAATTAATATCTATTTACTAACAATAAGATCAAAAATTTCGAAAATTTTAAAAACACAATATGCAATACATATACAATAAGATATACAATAAAAATAACAATAGTACAATCAAAATTTGAATATAAGTATTACTTTATATGAAAATTTCATTTAATTGCGTAATAGTTTGTGTGTCAAATAATAGAGCTTAAGCAAATATTTAGTATTGACCCTTAACCACCTGCCATACGTCTCACAGATCCTGTCGTATATAAAACCGCGAATATTTTTGCGCCCGAGTCGTGTACGAACTTGTGCATTCCTGTACCTTTTCCCCGCGTCACTCAGTGCCGCGCAACCGCTTGTCGACGTCGGACGTGCGCCCGTTTGTCTCAGGTGAGTAAATTACTTCTACTTTGGGTCTAAGAGACCTTATGTCAGGTGGTTAGGTGACTTTTTGATATTATTTTTTTTTTTTTTTTAGTTAAAAATGGATTTTAATGAGATTAATATTGAGCGGTGGTTGGAAGAAGATCTGTTAGACGATGAAAATTTACCTAACAATGAATATAGCGATGTGGAGTCTGATGTAGGCCCGGATCATATTTTAGAAGAAAGTTGTGGATCAGATTCAGAATGTGAATTGCCGCCTGAGGAGGAAAATAGCGAAAATTCTGTCTCCCAGCATGATTTGGCTTCAAGTGTGCCTGAAAAACCAGAGTTTTCTTCAGAAGATGACGAGTCCCTATCAAAACTATCGCGACGCAGGAAACAAAATTATTTTGGAAAAAATCGCGTTCGATGGTCATCCATCCCACCTATCTTACGATTTACGATCGAGAACGTTGCAAAGTAATAATTTCCAGGAAAGAGAAGGCATAAAGCCAACTTCAGCTGAAATCAGCTGAACGTTTCGTCTTCTCCGTTGGATATTTGGCAACATTTTTTTACTGACGAAATGTTGGAGAAACTCGTTACCTACACTAATGTGAAGATAACAGAGATCAGACCGAACTATAAAAATCAATCATGTGTTCATGATTTAGATCTCGTGGAATTGAAGGCATTCATGAGTTTCCTGTTTTATACAGCAATTTTCAAAGAAAATCAAGAACACTATATGTCATGGTACTGTACTGATGGCAGTGGAAGGGAAATTTATCGCTGTATCCTAAGCAAAAATAGATTTGAGGTCTTGTTGAATTGCTTACGATATGATGATGTGGCGACCAGAACTGTCCGACGAGAAACCGATGCATCAGCACCCATTACTGAGCTCTTTGTATGCTAGGTAGTCAAGGGTTAAGCTTTGATAATAATCGTCTAGTAAAGGGTGATAAGTTAAGAGTGCCCTGTTTTTACTTAATAAAAAATAAAAGAAGCCATGTTTAACTTTGCCATTATTTTAACTGTACGACATTCAGTCAACTTTTATTAGAACGAATTCTACGGTTCAAACTCATAGGTGGTTTCGATAAAAGTTTAATTTTCAAGACAAATACAATATGGGTCGAAAAATATCGTCGATCAGGTTCCCTTAAAGTTAATAATCTTGCAGAGAGGAACAAAACTGTTTGTTAGAACAGATGTGAATATTTTACAAGTTGGGAACAGAATTGAAGAAAATTCGAATCAATCCGTGCTACGTTTGTAGCAGCAAGTAGAAATTTTAAATAAAGATTTACTCTTTCAGCCTTACAAATAAACAGAACAAAATATACAAAAAGCCCAAAAACTTTTTCCAATAAACCAAAACTCACGTATAGAATTCAGTCGATGGATTTTGGGCAGAGGGTATAATTCAATTGCAAGGGAGAAAAAACAAACAAAATTTACGTTACTGGTCTACCGAAAACCCTCAAGTTATATTCGAAGAAGAGCTGCATCATCAAAAGGTACCTTATTTTTTTTAAGAAGAAATGGGAAACGCCGTAGTTGTTAATGGTGAACGTTATGCGTAGATGCCAAAACCGTTCTTAATGAATGCCATCGCTCAACTCCGATTATCAATAACCGATATTTTGTATCAGCAAGATGGTGCAAGGCATCATGTATCCAACATGTCTATGGGAGAGTTCTAGAGTTCTTTCTTGGTCGTCTGATTTCCTAGCGCGGGGGTCAGTTTGGGGCCTCCTCGTTGACCGGATTTGTTTGTTTTGGGTTATTACTAATGGAGTCATATTAAATCTAAAGTTGAAGAACCGACCAGAAACGCTGGAGGACTTAAAAAGAAAATTTCGACAATCTATTTGCCAGATTTCACCAGAAATGTGCTAGTGTGCAATGCAGTCATTGTTGCATCGATCTCAGTTAAGGTTTCCGCGTACCCGACTTTTTCAATACCCGAGTATCTGCTAATATTTTTTCATTTACCCGGGTACCAGGGTATTTGCATTTTTTGCAGAAAAGGAAACAATTTTCTTATAATAATGTTTTATTTTATAACGAAAGAGTGAAGTTTGTCAATAAGTCTTATTTAGTTAACTTATAGTACAATTAGTCACACAATTAAACAGTCTTGTTCTCATTAACTAATTAAGAACTAAAATAACTTTTAACTACAATAAATGCTGCAAAAAATAACAAAAATATAACTAAATAAACTTTATTTACTGACAGTTGAAAATTAAAAATAAAGTTCTGATTTTCGATCTTTATATTATGTTCTTTATCTAAATGTTTTAATAACACACTTGTTGAAAAGCATTTAGGATAATATTTTTGGGCATATTGAACATTGTACTGATTCCTTATTCCGTATCTTTTTTAAATATTTCCCTACTCTAGAAACAGGGCTATCCATTTTGGCTACGAAAAGTAAACCATCTTTTAGTAAAATGTTATAGGTTATCCACTAGATACAATTTTTTATTTTGAATTAATAATATTTAATTCAATTACTCACCGTTCACCGAACAGTATTTTAATCAAACTCCAACGAAATAAAAACAAAACATTGCTACATAACCAAACCTAACCTCAAGTTTACTGCATTTTTGTAAAACTCTCGACGCTTTCAGTTATTTTAATTCTTTCTATGCAAATTTGCTAATATTTACTTTAAGGCGCTACTTAATAATAATTTTACGAGAATTTTGATGAATTCTTTATTCAAAGTGGGTACCCGGGTACTAAAAATATCATATACCCGGCTAGAAAACCCTAATCTCAGTCATGCATCGAAGCAAAAATCGATGTGATTTTTAAAAATTAATTGTTAATTTCGGATTAAACATTTAACTAGTTATAAAACTTTACATTTCACTCTACAATGTTCCAAAAAAATTAAGTGACTAACTTTGTTCGGGGTTCCAAGTTTTTGATAATTGCAGTTTAAAATCAGTCTTAATTTGTCACTATTTGTATTCAATAAAAACAATAAAGAAATTAAGTAAAGTTTCTATTTCTAATTCGTCCTCAATATCAGAGTCATCTGTGGTTCATCATCATTAGATAAGGCATTCCTCTGTTAAATGCTATCTGCTAAAGCGTATCTTAATGGGTGCTAAACTCACCATTCGATGTGATTCCTGTTGTCGTCGAAACATAGGATTACGTGCATAATCCAATTTTACCGCTAACACACTAAAATTTTTAGTATTTACAAACTAATAGACAACATGGAATTGTAAATGTAATGTCAGAAAATCTATGAATATTGCAATTAAAATAGACTATACATGCATTAAAATGTCAAGTACTATGAATCTTAAAAGCACAATAGAAACAACATTTTAGTCAATGAAAACTAAGGCTAAGCATACCAAATGGTTACTTTTGTGCCACCAAGTATAACATGCACTAGTTTTAAATGGTGATACAATTTTTTTTTTCAAATATTCAGCATTATATTTCTCAAATGTTACTAATTTTGACTTTTATTGTCAACCATAGAAACGATATTGCCTATCATTTGTTCTTTTTCCCAAATTGATCGACATCAGCAGTGATCATTTAGAGCTGTTACTTTTAGTGCGGGAGGTAGCGTTGCAAATACAAAATTCATAGTAAGCCGGCTCATGTTCACATCGATAGTTGATATTATATGACTAATAAGTAAACCGACCGTCAGCTGTTCAAGTAGCGGTGGGTGCGGGTGTGGGAGGTTGCGAAAGTGGTAAAAAAAAATTAAGTAATAGTACGCCGGCTGAAACTTTTTTCATAAATAGTTGACATCATACTGAGCTGAAAAAAAAATCGTCAGCTGCATGGTGGACGGGGGATTATGCGTCAGCTGGTGCATGAACTTGTAAAAAAAAAACACTAAAATAAAGTTATAGTACGCCGGATGAAATTTAACTAGATAATTGTTTAGATCAGGGGTCTCCAAATTACGGCCCGAGGGCTACATCCGGCCCGCGGACAGATTTTGTCCGGCCCGCGGAGAGCTAGCATACTTGAAAACTCCTTTTAGAGAACATATTTTTTATAGCAAATTAAATTTAGTTTACTGAAGTATTCTAATTTTATGTTGAATAATTATTAATATGACATCTACATTGATATGGTCATGGGCTAACTACTCATAACATTGTTGTAGGCTTATTGTTATTGTTTTTGTGATAAGTTGGATAAAGAAACACAGAATTGTAATGAGCAAAGACATGTATAATATGCAGAAAATTTAACTTCAGTATATAATAACTAAAAAATTATTGAAATGAATCCAACTAACATTTTATACATTTTAAATAAAAACATAACTTATAACAAGCAAAATGACATATGAAATACTAATGAGATTTATGTAATTGAGATTTTCCACTGACAATAGTTTGTAGTTGTGGACTAATTTTACTTGTACCAATTATTAAAAGAGATTTAAGCTCATCAGTTAATTTAGATCTGTAAACATTTTTTATGTACTTCATTTTGGAGAAGGTCTCCTCACACAAACAAGTAGTACCAAAAACAGAAAACAGCCCACGAGCAAATTTATGCAAATTATCAAATTGTGTCAGTGGAAGTGTTATATCACTGCACTGTAGATCAATCATTTCCATTTGAAGTTCTGGGGCTAGGGTTTCAATGTCAGTATCAAAAGGATTCTGAACAATCTTAATTTGATTCGCAAAGGCATCAAAGTCCGAGAAACGAGTATCAAAATTTATTTTCAAAGCACTCAAAGTTTCGATTGCAAAATCGATAGGAAACTCAGTCTCAGTGGTGTGGCTGAATATTTCACATGTTTTAAAATGTGAAAAACATTTACTTCGTAGTTGTGATTGAGTCCGCTCTCAGCAGTCAGCGAGTGTAGACGTGCGAGCCGCCGGCAGTTGGTCTTTAAATTTTTATAGTGGTTGTATATAAATTAAACATGTCTAGAGAACTCAGATCTAACACCCCTTCAGAAAAGCAGTTTGATAATTTCACTACTTTTCTGCAAAGTTCTGTTTTTGAAAATTTCATATCGAAAATTATAAAAAAGCATGTGGAGCCACTGCAAGTTCAAAACGGTGAGCTAATTGAGCAAATCAAAGATCTTAAACTAAGTAATGAAAAGTTATCCGCGTGTTTAAATTCGTGTATCAATGTGCAAATAAATAAACACATGGAACCGTTGAAAGTACTAATTAGTGTATTATCCGGACAAATAAAGGAACTAAATATTAATAATATGAAGCTAGTTAACTCGAATTTTAATTCTGTGAATTCTTGTGCCGAAATCGTGAAAAGTCCTCCAAAGCCTGCAGATAAAGTGAACATCGTACCCACTAACGGTGATAAGGAGTCTAATCCGCGACGCGATAAGCCAGAAAAAGTTATCTCCGCCAGGAATGTTCCGTCCACCACAAAAACCTTAAATAGACTTTCCGAATCCGAATCCGAAAACATAAACACTCAAAGTAATGTAAACAGCGGCAACTGGGAGACTCAGCGTCATAAGAAACGGACACATAGGAAGTCTAACATCATACACGGTTGCAACGATGACATTGCACAGATTAAGGCGGCAGTAAGATATTACCACCTACATGTTTTTCGTCTAGACCCCAATTTGTCAGCGGAGGAGTTAGTACGTTATCTGAATAGTAAAAACATTTTGAATGTCACGTGCTCCAAGCTAATATCTAAATACCCTGAAGAATACTCTTCATTTAAAGTATCGTTAGCATCAGAGGATTATGAACTCGCAATGAAACCGGAAACATGGCCGAGAAATACATGTATTAACCGTTTTTTAGAGAGACTAACGAAAAATCGATTGAAAAATCAGGAATCCGTGTAAGCGCCAACCTCGCTACACCAGCCAAAGCCGCGCGAACCGCGAATTATCGAGTTACATTGATAAACCAAAATACTCAATCTATCGGTAACTCAATAGATAGAATTGAATATATGTTAGAGTCTTATAAACAGTGCAATTTTCTAGTTCTTACGGAGCACTGGAAGAGTCAAGAACAACTTCGGCAATACAAAATTAACAATTTTATCCTGGCGTCCTCCTTTTGCCGCGAAGCTGGAGCTCACGGAGGCTCGGCAATTTATTGCAAGAACGGGATTAACTGTAAGCCTAGACAAGACTTAAACGGATTGGCAGAAATACATGTTTTTGAATGCTCTGCAATTGAGTCAGTCATAAACGGAAAAGTGATAATAATTATTGGCATCTATAGGGCTCCATTGGCGTGTTTTAAATTATTCCTACGGAAGATGCATGCTCTCTTGGTGGTACTTTGCAATGGCAATAACCAATATATTATAGCTGGCGATTTCAATATCAATAGCCTTAAGGAATCGAACACAAGTCAACAATTCACATCCCTGTTGGAATCGTTCAACGCGACCATCACCGCAACTGAAATAAGCCACCCTGAGTCTGGTACGTGTATTGACAACATAATAGTTAATGTCACTATGGAATACACTATTGAAACCTCAAATTACCACATGTCTGATCACTGTGCTCAAATCTTTACAGTAGAGTACAAAAACGGGGCCTCGGTTCGCACAAGAAAAATGGCTAGACTGTTCAACCGAAATAATATGGAACAACACAGGGATTTAATGGCAAATGCAACGTGGAACCTAATTTTTGAAGTGAAACCGGAGGATGTCGACATGCAATGGAATGCTTTCATGGACATATTTCTGCGTAATTTCAACGAGGCCTTTCCTAGAGTCCCCGTACACAGCACTAAAAAATCTCAACGCTTTTTTAATAATCCATGTTTAAAGAAAATGGAAATGGACTTACATCTGTTCCAGACGGTATCACGTTATAATCCCACGTTTAAGAACCTGTATAATAACCTACGTAGAAATTATACTAGGCTGTTAAGAGACGAAAAGAGGCAACAGTTTAGAATGGAAATAGAAACATCGTCCAATCGGCAAAGAACTACCTGGGATATAGTAAGACGAATTACCGAAATTAAGATGAAAAGTGATACATTTGTTACCCGTGATGACGATCCTCTAGTGAGTGCGACAAGAATTAACAGTTTTTTCACAAACAGAGCAAAAACCTTAGCAGACTCTCAAACTGTGGTGTGCTATAAGGATAATATCGTTTTCAACAATAACACAACATTTTTAATGCCAATCAGCCGGGAAGAGCTTTACAATATTATTACAAACTTAAAAAATACAAAAAGTGCGGGCATAGACGATATTTCTTCCATCGTTTTAAAAAATGTGCTACCTTCTATATTAATTCCTCTACAATATATCATTAACAATGTCTTAGAGATGGGCAAATTTCCAGAAAACTTAAAAGTGGCGATTATAACACCCATACACAAGGCTGGCGATAAATGTGCAATTGAAAACTACAGGCCCATAAGTGTCCTATCGGTGTTTTCTAAGATCTTTGAGAGAATCATTTACTCAAGAATTGTGTCGTTCTTAGATAAGTATAAAATAATAAGCCCTCAACAACATGGCTTTGTAAAGGGCAGAGGTATTGAAACTGCATGTTATGAGTTCACAAAAGGAGTAATTGATAATCTTGAATCCCGAAGGATCCCGGTAGGACTTCTTATGGACCTATCTAAGGCCTATGATGTGGTTGACCATAATATATTGTTAATAAAACTTTCAAAATATGGCATAAGGGGGGTCGCGCTTAATTTGATCAAATCTTTCCTAACAAATAGGACACAAGTCACTAGGGTTTTTACTCCGCATGGATTTGTGCAATCCCCCCCATGTACGATCAATATAGGGATCCCACAGGGGAGCACGATTGGACCCTTGCTATTTTCGCTATTTATAAATGATTTACATTCGATATCTATTAATTCACCCCACATAATGATTAATTATGCGGACGACACATCAGTATTAATACTAAATAAGACAATGGATGATATTTATGCGAATGTAAATAATGTCATCGAATCTCTGACATCATGGTTTGGGTCTAATAGACTGATATTAAACAAAGAAAAAACACAGTCAATATTTTTTAAGACAAAGCGTAATTCATTATTGTACCCCGAGGAATTGGCAATCGACAACAAACGCGTGTTGGTTCAAGAGTCCGTTAGGTTGCTTGGTATTCATTTGGACCAGTATCTAGACTGGACCAGTCATATAACCTTTGTAACTGGGAAACTAAACAAGGCTGTTTTCGCATTGAGATCCCTCCAGCGATATGTAGATAATGATGTTCTTAGGTTAGTGTATTTCGCCAATTTCCACAGCATTCTTAGGTTTGGTATCATGTTTTGGGGAAATTCAACTACTATCCAAACTATATTCAGGATTCAAAAACAAGCCCTCCGGTTACTAAGTAACTTAATGTACAACGAATCTTGCAGGGGATGCTTTAGAAGGGCCAATATCCTGACAGTAACGGGCATCTTCATTTATGAAAACATCGTATTTCTTCGAAAACATAATCACCTTTTCAGTAATTTCTGCAAACCTACCGAACGGCGAACGAGATTTAATAAAGAACTGTTTCAGCTACCACAGCATGCCTTAACACTTACGGAGAGAAATCCCCCATATAATACCATGAAATTATTTAACAGTTTACCGAGGGATATTAAGCATTTGAACAGTAGCAAACAATTTAAAATGCAGTTATTTAAACTGCTAATTAGTATTGAACCCTATAATGTGCAAGAGTTTTATTCAAAAGTTAATAGCACAAATATCGGCATTTCATGTTAACCATATCTGTTTGACACATTTCATATAGGATGTATATATGTTTTCATTTTATTGTATATGTATGTACGTGCTTAAATTATGAAATAAACTGTTTTGAATTTGAATTTGATTGAAACAGTATCAATTTCTTCCGGAATGATTTGATATTAGTGTATAAATCAGGAAGATGCTGGTTTTCTCCTTGCAATCTCAAATTCAGTTCGTTCACATGTTTTGTCAAATCAACATAGAATGCTAACTTTCACAGCCTTGCGTTGTTTTGTAATTCAGTAAGAGGGCGATGCCATTCATTCAAAAAAATTTCGATCACTGCTCGAAGTTCAAAAAAGCGCTGAAGGACTTTCCCACAACTAAGCCAACGTACGGCAGTATGATAAGGTAAGTCATTTTCTCCAATCTCTTCAATAAATTGTCGGAATTGTCGGTGATTCAGCCCAAAAGATCTGATAAAATTAACAGTTGATATGACTGGTTTCAGAACTTCAGACATATCCAAACATTTTCCGCACAAAGACTGTTGATGAATGATACAATGTAAGACTAATGGTTTTGAACCACCGTCATTTTCTACAGCCTTTGACACAAGAGCGACCACTCCTTTATCTTTCCCACTCATGTTTTTGCCTCCATCAGTTATAATACATTTCAAGTTTTTGTATCGAAGGTTCTTTTGAATAATGGCCATTTCAACTCCTTTAAAAATATCTGTACCAGTAGTTGTGCTATGAATACTATACATATCAAGAAGTTCTTCATGCACTTCATAGCTTTTATCTACTCCTCAAATATAAATCAACACCTGAGCAGTATCTGACACATCCGTTGACTCATCCAAGGCCAAAGAAAACCACTCAACATGTCCATTGTGGTCAAACAGTTGAGAGGATATATTTTCAGCGATGTTTTCTACCCTTCGAGCCACAGTGTTTGCTGACATACTGACAGTTTTTAATAAATTTACCTTTTCAGGGCACATTTCTTCGGCTACTGCAATTATGCATTCTTTGTCATTCATCATTTGTCATTCATCTCACTCATTCAATCATTTCTCCATCGGTGAATGGTTTTCCAAGTTTTGCAATTTCAAGAGCCACACGAAAGCTGGCACGAGTTGCAGCCTCTTGTTCAGTTTTGAGTTTTGTAAATGAAGATTGCTGCGATTTCAATCCGCGCTTCACAGCTTCGAATTTTTTTGTCCGCAAACTTCCTGTATATTTTGAGTAATTTTGAAAATGTTTTGTTTCATAATGACGTTTAATGTTATATTCCTTGAGAACGGTTATGCTTTCATTGCAAATCAAACATAGCGCCTTGTTACTGGACTAAATTACGAAATACTGAATGTTCCACTGATCTTTGAATTTTCTGCATTCACTATCAATTTTTCGCTTCTTTTCCATACTACTAAATCACACACAAAAGCAACAATTCAAATCAAAATTCTGTTACAAAGATGTCTTAAACTAGTCCGATTTGCAGCCTTTTTTAAACGTTGCGTACTTTTTCTCACTTTTTTTTCATCAGTGGACTATTTCACTTTTTGCCACCGGCAACAATCATAATACGGTTTTGGTAATCGGAACTTACTGGAGTAATGAGTATGGCCCTTAGGCTGGAAATGTTGGAGACCCCTGGTTTAGATAATTAAAAGTACGAAAACAACAATCCGCTGCGTGGGTAGCGGTGGAAAAACCGTCAGCTGACGCAATGAAGATTAAAAATATTGAAGCATTACTACTACGGTAGTTCCTTTTAAACATATATTTTCGGGCCGTGGATAACAGATCCTTTCAGATATGGATTATAAAAAATTCCAAATCTCTTTAAGAATTTGTAATGGATATTTTACGATGGGGTTTGTTTCTACAATCTCTCGGACGATTTGTAAATCTCGTAATGGTTATTTTACGATAAGGTTTGTTTCGATTTAAAAATTTTGCAATGGATATTTTATGACTAGATTATAGAAACAGTACCCAACGAACCATCCCTCATACCTGTAAGGAGATATAAATACGGTCACCCCCGGACAACGAACCAGTCCACGCGATACCGAGTTATATTTATTGAACCATTATTGAACAATGTCGAAGATTCATCGATTTTGTGTATTTTGTGGCGCAAAAAAAGAAATATTATTATCTTTTTCTGAAAAAACTCTACAAAAACGTACTTCTATATTGGAGATTCGTCAGAATAACAATTTATCATTAGGAAGTGCCAACGGAAGTGTCGTTAGAATTGAACGATTTTCTAAAATATCATTCAAAATGTAATCGACAATTCACCGCTTTACCACCAAAATACAGGATAGCTGTTCAAACTCCTTCAACATCTGCAGCGTCAAGGTAAGTAATACCTTCTTATTTTTTGACAGTTATTTTGATTGAAATATATTTTGATTTGTACTATTTAATATTAAAAATATTGAAGATCGGATCGTTTGACGCAAGGAAAAATATTTTTGTCCTCCTGAATTGTAAAACTAGCTTTGACATCATGTATACCTCAGCCGAAACTAGATTTTTACACACAATGTTGTAAAGTACAACTATACGGTAAAGTCACTTTACCGCATATTAGCCGTACTTTACAACATTGTAATAAATTATACATAACCTAATAAATTTAAATTAGTAAAAATGTCAAAGTTTGTGAATTCCAACATTAAAAAATTAAATAATTTCCAATATTGTAAATAATCTAAATCTATTTGTTTCTTAAATAATAATTGTCGGCCAAAAAATTATATACAAATTTCGTGCGTAAATGATTTTACAACGTTCCAGCTAATGGGGAACGAGCCCGAAGGGCGAGTTCCCCAAACGAACTGTCGCGTTGTAAAATCTACTTTTCCGCACTCTAATGTAAATAACTATTTCAATTAATTATTTTTTAACTTTTTTATCGTCTCAATTTTCGGAGCACATTTCACTGTCAAGTCTTGAAAAAAAGATTGTTTAATTTCCGTAGACAAACTCTGCGTGAAAATTTTTGGCTTTTGTATGGAACAAACAGAATTTCGTTAGATTTCAACGATACAAACATCAAGATCATTTCATATGAAACAATAAAATGTATTCTTTCAGCTTGGACAGATACGCTCAACCTCCTGGTAAATTACACTGGAGCTGAAAATACAAACATCGACGTTTCATCGAATCCCGTTGAAAATCAAGCCACACACAGCAATACAACACAAGGCTGTTCACACACTTCATCGAATACTGGTGATCAATCTGATAATTTCATACGATATTCTTTTACACGTTATATACTTCCCGAGATTATCATTCAGTTGTCACTATGCCGGTTGAAATTCAACTATATGATAGTTTAATAGTTACGTGTGCTAAAACTATCAGTCAGCTAGGTGTGGACAGAGGAGTTCTGTCAGCTAGACCCTGAAAGATACTGTGCATTGCACTAATATTTTTAATCTTTACTGCATCAGCAGACGGGTTTTCAACCGCTACCCACGCAGCTGATTGTTGTTGTCGTACTTTTAATTATCTAAACAATCATCTAGTAAAATTTCATCCGGCGTACTATAACTTTATTTTAGTGTTTTCATGCTTCAAGTTCATGCTACCAGCTGACGCATAATCCCCCGTCCCCCATGCAGCTGACGTTTTTTTTTCAGCTCAGTATGATGTCAACTATTTATGAAAGAAGTGTCTGCCGGCGTACTATCACTTAATTTTTTATTTTTTTGCCACTTTCGCAACCTCCCACACCCATACCCACCGCGGGTGCGTCAGCTGACGCTTGGTTCACTACTGACGCTTTATTAGTCATTCGAGATCTATTGAAAAAGATGGGAATCGATTGGCGCAAAAACACTACCTAAAATGCAACGCTACCTCCCGGACTATTTGATTATAAATAAATCAGAGATTTTTATTAATTTGTTGAAATAGTTGTTAATGTGTTTTCTCGGGGATTCCGCGTTGATATTGAGGGTTGTTTCTGCAAAGAACCGGATTCCCGACGTTTCGGCGAACAAACAATCGCCATTCTCAATAGATATATACTTCTGTCAAAAAATGAATAAAAAACTTTATTTTTGCACCATAATTAACAAGACAATAGCTGTTAAATATGGTGAAAAAAATCTATTAAACTATATTTTCCTAAGTAACTGATTTTTTTTATAAACATTTTTATATTAAATTATTTATATAAATATGTATACTATCAATTAAACCAAAATACCAAGTTATCATTGTGATGGTTATCACATTATGCAATAAAAGATCTCCTGTTGTTTCGCAATATTCTTTAAATTCTTTAAATTACAAGTATGCTCTTTCATTTCATTAAATTATAGCTACATTCAACTAGATATTCGTGTATTTTGTTTTTATTCTAAATCTATATAATTATTGTAATTAAAAAAATATTGTGTGTGTTTTAAGGAACGTATAAATTCTAATTTTATGCAAATCAGTCTCTTATTCAAATATTAATCAAAATATGTAAATTTATTCGCAGGATTTCCACTTATGACCTTGTTCTTTGTCTCTTTTGTACATGCGAATAATATATAAACGATTCTAAATTGAAAAATTCACTATGCTTTTACCACTAATTGTGGATAACGAATTATGTTTAACAATTAATGGCACAAACATAGTGATTTATTTAATTCAATGTCGCACCCATCCTTTTTATTATATGAATAAAACAAACAGTTACGGGGATTCCCTAGAATTTAATACAGGTTCATCTCACTTAACAACACACCTGCTTGTGCATTCCAATTCAAATTAAATTCGGTTGACGACCTAGTTGTAGGAACAAAACTCAGTCGTTAAGTAAGGAATACCTGTATATTTAAGGTAAACAATAAGTTATGTAAAGCGAACAGTTTTGTTAGTTCAGTGGGAATAACAGTGGGAAAAAAACCTATACGAACATGCCCTCAAATTATCGTTTTCGGAACTATTTTTTATACAGAACATTATAACGCATAATATTTGTAAGAAACATTACTCGATAAAACGCATTAATTAAAAATTACTGAATGAATAGACTTTTAAATTTTCAATAATATGTATTTAGTTTCTGAAAACAACTAGAATTTTTATAAAAACTTGAAGGCATGTTTCTGTACGTCCAAAAAACCTACACAAAATTGGCGCTGTTCTAGTGTTTGAATAGGTCTGATGTTTATTTCGAACGGACTATATATGTACGCGTGTTTTTCCAATTTCCAATTTTACTAGAGTTGGATTTTACATTTTTGAAGTGAATTGTTTTTTTCTATCCCAAAAGTATCTGTGAATAGTAAGTGTAGAAAAGAAAGGAAGACTTGGATTATTAAAACAACAAGAAACTGGTAAGAAAGTGAAATACATTATCTTAAATTATTTTATTCAACAATCGCTACGATTTAAAAAATCAATTTTTGTAAGCAATTCGAGAATCGATATGTATGCAATCTGGTGTTAAAACAAAAAATGCAACCCATGCATTAAATGGGAAAGTTATTGCTGAATTCGATGGAGGGTGTAATCGAAAAACACTTTTTTAGACTCGCAATCCTCAAAAGTCTTTTGGAAATTTTGAAATTAAATATATGTGGCCATGATAAGACTGAATGCTAGGAAAGGCCGGTTTTTGTACACTTTTGGTTAAATTATAATCGAAATTTAACTGTTCATTATCGAAGTTATAAAAGGAGATATTTGAAGTAAAAACCTTGTACTTTTACTACGTTTGGAATTTTACAAATATATTCAGTAATTTAAGAAATAAATAATCTAGACCACAATAGATTTAAATGTTATTGCTTCCACAAGATAAAGTGAAAACAGTTAAACAGATAAAAGAAAAAGAAGGCCAAATATTTTAAGAAACATCGAAAATAATAAAAAGATTGGGCGGATATTAAAGAAATGTTGGAGGCAACAAATGAAGAACAGCTCAAAAAAATGGGATTCGACCACATGAAGTACAGGCAGGGATAAGACGGAAAAAGGGAACTAAAAAATGGAAAAGCGCCAGGCCTAAACAACATTAAAGCCGAAATGCTAAAACATATGGGAGAAAAAGGCACTGAACTATTGCACGACATAATAGAAATGGCCTGAAAAATACAAGAAATCCCTGGATAACGGGAAGAGTCAAGTAATAATACCCAAATATAAAAAAGAAGACAGAAAAGAATATGGAAATTACTGAGGGATATCTCTCCTATTCAGTGCGTGAGACGTATATGAAAAATTATTAGAGGAAAGTTTATGAATAGTAAAGCTGTTTTCGGCCCGGCTTTAGTGTAGAAGATCATATTTTCACGATCAGAAACTTAACAGAAAAGGAAATTTACCTATGTTTTATAGATCTCGAAAAGGCTTTTGGCAAAGTTCTCATATTGAAAACATTAGGAAAATACGAAGTAGACGATAAGACTGATTGAGGAAATAAAATTAATGTACAAAAATAGTGCAAATATAGTAAGAGTATTAAACGAAGAATCAGATAAATTCAATACAACACAGGGGATTATGTCAACCGGCCGCAGACCATCGAAGAGCTCAAAGACTATATCCGAGGCAAAATGGCAGCGATATCGCCCAAGACGCGGCCAAAGGGATGGAAAATGCGAGAAACATATCTCAGTTATGTATGACCAATAAAGGTGATCACTTAGTCGCTATTGTTTTTTTGAACTAGTCGACATAAATTGTAATAAGTAATAAATTGTAAAAAGTATGAGCTATAGTTGTGAAGCTTATAGTTGTGAATAAAAAAAGTTTTCTGTAATCTATTGAGAATTGACAAAGTTATTCAATTGTTTCACTGATTAGATTGAGATCAGACGGGTGCGCCCGTTGAAATTACAAAAAAAATAGATTTTCTGGGTGAAATAAAACTTTTTTTACGTCTTTCGTTTACTATAACATAAACAATATAAACATAACATAACGTTTACTGACCTATTGCCCGCGCGTCCACGATATATGTAAAAGTATCTACTTGTTTTGGAAAAGGGTGAATTTCATTTACAAAAGGGTGAATTTAATTTGCAAAGAGGTGAATTTCCTTTAAAAAATGTGAATTTTATTTTCAAAAGGGTGAATTTCATTAGCAAAGGATGAATATTATTTGCAGAAAGGTGAATTTAATGTGAAAGACCTATAATCACCTTGAAATTATATTGGAATTTTATACTGTTTCAAAATTAATAAACGGAAGGACCCTCGCTTATCCACTAATTCGCTTAACGACCTAATCGAAGGAACAAAAGGCGTTAAGTGAGGAGAACCTATTGTTCTATTGTGTATTTGAGTTGACTATAGACTGCTGAATTACATTCACACATACCTTCATCTCCATATGTAATTATGTGATTGTTTAAATTATAATTAAAATTTTGATATCCTACTATGTAATTAAAATTATGTTATTATTTTTTTTTAATATATCGTTGGCCCTCAAGCAAAAAGAGCTAAGTCTTTTTGGAAAAATCAGTTTCAATTGTTACTAAATTACGAAAAATCAGCTGAAAATGTTCAAGGGCCATTTTATAACCTTGTCTAGCACGAAATCATGTATATTGATTAAATTACACAATTAACAGAAGTTAGAAGAATAATTTTGAAGTTTTTTGAGTTTTGAAAATAGATTTTCGAGGTAAAATCTAACATTCTTTACGTGTTACGATTACTGACATAGCCCCTTATACCCCACGTCTACGATATATGTAAAAGTACTTCATTTAAAAAGTACAAAAGGGTGAATATAATTTGCAATAAGGTGAATTTAAGTTGCAAAAGGCTTAATTTCATTTGCACAAGGATGAATTTCATTTGCAAAAAGGTGATTTTCATTTGAAAAAGCGTGAATTTAGTGTGAATAACCTATAAATATTTTCAATAAAAATTATGATATAAGAAAAGCATTCGATAAAATGACTAAATTATTTTCTCTATTATCAGCGTTCTTGATAAAACTAAAGCTATTATGTAATATTAATTTACCAATCACCGGAATAAGATTGACAAACGTCCTGGGTAACTTAGCCTGAAGATAATCCAGCGCCACCATCAACTTCCTAGCATGCATAATCGGCGACGCCTCGTCCTCGTTGAAACAATGAGCCGAACAGATATCGTTCGCCCCAAAGAAAATCGTAATCATCTTCCAATCTTGTTTGAAATTAATTTTCGGATCCTGTTTAATCTTCTTCACTAAAATTTTCGCCTGTCTCAAAGCATCAGCATCGGCAGAAACAGGAAACGCGACGTTAAGTCTAGACTGTGCCGACAGAAATTCACCTGTTCCAGTTGAATATCCTGTTAACTTTGGATTGAATTCTTTTAGAATATTTGGGACGGTTAAATATTTTCTCCATGTTTCTTGTCCACCTAACGATATAAAAAATTAAGATTGATTTTTAAAATATCTTGATTCTATAATGAAGTCATTAAAGCACTCATATGTGCTCGTTAACCGGTCGCCGAGTGCGATACTATTTTCTCAATATGTATCGGCAATTTTGTTATTCAGAAATGGCATAAAAGGGCGCAAAATTGAAAAATTAGTATAAAAACTCGTTCATAAGGCGTTTTTAACACTTGTCCATTAGAAAACTCTTCGCTACGCTCGTCGTTTTCTAAACATGAACGCGTGCTGAAAAATTGCGCTTATTGGACTCGTTCTTTAATATACTATTAATTTCTTTAAAATTAAAAACAAAATCAGAATTTACTTTCTTAATTACCTGCACACCAAGAGACTCCCCTGTATTCTATCATAGTGCCTAGAGCCCAATCTTCCATTGCTCCATTACCTGCAATTAGAGAATCGCCCATGGCTCCAATTACATCGATATCTCCTGGTCGGAGTTTATGCACGCTTGTTGGCCTGCTTGAGGATCTTCCAACCCCAAAGGCTGTTTGGTTGACACACATAAACGATATCGAATCCGGATAATTGATTTGCTTGCGGGTGCCATCGTCCCTGCTGGGATATTTAATTACCATATTTCCTGTCATTTCCTGAACAAATATTGAATATGGGTTAATAATGTGCAAGTAGAGTATCTAAGTAGAAAATTTTATAAAATATTAAAAATGTGGAATTAACTGGTGACGATAGGTCAATGAAAGAACAAACACTTTTTATACGGTGACATGAAAAACTTTTAACTACATGTTCAAATAAAGGTAATAAGACAGTTATTTTTAAAAAAACTCGGATTAAAACCCATTAATCTCTCGAAAAAGACCCCACCTTATCAATACAGAATTTGAACAACTCCTTCATTAAAAAACTAAAAGATTTGGAACACATTTCGGATAAGCAATATAAGACTTTGATTTCACACAAGAGCACGGTCCCTAAATTTTAGGTTTTAATTAAAATACATAAAACGGATTTGTTCAAATAATTAATTAGTTTTCTTTTTTCATCAAGTTACTTTAAATTCAATAAGTTTTACAAACAGACGTCCACAATGGGCAATCCTGCTTCCCCCAATTTAGCCACGAACATTACTAACCTTTTACACACTAAACTTCCTTTCACTATCCCTTTCCTGTTCTGTTATGTTGATGATTTGCTCACTGCTATCTACAGTAACCAAATGGACTACATTTCTACTTATTTTAACTACTATGATGAAAATTCACTAAAGAGATTGAGAGTGATAAATCTTTACGATTTTTTTATTTACTATTGACCAAATTGTCTGATGGAACTTTAGTCACTGATTGGTACAAAAAAACCATTGCTTCTGACCGAAGTATCAACTTTCTTCCCTGTCAACCCTTACACTAAAAAATTGCTGTTTTGAGATCCCTTTTGCAAAAACTTAACCAGTAATAATTAAAACCAGTAATAATTCCAAGTTACCAAAGAATTTTGATATATTAAAATTGATTGGTATTAAAAATAACAACCCTCCTGGGGTTAAAAATAAAATTCTCAATAATAATAATTTGTCTTCCCCTATTCGTGTCCCCTTTTCTCTTAACCCTGCCAACAATATTTCAAACTCATTATTCCTTCTTTCCATAACAACCTATAATATGTCCTTTATTCTCTGTCCATGCTAGGAAGCCACACTTGCACCGAACGTTGGTTTTTTATTAGGAACGAATCTGGCATGCTCTCAAAGGCGGCAACGGCATTAGGCCATCTTCGCATTTGTAACGCACGTCCGGCTTGGTTCCTAATTAAGAAGTTTGATTCGCAACAAATTCAGAAACCACACTTATATGCTTCAACTGTAACCGAGGAGTCATCCATTCCCTGAAATGTTGCAATGTATTCGCAATTATCCTGATTTTTTTGGTAATTCAAGGTACTCGAAGAAATTTTTAGCGTAATGCGTAATTATGTCACGTAATTATGCTAATTCTTTGCTAATGTGAAGTACTGGGAGAAATCACAAGCGTAATGCATAATATTGTCAGATAATTTTTGAAATGCTTAGGTACTGCAAAGTAATGCTACCCATGTAATGGAAGGAAATTTGAAATATTTACTTTTAAATAATTTAATAATTTCTAATGCACTGAACGTTAGAATATATTTATTTGTTATTACTATGTACAACCTGTAAGATAAGGGTGCTAGTAATGAAGAAGACATCACGTTAGTAGTATCGTCATTAAATAACAAGTGTGTTGAATTTCTATACATTTATTGAAATTGGATTGAAATACAACAAAATTACAATACTCCAAACTACTTTTTCACATTTTTGTATTGCTACCAATATTAAATCATATGTCACAGTCCTGTGAAGTTAGCAACCGCATTTGCAAAAATATTAAATTACATCGGAGTTCCTGGTAGATATGAAATATTTCCAGAGTACTAAAAAAATGGAAAATACCAAAAATGAGCTAGCAACACTTTTGAGAAAAACTGTGCGTTTTTGACATATTACTGCACCTCGACCATAGTTCTGGAGTACTTGATCAATTTTGTAAAAAGTTCAGCAAAAATTGACATTTTGCAAAAAAAAAATTGAAAATTGCAAAAATAGTTGTTTTCTCGGATCTAAATAACACCCTAAGAGTTCTATCGATGATCCCTGTGACATTTTTTGACCAAAACCTTGGTTCAAAAGATATTTTCAATAATAAGGGACCCATGGTTTTGAATGAAAATTTAAAAAAATCGCGCAACAGTTATGTTTGCAGTTCCTGATAGAGCTCTTAGAGTTCTATCGAAAATCCTTATAACATTTTTCTGCAGTCAAAAAAAGATATACAAAAATTAAACTTCACCGATGCGGCGAAGTAAAGAAAAAAATAACACGCAATAGTTCTGTTTGCATTTCCCGGTAGAACTCTTCGAATTCTATCGAAAATCCTTGTAACATTTTTCTGTGAAGTCAAATATTGGAAAGATATACGAAAAAAAAATCACTAATGAAGTTCGAGTTCAGCAATGATATGCAAAAAAAGTGGCGCAACAGTTCTGTTTCTATGTAAATTCGTTGGTTTACAGTAAACAAATATGCACATTTTTTTACTAAAATTTACTAACTAAAAGTATTTACTACAAGCTCGGCGCATGGATTTTCGTGCGGCCCACAAAGGAGAAAGCCGATCAATTCTGCTCTATCAACTTAGCACACGGTTTCTTCAAAATAATACTTGGAACCAATTGTTATATACCATTTCGTTTGTACTTGAATGTACTGAGAGTAAATTTTTTTGTACTTTTACCAAGAAACGAAAAATCTTCATTTAGAAAAGTGAGCACCCCCTTTTAAGGGAGGCGATTATTTTCCAAGGTACAAACAATTCAATAGAATGTACTTTTATGCACTTTTAACGATTTTCATTAAAAACAATTAGTGTTAGTAATATTGAAATTATTTACATATACAACACCCCTGTTTAAGGGAGGCGAATATTTTCCAAGGTACAAACAATTCAATTGAATGTACTTAAATGCGCTTTTAACGATTTGAATAAAAAGCAATTAGTGTTAGTAATATTACAATTATTTACATATACAGCACCCTTGTTTAAGGGAGGCGTTTATTTTCCAAGGTACAGACAATTCAATGAAATGTACTTTAATGTACTTTTATCTAATTTCATCAAACAAAATTAGTGTTAATGATATTACAATTATTTACATATACTGCATCCCTTTTTAAGGGAGGCGAATATTTTCCAAGGTACAAACAATTCAATTGAATGTACTTTTATGTACTTTTAACGATTTTCATAAAAAACAATTAGTGTCGCTGATATTACAGTGATATTACACTTTTTCTAAATGAAGATTTTTCGTTTTTTGGTAAAGGTACAAACAAATTTACTCTCAGTACATTCAAGTACAAACGAAATTGTATATAAAAATTGGTTCCAAGTAGTTTTTTGAACAAACCGGGTGCTAAGTTGATAGAGCTGATCAATTCGCCGACAAAGCAGAAACATTCAAAACGCCGCTCGGTCGCCCCGATTTTTTTTCGTTTTCCCTTCGTAACATTGGTGAAGTTTTTTTTTCAGCATATCATATTTATATGCTGAATATATAAGCATATCTTTCTAATTTTTAACTTTACAGAAAAATTTTAAAAGGAGTTTCGAAGACAGAATCCTAAGAGTTCTACCAGGAACTTCAAACAGAACTATTGCGCGGTTTTTTTCTTTTTTACTTCGTCGCATCGGTTAAGCTCAATTTTTCGAAAATCTTTTCAACTTTTTTTACTTTACAGTAAAATTGGGATTTTTACAATTATAAAGATTTTCGATAGAACTCTTAAGAATTCTACCGAAAACTGCAAACAGAACTATTGCGCGAAATTTTGCACAAAGTACTCTAGAACTAATTGATATCTACCAGAAACTCCGATGTAATATTATATTTCTGCAAATTCGGTAGCTAACTTCATAGGACCTAGATATTACTATTAAATGTTAAAATTTTGTTATTTATAATAAACTACCTAATTTTAAACCAATTACACTTTATTTCAAATCGGCATCGGCTTCTTTCTATTATAAGGAGTTTATTAGGAGCTCTCTGTGATACTGCAGCACGGCGCATGACGAGGCGCATGATGAGCTCATGCGGGTGTAGTGGGGAGCTAATGTGGCCGTAATGCGGCAGTAATGCGAATATAATGTGAACGTAATTCAGAGAATGCAAGAGTAATTCAAGGAATGCAAGAGTACTCTGTGTATTGTGGTGTAATACTTACGTAATGCTAAGGAATGCAAAGTAATGTGCGTTAATGCATCTAAATATTAACATGTATTGCAAGAGTGGATGGCCCCTCGACTGTAACTAAATGTGGGCCAAATTTTACTTTTGTCTGGTGCAAATTCATTGCTTTCACTGCTTTAGTTAACAGTTTGTTTTCTTTGTTTGTTTTTCTTTTTGCAAAACTACGAGACATTGATTTGATGGAATTCTAAAGAAATCATAAAATATATTAATAGTAACTTGAACGCTCATAGTACAGGCATACGAATAAGTGGTATATTTAGAACTATTTGTGGCTAAACCGGAGACCCGCGCATGTAAACTTCAGCGCCTCCGTCATACAACTTGTAACTAATAAAAACGCACAGTGGCGGGAACACTATTTGGGCTCTATATTTTACTGTAACCGTCATTTAAAATAAAAAAATATTTTACTGTAACCGTTACAGGTTTTGTTTTGGTTTCTTCTGTAACCGTTTTTCAGATTTTTTCGATTGTTTCAGTTTTCCACAATTTAGTTTTCAAAATGCCATTAACATTAGATAATATTATAATAATTAAAATGCATAATGACAGAATGATTGAATTGCTAATGGATATAGGTTTGCTTGCAAGAAGGTATGTTTGTATTAATTGTGGAGATGAAATGATATTGGTGAAAGTGAAATGAAATCATGGGTATGTATGGCGGTGTGACAAAGCTAGAGCGAAAGTGAATGCACATATGCTTACAAGGAGTATAAGAAAGGGTACATGGTTTTAATGGAGCTGATTGTCATTTGGTCAGATCATGGAAATTACATTGCTGAGCGTTGTTTGAGCGAACTCCTGCACAAGGTATAGATCACATATATGAGATTACGGACAAAACAGTGACTGATTGGATGCAATATTGTAGGGATGTATGTATGGAGATATGCATGAGAGAAAATTAAATGTTTGGAGGAATTGGAGTGACTGTGTAAATTGATGAGAGCAAGTTGAGTAAATGGAAGTATCATAGAGTAAAGCATGTAGAGGGTAAATGGGTGTTTAGCAGGAATTGAAAGAGGTACGAATAAATGTTTTTTTAAAGTTGTTAGTGAACGGCGTAAGAATGTGTTATTAGCAATTACTAAAGAGAACATTTGACCAAGGACCAAATGAAGGATTTCATCACCTGACAGTTAATCATTCCACAGAATTCAAAAACCCAGATACAGTTGCCCATACGAATTAAATTGAGGGCACCTGGGCTGCAATTAAAAGAACATTGTCCAAAAATTGTGTTAAGAATCAACTCGATAGTTATCTTAGCGGAGGAGGAAACACAAACTGGAGGACCTCACGGGCGCTTTTATCGAATGGATTAAGATATTATATAAACCTCAAGAAGCTGATCCCCTCCAAAGGAATTTCTAAATTTTAAATAATCTGCTTAATTATATATAATTTTAATTATTAATAATCTCATGTTTTAATTATCAACAGCTTGTAACTCATCGACACTATGGATTTAAATAAAACGGTTTGATTTCGGTCAGGATTATAGCACACTTCATCAATGCAATGTACATTTCCAAATTGATATCAAAATTCAACTGCTAACAATTTCATTTTTTTTATGTTCCCGTTCGAATTGTGTTTTGCGCGCAGTTTAATAAAAGAGTTCCCCTATAGTAACAACATTCTTCATTGCACTGTAATTATTAAAAGTTTCTATTCAAGTTATTTTAATAACAATTTATTTTTTAGATTTTCAAGACAAGATTAAGTTTGTTTCTCAGTTTAAGAGAAAAGTATTAGAATTACCATGTATTATCACAATTCAGAATTGCAATAAATCTAATAATTATTTTAAACTTATAATCAGTAATGTAATATGTATTCAACCTATAATTGTAAATATATTCAAGGAATAAATTAAACAATTATTAATGTTAACGTATAAAATGCATACTTACACTAAACAATGCTTAATGTTGGTTTTCTATTAAGACATATTTGTCCACAGTTTCAAATTATGATTTTTCCATTTTAAATTAAAGCGATCTAATAAAAACAACATATACCAATTTTTTTACAACTAAATATAATCTTCGCAACCTTTATTACTTTTGTTTACGCTACGCCACTGCCACCCATTCATTTGCACATGCGCACTATTTATATCAAAGGGGCGGGTTTTACATGCGCACTTTTCCGGTTTTACTCTATTTGTCAGTAAATATTTACTAGGTAAATTAGTTTCTATTAATTTAAAAATTGCAAAAATAATTTATAAAACGTTAAAATTTCTTTTTTTATCGTTCCTTACCTTCTTAATTTGTTTCTTCCTTTTTGATTTTCCCAACACAGAGGGCACACTATTATCATCTGCCGACTTATTATTTAGGTTATGCTTTTTAGGTTCACGTTTCCGATAACTTTTATTTTTAATGAGAAACAAGTTTAGATAAAAACTCAGCTTAAAAGTAAATCCTTTCCCATCCTTGGTTGAAATGTAGCAAGAGCACTGAAATATATACGAACTGGAACGAGCGCTGCCCCTTGGGTTGTTCTGACCGAGAGAGAGCATCACAAGGCGTCTCTCGTATCGCTCTGTCTTCGTCTAGTACAAAAAATTATCTGTCTGTGTCCGACGTCCAATTTTTCCTTGCAAATACAACAGTATTTTACCATTGTCTTTTTGAAAACAACTTTCATTAAAATATATAAACTTTGCTTTATAATATGCTCACCGATTGAACGATCTCACTCTCTCTCTCTTGCTTGATACAACTAAATACAACTAGCTTTTCGCTCTGACTGTATCACATCCTCCCCACTCTGGACTACACTGTTGACTAGACAAGGTTGAATGGAGGTCCTTGGGACCTCTCTCTTGGTACGCACTAGCCAAGAGAATAGCGCTCGTTCCAGTTAGTATATATTTCAGTGGAGTGCTCACACGTTCAGCGTCCCCCGTGCCACAATTCAAACTAATGGAAATTGACATAAAACGTCCAGTGGCGGGTAAAAAATGCCACCGTAGCTACAGATTTGAACAAAATGGATGGTTAGATTAGGTTATAGAAGAAGATCAATCAAGACCACAGATCGCGGCAGCGCGACCTCTCGATCCGAAATAAGAAAAGATTTCAATACTTTAAAAAATTTCAAACAATTTTTATATATCCCTTTCAATTTTCTTTTCCCTACGCCTTTCTGTCTTCCCTCAATGCGCATGCGCACTATGCGTACATCGTGTTGCCTATATCTATGAGCACTCAACTAAATTTGTACCCTTTCCCTTCCAAAAAAAAAATGCAAAGATGTTTGATGCACTATAAAGTATTTGAATTAATAATAAGTAACTGAAGCTATGTCTTGGTTAAGTATGGAAAGTCTTTTGGAAAGAGTAAGTGTGTGGACGCATGCGCTTAAAACAGTTCAGAAGACCTGATTCGGTGAAAGTTGTGACTTCGAAAGATGTTTCGAAGTCAGGCTTTCCTAAATAAGACGGGACAAGTTTCGAATGAGGCTTGCCAAAGTTCGATAAGTTCGGAATGCCTTATTAGGTTGGAGTTAGGACTTCCAAAGATATACCGAAGTTAGGCTTTCCTAATTAGGACGGGACAATGTTTGAATGTGGCTTGCAGAAGTTCTGCTACAGTTCGGAAGGCCTCATTAGGTCCGAATGTATTGTTTGATATGCCTCACCACATTTCTAGTTAGGGTTGGGGTAGTAGTACGTTTTCTGTTTTGATTATCAATCTCATAGTAAATATCTTAGACATAAGATGTCTCTAACAACAGAGAGTTTACAACATAGGTTACATTCTGCAATAAATAACTAGCGAATTAATTACATAATTTATTTATTAATTTAATTGTTTATCTTAAGTTATAATGGAAGAAGACGACTTAGAATTCATTAATATATTTAATGAGGCATGTGCCGATATATTATCTGGGGTTGAAAATTATGTAGAAAGTGAAAGCAATGAAAAACACGAAGCAGTGGCAAGATACAACTATTACCGAAGTCAAGAAATTATTAGCTTTGAATATATTAATGGGACACCAGGAAAAATAATGTGAACGATTACTGGAATACTGATCCGCACATGGAAACACTAATTTATGGTAAAATCATGAGCAGAAGTATATTCAGGCAAATACCATAATCTAGGGGCACGGCAGTGCCCCCGCCAAGTCGAGCACTACCTTACAACCTTTTCTCGAAGCGATACACGGCACTCCTGTAACTTCGTTGTTTATAAAGCAAGAAGTTTGAATTTTTAGATATCAAGAGACATACTATAACTGGCTATATTGGCGAAATACCTAATAATTATACCTTATAGTTTACGAATTATCGCCAGTCAAATTTTCTTAATTTTGTAAGTGACACAGTCACCGATCATCAAAATTCAAATTCAGATCATCAATCTTACAAACTTCAAATTTTTAATTTTTGTTAGCTTTTAGCCTATAATTGAAGGAAAAAATCAAAAATCCCGAAAATTCATTATTCGTTAATTGAAAAATAATAATTATTGAAAATTTCTTAATTTTCTCACCGATCATCAAAATTCGAAGGTACTTCTAGCAATCCTACAAACTCCAAATTTTGAATTTTAGTTAGCCTTTAGCCTATAAAGGAAGGAAAAAATCAAAAATCACGAAATTTCATTATACATTAAATGAAAAATAATGATTATTTAAAAATTTCTTAATTTTGTCACCGATCATCAAAATTCGTAGGTACTTCTAGTAATCTTATAAACACAGAATTTTGAATTTTAGTTAGCCTTTAGCCTATAAAGGATGGACAAAATGAAAAATCCTGAAATTTCCCTATCCATTAATTGAAAAATAATAACTATTAAAAATTTTTTAATTTTGTCACCGATCATCAAAATTCAGAGGTACTTCTAGCAATCTTACAAACTCCAAATTTTGAATTTTAGTTAGCTTTTAGCCTATACAGGAAGAAAAAAATAAAAAATCCCTAAATTTAATTTTACATTAAATGAAAAATAAGGAGTATTAAAAATAATATTCAACAAACGCATCGCGCTTGTATGTATGGTTGCTAACTTTAAAATAGAGACAGAGAATGGGCTTTAAGAAAATCAGTAGCTGACGGACACGGCATATTACCCGAGAAAAAAAAGGAACATGACCTACAAAAAGAAATGAGATCCCATCAAAAACATAAAATATAAAAAATGCCAAGTCTCGTAACGCAGTTCTTTCGCTACAAAAAGTTGTGGGATCTCATGTAAGACCAAGTCAGTTATTTTAGTTAGTGTGTATGTAGAAGCACCTATTCAACTACTTTGTTATAAATTGTTATCTAATCAATTACCTATCAACATTTATAGTAACCGTATCAATATTAGACACCTTTATTTCAGTTATAATTATAATGACTTGGCAATTGCACGGCAACGTAATTATAAAAGAATAATCTACTAATTCGATTACTAAGTAAGTCTAAACAGTAGTAGTAATAATAATAAGTTTATTTCAGTAAATACACATTTCGAAGGATCAAATACAAAATTGTTTTGCTTAGGTAACAGGTGGCAATAAAAAAGAGAGTATCTTTGGTACCTGTACCAATGAAAAACATTGTATCACAGGCACCAGTAAACCTAAGAACAAAGTATTTTAATTAGTAGAATATGTTACCGTGCAATTCCCAAGTCATTATAATTATAATAGAAATAAAGGTGTCTAATATTGATACGGTTACTATAAATGTTGATAGGTAATTGATTAGATTACAATTTAATTTAACAAAGTAGTTGAATAGGTGCTTCTACATAAACACTAACTAAAATAACTGACTTGGTCTTACATGAGATCCCACAACTTTTTGTAGCGAAAGAACTGCGTTACGAGACTTGGCATTTTTTACATTTTATGTTTTTGATGAGATCACTACATTTTTGTGATAATAATGCAATGCCTGAGGACGCAAGTCGACTTTTCAAATTAGAATCAATAATACAATATTTTGTAGACAAATTTAATAAAGTCTATATACCAAAACATAATCTTTCGTTGGATGAAGCCATAATTCCGTACAGAGGTCGACTAAATTTCAGAGACTACAACCCAGGAAAGATTACAAAATACGGCTTATTAGTGAGAATGTTATGTGAATATGACAATGGATGTATACCAAATTTAAAATATATAGCGAAAATGGAGAAAAATTGCAAAATCTTGTCGTAAACCCTTTAGACGCTTATGAAAATATATGGCACCATATTTACATGGACAACTATTACAATAGTGTTGAGTTAGCATAGAAATTACTCTCTAAAAAGATCATAATTTGTGGAACAATAAGAGAAAACCGCGGGCTACCGCACGATCTAAAAAAAATAAGTTGAAAAAGGGTGAATACGACTTCCGTAGAAAAGGAGAAGTTCTAATACATATACGGTAAGATAGAAGATAAGTAATTTCAACTATACACCACGCTCGAATTATAGAAATCCATAACATAAATCGGAAACCTGGCTATCTGATAAAAAAAAAACGGGAAGAATTTTGGAATATACTATAATATATTAATATGTACATGAAAAGAGTTGATTTGACAGACCTTGCGTATTGACTGAAAAAACCTTGCGTATAATCCAATTATTAGAAAAACTGTCATGGACAAAGAAGGCTTTTTGGTTTATGTAAAATTGTGCTCTGTTCAATTCATTTGTTGTATTCAAGCTCCTGAATTCAAGGAAGACATTTTTGTCCTTTTTGAAACAAGTTGCGTAAGACTGGATTGAAATTGAATATGTTCATTCCGAAAGTTCTGGAAATGCAACTAACAATAAGAGAGAATTTCGCGAAGATAAATCAATGAGGCTTTTAGTAAATATAAGACAACATAGGGTTGTGAAAATTACTAGTTCGGACAAAAAAAAAAGTTTCCACAAAGGCGTGGCAGAGTTTGCGAAAAAACGAGGTAAAAGAAGAGACCTGTTTTATGTGCTCATATTGAAAAATGTTTTGTGGATTATCATACAATATGCCGACTGAAGTGAAAAATTTTGAAAAAAAACCAGCCTTAAAACTTCTTTTGAGGATTTATCAGTATGTAAATTATTTTTCTATGTACGAAATCAAATTTGGTACATAGTTTGTTAGTATTGGTTTATGTAATTCTGGAACATAACTCACTTGTGAAGGAGAATGTCTGTTAATGTCGTCATCATAATATGAATTTGAATCAGGTTTGGTTGATTCTGTGTTCATAGGTCAGGAAAATGAATTGGTAGGATATATGGCACATTTCTTGTTGATGGGCCTGCAATTTGTGAGTTATGGAAATTTTGACTTTTAGAAACATGCTATATAACTGCTTTTGAATATTTGTCTGTATGTAAATTAATCAAATTAGTAGTAGATCTTTTATTTTCTCTGTACCGCTGGCTGTTTTGTTTGGAATATTCTTTAAGACGATTAATTTTTTCCTCCTCCTCAGCTGTGATTATTCGATGTTTAGAATTTTCTGAACTAACTATTGCAACAGTTTTTTTCTTTTTCTTATTCTTATTTCTATTTCGCTGACTATTCGCTGACTATTCGCTCTATTAATTTTATTTTGGAGTTTCCTTCCTTTGGAAAGCACAATGAGTACATTTGATTGCCTATAACTTTGATGGGCCTTATTCGTGATTTACCATGAATTCCTCGATACAATCCAGTAATCTTGCACTAGTACATCCGGCAAAGTACTTACGCTTATACTGCACACTGATTCTAGAGGTTGATATTTCCTTAAAAACGCTGCGTTCTGTCAACACTGTCAAAAACTTTGACTATTAAGTTTGACGTTCAGAGCCAACTTTAAATATATGCGTATAGATGTGTTCTTTTGAACACATCTTTGAGTAATTTGAAATTTTCTAGAGAACGCAGCTATTGATGACGATGACGGAAATCTATGAGTTTACCCTCTACCAAAAACTCATTCAACGCGGCTAAATAAGTTTTCACTTAAAAAATTACTAAAACTACGACTACAATCAATTAAGTAAATAAATAATTATCTTTCGTTTGTATTTTTTTCCTATTTTTTATGGATTTAATATTTTAAAATTTAGTAACATTTCCCAAACACTATGTAGATCGATATTTTCTACATAACTAATTTCAGCTGGTAAGCTAAGTAGATTATCTTACTAAAGAAATTAAAAATTGAGAAATATGAAGCATTGAAATCATTTAATCTTAATTAAAATTAATAAGTCTTAATTCTATATCCAAGTTTAATATAAAATATGCCGGTTCTTAACTATAAAAACATCACTTGATCATTGACGGTATTCAGTAGTTGCATATATTAAATAAGGTTTCGCTAAGTGCCGTAGGCAATTAGGATTTCTATACGACCGGTATAGTGTTAAAAAACGGTTAATTAGCGAAATGATTTTCACACAAAAACATAACATTTCAGTTAATTGGAGAACTGACATTAAGAACCTAAGTAGCATATATTGTTTTCTATTCATGTTCATGCCTAGAGAAGATTTTAGTGCAATTATTTTAAATAATACATTGTTGTCTCCGGAAATATCCAACGCAAATTTATTGGATGATCATTATGATGTAGAATGAATAGTGATAAAATTGTGTATTAAAATGTAAAAGTGTAATGTAAAAGTGTATTGCAGTCCAAAAATTGTTTAAACCATTTGAAATTTTTTTATTATCATCTTCAGTTGACCAGATTTTTGTAAAATGCAGCACAGATTCACGTCATTTCATTATCGGTTCTGCCTACTTGCCTCCTTTACTTTTCTTTATTTTGGTGAATGTCATTGCCGATGACCTTGCAAATGACTAGGTTATTTGCCGACGACTAAAAAATTGTCAATTGTTAAATGTGATTGCAAATCCTGTTGATGAAGAGCTATTTCAAAGTGATTTGCTTTTTTTTTGGTTTAGTGATGTAGTAAAAATCAAATGGTATTAAATAGGGATAAATGCTCAGCAATCAATTTTAGTCGGAAATGAAATCCGTTTGTACAGTACTATCTGGTAGATAACGCAGCTCTCAAAGTGACAACAGTAGTTACGAATCTAGGAATAGTTCTTGAAAGCAAATTGTCTTAATTGTCTAAAGTCTAAAGCAAACAAAGTTTTAGGATGTGTGAAAAGATATGGCTATGAATTTCACAATGCTCGCACACTACACTACTAGGAATTTCAGTTCGGTTTTTATTCAAAATGAATTAGGCATGTCGAACTCCGTGTTCGATCCAAGTTTGGCAACCGCACAAGGCCCCCACATTTGTAACGCACGTCCGGCTCGTTCCTAATTAGCAAGCCTAATTCGGAACTTGGAATTTTAGTTCGGTTTTTATTAGGAACGAATTAGGCATACCTAACTTCATGTTCTATTCAAATGAGCCAACCGCATTAGGCCGGGAAGTTTGATTCGGAACAAATTCGGAAGCCACACTTGTATGAATCAACTGTAACTAATTGTAAATGTGATCCAAATCTTCCTCTTGTCTGTGGTGCAAATGCGAATACATTTAATTACAATTGTACGAACAAAATATAGTACTTACTGTTTTCGTTGACAGTTTGTTTTATATTTTTTTCACAAAATTACAAGACATTAATTTAATGCAATTATAATTTAATGCTCATAATGGTATATTAAAGAACGAGTTCAATAAGAGCGATTTTTCAGCCCGCGTCCATATTTAGAAAACTACGAGTGTAAATAAATTTCGAAAGAACCATAAACACTTTACCTCAAAGCAAATATTTTTGTTAAAACAAAAACATTAAATGTAACTTAACACTCTTTAAATGAGTCAATAAAATATAGGCATAGATATAAGTGGTATATTTAGAACTATTTGTCAGTAAATATTGCCTAGGTTAATTAGTTTCTATTAATTTAGAAATTATATAAATAATATATAAAAATTATTGTTCTTTGCCATCTTATTTTGATTCTTCTTTTTTTATTCTCCCTACACTGAGGACACACAGCATCTTCTGATCCCTTACTCAAGGATTATCTGCCCACTTATTGATTACTGATGACTTACTGATTTACTGATACACTTATTGATACATATTGATTACTTTTCTAGGTTATGTTTTTTAGGTTAATGTTTCCGATAATTTGTATTGTTAATGAGAAACAAGTTTAGATAAAAACGCAGCTTAAAAGTGAATTTAAAAAAATTGATGATGTAGATGTTTGATGCACTATAAAGTATTTGAAAGAATAATAAGTAACTAAAGGTGTATATCTTGGTCAAGTATGGAAGTACTCTTTTGGAAAGAGTAAAGGTAGAGACAAACTGGTCCCACGTACGCAACGCCTGCAACGCATTAAGATATCTGGATTGAAAAGCTATGCTATAGAAACACACTTATCACGCTATCCACGCGTGTGATCAGTATGTTTCTAGAACTCATGCGTAGCACATCAGAAACAAATAGACCTTTGATGCAAGCGTTCTCCTCAAATTGCATTTTAGACATGCGAAAGTATATCGTTCTTCATCAAATTCCAGTTTCTGCATTAATGTATGGTATTTTCCAACTTTTTCTCTTTGTTTATTTATCTCATGAACCTAATATCTTCTCTTCTTAACTTTAGATTTTTATTTTTCTGACGCGGAAATATTCATTTAAAAATAGTAAACTCAATAAAACATCCTCAAACTCGCTATCAGAATCAGAAAACATGAGAAAGAGAAATTACAACAGCTGACAGTCTGATGCAAAATTTACGTTGCATACGCGGGACGAGTGTGCACACCAATTCTCCTATGTTGCATCGCATGCCTTGCGTACCTGGAACCAGTGTGTCTCTACCTTAAGTGTGTGGTCGCATGCGCGTAATGAAAGTAATGAAACAGTTCGGTAACGGTTCGGAAGGCCTCATTAGTTGGAAGTTAGGACTTCCAAATATATTCCGAAGTTAGACTTTCCTAATTAGGACGGGACAAGGTTAGAATGTGGCTTGCCTACGTTCGGTAACCAGTTCGGAAGATTTCATTAGGTGGAAGTTAGGATTTCCAAAGATTTGCATACCTTAGACTTAACTAGGACGGGAGAAGGTTCGAATAAGGCTTGCCACAGTTAGGAAACGGTATTGGCATGATAAACCTTAATTTTGAATTATTGTATATTTTCAATCTAATCTTTAAATACAAAGCTACACCATTTTGAAGGATAAAACTTCTCTTTAAAAAAAATACCAGCTGAACTACGCAAGTCGAGTCGTGATATACAGTGATTTGTATTCGGAAGCCTAATTATGTCTACAAAAAAATGAAAAAAAAAAAGATTCTTATAGGAAATCAATTAATTATGCACGAAATAGATTTAATAGATTATCAAAATCCGTCCCATACAAAATTGTTGTCCAATCCCTTCCCATCCCAGGAGACGTTCATACCACTCATCCCATACCATGGGACGATGGGTTGGGATGGGATGGTACGATGGGATCCCATGCTCTCGTTCAAGTATTGTGCTTCCTATTCTATTATAAATGACCCATTCCAGGAGTTTGTATATTGCGCAAGTAAGTAGAGCGACGGGACGGTAGCTTTTCGGTTGTTCGCTCGGTTTTCCTGGTTTCAGTATGGCAACGATTTTTGATCTTTTCAATGCATGTGGGATTTTTTACTTTTCCACTATGTCCGTGGAGAACATGGCCAGCCACTTCTTGGTATATCTTCCATAGTTGAGAGGAAACTCTGGGTACATTCCATTCTGTTCTGGGACTTTTCCCAGAGCTTCCGCTCTCTCATCAGTGGTAACTGGGCTGGAAAATTCAGTCGATCCCTCGCCTCTAGTTTTTCATTCTGTAAATTCTCGTCCGATTTGGATTGCATGGGCATTGTTCCTTAGTGATCTAGCTGTGGACATGATGTGTGCTGCTAACTTGTTTGCTGGTAGGTGCTTGGCATTGTTCGTTGTTTTGTGTCCGTCACCAAGTTTTCTCAGAAGTGACCAGGCTTTTCTGCTAGATCTCTTGAAATCGAGACCGGATACGGTGTCTGACAATTTCTCGCGTCGATCTGCATCCAAGTTGTACAGTAAGTTGTCGGCTATCTCCCTATCTCCGCTTTCCTGGAAGTTCCAATATTCTCTATTGCACTCATCGTTCCATCCCGATACCTACTCTTTGGTTTATTCATATTATTTTATATTATTCACATTGTTTATATTATTCACATTGTTTATATTATTCACATTTCAGTTTATCTCACTTGATTTATCAATTTTTATATTTTTTATTTGTATTTTTAATCAATTTGTATAACCCATTTGCTCACAATAAAAACAGACCATCCTGAGCACAAAAAACACCACAAGTGTTCAAAATATCTTTTACGTATCATTCGCTTGGGTAACAAGTCATGTTGCCTGCACGCCTGTTTACAATGCTAACAATCTTGTTAAAAAAAACTGTTAATTGTGGGATGTTGTAGAAAAAAAAATGTTTCCGACTTAACTAACCTACTATTCTTCTTTCATTGTATTTTTTCATTGATTATTGCGAAATTGTTTAATTAAATTTTAAATCGCCGAAACTACTAGCTATTAACAAATGTAAACAGTTTGATCTCTCATTGTCCTATCGTCACCAGTTAACTCCACATTTAAAATATAATCTTCTTTTTGGACATAAATCACATTTTTTTTTCAATCTCATACTTGAGATAAAATGTGACTACTATGAATAGTTAGAGAGCAACATGTTCTGGAATAAAAGTAAAACAAAATTATTTTTAAATATGATTATAAGATGACATAATAGAGTTATTTATTCTATTTAAATTTTATTATGTGTCATAATGTCGGGCCGTGCCTTTGTAAAAAAGAAACAAATATTTTAATTATCGAACACATTTCTGGCGAAAGTTTTTCGCTTTTGCATTTACAGTAGGAGTGTGTACCAAGAAGCATATGACGGGCAATTAACAAACAATGACAGTTTCACAAATGGGCTCCATTTGATTATTTTTTTGTTTGTTTGTTCTCACTCGATTAGTTCCGTCGAAACAATATTAATATTTAATATTCCAAGCACGGTCACATTTTCACTTTCGTTGTTACGCATAGCGCTACAAACCAAACCGAAAATGAAAATTGTGAAAACGAAATTGCAATTGAAATGTTTAAATTATTTTAGTTTCATATTTCGAGTTCAACAAATCAGTTGCACTGAATAATATTACATTATATTGAGTGAGAAATTTTTACAGTTTGCTTAGATTGATATTGAGGACAATAAAGAAGACATGGAAACATACAATATAAGAAAGGAGAGCAGTTTGGAACATATGATAGTACTACATTTCAGATAGCTTCCTCTATTCCCACATTTCAACACTACTACGATTTAGTTAGCTTATGTTGTATTATGAATGTGCAAAACAAGATTTTAGAACGGAAAATATTCCCTTTCAAAGAGACCTATCAACTAGCTATTATTTTAATTTTAATACACATCCATTTTGCTTTTGCCGAAGTTTTACTAGCAGCCATACTAAAATACAAAAATATGGACTTGATACACTTTCAGGTGGAGTTTTTAAAAGTGTACCAATAAAAGAACTAGACCTGTACTAGTGTATACCAATACTAGTATATGGACCTTTCAACCACTAAAAAACTCTATCACTCATTGCACATATCACCTATATATACTTTTAATTGTCCGAGTCCAAAACGAGTCTTGAGTTTGGCCCTAGACTTGGTGAGAGAATGAAAATTTTGCCCTGAATACCGATGTTACCAATGCCTGCTCTAAAAATGCCCATATCTGTTATAATATATTATCTCGTCTGTAAGATAAGGGTATCCTCTTGTCATGTTTGAATTACTATATTTAAGTTGAAATGACTAGATTAAACATTCTAACAAAATCAAATTTTGGCCTTGATGCCGAAAAGTTACGAATTGGTTTTGAATACTTTTGATATGCCCATTCCAAATTTACGTCGGTCATCATAGGAACTCTAGATTTTGAAATACAAGCTAATTGACCCAGCCATCAAATTTTGAAAGGTCTCTCGACTAGGAATATAGTGTTATAGGCATACTATATATAGACATGCAGAGCAATCTATCCGGCCTAATGTGGCCTTTCGAACTGTTACCGAACTGTGGCTAGCTTCATTAGAACCTTGTCCCATCCTAATTAGGAAAGCCTAACTTGGGCATATCTTTGTCTAACCTCAACCCGTCCTAATTAGGAAAGCATAACTTCGGTATATCTTTGGAAGTCCTAACTTTCTAACCTAACTTAACCTAACGAGGCCTTTCGAACTGTTACCGAACTGTGGCAAGCCTCAGTCTAACCTCGACCCGTTCTATTTAGGAAAGCCCAACTTAGGCAAACTACTGAAAGTCCTAATTTCAAACTAATAAGGCCTTCCGAACCGTGTCCGAACTGTGTCGAGCCTCATTCGAACCTTGTCCCGTTCAAATTAGTAAAACCGAAGCAGAGCATGCCGAAAAAATTCCAAACTATATAGTTTGTTATGAGAACATTCAAGAGTAAAACTAACATAGGCAAATCTTTTGAATTTCGGATTAAAACTACAACCTACAACTTTTTATGGATAACCGAAGAGTTATCAAAGTTAGGCAAGCGAAAAGCGGTTGTTATTAGGAAAATCTGTGGCATGGCCTAACTTAAATATATCTTTGGAATTCCAGGACCATAGCACACCATAGTTTCTGACCGTTGCGAAAAGGAAGAAAGAATAAACAAATTAAAGACAAAGAGCTATAAAATTAATTTTAAATGAGCTTATATGTTAATATTATTTCTTTATAATTAATTCTATTAAATTAAAGTCTTCTAATTTTGTCAAAAATTTAGAAATTAAACTGTGAACTGAAACAGTAAAGATACTAACAACTAACATTCTGTTCGTACAATTGTAATTACAGACAAAGTGTAGTTTCTGATCTGCTGTGTCAAAAGGATTTCAAATCCGAAATCCGATGCTCGGTTTCCAAACCGCTGCCTAAAGAGAATCGAAATGCGGGCCAGATTAGGTTAGTCTCGTCACGTTCGAGTTTGGTTTATAAACTGCTGCATAAAGAGGAAACCGAACTCGAGCCAGACTAGGTTGTGCTTATAACATAACTATATATAACCATATCAATTAGGAATGAAGCCCGTCGTGCATTACAAATGTGATGACTGCCTAATGAAATTGCTTCATTTCAAACGAACGGGGTTCAGCATGCCTAATTCGTTCCTAATAAAAACCAAACTTAAATTCCTAGTCCGGTGCAAGTGTAGCTTCGGAATGTGTTCTTAATCAGGGTTCCTAATTAGGAACGAAGCCGGGCGTGCGTTACAAATGTGATGACGGTCTAATGCGGTTGCCTCATTTGGAACGACCTCGGATTTTGGCATGCCTAATTCCTAGTTGGGCTTGTGTGTTTCTCATGATTTGAATAAATCTGGGATTAAAAGATAAGTAAGAATATACCCTTCTAAATAATATTGAACAAAAAATTTATTTCAAAGAAACCATAGAAAAAAAAATCGCTGATTTCTTGGTAATTTAAAAATTCACAGCAAATAAACTCAAAAATCGTTTCCAATACTTCGATTTCCTTCTTGTATTATAAAAAAAGGAATATTTTGGGAACGACGACGTTCGACTTATTAAGTGGGTATTTTAAAAACTTTTATAGAAAACTAAAAATGAACTGCGAAGTTATTTACAAAGGGACATTTTAATATAAGAATACCTATAAGAATGCCGAATTTCCCCCGAAAATTAATTTTGTAAGATCTCTACAGAAGTGATGAAAACTGTTGAAATTTCGCTCGATTTTAACTATTTTAAAATGTGAAATCCTGAAAGCTTTACAAAACACACGGGTGACTTTAATCCTGCGGCACTCACATACGGTCTACGTGTCCGTCCATATATTAATTAATACAGTAAAATCTTGATAATCCGATCAAATCAGTAACCCGGCGCTCTATGGAATTACGTGTTTTTTCTTTCCGATGTCCCGCGTAGGATATAAATTTAGCGCACAGCTGAAATAAATTCAAAAGGGACACCCTTAAAATCTGAAAACTAATTGTCTTCGGAATTTTTACAAGAGCTTTGCAACAAATGTGAAGTGGATGTTACGCTGCGAAACGATGACATACCTTGACTTCAAGGCACAGCCGAGGAAAATTTTCATATCTTTTTTGACTACGAAATCCTGAACCTAATTTGTTCCACGCATGACCACCGATGATGATGAAGCTAACGATGACTTGAATGTTTGAACTCGGCGAACTGTAGCAAATTCTGACGCGTTTAACGTACTTGAATTTTGTTCGAAATGCACAGAAGAAAACGCCACCCCAATTGATGATGTGTTAATGCGGAAAAGGTTGCCTGAGTGCGTTTTTGATAAAATGTTTCAGACAAAGAAACAAAAAGCAAAAATATTTAATCCTGATAATCCTGATTTTTTTAGAAACTAGACTAGACAACTTTTTTTATTCCGGCGGTTGGCTGGTCCCATATGTGTCGGATTATCAAGATTATACTGTATTTTCATATACGCTTATGTGAATATCGTCGCCGGCCCAGTACCTTTTCAGAATGAGCTAATTAACTAAACAGATTAAATATAGATTTCGAACTTTGTGGGTGTGCTGTATTATAAGTTATAACAGCAATTGGTGTGAGACACCTATGCGATTACTGGCATACCTCTCTTCAGCGAATATATTTTACCAACAGATTGTTAAGAAGTATTTTCGTTATTTATTATTACAATATTGAGCAATTTTTTTATGTAATTTATACAAAGCATTAGTTAATGGTTTATGACATTAAAGACTACAATAATGAGAATGCCCCTCTCCTCTCGAAAAAAATACGAGAGAAATAATCACCGAAGAGTTGCCCAAGTTGGCAGTAGCAGTAAGACCATATTTGCTAGCGCAATTTGTAGTTTCGAGAAATAAGAAAATCAGGATTCAGGAAATATGTAGCATTGCTCAAGATCACGCAGTTGCAACACAGGAAGAATAGACGGGGAGATGCGTTTATTGTAATGCAATTATATTTGCATTTTTGCAAAAACTAAAATTTGTTCTAAATATATTCGAAATTTTGGAACACATTTTAAAATTAATTTTACCGTAAATTTTATTATTATTAAGTTTTATAATATATGATACGGATTGTTAATTTTTAAATTATCTACAATATGCTTTCGCATGAATTCTGGGAAACTAAATTATTTCAAATAATTTTTTTCTGAAATATTTTAATTAAATAATAAATAAATAATTTAGCAGCAATAAACATTAATGAAATAATATCATTCAATTGTTGAGAAATCAACAACAATATTTAATACAACACCAAAAAAGAAGTGATTCTTGTAACAAACATTTCTATCATTCCTCATATAATAAAAGGGGCCCTCGCTTTAATATATACCTAGGAATCAGACAGACTAAGCTAGATACGTCAGTTTAGAAATACAAGTTTAAACGCATAAGATTGAGAGATAGGATAACGATGACAAGATTATACAGACAATACACAGATACTATTGAACAAACAAGACTAAACATAACAAGGACAAGGAAAAACTCAGTGACTGGATAAACATAATTAGACATACAAGAATTCAGGCAAGATGGTTAGACATGGCATTATATTTCTGATATTACTACAAATAAAACTAAAATAAAAATGCTATTAATCATTAAATTCTTTTATATTCTCTACCGCCAAAATGAATACATCAATAAACATCAATAAGTAAGTTATTGTATGCGAAGGATGTCATTATTATAATCGGGTGTAAAAGTATCTAAATCGTTCGTAAAAGTCCAATGTAAATCAAATGGAGTTTCATTATTAAACGATTTCCCTTTGTTGTTACTATAGCAGCAACTCGCGTCAGTAAACAAAAAACATAGACGTAGTGAAAATAAATTTTCTGACTTGAATTAAATTATTTTTTCTAATTTTTAAACAAGCAGTCTCGGCCTCTCAGTCTGGATTTGATGGCTCTATTATAATTTAACATAACCCTAACCTAATCTACATAAAATCTAGGTAAACCTAGCTTACAGACAACAACCAAATAGTGTTCCCCGTCACTATACGTTTTTACTAGTTCGCAATTCAAGCGATCCACAGAGGCACTGAACGTAAGATTAAACAGTGTTGCTAATCGTACGATTTAAATCATATTTATACGACTTTTTTGGAGCCGATACGATGTACGATCATGTATACGAAATCGAATGCAAAATATATGATCTTTCCAAATCTTGATAACACAATCGAAAAATAAAAATGGATGCGTACATTTTGTCGATATAAAAAATATTAACCACAGAATTGAACGGATCATGTATCGATGTATGGAAGTCAAGCCATTTGCGAGATTTTGAGCAAATTAAATTTAAGTATGTACAAAAGAATGACTCTGGTAGTGACTAATAATTATATTATACTTGTTAAAAATATATTAACCTAACCTAACCTATGGCAAATATAAACTTTCTTTGGCCGTGTGATATCAATATCTAAATTTATTAAGTCTATTAAGTTAAAAATTTAATGCTTTTGTTTTTTGACAAGTATGTGTGTCCAATTTAAATTTAGTACCTTATTAGTATTAAAAACACCCAGAAGATGGTGCCTTAGTAAATAAGTGTTTTTGTTATTTATTGTATTCATGGCAGAATGAGCTAGAAGCTCAAGCTTTTCATATTTTTTCCTAATTAAAAAAGGTTTCAAAAAAATTGCTGAATAAAAAACATATCTAAACTTCTTAGGTGAACTTAAGTTGACAAATTTGTGTCCAGATTCTGAAGCGAAGGTCTAGAAAATCACTCCTTAATCGATTCTATATTTCAAATGTTGTACCCTAAATGTTAAATATTGATATAGAGTTATAATAATATTGAGTATTTAAATCACTTACTATTGTTTTATTGAAAATTCAATGCGTACTATTATTTTTTCTAAAGTCCTTAGCATAATACGATTTTTCGTAGTGTATGTACATTCACCTGAAAACTAAAGTTGGCAACACTGGTAGTACAACGTAAGTACAACGTAAGCATTCTTTCTCTCAAAATTCCCTACGGCCAGTGTTGCCAACCGTACGATTTAAATCGTATTTATACGACCTTTTTGGAGCTGATAATGTACGATCATGTATTCGAAATCATTTGCAAATTATACGATCTTTCCAAGTCTTTCAATCCTCATATCAAAATAGAAATAGAAACACGTACTCGGCCATCGCAACAAGTAATACGGAACCTTGATTCATCCGTGAAGAGCACAGACTTCCACTGCGAAGTTTCTATGCGACACGAGCAAAATTCATCCTTGCTATTCTGTGACGTCGTGTCAAAGAGTGTTTTCCGATGGGTCGTCTTGCCCTCAAATGTGATTCCCTCAACCTATGCCTAATTGTGTGTGTTAAAGTGGCCCCATGCGTCGTCCTGAGGGAAATTAAGAGGTTTTTTTGCCGTAGAAACTCTATTCCGAAGACTCGAAATCAGTAAAAATCGGCCTTGGGTTGTCTTTCTTTTCCGACCTTAAGCACCGTGTCTGGTATATTGACCTGTGTCCAAGTACATGTTCCATAATCGCCGAATAACAGACAGGTTTACGTTAAAGTTTCTTGAAACTCGTCGAAGGCTTTCGCCATTATTTAATTAATGTTATAGCACGAAAAAGTCAGTGGTACACATTTCTCTCTGTTTATTGATCTGAACAAGAACTTCTTAGCTCTTTGAATAAAACCTGATATACATTATTTCGCTTCAGTTCTGGTAGTTTTTGTTAATTATTACGGATACTTGTTAAGTATGCGATGCTGATAATTATCTATGTGTTAATAGACCTTTTCATAGTTGAAATTTGTGTCAAAAATCATGTGTCAATTTCCGAAATGGTATACGTCAAAAAGTGCCTGAACTTTTTGACGTATAACTAAATATGTGCCCGAAACTTTCATATTCCCGCCTTTCAAACTTGGCGGATGCGCAAGCGCTTAACTAACCGTAAAAAGGACTATTAAAATAATTAAATAGAGCGTCATTCAGATGTTCTTAATTTTTTTTGCATGAAATTTCCCGTTTGAATTTTATAGAGGCACAAATTAGTGACCCGCTAATTTTTTTGAGCAGTGTACATGTATATATATATATATATATATATATATATATATATATATATATTTAACTTCTTAGTTGAATTTAGTTGATAAATTAGTGTCCAGATTCAGGTAACCAAGGTCTAAAAAATCATTCCTTGTTCGTATCTAAATACCTACCAAATATTAAAATCTTGTACCCTAAATAATAATTGTACCCTACTGTACCCTAAATAGACCCGCACATAAACGCACGTAAACTTCAGCGCCTCCGTGGCAGAACCAATAAAAACGCACAGTGGCAGGAACAATATTTGGCCTCTATATTCCACTATATCCGTAAATTTTTGTTTTGTTTTATTTTACTGTAACCGTTACAGATTTTATTTTGGTTTCTTCTGTAACCGTTTTACTCAGATTGTTTCAGTTTTTCACAATTAAGTTTTCAAAATGCTATTAACATTAGATAATATTATAATTAATATGCACAATAACAGAATGATTGAATAGCTAATGGATATAGGTTTGCTTGCGAAAAGGTATGTTTGTGTTAAATGTGGAGATGAAATGACATTGGTGAAAGTGAAAAGAAATGATGAGTATGTATGGCGGTGTGACAAGGCTAGAGCGAAAGTGAATGCACATATGGTTTCATGGAGTATAAGAAAGGGTACATGGTTTGAATGGAGCGGATTGTCATTTGGTCAGATTATGAAAATTATATTGCTGTGGCTTGAGCGAACTCTCGCACAAGGTATAGAGCAGGGATCACCAATTAGTTTCTTCAGGGGTTCGGTTTTTAAAATAAAATTACCATCGCGGTCTGTTTCTACTTAAGTTTATTAAATAAGCAGATGTAATGTACAGAAGTAACACGGAATTTTGTTACATATCAATGTGAAAAATGACGTCTTGTGCCTTGAACTATTTGTCTGAAGTTTGGAGTAAAGTTGGTGCAAGGCTATAGTCATTAAATCCTGGAGATGCATCAGTAAGTCGAGATCGAAATTTATTTTTAATGCAGTTTATCTTCGAAAATGCTGCTTCACAAATATATGTTGACCTAAACACAGTAAGAAGTTGCAAGGCTATTTTTTTTAATTATTACCACACACAAATTTTATCCAGAACTCTTCACCAGGAACTTCCATTTGTTTGTGTTTTAATAATGTGATTTCTTTGGAAATCGATCATTTCCATTTGCATAGTAGCTTTATTACTGCCGTAAAAAATTGCGGCTTCGTTGCTCCATTCACCATCAGGATGCAGAGAGTAAATGTAGCGGAGGATTCCGAATCTATTCTCAATTTTCTTGAAATCTGCGAATCTGTTTTCAAATTCCAATTTAAAATCCTTAATGAATTACTTGTATTGGCCGACGTCAATTTCGTTGTCAGTGCTGATTACATTATTTAAATTAGCAAAGTGCAGGTATTCATTGCTAAGGTCATTATAGAAAAGATCAAGTTTTTGCGAAAAGCTTTTTACTTCTGACATGAGCTCCCATATAAGCTTTCCTTTGCCTTGAAGTTTAAGGTTCAAGTCATTAATATGTTTAGAAATATCCGTTAAGAAATCAATGGAAGCTAAATTTTCTTCTGTGATACTTAGGCATTTGCTGAAGTCTGATCACTGTTGAAATGTATTCAAGAAAAGAGAAAGAAATGTGTTCAAATGTTCTAAAATGCCGAACGATGGTATGAAATCAAATTTTCATTACATTTTGCATTGGTCCTCATTAGGTGAACAAGACCTTTTTAGTCCCAACCATTGCTGGCGCACCGCCAGTAGTTACTGGTAAAAGCCTTTTCAGGTCTAAATCATCTTTATCGAAGTAATCCATCAACGCGTTGTTCATGTCATCTCCTCTGGTTCTTCCTAATAACGGCAAAACAGCCAACAGATTCTCTCATTTGGTCCAGGAAGCAAACAAAAATAACCAGTTGTGCTGTTATAAATCACGTCGCATGATTCATCCATAGCTAAGGCGAAATAGTTTGCATTATTTAACTGCCTTTTGACGTCACAATGATTTTCATCTGGAAAAACGTGTGTATTTCTTGTGTTAGTAGACGCAGATAACGGTATCTGTCGAATATTATCAACAATATCTTTTCGGTTCTTAGACAGAACATTGCCTGTCTCGACAAAGCATTCTTTAACTATGTCAGCATCAGTAAATGATTTCATATGCTTAGCAAGAGTCCAAGAAACACGCAAAGAAGCTTCACCACGTTTTTCCTGCTCAGTCATTGAACGACTTATGTTCTGGGTCGAAGATAATATACATACTTGCAATTTTAGATTTACGTAAGTTACTACCAAGTGGAAATTTTTCGACAAATTATTTATGTTTAGTATTACAATGTAGTTTAATATTCGAGCTTTTAATTAACGCCACTGTTTGTTGACAAATCAAGCACATTGGTTTGGTCCGCACAAAATAGGTCGGCGGTCCGGATCCGGACCGCGGACCGCCATTTGGTGACCCCTGGTGTGAGATTATGAGAGTGTGAGGTGTGAGATGACATGTGTGAGATTACGGACAAAACAGTGACTAATTGGATGCAATATTGTAGGGATGTATGTATGGAGATATGTATGATATAAAATGAAATGCTTGGAGGAATTGGAGTGAATGTGGAAATTGATGAGAGCAAGTTTGGTAAAAGGAAGTATCATAGAGGAAAGTTTGTAGAGGGTAAATGGCTGTTTGGAGGAATTGAAAGGGGTACGAATAAATGTTTTTTTAAAGTTGTGAGTGAACGGAGTTAGAATGTGTTATTAGAAATTATTAAAGAGAACATTAGACCAGGAACCAATATTGTTTCCGATTGTTGGAAAGCTTACGATTGTTTGGAGGATGAAGGATTTCATCACCTGACAGTTAATCATTCCATTGAATTCCAAAACCCAGATACAGGTGCCCATACGAATTCAATTGAGGGCACCCGGGCTGCAATTAAAAGAACATTGCCCAAAAAATGTGTTAAGAATCAATTTGATAGTTATCTTAGCGAATATATGTGGAGGAGGAAACACAAACTGGAGGACATCACGGATGCTTTTATCTAATAGGAATTTTATCAGAATATTATCTCAATAGGAATTTGTAAATTTTAAATAACCTACTTGAATTTTCAATTATTAATAATCTCATGTTTTAGTTAGCAAAAGCTTCTAATTAATCGACACTATGGATTTAAATAAAATGGTTTGATTTCGTTCAGGATTATAGCAAACTACATCAATGCAATCTACATTTCCAAATTGATATCAAAATTCAACTGCTAACAATTTCATTTTTTAGATGTTCCCGTTTAAATAGTGTTTTTTTAAATTGAAAAAATAAAAAAAATAAAATGGGATACGTTTGACCAAGATTTCACCATGATTGACCACCAAATAGTTTTGTTTGCCCATATTCCGTTCAAAAGTAAAAATAAAAAAATGATTGGGGCCTAGCCCCCCGAAATGCATTTTTTCTATATCTGATAATGCCATCTTAAAAAACTTCGTTTGACCATGTTTGCCCACTAATCGTTTTAATTAATTTTTCTTTTTTGAACCCCAAAATCGTTTTTTTTATTATAGTATTTTCTATTATTTTTTTATCGTTTGGTGTTGAAGAACCTCGTTTGACAATGCTTGACCATCATTTTTTCTCCAATTCAAAATGTTGCCCCCAAATCTAAGCTCTAATATAAGCCCCAAAATCGATTTTTATACTGTTTTACTTAAAAAAGTTGTTTTGTTTAAATAAGGGGCGAAAAACTGAAAGATATAGTTTTCATAGAGAATTGATAAGGACCAAAAAATGGGCAAACCTCGAAAATTAATGGAAACATATTTCACGTGTGCCAAAATAGTTTTTGCTAATACATTTGGCCACCCTTGATTTTTTTACTGCATAAGAGGTGAAAAATTGTGCAATACTATAAAAATATTAAATTTTAATAGGTCCTTGTATTTCCGTACTGGAAGCACATTGGAAGTACTGGAAGTATCAAAGTCAATACTAACAGTATTCTTTTATTTTTTTATTTTAGATTTATTTTAAATGCCATCTGCTTAGTTACAACTTATCTTCTTATATATAAATGCCATTTTACATTTTTGATTTTCCAATTTCTATTTCCGTTATTTTTCGTGAATTTCTGTGTAAAAAATGAATTTTAAACAATTATTTTACATTTCTGTGAATTACTTAAAATTTGTTTTTCCTTGCATAGGTCGTTGTGAACTTCCTAGTGATTTGTAATTCTTCGACAATATGCCACGTAATGCCCGTTATCTCTCGTTCCTTTCAATTGTCTCCCAGGTGGTTCGACATATTCGATTACCCCGTTCAGAATATAAGTTTTTCCCTCGATTGCAATTTTTTCGGAAATATCAACGAGGAAAATCTTATCCGGAGCATTATTGCTTATTTTATCTCCTTATTATCTTCTTCGTCCAATCCAAAGTCGTCCCACAATTCCGCAATTTCTTAAAATCATCTTACTCTTGTCCCTCTTCATTGGTCGATCATGAATGAAACACGGTGTCAAAAATTTTCCTCTTTATTCATTCATTATTATTTTTTATTTTTTTTTTTGGTATCCAATTTTCCTCATGATTTTTTCTTCGTCTTCTTCCGATTTGTGGAATAGTACTGATTTCCGGTGTTTTCTGTGTAAAATCCACAGAAGAGAAATGTGAATTTTCTGGTGAGACCAACGAGTTTTTGGGATCTTGATTTCTTGATTGCAAAGAACTTTGTTGAATCGAACTGTTACGCCCAGGGGATGAAAGAGCCGAAAGGTTTTCTATATTTGTGCCCGCGCTGGTTAATAATTTTTCCTCAATAATGTCATCGAGTTTTGTATTTTTTCCTTTCCAATTCTCTTTTTGAAATAAGTATTTGTTCTCTTGTAGAAATTTTACATTCTTTTTGGATTTTTGAATAACTTTCTCATTGAATTTTTTGTTTGCAAGCAGTTCACTCCAATTTACTTGTCGCTTCGATGGAACGTATATGTTTGACGATGAATTTATCCGCGCGAATTGGACCGGTAACGTCGCCCATGTCAATGTTTTTTAAATTCTTGAAGTACGCTTCAACATTTGCTGAACTCCCTACATCGTATTGTGACCCGAATTTCTTTTTCATTACATTCGTCCAGAGGCGAAAGAATCAGGCAAGCTTCAATAGAGGTTCAATTATTTCCGGAAGATAATAAGCGTTTGGTCGATCAAATTTGGAACATTGTTTCGCCTCTTTTTCAGCGCAAATCCGAATGCTTTCTACGAAACGACGTATATCCCCCTCAACTTCAGAAGGCTCTTCGTCGATACACTGCTCTGCATCTTCTATCGATGAATCTTGTTCCTTGCAGGTGAACGTTGGTATCAGATGTTGGTACCTATTGGCCGCTTTACCGTAATCTTAATCTAATCTGCTATTATCTAATTTTAAAAACCTTTAGATACCCAAATTTAAAAAAAAATAAGACCACAATAAACAAAATATAAATACCCAAATATAACATAACCCAAGAACATTATCTTTCAACTTTTCATCCTTTATGCAAGCAAAAAAAAATCAATAGTGCATACGAAACTATTTTAGTATACGTGAAATATCATTTAATCATTTCTTGAGGTTCAACCATTTTCCTTAAAATTCCCCACTTGTATGTCTCAATTTTTCACCCCATATTCAAATAAAACGATTTTCTAGGGGTGGGCAGACGTAAAAAGCTATTTTTGAATGTGTGAAATAAGATCCCACGAATTGTAAAATAAAAATTATTACGGATAATAAATTATTATCCGTTTGATAGAAAATCGCAGGGGAATCGGTATGAAACTTATTAAAACTAAAACAAATATATTCGATTATAGTCGGAAAAGTTCGGAAATCCATTTCTTTTTGGGAATCGCTCATGTTGTTCATGGATATCACACATTAAAAAAATCGATTTTGGGGCTGTTGAAAAATGGTGGGCTAACATGGTCAAACGATGTTTTTTAAGATGCCATTCTCAAATACAGAAAAAATACATTTTTGGAGGCTAGGCCCCCAATCATTTTTCTATAATATCATTTTAAAGGAATGGTGTCAAACAAAACTATTTGGTGGTCAATCAGGGTCAAACGTATCCCATTAAAATTTTTTTTTTCAATTTCGGGGGCCATCTTCACGCAGCTGAAGAGTTTCCCTATAGTAGCAATGTTCTTCATTGCACTGTAATTATTAAGAGTTTCGATTGAAGTTGTCTAATGAAGATTTTAATAACAATTTTATTTTTTAGATTTTCAAGTCATGATTAAGTTTGTTTCTCAGTTTAAGAGAAGAGCATTAGAATTACCATGTAATATCACAATTCAGAATTGCAATAAATCGCTTATATACAGTAATATAATATGTATTCAACCTATAATTATTAATGTATTCAAGGCATAAATTAAACAATTATTAGTGTTAACGTATAAAATGCATACACTAAACAATAATTAAATCACTCCACTAATAGCCCACGTTAGATTAGAGAGATTAACTGAGATCAATACGAAGGTGGAAGCTTACAACACAGACAAATAATGTGGCAAGGACAATGGCATGGCAAGGACGGTCCTGGTTAAATCTCATTTTAAACATATACAATTTTTTTTTAGAACTAAATATAATCGTCGCAACTTTTATTACTTTTGTTTACACTACGCCACTGCCACCCATTCATTTGCGCATGCACACTATTAAAAAAACGGGCGGTTTTACATGTGCACTTCTCCGGTTTTACCTAAATCATTTACTATTATTGTTTTATTGAAAATTCTATGCGTACTATTGAGGTTAATTCCTAAAATCAACCCGACTGGTACATGGCAGAAAATGCAACTAACGTGGCAGCTCAGTGGCGTTGCGCGGGAACACTATAGATATATCCCCAAGTTTAACTATTTTAAAAAAAATTCTTAATTTTCAAAAGTTGAATTAGATAAACATTTTATTACGTTTAAAATGGAATTTTGTATTGTTAAATTAAGGGAGATACAAGACAGTGGCAGAATGATTGAATGGTTGATGGATATGGTATTGTTAGCGAAACGGTATGTTTGTATTGAGTATAGAGATGATATGAAATTGGTGAAAGCAAAAAGTCTAAAGGCTGGGTGGGTATGGCGGTGCGATAAAAGCAAGGCGAAAGTGGGTATGCATAAAAGGGTTACAAGGAGTGTAAGGAAGGGTAGTTGGTTTGAATGTAGTAATTTATCATTAGACCAACGGTCCTTGCCACATTGTTCTATATTGGATCGAGAATTCGCGCTGCCGCGCGTATGTTGTCTTGATTTATCTGTCCGCTTCGCGGCGGGCAACCTAATCTAACCGGGGTTAAGCCAATGGTCCTTGCCACACTGTTCTATATTGGATCTAGAATTCGGGCAGCCGCGAATTACGCGATTACCTTACCCACCTTAATATATAAAATATATTTTATTGCTCGGCACAAAATATATTCAACTTATTTTCACTACGCCTCTTTCTCCCATTGTAATGCGCATGTCCAAAATTGTAACGCGCATGTACGAAATTTAAAAAAACGACAACAGCGCATTACGGGTTCTAATCCACTATGTTCTAGTCGGGTTGATATTAGGATATAAACAAAAAGTTGGCAACACTGCCTACGGCTCGTGCTTTAATCTGCGCAACGCATGCCCAAAATCCCTTCTTAGCACACTTTTATCATAAGCTATTCAATTTTACCTTATTAATTCATGTTAAATTCATTGGATACGGATCAATAAAACAGTGGTCTATTAACTAATGAAATAAAAGTATACATGACAATGCATCAAAATAACTCACGTACGGTCTCGGTAAACATAACCCTAAATGTTGACTTCGCTGATGTTCTTTTTTATCGGCAATCACAAAACTTATACATTTTTTTGTATTATTTTGTAACTTGATTCCTGCGGGAGTAATCTTCCGCAAATACAGCACTATTTAACAATAACTCATCGAATGTATCCATTTATGATTAATAATGGATTGAATTAATTAAACACAATACTCTAAACAAAATGTTTACGTACGAATCAACAATTTAATCGTTGCCATGACAACAACACAATTATGGCCGGACGACATGCTTCTCGTTTGAATTCAACTTGTTTCTTTGAATTGAACTTGTTATATCAAGGGCAAAATTGAATAAAATTTGTAATAGACTAGCGGTTAAATTCCGGTGTCATATTACAAAATTATTACATTTAGATATATTATATTTATAAGAGTAATTTTTTTCGCTTGTATAAGAAATAACTATTAATTGAATTTAAATTTACATAAATAAATAAGTTTAGTAACTATTCTATTAAAAACTTATCTACAGAGTTAAGTAGTCAAAAATAATTAGTCCACAACCTAGTATTAGTGGAGGTTAACGAAACAGTTACTCAAAAATTATATGTTGGGGTGATTATTTCAAAATCATCAGTAAAAATAGATTCAAAAACCCATGACAAAACATATATACATATTACATAACAAAAAATCTTCTACTTACTTGTCTGATTAACCTAATGAAGTCTCGGTAAGATTGTGCAAATATACTTTGCAGGAAAACGCTGCCGCATCCGACCAAAATAAATAAATACACTTGAAGAATCTTGACCATTCTTCACCGATCTGTGCGCGCCGTTATCCAACAGAAAAATTTTATTTATCTAGAAAAGAAAGGAATGAGTATTACCCAATGTGTGTTTTATTAGTGAAATAAAGTTTAAAATGAGTAAAGATGATTGGTGTATGAGATGTATTTTAGAATGCACACAATTTCTAATTTATTGTTTGATGCAGAGGAAATGATGGAACGTGATTTTAGTTTTGGCAGTGTTATGCAAGAGATTACATTCATTAAAGATGATTTGCAGAATATGTTTTTATTTTCTTGTACGGTGATATTATTTTTATTAATTTATTAAGCAATAGAACTATTTTGTCTTTTCTATGCGTTAGTAACAAATGTGCGCAACTTGTTTAAACAGAAATTTTGAAATTTGTACTTGGATACAGAACTTCCCACGCTATTAAATTTGATCAAATAATAATGGTAATATAATATAAATAATGGTATTTATTCATTGTTAGTAAAATGAAATAATTAATGGGGTTCAGATATTTCACATAATATATCTTGAGGTATAATCTATGTATAATCTAATATATCGAGAGATATTTATTTATTTATTCTTATCCAGCAAATGATACACAAAGTACATAAATACTACATACATTGTGTCCTATAGAGATATATAAAAAAATATCTGTACATACGACTGGATTCCAAACAATTGAAATTAACAAAAATTTATTAAGTACTTGAAATAATAAAAAAAACATAATTTTAATTCAACATAATATTACTAATCAACATAAATATCAACATAATCTTACTAATAGTTCATACTTAAGCTAGATAACCAATAATCATAGAGCCACAGAAAATTGAAACATAGTACATATGGAAACATAAACACACATATCCTATGTCAACCTCATTAAGTACCAAGAAAGTATCAAACACACAAGATTCAATCGTAGATTATATCACAGTAGTTCATAGAGAATTACCAGGAATTGATCCAATTAATTATATATTTTTTGACAGTTATTTTATTTCCAATCAGGTTTTTTAAATTATTCGGTAATTTATTTAAATTGTTAATAGCCGTATAACGCGCTTTTTTTTGGCTAATTGATTCATTAGTCTTTGGCAAAATAATCAACTTGTTTCTTGTTTTTCCACTTGTTTTTTGCATCATATATATTCTTTTACATTCATGATAAAAATAGACCACAGTATTCACTATATAGAGTTTATTAATACTTATTACAGATTTAACCTTTGCTATTCTAATCAATCTATTTTGAATAGCGACAAGTGGTTTATTTACATTATCATAGGCACAACCACAAGCTATTAAACCATAGCTGACAATACTTTCAAATAGGGCATGGTATATGACCTTCATAGCTTTTGATTCTAGAATATGACTTATTGTTAGTTTCTGAAACACAAAGATTAAGTATCTAGTCTTTTTTTTTAATTTCTTTAACATGGTAGTCCCATCTCATAAAGCAATCAAGATATACTCCAAGATATTTACAGGAGTCGACTCTCATGATTTCCAAATCTTCAATATATAGCTTGATATTAACAGGTATACTATCGCGATAACACCCAAAAGTTATAAAAGTAGTTTTATTTATGTTTAGTGATAGTTGATTAGTTCTAAGCCATATATGAATCTTATTCAACCATACCATAGTTTTCGCAGCTACCTCCTCCCAGGATGGACCCGAACATAATAAAGTCGTATCATCAGCATATGAAATTGCTAGTAGGTAGGATGTTAAAAATAGCATTGATATATAATATGGATAGTAAGCGACCCAAGATAGTTCCTTGGGGAACTTCTGTTACTAAAATATGTGTTTTGCTATTACAATCATTATACCTCACTAATTGAGTTCTATCAGGTAGATTTCTATCAAATCATAAGCAACCCCCCTAATCCCATATGCTTCAAGCTTAGAAAGGAGAATTTCGTGGTTGACAGTATCAAAAGCCTTAGCTAAATCAAGAAAAGCTACTATTGTTGGTTTATCAATATCAATGTTTTTAAATATGAAATCAGTTACATAAACTAACGCATCATTTGTACTTTTATTTTTCATAAAGCCAAATTGTCTGATATTACTTTATTTAAGTTTAAAAAATTTATCAGCTTATAATGTAGAAGTTTTTCAAAAACAATATTCAAAATTAATGAAATAGGTCTGTAATTGTTAGTTAAATGCTTATCATCAGATTTATACACCGGTATAATTTCAGCTTTTTTAAGGGATTCAGGCCATATACCATTGGTCAAGCATAGGTTGAAAATATGTTCGTATCACCTTATTACTACTGGGTTTACTACTGTCTTTAACTAGACATTTTAAGACTCTACTACTTATTCCATCTGCTCTCCCAGTTCTATCTTTTAAATCATGGATTGTCTTTTCAACATCAGAGAATGAGACTGGACTTAGGAAGATTGTATTTTCAATAACTTTTATCTTATTCGTGGTTATATGAACATTGTTTTGGCTAATTTTGGCGGCTAGATCCGTGCCTATGTTATTAAAGAAGGTAGCAAATGTATCTGCAATTTTTATATTTTCAGTAATTTTATCATTACCACAAAGTATATGATCTCGTTGTTACATTTTGTACCCTTGCCAATCTTACTGTTGATAAATTGCCATAATTTATTACTATTATTGTAATTATTCCTAACCCTATTGCTTTCAAATTGCCTTTTAGCTAACATTAGTAGTTTATTTAAAATGTACCAGTACTTTTTATACTCATTCTTTAGATGATAATTTGATTTATTTAGCTGCCATATGCGATATAGTTGCTCCTTGGTATTATATAATCTATATTAAATATAATCTAAATATCTAGAGAATTAAATTATATATAGATATAAGATTGATGATATAGATATATAGATATAGATATAAGAAAGATGTATTTGGAAAATTTGCATTTCAAATTTGAATTTAATTTTTACTTTTTATAAAACAAAAAATAATTATTCAGAAAAAGATCGTAACACTATTTAAATATTTACAATCTACATATACAATATATTTATAAAGGACGCAGTACAACGAGTTCCCACCTATTATAACAATCTAATAAGTACATGTTTCCATTACTAAAAAATATTTAAGTGATAATAAATGGATAATCGAAGATTCAAAAAATACAATTTTTGGTTCTCTAGAATTCAGAAATACAACAAATGTCATTAGAATATTTACTTGGTTTTTGCGGCAAGTAACATTGCTTATTCCTTAATTTATCTTTATTCGAAACCAATTTGCCATCAAGGATTTTCACAGCTGACATATCAAAGTTAATTCATTCTGCCCAATTATTGTTGACAGTGTCGTTTTAAAAATGATATATGGCATGGATGCATGGTTATTACAACTTGAAGGGATGTGCTATATGTTCCTGTATTTACAGAACTATTTAGACGGAAAATTTAGTTCGAATGAGAATGACAAACATCATATGATTCAGTTCATTGCAAGCAAAAATCAGAAGTTCTACAAGCGTGGAATCGTTCCACTAGAAATAATGCAAAACGTATTGAACTACCAATTACACCTAGTAATATATATATATATATATATATATATATATATATATATATATATATATATTTTTTACCAAATCGACCCCTTTCACAAAACCACAAAAATCCGTAGTACCCCAAGTGAAGATTTTTATACTACTGTACATACTAAAAACTTTTAATATATTTTTTATTTCTCTATTTTTTTTAAATTTATTTATATTAATAGTTAATCAAATTTATCTATATGTCGGGGATCGCCCTGAATTTGCATGTAGTATTGTAGTATTGTGAGACACGGGCGGTTTGAAGAAAATAGACGATTTTTGTGGCTTGTTTTAAGCTAGTTTATAAAGCCCTTTGGCATATTTTAGCATTTTCCTAACACAATATGAAAAGTTGCATATATCAAATATTTAGATATAGTGATATATGAGAAACTGAATTGGACCAAGCATATAGAAAATATTGCATCAAAAATGATTAGGGTTTGTACAGCAAAATACTGGAAAATACTGTACGAGCGAAGTTGCTTTTGAAAACTTTAAATATATATCTATAAAATACATATTTGCAAAAGTCAGTAATATTTATATATTTGCAAAAGTTCAGTTTTGTTTACTATATGCAATAGGGTGGTCCAAAATATACATTTTTTGTTTTTCACTTTGGCCACCCCTTAAATTTGTAACACGTATCTACAGTAATAGCTTTGTAAAATTTCAGGTGACTAGCTATAGCTATAGAGGGTGCTCAAGCGAGTGTAATTTTTTTTAATATTTCTGAAAAATAGTATAGTTTGATTTGTTGGTTGCAGGTTAGGTTTTCAGTGCTAAATAAATCATATTAATGGTGAAATAGAACCTATATAGTGTTTAATAAACGTATGTCGAAAAAACTTAATTACTAGACTCTGAATCAGTGTACCAGTGCATTAAAATGAGTTATTTAACATGCAATAAAGATGACATTTTTCTACTTGGATGTCGAGATCTTAAGCCACTACTAAGGCTAAACCAATGTCTCAAAAAATGCCAAAGGTAGGCGTATATCTAATCATCCAATAATTAATGGAGGTGTGAAATAAGTCTGGTATTCCGACAAGATAATCGAACCACTGCATTGAAAAACTTACTAAACTTCATAAAAATTCACTGCTTTTGAAGAGAAATAAAACTAGATAATCAGAAGTACAGAAAAAAGAGAGAATTGGTTCACAGCAGAGCTATACAAACTTTTTGACATTTCCCATTCAAATGCCATAAATTCAATTAGAATTTCGGAAGATAGAAACTTTCTTATTGACCAAAGAGATGAGCGCAAGATGATTATGACTTAAATTTGCAAGAAACTGCAAAGAACCAAAGAACGTTCTATAAAACGAAAACAATGAGCTGAAGAATTGAGACAAAAGGCAGCAGAAAATAATACATTGACTTTAGTTGTATCAGGTCAAGAAATTAATTCTTGACTGATGATACTTGATTCCAGCTTTAGTAGAGCAGTTCCAGTACCGCTTGCATAGATGAGCATTTTGTAGTGACATTACCAAAAACGAAGAGCGCTACTAGTGCTACCGTCTTTTTCGGAAAATAATAGTGTTTATATATATAGTGCTATAGTGCAATAGTGCTTATTTTCGGAAGAGGGCTTATATTCCAAAAAGTAGTTTTATATATTGTTTAATATTTATTAATATACAAAAATTTAAATTTATTCAATTACAGTCATGCCATGTTCTTCTGGAACATCATCATAAATTATCAAATTTTGAATTCCATTCTGATTTTCCACCAAATCCATTTTCTGTAGAATCATTGGTCGGAATCTCACATGTCTTGCAATATAGCTATCGTTAAATGAATACTTCTTGTCTAAGTAGCCTGTTCGTAGTGCATTGAAAACACAAGTTTCAGTTGTTTTGTCCCACGATTTTTTTACCCAATTCACAACTTCTTGTAAGCCTGGCTTTACAAAAGTACCTCGTTGATTTCTCACCATTCTGTTTTCAATATATTCATTGATTTCTATCTGCAAATGATCCTTGAATGGCTTGTTTATTGCAATGTCAAGTGTCTGGAGGTAGCCAGTCATTACTGGCGGAATCATAATTTGATCAATCTTCCTCTCAGCAAGAAAGTTTTTCAGATCTTTAGCGCAGTGAGTACTGACTGAACTCCCAATCTAATAAACCTCTATTTCGACCCCTCAACAGTGGTGGCCGCATAAAATCGATCCACTTTCTTATAACTGCTTGGGTGCACCAGGCTTTTTCGCTTTCAAGGACATACATTCCTGAAACGCGTTAATTCTTGTCTTTTTTACCTTTAGTGATGATAAATGGTAATACTTTCTTGCCATCTAGACGAATCGCCAAATTACAGGTAACACGTGCACTATCGTAACCGGTAGAAGGAACGTAAATTGACGAGGAAGCCTTGTGGTGAACAGTCGTTTGAGCTCGTTGGACTAGAAATACCGCGGTCTCATCCATAACAATCATGTTGGGGAGTTGGTATTTCGAAAAGTCGATGCCATCAAGAAAAAGCTTAAATGCAAGTGCACGTTTAACAACTTCATTGTCTTCCAGCTTAAACATTGTTGTTTATCTACTTAAAGACAGTTCATGTCGTTGAAGGAAGTTATCCATCCAGTGTGACGATGCTTTAAATTATTCTGTGGATATATCAAATTCAATTGCCATTTCAAGGGCAAATTTTTTAATATCTGCGCCCAACCAAAGTCATTGCTCTCTTATCAGCAATCCATTCCCAGATGCATTCTTCCAACTCAGAAAATAACGGCTGCCGACCTGATCCAACCCTGCGTTTTTTCCCATTTCCTTGGTCCACCAGTTGACACAGTTTATCGTAGTCTGCACGCCATTTTCGAACCATACGGATATCCAACATCTTCTCTTTACAGAAGGCTACAAGAATTACATCCCTGGAGTCATTCCCTTTTTTGATTCGACGGAATAACTCTTTCTTTTTGTACTCATTTTATCTGGGGTTAAAAATTATTCACTTTATAAAAAATAAAATTATCTGTTAGGTAATATTCAGACTTACATGACTGAAATGCACAAACGTTGTAACTGCACTGTCACTCTATGTAGACTGCTTCCTTATATTGTATTTTTAAGATAAATTCAACTTTATAAATTCTAGGAATTAATTTTGACACGTGTCTGTGCATTGCTTGAAACGAACTGTAGAGGTAAACAAGGAATTTCTCGGAATATTTTTTCCAAACATTTCTCTGAAATATTAAGGTAGCTAGAGATTCCTACTAAATTCAACAGCATTTTTTAACGAATTATATTTTTCACATTATTTTAACTGGGGCTTATTTTCGGGGGAGAGCTTATATTCCAAAAAGTCCCGAAAATCACGTTAGGGCTTTTTTTCAGGGGATGTCTTATTTTCGGAAAAAGACGGTATCATTGACTTGAGGTATTTTTACACAACATGTTACCAGCGCTCCTGACCTTACAAAATAACCGATCGTGATGCAGTGAAGAATTATTTTGTTGTCTGCCGCACTTGGTTGCATTCCTGTTTCACTCCCTATTTCGCGGAGCTCAATTCGACGAGCCAGAAAAAAGTAGGTTATTTAGGTAGTTCAGCTAAACTATCCACTGAAGCCACCTTAGAAGAGCCTTTGCATCACAGAGAGCATTGCAAACGCGCTCTGTTCAAAATTTTAATTACCTCCTGAGACTTGCTTACTTGAAAATTAATTGAAGATTATAATACGATAATTTCCAAAAACAAGGAGGAAAAACAATTTATACTTCGAGTAGTGGAACATAACCGAAAAATCGTTCCTTCTAAAACATCCAAAAAAGCTTTTACAAACTTAGTTTCTGGTTGAAAAAACAGAACTGTATTATTAATATTTTATGACCTACTTTGTTAATAATATTTTGTGTCTTCTTAAATACTACTTTATAATAAAAACAATCTATTTTTGAGAAGAGCTTACATTTTTTCTAAATATACTGACTTGTCCTTTTCTAGAAAATTTTCATAAAATTTTGATATTTCAAAGTCGTTGAGCACCCCCTTGTACATAAGATAGGGGGCTGAAATTTTAATTAGATAAGACATTAGGTATGTGTAACAAAATAACGGGGTGGCATAACTTCTACCTGTAATTTTTTTTCGCCATAGTAATGTGAACCACCCTAATATGCATAGACAGTTATTAGTTTGATATTTTCAGTTTTAATCTCTATTTAGATAATGTTAAAAGCTAAAAAACGTTTTATAGATATTGTCTACTACCGGAATGACAACATCAAGAATTACGAAGATTGCCCCTTAATTTCATAGATGTTTTCATAGATGTAAACTTAAATTTAGCCATATTAAGCAACTTTATTGAAGTCTTTTAAATCTTAAGTCAATCATAGGTTTATAAAACCAGAAATCATATTTAAAATAGAACCAAAAATTCAATTCAATTCAGTGTAATTATGAATTATCACGAAGTAACAGTCGACCAAACTAATCAAAAAATAGAACAAGCTTATTTGCATTTGCGAAATTTCAAGAAAGTTGCAAAAAAGTGCAACAATTGATAAGTTCTATGGAAATACTCTGTCTGCCTGTTAACAAGAATAAAACTGAGTATATCTTCTCTAAAGGTCTTATTGTCGCAAAAAGTTCGCACGTAAACATAAATCTAAAAATATAAAATCACATTCTAACTAAATAGACGAAATCGAGACACAAAATTACTTCATTAGGGAATACTAGTGTAAAACAACTGTTCAGTCCTATAGAAGAGGATTTTTAAACAAAATAGCTGAAAGATTACTAAAGCTTCGTAAATTGTACATCTGCCAAAGTCTCTGATGTCGTATGATCCTATAACCAAGAACCTAGAACGTCTTACAGTAGTCTGCCCGTATATTCTAGAAACTCCTTCGTGTATTCACAAATTCTGTCGCAAATTAAAAAAATTGAAAAAAAAAATAGTATATCACGTAATGAGAGTTGTAAGAAGCATATTACGTACGAGTGGAACAGTTACACGCGACACCCGTAGTGCGTATTTGCCTTACAACTCGAATTATGCACTATACTTATATATGACCACACTAATTTCTTTCTATTTAATAAGAAAAATATGTTTGATGTAACAAATTTATTTCTTTTTAGGTTATGTTTATTTAACTATTATTATTTAACATTATAATAAACAAACAGCTGTATTTTCATATATAACTGTTACTCGATATTATTTAACTTGAAAGAAATGAAAAGAAATACTTTCTTAATGGTTACATACCTTATTATTTAGTACTTATTTGGCTTAAACTGGAATAATAGTGTTCATCGATATAGGCAACACCATGTACGCAATGTCAATGTCAAATGAAGTAAAGTGGACGGATTTGATATCTATATAAAAGTTAACATGTTCAGAATTTAATCTTAATAACTTGTATTTTTTATGCTTACTTTCATTAATACCTAAATAGATATAAGCCCTAAAGAAGGTCAGAATAAGAAAGACCGAAACGTTGGCAAAATATCGACATCAGTTGTTTTATTCCTTTTCCCAAGAATAAACTACAATATAATAAAAATGATAAGATCTTAATATATATTTATTATTGTTTATTTAATTTTTTTTATTTTAATTTATGGTGATGCAAGAATTGTTTAATATTAATGTTGGATTATTATTATCATCATTTGAGATATTAGTTGAATTATGAGTACTTGAAATCGTATTCCATGATGTACTTGCATTTGTGGAAGTGAAATTATTGTTTATCGCAGTGGAAATTTTTGTAGCAACATCATTTTGATTTTTCATGAAGCTGTCTATATAGCCTTTTGCTACTGCAGACGAACGCCAGCCATCAAGTCATTTTAGTAACAATAAACCATCAGCGGAATCTACAAGAATGGTGGCTGACGAACGTCTGAATCAATGTCCTGTATAAAGATTTGTTTCCGGCAAATGAAGATTTTAGCGATTTGTTTAGGAATAGAGCCAATTTTATTTATTCCAACACAATGCTCAGTGCATTTCACTTTTTGATAATTTAGAAAAAAAGGCTGATCATTGTCCATTTTTGTGGAGTTAGATTAATATATTTTTTGCAGGTTTGGTAAAATTCTTTAGGTATCACAAAAGATCTTTGAGTTTTTGTTTTAGAATCAGGAATTTTAACGATAAGAGATGTTCGGTGTCTTCTATATAGCAGGTTTGATATTTCGTAGTTCTTGTTTTCTGCAAGCACCACTAATGTCAATGATAAGAATAACCTAAAATTATATAAAAAAATATGTGATATGCCCATTAGAGAGTATAATAAGAGAAAAAAAGTAATGAATACTTTCATCAATAAATATTTGTTATGGGGCTAATTTTTGAGGAAACTGATAATTTCTTGATTGGTGAAAATTTTTGATTTCTTGCTTTTAAATACATCAGATTTTCTCTTTAGTATAGATCAACTTTGAATGTTTTGCAATGTCGATGTCCTGCTTTATATTAATTGATGTCCAAACCATTGAATAAATTGCCCAAAGTGAATATGCTTTTATTGTTTCAGATAATTAATTAAAGTATGATTATACAACATTTTCTACAAACTTTTTTCTATATATAACCTATTTTCTATATATGCATTCTCGTATCGATCCTGAGATTTAGTCGGTAGCAAATTATTGGCACCTTGTTTCGCTTTTTCAACAATTTGGGGCGGAATGCTATTTTCTTTTTGTCTATCACTGGACATTATTTTAATTGAAATTGTTATAATTATAAAAAAGTATAGTATTTATGTATTAGTTTGACTTTTAATGACTTTTTGACAAATAACGGAATGCATTGGGTTGCCAATATTAAACGATAGTAGCATTTTCTATTAAATTGTAGGCAGAAAGACCTTACGGTCGATAGCCATTTGTTCCTTTTTGTGACAATATTATTATCGTTATTATTATTTACACTTGTATTTATTAATACTGTAGCATCTAAGTACTTGTATTTCTTATGGCAAGTATGGAATATGATTCCAGGAAAGGTTACAGCTACAAAATTTTATATAACTATTTGCAGTAACTTAATATTAATAAAACCAGAAATGATATTTAAAATAGAACAGCAAATTCAATTCAATTCAGTGTAAGTATGAATTACCACGTAGTAACAGTCGCAAACAAACTATTCAAAAATAGAACAAGCTTATTTGCATTTGCGAAATTTCAAGAAAGCTGCAAAAAAGTGCAACAATTGATTAGTTAATATCAATTAATTCATATGATACAGTAATCTGAATCAAAATGAGGAAATTTCTATCAATGTAGAAAAGAGTGACAAATTAAGAGTGTGCTGTTTTACTTACTAAAAACAAAATAACTAATGATTTACATACCATAATTACAACTGTCTAAGATTCAATTAACCTACAAGTTTTTAGAAAAGTTAGGAACATAACTGAAGCAATTTTCAATCAATCTGTGCGACGTTTATCGCAGCTAGTAGGAATTTTAGGTGAGTCGGTAAAAACAAGTTTAGAGAAAGATTTATCATTTTGGCTTTACAAATGGTAACATTCCCAAAAACTATCGAATAATAGACCGAAACTCGTTTAAAATTCAGTAGATGGATTTTGGGCCGAGGGGATAATTTTGTCAACAAAATAATTATGGCTGACGAAGCACTTTTTCAATAGGGAATATACATATTTTTTTTGTTTGTTTAATTATTTTTTTTTTGTTATAACATAGTATAAATACTGTTCAACGTTTAAATATTTTTTTTAATAAATAATATATAAGATTTATAATATATAATATATTAAAATTTGACCTGTTTGAACGTTCCCATTTTTCGCGCGCTTTGTATGACGTCACTGGGCATTTTCAGTTTTGTTTACTATATGCATAGACAGTTATTAGTTTGAAATTTTCAGTTTTAATCTCTATTTATATAATGTTAAAAGCTAAAATACGTTTTGTTATGTCCGGATTAAAAGAATATACACTATTTTAAAGTAAAGAATGGGTTTTTAATGAACACCTTATATTTTAGAACAGCAAACATAATAAACTGTAAAACGTAAAAAAGCAGTACTCATGACGTACTCATAGCGTACTCATAGCGTACTCATCACCTACTAACTTGGGAGGCTCAGTGATGCCAACTCTTCTTTCCCAGTGTCGACAACATAACACACTCCCACACTAATTTTGAGAAATAAACGAACGTTTAAAAGTACTAAGTAATATTAAAATACATACATTGAATAATTGAAATAAAAGTTACACATAGTCATTTAAAAAGATCAGTTCATAATCTTGAAACCTTGGCTGGGGTCTTCTCTCCCGTCCCGATCGTCTGAGGGGGATGTGTTCCACCACGGGTTGTTCCGGTGGAGCCATGGGATCTGGTTGGACCTGAACCTGGGGGGCCCAACAGTTGCTCCTCTAGAGGGCCTCTTGGTTGGTCAGCAAAAGTCACTCTCCTTCTTGATTTCAACTTATTGTTGTATGGCAGCAGTTGATTTATGTTCCGCTTCAGGCAATAACCTTCTCCATCAAGTTTAACAACATAGTGAAGCTTCCCAAGCTTCTATATAGTTATACTATAGACTATAATATACTATAGACTATAATATAGTATAGACTATAGTTCCTAGTTTCCATGTTTGTTTGCTCTCCCACACTTAATTGGCGCACTCTAGGAATGGAGATCGAGGGAGAAGGGGTTCGTGGTGGCGGTGGCTTTAGCATGTCCAATTTATTGCGCAACTTACGATTTAAGTATAATTCTGATGGCGATTTTCCACAGGAGAGTGGTGCAGCTCGGTATCGCATCAATATTTCTTGGATTTTTCATTGAATGGGAAGCTTAGACAAAGTCATTGCCTTCAGTTTTTGCTTGAGAGTCTGTACGTTGCGTTCTGCGAGTCCGTTGGTGGCGGGGTTACCTGGCGCTATAAATTTTTGGTCAATCCCCTGATTTGTGCAGAATTACCACAACATTTCACTTTTGAACATTGCAATCGCATTGTCAGAGACTAGGATTGTTGGTAGACCTTGAATTGAAAATATGTCTTGAAGATATTGAATGGTATAGTCTGTTGTCGGTGTATTTTTAGAGAAGCGGACTTCTTACCATCGGGACTTTGCGTCGACCAGGATGAAAAAATGATGGTCTTGGAAGGGTCCCGCGTAGTCCATATGAACCCTTTCAAAATTTTCGGAAGGTTCATCTTAGTGGTGAATGGGTACTCTCGGGGGATTTGTTCTTACCTGCCAACAGCCTTGACAAGCTTTGACAAGATTTTCTATGTCTTTATCTATATTATTCCAGTAGACGCATCGTCTAGCTAATTGCTTCATTTTCACAATCCCAACATGGGTGTGATGCAGTTCTGTGAGGACTATTTGATGCATTGAGGTTGGTACGACTACTCTTTGTCCTCTAAATATGATGCCATTTTGAGGGTTTTGAAGGAGAATCATAATTTCGACCATTTAAAAGATCTGACTTAAGTTTTGACAATTTTTCATCACGTTCGATTTCTTCGGCAAGAGTTTCATAATTGAGAGTTGAGAGTTTCATCAATTCGTTAGAGATTTGATAAATAATTTCATTAGATATTATTGATACTTCTTCTGCAAAGTAACGTTCAAGTTGCAAAATTTCTTCTTGAATAGGAGATCTTGACAGATAGTCAGCATGGACATTTTCTTCTGCTTTTTTATGCCGAATTTGATAATCAAAGTTAGCGAGCCAAGTTGCATAGCGTGATAGCGTGTCTTGCGGAGGTCATAGCGGGAAGTTTAGAATTTTCATGTAGAATATGAGTCAGTGGACGGTTATCGGTGTAAAGCATATATATATATATATATATATATATATATATATATATATATATATATATATATATATATATAGTAATAAATTGTTTTCAGAAAACACAATTGACAGTGCCTCCCTGTCGAGTTAGCTATAATTCATCTCTGTTTTTGTTAATGACCGTGAAGCGAACGCTCCGTCGATAGTGTGTGAAAGAATTCCTGAAATACCAGTTGGTGACGCTTCGCAATCTATAATAAGTTGAAGGTCTGGGTTCAATGGCATCAACACTCTATCGCTTGCTATTTCATTTTTCAGATGACGCCTCGCATGCTGAGGATTAGTAGAACTTGCACTGTTTTTGTAAAAGTGATCTCAATGGGTACGTTAGCGTCGATGTGTTTGGTATAAACTTTGCATAATAAGTCACCATTCCTAAGAATCTCTTGAGATCATCTTGACTTGTCAGCCTTGGTCAATTTATTATTGCAGTGACTTTGCTCGGATATTTGGATATCTTTCCTTGTTCAATTACGTATCCGAGGTACTGAACTTTTGTCTTGGAAAACTCACACTTTCCTAAATTAAGATGCAGGTCATATTCTTTCAATCTGTTTAGACAGGTAATCAGATTTTTATAACATTCCTCTTTTCTTTTGGTATGCACGATTATGTTATCAAAGTATGTAGTGAGACCTTCAAGGCCTGCTAAAACTTTGTCCATGACAAGATGAAAGTCATTTGGAGCAGTCCTGATTCTATTTGAGAGGCGGTTAAAGGAGTAACTACTACCTTGTGTAATAATCGTTTGGATTTTAGCGCTTTCCTCATCGACTGGGACGTGTAGGTATGCTTTCACTAGGTCCATGCAACAATAGTATACGGAGTAATTCAGAGCTGTTAGAAGATCGTCAATTCTTGGTATAGGATAGTGTGCGTGTTGTAGTTGGGGGTTAACCCCTACTTTATAGTCGACGCACAGGCGTACATTGCCATCAGTCTTGGGAATAACAACTAGCGGCGAAGCCCAGTCGTTTTCTTGAACTTTTGAAATAATACCTTGGCTTTCAAGTTCATCGAGTTCTTCCTCTACTTTAATTTTGAGAGCATGTGGGACTTCCCTGGCTTTAAAGGCGATGGGTTTTGCATTTTTCCTTAATTTTAGAGAAATTTTTATATTCTTGCAGCAGCCTACTCGTTTTTGGAACAGGTCAGCATAATTATTGACAATTTCCTTTTCTGTGTTTTCAAGTTTTAGTGAGGATACTAAATTAGTATTGATTTTTTGTGTGTCGATGTTGTGTAAACGAATTTTTAGGTGTCTTATCCAAGAACGTTCTAGGAGTGGTGTGAAATTGTCTGGAACTACGTAAAGTATTTCAGTCGATTTGATGTCCTTTATTGAACTTCTGCTTCCGCTACTACGATAGGTGCAAATATACCGTCCGTGTAGGAGCGAAATCGTGTTTTAGTTTCTTGAAGTTTAGTCTTCAAGTTAAGTTTGTCGAAATTTGATTTATTTAAGAGGGTATGACCAGCTCCCGAATCAACCTCAAACAGTTGAAATTTGTTGTTTATTTTTACATTAATTAGAAATTTCTCTGTGTCTTGATTAGGGTTGTAAATTTCGTATATTGTGAATTGGTCTTGAAGATATGAATCATCGGTATCAATTGTTTTTACACCTTTTTTCTCAGTCATTAGTCTTTTAAGGCATACTTTTTCAACGTGACCATTTTTGGCACATAATCCACATTTTAAATTTATTGAATCAACTCTGCATTGCTTTGATGTATGGTTATTTCTGGCACACTTTAGGCAGAGCCCTTCAATTTCAAGATGTTTTAAGTTAAGACGAGATTTATATCGTGGTGAAGGACTTCTTTGATAGTACCTTAGTCTTGAGTTTATTGTATCTCTAGTTCTTGTTGAATTGAAATTTGTTGGGCTTCTGTTTTTTAATCTAGAGATTATGTTCACATTGGTATCTGCGTTTTCTACTTGAGTATCGAATTGTTGCTAGCTAGATTTGAAGCTTCTAGTGTTTGGGCTGTTTTTATTGCGTCTTGAAATGTTTTTGATTTATCTAGCAACAACTGATGACGTATGTCTTGATTGGACAGCCCTCCTATAAATTGTGAGTGAAGAAAAAGATCTGCTACAGTCTACTTGCATTCTCAAGTAAAGTCACACGATGGAATGAATTTACGTAGTTGAGTGACAAAATCCTGAATGGATTGGCCAGATTCCTGTTTTTGTGATAGGAATTTGTGTCTTTCGACTAAGGTGTTTTTTTTTCTCAGTCAGTTGCTCATCCAATCTTTTGACAATTTCATGGAAAGTTAAAGTACTGATAAAGTATTGAAAGAAATAGTGAAAGTATTGGTGCTACTGACAACTTTAATAATTCATAATATTCAATACCTATAATATTTGAAAGAATTGTTTTTGAACCAGTTTTGTCTGATATTAAGTCTTTCACTTCCAAGAAGTTTGTGAACCTTTCTTTGTATTGATCAAAGGTTTCTATGTTTTTGTCGAAAATATCAAATTTACTTACATAAGCGAGTGTTGGTTGAGGGTTTTGATTGGCGTTTTGATTGGTTGTAAAACTTGAATCATTGCTTGGAAATTTTGTTGCTGCAAATTGGCGAATTGGTCAGCATCCATTTTTGGAGGTTATGAAAGTTACCGTTACACGTTTTGTTTTGAAAATTTTAAAGTATTTTACAAAAGTATTGAAACTATGTTTTTATGTTTACTAAATGGTTTTTGATAAAAAGTATTTAGATCACAAAAGGTTTCAATGTAAAGGATGCAAACATAAGCACTTTCTTGAACACATTTTTTGATTTTGTTTTCTCCTCGTCGCCACTTTGTTATGTCCGGATTAAAAGAATATACACCATTTTAAAGTAAAAAATGGGTTTTTAATGAACACTTTATATTTTAGAACAGCAAACATAATAAACAGTAAAACGTAAAAAAACAGTACTCATGACTCATTACCTACTAACTTGGGAGGCTCAGTGATGCCAACTCTTCTTTCCCAGTGTCGACAACATAACACGTGTTATAGATATTGTTCTAGTACCGGAATGGCAACATCAAGAATTTCAAAGATTGTTCCTTAATTTTATAGATGTGTAAAGTTAAATTTAGCCATATTAAGCAACTTTATTGATTTCTTTTAATCGATAGGGTTTAATTATGCCTTTGCAATTGCAAATCACTTACAATTAGTTGTTTAATAAACCTGTACATGGTTATAGATGGTGATATTCAGACCTGTTCATCCAAGATTAGCCAGTATTAGGCAAGACTACATAAGACTAAATACGGCTAAAGGTTAGACTAAGGTTAGATAAGGTTGAATAAGAAAACAACATCCATTTCATAGATGATTGAAATTTAACCAACATTTACTTAACCAACATTATTGCATTCATTTAACCAACATGACTAATGTCTATTCATAGACAACCTTGACTTATATTGACCTATTGATCCACAGACTTTACTGATACCTTTGAAAATGAAAATCGCTTAGTTGTTTTACTATTATCGAACACGACTGGACATGATTAAATTTATTTATACAATAATATGATATAATTTAAATGAAAGGGTAAAGATTTAAAATTACTGAGACGGGTGAAAAAATGAAAAAAGAGCAAACAGGTAATGGAGAGAACACTACAGAAATATAATTAAAAATATATTTTCTTTCAAACACGATTAGTACACTATAAACATGGACGCCGATAAATTTAATAACATGCCTATTGAGGTCAAGCTTAAAAATCACCAATGTAATGCGTTTTGTAAATTTGAATTTGGCTGCCTTATTTTGCACTTTTTGATTAAAGTTTTATGGGATTATATACAAACTAAATGAGAAAATAATAGTTTACGTTTAATTTTAAGACCATAAAGTATCTTGGGTTAAAAAAAACAAGTAAATCTAAATCTCCTACTGCATGGGGTGAGGAACAAATAAATTTTATATCACTGGTCTTCCAAAAACTATGATAAACTTAACTGAAAAATCCAGAACAGTATTATTACGTTCATGGTGTGTTTAGTCAAAAAGACAAAAGTATGTGGTTCTATAAGTCAAATTTTATAATTAAATGAAATAATATTTAACCAAAAGTCGCAAAATGAAATGAAATAAAATTTAAGCAAAAACCCACTTTTGTGTGATACATGCGAGAACATGGTATGGTAAACACGGACCACCCATATACCAACATCACAATCAGGGCATTGGTATCAGGATTCTCGATGTGTCTTCCCTCTATCATCTTTTTTTCCCGAACAAACAATATAAACACGAGCAGCGTTTGTTTTTTCAAAACCGAAGACGATTTGAAACCGACTGTAGACGACCTTTCAAAATGGTTACATCCTGCCCATATGTTTCAAAAATATTTTCAATAAATTCCAAACGAAACTCCAAATGTGATAATTTTCCGCCACATTTTCCATACAACACATATTAATTCCACAATGCGAATTTGACAAGGTTAATGAATTTTTTTTGTAATATTGTTTTTCACGTTTAATTGGTCGGAAAGATATTTCTCTACTCTATCTACACCTGCCATAGTATTGTTATAATCCGTAACAAACACAAGTTTTTTTGGATCCGGTACATTTTTAGTTACATGTTGTTTAATATTGTATTGGCACCACTGTTTTGTGTGTAGTAGCAACACTTTATTCCTAAAGGCGGCAGTGGGCAAGGTAACCTGCAAGTAAAAAGACGTAGTTTGTAGAATCAAAGAAATAAAGGTTATTTTGTACACTCCAGAAAGTTTAATTCCTCAACATGGTCCTTCGAACCGGATAATTGAAGCAAATAGTGAAAATAAGTGCAAAAACAATTAATAATCCAAATAACATTCAACTCAGGAACGCACCATTTCTGCATCAGTCAGCGATTCCAGTCGACGCCGACAAAGGGAAAAAGGCGGAAAATCACACAAACTATTTCCTATTTTTTCCACATACAAATAATATTTCCTTCGTTCCTTTTTTAATTGCAATGGAAGTTAAACAATTAATGACCAAAAAACGTTCTTATAAATCTCAATTAACGATGTTTGATACATATTTATCGACTCCAATTTGAAAATTAACCAAAGCAGCAGCAGATTGAATGTCTCTAAAACGCTTGTCAAAAGTCGAGTCATTGTTAGATTTGTTTATTGAAGTCAGCAATGAACTAAGTTGTTTACAAGATATAGAATTAGATATCAACGAATTACCCACATTTCAAGATAAGTATTTTTCTCTACATTCAAAGGCATCAATTATAACTGAGACAAATTCTCAGACTCAAGCCCAGAGTTCATCTAGTAGTGCAAATTCAATTCTTCCAAATACAAAGAGAGCTACTAAAGTAGTTTTGCCCACAATAAATTTACCAATATTTGATGGAACTTTTACACAATGGCAAGAATTCAAAGATAAATTTATTACATTAATCGACTCTGATACGGAATTAACAAATACGCAAAGATTAACTTACTTAAAGCCCTCATTAAAAGGGGAGCCTGCCTGACTTGTTATGCTTGTTGGAAATGTTATGCTTGGAAATAATAGATAGCAATTATGCAATTGCATGGAGTCGGTTAGATAAAAGATACAATAATAAGCGACGAATTATTAACAATCACGTTCAAGCAATATTAAATATACAACCTATTTCTTGAATAATAACAAGCAATAAGATCACTTACTAATCTGGCTCAAAATCATATAGACTGTCTCAGAGCATTTGATGTAGCAATCGAACTTTGTGATGTAATATTGGTCCCTATTGTCACATCAAAATTGGACGCTCAAACCAACAAAGAATGGGAATCAAAGCTGAATTGCATCCTCAATAATGCAGAATATCCCATCAGTTGATGAATTTTTAGAATATCTAAATATAAAGCAAAATACGCTAGAATCAGCCTATAATCGAAATAAATCTGATCATTTAAAACCAAATATGTATCCTAAACCACGCAAAACTAAAGTATTTACTACTGCTATGATTTCATGCATTTACTCTCAAAATGATCATCCAATGCAAGAATGTGATTTATTTTTAAAACTAAATGATATTCAAAGAAACAAGAGAATGCGTGAATCAAAGATATGTTTAAACTGCTTATGAAAGGGACATTTTGTACAAGATTGCAAATCTAAGTATTCATATAGGACCTGTAAACGAAGACATCATTCATTATTGCATGTTGAACATAAACAATCAGACAAAGAAGAGAACAGGCCGACGGTAACACAACAGGCCGACGGTAGACCGACTCTTAAGTTGTTAATGCCAGTTGAACCAATCATTCATGTTCAACATCACAAGTATTTTTATCCACAGCAAATATTCATGTATTAACAGACAACACGGGAGCACGGGTAGTAACAGTATTATTAGATTCTGCACCACAATCTAATTTCATAACGAAGGAAATGTGTAAATCTCTGAATATAAAACCACAAAGAGTTAATTTAAACGTAAAAGATATAAACAATACCAATTCTGCAATTATTGAACGTGTACAAATTACTATAAAATCAAGACATAATAACTTTAAAACAACTTGAACATGTTTTGTAATACCAATAATCTCAAATAATCTTCCTGTACAGTCAGTAAATCTACAATACCTAAAAATTTCACCGGATTTAAATCTGGCTGATCCCACATTCAATCAGTCTGGACCAATTGACTTATTAATTGGAGCAAATTTATTCTACAGTTTGCTATGCCTGGGTCAAATCACAGAAAGGGGTTCACCTACTTTACTAAAACCAAAACTGGGATGGGTAGTCTCAGGTTCATTTACTCAACCAACCTTAAATAAACATTCAGAAATCAACTCTTACTTAACTTTAAATGAACTACATCAGTACGTGGAGCGATTTTTGAATCAAGAGGATATACATTTAAATAAAAGGCTACTCTCACATGAACAATATTGTGAAACGCTATTTCAAACTACTACAAAAAGGGATAAAACGGGACGGTTCATTGTCAGAATACCGTCCAAAGGCAATGTAAATGAATTAGGAGATTCCAAGCAAATTGCAAACAAAAAATTTCTCTCACTAGAACAACGCTTAAGCAAAAATGCAATTTTAAAGCCATAATATACTGCATTTATGAATGAATATCACTCACTACAACATATGACCAAGTTACAACAATTAAATGAAGATGGATTCTACTTACCTCATCATCCTTTACAAAATAAAAACAGTGAAACGACAAAATTACGTGTAGTATTTGATGGATCATGCAAATTAGAAGATGGATTATCAATAAATGAAACTAAATGCGTCGGTCCAATCATCCAGGATGATCTTGTGTCGATAATATCCCTATTTCGTACTTATAAATATATAATGACAGCTGATATCGCCAAGATGTACCGCCAAGTGTTAATTCATCCCAATGATTGCAAATATCAACGTATAGTATGGCGTGAACAACCTGATGATGAGTTATGCACAAATGAATTAAACACAATTACTTATGGTACCATCGCTGCACCGTTTTAGCCATTCGAGCATTAAAACAACTTAGGGAATCATAAATTATAAAACAAGATTTCAACGTAGATGATCTTTTAACAGGATCTGATTCATTGCAAGAATTAACCTCAATTAAAACTAATGTAAAAACTATTCTAAAATCAGGAGGATTTGAGTTACGAAAATGGACTTGCAATGTAAAAGAACTAGGTGACAACCTTGCAAGCAGCAAATCTGAAACCATTCAAATTACAGAGAAGATTCACAAAACCTTGGGTGTTTACTGAAATCCGAGATCAGATGAATTTACATACAGGGTAAACATAAACAAGCCACAAGATCACTTTACTAAGAGATCTATTCTAGCAATCACATCCCAATTATTTGACGCGCTAGGGTTATTAGCACCAAGCGTAATCATAGCCAAATTCATTCTGAAAGATATTTGGAAATTAAATATAGGTTGGGATGAAGCAATACCCATGGACATCCACACACGGTGGGTAAAATTCAAGGACAAACTAAAATACTTAAATCAAATAAAAATCCAAAGACATGCTATTAAACCACATTATACAAACATTGATATTCACACATTCGCGGATGCATCTGAAAGGGGATATGGAGCATGTGTCTATTTAAAATCAACCAATTCGCAACAAGAATGTCAAATAAGTTTATTTACAGCCAAATCAAAGGTAGCACCAATCAAATTAGTAACACTACGTCGGTTAGAATTATGTGCGGCAGTCATTGCTGCTTGGTCAAGTCAATGTTGAATTTAAAAATAAATCTGGAATATTTCTGGAGTGATTCAACCATAACCATATGTTGGATAAAATCATCAGCAACCAAATACAATGTTGCAAACATGATAACAGAAATTCAATCTCTTAGTGATGTTAAAAATTGGTACTATGTGCAATCACAGGACAACCCAGCTGATTTAATAATATTCGCGTGGGGTCTTACCCGACCAGTTGAGAAACCTAGAGTTATGGTGCCATGGTCCAACATGGCTAAAAGAGTTATCACATTTACCTACGACCCAATTTGGTATTACAGAATTACCTGAAGAAAGAAAACCAAAAATTTATTTTTTTCTGACAGCCAACAAAACACCTATATTTATGATAGAAATATACTCCTCATTAAGTAATATAAAGCAAATTACGGCCTACTGTTTACGTTTCTTACATAATTCATCAGTTACAAAGAGTAACAGGAAAATAGGTCCACTAACTTTGGGGGAAATTAGCAGTCCTGAAACTACATTAATAAAACAAATCCAGAGTGAATGTTTTCACGAAGATGTAACAAAATTAAAGGAAAATAGTAAATTAAATCCAAAAGGTAAGCTGTTACCACTCTCTCCATTTCTGGATTCTAAAGGAAATTTACGTGTGGGGGGCAGATTACAAGAATCTGATTTGGTGTGTGACAAAAAACACCCCATTATATTACCAAAAAATCATCATTTTACAAACTTAATATTTTATAACCAGCATCAAGAATTACTGCATGCAGGTCCAAAACAATTACTAAATAGTGTTCGAGAAACATTTTGGCCATTAAGTGGTAGAAACGCAGCAAAAAGAATTGTACGAGAATGTACAAAATGTGTGACATATCAAGCAACAAAAGTCCCACAATCTACGGGAAATTTACCTCGAAATCGAATTATTATGATGCCTCCATTCCATTCTACTGGGGTTGATTATGGTGGTCCATTTTACATAAAGGATATAGAAAGAAGGGGACACAAAATCACTAAGGCTTATTTGGCTCTTTTCATTTGCTTTGGCACTAAATGTATACATCTGAAATTAGTGATCTGACAACGCAATTATTCATTGCTGCATTAAGAAGATTCAATGGGCGAAGAGGTGAACAGAACAACATTTGTCGGTGCAAACCATGTATTAGCAAACTTGGCCAATTTTATAAATGAAAAGGCGACAGAGATCCAAACCAGCGCATTCCAACTGGGACTTCAGGGGCACTTCATTTCACCTCATTCTCCTAACTTTGGTGGACTAAGGGAAGCTGGAATAAAGTCGTCAAAATTTTACATCAAGCGGGTGGTAGGAAAACTAGATCTAACTTACGAAGGTTTTTTGACACTCCTAATCCAAATTGAATCCATACGCCCACAACGCCCCTAATGACATGGAAGCATTGACTCCTGCTAACTTTTTAATCGGTCGTCAATTTAACACTATGCCTGACCCTAACGTGAGAGACATTTTGGTTTGCAGATTGAGTAGGTTTGAATATCTGCAACAATTAACCCACTGATTTTGGAGCCCATGGTCAAAATTCTACATCACTGAACTTCAGCATCAAACCAAGCCTATCAAACCAAGCCCAGCTGAACGTGGGAACAATGGTCCTTATCAAAGATGACAACAGTCCTCCATCACGATGGCATCTTGGAAGAATCACCGCTTTGCACCCAGGCAAAGACAACGTAGTAAGAGTAGTGTCAGTTCACTGTGTGTGAGTGGGGAAGTGAAAAAGGCAATATCAATAGTTTGTGTTTTACCTATGAACGATAATAGTATTTAAGTTTTTATTTAATAAGAACTTAGTTTAGAGTAGATTATTTGTTACATTGAAATTTATATTTCAAGGCGGACGGTATGTTTAATATTTTATTGGCACCACTGTTTTGTGTGTAGTGGCAACATTTTATTCCTAAAGACGGTAGTGCGCAAGGCAGCTTGCAGGTAGAAAGACGTAGTTTGTAGAATCAAAGAAATAAAGGTTATTTTGTACACTCGAGAAAGTTTAATTCCTTAACACATGTTCTATTATGTTGTAGGTGTGAAGTGTAGATAGGAGGCAAACGTCCTCAAAAGTGTTTATGTAAAATATCGGACGAGACTGTGGAATGATTTAAAAGTTGCCTGTTGTGAGGTAGTTGCCTTTATTGCCAATAATGCCAATACGATTTGTGTTGAAATCGGGTGACCACTATATTCATATGCACTAGCGAAGGATAGAGTGGAAATGACAGCCACTCTTAAGAGACCGGATGAGAGCTACACGGAAGACGAAGAGCAGAGAGCTCTCCTCCTACTAGAAACCCATTTTCCGGGATGTAGAAAATTCAAAGAGACCGAGGGCTTGATGCAACTACGGAGACCAAATCGTGCTGAGCGGAGGAGGGCCGCGTCCATATGTACGGAAAACCGAATCAGATGGGCTATCCGCACTTTCCAGCCATTCAAGGCCCCAGGCGTGGACGGATTAATTCCCGCCTTCCTACAAAGGGAGGGAGAGAATTAATGCCATATCTTCTAAAAACTTTTAGAAGTAGTTTAGCGCTCGGATACATACATAAGCTATGGAGAAGGGCTAAGGTGGTATTGAACCCGAAGGTGAGTAAGAAAGGCACAACTCAACCGAAGTGATTTAGACCCATTAGTCTAACATATATTATGTTACAGACAATGCAGAATTTTATGTTGAAGACAAAGACCTTAGGACAACAGCGCTGGTAGGTGCACCACTACACAACTGTCAGCATACATACGGAGCAGGGAAATCCACAGAGACCGCCGACTGTATCAGCTGACAAATGAAATAGAAGCAGCACTAGATACAAAAGTAGTAGCGATATGTGCCTTCTTGGACATAGAAGGAGCCTTTGACAACATCTCGCACGAGGCTGTCAAAGCGGATCTTGAAAGAAGAAATATCGCCAGAATTACCTCAAAGTGGATGGAAGAAATGCTGATAGCTAGAACGGCGAAGCCACAAGTCGGAAAAGACACCATAAAGATCTCCATAACTCGAGGGTGCCTACAGTGAGGTTGCTATCACCATTGATGTGGGGCCTGGTAGTCCCACAAGTCCCTTTTTTTCTAAAAGACGAATACATTATTACCATTCAACATTTTTAATCCTGTGACGTTGCTAAACGAGTGCTACGGTTTTATACGTACTAAGATTAAAAAAATCACCGAACAAAAACCACACCCGTAATATTTCGGATGTGATTTTTTTTTCGCAATGGTTTGCCATCGTAATATTACGTACGAGGACATTAAGTGGTTAAAGAAAATGGGACAAAACTAATGAAGCAATTTTTATAAATCATAATCGATGCTTGTAATTACTTGTTCCCAATTCAATTAGAAGTTAATTAATAAGAAGCTAATTAATGCCCACTATTACTTACATAATGTTAAACTATATTTAATCGAATAAATATTTGCAATTATTAAATAGTATAAACTATTTAATAATATGAAAATCTTCAAACTGAACAATATATAAATAATAGGAGTATATAATAATATTTGCAATTTTTAAAATGTAAACATTTTGAAAATATGTAGCTATGGTAATATACAATAAAGTTATTAATTATATTATTTCAAGACTTAAAACTCGACATTGTTTAAAATATAATTTGTCTAGAATATCGAAATATTGATAATAATGCAACTATATTGATAATATTAATAAAATATAATGCATATTAATAACGAAGTTCATTAAATAAGCGGACCAATAGCAGTTATTTTTTCACTTATTTTAATCTTTAGTTTACATTAGTTAGTCTAATGTAAATTAAATAAAATATATAACTTACCTTTATTTGTACAAATATTTTTTTCACTAAATCCAATCACAAAAAACTATCACCTAAGACTTTAAGTTTTCGCTGTAATACTTATCGTATTATATATTGTCGTTAAATGTCGCGTTTAGAACTAAAAGTATTAACTTTTTTGTCAATGAAGACTAAACATATCGGGGGTAATCCGAGTGGGGCCCATACAGAGTCGGGAGCTATTAGAAACCAATGAATAACCCAAGAGTCCAAACTTTCTCCAATTGTTAATTTGTCCAAATTACACCGCAAGAAACAACAGAACGCATTAGCAACCCTAAAGCGTACCGAATAATACTTTGAATCCAAATTTAAATAAAAACTAATCACAAATTCGATGCAACCAATGTTAAAACTCCGATGGCAAATTTGTTTTTCAAAAAAGCAAGATTTTTTTTATTTGTTTCGTAAGATTGTCATTACATAATCGTTTTTTACATTTTTGCATAAATGCTATAAATTCCCTGCTAAATATTTTCAAGTGTATAACACAAAATTCTCTGGATTTGTCATTGAATTATAAATTATTTAGCAAATTTGAACAAGAATTAACAGTTTAATTGATAAACTACTGCTTAATTATTTTTGAAATACTATATCATAAAATCTGTCTAAAACATTTTCTCTTGAATTTTTGGTTCAGAATTTTTATTTATTACCTACAATACATATATCACAATAGATACTTTTTACAATACATACTTTTACATTACAATAGATACTTTCGTTACTTCATTTCAGTTTAATTTCATTACAGGGAAAAACCAAATTTAAATTATAATATAGCTTAGATCATTCATCACAAAACAAAAGTATGAAGATAGGCAAGACTAGAAGGATGCAATTAGTATAAAACACTACGCAGAACAAACTACACACAGTAAACTAGTCAGACAGGGCTAAAAAGTCAAGAATTGATAGATTAGACTACACAGACAAGACTTAACATATGTGACCAGATAGATGCGACTGGAGTGATAATACAAACATAAAAGACCAATACTACAATACTAAAAAATGAACAAAACTATTATAGATATATAGTTATCTACATTAGATAAATAAGACTAGACAGAAAAGACTAAAATAGATACACAACATTATACTAGACAGAGAACACTAAACTTGATAGAGTAGTTTACAAGACTAGTTTAGACCGACAAAACTAGACCAGGCAGAAATGACTAGATCGGATAGATAGTGCTAAACTAAACAGTCAAGCGTACAAGACGGATGAAAATGTATTAGATAGGCAAAACTAGATTAGATAGAAAAGGCTAGACTACAGAGACAAGCCTAAACTAGAGAGACTAGACTAGACCGACTAGACTTTTTTTTCGGGGCGTAGCTGATATACAAGATATACAGACAAGTGGTCCCCATGAAACCAACCAGGCACCCCGGGATCGCTCTTCGCATGACTTCAGAGTGTAGGTTGGGTCAGTTATGTATGTTAAAACTAGCTACATTTTTTTAAGATTCTTTGTCTCATCCTTTTCATTGGCCGATATTACTATTTTTATTAGTGTATGGATCATATCCCATCTTTCTTCGGTGTCCAGCATATGACCTATAATTGTTCTTGCATTTAGGGGAGTACTCAAGGTTTGAATAACTTTCTCTCTGTCACTCTCCCATCTGTAACACTCAAAAATTGTTTGGTCTACTGTGTCTATTTCTCCACAATATATACAAGTGTTATCAGCTGCCCTGCCAATATGGTGCAAAAAGTCTTGAGAACAACCGTGGCCGGATAGGAATTGTGTTAAGTGATAACTCACTTCTCCATGTTTTCTATTCAGCCATATACTTATGTTCGGAATGAGAAGCCTAGTCCACTGGCCTTTCTCTGTATGTTCCCATTTTGCTGCCACTTATTAAAGACATTTTTTCTGTCTGGAACGTATGTTGTTGCCTGACTTGCTTATCTCTGCTCTTTCTTTCGCGAGAAGGTCGATTGGGACAATGCCAGTGATTACTAGAGCTGCATCCCCGGATACCGTACGGTATGCACTGCATATCCGCAGAGCAATCTTACCCTGTACGGATGCCAGTTTTTGTTCATTCCTTCCGGTTTTCATTCTGTTTGCCCACACTGTAGCTCCATAGAGCATAACCGATTGTGCCACACTGCTCAATAGTCTGCGCTTTGAACATCTGGGTCCTCCCACGTTTGGAATTAGTTGTTCAATAGCGCCCAGTGTTTTTAATCCTTTTCCTGCAGCCTCTGAGAGATGTGCAGCGAAAGTAAGTCCTTTGTCCATTATAAGTCCTAAGTATTTTATATGCTGCTTTGGGATTATCTCTATTTCGCCCACTTTAAATTTTATTGGCAATAGTCTTCTTTGTCCAGTCAGCAGGACCGCTTCGGTTCTCTCAGGCGCCAGTTTTAATTTTCTACAAGTAATCCACTTGCTTACAATATCTATCGCCTGGTTGACAGTTTGCCTTATCCCGTGTTCATTTTTTGCGGTTACGACCAAGGCTAAATCGTCCGCAAATCCAATGAGTTTGGCACCCTCTGGCACTTTTAATCAGGATGTCGTCATATAAGATATTCCATAATGTAGGGCCCATAATTGAGCCCTGTGGAACCCCACAACTGACTTCCACTTCTACCGTTTTGTTTTGAGCTTGCAGTACCAGTTTTCTGTTTATAAGGTTGCTTCTTAACATACGCAGCAGGTATGGAGCTACGCGCTTCTTTGTCAGTTCACCCATTATAAGTTCCCAGCTAGCAGTGTTGAAAGCATTTCGCACATCAAAAGTTATTAATGCGCAGATTTTCCTGGTTCTTAATGTACCTGCTCTTGTCTTCTCTTCGATCTTAAGTACTGCATTTACTGAATCCGTCGTGGACCTGCCTTTTCTAAATCCATACTGTCTGTCGGATAATCCAATTACGGCAACAAGTTCTTTTTGTAATCTTCCGAGTAAAAGTCCTTCAAACAGTTTTCCAGCTACGTCTAGCAGGCATAGAGTAGGTAGGTCTAGCAGGCTCTGTACGACGATGGTTGACCAATCGACTTATCTCCTTTCTTTAGAAGAACTAATGTTGATCGTTTCCACTTGTCTGGTAAATTTCCAGCAAGCAGCAGACTGTTCATAACTCCGAGCATAAACGTAGATTCTTGCTGAGCGGTGCTTTTCACGACTTCGGGTTGCACGACGTCCAGTCCTGGGGCTTTTCCGTTTCGTATGCGGTTCGTGGCATTTACTAGTTCCTCTTCTTTAAATAGTGGTGTTTCGATCACTTTGGGTTGGTTCCAGATAAAGGGTTCTTGACGTGGGAATAGCTCTTCAACCACTTGTAGTGTTCTCGCCATCGTCAGTTGCACCCTTGGGTGTCGAATTTTAAGCCTATTTTTGCAGGTTTGGAAGACTAGACAGACTAGAGACTAGACTAGACAGACAGACTAGACTAGCTAGGCTAACCTGAACTGGCAGGTCACACACAGACAAGACTAGACAGAGAAACAAAATTAGACAGATAGACAAGATTAGACGGACAGACAAGACAATACAGACCGACAAGGTTAGACTAGACATACAACACCAGACATGCAAGAGTAGACATACAAGACTAGACTAGACAGCCAAGATTGTACTGAACAGACGACACTGGAATAGCAAGATAAGTCTAGTCTTAACAGAGAAGACTAGGCTAGACAGGCAAGACTAAATTGAATAGAGAAAATATACAGATAAAACTAGAGTTACTAGACAAAGGAGACTAGACCACATTGGCAAAATTTAACTAGAACTAAGACTAGACTGAGTAGACAATAATAGACTCTACACACATGTCTATACTAAAAAGGCAATGGTAGACTAGACAGATTAAACTTTACCTCCAGGCCTGGGCAAATAGCGGCCCGTGAAGCATTTTATAAATTGCCTCAAGAAGAATATGAAATGGCTCATAGAAACAATTATATATTTAATAATATATGTTTAAAGAAACTAAGTTGGTTTTAAAAAAAGTTGGTTGTGTGATCGTGTCCCGCCAAAATATTTTTTTGGAGAAAGCAATTACAAATTTATATAGTACTCACAGCGAATGTTCTTAGTTCGTATTCTAACATAAAACACGCTAACAATATGAGTTTAAAAAATCCCGGAAGCATGCTTATGACATGCTTATTAAGTTTACCAGTTGTTTACATTATTATCTACCAGCCACTTATTCAAAGACACTGGCACATTTACGGGTTTTATCTAAAAGTATTTCGTTTTACAAGCAGTATATATTGTCCGCTTATATGAGAAAATCAACAGTATTGTTGAGTCTAGGCGAGTATAGATGTAACAGCATAGTAATGGCACATTATTGTTGAGTCTAGGCGATACTTGGTCGTGGTATATAAATAACTGTTCAAATAAACTTTAATGCGGTTAGAAGATTTACCCATCCCAAGTCTAGATATACTGACCTACCATGCCAGGCTACATACACAAGTTTACAATATTTTGTGATGGTTTTTATAAATTGGGATATAAAATATATTTACCTTGTAATTTTATATTACTAGATTATTAATAATATGCTAGACAGTCAGGGCTAGATTAAAAAGAGCAGGCCAGTTACGTAGGACTGCGCTAGACAACATGGTGTGTAGCTTCTTAGATAATAAGACAAATGTATTTATAATTTCTAATTGAAGTAGCCATTATTGCCCAACTGAGTTTAGATTGTCGATGAGTGTGTGACTACACTGGAGTTAGTATTCTCATTAAAGAACAAAGTATTCGTGTTTAAAGAGTTGCAAGTTATGGTGTTGAAATTTTCTATTAGATTATATTAAATAACTTTTATTTGCATTCTGAATTTATTTGAAATGATGAAGTAATTTGCGATTCAATAATTTTATGTATTTTATGTATATATTCAGAAAAACTTGTTATTATAATCTCAATTATCTTCTCGGTAACTAAGGTAAAAGCGTTTTCTTTTATATCTAAATATAAATGTATCATAATACGTGAATAAAATAATCGGTTTTATGCGGCTAAAATATTAATTAATTACCTAACATATTTGCTCAATAAGACGGTTGCGAACGTTACTACGTTATAATCCGTATTTACTCTGAATTGATAAATTCACTATATTTTAACTTATAAATTATTATAATTTAAAATACTGATAAATTCACTATAATTTAATGTACAAATATTATATAGTTTGTTATTCACAGTTATATAAATTTGAACATTTAACACGACTCGAGTTTCGACTGGTGAAAGTCATTTTCAAGAGCACTTAAAAGTATTTGTCCACTATATTCTTGACCTTAGTGGGTTCTTTTCCTTTCTTTGAGGATATAATTCATCTAACGAATACGGGTCTATTGTCGTAAGTAGGTGTTGGCGCTCTTTCTTCAATTCCTTAAATTTTGTTATCTGTTTTAAGTATTGGGGTAATCTGTTATAAAGCTCGATATTGCTGTAGAGCGGTATCTTCAGACATTGTAAGTTTGTGTGGTGGTTTTTAGTAGTTTGTATTTTTATGAAGAACACCCGTAGTGTTCTTCATATGTTTTATAATCTTCATTCTTCTACTTCCTCTAATCTTTATTCTAAATTTATAATCTTTAAATAACTGTTTGTTTTTAAATAAAAATACAATTGATTCGTATACAGTGTGGTGTTACATGTTTGCAATCAAACCAATAATTTCTTTATTTAGTGTTTTTGGGATAATCGTCTAGACACGTCAATATTATTTTCTAAAATTCAATGTTGTGTCGTAAAAAATCCTCATATCGTTTTACTTGAGGTCATTTGTGTTTGCGCTATACGTCATTGACATTTCTTTTTAAATGGCAACCATTTTTTAAAATTAAAATTTTAATTTTCTTTTAAATTTTGTCGTTGAAAATTTTAAGATGTCATTGTATTAGTTTCGCCTTACATCCACCTTCCACGTCTAGTGATTTGTGGTTCAGGTTCAGTTTCTTGTTGCTCTCGACTTGCAGTCTTTTTCTCTCGTCCTGATCTTTCAATTTCATGATGTTTGGTATTATATCGGTTGTTATTAGCCAGATGTTCTCCGACTTAATCATATGGTTGGTTAGGCCTATGGGCTCTAGTTTGAGGCGAGTTTTCTTTTCCCACGTTTCTCTCTCTGGGATCCATCTATGACAGTCGAAGATGGTGTGTCGAACTCTATCTTCAAGGCCACAGTATTCACAGAGACTATCGGTTGCCCAGCGCATGTTATGCAGGTAGTCCATAAAACAACCATGACCGCTTAGCACTTGTGTAAGGTGGAAATTCGTTTCACCATGCTTTCGTGACACCCATCGCTCGACGTCAGGTATAAGAATCCTGGTCCATTGTCCCCTGTTCGATAGCTGCCACTCTTTGTGCCATGCCTTATACGTTTGCGCCCTGGCGGCTTTCTTTTTATCGCTTTTTGTGTAGTCGTCGCTTGTTCTAACTCGGTACAGTTCCTCTCTCTCTCTCTCACCACAAGCTCTATTGGTACTATTGATACAATTCCGTTGAATTAGCGATAACTTTTGCCTGATGGATATCTTCTCCATGGCAATTGCCCATACCGGAGCTGCGTAGAGCATGGTCGAATGTACCACCGAGCAGAGGAGCCTTCGCTTGCCGCTTTTGGGGCCACCGACGTTGGGCATTAGTTTGTCTAAGGCTGCAACGGTTTTGAGCGCTTTGCGATTGCGATGACGTGGTTTTTAAATGAAACATATATATCGGCCAGCAAAGCCCACGATCTCCGCTCCCTCCGGCAGTTTGAGTCTAAAGACTCCATCGTATAGGATGTTCCACAGTGTCGGGCCCAGAACTGAGCCCTGTGGAACACCACTGCTGACATAGCGCGCTTCTCTTGAGTTCTCTCTTTTTCTAACTTATTCTATTTCACAAATAACTCCTGATTAATCGCAGTAGATACGGTGGCATGCCCTTTCTTGCCAGTTCCTCCAAGATGTTTTGCCATGATGCAGAATTAAAGGCATTTCTAACGTCAAGTGTTATAAGTGCACACAGCTTTTTCGTTATTTGTGAGCCTTCCTGCGCTTTTTTCGCCACTTCGACGACCTTATCTATAGCATCTACTGTCAACTTTCACTCCCTGAACCCATGTTGCTTCTCTGAGAGGTTCCCACCTGTCTCTAATGCCTGTCTTATTCTTTGTAGCAGTAGGTGCTCTGTGAGCTTTCCTGCTACATCTAGTAGACACAGGGGTCTGTACGACGAAGGCTTCTCGATGGGCTTATCGACTTTCCTAATTAGAACAAGTTTGGCTTTTCTCCATATATCTGGGAATATTCCCTCGGCGACTATATGGTTCATTATTTTCAGAACATAGTTTGGAAACTTTACCACAATGTTTTTTATAATCTCTGATGGAAGTCCATCTATAGCTGGGGCTCTGCCATTTCGAAGACGCTGGCTGGCTCTATATAGTTATCTCTAGCACGTCTGGTTGCTCCCAGACCTGTTCTTCATGGGTTTATAAAAGTTCATCGGCAATCTGTATTATTGTTTCCATTGGGACCCTAATCTTTTGTTGCCTTAATTTCAGACCTCTCATTGCAATTTGGAATGCATCCCCCATGTGTCTTCGTTGATCCTGTGGCATAGGTTTTGCCAGTGGTCTCGTTTTGATTTGTTGATTTCCATTTGACTTATTCGCAGCTGCGTACTCCTGCTTGAATTTTTGCTGGTTGTGTTGGGCTAGGTTTATTTAGCTTTACGTTGGTATATACGTCTGGCTTTATTACAGGCTGCCCTTGCTTGAGCGATAGAATAATTCCACCAGTAGACCTGTCTTTTTTGTCTGCGTTCCATTTTTGTTGGTACTGTTGCATCACAGCTTTTGCGTATACTTTTTATAAACGAATTTGCTGTATAATGTTCGATCTTGTTAATTTCTGCTTCTAGGTTACTGTAGAATTTTTGTACGTCTGTTGGTATTGATCTGTTTGTCCAGGCGTTTCTGTTTTTGCATCGGGTTGGAACACTACCATTATTTTCATCTACTACGTAGCCCAGATACTTGTGGTCACTTAGTGACTCCCTGTCTAGTACTTGCCACTTCTTTGTTCTTTGTTGCGAAAGTTAGGTCAAGTATTGAGAATGAGTCTCCACGTTCGAAAGTTGGTTTAGCACCTTCGTTTTTGATGAAGAGGTCCATGCTGACCCCACGTGACTCCGTTTTTGAGGAGCCCCTGTGTGGCGATTTTGGGTTGAAGTTGCCTGCTATAATTTTACCTTTTCTCCCCTGACCCCTTATGGTTTGACTAAGAGTCTCTAGGGATTCTGACAGTTGTTCAATTTTTGCGTTGAGGGAAAAGCAGCTGTATATAATGAGTTGGGGCAGTTCAACCCATACAAAACCCGGTCCATGTCCAGCCTTTAGAACAGTTACTTTACTCTCATTTATGCATGTCGCTGCATCCTTTTTGTCGTCCGTGATCCATTTGGAGCTAGTTGCAATTTTTTATTTGGTACACTCACTAATTGTATGTCTGCAGTTCCAGGGCTGTTGCGGCTAACAGATCATGCGCTGCACGGCACCTCATTAGGTAAATTTGGATGATGTTAGCCATTTTTCCTTGCCTTCTCTTGATCTTTTGTTTCCTTGCCTTCTCCCCACATATAACAGTATAACAGTATAGGCTTTAGGCAGTATAAGTTTCACTTCCTAGTAAATTGTATCACCGTAGTTTTGCTTGTGTTTAGTTTCAGTCCCACTGTTTGACACCATCTACTAGTCACTTTGAGACTTCTCTGTACGATTTCACAGAGCGTTCCCTCAAACTCTCTGGTTATAATGACTATATCATCGGCGTAACCTTGACATTTAATATCTAGGCCGTTCAGTCTAGGACGCAGTTATTCAACTACCAGGCTTCATATCAGTGATGATAACACCTCTCTGGGGGCACCCTAGAGTGGAGATCTCTAAGGTGTCTTTTCTCATTTGTGCCGTTCTAGTTCTCAGAATTTCTCCCATGCACTTTGAGGTAATGCTGTCGATATTCTTTCGATAAAGAGTCGGTTTGACAGCCTCGTGCGAGGTGTTGTCAAATGCTCCTTCAAAGTCTAAGAAGGCACATATCGCTACTTCCTTTGTGTCTAGTGCCGCTTACCAGCACTGTTGTGCATTTACCAGCACTGTTGTCCTAAGGTAATTGTCAAAATTACCTTCTCCAGTGTTTCTAACATGAAAGATGTCAGACTAATGGGCCTAATTGACTTCAGTTGAGTGGTGCCTTTCTTCCCCAACTTTGGTATAAATGCCAGCTTAGCCCTTCTCCATAGGTTCGAACGCTAAACGCTTTATATTGTTATCATCCAGGGTAATTTCGGTGGTGCATATTCGGTATAATGGCATGTATATTCGGCATATGCATGGGTCATAGTGTCCCTATTAGTCGTAGACATGATTAAATTCGTCTTTTCTTTATTTAAAACTAGATTTGTTTTCGTTGATCCAAGATATTAATGTTCTATTTGTAAAGTTGTTGTTGGATTCAATGGCATGTACAAATGTGTTTAATGATAATATAGTGGTGTCATCCGCATAACTGATCATCTTCGTAGTGATATATGGACATATCATTTACATAAAGAGTCAACAACGTAGGGCGCTCCCTTGAAGGACTACAATCTTAATATCATTTTTAAATAAATAATTCTTTTTTGATATCACGTCCATCTTGTTTTAATGATTAGGATAATTTAAAGCAGGTGTTTGGACAATTCTTGGAAGTATTTTATTTAAATTATGCCAACGTTTCGACCTACATTATGTAGAAGTTGTTGCCTAAGTTTTATTCTGAGATTAAGTTGGTAGAACTGTTTTTAAGATATTAACGGTTTTTCGTAGTTTTGTTCTGTTGACGTTTATAAGATATAATCATAAAGATATTTAACTTGTTTTATTTTTTTCTTTGTTTTGAAATTGACTATTAAAGTGTTTTTATTTATAAATAACCCACAATAGGTTATGGGTCCCAGTATGTTTGTGCTGGTTTTTGTGTATTGTTTGTAAATAAAGACGATTGACTTTTCAAAGCATATAAGGCCATTGAGTAGTCAGGCTGATTGGCCTATGTGGAAAAGAAAGATCAGGGATCTGCTTGATTATCATGAAGGTGCTCTGGAAGTAATCGATGGACAGCTACGAAAACCAGATTCATTGACAAGCTCAGCTACGGAAGAAGAATTCAAGAAACATAAGGAACAAAGTGATCTTTTCCGTAGGGCTAACAGCTATGCAAAATCCATGATTACCAGTGCTGTAACAGACACAGTTTATCAGAAGATTATGGACCAAGAAACTGCCTATGAAGCTTGGAAAGCATGAAAAGTTCTATATGAAGCTACATCGAAAGAACAACTGTTTAATATCTGTTCAGATTTCTTCAAGTTCGGTTGGACATCAGCGAATGATGTCTCAACTCATACTGCTAAATTAAAAAGTATATGGCATGAAATAAACAATGGATTAAAAGAAAGAAAAGAAAATCCATTACCTGAACGGATGATAGTTTGTAAGATTTTAAGTATCTTACCGAGTAGTTTTAGTTCATTTCAGTCAAGTTGGATGATGTTGATAGATGGCAATAAGAAAACCTTCGATGAGTTAGTTATTCAACTGTGTGCTTATGAAAGGAACATTCTGAAGGTTGGTAGCAGCAGCTCAGTTGTTCTAGAGGCATTACAGGTAAAACATGCATCCAAGAAAACCCAAGGTAAGCCATATAAGACTAAAGTTATGAAAGGGGATGTCGGTTAAAATGTACTATAAAACATCACTTGAGATGACATGTATAGGCAACCCACCGTACGAATTATGCGCATGCGCATAGGGGGGGGGGGGCAAAACACAGGCGTAGGGAAAATAAATTTTAAGGGGATATATAAAAATTATTTAAAACGATAATAAACCCCAAGAACTCTAACCTAACCAGAGTTAAAACAACGGTCCTTGCCGCTTTGTCCTATATTGAATCGAGAGTTCGCGCTGCCGCGCGTATATTGTCTTGATTTATCTTCCCGCTCCGCGGTAGGCAACCTAATCTAACCAAGGTAAAACCAACGGTCCTTGCCAATTTGTCCTACATTGGAATATGTTGTCTTGATTTATCTTCCCGCTTCGCGGCGGACAACCTATTCTAAGCAAGGTAAAACAAACGGTCCTTGCCACTTTGTCCTACATTGGACCGAGAGTTCGCGCTGCCGCGCTTATGTTGTCTTGATTTATCTTCCCGCTTGCGGTGGACAACCTAATCTAACCAAGGTAAAACCAACGGTCCTTGCAACTTTGTCCTACATTGGACCGAGAGTTCGCGCTGCCGCGCGTATGTTGCCTTGATTTATCTTCCCGCTTGCGGTGGACAACCTAATCTAACCAAGGTAAAACCAACGGTCCTTGCCACTTTGTCCTATATTGGATCGAGAGTTCACGCTGACGCGCGGATATTGTCTTAATTTATCTGCCCGCTTCGCTCCGGGCAACCTAATCTAACCGGGGTTAAACCAAGAGTCTAATAAGTTTCAACTTGTCAAATAAATTCTTCCTACTAACCTTAAATAATGCGTTATGTTTCGTTTATCCTTAAATAGATTTGTAAAATAATAATAAACTTGTTATATGAATTCGTCGTCACCTTAAATAATAATGCGTATCCAACGATATACACGCCACTGGAGGTTTTATGTCAATTTCCGTTTGTAAACCCACCAATGCGCATGCGCAGAATGCGTACGGTGGGTTGCTTATACATATCATCTCAAGTGATGTTTTATAGTACATTTTAACCGGGGATGTCTGTCACTATTGTAAAGCAAAAGATCATTGGATATATCAGTGCCCAAAGTGGGCTGCCGATGGAAAATCGAAGAGGTCAGAATCAGCAGCAGTTACTGGTACCTCGATCCTTTCAATAGAGGCAGAGGCTTTCTCGGATGATGGAGATTCAGCTACCTGGTGGTCGACAATGGAGCGACAAAACATGTCAGTAATAGTATGGAGTATTTCACAGAATTTTACAAGTTTGAGAGCCCTTGTGGTATCAAAGGAGTAGGAAAGGAAATTTTGCTGGCAGTAGGACCAGGTAAAATTTTGGCAAAGTCAGATGTTGATGGCCAAGACATAGTACTCTCCGATGTTTGGTATGTACCTGGGCTATCTAAAAATTTATTCTCACTGCTTTCTGCTCACGACAAAAATCCAAATAGTTTATTCAAATCAAACTCTTCAGAATGTTGGTTTCTGAATAATGGCAAAGTGATAATTCAAGGAATACGATGAATTGGAGGAACTTTGTATAAGATAGAAATTCAGCCACAAAACGTTAAAGTAGATGCAAATATTGTTGACAATTCTTCCACACTACAATTATACCACGAGAGGTGGGGACATCAAGATAGACATCATATAAGGACCTTGCTGCAGAAGGAAATGGGCATAAATGTTCCTTTAGAGAAGAATCTATGTGAGCCATGTGTCTATGGAAAATCACATAGACTACCCTTTGGGCGCAGAAAAAAAGCAAATAAGCCAGGAGAACTGGTTTCAGCTGATGTTTGTGGACCATTTAGTGAGTCTTTTGGATAGAAAAGATTTGTGGTAATTTTTAAAGATAGTTTTACTAAGTATCGTCAGTGCTATCTCTTAAAAGAGAAGTCAGAACTAAAATTACTTCTCAGAGACTTTCTTCAATATGCCAAAACAGTAGAGCATTCTGTAAAAGAATTTTTAAGTGATAACCGAGGTGAATTAGATAATAAAGATATAAGAGATATGTTACAAGCAGAAGGCATACCTCAAAGACTGACAGCGCCATATACACCAGAACAGAATGGTGGTAGTGAAAGAGAATTTAGAACTTGTATTGAGATGGCTAGGACTTTCAAGTACTCAAGTAGTGAAGAAAGCTTTCCAGAGGCAATTTGGGCGGAGTTAGTTGCAACTGCCACGTACATACTGAATAGAACTGGAAAATCATCAAACGAAGGAGGAAGCCCTTGGACTAATAAAGCCCTTGGAGCTGTGGACTAGTAAAAAAACCAGAATAAGGCACTTACGTATTATTGGGTCTGTCTGTTATGCTCACATTCCAGCGCAGAAACGCCGAAAATGGATAAAAAGGCTATTAAAGGATACTTAGTCGGCTATGATTGTGATGAACGGTACAGGATCTGGATAAAAGAAGAGAATAGGGGGGTAGTTCTGTGTAGAGATGTTACATTCAATGAAATTCCCGGGCAGTGTGAGGAACATGTAAAACTAGAAACTAGAAAGATATCGAGCGTTCAAATGAGGGAAAGAAAAATACACAAGAAAAAGATGATATTATGTCAGAAACAGAAGATCAATCAGAATCGTTGGAAGAGGAGAATTTTTGACTCTGAATTTGAACCTCCAGTGGATTTTTAAGAACCACTCAAGGCCCTCTCCAAAAATTTGAGGTATCGCTCTAGTTTAAAAAAGCCAAAGATTTATAAGGACTTTGTAATGATAAATGAAAATATAATGACTGAAACAGAGACTCTGGATTCATATTATGCGGCAGTCAATGGAGCAAACAGTCACCATTGGAAGAAAGCCATGGATCAAGAGTTGCAGTCATTGAAAGAGAACAGTACATGGGATATGATTACTCTTCCAGCCATTCCCTGCAAGTGGGTGTATAGAGTAAAGAATCATCCAGATGGTAGTGTTGACAAGTATAAAGCTAGGCTTGTCATTATGGGTTTTAGCCAGAGACAAGGAGTTCACTACTTTGAAACCTTTAGTCCAGTTGCAAAACTGAGTACTATCCGTGCAATGCTGAGTATTGCTGCTCAAGAAAATATGTACCTACTTCAGTTTGATGTGTCGACAGCCTTCTTGTATGGTGAACTAAATGAAACAATATTTATGCAGCAACCTGAAGGGTGCAAAGACAATTCAGTTAGAGTGTGTAGGCTGAATCGCAGTATCTACGAATTACGTCAAGCTCCAAGATGTTGGTATAAATGTTTCAGCACATTCCTAGAGCAGACAGACAAAAGGGAAATACAAAATTAATTATAGCCATATACGTAGATGATGGTCTGGTGATGAGTTCTCATCAGCAAGAACCTGATCACTTTATAAAGGAGTTGGAGGGAGAATTCAAAGTCACCGCTGGGAAAGCATCATATTTTCTTGGTCTCGAGATTCAACGATCAGAGGACGGATCAGTCAAGATTTATCAGCAAGCTTACGCCAAGAGAATACTAGAGAGGTTTGGCTTTCAAGATTGTAAGCCAGTGTCTACTCCAATGACAAGGGAGTCCGAGACCAGTAAACAAATTAGGGAAAGTGAGAAAAGAACCAACTTTCCTTACAGACAGGCGGTCGGAGCTTTAGTGTACCTAATGGTGGGAACGAGACCTGATCTAGCTTTCAGCGTGAGTTTCCTTTCTAGATCTTTGGACTGTCCAAGTATTGGGGATATAGGTAGGCTGAAGAGAGTTCTCAGGTACATTGCAGGCACCACCGAGCTTGGTATAGTATATAAACCAACCAGTAACAGAAACTTTGAAGGCTGCAGTGACGCAGATTTTGGAGGATGTAATAAGACTGGGAGGTCAACATCAAGAGTAGTGATCACCCATGCAGGAGGAGCTATTTCTTGGCTGAGTCAAAGGCAAGGAATGACTGCCACATCCATCACAGAGGCGGAGCTGATTGCCGCCAACGATGCAGTTAAAGAGGTGATTTGGATTAAGCGACTCTTTGAAAGTATGAGAAGGATCCAATATACGCCAGTACTGCATGTTGACAATCTGGCTACCGTCAGACTGGCACAGAACCCAGAATTTCATCGTCGAACAGCGCATATAAAGATCAAGTACTTTTTTTATTAGAGAAAATGTACTCGAAGGTGAAGTTCAAGTTCACATCGCAACTCGATGACATCGTTTCACATCGCAAGCAGTAATCAGCTCGCGGATGTAATGACGAAGCCTCTTCCTGGCCCTATATTACAGACACAAGGTCAGGATTTTGGACTATTTTCTTCAATCTAAGAATAAGGGAAGGTGTTGAAGTTGTTGCCTAACTTTTATTCTGAGATTAAGTTGGTAGAACTGTTTTTAAGAATATTAACGGTTTTAAATAGTTTTGTTCTGTTAACGTTTATAAGATGATGTTTATAAGATGTAATCATTAAGATATTTAACTTGTTTTCTTTTTTTCTTTGTTTTGAAATAGACAATTTAAGTGTTTTTATTTTTATAAATAACCCACAATACATTAGGTCTTTCTCAAGGCTACAAGAAACAAAATTACAAAATAAAATAATTCTACAGTACATATATAAAAGTTATCCTGCGTTGAACAGATCCTCAACCTTAAAACTGTACTTGCATACTCCAAGATGAGAAACCGCAAGGTGATTCGTCACCTTTGTTGATTTTAGGAAGGCCTAGGATTCCATCGATAGAGAAACGCTTAACAAAGTACTCCAGGAACTATCACTAGACAACAAAACCCGCAGACTAATCCTAGAAACTTTGACCAACACCCATTCCAAGGTTAAATTTAGAAGCGAGATTTCAGAAAGCTTCGAAATAAAAACTGGAGTGAGACAAGGAGATTTTCCCCACTTCTCTTCAACTGTGTCCTTGAAAAGGTTATGAGATAATGGCGCAAGGAACTGAACAATTTGGGTGCTCAGAGTGGTATCTACCTGGGAATACCTGTTGTAGATTGCCTGGCCTTTGCATGGCATAGCACTGTTTGCTGATTCTCTTGAGATGGCAACAATGCAGGTAAACTGCCTCAGAAAACAGGCTGCCAAAGTGGGTCTTCAAGTGTCGCTGGAGAAAACAGAATTCTTCACCAACATTAGAGAAGCAAACAGAGAGATGTTACTAGAACAGGGAAACATCAAGAGGACTGAGAAATTTAAGTATCTCGGCGAATGGATTGAACCCAACTTATCAGAAAGAGCATCATTATCCAAGAGTCAGCAAGTTAGAACTAGCCTCTCGGCTGACTAAGAACACTTACAATAAGAAATGCCTGTCACGCAACCTGAAACTTAAGCACTACACATCAGTCTTACGACCAGAAGCCCTATATGCCATGAAGTGTCTTTCCTTGAACCGAAGGGGTCTAATGGAGAAATTAGGCCCGGTAAAGGGAGATGGGGAATTCCGAAGACGGCATAACTCTGAGCTCTACGAACATATAAAGATGCTCTCTGATTGTGCAAGGAAAAGAAGGGTAGCTTTCTATGGCCACGTTGCAAGATTGCCTCCAAACCGACTAACCAACCGTCTGTTCACCTTCTGGGAAAACAAGAAGCTTCGTACCACTTGGTTGACAGAGACCGAGAAGGATATTAAAGAGGTGGGAATAACGGATCTCAAAAACAGACAGTCTGTGAGACACACCCTAAAGGAAGTCCGTGGATTTCAGGAAAAACCTCGAAGGAAAGGTACCCCCTGGGCAGAAGAGAGAAAGGAGTAACACCAGCAGAAGATGCGACAATACTGGGCAAAGGTCAAAGCCCAACAGTTGAACAAGCGTGGTCCAAAGTAGGCCTATTCGATAGAAGAAGAAGACAATTTACAATAATAATTTTTTATGGTTAGAAGAAACATTTTGTAATGAGATAAATTAAAAACTATTTGTTCTTACCTATTTTTTTTAATTATTTGATGTTGACATTTTTTTAAATTTGTAAACTATACTAATTTTTTTGTTAGTAATTGCTTTCCCCGACATTACTATAATAGCAGATAAAAAGAAACTAAAGTAAAATAAATTGATGAAGTTAAAAATAGAAATCGTCATATCAAAAAAAAACGGATGAAATGATATAAATTGTGATTAATTTGTGGTTTTATCGTAAAAGTCCAAAAACAACGTAAAATACCAAGACCAAAATTAAAATTCTTTGTCGGAGTGTGTATAAATTGTGTGAATAGGGAATTAAAATTTGAATTTATTTTATGGTAGGAAATTGTTTGATTAAATAATTAAAAATTGTGTATACATATTTTTTTAAATTATTGAATTAAAACTAATTTAGTCAAATATAAACTAGAACTAGAATTCTGAATCTTCTCTATAATTTACTGTATTGTGTTTTTTATGAAAATCATTTCGCTAATGTTGCATTTGTAGTAATGTTTTTCAATGTCCAGTATTGAGATGTTATCAAAAGCCAACTGATGGCCAGATTGAAAAATATGTGTTGTTAAAGCGTTTTTATCGGGATTTAAATGAACATTGTTACAATCTGACTTATGTTGGTGAGTTCTGTCTTTTAAATGTTGTTTTGTCTAGCCTATGTAAGATTTATTGCAATTCGAGCAATCGATCTTGTAAACCAAGCTTGAGTTCATTGTCTTAGGTAGTGGATCCTTAAGTTTTGTGTAATATTATCCAATTGTTTTTGTATTATAATATGCAAATTTGCAATTGTAAGGACTAAGTATTCTTTTTTTTTGTAAGGGATCCTATGTATGGTAAACTAAAAAATGTGTGGGTGTTAGTTTCAATATCTGTCCAAATGGTTAAGTTGTTTGTATGTTCGTAATGGTTGTTAGTATTATCTTTATTTGGTTTTAGTCTTTTTTTCATATATTTATTAACGCATTGGTTGATAATATAACTCGATGAAAAGTACTTGCAAAGATGAGTGACTTAATTTGATAGTACGATGTAATAAATTATTAACAACATTAATTTTCTGTTTTGTGTTGCGATGACTGAGGTAATTTAATATTCTATTAGGGTTAGTAGGTTTAGTATACCAATTTGAGATTAACTGTTTGTTATGTCTAATTATTTTAGTGTCTAGGAATGGAATAGAGTTATCACTTTCTATTTCCATTGTAAATTGAATATTTTTATGAAAATTGTTAAAGGTGTTAAAAATTAATGTTATATTTTCTTTTGGAACTAATAATATTGTGTCATCTACATACATTCTAATTAGTGAAAACTGAATTCTTAATCTATCTATTACAAATTTGAAAGTTTCGTTCATAATTAAATTAGCTCATGTGGGACTCGTTGGATCTCCCATTGCTGTGCCATCGATTTGTTTGTAAATTTTTTCATTGAATACAACATAAGCTTATTCAAATTTAAATTTTATTAATATTAAGAATAGGTTTTTATCTAAACTTGTGTATGGTTCAATAGAAGACCAATTGTTATTAGCTGTTGCTATAACTAATTCCCAAGGGATATTAGTGAATAACGACACAACATCTAGAGAAATGAGAACATGATCCTTAAGAACTGTTTTTTTTTAAACCTTTCGCTACGGGAACCGGATAAAGCCGTAAAATATTTTTGTGTCCTGTGTAAGGGAACCGGATGAATACGCAAGCGTATTTTTTTACTTAATATGGGAAATTAACTTATCTACTGTATTATAATTATCATTTCCAATACTAAAAATGTTATAAACACATAAAAACTTGATTTCAGAGTAATCAATTTTTTTGGCCCAAACTACGGGAACCGTATTAATCCGCTTGCATCATTTAATAGCAGCCCCTTCAAAAAACGCATAAACCAGGACTGTACAGCCTTTCATTTATAATCCCGGACGTATGCTAAGCCTACCAAGAACTGCATTTTGTATTATTTTGGATACCCATTAAGAAAATAAAATGAAACGAGTAAAATAAAATAAATGAATTTGAAACTAATACAGACTACGGGAACCGTATTTATCCGCAAAGAGTAAGTACCTAACTACGGGAACCGGACGAATCCGCACTACCCTCAGCACCCCGTACACAGGGCACGACTTGTAGAAAAGCACCCCGTAGCGAAAGGGTTAAGATTCAACTAATTCGAACGAGTTTTTTATGTTGTATGGTGAGGTGGACAAATATTGGACTAAAACTGAATGTAAGTATTTCCCTAGATTATAACCTGGTGAATCAATACAACTAACGATGGGTCTGAGGCTTAATTGAGGTTTGTGTGTTTTTCTAAGGCAATATAGTCTGGGTGGTACCGAATTGTATCTAAACATTGTCTTCTACTGCTCCTCCGTGATATGGTGCCCTGTGTGTAGTTCCTTCACTAGGGTATTGGTGATACGTTGATATTTTGAAGTGGGATCCTTATTCAGTTTGGTGTAAGTAATCGCATCATTTACCATTCTATTAACTTCTGTTTCATATTCATGTTTAAACATTAATAGAGTTATATTACCTTTATCTGCCTTGCTCACTAATAAGTTATGATTGTTTTTCAAGAATTTTCAAGTTTCTGAAAGTCGTTTTTCCATTGAGTGATTCCAAGCTATGCTAGGTTTCTTGTTTATGTAGTTGTAAATTGATCCTGTAATTTTGTTTCTTGCTATATTCTTTTCTTGTTTACAGTCAATTTGTTTATGAATGTAAAATTCTACATCTTTTATCAGTTTGAGAATGGGAACTTAATTATCTTCAAAAGCAAATTTTGGGCCTAAACTAAGTAACGAACAAATTGGTTGTGGTATTGGTATGTTTGTGTACTTTTTTATAAATGAATTGTTCCCAGTTGGTTTTATTGGATTGTGGTTCGCATTTATTAAGTTGTTCAGTTTTTTCAAGTTTCTGGATTTGGTTTCTTCAAACTTGAGGTTTCGTTGTCTCATGGAGATGGCTTCAATGTTATTTTTTGTTTGTGCAATCCATTTTCTTTGTTATTACACTATGGTGTTCATCAATATCCTTTTTTAATTTGTTAATTTTCCAAATAGTAATTTTTATCTCTATATTGAGAAAGGATTTTTTAAATTTGGTTCTTATATTGTCTAATTTTCTATGGTAAAGGTGATTATCAAGCTTCAGGGTATATGGGCATTTGACGTTGTTGGTAATATGATTGGGTATAACTTTCTTTTTTCCACATTGTATGAGGAAGATTAATCTATTTGTATATGAGGCTTATCAAAAAAATTTGATAAATTTATGTAGTTTTTTGCAATTTGTTGTATATGGTTACCATATCTTTGTTTGATGGTGTTGAAAAAACCCTCTGTTAAGTAATTATTTTTTGATATAACGTCCATCTTGTTTTAATGATTGGGATAATTTAAATCACGTGTTTGGACAATTCTTGGAAGTATTTTACTAAAATTATACCAACGTTTCGACCTACATTAGGTCTTTCTCAAGGCTACAAAAAAACAAAATTACAAAATAAAATAATTCTATAAATTCTAATAACAAAATCTTCCCTATAAGAAAAAAAACGACAATTAATGTTTTTAATTGTAATGTCGATTCCCAATTCACTAAACTAGTTTTACAAAATTATAACATAAATAAAATAACAAATAGTATCCGTTGCCTAGGTTATCCTTTGTCCGTTGTCTCGGACTACTATGATGCTGCTTTTAAGCGGAGTAATATTAAAGAAAATTATATTTTTCGTTACATCTCCCTCCCTTAGAGAAAACATATCTATAATGTATCCTCCTCAGGGTTCATAAACGCATGAGCTGGGGTTAATTTTGAGATATGGAAAAAGTTTGACTCTGCTTTTTGTCGGCCAGTGTTTATCTTATAAATTGAGTTTGACATTTTTTCTGCGATTTTGTAGGGTCCGATTCTTACTTTATCGAGTATCACCAACTTTAAAGTCAAAGTGTTTCCGGTTTTTATCGTAAATTATCCTGTTGTAATTATGTGAACTTATTGTGTTTATTATGATCTTTAATCAAATCATGTTTGGTCTTTTTGAGTTTTAGTTCTTTTAGTTTTTTTGTAACATCTGTGCCATTTAGTAGATACTTTGGTGCGTATCCAGTGACAATGGCTCCGTTTCATTATAGTTTTTTACACAATTATGTGCTATAGTTGTCCATGCTACTTTTTTATCTTTTTCATTTATTTTGCATCTGATTTTATTAATTAGTGTTTGGTTTAATCTCTCATTTAAGCCATTTGAGAAAGGTGAGTTCACTGCAGTAAAAATGATGGCAATATTTTTTTCATTTAAAAATGTTTTGAATTCTCTAGAATTGAGACCCGGATATTGGTCTGAAAGAATAATGCCAATGTCGTCAGTTTCTGTAGAATTCACTAGTTTGATGAAATCATTGGCATTTTGAGTTTTTGATGTCAAAATATATGCCTACCTTGTGAAATGATCCGATAGCTGTAAGTATCTTTTTGTTGACCGTGAACCCCAAAAACCTCCAATCGTATCAATAGAACATATTTCAAAAGGTTTTGTGGCAGGACCCAAATGAGACATCAAACCATATTTATTTTTTCCTCTTGATTTGTTCTTTATACATACAGCACAATTTTCGCAGGTTTTTATTATGTTTTTTGTCATGTTTTTTGCTGTGTACCATGAGCTGATCATTTGGTGCATCTGTTTAATTCCAATATGACCTAGTTCCGTATGTACATTTTTAATAAATTCTATACTGAAAATTTCTGATAGAATAATTTTTTCTTTTTTCCTTATAGTAAACATTGTTCTTTGATATTAGCTTGTTTCTTCTGCATTGTATCTTGTCATTTTTTAATTGATCTTCTAAAATATCTTATAATTTTATTAGGTTTACTACTTTTAGTTGTTCATCTAGGTTCTCATTTTGTTCTAGCACTGGATTTCTACTTAGGCAGTCTGCTTCGATGTTGTATTTTCCTGGAGAATATTTAATTTGAAAATCATATTGTGATAGGTAGTACGTTAGGTCTCCTAATTCTTCATCTGTTCTTGACTTTATGTTCATATTCTGCAATGGATTGTGATCTGAAAAAACCGTAAATTTCCTACCTATCAACCAATGTTGCCAATACCTAATACATTCTTTGATTGCTAGGCATTCCAGATATATAGCCTTCTTCTTTTTTTGAGCTTCGTTCAATTTTTTTGAGAAGTATGCTGCTGGCGTTTTCTTGTGGCGGTTTTAGGACGGCTCCTACTACAAGTACACTAGCATCTGTGTATATGTGTATAGGTAACTTTTGATCAAATATGGTTAGAATTGGTTGAGAATATAAAATGTTTTTCATTTCATCAAATGACTCTTGGTAGGCCTTTGTCCAATTAAAGACATGTCCTTTTCTCAAAAGGTTATGCAATGGATCCAATTTCAATGCTATTTTTGGCACATACTTGTGGTAAAAGTTTATCTTTCCCAAAAATTGTCTCACATTTTTTTGCGTTTTTGGAGTTGGAAAGTTTCTAATTGAAATCAAGTTATCTTTCAGAGGTCTAACTGAATTATTTTTGATTATGTGACCCAAATATTTAATCGAGTTAGCTGCGAACGTGCATTTTGAAAATTTTAATGTTAAACCTTTTTTATTGCCTGAAACAGCTGTTTTAGATGTCTAACATGATCTGAGAAAGATTTAGAGAATATTAGGATGTCGTCAATGAAATTTACTGTGAAGTCTCCAAGTATGTGTTTCCGTATTATGTTACACATTATTCTCTGAAATGTGGCTGGTGCGGTTTTTAAACCGAATGGCAAACACGTCCATTGGAAGTGACCCTCTTGAGTGACGAATGCAGTCTTGTATCTGTCTGTAATTCGTAGAGGTATCGACCAAAATGAGTTTAAGTCCAATGTTGAGAAAAACTTGCAATCTCTTGTCTTTACCATAAGATCTTCAATAAGTGGAAACGGCTGCGATTGAGGGATAACAATTTTATTTAAATCTCCAAAATCTATGCAGAATCTTGATTTTTTGTTTTCATCTTTTTTATAAGCGAAAATGTAATTGGGGCTGCAAACGGACAATAAGATTCTTCTATTATATTCTTTTCCAATAATTTTGCAATCCGTTGTTCAATCTCCTTTTTATCTTCAATTGTGCAACGATATGGCCTTTTACTGCAATATTTTTCTACCAATAGATCAATGCGAGCTTCATAACCCGTTACTGTTCCGATGTCATATTTATCCTTTGCAAATACAGATTTATGGTTCAATATTAAGTTATCAATTACTTTCCTGTTTTTCGTAGTCCAGATGATTTATACAAATTTCGAAATTTTCTCCTTAGAAATTTTCATTGAAATTTATTGAATTTTCAGATTTTATTTCCTTAGAAATGCCATTATCTGTTTTTTTTGCTTGGAAACTATTTGACTTCTGTGTATAGGAACTTTCTGAACAATTTCTAGATTTTCGTTTTGAGTTAAGTAAAACTGCTTTATGCAATCAAGACCAATTAAAAAAATCGTACTCGAAATTTTCTTTGTCTATTACAAAGACATCCATTTTTTTATTGACATTAAAAATGGTTACATCCAGTGTTATCCTGTCAATTGCCTTTTTAATGCCACTCATTATTTTCGAATTAGTATTCTTTGAATGATTTGATTTCTCATTATTTATGTTCACTCACCTTGAATTTATCAATGACACATTAGAGCCTGAATCATAGATTCCAAATACTTTAACATTGTCATTCAATACTAATTTTACTTTAAGTAATGGCGGCACAATTAGTTTTTTTTTTGTCCTCACACTGTAGTTCATACTCTAATTCTGCATTGTTAATGAACTTTATTTGTTTCTTATCCTTTTCTCTTTCATTATTATTCCTTGTTCTGAACCAGCACATTTCTTCTGAGTGATAGCGCACACCTTTCTTTAATTTTTCACAAATGTTACATTTTTCTTTTATCGGCTTTGTGTAATCTTTTTTTTAATATATTTTTTTTTGTAACTAAATGTTCTAATTTGCCAAGTTCATTAAATAAGTTTTTTGTTTTTATAATTCCTTCTTTGTTTATCCTATCCGTTATAAAATCTGGTAAACCGGCAACAATTTTATCGAATAAGGTCCCCTGATCAATTATCTTTCTTACTTCAAGTAAGAGTTTTTCTTTTTTTATAGCATATTCTAACAAAGATCCTGATTGATACTTAAAAAATAAAGTATATTTGCTTACAGTCCAACCCTTATTGGCATAAGTTTGTAAAAAAATTAATTTCCATTCTAACCATTCTGAACGTAAACTAAACTTGATCATCATGGATGAATACCAGTCTGTACCTGATTTTTCCAGAAATAATCTAAAGATTTAAATTTTTTCTTCGTCTCTTACTATATCAAACCTATCGCATTCCTTTTCAAAAATTTCCATCCAATAATATGCGCTTATATTTTTTCCATCAAATTTTTCAAGTACAAAACTATCTGCTAACTTTTTTATACTTTGTTTTTCTTTTTGTGCTGATTTTCAACTATTTTTTCTAAAACTTTCACTATTGGATCTTCTGAATTACCTTAATTGGCAATAGTCAGTTTTTCTTCTGTAATTTCCTCTAAAAATTGGTCTTGAAAAATCATGTTTCCATCCTCATCCACATATGTTTTTAGTATATTTTTATCCATACACTTCTAGTTTGATGTATTTTTTTCAATGTATTTTTTACCATAGCATAAGCTTTAGAGGCGTAGATAAGTTTGTGAATTGATGCTGCTTGAAACTCCTCAGGAATCAGGAAAATTTTGTCATATTGTGTGACAATTGAGGTAATAACTATATGGTTTGACTTTTCGTCTGTTGCTGCCTTTACTTCGAACGTAAATTTCAACTTTTCCATTTTCTGACAAAAATTGTCGTTTTATAATGGTATTTTCTACTAATTGGGTCGACACAGTCAATTTAAAACAATCTTGAGTTGCTCTATAAGAAAAGAATTTATTTATGTACAATATTAAACAAATTTTAAAAACAATATTATATATTCTAATAACAAAATCTTACCTATAAGAAAAGAAACGACAATAAATGTTTTTAATTGTAATGTCGATTCCCAATTCACTAAACTAGTTTCAGAAAATTATAAAATAAATAAAATAACAAATAGTATCCGTTGCCTAGGTTATCCGTTGTCTCGGACTACTATGACGCTGTCTTTAAGCGGAGTAATATTAAAGATATATATACATATATATATATATATATATATATATATATATATATATATATATATATATATATATATATACATTATTTTTTTAATTTATTTATTTTATTTTCTGAACTAAGAGTTGCGATGTATAAAAATAAGAATTTTAATTGTGATATAAATAGGTAGTTTACTCTTGTACATTATTAAAATTGCATACGAAGTCAACTTTTCAAAAACTATGCGTTTTGTGTATTATTAATTTTATTCGTAAATTTTCTCACGTGACCATAAAAAATAACACTGTTTTATTAAAACTCTGAACCTCTCTTCTTTCACAATCTGATTGTGTAACTGGCTGCTTAGCATACTATGTACATATTTTATTGTTCTCTTTCTAAAAATAGCATCGAATTACGTGCTTCAGTTATGGTCACAAACTAGCTTACCTGAAAATTACAACTTTGTTTTCTCAATCGTTTCTTAATATTTCAATAGTTGAGTTGGAAATAAAGTTGCCATCAAGTGGTATACAGGTGCCAAAACCTTCGTATGCGTGGGAACCTACCCAAGTATCTTACCGCCAGAGGTATATGTATCCGAAAGATATACACAATTTAACCTCGACAGGAACTATCGCAAAAAACGAATTTCTAAGAGTTCCTGTCAAATAGTCAAGCGACCATTAAGGCTCTTAGCTCATACTTCATCAGATGCAAACTGGAATAAAATGGCAAAACTAAACTAGCTTGGCAGAGACAATAAAGTAAGATAATACCATAAAGTACCAGGACACACTGGTATAAAGGGAAGGGATAGCAGGTAAGGTATCTAGTAATCCCTCTAATCAATTTAAGTCCGGAACGCTTTTGCGGTACACTTAGCTATGAAAACTATGAACACCATCCACAAAAGCTTAAATGAAGAAACAAGGAAACAGGGGATAAAAACCTGGATAAAGAGGAAATAAAAAATAGGGTTAAGACAATTCAAATTAATGGTGGGATCATTTAACCAGAAAAGAACAAAAGTTTGCCTGAAACTAAACAGCTACCAGCTTAGAATTCTGACAGGAGTTCTAACGTGGGGCACTGAAGACTTCAATACCCTCTGTCTTGAGGAAGATGACAATTGCAGATTCTGTTGTTTGGATTTTGTTTGGATTAATCACTGCTATGTAATATTAATCATAATATCATAGAGCTTTTGATTTGATTTGTAAATTATCCTGCTATGAAGACATATGTTTTTTTTTGCATATTTTTTTATTAATTACATGTAATGGGGTAGATTCATACACATGTAGAAGGGGCACATTCATACTGTATTAATATGCCTCTTATTCTTGTTTCTTTCGCAATTTAATAATACCTATCATTTTTTGTTACACAGTACGATCATGGTTAGAAATTATAAGAAGAAGGGGACGAGGAGTAGGAAGGTTAATGAAGAGGCAATATCGTCAGCTATATCTGATGTTTTAGAACACAAACTCTCTTTTCGGAAAACAACAGCCAAATACGGACTTAATGCACAAACATTAAAGAGCCGAATAATTTTAATCCTTCTTTTATCTTCTTTCACGTGTGTATTAACCTGCCCTTTCGTGTATGAATGTGCCCCTCCGGTTGTATGAATGTACCCCATTAGTGGGGTACATTCATACATTTTGCTTTTTTGTATGCAATATTGTGCTTCTGCTACAGTATGAAATAGTTCAACTATCAATATACTGTAAATTGATAGAGATTACATAATACACAGCATTCCATAAAGCGAAATATAAAAAATGTGTGAAGCCACCCCACTCTCCCTTACTATTGGGCCTACTGCTTGAACGCGATCCTGAAATTACTAAAGGAATCAGGACTAGAGGAGGCGCTCTAAATATGTAAGTACACCAACGATTAGAGAAAGAGGATGGGGTAAAATAAATCTATAAAAATCGCAGTGCAACAAGTCACCACCGAATCTACAATCTGAGTTGGAAAAAAATTGAGAATTTTCTTACGGAAGGGAAACAAAATCTTATTGTTTTGCATGCTAAGGTGTACCCATAGCTTGCAACCAAACAAATTATTACTGGAAATTATTTAACATGTTCGTGGATATGAATGAATTATATGAATTATTATTATATGGATATAATATGAATTTCGCTTCAGTATTAATCATTTAATTCTACATAGCGTTACTTTTTCGGAAATATTGTCCTCTGGCACAATAATAATCTATAATGATCTAGCTAACTGGTAATTATTCCCTAAATAACAAATCTATCCTGATACAAAGAATTAATACTCCATTACATGTTTCGGTATGAAATTATTATTATATTTAGAAGAAAATAAAGAATGTGTATCCTGGCTTTCGCGATTTTAGAGATAAACTAAATATATTGAAATTAACGTTATTTTGTGACTGATATTGCTAATTCACAAACGCATATTTTATATCTACATTCTGACACCAACATTTTTTTTAGATAATAGCCAAAATTCCGTAAAGAAAATAAACGTAGGACATATTTCCTGAAATTCAAGTCACTTGTCATCGTGCTAGTGGTCCTGTTTCTAAGAAAAAAGTAATTATAGCATGACTGCTCTTATATTGTAGTAATTGACATAAATAAATTAAAAATATATATTTAAAATCCGTATAGTCGATAAGACTAACGATAAATAATATCTATGAAGCTCGATTTATTAGCGCGCACACAAAAAAAATTGCTATGACAGACCCAGGATAGGGAGACTACGAATTGTTAATTCTTCAAACGGAATTCCTCCTAGCGAAAATAAGCATTTCATAATATTAAAGCAGCTTTCGCTTAATAATATATCGCTTAATAATAATAATCCTTCTTTCGGGCCATTGGGCAAATATTAAAAACATAACATAACAACAAGTTTTTTTGCAGCACTTTCAACCAATAGTCACTATGTAGTGATTTTTCGAAGAGTGATTTGTAATTAATGATACATGGGTAATTAAGGTTGCTATTTAATAGTCAACAAAATCCGATTTTAAATCTGCCGTTATAATTTTGGCTCCATCAGGGACCCATCATATTTTGGCCCCATCAAATTGAGCGAATTCCCCGAGTAATTCTATTAAACTAAGATGTTTTTTTTAAATATTAATAATGAATAATTAGTTTCTACCTCGAGCGCTAATGGCTTCGTACATGTCACGCAATATGTGTATCAAATAAAAACTCTTGACAAATAAAATCTGCTACTCTTTCCTTTTTATATTCTATACCTTTTCAAATTCAAATTCGGAACAAAGAATTTCAAATTGGGATTAAACAATTTCAAATTGGGAACAAACAATTTCAAAATGGGAACAATTTCAAATTGGGAACAAACAATTTCAAATTGTAAACAAATAATTTGAAATTGGGAACAAACAATTTCAAAATGGGAACAAACAATTTCAAATTGGGAGCAAACAATTTCAAAGTGGGAACAAACAATTTCAAATTGGGAGCAAACAATTTTATAATGAGAATAAACAATATTATATAGAGAATAATCAATTTTAAATTGGAAAAACGCAAATACTAAATTGTGTATGTTAAAAAAACTTTTTTTTCAATATTGCATTATGTTTCTTGTGATATATTTTTTCATAAAATTATAAATAAGGGACAGAATATACTTAAATAACGTAATAACATTAATTAGAAATTACCGTCCATCATATTTAAAGCATCAGGCAAGAATCTTTGAATATGTGCAACGTATCTAACCACAATCAGGTTGCGTAAATTATCAATTAAAATAGCGTTTAGCCGCTGTAGACAATATTCGGCTTGAGAAATATTTGCTCTGTCCTCTCCAGCCAGAATATTTTATATCTGAACGACCAAATCTAATTTAACATCGGCTTTTAAGGCTGACCATGCATGCTCGATAGCATTATACATTGGACTGTATAGGCCAAGCCTCAATACTTGATGGCCATAAAATTCATCTTCATGAAAAACTTCTTCGATTGAATTATGGCAAGGAGCATTATCAATTACCAATATAACTTTTGACTGATACATATTTTCAGAAGTACGAAAGCAATGTCGCACAAATTCAAATGCTTTTGGTCTCTTGAATGCTCTTCTTCTAATTTCATGATAAATCAATCCTATATTTTCTATACATCCGATGGCATGAATGTTTGTTCCTCTATAGTTAGCAGAAATATATGAACCAGTTCCTTTCTTTAGTCGCTCCTTTAATCTTGATATAATTAAATTAAAATTGGTTTCATCCATGTAAATTATTGGAATATTTTCGGGATGGTATTGTAAAAGTTTCAGAGCATATTCAGTCTTTTTACTTTATTTTCTTCCGTATTTGCTCTTTCTGGCTCATTGTAAATGTCTTTTAATGTAAACATCATTACTTCTTCTTCTTCTTCTGACTCGACAGCCCAGGGTGAGCTTTGGCCTCCTTAACAATCCCCTTCCACCTTTGACGGTCTTCAGCGACACGTGTCCAGTTTCCTACTTGTAGAGTTTCTACATCTTCCTCTACCTTATCTTTCCACCTGGTTCTGGGTCTACCTCTGCTTCTTGAGGTATTAAGTTACGCTTTATGGATGGATCTGGGTGCTCTCGCACTCGGCATTCTAATCATGTGGCCCGCCCATCAAGGTCTCTGTGCCTTAATGAATCTTACTATGTCTTCACCTTCTATTAGTTCTTGAAGTTCGTAGTTCATGCGAATTCTGTATCCTTCTTCCTCTCTCACTGGTCCAAAGATCTTCCGTAAAATCCGTCTTTCAAAAATACGAAGAGAGTTTTTGTCTGCTTCCGACATACTCCAGGATTCAGCTCCATAAGTTAGCACGGGTCTGATCAGGGTTTTATATATTCGCAGTTTTGCTTTACGTGAGATGATTTTTGATTTGAAGAGCTTCAGATGTGAATAATAGCATCGATTCGCAGCTTGGATTCTGTCTTGTACCCACAGTGATAGATTATTTGTGTTATTGAAAGTTACTCCAAGATATTTGACATTTTGAACTTCTTCAAACCGATGATCATTTATAGTGAAGTTTTGAGGGGCCCTTCTTGGGTTATCACGTGTCAGTTTTAGGTATTTTGTTTTATTTGCATGTATTTTCAGGCCGACTTTGCTCGCTTCCTCTTCTATTTTTAAAAACAATTCTTCTAGAGTTCTGTTGTCCCTAGCCATGATCAGTATGTCGTCCGCGTACGCACATATTTGGTATGATTTTGTTATTATATTTCCCTTATTTTCGAGGTTTCCAATTGTATTTTGTGGCGCAAGGTTAAACAGCCGACAAGGCATCTCCCTGCCTAACACCGGTTCTTATTTCAAATTCCTTTGATGTTTTGTTTTGGACTGTTACTCTGGCCTTGGATCCATCCATTGTCATCATGGCTAGTTTGGCAAGTTTATGTGGGATACCCATTAGAGCAAGTGCACTTCCTAGTTTTGCTCTTTTAATACTGTCGAATGCTTTTTTAAAATCGATTAACAGACAGTGCAGGTCGATGTTGTATTCATAACATTTTTCCATTGCTTGACTTAGCACAAATACCTGATCCAGAGTTGATCTACTTTCTCGGAAGCCACATTGATATTCTCCTAATATTTCTTCTGCATACGGTCTTATCCTGTCGAATATCACATTGGAGAGTACCTTATATGCAGTGTTGAGTAGTGTTATTCCCCTGTAATTGTAGCAGTTTGTTTTGTCGCTTTTTTTGTGGATAGGGCAGATTAACCCAGTTTTCCACCTTTCAGGCATCTGTTCTTCTTTCCATATTTTGCATATTAGTTGGTGCAGTCTTTTATGTGCAACTATTCCGGCCAGTTTTAAAATTTCGGCAGTGATGCCGTCCTCGCCGGGCGCCTTACCATTTTTAAGCTTTTCCATGGCTGTTTTAACTTCATCCAATGTAGGTGGTTCGGTATTTTCTTGAGCTGTGTATATTACTGTTTCTGGCTCTTCTAGGTCTTCCATATGATGAACATTTAGTATCTCGGCGAAGTACTGGCGCCATCTATCCATGACATCTTTCTCTTCCGTTAGGATTTTTCCGTTCTTATCCTTGCATACGTTTAATTTTGGTTGGTACCCTTTCGCTTCATTTCTGACTGTTCTATAGAAATCCTTCACTTTGCGTTGATTATAGTTCTCTTCTATTCTTTCTATTTTCTTACGCATCATATCTCTTTTTTTCCCCTTAGGCACCTGTTGGCTTCTCTCCGCTTCTCTTGGTATACTGCATTATTAGTTCTAGTGTTTCTTTGCAGCATCTTTTGTCGCGCATTATTCTTTTCTGTTATAACCCTTTCACATTCCATATCGAACCAATCTATGTTTCTTGATTTTCTTTTTGTCCCTACTACGTCTTTGGTTACTTTTATTATTGCCCTCTCCATGGACTTCCACTCATCGTCAATATTGCTATGGTCTGGGAGTCTATCTAACTCCATGCTGATGGCGTCTTGATATTTGTTTAGGGCTTCATTTTTGCTCAACTGGTCTGTATCCCACTGCTCCCTTTTTGTACCTTTAGTTTTGACGACATTTGATATTCCCTGCCGTAATTTTCCCACTACCAGGAAATGGTCACTACCGCAGTTTGGCCCTCTGTGGGTCCTCACATTGGTTATTGATGAGCCGTATCTTCTCCTTATAAGTACGTGGTCAATTTGGTTCACCAGTTGGCTTCCCGGCATTTTCCATGTGCCTTTGTATATGGTTTTTCTCTCAAAGGCTGTACTTTTTATTCGCAGCGACATTGCGTTGGCTAATTGGCATAGACGAATGCCGTTTGGGCTTGTGTCATTGTGCAGTGAATATTGCCCAGCTACTTCGACTGCGAAATGTTCTTTCCCTATTTTAGCATTGAAGTCTCCCATTATTATTAAGGTATCATAGGTGCTTGTTCTTGCACATACATTCTCCAGAGCATCATAGAATCGGTCTTTTGATTCTTCACCGCTGTTTTCTGTTGGTGCATATGCATTTATGAGAGTAATGTTGTTGAACTTCCCGTGTATCTTCATTGTACTGAGCCTTTCATCTATTGGTGTAAAGCTAATAATTGATGCTCTCATTTTTTTATTGACAAAGAAGCCAGTTCCATGTTGTCCAGCAACATCTGAGCATCCGCTATAGAATATTGAATACTTCTGTTTATCTATCCTTCCTTGTCCTTTCCATCTAAGTTCCTGGAGAGCTACGATATCCATTTTAAACTTGTCTAATTCGTTGCCTATTTCTATCATTTTTCCCGTTTGCATCATGGTTCGAATATTCCAGGTCCCAACTCGTAAATCTTCTTCCTTTTTTCCTTGCAAATGTCGTATCCGTGTGTCCATATAAGTTTTCCGAGGCTTGTTGTTTGGTTTCGTAACTTGTTCTTTTTTCCAAGGTGGAGTAGTTGGCCCCACGCTTAACCCCCTTATCGGGGGACCATTTCGCCTGCTCTCGTTAGCCTTCACTTATATCCCCCGCCATACGGATTTCCACCGCATCTTGGTGGTATATGTGTGAAGTTTCCAGGGATCGCCAAGCGTGGAGGAGAGAGTCAGACTTGGGTAGGAGTGGCTATGCGACAGGTCTCTTTCGTGAATCTTTTTTTCGAGATTGTCGTGCGGTTCGCATGCACTACCCCAGAAGATCCCTTTAACATCATTACATCCAGATGTTTTCGCAAATTTCGAACGTTTTCTTTAAATTTAAATTTAAATTCTTAAAGTTATTTTCGGATTTTCTTCCACATAACGTTCCATAAATACCTGATGTTCAGCTGTAATTTTGATCTCTCTTTTTCTACCACGCTGTTTCTTACTGTCTTTTTACTGTTGATTTACCCATCGATAATCAGTGAATTTTGTAACTCCAAATGTATTTGCTAGCGTTGATTGGAGTTTGTTGCTATTGGACATTGCCAAATTTGCATTTTAATATTGTCCGTTTGAGCTTTTTTTATGTATGGCATGTTTTTAATAGAATGAAACATGGCAAATAAAACTCCCATTTTAAAAACGTTTATTCTCATTTCTAAATTGTTTGTTTCTAATTTTAAATTGTTTGTTCCCAATTTGAAGTTATTTGTTCCCAATTTGAAGTTGAATAGGTATAGTAGGTACATATGTACATTTTGTAAATTGTTTATCGCCGTTCTGCTAGCTAAGTTTTAGCTCGAGCAGCAAAATAAAAACCTATAAAAGAGAACCTTGAGGAGAACCTTAAAAAATTGCTGATTTCGAAAGCTCTAATTTGATAAAATCCTATTCTCAGAAATAATTCCCGATTTACATGTGTAATATAAATATCTATATGTTCACTACAATATTAATATTCTACAATTCTGTAACTTCTTCCGGCGATAAATTCGTAAAATTAAATTTTGCATAATTTGTCATTGTATTACATACATTGAACATTACATTTGTACATTGAACATACTTTTTGATTCACAATCAGTTAATCTGGTGACTGAGGATCTTAAATAAATACAAATAAAAATGAAAATTGTATAGAAATAGATATTTATTTAAAAATTATTTACTATTACTATTCGTGAAAATGTAAGGATTTTCTTCTGTCGGACATTTAAAAAGCGTCGTTACATTGTAGCTCAATGGACTTTTTCTTCCAATAGGTTCCAACATGTTGTTCCAAACACCTCTAGCTACTGAAATCATATCAATAATAGAATATTAATAAATCCAACACAAAATCTCATAATCATAATATGTAGAGGGAGATTAATTATGTCCTTTTGGTTTTGTTACTGTATCTATAGGGAATTGTCATCATTTCCTCCTCTATTATTGTTATCATATCTACAGGATGACAAATTAAGAGTCTCCTGATATTAAACTTGAATTATCAAAAAACGAAATAAGAGTTGGATACCATTTTTTTGTTCAACACTGTAGAGTTAATCTAAAGTTAATCAAATTCTAATGTTAAACAACAAGTTAAATGCTTAATCTAAAATTAAAAATTAATACATCAAGAATCATGGATTAGATGACCCGTTTGCAGCGATGCATGACTGAGATGAATGCAACAATGAATGTATTACAAGCTCCCACATTTCTAGCGAAATCTAACCAATAGCTTGTTAACCCTACGCTAGGCGCGACAATTCAGATTACTAAGCCACAAGTCCCGGGTTCAAATCCTGGATATTAGAAAATAAGCTACCGTCCTCCTGTCCATGGCTGTGGCAAATTCATCACAGTAAAAATCTGCCACGAAACCTCTCCTAATAGTGGCTCGCCAACCACGTTAAAAACTTTAAGGGCTCCCTACACTATAGGGATACTGTACTGTAGCACCCGTAGATGCGCGACAACTTTCGTCTCATATTTAGTCGCATGGTCTACGACTGTAGACCATTTCCTTTTTAATAATAATAGCTAATGTGCACATTTTTTTGTTTAAATTTCTGGACAGATATATTTACGAAACTATGCTCAATCATGTAGAAGAGATATTTTACTTATATATTCATCTATTTTAGGAGAAGTTAGTAAAATGTCATTCTATGCATTTTCATTGCTTAATAAGCAAGTTTCAATGATTAGTGGATTGTTTCAAATTTTATTGAGACTAAAAACAACGTATTAAATTCCTAGAACACTTCGTAATAGACTACAATCGTTAACAAAATAAAATAAAAAAATGCATAAAGAATGATTTTTATTCGTTCACACATGTGTTCTTTACAAGCATATTTTTTGCATTTCGCACATAATTTTCTTGTAGATTTGCTACGGCTTCTTGGACAAATATAGCAAATATGTCCACCATACGGTTCGCCGTAAATACGGCAAGAATTTGTATGCTCTGTTTGCTCGGTACATCGTAGATTATCACCATTGGCCAAAGGCTTGTATTTCTTGCCATGTCGTATTTCCCTTTGCCACGACACAAATGATCTACAAGATCTACACCAATTTTTGTGCGGTTATTGTCGGTTATGATATGAACTGGTTTCCAGTTGTCGGTTGTCATCTACTGCTTGTTCATCAATTTCATTGTCATGGTGCATAGAAGATACCAATAATATTAACTTATTTTTCTTTGGGCAGTATGACACCAGTGTACTTTTTTTGGAAACCAAAAAGAGATGACTTTTATTCTCGATTTTTATTTGGGAAATACTCTGAAGGTACTTTATTATTTCGTATGGTATCGAGATATGTTAACTGTCTTCTGAAACAAATTATTTACTAGTGGTAGGCTACTAAGCCAATTGTCTGCAATATTACGATTGGTACCTGCGACAGGGTGTACTAGCTTGACAATAATGTTTTCTCCTGAATTGCTTAATTTTTATGGACCCTCCGGTAGAGTTCAATTGTAGGTTTCTAAAGTGAGGGTGTATGCTGTCTTTTACGAGCGCAAACATTTTCATACCATATTTGTCTGGTTTATTTGATATATATTGTTTGAAGCCACATCGTCCTCTTAAAGCCAATAACTGTTCATCTACAGTTAGGAACTCTCTTGCAATAAAATTATCCTGATAATTGAAAAAAAAAAAAGAATTCGAAAAGATCCCTAATAGATGCGGACTTATCAATTTCTATTCTTTCGTTTCTCTTCGCCACATTATCAAACTGGAGACACCTTACAAGAAATCTAAATCTCTGTTCACTCATTGCAAGGTTGCACAATTCAACTCCGCTTCCTTTAGAATTGTCCCAAATTTGTAATTTTTTTCTTGAGCCAAGAAGACGTCCAATCGAAAACAGAATTCCAATGAATGCCCTTATTTCTCTCTTCATTTACAAAAAACTTGAGATACTTAATTTCTGTTGTGGCGTTACGTGCATTGCGTTTCGTTCCGGGCAAAATTTTTTTAATGTTGTGGGCACGGACACGCACTTGTTGGTTGGTTATATCCTTCTCCCATTTCCTTAACTTGTCTTTTCCAAGATAGAAATTTGTTTTGCATTTTTCATCGGATTCTTCTTCTTGTTCTTCTTCCCCTTCTCCTCCTCATTTTTCTTTTTCTGAAATTTCTGCTTGTTAGTCTGATAATTCTTGTTCAGATTCTGTCTCATGGTCACTTTTTTCGGTAATATCGTTTTCTAATTCATCCTAGTCTTATTTAGTCCTATTCATCTTAGTCCTATTTCTTCGTCAATTGGGCTTTCTTTGCAACTTGAGCGACTTCATCAATTTTCCAATAATTCTGGACCTCTACTATACTGAAAACGCTTTCTTTGAGGGTCAGACATCTTTTCGACTACAGTTATAAAGTTACTATGAACATGCTCCAAAATGAAGTATTTACTCAAATTTATGAAAACAACCGAAATAAAAAAGACTGGGTACGCAAGAAATTGTAACACAATTAGGCGCGCGATGGTATGAGTGGAATCAACGTCGCGTGATATGGGATGGCATGGTACGATAATTTTATATTGGAAGGAGTGGCACGAGTTTTGATAATCTAGTAACTTGTTTCTGCATAATTAATTGCTTTCATATAAGAATCTCTTTATTTTCATTTGTTTGTAGACACAAGTTGGCTTCCAAATACAAACAATCACTATGTATTTGTTAGATATCTCTAGATTTTGTTTTTCTGCATCGCATATTTTTTTGTGTAGGCTTTAGTTAAGTTTTTCGCGTCGCGTGCGGACAATTTATCGGACTACCTGAATTTGCGCTTGCGCAATTCTGGTAGTGCTAGTCTTTTGTGAAAAAGTAAAGTCCTAGTTTAACCTTGAAATGATGAAGCTTTGTATTTACCGATTTAAGCGATTAGATTAAAACTAGATAATAATCCAAAATTACCTTTATAGTGTCAATACGTAAAGTTTTAATACTATGTCCGGCCCAGGAGATTTCTGGGTTAACGATTCCTGAAAAACCACAAAGAAAGTCTGCTGTATGGGAGAAATGGGATGAATGGGACGGGCCGCGCTACCGGGATGGGATGGGATGAATGGGATGGGATAAATGGGATGGCATGGGACCAAAATTTTAGGTTTGTGGGATGGAACAGTTGGACGAAAATGTAATGGAGGGTCAGTAACAAAGATGCGTCCCTCGGGATGGGATCAGGAGCGAGAAACTCGTCCCATGCTCATCTGTAGTTTCAGGTCAGTTTTGATAAACTTTAAATTTAACATGACCCTATAAAAAATAATCCAAAGCCGACAAATCCGGAGGCCTCAGTGATGAGGCCTCTTCTAATACCAACGCTGGAAAATCAGAGGACCAGGAAACAACTCTCTTAACTCTCTCATAGACTTATTGGATAAATGAGGCACTGCACCATCTTTAAATAACGTTTCTTGGTAATCTGAGTTGAGCGATGGTATACATTAAGAACGTTTGTAGCATCTCCACATAACTTTTACTTTTGACAATTACTGCGTTTCTTAATCTAAAAAAAGATACGGTCCCAATACTCCAGGTGAGCATATTCCACGCCATACCTTTTGAGAATGCAGCTCCTCTTCGAATATAACTTAAGGGTTTACGGCAGACCTGTAACGGAAATTTTGTGTGTTCCTCTCCACAAGCAATTGAAAATATGCTTCATCACTCATAGCTATTTTGTTTGCTAAATTATCCCCTTTGCCCAAAAATCCATCGACTGAATTCTAAACGTGAGTTTCGGCCTATTGGAAGAAGTTTTTGGGCTTTTTGCCATTTGTAAGGGCAAAAGAGAAAATGTTTCTTTAAAATTGTTCTTACCGACTCACGTAAATTTCCTTCTTGCTACGATAAACGCCGCATGGATTGATTTTGATATTCATTTCTGTTCCTAACTTGCAAGGTATTCTTTACTACTTCTGTTCTAGCAAAAAATTAACTGACGTCAATTGAGTTTGAATAATGGAATTCGTTGTAATGAAACGGTGTGGTGGGCTGGTAGAGAAGGTCAGTTTTCCAAACCACATGCCTGGGCACATACCCTAGGATGAAGTCGGGCACAAGTATGGAAAATAAGCCACCGTTCACCTTTAGATGGCTCTGGTAGAGCCATCACTGTAACCTTCCACGATACCTCCCCTAATTAGTGGTTCTCCGCCCACGTTAAAAATACACAACTGCACGGACTGCATACGATCTAGACAACAAGTACAAGTGTAGGCAGGGGAAGAATGTCCCAGGTCCACTAGGACTGTAGTGGAAGAACATCTAAGACTATAGTAGAAGAACATCTAAGACTGTGGTAGAACACTGGAAGAAGAAGTATATGCTCTACACAAGCAAACCTTTGTACAATCGGCCACCGCTCATTTAATAAAAAAAACTTAAAGGTTAGCTAAATATTAGACAGAAAAAATCACGGCAAATAAGTCATTACTGCTTTTTCTGCGTTTTCATTAAGTAAGAACAGGACACTCTTAATTTGTAACCCTTTAGTATCAGTAATTTTCTGCACTAGTAAGGATCGCCACAAATATTCTAGTTTATCAAGAAAAGCGTGTGTTGGGCTAGTTTTAATTCGCCTATCAAGTATTTTCTTATCTACATACTCTATTTTTTGTCCATTTGGTATTTTTAGGGTTCCGTACCGAAAACGGAACCCTTATAGGATCACTTTGTTGTCTGTCTGTCTGTCCGTCTGTCAAGACCATTTTTCTCAGGAACGCGTAGAGGTAACAAGTTGAAATTTGTATCAAATACTCGGGTCTGCGGGCTCTTTCAGCTGTGAAAAAATCAAATTTGTAAGTCAACGCGATCAAAAGATACGACCGTTTATGTCGCATATTTTGCGATTTCACAAGGGAATCACAGGGTACTTCCCGTTGACCTAGAATCATGAAATTTGACAAGAAGCGGTGTCTTACAGCACATGTAAAGGGAAAAATCTGGAAATCGTAAATATGTAGTTTCATTACAAGAAAAATGCGAATTTACTATTAGAAACTTATGAAAATACACTAATGTTGTCGTAGTGGTATTGTCAGGCTCCAGAAGCATATGGGTTGCATACAGTTAGGTCCTCCTCGGTTAGGTCCGAAGGTTAAAAAGTATGTGTTCGCACCAAGCTGTTTATTCTGAATTTTCTTTGTTTATATTCGTTATGCATTTCATCACGTACGCTCTATATACATAATATATACAGGGTATATATTATGTCTAAATTTTGCTTGTTTATAACCGACATGCGACATACTCAAGTCCCGTAACATCCTGTATATATTATATTTCGTCTAATTTTTCTTTATTATCAACATAATATGTCGATAATCTACATAATAATACTATACTATAATCTACATAATATTTGTAGATAATATGATTTAAGTATATTATACTTAAATCACGTTCGCCCTATATTTTTTGGTAGTCAATTGCCCAAAAAGCAGTCAATTGAAGAACTGAATGTTAAGAGTATCGAAATAGATCTAGAAATAGTTAATATATTAGTTTATATTAGATCTAGAAATAGTTAGATCTTAATATAAGTTAGTGAATAAGTGTAATACTAAAATAAAGTTTTCTTTTTATAAGTTTAAAAATATTCGCGTTATTTAAAAAAAATACCCTGTATACCTTTATACAGGGTATATAGGTATACAGGCAAAATTGAGCAGTAAAAACAAAGTTCCAGAACCCCTAAACACTCATAGTGAATGGGGGATGTATGGTAATAAAATATGGGGTAGAATTCCATCGTACGACAGCGACATCTTGAGGTTATATATAATAATAAGGTTATGCTTGCAGCGGTACTAAGATGGTCGTGATTTCATAAGGGCCACTTGTCAAGTTAACTGAATGTGCTTGCTACGTCCTCCACAAAAAAAGATACCTTACTTACAAGTTTGAACGGAACCCTCGGTTCGCGAGTCACAACTCGCACTTGGCGGTTTTTTTTTTATGTTACGTTAGCGTTTTTAAATCCTGTCTAGTTTATAAAGAATTTTTATGTTAGATTCGTAGAAATTTGTTTCACTTGCCTAGTCTGATTGTTCTGCGTTGGTCCAGTTTTTTGTTCTATTTTCTTTTATCCGCCTAATTATTGTCTCTCTAGTCTTTGAATATTTGACGCTGGCTGCCTTGTCTTGTCTATGTTGTCTTTGCCCTCGTAATATTATTTGACGAACCTACTTTACATTATATATTAGAAATATCTACTTACAAATTGCATTTCCTTTTTGGCTGAAATGAAAGCAATCAGGTGCGAAGTAAGTAAGGTCCAGGTTGCCATTTGAAATGAGTGGTAATGACAAGTTAATACTAAGTGGTTGCACGACGATAGCAAAGTCGTCGCGTTTGAATTCGGCGTAGTTTCCTATTTCTACATCGAGTAGTTGCCATTTTTCGTAAATGCTATTAAACAAATTGGCTCTTGATTGAAAAGCCAAACCAAACACACAAGAACAGAAGAGCGATCTCGTCGAACGGCATTCAAACGACACTTCAGAATTTGTGTTCCTTGTCACCAATGGATCTAAAAAATATGGTATCTATGAATTTTGGTTCATTAATTCATATTTTCCTTTAAAAATAATAAACTTTAAATAAAATTGATAAACTTTAAATGTATGTAACTTAAAATGTATTTAACTTATACATGCTAAAATCTAATATTATAAAATTACGATTTCAGTTGATAAAATTGCTTCACAGGCTTTGCAGGTTTGTTGACATGCCACGATTATTTCCGACAATTTTTTAAATTTTTGAATTAATGCATGTTTATTGTCCTATTTTTTGAAGAAATATTTGTTACATTTAAGAGTTTAGATATGTTGAGTTAAATTAAAATAAACAATCGTTTCAAAAGTTATAGTTTTGTAATAATTAAATTTAACAATTTATGAATAACTATTTATTATATTTGAAAGACTTCTAATACACCTCTGTTATAATTTTAACAGATTTTGAAAAATCTGTGACATTTTGTATAAGTTTGGTGATGATAATTGAACTTACCTATGTCAAATTTGCACAACCGTTATATTTTCAAATCTCATTATAAAAACTTAAGAATATTAATCTGTATAAATTACATAATTATTATGGGGCTTGTTTTTATATTACATGGTGTCAATGTTTTATTTCTTTTCTTTTAATTAAAATGTTGTTTTTAAATGTACACCGACATGTAGTCTCTTCGAAATAGCATAAATTAGTATCGACTTCTATTCTAACATGCCTTTAAGTTTTTTGTAAAAATCCTTGTTGTTTTTAGCAATTCAAAATAATTAAAACTGAAAAAGAAGGGGTTGTATTATATTGAATCTCATAGCCAAAAGTGTAGCCCAAGAGCGTATCATTTGTAAATTGTAAAAACACATAAACATCTATATCCAGGGTTCTAATCAAGCCATTGATACAAAAACGCATAAGGATCTTGAAGAATATTTGAAATGTCTACGTAATTTAAGGAGTTATTTCTATTCTTTTATGATCAACAATTTAAAATCGTCGAAAAACCTTTGAGTTTTTTTTATATCGAAAATGTATGTAATGAAACGAAGCTTATGAATTGTTTTCTACTCTGTGAGCCTATCCTGGAGATGGGAATTTGAAAACGAATTCTCGTTGATCGGCGATTCTTGCTTGACTTTATAACGTAGATCAATAAATATTAGACATATCTCTTGTGGCGTGCTATCCCTAGATAATGGATGAAATTTCAAATTATATATTGATGAATGACCGATAAAGGTGCAAGAAACAATATGAGAAAAATTTCAATAGCAATGAACTGCTTAAATAATAATGTTCATTTTTGCATACGAACTATTTTGTAGCGGCGATTATAACGGACAACTCTTGTAAGAAACATTTTTCGATAAAATGCATGCAAAGAAAAATTACTAAAAACAGTGATTTTTATTCAATTTTGCTTTATAAAGTCATGTTTAATTCCTTGAATATAGATCAATAAAACAGTGGTTTTCACTAGTGAAATAAAACTAGTATATTTTACAGCAAGAGATGAAAGTGCCGTTTTTTTTTGTGAGGTGGGAGTTTGCTCACGAGCGCCAGCGAGTTAGCAATCACACCGAACCAAAAAAAAACACTTTCATCTCGAATAGTAAATGCAATTTTTATACTGATTTCGGTTGTAGAATCCATAATTCGACTTTAATAAATCCAATTCGAAGCGAACTGTCAGAACTGTCAAAACAAATTTAATTGTTAGTTTGGCCGTTTCCACGGTAACATATTGCATTCTCATAGAAGGTGATACTTTTCAAGTCAAATGTCCTAATTTTATTTCGGTTTTTTAAATAGTTTCAGGCTCGTTTTACGTTTTTACATAAAATATTTCATTGAAATTGATGTAATTAATATGAAAGTCCATGCAAATTTGGTTAGTTTAGTGTTTTAATCGAGAAAATCATAAATTTAAAATACTCATTTTCGTCTCTAGACGTGAAAATATTTTCATCCCTAGAATGAAAAAATGTCACTTTCATGTAGGGTAAGCCGTGGAAAAAATGCCATTTTCACATATATCAGTAGAAAATAGTATATTTTACAGCAAGAGATGAAAGTGGCGTTTTTTGGTGAGGTGGGAGTTTGTTCACGAGCGCCAGCGAGTTAGCAATCACACCGAACCAAAAAAAAACGCTTTCATCTCGAGTAGTAAATGCAATTTTTTCTGCTGATTTCGGATGCAGAATCCATAATTCGACTTTAATAATTCCAACTCGAAGCGAACTGTCAGAACTGTCAATATAAATTTAATTGTTGGTTTGGTCGTTTCTATGGTAACATATTACATTCTCATAGAAGGTGATACTTTTCAAGTCAAATGTCCTAATTTTGTTTCGTTTTTTTAAATAGTTTCAGGCTCGTTTAAGGTTTGTACATTAAATATTCCATTGAAATTGATGTAATTAATAAGAAAGTCCATGCAAATTTGGTTAATTTAGTGTTTTAATCGAGAAAATCATAAATTTAAAATACTCATTTTCGTCTCTAGATGTGAAAATATTTTCATCCCTAGAATGAAAAAATGTCACTTTCATGTAGGGTAAGCCGTGGAAAAAATGCCATTTTCACATATATCAGTAGAAAAACATTTTATTTCGTTTTTGAATTAAAAGTATCCATGGCAACGCATCCAAATAACTCACTTTCGGGTAGTGTTTATTCTCGAGAATTCTTTCTCGGGAAATTTCACGTTTTTATTTTTCTCATTTCTCAATAAATTATTAGATATTTCTAGAGAAAATTAAAATTAAATTATATTTTATTTCAAATATCACTTATTGCAATATTGAATAAGTTTATTTTAATGTGATGTCAATCCCGCCGCAATAGAACAGTTCCGAGGTGTCGCGGTATAGTACGGCCTCGAGCGGTGGAGCGGCACAGCTGGCACATATGTATGTATTTACAGGCAGGCGGACAACATGCGGGGATTCTCGGAACTAAAAATTTCGCTGTTCTTATGGGCACGGCAACTGTCTGTGGTGTTGATGTTCATAAAAATATTTATTGAATTCACTGAAGAAAAATCGGAATATTAGGTAATTATTTATTATATTTTATGTGTCTGCATAAAAGTTAGGTTAGGTTACAGATTAGCGTAGCAATGTATTTTGTGTGATTTGATAACTATTAATATTAAGTATTAATAACTATATTTCATTTTATTTATGTTCTGCAATTCTGCTTATAAGCATTAATAAATTAAATATTTTCTAAAAATAGTTGGTACAATAAACTTTGTAAACGTGAATCTTCCGTCGATTTTTTTTTATAATTTAGATATTTCATTAATTTATATTTAATTTTTATTCCACAGAAATGAGCATAATATATAAAGATGTGTGGGATTATTTTAAAAAGAAAGAACCTGATCCAGATTATGCTGTATGCAACATTTGCAGCAAACAACTATTATGCAAAAATTCTTCAACTACTGGCCTAGACCGGCATCTTAAATGTGTCCACGAATTCCAAAGGAAAGAAGCCCAAGTCGAAAGTACATGTTCCACATCATATCCATCAACATCTCGTCAACAAGTAAAGCGACGATTGAGTAGTACTAATCAAACAATTTTAACATTCGTAAAACGGGCAACTCTGGAGGAATTAATATCTAAAATGGCAGCTGTAGATAGATTCTCTTTTAATCAGATAGTTAAAAGTGAATTTATAGGACATAGTATGGCTGGAAGAGGATTCAAGCTACCACAGAATCCTCGTGACGTGCGACAATTAATGATGGGTTTTTATTATATTAAGGAGGAGCTAGCAAAAATTAAAAAGAGAAATTAAAAGAGGAACAGAAAAAGTTCAGTGTGTCTATTGATGAATGGACCAGTCTTAAAAATAAGAGATTTATGGATGTTCATTTATATAGAAATTCAAAAGATTCGTAGAATCTTGGTTTAATATATATTTAAGGTTTTGTACAGCAGAAAAGACGCTAGAAATATTAACAGAAAAATTAAAAATCTTTGATCTTTCCTTAGACAAAGATATTGTAGCTGTTATGAGTGATGGGGCGTCTGTTATGCAAAAAATCGTCAGATTGTCTCCTGATTATCCGAAACTATGTAACAACCATGCTTTACATCTAGCAGTTATAAAAACATTTTATACTGAAAAAAATAAAAGCAACGATAACAACGATGATGCAGTAGATGAAGTTGTTGAAGATAAAGACGATTTTTCAGAATATGAATCCGATTTGGAAAATGATGTACAGGAACAGGAAGAGCAGGAATTAAATAATTCCGTTAAAGATACAATTGAAGGCATACGGAAAATTGTAAAGAAATTTAAAAATCTCCTATAAAAAAATAGTGTATTACAGAAATATGTAACTGAGAAAGAACCTAGTGAATTAGCTTTACTTTTGGATTGCAAAACAAGACGGAATACAATGGAAATTATGGTAAAACGGTTTTTACGAATAAAGGACGCCGTTAAAAAGGCTTTATCGGAACTAAACTTGAATCATCTGTGCAAAGATCACTATGTCAATATCGCTGAAACATTATTAAATGTTTTAGAGCCTGTAAGATTAACTGTTGAGAGTTTATGCCGAGAATATTCCACACTATTAAAGGAGCTTTAAAATTTTTATTTGGGAAGTTACAGGAAATTAATTCTGAAATAAGTCAAGAATTTCTACAAAAAATTAAAGAAGAAATCAATATCAAAAGAGATAATAATATTGTATCTCTGTATAAATTTTTACAAAATCCCAATTCTGACGACAAAGTTGCTTCCGCTTCTTCTTTTTTTAAATCTACACCAAAGAATGAAATTTATAAAACTGCGAAAGAAATGCTAAATAGATTTTACTCCAATTGCTTGGAAACGGACAGTGATGAGCACGACGATGATATTTGTAATGCTGAAGCTGAATTAAAATCCAATAACAAAGTACAATTATCCCTCCAAGACCAATTAAATTTATTAATTAATGACACTATTAAAGAAAATAATCCTGCGGATAGTATTGACAAAAGTACAAGTAAAACAATTAGAGAAGAATACAGCAATTTCAAATAACTGGTTCTTAAACAAAAAATCTAGAACTTCTTAGGGATACACTGTCAACAATAAAACCTACATCAACGCAAAACGAACGGAATTTTTCCACTACCAGTGATTTCGTCACAAAGAAAATAGGTTATTGGGAAAATAGGACATTGAATGCGCTATGTTTCCTACAATTATTTTTAAAAACAGAGAAATAATTCCACATTCACATTTATTAATATAAAAAAATAAAATATTAATATTCATTTTCAATTTTTGTATTATGTATTTAGTTTTTCCTACTTCTAAATAAATTCTAGTTTGTAAGTTGTAATTTCAATGTTTGTTAGATAATAGTTATCATTTTTCAATTTTCATTTATTTTTTTCGATTAATTACTATTTTTGAAAAAAATGTGTACTTTCGATGCGTTTGTTGTTATTACTTTCTTGTCTTAAATGTTTTCCAAGTTCATTTATATACATTTTGTACCCATGATTCAACATGTTTGCACGTATATGTAATATTTTCAATTCTCGAGAATTCTCGAGAAAGGAACAAAATAATATATTACGTAATGAGAGTTGTAAGAAGCATATTACGTACGAGCGGAACAGTTACGCGCGACCTGCGTAGCGGGGAGCGCGTAATTTTGCGAGGACGTAATTGCCTTACAACTCGAATTATGTACTATACTTTATCTACGACCACACTATTTTTTTTTCTATTTAATAAGAAAATTATGTTTGATGTAACTGGTATAGTGATTCATCGATATAGGCAACACAATGTACGCATGTCAGTGTCAAATGAAATAATTTATATTTACTTAATAATTTATATTTTCTATGTTTAATTTCATTAATACTTACTAAATAGATATAAGTTGTTTTATTAAAATAAATTCCTTTTCCCAAGAATAAACTACAATATAATAAAAATGATAAGATCTTAAGATATATTTATAATTATTTTTTTTTTTTTTTTATTATAATTTATAATTACTGAGCAATTATTGAAAATAAGCGTCGGATTGTTATCAACATCATTACTGATAAGATTGGTTGAATGAGTTATATATATTCGCAGTATGTAAGTCTGTTGTACTTGCATGGATAGATGATGTACTTGCATGGGTAGAATTTAAATTACTCTGTATTGCAGTAAAAAAATTTATAGCCGTTTCATTTTGGTTTCTCATGGAGCAGTCTATATAGCCTTCTGCTACTGCAGACGAACGCCAGCCACCATGTCTTTTTAGTGACAATAAATCACCACCGGAATCCACAAGAATGGTGGCTGATAAACGTCTGAAACAATGTCCTGTATAAAGATTTGCTTCTGGCAAATGAAGACAATTGGCAATATGTTTAGGAATAGAGCCAATTTTATTTATTCCAACACATTGCTTAGTGCATTTTTCATTTTGGTAATTTATAAAAAAAGGCTGATCTTTGTCTATATTTTGTGGGCTTTTCTCTTTGTTAATATATTTTTTACAGGTTTGGTAAAATTCTTTTGGTACCACAAAAGATCTTTGAGTTTTTGTTTTGGAATCAGGAATTTTAATGTTCAATCAGAGATGTTCCTGTGTCTTTTATATGGCAGGGTTTCATATTTCTTAATTCTTGTTTTCTGCAAGCACCACTAATGCCAATGATAAGAATAACCTAAAATTATATAAAAAAAATATGTCGTTACGCCCATTAGAGAGCATTATAAGAAAAAAAAGTAATGAATAACTTCATCAATAAATATTTGTTATCCGACGAATTATTGAGGAAACTGTTAATTTCTTGAATGGTTAAAATTTTTGATTTTTTGCTTTTAAATCCATCAGATTTTCTCTTTAGTAAAGCTATTAACTTCGAATGTTTTGAAATGTCAATGTTGTGCTCTATATTGATTGCTGTCCGAACCATTGAATAAATTGCCCAAAGTGAAGATGGTTTCATTGTTTGAGATAACTCGTCAAAGTATGATAAAACAACATTTTCTGAAAACGATTTAACTTTATGCTACATTCTCCAGTCCATAAATTTTCTATATGCATCCTCGCATCGATCCCTAGATTTAATCGGTAGCAAATTATGGGCAGCTTGTTTCGCTTTTTCAACAATTTCGGGTGGAGTAGCACTTTCTATTTCGCTAACGCTGGACATTACTAGACTTTAATTGTTTTAATTGAAAAAAAATATAGTTTTTTTGTTTGTTTATGTATTAGTTTGACGTTTAATATTTTTGACAAATGACGGAATGTATTGGGTTGCCTATATTAAACGATAGTAGCAGCTCTCAACCAATCAACGAATCGTAAACCAAACGCACTAGTGTGTTATTGAATCATTAAATAACATTAATCGCGGACTGTTACATACGTGTGTTGTAAGATGTATTTACATAATCCACGAACTGTACAATATTGGGCAATTATAATAGTGGTCGTAGATAAAATTATTTATTTCTGGAGAAATAAAAATCATGGGGAAATGTCAAACACTACTAAACATAATACTATATGTTGGCTTCGCTGATGTTCTTTTTTGATGATCACGAAACTTTTGCATGTTTTCTATAAATCTCTGCGGGAGTAATTTTTCGGCAATTGCGAAAAAACCATCTAACAATAATTCTTTTGGAATATCTATTTATAATTAACGAAACGCAAATTAATAATACAATACTCCAAAAAAAATGTGTACGAATCAACAATGTTGTCGTTGCTTGGCAAAAACACTGTCATGGCCGGACGACATGCTTCTCGTAAAAAAACAACAGAAAATGGAACTTTGTCTTGAATTTAACTTGATAAATCTAAACCAAATTGAATAAAAGTTTGTTTTACTCTCGCGGATGAAATTAAGTTTTAACTCGCAAATTTAAATAACGATTCGCTCGTTAAACTTTAACCCTTTCACTGCCATGTCAGTTATAGGGAATATAACACACAGCGCCAATATTTATAAAAAAATACTGGTAGTTATGCAACCCCTTTCATATAGATAAGTCACGTATTGACCAAAAGTCACTGAACAAATAAGGGGACAAAAAACATGATTTTTGGAAAATTAAACAAATATTTATAAACCTAACACAACTGATTTGCAAAAGATTCAAGTATTTTCTAAAAATAATTTCACCCATCTGCCGTCTCCGGGGGCAGCTGGACGATTTTTTCAAGCTTTCTTACTTTTTCACCCACAACTCGGACAGTTTTCGTCGCACGGACGTGGTTCCGGCGTCAGTGTGTTCGGTGTGGTGACCACACGTCCGACTGTCGCCTCACTTTTCAGTATTTTTGCTAAAAAAATTTGTTTGAAGTTCGAAAATCTCACTTTTTCTTGCAAAAATATTTGTAATTTTTCTTATCGAAGTCTTATCGAAAATCGCCGTGTGTGGGTTCGTTCGTCTATTCTATGGCTAAAAGAAACTGATGCACCGACTTTTTCAGACCGCGGGGGCCGTTCTAGTCGGAGGACCACAATTCGCAGAAAAATATGAATCACGTCGCCGACAAAAGTCGCGCAGCGACAAGAGTGTTGTCGGAGGACGCGTCTCGAAATTTTCTACCGGTATCCCTACCTGAATTTCATTTTTCTTGGCCCTCTTCGCCGTGATCTCCGTAAAAGAGGTAATTTTTGTAAAGCTAACTTTCGGGGTCCGTGACGCTTTAGCTGCCGCCGCGCCGCCTTTTTTACAGCCCTTGCTCGCCGTCCTGCGACGTCCCATTCACCTGGTGCAAGAGAAAATACAACTTTTTTTTGTCGATCTTGCAATCACTTTCACGGACGCCCTACATTTATTTAAAGAGCTCCAGGTCGCCGATTGGGTTCGTTCTCCTCAGAACACTTGCCCGCAACTATTTCGGCAAGAATTTTTAAACTGCAACGACTTTTTTGCGAAAAAAAATTAAAGTGAAAATTTTCTCTATTTCTAATTTAAAGAGAAGAAGAGAACTAATTGACGGATCGGAACGGGATCGGCGCCATTCGATCGGGCATAGAACTAGAACATAGGACACGGGCATAGTTTGTTTGGGAGTTTAATCCCGATTCCGCTGAAGATGGTGTCGCGACGCCATTAAAACGAAATTTTTTGAACGTCCAGGAAAACTCGCATAGAGTCAGCAACTTAAGCTCTGCGGTATCGGTTTTTCGCGATTCTCGCAGAGAATTGAACGTTTTATCTTTTAATGCAAGCGGCATGGCGCTGCGTTGTTTGCAACCGTCGCGATGCCCGCCCAAACTCGCATTATTGCAAGAAACTAATGACGAAAAACGTCCATATTTTTGCAGCTCCCCGGTGCATGTTCTGGAATTTTCAGTGGATTAGATAATGATCTTTTGGATTTTCGCACCCATAATTGACACGCGGGCACGTGGACGGCACGTTACTGCGACGTCTGAAACGTATCACCTCCCGTATGCCAGAAGGTGCGGTCTGTCTAAACGCTGCAGTTTCTCCGATTGTGGGCGCGGCGACTCGAAACTCCGAGCAATCCATAAACATCATCCTTTTTTGCACATTTGTTCCCCTTACCGTGTCCCCGAATCCGACTTTTGCGGCACGGAGAGATGCCCGCTGCTACGTGTATTTTGGTACCACTCTCGGCTTCCTACGTCGCTCCCTTCACCCGGTGCGTCCGAAATGCCGAAAAAAATCTGCAACGGCCTCTTTGGGCGTCATAAACGAGAATTTGCGTTCGCATCGCGTAGAATAGATGCGGGAATTTAAAAAACCGATCCACACTTCAGTAGGGCCCCCCGATCCGGAAGTATTCTCATAAATGTGCAGGGTGCACTGCAAAAGTGCACCTTGTCGCTGTCTGCGTTCAACGTGCCCCGGCGGATTTTTTCTATACGGACTGCGAGTTTCGCCGTTCCGCGGCCGGTAGTCTGCGCGGGGTGATTTTTTCAAAAAACCTCTAAAAAAACCCGGGATACATCGCCCGGGACGGCGCTGTATAAATTCAGGGCCCCGGGTCACATCTCCCGGAATGGCAGTAAAAGGGTTAATTTTATCCGCTTGTATAATAAATAACTATTAATTGCTAAAAAAACAACTAAGATTTTTACGAAAACTTGAGGGCATATTCCTGTGGGTCCAAAAACATACAACAAAATTGGCGCTGCTCTTGTGTCTTTGAATAGGTCTCATGTTTATTTCAATTGAACTAATTTAACTAATGTAAAATAGGACAGCTTTTACCAACAAATATATATATGTAGCTTATTATTGTTTTTGTAAATCGAAAAAATGTTACATAATGAAAAATTTATTACATAATTTTAGGATTCAAAGAAATTAAAATTTTTATCCATGGATAAACCCGCCAAATAGAGAAAAAAAATTTTAATATTATATTTTCATTGATTCATTTATTTATGCCGAATTAATTTAAATAATGCTTTTAAATAGAAACTATTAAGTAATTTTATATTCGGTTTATATATTGCTTTTTAAAATTAAAGTAACTGTCTAATCGTAAGTACCTCACAAGATCACTTGATTTAAGGTTTAGACGACGCAAATTTGCTGCTCTTCTTGTTGGACACCGCTGTAGTTAAAGTTGTCAACGAATTAATGTGACAACACAACTTACATATTTTGTAAAAACGAAAACGATTAATCAACAAGAACACAAAAACACTATAATAATGGAAAATCTAACTTATTAAACATACATTTTGCTTTCATCCATTCAATCTAGTGATTTAAGCAATTTCCATTGTACTTCAAAACTCAATTTGCAACACATTAACTACTAATAATAAATATTAACTCCCAAATTACGATGTTTTAGGTAATCCTTTTTAATATAACTTATTGTTAGCTACAAAAATACATTTTATTTACTTACTCAGTCCCGGTATTAGATTGATTATTGTCCTCGGCAAATTATCTCTGAGCGTCCTTAATACTTGCAACAGATCACTCTTATGTTTCGTTAGCACTAAATCTAATTTGTTTAGGTAACAAATTTCTGTACACACATCATTTGGACCAATCATTATTGTTATCAGCTAAATAAAATATTTTATTAGAATTTACATGAAACGTGAAATATATTCTAAAAATTATAAATTCTGATAGGAAAAATTAAATTAGACAAATATGCATATACAGACAAGACTAGATGACAAGATTAGAATACTAGAATAGACAGATAGAACTAGATAGACAGGCCTGGACAGGAAAAACTCGACATATAGGATTAGACAGGTGAGACTAGACAGGAAATATATTATAGACAAAAATAGTCAGACCAAACAAGACATGCATCAAGTTGACAAAACTGCGTAGATACATAACTAAACCGATAAAAGTATACAGATAAATACAAATACAAGCAAAAGGTACACAATCAATACTAGATGGGATACAAGAGACACGAGATTATTGTTGAGATAAGTCTAGATACAAAAGACTTAACAAAGTTTTTTAAAAAGTTCATTCATCCAATATTCGATTACAAGTATACAAAACTCAACATACAATAAATGGATTCTGTATTCTGGATTCATACAATAAATGGTTCTTCTACAATAAATAGCTGGATAAATACAAAATAAATTTATCAATCCAAAATTCGGTAACTTTGTACAAAATAAATTAGTTCATCCAAAAAAAGGTTAATTTATCCAAAATAAAACGTAATCATCCAATAATTGTTTTTTCGTACAAACTGTGATTTTTACTTACAATAATCGATTGAATCGTACAACATAAAATAAATTCACCCAAAAAAGGCTTACGTGTACATAAAAAGGTTGTTTCATCTATCCATTTAATTGCTATTTACACAAAAACAATTTGCTTGATATAAAATTTGAAATAGAATCAACGGTGTTAATGAGGCGGAGAATTGGAAAGAAGAAGTGAAGAAGGTATTTTCGGATAAACTGAGGCTGGAGCCTACAGTCCTGGAGATGTATAGAGTGGTTAAAGCTAGCGGAAATGGTGGTTCTCCTATAGTGGTTAAGCTAGGTAAATGGGAAGAGAAAATGGACGTGATGAGAAATATAAAGAAATTAGCCGCAACTAATATATTCACAGATGATGACTTAACTGTGAGGCAGAGGAAAATTCAACAGGAGCTTAGAAAGAAGGCAAGATTGGCAAAGGCGGAAGGGAAAGAAGTGAAATTAGCGCTTCAGAAGTTGAAGATAGGTAATGAATGGTTTATTTTGAATGAAGTGTCATTAGCCCTGGAGAAAAAGGTTTTTTCAGTAGATGGGAGCAGGAGCGGAAGGGGGCAGAGCGGAGTTTTGCGGGAGGGATTAGAACAATTTAAAATATTGGTATGGAATATAGCTGGGCTCAAAAAAAGTTAGAAGGAATGGGAAAGTCGGACTTATGTGACTACATTAAGGGTTTTCACATAATAGGTTTGGTAGAAACGTGGGTGGAGGAGAAAGACTGGTCAGAAATTAAAACTAAGTTACCAAGAGGATTCAGATGGGAGTGTCAGGGAGCCTTGAAAGAACAGGTGAAAGGTAGAGCGAGAGGAGGCATTGTAACAGGGGTGCAAGTAAATATGGTCGAGTCGTCTGTGGGCTATCAAGAGGGATTCGAAGGTATTCAAGAGCGGACCGTGGAAATGAATGGGGGAGGTGTTAAGATTGTTCGTAATCTATAACAACCATAACTTGGAGCGATTTATGAAGGAAATCTATAGAAGAGCTAGCGCGGTGTCAGGGGAAAGAATTGTACTGGCAGGTGATTGGAACGTAAGAATAGACGAGCTGCAAATAGAATATATAAGTGCGGAGGGTTCGAAGATAACAAGAAAATCGAGGGATAAGTTTGTAACTAAAGAAGGCAGAAAATGGCTGGAATGGGTTGAAGTTAAGGAATGTAGTGTAATTTGTATTTAACGGGTGTGTTGAGGGCGAATGGAGCGGAGAATTAACTTATGCTGGTGGGAGAGGCGCGTCGGTAATTGATTATGTGGTAGTCAATGAGGTGGCAAGAATGCGCATAATGAATATGCAAATAGGTTATAGTGTTGAATCTGACCATTTTCCGGTGGAAATAATTTGGGAGGGTAAAGTTATCTTGTCAAGTTAAAGTAGTACCGCTCTAGAATGATAAGGCCATTGTCAACTTCCAAAGAATTTTGGAAGGAATAACGGGAGTCGGCTGTTTACAACGAATAATGGAAGTGGTTCGAGAAGTCATGGTGCAGGTCAAGATCCAATGTGGAGTGGCTAAAGAAACGTATAGGGTCGACCAAGAAGCCAAAGAACTTAAGAAGTCCGTGAGGAAGAATTTCAAAAGGTGGAAGGAGGGTCAGGACTCGATGGAGGAGTACAACAAATGCCGTACACAACTGAAAGAGATGGAACTCCAAAAGAAGAAGAAGTGGGAAGACGCGCAACTCGAGAAGTTGAAGGGGATCCACAATGAAGCGGATATTTGGAAAATGATGTCAGCCTATAGAAGGAAACAAGGGTGTTGTGAGAAACCCATTGGCCTATGGAGAAACTATTTCAAGGAGCTACTAACCAGTGGCCTGCCCGAACCGCTCGACGAAGTCGCGGGAGGGTTAATGGTGCAACGAGCTGCAGAGACGAATTTACGTGGGAAGTATTTTCAGGTGTTTTGGAAAGGCTTCCGAGAAAAAAAGCAGTGGGTTTGGATAGTATCCCCAATGAAGCGTGGAAATACGCCCCGATAGTCAACCAGCGAGAGCTGTTGAAGAACTTAACGTTATTTATAAAGGTTATAAAAGGTTACCGGTGAACTGGGAGGAAGGTTTAATTGTACCGATATACAGAGGTGGAGATAGGGAGGACCTAGATAACTACAGAGGAATAACGGTTATGTACGCGTCGTATAAAATCTATGCGAAACTGCTGGAACAAAAGCTTTTGTGTGAAGAGAAAGATAAAGGTCTAATTCCGGATGTACAAGCCGGATTTATAAAGCATTACTGCACAGTGGAACACTTGGTTACGTTGAAGTATATTGTGGAGCAGGAGCTGGTTAAGAAGCAAGGGAAGCTTTATGCTCTGTTTATAGATCTGAAAGCAGCCTACGACACTGTGGTGAGGGAGAGAATGTGGGAATGTTTGAGACAGAAAGGTATAGCGCAGCAATTAATAGAGAGAATCAGGGATTTATGTCAGGATACGCGGTGCAGAGTGAAAGTAGGGGAGGAAGTTTCAGAAAGTTTTGATGTGAGAATGGGGCTAAGGCAGGGTTGTCCGCTGAGTCCAATATTATTTAACCTGTACACGGCAGATTTAGAGAGTGTGCTGAGCAGAGGTCAAGAGGGAGGGGTAGTAATTGGTAGTAGGAAAGTTTGGCATATGCTGCCGACGTTGTGATTTTGGCTAGATCGAAAGGAGAAATGTCAGAGTTGATCAAACGGGTGAAAAGATTTTTTGAAAAGAGGAAATTGGTAGTGAACGTGAAAAAGACTAAATGGATGTTTCGTAAGAGAGCGGGTAGAAGGAGAGATTCATTGAAATGGGGAACCAGTGTAATCGAACAAGTTAGCAGCTATAAATACCTTGGTTTTATGTTTGGGCAGGATGGGTCCACGAAAGAGCATGTGAGATATATTTGTAAAAAAGCTTGGGTGGCTGCTAACGAGCTAGGCAACGTATGGAAGGAGTGCTTGAGCAATAACTTTGAAACAAAAATGGCAGTGTGGAAGGCATGTGTGAGAAGTATCATTTTGTATGGAGCAGAAGTGTGGGAAGTGAAAGAGGAAGAGAGAGTTGAGAGTCCAGCTACAGTTTTTAAAAATTGCACTCAATTTAGATAGAACTACGCCGGCATATATCGTGCTGCAAGAAACAAATATGCGGAAAGTGTTTTCGCAGGCAGCTAGGAGGGTCGTTAAGTTTGAAAGGAAAGTGTATGGAATGAATAATGAAAGGATTGTAAAAGAAGTGCTGAGAGTTGTAAGAATGGAAGGTTTTGGTGTAAATAAGGGCACAAAATGGGGGAGTGAAATAAAGAAGCTGTATGAAAGCTGTGACTGGGCATATGAGGAAGTCGGGAGAATATTTGGGAATGGAAGGAAGGTGGAAGAATTGGTGTGTGAAAGGTTAGCCGAGGTAGAGCTGCAGTGTCGTCAGAGGAAGATCGAGGGGAGTAAGTTCCTCCCAGAATACAGGAGAGTACAAGTGTTCCAAAGACTTCCGTTGTACCTCAAAGGAGCTAGGCAAAAAGGCTGCCCAAGGCATTGATTGCACGACACAGGTGCGGGTCAGAAGAAAAAGGCAGGAGGTACTCTATGGACACATGGGCACATTGGGCACAAAGCGGTGATGGATATCAGTGGAGCAGTGAGGAGAGACCGGTGGTAGACGACTGGGTTTCGTGCATGGGAGAAGACGGAGTCGGTTGGCCCTTGATGAAAATTGTGGCTCAGTTAAAAAAAGAAACAAGGTAAATAGATAGTGAGGTGAATTTTTGTTTTTGTCGTTGTGAATAGGGTGCGAGGAATTGCAATTTTTGGTTGCTTTATATATTTTTTGTTTTTGTTGTTTTTTGTTTTTGTGGGACTTGTGCCTATGTTTGTTTGTTTTTTTTTTTTTTTGCCTTATCTCTTATTTTTTACCGCAGTTTTAGAAAGGATTAATTGTTTGTTATTTTGTTTGTTAGTTTATTATTTGATTTTTGTTAACTATGAAAAACTTTTGTTTCTTTGTTAGGTTAAAAATTATGTAATTACGTATGCCAATAAAAGGATTACTATACTAGTAGAATCAAATAACTATTACCTATAATCTATTGTATTGTTTTATTTTATATTATATGTATTATAACATGTAATAAGAGTGGCACATGACCGGCCAGATATTGTAGTGATTGATAAGAAACGAAATGAAGCTATTATCGTTGAAATTGGAATAACAAGTCACGATCAGCTACACTGTAGTATCACAAGTGTGCTTGACAAGTGTAAAACCAAGATTATGTATGACAATATTAGTATGTGATGACTTGGGAAGGGGTGGTTACAAAAAGCCACAGCAGATATAACCAGCAGATTGGAATAATACCAAACATCGAAGCTTACATCCAAACTAGAGTGGTGAAGAGGACACTTGAGACTGTGTCGTTTAAGACACGCAGGGGCATACTTGATGGACCTGGCGAGGGCGAAACACCCGAAGCAGCTGTTGACAGGTTGATGAGAAGAAGCGATACGGTGGCCAATGCGAGTATATAACAATATTAATTCCTAAAAACTACTTCTAAAATATATTTATAAAATATATAATATGTTTAATTTATAATGTGTTGGATAATGTCTTATATATTTTATAATTTAACGTAATTGACTAATGTTTTCGCTTCTGTCCTAATGGAATTTGTTTAAGTCAATGGAACTTTGTACAGTTTCAAGAGAATTCTCATTCCAATACTGTGCTTACATATGTAATTCTTCATAAACACATCTATGAACAGGAAGCTTCTTCCCATTTATTAATGTTCAGAGTCTATGAGAGATATGATCTGTGCTCTTCAAAACTATTCCAGTATTTCAGGTTGTCTTTTGTTTTGTACTCTGAAATATTGACTTCTGATATCTTTTGACTGTTTGGACCGATGTAAAAAAATGATTGACCATTCAATTCTTCTTCAGCGGTCGGTGCTGATTTAATCCAATGTTAGGCTTTTTTGGAAATTTTATTCGTTTATTGGAAGAAATAATTGTATTTTGTATAAAAAAATTGTTTGTAAAGAGCAATAAATTTTGAATGAATCAACCTTTTTTGTATAGTTAAACCTTTTTTGGGTGAATTTATTTAATTTTGTACATTTCCATCAATTATTGTACTAAACCATTATTATTTTTAAGAATAAATCGATTATGGGGTGTTTATATTTTATTTTGGACGAAGTAACCTTTTTTTGGATGAACGAACCGCTTTTTGTATGAATAAACCGAATTTTGTATTTTGCCAACTATTTTTGTAAAAAACCTATTTATTTTACGCAAAAATCCAAGCCTTTTATTTTTGACGAAGTAACTTTTTTTTGGATGAAGTAATCGCTTTTTGTATGAATAAACCGAATTTTGTATTTTGCCAACTATTTTTGTAAAAAAACATCTATTTATTGTACGCAAAAAATCCAAGCCTACAGAAAATACCACAGATTAGATTATTAAGGCAAGACAAGCTTGTGTATACAAAGATCATGAAATTTTGGTAAAATAGTATATTATTTACCTTCCAGTGTTTCTTAATATCAACCCTATTATCATTAAGCATTCTGTTGACCAAAGCTTGAGCCATGAAAGGAGCATCCGCCGAAATTGCACCAAGTTCGGCCACATTGAACTGCGACTCCTTTTGCAAAGTGTGGGAAGTGTTGTATGAGAATCCAAATAGTTTCGGATTGAAAACTTTCAGAATATTCGGCAATGTAATAAATTCCCTCCAAGTACCTTGTCCACCTAAAAATAATATGATTGGACTTATATGATCGGAAGTTCAAATTTAATTTTTGTAGATGTTGTGAAGTAATTAAATCCAAGGTTATAAACCTTAAGATTGTATCACTATTAAGTATCATGAACTATACATATTTTTATGTTAAAGGTTACCAATGCTGAAAGATAATCCTCGGCATTCCAAAGCTACTTGAACCGGAATTGTTGCGAGTAACCCATTTCCTGCGGTTATGCTATCGCCGATGGCTCCAATAACATCTATATCACCTGGTCGCAGTTTATGGACACTCGTTGGAGGTTGAGGACTTCTCGCGTTTTTTAAATCACACGGAAATGGAACGGAGTCTGGAATTCTAGGTTGAAGTTTCTGTAATTAAATTTTCCTTAGTAATTTTTTAAAAGAACTTATAAGTAGATTTGTGGATTTGATTATAATTAAATAACCATGATTTAAAAATGCACAAATTTTGCATTTTGTAATTTTAGTTTATAATTTAAAATAAATATTCATTTTAAAACAAAAATTCAAACTTTTTTATATTGTACAGTGTACAGTATATTGTACTTGGACTTTTAAAACAATTACTTTCAAAATCATTTTTATATCTAATGTATCGTAGATTGTTAAATAATTAGGTTACAGTTACAATTTTATTATTAAAGACAATTTTATTATTTTATTATTGATACTACTATTTCAATAAAACACCTTATTTGTATATTATTCTTATTTATATATTGAAATATATTTGTATATTATCTCAACACATAGTGTGTAAATTTATTTAAATCCAAGTTTGAAGTATAGGAATTCGTCAGATCTAAATTCGACAGTGTAAATTTTCTGTAAATTCGTGTAAATTTGATAATGATGGCAAGGCTACACAAATATTTTCAGAATGGCGAATATTTTATTACTCGTGTCAAGGATTCATTGAAATGTAGTCAATATTAACGACCTAATGGTGTTAAGTAGGGAAGAATAGTTCCTTCTAGGCCACTCCTCACTCCTCGACCCCCACCACTATAAAAAAATAAATTAGTTGCAGATTTTCTTGAAATTTTACTAATTAATTGATCAGTATAAATTGTCTGAACACGTTGGTCCTGTCAAAAAAAAAACAATCTGGGTCAAAATATAAAATTCGTAAATCAAAAAAAAAAGGAATTTCAAAAATTAAAAAAGTCTATGAATATAGAAAATTAAAATTAACACACCAATTAATAATACTTCGTATTCTAAAATTCTCTTAACACCCATACGACAAACCTCTCTCGATGTTAAGGAGCTAGCCGCAGTTTTAATTCCTGCAATTATGGACTCTCTAAAAAACTTAATTCTACCTGAAAATTTTAAAGGAAACACTGACCTTCAAGAAACTGGAACTTGTACACCAATCATTTTTGAAGAGACTTCTGCGATAGATAGTAAAAAGACTCATTCATTTACACCGGAAGAGGACTTTCACAAAGAATCAACAACAAATAAAAAACGGATATCCAGAGATAATTTGAAAAGTAAAAAAGCTGCAGAAGAAAAAGACAAAATGAAACGACCTGATCCACCGATCACTAGAACATCATCACTTTCTAACGACACATCAGAACCAGAACCGTATCCCAAAAAGACCCTAGTCAGGACAAAAGCCAAAGGATGGGAAAGAGGTAGACTTAGAAAACAGTCATAATAAGTATTCATAAAAAAAATCAAATTACAAGCTTTTAATTTTTCTAATGTCAGTTAATTCTAATTATCGATATAATAATATTCACATCGAGCAGTCAACAGATAACCTCGAGTGTTTAAATTTTGTGATCAAAGATTATAACATAATAATTTTACATATCAATGTAAGAAGCCTTAATTCAAATTTTGAAAATCTAGAGATATTTATTGAAAGATTAGAAAAGAAACCTCAAATTATTATATGTACTAAAACGTGGACATTAAATTGCCCGAATTTTTTTTCTCTAATAAATTATAAACTGTACTATAATCAAAGTTATATCAACAAAGCAGATGGTGTAGTTATGTATATATTAGATAACATTGAACAAACAACTTCAATTGAAAATCTGGGAAGGTCAAGTTGCATCTCAACTACAATAAAAATAAATAATAATAATCTCCTAAAAGTAAGTGGTGTATATAGGTGTCATGATATACATAAAGATGAATTTATAGATAATTTAAAATATTATTTAGAAAATAATACCAAAGTATTAATAAAATAATAATGCAACGAGACCTAATATAAACGTTGAGACATGCATAGACAATATGTTTGTCAAGTCAAACTTACATTATCTAAAATCAATACTTATGCAAATGTTTTTGCTGACCACAAAAAAATTATAATAATAACAAAACTTCCATTAACTACCATAAACTCTTGAAATAAACATAATTGCGAGCAAACAGACTGGACAGACTTATTGGCTACGCATGATCCAAATGTAGCTACAGATCTAATAATTTATAAAATACAAATATAAATTAAAATATCCACTGTAAAATCTAGTATCTATAACAAGCAAAAGCCGCGTAAAAATCTCTTTTTTGATTATGATTACCTCTGGTATCATAAAATCTTGTCACACAAAAGAAATCTTTATAATAAATGGAAGCAAAATGTAACTAATATTAAATTAAAATTAAATTATATTAACTATCTTAAAAAGTTAGATAAATTAATAAAAATAGCAAAATATAACTATAACAGTAGGGAATTTTTTTATAAATGTACCGATAGTAAAAAAATGTGGCAATTTATCAATGAAAAGCTTGGAAAAAAAATAATATTTGATGAAAATATTGATAATTTAAATAAAAAAAAAATCAAAAGATCATTGATCCACAAAAAAATGCTAATTAATTTGTAGATTTTTTCAGCAATGTTGGGGTAAAGCTCGCTGAAAAAATAGAAAACAAAAATGATAGTCAAAGTAATATCAACATAAATCAAAATTCTAACTCTATTTTCTTAAATCCAACAAATTGTAGTGAAATAGAAGAAATTATAACAAACCTAAAAGACAAAGCAGGAGGGACAGATGGCATAAATTCTAAAGCACTCAAAGATGTTAATCATTATATTAGTAAATTGCTTGAGTATATATTCAATAACTGTATGATAAGGGGTATCTGGCCTAATGCATTAAAATGTGCGGAAATCATTCCGATTTTTAAACGGGTGATAGAGATCACTAACAAACAAACTATCGTCCTATCTCCCTTATATCTAACATCTCGAAAGTTTTTCGAAAAAATCATTCATAAAAGGCTCTATGATTGTATTACTAAATATAAAATCATTGCACAGGAACAATTTGGTTTTCTCAAAAACAGGGGAACAAAGGATGCTTTTGCATCTATTTCGGAGTTTATTTATACGAATATGGATAACCACCCTACAGTAGTCGCCTTTTTAGACTTAGCTAAGGCCTTTGGACGGTGGACCATAAAATATTAATACAGAAATTATATAAGTACGGAATTAGAGGTGTTGCTTCTAAATTTATTTGAAAATTATTTAACCAATACACTACAGGTTGTAAGAATTAATAAAATTAAGAGTAGGAAAAGAAAGGTAAAAATTGGTGTTCCGCAGGGAACAATCCTAGGTCCACTACTGTTCATTCTATATATAAATGATATTTTTTAAATTTTAGAGAAATTTTAGAAACTCAATAGCTGCTTATGCTGACGACACTGTTGTAAAGTGTATTGGTAATTCATGGCCTGACGTTCAACACAAAGTTAACGGTTATTTAGATAAATTAGGGAAATGTTTTTTTGATAATTATCTGTCAATAAATATAGATAAAACTACATTCATAACTTGGACCCTATAGCGATAGTATTCCAGCGAATTTGGAAATATTTATTTACAATCAGAAAATAAAAAGAATTACCAGTTGTAAATATCTAGGCACAAAGTTTGACTGTAATATGAGATGGGACCAGCAAATAAAAGATTTAATAAATAAAACTAAATATTTCCTATTTATCTTCTATAAATTGAAGAGTGTGAACAAAAATTCACTTAAAATAATCTACCATACACTATTTGAAAGTAGTTAATTATGGGATAATTGCATGGGCAGGATGCTATAAAAATGTTATGAAAAAATTAGTACACAAAATAAACTCATTTGATTTCATTTCATTCAAACTAAACAAATTAGTACACAAAATAAACTCGTTGATATAATTACAGAACAAACGAACAATTACATTTTGAATAGTAAAGAAACTTTTATAATTAACTCACTATGTTTTCACTATGAAAATTGTAAAAAGTCATTTAATGATTACCAAGGTAAAACTAGAAATAAGGCGATAATTTTACCGAAAATCAATAAAAGTATTGCATTTAAAAACTCTTATATTGTAGCAATAAAAAACTTTAATATGCTCCCTGACAATCTCAAATCTCTAAATGTTAATAAAAAATTAATAAGGATAAAACTTATAAACTGGAGTATAAATAAAAAATTTCTTTTTAAATGTATATATTTATGCAAATGTTTAGGTTTATTTCATTCTGGTCATAGTTTATAATTAGTCGTTATAAGTTTATAATAAGTTTATTTTGTACCAACCAGCTTATGTACAGGTAACTAGTTTACCTCTATGGGATACGGTCTATGTAAATAACTGTATAATCTTATTCTGGTTAAATAAATAGATAAATATATCACAAGAAAAAATCAAGGTCTGATCGTGGCGTCTAGATCTGGGCTACAAACGGACGTATCGTTAGCAGATCCTCTGACTGACAAGTCAAATCAGGTAGCTGTTGAAGAGATTGTGGGCGAAGTTTCCCGAAGTGAGGAGACAGGTTGTGCGACCATTACAGATGTTGCTCAAAATGACGCCGTCGGTGATTTGCTGATACAACAAATACTAGTTCGATATGACGTTAGTACAGTTGTCACGAATATATCGGATCTAGCCACTTGGCCTCCGACTCGAAATAGTAAAACTATTGACCATATAATAAATACTGGCCCAACGCAAATTCACATTAACGATTATCCGAAAAATGACAGAGGGTGGCATTTCTCTAATTCCCATTTCTTAAAAAACCTGCAAACAATTCAGCGTCGCTGGTTAATGTATTCCGTTTCTAAAGATTGCGTTAGTAGTTCCACGTCGAGTTTAGTATCAGGATATAACAACTTTTATGCAAGCAAGTTTTATGTTTTTTGGAATATCCAAGTTGTCTGAATTGAATGAAAATTACGGATGATTCGATGATAATTCTGATAGCACTAAACATGATAATTTACCTATGAAAGAATTATAGTTCGACTGGATGGTAATTGAAGTAACACTGTTAACAAATATCTGACTTTTAGAAATGCCTATTATGGATAAATTAGTTTTGCTAAGTTCTTACTTTAATTTCTTGCATGCACTAGCTGATATAAAATGAGATTGTGATCCACTGTCCAGGAATGCTCGTAGATTATGAAATCTACCATTACTATCTCGAACTTTAATAATGGCTGTCGTCAAAGAACGTTCTTATTATTTGCTTGGCCGCAGTAATTTGAAACAATGGTTGATGGCGAGGGTTCTTCTGATCGTGTGGCTATTTGATTATTATCGGTACTATTAATATGGAGGAGAGAATTATGTTTCTCACCACAGGTTTTTTAACTATATAATGATGGACATGCAGAAGCCTTGTGATTAGGACGTAAGCAGTTTTGACAAATTTTAAGTCGTCATACTTCGCTTTATCGTTGATTTGCAGATAGTGACAAGAATTGTTTACAATAATATAAATAATGGTCTTGGTTGCACAGAACGCATTTTATTTTGTGATTGAATGTGCTAAGATAGGATATCGAAGTGTTTGAATGTGAATAGCGACTGAATTTGTTATGATTTAAAGAATTTAGGTTAATTCCTACAACCTGGCCGGAAAAAACTTAGTGGCGCTGGGTCGTTTTTACAATTTCGGACATGCGCATTACAATAGGAGACAGAGGCGTAGTGAAAATAAGTTGAATATATTTTGTGACGAGTAATAAAATATATTAAAATATATCTAGACAGACAATCATAGATTGTGAGAGATCATATATTTCCTACAAAATGCCACGTTTATTCTTGCCCGTTTATATCAAAGAGGATCCGATCCTCTTTGCTTTTATATGAAAAACTGTAACTATGGCAACATATATATTATTTTAAGCGTCGTATTGAATTTGCATGCAAACAGCTACGGTACAATGTCTCGTGTGGATTTTATTGGTGGTTTTACCTTGTTTAGATTATGTTGTCCGCCGCGAAGCGGGAAGATAAATCAAGACAACATACGCGCGGCAGCGCGAACACTCGGTCCAATGTAGGACAAAGTGACAAGGACCGTTGGTTTTACCTTGGTTAGATTAGGTTGTCCGCCGCGAAGCGGGAAAATAAATCAAGACAACATACGCGCGGCAGCGCGAACTCTCTGTCCAATGTAGGACAAAGTGGCAAGGGCCGTTGGTTTTACCTTGGTTAGATTAGGTTGCCCGCCACGAAGCGGAAAGATAAATCTAGACAACATACGCGCGGCAGCTCGAACTCTCGGTCCAATGTAAGGTTTTATCTGTTTTTTTTTTAATTTCAAAATTTACTACACATTGGGACAGCTAACATGATATGAGGTTATAATAGCTTCCTGAAGTAGTTCCTCGATATCAGGTGAACTTATAATCCAGTTGTCTAAATGTTTATGTTAGAGATATCGGTTAAATCTAGTTTAATTTTCCCCTTAAATAGTGTTGGCACTCCTGAAATATATTTTAAGTTCGTAGAGTTTTCATGTTGTTATTAATACGTTTGGTTAATTCCTACACTCAACACAAACATACCTTCTCCCTAACAATCCCAGATCCATCAACCATTCAATCAATCTTCCACTCTCTTTCATCTCCCTTAATTTACCAAACAAAATTCCATTTTAGTATTTCTAAGTATTACAAATTTTCTACTTGTGAAAATGTTGGGGTTATAACCGTTATTTTTCTATAGTGTGTTCCCGCACAACGCCACTGAGCTGCCACGTTAGTTGCATTTTCTGCCACCTACTAGACGGACAGGTTGCAGGAATTAACCAGAATTTATGCCTTTTGTAAATTGACTGCTAACTTCTAGTGATTCTAACATTTGACAGTGTTGCGTTAGAAATGTTGTTATATCGTTTAACTTAGGTGATTCAATGGATAACGTGGCTTCCCAAACAGCAGTAGTATTGCTATAAAATATGATGAGATTAAATGTATTAATAGATCGTCCCAATTATCTACTGGACGCCCGATGGATTGTAGTGATTTAAGATTAGCTTACCGTATGCAAAATGTGTCTTAGAGACCTTGAATGCTTATGATTTACCGAAGACAATGAGAAAATTGCTCTAATATGATACTGTGTAATCAATCTCTTGTTTTCGTATCTCCTTGACAGTAATTCCCATGCTGTTGCATAATTGTCTGTAGAAGGTATTAAATTGGAAACAGTTTCAAACGCTTCATTTTTTTAAACTGCTACGTAAGTAATGAAATTTTTGAATTGAGTTTAACGCCTCATTTTTATGTATTAATTAATGACTGGTAACTGTCACGAAACGTTATCCACTCTGTAAAGGAACCGCTAAAATATGGTAACTGAATGTCTGGCAATTTAATTTTTTGAGATGCGCCTTCATTTTGTGTGTTTAATGTAACTTCAGAAGAGCCGACGTTTGTTTTGATTAGACTTTCGGCCTCACATTTTGAAATAATTATCTTCAAAATCAAATAACTCGTTATCTGTGACTAATGTTTCGTCCAACAACTGAATCTGCAAATGCACTTCCTCGAATTCATGATGAGATGCTTTAATTATTTGAAATCGTTTGCCTATCTCTATTGCTTTTGATTTGTTTTCGGGTAAACCGATAAATGACGCAAATTTCGTCAAGCGTGTCTTGATATTGGTGCGTTTTAATTTCAATGTTTTGATCTGTTGCTCTGTCATTTTTCTAATTTAATGTATATATTACGTATTATTGATAAAATGGACACACACATGCCACATGCCTCATAGGCAAATAGGAATGATGAAAGGAAATCCACTAACCTTTGTTTTCTTGTAAAGTTGCAAAATGGCTGTTGGTCCTAAATGTTTTCGAATGTGTGTAAATATACGTTCTCGTATGTGGACTCTTGTTGATTCTAATAGACGGTTGATCTGTGCTCGAAGGACCAAAATGTTTGTGATTCTTGTGAGAGAAATAATATAACTTGGCGTCGTTTTATTTTATAATTTCATTGTAAAATAGTGTTACCCGTCTAAACCCAATGGAGACTCTTGGTGAATGCCGCCTATCAACTCTAGTCTAGTGGCTCTTAGTGCTGTTTTTGGTTGGTAGCCATGCCACACCATCTGTAGTTTACACCATTAGCCACACTATTGTAGGTAACAATGAAAAAATGAAAAAGAGCGGTAGAGAATGGTTTGAACACTACTACTTTAGTTTTACCAAATAGTTAAAAGGGTTCAGCAGCTTCATAGTTTCATTGGTTGTTTGATTTGACGTACGTTTTCAAAGTAATGTCGTCAGTAAATCTCTGCAATCAATAGACATGGATCTCGGTAAGTGCAAAGAAATGTTGAAAAAATGCTGCGCTTTTTTGGATAAATATAGAAATACGGGTTTTAAAAACCCCATTGTAACATTGGCTGCGAGAGAGTTGGCTGAAGAACAAAAAATTGAACCTGTGTTTAGCGCTTAGAAGAATTCTACGTATTAAACATTAGGCTGGTGAAACTGCCCGCAATGAGACTATAACTTCTCCAGATAAGAAATTTGAGATTTCTTTTAGACATTACCATAACTATCATAGATAATTTCTTTTAATGAAAGATTTGAACCGTTAAATGAGTACTCGGAATCTAGGTCGTTTTTGTACAATATAAAAGAGATTCCGGAAAAGCATACATTTCAAACTCTCTGGTTACCTTAAATTGAAATTAACTATAGACTCTAAATCAGATAAATCATCATCACTAATCATCATTAAAAATGGTGGTCGGAAATCCTTTTTACCTGATCAGTATGTGCTTACTCCAGTCTTTATTTTAAAATTTATCAAAGATCGCAATTTACAAGAACTGTATCCAAATGTATAGATATCATGGTGATTATTAATTACTATACCTATAGCGTTTGTTAGTGAGAAAGGAGCTTTTCCAAGCTTAAGCTGATAAAAACCTACCTGCGATCGACAATATCCTAATCAAGATTGACAAATTTGACAACTTTGTCAATCGAAAATGAAATTGCGTTAAAGATGGAGTACAGCTGGATTGGCGAACTTATGAACCCCGGGTTTGACCCTGGCCCACACAGGCCTTTTAAGTGACCCAGGCTTTGAATTTACAACTTTTAGAAATGTTCAATAACGAAACATTTTTATTATTTTCTTATTAAAGTTTATCAACCACAAAGGTATAAATATTATATATATATATATATATATATATATATATATATATATATATATATATATACATATATATATATATATATATATATATATATATATATATATATATATATATCAATAATAAATTTCTTCTCAAATTATTGTATTTTAAATATGTTTATCTACTCGCAAACCAAAATGAACACCTTAATAAGTAAATTATTGTATGTGAAGAATGCCATTATTATAATCGTGTTTAAAAGTATCGTGCGTAGAAGTCCAATGTAAATTAAATGGAGTTTCATTATTAAACAATTTCTGTTTGTTGTTACTGTGGCAATAACTCGAGTCACTAAACAAAAAACATTGTAGTGAAAATAAATTATCTGACGTATAGGTACTAATATTGAATTAATTTTTCTTATTTTGAATCACGAAGTCTCGCCGACTCAGTCTGGATTTATATGACTCTAATATAGCTTAACCTAACCATAATCTAATCTAAATTAAATCTAGGCTTACGCAGATTACATTGACAACGACCAAATAGTGTTCCCATCACTGTGCGTTTTTACTAGTTAGCAATTTTTTGCTACGGAGGCGTCGATCGTTCTAACCTTATTGTGTCAATGATTTGAAGTATTTTGTCTGTCAAAATTACGATTTTAATATTATCGGTAAGAAATGATTAGATATTTTATTTGCTATACCAAAATTATTTGGGATGATGTGAATATACAAAAGAAAGACCGATAGGCAAATATCGTCATCAAAATCAATGGAGCAAGCTGTTAACGTTGTGGCAAAGCTGTATTCGTGAAACATCAATTTCATGTTCCTAAAACGTACAGTTTGTTAAGAAGAAGAAGGCAAACAGAGAATTTATGTTACGAAAACGTTTAGGAAGTATCTAGTAAGTATTAACTGACGATCAAGAAGGGGAACTCGTTCAATATTTGACTGCAATTGAAACGCAGTTGGGTTTTTGAATTTTTATAGCAAAACTATTTTTTGTTTTATTTTTCGAAATAAAAAAAGTCTAGTTTCTAAGCGAATATATCGTCAAAATATATCGTCAATTTGTACTCGTTATTACATGCAATTGTTAAATACTACAAAGCGATTAAATAATAAATTTCTATGCAGTTTTCGAATGATCTTGGTTCTATTTAACATTATTATATTTCTACACTTAACCGCAAAATTAACGCACCACATATACATTTCGATTTATTTTGATTGTCGTTAATATTATCATCCATTTTGAAAAACATATTAGGTATAGAACACATACACATAATTATTTCAATAATAATAATAAATTTGATTTAAATAATTTTAGAAAAATTTGAGAAAAAACGAAAATAAAAAATATAGATTATTTAACAAAATTTTTAAAATTATAATTATTACTATACACACGAATACAGCTTCTTTTGAAACGTTTTTTGCTTATAAATAACTAGTGTTACCACCTCTAGATATTATTACAGCCTGACATCGCCGTCGAAAACTTTCAATTAGAGATCTAATCGTTTCATGAGGGATATTTTCCCATGAGCGGATAAGACTTGCCGCCGCTCGTCTAAGCTGTTAGGTGGTGGATGTTGACTTCTAACCCGGCGCCCCATTATGTCCCAAAGATGCTCTATTGGGTTTAAGTCTGGACTGCAGGTTGGCCACTCCAGGACTTGAATATTAACATAATTTAAATATTCAGTAACAATATCTGCCGCATGTGGCTTAGCATTATTCTGCATAAGAACGAATTCATCCCCAATGTAAGATGCAAAAGGTACCACAAAATGTTCTAAAATGTCTGTTATGTATCGTTCAGAATGCAGACGTCCACCATTAACAATCAAATGCTCTGTGCCAGCTGTTAAAGATATTTCACCCCATACCACCACTGAGCCACCTCCATATAAAGTGGTTTCTCGAATGTTACAAGCGGAATATCTTTCGTTTGGCCTTCTGTACACTCTTGGGCAGCGATCAGAACTTACAAGGCAAAACCTTGACTCATCTGTAAATAACACCTGCTCCCAATCATAGATTTCCCAATCCAGATGCCTCCTTGCAAAAGCCATTCTGTTTCTTCGGTGGCCTACAGACAAATCTGGGACCAGTAGCTGCTACCCGAGGTCATAAATTTGAAGCACAAAGTCTTCTTCTTGTAGTATATTCACTAACAGCAGTGCCATGAACCTCAGCAAGTTGTATTTGGAGATTTCGTGCAGTAGTGAACCGTTCCCTCAGTGTTCGAAGCATTAAAGATCGGTCCTCCATGGCATTAGTAGCTCGTTGTCTGCCTAGACCAGGTCGTCTAGCGTGATCTTTCTTCTCTATAAACCTCTGCAGAACGCTACCTACCGTTGTATGAGATACTACATATCTTCTACCAAGTTCGCGATTTGATAGTCCTTCATTGGACAAAATGACCTTCTGGAACTTCATTGAAATGCGTCAGAAATACAATACCAGAGAGAAATATAAATATTTTTGTCTTAAATGTTTACAGATGTTAAGAGCTTTGTAAATATATTTTTTGGCCAAAACGACAAGGCTTTTTTAATTAGATCTTGCGTATAAGCTTTATCGTACTTTAATGTTTTTATATAAATAGTTCTCCTGAAAATCTGGATCAGCGATACAGAGTATTCCTTCGTTTTTAGTTAACTTTGTTTTAACATAACCTACGTTTTTATCGTTCATTAACATTTGTAATTGCATTTGCGTAATAATACACTTTTCACTAATTTTATTTTTCGGTAAAAAAAGTATACAATGTTTTTTTTTACTGGAAGGACATTTAACTTTAACAATAGTATCACTAGTCAATTCATTAGGATATGCTGTAAAAATTTTATGACTAAAACCTACATACCTGGACGAGAAATTTGTTTTTCTACTTTTCATCTTTTACCAATTCTTTTCCCCGTAACAAATTTTACCAATTCTTTTCCCAGTGCCAAGGCAGTTGAATTATTTATTTTATTTAAACTTAATTAAGTTGAAACAGGCTGAATATATAAATATATTCAACCTTTCCGGAGCTCTATAACATTACTGAGTCTTCTTAGGACTACTAAAACAAATCTCAGGTAAAATTTTCAGTTATTTAATAGCTTTCAGTCCACCTTCGGGGCACTCATAAAAAATAACATTGTTTTAGTTAAATATAATTTTATAAATTTTAAATAGCTGACAAATTTCACATGAGATTTGTTTTGGTAGTCCTAAAAAGAATCAGTAATGTTATAGAGCTCCGGAAAGGTTGAATATATTTACATATTCAGGCTGTGTTCCAACTTTATTAGGCTTATATGATTAACTATAACGTCGTATGGCTTTACCAATTCTATTTTATATTATAAATTACTTGCAATAACTTGCGAAGCTCATATCTCACTCACGAAATGGCAAATTAAAAATATCTAACCCCTAATCACCTTGTGGATTTCAGGTGAGTGTTTTACAAATTGTTATTAATTGTTATATATAAAAGGAGAGCTGCACTGAGGAGAGACAAATCTCGAAACGCGTCTGCAGATGACTATTCACCTAAGTTATCGGAAAGACATGATCATGAAAACAGTTTTATTTTTCTAGTTTTTGTTAAGTCCATGAAGGTAGACTGAAAGCTATGAAATAACTGACAAATTTCACATGAAATTTGTTTTTGGTAGTCCTGAAAAGACTCATTAGTGACATAGAGCTCCGGAAAGGTTGAATATATTTATATATTGAGGTTGTGTTCCGACTTTATTAAGTTTATATGATTATCTTTAATATAGCATGGTTTAACTAAATACCTAACGAAATTTGTAACCAGATAACGGCTTAGAGTTATTTAGACTATATGTCGATTTCGATTGATATAAGTTTCATGAGTCGTCCAAACGAACAAATAAAATTATGTATTTGTTCATTTATTTTTTGTTTGGTAAAGAATAATACATTCACATAATTACATTAAATAGCTATATAATTCGAATAAATATGTTTAAATCAAAACTATCACTGATTAACTAAATTTGCTTCGAATTTGTTATTGCACTGTAATTACATTCTAAATATTTAAAATTGTGTGCATTTGTTGTTCAAATGCAAAATCGTAATTAGAAAAAACGAATAATTCTTAACCTTTTTCCTCCAAAATTCGATAATTCTTACAGGTATTCCCAACAGCAAATTTCATTAAAAGGTCAAGTATTTTTATACGTTATACAATATAATAATTAAAGGTAAACAGTACAGGGATTGGCCCTTTTAGAAATTGAACAATGAAAATAATAAATTGCTTGCTTGTACAAAATGAATTTATGAATTATTATAGTGCTAGTAATTGTAAAAAAACGATACTGTTCTATTTAAATATTAATTCGAATCAAAAATTTATTTTTTTCTAGAAAATAAGACGATAAATATTTGATTCATGCAAAACATAGTTATCGGCCAAATAAATATAGTGATCGTGCCGTGGATTTAGAGTAATTGGCCAATGCTTTACAATAAATTAAAGTATATAAAAAAATTTTAGAACAGCCAGATATAAAGATATAAATTCTTGCGATATGTCTGTCTAGTCTTGTCCGTCCAATCTTGTCTGTCGTAGTCTTGTCTGTCTAGTCTTGTCTGTCTCGCCTTGTACGTCTAGTCTTGTTTGTCTAGTCTTGTCTGTCTACTCTTGTCTCACTAGTCTTGTCTCACCAGTTTTGTCTGTCTTTTTTTCCCTTTGGGGTGGGGACGCAGCAAGCAAGATAGACAGACGTTAACTTGGCAAGCACTTGTCTTGCCGCTATTAACATTTCCTCAAGATGTCGCTGCATAAGTTTTAAAGTATTTGTCCATTCCTACATCCCCCATTCACATCAGTGTTTAAGGGTTCAGAATTTATTGCTATCTTCGTCTTGTTTCATTATTTGGTCGTTCTCTTTACCGCTGATTATATTTTGTAACATGTCCTCGGAGTACGTACGCCCAGTCGATAGGCGTTTTAAGCATTATGTCAAAAATCTGGTTATGTCTATTATGTCTGGCTTATCCATATATCTCTTTCTGGGGCCCATCGATCGCACTCAAAAATAGTGTGCTGCACACTATTATATCTGCGCTGCAGACTCTTATTGCTATTTTGCGCTGGAGGGAAGTTAGCATTTTCTTTATGCTAGATTTTTCTATGGCGTTAGCCCATACCGGAACGCCATACAAGATGGTAGAATGAACTACGGCAGATAGATTGTTGGACCGCCTACTTTAGGCATTATTTTTTCTAAGGCCTTGGTTGTTTTAGCAGCTATAGTCATCACCTGTTTGATGTGCTCTTTGAATGATAGTTGCCTGTCAATAATTATCCCTAGATATTTTACAGATTCTTTTGGGATTATTGTCTCTCCTTTCACTTTAAATTTTATGGGTCCTATCTTCCTTTGGCCCGTAAGGAGAACAGCTTCTTTTTTCTCCGCTGCCAGCTTAAGCCTCTTGTCCTTCAGCCAGTTACCCACAATTTTGAAGGCCATGTTAGCCCTATCCATTAACTCGTCCTCTGTCCTTCCGATTGCCACAATGGATAAGTCATCAGCGAAGCCAATAATTTCTATGCCGTAGGGTAGTCTTAGCCTCAGTACGCCATCATATAAGATGTTCCAAAGCGTAGGGCCCATACCGGAACCCTGCGGCATACCACTGGTTACCGCGCATTCTGCGGATTCTCCGCCTATTTCTATTAATATTTTTCTGTTAGACAGGTAGCTGCCAATAAGGCACAAAATGTGGAGAAATTTTTCTTCCTTGAAGCTCTGTCATAATATCTCTCCAGGCTGCCGAATTGAAGGAATTTTGAACATCTAATGTTATGAGCGCACTCATCTTATTTTTTCTCTGTGTGCCAGCTGAAAGTTTTTGTTGGCTTCTAAGACTCTCAAAACATCCCTCTCGAAACCCTAATTTGCTGCCTATAATACTGCCTATCTGAAAGATTTTTGCATTTTTTGAGTTCTTCCTTTAGTCTTGAGAGCAGTAGCTGTTCCAATAGTTTCCCTACATCAAGTAAACATATTGGAAGGAATGAGGAAGGTAGGTCTGTGAGTTTTTTCCCTTTTCTAAGTAGAACCAGCTTTGTTGCCCTTCTCCAATTTTCTGGAAATTTGCCATTTGCCATAACTTTGTTCAAAGTTTTCAGGACGACTTCTGGCTGCATATTTGATGCAATTTTTATGGCTTTTTGTGGGAGGTTATCTAGTCCTGGCACTCTACCATTATTTGGGCGTTTGCTGGCCCTATTTAGTTCTTCTGATGTGAATTCTGGTATTTCTTTAACTGCTAGTAGTTTCCACGGCAGTTGCTCGTGTGCTGGGAATAGCACCTCCATTACTTCTACTGCCCTCTCTATTGTTAAGTGGCCATTCGGATGCCTCAGTTTTAGCTCCCTGCTGACAATTACATAAGCATCCCCCCAGACATTTTCCTCTATTTTGTAGCAGAGTTCCCGCCAGTGGTCTCTTTTTGCTCTGTTAATTTCTATTCGCAGTTCTTTTTTTGCGGCAGCGTAGGCGTTTCTATATACTGCATCTTTGTCTCCCATTATTTTTCTCTTACGCTGGTAAGTTCGCCTAGCTGAAATGCAAGTAGCCCTAATTTTGGCAATGTTCTCATTCCACCAATATACCTGTTTCCTTTTCCCCTGTTTCTTTTTTGGTCTGAGGATAGGTTTTTTGCAGGCTTAATATGAGTCTTTCCGGTGTAAATTCGTTTGTTTTTCCAATTTCTTCAAACCTGTTAGAAAAATCCTCTTCTTTTATGTTTTTGGTATGCCCTCCCTTGTAGACTTTATATTTGGGTAGGGGATCAGGATATCTTTTTTGTATCTGGTAGTAAAGATATCTGTACTTAAATTTCCCTGATTACTTTCCCCGTTTAGGACTTGCCAGTTTATAATTTTTCCCACGAGTTCTCCGGTAGTGAAAGTAATGTCCAGAATAGAAGTGCTTCCACAAACTGCTTCTACGCTCAAAAGTGGGTGCAGATCCTTCATTTGCCACGTACAGATCCTGTTAAGCTACCCAAGCCATCACCAGATCGCCGCGTATGTCTATGGCCGGGCATCCCCAGTAAGGGGACTTTGCATTAAAATCCCCCCAACTACGTTAGGCTTTCTTTGCCTCTTTAAGTCTTGACTGAGCGCTGTGAGTGATGCCTCAAGCTGTCGCTGGCTGTAATTTGGTGCCAGATAGCAGCTATAAATTAACACTTCTTAAAGGTCGACCCAGTCGAAACCAGGTTCTTTACCAAAATTTAGAACTTGTAGGTTTGTATTGTCCAGAATGATTGCCACGTTCTTTTCATCGTCAGTATACCATTCTCCCTTCAATGATTTTTGTTGGGTTCACTTAGAATTGCGAAATCTATATCCACTTCCCGCATTGTGACAATCAGAAGGTCATGAGCAGCACGGTTACGCATGCCGTTTAATGGTATACTTGTATATTGTAGTCTTGTCTGTCTAGAATTGTCTGTCTGTCCTCCTTGGTAGTGTAGTTGACAATATACCCGCCTGGCCAAACGGGAGACCCGTGTTCAATGCCTGGTCGGCGAGCCAACAACTAAAAAAAGCATAATATGCGAAATATGCGATACCGGGGTGGCGCATAATAAAAGCCACAGTGGAATAGAGGGTTTAGTAATAGTCTTGTGTCTAGTCTTGTCTGTCGTGTCTTGTATATTTAGTCTTGTCTGTCTTGTCTCGTCTGTTTAATCTTGTTTGTCTAGTCTTTCCCGTTTAGTCATGACTGTTTAGTCTTGTCTCTCTAGTCTTGTCGGTCTAATTTTGTCTTTTATAAATCCTAACTATGTAGATATAAATCCACAATTTAATCAAAACTATTATGGTTAGCTTCTAATCACTAAGTTTACCGTTTATCGTGCGATATTTATTGTCCTGTCATATTTTTCATTTAGAACAGTCTTTTATAAATTCTTGCGATATTGTCGATATTGGCGATATTGTCCGTCCAATCTTGCCTGTCTTAGTCTTGTCTGTCTTGTTTTGTACGCCTAGTCTTGTTTGTCTACTATTGTCTCTACAGTCTTGTCTGTCTAGTCTTGTCTGTCTGTCCTCCTTGGTAGTGTAGTTGACAACACACCCACCTGGCAAAGCAGGAGACCCGGGTTCGATTCCTGGTCGGCTAGGCAACAACTAGGGCGGTTTTTATTAACTGTCCGGGCTGCCCACCCCGAATGAGTACGAAATAAGCGAAACCGGGGTGGTGCATAATAAAAGCCAAAGTCGAACAGGGGGTTTAGTGAGAGTCTTGCCTACCTAGTCTTGTATATTTAGTCTTGTCTGTCTTGTCTCGTCTGTTTAATCTTGTTTGTCTAGTTTTTCACGTTTAGTGTTGCCTGTTTAGTCTTGTCTGTCCAGTCTTGTCTGTCTAGTCTTTTTTGTCTACTCTTGTCTGTCTAATTTTGTCTGTTTAGTCTTGTCTGTGTAGTCTTGTTTTTTATAAATCCTAACTATATAAATATAAAGCTACAATTTAATCTAAACTATTATGGTGAGCTTCTTATGCTCTTATTTATAAGTTGAAACTTGCTGCTAATAACTGGATTGGCCGGATGGCTAATCACTAAGTTTACCCTTTATCGTGCGATATTTATTGTCCTGTCATATTTTTCACAATTGGTACAAATATCAAAAAATCAGCACAAAAATCATATTCTAAATATAAAAATGTCTATATGAAAATAATAGAAGTGTTAGGGTCACTTTTAGTAGATTTCTGTCTAAAACGCCGCAAATTTGCAAGAATTTCGGTATAGTCATTTTATTAAATACGCACATGAAACTTTAAACGCACATGAAACGTTAAGTTACGGTTTAAAAAAGTTACGGTTGTATCCAGTTCAGAAAAGAATACAGAATTTTCTTGCATTAATAAACAATTTTGTCACTAAAATATTGTCTTATGGTTATCTAATTTTGAGAATATGGCTAACAACTGTTTAAGTAGTATGTATAGGGGATACTACTTAAATTCAGTGAATCGTTAAATATTTTTTTTAAACTTAATAAAGACGGAACAAAGCTTGAATATATAAATATACTCAACCTTTCCGGAACTCTATAATACTAATGAGTCTTTTTAGGACTACCAAAAACAAATCTCTTATGAAATTTGTCCGTTATTCTATAGCTTTCAGTCCACCTTCGTGGCACTCAACAAAAACCATAAAAATAACATTGAGTTTTAAGATCATGTCTTTCCGATACCTTGAGTGGATAGCCATCTGTGGACGCGTTTCGAGATCTATCTCTCATCAGCACAGCTCTGCTACCATGAACAATATTTTGTAAATCACTCACTTGAAAACCCATGTGGTGTTTGGGTTAGATGTTTTTAATTTTGACATTTTGTGAGAGAGACATGAACTTAGCAGGTTATTGATATAAATGATAAATTTTGAATTGGTAAAACCATACAACATTATAGATTCAAAATTTATCATTTATATCAATAACCTGCTAAGTTCATGTCTCTCTCACAAAATGTCAAAATTAAAAACATCTAACCCAAACACCACATGGGTTTTCAAGTGAGTGATTTACAAAATATTGTTCATGGTAGCAGAGCTGTGCTGATGAGAGATAGATCTCGAAACGCGTCCACAGATGGCTATCCACTCAAGGTATCGGAAAGACATGATCTTAAAACTCAATGTTATTTTTATGGTTTTTGTTGAGTGCCACGAAGGTGGACTGAAAGCTATAGAATAACGGACAAATTTCATAAGAGATTTGTTTTTGGTAGTCCTAAAAAGACTCATTAGTATTATAGAGTTCCGGAAAGGTTGAGTATATTTATATATTCAAGCTTTGTTCCGTCTTTATTAAGTTTATCTGATTATCTATAATGTTGTATGGTTTTACCAATTCAAATATTTTTTTATTTTTATGTAATAAAACTTAGCTTATAAAAAAATAATATTTAAAACCATATCTATTTCTATGCCTTGTTTAATTTTCTCAAAAAAATACAATTTCCTGCAACGTTTTGATAATAATTTTATTCGCACATGGATCTAGTAGGGTTTGTTTCTCTGGCTCAGGGTAGCCAAAAGTCAGGGAATTGCCCCAATTTAGTCTGAAATCGCTGTGTATGAATAAGAGGTTTACCAAAACAAAACAAAAAGTTATCTTGAAATCTATTCTGAATTTACTATGTTTCTAAAAACGCATAGTAAATTTTTAAATTCAAAGTATGGATTACTACGTGGTAACTGTCACAACCATCTTTCCGTTCAAATATATTGATTTTTGCCATCTCATATGTCTTTTAAAATTTACCAAAATTCTACTGAAACAGAATTTGCATCAGTAAATTGTTTAATTCAAATGTGGAATTAACTGGTGACGATAGGACAATTTGTCCTATCGTCACCAGTTAATGCCACATTTGAATATAACCCCATATTGGACATTAATCACATGATATCATATTGTTTAATTGTGATAACTATTATATAAATATTAGATAACTATTATATAAATAAAATTGCCATCTATAGTGCCTATCCATAATTATATGTTAGGCCATGAATACATATATTCGCTAATTCAATGGACTAAAATGAAATCTAATATATTATTCATCTTTTGAGATAGTTGTAGAAACAAATGTAAATGTTGAAACGAATTGCAATTATCTAATTGGAAAATAATTTGAAAAATTGTACCTCCTTGGGGTCGTCAAAATAACATTAATTAATAATTGTTTAGGTAAAACTACCTACTCCATTCAGTCTGGATTTGTTTAGTATTTTTTATCAATTCTAATCGATCTAATCTTACTTGACTTTCTGTTCCAGTTTAACTAGATTGATTTTCTTCTTATCAGATATCGTGATATCATCAAATTTTGAAAATTCAGTTTGCTTTGTTAAAATGCTAAAATGCACATTACTAAAAATCGGCTGCAAATATTCACAAGCCATTTTATAACCGGGATTAGGACGAAATCATGAAAACAAAGTTACAAAAAAATTGCTTGACAAAAAAAATTTAGATTTTGGAGGTGAAATCATACTTTCTTTTCTGATTTTCCAAAATTCTCGCTAATTAATATAACTAACTACATTGCTTGCACGCGCAAGTTATGGAAGCTGTCCAAGGACAACACCAAATCTGCACCTGCAAAAGTGCTGAAACTAACATTTCAGCTTATCTTTCATATATAAAGATATACGGAGAGGAAAGACATTCATTATATTATACATTATTTTAATTATAATCACTAGTTAAGTCAAAACTAATATATTTTAATTTCCATTTATTCTGTTAGTATTGTTAGAGTTGTTCTGGAATAAATTTTTGAATCTTTAAAAACTTATTCGAGTGTTGCGAACCCAAAACTGGCGCAGTCAGTAGGATCTAGGCGAAACTCTGTATCAAACAATTGTTTTTGGGTATTAACTAGACTTGCAACGAATATTCGGATATTATTCGGTATTCGGTCTATTCGGCTACTTTTATCCTATTCGGCCGAATACCGAATATCTAGGTACTATTCGGCCGAATACCGAATACTTTAGTAAGATGTTTTGTTGTGGTCAAATAATTGATAAAATGAAAATATTAGTTTATTTTATAATAATAATTTATTTTTCGTATAATCATTAAAGTAGTTATAGTTACATAATCAACTTCCGTATTATAAAAATTAACAAAAAGCTAGGTATTAAAAAAATGTCTAGGTACTTGAATTCTCGTAATTAAAATTTACAAGTGGAAGATTATAGTGCAGAAAGACTAATTTTTCTGCATTTTCAGACAGTAGTTTGCTTCTTTTCTTCTCGTAGACATTCCCAGCTTCGGAGAAAAGACGCTCTGAATAAACACTACTTCCTGGCGCAGACAAATACTTTGCTGCAAGATTTACCAAACATGGAAATTTATATTTTCTTGCTTGCCACCATGTGTATGGATTGTCGTGACGTGATATGTTCTTAATACTTAAATAAAGGTCTATTTCAGTTGCAACTGCATTCTTTCCTTTCGGTGTCCAGGTATGAGCTGTCTTTTTTTTCTGCAACCACCTCTTCGAAGCAATCCATAAAAGATGAGTGAATAGCCTGGCTTAGACTCTGCTCTTCGGTTCTCATCTTCTTGGCCGGAAAAGGGGACGAATTTGCGCTATCGTCACTGCTTGTTTCACAGTTCATCTTTAGGCTATCGATCAAAATATACTGCTTAACTTTTTCTCTTTGCAGTTCACTGGTGAAAACATTCATTTTAAAGCGTGGGTCTAAAGCTGTAGCCACCAAATAATTTTTGCTTAATCACATCCTCAAATCGTTTTTGTAACCCTTGTTGTATAACAAGCCTCGCTTGGTTTAATTTGGGTGTTAGCTCTGATGTGCTCGTTTTATCGCAGTATCGCATTAATGTAACAACATACGGAATAATTTCAGAAATGCAAGCGTATCCGGAACTTGTAATTTTTGTTATTTCCTCAAATGGTTGTAATAATTTCAAAAGTTGTTCTAAAAGCTCCCATTGTACATCAGTCAGATTGGCAATATCACAGTCCGTGAAATAGAGTGAAACGGCCCGTTTTTGTTCCATTAACCTTGCAAGCATATAATAGGTGGAATTCAATCGCGTAAAGACGTTTTGCACCAATTCATGCTGCGGGAGATTCAAATCTTTTTGGATGTAATGCAGTTTAATCTGTGCAGTGCCAGAATGATTGAAATGAGTTACGATCCTTCTACCTGTTGCTATCATTTGAGTCACATTTTATTGACCCTTCAGACAATTGTTAACAATTAATTGAAAAGTATGAATGAAACAACGCACTGAGGCCAACTCTGCATTACTAACAGCTTTTACTATGTTTCGTCCATTATCATGAACAACGACATGAATTTTTGCCAGCTGGATGTCCCACATACTTGCAATTTTCTGTAAACTAATCGCTATGCTTTGTGCTGTGTGTTGTCCCTCAAAATGCTGGATACTACATGTTTAACATTGAATTCACGATCAATAAAGTGCGCAGAAAAACTTAGAAAACTGTTTTGATTATGCAAGCACGTCCACATGTCGCATGTCACAGAAATATAATCATTTTTATTTCTGAAAGTAATTTTTTAATTGTTTCAACCACCTTATGATATATTTCTGGAATTATTTTGTCTGAAAAGTAAGGACGGCATGGTATTTTATACCGCGGCAAAGCGTTATTAATCAATCTTCTAAAACCAGTCCTTTCTACGATATTTACTGGTTCATTGCCAAGTGCTATCATTTTGGCAATTAAGAGATGGTATTTTTTAGCATTGGAGTCATTAATAACCCATGATTTACGTATTTCATTACATTCTTCAAGACTCAATTGCTTTTTTGATGTCGAAGGTTGATTTACATCTGTATCTTGACCCGTTATTTCTTGCCCCTTAGGAAGCGTAGTCTGCAACTTACGGTGTTCGTCGCAGTGTTTATTTTTCAAATGATTTATCATTCCTGATGTAGTCGCCTTCTTTCCAACGCCACCATGAGAAATTTTTATTTCGCACAATTTACACACAACACTTTTCGCATTATTTTCATCCTCCTCGAAGTATGTCCAAATAAGTGTCCGAAGTATGTCGATTTTTTTTTAGAAGCCATAATCGATTATTATTAGTAAGATTTTGCACAATTTTATTTAAAAAAAAAAAATAATCGTAGACAATACACACAGAGCGGTAACAATTGAGAGCGCAAGACAACGCGGCGTAAGTTCAAAACAAATGTACGGGAAACAAACAAGTTTTCCCGCCACACGCCGGCCGAATACTTTTGCCTAATATTCGGCTAGAAAGCCCGCAGAATATTCGGTATTCGGTGTGTGGTCGAATATACTATTAGTTGCAAGTCTAGTATCAACCCTTAAGCCTAGCCGAAACAAGAAAATCCTGAAGATACGAAAACTTCCATCGAGGAAAAGTTGCAAGATTCAAGGGAAAAACCGGATTCAACAACAACACTCAACACAAGGAACATCCTGAAGAAAGTCGAACATCGACTCTATTCTGGAACTCGTTAGACTAAAAGGACCTGGGAAAAGGACTTCTCCAGATCCTATAGGCATTAGATTCAGGACAACCAAGAAAGAAAAATATGAAACTCATCGCAGTAATTTGAATGTAAGTTTTCATTAGTTTTTTTTTAAATAATTTCCCAAACACTTTTGAATTTCTCTAAACTTAATTTTATTCAAACTAATCAAACAATTAATCAAATTCAATTGATCGCTTATAAGAATTAGTTTAGTTGTTAATCCACATAAATATAAATCAAAATAGCACTAAATGTACCACTAACACGTTACCAAGCCGATAACATCCCTCAATTTGACGGCAACCCAAGACAGTTGCACAGATTTATAAATTCATGCGAACATTTTCTTCAAACTTTCCAAAATGTTCAAAACGCAAACGACCCATTAAACATTTGCTTGCTTGATACGGTCCTATGTAAATTAAGAGGTCGTACTGCCGATTTAATTAGTTCCAGGACAGAACTAAATAGCTGGCATTTAATAAAAAATGCATTAAATCAGACCTATTCAGATTATAGAGGTACAGACTGTCTAATACAAGACCTAATATCCATGAAACCTCTAAAAAACGAAACCCCTATCCAATTTGGCATGAGGATACAGGACTCACGAAGTTTACTATTTTCCAAATTAAATTTTACAATTGAAGATGAAGACGAAAGACAAATTAAGATTAACCATTATGACGATTTTGCTCTAAAAACTTTCATTTGCGGCTTACCATATCAAACACAGTTAGTAATCACATTAAGAGACCCCAATTCGATTGAACAAGACACTGAATATAATTATTTTTTTTGTTAACACTGAATATAATCCGAATTTACAGCAATATACTTACAGACCGCAACCACTATTTAACCCCAATTATTCTAAACCCAATTACGCAATACAAAATGTCCCAATGAAAAATGTCAGACAAAATTATACTCCAAAATCTCAACCAAATTTTAAACCTAACTTTCAACAAAAATATCAACCAAATTTTCAATCCAATTACCAACAAAGATACCAACTAAATTCTCAACCCAATTACCAACAAAGATACCAACCAAATTATCAACCAAGATCCAGTAACATCCCTATTTCAAAACCGAACTTTCCACAACATCAACCATTTAATAAACCGGTCTCGGTTGTACATTCCCCATTCAACCCAAACATCTCCATTCAACCCAAAATCCAGGCACATGACTAAGAAGTTTTCACCGACTAACTATAGACCTGAACCAATGGACACTAGCCTCTAGATCTAGACAAACCTTTGCAATGGAAAAATTATTTACCCAAGAAATAAATCAAGAACCGGTTAACCTAGACGAACTAAATAATTTTGATCAGAATGACGGTCGTATTCGTCATATTCACCAACAAAACTATCAAGACTACCAAGTCTGTCAAGACTCTTATGACCAACAAAACTATCAAGACTACCAAGACTATCAAGACTATTATGACCAACAAGATTATCCAAATTCATATAATGCTAACGCAGAATATGATAACAATGATATTGATAATAATCTAAACTATCAACCAGAAGAAACCCCCCAACAGCCAAATTTTCAAATGACTTACCTGAATCCCGACCAGACATAATAAAACTAAATAACATTCCTACAAATCTTGCCCATATTAATATTCCCGAATAAAAAGCTAAATTTTTAATTGACACTGGCAGTTAACGCAGCCTTATTGATCCCTCATTAGCTTATAAATTCTATAAAAATCATATTTCCAACGAAAAATTTAAAATACAGACAGCACATGCAATGACTATTTACGACGAAATAGCCAAAATTCCTATGTTTAATATCTTTAAAATAAAATAATTTCATAAATTCTACTTATTTAAATTTTCTGAAAATTACGACGGACTTATAGGAGCTGATTTACTTAACCAATTAGAAGCTAATATTAATATAAAATCTCGAAAATTAACAACACCCTTAACAGAAATACCAATCATTTACAATAACTTACAGACGTATTTAATTACAATACCACTCCGTACTCAAAAAATTGTAAAATTACCCGTAAAATTAAAGCAAGGAACTGGAATATTAAATTACACAGCTTTCTCTAATAATACAGAAATGCCTCAAGCCCTAGTAAACGTAGAAAACAATTTTGCAATTACAACCATAATGAATTCAAGCAAAAAAATAGCAAAAATTGATATAACTTCAACTTTCGAAATTAATGAAATCGACCCTTGCACCGTAAATTTTGTTAATAAAATGGAAACAAAAGAGAATTCTTCTTTTACTTTATATGACAATACCCTAAAATCAACTTTAAAAAATTTAAGACTAGAACATTGTAATTCAGAAGAACGAGAATCAATTAGAAAATTATGTTTAGAATTTCGTGATATATTTTATTGCGATCAACTTCCATTGACATTCACAAACAAAATTCAACATAAGATCAATTTAAAAAATGAATCACCCATTTATACCAAGAGTTATAGATATCCTGAAATACATAGATCCGAAGAATTTATATGTCAAGAAATGGACCATCAAGAGATAACCAAAGAAGCTCCTTGTGAAATACAAATGCTAAAGTTCGCTAAAAACATTTCAAGTTGTCACCAGATTTCCATAAATATCCAAAACCCCAAAGTACAGAAAATCGAAAACAACAAATGGTTATTAATCATCCCTAAAGAAATAGTGGCAGTGCAACAGTGCGGAAAAATTAAAGATAGTTTCCCAATTAACGGAATATACATGTTAGAACTGAATCCATATTGTGAAATTAATTTTGGAACTATAAAAGTCAAATCTTATCCAAATTCAAAACCAAATTATCGAGTTATCGAAATTCCTAAATTAAACTTTGAAAATCAACTTAAAATAAATAACCAATTGCAAATAAAACCCATAGAACTCGAATCTATAAATTTTAACGAAATTAATAACTTCCAACATATTCTAGACTTGCAAAATAAAGAACTTGATAAAATTATGAATCAATCATTGTTTTCAGATAAACCAAGTGTGTGGACATTATTAATACTCTATATTATATGTGTCGCAATAACTTCTTATCTGTTATATAAATTCTGGAAAACAACTCGAGTCATCAAGAAAGAAAATTCCAAGACCATGGACATCATCCTCTAATCTCGCACCTGCTACTCTAGATGCTCGAACTTATCTCCGGAGGAGTTACGGAAGCTGCCTAAGGACAACACCAAGTCTGCACCTGCAAAAGTGCCGAAACTAACATTTCAGCTTATCTTTCATATATAAATATATGCGGAGAGGAAAGAAATTCATTATACATTATTATAATCACTAGTTAAGTCAAAACTAATATATTTTAATTTTCATTTTATTTTGTTAGTATTAAGTGAGTTGTTCCTGAATAAATTTTTGAATCTTTTCTAAAAACTTATTCGAGTGTTGCGAACCCAAAACTCGCGCGTACAAAAAAGTAAATTTTGAAAATTCAGTTTGCTTTGTTAAAATGCTAAAATGCACATTCCTAAAAATCGGCTGCAAATATTCATGAGCCATTTTATAACCGGGATTAGGACGAAATCATGAAAACATAAAGTTACAAAAAAATTGCTTGACAAAAAAAAATTTAATTTTGGAGGTGAAATCACACTTTCTTTTCTGATTTTCCAAAATTCTCGCTAATTAATATAACTACATTGCTTGCACGCGCACCTTGTTAATGTAAACCAACAAATAAAACCCCATATTTCAAACATAATATATTCAAAATAATTTGGATAAAATAATTTGAAATGCAATTCTGGAATGTATTATTTACAACCAATTCGATAATTCGTTTATCTATTCGCACGCCAAAATGAACTCATTAATAAGTTAATTATTGAATACGAAGGATTCCATTATTATAATCGTGTTTAAAAGTATCCAAATCGTGCGAAAATATCCAATATAAATCAAATGGAGTTTCATTATTAAACGATTTCTGTTTGTTGTTACTTTGGTAAAAAAAAGTATTTATTTGGCTCTAACATAATTTAACCTAACAATAACCTAATCTAGATTGAATCTAGGTTAAACTAGATTACATCGACAACGATAAAATAGTGTTCCCGTTACTGTTCGTTTTTACTAGCTGGCAGTTGTTGCCACGGAGGCGCTGAACGTTCAAATTTTATTGTGTCAGTGATTTGAAGTATTTCGTCCGTCACAATTGCAATTTTTAAATAATATCGGTTAGAATTTTTTTTTTAGATTTAGCGGTATTTTAACATGGTTAACACGTGTTTGAAAGCGCTGCGATTAAAACTTCACAACTCATGCACTAAAGCTATTCTTCACACACTTGTATCATAAACTACCATTATATAATTAATCAAGATAGAGATCATATTTTTGGTGGTTCGAATTGAAAAATTCACTCATGTTTTTACCACTAATTTTGTGAAAAAAGTAATTTGAAAATGATGTTATTGAAAAATATTGTATTTGTTATTTTTGCTGTTTCAAGCACTGTGTAATGCAATTTTTAATACACTTCACTTTGCATCCATATAATTTCTAACCCTTCATATATGCAATGTCTGTATTTTTGTCTCCTTTATATTTCTAATCCTGTCTATATGCTGTACACCTAGCTTCCTCTGGCTAATCCTGTGCATTCAATATGCTCTTTAAATTGTTTTTTTTTTAATCTTGTCTGACTAGTATTTTGAAAATAATATTGTTGTTCTAATATTGTGTATCTAGTATCGTGTGTATAGTTTTGTCTATATACTATGCTTATAGCTTTCTCTAGCTAGTGGCTAGTCGGTATTCTGTTGGATTTTTCTTTCCGTACTTATTTAGTCTAATTTAATCGATCAATTCCTCTATCAAAATTAGTCTATATTAGTGGTGCGCAAATCGTGGGGCAGGCGGTCGCGAGAAAGTTGTCTCCAAATTCTTTAGAGAAAAATTCCCAGCAAATAGCTATACTGTTTTCCGAAAAATTTTATGAAAATAATTTGCGCACCACACCACGATATTATATTTGAACATAATTTTTAGTAGACAAGCATTTTAAATCTAAAATACATACTTACTTTTAATCGAATCAACTGATCGAAATTTTCTTTTCTGTTAACTGACGGTGCACCGTATTTATAAATCATATTTCTAAATGATCGAAACGGAATTAAGAAGTTTTCCAAAACAGTGACTTCGCATCCAATTTCGCTGTACATCATAACCAGAAAGAGCACAATAAACAAGGCACGTTTCATTTTACACACCTGAAACACGTATTTTCTATTGATAGGTTGGATAGTATTATACGCGAGTTGCATGATAGACTAACAAAAAAATAAATTCTCGTATTTATTTCAAAAGTTTTCTTACTCACCTTCTATTAAACTTGATCTTAAAGCCAAGGATTTGGAGATCAAGTTTTGTTGAAGGTTTCTCTATTTGTTAATTAGTACTAACTAATATTTTAAAGATTGTTTGTATTAGACCAAACTAGAATCGACTAACTTTTAATTCTCATGTATATTTTGTTTATACATTATACAAATGAATTTTTACAAGGTCACTGTATTAACATTTTTACCCGAAATGTATCCTGTAAACAAAGACTGACTATACTGACTGAATTTGTAATAAAACCGTACCTAATGACATATATTGTGACGTTCATTTACACAAAATATTTTAAGTGTATATTGATGAGAGAATTACATCGAAGGTTGCATTTTTTGTTCTTTATTGAATTGAGTAAAACAGGTCAATTTTAATAAAAAATATTTCTGTTTGTAATATTATTTTAGCTTAAAATTAGACGAGGTATTAAGTTTTATGAAAATTTGATGTTAAAGGACAGTTGTTACTCCAGTCGTTCGTCGTCAAGTTTTTAATTCCGGAAAATTAAATTTTTGTCTGACGTAAACTTTAAATGTTCCAAACTCTTTGCGTATTTCCCCGTGTACCTAAAAAGACCAGAATAGATAATTTTATTCATCATAGAGTACATACTAATGACTGATACAACTTGAAAGACAAGTTTTACATAATGGGAGAAAAAGGCGATTTATCAGATTTCATCTAGTTTTAGTATACATTGGATAATTAATTATTAAATAAACTCGTTATATAAGAAGAAACACACCAATAAATTGCAAATTCTAATTATATCTCAAAATTAAAAAACTGTAATAGATTATATATTCTTTATTAATCATTTTTATACATAATGTATTTATGACAAGTCAAATAATAATAATAATAAAACAGAGTTAAACAGAGAACGTATCCATAAGTGTAAATGAACGAAGACACTCGTAAAACATGGCTATAGACGTAAAATTTAAAATTTAAGGGAAAAGAAATCATTGATTGAGTAACAGCAACTTTCTATAAGCAAGCTTTTGATTTTAAAACTCGAATCGGCAGGGCCCTTAAGAATGAGGGTAGCTTATTATAAAGTTTTAATTTTAATTTAGGTGAATTTTTTTCAGATTTAGCTAGCCTGAACTGTGGTATGACCAGAGAGTCCTTGTATCTAGTGTCATGGCAGTGAACAGATGCATGAGTCACATGTATGTTCAACTTGGAGTGAATCTCAAGCAAAGAGTTATAAATAAATAATGACGGTAATGACATGATTTTGAACTTTAGAATGAGTGGCTTACAGTGATCTGAATATCCCGCTCTTGACACTATCCTGACTGATTTTTTTTTGCACTTTAAATACTTTAATCGCCGCGACAGAGTTTCCCCACAATACTATACCATAGGAAATCATGGAGTGCAATAATGCAAAGTATGCAGAACGTAAGTTGAAGGCATCGAAATTAGCAAGTGCTAGTTTTCTTAGGAGAAAGATAGTCAAGGAAAGCTTGGGTATTTTCGAGTTTATATGGGCTTCCCAGGTAAGATAGTCATGCACTGTTATTCCCAAAAGTACGGCAGAAGAACCAGAGGTTACACGGTTGTTACTGGAAATCACCAAGGATTGAGTTTTACTAGCATTTAGTTTTAATAAATTGGAGCCAAACCACGATTCCGCGCGGGTCAAAGCCAGCTTGGTGGTTTCCATGGCCCGCTCTAAGTCTGACTCTTGACAGTACAGTGTGGTATCGTCCGCAAAGAGAACACAATTTTTAGGCTTCATATAAATGGGCAGGTCGTTAATATAATTAAAAAATAACAGTGGACCAAGGATAGATCCTTGGGGTACACCAAACCTAACCGGAAGATAGTTCGAAACACTGTCTCCAATGCGAACACATTGAAATCTACCAGAAAGATATGAAGAAAGCAGACTTAGGGAAACACCACGCAGACCATAATACTTCGCTTTTTGAAGTAAAATTTTGTGTGAAACCACATCAAATGCTTTCGAAAGATCACACAGCGCAAGTGAAGTGAGTTTCCCACTCTTCAGTCCCCCAACAACATCTTTGACTATCTTAAGCAGTGCCTTAATAGTGGAACAGCCAAATCTAAAGCCATATTGCGCTAGACAAAATTTTATTCTGTTCTAAGAACAGTGTGAATCTATCTTTAATAATTGACTCCATAAGTTTTGCTATCGCTGGTATAATCGATATAGGACGATAGTTGCTTATATCATCTCTGTTCCCTTTTTTGAACACAGGAACTACTTTAGATTTTTTAAAAACGCTCGGAAATATGCCATGTTCAAGACATCGATTGAATAGATCACAGAGTGGTTTGCCCAATATATCACGGGAGCACTAGAAAATATTACTGTTGTAAACATCAAGGCTTGCAGAGTTAGATAACTAATCTATATACTATTTGATTTCACTAGGCAGAATAGGATTTAAAATTATGGTTGACACGTTAGCTGGACATTTATTTAATATATGCATGGCCGTAGAAGTATGTATGCTCGCAGAGATTTCGTTACCTATGTTTGAGCCAATGTTTGAAAAGTATTTATTAAAGTCATTACAGCTTAGAATGTGACTAATTTCGCTTTGTTTTATATACGGTGGTCATTTATCAACTTCCACGCATCTCTTGCAACATTATCAGAAGTACTTAAAAAAACTTCGCGAACATTTTGTCTGGTTTTATTTATATTTTTTCTCTAGAGACTACGGTACATAGACAATAGCTTTTTATCTTGAGGAGAACCCGATACGTCTGCAATTAATCTCAAAATACTTAATTTTTCGCGCATTTCACGTGATTCATCAGTAAACCAAGTAAAGGGTTGATCTTTAGAGTAACATAACTGTACAGGAAAATGCTTATCAATTTCAGTTTTAACAATTTCGATCATTTTGTGCGCTGCAGATTCTGGCTCTTCCAAGCTAATAAAAGACCAATTAGCATTTTTTAGATTGTCATACAATTGCACCAATCGTTCCTGTGTAAATTTCCTATGGTACAGCACTCGGCATTTTTGTTACGTCTTCGAAATTAACAGAAATACGTTGGGCATAGTGGTCCGAAAGACCTGGCTTTAGGACCTCCGTATAACAAATCTTATCAAAAAGGTTTGTGATAACATTGTCAATGCAAGATGAAGATGCCGAGGTTACTCTGGTAAACTCTGTCACAGTAGTACGAAGACCATAAGTGCTAAGCAGACTCTCCAGACCACCGAGTTTATTGCCACCATCAGTAAAGCTTATGGTAAAATCTCCTTATATTACAATATTACTAAATTGATCAAAACGCGCCTCAATAACCGATTCGAGACTATTTAGAAAATTGTTGTACTCACCGAGACATGATCTGTAAAGTGCAATAACTAGACAGTCAAGATTTTTCACCACGGCACTGCAAAATTCTCCATCCAGCTCTGTAGAAAACCTGGAGAGGTCAAAGGGTGTACAATTAATTTCCATGACATTCCGTATAAATATGGCGACACCACCATGTTGGTATTTGGTGCGACAGAATGCTGATAGTAGACTACAAATGATTAGAGTGGTCATTTGTAGACAATCGTTCTTCAGCCAGTGTTCTGAAATTGCTATCATTTCATACTTGCTCTTGTCAAGAAAAAGGGTGAGTTCATCGGCTTTGTTGCTAAGACTTTGTGTATTTAGATGAAATATTCTAAAATATGCATCGCGTACGCCATCCTTGGAGACATGGGAATTTCCTACTTCTATATATTGGGTTTTGGAGATTTTCTCGGAGGAAAATTTCCAATGGGTTTTTACCGTGCGAAAAATTTATTTGCATAAATACCATCGGGCCAGTATTCTGGGTTTCGTATTTCGTCAAGGAGTTCAGGTGGAACTCCAATTTTAAAGGATCCTTTATTTGATTCAAGTTTCTCGCATGTAAATTTCTTGTTGGAAGTCGTATAATCTTCTTTTAAGCTTGCAAGAATGTCTTCAGGTGTTGTATCTGTGTCAAAGTTCGAAACAAACACCCAGGGCAGGTTTTCTTGTGCCTTTACCGGGAGCATGAACTTGGTGGGGTTTATTACTAGAGGCAGTGGCAGCAGGATTTGCAATTACTTCATTCATAGGAGGTTTATTCTTTGAATTTGTCATTTTATTATTTTTCGTTGCATTATTATATTTTAAAGGCGCGGCAACATCGCTTTTCCCTCGGTCATGCGAAGGTTTTGTGTTATCGGGTCCAACCACAAAATTTGGGTTGTTTACATCTTTATGCAGTAGTGAGATTATCAGCTCTTGATTTGAAATTGTTCTTTCTAGCTCCTTAAGTATCCGTTTAGAACATTCTAGCTCGTTTGAAGTCACTTTAAGGTCGGTTTTAAGGGTAACTTACTTTGTTATCGTAAATGACGGCGGAGTAAATTTGTGGTGATGAGGCTTCGTCAGCTAGGTTAGGTTAGGTTAGGTTTTTTTTGTTCGGTTCCTTCTCGTCCTCTATGATATTTCTTAGTGCTTCATTAACGTTTATATTGTCCGGGAGCTTCTTTGTTAGAATAATTTCTATAAGGTTTTCATGGTCAGCCATGTTGACCATACTGAATTGGATTATTGTTGGAAGACAAAATAGATAAATAGATAAAATAGATAGATAGCAGGATGAAACTACTTAGACAAGAAAAGACATAAAAACTGGATAGACACGACTAAACAGAGAAGACTAGACAGATAAGACCAGACATACAAGACTTGAGAGGTAAGACAAGATATACAGGACTATGCAGACAAGAATATGAAGAGACGTATATGAATATAAAGAAGAATATAAAGAGACAAGACTATGCAGATTGTAGATAAAGGGCTCTGCTGAACTGCAGAATCTGCAACTGTCATCTTCCTCTAGGCCTAGGGTCTTGAGGTGTTTCCTAAGTCTGCAGTGTCCTATTAGGACACCTGTCAGAATTCTAAGCTTGTCCCAGCCAAGCTTTTGTTCTTTTCTGATTAAAAGATCCCAGCAGTACTTTAGATTGTGTTAGCCCTGGAAGTTCTTTCCGGGTTTTTATCCATTATTTTCTTATTCCGTCATCTGAACTTTTGTGGATGGTGTTCATACTCATACTACAAAAGGGTTCCGGACCTATAAAGAGATAATAAGATCCCTTATTTGAAAGATGATCGGCTTCTTTCTTCACTTTCATCTATACCAGGTACCCCCTGTGTCATCGGCTTAACCTGAACATTCAATGTCTAGGTCGTGTAGCCTAGCCAGTAATTCATCACTACCGGCTTCCACAGCAGTGGTGATAACACACCTCCTTGTGGTCGTTCTCGATTTGTGGAGATCTTGATGGTGTCTTTTCTCCCTTTTGCCGCAGCCTTTCTAGTGCTCAGCTTAACTCCCATCCACTTTGAGGTAATGCTGTCGACATTCATTCTTTCAAGAGCCGATTTGACAGCCTCATGCGAAGTGCTGTCAAAAGCTCCTTTACTGTCTAGGAAGGCACATGTCGCTACTTCCTTTGTATCTATTGTTGCTTCTATTTAATTTGTCAGCTGATACAGGGCGGTCTCTGTGGATTTTCCTGCTCTATATATGAATTACGTTCTCCATTGTCTTTAACATGAAATATATTAGACTAATGGCTGTAAATTACTTTGGTTGAGTGGTGTCCTTTTTCCCCACTTTCGGTATGTATCCCAGATGTAAGCTGCACAAGACACTAAACAGACAATGCAAGTCAAACGAAGCTAGACAACCAAGAATAGATAGAAATGAGTAGGCGCACAAGACTAGACAGATAGGGTTGCACAGACAGACTAGACTATACCGACAAAACTAGAAAGATAAGACTAAACAGACAAGACTATGTGGAGAAGACTAGACAGACTGGAATAGACTAACCAGTTTAGACAAATAAGATAAAATAGACATCTCTACATAAAGAGTACTAGAAAGTCAAGTTTAGACAGACAAGACAATTGTACATTGCAGATTTCGGTGGTGACTTGTATTGCTATTTTCATAGATCTATTGTACCCCAGCCTCTTCCTAATTGTTGTTATGCTTACCTATTTAAAGCGCCTCCTCTAGTCCTTATTCCTTTAGTAATTTCAGGATCTGGGTGGGATTCATGGACTGCAACTGCTCTGTGTTCAAGCAGTAGGCCCCAAGATACATCTGTCTCTTGCGGAGCAGTGCTTGAACAGATGTATGGGGGTTTCCTCTGCTGAGCCGCAGAATCTACACCTGTCATCTTCCTCTACGCCTATGGCCTTGAGGTGATTTCTAAGTCTGCAGTGTCCTATCAGGGCTCCTGTCAGAATTCTAAGCTTGTTCCTGTTTAGTTTCAGGCAAGCGTTTGTTCTTTTCCGGTTAAAGGATCCCAGCATTTATTTGGATTGTCTTAGCCTTAGAAGTTCTTTCCAGGTTTTCATCCATTGTTCTCCAATTTCTTCATCTAAGCTTTTGTGGATGGTGTTCATTCTCATGCCGCAAAAGGGTTCCGGACATTTAAAGGGATTACTAGATCCCTTATTTGCTAGGTGATCGGCTCCTTCGTTTTTATCTATACCAGTATGTCCTGGTACCCAGTAAAGCGTTACTTTATTTTCTCTGCCAAGCTTGTTTAGTTTTCTCACATAGTTACATACCAGTTTGGATCTGATGGCATATGAGCTAATGGCCCCAATGGTTTCTTGACTATCTGACAGGATAGCAATTTGTTTTCCTATATTTGATAGGATACCTCTGCTTGGAAGATACGTGGGTAGATTCCCATGGATTCAAAGTTTTTGGTACGAAGTCCAAACACTCCTGCACCAGTACCTTCCTTTGTCTTCGAACCATCCATATAACACTTGATAGGATCTTGCTCTATGTGGTATGCTGAGGATTCGTCGCTCCAATCGGTTTTCTACTACACATTGCTGTATAGTTTTTTCTCGAAATGGTATTTGCATACCATTTCGTCTTTCGCTACTTCCAGCCAGGAGATCTTGGCATCGAGGCTGTTCCGGTCTCTGCTCCCGATTACTTAACCTCTGCCTACTCCTTCCTTGCTGAGACAAGACAATGCACACAAGACTAGAGATGCAAAACTAAACATACAAGACCACATAGGTGAGACTACATCGAAATTACTGAAAAGGGGGATTAGACTAAGAAGTCTAAAGTAGCAGAGTAAACTGACAAGATCGGATCGAGACAGTGTACTATTTTTTAAGTGAAACATAACTTCGTTGAGATACGAAAATATTTGGAAGGTAGGCTAGATTTTGAAGCCAACTAGAGTCATTCAGCTTTCAAGCAAATTCATGTTCAGCTAAAAATATTCGAAACTCATCATGTAATTGCCATCGTCTTGTTAGAACCTTTCCCCTTGGATAACCATCTTACTTCAGTATGATTAAGTAAACTTACCATATCTTCGCACAATACTGCAATAATGCAAATATCCTGACATTTATTAGAAGGGTAGATTTGATGAAATCAATTATCTTAAGGGCCTCGTTGAGAACTACGTGCAATGCTTTTGGTATCCGTTTAACAGCAAGCGCATGACGATGAAGACAGCAATAGCTAGCTTTGATGTGTGCAACTATTTTCTTTATCTGTGCTATTACGCCCATTGTAAGACCAGCAACAGCCTCGAGTCCATCAGTGCATATATGATAGTATAAATTCCAAGAAATTGTATGTTTTTGAAAGTAAGAATTAAATAAAATAAATATTTCCTCACCTGTTGTTTGAGTTGGCACAGCTTTACAAAGAAGTATATCTTCCACAAAAAGGATTCGTTTATGTATTCACAAAAACTTGGAATACAGCCACATCTGTAGATTCATCGATTTGCAAAACAATTCCATCTTTAGCATTTATCAAACGATTTACTAGTTCCGCTTCGCAGTAATCTGACTTATATTTAATACGTCGTGTAATCGTCAAGCTTGCTTGCAAACTGTTCACCATGTGCTATCATATATGTGCTTTAATTTTTCATGTAAGGTTTAATTATTTTTCCGCAATCGTATGAGCTTTGCCTTATTTAGCTACACGCAAACTAAGTAAATATGATGCTTTTAGTACATTTTTATTATCGTCACAAACATACCTTTCAAAAACATACTTTTTCAGCTTTAGTTCAATATTAGTATTGTAACGGAACTTCGACTCCGCCTCCGCAAGTGCGGAACCTCCGCAAGAAATCGTACCTTCGCATCCGTGTTGCTTTTTGCGAAGTTATAACGGAGGCTTGTTTAAAAAAAAACAAAGAACGACGCTTTGATATATATATATATATATATATATATATATATATATATATATATATATATATATATATATATATATATATATATATATATATTGTATATCAAATATATTTTCCTACGTAAGGCAATTTTCTAAAAATTCTCTAAAAGGGTAAAAATCTCATAAGGTGCCATTTGACCAAGTTCTCTGTCAGAGATTCCTTGTCGTTTCATCCCGAAATCGACATGTTTTACGTAAATTTTAAGTAAATAATACTTAAACAATTTTATAGAAAGCATGTACATTGCTATAATATATTTTTATAACAAAAGCTTGCCTGACATGGTTTAAAACACTCAAAATTTGCAGGATTCTTACGCAGGATGAAGCGCGATATTAGCACGTACTATTAAAATAGTACTATTTGTTTAGCGGCAGGCATAACTTGTGCTCCGTGCGTGTGGTTTCACCATAAAACCAGTAGGAATATTATAATAAATTTCATATGGGACTGTTTCGCCTTGATTCCACTAGGGCTTAAATTGGGTTAATTAATTTAAGAAGTATCAAGACTTGTAGACATTTTTTTATTGAGGTTCCTTGTTCCTTTATTGATTTATTGAGGGACAAACAATAATTATAACGAAAAACATTAATTAAGGTTTTTTGTTTTTTATAAGTTAATTTCTGATTTGACATTCATAAGAATTTTAATTTATTGGTCAAGGGTACAATTTTGCACGCATTTCTTTTTTCATTTAACATTTATTATTAATTAAATAATATGTTTATGCTCTTAGTTACTGTTTATGAAGTTAACCTAATCTAGTGTCTAAATCCATTAATTTCTCTAGAGCTACGTTCAGGCCCATAGAACAATATTTCCTTAGATCCCAAGTACTTGATAAATGGGGTATTTATTTATCAATAACACATCCGATAAGTACAATAATCATTTTTTGTTTGTTAAGATGACGAATAGGGCACCTGTGTCCTTCATTTTGGGCTTGCCTGCATTGTGGGATGGATGGACATGTTATGAAAAAGCTAGAGCAAATACAACAATTGAAAAAACTTGTCCATCGTATAGGTTAGGTTAGGTTATCCTACGATATCTGCAGTATAAATACGTATGTGAATGTAAGTTAATTTTAAAATATAATACAATATCTAACAAAAATTTAATTTATTAAAAATCGATTCCCTAAATAAAATATTTCGAGTATCTCTAATTGAAATTTAGTAAAAGATGTTTAAAATGTTATTTTACATCTAAGGTACGATAGAACATTTATATATATATATATATATATATATATATATATATATATATATATATATATATATATATATGGATATATATATTTTTTTTCCTTAAATGGGGGTCGTTGAGCTCCTGGTTTCTAGGAAGATCTAGGGATCGTCCAGATTACCTGGGTTTCTGGGAAACTACGACGCAGTGGCGGATTAATTTTTTTTTCGAATTGTATGTCTTCAAACATTGGTTAAATATTCTTTTGCCTGTGTGCTTGTGACTCCTGTGTCCTTCTAATGTCACTGACGTCACGATCGTTCCCAATGCACACCTTCGCAGCTCAATTTAAAAAAAAAAATGTGTTTTCAACTTTAATTTATTTCAAGAGAACGAAAAGGTTTTGTTGGTTTCCTCGTACTGTGCCGATCGGGGTGGTGTCCGACATTTTGTAAACTAAATATTAAATTTCAAACACTGAAATTAAATTTCACCATGGCTCGCTTTATAGCAACGATTATGTAACCCACATTGTTGGTCAAGTTATATGATGTTACACGTCTTAATTAATTGTTCATTACCTTCTTTGTAAGTAATCAATAACATCTTTCACTTGGTTTTTGTAATTTTCTGTAATAACTTTGTAGGTCTTGAAAAAGATTTAATCAATAAATCGAAACGTCGACTTAAGAAGAATTTGGGTTGTTTCTGTTAATCGTATTACCCGAATTCTACCGTTTGCGTAGTAATTTTTATAAAATTTACTCTTTAACTAATAACGATTGTTATTACCCCCACTCTTTATATATATATATATATATATATATATATATATATATATATATATATATATATATATGTTGTATTTGAGGTTTTCGCGGATAGAAACATGTGTTGGTTTGTTTTCTCGGGGATTCCGCGTTGATGTTGAGGGTTGGTTCTGAAAAGGACCGGATTCTCGACGTTTCGGCGAAGTAACATTCGCCATTTTCAAGAGATATATGCGTCCGTGCGGGTTAACCGTTAGACGCATACTGTATGCTGTTTATTGCTATTTTTGAGTTTTGGAGCAAGCAGGTACATGAATACATGTTTTAAGGTTGCAAAAGAATTTTTTGGTCATACAAGTTTCTGTACAGAACAGATTAATAAATTAGTTTGCGTTTTGTTGAAAATTAAACTGCCATTTTAAAGCCGTCATGTTGGATGTGACTAATCTAATAACTAATAAACAACTCAAGGAAGATGAGATTTGGTTGTTCTTAAAATCACATGAAGATAAATAGAAAGTTTCCGTATGTATGCGTTAGCCAACTCCTAAGAGCATCTGAAAGGTCATACCAAGAAGGAAATGATGGATATCTGGTAGGACCGGAATCATTCATTGGGAGGTCATCTCGAACGGCTACTGCTACTTGTAGAATAACAATGTTGAGCGTTAGATGTGACTGAAATAACAAAAGGCAGTTCAACAACTGTATATTGCCATCGTTCCAAGAGACTGCGCAAAGTACCATTGTAGACGTTTTTGGATATTTTATGTTATTAATTGTTTGTTCCATTTGAGCTTTCTAATGCACAACATTAGTTAAGGTCAATCATTTACAATAGACTTTTTCTTTGCTAATTGTTGGGTGCTTTATATTATTTTGTTACAAATGCAACATTTTCCAGCTCCAGCCAATCAATGAAATAACAAAAATGCAGGAATCCCCACAATAATATTAGTACTTACTAACATCTATCAATTTTAAAAAATAATTAAAATAAAGATCTGTATTATATGTGCAATTATTACAGAGCCTATTTCAACAGTCATTTGGTGACAACGATTTTTTAACTATTTCTAGGTAAATTTTTTGCAAGTCCAAACTAGTCATCAGATCCATTTACTGTTTTAAATGCGCTATATTGGAGGCAATGCTTCAGGTGATTGAAGCTATTTTTCCATGTCAGGAGCCTCTCTTTTAAAACAACCCAAAGTAATGGAAACACCATTCAACGAAGAGGAACTAGATAACGCGATAAATCGTATACGTAACCGAAGCGACAGGTCTAGACGTCGTGCCACAAGAAGTTATCAAGATAATTGCCCAGCATCACCCTACATTCGCTCTTCAAGTAATGAACTCTTTCCTAACCACTGAAAACTTTCAAGATAAATGGAAACGTTCAAGACTAGTTCTCATTTGGAAAGAAGATAAACCAATTGGAGAACCAACATTATATATGGTAAACCTCTGTGCATATAAGACGTGTCAAAAAAAAAATGCTCGAAACACTCCTACTAACGAGACTACAAAAAGAGCTTAACGCCGGACTGGAGTTATCCGACAGGCAGTATGGTTTTTTAAAAGGCAGGCCAACTATAGACGCAGTCGATGCAGTTAGAATGAGCACAGAGAAAGGGCACAAAAAGAAAAAGGAAAATTTGCGCTTTAATTAATTTTGATTTTCGAAATGACTAATAATGAACGAACTGAAAAAGACGCTTAGCTCCGTATCTGTTACGGATGATAAAAAAATTTCTTAACCACAGGGAATTAGTGCTGCAAGCCCAAAATGAGACGGTCGAAATAGAAGTTTCGGGGCCCCCATGGGTCTACATTGGGTCCCACACTATGGAACCTCTTATACGACGACATCTTAAGAACTAAACTACTACAGTAATACCAAATTAATTACGATTCGCAGACGATTTGGCGCTGGTTGGAGCAGCCAAAAACGAACAAACAATAGTGCATACAGGTAATCATATAATAGACACAGTGGATTGTGCGAAGAAATTAAAACTGGCGAAATAGTTCCCAAACCACATATTAAATTCCTGGATATTATAATTGATAAAAGGCTAACATTCGCTGCACACCTTACTGAGGCTGCAGGAAAAGGTCTAAAAACCCTGGCGGCAATGGAGCAAATATTGCCAAAGGTAGGGGTCGCAGTAGCATTAGCAATTGTCCAACGGATGATTGCACTGAAGGTATGTAGTCGTACTGTCTCTGGAGAGGCAGCAATAGTTATCGCAGGTATCGTACCTATTGAACAGCTCGCGAAATAGAGGAAAGCGACAAACAAAAAATCAGGGAACAACTTATATGCTAGAAACAAAGCAAGAACAAACCACCTTCAAGAATGGCAAAGAAGATGACAGTTCTACTTTACAAACGCTAGGGTTCCACTCAAACCCTTCAGGAGTTTCGTGAGTCGATACTATAATTCTAATATTAATCTGCTTTCACAACTATTTTGATTTTTGATTCATGATAATTCGTTTGATTTGTGATACATTGATTCGTGATAAACAGGAGCGAAATGGGATGTGTGTAAAATATGATCAAATAGTGAACAGCAGTTTAAATCCTGCAAACTTAAAGCGTCATTTGGAAACTAAACATCCAACTTTAAATGGCAAAAATGAATATTTAACAAGGAAATATATTGAATAGAGTTGTAACGGAGGTTTTCTTATCGAAATTATCGCATAATCGATTATTATTTGTAAGATTTTGCACAATTTTATTTAAAAAAAAAATAATCGTAGAGAATACGACAAACTGTGCCTACGTATCAAACTTGTCAAAACACACAGACGGTAACAATTGAGAGCGCAAGACAGCGCGGCGTTAGTACAAAACAAACGTACGAGAAAAAAACAAGTTTTCCCGCCAGACGCCGGCCGAATACTTTTGCCTAATATTCGGCTATTCGGCTAGAAAGCCCGCAGAATATTCGGTATTCGGCATGCGGCCGAATATACTATTCGTTGCAAGTCTAATATATATATATATATATATATATATATATATATATATATATATATATATATATATAGAAAAACATTCAGAATCAAAATTAAGAATGCCAAATTTTTAGTAAACAAAAGGAAGAAGATAGGAACATTGTGGGCAGAACAAAGGAAACAGAAGCACAGTCAAAAGATGAAGAGATTTTGGGAAGAGAAGAAAAAGATGGGAAAGAAGTGAAATTTGTGTCATCGTGAGATATTTAAGTTCAAACACTGTCGATAAGGGCACATAGTTTATTCATTCACACAGTCTCATCATAGTCGTAGTTCACATGGTGTATGTCCGAAATATTTGCTAAATACCCTTATTTCTAACTTACGCTGGTGAATATCGACATTCACCATGCACTAATGGTGAATGTTCAACATGTCGGCGTTTCATATTTTCTTCTCCGTAATTCAGTCGCTATAGAAAACGTCACAAAGGTGACGTAACTGTCTCGCCGCTCCTTCTGAGAGGAGTGACCAATAATTTAAAACCCACAGTACATTCTAAATGAGAAACGAAAAAAATGTTAATAAAAAAATTACTTAATTTTGTGATTCTAATTTTATTTATTGCAACATAAGACTGATAAAGCTGATTGATAAAGCTGTAGAGAGCCAGTCGTCTCTCTCTCGGCATCTCCATTTTGGACCTCCACCAGAGCGTATCTGTGATTGTCGACATACACCGGTGAGGGTCCGAATGTAGAACAAAGTAATTAAATATTCGATCTTTGGTATGTGTTGACATTCACAGGTGAAAATCGACATTCTCCAATTTCGGTCATTCACATATGTATATGTGATTCACATATATATATATATATATATATATATATATATATATATATATATATATATATATATATATGTATATATATATGTATATATATATATATATATATATATATATATATATATATATATATATATATATATATATATATATATATATATATATATATATATATATGTATATATATATATATATCAGTGGCGGGCGGTGACTTTTCAACCAGCGGATGCTGTCGAACAAAATAACTTTTCATTTATTTATATACAAGCTCAAGAGCTCAAAGAGCTTTTTACAATATATAACATTTAACATACATTTATAACATGTTTAAAAATATAAAAAGTTAATAAATTTAACAAAATTAAAAAAAGATCAAATGAGCCGCAGGACTTAATGTCACAAAGATAAACACAAAAAAAAACTCCAAAGAGATTCATTTTTTTAAAATTAATTTTATTCTTCGCTCTTTTTTACAAAATTCGTCGATAACAGCGTTATGTAATGTTCCTTTATTTTTCAAATTTGACAGTAGTTTTTTTTTTCAATTGATATTAAAGCTAGAGAGGACAGTATCTTCACTTCTTCACTTTAGCTACTTCTTGTGAATGTTTTGATTCTTTTCATAGTTGAAAATGATCGTTCAACCGATACGCCCGTGGACGTTATAGTGAAAATTAATTGTATTAAATTAAATACTTGTGCTAAAATGTCTTTTAGTTTATCATTCACAATATTTTTTTTATGCAATTTATATATTTTTAAATCAAAGTCAGGCGTCGAGTACATGTAAATCAATTCACTTTTCAACCTTATAAAATCAAAGTATCTTCCATAAGATAGCTGGAGCGATTTAAATAGGAAATCTGGGAAATTCTTTTCATATTCTTTAAATTTGCTGACGTTAAAAAGTTCCATAAATTTTAAATTTTCAATATCTCGAAATCGATTAGTTATATTTATTGAAAGAGTTTCTAAAATTTTAGAATATCGAAGTTTATACGTTATTTTCATATCTTCCACACATTCAGCATTATTTCTTTTTCTATTAAATTTTCCAGTCATTAATTTGTGCCACAATGAGTCAAAATAGTCTTTTTTACTATCTAAAAATTACCCAAACTTGTTAATTTCATATATGCAATACGATATGTCAAAGTTTTTTTTTGTGAAATTTCAAATAAAAAATCTGCTGAATTAAATATCTTTGAAAATAAATGTAAATTAAAATTAAACTCAAAATCTTTTAAATAACGATGAAGCACTTCGGCATTTATAATAGCGTCATTATCCCATTCATCTTCATCGTTCATTATCCGATCGAATATTGCCAACAATTCTTTTTGATATTTTAACACCATATTCAAAATTCTGCTATTGTAATTCCATCGTGTAGGGACAGCAGTTGGAAATCGTTTTTTGATTTCACAATTGAGAAGGGAAATTCTTTTTGAAGATTTACAAAAAAACGATGAAAATGACAATAAATTTTTGAAAAAACGTTTGCATTCGGCTATATGCTTAACAGATTGCGACAAATCTAGAATCAATCTATGTGCATAATAATGGACAAACAAAGTATTAGGGCAAATATTTCGAATTTTTTGTTGCACTCCATTATGCTCCCCGGACATTACAGCCGCTCCATCATACGTTTGAGCAATTAATTTGTCCAAACATCCAAATTCTTCTAAGGTATTACGCATATGTTGAAAAAGAGCATCAGCTGTTCTATCTGGATATATATATATATATATATATATATATATATATATATATATATATATATATATATATATCCGGACCTAAACCTAACCTAACCAAGCATCGACAAATCCAACAAATCTCTCCTGAATGTCACCATTTTCATCTATATATCTAGAAATAGTAGATAGCTGAGCTTTGCGGCTTATATCTGTAGATTCGTCCACAATTACAGAAAAAAATTTTGATGCACGTATCTCAGATTTAATCTCATCTAGCAAGACTTTTTAAATTGAAGATATTAAGTCATTTTGAATTTGGTTTGATATTCCCGCAAACACTGTAGAATTATCTAAATGGGCTTTCAATTTTATGTCTGATTCACTGAGTAAATATAGCAATTCAACATAATTTCCTCTATTCTTTGATTCGTGATGCTCAAAATGTACTCGTAAAGGCTTGTTTTGTCAAAAAACAGATAGCGTTTATTAATTTCGATAAAATGTAACGATTTGCAGTAACTTCCTTGTTGTACATTGCAATATATTCTTTAAATTGCGCACTAACAAAATCTTTTATACGAGCTCCCTTTCCAAATTTTCTGAATTGTACAGTAGAGCATATGTGAGATTGAGAGCATTCGTGTCTCTTGCGTGCTTTACTTAAATTGTTTAGGTCAGAAAATCCGTATTTATTCCAGACATTTTTTTTTAGAGAAAATAAAATGCATGGCCAACAGAATAATTTTGATAAATGAGCACATCCACAAATCCACGCGATTTTTTCATAAATATCCCTATTAAAATGCCTACTTGTGGGAAAAATGAATACTAAATGAATACTTAATATTGGTGCGGGCTTCGGGCTCTTGACAATAATCTCTTTTTCATTAAACGGGAGAAAAGCAAATCTTCTTTTAAACATATCTTCTATTAAACAATTGCAAATAGACTCAGCGGTAAGTCCACTTTCATCGTTTCTTTGGTTTTCTATATTAAGGGCCATAATTAATGATAATATATTTAACACGTATATGGTGAAACAGTACACTAAAAATAAAGTTAAAATTATTTACCCAATTCAAATAAAGTAAAAAAAAAATCGGCCAAGTGCGAGTTGTGACTCGCGCACTGAGGGTTCCGTACAAACTTGTAAGTGAGGTATCTTTTTTTTTGTGGAGGACGTAACTGTATGCAACCCATATGCTTCTGCTGCCTGACAATACCACGCAACACATTAGTGTATTTTCATGTTTCTAATAGTAAATTCGCATTTTTCTTATAATTAAACTAGATATTTACGGTTTTCAGATTTTTCCCTTTACATGTGCTGTAAGACGCCGCTTCTTGCCAAATTTCATGATTCTAGGTCAACAGGAAGTACCCTATAGGTTTTGATTCCCTTGTGAAATCGCAAAATATGCGACATAAACGGTCATATCTATTGATTTTTTTACAGCTCAAAGAGGCCGCAGACCCGAGTATTTGATACAAATTTCAACTTGTTACCTCTACGCGTTCCTGAGAAAAATGATCTTGACAGACAGACAGACGGACTGACAGACGGACTGACAGACGGACAGACAGACAGACGGACAACAAAGTGATCCTATAAGGGTTCCGTTTTTGGTACGGAACCCTAATAAACAGCTTACCGCGTTCTAGTCCATTGAAGCAAAGTCGGGGACCGCATCCATTACTACTAGTGAACTCTCGAGAGCTAGGCGGCAAATATATTTTCAACGAGGAGTTTGGAGCGTGACATGCATGTAACTGAATCCGCTCCCTTTCAATACTTGTTCGCAACTACAGCTAACAATAAGTGATTTATAATACGAAATAGATTTATAATACCACTAAATACGCATGCGCCGTATATAAAGTAATTTTAATTAATATTTTATTGTTTTAAAAAGTCAGTAATTTTTAATTGTTTTCCATTAAAAAATTCTCTATCTACAAAGTTCTCCAAGTAGATAATTCGCGGTACACTTTGTCTGGAAGATAACATAACCACATCTTACGCGGACTTCAATTCTGAGAGAAGAGAAGAAGATCGATCATCTTCTTCACTCCAATTTGTTTCGCCTTGTTTTTTAAAGCCAGGCTTTCTGAAACAATTTTTTATGGTTGCTTGCTGAACATCAACATGTCCCACGCTTTTGTCAAGTTTGTAATGGCATTCCATAAAGTAATATGTTCGGGTTGATTTTTTCTAGGGCAACTATAGTTTTTCTTCTTGTGTGCAATTTTGTATTGTTAATAATTGCTTGGTCCATAGGTTGTAACTTTGACGTTATCTTTGGCGGGAGAAAAATAACACGAATAGAATTTAGCTGCTTGGTCAATTTTTGGGTGTGACGGACAGTTATCCACAAACAGCAAGATATTACGTTTATCGGCATTGGATTTCTTGTCTAAACTAGAAAGCCATTCTTCATAAATTGCGCTTGCCATCCAATCTTTTTTGTTGCTTCTGTATCTCACTGGTAAAAAAGGTTTACCTTTAAAGCATCGCGGATTTTTTTATTTTCCAATCACCAACGGTTTCAGTTTTTCAGTACTACACATATTGGCTCCCGTCACGGTGGTGATTCTTTCTTTGATGTGTTTTCCACCGAAGCACTTTTCGTCTTTAAATGATAACGTTTTATTAGGCAAACATTTAAAAAAATAAGCCCGTCTCGTCTGCGCTAAAAATGTCCTTTTCGTGATAAGATGCTAAAAGTTCCGGCAAGATATTGTTGCACCAATCTTCACAGTCATGTTCATTAATGTCTGCACTTTCAGCACACATAACCTTTTGTATAATATTATGCCTTTTCTTAAACTTATCTAGCCAACCTACACTAGCGATGATATCTATGTGTCCCAGACTCTCCGAAATATATCAGCAATATATTTATTTTTGCATATTTAAAAAAAGTTAATTTTTCTGAACAAATGTAGAGAAAAAAAATTGCTATCTTTTTCCGTTAAAAGGAAAATCAATTCAATTAGTTTCACCAGCTAAAATCAACCAAGAACTTGGCATGATGGAAACACAAGCTACAATGCAACTACCTCAGGCCCTAGCTATGACGAGCGAAGGCAAATATTGTTATTCGGATTCTGGGGGACCAGGACATCGTGCAGGGAAGAGTTGGAGCTTCCCAAAACTCCCCAAACCCAAGAGTAAGTCCCCAAACCCAAGACGCTAACGGACACCTGCGATAAATTCAGTATCCTCATGCTTTGTATAAGAAACACGATTTCGTGATTGTGATCACTTTAACTCTAACTGGTGGATATCGTATCTACAAGGGAAAGCCTGCAGTCAAGCTAAGAAATAGTAATTTACATATATTAAAAACCGCATTTCTAGTACATAACAGTTTTCAGAACTCTGTGGTAGATTTCTCATCACCTTCGGAACGGATCTCCCTACTCAGAATTAAATGCGCTAACAAGACCTACACACTGATTAACGCACATGCTCCTGTTAACAATGACTCTGACAAGAACAAAGTGGAGAAGTTCTTGTCACAGCTAGAACGGGCACTCAACAAGATCCCTCGACACCATATCAAGATCCTCCTCGGAGATTTCAATGCACAAATCGGCCGAGAAAGGGAGCTCAGGCACATCACTGGGAATTTCTCGGCACACAAAAAGACAAATGCCAATGGACATCGCCTAATCAACATATGTGGAATGGCTAACCTCCAACTAATGTCCACACACTTTAAGAAACCACCACGCAAGATGACAACCTGGAAATCACCTATAAACCACATCGGGGGAATACCAAATCGATCACGTAGCGATAACCAGAAAATCCTCGACAGAAATCATGAACGTGAGGTTACGCAAGGGATACGTGGGGTCCGACCATTATCTTTCACAAATTATAACCTGCTTCTTACCTAACAGAAGGAAGTGTGAAAAATGTAAATTTTTGCGTATAGATCCAAAAAACCTAATAAAACACGCGGAGGACTTCGCACAATCACTACAGACCGATACACAAACATGGGACGAACTTCTTCAGACAATCCAGCAATCAGCAAGGAAACTCGGTCAACTGCCACGAAAATGTGAACACAGATGATGGACATTGGAATGCGACAGGGCCCTTGAATTCCATATGCGTGGAAGACTTGGCATACCAACAGAATTGGCAGATGTTTTTTAAAATGCAGAGGGAAACATCCAAAACGATCAGACGCAGTTAACGGACATGCTATTTCAAAAAATTAGAGGAATTCGACAATGAGTTCAAAAGAAATAACACGCGAAACTTCTACAGAACATTTAGGGAAGAACTGATGAACTACAAGCCTCCTAACCTCTGCTTTCGTCGGCCTGATGGAACCCTTGAAACCAACACAAAAGCGAACTGCGAAATTCTGAAACAGTACTTCGAGAAGCTACAAAACTGGGAACCCCTGAAGAAAGACTCCAATGCCACATAGCCGCCCCAACCGGGACTCTGTTTCATTAACACATGAAGATATACGATACATTATTTTACACCTAAAAACAACAAAGCACCAGGGTAATACGGCTTCTCTTCAACCTGGTACTAGATAAGGTAATCAAAATATGGGAGAAAGAACGAATCAACATAAAGTGCCTCGCTTTTGCTGACGACCTTGCAATAATCACCCGGACTACTGAAGAAGCCAAACGCGCCATCGAGGAACTTCATGAAATCGCCATCAGGACCGGCCTTCAAATCTTTTACGAGAAAACGCAATACATAGATTCCAAGAGCTCAAATATGACACATCTTGCAACCAAATATGGCAACATCATACAAGTTAAGCACTTTAAGCACCTAGGTGAAATAATTGGAAACACTGGTAAGGAAAGAATGGCTAACAAAACACGTGCAGAAAAGTTACGCAAAGCCTATACAATCACCTGGAATATGTACAACAAGAAATGACTTTCTACTATTATTTTAAATAGGAGGTCCGATGCTACTAGAGAAAAAACAATAAATTGATCGCTTGCAAAGTGTGAAATGACCCAAAATATAAGCTATTACTTTCTACTAAAGCAAAACTCCGTCACTACCATACAGTTATTCTTCCAGAAGCACTCTATGCAATTGAGACTTCATCATTAACCATCTACATTAATGATATTGAGAAAGTATAACGTCAGATACTGAGAAAAATATTTGGACCCAAGGTGGTATCTGGATGCGTAAAAGCTCACAAGAACTGTATTCCATGGCAGAACGATTCTCCTCAATAGCAAGGAAAAGACGTCTGAAATTCTACGGTTATATAGTACGAATGGATGACTCTCGATTGACCAAGAAAATCTTCCACATCATCAATGGAACCCGACAGTCCAAAGTACGCTGGTTTGTAGACACCCAACATGACCTCTCAGTAATCAATATAGACCCATTGGCAACTACATGAACTAAATACAGGCAGGAAATAAATTCAAATAACTTTACATCAAAGAATCCATCAGCTAAGAGTTTGAAACTAGAAAACGCATGGACGCAAGAAAGAAGACAGGCCCAGAGCGAAAGGATGAGGAAGTTTTGGGAAGATAAAAATAACAAGATGACCAGTGCCAAGTAGTGGTTCTACGCGCTCCTTAGAGGACTAAACGAATAAGTAATAATAAAAAGAATATAGATACTTAAGAAGGAAACATGACATGTGTTATAAGAAGTACTACAACAAGAAAAGTTTTGTTTTAATTGTTTCTTGCAAGTCAAACTTATTAGACTACGTGAAGAACATATTTATCATAATATGTTCTGCAATTATTCATTCTCTAAACTAGTGATTCTCAACCTTTTTTCTTTTGCGGTACATCAAAATTTGGCGGTACACTTTCAACAACATCACAATTTGGCGGCACACCAACAATAAAATGAGTTTAATAGTTGTTAATTATGCAAGGGTATAAAATTAAAGTTAGGTGAGTGTATTGATAAATTCAATTTAAATTCGCGAGTTAATCCTTAATTTTGTCCGAGAGTGAAATACAAATTTTTATTCATATAAGAAACAGTTAAAAAAAAGTTGGCCATGATTGTGGTATTGTCATGGCAACGATAACATTGTTGATTCGTGCGTCAGAATTTTGTTTAGTGTTTTATTAATGTATAATTAATCATAACTGGATACATTCCAAGAATCATTGTTAGATGGTGACGCGGAAAGATTACTCCGGCAGAAATCATGAGATTTATACAATAAGTTTGTGATTGGCGTTTGTGTATAATAAGTTTATGATTGGCGATCAAAAAAGAATATCAGCCAACATTTAGGATTATGTTTACGGAGCCTGTAAGTGAGTTATTTTGATGCGTTGGTTATTTTGTTGCCATGGAGACTTCTATTGCACTAGTGAATAAATCACTTATATCTGTTTTTCATTTATTATAATAAGTTTTATTGATCCGTATGCAAGGAATTAAACATGACTATATAGGTAGACTTCCGTAAAACGTATGAGGAGACACTGATGCGCTCAGCGTCAGTGCGACAGTGTCGCTCCGCTCGAATTGCGCCTCACACGTTTCATTATCGCTGCGTTAGTGAGGCCAGAGCCGCTTTGCTCGGAAGTCTACCTTAAGGCAAAATTGAATAAATAGAAAACTCGGATTATAGCGCATGTAAGGAGGGCATGCAAGTCGCAAGGTAAATTATTTGAATTTTTTTATTTTCGATCGAGAGACCGTGCCACCGCGCGATATATTCTCTGGATCTATCTGTTCTAATATTACACAATCTAACATTTGTTCTGACCTACCTGAAATCAGTAAAATATTGTCTTTTTACGTTAGTTCTAATTTCTGCCATGGCTAACATGCATCGAGCTACGTTTTAGCCGAAAACTCTGCTAGTAAATAGTTTTGTCTGGGTTTAATCCCGATTTGGGGCATGGTAAAGAATACGGTTTTTTTTGAAACTTAGTGTTGCGGACTTTTTACCTGGTGTAACTGTTGTTAATCGTCTTTGGCACTCTTTAACTAAGATCGGAAAGTAAAATTAAGCTTCTTAAGCCTTAAATTAAGCCCCAGATATGTAGTAGAACTATACTAGCATGCTGTATCAATGTACATACCAAATAATTTTTATTACATACAATTGAAAAATTCACTATGTTTTTACCACACTTATAATATGTAAAAATGTTATATAATTTATTATTCACAGTTATATAAATTTCTACACATATCACGACTCGAGTTTGGACGTTTGACGGTCATTTTCAAGTGCCGGATATTTACATATTATAAGTGTGGTAAAAATATACTGAATTTTTCAATTCTATGTAATAAAAATTATTTGGTATGTATATTGATACAGCATGCTAGTATAGTTCTACTACATATCTGGGGCTTGGTAAAAAATGATTTTTTTGAAACTTGGTGTTGTTTTTTTACCTGGTATAACTGTTGTTAATCCTCTTTGGAAATACTCTTTTTTTCTTAAAAAAAAATAATAAACAATGTTAACGTCAACGTGGCAATATCAGCCTAGTTGCGGGCGCCTCTACTATTTGTTACTTTGAAAATGTCAATTTTTAACAAAAAAAGCACGAATATTTATTAAACCAGGCAACGAAGAAGCTTAATTTTACTTTCCGATCTTAGTTAAAGAGTGCCAAAGACGATTAACAACAGTTACACCAGGTAAAAAGTCCGCAACACTAAGTTTAAAAAAAAAATTCAATGTAAGTATGAATTACCACGTAGTAACTGTCGCAATCATCCTATTCATTAAATAATTTTTGTTGTTTGCACTTCTAAAATTTGACGGCACAAAAGTGCCGGCAGAAGTGCCGCGGCACTGTCGTTTAGAATCACTGCTCTAAACTAAGGGTTTCGAGTATAAAAATAATAATTTTAATTATGATGTAAATAGGTAGTTGACCTTTTCTTGTACATTTACCGGCTGATTATTTATCGGCTGAATGATTAATTTTATTTCTAAATTTGCGCACGTGCACATAAAAAATACCACTGTTCTATTAAAGCTCTGAACTCCTCTTCATTAACAATCTGATTTTGTAAATGGCTACTTATCATACTATGTACATATTTTGTTGTTCCCTTTCTAAAAAAAGCATCGAATTATGTGCTTAAATTATGGTCACAAACTCGTTTACCTTAAAATTAGAACTTTTTTTCTCAATCGTTCTTAATATTTCAATAGTTGAGTTGGAAATAAAGTGCCAGCAAGTGGTATATAGATACGGTTCGGATGGTAGGTAGTGGTTCAGGAGTATTTGGACCTTGTACCAAGCCCTTCGAATGCACGGGAACCTACCCAAGTATTCCCACCACAGATACATGCAATTTAACCTCGACAGGGACCATCGTAAAAAACGAATTTCTATTCTGTCAAATAATCAAGCGCATATCAAGGCTCTTAGCTCATACACCATCCAAACTGGATCCAAACTGGAAAAAACTGTGATAGCTTAACAAGCTTGGCAAAGACAATAAAATAAGACTATACTGGATACCAGAGCGCGCTGGTATGTAGGGAAGTGAAGAAGCCTATTACGTAGCAGATAAGGAATCAGGTAATCCCTCTATATAATCCATTTAAGTCCGGAACCCTTTTGCGGTATAAGTATGAACTCCATCCACAAAAGCTTAGATGAAGAAACAAAGAAACAAGGGATATAAACCTGGAAAAGAAGGAAATAAAAAAAGGTTAAGACAATCGAAATTAATGGAGGGATGATTTAACCAGAAAATAACAAAAGCTTGTCTGAAACTAAAAAGGTACCAGGTTATAATTCTGACAGGAGTTCTGACGTGGGGCACTGAATACCTCAATACCCTCCGTCTTGAATAAGATGACAATTGCAAATTCTGCATCTCAGCAGAGGAAACCCACAAACGATAGCAGATTCAACTTCCTGAAGATTCTAAAGTTAATCTAGTTTGAAAACTTTGAATGCAAATACTGAACTGAACTTTAGTTTAGCTTGTTCTTTTCATATCCATATTTTACATACCTATTTTTGATATTACATGTTGATGAATATATTAATTATAGATCTAATGAAGGGCAAATTTTGTGAAAAACTTATTTTGAAACATTCCTGGTGTATTCAATATACTAATTGACATGAATCACATAGCAATTATTCACGTTAATTTAGTTGAAAAATATTAACTGTATGAATGTGGATAAAATAGCATTAATTATATTGTGATATCCTATTTAACACGTTAACGGCCGGGGGTAATTTTGAAAAACTTCACACAGGCCACGACATTTTTTTATTAATATTACTAAAAATGATATATTAAGACTCTTCTATAGTATTTTTTTTTTGCTATTTTACCCGCTTTTTTACCCGTGTGATTCAGCGATACACGCGGCGTGGAGTTGTTATCATGTATCACTCCGCCACGTGTATTTCTTGGAATACACAGATTGCAAGTCTCAACTTGCATAAAACTAAAAACATTTCATAACGTTCGAACTGATCACACAATAGTGCTTGTGTAAGTGCCTAAGAATGTCGTACGAACGTGAAGAGGCTTGTCTCCAGGCCTTGATGGCCCAGTATGTGGACATGAGTGACGATGAAGTGGACACCGTTCCGGACTCAGATGCTAATTTATTCTGTGAAAATTGGGATAATAATAGTTGCTATACGTCTTCGAGCGAAGGTTTGAGTACAAAAATATAGTATAAAATTGTATTTTATCAAAACTGATAGCTTATTTTAGAACTTTCGAAAGAGCGAAAATTTCATCTTTCTGCTAAAAACCTTGCCGCAAATAAAAGAAAAAAACTGAAGATCGTCCCAAATTGATTGTTACGTCGACAAATAATGAAAGTGAAGGTGAACTGGAGGAAGCTAACGAGGGCGATACTGATTGTGAAGAAGAGCAGGAATGGGGATTAGTTGTTAGTAACTGAATTTTCTTATGAAAAAGAAATTGGAGTGTCAGATGATGTTGTTCAAATCAGAAATCAAAATGAACTTGCGTACTACAAATTATACATTGACGAACAACTTGTGGATTCCATTGTCAATCAAACAAATATTTATGCGGAACCAACAATCGTTCACGGCATTACTGAACATACCATAGGACCATCTTCACGCTTGAATAAATGGTACCCTACAGACAGAGACGAAGTTATAGATTTTTTGGATTTTTGATGTGGATGGGATGAGATAAAAACCATCACTTGGTGACTATTGGCGAAAATCTGATCTTTATTGGTCAAACGCAGCCAAATTTATTTCACGCAATAGATTCGAAATTATTCTTCGAATGCTACATTTGGCTGATAATGAGCTATGTCCAGAAGGTGACAGATTATATAAGATGCAATCACTTGTTGACTCGCTGAATAAAAAATTTAATAAGTTCATTGTGTCTGATGAAAACATAAGCATTGATGAAACCATGGTTACTTTTCGCGGGCGACTAAAGTTCCGTCAGTATATCAAAGGCAAGCGACATAACTTTAATTAATTAATAATTTTAAGTTTGGAATCAAACTCTTCAAATTATCTATCTCATCCTCCAGAGAGGTGAAGGCATAAGTGTTACTACGAAAGTAGTTTTAGAATTGATGGTGAAAAATCTCGATGGAGGCATAACACTCTGCACTGATAATTGGTACACAGGTTTGGAGCCAAAAAATTAAGAGAAAGAAACACACAACTAATCGGAACGCATCGCAAAAACCGAAAAGGCCTACCAAAGGAAGTGGTTAACACCAAGTTGAAAAAAGGTGAAATAATTGCCCGGGAGAAGGATGGAGTAGTTGTTTTCAAATGGAAAGATAAAAGAGATGTAATGATGCTCTCCACTATACACACCGCCAAAATGATAGAAATACCCGGGTGAGATGGTACTAGATTCAAACCTGAGCTTGTTTATAATACAACTAAGAGTTTCATCGGTTTATCCGATCAGATGTGTTCTTATTCAACATCGGTACGAAGAAGTATCATATGGTTCAACAAAATTGCCATTGAACTTATAATTGGAGCGAGTCAATGCCCACCAGTTGTAAAAGAAAAACGAGGACAACGCCGGCAAAAAAGAATTACGAATTTCAAAGAAAATCTATGCTTGCAGCTTTTGAATCATTGCAATGCAAATATCGCCGCGGCTCCAGTCAATAACCAGCATGCATACAGCTCAGAGGGAAAGAAAAAGCGTTGCAAGATCTGTTACCAGAAAAACAAAGAAGCCCATGGTGGAGAATACGCAATTCGAAAAACGAAGCAAGCTTCCTCGCGATGTCAAGCATGCACAGATCAGCCATTACTTTGTTTAGAATGTTTTTTTCTACGCATAATATTTCATTCAAGAAATAAAATGTATTTTTTTAATTTTTATTAGTTACTTTACCATGAGATAATTATATTTTATAAATTTTGTTGAGATTAACACTACATATTTTACATTTTACAACAAACAAATTTTACAAATATAAACTTTTTTTCACAAAAAAAGCATGAATTTATTTATAACATTTTTTCCATATTTTGTTTGTATTAGTTATTTTGCAATAATGACTTATATTTTATATTTTTTGTTGAGATTAACACTGATTATACGTGTATATGTATTTTTATCCGAAAAACCAGACTCCTCTGGTTCGACAGGCTCCTTACTCTCCTGATATGCCCCCTGCGACTTATGGCTATTCCCCAAAGTCAAGGGGCTCCCAACGAGACTACTTTGAGGGTGATTAGGTTTCCAACGCTCCAGGTATGCCAGTTTTTTTTATCGGCTAAAGGTCGGATACTTTTCTAACAGACCACGTATACCAGGGCTGTCCAAGTGGGCTGCAGTATTTTATTATGCGGCCCTCCAAACCGCGGCCCTTGGGGCACTTGCAGTTGGACCACCCTGATATTGTTCGCATCTTTGAGAAAAACGCAATATTATTGTGCCTAGGTTTGTATAGATGCAACGACCGTGGTATACAAATAACTGAATAGAAAATTATTTCATGCGGCCCGCGGTCAAATTTTCATAACGTCATGTGGACCGAGAGCTAAATGATTTGCCCACCTCTGGTATAAATTAATATAGTGTATTCAAATATATTTACTTTAAGTGTATTTACTTAAAATGCAGTTCGAGAGTCGGTAAATATTCAATAAAAACCTATTATTAGTTTCAAGACGATCGAACAATAAATTTAAGGAAATTAAGTCATAAATTGAAATTACATTATAAAATTGATTGCTGCGTCTACGTAAATGAACTATGAGTTATTATCATGACTAGGTGGGAAGAGAAGAAAAACGGCTTTGGAATGTAATCACAGAATATTATCTGCAATCATTATAAGTCATATTCCCTGTTTGGTTAAACTTATTTTGCTAGACTAGACAGACAATACTTGATAAAACTGTCTAGTCTTGTCTGTCTAGTCAAAATAAAATAAAACTCATTTAATAAACTTGACGAGAACTATTCAATAACGCGAATGTTCAACGGCTTAGTTTTGCAGTTATCGAACTTATCCATGGTCTTGATGCTGAGCAAAGCCAATAAGCCGATGCCCAGAATAGTGCAGAGGAGCTAGACCACAAACAGACCGGACTAAATGGGCGCAATGGGCCAAATTGACCGGACAAAAAATTTCAGAGAGAAAGTTTTTGTTTGTTAGTTATTTTGCAATAAATTACTTATATTGTATATTTTTTGTTGAGATTAGCACTGATTATACGTGTGTATGTATTTTTACAACAATAAACTTTTAAACTTTTTAAGTAATAAACTTTTTTCACAAAAAACTAAAAATCCATGAATTTATAACATTTAAATTTTTTATTTTTTTTGTGTTAAGTTGCAATGAGTGTTCTTCCACGCCACACCAACTATTCCGTCATAAAAAATACTATGATAAGCAAGCTCCGGTAGCACAACATGACCAGAAAGAAGATATTGTGCTTGTATACGAAATTATATACAGGACTCTACTAGCGTGTATACTTATGGATACACATGGCAGTTAACGTGTTAATGTTTAAAGAATAAAAAAGTGAGAAAAATGAAAATTAAAAAAATCGTGTGGATTTATAATAATAAATCATCTGTTTATTTTTGTAGCTAATTCAAATTCTGTCCGCAAATGTCTAGCTTTCCTTATGATTTTATATATGTCTGTAAATACTGACATAAAATCAGGATGCTTTTTAAGTCATCACTTCTATAATGCACAAATATATTTTTTATAATGGCTTTATTTTTTATGCGAGAGCTAAGTTGGTTCTAAACAATTTATGAATAAGTTTAGATATACAATTAATTCGGAATATTTTGTCACAAATTATAGAATGCCGATAACCTAGAGCCGCGGTGGGGAACCTTGAACACGCATGCTAGTGGTCATTTTTTTAAGAAAAAAGTAATTATAGCATAACTGCTGATTATAGTTATTCACATAAATAAATTTAAAAAATATATTAAAAAAGGTAAGATTATCGATAAATAATATTTGTGAATTTTTAGCGCGCAAACATAAAAAAGATTCGGTACGATACATAGTGATACGCGAAGCACTTTTAGTTGGACAAAATTATATTCGTTCGTTTTGAGATCAAAATTGTGTTAATATGCACCGTACCGTTTACGGTACCGTACGGTACCGTTTAGACCGTTTACGGTCTAAATTGCATTAATTTTCCTGATTTAAAAAAAAAAAAACAAGTAGGAACGTACTTAAGAAAAATATTTATTTAAATTTTACAGTAACAATAATTAAGCATTTGTAATAATAAAAAAAAACCTAATGAAATATGTCAAAAAAATCATGTTAACCTACATATTAGCCGTCTTTATTACTTTCTTCAGATGAATCTACTGCTGAGTAGTCATGATCAGGATCATGATGAACTATTTATTGTATCTTTTCTAGTAATACTGGGGGTATTAATAAATCTAGGACTTTTGGGAAGTTTGAAGCCTTCTTTCGCGGGACATCTCTTAAGTTAGTTATTACAGGGCCAGATGTTATCAATAACATGTTAAGTAAATCTCTATTCTTGGTAATACGTTACTGTTTGCGAGTTTTGTGTTAATGAAACCTTCAGTAGTCCTTGTTTCGCGCTTTTGAGCTTCCTCAGAAAGCTGGCCGATACGCAACAGAGCAGATGCAACTTCTAAACTATGAACAAGGATTGTGAACAGTAGCAGGCATGTAAGAACTAGGATAGCGATTTATGTGCAGCTTCTTTGTTTCTGCTGCAATTGCATGAAATTTCTCAATGTAAATATCAAATCCTGAAAATAAAGCCCGAAGTATAATTCCCAATTTTTGATATTAATGTAAGATCTAATATTAGCAGGATTAGCATTCCTTCTGAATTTACAAAAAACTTTCGAGCGGTATTTCCATCATTTGTATTGCCATACGCTGGTTTTAGCTTATCTAGAATTAGCCCCATTTCGGCTTAAAATCTGATTTTTATTTCGTCAGAACGTTGCTTCACACTAACTTTTTCAGATTCCGATCTGATTTGCCATTTCTTAATATCAAGACCATAGCCAATATGAAGCAAGCATTCAAAATACCTAATTCAGCCATGTAGATAAACCAAAACCAAGATTGTCTTTGTTGGCTACAAACTCCCTTGTTTCGTCATTCATCATTTTTAGGGTTGCCCCACAAAACGCTTCTGTGATGAGGAAGTTTCCTCACAAAGCACTTCTGTGATGAGGAAGGTTCGGTCAACGCATTACAGACTTTCCCATCAATCATGGTCAGAAGTATTTCATGCATGACCGAAAACCTTACCTTCTTTTACTTTGCATATTATTATTATTATTATTAAATGATTTATTAATCAGAACGACGAAGGGGTGGAAGTACAACATAGAACCATGCAAGCCAACAGGGCATACTTCACTCTTAAATCCATCCTTAACTCGAAGCTAGCTAGCCGACAAACGAAGTGTAATATATATAAAGCAATCATACGACCCATCCTCACATATGGAAGCGAAGCATGGACGCTGACCCAGAAATCGGAAAAGATGCTGGAGATTTTTGAGCGAAAGATCCTGAGGAAAATTTATGGGGCAATTAACAGCGAAGAGGGCTGGAGAATTAGGATGAACTTCGAACTATATCAGTTATACAAAAGCCCAGATGTGGTATCCCACATAAAACTAAGCAGGCTAAGATGGGCGGGACATGTGTGCCGGATGGCTCCAACAGCAGTGCCGAGACAAATACTCAGAGTGCCGGAAGGTAGAAGGAAAGCGGGCAGGCCAAGGGCGAGATGGGAGGAAAGTGTGAAAAGGGATGCGAGAGAGATGCTGGGGGTGCGGAACTGGCGGGCGGCGGCAGAGGATAGGGAACGCTGGAGACAACGTTTGGTGGAGGCCAGGGCTCGCTTCGGGCTGTAGCGCCATTGGAGAGAGGGAGAGAAATGATTTATTGTCCTCCATACAAAAAAATATAAAATCTGTTTAAATACAAATTAAAAATATTACACATTAAAAACACATCATGTGAACAAAACATCTTCCATAAGCCCTTTTAGCCCTGAAAGCCCCTAGCCCCTGAAAAAGTTAGTCTTTAGGTAAACCTTACACCGACTAACATAGGAAAAATAAGTAGACGATATTAACGTTCATTTTTCTAAATGCTCACTTTGCCTCACTCTTCTTTTAAAATAATTTTTATACTGTATAACGCTCGCTAGTCTTAACTTCATTGGTAAATTGTTAATGATGGACGTTATTTGGTAAATGTACGAAGATTTAAACTTTGAGGTATGGTGTATAGGTGTAGTCAGCAAGCACTTATTACGCATATTAATTGTATGAACGTCCGTTCTGAAGGTAATTTTTTGTACAGATACCTGGGTAATTTGCAGTATAGGATTTTTTTTAAAAGACATGTAAGATGAAATTTCCGAAGTTTTCCATATTAATCCATTTGCATCGAATTTCCGTGGATATTTTTTGGCGAGGTCTAAGGCCATGTACAAATCTGATACACCTATTTTGTGCTCGTTGTATTCTGGCGCGGTCTGCATTATTAATGAAACTACTATACACCGATTTAGAATAACTAAGCATTGACAAAACATAGGCAATCACTAGTTTCCTTTTTAAGTTTAAAGATAAGACACGCCTACAGGAATGCAATACTTTAAATAAACACACTCTAAAAGTGTTGATACATGTGATGAAAATTTTAATCTGTCATCAATTAATAGTCCGAGATTTTTTTATCCATTTGTTATTTTCAGGCGATGCATGGTAATTTTCAGTTTTTCCTTAATATCCACTTGTTTTCTTTTTGAGGCAAATTTTTTGTCGGCAATAAATTATTTATTTATTCCAAAACATTGCTAATTTCTTCCACAGTAAAGGCTTTACTTTGTTCGGAAAATATAAACGGTATTGGACGACAATGCATTGTAGAAGATAGTCTAGGATACTGCTACACTATATTACCACTTTCATCCATAAATTGAATGAAAAAACAAACAAAAATTCATCAGTGTCCATACTGTTCATAAATTTTTGTTTGTATGTGCTGTGTCCGAAACTCCCATCACAGCCCCGCTTACTCATGAAAGTAAATGACGAGCAAGGAGGCAGACTGTTGACAATCACTTGCTGTGCCAATAACGAACGTTTTATCTGAAACTGATTTAACTTCTGTTGCTTCTCTCATATCGGTTTGCGTTTCAGTCACAACAATCTGTTCTTCTCGTGGATAACAAACTAATTTAGCTTTCCTAAGACTATGCAGTGACGGAAATACCTTATTCCCAAGTTTAATGCTCCACCTCAGAGTCTGCTGGTAGGCATGACATGTTGATTTACTTTGAACATAGTACGCTAAAGCAGGCATCACCAATTAGTTTCTTCAGGGGTCCGGTTTTTAAAATAAAGTTATCTTCGTGGTCCGTTTCTACTTGAGTTTAGTAAATAAGCAAATGTAATGTACAGAAGAAACATGGATTTTTTTACATATCTATGTGAAAACTTACATTTTTAATCACTTATGCACAATATTACTATCTTGGCGCACGTTTTTTAGTGCGATAAATTGTCAATATTAGTTTATTTTACATAATTTAAATAACGCACGCAAATATTCAATATCGCAAAGTTACATTAAAATAAACAAATCATAAAATAATTACAATCAAGTCCTCTATATTAAAAAATTGACGTGAAGTGTAAGAATTATTTTTCATAACAAAGTAAAAAATTTAAATTAAAAAAAATCGTTTTAAAGTGAGTGTAAATTCTATGATGATACCAGAGACTGAGGAGAGTTCGTATGACGAATCCAAACCACCGGAGACAATTAAAAAATCAAATTCTTCCTTTTCTATTCCATTTTTTTTGGATGGCACCTGGATCCCAAACTTGTAAAACACATCCCCTCGCATGACTAATAAAAAATATTGTTTGTAGCACAGGCGAAATTGTCAATTCTCGTCTCGAGCTATTGTGCGCTTCGTTCGTGTGCACAACTTCGCTCTCGACTCATATTGACAACTTTTCGCTCTAGCTAAAAAATCTACTATTTTGGCTTGAAGTCTGGAGTAAAGTTGGTGTTAAGCTATTGTCATTAAAACCTGGAGTAAGTCGAGATCGATTTGTTTTTTTTTATGAAGTTCATCTTCGAAAATGCTGCCTTACAAATATATGTTGACCCGAACATATTAAGAAGTTTCAAGCCTATTTTTTTTAATTCTGGATAGATTACCACACACAAATTATATTCAGAACTCTTCACAAGGAACTTCCGTTTGTTTGTGTTTTAATACTGTGTTTTCTTGGAAATCGGTCAGTTCCATTTGCAGAGTAGCTTTATTACTCCCATTAACATTTGCGGCTTTGCTGCATTCATCATCAGGATGCAGAGAGTAAATATTGCGGAGGTTTTTGACGTGATTCTCAATTTTCTTGACATCCGCGAATCTGTTTTCAAATACCCATTTAAGATCCTTAATGAACGTCTTGTATTGACTGACGTCAATTTCGTAAAGCAATATGAATCGGTTCCTTCTGACAAAAACTGTCTATTTTCGACTTTGACCTTTCTTTTTTCCGTTCCTAGCATATGTAAGCAGATAATTAAAGGAATTCGTACTCCGCGATTCTCTCTCGCACGTTACTTCGTCCGTTTACTCGTCCGTTGTCAAATTGACGAAAGCAAAGATAATGCGCGAGATATATTTTATTAAGTTATGTACTTATAATATAAGTTACTGTTTACTTAAGATCCGCACAAAATAGGTCGGCGGTCCGGATCCGGACCGCGGGCCGCCATTTGGTGACCCCTGCGCTAAAGCTTCGTCACTGGTCTTAGCTCTTGTCTCATTTAATGCACAACTGTTTCTTATAAGTTCCTTACTCTGCATAGGATCGTTCGTCACAATTTTTATCCCTTTTGCCATGTCTCTACTACCTGACAATCGCGTTGACTCACAAGAGTAGGTTAGCTCACTAGTACTTCTGGTTCGGATAAAATCATCAACTTTTGTCTTCGTTTTGTTTTAAGGCTTGATTACGAGAAATCGTTCATAGGCATATTGGCCCATGGCCTGATACCGGTCTTTAGAAGTAATTTGCAAAACTTTGGCAATTCAAAATACATATTTGAATTTTTTGAATTTATTGAAAAAACATTTGAATAAACAAACAATTGAATATTTGAAAAAACATTTCAAAATACATATTTGAACCCACTAGCCACTCGAAGTTCTTCTGTAAAAACCGCTTTATGCTCTTTCCACAGCTCCTCCACTTTTCAAGAATTTTGGTCGAAAATCACCAAATGATGGCCTTCATGTTCTTTCAAGATTGTTCTTTTGCAAACCTAATATCATGTCTTGTACTGATAAATCAAAACAAAAATTCATTTCTTGTTTCCTTTCCATGTTTCAGCCATTCTTCAAATAAATTAATTTTTGGTTTGGTGAATACTTCATCTGGAAAAAAAATAAAATAATTAATTTCGCAAATCGTCGCAGGCGAGTTTTATATCATTATAAAGTAGATAAATGCAACTATATTATACATTAATTCTAGAGAGGGGCGACGAGGGGGTATGTTACTTTTTTCTGGTAAAGTAGAAAAATGAGAAAAAATCTTAGTACTTCTGTATCTTGCACAATTAAAAAAAAGGATTATATTACATTTAATGAATAAAAATATGCTTAAAATATAGTGCTTACCTTCAACTCCAATCTGCATAATGCACAAATAGTACAGAACTTTTTGAAAACACAATAAAATTAAATGGTAAGACGCACACATGTTACTGCATGAATGAAAAAATCTGGTCTTCTTATTTAAACATATTTTTTGTCAATTAATTGTCGTTTCCTCAGTGTTTTCTGTGAATTGTGATAATTGTATTTCACGAATTAAAGGGTTGTTTTTGTCCACCTAATTTCGTCTTTTGAACCACTATGCGACAGGACCTAGGGTATGGAGACTACTAATTCTTAATTCTTGAAACCGAATTCAACCTCGCCAAAATAAACATTTCATAATATTAAAGAAGCTGATTCGCTGATTTCGAAAGTTCTAATTTGATATAATCCTATTATCAAAAATAATTCCCAATTTACATATGTTTATGTCTATAATATCTATGTTCAATGCAATAGAAATATTCTACAATTCTGTAACATCATCCTGCGATAAATTTTGCAAAAACTATCATTGTAGAAGATACTTTTTGATTTACAATCAGTTAATCTGGTGAATGAAGATCTTAAATAAATACAAATAAAAATCAAAATTATATAGAAATAGATATTTATTTAAAAATCATTTACTATTACTATTCGTGAAAATGTAAGGATTTTCTTCTGTCGGACATTTAAAAAGCGTCGTAAAATTGTAGCTCACTGCACTTTTTCTTCCAACAGGTTCCCACATGTTGTTCCAAACAGTTCTAGCTACTAAAATCATATGGATAATAAATAAAATATTAATAAATCCCATACAAAATCTCATATTCATAATTTGTTGAGGAAGATTAATTATGTCGTTTTGGTTTTGTTACTGTACCTATAGATTTCCTCCACTATTATTATTATAATATCAGCAGGGTGACAAATTAAGATTCTCCTGATTTTAAACTGTAGATATCAAAAAACGAAATAAATGTTGAACACCATTTTTTGTTTGATATTGTAGAGTAATATCTAAAGTTTAATAACTAGTTAAGTAAATGCTTAATGCTAAATTAAAAATTAATATATAAAAATTCATCGATTAGATGACCTCCGTTTGATCGAAGCAAACGGAGGTCATGACCGAGATGAATGCAACAATGAATGAATTGGAAGCTGTAAAATCTTGTTAAATATCTTGTTAACCCTACGCTAGGCGCGACAACTCAGATTACTAAGCCACAAGTCCCGGGTTCAAATCCTGGGAATGGAAAAATAAGCTGCCGTCCTCCTGTGCATGTCAAGGCAAAGTCAAGGCTGTGGCACAGTAAAAATCTTCCATGAAAGCTCTCCTAATAGTGGCTCGCCAACTACGTTAAAAACTGTAAGGGTTCCCTACACTTGTGTCTAAGATCAAGACATCAACACAAGTGTGGGCAGTGGGAGGAGGTCCAGTTTCTGCTTAGGACTGTAGCACCGTTAGAGAGAGAGGCGCGACAACTTTCGTCTCATATTTAGTCGCGTGGTCTACGACTGTAGACCATTTACTCTTTATTAATAATAGCTAATGTGCACATTTTAGTGTAAATGTATGGACAGATATAATTACGAAACTATGCTCAATCCTATATAAGAGATATTTTACTTATATGTTCATCTACTTTGGGAGAAGTTAGTGAAATGTCATTATATGCATTTGTATTGCTTAATAAGCAAATTTCAATGATTAGTGGATTGTTTTAAATTTTATTGAGACTAAAAACAACGTATGAAATTCAATCGTATGAAAGACAATCGTTAACAAAATAAAATAAAAAAATGCATAAAAAATGTGTTCTTTACATGCACATTTTTTGCATTTTGCACATGATTTTCTTGTATATTTTGTGCGGCTTCGTGGACAAATATAGCAACGTCCTACATAATTTTGTGGTCTATCGGGTGAAGAAAATCACTTTTCGCGCCAGTTTTTATGCTCTGTTGGCCAAAGGCTTGTATTTCTTGCCACATCGTATTTCCATTTGCCACGGCACAAATGATCTACATGACCTACACAGATTTTTGTACGGTTATAGTCGATTATGATCACTGGTTTTTATTTGGTACAAACTCTGAGGGTGTCTCACGTTTAATTTTTCATATGGTACCGAGATATGTTAGCTTTGTCTTCTGCAACAAATTAGTTACTAGTGGTGGGTTACTAAACCAATTATCCGCAGTTATATTACGATTGGTACCTGCGACCGGGTGTACTAATTTGAGAACAATGCTTTCTCCTGAATTGCAGAATTTTTATGTCCTCCTGAGACCCACTGAGACCCTCCTGAGACCCACTGAGTTCAAACGTAGTTATCGAAATTGAGGGTGTATGCTGTCATTGCATCTACTAGCGCAAACATTTTCATACCATATTTGGCTGGTTTATTTGGTATATATTATTTGAATCCACATCGTCAACTAAAAGCCAATAACTGCTCATCTACAGTTAGGCACTCACTTGCAATAAAGTTATCCTGATAATTGACCAAAAAAAAAAATTCGAAAAGATCCCTAATAGGCGCCAGCTTATCGATTTCTTAATTTTCATTTCACTTCCCGACATCACCAACCCGGACACCTTGAAAGGAATCGAAATCTCTTTTTATTCATTACAAAGGTAGTTTTCTACTAAGGTAGTTTAATTTAACTTTAATCTTAAGTAAATTTTTCTTGAGCTTCGAAGATGTCCAATCTAAAACAGAATTGTAATGAAAGCCCTAGTTTCTCACTCATCAGTAATCTAGCGTCTCGTTCTCTTTGAAACACGTAATAGGGGAAGAAAAAGAAGAACAGCCAACTAGCAAGTGCCACACGACATTATAAAATTTTTCCGGAACGAAACGCAATGCACGTAATGCCATAACTAAAATTGAGTATCTTAATTTATTTAGTTATCTCAAGTTATTTCTAAATGAGACCATCGCTTTCTAATCCATCCTTGTCTTCTTCGTCAATTGGGCTTTATTCACCACTTGAGAGTTGAACCATTTTTTTACTCCGTACGGGATCTTTACTATTATGTAAACGCCTTCTTTTAGGGTCAGACATCTTCAAATTTTTCACAATCTACAGGTTATTGAGTTACTATGCACATGCTCAAACATGAAGAAGTAATACTTACTCAAACCTATGAAAACAACCGAAATAAAAAAGATCAGGTACGCAAGGAATTGTTTTTTTTATTACCTTGCCTCCTTACGGAAACACTTGCATTCAAACGTTCAATTGCTCCCATAAAGGTGGTTCTTCTATAGATGTCTCTCATCTTTGCGTCTGACTCCGTAGTGGAGTGACCTAGCCAGTAAAGCTATTAAAAATACAGCAAATAATACAAAATTCACTGATTTTTATTTTCCTTTTAAGTAAACAAAAGTAAGCAATACAGTATAGACAAAAACAAAGGTTTAAAAAGACGTTTATGGGCGAAGCCTAACTTTAGCCGATATAATTTTTTCTCTAATATAATTTCCTCTAAATTTTGACTATTGAGAGTATCTATTGAAAGTAATGCCAAATCAGAAGTTTTAACTTAAGTCATTGGGCTCCCTAGGTGTGTTTTTAGACTACGCATTACACCAAAAGATTTCTCCCGCGAATGGAAGTCACCTTGTCGTGGTGCGGGGGCTTAGCTTCGTGCAGCCCTTTGGACGCTACTGTTGCGAGGAGCACTGCCCAGGCAGGGCGACTCGTGTCGGGGCGGACTATGGGTGTCGAACGCAATCTGGCGAAACAGTTCCTGGCAGAAACAGGGTGCCCCAGCTGGATGACTGTTGTCTAACTCTTCCTGACTTATGGCAGACATCCACTTACTTCCTTTTCTATACTGTCAAGGCCTCACTTGGCCTAACTCTTGTTTACTTCAGATCTAAGGATCTTCTGTAATCTATCTTTTTTCCGCCTTCAAACCCTAATCCAAGCTGTAAGCTATCGTGGTGATGGATGGATGGCACTGGGGTGATTTCAGTGTCGCTAACGGTGCACCCTGTATCCCGGCACCCTCCCGGTGTACTTAGCCTTACTCTTGCATGCGGATCTCTGCAGGAGCGGACCACTTATTTCCCTAGCTACTCATGGGAAGAAAAATGTACTCAAATAAAAACAAAAACACAATTATACCCAAACCAACTACAGGGGAATATCTATTGGATGTAGACCTAGTAGAAGAGCTTAGAATCAAAGCAGGGCCAACAGGCCTAACTTCGGTTCAAGACATGATATTGGGGGAGGAGGATGTCGCTGTGGTTGACAGCCACAGCGATAAGACTCCTTCTCCCAATGGATCACCTCTGAGGGGAAGTGGATCAACCACTAGACCCACAGAAGGTGCCTCAAGCACTGCTACCTCGAGCTTGCAAACAACGCAAGAAAAGAGGTACAGAATAAGCGGGTCGCAAGGCACGAGGATCGTCGTCAAAAGGCTAATAGAAAAAGGCTATAAGATCTGAGGGTAGTACACCGTCTCCCAGACGGAGCTATCCTCTGCCACTGGAGCCTAAAAGGCCCAGGACGGAGGGGCCGCTGTTGAACAAACCTGGTGCTAGCTCACAGAGCAGGCCTAGGCAGTCCTACAGCGGAGCTCTCTCTGCCTGCAAAATGGCTATTGTTCCTCAGAAATATCCTGAGGAAAAAATGACAGAAGCACAAGGTAAGCTTCTGCAATCCGAGCTAATGAGGGAGATCTGGAGCTGTGAACCAGGCACAGGCCCCCATTTTATAAACAGCTTTGTCGACAAGGGCGTAGTCTACGTTACCTGTGCCGACGAAGCTGCAAAAGTCTGGCTCCTGGAAAAGTTGGCCAAGCTTAAACCTTGGGAGGGGGCAATTCTCAGAGCGGGTACCGCGAGAGATATTGTCCGTACGACCAAGGTGACGGTTTGGGTTCCAACTGAACTCCTTGGAACGACGGAGCCAGCTAAAATACTCCCCCTACTTAAGACCCGAAACAGGGGCTTAAATATAGAGGAATGGAGTATTGTCCGCAGCAATGCGGATACTAAGGGAACCACTTTGGTTCTCTACATAGATTCTGCATCTGTGAGTGAGCTGACCAAAAAGGGCTGCAAAGCCTATTTTGGTCTTAATCAGCTCACTTTCAGGATCATAGGGAAGAGAGCGGAGGGGCCCACTGATAAAGGTACTTCAGATCAACCTTCAGCATAGTGCGGCGGCCTCTGCCTCCCTATGCAGAATCTTAGCTGCTGGGGACATCAGCATAGCCCTGATCCAAGAACCCTGGTTAAACAGAGGCAAAATAATGGGTCTGGGTAAAGCTAGGGGTAAGTTAATCTATGACTACTCCTGTAACAATATCAGATCCTGCATTTATGCTAGAAATTCTATTGACATATTAATGTTGCACGACCACTGTTTCAGAGATCTTGCCACAGCAATAATCAGGTATCGCTTGGGGGGGGGGGCAGTTAGGGAACTTATTGTGACCTCTGCGTACCTACCATACGATGCACCTGAACCACCACCTACCGCAGAATTGGAGCGCCTGGTGAAATACTGCGAGATTTCCAATCTCCAGATCCTGGTGGGGATGGATGCCAACGCCCAAAACGTAGTATGGGGGAGCACCAAAACCAACAAAAGAGGTTAGTCTTTGCTTAGATACTTAGTGTCCACGAATCTGGCAATACTAAATGTCGGTAACAGACCCACCTTTCAAACAAAACGACGGAAATAGGTTATTGATATGACCTTGGCGTCCTTATATACAAGTGCACTAGTGAGTAAGTGGTATGTGTCCGAAGAACCGTCGTTGTCGGACCATCGATACATCTTTCTGGAGATCAACGCCGTTGACAGGACAGAGGATGTGTATCGTAATCCACGCAAAACTGACTGGGAGCACTATAAGGAAGTGCTAAAGATAGTGCTATATATATATACATACAAGTGTGTTAAGTTCGCACATAACCAGTCCGCATGATATTGAAGAAGCCTCCACTCTACTTCAGGAGGCTATAATAAATTCTTATCATGACAGCTGTCCTCAAGTGAAGCGAACCAGGAAACGAGAAGTTACCTGGTGGAGCAAGGAACTTGAACAGAAGAAAGACAAAACGAGAAAGCTCTACAATAGAGCTAAAAAGACAGGGATGCGGACCGAATATACGGCTACACTCACTGATTATAACAAATCTGTACGGAGGACTAAAAGGGAGTCCTGGAGGAAGATGTGTGAGGATGTCGAAAGTACATCTGAAACAGCAAGACTCCAGAGACTTCTGATAAAGAACCCGTTAAATCCGGTTGGTACTATTAGAGGACCAAACGGAAAACACACAACCAGCGGGAAAGAAACTATGGAAGTTTCACTCCAAGCTCACTTCCCAGGTTCCTATGTGATCGACCCAACAATGGATAATTCTGACTGTCAGGCTGTACGCTCTCAAACAAGAGGGACGAAGTATGACTGGCAGGTGTCCAAGAGGGTTGTCACATATGAAAGAATTGAATGGGCCATAAATACCTTTGGCCCATACAAAGCAGATGGCCCGGACGGTGTCTTCCCCGCCCTTCTGTGGCAGGGGAGGGAAACGCTGGTGCCAATACTGATCAAGCTATACAGGGCAAGTCTGGCATCAGGCTATGTGCCAACTCAATGGAGGCAAGTAAAAGTGGTATTTATACAAAAAGCCGGGCGTCTAGATTACACACAGGCTAAAGCGTATAGACCAATAAGTCTAACCTCCTTTCTATTGAAGACGTTAGAAAAACTGGTTGAAAAGCATCTGAGGGAGACCTGCCTGTTAGACAGGCCTCTACACTCTAATCAGCATGCCTATCAACCAGGAAAATCATGTGAATCTGCTCTACATCAATTGGTGGTTAGAATAGATAACACACTAGAAAACAAAGAATTGGCGCTTGGTGCCTTCCTTGATATCGAAGGTGCGTTTGACAACACCTCCTTCGACAGTATAGCCTATGCAGCCCGCAGCCATGGTGCAAATAAAACATCAATCAGATGGATTAAGTCCATGCTACAGGGTAGAAATGTTGAGGCTACAGTAGCAGGTGACACAATGAGGGTGGCTGTCATCAAGGGGTGTCCTCAGGGTGGGGTCCTATCTCCACTTCTTTGGGACATGGTTGTTGATAGCCTGCTTGTGTCACTAAATATTAAAGGATTTTACACCCAAGGCTATGCGGATGACATAGTCATTCTCATCAGGGGTAAATTTCCCTCTATAATAACAGCGTTTATGCAAGAAGCACTGAACGAGGTGGAGAGTTGGTGCAGGGGGGTCGACCTTCGGGTCAATCCCCAAAAATCCACTCTAGTACCATTCACTACAATGAGAAAAACGGATGGGCTAAAGCCCCCAATTTTCTATAACGAGCATCTAAAGGTGAGTGATGAAATCAAGTATCAAGGTGTAATCCTGGATGCCAAACTGACTTGGAATCAACACCTAAAGAAAGCTACCAACAAGTGTAAAATGGCACTTATGATGACCAAAAGAAGAAAAGGCACTTATGAAGAAACTTGGAAAAACATGGGGACTGAAACCAAGCATGATATACTGGCTATAACCTATGGTAGTTAGACCCATTTTGACATATGGCTCCACAGTATGGTGGACCAAAGTGAAGCAAAAACAGGCTATCAAAGAACTCTCCTATGTTCAAAGACTGGCCTGTTTAGCAATTACGGGAACGATGAAAACCGCCCCAACTGCGGCGCTGGAAGTGATCCTAGGCCTTCCTCCCCTGGATATCTTTATCATGGGCGAGGCAAGGATGGGAGCTTTCAGATGCATATGCATCGGCACATGGGAATCTCTGGCGAGGTCAGGACATACCATGATAACAAATGTCATATCAGAACCGTACCTCAATATAGAGGGGGATTCGATGCCTAAAAGGCTGTCATTCGATCTACCCTTCGAAACACATCTACGATGGACAGAAGGCAATCAAATAACCACTTGCCGAGGAGGACTGGACTGGTATACAGACGGCTCCAAGAAGGACAGTGCTACTGGTACAGGAATCTATGGACTGTCCCTGGGGTGCAGCTTATCTGTACCCCTGGGGACACATGCCACAGCATTCCATGCAGAAATACACGCTATCATGGCCTCTGCCCGTGAAAATTTGAGAATGGACTACAAAAGTAGAAACATCCGCATTTTTACGGACAGTCAGGCTGCGATTACTGCTCTAGCGTGTCACGAAATTAAATCCAAGCCAGTTTGGAACTGTCTTCAGGACCTAAAAGCCCTGGAAAAGCATAACAAGGTCACACTCAGGTGCCTAGCCACACAGGACTGGTGGGTAACGAAATGGCGTATAAGCTAGCAAAAGATGGAGCCTGCAAGGCAAACATCATTGTTGAAAGCGGACCCTACATTACAAAAACCACGACCCGAAATAAAATCTGTAAATGGGTAGCATCTAAGCACCGTCTACAGTGGGTCAATTTGAATGGTCTGACACACAGCAAACGAATGGTAGCTAAACCATCGGAAACTCTAACTGCTGAAATCCTGCAACTGCCAAGGAAGCAGATCGCAATTGTGGTAGGCCTACTTACAGGACACTGCCCTCTACGACAACACCTGCATAAAATGGGTATCTGGAAAGATGAACCTTTATGCAGGTTATGCTATGAGGAGGACGAAACCGCCGCCCATATAATCTTCCACTGTGAAGCAATTGCACGTAGGAGAGACAAGCTTGATATTACAGCTGAAAAAGTCCCCGTGATAAACATGGCACATAGAATCCTGGACCTAATAGAGCGACTGGATCTATTTGCATGAAAAAAACAATGTGGGGTAATACAATAGGCCAATGGGCCGCAGTGTTTTAAGAGCTAACCCCCTGGACCCACATTGGTTAGAGAGAAAAGAAAAAAAACGATCTCTCGCATTTGCTATACCTATGGGCAACGTTACAAACAATCGAAAAACTAATTCAACATTCTGTTCAACTATTTATTCTAGAAAACCTTCTACCTCAACAACTCTAACTACCCCTCTATCCCAACGAGGGTTATCACGTGAAAAATAAATGTCCTGAAATTGTATCATTTCATCTATCAAAATAGGGAAATAAATTTAAATGTATCACTTAATTCTGTACAACTTTTTTCCAAATCTGATTTTGCACTGTTTTTCGTGAAGATTTCATGAGATTTTCATGAGATTGGTGCTATCGGTTCTGGATGAGGATCGTCTCTGGTGCCTTCATCGTGAATTTTTTAACTCTTTCTTTTTAGATGCATGTGTTCTTCCTCCATATCACATTGAAGCCATTTAGACTTGGAGAGTTTCAAAATTTGGTTGAAATAAGCCTCAGTTCTTAGTGATACAAGTTCCTCTTTAGATTTTTTTTGCACAAAATGACTTGAAATAAATCAATGTCTTTTTTCTGCAATATTTTTGATGTAACATCGATAGTTTGCAGAACATCATTACAAAAATTTAAAATCATCAAATGTGAAACTAGTTGCCTTTGCTCTTGCAGACCACCTTGTGTTGGACAGATCTTTAAGTGTGTGTTGTTTTTCCCTTCTTGAAAATACTTCATCTTCTTCATTTTCCTACGGAAATTTCGTTTTAAGTTTCCTCCTCGGCTTCTTCCGTATTATTGGATCCTCCCTCACTAATATCAGTGTTTTCTGTTTTTGTAGTAAACTAAGGTGACCAACTGTACTCATTTACTGAGTTTTGTACTCTTTTTTCGCAAACCGTACTCTTTTCAAATCCTGTACTCTGAAAGTACTCATTTGTATAATTTTATACTCATTTGTATTTTTAAAACATTTTTTTAGATTATTGAATAATTAGATTTATTTTTTAATAATTTAGATTATTGAATTATTATATTTAGATAATTGAATGGAAAGAAGTTTCTTCAGCAGTCGAATTTGTAATGAAGGAAGTAAAAGATATTGTTATTAATGACAATTTTCTCTTTGAAGAAATTCGAAGAGTAAATTTATATTTAAATGAAGAGAAAATTGAAGAAATGGAACGATGAGAAAATTATTTTCAAAATAGAACTTGACAAAAGATGGGTAGAAACCTTTCGGCATTTTAGAGTAGAACATATCCCACATGAAAATTTAAAAGTTTTAATAGAAATTTCCTTATGTTGTCCAGGCACTAATGCTGCTGTTGAAAGGGAATTTTCACTAGGGAATGATTATTGGAGCAGTGAGAAGTCGCAACTTTCTGTAAAAACATTATCTGCCGTCTTAACAGTCAAATTTAATATGCAAAATGAAAGTTGTTCGGATGTGGCTACATTATTAGACGAACATCCTCATTTAGCAAAAAAAATCCACTCCGAAGAAAAATATGTTTTTAAAAGAAAATAAAGTTTTTATCGTTTTTTCTGCTTGTTTTTTCACCTATGAAATACTTGCAAAGTGTACTCTTTTTGAACAAAAAATAGTTGGTCACCTTAAGTAAACTTATCTAAAGATTCTAAAGACTCGAACTCAGCGCTAGGTGTACAATTCAACAATGTTGTAGGTGTGATAAAAACAGGCAAACATTCGTTTTCTGACCCTGTATTTTGTAAACCAAGTGTATTGTACATGTCATGTCTATTGTAAAGTGCTGTCACAGAGGCCCGCCCGCATTGGGGCCCGTCGGTGCTACGCACCGATTGCACCTACGTTAAATACGCCTCTGTTTATAACTTTGAAAAGCAACCACTCCGAAGGCAGAACACATACTAATTGTGTGGATGGATGGACCAATAGCTATTGAAAGGCGCGCATGCGTTGCCTAAGATTCCTGTAAATCCCCAATATTCAAAAAGCGTGGTCTACGATTGTAGACTGTGGGCCTAACAGAGAGTTAAATGTTTTAAGTTTTCCAGGGTTTCAGGTGGGTTCTGATAGACTTCAAATTTAACAGGACCTCATAAGAAATAATCCAAAGCCGACAAATCCGGAGGCCTTAGCGAGGAGGCCTCAACTAATACCCACGCTGGAAAATCAGACGACCCGGAAAGAACTCTCATAACATTCTCATAGACATATGGGATAAATGAGGCATTCCACCATCTTGCTGATACCAAATATCGTGTATTGGTAATCAGAGTTGAACGATGGCATACATTGAGAACGTTTGTAGCATCTTCACATAACTTTCACTTTTAAATATTACTACGTTGCCCATTTTATCTTATAAAGATACGGTCCCAATAGTCTAGGTGAGCATATTCCACGCCATACCTTTTAGGAATACAGCTCTTCTTCAAATATAACTTCCGAGTTTGCGGCAGACCAGCAATGTAAATTGTGTGTGTTCCTCTCCGCAATCATTTAAAAATATGCCTCGTCATTCATAATTATTTTGTTCGCTATATTCTCTGCCCAAAATATATCGACTGAATTCTAAATGTGAGTTTCGGAAGTTTTTTTTAATTATTCTCACCGACTCACGTGAAATTCCTACTTACTACGATAAACGCCGTACGGATTGATTGTAATTTTCTTCAATTCTGCTCCTAACTTGCAAAGTATTCACTTCTGTTCTAGCAGAAAATTAAACTGTCGTCAGAACTACCATTGAATTTGATTAATAGAATTCGTTGAAATAAAACGGTTTGGTGGTTGCGGACTAGTAGTGAAGGTGCCAGATTTCTTATTCATAAGTCCCGGGTTCAAATCCCTGCCCGAAAATCCTGGTTCTAAATACTGGCTCGAAACCTACGTTAAAAACTGAACAACTGCACAAACTGCATACGTGTCTAAGTTCTAGAAACCAAGTACAAGTGTAGGCAGGGGGAGGAGGTCGAAATCCACTAGGACTGTACTAGAAGAACAACTAATACTGTAGTAGACCACTGTAAGAAGAAGAAAACTCTCTATATAAACAATCCTTTGTACAATCGGCCAACGCTCCATTAAAAAAAAAACTTGAAGGTTCACTTAATATTAGACAGTTAAAATTATGGCAAATAAATCATTACTGCTTTTTCTTTTTATTTAGTAAAAACAGGACGCTCTTAATTTGTCACCCTTTTGTATCAATAATTTTCTGCACTAGTAAGGATAGCCTTGTCTGTCTATCTGTCTTTGCCCTCGTAATATTATTTGATGAACTTAATTTACATTATATATCATAAATGTCTACTTACAAATTGCATTTCCTTTTTGACTGAAATGAAAGCAATCAGGTGCGAGGTAAGTAAGGTCCAGCTTGCCATTTGAATTAAGTGGTATTGACAAGTTAATACTAAGTGGTTGCACGGCGATAGTAAAGTCGTCGCGTTGGAATTCGGCGTAGTCTCCTATTTCTACATCGAGTAGTTGCCATTTTTCGTAAATGCTATTAAAAAAATTGGCTCTTGATTGATAAGCCAAACCAAACACACAAGAACACTCGATCGATCTCGCCGAACGGCATTCAAATGGCACATCGGAATTTGTGTTCCTTGTCGCCAATGGATCTAAAAAATATGTAAGTCTATGAATTTTGGTTCATTAAGTTATATTTTTCTTTAAAAATATTAATTGATAAACTTTAAATGTATGTAACTTAAAATGTATTTAACTTATAAATGTATAAATCTAATATTATTAAATTATGACTTCAGTTAAGAATTACATTTGTTAAAAATTACTAAGTTTTATTGGCATGACACGATTATTTTCCGACAATTTTGATATCTTCATAAAATTATGTGCGACTTTTTTTTATGAATAAAGTCTATGTACTTTATTTTTGAATAAATTTTTAATAACCATTAAATTTTTATATATGTTAGGATAATTGTGTCAAAATTGATGCAACTTGAAATTATTAAATTTGACTTTTTTTTAACAAATGTAGGTTATATGCATATTTATAGTCTTTAAATAAATTATACGATCAAAATGGTATTTGTGAAATGTATCATGAATGAAATGATTTTATAAAATTTAATAGTTTTTAAATTATTAAATTTGTTTATTTATTGTGTGTAAACTATTGTACGAATGTTTGGTAAATTTAATAGTTAATTAATTATTAAATAAATATAGATTAATTTATAAATAAATTAATTCGGCAATTATTAAATACATTAAAAATTATTGGAATTTTTAGTAATTGAATCGTAAATTTTTTAATAAATGAATGCTTCACAACTAATGTCCTAGTTTTCAAAGAAGTATTTGTTACATTTAAGAGCATACATATGTTGAGTTAAATCTAACAATTGTTTCATATTTTAAAATTTTGTCATAATTAAATTTAACAATTTATAAATAACTATTTATAAAATTTGAAGGACTTCTAATACATCTCTGTAAAAATAGTTACATATTTTGAAAAATCTGTGACACCCTTAAAAAATTTTGGTGATGACAATTGAAACACTTACCTATATCAAATTTGCACAAATGCAATATTTTTAAATGTATTACTTCAAATCTCATTATATAAATATAAGAATATTAATCTGTATAAATAATTTATACAGATTATATTATATATAATAATTTATACAGGATTATTACTTAATTATTATTAAGGGTTTCTTTTTATATTACACGGCGACAATCTTTTTTACATCAATGGTGAATTGTAAAAACACATAAACATCTATATCCAGGGTTCTAATTGAGATATTGCAACATTTTTCTATACAACATTCTATACAACATCTTTTCTATAAATTGCTCTTCTTACAAAAACGCATTAGGATCTTGAAGAATATTTCAAATAGCTACGTGATTTAAGGAGTTATTTCTATTTGTTAATAATAAAAAATTTAATATTGTCAAAAAACGGTGATTTTTATATCGAAAATGTACTTAATGAAACTGATTTTTTTGTCTACTCTGTAAGTCTTCCTCAGGGATGGGAATTTGAAAACTTCAGATATTCGTTGATCGGCGATTCTAGCGCCTAAACTTAAATAAATATTACATATATCTCTTGGGGAGGGCTATCCCTAGATAACGGATGAATTTTGAAATTATATTTTGATAAATGACCGATAACTAGTACAAGAAACAATATGAGAAAAGAAAATTTCAATTGCAATTAACTGCTTAAATAATAATATTAGGTCATTTTTGTATTTGAACTATTTTCTAGAGGACATTATACCACACAACTTTTGTTAGAAACATTTTTCAACAAAACACATTCAATGAAAAATTACTTACAAAATTGACATTTTAATTTTTATTAATTTTTATTGAATTTTGCCTCATAAAGTCATGTTTAATTGCTTGCTTATGGATCTATAAAACACTTTTGAAATAAACATTTTATTTCACTAATGAAATAAAAGTATGCATGACTGCATCAAAATAATTCACTTAGGGGCTTCGAAAACATATCCCTAAATGTTGGCTTGTAATAATGTAGTAATTTAGCTGATGTTCTTTTTTGATCGCCAATCACGAAACTTATACATTTTTTATATAAATCTCTGCGGGAGTAATCTTATAATATCCATCTAACAATAATTCTTCAGATATATCCATGTATGATTAACGAAACGCAAATTAATAATACAAAACTACAAATTTTTTTTTGACGTACAATCAATAATGTTGTCGTTTGTCATGCCAAAAACACTACCAGGGCTGGACGACAAGCTTCTCGTTAAAAAAAGACAGAAAATGAAACTTTCTTTGAATTTAACTTGATAAATCTAAAGCAAAATTGAATAAAAGTTTGTTTTACACTCGCGGATAAAGTTAGGGTTTAACTCGCAAATTTAAATAACGATGCGCTCTTTAACCTTTAATTTTATCCGCCTGTATAATAAATAACTATAAAGGTAAACACTCCAGAAGTTGGCCATGCACCAGTAGTAGGACATTTAGGAAAGAAGATAAAAAAATAAGAATTCAGCGGGATATTGTGAAATGATTTCATGTACGTAAACTGGCAGTGGCGTAACTATAGAGTGGCATGGCTGGCAAAATTCCACGGGAGCTGGAGTCTCCACGACGGGAGTCCCCCGAGGCCGCCAGCTCAGAAGTAACGTAACATTTAAAAGAAAAATTAGTAAAAATTATAAATTTTATGTAAATATTTTTATATAATTAATTAAAATCAATTAGACACAACTAAAGACAATAAATATACAAACTCAAATAAATTATTTAGATTTAAACGCATTCATAGGAAAAGGCAGATGCAGCACCCGACACTAGTATATATATATATATATATATATAGATCCAGAACAACCACAACAAAGTACTAGCAAATATCAAAGTGAATCATATTTTATTCTGAACAATATTGCGTCTAGAGATAAGCATGGGACGAGTTTCTCGTCCCAGATCCCATCCCGTGGGACGTGTCCCTGTCACTGTCCCATCCCATTACATTTTCGTTCCACTGTCCCATCCCACAAGCGGAAAAATTTCGTCCCATCCCATCCCATTCATTCCATCCTATCCCGGTCGCTCGGCCCGTCTCATTCATCTAATTTTTCCCATACAGCAGACTTTCTTGTCGGTTTTTCAACAATGAGTAATTCTTTTCGTTGCAAACGGATCGGAAGATTTTTTAGGAACTACATCCTTATCCCAGAAATCTCCTGAGCTGGACTTGTATTAAAATTCTGCGTATTGGCACGATATATTTTGGATAATTGTTTATTTTCAATCTAACCGTTAAAATCGCTAAAAAGAAAGCTGCACCATTTTTAAGTATAAAATAGTACTTGACTTATAAGGATAAAATACCAGCCGAATTCGCAAGCGCGATTCGGTAACCGACAAACTGCCGCGTGGAGTCGTGAAAAACTGAATGGACTAAATAAAACCTACATGAAAAAGTTATGCGCTGCAAAAAAATAACATCTAGAAATGCTAACAAAAATACAGTGATTTGTATTCGGAAGCCTACTGGTGTCTACAAACAAATGAAAATAACAGGATTCTTATATGAAAGCAATCAATTATGCACGAACTAGGTTTACTAGATCAAAATCCATCCCACTCCGTCCCATACACAATTGTCGTCCCATTTCATCCCATCCCATCCCACGCGATGTTCATACCACTCATCCCATACCATGGTACGATGGGATGGGGCGATAGGATCCCATGCTCATCTATAATTGCGTCTTCACTATATATTACTACTGATAAGGGTAATGTTAAACAACTAAATGATGAAGTGAAACGGCCCGTGATCGAAAATGGACATTGTAAACCTAAGAGTTCTATCTTAAAAGACAATAGATATTTCATAGAACTTGAAAGTACATGACTAACCTATTCCTTAATAGTTCAGAAGGCGTATTGTGAACCATGTTTGTTATTCGCAAATCGGGCATCTAAAAGAATTCAAAATGCTTGGATAGAATATGACAACGGAAACATATTGTAGGCGCCATATCAAGACACGAAACATTTGAATTCTCAGGATTCTTGTCTTACTTATCAACAATGGCGGCTAAATGGAACACTAGATGAAGAGAATGAGTCCATGATCAAGAAAGAAAAATCTTTTTGGCGACAAGTACTCTCTAGACTACTTGATGTAATGATGGCCACGAGAAAACGCAGGGAACTTGGACCATTACCATGGTCCAAGTTCCCAAAGAAACTTTTTGAGAATCGTTGAGTTATTAGCAAAATACGATCCGATTTTATAAGAATTGCTAAGCAAACCAAGGAGCCAGATAAAATACTTAAGTCCAAAAATACAAAATTAAAGTTTGTGTTAAGAAAGCTAAGAAAGTTGGGGTTCCTAGGCAAACTCTAAAAAACAAATTGAACGGAAAGTCTCCTATGGAACGAAAAATGGGACTTGCTACAGTCCTCACTCTGGAAGAGGAAACACGAATCTTCCATTGGATTCATGAGACTGCACGGGCTGGTTTTCCAGTGACAACTGAAGAATTACTTGTTAGCGTGAAAAAATACCTTAAGGAAATGAAACGTCCATGTCCTTAGTTTAAAAGGGCGAAACCCGGCACCCGGTTTGTAAAATTATTCATGCGGAGGAACCCTTCGATTTCTAGTCGAATTTCTCAAAATTTTAAATCATCCAGAGCCTCTATAACAGAAGCCGGTTTTCTTGAGTGTTTCAATCGTTTAATAAAAGAACTGTAGGATAAGTGAAATGCTGGCATTCTCAAGGAACCTTCACCTGTTTATAACTGTGCGGAAACCGCATTTTTGTTGGCGCCGAAAGCACCTAAAGTTCTTGCCAAGAAAGGTGGAAAAAACGTTTACCAATAAGTCAATCCAGATGAATAGGAACGCTTTACGTTACTAATAACAGGGAGCGCCAGTGGCTCATTAGCTCCTACCACGGGTTTTTAGTTATAAACGGATCCCTGTAGATATCGCAGAGAACTTTCCTTCAGAATGGGCCATCGAGAAGACCAAATCGGGTTTAATGAACTGCGAATCTTTCTTTGAATTCATAGCTGGGTTTTATCCGTTGCTAGTTAAAAAGCAAACAGTTTTTCCCGTTATAATATTTGTTGACGGACATGCATCTCACTTATCATTTAAAAAAGGGGATCATATTAGTGGCTCTGCATCCAAATGTTACACACTTAATCCAGCCCTTGGATGTGGCAGTTTTAAAGAAGCCTGGAGGAAGAGAGTGCATAGTTGGTGGTTGAAGAAAATTGGAAATGGAGAGACGAAAAAAAGGACTTCGCCAAACTTTTACACAAAGTTATCAACACTGTGACAGTTTCTATGTTGATAAATATATTCAGAATATGCGGTTTGGTCCCATGGAATCCTCAGGCAGTTATTAATCCAGGTGGAGAAGACAAAAAGAAGAACTACTTTAAACGGGTGCAATATTTGGAGAAAGAATTGCGATTTCTAAATGACAACATAAATTCTGAAACGGTGGAGGCTTTTCTATCTTCAAGTAACACATGGTTGGGAGATTTGTCAGATTCTTCACTTTTCTACTTATGGAGGAGTACAAAAAGTGAACTTAAAACCTTTCAAAGTATGAATGAGAGAGAGGAGGAAGACGCCTTCCTGCCATCTTGCGATAATAGCCTACTGTCTGGTTCTTTATTTCACCAGTGTGCGATAGAAGATAATACGTCACATCCTGAAGGTGGAACCAGTAAAGCACTTCCTCCCGTTGATCTCATTGCCACATACGAACTAGCAGAAGGCATTATTTATTGCCGCCAGTCTGCCTGAGCAGCCTTTAGAAAATAATTCCCGGCTGCTGCTGACAGTCTTCCTAAGCTGCCAACTGAACCAGACGCTGTCGATAATATTGCCTCGTCTTCAACAAAAGATAAATGTTCGGTTAATGTTCCAAGTCTATTCAGAAAGCATTTCCTTTGCAGGAACACAGATAATGATAAAGCAAAAACCCGTCAAAAGGAAAAGCTGTACCAAGAATATGTCCAAAAAAAAAATTTTATAAAGAGCAGATGAGGTTGAAAACAACAGAAAGGGAACTAAAGAAAGTTGAATGAGAAATGAAAATGTTTCCTCTGGAGAAAGTGTAATGAGTGTAGAAGAGGAAGTCGAAAACCCTGGTGATAATCCTTAGACACATCCAAGAAAAATCAATGGGGAATTCGTCATTGTTAAGAGCTGTGCCCAGTATTGACGCCGAATACAGTCCCGGAGTGGTCTTGAAGGTGTTCTCAACAATGGCTACCGTTTCTACCATGCAAGCAACAGGTGGACTATGGAAATGGCTGGAGCGTCCTGAAGAATTGGAATACCCATGGGAAGCAGTTGTGGTTATGTTATTTATGCCAGTAACAACTTGTGGCTTTTTATGCCAGCCACAACTTGTGGCTGGCATAAAGGAGGCGAAAAATCCAACAAAATAAGAAATTTGTACAGCGTGCCAGAATTGTATTTTTTATTTGAATAAAACACTCTTTTTGCACTTCATGACTTAATATAACCCTAATATGTTTTACCCTCTTCCTCGTGAAGCCTCGGGGATTTTTTTTTTGGCAAAGATCACCTTAGATCTCGGTGGCCAATTATTGGTGCAAATATGGCCAATTACAGATTATTCATGATTTCCAAGTGGCCAACTACTAGCCAAAAGATTCCAATTTGTTTTTTAATTTATTTTCTTTAATTGATGCATTATTAACTCATAAATAATAACTTTAATCAATTATAGTTTTTAAACGAGCATATAATACTTCATTCATTAAATTTGCTAGGAAACCTTGGGGCCAGCACTGAAAAACATGATGACATAACACTAAGTGTCCATCTACTGGGGTGTTTACCTTAATATATGTAAATTATTATTGTTTTGGTAAATCTAAAAAAATGATACATAATTAAGAACTAAATTATTTCTTACATAATTTCAAGATTAAAGCAAGAATAAACCCGCCAAATAGAGAACAACTCAAATTGCCACACCCACAATGTGTCAACAAAACAAACAGCTATTTTTTTACTATTATATTTTCATTAATTTTTGTTATGGATTCATCTATTTATGCCGAGTTAATTTAAATAACGCTTTTGAATAGAAACTATATATATTCCGTAATTTTATATTCGGTTTATATAATGCTTTTTTAAATGAAAGTAACTGTCTAATCGTAAGTATCTCACAAGATCACTTAATTTAAAGTTAAGAAGATGCATTTCTGCTGCTCTTCTTGTTGGTCACCGCTGTAGTTAAAGTTGTCAATAAGTTAATGTAACAACACAACTAACATATTTTGTAAAAAGGAAAATGATTAATCAACAAGAACACTACAATAATAGAAAATCCAACTTATTAAAAATACATTTTGCATTAAGCCACTAAAACTATAGCGTTTAAGCAATTTCCATTGTACTTCAAAACTCAATTTGCAATACATAAACTCCTAACAATAATACGGCAATTACGATGTTTTAAGTAATCCTTTTTAATTCCACTTATCTACAGAAATACATTTTATTTACTTACTCATTCCTGGTATTAGATTGATTATTGTCCTCGGCAAATTATCTCTGAGCGTCCTTAATACTTGCAACAAATCACTCTTATGTTTCGTTAGCATTAATTCCAACTTGTTTAGGTAACACATTTCTGTACACACATCATTTGGACCAATCATTATTGTTATCAGCTAAATTAAATATTTGATTAGAATTTACATGAAACGTGAATATTTCCTTAAAATTATAAATTGTGATTGGAAAAATAAGATTAGACAAATATTAATATACAGACAAGACTAGATGGACAAGACTTGAAAGAGAAGACTGCAGACAACTAGACCAACAAGACTAAACACAAAAGACTTGACAGGCAAGATTAGACATTCAAGACTGCGCAGTAATAACGCCAGACGTGAAAAACGCCGTTAATAGCGCATCATGGCAGAAAATTCAGAAGAATTAAGAAGGAGGAACATCGACAAAAGTCTAATTAATATTATAGCGTCATATTTATCAGAAAGGGAGATTGTTCTAGAAACAGAAGGAACTACTAAAACATGAGAATAAACATTGGTGTACCACAGGGGTCAGTACTGGCTTCAACCCTATAGAATATCCTGTATGACGGTCTTTTGAAAACTGAAATGCCACAAGGAAGCACGTTAATAGGATTTGCAGATCACATAGCTATGTTGGTAACCGCAAAAGAGGAAGAAATTCTAATGAATAGGGACTACAACTAACTGGACTACAACGAGTTTTAAACTGGTTGGAAGAAAAAAAACTGGAACTGGCACCAGAGAAAACTGAGGCAGTGCTTCTTACAACTAAAAGGAAGATATCTCCTATCAACTTTCACATATAGGGTTTTACAGTTACACCCTGCAGAGCTGTAAAGTACCTAGGGGTGTGGTTGGATCCAAAACTAAAATTCACCGAGCACATTAGCAGAACCGTTCAAAAGGCAAAAGAGACGACGACTGCCCTCGCCAGCCTTATGCCGGACATCGGAGGACCCAAGGCATCAAAGAGGAGACTATTATCGAGTGTGATACACTCTCAACTATTATATGCTGCACCAGTTTGGCATTCGATATCAAACAACCCACAGAGAACACAGCTACAGAGACTCGGAAGAATTACACGGATGATAGGCATTAGAGTTTGCTCTGCATATCGAACTATATCAGCCGAAGGAGTAGGAGTCATTGCAGGAATTCCTCCTATAGAATTGCAAATTAAAGAGAGATGTGACAGATACAGAGGAATCGAGAAAACAACAGCCAGAGGACAGTTATTAGAAAAGTGGCAAAAAAAATGGGACATATGGACGCTGGACCTACAAATTAATCCCGGATATCTACAAGTGGATCAACAGAAGTCACGGAGAGATTGATTACTTCTTAACCCAAGCACTGTTAGGACATGGCTGCTTCCAAAATTACCTATACGATAGAAAGATAGTGGACTCAAATAAATGCCGTTACTGCGAAAACATCGACGACGCAGAACATACTCTCTTCGTCTGCCATAAATGGGACAATCTAAGGAAAATATACATAAATAACACAGGAAAATTATTTAATGCTAAGAATATGATGGACAGTACTACAGATAGTACTACAAAAGGCATACAGGATTATACAGAGAAGACAAATCAAGACAAGACAAAAATAAACAAGACAAGACACACGAGACAGGCGACACAGACGAGACATACGAGACAGACGAGAGAATCGATGCAGACGAGAGAACCGATGCAGACGAGAAAGACGATGCAGAAGAGACAAACTTTTTTTATGGTGGTTTGTGGGAAGCTCTCCCAGCCTGAGTGTGAGGCTCTCACTCACTAAACTACTTATCTACTTGGCTTTAGTATGCTACACCCCGGTACCGCTTGCGCATTCCTTCAGGATGTGCAGTCCGGAGGGTAGATGCCGCCCTAGTTGGGCGTCATCTTCCTTGCCTTACTTTCGGCGTCCAGCTGCTGGTTCTGGTTCGAGTTTACGCGTAGTTTTTTTTTGCCTTCTGTCTGCTTCTCTCGTTCTTCTCTTTGGAGCTCACTATGGCAGATATGACTTTCTGAATGCTGTTCTAGTTGTTTTCAGATTCCAGCATGAACTAGTGTTTTGAGGTTCTATGTCGTATGGCAACTTTTTTCTCTCGGTCTTCCACCTGTCGCAGTCGTAGATGGTGTGAGTCACGCTGTTATTTTCCCCGCAGTATTCACAGTAGCTGTCGGGAGCTGTCCCGATCTTGTGGAGATAATCCCTAAAACAGCCATGTCCGCTGAGGACTTGGGTTAGATGGTAATTCAGCTCTCCATGCCTCCTCTCTACCCATTTTGCCACATCCCTTATCAGCAACCTTGTCCATTGACCCTTTTCGCTGGCTTCCCAGTCATTTTGCCACGCCCGGAGTAATACCGCCCTTCCTATTTTCTTTATTTCTTTCTTGCTGATCGTAGTAGTTCCGTGTCAGTCTGCGTAGATCTTAGATCTCTCCTGAACTAATAGTTCTATTGGCGCTATCCCTGCTTTCACTGGGACCGCTTCCCTGGAGACAGTTCTATAGGCACTACTGGTTCTGATCGCGAGCATTCTTTGGATCGCTCCAAGCTTGCGTTTGTTGCCATCTGCGTCCATAGCTCTCGCCCAGACAGGGGCCGCGTAGAGCATAGCAACGTGAGCCACCGTACATAGCAGTTTTCTCTAGCTGCTTCGCGGTCCTCCCACGTTGGGCACAAGCCTTTTCATCGCCGATAGGGATTTATGGGCCTTGTCCGCGGCTTTGTTGACTTGCTCTCTAAATGCCAAGTTCTTGTCAATCATGACGCCTAGATAGTTTATGGCAATCTCTGGCTTTATGACAACGTCTCTTAGTTTGAATGCTACATCTCCTATTTTTCTCTTGCCTGTTAAAAGTACTGCCTCGGTCTTTTCGGGTGCTAGTTTGAGCTGCTTATCCCCCATCCATTTGTCTATTAGTTGCATGGCTTTGTTGACCCTCCGCTTCAACCCAAGCTCAGTTTTGTCACATACCACCAGGGCGAGGTCATGTGCAAAGCCGACGGTCTCCACTCCTTCCGGCATCTTGAGTTTAAGAACCCCGTCGTACACTATGTTCCACAGCGTTGGGCGCATGACTGAGCCCTGCGGTACACCACTGTGGACTTGCTTGGTAGTGCAGTGGCCATCTGAGACAAAGACGATTTCCCGCTGGGATAGGTAACTATCAATCATCGCTAGCAGATACGGAGTCGAGACTGACTAGACAGACGAGATAGACGAGACAGACGAGGCAGGCGAGACAGACGAGGCAGGCGAGACAGACGGGACAGACGAGACAGACGAAACAGATGAGACAGAGAAGCCAGACGAGAGAGACGAGAGAGGCGAGGCAGACGAGACAAACAAGACAGTCAAAACAGACGAGACAGACATGACAGACGAGGCAATCGAGACAGACGAGACAGACGGGACAGACGGGACAGACAAGACAGACGAGACATACGAGACAGACAAGACAAGACAAAACAAGATTAGGCAAGAGGGACAAGACAGGACAAAACAAGACAGACAATACAAGACAAGACAATACAAAACAAATAAGACAATTTCACTTTGAAGGACAATACGAGTCAAGATAGAGAAGATTAGATATACTAGAATAGACAGATAGAACTAGACACACATGCATAGAAAGAAAAAACTCGACATATAGAATTAGACAGACGAGACTAGACAGGAAATACAGACAAATATATACGGACTATACAGACAAAAATAGTCAAACAAAACAATACAGGCATTAAGTTGATAAAACTGCGTAGATATTTAACTATACTGATGCAAGTAGACAGATAATTCTAAACAACAAAAATACAAGCAAAAGGTACACAAGCAATACTAGATGGGGTAAAATAGACGCGAGATTATTATTAAGATAAGTCTAGACACAAAAGACTTAACAAAGTGAGCTAAAGAGACAAGAAAATAGATAATACCATACAGAGTAGATTAGAAAAGCAAGATAAGCTTGCCTATACAAAGATAATCAAATTATAGCGAAATAATATATTATTTACCTTCCAGTGTTTCTTAACGTCAACCCTATTATCATTAAGAATTCTGTTGACCAACGCTTGAGCCATGAAAGGAGCATCCGCCGAAATTGCACCAAGTTCGGCCACATTGAACTGCGACTCCTTTTGCAAAGTGTGGGAAGTGTTATATGAGAATCCAAACAGTTTCGGATTGAAAACTTTCAGAAAATTCGGCAATGTAAAAAATTCCCTCCAAGTACCTTGTCCACCTAAAAATAATATTATTTAACTTATTTGATCGGAAAGCCATATTTAGTTTTTGTAGATGTTGTGAGGTAATTAAATCTAAGACTATAAACCTTAAGATTTTATCACTTGTTGCATTAATTTAAAGTATTATGAACTATAAATATTTTTATGTTAAAGGTTACCAATGCTGAAAGATAATCCTCGGCATTCCAAAGCGACTTGAGCCTGAATTGTTGCAAGTAACCCATTTCCTGCTGTTATGCTATCGCCGATGGCTCCAATAACATCTATATCACCTGGTCGCAGTTTATGGACACTCGTTGGAGGTTGAGGACTTCTCGCGTTTTTTAAATCACACGGAAATGGAACGGAGTCTGGAATTCTAGGTTGAAGTTTCTGTAATTGAATTTTGTGTTAGTAAGTTTTTCACACAACTTAAAAGTAGATTTGTGGATTTGGTTATATTTAAATAATTATGATTTAAAAATGCACAAATTGGGAGAATTTTTTTATATTGTATTTGGACTCATAAAGCAATTACAATTATAAATTACTTTCAAAGTAATTTTTATATCTAATGTACCGTAGATTGTTAAATCAAATAATTAGGTCACAGTTAAAATTTTATTAATAAAGACATAATTGATACTATTATTTCAATAAAAAACCTTATTTGTATTTTATCCTTATTTATATATTAAAACATATTTGAAAATTATCTCAACACATGCTGTGTCATTTAAATTTATTTAAATCCATGAAGTATAGGAATTTGTCAGAACTAAATTGCACACTGTAAATATAAGTGTAAATTTGATAATGATGGCCAGGCTACACAAATATTTTGAGAATGGCGAATATTTTATGGCGACTCGTTTCAAGGATTCTTTGAAATGTCATGTCATATCATAGTCAATATTGGTGTTAATTCACACCATAAATTATCATTTTTATATCCCGGAAATAATTAATAGAAAAAAAAAACAAAATCATCGTATTTATAAAAATATCAACAAGAAATTCTACGACGGATAGGAGTTTCATAGGAATTTGGACAAGGAAAACTGCTTGTATTTTATTGTTTTTTGACACAAAATATCGAAATCAATCAAGAACATTGCAGCATCGAGTTCATGTCCCCGACTAAGAAAATAGTGAGGCATGCCGAAAGATCTATTCGGGCCTAATAAGGCTTCCGTACTGTTCCCAAACTTTGGAAAGCCTCATTAGAACCTTGTCCCGTCCTAATTAGGAAGGGCTAACTCAGGCATATCTTTGAAAATCCTAACTTCCATCTAATACGGCCTTCCGAACTCTTACCGAACTTTGCCAAGCTTCATTCGAACCTTGTACCTTCATAATTAAGAGAACCTAACTTTGGAATATCTTTGGAAGTCCTAACTTTCACCTAACGAGGCCTTACGAACTCTTACCGAACTTTGACAAGCCTCATTCGAACCTTGTCCCGTCCTAATTAGGAAGGCTTAACTTCGGATTATTTTTGGAAGTTTTAATTTCCACCTAATGAGGACTTCCGAACTGTTTCATAATTTGAATTATGTCCATGCGTCCACACACTTACTCTTTCCAAAAGACTATTTCCATACTTGACCAATATATAACCTCCCAAAAGTTGGCGTGGAACTGCAATAATTAAAAAAAACGAGAAACCTCTCCTGATTGTACACTAATTGCTCAATTACAATCCGCAATTGCACATATCAAAAATGAATTATTTTATTAATTATTAACTATTTAAAGTACAAATCGTTTTTCCTCTATTTGTGAGGGAAGCATTGAGTTTTTCGTATTAAATTTGCTTTCAATAAATCGCGTACTTTTCTTCATCTGGTTTCTATGCAAGATCTTGGTTATTTTTTTTATTTATTTTTAATTAGCAAAATTAATTTTTCGATTTAAAATGGCGATAAACGTAGTAAAAGACATCTTATGCGCATGTGCATAAATAAACTCATAGCGCATGCGTTCATGGATCTGCCAAATTTGGCAGATCTCCGCCAAACAGGATCACGTCTTGACTTAATTGCACCATTATCCAAACAGATCAAAAATTATCGCTCGATTAATAACTTCCACAAATGCGACAGCCGCCCAAGAAGTCATATTGAAAATTAGGTTAATCTGCGTTAAGAGGCAACCCACTGTATGTGCATTGGGGGCAAAACACAAATGCGTAGGGGAAATATATTTGAAAAGGGTATATAAAAATTGTTTATACCATTGATTTTTTTTTTCTTATTTCGGGTCCTGCTGCTTTGTTGTTTTTAAGCTTCGTGATTGCATTCGCAACTTATTCTGTGGTGATAGAGGGCCCATTTTCTATGTTTAGTTCCTCCAAAATGCCTCGGTTCTCATCATTAAATAGTGCATCAACTGCATGTACTCCTTCCGCCTTTCTATCCTTTGGTAAATCTCCAGTAGTGCCTTCTTTCTTTGATATTCCTTTTAATCAGGCTATGGATTTGTCGATATCTCTCTGTGTTGCTGTTTTTATATATTCTCCGCTCCTCCATGAGGTCCAATATTTTCTCGGTCATCCATCTGGAATTTATTTTTTATTCTCTCTTCAAGTGACAAGTCTGGCTTGTGCCGTCTCTACTAGTGGTGTTCTTTGTATGTACTTTTGTATATACATATATATATATATATATATATACATAAATACATATATATATATATATATATATATATATATATATATATATATATATATATATATATTATTGGATTCGTTGATAACACAGCCGTTATTTGCAAAGCAAAAAAACAGCTGGAGTTAGTCAGTAACACTAACTGCTTCCTTGCCAGGCTGTCGTCAGAAATCCGCAATAAGGGCCTGAAACTGGCAGCAGAAAAGACGGAAGCCCTAATACTTTACGGAGGCAGAAAATTTAAAAGAGCCACCTTGCAGCTGGAAAATGAAGTGATAGAAACAAAATCGCGGTTGAAATATCTCGGAGTAGTATTCGATCACAACTGTGAAATGAAGGAACATGTGGCGACATGCAGCATCAAAGCTGAAAAATCCGTAATGGCACTAAGCAGAATTATGCCAAACCTAGGGGGACCAAAATCATCCAATAGGAAGATTTTAGCAAACGTGGCACATTCGATCCTCCTGTATGCAGCGCCCATATGGAGCCAAGCTACCAAGTGGGAAAAATACAGAAAACTCGTGGCAGGGGTACAACGTAGAGTGGCGCTGAGGATATGTTGCAGTTTTCGAACTGTGTCTACGGAAGCTACATTGGTACTGGCCGGAATACCACCCATTGATCTCCAAATTAAAAAGAGGTGTCTTCAGTATCAAATTGCCAAAGGAATAGAAAGTAGCACCGACTGGGAAATGCTTACCGAATGGCAGCGATGGGCAACGGAAATGGTGGTAGAAGATGCAAACCACGTGTTTTTCCACTGCGATAAATGGAGACTGCTAATAGACGCAGCACATAATGCAGCGGGAGTTACACAAACTAGCCATAATTGTGTGGAGTTCATGCTAGTTAACCAGGATACGTGGAATATTGTGGATAACCTTGCGCGGAATATCGTACAAGAACGGCAAAAAGAAGAAACGGATATAGGTTGATTAATACAACAGTTCTCTTTTCCCGAAGTAATGCTCACGCGGTTCCAGGAAAATGAGAAGTCATGAGAGGAGGTTTTAGTCGGGGAACCTCCTCGGGGAGAAGATAGCCCTCAACACCGAAATGGGGCCGCAATAATAGTAACGAGAGAAGTCGATAGTGCCGTGCTAGGATTTGTACCCATCTCATACAGAGTAGCGACAATGAAGATCAATGCATAGCCCTGCAAGTTAAATATAATCAAGATTTACGCACCAACATCGGAAAGCACCGAGGAAGAGATAGATAAATTCTATATGGACACAAAAGAAGATCTTAAACAAAAAGAGAGAGAGAGACAGAAAAGAAGAGATCACCCTTCTTATGGGGAATTTTAATGCTAAAGCCTATGGGGAAGTCATGGGCTATGGGGAAGATGATGATGCTGTCGGAAAATACGGGATAGGAGTGCGAAACGAAAGAGGGGAGGCACTTGCCCAATTCTGTAAAGATTTTAATTTTATAATTACGAATACATGGTTTAAACAACCACCTATGCGTCTAAATGCCTGGAACCCTCCCGCTTATAACGAACGGCATATGGTAAGGAATCAGATTGTCAGAAATCAGATATTGTGAGGAATCACTTTTTCAAACATTCCCCCCGCGTTGGACAACTACGTTGACGAAATTATTGTCCGACGAGATTGGTAGCACTGAGAGTTTTGTAATTGGTCGAACTAGAGTTGTTGTTGCCGTTTTTATTGTTACTACTCAGGGGAGTCCGTCCGATCCAGGGTGAAGAGATAAGACCCTCGCAAGTGGTCATTTTTATGGTTGAAATCTTTCGTCCGTGACAAGCACCAATGATCCTTCATTGATCTGATTTGAAGGATGATGCCATTTGGAAATTGAGAGATGACGTTGAAGACTCTCTAGACCCAAATTGTTGAAATTTTGCCGAACTAGTTGCCATCGTGAAAGTCGTGATATTGGTACAGATGAGAGAGATTGTTCCGGGATGGTAGTGAGAGCGTCACCAATGAGGAAATGTCCAGGATTGAGAGCCGAAAATTCTTCTGGATTATCTGAGAGGGGACCCAGGGGTCGTGAATTCAACACTGCCTCGATTTAAACCAAAAGAGTTGACAGTTCCTCGTAGGTTAATACAGTATCGCCGATAGTCCGCCGTGGGTGATGTTTCACTGACTTGACAGCAGGATTGAAGATCCAAGTGAAGATCATTAGCCAATAATAAAAAAAATTGCTAGTACCTTGAACTCTTTGGAACTGGAGGAAAATTGTCACCTAAGAATGGTATCTGCTCCAATAAAAGTCACTGTGTAGAAATTTGCAGATACTTCGTCGTCCGGAGAAGCGCCGAAAGGCCGCAATGAAGCCGTCTGTTGAGTAGTCTGTAACTGCCTCTATATGAATTTCTGAGGTTGTAAAGCAAACAAAGATTGCTAGCCATCCCTTGAGTCCTAACATTTTTACAGTTGAATCTTCAAATGAGTGAGTATTATCTGACAAGATCTTCTCTGGTTAGACTGACTTGAGAAGATCTGGATGATCTGGAGATCTGGATGACTTGTCCATGTTGACAGTGGAAATCTACCCTCCTTGCAGAAGGCAATACCTTGACGAGGAAGGTAGTTAATAGACAGAAGAAATTTCTGGATCTGAGAGGGGGCTGGAGTTAAGTGTGACAGCTCTTCGTACTCCCTAATAAATTTGGAGTAGAGTTCATCGTAATAAGGATCAGTTGAGAGTCGACGTAAAACAGGATTGAGAGAGACAAATGTCTGGAGTCTGCAAGAAGACTTGCTTCATATTTAAGAGGCAAACGTATGATGTAACGTCCTGGTTCGTCCCGTAAGTGAGTTGAGAGAAAGTGAGCTGAGCTGAGTTGAGTTAAGTTGAGCCGAGTTGAGTTAACTTGAGTTGAGCTGAGTTGAGGCGACTTGAGTTGAGCTGAGTTGAGTTTAGTATAGCTGAGTTGAGTTGAGCTGAGTTGAGTCTACTTGAGTTGAGTTGAGCTGAGTTGAGTCAAGTTGAGGTGAAGTGAGTTAAGATGTTCCAAATGGTGAATTTTCTATGATTGCAGTTCGAGGTGTGTTGGTATGGAGCTGAGATGTATTATTACGATTATATACGATTGCAAGGGGTCTATAGATGTAGTGTAAATTGGATGGTTTTGGGATTGATGAATCAGTGTGTTGTGATTTCTTTTGCAATGCTTGCAAGGTTTGGGATTCCGGCAGATGTTGACATTATGATTCCCAATGCAATTGTAGCAAAGGCGTAAAAGTTCGACAGTTTCTTTCCGTTGTTGAAGAGTCTACGAATGGAATTCTGGACAGGTGACGATATATAATGTATATATATATATATATATATATATATATATATATATATATATATATATATATATATATATATATATATATATATAATGTTCCTGTTTATAAATCCTACAACGAGTGGGGGATGTGGGTTGTGTAGCCAGTTGATCTGTATGCACCCGGGCTGAGGACCGACCTAAGTGTGGTGGTAGTGAGGATGATTGACAGTTTAAATTATCGGAGCTACGTGCTTGATTGAGTTGGAGGTTTTCGAGTCCTCGTGCTAGAGCCATTAAAAAGCTCTTAAATTCATCAAACGATGAAGGTTCCGTGGACGATCCCAAATTCATTTCGCTTATGTATGTGCTGTCTAAAATGATAACCGATATTAAATAATCGCTCATGAGTTGTTACGAATTTCTGCCAATTCGTATTGGGAAGTTATAATTTCGTGTTAATATTATTGATGTTGACTTTTGAAAAACCGTCTTCACGGGATTCGTCAGCTACTGATACAGATATAATGGAAACGATTAATGTGCAGAGAGATCCTTAATTTGTTATTCGAAATAATTATATTTCACAAAAATATTGTTCAAAAGAGTAGAAACTGCACTGATTGTTGTAATTGTTCAAAAGAGTAGAAACCGCACTGAATGATGTAATTGTTCAAAAGAGTAGAAACCGCAATTGGGTATTTCAATCGATTTTTTTTTCATCATAAATCCAAAGCTCATATATAAGTTTTATGACAAAACTCTTTTTTGTTTTAATTAAAAAGTTAAAACAAATTGAAAATATATTTTTAAACTCGGTACCGAAAACGCACAAATGTACCGTTTTGACGTAAAATGTGTAATTTCTACCCGCTCCTGACTTTGTTGATACAGTAGTTGTAGTAGACATGTCAAATATGTCAAATATTAAAAGTCCAATATTAAAAGTTATCGTGCTTGTTTCGTACCATCGTGTAGGAGTGGGTACATAAAAAGAACTCAAAAAAGGCTTTTAAATGTCGCACATTGTGAAACGTCGAAACCAATGGTTTTAAACAATGCGCCGAAAAAATTCTAAAACGACGATTTTAAAAAGAATGTTTGAATGTAAGAATGAAGTTTCACCCTTTCGACTGCACAAACAAATTATTGCGCGTTTGGAGTCACGTGATTATTTTCAAAATTTTATCACTTTTTTTTCATAAAAATTGTTTATAATTAATTGAACAATTTTTGAAGTGAAAACTTCTATAGCCGCGCTGAATGACATTTGGGTAGAGGGTAAAATCATAGATTTGCGTCATCGTCATCAATAGCTGCGTTCTATAGAAAAAATTCTATTACTCAAGGACGTGTTCAAAAGAACGCATCTATACGCATATGTTTAAAGTTGGCTCTGAAAGTCATACATAATAGTCAAAGTTTTTGGCAGTGTTGACAGAACGTAGCGTTTATAAGGAAATATCAACCCGTAGAATTAGTGTGCAGTACAAGAGTAAGTACTTTTACCGAATGTAATAGTAGATATACAAGTGCCGGACTATTGGAATGTTCAGATTACTGGATTGTATCGAAGAATTCATGGTAAATCACGAATCAGACTTATCAAAGTTTTAGGCAACCAAATGTACTCGTGTGCTGTCCAAATGAAGGAAACTCCAAAATAAAATTAATAGTCAGCGATATAGAGATAAGAATAAGAAAAAACTCTTGCAATAGTTAATTCAGAAATTTGTAAACATCGAACAATCACAGCTGAGAAGGAGAAAAAATAAACGTCGTAAAGAATATTCCAAACAAAAATTAATTTAAATACAGATATATCTTCAGTTATAATGTTTGTAAAAGTCAAAATTTCCATAACTTACAAATTGCCGACCAATCAACAAGAAATGTGGCATATATCATACCAACTCATTTTGCTGACCTATCAACACAGAATCAACCAAACATTCCGGACTCAAATTCAGATTATGATGTTGACATTAACAGTCATTCTCCTTCAGAAGTGAGTTATGTTCCAGAATTACATAAAACAATACTAACAAACTATGTACCAAATTTGATTAATTAACATACTGATAAATCCTCAAAACCAGTTTTAAAGCTGTTTTTTTCAAGTTTTCACTTCAGTCGGCAGTGCCTGACTGCTTATATATTTTTTTTTAACTTTTTCGCTTCGCACATCTAAATTATTTATAATAAGGTTTTAAAATGCATAAAAAAAATCGATAATTTTTTTTTATTCAACAACCCAATTGATCAAGAGTATTGCCGTTTGAGTTCTTCAAAAGAGTAAAAACCGTACTGATTGTTTTTCAATTGTCCAAAAGAGTATTGCCGTTCGAGTTGTTCAAATAGACAGACTAAAGAGAAACACTGATTTTTTACTTACTGATACTTTTCTGCACCAATCTACACCAAATCCGGTTCGAAGGACCAAAAATGTTTGAATTTCTTAGAAGAAATCTGGTGTTGGTGGAGATTGGAATGAATTATACAGTGGTTACGAACCAATTACTTTTAATTATAAAATGCACAACAAACCGAATGAAAAACTTAAAAAAAGCGTTGCAGCAAAATTTTTTTTTTTTTTTTCTTGTTGATAGAAACCGTTCTTCTTTTTTATTATTGTTTTTTAAGTCGCTAGTTACCCTCTTGATGTTAACACAAAAAAATACAAATTAGAGACGCCACTTCCTAAACAAAATTTTAAGTGTCGTTGGTTGCCTAACTCCTTTTTCAAACGTCTTTCCTAAATCTTAATAAACAATATTCTTCTTCTTTTTTTTGTGCCTTATCCTCAGTGGACGCTGGCGATTACATCATCCCGAAATAGATCCATAGTTGTCATTCCTGTCCATTGTCTTAGATTTCGCAGCCACGATATTCGTCGTCTTCCAGCATCTCTTTTTCCATTAGCTTGCCCTGCATAATAAGATGAAGTAGGCTATATTTCTGGTTTCGCATAACATGTCAGAAGTTTGAAAGTTTGCGTTCTTTGGTTACGTTTAAGACTTCTTTTTGTTTTCTCATACGCTGTAGGACGGATTCATTGGTAACGTGGTAAATCCATGATATTCTAAGCATGCGTCTGTAGCACCACATCTCAAATGCTTCCAGACGTTTACATGCAGCGTCGGTCAGAGTCCAAACTCTGACTCTGAGGTGCTATATTTAGATTGCTCAGCACGCTTCTCATGCAATTAAAAGCTGTTCCACTGTTCTCAATTCGTATCTGAATTTCATTTATTTGTTCCCATTTGTTGTTAGGGAATGTTTCCAGGTAGTTTATCGATCTAACCGTTTCCAGTTGAGAGCCGTTTGCGTAAAACTGGCCATCAATATCTTGTTTACTTATTATCATAACCTTTGTTTTATTTGTGTTTAGGCGCATGTTGTATGTTTTGCAAACTGCTGCTACTCTGTCTATTAGATTCTGGAGACCCACAACTGTGTCTGCGATTAGGACTGTGTCGTTAGCGTACCTTAGATTATTAATAAGTGCGCCGTTTAGTAAAATGCCGTCATCTGTGTTCTCTGAAGCCTCTCTAAACAGTCTCTCCGAATAAATATTAAAGAGCAGAGGAGAGAGCACACATCCCGGTCGAGCTCCTTGGCGTACTTCAAACTCTTCAGAGAGAACATTCTCCACCCGAACACGAGCCTTTTGTTTCCAGTAAAGGTTAGATATAATGCGGATATTCCTGTCATCCAGGCCTGACTGTCTGAACGTTTCCAATAGTTTTGTGTGATTTACTCTATCAAAAGCTTTCTCGAAGTCTATGAAACAGGCAAAGACGTTACAGTTTACATCGCGTGCTCTTTGTATTAGAACATTAAGGCTAAACAGTGCTTTCCGTGTCCCGAGTCCGTTCCTAAATCTGAATTGTGTCTCTTCTATATGTTCTTCGAGCTCGGGATAAACACGTTCATGTATAACTTTTAGGAATGTTTTTAGAACGTGACTCTTTAGACTAATGTATCTGTAGTCTTCGCAATTTTTAGCTATGATTTTCTTCGGTATGGGAATAAATGTTGAAAGCAGCCATTCTTCTGGAATTGTGCCGTTCTCATAAATGTAATTGTATAGCTTTGTAATGATGTCCAGGTGGTTTTTTCTATGAGCTTTAGCAAATCTGCATACACTTCTTCGGGTCCTGCTGCTTTGTTGTTTTGAAGCTTCCTGATTGCATTCGCAACCTCTTCTGTGGTGATAGAGGGCTCATTTTCTATGTTTGGTTCTTCCAAAATGCCTCGGTTCTCATCATTAAATAGTGCCTGCACGTACTCCTTCCACCTTTCTATCCTTTGGTCAATCTCCAGTAGTGCCTCGCCATTCGTGTTAGTAACGATCACTGGGTTTCTAGGTCTAAACATACCTACAGCTTCTTTAATTTTTTTATGTAAATTGGACGAATCATGTTGATTTTCTAGTTGTTCGATTTCGGTACACTTCTCTGCCAACCAAGATATGAAATGAAATAATATATACAAGATATGAAAGTTACTAAAAAGGAAAATTCGAATATATTCGGATAATCATAGTCTGATTAAAAGAAAGATCAAAAGACAAAAAAGGCTTGGTTGGCAGAGAAGTGTACCGAAATCGAACAACTAGAAAATCAACATGATTCGTTTAATTTACATAAAAAAATCGATTCGATTCGAGTCGATAGTGCCGTTCTAGGATTTGTACCCATCTCATACAGAGTAGCGACAATGAAGGTCAACGCATAACCCTGCGAGTTAAATATAATCAAGATTTACGAACCAACATCGGAGAGCACTGAGGAAGAGATAGATAAATTCTATATGGACTCGAAAGAAGCTCTTAAACACAAAGAGAGAGAAAGAGAGAGACATAAAAGAAGAGATCACCCTTCTTATGGGGGATTTTAATTCCAACGTCTATGGGGAAGTCATGGGCTATGGGGAAGATGATGATGTTGTCGGAAGATACGGGATAGGAGTGCGAAGCGAAAGAGGGGAGGCACTTGTCCAATTCTGCAAAGATTTTAATTTTATAATTACGAACACATGGTTTAAACAACCACCTAGGCGTCTAAATGCCTGGAAGTCTCCCGCTTATAACGTTTGATCTTAATCAGTTTCATTTTATAACGGTGAACAAGAGGTTCCAAAACTCGATAACATCTGTAAAAACCTAAGCTGGTGCAGACGTCCGATCTGACCATAATCTAGTACTATCCACTTTAAGACTACAATTAAAGAAGCTAACAAAATTAAAACGAACGGACCGACTGGATACCCAAAAACTTAAAGACGAAAATATTAAATCGAAACAAAAAATGAACTAAATAGAAATATAGCTAAAATCAAAGAAAAATCATATAACGATATTGAGCAAAAATGGATGGATACAAAGAACACCAGTGGAGACGGCAAAATCCATACTGGTTCGTGCAAGGAGTGAAAGGAGTACGTGCAGGCACTATTTAATGATGAGAACCGAGGCATTTTGGAAGAACCAAACATAGAAAATGAGCCCTCTATCACCACAGAAGAGGTTGCGAATGCAATCAGGAAGCTTAAAAACAACAAAGCAGCAGGACCCGATGAAGTTTATGCAGATTTGCTAAAGCTCATAGAAAAAAACCACCTCGACATCATTACAGAGCTATTCAATTACATTTATGAAGAAAACCATAGAAAAAAAATGCAAAGACTACAGATACATTAGTCTAAAGAGTCACGTTCTAAAAACATTCTTAAAAGTCATACATGAACGTATTTATCCCGAGCACGAAGAACATATAGGAGAGATACAATTCGGATTTAGGAACGGACTTGGTACACGGAAAGCACAGTTTAGCCTTAATGTTCTAATACAAAGAGCACGCGATGTAAACTGTAATGTCGCATTATATCTAACCTTTACTGGAAACAAAAGGCTCGTGTTCGGGTGGAGAATGCGCTATCTGAAGAGTTTGAAGTACGCCAAGGAGTTCGACCGGGATGTGTGCTTTCTCCTCTTTAATGTTTATTCGGAGAGACTGTTTAGAGAGGCTTCTGAGAACACAGATGACGGCATTTTACTAAACGGCGTACTTATTAATAATCTAAGGTATGCTAACGACAGAGTCCTAATCGCACACACAGTTGAGGGTCTCCAGAGTCTAATAGACAGAGTAACAGAAGTTTGCGAAACATACAACATGCGCCTAAACACAAATTAAATAAAGGTTATGATAGATAATAAGCAAACAAGATATTGATGGCCAGTTTTACGCAAACGGCTCTCAACTGGAAACGGTTACATCGATAAACTACCTGGGAACATTCCTTAACAACAAATGGGAACAAATAAATGAAATTCAGATACGAATTGCGAAGAGTAGAACAGCTTTAAATGGTATGAGAAGCGTGCTGAGCAATTTAAATATAGGCTTGCACCTCAGAGTCAGAGTTTGGACTCTGACCGACTTTGCATGTAAACGTCTGGTAGCATTTGAGATGTGGTGCTACAGACGCATGCTTAGAATATCATGGATTTACCACATAACCAACGAATCCGTCCTACAGCGTATGAGAAAACAAAAAGAAGTCTTAAACGTAACCAAAGAACGCAAACTTTCAAACTTCGGACATGTTATGCGAAACCATAAATATAGCCTACTTCAGCTTATTATGCAGGGGCAAACTAACGGCAAAAGAGATCTTGGAAGACGACGAATATCGTGGCTGCTAAATCTAAGACAATGGACAGGAATGAAAACTATGGATCTATTTCGGGATGATGTAATCGCCAACGTCCACTGAGGATAAGGCACAAGAAAAAGAAGAAGAAGAAGAATATTGTTTGAATAAGATTTAGGAAAGAATTTGAAAAACATTTAGGCAACCAACGACACTTAAAATTTTGTTTAGGAGGTGCCACCTCTAATTTGTATTTTTTTTTTATTAACATCAAGAGAGTAACTAGCGACTTAAAAAACAAAAACAAAAAGGAATAACGGTTTCTATCATCAAGAAAAAAAAACATTAATTTTGCTGCAACGCTTTTTTTAAGTTTTTCATTCGATTTGTTGTGCATTTTATAATCAAATATAATTGGTGCGTAACCAATTGGTGCGTATAATTCATTCGAATCTCAATCAACACCAGACAAAACTACTAAGTAATTCAAACATTTTCGGTCCTTCGTACCGGATTTGGTGTAGATTGGTGCAGACAAGTATGGTGTAAGTAAAAAATCAGTGTTTCTCTTTAGTCTGACTCGTATTTGCACAACAATCAGTGCGGCTTTTACTCTTAAACATTTTTTAGAACAATAAGTGCGGCTTTTACTCTTTTGAACAAATACTAGAACAATCAATGCGGTTTCAACTCTTGTGAACAATTACAACAATCAACGCGGTTTTTACTATTTTGAACAACTCGAACGTTCCCATACTCTTGGACAATTAAACAACAATCAGTGCGGTCTTTACTCTTTCGAAGAACTCGAACGGCAATACTCTTTTGATCAATTGCAGTGTCTACTCTTTTGAACAATTACAACATCATTCAGTGCGGTTTCTACTCTACGAAACCATTCGTAGATTCTACAAAAAACCATTCCTAAATACAAAGGTCTGGTTTTTTGTTACTGGTTGGCTATCAGGACGAAACTAAACATAAGCGGTAGTTCGGTACTAGTAACGAGTACGCACAAAATTTAAATCAATTATCATTAATTGCGTCTGGGATATTAGCAAAAATGTTATGTGAAGCCACCCCCTTTTAAGGGCTGTGCCTCAGTTAAGCATCCTTCAACCTCAGTTAAGCATCAGCCACCCCCTTTTAAGGGCTGTACCTCAGAAGCGTTTTCAGACACATCTTTATGGGGACTTTTTTTTTATTTTGGACTCTCTTGAAGAACTCCGTTCCATCGCTAACGAACATGCAACGCAAAATAATATTACAAATTGAAATAACGCGAAGTAGCGACCATACTGACGTCATATTGTTACAATAATAATAAGGAAAATAAGCAACAACAAATTGGAGTATCCATAATTTCGATATATTCATAATTATCCTATATATTCATAATATAGCATCATATATAATCATAATATTCTATTTTCTCAGTTTGCAGTTATTTAAAAAAACCTGTATATCTATTTTGAAAGACATAATAATTTGATAATACGTTTTTCCTTGCTTCGTAACATTTCACTAAAGCCATTGCGTTTGCAACATCTTGAAATTATCCTATTTATGTTGAGAAAAATGTCATCAAGTATAACATTTAGCCGTCAATGAAAATGAAAAGAGCGTTGGCACTAATAGAATTGTTAGTAGGTATTGAGAATAATATGAGAAGTTAATCGCTGGAAAAGTTAAAGCATGAACTTAAGATGATGCAATATTCCGTTTCCGAATTTTCTCGTTCTTTAGTTAAGCTTTTATAAGTTGTAAGAATGGTGAGAAGGTACTCAATATAAATCTACGTATTGACGAATCTGCTTAGAAATTATGCTATAAAATATAAAATTTCCGTTGAAAATCAATTTGCTTTTAATTTACTTTTCGTCATTAGAGAAACAACTTTCCAGTTCGAAGAACTTATTTTTAAACAAAAACTGTCAAATCAATATTTGAACTTCTCAACCATTAAAGGTTTGTACAATCTTTTAATCTACCATTAAATTAGGGTTATCGTGTAAGGGTAATAATAAAAGAATAACGAAGCGAATCTTAGTTCTTCAAAACCTGATTTTTGTAAAATTACCGCACAAACATGTGGATCGAATTTCAACCGCATGCTTGGTTGACTTTTGTTATATAAAATCGTACAATTTTAACTTCGAAGAAATATGTTATGTAACGCATAAATAAATAGATACATTACTTGTGTATAATTAATACGTACATAATTAACTATCAATGTCAACTGTTGTGAAATCGTTGTAATTGTTTCAATAAATAACAAGAAAATTGTTACTTAATTGACAGCAAAGCTGCTGTGTAGATAACAAGCTGTGTCATTTCAAGGAATATTCTATTCATATTACATAGCATATATATATATATATATATATATATATATATATATATATATATATATGTATATATATATATATATATATATATATATATATATATATATATATATGTATATATATATATATGTATATATTATTAACAAATTTGATAGGTAAATTTGAGTTTAAATCTGAGTATTGATCTATCTGAGTGCAGCTTCATATGTCTAGTCTTGCCGGAAAATGTACACATTTGCCAAAGTATATTTCTGGAAGTTAAAAAAATATTAAATACATATAAAACACACTTGTATATTAAGATTAACATGCGATTGAAATTATATTAATTATTTTTTGATTATATTAAAATTAAGTTAAATTAAAAAAATGTATTTAAGTTAAAGTATATTTTCACATATTTTAATCCAGATTAATATGTCCTGAAAAAAATCAAAAATTAATTACTTTGTTCCTATTGATCTGTTATTTGATAGCGTAGGACTTGGTAGTCGTAATAAGATTTTATAGTATTTTAGTGAGATATACTAGTACATGTGGATCGTATTTTTCGGAATGGAATAGTTTTTGTGGAAGGAAGAGTTGAAAAGAATGGAATAGTTGGTAAAGGTGGAATAATTGATGAGGGTGAAATTGTTTAATGAATTTTGACATTTGTATATGAAAGAGTAATCAGAATTGCGAGCTGCGCGATTCTTGTAGAAAGCGCATCAGCTAAGGTTGTATGAGTTGCAAGATGTACAATGCCTACTGCACAGAATATTAACTAATAATTCATCCGTCTCAAATGATTTTAATGCTGTCAGGTTTGTAAAATAATATAATCAAACACTTTTGAGGTGTACTTAATCATATAATGTTACCAATTGTCTGAAATCAAAGTGACTTTAATTTAAGGAGTGATATTAGAAATGAAAAGTTCCCAACGTTCATAAAAAGGTTACTATATCTAACGATGTGATATTAGTTCCTAAGGTGTACAACATAGACGACAGAAAATCAGCTGTGGAGTAAAAAGTTACTGAAAATTTCACTAAAACTTTTATAACCTTTAAATTCATTAAGTAACATTGATGTTGTCAACTTTGACGTTCAACATAACCAACATATTGTTTTAATCAAGTTGGTATCTTTTGTTTTTGAGTTACCAACATACTCAAACATAATCTCACCAACTATTTGTTAAAGTTACATTGTTGTTTTTTTTTTCGTCAAAATTGCAAGCCTTACTTATTAACTTCACTTCATCATATATAGTAACCTCTTTTTATGAAGGTTGGCAACTCTTGATTTCCAATATCACTCCTCCAATTATAGTAAGTTTGCTTTTAGACAATTAGCAACACTTAGCAAAATTATGTTTTTAAAAGTTTCACCAAAAAAAATAATAACCAATAAATTACTCAACTGACGTTAATGTCAACTTTGATTTAATTTTCACGTATTTCTTTATTTAAAAAATCCAGTGTCAAGGTTATCGGCCATGAAAATTCCAAAATGGTCAAATTGTTTCAATAGAAATATCTATGATCTTAATAAATCTGAAAGAGTTTTTGTTATATCTATTGCAGTTTTCGAGTTGTTGCTATTTGAATCCATTAGTATCAGTTCCGGTTTGACTTCGAGGGATGCGTATGTGGTTTGGATTTCTATGGCGCTTTGCTAACCTAATAGCCTAACCTAGGTTAAACCAACATTTAGCTTTACATCTTTATCTTATTTTTGATCTCTTGGGTCGCGCTACCGCTTGTAGTTTGTCTTAATTTTTCGTTCGCTTTTCTTTCAGGCTAACCGACTTTGCCACTTTAGCTTATTGTAGATCAAGCTGTAAATGCATGTCTGGTAGACTTTGAAGAGTTGGACAAAAAAATATATTTGCAAGTTTTCAATAAATACTTCTTTGTTAAAAACAATCCTGTGTCAAGGCGGTCGACTACAAAGGTACCAAAACGTCAATTTGAATAGAAAAATCTATAATCTATATAAATCTGAAAAAAATTTCAAAATATCTGTTGCAGTTTTCAATTTATAGTTATTTGAATTTATTAATTTTTGTTATGTCCGAGTTTGAAGGTCTTGATTTATCTGCCGCTTAGCGGTGTGCAACCTAATCTAACCGGGGTTAAACCAACGGTCCTTGCAACACCGTCCTATATTGTATCGAAAGCTTGCGCTACCGCGCGTATGTTGTCTTGATTTATCTGTCCTGTTATTTTACCCGGGGTAAATAAACCAACATTCTTGCAACACTGTCCTATATTGGATCGAGAGTTCGCGCTTCCGCGCGTATGTTGTCTTGATTTAACTGCCCGCTTCGCTGCGGGCAACCTAATCTAACCGGGGTTAAACCAACGGTCCTTGCAACACTGTCCTATATTAGATCGAGAGTTCGCGCTGCTGCGCGTATGTTTTCTTGATTTATCTGCCCGCCTCGCGGCGGGCAACCTATTCTAACCGGTGTTAATCCAACTTTTTCACATTGACCTATATTGAATCGAGAGTTTCGGATTTTGAATCGCGGCGGACAACCTAATCTACACGGCGGACAATAAATGCATGTTTCTTAGACTCCGGAAAATTCGACAAAAAAATATGTTTGCAAGTTTTCACTGAATATTTCTTTATTAAAACAATTATGTGTCCAGGCTATCGGCCACGAAAATGCCAAAACGTCAATTTCAATAGATAAATGTATAATCTATATTGGCCGCCGCCCGATGAAATATTTTGCAAAACTAACTGAGGGATATCATAGACTGACTAATTCTCTACAAATGTTTGAGATTTTATTGTTTCACGTTTTGTGAAACTTAGTAAAATGTTTTTTTCAACATATCCAGACATGTCATTCACGAATTCCGATCAAAACCGAATGCAAAAATTTCATATATTCAAAAATTGCGAAAAAATATATTAATCCTTGAAGGATTTCAATGAAACTTGTACTGAATGTGGGTATCCACCAGAAGTAACTGCTGATAAATTTTGAACGCTCCCACTCCCATGGGGACGGCGTGAGGAATTATTGTTGCATCACAGCTTATTTGCAAATAACTCGTCAACGCCTCCGTATGTAAGACGTCGGTGCCTACAAAAAAATATTTTTTGAAAATTTTGTAAAAACCTTCGCTTTGGTCGCAAAAGTAAAAGATATAAAATTGAAAAAATTTTAGAATGGGTACGACGTACCACTTCTCTGAATTTCGTCACTCAATTTACACGGGTTTTAAATGGGCTCTAAACCGCCAAAACGGTTCGCACTGGAAAAATGAAAATGACACAACTTATAGATGAAAATGTGCTCTATAAAATAGCGCTAAATGCATGTTTCTTAGACTTCGGAAAATTGAACAAAAAAATATATTTGCAAGTATTTCTTTAATAAAAAAATCCTGTGTCAAGGCAATCGACAACAAATATGTAAATTTCAATAGAAACATGTACAATTTATATATAACTCTTGTAAACTATATAAAACTTAATGCGTTTCTTAACGAAAGTGCGCTCTATTTATCTGTGTTAAAATTATTTAACACACATTTCTAAACGTTCATCATGTGCAAAAGTTGCAAAAAGTTCGCGTGCAGCACATTTCAATGGGTCTCAATGAGCACTATTCGATTTTAAAAAGAAAATCCGGATAAATTTCGAGATGGCTTTTCCTTCAGCCGTCAAGTGGTAGAACTGACCGTTTTTCAACAAAAACTCTCTTGTTATACCCGCTAGGAAGTCGAGGAATATACACCTTTAGATTCCAAATTAAATGTGTAATTTTTAACTATTCTTGTAGAATACTCTTAATTCTCACCGTTTGAAAAATGGATTTTAAATCACCAGATGACAGAAAAACTTACATCGTCCCCCATGTAAAATAATCCGAATCACGAATCAACCGCAGAAAATTCATGCAACATATTTTAATAGAACTTGATGAGTTGTATTCGAATTTGAATCGAAAATGTCAATAAATATTGAAATGGCTGTTCCTTGCGCAGTGAAATGGTAAAACTGACAGCTTTTCGCCAATAACTCTGTTGATATACATTCGAGGAAGACGCGTGTTGTACCGCTGGAATCTAAATTCAATTCAAAAGCTCCAATTATTCTTAAAAAAACTCGTAAATATCGCGGATTATGAAATAAATTTTGGAATTCAAATATGAAGGAAAGCAACTGTTTCTGATGTAAAATGGTCTGAATTTTAAGAATCTGCTAAAAGAAAAGTGAAAAAACTTCGTTTTCTTGTAGAAATTTGTGAAAAAATGCGAATTTTGACATTGCTATGTGTTGCTAATCAAGAGCCAGAGTCGCCGAAATCTGCAATTTAGAGATTTCAAGATATCTCTTAGAATTTTATTTGAATTTCAACCTAACATTGAGCGAAAAATCAGAATTTTGATTTAAATTCTTTTCTTTAATTTTATCTTTTCACAAGCACACGAATAATCATAAACGGATAAACTTCAACAATGACATTTCCACATAACCTGAGCGAAAATAGTGTCAGAATGATCAGCTGTAAGTGTAAATTGGCGATTCAGCGGCAAGCAATGGTCGTAGTATTTTTGACCTGGAGTGCGAAGCCGTTGATGGATTTGAGAAATTCAAACGCCATACTGTTGGCCTTTTCACCGGGCATGCACTTGTTGGACTGGAAATGTAAATTTGCTTTTAAGCGTTTCCGTTTGAAGAGGTGAAAAAAAAGTGACTTCGCGAATTGGGGCCTGCGGAACGTGCCCGGAGGTGCAATGCGCCGAGACTGGTGTCGTTCGAAAGTAGACACGTGGGGCTATAATTCCTGAAAAGAGCAATACAATTCTAAAACAGTTCACCGAATATTGAAGGTTTCAATTTGCTCAATTTTGAAAAATTCGTTTCGAGTTTGGACGGGCGTCGAGACCCCCAAATGCGATCGAGCGATGCATCGTCCCTATCGCCTTATAGACCCTTTCGTTCTATATTCAGAAACCACCACAGCGAGGCCCTGCTATTTAATTTAGCGAATCCCAGAGGATTCTCGCGTACTTCTGCATAACATGGTTTTTCGGGCCTCCCGGCGCCATCCGGCACGCAATCGCAATTAAACTCCAAAACAAACTTAAAGACACTATGCCGAATCGATTGGTGCCGGTCCGGTCCCGATCCGACTGTTGGGTATCCCGGGAGAGGGATCCCCGCAAATTAGGTGAAAAAAACATCGCGTTTTTATCGATTTTTGTGTTAAAATTGACCCAGAGTGGGAACAGGATGCCGAAGGTACCAGATTCTTCCACCGCCGGTTGCGGGTAAATATCTCGCATCGAACGAACCGGTTTGGAGACACGGCGCTCTTCAATCAAGAGAACGGCGTCCACAGATGTTATGAAAAAAACGTTTTTTTTCGCTTACATTTTCCGCCGCACCGGGTGAACCTACGGTCGCGTACTTTTCCGCATGACATCAAAAAACGTGAAATCGACGCGGCAAGAGAACGCAGTAAAAAAATCGAGCCGCGGACCAAAATTGCTCCTCAAAGGTGCTAGAAACGATCTCCTGTTTTTGGCACCTAGAGGACGCCATGTGGTACCCAACAGTCGGATCGGGACCCGACCGGCACCAATCGATTCGGCATAGTGTTTTTAAGTTTGTTTTGGAGTTTAATTGCGATTGCGTGCCGGATGGCGCCGGGAGGCCCGAAAAACCATGTTTTGCAGAAGTACGCGAGAATCCTCTGGGATTCGCTAAATTAAATAGCAGGGCGTCGCGGTGGTGGTTTCTGAATAGAGAACGAAAGGGTCTATAAGGCGATAGGAACGACGCATCGCTCGATCGCATTTGGGGGCTTCGACGCCCGTCCAAACTCGAAACGAATTTTTCAAAATTGAGCAATTTAAAACTTTTAATATTCGGTAAAATGTTATAGAATTGTATTGCTCTTTTCGGGATTATAGCACCAGGTGTCTAAATTTAATTTCTCAAATCCATCAACGGATTCGCACACCAGGTCAAAAAAACTAAGACCATTGCTTGCCGCTGAATCGCCAATTTACACTTACAGCTGATCATTCTGACACTATTTTCGCTCAGGTTATGTGCAAATGTCATTGTTGAAGTTTATCCGTTTTTGATTATCCGTGTTCTTGTGAGAAGATAAAATTAAAAAAAAGAATTTAAATAAAAATTCTCATATTTCGCTCATTGTTGAAATTCAAATTCAAAGAGATATCTTGAAATCTCTAAATTGCTGATTTCGGCAACTCTGGCTCTTGATTAGCAACACATAGCAACGTCAAAATTCGCAATTTTTGACAAATTTCTACAAGAAAACGAAGATTTTACACTTTTATTTTAGCAGATTCTTAAAATTCAGACCACTTTACATCAGAAACAGTTGTTTCCGTTCACATTTGAATTCTAAAATTTACTTCATAAACCGCAATATTTACGAGTTTTTTGTAAGACTAATTGCAGCTTTTAATTTAAATTTAGATGCCAACGATACAAACACGAGTCTTCCTCGAACGTATAGCAACAGAGTTATTGCCGAAAAACTGTCGTAATTGGCGTTTTACGATTTCACTTCGGAAAGAACAGCCATTTCAATATTTATCGGCATTTTCGATTCAAATTCGAATATTACTCATCAAGTTCTATTAAAATATGTTGAATGAATTTTCTGCGGCTGACGGTCGAGACGTGGCCGAAGTTTGAAATCTTCCTCCAACTGTTTACTTGATTTTCAAACATTTGTGTTTTTCATTTCCCGACATTTCTAATAAATTCTTCTAGCATGAATCGATAGAGTAAACTTATCATTCCTTTGCAAACCGTTTGTTTTTTAAATGCAATTTATTTGCCAGGATTGGGGGTGGCTAGCAACGGTTGCATAACCAACTCCGCCCCACAGAAGTTTTCTTCCATTTTCCGTGGTGAATGGTGTCCGGGAAAATTTTATTTCTCAGATTTGTTAAAGTTAAATATTTGTTAAAGGTAAATTCTACATTAGAAACAATTGAATATTCTAGCAAATTTACACTTCTACCCGAGTAAAGGTAAGCTCGGCCATATTTGATTAGAGTTTTTACTGATTTTATAAAAGAAAATTATTGTTTTACAAATTTCTGATTGAACATTCTTGAAATTCGGCTAATTTTACATGGGGGACGACCTAAGTTTTTGGGTCATCTGGTAATTTAAAATCCATTTGCCAAACGGTGAGAATTACGAGTTTTCTACAAGAATAGTTAAAAATTACACATTTAATTTGGAATCTAAAGGTGTATTCCGCGACTTACTAGCGTGTATAACAAAAGAGTTATTGTTGAAAAACGATCAGTTCTACCACTTGACGGTTGAAGGAAAAGCCATCCCCAAATTTATCCGGTTTTTCTTTTTAAAATCGAATAGTGCTCATTGAGGCCTATTGAAATGTGCTGCATGAACTTTTTGCGGCTGACAGCCCCGACATGACGAGCGTTTAAAAATGTCGTCTATTTTTCTGCTTCGTCTTCGAAAAAGCATATGCCTCATTTCCTTGGGTTTGCATAAAATAATTTTAACACAGATCTATAGAGCGCCCATTAAGAAACATAATTAAGAAACCCATTAAGTTTTATATAGATTGTACATGTTTCTATTGAAATTGACATATTTGTGGTCGATAGCCTTGACACAGGATTTTTAATCTAAGAAACATGCATTTAGCGCTATTTTATAGAGCAAATTTTCATCTCAAAGTTGTGTCATTTTCATTTTTCCATAGCGAACCGTTTGGCCGAAAATTTTTTTTGCAAACGAAAAAATTCAAAAACGAAATTCAGAGAAGGGGAATTTTCCCTAGGATAAATTTTTGGATTTTATATTTTTTACTTTTGCGACTAAACCGAAGGTTTTAACAAAATTTGCAAAAAATACTTTTTTATAGACATTGCTATCTTACATACGGATAGCCCGGTTATAATTTTCCATCTTGAGGCGTTGAGGAGATATTTGCAAAATCCATTAAAATACACAATCATTTTCCACGCCGTCCCCAATGGAGGCGGAGCGTTCAAATTTAGCAAGCGGGTACTTCATTTGGCCACCCACATTCGGTAAAAGTTTCGTTGAAATCCTTACAGTGTTAATATATTTTTTCGCAATTTTTGAAGATTTTTAAATTTTCGTGTTCGTTATTGGTTGAAATTCGTGATTGACATGTCTGGATTTTTTCAAAAAATTATTTTAGTAAGTTTCACATAACGTGGAACAACAAAATCTCACACATTTGTAGAGAATTAGTCAATCTATGATATCTTTCAGTTAGTTTTGCAAAATATTTTATCTGGCGGCGGCCGCCGCCTCTCACACTCGAACATAACAGAAATTAATAGATTCAAATAACTGTAAAATGAAAACTGCAAGAGATATATTGAAATTTCTTACAGATCTATATAGATTATACATTTTTCTACTGAAATTGACGTTTTGGTATCTTCGTGTCGATAGCCTTGACACAGGATTGTAGTAAAATAATTATTCTATGAATTGTCTAGGTCAATTCTGTAAAATATTCTATATAGCAGCAGTCCCTCAAAGTCAAAGCAGAACAAACGGTAAGTTTCTATTCAAAAATCTTTCAGTTTTATATAGACTGTACATGTTTCTATTGAAATTGACATATATGTGGTCGATAGCCTTGACACAGGATTTTTTTTAATAAAGAAATACTTGCAAATATATTTTTTATCCAATTTTCAGGAGTTTAAGAAACATGCATTTAGCGCTATTTTATAGAGCAGATTTTCATCTAAAAGTTGTGTCATCTTCATTTTTCCAATGCGAACCGTTTTGGCGGAAGAGCCCATTTAAACCCGTGTAAATTGAAAAACGAAATTCAGAGAAGGGGTACCTTTTATAATTTTATATTTTTTACTTTTGTGACCAAACCGAAGGTTTTTACAAAATTTTCAAAGAATACTTTTTTGTAGAAACCGACGTCTTACATACGGATATCCCGGTTATAATTTTCCACCTTGAAGCGTTGACGAGTTATTTGCAAATAAGGTTTGATGCAAAAATAATTCCTAACGACGTCCCCATTGGAGTGGGAGCGTTCAAATTTTGTCAACTCATACCTCTGGTGGATACCCACATTCAGTATAAGTTTCATTGAAATACTTCAAGGATTAATATATTTTTTTGCAATTTTTGAATATTTTGAAATTTTCGCATTCGGTTTTGATCGGTATTCGTGATGTCTTGATTTGTTCAAAAATTATTTTAGTAAGTTTTACACAACGTGGAACGAAAAAATATTACACATTTGTAGAGAATTAGTCAGTCTATGAAATCCCTTAGTTATTTTTGCAAAATATTTTATCTGGCGGCGGCCGCCGCCCCTAAGACTCGAACATAACAAAAATTAATAAATTCAAATAACTATAAAATAAAAATCTGCAAGAGATATATTGAAATTTCTTTCAGATCTATATAGATTATATATTTTTCTATTGAAATTGACGTTTTGGTATCTTCGTGGCCGATAGCCTTGATACAGAATTTTTATAAATACAGAAATTTAAAAAAAAAATTGAAATTTTGTGAAATCTTTTTTCTGTTCATTTTTCCAAACTCAGATAAATCAAGACCACATACGTGCGGCAGCGCCGCGCGTATAGTCCTGAACAGATAAATCAAGACACCATACGCGCGGCAGCGCCGCGCGTATTGTCTTGATCAGATCACAATCAAGACCACATACGCGGCAGCGCGCATGTGGTCTTGATTTATCTGATCATAATTTTTTCTAATAAAGAAATATTGAAAATTTACAAATATATATTTTTTTCCAATTCTCCAAAATCTACGTGGTCTTGATATACCTGGTCTTAATTTATCTGGTCTTGATTCATCTGATCAAGACAGCATACGCGCGGCAACGCGTATGTGGTCTTGATTTATCTAACATATATGGCGCTGCCGCGCGTATTTCGTCTTGCTCAGATAAATCAAGACTAAATACGCGCGGCAGCGCCGTCTTGATCAGATACCGTCTTGATCAGATAAATCAAGTCCACATTCTACGCGCTGCAGCGCCGCGCATTGTGGTCTTTATCAAATAAATCAAGATTAAGGAAAAGTTTAAGGCAATGTGGGACAATACATTTTTTATCGAAATATTAAAAAACTCTACCGCCTCCATTCATTTGCATAGTATAACGTGAAATTTAAAAACAAAGCGGGTTTTGATTGGCATATTTTTTTCAAAAACTCTATTGCTAGGCAACGCTTCTAAAGCGCTTTCATTGGCACAGTCTGGCAGTATATTTACAATTAACTATAGTAACGTACCAGGTAACGATGAAAACGCCAGTGGCGTGCACCTTTAAATTTTGCATACAGGGTTGCATATCGCCAAGCGGGAGAACAATTGCCAGATTAAAGACCAAACGGTTCTTTCATCGTCACCAGTGGCGTGCACCTATAAATTCTCCTCATCAACTATTTCACCCTCTTCTACTATTCCACCATAAAACAACAATTCCACCCACAACAACTATTCCATTTTCATCACAATTTCACATAAAAAACACTATTAATATGTACTAGTTTGTACTAATTAAGTATAATTTTATAAACTAGACTTGGTTTTTATCTACATTTTTTAAAGATCTAGTGAATCTAGTCTGATTGTATTCAGACTAGATTTACAATTATTCTAATAAAATTGTGTGAATTAAAGGCGAAATATGGACGATAAATGTAAATTGAATTCATATCTACCAACCAAGCTGGCAAATGTGTACATATATCAACCAGCAAATATGTACATTTACCATTTAATGCTGGAAATTAGACGACAAAGTACCGACAAATGTATACATTATATTACCTATTTGTTAATAGGAATTCTTCATGAAGACCATTTTGGGAAATCAAATTTAATTTCATTGAAACAACTTGAATAAACTAATTATTTAACAATTGCCCGATTTGTACAAGAAGGTTTATCAAATTTCCTTTTACCCTGTGAATTTTTTTTATTTATGTTGTTACATGATAAATGATAAAAGCAGTTCAATTTTTTTTTATTGTAACATTATTCACTCAACTGTTTAGCTCGTTGCTAAATTTTTCTCGTTGTTAAAATCTGCTAGATTTTTCGTTGTTTACGGTTTAATTAGTAATGTTAAAAAAATATTTTTAAAACTCCTTTTGAGAGTCCAATTTTATAAGGTGACCGAATGTTCAATTGCCTCTTGAACCTATAATTACCAGATGGGGTACGTGGTTAGACGCAGCAAATTTTTATGCTGATAATTTTGCAGGTTTTAAAGATATAATTATCAAAATCAATTATTCCAGCGCCGTTTTCGAAAATTGCAAAAAAATGGTAAAAGTGCGAACCGAGCACCTTGCATTTCTTAAGACAAACTATTGCTTCGTCTCAAACTCTATTCACAGACTGGACTGTAACTAAAGGTTTGCTTCTATCAGAATCAATTGAAATTATAGAAGAATTTTAATAGAGAATTTAAAATTATAGAAGAAAACCTTTACAAATGTTAAAGGTAGAGTAAGGTGAATCTATACAGAAAAAATTTAAGGATGTGGCTATTTATACATACAGTATGTATACGCAATTGGCTATTTATACATACAGTATGTATACGCAATTGGCTATTTACACATACAGTATGTATACGCAATTGGCTATTTATACATACAGTATGAATACCCAATTGGTTATTTATACATACAGTCTGAATTCAGTCTGTAGATATAGTGTTCAATTTTTATAGAGGTGAAAATACAAAATGGACACTAAAATGGACAATAAAAATGTTACTTAATCATAATCATATAATCGGTAAAGAAGAATATGGATATTATGGCAAAGCAAAAATGTATGAAAATGATTATGATAGAGCAACGGCTTTATTATTATCGAGCGCTAAAAATGGAATGTAAGTATTTTGAATAAGAAAAGTGTATATGTATACGAAAGGATATTCAAAATTAAAAAAAAACTTTTTACCACAAGCACAGAAATAGACCAAAGTGGTTTAATAGAATTTTTAGGAAAAAATTAAGAAAATGGTGGAAATGGAGGTAAACCATTTTCCGCTATAAAAGAGATACGGAAGAAGAACTGGAATCATTATTTATAGCCTACTCAGAAATGGCTCTAAATTATAATAATTCTCAGTGCTTATGTTCTTTTCGGGTTGGAAATATTGGAATTTTGTTATTACTCTAGAATAACCGATAAATCGGAATTTGCAGCTGTAGCATTTATTGCTAAAGAAACATATTCGTCTTTCATATGTTGTATGAATGAATTCAAAAGAATATGTAGGGAATTGTGTTTAAGATGACATACTCAGGTAAGATAACAGAGTGCTTACATCTGTTAAACTATACGTGCCACAAGTACGTAGATGGAGTTTACATGTCGGCTCACATACAGTGCCACCACTCAAAACTTTAGTGACCGCCCGCTTGCGTTGTTTGGATGTGGTGTGTAATGTTTTGATTTCGTCACCCAAAAATATTTTTGTAATGAAAGTGTTCCTGCCCATAAATTTGTATCAGGTACTTTTTTTGTTGTATTGACTACTTTGTTATGAACTGCGATTAATATGGGCTAGGAATATCGAGGAATAATTTAAGTAACATCAAAGCTTTAAGTCACAAAAGGCGGCAAATGTTATTTACCTCGTAGGGTGAGATGACATAGCAACCGTCGGCTTGATCATCGATCATCGAACATCGAACCCTGAAGTTCGCCTGACTCGCCAGAGCATTAGATCTCGAAAATCGCCAGAGTATTAGAACTCGAAAGCAAATGAAGCGTGCTATTCTTCGGGATGACTTCGATGATGTATGCCTTTATTGCTAGGAATTATATAGCAAAACGAAGCCAGGAGAGCATTGGGTATGTTGCCAGTTATGTAAGCGTTGGTGCAAGCAAGAACTAAGCTATTCAAATGTGAATTGTGCACCGATAATTAGGTATGTCAACTTAGACAGACGTGTGTCAACTTACCCAATTGGGCATGATTTTTAGCGTCAAGATAATTGTGTGTGCTTCGTAAATAAACGTTTTTAATATGTACCCTTAGATTTATTTTTTATCGCCTTTGAATAATCAAATATTGGCTTCCAAACAAAAAGTATGTCATTTCCCCCTAAGACACAAATTCCTTAAGACAGCTGCAGACCTGTCGCTGCAGCCCTTTGGCTCGTTATTACACTCCCTTAATAACTTGAAATTATTAAATTTAGCTGCGTGCACGTGTCGATCGCCCTGGGTTCGCGATTTAACCCGTGTGTTTTCGCTTCTAACACTCGAAGCATACTACCGGAAATATCAATTCGCGGCGTGAGAAATAAAAATCGCGAGATTTCGGCCCAGGTCGTCATATCTGTCCCCTTCTTTCAATCGATGCCGAAATCGATTTAAATTTCTATTGAAAATAGGGATTTATTAATGTTGGCGCGAACAACCGCTATATTTAGTTTCTTCAGACTCATACCCTTTTCGAAATGACGGGTTCAATTGACAAAGACAACAAATTCCATGTTATTATATATAAATGATTAGTTTCTACTGCGTATAATTGGCAAATTGATGAGAAGCCTAAATTATTGAATGAATTCAAGAAATGCTTGTATTCCCAAGCATATGAAGAATATGAAGAGCAGAAAAAAGAATTTTTGGAAATTTGTAAATCTGTACAAGTTTTTATAGGAACAAAAGATAAATATGTAACACAAAGAACAATTCCGTAAAACTTGGGATAGTTGTAAAGAATTGTGAGTACATTGTTTTAGAAAACATTTACCATTAATGCGAGACACTACAACAAACAGAATTGAACGATCATTTCTGACCCTTAAACAATACATACAAACTAAATATCATAGTTTGCCAATAATTTATGTATGTATTACGGAAATCATAGACTGTATTAATATGAATAAATATAAAATTATATGAATAAATATAAAATTAGCCAAAAAAAGAGAAAAAAGTTTTTAAAATTATGGATAATGATATCGAAATAAGAAATATGCTTGACGGATGTTCTGAAGCCATCACAGAGACAGGAATAAATATTTTTCATAGACATTTAAAATTATTTCAAACTTGAGTCTTGAGTCCAAAATGAAAATTAAAAATAATGGCATTGAGGAAAATTTTGATAGCAAAATATCAAAATTTTATAATCGTTCATCGGTGGAAACATGTTTGTATTCATTTTGGAATTCTTTTAGTACACCACGTCGTCATATTCTTATGACAAGAAAATATAATAATTTGGACATAACTTGTTTTCATGCAAGATATATATCATCTGAAAATGCACTATATATGGATACAGATGTTATAAATGTAAACATTGATGATTATATTGAAGATGAACATGTAGAGTAGTGATGAACATAAGAGAGTAGTAGTGGACTTGGAGATGCAATTGAAGAACCGAAAAAGAGAAGAACCTGAAGAACAAATCCGGTCTAATACCGAGCCCAGTCAATCGAGCCCTGTCAGCCCCTCAAATCAATCAAATAAAAACTTACAATTCAAATCTAAAATAAAATCCAAAGGACGTCTAAAGATAAAGACTAAGCACACCACTTTTTACAAAAAAAATACAGAATAAAAAATGATATACCTGTATTTATTTTACTTTATACTATATTTTACCTACTTTAAATGTAATTTAAACCTATATGTTACTGATTTAGTGATACTATGAATTTTATTTCTGAGTTTATTAATCCAGATGTTAATTGAACTTTAATAAATAAAAGTATAATTACTTATAATTGTGAAGTTATTACCAAAATAGTAACTCCAATATTTGTATATACAGTCAGAATGTACAAATAGTAAATTGCGAATGCATACTGTATCAATAAATAGCCAATTGTGTATACATACTGTATTATATATAGCCAATATATAGCCAATTATATATAGCATATTGTGTATACGTACTGTAGTATATATAGCCAATTGCTTATACATACTATATGCATAAATAGCCAATTGCGTATACATACTGTATGTATAAATAGCCACATCCAAAATTGAAAGTGGTAATACAATAAAATGAGGGATTTTTAAAATTAAAAAACACCAATGAAACCTTAAAAGACGAAATAGTTGATGATTGTTGAAGAACAAAATGAAAAATGCACCTATTACTTCTGTATAAGTTATAAATTACTTTCGATTTATAAACATATGTTTTCAGACAGGAGACAAAAATTTCTGTTAAAAAATTTTGAACATTTGATTATCAATTGTTACATAAAAATGTTATCGTTTAATTACGGTATCGTAAAAAAACGGTATCGTTTGTGAATTGATTAGTGGCCAAGTTTAAATATAGATTGAATTAAATAGTGTACCTATATTTTTGTTTAGTCAATATTTGTTAATTAGGATTAAGAAAATGTAGTGTGAATAAAAATATTAGATGGCCATAATTATTTCTACCTTTTCTTCATCAATTTTTGTTAAAGTTTTGCATATTGTACTGTATATATGGTCGAATTGAGTGCATATTTCCTAAAAAATCGATGCATATATATTTCGTTTTTTTGGTGCATATAATCCGCCCTCTATTAATGACAATGTATGTCATGACAGAAGACAAATAAATACCGTTTTTGGCCTCCTGAATTGTAAAGCTAGCTTTGACATCGTATATACATCATCAAGCGAAACTAGTACTTTACCCACTATGTTGCAAAGTCCGGCTACAATGCGGTAAAGTCACTCCCGCATTGTGCCAAATAAAATAATTTTTAATGTTGTAAAAAATCTAAATAGTTGGGAACGATGGTTCGTTCTGAACCCTTCACCTCCACTTCCGGCCCCATCACGTTCCCACCCCACGCCCGGTTCCCTCCTCCACTTCCGGTTTCCACTCACACTTCCGGCCCCCACTCCATTTTCCAGTTCACAAACCACTACCGGTTCCGGAACCGGAAGTGGGATTTTTATGGAACCGAATGGGGGGTGGGGTAGAAACCAGAAGTGGGGTGGGAACCGGAAGTGGAGTGCAAACCGAAAGTGGGGTGGGAACTGAAAATAAGGTAGGAACCGGAAGTGGGATGGAAACAAAAAGTGGGGTGCAAACCGGAAGTGGGGTAGGTACCGGAAGTGAAATGGGAACAGGAAGTGGGAGGTAGGAACCGGAAATGGGATGGGAACCGGACGTGGGAGCAGGAGTGGGGGACCGGAAGTGGAGGCGGAGGGTCTATTTGTTTCTTAAATAATAATTGTCGGCCAAATAAATTTATACAAATTTCGTGCGAAAATGATTTTACAGCGCTCCAGCTAATGGGCAACTCGCTCTTCGGGCTCGTTCCCCAAACGAGCTGTCGCGTTGTAAAATCAAACTTTCCACACTCTAATGTAAATAACTATTATATTTTCATATTAATATAGAAAATAAATATTTCACAATAAATTTTATCAAACAAATGTTAAATACGGTAATAAAATGTTTTGCATTTTACAAACCATACAGTCAAAACTCGGCAACTCGTTATATCGACTAATTCGCTAACTCTATTTTTCATTCCAGTTTTCCATTTTATGTATGTAATTTAATATATTTCCTCAAATCCTCCAACAACTAATTAAATGTTTAATCATATAATGACGTAAAGCTATCATACTCTATATATCGATATCGAAATTTTGTGAATGAATTGTAAAACTTATACAGTATAATCTTGATAATCCGGCAGTGAATTAATCCGGCACGTTCAGATAATTAATCTGGCACTCTGGGTTAATACGAGTCTTTTCTTTACGCTACCCTGCGCCGGATATAAACCTCGCGCAAAGAATAAATTAAGTCAAAAACAACACCAACCAAAGTTCTTAGAAATAGGTCTGGCCAACACACCCTACTTTTAACTCTGAAAACTTGATTGGCGATTCTTACCAAGCTAACTCCACTCTACAATTGTCTTAGTATTTGTTCTAAGTTGGTACATATTTTTTTGCATGTACACATTTACCTATATAGATTAGTATATTTTACAGCAAGAGATGAAAGTGGCGTTTTTTGGTGAGGTGGGAGTTTGCTCACGAGCGCCAGCGAGTTAGCAATCACACCGAACCAGAAAAAAACACTTTCATCTCGAGCAGTAAATGCAATTTTTTCTACTGATTTCGGTTGTAGAATCCATAATTCGACTAATAAATCCAATTCGAAGCGAACTGTCAAAACAAATTTAATTGTTAGTTTAGCCGTTTCCACGGTAACATATTGCATTCTCATAGAAGGTGATACTTTTCAAGTCAAATGTCCTAATTTTATTTCGGTTTTTTAAATAGTTTCAGGCTCGTTTTACGTTTGTACATAAAATATTTAATTTGGTTAGTTTAGTGTTTTAATCGAGAAAATCATAAATTTAAAATGCTCATTTTCGTCTCTAGACGTGAAAATATTTTCATCCCTAGAATGAAAAAATGTCACTTTCATGTAGGGTAAGCCGTGGAAAAAATGCCATTTTCACATATATCAGTAGAAAAACATATTTAATTCTTTCTAAAATAAAATTTTACATAAAATATGTAAAATTGTTATTGTTTTGTTTTAATCCTGATAATCCCTGATCATTTTTTTGATAATCCGGCGTTTGCCTGATCTCATATGTGTCGGATTATCAAGATTACACTGTATAATTTTCCACGAATCGTCCTTGCGAAGAAATAAAATTATGTCTTTCATATCGTTCATTTTTTGTTTTGTTTAGTAAAGGATACATTCACATTATAATATTAAATAGCTAATATTCTTTGAATAAATATGTTTAAATAAAAAATTTGCTTCGAATTTGTTATTGTAAAATATTCTTACAGGTTACTAACAACAAATTTGATTAAAAGGTCGTTAACTACTAATATTATTTAATTTTTCTATAACGAAACTTTAAAGTCGCTGTTGGAATGAGAGGTTTAGATACAAAACAAAAATAATCTTGAAATCTATTCTGATTTCAAAAATTTACTATGCTTGTCACATAGTAAATTTTTCAATTCAGAACAGATTTCAAGTGGACAAAATTGGATTACCATGTAGTAACTATCAAAGTTATCCTTTTCATTGAAATCTATTGATTTTTGCAAGCTTATAATAATACACATGTTTATTGTATACTTTATACAAAGGGCTATAGGCCACGAGGGCCAGCCTATACATCTTATAATTTATATTTGGTAATATAGAAAATTGCGAATTCTTATCAGCAAATTGTTTATTTAGAGTGATAACTAGAGACCGGATTATTTGCAACATAAAAAGCTTGAAATATGCATGCAAATATGCATGCTCCAAAATATGCATGGAAATTGTCAAATTATGCAACATTGATATTAAAAAAGTTAGTTTTAGATTATTGATTTTGAGTCAGCTTATAATTAAGCAATTACTCATTCATAAACTATCGATATCAACGATAATATAATAAAATAAAAACAAATATTTAACATTTTGTTATTCTTCTAAACGTTAACAACCAGGAACTGTTCAAAATTTTCAGGAAGTAGCAAGATTGTATCCTGGATCACTCAAAATATCTTTATACGTGGAAAAGGATCACTTCACGTCCACTGTAGTAACTGGGCAATATTAGAATTTTGGTACTATGTAAGAAGTTACGTAAGAAGGTAGCTTTGGGAGTCGGTGGTAATCTTACGGAATGGTTTGATTTGGGCCAGGGTGTGAGACAGGATGTCCTTTATCCACCACCTTGTGCAATATCTACGCAAAAACCATGGTGTCGGAATGTTGGAAAGGTTATAATGGCGTAAATATTAGAGAAAGAAGAGTTACGGTAGCTGTACGGTTTGCTAATGACACACTGCTGTTCGCAGAAAGTACAAAAGATCTTAAGGTACTAGTCAAGCAACTCGAAGATATGGAAGGGGAATACGTATTAGCGATATATCGGAAAAAGATGAAGATTATGAAGATCGGGGAATATGCAAGTGATTGTGAAAGGTGAAATGCTGAACAGGTTGACAACTATACAGAAGGACAATTTTAAAGGACAGGAAAAGGATTGAGGATATGGAGATGTGGATGTGGTGAAAATTACTAGGAATAAAGTGGACAGACAAGATCAGAAATGAGCAGGTTTTGGAAAGAGTAGGGTAAGGAAGATCTTTATACGAGACAATTTTGAAAAGAAAGAGATTGTGGCTTGGGCATATGTTAAGAGGGAGTTGTTTGTTGAGAGAATTAATCGAGGGAACTGTGGAAGATGTAGGGAATAGAGGTAGAAGAAGAGTGAAAATGGTTGACGACCTGAAAGCAGGCAAAGGATACGTGGATATGAAGAGAAAGGCTATGCATAGAGTTGAATGGAGAAGGCAGAATGGAACCTGCAAAGAGCAGAACACAAATGACGATGAAGAACTTATAGTTTCTGGTCAAAGTTCTGACGTCCCATTAATAAAACTAGAAATTTCGCATAAAGGTTCAAAGCCCGGGTTATTGTTCAAACTGTTTCTATTGTTCAAACTTTTTTTTAAGTTCATGCATTCAACTATTTTGGACTGAGACGACAACGCGACGTACTTCGATATTATTGGTTGCATAACTTTTGATAATTTATGTTTACTTTATAAATGCAACAAAAAATGTACCCAGCCCGCGTTTATTATAGATTTAAACACTTTTTCCGATTAAACTTAATCAACTTACGTAACTGCATAGCAATAATGACTTTACACTTAAGGGGAATTCTCAGTTTCTCTCAATTCACTGTTTTAACCGTATAATCTTCTTGTGAAGCATATTCACTAATGAATGTTTGCGACCACATAACACACTTGTATTCTGCCTCTGGCCGTATGTATTAGGCTTTCCACTGTCCACTTTCTAACGTCGTTACGCAGCCACGACATCTTCCTTGCTATTGAAGGAGGGGTCCCTCTATCTTTACCTCGATCAGTTTTAAGAGCTGGAGTTGTACGATTTGTAAGAGCTGATCAGTTGTGTGGGCTGGTACCTCGTATTTCGCATTATGTATCCTAGGTATGCAGATTTTATTTTTTTTTATCTTTAGCAATAGTTCAGGGTCTTTGTTTATTCTTCGTAGGACATTTTCGTTGGTTACTCGGGCCCTAACTAGCATTTTCAACACTCTGCGGTATACCCACATGTCGATGGCCCCTATTTTTTTCATTGTGGTCACCTTCAATGTCCAGCTCTCCACGCCATATAGTAACACCGACCAAATGTAACACTTTATCACTTTTAGGTTTAGGTCAAAGTCCGTATTTGTGAAGATGCATTTGAATTTCATGAATGTGTTGCGGGCGCTCTCTACAACCGTATAATACGAGTATAGAAATATGTACAGCAAAAAAGAATAATAGTTACAGTACTTAAAAAAGAGATAAACTGTACATCGGACATCATTCAGCATTGAATCGTGTCTTCATTGACATGATTGGATGCCGACGAACTCACATCCGCTTGCGGACCGTCAATTTCCAGAATTGTATCTAGTTTGGTTGGAATACATTTGCAAAACGCCCTAGGCCTTCTCTTCTGCATTTAAATTTTACGCAAGATTATTTTATTTTGACTTAATGCTTCTTGTCTTTTCTATGTAATTTATTATATAATTTATCATATTCCGCATAAATGCACTCTTCCACAATCTTCACTATTTCAATCCCGTTTTAATTATTACTTTACTTTGTTTCTTGCAAGTATTGGAAGCACTACTTCCATAAACATTTTTGTGAGTTTTGGTTATATTTTCGAAAAACAAAACTCGTCGTTCTGAAAACGATCTGAAAAAAAATTATTTCTAACGGGCTAACAGCTGAGTGCAACTCGCTGTCACAGCTATGCCTATACTATGCCATTTGGAGTCCACACGGAAAAATAGCAGTGTGACTTACTTGTAATTGCCAGCTGACGCTGTACTTGGTAGTAATACCAATCGCTCGATAACTAACGCCGCGACGGCCCGTCAAAGTTAGATCTACCGAAAATTGGTTGCATTTGTTTTTTCGAAATTTCGCAGCTGCCGCAACAAATTCATTTGATGTTTTGTTTGAACAAAACGGGGTCGGAAAGCGAGACTGAAAACTGCGTTGCAAAATCTTTTACAGCGGCGTCGCGATGCCACCGCAAAGTTCAATTTTCTAATGCCCGCCATACACGCTAAGGTCTACCGTACAGGTTACAAGCGCAGGTTTGCCTGCGCAGGTCAACCGTACGCAAGAAACTGCACAGGTCTATTCCCACACACGCTCCGGTCTACCTGCGCAGGCAAACCTGCACAGGTAGACCTGTCATGTGGACCGTTGTGTGTATGGCGGGCTGTTGGTTTTTCCGCCGTAGTTTTTGTAATTTTCAAGCTAGCGAAACAGTATGACGTTTTGTTGAAGGGAAAACCTATCAGGAAGTGGTGGTGTAAACAGCGTTGCAAAATTTTTATTTTTTTGATAGGGGCGTCGGGACGTCGCCGCATAGTTCAACTTACTAATCTAGGTCGAATTTCGGGAACTCGCGGTGATTTACAACGAAGACAGCGAAACAAATTTGATGTTGTGGTGAAGGGAAAGCTTTTGGTTAAGCGCGACTAAAAACCGCATTTCGAAATTTTTGACAACGGCGTCGCGACGTCACCGCGAACTTCAACTTTCTAATCCAAGTCACCCACAATAACATTTCTGAAACTGATACTAAATGAATCTAAATGTTTTTCAACACTTATTACGATATTATTTGCAGAACAAGTTCGTTCAATTCGCAGAAAGCCTAAATTGCATTAAAAATGTTTTCTCTATGAATATTAACGTTGAAGTATCTTCGGCGTCTCAAATCTAGCGTAGTACTGATTTTTTATCCATTTGCTTTATATTCTTGAAACTTTAAAATCACTTCTTTCTTCGTATTCCTTTTTAATTAAAATCTTAACACCTGAAGAACATTTTGGCAAGATTTAGTTGGGGAACCGGCCAGCTATTGCTTTCCGAATAAATGCAGATTTCGAAATTGCTCGAACACATATACCATCGATGGTTGCCATTCTTGCAACAACAGTTTGTGATGTCAGAAAGAGCACTAATTCAATGTACTTTATTTTCATCTTTGGATAAAACCGAAAACCGCGGTTTTTTTTATGACGGTTATGCGGTTTCCAGAAACCCTAATCTTGTCCAATTGTTATTTTCGCATTAATTTTCAATTTGTTCTTTGACCTTTTTTTAATGAACCTACGATTTTTGACACGTCCATAATTGACATGTCCATAATCCTTATCGGGACCCTTATTACAAGTTCTTTTGTGGGGAAATTTTGTTGAGAAGAGTTCTTTTCGTACTTGCTTATTTAGTCTCATTTAGTCTTTTTTTAAATTTTTCTATAAATTATTGTGTGCATTTCCCTGGACTCTTATTTGTAATATTATGTCAGCTTTACATACAATTTCGTAACCACCATTCATTGCAAAATTAATTCGTTTTCCTCCTACAAATTTTGAAATTATAGAATTAGATGACTCCAGTGCATTATTATTCATATTTAAAAGTGAACTGTAGGCATTTTGAACTAATCTGTTGCAATATGTTGAAATATCTTCAAATAATCAAAGTGTGGCTCTTTCAACTGAGGTACAAAATTATCATCGTTCGTTTTTCATCACACATTGTCTATTACATATAATTGTTAGCAGAATGAAGCAAACGGGGATCATAAAACCCTCGTCTCTGTGTTCATTTTTGTGTTCTCGGAACCGATAACGTGCAGAACGAGTCCGATAACGAGTGCCGATAACGAGTCTCACGTGCAGAGCCTCACACGCCTCCTAGTCATAACTAAACCATGTTAAATTTTCTCCAACAATTTGTCTAAATAGTCGATTTGTCAAAATCGTGGGTTTAATATTGAAAATATTTTTTTAACTCTTTCAAGGACGTAAGTAGTTGGAATATTTTTTATATTATTATAGAGTCATAAATTTTTCGATATTTTTATAATTAAATTTTAAATTTTTTTTGTCATATATTTTCTAAAACAGGACACTATGATGTGTCTTTAATTTCTTTAAAAATAAAAACAAAATGTTTAAATATAAAAAAAATGTCAGGAATTGCAAGAAACTGATTGAGGTAGTGGGCACTCTGCCTGAAAGGTTTAGGTATAATGTCACGTGTAGCAAGAGTGGTTTCGAATGTATATGCCTAGGTTATTACAGCAGTAGGTATGGACGATTTTGTAGGCAGTGATTTAATCAAATACGTAGTAACTAGATAAGAAATCTGTGGTCAGGCCGGCAATAAATATTAAATTTCATTAACTTCATTACCGAAAAATACTGTACTTAAATATAGCGAAAATATGCATAATCACTAGATCTTACATAAAATATAATACATTATTTAAAATACGAAGGATATTGAATTATTCGACAGATATTTGTATGTTATTACTAGGCCCCAGTCCACTATAGTGGCACTTTCGTCCACTTTCGCGGTATTAGCAAGGGAAGTAGTTGTTTCAGCATTATATTTGTTTTGTAGTCTTGCAATTAATAAGACTTAATATTATAAAGCAATGAACAGGTTGCACATTATTATATATTCAGGCAATATTTCGCTTTTAATGAGTTTATATGATTATCTATAATTAATATGATTTCATCACTAGTAAATTAATTGCTTAGTTAAAACTACCTACCCTTTTCAGTGTGGCTTGACTAGTCTAATTTACCAAATCTAGTCGACCTAATCTTACTTGGCTTTCTATTCCAGTCTAACTTGTTTGATTGTTTCATATCATATATCATGGCCGCGCGTGCAAAAAAGTTAGGTCAATTTTGAAAATTCAGTTTGCTTTGTTACTGAATTACAAAAAATCGGCTGCAAGTATTTGACAAGAGGCATTTTATAACCCGGATTACGACGAAATCATGAAAATGTAATGTTACAAAAAAATTGCATGAGAAAAAATTTTTAGATTTTGGAGGTGAAATCAAACTTTCTTTTCCGATTTCCCAAAATTTTCGTTTATTAATATAACAACATTGCCCACGCGCCCACGTTATTTGAAGCATAATATTTTCAAATAATCTGAAATGCATTGCTGTAATGTATTATTTAAAACCAATTCGAGATTTGTTTATATAATTAATGAAGCTAGCGATAACATTTTATTGATTTGACTTGTTATTTTTGCTGTTTCAAGTATTTTGTCATGCAATTTTTAATATCCTACAGTTTGCATACATATGATTTCCAACCGTTGGTTAGACAATGTTTTTACTTTTGTTTCATTTGTATATCTAATCCTGTCTCTATGCTGTACACATACACACACATGCTGTACACTTCCTATGGCTAATCCTGTGCATTCAGTACACTCTCTAAATTGATTTTCTAGTCTTGTCTGTCTAGTATTGTGTGATTAGTATTGTGTGTGTACTCTTGTCTATATACAAAACTTCTAGCTTTGTCTAGCCGGTGGCTAGTCGGGAACTGGTTGGATTTTTCTTTTCTTACTTATTTAATCTTATCTTATTTAACAAATCTAGTCGATCAACATCTCTATGAATATTATTCTATATCAGTGGTACGCACACCTCCAACATTACTATCTACAAATTCTACAGAAAAAACTTCCTTTACTTTTCACCGTTAGAGAAACAACTTTCCAGTTTGAAGTACATATATGTTTTTCAATAAAAACTGTGAAATGAATATTTGAACTTGTCAACAACAAAAGTGGTTTCTGCCATCTTTTAATCTACCATAAAATTATAGTTATTGTGTAATCGAATACTACTTCTAGTCTGCTAGCAAGGGTAATAATAAAAGAGCAACGTGTTTTATAAACTGACGTTATTCATGGATACATACAAATTTCACAAATTTATCAAAACTTGAGTTCTTTAAATCTACCGTGCATGAAATAATCCGCATGCTTTGTTGACTTTACTTCGGAACTGTTTTGTATAAAATCATAAAATTTTAATTAAAAAAAAAACAAAACTAGAAATAATTTAGAACATTCTACTAGTAGATGTGGATCGTATTTTTCGGAATGGAATAGTTTTTGTGTATGGAAGATTTGAAAAGAATGGAATAGTTGCTAAAGGTGGAATAATTGATGAGGGTGAAATTGTATAATGAATTTTGACATTTGTATATGAAAGAGTAATCAGAATTGCGAGCTGCGCGATTCTTGTAGAAAGCGCATCAGCTAAGGTTGCATGAGTTGCAAGATGTATAACTCCTACTGCACAAAATATTAACTAATAATTCATTCATCTCAAATGATTTTAATGCTGTCAGGTTTGTAAAATAATATAATCAAACACTTTTGAGGTGTACTTAATCATATAATGTTGCCGATTGTCTGAAATTAATGTGACTTTAATTTAAGGAGTGATATTAGAAATGAAAAGCTCCCAACGTTCATAAAAAAGTTACTATATCTAACGATGTGATATTAGTTACTAAAGTGTACAATATGGACGATAAAAAATCAGCTGTGGAGTAAAAAGTTACTGAAAATCTCACTAAAACTTTCATAACCTTTAAATTGATTAAGTGACATTGATGTTGTCTACTTTGACGTTCAACATAACCAACATATTGTTTTAATCTAGTTGGTATCTTGTGTTGCTGAGTTACCAACATACTCAAACATAATCTCACCAACTATTTGTGGAAATTACGTTGTTGTTGTCAAGTTTGACAGATAACATAACCAAGTCAGAAAAATTCAGCTGTTAAGACATTTTTTCGTCAAAATTGCAAGCCTTAGTTACTAACGTCACTTCATCATATATAGTAACCTCCTTTTATGAAGGTTGGCAACTCTTGATTTCCAATATCACTCCTCCAATTATAGTAAGTTTGCTTTTAGACAATTAGCAACACTTAGCAAAATTATTTTAATAAAAGTTTCACAAAAAAAAAAAATAACCAATAAATTACTCAACTGACGATAATGTCAACTTTGATTTAATTTAATGTTGATCTTTTAAGTAAAGAAATTTACTTAAAAAATCCAGTGTCAAGGTTATCGGTCATGAAAATTCCAAAACGGTAAAATTGTTTCAATAGAAATATCCATGATCTTAATAGATCTGAAAAAGTTTTTATTATATCTATTGCAGTTTTGGAGATGTTGCTATATGAATCCATAAGTATCAGTTCCGGTTTGACTTCGAGACATGTAACCTAATAGCTTAACCTAGGTTAAACAAACATTCAGCTTTACAGCTTTATCTTATTTTTGATCTCTTGGGTCGCGTTACCGCTTGTAGTTTGTCTTAATTTATCTTTCGGTTTGCGATATGCATCCCAACCTAAGTGAGGCTAACATACTTTGCCACTTTAGCTTATTTTAGAGCAAGCTGTAAGTGCATGTCTGGTAGTCTTTGAAGAGTTGGACAAACAAATATATTTAAAAGTTTTCAATAAATATTTCTTTTTTAAAAACAATCCTGTGTCAAGGCTATCGATCACAAAGGTACCAAAACGTCAATTTCAATACAAAACTCTATAATCTGATCTGAAAGAAATATAGATAGAATATAGATCTGAAAGAAATTTAAATATATCTGTTGCAGTTTTCAATTTATAGTTATTTGAATTTATTAATTTTTGTTATGTCCGAGTTTGAGGGTCTTGATTTATCTGCCGCTTCGCGGTGTGCAACCTAGTCTAACCGGGGTTAAACCAACGGTCCTTGCAACACTGTAATATATTGTATCGAGAGCTCGCGCTACCGCGCGTATGTTGTCTTGATTTATCTGTCCGCTTCGCGGCGGGCAACGTAATCGAACCGGGGTTAAACCAACGGTCCAACAATACTGTCCTATATTGGATCGAGATTTCGCGCTGCCGTGGGTATGTTGTCTTGATGTAACTGTCCGCTTCGCGGCGGGCAACCTAATCTAACCGAAGATAAACCAAAGGTCCTTTCCAAATTGTCCTATATTGGATCGAGATTTCGCGCTGCCGTGGGTATGTTGTCTTGATTTAACTGTCCGCTTCGCGGTGGGCAACCTAATCTAACCGAGGATAAACCAAAGGTCCTTGCCAAATTGTCCTATATTGGATCGAGATTTCGCGCTGCCGCGCGTATGTTGTCTTGATTAATCTGTCCGCTTCGCGGCCTAAAAACCTTATCTAACCGGGGTTAAACCAACGGTCCTTGCAACACTGTCCTATATTGGATCGTTGACTTGATTTATCTGTCCGCTTCGCGGCGGGCCACCTAATCTTACCGAGGTTAAATCAACGGTTCTTTTTCACATTGACCTATATTGAATCGAGAGCTCGCGCTGCCGCGCGTCTTGGTCTTCATCAGATAAATCAAGACCACGTATGTGGTCTTGATGGGGTGAATCAAAACCAGATAAATCAAGACCAGATATATCAAGACCACATACGCGCTGCCGGTATGTGGTGTTGGTCAGAAAAAAAATTATGTGTCAAGGCTATCGGCCACGAGAATACCAAAATATAAATTTCAATAAAAAAATCTATATGCTACGCCGAACTGAAAGAATTTTGAATAACTGTCCTCGTCTGCGACTTTGAGTTTGAGGGGTGGCGACCGCCGCCAGATAAAATATTTTGCAAAACTAACTGAGAGATATCATAGACTGACTTATTCCTTACAAATGTGTGAAATTTTATTGTTCCACGTTGTGTGAAACTTACCAAAATAATTTTTTAAACAAATCCAGACATGTCAATCACTAATTTCAACCAAAAACGTACACGAAAATTTAAATATATTCAAAAATTGCGAAAAAATGTATTAACATTTGAGTAATTTTAATAAAAATTTTACTGAATGTGCCGCCATTCAAACAGCCGCCCTCTGCGGGGGCGGAACTTGGTAAGGCTCGGCAAAAAAAACCTAATTTTTTGTTCAATTCATTGGAAAAAATTCAAGACGTAAACCGCATTTTTTGACAATTTTTCTTAATTTTCAAAAAATCTTGATTTTTGACCCCCCTTCGAGTTCAGTGACGGTACCTTACTCGATTAGTATATTGTAATGTAACAAAAATGAAAATATGTTATGTAATTGGAAAATAAACAGATACATTACTTGTATATAATTAATACGTACATAAATGACTTAATTGATGTAAAAATTTAATTGTTTTAATAAATAACAAGAAAATTGGTACTTAATTATCAGAAAAACTAGTTTGTGAATGACAAACAGTTTCATATCAAGGTATATTCTATTAATATCGTATAAACTGCTCAAAGCAATTAGCGGGTCATTAATTTGTGTCTTCATAAAACTCAAACGAAATTACATGCAAATAAAATTAAGAACATCTGAAAGACGCTCTATTTAGTTGTTTAACCTGAAATGTCAGCATCACGTACTTTTAAAGTACCCGTAATAATCAACAACAACTACCAAAACCCAAGTGCAAAACGAATTTAAATTAATTGTTAATGTACAAAAAGTGGTAACTTAATAAGGAGTATGTGCTCCTATAGCACGAATAACGGCATTACACCATCTTGGCATGCTTCGAAAAGTCTTTGAAGGTCTTCTTATGGTAATGCGTCCTATTCTTCAATAAGAGTCGCCTTTGGCAGCTGGATGGTCTGAGGAGGATTCGGGCGACCACAAATAAATCTCTCGAGCATATCCCAAACATGCTCCATCCGATTAAAATCAGGACTTGTTTAAATCAAGAATTGTTGGAATTCTTGTAGAAAGTCTAAAGTATGTGTTCGCAGTATGTGTTCTTGCGTTAGCCTACATCAGTGTTTCCCAAAGTATGGTACGCGTACCCCAAGGGGTCCGCAAAAGGTTGAAAGGGGTACGAGAAGATTTTTCATTTTTTTTTCTTTTTTATGTGTGCAAAGCGAAAATAAAAAGACAAATATCAATTTGTAAATTACATAAAAATAATGCTAATATTACTTTTTGTATAATGTTTGAATCCTGTGAATTAGCTGTTAATATGCAATACTTCAAGTATCATTGACAGGTAATTAATACAATGCAAATCAAAACTAACTTCTGTTTCTTCTGTTTTTAAATTACTGTTTTTCTTTTATAATTTTTATATAACCAAGAGTTTATTTTACCAACTGCTGATCACTAAATTTGAAGATTGTTTTTACGTATTTAAAGCCAAATAGAAACTCCCTTAAAGAGAAGAAGAACAACATTTTCACCAAACAATTCTTATCTTTTATTCCCCATTCTGGGGATTTACATAACCTATTACTTTACTTACGATTACAATATTACTTACGATGTTACTTGAACAATATCAGTACAGATTCTGTTTCTAATAGGAAATCTCAAAAATTTTCTACTACCCTTCGGGGTACGAAGGGATAATAAATGTTTCAAAGGGGTTTACATGGGTGTAAAGTTTGGGAAACACTGGTCTACATTTACAAAACAACATCTTCTTCTAACACAATGTCAACATAGAGTTATTATTATATATTATTAAATTAGCGTTAACATTACCTGGAATTACAAGTACAGTTCTACTGTTGATACTAACCCAAACCCACCCCAAACCATAACCACCTCAAATCTTTCGACTTCCTGGACAGTAGCAGCTGCGTAGCGTTCGCTTGGGTATCTGTAAACACGAACTCGGCCATCTCAATCAGTAACACGGAACCTTGATTTACCCGTGAGGAGCACAGACGGTTCGTCTTGCTTAATTAATAGGTTGCAAATTAATAGGTCTTTCGCCTTAGAAACTCTATTGCGAAGACTCGAAATCAGTAAAAATCGGTCTTGACTAGCTTTGTCTAATCTGAGTGAAGTTTCATATATCTAGTTTTACCGGCAAATATAAATGTGAAAGTTAATAATATTAAATACAAATAAAAGACACTTGTATATTAAGATTAAAATGTAATTGAAATATATACATGAATTGTTTGTAAGGTTAAAAATAATGTATATTTAAGTATAAGTATGTTATCAAAAAATTGAATACAGATTAATTGTGTAAATACAGATAAATTGTGTCCTAAAATGAATCGAAAATTAAATACTTTGTTCCTATTAATCCATTATATTATATGATAGAACTTGGTAATAACATTTTATAGGATTTTATTGCGATATAAAAAAACGTCAGAGCTGAATCATTTATGTTAAACTTAAAAGCTTAATTATTTATTTTATTAAACTTCATAATTGACAATCTACTTTTACTTCAGTATTAGTCAAATATATACAATTGCTAGGAAATGGGTACGTCATCCGACTATATCCTAAGGTTGTGTATATTCTGTATATCCTCCTGGGTTACGTATATATTCCTATACTGGAATATATACATAATATAGATACATTTGCCAACAATAATAAACATTTTCAAATTATCAAGAAAATTGTTAAGGCGTATATTCATGCAAAGTGTAGCAATTGTTGAAACTTCTTCTAGGTCTTCAAGCTTTGTTTTGTTAGTATTAATCAAAAATAATTTCACAAACATCAAGATTTTATATAAACTAGGTTTTGAATAATATAGTCTGATTGTATTCAGACTAGACTTAGTCTTCAATATTTTAAGTTGACTAAATTTGTAATATTCCAGTCTAATTTTGTAACTAGACTTGGCCTTTAAGTTTCATCTATACTTGATTTTTAATAATTTAGTCTGATTATATAGACTCAACATAGTCTTCAATGTTTCATCTAGACTAAATTTGTAATAATTTAGTCTGATTATGTAGACTAGACTTTGTCTTCAAGGTTTCATTTAGACTAAATTCTTAATAATATAGTCTGAATGTCTAGACTGGAATTTAATATTTCATAAAAGTATGTCCAACAAACGTTTTATTAATAAGTTTTGTAAACATTGCCAATTAAAATTTTCCAAAACTTCTATTTTGATTTTGCCAAAAATTTTAAGGAAACGAATGAAAACATGAAGATTTGAAAAAGACTCAATTTAAAGTGAACTTGGTGGATAGACAAGATTAGAAGTTTCAGAATGTAATATGCCCTTATTGTACTAAGTGGAACAGCGATTCTAATTAGTAAAGAGTAAATTATAGCGATTTATAGTGTTTCGCTGGTTTCTTGCTGCAAAAAATGTAACCAAATCGGGTTGATGCGAGCGTAATCAGTGCCAATAAGGTAACTTGAACCCGATTCTGAACATTTTTAGTTATTGGCGTGAGCTTGTAGGCTGTGAATGAATTTTCGTGTGAGCAAAAATTGCGAGAATTCAGTGAACATTATGCTAAAAGTTTTTGAGATTGTTCTACAACGCTTGTGTACTAGTTGTTGAAATTTATGCTTTATTGAGTGAGTTCTTTATTAACTAAATTTAAGGAAAATTTGTTAAGATTAGAAAATAAAATTGTTGGAATTGAAGGAAAATTTCATGTTTTTTATTTGGTAAATTTTTCAAAATTTTGGTAAATTTGTTGAAAATTAAGGAAACTTTAGTTTAGTTAGAATTTATGGGAAAGTATTACGACAAATCTTCGGTGAAGATTCGTTAAAATTAATAATTAATTAGGGTAATTACTGGAAAAATATCTATAAAGCAATAAAATTAAATTCAAGAAATCATGATCAATTTCTGCAACAATAATTTTTAAAACTAATGGGAAATTTCAGTAAAATATTTACCTAAAATGTTATAAATTTAAAAAAAAATCTAAATAGTATATACCTAAAAGGATTCTAAGCTAATAAAATACTAGGAGCGGTATGGGGAATTGGAGAGAGAAAATTTGGACACGACTATAGAAGGAGAGTGATGATCTTTGATAGCCTGGTGAAAAGTGTGATGATGTATGGAGCGGAAATATGAGGATGGAGAGAGCAAGAAGGGCTGGAAAGAGTGCAAGAAAAATATTTGAAATGGGTGCTAGGAGTAGGTAGAGAGACTCCGGGGTATATAGTGATGGAGGAAATAAAGAGAGATGGAATAAGAATAGAAGCAGGAAAGAGAGCAATAAGTTTTGAGGAGAAAGTGATAGAGAGAGGAGGGTGCAGAATTCTGCAAGTGCCTCAAAGAAAAAAGGAAAGAAATAGGAAAGGGGGTGTGGAAAGAGAGAGAGGCATATCTAGAAAGAAACGGGTATGCAGGAGCGGAGATAGAAAGAATGAGACAGAGAGGCAGAGTAATGACAGATGAATTAGTCCAGAGAGATAGAGATGTGCAAAGGCAAGAAAGGAGAGCAAGAATTAGGGAGTCTAGGTACAATGGGAAATATGAAAAAATAATAACGGAAGAACTGCCAAAGTACCTAGGAAGAGAGAGTAGAAAAGAGAGAGTGACAATGGCAAGATTCAGATGTGGAAATGAAGAGAGAGAGAATAAATTTTGGATGGAGGATAGGAACAGAGTATGCAAGATGTGTGGACAAAACAAGGAAACAATAGAGCACTTGCTGAACGAATGTTCAGAAATGAGAGAAAGAGATGAGTGTAGAGAAGAGATTTTAAACGAGGATGGAAGAGGGATAGATTGGATGAAGAAAGTTGAGGAGAGTAGAAGAGCAATATGTTTGGCGGGAAGCTGATAATCGGTTTAGGGATAGGAATTTAGTGACTTTCTTTTTTTTGTTTTTAGTTTGATTAACTAATTGATTAATTTGACTAACTGATTAACTAATTAACAAGTTTGATATGTTTATTTTTTTTATTTTTTCTTTTTATTTTTATTTATACTATGTACTATATTAGTTTTATTTATATATGTATTGGGTGATGTAAAAATTTTGGAATCGATTTATAAACCCGTAAAGGGTAATAAATATACATATTACTACTACTACTACCTAATAGGATTCTAATAAGATTGTGTGAAATATATGGGCGATAAATGTAAGTTAAACTGGTATTTACCAACCAAGCTGGCAAATGTATACATATACCCGCAAATATGTACATTTACCTAACTAATTACTTTTAGCGTTTAAACCTATGGTAATTATAATGTATGTAATGACAGAAGCCAAATAAATGCCCTTTTAGGGTTCCGTTGTTATCAACAAGGAACCCTTGTAGTTTCGATAGGTCTGTCCGTCCGTCCGTCCGTCCGCAGTTTAGCTCAAAGGCTATTAGAAATATAAATCTGTAATTTGGCATCGATATACAGATTAGTCACGCCGACAAAGTGGTAAAATAAAATCTTGAAATTTTTTTTTTTAGGGTACCTCCTTTACCCTATAAAAGTGGAGACGTTGTTTTGGATAGGTCTTTCAAAAATATTACAGGTTTGTGAAAACAATATTTCGATTAAGAGATCCGTTTGTGAAATATTAAATTTTAAAGTGCTAATTTTTGTTCGAGTCAAGTGTGAGTTTCCATGAGTCGTCCTAGCAAAGAAAAAATGTCTATGTTCATTAGTTTCTTGTTTAGTAAAGAATATACATTCACACTATAAAATTAAATAGCTAATATTATTTGCATAAATATGTTTGAATCAAAACTATCACTGACTAACTAAATTTGCATCGAATTTGTTATTGCACCGTAATTGCATTCTAAATATTAAAAATTGTATGCATTTGTTATTCAAATACCAAATCGTAATTAGAAAAGAACGAATAAATCTAAAACTTTTTATTACAAAATTCGATACTTATAAAATTCAGTTGGTTTATCCTGCAAAGTTTTGCTAATAATTTGATTCGTACATGGATCTAGTCTGATTTCTCTGGACTAGGGTAGCCAAAAGTCCCGGAATTGCCCCAATTTAGTCTAAAGTCGCTGTGTGTGAATTAGAGGTTTACCAAAACAAAACAAACATAATCTTGAAATCTATTCTGAATTCAAAAAGTCACTACTATGTTTCTGACAAAATTTAGTAAATTTTTGGCAATAGTCAAACGTGGCAATTGTCACAACCAACTTTTTAGAATTCACCAAAATTCTAGTGAAATAATTGTTAATTGTTTAATTAGGGGTGTAATGTTAGTTCGCCTCCTTGTGGTGCACCCTGGATAGCGTTTTATTTCATAAAACGTGAACTAAATGAACTAACAACAGCAACGCAATCGAGTATATCCTGCCATCTTTTATTTATATTACTATCAATATTGTAAAGAGCCATACGTTAAATAAATAATAAATAAATTGTTTAATTCAAATTTGGAAATAATTGGTAACGATAGGACAATTTGTCCCTTATTGGATATTAATCACATTATATCAAATTGTTTAATTGTGATAACAATTAAAAACTAAAATTGCCATCTATAATGTCTATCCATAATTATATTATGGTAGGCCCTGAATACATATATTCGCAAATTCAATGGACTATAATGGAATTTAATATATTAATCAACTTTGGAGATAATAATGTTGAAAGAAATGTAGATATTAAAATATATTGTAATTATCTAATTGGAAAATAATTTGAAAGATTGTCCCCACTTGGCATCGTCAAAATAAAGCAATCAAATCTTGCTTAATTGGTGCATTTGTACCTGTATGCCTTAGTATACTGGACATACAAGTAACCATATATGGTTGGTTACTTGAATGTCTATTCTCGTGTGTCTCTTGTGCCTGTATAAGATTCTGTTGCTGAAAAATCTATTTAGTTTTGCCTCTCTAGAATTGTATCTCTAACATTAATTGTTTAAACACTACCTACCCCTTTCAGTCTGGATTTGTTTAGTCTAATTTACCAAATCTAATCGATGTAATCTTACTTAGCTTTCTGTTCCAGCCAAACTTGATAGATTTTTTTTCTTATCTTATATCGTGGCCGCGCGTACAAGAGTTAAGTTAATTTTGAAAATTCAGTTTGCTTTGTTACTAAATTTAAAAATCGGCAGCAAATATTCAGGAGCCATTTTAAAACCCGGATTAGGAAAAATCATGAAAACATAGTTACCAGAAAATTGCTGGAGAAAAAAATTTTGGAATTTTTTCTAAAGCATTTCAAGAATTCTTTTTGATTTTCCAAAATTTTCGCGAATTAATAAAACCACATTGCTCGCACCACCGGTAATGCCCACCTCATTAGAACAAATAAAAACTCATATTTCAAAAATAACATTTTCAAAATAATTTGATCAAAATAATCTGAAATGCAATGCTGAAATGTATTATTTAAAACCAATTCGAGAATTCGTTTAAATACTCGCACACACATCGTGAAGGATGCCATTATTATAACCGTGTGTAAAAGTATCCAAATGGTGCATAAAAGTCCAATATAACTGAAATGGAGTTTCACTGTCAAACGATTTTTGTTTGTTGTTACTATGACATATTTTGTTGTTACTAGTGGCGCGAGTCACTAAACAAAAAACATGCACGTAGCGAAAATAAATTTTCTGACGTATATTAAAATTGAATTAACTTTTGTTATTTTAAAACAAGAAATCTCGGCCTCTCAGTTTCTTCGCATTCATTTGGCTCTAATATAACTTAACCATAACCTAATCTAGATTAAATCTATGTTAACATTACATCGACAGCGACAAAATAGACTCCCCTTTACGGTGCATTATTACTAGTTAGCAATTGTTGCCACGGTGGCGCAGAACGTTATAATCTTATTGCCAAAATAATCTAATCTTATGGTCAAAATTAAAATTTTTAAATATTTTTTATTTAGATTCATCAGTATTTTAACATAGTGTTAACTATGTGTGTGTGTAATTCTTCAACAATGAGTATTACTTATGTGTGTAAAACTTCACAACTCATGCAAAAAGCGCTTCTTCACATACTTGTATCATAAACTAATATTATATAATTAACCAAGATAGGGATACCATTTTTTATTTGTGTGAATTGAAAAATTATTTAAAATTATTTTTTTAACACTAATTTTGTGAAAAAAGTAGTTTGAAAGTGAAGTTAATGAAAAATAGTGTATTTGTTATTTTTGATGTTTCAAGCAATGTGTAATGCAATTTTTAATATACTTTGCATACATATGATTTCCAACCCTTGATATATGCAATGTCTGTAGTTTTGTTTTCGTTATATTTCTAATACTGTCTCCATGTGGAACACCTACCTTCCACTGTCTAATCCTGTGCATTCAATATAGGTACTCTCTAAATTGGTTTTACAGTCTTTCTGTCTAGTATTGTGTAACTAAATATTTTTGTTCTAGTATTGCATGTCTAGTATTTTGTGTCTAGTTTTGTCTATATACTATGCTTATAGCTTTCTCTAGCTAGTGGCTAGTCGGTATCCTGTTAGTCTATTCTAATCGATCAATTTATTTAATAAAATGAGAATATCAGAGTTGTGGGTCTCCAAATTCTTTAGAAAAAACTTCTCACCAAATACTGAAATGTCAACTAGAAATAAAATAAGTAAGAAGTCTTTTAAATTTTACGAACTATTTCATGAAAATAATTTCCGCACCACTGGTCTATATAATAATATCTTTCATTTCTTGTCGAACTAGACATATCTAACTATTCTTAAATTTGTAGTCATATTTGTTTATCTGTCGAACCTTATCTGTCTTACCAGAACGATATTATTTTTGAGCACAATGTTTAGTAGATAAGCATTTTAAATCTAATACACATACTTACTTTTAATCGAATCAACTTATCGAAATTCTCTTTTCTGTGAACTGACGGCGCACCGTATTTATAAATCATATTTTTTATTGATCGAAACGGAATTAAGAAGTTTTCCAAAACAGTGACTTCGCATTCAATTTGGCTGTACATCATAACCAGAAAGACCGCAATAAACAAGACACGTTTCATTTTACACACCTGAAACACGTATTTTCTATTGATAGGTTGGATAGTATTATACGCGAGTTGCATGATAGACTAACAAAAAAATAAATTCTCGTATTTATTTTAAAATTTTTCTTACTCACCTTCTATTAAACTTGATCTTAAAACCAACGATTAGGAGATCAAGTTTAGTTGAAGGTTTCTCTATTTGTTAATTAGTACTTACTAAGTTTTTAAAGGTTGTTTGTATTAGACCAAACTAGAATCAACTAAGTTTTAATTAACTTATTTATACTTTGTTTATATACAAATGAATTTTTACAAGGTCACTGTATCATTATTTTTACCCGAAATGGATCCTGTATACAAAGGCTAACTATGCTGACAGAATTTTTAATAATTTAAAAATATAAAACCGTAATGACATATATTGTGACGTTCATCTACATATAAAATATTTTAAATGTATATTGATGCGAGAATTAAATCAAAGGTGACATTTGTGTTATTTATTGAATTGAATAAAACTGGTCAATTTTAATAAAAAATATTTATTTTTGTAATATTATTGTAACTTAATATTAGACAAGGTGGTATTAGACATTGAGGTTTGTAATAATTTGTGGTTAAAGGACATCTGTTACTCCAGTCGTTCGTCGTCGAGTTTTTAATTCAGGCAAATTAAATTTTTGTCTGACGTAAACTTTAAATTTTCCAAACTCTTTGCATATTGCCTCGTGTACCTAAAAAGACCAAAATAGATCATTTTATTCATCACAGAGTACATATTAATGCCTGATAAAACTTGATTACATGCAATAAAATGGAAATAGATTATTGTTGGAAGCCAAAATAAATAACAGCAGGACGAAATAAATAACAGCAAGATATAAAAAATTTGGATAGACACGATAAGACTAGACAAACAAGACTATACAACAAGACTAGAGAGATAAGACAAGATATACAGGACTAGGCAGACAAATAAAAATACAAGATTATGTACATTGTAGATTTTGGTGGTGACTTGCACCTTTATAGATTGATTGTATCCCCCCCTCTTCCTCTAATCGTTGATATACTTATCCAATTAGAGCGCCTCCTCTACTCCTGATTCCTTCAGGAATTTCAGGATATGGGTGGGATTCAAAGATTGAAGCTCCTCTTCATTCAAGCAGTGGGCCCCAAGGCACATTTTTTTTGCGGAGCAATGTTTCGTAGTCTTTGAGTAGATCTATGAGGATTTCCTTTGCTGAGCTGCAGAATCTGTAACTGTCATCTTCCTCTAGGCCCAGGGTCTTGAGGTGTTTTCTAGTCTGCCGTATCCTATTAGGACACCTGTCAGAATTCTAAGCATATTCCATGCAAGCTTATGTTCTTTTCTGATTAAAAGATCCCAGCATAACTTTACATTGTCTTAGCCCTGAATGTTCTTTCCGGATCAATTGTTCAATTTTTTATTTCTTCATCTAAACTTTTGTGGATGGTGTTCATACTCATGCCACAAAAGTTTCTGGACCTATAGAGAGATTACTAGATCCCTTGTTTGAAAGATGACCTTCTTCTTTCTACATTTCTATCTAAACCAGTGTGTCCTGGTATCCAGTATAGCGTTACTGTATTTCCTCTATCGAGCTCGATTTGGTTCCCACACAATTTCATACCAGTTTGGATTTGATAGTGTATGTGCTAATAGCCCTGACGGGTGCTTGGCTATCTGCCTGGATAGCAATTCGTGTTTTGCAATAGTTCTTGTTCAGGTTAAATTTTGCGAATCTTTCAATTGCATGTACCTCAACTTGGAAGATACTTGGGTAGGTTCCCATGGATTCAAAGTATTTGGTACGAGGTCCAAACACTCCTGCATCAGTAGCTTCCCTTGTCTTCGAACCATCTGCATATCACTTGATAGCACTTTGATCAATGTGGTAAGCTGAGTATTCGTCGCTCCAATTGGCTTTGCTGTTACAAGAAGATTTGTAGTTTTCCTCGAATTGGTATTTGCTGACCATTTCCGAGCTCTGCTCCCGATTATTTCACTTCCAAATATTCCTTCCCTGCTGAAACTTGCAGTTCTCACTATCATGGTGTACATCCATCGCAGGATTGACACAACTCGATGTTTCCCCTGCAAGATTTCTGCCTTCCATTATAGCGCATTTGCCTTATCCTACCACTTCCTAGGCGTGCTGGTTCTACATGAGTTTGCTATCTAGTGTTATACTTTATCTTCTGTTTGTATTCTAATGCCCTCCCATCTAACAGTATAGGCTGTAGAAAGTTTAGTATTCTCCTCCTAGTAAGGGTACCAACGTGGTTTTGCTTGGGTTGAGGTTTAGTCCTACTGTTTGACCCTATCCATTAGTAATTTTGAGGCGTCTGTACGATTTCACAGAGCGTTCCTCAATCTTCCTTCTGGCTATAAGGACTATGTCATCGGCGTAACCTAAACATTCAATGTATGCAGTAATTCATCAACTACCAGGCTCCACAGCAGTGGTGATAACACACCACCCTGTGGGCGTCCTCGATTTGTGGAGATCTTGATGGTGTCTTCTCCAACTTGTGTCTCAGTCTTTCTTGTTCTCAGCATTTCTTCCATCCACGGCGTAATAGTGTCGATATTAATTCTTTCAAGAGCTGATTTGACAGCCTCATGCAAGGTGTTATCAGGAGCACCTTCATTCTTTAAGAAGGCGCATGTCGCTAATTCGTTTGTATCTAGTGGTGCTTCTATTACATTTGGCAGCTGTTACAGGGCAATAGGAAAAATGGTGCCTTCTGGAACCTCCACTGCCACTTCCGGTCCACCACCCCCGCCCCCACTTCCTGCCCCCAATTTTGGTCCCCACTCTCACATCCGGTTAGAGTAGGAATGAAGCGCACATTATTCCCAGCCTCTCGTAATATAACCCAACCTAACTTAATGCTAACCGAACTCAACTCACCTAACCCAATGAGAATGACAGCTTGTTAAACCTGTTTAAAAGCTGATTAAAGCTGAATAAAAACCGTTTAAAGCTGATTGAAAGTCGATTAAAGCCCTATTAGCCCTCATTAATAGGTTAACTGTACTTAGCCCATCAATTGGGGGTTATGAGGGAAACATATGATTCCATGTGAAGGGCTGTAAGGTATTTGCCGAAACGGATATAGGGTAAGTATATGGAGCTGTTATCCATCGAGAATTATAAATGGGGTCATTTGTCGAGAATGCGGATTCTCGTATAGCGGCTGTTCAATTTACTAATAAATTTATCTACATCAATCCCTGAACGATTAATTCTATAGCTGGCCACTTTGTGCTTAAACTGGCACAAGCTTGGATGCTGTTCTGCTGGATCGGCTTCACTGTTGCTTGGAGGTGTTTCTCTGATCTTAGATCTCTTGCATACTTTAGTCTTGTTGGGAATTGTTTGGTGGCTCGCGGCTCCAACTATATCTTCTTGAAGTGGAGGCGGAGGTTCCGGAAGGAACTCTCTTACCCTACTCAGGGCGGTGTCTGTGGATTTTACTGCTCTGTATGCATACTGACAGTTGTGTAGTGGTGCACCTACCATCACTGTTGTCCTAAGGTAATTGCCAATTACGTTCTCCAATGTCTTTAACATGAAACTTGTTAGACCAATGGAACTAAATGACTTCGCTTGAGTGGTGTCTTTCTTCCCCACCTTCGGTATGAATACCACTTTAGCCCTCCTCTATAGGTCTGGTATGTATCCCAGCGCTAAGCTATACAAGACAAAACTATACAGACAAGACAAGACAGACGGAGCTAGACGGACAAGATTGGATAGACATGACTTGGCGTACAAGACTAGACAAAAGGGATTACATATACAATACTAAACAGACAAGACCAATGAGAAAAATTGGACAGACAAGGCCATATAGACAAGACCACACCGACAAAACGGTACCAACAAAACTAGAACGTTAAGACCAAACAGACAATTAAATTATTTGAATAAAACTAATTTTGTGATCATGTTGTAATCATGTGTTTGTTTATTTGACTATAGTTTTACCAACACATGAAACAAATCACATTTTTTTCTTAATTCGAATAATTTAACATGTCTTTTCATATAGTTAAGGCTAAAACAATTAACTATTTAAATACTAACAATAACAATACTATACAGACAAGATTAGGTGGAAAAGACTAGATATAAAACACTAGACAGACTGGACTAGATAAGCCAGGTTAGACAGATAAGACAAAACAGACATGTCTATATAGAAAATACTAGAAAGTCAAGTCCAAACAGATAAGACAAGACAAATAAGCCTAGAGGTCCAAAACTAAACATACGGGAAAAGGCAACATCGACAATACCGAAAAGGGGGATTAGACAAACAAGTCTAAATGTGCAGACTAAACTGACAGGATCGGACTGAGAGTCGAAACGGATACACACCTAAACCAGACAGAATAAATAGACCAAAGACAAACAACGCCAGGGGCACCATACTAGACGTAGCCTCGAGTTTTTAGCCCTGGCAAATTAATTTTTTGTCTGACGTAAATTTGAAATTTTCCAAACTCTTTGCGTATTGCCTCGTGTAACTAAAAAAACATTGAAAAGCATTTAGTACATAGAGAGTAAATAGTAATAAGTAACAAACTTGACCACATGAATCGGGATAGGCAAGGGTCTGAACAAGAGAGACAAGACTAAACAGACAAGATTAGACAACCAAGACTAGACAGACAAGACTATTCACACAAGACCAATCAAGACCAGACAGACAATTCTAGTAAAACGATAAGACTGTACAGATTAGTCCAGGCAGATCAAACTACATAACCCAAACCATGACAGGATACGGCGTTTTTGGCACATACCTGTTCAGAATAAGAAAGAGGCAAAATACCGCGTGCTGGTACTGCTCCGAAGAAAGGGATGAGCCTGAACACACTCTGTTTCACTGCCCCAGATGAGACCCCAGAGGACGCAAAAAGACAACGCGTAAAAGACACAGCGTCTTGACAAGCGGAAACATCGCGGAAACAAGTACTAGTCACGAGCACGAAGGGCTGGACTATAGCCACCAACATGCTGAGGAACATAATGTCCCAAAAAGCGAAAGAAGAGAGAGAAATGCTAAGCAGCGATAATTGATTAAAAACAGAAATGATTCATCTCTGATGTAATAACAAAACTAGGGCGGCAGTAAGCCGTCCGGGCTGCCCACCCTGAAGAAATACGCGGGCGATAGCGGGGTGGCGCATACTAAAGGCAAGTAGAAAAGGAGGTTTAGTAAGTGAAAGCTTCATACGCAGGCTGGTAGAGCTTCCCCAAATCATAATAGAAAAAGGAAGAAAAACTACACAGACAAGTGCAGGACGAGACAAACAGGCAGTACGAGAAGTGCAGGGTTAGATAAACGAGACTATATATATATATATATATATATATATATATATATATATATATATATATATAATATATATATATTTATATATATATATATGACTAAAACAACCCTAGTAACGTTAACAACGGGATCGTTTGAAATTTCTGTGTAAAAAAAAATATTAAACAGTGGTGAAATTGATGAGTCTATTAAATATAAATTAGTGGAAAACGTGGTACTCCAAACCACCGGTACTCTGGTCAGCGTCTGTTGGCTCTGTGAGCTCGGCTGTGATTGAACCTTCTGGAACTCAAAAGTCCAGTCGAAATTTTGTGAGATCTGTTTGGATTTCACCTCCAAAACCTCAACACAAACCAGTAATCATGTCAGAACAACGGGAAATAATCCACTACCCTGGGCCCCAGTCCAAAAGGTTGGGTAATAGACCTGATCATCGGATTCCAGGGGATCAGGCATGTCATGAAGATAAGAATCGGAGCCTCTCAAAAACACTCAAGACTAAGAGAATATTTTACATGGGAACACTCAACACGAACACACTACTGAAAGTAGGTAAATTGAAACAACTGACGAACGTCATGGATAAATTCAAAATCAAAATACTGGCAATACAGGAAACAGGATTCCCAGTTGAGAACCACTTTGACTCGGAAAACTACAGAATATACAAAGGGAAGCCAGCCATAACCAATACAAAACGAAACCTCTTCGGAACAGGATTTGTAGTACACAAATCGATACTGGATTCTGTAATGGATTTTACCTCAAAATCAGAAAAAATATCAACACTTACGATTCGATCTGGGAACAAAACTTATGCACTGATCAACGCACATGCCCCCACGAATAACTACAACAAGAAAAACCCGCAGATGATAGAAGAATTCTGGGAAGATCTGAAACCACGAATAACATGCCCACGAAGTAGGTAAAAATGTTACTAAGAGATTTTAATGCCCAATTAGGCAGGGAAAGAAAATTCAGAGACAGAACAGGAAAACACACGGCCCACAAGAGGACAAATAAGAATGGAGAGAACTTAATAAACTTCTGCAGAAATTTCGACCTCAAAATAATGTCAACGCAATTCCAGAAACCACACAACAAACTACGGACTTGGAAATCTCCCAACACGCCCTAGGAGAATTTCAGATTGACAACATAGCGACATCCAACAAAAACAGCAGAGAAATTATGAATGTTAGGACAAGGAAAGGATTTTTCGAATCCGATCATCATCTCCTACAAATCAAAATGAAATTTATAGATAAATCAAGAGAACCAATAGAACTTTCAGAACAGACACAGAGTAGCTACAATTAAACAAAAAAGAAAATAACAGAAAAAATTGAGAGTAACAATTGGACAGAACTGTCAGGAAAAATGAAAGAATTGTTAAAATTGGAGCAACCACCGAGAAAAAGGAAACACAGATGGTGGAACATGACATGCGACAGAGCTATCGAAGACAGAACACAGGCCTGGAAAAAAATTTAACAGCCACAGAACACTCGAAAAGTGGGAAGAATTTAACAAGATACAGAAGGCCTCCTCCAAAATAATTCGCAGAGAAAAAAGAGATTATGAAAACAACATGTTGAAGGAGATAGAAGAGGACTTCAACAAAAACAACACACGAAATTTTTATAGAATATTCAGGGAAAATATGACAGGATATCAACCACCGACCTTATGATTCAAAAGACAAGTCGGATCATTGGAGACAAACCCTAAAAAGAACTGTGAAATATTAGCAAAATACTTTGATACACTACTCAACTGTGAAAAATCAACACAGAAACTACAGTTCGAAAAGCCAGAACCAGGATTGCAAACCCCCTACACTCGAAGAAATTGTAAACATAATAAAATCACTGAAAATTACAGAGAACCTGGAGAAGATGGACTGATTTCGGAAATCTGGAAGCTAGACCATGAAAACATTACACCTAAAATACACAGAACATCTGGGAAACAGGAAAAATACCAGAAGAATGGAAGTTAGCCCTAATACACCCCCTCCACAAGAAAGGAGATAAAACGGACCCTAATAACTACCGAGGAATATCATTACTACCTGTGACATACAAAATTCTGTCCAAATCCCTGTTAAATCGGCTAGAACCTCAGATAAACCCACAGATAGGAGAATACCAAGGAGGGTTCAGGAAAGAAAGATCATGCAGTGAACAGATCTGGTGCTTGAAAACAATACTAACAACGAGAAAGACCAGGAACACCATAGTAATATTCGTCGACTTCAAAAAGGCCAACGAATCCATAGATAGAAAAACAATCTTCAACACATTGGAAGAAATGAAGGTGGACAACAAGACTAGAAATCTAATCCAGGAAACACTAACAAATACCACATCAAAATTGAAGTTCATGGGAGAGATATCAGAACCATTTGAAATCAAGACAGGAGTGAGACAGGGAGATGGCCTCTCACCCATTCTATTTAATTTACTTTTAGCGAAAATAATCAGGACATGGGAAAAAGGAGTCAGTGGGGTAAAGATGGGAAAACAAAAGGATAGAATCGTAAACATAAAATGTTTGGCATTCGCTGATGATATAGCCATCATAACAAATTGTAGAAAAGAAGCCAAAGTAGCTCTAGAGCCACTCCACGAAATCTCATCCAAAGCAGGGCTACAAATCTCTTACGAAAAAACGTACATGGACACAAAATCCACAGACAAAACACCCACTTATAACCAAGTATGGAAAGACAACACAAGTAGAGAGTTTCAAGTACCTGGGAGAGATTATACAGAAAACAGGACTGAACACAAGATCCAATGAAGAAAGGGTCAAAAAACTACAACAAGCATACAGACTTACATGGAACCACTACAACAAAAGGAGTATCTCTATCAATGCTAAATTAAGACACTACAATACAGTAATTCTACCAGAGGCCTTGTATGCCTCAGAAACAACGGTAATCAAGGGACGAACGAAAATCAAGGATATAGAAAAACAAGAGAGGAAAATACTAAGAAAGATCTATGGGCCGGTTCAGAGAGAGGGGATCTGGATAAAGAGACCAACAAAAGAACTGTACGAACAGACAGAGACGGTTACAAACAACATCAGGAAAAGAAGGGCAAAATTCTATGGACACATATATAGGATGAATGAAAACAGACTGACCAAGAAAATTTTCAAAATAGTGATTACTAATACAGTGAAAACCAACTGGGTAAAGGAAACCTTGGAAGACCTCAAGATACTCAACATCTCCACAGAAGACATGACTGACAGGAAAAAATACAGAGAAAAAATCAGAAAACAGAAGTTTGAACAAACTCATAAAGAGAAGAAAACAGGAAAGAAGTGGACAGAAGAGATGAAAAAGAAACACAGTGAATATATGAAAGGTTTCTGGGCAGAAAGAAGAAGGCAGAAAAAATTACATGTTAATTGATTGTGTTTTAGCGCTCTCCTTAAAGGGGAATTATCGATAATAATAATAATAATATATGACTACAAAATAAGACCAACAGAGTAGACCAACAAAATTAGAAAAACAATACTAGAGAGACAAGACTAGGCAAGTACGACGAGACACATAAGACTAGGTAGACACTACTAAGTAGCGGGTAGAGATTTGATGGTATAGTCAAAATAAACAGGACTAAAGGACTAAAGTGATAGGACCAGACAGGCAAGACTCGATAGAGAGGCCAAATTGGGCATAGTAGAGCAGCAGAGAATAAACAGACTCGAGCAGACAAACAGCGCTAAAATGCGCTTCTTCCTCTTCAAGTGCCATCTCCTACTCGAAGATTAGCTACCAACAAAGCAATCGTCACTATTGACGCTGACACCCCAAACAGTTCATTTGAAGTACCTACACCGGAACCAATCTCTACATCTCTACTCTTTCTACAATCTCTACTTTCTGCAATCTTGATCTGCATTATAAGCTGTAGTTTTTCATATCTTTCTCCTCTCATAGTATGTCCCAGATATTCTATTTTCCTACATTTAATTATTTCTATGATTTCTAGCTTTTTTAGAAAGGACATACATTATTTAGACTTCACAAGAACTATTCAGACTTGATTGACCAACAGACTTATCACGCCAGTCTGAACATATTAGACTAGATAAAACCGACAAGATTATGCATTTATTCTCTTTGTTTCATTATAGTACTGATATAGATGTATCATACAAAATAGATTTATGCTATTAGCTATATACTGATAAACCTATGCCACATATGTCTGAAAAAAAAATTCTATAATTACTTACTTCTTTGTTTAAATAGCAAAAATAGATGACAAGCAAAATCCCTTGTCCCGCTTCAATCGAATAAGTAACGTAATAATAAATATTGGCAGCGAGACAATCTTCGGAATCCACCAACGATCTCTGACTCGTTATGAGTAAGGGCACTCCAAACAACGGCAATAGAATAATCGTTGCCTTCAGCGCAGATCTAAATTGAAGCAGATTACTTTTTATAATAACAAACAAAAACTGTATTCCTCATAAATATTCACTTTGATTGCTTCTTAGTTGCTCCTCTCCCCAACTTCGTAATGAAAACACGTAGAATGTCGAAGAAGAAAAACACGTTGATGATGAGCAGCGCATATTTGTAACCGTCTGTTATCCATTGGAACCAAGAATCATCCACCATCCAACAGTTTTCTTTTTCGTTGATTGCCATCAATGTAACCCATATTAAAGATGGAATTGTGGAACAAACTTAAATCAATATTAACTTATTATTTTTATATAGGTAATTATAAATATATAAAACAGGACAAACAGATATATACAATTGTAACTATATTATTTGAAAATAAGTTTTGATAGGTAAGGTAAAACTGTAGATTAGTTATAGTAACTGAACTAACGTCAAGAGTAGAGTAGATCGGCTAATTTTAAGATAAGCAATATTAATTTACATAATCTTATTTCACGAAGCTAAAACTGGAAGCAGATGATACTTGTTTTCTAGCTTGTTAGTTCTCTATACTTTACTCCGGTGCAGTCATACCAGCTATTCGATGCAATATCCTTCAAACTTTTGACTGCTTTATTAATAGAAAAAAATTATATCAGACAAACTATAACCGAAATCGAGCACTCAATATTAATGCGAATATGTGTTTTCTAAATTTATCTAAATAACTTATCTAGCATGCTAGCATTAAACGTCGTATTTGTCCATCTTTAATTCTATAAACTATACTTTAATAAATTTCCATTGCTCTATCTCAGTGTTTCTCAAACTTAGTTGTCTCATCGCCCACCTTTAATGCTAAAGTTAATAACGCCCCCCAAATCTATCGTATTGTGTATATATATATATATATATATGTATATATATATATATATATATATATATATATATATATATATATATACCTATATGTGCCATCTTTGGTGCAATAATTTAAATTCAATTGAAAGAAGCTCTTTTTCTCTTTCTGGAGTAGAAGTATTTTCACTTACCAAGTATTTTATAGGATACTAAAAATGTTTTAGTTCTATCAAATTTTTTATTACAAAACAACGAAAATACTTTACTAATATTCACTAAAAATCTAGCAACGTTGAAAGTAAAATTTATATACAAGAATACACGCGCTAGTGAGGACTAGCCGCAATTTCTTGTAACATCATCATTCAAATTGTAAATTTAGGTCTGAGAACCTCTTTAGATTAATAATAAATGAATTCTTAAATAATTAGCAACAATAACTGTGATAGTTTTGGGCGATATCGCCACTTTGAGAAACGCTGCTCTATCTGAATAGTCTAGAATAGTGTTTTAACTTAGTTTTCGGATCACGCGCATATTCTACCGACAAACTCAAATTTGAGTATCTGAAGAAACTAATATTACAGACAGAGAAACTTACAGCAACTAATTCCTATTTCTTTTGTATTTTGTGTTCTGTGTATGTGTTTTTTTTTTAATGGTTGGCAGAACTAAGCAGTCGGCAAGGGTGTCGAGTTTGCATGCGCAAAGCCGCCAGTCGGGTAACAGTCTTTTCTTTTGTTTTTAAGGTTAAATTTTATTTTTAATAAAATTTTTGTTTAAATTATTCAAATTGTACTTTACCTACTCCTAAATATTAAAACAACAGATTATGGACCCAGAGTGTTTCCACAGATAAAGAGAATTGTAAAAGTAAAAACTGTTTTTGAACTGAAGGAAAATAACTTAGACCCAAAGTTTTGACTAGATTAGACTCGACCAAAATGGATCTAATGAAAATTTAAATAACCCATCTGGAAGGAAAGGCAAATTCGCTGAATTGGAAAGGTAGAGTATGTATAATACTGAGAGGTGTCCCTAAAGCGTTGGACATTTTAGAGGGGAAATTGGTTAAGCCCACCTTACAAGAGGTAGCCACTGCCGCCCAGATAAATAAGTACGAAATTGATTTAAGTGAATTTAACAAGGCGGATTGTAATGCAATGATAATTATCACACGTAATATGAGTAATATGAATAAAGTACGAAGTCTCACCAGTGCCAGTAAAATGTTTCTTGAACTACACAGGTTGGTAATGAGAATAAAGCCTATAATTTATGCATGAAACTGTTTAATTATAAAATGAGTTGGGGAGATGATGTGATGTCTCATTTGACCAAATTTAAAAATATTTGGAAGGAATTAAAAACAGAACTAGAGAAGAAAGAAATCTCCGATCTATTGTTTATGTGCCAAGTAATTGAAACTCTTCAAGAAGAATATTTTTCATTGTCATCTAGTAGAATGCTAAACAAAAAGGAGAGAACCATAGAAAATTTGACTGCTCAACTTTGTGCTTTTCAGAGAGCACTACAGTCCAAAAATGATCAGGTACCTACTCAGGAGACGCTTTTTGTGAAGACTCCAAAGTATGAAGGAAAAGGTGGAAAGGCAAAGTTTAAGAAACCTATTAATAATAATAGTGTCGTTATTGTAAAAATATAGGGCAGTTTATTAAACAGTGTAGAAAATGGATAAATGATGGAAGACCATCAAAGAAAACAAACAATGTAAGTAAGGGGGAACCTTCAGAAGCACTTCATTTAGAAGAAGCACTAGCAACAGTAACTGGAATGACTGGTTTTTTGATTATGGTGCAACTAGACATACAACGTTCCAGAAAGAATTCTTTAACAAATAGGAAGAATTCACAAGCCTTCAAGCAGTGAGCGCAGCTAATGGGAACACAATAAAATCATATGGCAAAGCACAATTGGTTCTAAATACAGTTGTAAATAGTAAGATCAAGTCTGCAGAATTTAATAATTTTAATGTGTGGTTTGTGCATGATATTAAAAGAAACTTGTTCAGTGTTCCAGCAGCACACGATAAGGCTCCAAATAGCAAATTTATATCTGTAGTTAACACGGCTAAATTGAGTATTAAAGAAAAAGTGTGTGTATTTGGGATAAGACAAAAGAATGGGGGTCTATACAAGTTGGTGGCTAAACCATCGGCTCCAAAAGTTGATGAAATAAATGTTCTCGATTGAGAATATCCTTCAAGTTTACTATGAGAGATTTGGACACCAAAACAAGAGACATGTAAGGAAATTAATGGAAAGTGAATTAAACATAAAAAACTGATTTTGATAGTGAACTGTGTGAAGGTTTTATCTATGGGAAGGAACATAGATTAAAGTTTGATACTAAGAAAAAAGGCAACTAAACCTTGAGAACTTCATGCCGATATTTGTAGTCCATTCTGTTTTTCATTGTCCAAATTTAAATATTATTTAGTTTTCAAAGATGACTTTAGTAAGTTTAGGATGGTTGATGTACTTCTTGAAACACAAGTCAGAAGTAGTAGATAGACTTAAATTAATGCTGAGTGTTTCAAAAACAATGGGACATTCGATATTTCAGATTCTTAATGACAATGGTGGTGAGTTTGATAACAATGTATTCAAAAAGTATTTCGATGAAAATGGTATTCGACAACGGTTGACCATGCGCTACACACCACAACAAAGTGGCTGCAGTGAGAGGGGAATTAGAACTGTAGTGAAAGTTGCTAGGGCCCTGAGATTGGCACATGAAGAACTACCACAAGTGTTATGGGCAGAATTATTCAACACAGTTGCTTACATCTTAAACCGAACTTATCTGACAATGATAGAGGGAAAAACTTTGGTTTGGTAAGAAACTAAGACTAACTCATCTAAAAGTAATAAGTTGTCCAGCATATGTACATTTTCCAAAACAGAAAAGGAAAAAGATGGGCACCAAAGTAGTCAAAGGAACGCTAGTTGGATACGATGAAGTTGAGGGATACAGGATTTGGATAAGAAGTCAAAATCAAATCCTCCGTGCTCGGGATGTGGCATTCAATGGAAAGGTAGTGAGAAATATAATGAACTTTCATTCTCCAGAATCAAGTGAAGTTTAAAATAAGCAGCTCGATTGTGTCAAAGATAATTATATTTTAGATGAAGAAACTGACAGTAATACTAATGAAATGGAGCACGATACAGAAGATGTAATGAGACTCCGAGACAGCTCAAAGTTGAAGAACCTAGAAAGGTTATAAATGACTATGTCATGTTTGTAGAACACAATGGAGATGAGGCAATGATATACGAGGAAGCCATCATCACCACTGAAAAGAATAACTGGCACGAGGCAATGAAAACGGAAATAAAGGCCCTTGAAGAAAACGACAAGTGGAAGCTTCAAGTTCTACCACACGGAAAGAACTTACTGAAGCCCACGTGGGTCTACAAGCTAAACACGCATGCAGGTGTTTCGATATATAAATACAACGCTAGGCTGAGCATCAAGGGATATGCACAAAGAAAAGGCACAGATTATGAGCAGACATTCAGTTCAGTTGTGATAGGTGCTATAATAAGGGCTCTACTGAGCACAGCAGCAAGGAAAAGTATGAAACTAATGCAATTTGATGTATTAACAGCATTTCTATATGTACAATTAGAGGAGGAACTCTACATGGAGAAGTCTGAAGGATTCAATGATGGGACAGCGAGAGTGTGCAGGCTAACAAAAAGTTTGTATGGCCTAAAAAAGGCTCTGGAAGTTTCCTAAGAGACAAAGAATTTATCCAGACTGAAGCCGATCCCTGTCTATGTTTCAGAAACAGCACAAGTTGAAAATTAATAGTGGCTCTATATGTAGATGATGCGACTGGTAGTGAAAGAGACACACAAAAGTTTGAAGAAGACCTCAGGTCAGAATCCAAGATTACCTCAAAGCCAGCAGACTATGTTTTAGGGATTGAAATCAATCAACGAGTAAATTGAAGCATAAAAGTGACCCAAAGTAGTTATGCAGCAAGGGTGTTGGAACGATTTGGAATGGCCGTATGCAGAGCAGCATAAATTCCAATAGTCAAAGCAAGGACGGTAGATGATGTTTCGGCAAAATCTAATAAAAACTATCCATAAATCTCTAGTTGGTGCTTTGATGTATCTGTTGAACAAGGCCAGACTTTGCTTACGCAGTTGGTGTTGCATCGAGAAACCTAGAGAACCCTAGTTATGTGGATATTGTTGCAGTAAAGAGAATATTGCTATATCTTAAAAGGCACAGTGGACTATGGGATCACCTATCAGGACCACGCATATCCACAAAAGGCACTTCTTTGTAAGAGAAAAGGTGCGTGGTGGTGAAATAACTGTGGCCAAGGTAGACAGTGAAGATCATCAGCTAGCTGACGAAGGTTCTACATGAACCCATATTAAAAAGACTATTTAATGATGTGGGTGTAAATGAACAATAAACACCTACTTGAACAAGGGATTGTGTTGTATTTTGTGTCCTGTGTAGCTGTTTTTGGTTTTGATGATTTTTAGCCAGCTTAAGGGTGTCGAGTTTGCATGCGCGTAGCCGCCAGTCGAGTGATGGTTTTTCTTTTGTATAGACGTTGAGTTTTTAAGGTGAATTTTTATTTTCAATAAAGTCTTTGTTTAAATTATTCGAATTGTACCTTACCTATTCCTAAATATTAAAACACATAGTTTTATTAACAAATAGTTTTATCAACGGATCTCAAATAAATTTTGGGTAATCAATATTAGATATGGCAAATATGTGTCGAGCTTAGCTCGACAATTAAGAGATTTGCCATGGCACGCATAAAGTTTTTTCTTATGATTAAGTTTTTTTTTAATTACCACCGTTTATCATAGTTGTTGGAACCACCTTTTCCTTATTAAAAGTTATAATGGTATGTGAAAAAATATATTATGTTGTATCGTATTTTTGCACATCGATAAAATCCGTTAGTCTCGAACAAAATTAATCTCTCGAACAAAATTTTAGAATCATAGACGAATAAACTTATTTTATCGTCAGACAAATTTTATTTTCTATATAGACCCGACAAAGTTGCAAATCTCAGATATACGAACATACACGCAATTTGTTATTATTTCAATTTGTAGTTGATCTATCAACAAACTAAAATTTGTTAAATTGCTGAAAAGCTAAAATTGTGAACAGACCAGACAAATTTTCAAATTACTGTCAAACTCGAGCAGATAACGCAAATTTAATTTTCTAATCTATACCCTCCAAAATATTTTTTTTTTCTCTATTTTTTTATACATTAAACTTACCTGCAACGATTCCATATAAAATATATACATTTGGTTCTGCCGCAAATGCTCTAACAATCATTTTATGTAAATAAAATGCATCGACGGACATGCAAGTAAATATAACATTCTTCGAAAGATTTTCAAAAAACGCCAAAACTCTGCAAGCCACTCCATTATTCTTCATGATATCGTTTGTGACGGTGTTCAAGGCGTCCATGAGAACCAAATCCTTTGATATTATCACAAGTACATTTTTTATGAGGATTGCCAGGATGAGATTTCTATGTAGAGAAACTCTTAAGTTATTTAATTTGCTGTAGAAAATGGTATAGATGAAGACCGAAGGTATCATTATCCCTATGGCTACGTAGAGGACGATCAGGTGAAACTTGTGTCGAAGGCGGTAAACCGGAGCTTCTGCACATATTACGTAATTCGTTTTATGATTCCAACCATTTTCTAAGCAATATTTTTCACTCTGCACTAAAAAATAACATTCAATAAAAAAATAAAATATAAATATATATAAATATATATATATATATATATATATATATATATATATATATATATATATATACTATGCAGTATGCGTCGAACGGTTGACTCGTACAGATGCATATATCTCTTGAGAATGGCGAATGTTAGTTCGCCGAAACGTCGAGAATCCGGTTCTTTTCAGAGCCAACCCTCAGCATCAACGCGGAATCCCCGAGAAAACAATACAACACATATATATATATATATATATATATATATATATATATATATATATATATATATATATATATATATATATGTATATATGCAAATTAATTCACTTGATATCTTTAGTTTAATATGCTTGAAATGTTTAAATAATGTTGTAAATTTGTTAATGTTGTACATATTTAGCATTGCACAGTAGAAATGTAATAAAAACGTTATACAAGCTTACTTAGGATTGAATTCCATCCTAATATACCCCAATTGAAAATACCCAAACCCAGGGTTCTTCAATCTTTTTCATCCCGCTGAACCCCATTTGTAAGATATTTCTTATGTAACCCTTAATTCAGTAGCACACCCAGATTTGATTTTAGGGGAATGTGTTACATTACTCTGCCTTTGTTATAATTACTTTATATAGGACAAACATTTTTATTTATTAAAACAAGAAGATAAATGTTATATATAAAATATTTGTATTATACATAAGACCTATGTAATTGGAAACAAGAAAATACAAAAACTATTGACTTTGATGTGCTTGTTTGATTACCGCATTATTTGTCAATATCTAGATGGATCGGTGATAATTGGAGCGCATATTATATTCGACATTAAGTCGATTTTTATACTTAGTTTTTGTAGTGATGTATATGAAAAAGAATATCTTACAAAGGTAAGTTGTTACAAAAGGCATCAATTCTTTTACTGCGCGTTTGGAAATTTCTTAATATTCTTAATTGTAGATTTTAATGTGGTGTCGGTACATTTGTCTGTAAGTTGCTTTTTTTCTCTAATTGGCAAGGTATCTACATCACCTCATTCATTAAAAAGATTTTCGACCGAACTTAAATTAGTGCTGGGAAAATATTCTCAAAATATCCAGATCCAAAATATATAAAATCCAGTTAAATGTCCCGAAATATTATTTTTTAAATCCTGCTCGAATGCGATATTATTGGTTTCCAAGATATCGTTTAGATTAGCAAAATATTCCGTATTGGTTTTGGTTATACATTCCTCCCAAAGCTTGAGCTGCGATTTTATCGAGTTTACTTTGTTATGGACATTGAAAATTGAACTATTTGGTAAATTAAAGTGAAAGATTAACTTCGTTGAGATACGAACATATACCTGGAAGGTAGGCTAGATTTTGAAGCCAACAGTGTCATTAACCTTTCCAGCAAATTCATGTTCAGATAAAAATATTCAAATTTCATCATGGAATTCCAATAGTATGGTTAGAACCTTTCCCCTTGATACCCATCTTACTTTAGTACGATGAAGTAAACTTACCAAATCTTCACACAATACTGCAAGTATCGTGACATTTATTAGGTATAAATTCCAAGAAAGTGTATGTTTTTAAAAGTAAGAATTAAATTAAATAAATATTTCTTCACCTGTTGTGTGAGTTGGCACAGCTTTGCAAAGGAGCATATCTTCTACAAAATAGGATTCGTTTATGTATTTCACAAAAATTATAAAAATTGGAATACAGCCATATATGTAGATTCATCCATTTGCAAAATAATTCCATCTTTAGCATTTATCAAACGATTTACGAGTTCAGCTTCGCAGTAATCTGACTTATATTTCAAACGTCGTGTAATTGTTAATTTTGCTTGCAAACTGTTCACCAATCATACTTGTATGTGCTTTAATTTTTCAGATAAGATTTAATTATTTTTACGCAATCGTATTAGCTTCGCCTTATTTAGTTACACGCAAACTAAATAAATAAGCTGATTTTAGTACATTCTGATTTTATCATTACAAACATACCTTTCAAAAGCATATTTTTTCTGCTTTAGTTCAATATATTTCCTTTTAAAATATTCGTTTTTACCTTTTAAAGTTGGATGTTTAGTTTCCAAATGACGCTTTAACTTTGCAGGATTTAAACTGTTGCTGTTCACTATTTGCTCACATTTTACACACAACCCATATCGGTCCTGTTTATCACGAATCGAAGTAAATCCAAAATTCAAATAACCTTCATCATACTTTCGTTTTTTCTCGACTTTCTCAGCTCGGCGTCAGGAACGACGTAGCACCTTCTAGATGTGAACGCAGATTAACATTAGAATTATAGTATCGACTCACGAAACTCCTGAAGGGTTTGAGTGGAACCCTAGTGTTTGTAGAGTTCTAAACGTAGAGAGAGAGGGAGAGAGAGAGAATGATTGTTCTAAACGTAAATAAAAGCAACGACCCGAACAAACCATCGAATCAACGTTGCACATACAAACGCATGACACTAAGTCAGTCAGCCACACTGAGACGGAATATATACAGCGACGGACACGTCGCTGTCGATCTCGCTTGCCATCCTTGAAGGTAGTTTGTTCTTGCTTTCTTTCTAGCATATAAATTGTTTCCTGATTTTTTATCGCTTTCATCTCTTTCGCGAGCTGTTCAATAGATACCCGCGATAACTATTGCTGCCTCTCCGGACACACACTTTCAGTGCAATCTTCAGTTGGACAAATGCTAATGCTACTGCGACCTATACGTTTGACAATATTTGCTCCATTGCTTGCAGGGTTTTTAGACTTTTTCATGCAATTTCTATAAGGTGTGCAGCGAATATTATAGTATTTTATCAATTATAATCCCCAGGAATTTAATATGTGGTAAACTTTCGCCACTATGTGGCAACTATTTCTGTGATTCTTATTTTAAATTTTATTGGTTTAAGTTTTCTTTGTTCTGACAGTAGCACTGCCTCGGGCGCCAGTTTTAATTTCTTCGCCACAATCCACTGTGTCTATTACACGAAAGTTGTACGCACTATTGTTTGTTCGTTTTTGGCTGCTCCAACCAGCGAAAAATCGTCTGCGAATCTCAATTAATGTCGCATTACTCTGGCAGATTAGTTCTTAGGACGTCGTCGTACAAGACCCTTGAAGGCTCCGAACTCACTTCTATTTCGACCGTCTGATTTTGGACTTTGCAGCACTAATTTCCTGTTGGTAAGAAAACTTGTCATCATCCGTAACTGATACGGAGCTATGCGTCTCTTTGTCAGTTCGCCCATTATTAATCCCCATTTGGCGGTGTTAAACGCATTTCGCAAATCAAAATTTATTAGAGCGCAAATTTTCCTTCTTCTTTTTGTGCCCTTTCTAGCTCCCTCTGCGATATTTATAACTGCATCGACGGCGTCTATAGTTGGCCTGCCTTTTCTAAAAGCATATTCTGTCGGATAACTCCAGTCCGGCGTTAATCTCTTTTTGTGGTCTCGTTGATATGAGTGTTTCCAGCATTTTTTTGTGACACGTGTAGTATGCACAGAGGTCTAAATGATGTTGGTTCTGTAATTGGTTTACCTCCCTTCTTAATGAGAACTAGTCTTGAACGTTTCCATTTATCTATAAAGTTTCCAATGGTTAGGAAAGCGTTCATTACTTCAATTATTTATTTGGCAATTATCTTGATCACTTCCTGTAGCTCGACGTCTAGCACTGGTGCTTCGGTGCGTATACGATTTATCGCGTTATCTAGTTCCTCTTCGTTGAATGGTGGTGTTTTCATTACTTTGGGTTGTTTTAAAAAAAAAGGCTCCTGACGTGGAAGAATAACTTCAACCACCTGAAGCATTCCTTCCAATATAGCATATGTAAAACAGTAAATGGATCTAATGGCTAGTTTGGACTTACATTTAAGTAAATTTGCACCAAATTTACCTAAAAATAGTAAAAAAAAAAACGTTGTCACCAAATGATTGTTGTAATGGGCTCTGTAATCATTGAACATAATTTGCAAATACAGACCTTTGTAATAATTCTTTTTAAAAATTGTTAGATGTTGTTAGTAAGTACTAATAATATTGTGGGAATTCCTGCATTTTTCGTATTTCACTGATTGGCTGGAGCAAGAAAATATTTTTTGCAGTTTTACCAAAATAATGTAAACCACCAACAACACTTAATAATATATAATATCCAACAACGTCTAAAATGGTACTTTGCGCAGTCTTTTGGCAAGATGGCAATATACAGTTGTTGAACTGCCTTTTGTTATTTCAGTCAAACTAACTCTCAACATTGTTATTCTACAAGTAGCAGTAGTCGTTTGAGGCCTCCCAATTAATGATTCTGGTCCCACCAGATATCCATCATTTCCTTCTTGGTATGACCTTTCAGCTGCTCCTAGAACTTGGCTAATACATACATACGGAAACTTCTACTTATCTTCATGTGATTTTGAGAACAACCAAATCTCATCTACCTTGATTAGTTTATTAAAGAATACGGTTCTGATTTCCATGAAGTAAATAAAAAAAAATCGCGAATAAAACGCCGAAAAAAAATTATGTTACAACAAATTCGCTAAAATATATGAATCATATGAATGTCTTACCTTAGATGTAAAATAACATTTTAAACATATTTTAGTAAATTTCAATTAAATGGAGATACTCGCAGTCTGTTACTCAAGGAATATTTTCATTGATTTATAATTAATTTCTTCTTGTTAGATATTGTATTATATTTTAAAATTAACTTACATTCACATACGTATTTATCTGCAGATATCGTATACGGTGGACAAGTTTTTTCAATTGTTGTGTTTGCCCTAGCTTTTCCATAACATGTCCATCCATCCCACAATGCAGGACACACGTATTCGTCATCTTAACAAACAAAAAATAATTATTATGATTAGCAAAATTGACATTTCAAATTCATTGAAATTAAATCATAAATGGAGTAGTTAGAGATATTTCATAAATCTATTTTAATTTTTATTCAGTACCTTACCACTACTGAGTTTTAGTTCATATTGTTAGTGGTTGCTGACCACTAACCAAATCTGTAGCTAGAGATAATCTAAAATTCTTTAACGTTGGCGCAGTGGGCTGGAATCTCTATTTGAAAATAATGAAAGACTTTATAATGCAAACATCCACAAAGTACCATATAATGCTATGAATAATCCTATGATACCAATTTCGTGACTTACAGTCTATTTCGTAAACAGAGCATATTTAGTTTGTCTAGGTAGGTAACTAGGTTAGGTAACCCATATGTTGTTTGTTTTCTAATAACCTTTATTGGCATAATTAAAATAATTTACATTTTCATACAAAATATACATAAAAATAAAACAATAAAAAAATTATAAAAAAGTTGTGAAACTAAAACCCCATTAAAAGAAAAAAGAAATTTTACCACCCTATCAACCTATACATCAACACCTGTACATCGTACATAAGCTCACAAACTAAAAAAAAAAACTAAACCGCAACTCAAAAAACTCAAAAAACTACCCCGTCGCATCCGCTCTTTCCATCTTTTCACTCTGTATAAAAACGACAGTCCCTTCCCGCTCTCGTCCATACACTCAGTCCAATCCTTTCCTCGCCTTCTCTCCTGGTCATTCCATCTCCATCCTGCATTTTTCCAACCAATGACTCCACATATCTTCCTTCAACCCACACACCAAACAGTTTCTACTTTCCTCATTCATCCAATGTCTCCTTCTACGCTCTTCATTACCAGACCTAAATCTCGCCAACACGGACTGGTCGTCCGACCCTTTACATGTCCTCAAATAACCAGGAACACGGCTGTGCACTTGTATCTGACTGTAGCCTTGGTGATATTTGCTAGCCTCTATTTTGGATTGGCGCTCTTGGAAGTCCACTTCTAATAACCTCTCTCTTAGCATCCGTTTCCACTGAGCACCCGCACTTTTTTCCGTTTCCAACCCCTCGGATGATAACCCGCCTCTCTCATACAGTTTCCTTTTATTTAGCCCCCAACCACTCTCTCTCCTGCCACTTAACCCCTCTTTATTCACTACTCGAAAGATTTCCTTTATTATCCTTTCATCTTCTAACCCATCCACCCTATACTCGAACTTTATCACTCTTTCCGCAGCAATTACCGCCACCTTACAAGCACTCACTTCCTGAAGCACAATGTGACCAGGCGTCGACCTATCAAGTTTCAACACTTTCTTATAAAACTTTAGCTGCAGCCTTTCGATCTTGTCTTCCTCTTTCGTTCCCCAGACCTCGCATCCATACAATAACACGCTTCGCACACATGCCTTCCATATGGTTTCTGCTGCTCTAAAGTTTCCGTCAAAGTTTCTTTTCCAAACCTGCCAGATACGACCCGCCGCCACCCATGCCTTCTTTGTAACATACTCTATGTGCTCTTTATTACTGTATCCAGTCCCAAAGAAGCACCCCAAATACTTAAATTTACTAACTTTATCTATTTCAGTACCCTGCCATTCAAACCTTTCTTTCTTATATCGCCCACCCCTTTTAAACCGAATCCATTTTTTTTACCAACATTCACCTACAGACCCTTTCAATCACGTCCTTCATCTCACTAGCTGAACTAATTCTTGAACTTTTATTGTCGCTAGAGGAATATCATCTTCCATGTCCCAGTCACTGCCTTCGTCAATCTCATCTTGATTCATATTATTTTCAAAAAGAACCGGCATTTAATCTCTTCTTCTTCTTTCTCTCATTATAGGCAGGTTTTTCATTATAGGCAGGCACCTGCCTGTTCCTCCATCACTATGGTCGGTCAAGGTGGAGCCTATTGTCGCTCCACCGCTTTCTGAGTCTCCCTGGGCATCTTTTCCCTCTTGGGGAATTATCCCGTGCTATTCGGACTAGCCTGGTGTGTCCATCCGGTCCACGTGGCTGCGCCACATCTCTTTTCGTTCTTCTACCCAGTCGTTTATGTGCTCATCCACGTTGACTCGCGGGCGCGGGGGCGGGCGCGGTCACGTAATATCGAAGTGTTCACGTACGAAACGCACGTGCGGTCTAAGTAGCGGGCAAGCTAACGACTGGCGCGCGCGGCGCGCTAGGGGCAATTTCAAACGCGTAAGATGTTTGTGTGTGTTCACGTCGAACTAGCGGCGGAACGCACGATTCACTCGCGACGTCTGTAAGTTTAACTAGTACGAACTTATCGCTAGAAACGATAGCATGTTTCATCGTGTTTTTCAATACAGAAGAGTTTATTAGTGCTGTTCAGCTTAGTATACTAATCAAAACTTAAACTTAGGTTAGTATACTGACCTAACCTAACCTGACAATAGGTCACACCTGCGCAAACGCTTGGCGGCCAATGTGAACACGAACTCGCCACGTCTACCGCGCCCGCATCCGCCACCGCGCCCGCGCGTACCAACGTGAATACTTAGGGTTGTACATCGGAAATTTGCCTTAGCTCCGTGCTCCCCATGCCGTCCATTAAGGTTTTATTGTTGATCTTTCGTATCACTGACATTTCCACGCTCTCCAGTATTCTTTGTGTTTTTGTTGTGTATGTGGCTATTGGTCTGATTAAAGTCTTGTAGATGCGTGATTTCGTGTGAGTGTTTAGGTATTTCTTTTTAAAAATGACCCCGTTCAAGTATCCAGCAATTATTGATGCTTTCTTGGCTTGCAGCCTGATGCCTGCTTCTATATCCCCAAAAGCCAATATATTGACCCCAGGTAGTTGAATATCATCACTTGTTGAATGATTTGGCTACCTCTAATTTACCTCTAATTTACATCGTATTGGGACCTTTGATGTTGTAGTGCATTTCGTTGTATGTGTTGATATGGACATGTTTAATTGTTTGGCTGTTTGACTGTCTGACTAACGTGTCTAGCAGTTTTTGGAAGCTATCCTCGCTGTCATCGATAATCGATGCATCGTCTGCGTAGCAGATAATTGAAATGTCTTTAGTGCCCAAAAAAACAGCCAAGGTAAGGGTTACCCACCCATACCTTGGCTGGTCTTATATGATTTCGTCAAACATTATATTAAACAGTATTGGGCTCAAGGAGTCTCCTTGCCTTATGCCCTGTTCTACTGGTATTGCCGCCGTGGTTTCGTTATTAACCTAACATATATTCATCGAACTCAGTACGAGAGTTAGATGAATATATGTCCTCTATTAATTTTATCAGGTCGTATGATATTTGCCTTTTATTCAGTACCTATATCTATAACATCCCCGAGCTTCAGTCTTTCAAAGGTTTTCTATAGGTCTACAAAACATATATAAGGGCCGGTTGTATTCTATCGACTTTTTAACTATCTGTCTTATTGCGAATACGGCATATTTGCAGAACCTTCTAGAATTAAAGCCTTGCTGTTCTTCGGAAAATTGTGTCGATGTGGTTTCAAGGTGCTGCTTAAGAGGTTGATGGCTCTGTGGTCGGCCGGGTCGGTTTTATGTCCCTTTTTAAACAGTAATATCGATGTGCTTATTCTCCACTCGTCTGGCATTTTGCTTTCTCTGAGTATTTTACTGAATAGTGTTGTTATTTCGAATACTTGGGTGTCGCCTCCATACTTTAGGAGTTTATTATTTATTCCGTCCGGGCCCAGACTCTTTCGGTTTTTTATTTTTTCAGTTCTTGTGATGTATCTCTGAGTATTTTACTGAATAGTGTTGTTATTTCAAATACTAGGGTGTCGCCTCCATACTTTAGGAGTTTATTATTTATTCCGTCCGGGCGCAGACTCTTTCGGTTTTTTATTTTTTCAGTTCTTGTGATGATGTCTTCTTATGATTTCCGTCTTCCACTCTAAACAGCGGAGCGGCTGCGTTTTGTGGTTTGTGTTTACTCATTTCTTTGTACAGCTCTGTGAGGTATTTGTGCCATGATTCTGCTGGTATCGGGTTCTTATCAGTTAGTTCATCTTTAGCATTTCATCTGTATCAAATATATTTTCCTCCGAAAGGCATTTTTGTTCTTCGTCCGTATTAATTCTATCTACATCTGATTCACTACATGTAGTAATATCTTCTAAAAGGGCGAAAATCTCATAAGGTGCCAAGTTCTTTGTCAGACAATGATTTTTTCAAAAAAACATCGACATTTCTAGTGGTTTCATCCCAAAACCGACATGTTTTACGTAAATTATAAGCAAATAATACTTAAACATGATTACAGAAAGCATGCCAAGTACATTTCTATAATATATTTTTATAACAAAAGCTTACTTGACATCAGGCAGGCGCAGCGGGCGCGCGCCCGGGGCCCCTACCTCTAAGGGGCCGCGCCAAATCCTAACTTTACACTTTTTTCAAATGACAAGAAGTTGGGTTTCTTATTTTCAATTTTCATTACGTACATGATCTTTGAATTAATCTCTGATCTAAAAAAGGCGGCCTAAATTTTATATTATCTTTACATTGGCAGCTGGAAAATGAAATGACATTTATCAGGAACTAAAAAGACAAGTTTAAAAAAGACGCGAGCGAGCTGCCAACTAACAGAAAGGAGCATAGGAAAATTATAACTGGCCCTGGTCACTCAGGCCGTCATAATTCAAGCAGCAATGAAAATGAAGCACAAGAAGCTTCCATCAGTCAACGAAAAGAGTTATTTGAATTTGAAAACCAAGGTATAGAAAGCAAAAATGATGACCAAAATGAAGAACCAGTCAATAGTCAACCAGGTGAAAAAGTAGTAAAAAAAATATAGAAGGCAGTCCATTAAGAAATATTAAAACGCAAACGGAAAATATACCATTCGAAGTTACATTAAAAGAAATTGTTGCCTGGCCTAACGTTTTAACTAATGAAATGGTTGAATATCTAATATCAAATAAACCAAAAATAGAGGCGATATAACTACACTTAAATCGGTCTATAAAAATGGTGATCGCATTCACTACAAAGGCTTGTGTAAAGATCATTTTTACAGAAAAATTTCGAATGGTGAAAAAGAAGAAAAGAAAAGAAGAAAGAAGTGGCTATTTTTTTCCTGAAACATCCAAATCAATTTATTATTTATTATTCATGCAAAATGTTTTCGGTCTTAAAGTCTAAGATAATTACAGAAAATTCCAAAGAGCACGTCGCTTCAATGTGTACATTATACAAGCGCAATTCATTAAATCGCAACGATGTTGAAAATCAGAAAATTACATACCAAAAAGAAAATTACGAAGAATTGTTTCCTCAATAAAATTCCTCGCAAAGTTGGGCTTTGCTTTTAGAAGCTATGCTATAATGAGAGTGCAACAACATCTTCGAGAAGAGGCAAGGAAAAGGCAAATACTCTAAACTTGTCTTTCAAGTCAAGATAGCACACACGTAAATTACTTATCCAATCAGACGTGTTGAATGTCACACATTGTGGAGGAAATAAAATGCGCAAAATATTATAGTATCATTTTAGATTCTACACCCGATGTTGTGCATGTGGATCAACTTACCTTCGTACTGCGCTATTTAAAAAAAAATGGGGATATTAAGGAAAGATTTTTTAAGAAGTTTTTCCCTATAGAAAGACATGATGCGGAGTATCTAGAAAAGACAATTTTATTTAACTTGCAAAATTTACCAGTAGATATAAAATATTGTCGTGGACAATCGTAGACAATGCAGTAAATATGCCGGACAAGTATAATGGTCTACAAAGAATAAGACATGCTCCATCAGCAACGTTTATTCCGTCATTCAACTTAATTTAGTTGATAATGTTGCTTGAATATAAGAATAAATAACCACAATTTCGAAGAAGCACAAAAATTTAAATACCTAGGAAGCACAATCACAAGAGACATTGAAACAAGCGAAGAAATAAAAACAAGAATCTCAGTAGGATATAGAAGATACTATGCACTAAAAAAGATATTCCAATCAAGGAATATATCAAGAAATGTGAAAAAGAGGATATATAAAACAATAATAAAATCAGTAGTAACATATGCAAGCGAAACATGGGTTCTAAAACAAGAAGACGAAAAAAACCTGTGTATTTTTGAAAGAAAAATATTAAGACGTGTATACAGACCAGTGCAAGAATGAGGGGAATGGAGGATACGAATGAATCACGAGTTAAGAAACCTATATGAAGATCCAGATATAGTTGCCACAGTAAAGTCCCAACGGTTGAAATGGTTGGGAAACGTAATAAGAATGGAAACTAATCGCGGTCCAAAAATGGCATTTGACAAAAAACCAGAGGGGACGCGGAAGCGAGGCCGACCCACAAAAAGATGATCAGCGATGATGTGGAAAATGACCTAGGAGAAATGAAAATAAGAAGTTGGAGGAGAAAGGCTCTAGATAGAGAAGCATGGAAGGAAGTAATTGAGCAGGCCAAGGTTCTACATGGACCGTAGTTCCGACAGAAGAAGAAGAATGTTTCAGAGAGTTGTAGTAATGCGTCCAGATTTTTTTAAAAGCGCAAAATTTGTTTTTTTTTCAGCATCACCGATTCGATGGAACATGTTATACGATAAATTAGATAAAGGGCATTCCAAGGCTGATGCAGTTTTAGCGTTAAAATGTGGCTACAAAAATATTAAAGAGATAAAGAGTTGTTATTGAAGCAAAAGCATTACTTAAAAAAAATGAATAATTATGAAACTGCTGCTATGACAGTCCTATAGAATAACATTTTGCAAAGAATCAATGCAACAAGTAAATCTTTAAAAACTTTTGACTGCACAATTGTTAATGGTGCGTTATTATTAAAAAGTCTAGAAACTTTTATTAAAGAAAAAATCGCACATAATTTTATCGAAATAGAATCGAAAGTTAAAGAACTTACAGATAAATCATTTGAAGATGATCGCAAGAAAAGATGTATAGAAAATGGAAAGGATTTTTTTTACATAATGTACTCTACGTTATATGCGATCATTTAATAGTAGAACTGAACAAATCTATGAAAATATAATAGGTAATTTTAGAGTTTTTTTCGTGATTAACTTGTGGGTACAAGAAAAGAAAAAATGCGTCAATAATTTAATAGAAATGTACAAAGATGACATTGATTCAAGTAATTTTAAAGATGAGTTGGAACAGTTTTTAATATTTTTAGATGAAGAAGACAAGCAATCAATTGATAATATATACAAAAAAGCATTAGGTATGAAAGCAACTTTCCCAAACGTGGAAATTATTTTGAAAATTTTGTTAACCATTCCAATTTCAAACGCATCGGGGGAACGCTCATTTTCTTGCTTAAAAAGTGTTATAATAAATTATATAAGAAATTCAATATCAGAGGAAAGACTTAAGAATATGGCGATTTACTGAAAATTATTGATTGTGATGAGAAAGTTATACTTAGTGAAGTTTGCAAAACGAAAAGGAGGAAAAAATTAATTAAATATTTTCACATTTGGAATTTTTAAAATAAACTACAATACAATTTTTTTAAATAAACTACAATTCTGTGATTTTTTCGTTCATATTTCTGATTGTTCCTCTGATACGTATACTATTATTCATTATAATTATACTTTTATCCAACTACATATGTTCAACTATCGGTTCAAAACTTTGGGTTTATTATTATGCTATTAATTATATTACACACATATTATATTCAAATATTATTGGAAATGAATCATTAATAGCACGTATTTTTATTTGCCTTGTCTCTCTCGTTTAATTGGGGGGGCCCAGTATTTTTTCTGCGCCCAAAGCCTCAACTGACCCAAATCTGCCACTGAAAACACTTAAAATTTGCAGGATTCTTACGCAGTGACGCGGGGCCAATAGCAATGTATTATTCGGCCAATAGCAATGTATTATTTGCATAGCGGGAGGCATATAATAATAAATTTTATTTGGGACCGTTTCCCCTTGAAACCACTAGGGCTCAAAGGGTTCATTAATTTAATCAGAATCAAGACTTGTAGATAACATTGTAATTTATTAATATTTTGCAAATATTTTACATTAGAAAGGTCAATGAAACTACTTTTTTATCGAGGGACAAACAATAATTGTAACGAAAAGCATTAATTAAGTAAGGTTTCTTGTTTTTAATAAGTTAATTTCTGATTTGACATTAACAAGAAGTTAATTTTAATTTATTGGTCAAGGATATAATTTTGCCGCATTTCTTTTACATTTAACATTCATCATTGATTAAAAAATATTTATATGCTCTTAGTTATTGTTTATGAAGTTAACCTAATCAAGTGTCTAAATTCATTAATTTCTCTAAAGATACGTTCAGTCCCATAGAACAATCTTTTCTTTCCCTAATTCCCAACTAAATTCTAATAATAATAACTTGATAAATGGGGTATTTATCAATAACAAATCGGACAAGTCCAATAATTGTAAAAAAACCTCTCATATTTCGGGCTAAAATAGTAAATCAAATCTTACGCCCCGTAACCTTGCGGCTATAATCAAATCAATAAAATTTAAAATAGAGTCCTCCTCTTTAGTCCTTACAAAACCAAATAAATATAATTTGATTGTCGTTCTCAAAAGAGAACAGTACATTGATAAAATGAACTCTTTGTATAAGGTCATCCACACCAAAATTCCCAACCCAAATTTTAAGGGCAAAACCTTTTAAAAAACATTACAACTTTGTTCCCAAAATTTGAGAAATTAAAATTTTTCAATCAGAATGCCATAGCTCCCAGGCTCTACGATTTCCTGAAAACTTACAAACCCGATTCTCCCGTCAGGCCAGTTGTCTCGTATATTAAAAGTATAGCAAGGATTTTGACAATAAAATTTAATTCCCTTTTCTACAAATACCTAAACCAAATTTACTCCAAAATATTATGTGAAAAATGCCCTATCTGAGCTCCTTTTTACTCGCCCAATTTGAAATAAAAAAAAACCACAATACACTCAAAGAACTCAAAGTCTTATCCGTATCCTTTGATATTAGTATTATTTTTTCTAATATACCTACTAAAGAGGCGCATTTTTAGTAGGTATATTAGAAAAAATAATGTATCAAAAATGTACCTGATAAACCAAATTGCAACCACCTTATAATAACAGAGCTTTATGTCGAAATACTCCACGAGTCATTCAAACCATGAGTGTAGAAACCTGTGTCAACCAAAATCACTATTAATTACTACATTTTTTAGTTTATTACTTGATAACAAGTTCTACCTAGATTTTCTATCTAAACAAACTTGGTCTAGCAATGGGATCTCCATTAAGCACACTTCTAGCCGATTCTAGCCTCCTTCTTATAGTTGTAAAAATTGTAGTAAATGTTGTTTTTAATAGATGGCTTTAAGTTAAAATAGAAAATCATATTTTCAAACAGTGGACAAATGTGTCTAAATAAAAAACCACATGGGTTAAACCAACAGTCTGTTCGGGCCATATTATCTATTTTGGATCGAGAGTTCGCGCTGCCGCGCGTGTGTGGTCTTGATTGATATGCCGTTTCGCTGTGTGCAAGCTAATCTAACCTGGGTTAAGCCAATGGTCCTTGCCACATTATCCTATTTTGGATCGAGAGTTCGCTCTGCTGCGCAAATGTGGTCTTCATTAATCTGCCGCTTCGCGGTGTGCAGCCTAATAAAATCCGGGTTAAACCAGCAGTCCTTGCCAAATTATCCTATTTTGTATCGAGAATTCGGAGTGCATGCCGCGCGTATGTGGTCTTGCCGCTTCGCGGTGTGCAACACAATGTAACAATTTTAGGAAAATGTTATCCAATGTTAATGGAATTAAAAACTAAATTTTTAAGTGAAACAATTTGAGTAAAACGGTTACAGCAAAACCAAAACAAAATCTGTAAACAAAACCAAAACAAAATTTAATGGTTACAGTAAAATATAAAGGACAAATAGTGTTCCCGCTACTGTGCGTTTTTATTTGTTACAATTTCTGTCAATTTATTCCACATATTATTTTATGCAAAAGCGTGTACTTAGGTCTGACAGAACGAAGTATTTCAACTCGTTTTTCAGAACATGTTTATGCCTTTCGTCTTAAAAAAGACAACTTCATTTTCTAACCATTGCCTAGAATGCAATCATCAACAAATGGCTGAAATCTAATCTCCTGGAGTCATTATAAATTTTTAAACAAAGCTGTAATCCATCAGTAAATCTCCTTAACGACCAAACCGAAAAAAACTTTTCACAATCTAACGCAATCGTCTCCAGATAAGTCCTCAAAACTTCTCTTCCCCATCAAAACTCTTAGTATAAATTCAGTCTCATGAATTTGTAATCCACCTCAAAATGTCATTCAACAGTCGAAACTCAAGTGATGTAAACAAAGTGAATTTTTCAAATCAGAGTATTTTTTCAGTCTATGAACAAAACTATATTGTTGATTAAAAATTATGTATTTTAACTAAGTTAAATATTCCGTTTTTAAAAATACTATAACGTCAATAAAATTGGTTTTATATCAGATTATTCTCTGTTTATCATTTATTGAGTGATTGTATGATAAAAAATGGAAAATAATGAAACTTTTATTACAATTTCAATGAATGATAGATATTTTGGCGATACAAATAGTTATAAAGATTTCAGTTATTTAATTTATCATATTGATTTATAAAATAATAATGCGTCACACTTGAACCCAATTGAGATTTGGAAGGGTAAATATCAGAAATTCCGACAAAATATATTTCAGTAAATATTTGCGCTTTCAAAACAATTCGCAGAAAAACAATGTATCAATATTTAGTAATAATTTTATGGAGAAAATATATTTTTATTAGAACTACATATAATTGAAAATATTTGAAAACTTCGGATTTGACACTAATAAAAAATTATACTTAATTTATTAGTCAAGGATGTAATTTTGCACGCATTGCTTTTTCCAATTAATATTTATTTATTATTTAACATATATCATTATTGAAAAAATATATTTATGTAGTGTAGGAACAAAACTGCAAAACAATATAAAACTTAAATACACTGCTCAAAACAATTAGCGGTTACTAATTTGTACCTCCACAGAATTGAAACGGGAAATTACATGCAAATAAAATCACGAACATGTGAAATAATTAACAAGAACTACCAAAAGTAAAAGGGAAATAATGTATCACAAATTTGATTCAAAGAGTTAGAACGCCTTGTTCAGATTAATGTACAGTCTAAAAATACGATTGACAGTTTGACATAAGTGAAAACGAGGCAACTAATATTAAGTAGAAGTTGTTCGTGGTATAAAATTCATTAAAAATAACGAAAGCCTTCGACACGTTTCAAGAAACTTCAAAGTAAGCCTGTCTGCTATTCTGCGATTGTGGTACAGGTCCTTGGATACAGGTCAATATACCAGGCACCGTGGGCAAAGCTGCAAAAGAAATATAACTCAAAATCAAGACCAATTTTAACTGATTTAGAGTCTGCTCAATAGGGTTTCTACGGCGAAATACCTCTTAATTTCCATCAGGACGACGCATGGGGTTACTGTATCAGACCAGGCAATTAGGAATGGGTTGGGATCAAATTTGAGGGCAAGACGACCCGTCCGAAAACCCTCTTTGACACGACGCCACACAATAGCAAGGATGAATTTTTCTCGTGAACTGAATGTGTCTCTCAAGGTTCCATATTACTCGTTGCGAAGGCTGAGCATGCGAGCTGCTACTGTCCATGAAGTCGATAGATTTGGAAGTGGTTCAGTTATGATTTGAGATGGGATTAGTATCGACAATAGAACCGACCTTGTTGTAATTCCAGGAAATCTGAACGCTAATCTCTAAGTTGAAATTGTGTTAGGAGAACATGCTGTCCCTCTGGCATATGGAATAGGTCCAAATTTTTTGTTTATGCAGAATAACGCAAGACCACATACTGCGCGAATCAATTTAGACTTCATACAAGAACTAGATATTCAAACAATGATGTGGTCTGCGGATTTAAATCCCATAGAGCATGTTTAGGATATGCTTGACAGACGTATTCGTGGTCACCCGCATCCTAATCAGAGCATCCAGCAGCTAACGGCGGCTCTTATTGAATAAATGGGACGCTATACCACAAGATCTTCAAAGACTTTTGCGAAGTTTGCCAAGACGGTGTAATGCCGTTCTTCGTGTTATGGGAGCACATACTCGTTATTAAGTTACCGCTTTATCTACAGGGTGTTCAAAACTAAACGTCTCAGCTCTATTATAACAAAACGAAAAACAATAGAAAAAAATTGAAAACAGTTCTTAAATGGAATTGAGTAAGGACCATTTTAAGCCCAATTTTCATATTTTTCCAAATTTGGAAACTGGAGTAATGACGTCATCGAGTTTTGTTTTCCCAGAACCATACCTATATTTTTGTATATTTGAAGAAAGCTTATTTTTCTGAACATATTTTGTAAAGAAAAAAAATTGCTATCTTTTTCCGTTAAAAATATAAGCAAATTTGTATAAAGTAATTAAAGAAGTAAAAAGTAATATCACAAAGTCGCAATCATCACTATTTAAACAAGTAGCCATTGGAAACAAATGGCAAAGTCGCATCTGTCAATAATTAGAAATTATTAGTTAGTATTAATTATTTATTTATTTATTAGTATTAAGTATGCGCGAGAGGTTGCCCTCGGGCCGCATGCGGCCCGACAAGCTATAGAAAGTTGCCCACCCGTTGTAGCTTCAAATTCTTTTAATAACGTTACTAAGCCAAATACCTATTCAAAATTCCGCGGGAATAATAGGCGCATGGAACTGGTTGCACACTGTGACATATGACTCAACGGGCGGCGAGAGAAGACGTTTATTTCAAAGACGTTTCAAAGTTAGTCACTCATGAGAAATGGGCTTTTTTGAAAAGATCTTTGCAACAGCAACAAAATGTTATGTCGGTGGCATTATCGCAAAATGCAGTGGTAACTAAAGCATAGTATGAAATTTGTTATATTCTTGCTAAAAATATGAAACCGTTTACCGACGCAGATATTGTAAAAGAATGTTTCGTGAATGGTGAAAAAAAACCAGATATTATTGGAAACTAAAAAATATAGCTCTCTGATTCTACCTGTGTGAGACGTATTGAAGATATCCCCAAGCATATTCATAATAACGTAATTGGCCACTTAGAGAAGTTCGTTAGCTTAGCTTTAGATTCCAGTACCAATATTTCAGCATCACAATGTTCGGTTTTTGATAGATATTGCACTGAACCTAGTGCAATATTCGAAGATTTTTTTAAATTCCTTACAATGAAAAGCCAAACCAGAGGTACAGATTATCTCAATATTATTGGCAGTTTTACACAGAAATAGAAGCTGTGATGAAAACAGTTATAAGTATTGTGAATTTTATCCGAGCACCAGAACTAAACCACAGAAGATTTAAAAACCTTTTGGAAGAATTAGTTTTTTTGGAAGATGTAGCCAATATAGCGAAGTTGAGGAAGAGAAGAGAGGAAAAGTTTTGGAAAGGTTTTATTTACGTCAAATTGTGTTTTTACAGTAAATTATAAAAATTATCCCGAACTGCAAAATAACAGATGGTGGTGTCTTTTTTTAAATGTGACATTACTGAGAAACGACAGCTTTAATCGAAGTTTGCAAAGTGAAAACAAAATAATTGGCAAATACATACTTATAAGTTATTTAGAAGATAGAGTACGCTGAATTTTTGATAATAGTGCCCGATCAATGTAAGACTGTTAAAAAATGTGCCCAAATTCTGCTTATGTTGTTTGCATCCACATATCTTTGTGAATCTTCCTATTCCAAGATGAATATATGCAAAGAACATATACAGAAACCGGCTTACAGATTTTTATCTCGATAACGTATTGGGAGTAGCGTGCAACAATTAGAAGCCTGATGAAATTGTTAAAAAATGTTCCCAATATCATCATTAAAATTTAAATAAACAATTAAATGTAATAGTTTTACTTTTGAACACGTAATTAACAGATGTGATTTTTATAGCGGCCCGCGGGACAGAGCTAAAATCTGAAAGTGGCCCAAGAAAAAAAAAAGCTTGAGTATGGCTGATCTAACGGATTTCTAATGGAATTAGGGATACTAGGGGGTTAATGCGGGAATGATAATACTTTATTTTTACAAATATGCTTATAATTTTTTAACGGGAAAAGATAGCAATATTTTTTCATTACAAAATTTTTTCAGAAAAATTAGCTTTTTTCAAATATGCAAAAATATAGGTATGGTTCTGGGAAAACAAAATTCCATATTTGGAAACTGGGGTAATTCAGTTTCCAAATATGGAAAAATATGTAAATTTGGCTTAAAATGTTACTTACTCAATCCCATTTAAGAACCTCTTTTCAGATTTTTTCTATCGTTTTTCTGAGACATCGAGTTCTTCTCACCCTGTACATTATCAATTAATTTAAATTTGTTTTGCACTCTGGTTTTGGTAGTTCTTGTTAGTTTTTACGGGTACTTTAAAAGTTCGTGTTACTTACAACAATTCATGGCCTGGAAATACCGCAGAATGAAATAGTACATAACTAGTGCTAGTACAGGAATATTTGTAACAAATACTTGAAATTCATGAGAATATACCAAACTGTCTTTCAAGTCTCGATAATAAATATCTAAAAAAAGCACATTGTTTACCAGTGAAGTAGCCAAACGGCAATTAAGACAATAAGCTTATTACTTTGAATATGATCGTTAAAAGAACACTGTTATATGTATTTGCCACTTGTACTTTATTTTCAACTCTATACATTCGGTTATTGATTTTTATTGATTGTATTTTGTCTTTACACTGCTTATACGATATATGAATTTAAACTCCTCGTGCGTTTGCGCGATCGTAGAATGTTGGCGTGAGCCCATTGGCTCGCACAGCGCCTGCGTTGTAGACCTACAGGGAAGTATTAGCCCCATTTTCAACATCCTCCCCCCGGCAGAATATGATCCACTTCTAGTGGATAAAGAAGTTGGACTGGTCTTCGTAGCTTCGTCCCGTTACTCGTCTGGACTTGGCAGGCTCTCGTTATGCCGTCTCTACCCTGAAATAAATCCGTTACCCTTACAAGTTTCCATTGGAGTCTCGGAAAATTCTGATCGTGTAACAACGCCACATTTCCTTTCTTTGTTTCTTTGCTCTTTACTTTGGGTGTGTGGTGTACAGATCGCAATTGTTGTAATCTGTATGCCATCGCTTCCAAAACTTTGATGTCTTCGATTCACGATCTTTCAATTGCTGGAGAGTACTGTTTCTTCTTATTTCAGGATTTGTTAAGTCCATACTAAATCCCCCTTTATTAATTCCAATGAGGAAGTGTGCAGGCGTTAATATTAGTAAATTTGAGGGTCTTCACCGATGAAAGTCAAAGGCCTTGAATTGACTGTAGCCTCAACTTCAGTCAAAATTGTCAGTAATTTATCATAGTTTATACTTGCTCTTCCAAATGTTAGTTTTAGAGCATCTTTCACTGTCTTCACTAGGCGCTCCCAGAAACCGCCCCTCCAAGCTGCTCGTTCCACTATGAAGTGCTATTCTATTCGATGTTCCTTTGATAAATCTTGTGCCTTTTCCGCTGTTAAAATATGGAATAGCTTTTGAATCTCTTGGGACGTCCTTCGGAATGTCTTCGCGTTGTCCGAATAAATTACATTCGGGACTCATAGGGATTCGGATCTCCAAATAGATAGCTCTAACTACTGCACAGGTTAGCAGCATAACGTAGACCTTTACTTCATTATCAGCATTTGTTACATACAAGGGTCCAGCGAAGTCTACTCCGGTAAACTTGAATGGATTTGCCATTGTTAATCTGTTCTTGGGCAATGGTGCGAGTGGTTCATTTCCTGACTTACTATTCACTCGTTTACATTTTCTGCATTTGGAAATTATGGATTTTATTCCTTGTCTGCCACATATAACCCAAAAACCTTTTTTTAATTCATTTAACCTTGCATTTATTCCAGGATGCATTATTCTTTCATGGCATCTGTTGATAACTCTTGTTGTGTACGGTGATTTCTGTGGAAAACTGACTGGATGCCTTGTCTCATATGGTAAGCACGCTTCCTGTAACCTACCACCTAATCTCATAATTTCATCATCATTTAAGAATGTATTAAGTGTCAGGATTGCTGACCGATTACTTATTTCTACCGATTTAGATAGTGCTTCCATTTCCTTGTCAAATTCACTCCGTTGTACGTATTTTAACCAATAGATTTCAGCCTTCTTTACTTCATTGACTTGCAATGGGCCTGTTGTTTTCTTCTTAGTTTTACATAGTTGAATAAATCTTAGGATATACGCTGTAACATCCAACATTCTTTCTAGTTTTTCAAACTTCTCTAAATTAAACAGAGGTTCAATCTTGACATTGCAATCGTCTTTTGTGTCACTTAGGTTAAAAAAGACGTTAACCTGTTTTTCTTCATTGTTTTCAATGTCATTTAGTGCCCACTTTTGTGGTTCTTCTTGTAACCAAGTTGGTCCACTCAACCATATTTCTGCTGCAAGTTAAACTTTTGTAGACATACCTCTAGTTAACAGATCAGCCGTGTTGTATTTGCTAGGAGAATATCGCCATTTTCCCTTTGTCAAGCTTCTTATTTCGTTGACTCTATTAGTTATGTATACTTCCTTTCTCTTCGTATTTCCTTCTATCCAGTAAATGGTGATCTTTGAGTCCGACCACATAAATATTTAACATCGAACTTTTCAAAATATTATCCTGAAGTCTAGCTGTATACAATGCGGCAGTTAACTCGAGTTTAGGCAATGTTAACTGTTTGTCCCCCTTTTTATTTAAAGGAGCAACTCGATTTTTCGCGATCAAAAATTTACAGGTATTTGTTTTCAGACATTTTAAATATGCTACAGTTCCATAAGCTTGCGAGCTCGCGTCAGCAAATACATGTAATTCCACTTTCTCGTTACTGTTATTTAAAGCTATGTGTGGAAAATGTAAATTTGCCAATTCTGGTAATTCTGCATAACATTTTTTCCATTCGGACTTTTCCCCAAATTTTCGGGCAGGTGAGCATCCCATTCAAGACGTTGTTTCCATATACATTGCAGAATAATTTTTATTCTCACAGTGCAAGGTCCAAGTACACCTAACGAGTCGAAAATTCTCGCAATAGTTTGAAGTACACTTCTTTTTGTATGGCATTCAACAAAATCCACGTTACGTATAAAATGTGATATATCAACAGACATTTCATCAGTCATAGTATACCATAAAACTCCTAATACCCTTTTTGGTTTACTCTTATCAACGGATTCTTCCTTTTCGTTAAAGTGTTCATTTAATTTCACATTGTTAGAGCTCTATTTGCTTAGATTCATGTTTGCTGCTTTAAGTACTTCCTTGGACTCACTATAGATATTAATAGCTTCCTCAAAAGTATTTACTGCAAGTACTAGATCATCTACGTAGAAACATTTATCTAAAGTATCTGCAGTTTTTCTGAACGCTGCAGGCTGTTCGCCAAAATGTTTCTTCAACGTGGCTGCTAACAGGAACGGGCTAGTTGTAACTCCAAATGTTACTCTCTTCATACGATACGTGGTTAATTCTGGCAACTCTGACGTTGATTTGATGTTTTTATCCACAGGATTTTTGTACCATAAAAATCTATGTGAATCGCGATCTCGTTTATTCAGCGATATTTGTAGAAACGCTTTTTCAATGTCCGCCATTAAGCCGATTGCACCGATTCTAAATTTTAGTAAAATTTCTACAAAGTTCTTAACTAAATTTGCACCCACTAACAATTGTTCCTTTAACGATTCAAATGCAGGCCCGTGCGCTGAAGCATCACAAACCATACGTAACTTGGTCGTATCCTTGTCTTCTCGGTATACTGGTCTGTGAGGCATATAATAAGTTTTAGCGTCACCCAAACTATTTAACATGATTTCTGCACAATCGTTATTTATGTATTCGCGGATCGCGCAATCATATTCGTGCAGCTTACCGTTTCGAAATAGTTTATTGGTTAAATTTTTCACACGCGTTAATGCTCCCGAATAGTTCGAGTCCAATAATTGTTCACTTTTCCACGGTAACGATACTTCGTAACGACCGTCTTTAAATTCAATTTTTTCTTTTGTAGTCTTCTGTAAACCCGTTATTCACTTGAGTTTATACCGATAGTCTCTAGAGTCCAAAAGTTCTTCATATTAAATTCTTCACCAAAGGTTTGTACGTTTAAAACAGTCACTAGGTTCAGATTTGTCATAAACTCATAAGTATTGTTACTACAAACGGAACCGAGTAACGTCCAACCAAATTTTGAATTTACCGCCATTAAATCTTCAGTTAATTGGTACTTTTCGCCAGTGATTATTTTCCAGTAGTTATCCGCTCCAATCAATAATGATATTCCGTTTATTACTCGCTGTTTCTGATTCATGTCTGCTATCTGATGCCTTCTAGAAAATTCTCTAATTACAGGGTGCTTCAAACAAGGCGTCTCTAAAGAATCGAAACAGATTTCAGGGACCTCTATTGCTTCATCTCGAAAAGTTCATCACTATATTGTCCTTTTAACACTATTTTGACTCCGTTACATAATCTAGCCGGTGATCGTGTTTTATTTCCAAAAGCTTGTATGGCTATTTTATGTGTACCTGCAATAGGTAAATTCAACTGACGCGATAAATTTTCTTTTATGAATGTGCGTTTGCTACCACCATCTATAACCATTCGAGCTAATGTTTCTTGCGATTTATTCGTTACAATGTACGCACAGGCAGTTTTCAAGTAAACATTGTCTAATTGGCCGTTTGTTAATAGACTTGAAGAACTTTCATTATTAGCTGTACTAGGTTTAACATCAGCTCTTTTTTGTTAAACGGATCACACGTGGTACTCGGATCACACGTGGAATTTACATGTCTGTTTTTACATTTTGTACAACTTAAATCTCTAGTTTTACAATGTTTTGAAATGTGATTCGGCTTTGTGCATCGGAAACAAAGCGTTTTTGCTTTAAAATGTTCTTTTCGTTCAAAGTTAAAGAAGAGTCACAATCTTTTGTTTGGTGGGTTCTGGTTTGACAGAACAAACAATAATCTTTTACACTTGTTAATAGACCAGCGGCAGTGAACGTTTTATATTTTTTTCTTTTCTGTACTGAGGTTATTCGAAAATTTCTGATTACTGTCCCATTCACTTGAACAACTTGCTTGTTCAATAGAATCTAGCTCAATTTTTATAAATTGCAGTAATATCATTATTTGCTTATTATAATCTACGTCTGCCTTGTTATTCTGTTGAAATACACTACAGGAACTACTATTGCTTAAGTCGGTAACCGTTAACTTTTGCTTATTGAAAGCAATTCTCAAATTGTATGGCAATGCTTTAAATATAATCGATTTTACTAGGTCCATATTGGTTTGGAGAAATACTAAGGGTCGTTAGTGATTTAGTTACGGTTGTAGCCGTATTATACAATTTTCTCAAGCCATTTATGTCCTCATATGTTACGTGTGTTATTGTTAGTAAATTCTGAATATAAATATGCACAATACGCTATTGGTTTCCGTACTCGTCTTTGAGCAATCCATTGACTTGACGTCAATCCGTTAATTGTTATTAATGCTTTGCCAGTCAAGTAACATTTTAGATAATAAATTTTGACGAATCATCTAAATTTTTCTTCTCGTGAATTGCTAGATTGTACTGCTCCCAAAAGGCCGGCCAACTTGAAATATTACCGTCAAATTTAATTAAATCAAGCCTGGGTAATCTTACCAGTCTGGCGCTGACTAATTTGTACATGCGCCGTATCTTCTTGTTGCTGCGGCGAAGCCTCATAAAATATTACTTCTAAAATATTAAATATTACTTCTGTAAGAAAGCTAATTTATGATTACTAATTTATCTATATATGGCACCCACAATGTTTAAGTCGTATTCTTAAGTCGTATTCTTATTTCTGTAGTGCTACAGTCTTTGTGGACTTTCAACTCCTCCCCTGCCTACACTTGTACTTGGTGTGTACATCTTACAATTAGACACAAGTGCAGGACTTTACGCTTTTTAACGTGAGTTGCGAACCTTTCCAGAGCCATGCACAGGAGGACGGTGGCTTATTTGCATATACGTGCCCTCGGGATTTGAACCTGGGAATTCGTATCACCGCCTGTAATTCGTATCACCGCCTCCAATTCGTATCTTAGTTCGTATTCCAACATAAAAAAAATACAAAAAATCCCGAAAGCACGCCTATGATATGCTTATTATGTTTACCAGGTTTGATGTTTACTTTATTATATACTTTCCACTCTTTTACAAACAATGTACATTTTACTGGTGAAACTATTTTGGGTACTTACGTATTAACGCCACCAGCGCCATATAATGGATCGAAAGTTTGCGCTGCCGCGCGTATGTTGTCTTGATTTATCTGTCTGCTTCGCGGCGGGCAACCTAATCTAACCGGGGTTAAAAAAAAAAGTATTTTGAGTTTTAAAAATGTTTCAATTTTAAATAAAATGTTTTTTTTTATGATTTATCATAAAAATTGTAGGTGTAGATTGGCGGCATTTAAAAATGTAGCGGCGGTGGCGTTAATACGTAAGTACCTTGTTTTGTTTTACAAGCAGTATATATTCCAATATGAACAAGCATAACAATATTGTTTTGTCTAGGGGAGTATATATGCAACGGTCGCGGTATACAAATTAATATTAAAATTGAAAAATTTTAATGCGGTCCGCGGTCAAATTTTCAGACGTAATGTGGCCCGCCAGCCAAAAGTTTTGCCCACCCCTGGCCTAGACAATCACTGCAAGTTATGTAGACAATACTAGACGAAATGACAGATATATATATATATATATATATATATATATATATATATATATATATATATATATATATATATATATATATATATAATATATATATATATATATATATATATATATATATATATATATATATATATATATATATATAATAGTAAACCGGAATGAAAAAAATAAAACAGTCTAGGGAAATATTTACTTTTTTTTTTTTTAACTTACTCGGTTGCATGTCACCTTCTGTTAAAAAATTTTCACAGCAATCCTTAGCAGTGTAAGCGCACAATTTCCACTTTTCAAAATAACTAGTCTTCGTGAACCGCTCGCTCATAAAATCGAGTACTGTCCCATTTTCAAAATCGAGGAAGATTTTTCTGTTTTGTTCGTCCTGAAAAGTCGAATCTATTCAAAATTTTATAAAAAACTCAATCAAGAACCGGAAAACTTACCAGCGCGCAAATCACCGAATAAGTTTCATTTTCGTAATCCTCCGTAGTCTCGTTGAATACAAGGTTAGTGTGGTACCAATTCGCATTCACATTCGCCGCACATATTTGGCCTGTTACATATTTGAATAATTTTATCGGACATAACTGCTTTCTATTGCGTATTCTACATTTTTTCTCCTGCAAAAATTGTCTTTCTTGTATTTTAGTAATGATTTATATATTTCTACTTACCTCGTAAGTTGGTGCAAATAAAGAAATTATTACGATGAGAAATATTACATTGAATTGCATTATCCGTCTACTTTACAATAATACCTGTTTGCCATTCTTATTACAATTTTAATTAATATAAGATAGAACCGTGTAAATTTATCTATATCATTTGTACATATTCAACAGATAAATCTTTATCTAATCAAACTTGATTCTCGAAAGCCTTCTATTGCGTATACTATTGCGATAATGTTTTTTTTTTCATTGCCAATTAATATAGCATATCCGTATTACAAACAAATAATAATCGCAATAATCCACCTACCAAAATTTCGACTGAACTTAAATAGTTTATCCAAATCAAATTATTTATAAAATTTTTGATATTGTTGCTACAAAATATTTAAAGTCTGCCCAGTCGTCTTGTCCGCCTTGATTATCTTATCTTATCTGTTTAGTCTTGTCTCTCTCATCTTGTCTGTCTGGTGTTGTGTATCTCGTCTTGTTTGTCTGGTCTTCTTTGTCTCGTCTTGTTTGTCTGGTCTTGTTTATCTAGTCAGTTCACTACCGTGAAGACTATCAGAAGTAGCAGATATACTAGATTTGCACTTGAGAAACTAAGTAAGACCAGCAAAACGCCTAGGGAGTAGTAGAGCTCCAGAACCTAACCAGAGGTCATTAAAATTGCGTTAGAATTCGTTCTGAAAATCATGTACAAATTTATGGCAGATGGCAACTTTCTAGAAAATTGGAAAAAGAAAAAACTTTGAAGAGAGGATAAACCCATAAACCTAACTTTCTCATACCGCCCAATATGTACAGTTGATGTAACAGGAAAACTATTCCAACAAATATTACTATCAAGACTAAAAGACGTATCAAGAAACGGCAAAAATCTTTCTGATAGACAGTATGGATTTCGGAAGTGGTTGCCTCCAATAGATGCAATTATGAGTTTGCTAGGGTTACTAGGCGGAGTTACTAGGGTCACGAGCGCCCCTAACAAGATTAGAATTGTGCGCACCCCCAGACTTATTATAAAACCTTCTAATGACTCAGGTTATATATATATATATATATATATATATATATATATATATCAAAAATAAGCCTCCAAAGCTAACAACTTGGGTAGTATCTTGGACAGTGGTTCGCCACTGTCCCATTAAGAATATTCTTCAACGGAGCATGGAGGAAAATCTTGCTAAATGCACTACCCCAGGTGGTAACCAATCCACCGTCACCTATGGTGACGTTAGCGGACCTTCGGATTCTGGAGAGTCCGCACCAACATGCTTTAAGGATGAGTCGGAGCATCCTGAAATCACCGGAAGTAAACTCAGACCAAGACGGCAAAGCTTCTTCGCAACATTTAATGCCAACTCACTGCTAACAGTGGGTAAACTGAAACTTTTGACTGATTCACTAACACGACACAATATAATACTGACAGCAGTACAGGAAACCAGATTTATAGACGAACATGCCTTCGAGTCCCAAGACTACAGAATCCTCAAAGGAAGAGTGGGTCAGCGGGTAATGAAAAACGTACCCCACTTAGATACAGGATTTATAATCAGTCACCTGATACTGGATTCAATCACCGACTTTGCCTCCCCGAATAGTCGTGTATCCATCCTCTCTCTCAAATGCGCAAATAAGGGCTACAGTATAGTTAATGTACATGCCCCAAGCAACCAGGACAATAGACACAATCCAGACAGAACTGATAATTTCTGGGAAAACTTAGAAGATATTATCTTTAAACTTCCAGAGAGGCACACCGTCATACTGCTTGGTGACTTCAATGCTCAATTGGGAAGAGAGAAAAAATACAGAAACATTGTGGGCACTTATCCAGCGCAAAAGCGAACCAACCGCAACGGAGAACGATTGGTGGATCTGCGTAGGAATTTTGGGTTGATCATGAAGTCTATAGCCTTCAAACACTTGCCAAGGAAGCAAAAGACTTGGATTTCACCTAATACCCACCTGGATGAAGTCCAGATAGATCATGTGGCCATTTCACGAAAATCTCAAAAGGAAATACAAAACGTGAAGGTACTAAGAAGCGCCAATCTGGACTCAGACCACTACCTCTCAAAGATCAGAATAAGACTACAGCCTAGAAACACTAGATTACACAGAACCTCCAAAATGGTAAGATTTGAAGTAGAGCGACTCAAGAACAGTCGAGAAGTAAGTCAGAGACTGAACAACACAGACCTAAATAGCTGGGACCAACTGAAGGAGACTCTTGTCAGGGCGGCCAATGAACTCGCCCCTCTCAATAGAAGATGGAAACATCCGTGGTGGACTGAAGACTGTGACAATGCAATAGCCCAAAGACAGATAGCCTGGGTGAAGTGGAATTCTAAAAAGACCAAAGAAAATTGGCATACATTTTTGGAACAAAGAAAGGTTACAGCCAAGATAATTCAAGGACCCAAACGAACCTTCCCACAAAACCAACTAACCCAAATCGAAGAGAGCTTTGCTAAGAATAATTCCAGAGATTTCTTTGGAACCTTTACGCAGGCACTCAGAAAATACGTTTCGCCAAGCCTCCAATTCAGAGATTCACAAGGCAAACTGGCTTATAACGACAAGGACAACTGCCACTTTTTGGCTCAGTACTTTAAAAATCTACTCAACTGTGACCCACCCAGCGAAGACTTCGACTATAAACACACCACACCCAACCGGGACTCGCTTCCCCCTTCATTGGAAAAAGTTGGCCAGATCATTCAAATTCTTAAGAATAAGAAGGCAGCTGGAGAGGACCCTATCGTTGCTGAACTGTGGAAAGATGCTAGAAACAATGCGAAAGCAAACCGAGATCATCCAGGACATCCGGGAAACAGAGAAATGACCACCTGATTGGAAATCTGCTCTAATCCATCCGCTTCACAGAAAGGGAGATTTTACTGTTCTAAACATCTACCGTGGAATTTCTCTCGTCCCGGTAACATACAAGATTCTCTCGAAGGCGTTACAAACAAGGGCAGAAAATCAGTTGGATTGTCAACTGGGAGAATACCAGGGGGGCTTCAGGAAGACCCAATCCTGTGTTGAACAGATCCTCAATCTTAAAACTGTACTTGCATACTCCAAGATGAGAAACCGCAAGGTGGTCGCAATCTTTGTTGATTTTAGGAAGGCTTATGACTCCATTGATAGAGAAACGCTTAACAAAGTACTCCAGGAACTAGGGCTAGACAAGAAAACCCGCAGACTCATCCTAGAAACTTTGACCAACACCCATTCCAAGGTTAAATTTAGAGGCGAGATTTCAGAAAGCTTCGAAATGAAAACTGGAGTGAGACAAGGAAATGGACTTTCCCCACTTCTCTTCAACTGTGTCCTTGAAAAGGTTATAAGAGAATGGCGCAAGGAACTGTACAATTTGGGTGCTCAAAGTGGTATCTACCTGGGACGTAAGAACGATGGACTGGTTGTAGATTGCCTGGCCTTTGCAGATGACATGGCACAGTTTGCTTATTCTCTTGAGATGACAACAATGCAGGTGAACTGCCTCAGAAAACAGGCTGCCAATGTAAGTCTTCAAGTGTCGCTGGAGAAAACAGAATTCTTCACCAACATCAGAGAAGCAAACAGAGAGATGTTACTAGAATAGGGAAACATCAATAGGACTGAGAAATTTAAGTATCTCGGCGAATGGATTGAACTCAAGTTATCAGAAGGAGCATCATTATCTAAGAGAGTGAACAAGTTAGAACTATCGACTGACTAAGAACACTTACAATAAGAAATGTCTGTCACGCAACCTGAAACTTAAGCACTACACATCAGTCTTACGACCAGAAACCCTGTATGCCATGGAATGTCGTTCCTTGAACCTAAGAGATCTAGTAGAGAAATTGGAAAGCAGAGAGAGGAGAATCCTCAGGAAGATCAGGGAATTCCGAAGGCGTCATAACTCTGAGCTCTACGAACATATTGAGATGCTCTCTGACTGTGTAAGGAAAAGAAGGGTAGCTTTCTATGGCCACGTTGCCAGATTGCCTCCAAACCGATTAACAAACCGTCTGTTCACCTTCTGACAAAACAAGAAGCTTCGTACCACTTGGTTGACAGAAACCGAGAAGGATATTAAAGAACTGGGAATAACAGATCTCAAAAACAGACAGTCCGTGAGACGCACCCTGAAGGAAGTCCGTGGATTTCATGAAAAACCTTAAAGGAAAGGTACCCCCCTGGACAGAAGAGAGAAAGGAGTTACACCGGAAGAAGATGCGACAATACTGGGCAACGGTCAAAGCCCAACAGTTGAACAAGGGTGGTCCAAATATAGCGTAGGCCTATTCGAAAGAAGAAGGAGAATATATAGTATTATTAACAGTTTATTATAAACTTTACTGGTATGTTAATAATAATATATACCTGTATATGTCAAACAGCTCCAATGTCGACAGCTCCAATGCAATGAGGAACTGCTTATCAAAATTATTTGCAATTCTTAACCAATCACGGGTTGTAAAACCTTCTGCTGCTACTTTTCTGAACATTCGCAGGTACTTTTCAGATATTAGTGTTCCATCCGTAATAAAATGGCCGATTATATTACCATCTAATATCCCAGAGCACAAATTTGTCTTTTGCGGATATTCAGAATGAACTTCAATATTGAGAACTAACTATTGTCAGGAAGTAAATGGAAAACAATTTAAACATCCCCTATTCCCAAAAAAATGTCTATCCAATGACATAAAATCGACCCTTGATGTCATTAAAAAAAACTTATGTAGCGCCACCACTCAGAAGCAATTCTTACTAGCAAATTAAAAATATCGTCAAAATGTGGACTGGTACTGGATACTGTGTGTAACCTTAAAATATCATGGCTTAAATCGCACGCGTGTTAATTCTAAATCGCTTGGTGCAATACTTTTGGCGGGTCCTGTATATTACTTAGGAGCATGTTTTAATCTTGTGCGTAACTGCCCGCAAGCTGTGGGTAGGCAAATTGCGCCCCGCTGAGAGTCTTGCAGCCGCCCGACTGGCCAGCCCCTAGCTACAACGCTGGTCATCTTGTACACAGAGGACGAGGAAGATGAGTTCGCCCATAAAATTAGATATTAAAACGCTTTTAATTCGCCAGCCTGGAAATACATCATGGTAGAGCTCCAAGAAAGAAGAATACCCCATAGTTTCTACGTCTTATTGGCAGCTACTTTTGCTACGTTTGTTTAATAGGAAAATAGAAGTAGAAACCATTCCGAGAATCTGCAGAATGTGAAGCAACAAAGTTTCTGTGATGATGCCCCCACACCATAGAATATTTTATATGGTGGTCTGTAGAGGGTAAGACGATGACTTAGATGACTTAGCCATTGTATCGACGAAAACAACAGAAGAGTAGCTGATGGGCAAGGATAACAAGGCAATTAAATTTGTGGGTGACTGGCTATAAAAAAACGACTTAAGTTAGCGGCAGAGAAAGCAGATCTTACGGATCAAGGGAAGATTGGACCTATACAATTTATTGTAAAAGAGGAAACAATAAATCCGAAAGAATATATAAAATATCACTATTTACAGAACGCTTTCCTTTAAAGAAGACAATCAAAATGTGACGACTAAAGTTATCAAAACCACTAACAGCAAAAAGTAAAGTATCAAAAGAAGCTGGTGTTTGCTGGCTTCCGTGATGCATTGTACCATTTTGTATGGCGCTCCGGTTTTGGCTAAAGCTATTAAGAAGTCTGGCTCAAAGAGAATTCTAACTTCTCACAGGAAGTTCAATTGTTCAATGTGTTCTTATTGGGAAAAGTTAAAAAAAAAACATCAGCATTCACGCTAGAGGAGATTTTTATTAGTTCAACGAATACTCAAATTTTTAGGACTTTTTTTCTTTTTTTCTGTTTCTTTTTAGGACATGTGTATATATTTCTCTATTAAGCAGTAGATTTTGTTCTGTTATCGGAATATTACAGATTTTTTATTCCACTTTATATTAGACTCTTACCACCTAATAAATCACATTCGATCTCCATTTAAGCTGCTTTTTGAATTCTCGTGTTTCAAAATAAACATTTGTTCTGCATAAATGGTTGTACTCTTGGATTGAGGAGAGGGTCGAAATGATCGCGTTGTTTTTCAAAAATGGTGAGAACGGCAATCGTACGGCAGACTTATTTAATCAAGAGCATCCCGATAAACACGAAAGCAGGAAATATGTGTTTGAGCTGGTCACAAAATTTCAAGAAACAGGTTCAGTAGCCAATAAAAAACGAGATCCTCGTCGTAAACACCCGGTGAAAAATTAGGCTATTGTGGTTGGAGTTTTGGGACAAGCTGCTGCTGATCTAACTCTGAGTACGAGGAAATTGGCCAGTGTAACCAACATTCCTAGAACAATTATTCTTCGAATCCTAAAACAACACAAATTTCATCCATATAAAATTAATTTAGTACATGAATAATGATGATTTCGATAGGCGACAGGAGTTTTGCGAAGTGATGACTGGAAGAATAGGTGCTGATGCAAATTTTCTTTTTGACATTTGTTTTTCTGAAGAGTGTCCATTTTTCCTAAACCCTACTGTAAACCGCCAACTGTCGATTTTGGTCGGACGTGAATTCAAGGATTTAAGTCTTTTGGGAAGTAATTAAATAACAGAATTTTAATTACTAAAATGGTTTTTATACGAAGACAAGATAAAAAGTACAGAATGAATAATGATTAACATGATAAAAAAAAAGACGGAGTGAGGTTACAGAAAGAAAAGCAGTTTAGGAAACTTGACAACAAAATATAAATGACCTCTAAAATTTAAAAGTTACTTATTTATAATTATTTAATTTCCATTACTCCTCCATAACTTTAAAATTTGTATACGTCTGTAAGTCCAATCGATTCACATAGAGAGAAGTGTCGAGGTCCAGCAAGTCCTTTTGTAAGCAAATCAGCTTCCAATTCAGCAGACGGTTTGTAGTTCACAGCTATCTCCCCACTATTAACTTTTTCTCGAATAAAATGTTCTTTGATATTAACACGTTAACTGCCCATGTGTATACAAATGTATATACGCTAGTAGGGTCCTGTACGCCGCGTGTATAATTTCGTATACACGCACAATATCTTCTTTCTGGTCGTGTCTATGCTACCTGAGCTTGCTTATCATAGGTTTTTTTATGACGGAATGGTTGATGTGGCATGGCAGAACACTTTGCAACTTAGCCCATAATTTTTTTTTTAAATGTTATAAATTCATGAATGAAAATCAAAAAAAATGTCGTGGCCTGTGGAACTTTTTTCAAAATTACCCGCGGCAGTTACCGTGTTAATATGCTTCGATCTGGAGGTGATGAGAGGGTTGCGAGTAAACTCTTGTGCTGCTATGTTATCATTGTACAAGAGGATTTCTTTTTGTTGTATCCCAATGTCTGCAAGTAATTGTTTTAAGTGAAGAGCTTCTTTTGCAGCATCAGTTAAACTCATATATTCGGATTCTTGAGTAGATAACGCGACAGGGTTAAAACCATATCGCTGCTTTCTGGAATCCCAACTTATAACGGCTCCAGCGAATTTATAACAAAATCCGGTATAAGATCTCCTGTCTTCGGCACAGGAGGCCCAATTTGCATCAGCATAACCAGTTAATGGTTGGTTACATATTTTATAAGCGAGAGCTAAATTTCTTCTTCCCTTTAAATAGCGTAAAACTATTTTGGTAGCCAGCAAGTGCGACTGATCGAAACAATTTTTAAATTGTCTTAGAAAACTGACACTGTGACATATCAGGGCGAGTAGCAATCGCTAGGTACATGAGTCCACCATCAAATTTTGGTATGGTAAATCTGACAAATTATCATTTTCATTTTTTCTCAGTTGAAGGCCAGCAACCATAGGCGTTTTTGCTGGGTTGAATGTGTCCATTTTAAATCTTGTTAGTAGTTCATCAATTTATCTTGTTTGTGAAGCATAAATTGTATCATTTTTAAATATTAAATTCTATTCCTTCGCAGTGTTGAAAACTGCCTAAGTCTCTCATTTTAAATAAATTCATTAAGTCCTTTTTTAAACCATTTAATTTATTTCTATTGTTACAACATATAATTATGTCATCAACATAAATTCCAAGAAGGGTTTTATCTCCTCCATCAGTCTTTTTGTAAATACATGGGTCAGCTGCAGAAGGTTCAAATCCTAACTGCTTAAGTTTTGTACGAGGGGCCATCCACTCCTGCAATACATGTTAATATTTAGATGCATTACCGCACATTACTTCGCATTCCTTAGCATTACGTAAGTATTACACCACAGTACACAAAGTACTCTTGCATTCCTTGAAGTACTCTTGCATTCCCTGAATTACGTTCACATTATATTCGCATTACGACCGAATTACGGCGACATTAGCTCCCCACTAGACCCGCATGACCCGCCTCGTCATGCGCCGTACTGCAGTAGGAGTCCTACTGCAGCACGGTTAAAATTTTATAATCAACATAATACTACCTAATTTTAAATCAATTTCACTTTATTTCAAATGGCATCGGCTTCTTTCTATTATGAGGAGTTTAGTAAGAGCTCACTGTCCTACTGTAGGACAGTCAGCTCCTACTAAACTCCTCATAATAGAAAGAAGCCATTGCCATTTGAAATAAAGTAAAATTGGTTTAAAATTAGATAGTATAATATTAATAATTAAATGTTAACATTTAATAGTAATATATAGACCTATGACGTTAGCTACCGAATTTGCAAAATTAAAATATTACATCGGAGTTCCTGGTAGATATCAAATAGTTCTAGAGTATGCAAAATTTCGCGCAATAGTTCTGTTTGCAGTTTTCGGTAGAATTCTATCGAAAATCCTTATAATTGTAAAAATCCCAATTTTACTGTAAAGTTAAAAAAGTTGAAAAGATTTTCGAAAAATTGAGCTTAATCGATGCGACGAAGTAAAAAAGATAAAAACCGCGCAATAGTTGTGTTTAAGTTCCTGGTAGAACTCTTAGAGTTCTGACTTCGAAAATCCTTATGAAATTTTTCTGTAAAGTTAAAAATTAGCGAGATAAGCGAAAAATTAAACTTCACCGATGGGAACGACGAAGGGAAAAAGAAAAAAAAATCGGGGCGACGGAGCGGCGTTTTGAATGTTTCTGCTTTGTCGGCGAATAGATCGGCTTTCTCCCTTGTCGGCCGCACGAAAATCCACGCCCCGAGCTTGTAGTAAATACTTTTAGTTAGTAAATTTTAGTTAGAAAATGTGCATATTTTTTACAGTAAACCAAGGAATTCACATAACTGTTGGGAACAGAGGACACAAGGAACAGAACCGTTGCGCCACTTTTTTTGCACTTCATTGCTGAACTTTTTTCGAATATCTTTCCAATACTTGACTTCACAGAAAAATGTTACAAGGATTTTCGAAAGAACTCTAAGAGTTCTACCGGGAAATGCAAACAGAACTATTGTGCGATTTTTTTTTCTTTACTTCGCCGCATCGGTGAAGTTTAATTTTTGTATATCTTTTCTGTGAAAATTTAACTTTATAGAAAAATGTAATAAGGATTTTCGATAGAACTTTAGGAGCTCTATCAGGAACTGTAAACAACTGTTTCGCGATTTTTTTTAATTTTCATGGGTCAAACCCATGGTTTTAAATGAAAATTATTGAAAATATCTTTTGAACCAAGGTTTTGATCAATCAAAAAATGTCAAAGAGATCTTCCATAGAACTCTTTGGGTGCTAATTAGATCCGCGAAAAGAACTATTGTTGCAATTAATTATTTTTTTTGCAAAATGTCAATTTTTGCAGAACTTTTTGCAGAATTGAGCATGTGCTCCAGAACTATGGTCTATATTCTGTGACATATGATTACAATATTGTGATGTTCCCAATGACTGTGACAATATTGATAAGCAATACAAAAATGCGAAAAAGTAGTTTAGAGTATTGTAATTTTGTTGTATTTCAATCCAATTTCAATAAATGTAAAGAAATTCAACACACTTGTTATTTAATGACGATACTACTAACGTGATGTCTCTTCTTCATTACTAGCACTCTTATCTTACAGGTTGCACATAGTAATAACAAGTAAATATACTCTAACGTTCAGTGCATTAGAAATTATTTAATTATTTAAAAGTAAATATGTATTTCAAATTTCCGTGGCATTACTTTGCAGTACCTAAGCATTTCAAAAATTATCTGACATTATTACGCATTACGCTTGTGATTTCTCCCAGTACTTCACATTAGGAAAGAATTAGCATAATTACGTGGCATTATTACGCATTTCGCTAGAAATTTCTTCGAGTACCTCGAATTACCAAAAAAATCAGGATAATTGCGAATACATTGCAAAATTTCAGTGAGTGAATGACCCCTCGGTTTTGCATCTAGTTTTTGAAACCATTGACGGCCAGACTGTTTTAAACCATAGAGAGACCTTTTAAGACGACATACAGTTTCACCATCTGCTTTTCTTAAACTTACTAGCATTTGCTTTGCTTTTTGAAGAATAATTGAATTATTTTCTGATTCACTTTCATCAAGTATTATTTCACACAGAAATTTTTCTAAATTTTCTGGTTTTTGCATAAAAATTTCTTCTTCTAACTCCCCATTAAGGAAAGCAGTTGTGACATCGAGTAAACGAATAGAGCTTAGTTTAGCAACTGGTGCATAAGTTTCATTATAATCAAGTCCTGGGCGCTGGGAAAATCCCCGGGCCACAATGCGTACTTTTCTTTGGTCAATTTCGCCTGATGATTTATTTTTTTGTTTTCAGAACAAATTTTAAACCAATTATGTTTGACTTTTCCTTTTCTTTTGTTATTTCCCAAGTATCATTTTCCTGATGAGCTTTAATTTCATTTTTGATTGCAGTATTTCAGGCTTCAGCATCATTTCCTTCTAGGGCTTCATTTACACACATGGAAGACATTTTATAGTCCGCAGTCCAAGATGGAGGTTTTAATTTATCTCTTTTTCTTAACCTTGAATTTAGTACTAAACTTTGTTCTTCAAAAATATTTTTCATCTCATTATTTTGTACTGGAACATTTTCCGGTTCGCTAGTTTCTTCTTCATTATTTTCTGTTTCTACTGAAATATTTTCTGTTTCATGAATTTGATTTTTATTTGTTATGAAAACATCAGTTTGATTTTCATAATCACAATCTGAAGAGTCTGACTTTGTATCTAAATTTTCAAAAGGGTTTGAGGTTCGACCAGTTTTATTTTCATTATTATAATAATATTGTTTTATTACCTTTATGTCTCTACTTTTCTTTTATTTTTTTTTAATTATTTTTCTTTTCAATGGATCCCAGACAGGAAAAGCTTTGGATCTTTGGAACTTTGGAGTTTCCAGCAAAAATACCAACAATATCTCCAGGTTCGACTTTACTTTTATTTATTTCTTTATTTAGATAGAATACTTTTGTTCCAAAAATATGTAAATTACGTACTGAGGGTTCACGACCCATCCATTTTTCGAAAGGATTGCGGCCAATTATGGCCTTTGAAGGTGATCTATTGATCAAGTAATTTGCACAGTAAATAGCCTCTGCCCAAAAATAATCTGGCAGTGCAGCTTCTAGAAGCATTCACATACACAATTGATTTATCTAAAATAGTACGATTTTTCTTTTCTGATAATCCATTTTGTTGAGGTGTTCTTGGAGCAGACAATCTTCTCTGTATTCCATTTTTCACCAAAAATTCATTAAAATCTTTATGAGTATTCTCGGTACCGTTGTAACTTTGGAAATACTTTATTTTTAATTCAGAAAAATTTTCAACTTCGTTATAATATTCTTTAAAATAATTTAAGACTTCATTTTTTTTGCTTTAGAATATATATTTTAATACAACGGCTATGTTCATCAATGAACGTTACAAAATATCTCGCCCCGCTTGGTGAAGGGGTGCGCATCGGACCCACCACGTCCGAATGAATAGTCTGAAGTAACTCAGTCACTTTAGGTTCTTCTCTTGTTTTGAATGTTAGTCGAACTAACTTGCCTTTGGCACAATTATCACAATCACTTAATTTATCATTTTTGTTAAAATCCATTTCCTTTATAATATTTTTATTCATAGCAGATTTTAGCCTTTCTTCATTTATGTGGCCTAATTTACGGAAATCCCTAAATCGGCTCAGTACAGGAGTGACAAGGTGCGAGACAAATCTGTTGAGGTGGGGAATGTCTGAGAAGAATGACGATGTGCTGTGTGCGTGTGGTAAGCCCCAGGATATGAGCCACATACTGGTCTGCCCACAACTGGAAGAAGAATGCACGCACGAATACTTAATTTTATGTAACGACAAGGCTATTGCAGCCGCTATTTTTTTGGAAAGATGTCGTATGAGCCGGACACGGAAAGTAAGTATTTACGGTGCCAAATATCGATAGCAGAAAATGTCTTTTAATTTTTTAATTGATCTGAGAAGTTTGCGAATCCTTCATGTTTTGGTATATAGTTATGCGATTAAAATTTTATTTCCATTAATATTAAATATTTTAGCATTTTCTTTAGTAAAAATTACTTAGAATCCATTGTCAGTTGTTTTTTAAACAGATAGCAAGTTTGAAGTTAATTTGGGAACAAAGTATCAGATTAGTTCACAGTTCTATCTTCAAAATTGAGTTGGACAAGGCCTTTGCCATTAATTGAAGCTGTATGATCAACTGAGGCTAATTTTAGGTAACCATTGTCGATTTTAGTAAAATTGGAAAAATTACTTACTTCAGAGCAAAAATGTGAAGTACTGGCTGAATCCAGACACCAACCAGTTGTATCTGGTTGATAATACGGAGTTGTGGATAGACACCCTTCCACTTTAAAAGTAGATTCATTTTTCTTTTGAGAATTTTCACCAAAATTTTGACATTTTGGTTAAAAATTAGTATTACTTGAATTGTACTGTATATTTCTAGAATAATTGTTATTCCTGTTTGAATTATATTCTCTTTGCTGAGTAAAGTTCTTATTTTGATTATAATTTCCTCTTGGTTGATGATTATTTTTACTATTATATTTGTTTTGGAAACCAGGCTGACCATTTTTATAATTGTTATCGTTATATTTTTTCTTATTTTGATTGTATGAATAAAAATAGTCTTCAGAAGTTTGTACTTTAGATCTAGCCTCCGATTCTTCTAAAATTTTAATTTCTAAATCTTTAGGTTTAGGTAGAGTATCTCTACTTTGCGTAGCACCGACGGGCTGCAATACGGGGGGGCGCGCCCGTATTGCAGCCCATATTGTGACTATACTTTACAATACACATGATACACATTGTCAGAAAATGAATATTTGCCTCTTTTTCTCACACCTACACCATCGTTGAATTCTACACCGAGCGCTGATTTCGAGTCTTTAGAATCTTTAGATAAGTTTACTAAAAAAACAGAAAACACTGAAATTAGTGAGGGAGGAACCAATAATACGGAGGAAGCCGAGGAGGAAACTTTTAAAACAAAATTTCCCTCGGAAAATGAAAAAGATGAAGTACTTCGACTGTACTTCTTAAACCTTCCTTAAGGACGTTCCCAAGAAAAATAGTTTTTTTTAAATTCTTCTGCAACTTTGAGTACATATAGTTAAAAGTACCCTTTACCCGTAGAAATTTGTTTAAATAGTCCTTGCGGTGGAAAATTTGTAAATATTGACGGTTAAAATTTACATGTTTAACATGTAAACCATACCCTGATTGATGTTCTCACACACGTTTTATTAAATATCAATAGTAATTTTCTTGATATTATTTTGATAAACTGAGAATCAGTAAATGAAGATATAACAAATATCTTTCTGTAAAAGTAACATTAACAAGCGGTATTGATTTTGTTATAATATTGTTAAAAGCCAAGCACTTTTGATGGTTTTCATGTTTACTTCTATAACTTGAAGAGTGGGAGATGGCGACTTGGCAACGTTACACTGTTTTTTAGCCTCAGACATACCCGCGAGAGATTTAGCTATTGCATCACTAGTCTTTTTTTTTAACAAATCTACCATTCTTCAATCGAGAGATCATCATTAATATATTATTTGCAATATCCAATATTTAATTTTTTTTTCAAAATATCGAAACGCTACGCATGTCAACAACATAAAAATATAGTTAGAATGCCATGTTGTCGGATCGGAGAAACGACGCAACGAAAGTATTTTAGAACTTCTACGCAGATAAGCGGCACCCAAAGAAACACTGCCCTCAACTAAATTTTAAAAAGCGGCACGACTGCTGCTTGGGAACGTCCTTAATTAAGTCGATTTGCCATAGTTCATGAAAAAATATTGGAGTTATAGAAATACATAACTATAAAATGAGTAAAATACACTATACACAATTGATTCAACGTTAATACATATTAATATGTTTACATTATTAATATGATGTCATGTAATTATAATTAATTAAAAATAATAATAATTAATATATTATTTTTTAAATTTTTAAAAATTGTTTTCCATAATGTATAGCACTTTGTCGGTGATCTTCGATAATATCGTCTATTTTTGGATTACCAATTCTCGGGAGAATAATATCCTGTCTTAATCTTCCTAAAGCACACCTGCTGGTATATTTTTGGTTTTGCTTTATTCGCGCTTTTGGTGATCATAAAATATAAAAAATAAAATGTTTGGTAATCTGCCCGACGATTACACTATCGACTGTTTATGGTAGGCAATGTACCGCAACATAAGTTTTGGAAAATACGCGGCGGTTAAAAAATTGGAGTTATAGAGATTATTTTGTATGTAAAATTTTGCCTACCTAAACTTTTGTACAAATTTTTACTACGAGTTATGGAAAAAATCGAATTAAGGAAAATTCGAGTTATGGAAGTTAATTTCTATGTAAATGCTATCTAAACGTATGAATTTCTAAAAATATTCGAGTTAAAGAAAAATTGGTGGTACAGAAGTTCGAGTTATGGAAGTCGACTGTATTTTCAAGAAAGGAAAAAAGAACACACACTTAAAGATCTGTCCAACACAAGGTGGTCTGCAAGAGCAAAGGCAACAAGTGCTTTATTACAAAATTTTAAATCAGTTCTTTTTCAGTCAATCCATTTTCTAGAAAGAATTGTAGAGATAAGGCACGACCACGATAAAGTGGATACGGCCTGAGGACTTTTAAATAGTTTCACATTTGATGATTCTAATTTTTTGGAATGATGGTCTGCAAACTATCGATGTTTTACATCAAATTACATCAAAAATATTGCAGAAAAAAGACATTGATTTATTTCAAGTCGTTTTGTGTATGAAAAAATCTAAAGATTCATCACTAAAAACTGACGCTTATTACAACCATATTTTGGAACTCTCCAAGTCGAAATGGCTTCAATGTGAAAAAGAATCTAAAAAAGCATCTAAAAAGAAAAAGAATTCGAAGTTTTTAAGAGTTTTTAAGAAAATTTACGATGAAGGCACCAGAGACGATCATGTTATAGATCCTGTAATCGATTTTAAAACTAATGTAATAGATGCAATGGTAAACGAAATGACTGACAGAATTACGGGCCTGGAAGATGTTTCAGAATTATTTCAGTTTTCTATTCCCCTATTTTTATAGATGAAATGATACAATTTCAGGACATATATTTTTCACGTGATAACCCTTGTTGTGATAGAGATGTACTGGGTTTTCTAGAATATTTAGTTGCACAGAAAATGCATGATATTTTCCCCAACAACCAGACAAGATAAAACAACACCAGATACGACCAGATAACATCAGACAAGACCAGACAAAGATAAAATGATTTCTTTGTTTTTGCACGACCACGATAAAGTGGTTTTATATCTGGTCTTGTCTGGTGTTGTTTTGTTTTGTCTGAACTAGAGATTACATGAAATAATGGACTGCTTTTAGGAAGTAACAGTGAATAAGAAAACAATGGACTTGGCCTAGTATGGCTTCGAGTTTCCTAGTTTTGATTAGTTTGGCATCTTTTTGTTTCGTGATTTATCCGCCTGGCCTTATTTACCTAGCAAAATTAGTCAAGCCTTGGAAATTTTAACTCATACTAAGCCAAGTCCACTATTTGTTCTCTGTTACTTCCTATATGCAAAAGTTGCTGTCCGTTAAATTACGACATTTCTGGTTATGTATAGCTCAAACAAATTCAACCAAGATTTGACAAGCTACATGAGGTAAGTAAGCCCAAGAGGATAAATCACGAAACTAAAACAACTTTTCCCAATGTTGAATTACTTTTTCGATTTAGTTTGTAACGCTGCCCATAGGTATTCGCTACGAGCGCAACAGTAATAGCGTCAAAGGTGGCACTTTTAAGTTCATGACCGGTTACGTCATTATTTAACATTTATTTGTATATTATGACATGTATTTTGCTAAAAAAAAAGGTTTTATTATTACATAAACTGTTTTATGCATTATTAAATAATAAAATGTTTAAATTGAGAATGGAATCAAGGTCAAAATATATTATATATCTTACTTATGTGTACATTTAGAACGATATAAACTCAAAAATCGTTATTAAAACTTCGATTTATTGTATTGCGTAGACTAAAAACACACCTAAGGAGCACAATGACTCAAGTTAGAACTTCTGATTTAGCATTACTCTCAATAGATACTCTCAATAATCAAAGTTTAGAGGAAATTATAAAAAAATTATATCGGCTAATGTTAGGTTTACTTTGTTGATGTTGTCTATGCTGTATTGCTTACTTTTGTTTATTTAAATGAAAAATAATTTTTCAGTGAATTTTGTATTATTTGCTGTATTTTTAATAGCTTTACTGGCTAGATCACTCCACAACGGAGTCAGATGCAAAGATGAGAGACATCTATAGAAGAACCATCTTTATGGGAGCATTTGAACGTTTGAACACAAGTGTTTCCGTGAGGAGACAAGATAATGAGCAATTGAACATTAAGGTGTTTGGCTAGTTCCAAGCTGCATCACAAATGAGTTCTCACCCCGATAAAATAAATGCCTTTTGTTAAATTTGTTACTTTACTATGCGTGACCATACAACGATCCACCGCTTTATAACGCCATCTGATTTTGGAGTTTACAGAACTAGCAGCGTGACGCCACAATGTGTGCCAAAAAATTATCCAACAGAACTCTTGGTGATAGTTCTTCTATGTACTATGTACTCTTGTCTGAGAGCGGGCCCCGCCAAAAACTTGCACCGAGCCGCTGAATAGCTTAAAAACGCGCCTGATCATAATGCTTAACAAATCATCATTTATTTCAATCGCCATATCTTGAAGTTTATCTACGACATCCATAAATTCATTTAAATGTTCTCTGGCATCATCAGAATCTTTCATTTTCTTTAAATCGAGCTTTTAAAGTAAAGTAGCCTTTTTAGCAGGACCCTCGCTTTGGTAAATCCCTTTTAAGTATCCCATACGTCTTTGAACATTTTGCATTGTTTTACTTGTTTTATCTCTGAAGGCGAAATTATTAATAAAATATCTCACCTTGCATTTAAATCATCCTAGTTTCATTTGTCTATTATTTCTTTGTCGGATGTAGCTGCTGGTTGAGGATTGTCATCACTAACAAAACCCCACAAATTTCCTTTTATTAGGAGAGCTTTGGCTTGTATTAGCCAAGTGTCGTAATTTTAATTATTTAGTTGTCGAATGCGATAGTTTGATGCACAACAAAAAATCACAAAAACATAACCAAAAAATACACGTTGAATTTTACCAGAGTAGGTTAAGTACCTACTCTCTGATTTTACACAACTTTTTTGAATTTTACACAACACTCGCGGACGATTTTACATAACCTCTTGGGAAGTAATTAAATATTAGTATATTTCATCACGAGGTCAGAAAATCGGCTATTTCAGGGCGCGCGTGACTAATTCCGGGAAGTCATGCAAGCCTGGAAAAAGCCTTTCTGGACGAGTAATGAACGATACTTTCATTATACCTCCCTGATAACAAAAATTCTTGTTAAAAAAAATACCTATGCATTTTTAAAAACTTTTATTTTTATGAACAAATAAATGCTAACGTCGGTCAAAGATTTGAGAAACAATGAATGTATAGGATAAATAAATTACCTGGAAATACGTTTATTAACAAAACAATAGAAATTTAATAATAAATTATTTGAAAATTTTCACTACTGATAAACTATTTATAATTAAAAAATTTTAAATGTTGTTAATTGAAATATTTATACTGCAATTGGTATTATTATAAATATTCAATCCTTTAGCCTCTATTTCGTTTTGAATTCTTGATGAAGTTGAAGGTTCATCTACAATGTTTATTTCTGGATGATTGAACAATTTATGTGAAATGTTTATTTTTCTGTTTACCGATTCTTCGATATAGCATTCAGCTACAGCTGAGGAACGCCAACCTCCATGTCTTTTTAGAGTATGTAAATCCCATCCGCCTTCGACTAACATAGAAGCTGAAGATCATCTTAAGCTGTGTCCAGTATACTCGTCAGGATTTCTTCGGTTTAGATATTTTGCAATCTGTTTTGGTACCGCACTTATAGTATGACAACCTACATGTTGAGCACAACATCTACCATTGCGGTACGCAACAAATAGTCTTCTACTATTCATATTTGTAGGTCTTAGATTAATATATTTATTATAAATACTATATGGATCAAAGGGACATCCTTCCTTTGCAATTGTGAAACTTCTTGATTTGTGATTTTTGCCATCTCGAAGGAATACTATCAAAGAAACGGCCATTATCTTCCACATCTTCCAAAGGTAAACGTATCAAGTCATCTCTGCGACATGCACCAAAAATTCCAAATATTAATATTATTTTAGTTAATAACCAGTTCTCATCTGGTGCCTCAAGTATGAATTTGGCGACTTGTTCTATAGTTAACACTTTGGATTTTTTTGGTGTGTAACCAAAACTTTGTCGTTTGAGCAATGCGGTAGTTTTTGGGAAATTAGTAACATTAACATTTTCTTTCACTGTCAGACAACTTTTTATCAGCGAAAATCGAGACCATAAGGTTGAAGGGGATTTTTTGGATTTAGCCAATTCTGATAAATAAACGAGAAGAATATCATCACTTACTGCGTCAACTTTTCGTTGTTGACGCCACTTATAAAATATGTTGTATTCATTTTCATATTTTTCTCTAGATTTTTTCGGGAGTAAACCAGCACTCACCTCTGCCGCTTCAGCTGCTATTATTTCTTCTGGAGACTTTGAACAAACCATTGAATCAACAGTGATTATCGTGATCGTTTCTGTTGATGTTTGAAAAAATTGACAGATTGAATTTGTAAACAGAGAAGATGGCAACCCGGGAGGGTAGTTATTTTAGCAGTTAACAGACTGAGCGCCAGAGGTCGGTGATAAGTGTCGCAAAAAAACGAAAAATTTCAACAAAAAAATCTAAAACTTGAACATTTTTCAACATGTCGCATATGAGAAGAATCAGCAAAAAATAACGAATAATCTTGTAAGATTTGTTTTTGATAAAAACTGTTTTAAAAGCCATTTTCTGTGCGCTTAATAGATCGGAAAGTGGGGGTTTTGTGAGAGATATAATAAAAAAGAATTTTAATAACTAAAATGGTGTTAATACGAAGCCAAGATAAAAAGTACAGAATGAATAATCATGACGTGATCAAAAAGGACGGAGTGAAGGTTACATTTCAAAAAGATTTTTGGTTATAAGAAGAAAAGCAGTTTAGCAAACCTGACAACAAAATATAACTGACCGCTAAAATTTAAAAGTTACTTATTTAATTCGGCCTTTAATCGTTTTTTACTGAGGCTGGAGAAAACAGCCGAGAGAATATAATTCAGAATTATACCTCAAAAACAATAATAAAAGAATCGTCAAAAAATAATAGATCAAGCACCAACGTCGTTATAATAAACCAGAATGCGCAATCAATAGGCAATGCAATTGATAGGCTGGAATATATGTTGGAAAAGAATACCGACTGCAGAGTCATGGTGTTAACCGAGCACTGGAAAAGCGTCGAAGAACTGGAGATTCTTAGAATAAACAATTTCGATCTGTCCACTCATTTCTGCAGAAAACAACGTGAACATGGAGGAGTAGCAATTTACACTAAAAAGGGATCATTAGTAAAGACTTGAATTGATATAAATAGCATTGCAGAACAATCTTTATTTGAATGCGCAGCAATAGAGACAATTATAAATAAAAGGGATCTCATAGTAGTGGCTATATACAGAGCTCCCTTGACAAATAACATTTTATTTATAGAGAAACTACATGAATTACTATGCCTACTATCGAAAGAACCGAAACAATACATAATTGCACGCGATTTTAACATAAATTTACTAAAAACAACTAAGTTTAGTCAACAATTTATATCTCTATTGACATCTTTCAATGCTGTACCTACGTCAAAGGAAGTAAGTCATCCGGCCACGGGTACATGCATAGATAACATCATTGTGAACACACATTCAGCTTACAGCGTGATAACCAAACATTACAAAATTTCTGATCATTGTGCACAACTCTGACTCTCAGTTTCGGAAAAGAAGCGCCAAACCGCAATTACAGGCAGATTAGGATCTATAATCAAGAAAATCTGCAACAATTTAGTAACAGTATGCAAGAGGTGTCATGAAATGAAGTACTTCAACTCAACTGTAACGAGATAGACAATCAATGGGACTAATTCATGGAAATTTTCTTGAAACATTTCAACGACGCTTTTCCTAAAGCAGTAGTTAATAGCAAACTGACGTATCGACAAGTATTCACAGATCCTAATTTAGTCAGGATGCAAAAGAACCTGGAACTATTTAAAATTTTGTCTAAACACAACCCTGAATTGAAGACACTTTATAATAAGTTACGAAAAAAGTATTCTGACTCTTTAAGAACCTCGAAGAAAGAAAAAAATTAAGAAACAATTAAACGAATCCTCAAATATCCAGAAAAAAACTTGGGAAGTAATCAGAAAATTAACACAGTTAAAAAAAGCAAATGAATCATATCCTAATAATAACGAAGAACCTTTTAAAAGTGCTGCAGATATCAATAACTTTTTCATAGAAAGAGTAACTCACTTAAACTCCAATAATCAACCAATAGTGGAATATAGTGATAATATATTGGAAAATAGAAAGACAATTTTCCTCAAACCAATAACAAGTAAGGAATTACAAAACGTCGTGTTGGATCTAAAAAATAATAAAAGTGTGGGTCATGACGAAATACCAGCAAGTGTTATAAAATATATTCTCCCATCTATCCTAATTTCATTAAAATCGATCATAAATAATACATTTAATGCAGGTAAATTCCCGGATGCCCTGAAAATAGCCGAAATTATCCCAATACACAAAGCCGGTGATAAAACAGATATTGCAAATTACAGACCGATAAGCATTCTCTCCGTTTTTTCTAAGATTTTTGAAAAACTTTTTTGTGCTCGAATATCTTCATTTTTAGAGAAATATAATTTAATCAACCAAAACCAACATGGCTTCATAAAGGGAAGAAGTATAGAAACGGCGTGTTATCAATTTATAACACAATTAACAAATCAATTGGAAGAACATAATATCCCACTTGGAATTTTACTGGATTTGTCTAAGGTATATGATGTAGTGGACCACAACATTTTAATAAACAAGCTTCAAAAATATGGTATTAGAGGAGTGGCATTGGATTGGGTAAAGTCATATCTGAATAATAGAAAACACATCACTAGGCTTGACACTACCTGCGGTCGAGTGAAATCCAGTGCAAGGGAAATAAATATCGTCATTCCTCAGGGAAGCATAATACGACCGCTGCTGTTCACAATTTTCATAAACGATTTGCCCCTATCAGTCATCACTCCACAGCATATGATGGTTCATTATGCGGACGACACCACACTATTAATAATCAGCAAAACCAGGGATGATATAAGTCGAAATGCAATTTCAGCAATGTCATATACGACTGCATGGTTCCACAAAAACAAACTAATTGTCAACAAGGATAAAACAAAGCTGATCATATTTAAAACAAAACGGTATACAACTATTTTCCCACATGAAATTTTAATGGGGAAGGAAACTATGATCTTGGAGAAATCTGTAAAAATGCTGGGACTATATATCGACCACACCATGAACTGGACAACACATATAGATCATCTAACGAAAAAACTGAACAAAGCAGTTTATGCATTAAGAGTCCTCCAGCGATATGTAGATGTGGATGCCCTCAGATTAGTATATTTTGCAAATTTTCACGCCCACCTGAGGTTTGCAATAATGTTCTAGGGCAATGGAGTACATGCTGCCACTGTATTCAGAATACAGAAACAGGCACTAAGAATTCTCAATAACCTACATTTCAGAGAATCGTGTAGAGGCCATTTCAAAAGAGCCAACATCCTTACAACGACAGGCACACACACATATATATATATATATATATATATATATATATATATATATATATATATATATATGAGAGTATACCATTTGTCATCAAACACAGACATCTCTTCATAGGTTTCCACAAACCCAACCAACGGCAAACAAGGTTTAATAATGATCTGTATGAACTACCTAAGCACACGATGACAATGACTGCAAAGAACCCACCCTGCAGTAATATTAAGTTATACAATATGCTCCCAACCGAATACAAGTACAACACCACCCTATACCGCTTAAAGAAGAAACTTTATAACTACCTTAAGGATGTAGAACCATACACCATGGAAGAATTCTATGCTAGAGTAAAGTAATTCTATGAACTGTATTATAGTATTAATTTATTTATTTATTTATTTATTCGCTTTTCTGTTCGACATATTTCATTTAGTGTTTTTTTATAATATTCTTATATAATGAAATAAATTAATTTGATTTGATTGATTTGATTTGATTTATAATTATTTAATTTCCAACAGATGTAAATCCAAGAATTTAAGTCCATACTCAAAATCCACTGAAACTAAATGTCTGGACTAGAATTTTTGGAGACCGCATTATTGGTCCCATTTCTCTTGATGGTAATTTGACGGGTGAACGTTACCTGGAAGTGTTGGAAGATGTTGTCCACCCATTGATTGTTGATATCGTTGAAAATGATGATCGTTACTTAGAAGACCATTTGACTTTTTAACAAGATGGAGCTTCACTACATTATACGCAGGCTGTTCGGGAGTTTTCTGTCCGGGCAAAAACGTATTCAAAATGAAAGATGTCGTGGGGCAATGCCTACTTCAGGTCGTGAACTAGGCTCCCTATCCCACGGGTTAAAGACAACAAGGAAAAGTTGAAAATGCTAAAATTGAAGAGGCTCCTTTGTCGTCCGCAAAAGCTTGTTGAAAGTCAAGATTAGAAAACAGACAATCCAATAGAAGAAACGGATTTTAGATCGGGGCAAAAATGCTCTCATAAAAAATTGCCTTAGTTCCTCCACATAGAGGAGGAACCAGATGTGAGTAGAATAATATTGATATTGAGTATAATTATAATTATATTGAGAATTATATTTATATTAAGTAGAATTATATATTTATCACAGTAAATTGACTTCAACTACTAACTGTCCTCTATGAAAAACATTTTATAAGCAACACATTAGCTCAGAATTCATCGCTATTAGAACAAGTATGAGCAACCTGCGGCCCATGGGCAACATTCACTTCCAGTGCCGGCTTTTTTTATTACTCAGGCACTCCTCAGCCATGGTTCTTTCAAAGAATACTCATATAATATAGGCAGTATGGCAAATAATCTGTGTATATGCTGTGGCTGCACAGATAACATTTCTCACACTATTCTTGAGTGAATCCGTTGAATCTGTATCCCGGAAAGTGACAAGTGGAGAGACAAGACTGGATTCGATCTGGAAACGACAAAGCTGGTAACATATGCATACCACATAGAGCAAAATGCTATCAAGTGGTATACAGATGCTTCGAAGACAAAGGAAGGTACTGGTGCAGGTGGTGAGTGTTTGGATCTCATACCAAAGTCCATGGGAAAACTACCTAGAATCTTCCAAACAGAGGTACACGCACTCGAAAGATGTGCACAATTTAACCTCGACAGGAATTATCGCAAAAAACGAATTGCTATCCTGTCAGACAGCCATCAAGGCCATTACCTCATACACCATCAGATCCAAACTGGTATGGGACTGTGTGGGTAAGCTAAACAAGCTTGGCAAAGATAATAAAGTGTAGCGGCAACGAGCCGTTCCATTTTTATTTTTAGTTTCACGAGGGCATTACAATATTACATTACCCATATATTTTCGGACAATTTCCGAAAATATTTTATTAGGGTCGATAATGTAATCCTAGAGCAGATCAAGAAATATTTTTATTTTCAGTTTTACGATGGCATTACAGTAATAACCCAAGTATTTTCGGACGAATTTCTGAAAACATTTTATTAGGGTCAATAGTTTAATCCTCGGGAAGATTACGACAGGATGTTTTCTCCCGAGAATCGGTAATCACCAAAGCAACAAATAGCCGAATATAGAAAAATAATCACCCCCAGCCAGTGGACCCAGTTAGCGAAGTGACACCAGTCCAGCCAGTGTACTCAGTCACACCGGTGTAGCCAGTGGACCCAGTGGACCAAGTCAGACCAGCACAGCTAGTTCAACCAGACTCAGCCAGCAGTCAGTCAACCAGACCAGTCGAGTCCAGTTCAGAGAGTCCAGCTCCACTCAGTCCCTGAATAGTGTTTGTATCTCTTGTATATTTGTATATATCGTCAAATTAAATAAATTCCTCTGCAAACCGTGAGTGATAAATTTATTCTACCGCGTATCACGCACAAAAGTAACGCTATACCGAGTACCAGGACACACTGGTATAGACGGAAACGAAGAAGCCGACCACCTAGCAAACAAGGGATCCAGTATTGCCTTTATAGGTCCGGAACCCTTTTGCGGCATGAGTGTGAACACCATCCACAAAAGTTTAGATTAAGAAATAAGAGAACAATGGATGAAAACCTGGAAAGAACTTCCAGGGTTGAGACAATCCAAAGTGATGCTGGTATCTTTTAACCAGAAAAGACCAAAAGCTTGCGTGAAACTAAACAGGAACAAGCTAAGAATTCTGACAGGAGTCCTGACGGGACACTGCAGACTTAGAAAACACCTCAAGGCCCTAGGCCTAGAGGAGGATGACGCATGCAGATTATGTGGTTCAGCAGAGGAAACCCCCATACATCTGCTCAAAGACTGCGGAGCACTACTCCGCAAGAGACAGATGTACTTCGGGGCTCACTACTTGAACGCAGAGGAGTTGCAGTCGTTGAATCCCAACCAGATCCTGAAATTTCTAAAGTAATCAGGATTAATGGAGGCGCTATAAATGAGTAAGTACATCAACGCTTAGAGGAAGAGGGTGGGGTACAATGGATCTGTAAAGGTCGCAATACAAGTCGTCACCACCATATCTACAATCTGCAACACATTCTGAGAAGGCCTGACGACTGGACGTACTCCGTGGACAAGAAACACAATGTAATTAAGTCTCGTCTGTCTAGTTTGCTCTATCTAGTTTTATTTATTTGGATTAATCAGGATTAATGGAGGCGCTATAAATGAGTAAGTACATCAACGCTTAGAGGAAGAGGGTGGGGTACAATGGATCTGTAAAGGTCGCAATACAAGTCGTCACCACCATATCTACAATCTGCAACACATTCTGAGAAGGCCTGACGACTGGACGTACTCCGTGGACAAGAAACACAATGTAATTAAGTCTCGTCTGTCTAGTTTGCTCTATCTAGTTTTATTTATTTGGATTACTTTTTATTTATTTGGATTTATTGTCGAATCTTGTCTGTCTGGACTTGTTTGTTTAGTCTTTTATGTTTAGTCATGACTGTTTGCTCTTGTCTGCCTGGTGTTGTATGTCTGCTTTTGTCTGTCTGGGCATGTCTGTCTGGTCTTGTCATCTGGTCTTGTCTGTCTGGTCTTGTCTGACTGATTTTGTCTGTTCTATCTTGTTTGTCTGGTCTTGTCTGTCTGGTCTTGTATACCTAGTCTGTCTATGTAGGTAATAATAATAACCATATGTTATTCTTACCCTGTATACTATGAGTTATCAAACAAAACAAGTAAACAAAAATTTCCAGAAATCCTGATAATTTTTTGTGGATATTAATCTCTAATCTAGATTGTTTATTAGCTTATCTGTGTCAATGTTATCGACTATGTATGTTTAATACGTGCAATACAATTAATTAGCAAAATAAGATTTAATCCCGGACAGGGTTCAAATAGTGTTTCTAAATATATCAACTAAATTAATCTTCCTTTGCGTGTAGAAAAAGACTAGCACAGACATGTACACGAATATAGTAGTTTAGAAATCAATTTCGTCTTAAAAATATTCATCAAGTAAAAAGTCATCAGTGTAAAAAAAATAAATTTAAGTAAATTTAATTATCATTTTATTAAAACTATACAATCAGCTTTTTTCATTAAACTGTAACAGAACATGTTGATCTATTATTTATGTTCACCAAAAAGTCTTGTGTCCACTAAACTAAATTTATTTCCAAGCAAAAAATTTGCTACAATTTTCACAGTTTTTATAAATCACTCATACAAGATATCGATTTTATAAAAGAAAGCTATCATAAAATTAATCATTGTATAAAAGGTAAAATTCTTCGTCTAGAACAAGATTTACAGCAAAAATTTCTGTAGCTAGGAATCTTGCAGTATCGTCCGAGTAAAGAAATTGAACAATATCTAGAATAATCTCCTAAGCATAGTTTTGGTGTTCGGCATAGAACATTTGTCCTTTTATTGAATGGGCCTTTGCAAAATCTCCTCTGCTTTGGAGCCAATTCATCACAGGACACCAAATTCTCTTCATCATCTTCTGACATACAATGAGATACTCTCACGGAAATACCCACTCCACACGACGACGAACACTAGAAAAATTATTTATATATTAATTAATTTATATATTATTATTTATATATTAATTCACAAAATAATCTATTAATTGATAAAAGGATTAATTCTAAATGATAATATTATCTTTAATCATTTATATTATGAGCTACTGATATTTTGATCTCTAATATTTTGAATTTATGAAACTAAAACGTATTAAAGAGATCATTTAGATCTGCACTGGTGCCAGTGCCACTGCACTGCACCGATGGAGAAAACACTTAGACAATTGCCAACCTTAAATGGAATGGGCGGGACACCTGGGCAGAGTCAGTGGTGACAGATGGACGAGAAGAGTGTCGGAGTTGAGACCGCGTACCAATGCATTTCGAAATATAGGAAGACCGCCCACTCGATTGTCAGACGATCTTAAGCGTATCCATCCCAATTGGATGAGAGGATCACGGGACAGAGGGGGATGGTAATTGTGACGGGAGGCTTATGTCCAGAAGTGGAAAAGTATAGCTGGATGATGATTACATTTACACAGTATATCTTTGACTTCAACTAGTAGTAGGTAAAGATGATATGTTCTAGGCCTGCCTCCCGCCTCTGACCTTGACCCCAACCACTAATTATTACACAACCGCCGATTAAAAGCTGATTAAAGCCGATTAAAATCTGATTAGAAATTGATTAAAGCTGTTTAAAGGTGATTGAAAGCTATTTAAAAGTGGATTAAAAGCTGTTCAAAAGCTGATGAAAAAGCTGTTTAAAAGCTGATCAAAAAGCTGTTTAAAAGATTATTAAAAAGCTGTTCAAAAGCTGATTAATAAGCTGTTTAAAGGCTGATTAAAAAGCTGTTTAGAAGCTGATTAAAAAGCTGTTTAAAAGCTGATCAAAAATCTGTTTAAAAGATGATCCAAAAGCTGATTAAACAGCGGATTAAAAAGGTGTTTAAAAGCTGTTCAAAAGCTGATTAAAAAGCTGTTTAAAAGATGATTAAAAAGCTTATTAAAAGCTGATTCAAAAGCTGTTTAAAAGCGGATTAAAAGCTGTTTAAAAGCTGATAAAGTGGATGGAAAGTGGACGGAAAGTTGACGGAAAGTGGACGGTGGACGGAAAAAGTGGACGGTGAACGGAAAAAGTGGACGCTGGACGGAAAATTTGGACGGTGGACGGAAAAAGTGGACGAAAAGTGGACGGTGGACAGAAAAAGTGGACGGAAAGTGGATGGATAGAATTTTTACTAAACTGTTGCTTGAAAGTGTTTCTTTGATCGAAGGATCTCCTGCAAACTTTAACCTTGTTGGGTATTGTTGACTGAATACGGCTCCAACTTTATCTTCTTGGAGGTTTAGGGTGAATATTCAGGATCTAGACTTCTCTTCTTCCCACCATTATTATTGATTTTATATTATGTTTTCTCATATGTCGCCATCTTCTCTTGTGAAAGTTGAATTGCAAACGGTGTATTTGTAGTACATTTTCTTATTGTGATCACATACTTCCTTATGGCTACGAAGATTATCCTTGCTGCGAAAACCTTTACAGATTGATCGCAGGGATACAGTTTTAATTGTTGATATAACTATGAATTTAGAGCTTAGGATTAAATATCAATCGCGTTCCGAATAGCTATAAAATAATTATCAATGCTAAACAACCGACCGCGCTCGAGGTGTATGTTAGTAAATTTATTGTAAACAAAACGTCCGAACATCTGAATGTATACAAGTTGAAATACGAAAATGCTGACTCGGTGAGACACAAGGTCAACGGTAATTATTTGTTCATTAATCAACTAATCAGAAGGGAGATAATTAGTTTAGCATCTACTGCAGGTGAGGCGGTCGGGCGGCATCTCCCTTATGGCACATGCTAGAGCCGTTCTGACACCAGTGGTGGGGGTCGAGGTCAAGGTCAGAGGCGGGCGGCGGGCCTAGAACATATCATCTTTCCCTACTACTAGTATCAGTCCTCTATGGAAAACATTTAAGAAGGTACACATTAGCTTAGAATTGATCACTATATAGAGCAGGTATGTGCAACGTGCTGTGCGGCACGTGGGTTGCATTCAGTTCCAAGTTTTAATAAACGGGATCAATATGCCCGCTTTACGCTATGGCTCGCAACTGTACTTGAACAAATAATGGTAATTTAGCCAAAGTTTGGTTGATCATACCTTATGTAGAGCACCAGTTCGATCAGTTAGTAAGGTTCAGTGAACTTTCACCGCAGAATCTTCACCCCAAGAACTTTCACCGCTGAGCAGTTTCACCGCTACAAAGTTTCACCATTCGGCAATTTCGCCGCATCCAATTAAAAAAATACATAAACAAAAATATAGAAAAATATATTGATTTTATAATTTTTTTTTAAATTACTTTCTTTAGCCCGCTAATAACCCATTAATTATATACATTAATTAATAACCCGTTAGATTAAAATCTGATTAAATTGTGTTATAACCTTTTTTCCACAGAGGAAAAAGAATAATGATAAAAAAGATTACCTGGAACAATTAGTATGGTAATCGATAATAGCTTCAATCAAAAATTAATTATTACAGTTTAAAAGCAATTAGAAAATAAAATGGTCGCTATTCAAACCAATTTTAATATTCACTCCACTTAGTGAAACGAAAATTCGTAGTAAAGAAAGGCTTTTAAAAAAGACTATTTAACTATCAATTTATTTCCAATATTTTTGTTTATGTATTTTTTTAATTGGATGCGGTGAAATTGCCGAACGGTAAAAAGTGTGCGGTGAACTTTCGCAGCAGTGAAACTGCTCAACGGTGATATATCCTGCAGTGAAGATACCACGGTGAAAGGTATGTGGTGAACGTTCCGGGAACCGATAGTAGGGATCCGATATGTACTGTCGGAGATATTCATAATCAATTCGTCAAAGAATCTATCCGCTCCTCTTTTCTATCCATCGATGCGATTATGATGATGAAAAATGATTCATACGCTACGGAAGCCGTATTGTCTAAGTAGCGTGTGTCCAAATTAAGCAAAGATCATGGGTTCAGGATAAAAAAATAGTATCTAAACAATGAAAAACTTAGCAGGATTGGCCAGACCTTCGCGATATATGTCTCATTAAAATGACGCTCATGGAATGGTAACAATATTATAATTAAAACAAAATATGCACCTCATCTCTTGAAGATGTTAAAATCAGTTGATAGAATTGGGAGACCCAAAATTTCAATTACGAGAAAAGACGTAGAAGATGTTTAGAAAGAAAATCTTAATATTCGTGAAATTATAATTAGAGAGGTTGCTCGCTATAGAAATTGATTTATCGTGTACTACATGTGAATAGTTCACATGTACATTCTGGCTGTGTTCCGGCTTTATTAAGTTTATATGATTATCTATAATGGAGTATGGTTTTACCAATTCTAAATTAGTGAAAAACTATTCACATATAAATATATTAAATCTTTCCGGAGCTTTATAACATTAGTGAGTCTTTTTAGGACTACCAAAACAAAGATTTGACTTTCAGAATTTGTTTTGGTAGTCCTAAAAAGACTTAGTTATGTTATAGAGCTCCAGAAAAGTTAAATATATTTATATATTCAGGCTGTGTTCCGGCTTTATTAAGTTTTCACAAATGTTTTGGCAAGAACATTTGTTCCAAAATTGATGCGTTTTCAACAAAAATTGTAAACTCCCAAAAATTATGTCCCCAATAACTCAACGGTGCTTCAATCATAACGGATAATGAGACAAGGTTATAATTACTAGATCGAAACAAAGGTCCAATCATGTCAATGGATACTTCCCAATGAACTAATATTGAAAAAACACAAATCTTAAATCATTTTACTACTACAAATTTGTTGGAAAGGGCTGAGCGATATACCAAAATCTGCGTTTCAGAGCTGTTTTGAAGACTAATATACGGTAGCATTAGTACATTATATCCGATAGAGACTTTCTATTTTGATAGAAAATATTAAAACTGGTGAATAAATAATGCTGTATGTGATGCCAAGGACAAGAGTGTGACAAACAAATCCAAAAGCGCAGACTGAGATGGGTATCAATATCACGAAATATATTATGGAAGCAGCGACCGTCTATTTGTAAAACCAATACAGCGGATAAAACGTGAAAAAATCAGATAAAGCAAACTCTGACGAACTGGCGACTCAACCAGAATGAAGCAATGATAATCTCCGGAGATCGGGAACACTGTGTATTAAATACGTAATCAATTCTGCGAAACCCACAGCAGCGTACTGGTTGTGGGGTCAAACACGAGCCACAACCACCAGCTAGGGAATAAATTTAAAAATATATTTATTTTGTTTTCATAATATATTTACCTGGGACCAGTCTCCATATTCCCAATATGAAGGACAAGGTCTTCGAAAACAAGGCCTACGGACCATAGGTTGTACATTCCCTCCGCATTTATCTGGACTAACCATTAACCTCCACGGTTCGTTACTAAAGGTAGAATTATAAGCATCTGCCGAAGATTGAGGAATGCAATAAATTTCTCTATTTTGTATACCGGAATTTCCGCAAGTCGCACTGCAACCCTCCCAATTTCCAGTAACCCAATAAAAATTGCAACTAAGAATAATAAAAAGAAACTATTAAATTAATAATTATTTTATTATCTTCGTACCTGAATGTGTTGCATTTTTCACTTTCTGTTGGAGGTTTAGAGATTATTGAACAAAATTTTCTCGAAGCAATTTTATTTCCATACACATCCCAGCAAGCTTTAGTTTTATGCCGCCTACCTCCACCACAAGTTTTCGAACAAGAACCCCAACCGCCGACAATCCATTTATACTTAGTGTTTACGTCAGTCATATTTTTATGTAAGTAATATTCCGCAACCAGTGAAATATTCAAGCCGGTTTCAACTTGACTCTTCGACGCATAAACCTTAAAAAAGAATCTTATTAGATTATATTTGTAATTCAATTGGAAGTTCTTTTATTATACGAGTAATGCGATTTCTACTAGGACAGGCCCTTTGGCCCAAAGTAAGTGCATCCCGGAAATCTTTTTATAATAAAATTTTGTTCCTTCGATGATTTGATTGCCCGTGCTGTGGTTTGGAATTGTAATTGTGTAGCTGCTACGTTTTCTGTCTTTTAAAATGAAAGCGACCGACGGATTGGTGGGCGAGTTGGTGGTGAAATTAGCTTCAACCTTAATTTCTCTTGCCAATCGGGGAATTACTGCCACTCGTACTACGTCTGTATGAAGGAAAGAAATAAGCTGGAATTAAATTAGCTTTGAAGAGCTTAATGTATTCTACTGGCCTCGCTTCAGTTTTCTCTGAAACTTCGCAGTTTTTCTATCGCATTCGGTATTGTTGCCACCGCAAACACCACATGCGTCTTCACGCTTAGTTGAAAATATCTGTTTGTCACATCCAAATGGTTGGCATATTCCCTAAAACGAATATTTTATATAATTTATAATATACGAATAATAAAATAGAGAATAAATCTATCTATGATATTATCTAAAAACTTTTACTAAAATCTGATTATTATAATGTTGACAAGAGTGAACACATAAATAAGAAAAAGACTCAGATAAAATTGGAAACATGAAACGGACTTAAATAAATTTGAAAAAAATGAGATTGTTTAAAGGCTTAAATAAATTATATTAAATATAAATGATATTTTGAATAGTTCTTGTTTCTAAAGTTTCTTTTGTAAATAATGAAGATAAAATTGAAAAATATTGTTAGAAAAGTATTAGATGAAATACCTGAATACAAATATTGCTTTGATTCTCATAGGAGCAGGGAGTGCCATCAATAAAATTTTCCTCAGTCACATAGAGTTCCTTCGTCTCCCTACTCGAACATATAAGTTTACACTTCATATCATCTACAAAGAAAGAGCAAAAATAAAACCAAATATTCTATCGACCTTAAACACTTTCTTCAAATATCGCATTACACTGTTCACTCTCGTACGGTAGCCACGTCATATTGGATCTCGGTGCTTTAAGTTTTAAAATACGTGGCAAGCGTTTGCATTGTTGCGCTCTGATATCTTGAATCGGTTCTGGGCACGCTTTAGTATTACATATTCTCCATTCCTCCTTCGAGCCGAAACATTCGCTGCCGCCGTATATTGGACTAAAAATGTTGGTAATTTTTTTTTGTTGAAATATTCGTGTGGGAAACTTACACAGGATTATCGCATTTTCGTACACGAAATTCGACGCCGGTCCCACAAGTTCTCGAACACGATCCCCAACTTCCCCAATCTCCCCAACCCCCATCCTGGGGATTGTGCTGCACGGGCTCTAGATTAAATTTTTTCCTATCGACGAGCTCGCAATAGCCATTTACACACCACTATAAATACAGAACAGAATGTAGAAATTTCAGTTTCAGAAAAATATTTTTTAGTTTTTTTACACACATTTTGTTGTGTTCAACCAACCAAGTTTTAATCACGAAGCATGCTAGGAAGTTTGAACAACATGAACAGACCATATTAGATTTTAAAATAATAATAATCATAATCTACTATGTCAATGCCGATTATTATATATGTAAAGTATTAAAAATTCAGAAATAAATAGAAAATTATTAAAATATGTTTATGAAATATCGATATAAAATAAGAATTGAGTTGTTGAATAAAAAAAATGATCGATTTTCTTAAACCGTAAAAAACCGTATTAAAAACGTAAAAAAACCGTATTATAAATAATTCGGACGTGCGATACGAAAAAGTTTTTTTTCAATTAATTATACACAATTAAAAAGTGATAACATTTTGAAAATAATCACGTGACTCCAAACTCGCCATAATTTTTTTGTAACGTCGTAAGTGAGAAACTTCATTCAAACATAAACATTCTTTATAAAATCGTCGTTTTAGGATTTTTTCGGAGCACTGTTTAAAACCATTGGTTTCGACGTTTAACAATGTGGGACATGTTAAAACATTTTTTGAGTAGTTCTTTTGTAGTACTCCACACGATGGTACGAAACAAGCACGATAACTTTTAATATTTGACAAGTCTACTACAACTACTGTATGCACGGGTCATACTAATTCATGCACGGGTAGAAATTACACATTTTACGTCACACGGGAAACCGGCCTGCTTTCGGTACCGAGTTCAAAAATATATTTTTCTACGGATATATGTGAAAATGGTCATTTTTTTCCACGGCTTACCCTAACTCGAAAATGTAATTTTTTCATTCTAGAGATGAAAATATTTTCACATCTAGAGACGAAAATGAGCATTTTAAATTTATGATTTTCTCGATTAAAACACTAAACTAACCAAATTTCCATGGACTTTCTTATTAATTACATATACATACATTACAATAAAATATTTTATGTACAAACGTAAAATGAGCCTGAAACTATTTAAAAAACCGAAATAAAATTAGGACATTTGACTTGAAAAGTATCATCTTCTATGAGAATGCAATATGTTACCATGGAAACGACCAAACCAACAATTAAATTTGTATTGACAGTTCTGACAGTTCGCTTAGAATTGGATTTATTAAAGTCGAATTAAGGGCAATTCTCATATACGCGACACTCATCTACACGACGTTGCACAATGAACTGTCGCGAATTGTCACGTCGCTGCTAGGTATTCTCATATATGCGACACTCAGCTATGCGATTATTTGCTGCAAATGTCAAATCTGTGGTTTCTCTGCATTTCAGGTTGTTACATTTTCAAAATGTCAAGTTCGTGAAGTTCCGATGATGTTTTTTTCGTCTTAGCCATGTGTTATGAAAATGAGAAATTAAAAGAAAAGAAAAGGAAAAGAAAATATTGGGTGCATCGGATCTTAAGAACAAGACTAGTAGAAGGAGAATTCCATACTATCTTCAAACAATTATAAGAATCTGTACTTACGAGTCTCATCTAAATGTAAAGAAATTTCTTTTCAAATTAGATCTACTATCCTGTGTTGATTACTGTAATTTTTATTTTGTAAGTCATACAGTTCAACATAATCAGCCACAAGAGCGATCAATTCCTCTGCTTTTTCGTCGTTCATTCCATTCATTTTCAAAAACACGCCGTTTTTGACACAATCCGTCATTCGAATCACAAACAAACTTTCCAAACGTCATGCGATGTGCGACAAAACGTAAAAGAATGCTCATGAAATAATTCCAGCGACAGCGCGCTGAATTCCGACTTTTAGCAACTGTCGCGTAGCCATAGTGAGAACGTGCCCATTGAAAACAATGTAATCATTATTTGACAGGCGATTTCGTGTGACGTCGCGTAGCTGTGTGTCGCGTATATGAGATTCGGCCTTTATGGCTTCTACAACCGAAATCAGTAGAAAAAATTGCATTTACTACTCGATATGAAAGTGTTTTTTTTTTGGTTCGGTGTGATCGCTAACTCGCTGGCGCTCTTGAGCAAACTCCCACCTCACAAAAAACGCCAATTTTTAATTTCAACGAAAAAAAAAACAAAAAATTGTTTTGTTATAAAACTTAAATATGAGCTCTCGATTTATGACAAAAAAAAATCAAATACCCAATTAATTAAATTTAACGAAATAACAATAAATTAGATTTATTGTTATTTTGTTGAATTTAAACTTAGTGACTGACAATTTACAAACAAATAACTTATACAAGGAAAATATGTAAAGAGCACTAAATATCCAAAATGAGCTCCTGTGAAAGTTTGCCATTAGTACCATCGTTATCTACCACAAATTAGATAAATTAGATATGAACTATTGCACCAATTTGCAACACTTGGTTTATTTGAAAGCATGCATATATTTAATAGAGGCTTTGTGTTGATGTCATAATACAACTAAGTCTCGTCACCCATTATAATGCCCTGAGGCAATGTCTGCAACATTGGTAACAACATCCATCATTATCTGACAAGGGGGCCCTGTCAACTCGTTATCACCGATTTGGCCTAAATTTACAGTATATGTATGGCTTAACTATAAATGAAAGTGACGCAAGCGGGAGGCCCAGATGGCCATTTTTACGCCGACCGGTAAGTAACCGACAACTCATAAGCCCGCTATGTTAGGCCCGCTCACAAACCCTACATAAATTTAAATGGTCGGCCAGCGCAGCGGTAAGAGCTCGGATTCGTAGTACAAGGATTGCTGGTTCGATTCCCCGTGGGGACGCTTTTTTTTTACTAATAAAAATAATTAAATTGACAAATTAATAATTACAATTAAAAAGTTAAACAATAATAACAATTATATATTATTGGATAATATAATATGTCACTTTGACATATAATATAATATAATACAATTAATGTAAAATAATAGACAGAACACATCTTGAGGCAACCTGTAGGGCTCTCTTAGTTATATAACGTTCGACTTTGTCCAACCCACATTTACTTTAATATCATGGATTTGGCTTCTGATGGTCATGATTACCCTGTAGACTTGAATGCTAGGGGTAAATCGGAGCACCACAAGAACAGTTCAAGATTCAAGAAAATGAGCAAATATATTTTTGGAACATACAATATGAATTAATTTATTCAGGTTGGAAAATTAAAACAACTAACAACAGAACTTCATAGACATCACATTACAATATTAGCCCTTCAAGAGACCAGGTTCTTGGATGAAGACACCTTTGAATATGACAACTACCGAATTTTCAAAGGAAAAGTTGGGAAGAGAGTGATGAAGAACATGCCACATCTGGGAACAGCTTTTATGGCGAACAAAAAATTTTTGGACGCAGTTATTTTAGGCGCAGTTTGCATCGCTTTTAGAAGTGCGAATGTCAGACTATCTTTTCTAACTATAAAATCTCTCAATAAGAGATACACGTTAATCAACGCCCATCCTCCTATAAATAAGGACAATAAAACGAATCCAGAAAAAGTTGATGAATTTTGGGATGAGTTAGAAGCCGAAATTCTCAAAATTCCTTCTAATCATGTAAAAATTTTACTTGGAAACTTCAATACTCAGCTTGAATCTGAGAGAAAATTTACAGATATAATAGGTAAATATCACGCTCATAATAGAACCAACAGGAATGGCGAGAGATTGGTTAAACTCTGTGAACACCTAAACTTAAAGATTATGTCCACACATTTTAAAGCAAAACCAAGTAAAAAGAAAACGTGGGTCTCCCCAAATGCGTTGCTGGGTGAGTTTCAATTAGATCATGTAGCTATTTCTCGAAATTGTTACAAACAAATCCAAAATGTTAAGGTCAGAAAATTCATTAATGTAACTTCAGATAAATTACCTTTCTCAAATCAAGATGAATTTCATACCTTTTACACGCAAACAAAATACAACTAGAATTAAAATTCCAAAAATTAATAGAGAGGATCTTACAAATGAAAAAAGGATAGAATTTCAAGGAAAACTTAAAATACCAACCAATTGGAATGATGTTACTAATAACCTTCTTGAACCAGCTCAGGAAATTGCACCGTAGAACTTTTATAGGCAACATGCTTGGTAGAATGAACAATGTGAAAGAGTGTTCAAAGGAAGACATTGTGCTTGGCACAAGTAGAACGGGAACTAGACTCCAGAAAATTGAGAGGAAGTATAAAGATTAAGGAAAATGGCCCACCGGACTTTAAGAACGATTAGAAGAAAATATATGAAGGACCAAATAATGGAAATGGACGACAATTTTAAGAAAAATGACACACGATTATTTTATAGAGAATTTAAGAATAAAATCACTGGATATTCATCGCCGAGTTTAAACTTCAAAAGGGAAGATGGTACGCTAGCATTAAACAACAAGGAAAATTGTGATATCCTGGCTGCGTATTTTGAGAAGTTGTTAAACTGTCCAAAACCGACAGACAAGCTGAGTTTCAAATTTACAAAACAAAATTTTGACTCTACGCCACCAGATGTAAACGAAGTTAAAGGTATTATCAATTCACTTAAAAATAATAAAGCCTCAGGCGAGGATGGCATAATTGCAGAGATATAGAAACTTGCAGATGATGATTTTTTAATAGCGACGACAAATAACTTTCAGAAAATTTGGATTGAGGAAGCAATTCCAGAAGACTGGTTAATCGCCTTAATTCATCCACTACATAAAAAAGGCTCAAAAATTGATGTCAATAGTTATAGGGGGATCTCATTGTTGTCTGTCACATATAAAATATTTGCCAAATTACTTCTAAACAGACTTGAACCACAGATCGAACCACAGCATGGTGAGTTCCAAGGTGGTTTCAGAAGGAATAGTTCGTGTGCAGAAAAAATTCTGAATTCTGAATTCTAAAAGTTTAAAATTGATATTAAAATATTACAACAACAGGCCAAAGAATATCTTTATCTCATTCGTTGATTTTCAGAAAGCGTATGATTCAGTGGATAGGGATACTGTTTTCAACACATTGTAAGAATACCAAGTTGATCAAAAAAACATAAATTTAATAAAACTTACGTTAACTAATACGATTTCAAGAGTCAAATTTGTAAGTGAAGTTAGCCCTTCGAGGTTAAAACAGGGCTAAGACAAGGGGACAATCTGTCACCACTGCTTTTCAATTTGGTCTTGGATAATGTCATGAGGATGTTTTGGGAGAAGAACGATTCAAGTGCTAAAATTGGCAGAAAGAATCAGAACCTCAAAGTCAAAGGTTTAGCATTTGCAGATGACATAGCGCTGTTTGCTGAATCAGAACAAGAAGCTATTAACCAAATTAATCAGTTAAAAGAAACGGCAGAAAAAGCGGGCTTACAGATATCGTTGGTAAAAACAGAGATGATGACAAGTGATCAGAAATATACTAAGAAAATGATAAAAACAAATTATGGGAGCATCAAGGTCACTGACCGATTTAAATATCTTGGAAAAATAATAAGTAGCAATGGGACGGATAATTGGCAATTGAGAACAAAAAAGGGAAATTGGAAAGATTAAATTTCTGTACAAAAAATATATACAATAAAAAGGAACCTGTCTATTAATGCAAAATTACGACATTTTAATACAGCTGTTGGACCAGTCATCTTGTACGGCATGGAAACTACAAATATAACCGGAATGGAGAATTTGCTCAAGATAGAAAGAAGAATTTTAAGAAGGATTTATGAACCTAGAAAAACACAGGAAGGTTATATAATTTCTTTTTATAGACTGAGATCCAATGCAGAAATTTATAGTAAAATTGACAACCTTGAAGTGATTCAAGGACGACATCAGTTCCACGGACATATGATCCGCATTGATTGCTCAAGGTTAAACAAACAAATTTTTTGTAAAATCCGGAAATATAAAGGGCAAGGGAGCTATGTAAAACAAATGAAGGAAAAACTTAAAAAATTCAAAATTACTGAAGAAGATTGTCTAAACCGAATAGAGTACAGAAAAAAAATTGGCCTTCAAATTCTTGCCGGGGAGAAGAAGAATCTCAACAGAGGAGAATGGACTGCTGAAAGAAGAGCTGCGCAGTCGACCAGGATGAAAGACTTCTGGAAGAGAAAGAAGGAAACTAGACATACAAAGAAATGATATTTGCGTGGTCTTTGTTACATATATACAACAAATTTCGCTGCCATATGATGTATTAATTTATAATTAGCTGTCAAATTTAAAATATACATCCAATTTGGTTGCCAATCTTCAATCAAAAAACGGACTAAACGCCACAGACCAAAACTTCAACAAAAGTTGAACTAACATGTCAAGAAATGTTCAGATTCACAAATTGCATTATCTGTTACCATATCTCGTATGTACTTCTGGCTTTGTTGTCCCTTTGTATTCCCTGGTTAGTCGTTCTCTAAATCCCATTGCAATGCATTCAACTTTTCCATACATAACTTTGCTCATTACTTATATTTTAAGTTAAAAACAAAATTTTAAAAACATAAGTTTTCTCATTATTTTACCAAGTTTTCTCATTATTCCCCATTTTTTTTTTCATTTGCAGAACTTATTTCGATATACTACCCATACTATTTGCAATCCTCCCTTTTCAACCTTACCTATTCCCGTTGATGCATAATTTTACACTTTATTGTCTCGTACAGAGGTGTGCTGTAGCGGGCTCGCGTGTACTCTCGCGAGCCCATTGTTAAATTTGGAATAAATTGGTGAGCCCATTGTTATTTCTTTATAACTTAGCGAGCCCTTTGTTATTTTTTTTTAAATGAGCTTTCACAGTTTCCACTATTCCAATCTATGTATGTACAGTGCGTTTGAAAAAGAACTCCCTAGTTTTATTTTGTCATAGAAACTTTTCAAAGTGATACACACTATTCTAGTTTGTGTTGTTTGATACATCAAATGCCAAGTTTTGCACCCCCGCAGCTGGAACGCTTGCTTGACCTTAAGACGGCGCCAGAGATCAGATCGCTTAATTCACTTCAAAGAGGATAGGCTAGGATAATCTAAACTAACAATACAATGGCTACTCCGTAACAAAACTTGAAAGTACTTTTGTCTATTTTGTTGTATGTACTCATTGATGTAGTTTTTCATTATATTTGAACATTTATACATAAAACTAAGAAGTTCTATATTAGTACATTGTATATTAGAAACAACGACCAAGCTTTGTTATTGCTTTTATTTAAGAATTTATATTTTGTGTTTATTCTTTCACATAAACTAACAATAATTTACCATCCTTTCTCATAAAAAAACATAATCGAACTTGCTTACATACACAGGTGGACAAGATGCAAGCAAATAAGAGCAGAAAGGTCCTTACTGGTCGTGTCTAGGCGTTTAGCCAATGTTTGTCAGGAGTCAGAGTGTGCCAGACCTTGAATTTAAAAAAAATCGCTCCCCTACCCCAGGTCACGGTCATCAAGCTCATTGTTTATAGTTTCCCAGCACACCACTGCGAATAGATCATTGTAGGACTCATTGTCAGTATAAAGGTAGACTTCCGAGCAAAGCGGCTCTGGCGTTACTAACGCAGCGATACTGACGCGGTGACATAGCGATAGACACTGACGCAGATCGCGTCAATGTCGCTGCGCTCGAATGGCGCCTCATACGTTTCCATAGTGCATAATACTATCGCTATGTCGTGGCGGCTTTGGCGCTGCGTTAGTGGCCCAAAAGCCGCTTTGCTCGGAAGTCTACCTTAACAAAAATACTGTCTTAATCACCTAGGTGTGGGCTTATTCTAGCTGAAGCGCCTTCTTTATAAATTGTACCCTCTCTGTCATACCTTTCATTCACACACAATATTTAACCTATTAGCGTCCATCGTCCTCTTTTGAGGGCACCTTGCAAACATTTTTAGCAAGAAGCTGATGCCGTACATGCTTCTAATTTTGTGCACCAAGAGACAGGAAATTGTTTTTACATAGGGTGCACTAATTATGTTATTATACCTCATAGTGTTCAACTTATGCGTTTCTAAACTTGTGTACTTGTTGACATCTATGCTTTAGATTTGCAATATATAAATATTGATATTATTGTTTATTGATAAAGTACACATTCAAAGCCAGTATTCTGGATGTTGTAAGATTTAATTAAAAAAAAATATTTTAAAACCGCGAACTTATTGTGCAAAGTGTAACGCTCTATATACCATGCTTTTCTAAATGTTATAACTAGACATCGGATTATATGCACTATCAACATGCCAAAATATGCATGCAAATATGCACTAAAAATAAGCGAAATATGCTCAAAAAATGGGCGAAATATGCATGAAATATGCACAATCAAAATACTATTTATTTTTGGAATTTACTTATTTTTTACAATATACAGTTGTAGTTCTTGTGACAATATACAATTAATTTTCTATTTTTATTTTGCGTCTGTAATGGACTCATGCAGCACTCATATGCGTGCGGTTAAGGCTCACCGAGTGCTATTATGAGTTAATTTTTTCAAGGTTGGCACTGAAATTCAGAGCTGTCAGTGTCAAATTTTCGGCGAGATAGTTTTGAGGCGATGTGATGTGTGGAAATCGCGAATATACAAATTTAATTAATTAATGGTTAAAACAGCACTCGGCGAGCCATAACCGCACGCATATGAGTGCTGTTATGAGTCCATTACAGACGCAAAATAGAAAATAGTATATTAAAGGACGAGTTCAGTAAGCGCGATTTATCAGCACGCGTCCAAGCTTAGAAAACGACGAGCGTAGCTGAAATTCGTCCTGAATTCGACCTTTAATATAGTATTCTAGATTTTCTAGAAAGGCTGAAAATGACCTCTTTACGCCAACTGACGTTACTGGACAGAAATTTGGCGCCACTTCTGAAAAAACATCTTCAGGCAGAGTTTGGCTGGTGCCTTTTATAAATGCATTTACTTTCTTTATTCCTTCAAGACCTGTTTTTTTTATAGAGAACAGCATTTAATTTGCCACGGACCCTTTCTGATAGTGAACTGGGAAGGTCGTTGCTCCGTTCAATCATTTTTTCCAATATTTCTTTCAAGGACATGCACAGAGGAAGGTTCAGAGTTTCTAGAGTCTCAATTGCGTCGGGAATGTTGCTGAAATCAATTAGAGCAATATTTTGTTTAATTAAAGGAGCCTAAAATGCTAGCTGGCTTGAATTAATAGACCTTTCATTAGTTGAAATTTTCTTGTGCGTATGTGTCAATTTCCGCCATGTTTACGTCAAAAAGTGTCCGAACTTTTTGACCTATAACTAAATATGTGCCTGAAACTTTCATATTCCCTCCTCTCAAACTTGGCGGATGCGCATGCGCTTAACTAACCGTAAAAATGTCTATTGCAATGGCTTCTGAACTGTCAAATAGACCAACTACTTCTTTTATGGCTTCAAAATTCTAAGCATAAAACAATACAGTTCTTCACCGGGTTCTTCACCGGGTTAATATTGGTTCTGGAGGAAGTGCTAGATTTGGTAGTCGCTCTTTATATTTTTGTACGCGCGATGGTGCTTTTAGAAACACTTTCTTTGTAGAGGAAATCAATTTATTGGCTAGTGCAAGCCAGTAGTCGGGTTGTCGAGTGTGAGGTGGTCGCATGGCACGTCACTGGCTGCGACCTGCCACCGTTCCCGGCTAATACAAATCACATTTAACTACTGAAATAAGCACTATAAATGAAAAAGTACTAAAATATGCAAAAATGCTATAAAAATAGGGTTTTATGCATTTGCATATGCAAACATGCAAATGCATATAATCCGATGTCTAGTTATAACAAATATTTAAAATAAATAGTTTAAATAAATTGTTTACACAAATAAATATTTGCTCTCGTAAATTAAAATCAAAATTATTACTCAGTGTTTTTGTATAGGTATATCATCGCCCAGCGTCCTCAAAATAGGACAGCCTAACTAGCTAGACAAAAAATAACTTAAATGCATTGTAATTACTTCAAAAAGAGATTTGAGATTGAAAAAATTCGGCGCTAATGGCTTAAGCTAGCAACCCACATAAAAATATGAGGGCTTCACAACTAAAGTGGTATAAGTCAAAAGTATACAGTTTTGAATTAAGTTTAAACGCATTCTGTTAAAGTTTAATACATTTTCCTAAATTACTACATAAGACAGGTTTATAAATACTACAAACGATTATTAGTTTTGATTTTTTTTAATACGTCATTTTAGTTTAACTTTTAAACGATAGTTTAACTTTTTTTTCGTTCAGATTGGTGGAGTTTTTTTTTCTGAATTCGACTTGATCTTAAAAAAATAATTTTGCATTTTCTAAAATTTTCAAGTGTGCCTTAGAATTCAATCTGGGGTAACCAGAAGGTGTCAAGCTTTATATTCATTAAGGTGGAAGATATTTTGAGCAATATCTATAATAATTAGGCACTTTTTGCGTTTTGTTACAATGTTTTATTTTAGTTGCCAATAAATTTTTTCATTGGTATGCATTCCACGGCACACTTGAAATTTGTTTAAAAAGTAAAAAAAATCCCTAGAATATTTTACAAAATTACATTATCGAATTCAGAAAAAAAATTAACAAAATCTACTAATACTCGTTTGTAGTATTTATACACAGTCTTTTGTGGTTTTTTGAAATACTGAAATCGGATTATTAATACCAGAGTTATGCTGGCGCGTTTTTTATAAGACACACAAACACACACGCACACATACATATATATATATATATATATATATATATATATATATATATATATATATATATGTAAAGAAAAATATAATTTTCTTTAATATTACTCTACTTAAAAACAGTATCATAGTAGTCCGAGAGAACGGACAACGGATAACCTAGGCAACGGATAATGTTTGCTATTTTATTTATGTTATAATTTTGTAAAACTAGTATAGTGAATTGGGAATCGACAATACAATTAAAAACATTCATTGTCGTTTCTTTTCTTATAGGTAAGAAATTGTTATTAGAATTTATAATATTGTTTTTAAAATTTGTTTAAAATTGTTCATAAATAAATTCTTTTCTTATAGAGCAACTCAAGATTGTTTTAAATTGACTGTGTCGACCCAATCAGTAGAAAATACCATTATATATATATATATATATATATATATATATATATATATATATATATTTATATATATATATATATATATATATAGATATATAGATAAAGATATATAGATATATGTAATAATATAATAAGTACATTTTCCATGCATGCGACGCACGACCTGTCAGCTGCTGCTCATACGTTCTTACAAATAAACTTATTTTGGGCTCTTTATTTTGGCATCTGTTCGGCAGATTCCAATGTAAAGCCTAGGTCTTTAAAGCTGCTGACATGTTCCACCTTAACTCCTCCACATTCCAATTCTCAATAGTTTCTAAACCAGGTCTAACTTCTATGCTACTAGTAGCATAGAAGTTAGAACAATAAGAATGGAAATGTTGCACCAATTTGCAACACTTCATTGAAAAAAGATTGATATTTGATTTTAAATCAAAATAATTAATTTAGTTTTAAATTAATTTTAAAGAAAATGTTTCTATTTATAAGAGTTTATGCTTGTCTGCATTCAACTAAAAACAATCAAATAATTTTATTATAAACAGTTGAAAATAAAATATTGTCATTTCAAAATTAGAAAAAATCGCAAACTAGTTTAAAAACAAACTTTACCACTTCTGTTTTGTATTGTACTAATTAGGCGTTAAATATTTTAGCTAACTCATAGGTTATCACAGATTTATATGAATGCAATTATCCGTGGAATCAAAACTATGATAAAATCTAAAATCTAATTATAAAATTTTTAATTTTATAATTTTTAAATAATCAATATTTTATGAAACAGTGGATGACAAATTATTAGAACATTTTTTAGATGTTTCAATAGAAGCAGAAACTTCCATTCCCTAAAACAATTACTTTGTATTTCACATTAATCTATTTTATTTGAATAACAAGAACATTTTTACGTAAAATCCAAAATTTAATTCCACATCTAAAAAAAAAATAATCCAATTTTAATTTCTCCAAAAGCTGCTTTATATCTAGCGCAGCTTCAGTGTGAATGCTACTACCCGAATTTATCAGTAATTCGCGAAGAGGAGGAAATGAGACGAATTCTCCGTTAATAACTAACTCTTCTATGGCACAAATTGAATTTTGCTATCGTAGCTTTCACTTTATATTGCACGTGAAACATTGAAATTTCGTTGCCTTTAGCCTCTAAGACTAACCGAGGTTGTTTAAGACAGAAAATATATCTAAATAAGATAATTTACATAACCATTTCCAATTAAATGAATTTGTAGTGTAAATAATTATATATATATATATATATATATATATATATATATAATATATATATATATATATATATATATATATATATATATATATACATATATATGTGTGTTGTATTGTTTTCTCGGGGATTCCGCGTTGATGTTGAGGGTTGGTTCTGAAAAGAACCGTTAGACGCATACAGTATGCGTCTAACCGTTGACCCGCACGGATGCATATATCTCTTGAGAATGGCGAATGTTAGTTCGCCGAAACGTCGAGAATCCGGTTCTTTTCAGAACCAACCCTCAACATCAACGCGGAATCCCCGAGAAAACAATACAACACAGGTATCTATCCGCGAAAACCTCAAATATCACATATATATATATATATATATATATATATATATATATATATATATATATATATATATATATATATATATATGGCACTTACGTATTAACGCCACCACCGCTACATTTTGAAATAAACATTTTTAAAATACTTTATTTTTTAACCCCGGTTAGATTAGGTTTTTTACCCGCCGCGAAGCGGACAGATAAATCAAAACAACATACGCGTGGTAGCGCTAACCAATATATAGCGGTGGTGACGTTAATACGTAAGTACCATATATATTTATATATATATATATATTATCATTTTTTGAACATAACAGTTTTTATACGTTCTACAATAGTCTGCTAAAAAATCGGCGGTCAAGTCTGTTTTTAATTCCTTCGTCGTAAATATCAACATATCAGCTTTAAATACGTAGGCTTTATGTTTCAATGGAATATCTCAACAGAGCTCAAATTAGGTTTATTTGTAAGAACGCTTGGGTAGCTCCTGGCCTCATTAATGCTCGTGCTAGATGGTTGAAGGTTGTTACCCCCTTTCTCATTGTCTATGAAATGGTCCCTACACTCACCTATCTTTGTTAGTTTCGAAATGTTTAAGTCGTTTGTCTAAGACCGTCATATAGTCTCTGTAAAGGAGGTAAGTTAGTAGTCACATTTGTTTTATTCGAACAAATCGGACATTCTTACATCTAGGCTATAATGCTGACCCCTGCGGGCTTCAAGGTAGAATGATCGTCTGCTTCTCATACCATTTAATGTAAATATGGATTATGGATATTTATGGATATTTCATTGATTTCAACTTCATGGGAAATTACACAATTACAGAGAAACTAAGTTTTAAGTTCATATTTTTCAAAATTTATTTTTTTTCATTTGTCAAGTACAAATTCTAATCTAAATCTAAACCGAAATTTATGAAAATGTTTTAAACTTAATTCAAAACTGAAAAATTTTGAGTTATATCAATTTAGTTTTGAACAGCCCTCATATACTTATGTGGGTTGCATAGTATGTAGGCAGAGGGTACAATTTATCAAGAAGACGTTTCAGCTAGAGAAGCAGTCCACGCTTCGGTCATCCTACCTTGAGTCATACATTCAGCCATATACTGAATGCTCACATTGAGTCGGACATTGAGTCCTACATTTCGCAACTAGAGACAAATACCAACAGTATAAAAGTATGCATCAACGAGAATAGACAAGGTTGAAAAGGGAGGATTACATATAGTATGGGTGGTAAAACAATATGGGTGGTATATCAAAATAAGTTCTGCAAATGATAAGAAAATAAGGGGTTAGAAATAATAATGAGAAAACTTAAGGAAATGAGCAAAGTTAATGTATGAAAAGGTGGATTGCATTGCAATGGAGTTCAGAGAATGATTAACCAGGGAATACTGATTGAAAAAGATGCGCGAGAAAGATTGTTACAGAGCACTTCCAGCACAGAGCAGGAGGGACAAAAACATATATACGAACGTACATAGAATTAAAAGAGGGAGATATGGTAAAAAAATCACGCAATTTATTAATCTGAATGTTTCTTGTTGACATGTTACTTCAACTTGTGTTGACATATTGTTGACAGACTAGCCATCTGTCTGTGAAGATTGGCAGCCACATTTTATGTAAATTTTAGATTTGACATCCAATTAAATTAGGTTTTTTGTGTAATCAGCGTTTTTTTTTTACAATGAGGGATCAAGCAATATTGATTTTCGGTACAGTAGCAGTAACGTTGTAGAAGTTATTTAGCGATTCGTACATGAATGAATTAGCGATTTACAAATGTTAACAACGCTTTCAAATTAGTCGTGAACCAGTTAAAGATGATATATAGTTGGAAGACCACAACTTGGAAAACACGTTTACAAATAAGTTGGTTGAAAAATTCGTTGTAACAGTGGAATTACAATAAGAAAGGTTGCTGAAGAAATAAATATACCATATGGCAGCAAAATTTGTTCAGGCGCTCAGATAATGATGGATGATCTTGCCAATAACTCTAAATATCTACAGCGCCTCCTATAGGGAGAGGAGTACGTCAAGGGGTACGATCTCCCCGAAACTATTTACACTGAGTTTAGAAGACGTCTTCAAGAAACTTCACTAGGCGCGAAAAGGTATAAAAATTGATGGGAATTATCGAAACCACCTCCGCTTCGCGGACGACATAGTCTAAATTTCCAAAGAACCAATCGAGTTAGTGGAGATGCTGCAACAACTAAATGATGACTAAAATTAACATGGGAAAAACAAAAATCATGAGTCAGATTCTCCCCACATTGTGCTCGATAAGGTAACTATCGAATGTGTGAACTACTACATCTACCTCGACCATGTGATCAAGTTGGGAAAGGAGAACCAAATGGCTGAAGTGACCAGATGGGTTGCTCTTACATGGGCTGCGTTTGGCAAACTAAAGTAAATCCTGGGAAATAAAGATATGCCAATAAATCTAAAAAGGAAAGTTTAGAACTCATGCATATTGCAAGTAGCTATGAGCTTGACAAAGAAGAGTTCTGATAGACTAAGGGTAACGCAAAGGGCCATGGAGCACTCAATGATTGGGGCTTCATTAAGAGACAAAGTCAGAAATGATATTATCTGAGGAAGATCGAGAGTATCCTACGTTATTGAACGCATAGCGCAGTTAAAATGGCGATGGGTCGGACAAAGACTAAGCAACAACAGGTGGACTGCCAGAATTACCCAGTGGCGACCTAGAGAAACAAAAAGGAGCAGGGGTCGTCCACAAAGAAGGTGGTTGGACGACATTAAATCGATTGCTGGTAAAGACTGGCATCGCAAAGCCCAAAATCGCCACCTGTGGAAGACTAACGAAGAGGCTTATGTCCAGGAGTGGACGATGGAAACACCATGAAGAGGAAGAAGAATGTAATAATATAACGGGTTATGAATTCGAAACAAAACCTCAATCATATCAATGGAAGCTTCCAAATATATCAAGACCCATAGAAAAATAGTTCGATCGAAAGATAAGATGGCAACAATAAACAAAATATGGCTAGTATATGGAGAGGGAGTAAAACGGTGGCCACACTTGTCGTCCAAATGTACTGCATTTATATATAATTATGTAGAGAAGAAAACATTGAAGATTTTTAAAATGATTATGCACAGGACTGCTTCGGGATTTACAGTGAATATTGGAACTATTTAAAAAGTTTTGTTTCCATTTGATCTTTAAATGACAGCAGAAACATGCTCTTTATATTTTTCCTTTAATAAAATAAACTCATCAAAGCATTTTCTTCAATTATTCTTGTCTGCGTTTATATTACCAAAATAAGTCGTCTTTTAGATTTTGACTCTTTTGTGCAAATTTTTAATGATATTTGGATATTTTATATACGATGGAAAATATAGCCACTTTTCACATACTTGTCAGGAATGTTGATCATTTAAATCAATGGTTAGAGGCTTGATGTATTTCTTGAAAGCCACAAATAGATAAGACAGAATATTGAGGGGTGAATAAGGGGTGACAAACAAATATTCACATCGACAATATTTTTTCATATATTATTATGTACATATTATATCCGCCGAAACATAATTTTTTACTTCAATTTACTATATTTTCAAAGTGCATAAAAATAACATATTTTACAACTTGTTTACCAAAGCAACTGTTTGGCTTTTTCCCTTGGTAAATAATAAAATAGCAAATGGCTTTGTTTCACGTTCTTTTCCGATATTGTGTGGACTTGTGTGGTTTTCTCTGGCCTTCTCTGCTCTTGCCTGGTCTCGTCTGGGTTTTGTGTGGTCTTCTCTAGTCTTAACTGGTCTTGCCTGGTATCTTCTGGGCTTCGCTGGTCTTGTCTGGTATTATATTGTCTGGCATTGTCTGGTCGTCTTGTCTGGCTTTGTCTGGTATTGACTGGTTTTGTCTGGTCTTGTCTGGTCTGGTTATTGAAATATAAAGCGTTCAAATAATTTTTATTTTGCCGCTGCGTCATTTGCGTATACGCAGTAAATATAAGCAATAATCTAGTGTTTTTTAGTTTTTTGTTCAGCCTGTTCTTCTTTGTTAAAAACTCTACATACGTTATGATTTTTTAAAGAACGTATTGAATTTATTCTACATTAAGGAATGGTCTTTCGGTTGTTATCTTGCAATAGGATATGAGCCCAGATAACGAAAAGAAAATGAATTCTCAGAAGGTTAAAGTTAGTGTTAAAGTTATTATTAAAGTTAAAGTTATTGTTCAAGTTTAATTTCAAGAAAAAGTTAAAACTAAAGATTGAGTTTGAAGTGAGAAAGTGACGTTTTTTGGGTGATTTTTGTTTTTGTTTTTCTCAAAATGGCAGATTGCAAAGGAAAACTTGAAAAGTTGAACAACACCAATTAAAGGGTACAGGGGAAAAACCACACATGTGCACCTAGATTCGTTTTGAGAAAAACGAAATTTAAAGTTAGTACTTACATTGTTTCTCCCCTGGATATCTATTTCATAATGTCTTTTTTATAGGGACTGACGTGCTTTTCCCCAATCTTATACAGTGGAACTTAAAGTACACTTCTAATACTAACATATGGCAGCACCAGTTTAATATTGACAAAAAAAAGACTTCCGTGGGTTCTCCCCTGTGCCCTTCAATTATATGACCTGGAAATTAAAAATTGAATGGGCACTGAAAAGGGAAAATCTTTGAATGGTGATTAACAAACCACGTCCTGGGAATTTGGAGACAACAGCTACGAGCAAACAGAAATAATACAGGTGTTTATTGCAGGAGTAATGGGATCGAAATGACAAACAGGCATTCTCCTGGATTGATTTGTCGATTGAAGATCGTTGAAAATTGTTCATGTACGTAATAAAAAAACAGCGCTTGGTGCATGGAATAAGTTGAAACAATACCATGAAAGGGCTACGCTAAGCAATAAGGTTCATTTAATGCGAATGATTTCCACATTAAAAATGGAAGAAAATGGTCGTATTCCAGAGCACATCAACGAGATACAGAATTCGTTTGTCAAACTCAAGGACATAAGCAATGACAAGTTATCTGAACATATAACATTCACATTCGTTCAACAAAAATTAATTGCATAATACCAACGCCGTGTACATGCGGAAGCAGTTTCCAGTTCCGAGACGCTGCTCAAAATTACCGAAGAAGGGTCCGAAATGAAATGTTTTTTTCTGTAGACAGCCAAATCATATTAAACGGGATTGCGAAGAATACAAAAAATGACTTCGGAAGAAACAAGCACAAGAGTCGAAGAATAAAAACGCAGATAAAGTAAATTCAGATCGCAGTAATTAAATTTTTTCGGTGAATCAAAAGATGCATGATGGTTGGTCACTCCATTCAGGAGCGGTAAGGCATGTGACCAACAGCTGAGAATTTTTCAATTACTTGGACGAGACATTTAAGGCATATATGAAGGTCGGAAACGGCGAAAAAGTTAATGTCATTGGGATTGGAAGCGGAAAATTCCTGAATCAAGATGGTCCGATCCAAGAAGCAACAGCGAATTAAGCATTATTTGCGCCAGAGTTGGTTGGGAACGTTTTGTCAATCGTAAAACTGGCCGAAAATGGGGTTAAAATAATATTTAAGGAGAATCACTGCGAAATAGATAAAAAAAAAAACGAGCAAGTCGCAGTAATTGACCATTGAAAGACGAAATTTATACCTGACATGGTGAACAATTTGAATTTAATGTATAGATAATTGATAGATAAAGAAAATTGTATTCACAGTTGGCATAAAAAGTTGGGTTATCGAGACCCCAAAGCAATCAGAAAGATGGTATCAAGAGATCTCGTTGACGGAATCCAGATCGTGGAATGCGGAATAAAGGAACTATGTAAGACATGCGTCAAAGGAAAAATGACCATTTCCAAAGGAATCCTTCAACAGGAGCATGTGAGGAGCAGTGCTGGATCTTGTACATACGGATGTTTGCCGACCGATGCAAACAGAAACCCCGTGTGGCAAACGATACGTTATCACATTCATGGACGATTTTTCGCGCTTCACAGTTATTAAGCTGTTAACTCATAAAAACAAAGTGGAAAGATCTTACAGGGAATTCGTCGAAATGACCAAAGCCACATTTGGAAAGAAACCGATGATTCTACGCTCGGATCGAGGAGGAGAATACACAAGAAAACGTTTTAAGGAGTACCTCAAAACAGAAGGGATCACAATAGACAGGCGTATTCACCCCAGCAAAATGGAATCGCAGACAGAAAAAATCGATCAATTATGAAAATGGCATGTTGTATGCTGATTGATTCGGAACTTTCAATTTTTTTTGGGGAGAAGCAGTAGCAACGGCAGTTTTTATCCAGATTCGTGTTATCACAAGATCGAAGGAGTCAATACCGTACGAGCTATGGAGCGGAAGCAGAGTTTCATTGAACAACATGCATCCTTTTGGCACCAAATGCTTCGTGCCCGTTCCGACGGAAAAAAGGAGGAAACTGTATCAAACAGGACGCAAGATGATATTTCTTGGACACAACAATAAATCGAAAGCATTTAGATGTTATAATCCAGCAACACGCAAAGTAGAAATACATGACTACATTTTTAGAAGTCGGAAAGTTCACAGAAATTTAAATCGATTTTCAACCTCAGATTATAGATTCGCAGACAGTGAAACTAGAAGAAGGGGAAGAAGAAGAAGAAAAAGAAGAAGAAAGTACAAGTCGACGAGGAATCGACTTCCCAAAGAAAAAGGAAAACCAGCTAAGAGATAATTTGAAGAGGCAAATTTGAGTACTGAAGAAGCTCACGAACCCAAAAATTTTGAAAAAGCGATGTCAAACAATGACAAGAACACATGGATGGTAGACATGCAGGAGGAGATGATTTCACTCAAGAAAAACAATACGTGACAGTTCTACCTGAAAAGGGAGAAGCAATTGGATGTAAATGGGTATTTAAAATAAAGAAGGGCGAAAAGGGAATGGTTCAGCGTTACAAGGCCCGTATTGTTGCACACGCATTTTCACAAAAATTCGGTACAGATTTCAAGTTTTGAAGTTTTTGCACCAGTTAGTCGTCAATCGCCGTTTAAAACTTTGCTGTCTGTGCTCAGGGATAAAGGGGTTGAGTTGATAGTCCATCATTTTGACGCTAACTAGTTTTTCTTAATGGAACTTTGGAGGAAACTATTTATATGAAACAGCCACCAGGTTTCAATTTCGAAAATCTCGGGAGAGTTTGTCTGCTGAAAAAAGTCTATATAGAGTGGAACAAGCAGCAAGAGCTTGGCATGAAAAGGTAGGGAAGGAAAGTCTAGCACAAGAATTCGAAATAATGGACCTCGGAGAAATAAAACATTATCTCGGCATTTAAGTGACATACACAGAGAAATTTTGAATTATGTCAATCAAAATACATTGATCAAGTTGCAAGGACATGGACATACAGAATGAGTAAGAAGCGAAGACTCCGATGGAAATAGGATACTACAAATCGCATTGGGAATCATCAAACAAATTGATGAACAATAAAGATTATCAGAAATTGTTAGGATGCCTGTTATACATCTCTAGCAATACAGGACCAGATATAACAGCTAGTGTCAGCATTTTGGCCCAAAAGACTTCGAATCCAAACCAAGAGGATTGGGAACAACTTAAGCGCGCGGTAAAATATTTCAAGGGAACTTCAGAATTCAAACTGAAACTCAGCGACAGTTATGAAGATAATAAGGAGTTATTTGGATATTCAGATGCATATTGGGCCGAAGATAGACAAACTCAAAAATCAAACAGCTGTCATGTTTTTTTTTAATGGAGGAATCATCAACTGGTCATGCAGGAAACAAACTTGTGTCTCACTCTCTTCAACTGAAGCAGAATTCATTGCCTTATCAGATACCTGCCAAGAGACCATTTTTTTGCGAAGATTGCTGGAAGATATGCACGAAGAATTGAATAGTCCGAGATTAATATACGAGGACAATCAAAGTTGCATAAGAATGATCAAAGAGGAGAAATTTAGTAATCGAACGAGGCATATCGATACTAAAGTACATTTCATAAAGGATCATGTTAAGGAAGAAAACATTTCCTGCAAATTTTGCCCTACAGAAGAAATGACAGAAGATCTTTTTAAGAAGCCTTTGTCAGTCGGTGACAAGTCGGAGGCAAGTCAAGTTGAGAGAAAAATGTAAAGTTATTTGATTGTTTGAACGAGGAGGAGTGTTGAAATATAAAGCGATGAAACAATTTTTGCTTTGCCGCTCCTTCATCTGCGTATGTGCAGTAAATATAATCAGTAATCTAGTGTTTTTTAAATTTTTAGTGTGTTTTTAGGCTGCTCTTCTTTGTTAAAAACTATACATACGCTATGTTTTTATTCCTGTAATATACGTTTATTAACACGTTGACGCCGGCATGGACCACCGGTGGTACATGCTGCGCTCTCATTACATCCCTAATTCTTTGCATATTTGGTTGCCTATATACATCGGCTCTTATATTGTAAATTTGTAAAAGTGAATTATTAAAAAATGAAGTTATAAATAGGTATTGGGAAAATAATTGTTACCTATTAGTAGAGTCTAAAATAACCTATTTTTTATGAATATTTGTGAAACAAGTTAGACATAGTGATGGCAAATTTTTGCATTGTGGGCAAAACGTTATCACCCGTTCGGCCGTTTCGTTGTAGTCTGTTTGGCCGCAATTGAAGAACCCTCTAATGCTAATTTTCGGTAGCACTGCCTTCTAGATTTTCTTGCTATATTTAATCTTATCTATAAAATTATTTACGTATTATACTGAGTTAAAAATAATAAATAAAGACAAGTCAGGTATTTTAAATCTACAAAATTTGAAAACTATACCGATCCCCAGAGTTCGCTCTTATCTATGCTTTAATGATATAGTCTAGTCCTTACTATCCAGTCTCAGTCTATAATATTAATACTGTACTAACAAAAAACATTAAACCTTGACGAATAAAACAGTTCAAATTTGTATAATAAACTCACTAGTGTATTAATTCTTAAGAATTTCTAGATAGTCTAAACATGAATTAATTCATCTACTATAAATCATAATTTAAATGATCATTTAATGGTTAATTACATAAAATTGTCATCAAGTGTTAGGCAAGGTTTAAACTTGTTTTTTATCCAAGTCAAGATTTTGAATTTTGAAAGTTCCTATTATTTATTCGACATTTAAGAGCTTAATTGACTCACAAAAAATAACCCACTCCTGTTAAAAAACTAAATAAAAATATAACTAATATTACGACTATTGGATATAGAAAGTCGTAATTTATATAATGTAAAATTAAAATACGTACGCCGTTAGTTGAACAAACTTCTGTTTTAACAATATAATCTTATTTTATTAGTTTAGTTAGTCCCAGTTTTATCTGTATTTACCTTGTCAAAGCCACACTCTGTGCCCTCAATGGGTGGTCCCTTTTTCGTTTTGCAAACCAAGGGAGATTTGACGTGTCCACACCACAAATGCGAACAGGGTTCAACAATATCAAAAGCCCTGCAGAGCGAATAACTTAAAAGAAACAAATTAGTCAATTAGTTAGCAGACCTTTCCTCCACATTAAAATAATCGTTTCGTACCCTTCTCCGAATTCCATCCTGCACTGTTCATCCATACTAAACGAAGTCTGCAGAGTGGAATTTAATGAAATCCCATTATTATTCGGCGGGTTAATTAAACAACCCCATTTCCTGAAACCCTTGTATATATAGCAAGCAATTTTAATCGCCAATTATAGACCAATTAATACTTAGATTTCTTCTGGAATTCGCGACGAGAACATTGCGACCATAAAAATTGATGAAACGTTGCTGAAACTAAGGGAGCCATGACACTGCCCTGCAGAGCTTCATCTCCGCAATCATTGAAAGCCTTTTTATCGCCGTCGTGACTCAAACCTAAACTAAAACAAACAATTTTTTAAATAAAACATAATTAATTACAAAAAAAAAATTTACATATGAGCCATCTCATGGGCGATGATAAATGCGCTAGTTAAGCCTTCGTCTCGGTTCAAAGCGCAGGATCGTTCCGGATCACATGCTCCTGCAACTGGAGCATAACCGGACGGGCCCCCAATATCTGATCTGGTTATCCAAACAGCCACATCGTGATGAGTTTCCCCTGGGGCCATTCCTATATGCATGCCGCGATTCCAAATATTTACGTTTTCGAGTGACTTCTTGGCATTTCCCGGCCGCACAATCGTCTGTCTAATATTATCGTACAGGATCAGACGGGTTACTATCAGTTGCAAGTTTGCGTCCAGCGACGGATCTTGATAAATTGCATTTACCTAATCGATTTAAATTTTTTAAACAAGTAATTTCAGATACAGATACGATTGACAAGATATTATCGGTTTAAAATAAGTTATAAAGATTAGAAAACGTGTTAGAATATTCAATTTTCTATTGAAGAAACGTCCGTTTTTTGGAGCAATAGTGAAACTAATTACTTAATTTAAATCTATTTATTAACCGTTTATTATCTTCACTATATCATGAATTAATATTATTAGTGTTAATTAAAATAAAAAATCGTTTTCTTTCTTACAATGTTCATGAGAGTAAGTACGTATTGTTCCACCCTTTGTTTTCCGTGAAAAGAGATGACTGTGCTATCGACAGCGATAGCAATTTCCAGCCACCTTTGCGGATTAGTAGAAATCTTGGGATTATTTTTGGCCGCTGAAATACCAATAATTTATTGCAAGGAACGGAACAGTTTATTAGATTTATGCAAGTACTTATGACGCTCGGTTGCCAGGCTGTGTCGAAAAAATATCCCACCTCTTCAGAATCAATTTGTTCCCTTTTCCACTCCAATGTTTCATTGGTTAGGGCTGCTAGTCTTTCGACGTCTACATTATTAGTTCCTACTTCAATCTCACTCTCAAACTCAATATCGATAGTGTCTCCGGTCAAGTTGAAAAATTCCCAGCTTCGTTTATGTCTGACAGTTTTTCTGTATACTACGTGAGTCTCGTTGTCGGGTTCAATGAAAAACGTGTCCGAGTTTATAGTGAAAAAACCGCTGATATTTCCATCGCAAATACTTATTGCTGCGGTGGACGAATTTTGGAAATCTCTCACGTAACCGGATTTGTATTCGCATTTCTGGATTCGGTTGTATTTAATGCCGTCCTTTGTGATCCATTCGGTTTGGCCCGGTGGAAACAAATTATGGTCGGCATTAAGCTCCAAGACCCAATCTCGTAGATGAACGATTTTCAATTTACTCGTGTAGTAAACACTGCTATTTATATCCTCCCGTCGGCGTCGACAGTTCGCGTCGTATACACGGACCTCCGACAGGTAAACGTCATGGTTATCTGATAGATCCACGAATGATCCGATGCGGTAATCACATTTAATACCAAACAAACACAAAAACAACAAAACTACTTCTTGAGAGAATGGATGCATCTTTACCACTATCACGTTTTAAATAATATGCACGCACTAGGAAGAGCATCTAGCAAACACATGGCCATGCATTACACTTCCACTTAAGTGTTTTAAATTAAACATTTTAATTGCTGCTTTATGACATAAACTATTACTTTGTCTTTTATGGCTTTATTAAAAAAAATGTAACATTCTCGTCTACTCGACTCATTTCGGTTCATACTTATTGCTCCGTATACACTTGAAATTTTCCGAATGAGCAACTGATTAATCTAATTCCGTACGGCAAGGTCGTTGCAATAATTCCATCCAATCTAATAAAATAAAAACGTAAAATTAAAACGACATTTATTTTTAGCAAAAATTTTATTTTATATAAAATAAACAACAAAAATAACAATATTTAACCCACACAACAAAATTAAACTATATAAGAATAATACGATACAACGGCCAAATTAAACTATGACTCAAAAGACAATAATAAAAACATTTTTTAATTTTCTTCTAATCTTGCTTGCCAGTCCAACCTTTTCCGTCTATTCTTTGTCTTGGTTATTGAGTCTTGTTTATCTATGTTATCTTGTTCTTGTAGTCCTGCATGTCTAGTTTTATCTATCTAGTGTTATATTTTTAGTCTTGTATTTCTAATTTTGTTAGTAAGGCCTTGTCTGCACCGTCTTACATGCCTATTTATGTCTATCTACTCTGGTCTGTCTAGTGGTGTCTATATAATATTGTCTGTTTAGTCCTGTCTATCTAATCTTGTATGTTAAGTTCGACCTATCTAATATTTTAAGTTAAGTATTGTCTTGTCCATCTAGTATTATCTATCTAGTTTACGCGGGTGTGGTAATGTCATATCCATCTAGTCTTATCTATTCTGTCAAGTCTAGTTCTTTCTGTGTTACATTGTTTGTCCAGCCTTGTGTGCATAAGCTTGTATTTGTTGTCTTCTCTGTCAAGTCTTCTTTGATTGGTCTTGTCTAAACGAACAAGTCATACCTATCTAGTATTGTCTATCTAACCTTGTCTGTCTTGTCTTCTCAGCCCTGTGTTATCTGTCTAGTCTTCTCTGTCTAGTTTTCTCTGTGTATTCTTGTCGGTCTAATTTTAATCATTGCGATATTGTCTTTCTAGTCATGTATCTCTATTTTTGCCTATCTAGTAATGTTTTCTTTAGACTTGTCTGTATTTAACTGAACGGTTCTTCTTCTTCTTTGGCCGTAACCGGCGATTAAGCAGGTGGTCGACATCTTAGCCAATACGCTGCCGCCGATACACAGTTCATTCACGATACGCTTCCAAAATGCTTTGTGAGTGATTTGTGTAACCAGGCGGTTTCCTGATTTATCCGGCTTCTCGATTCTAGTCAACTCGGACCAGATTGACCTACCTCCTCCTTTCGCAGCCGGACTTGAAACTGTCCTAGGCGGCTGCTGCTTTACACCAGGGAATTATGATCCATGGACAGGGTTTCATCCTTCTCTTCCAGGATTTTAAGCAGAGAAAGCAGAGAGCCATAAAAATTATTTGTCACTTTGAGAAACCGTCTTGTCTATATGGTCTTGTCTTCCTATTTTTGTCCGTCTAGTCTCGTCTGTTTAGGTTGTGTTTCTGGTTTTGTCTAAATATCCTTATCTGCCTTGTCTGTACAGTATTGTGTGTCACGTCGTATCTATCTAGCCTTTTCTGTCCAATCTTACATGTACAGTCCTATGTCTTCTCTGTCCAGTCAAATGTCTACTCTTTCTCCTAATCCTTCATTGTCTTGTCTATCAAAGCTATAAATAATCTTGTCTCTTTAGTCTTATTTAAGCAGATGTCTTGTTTGTCTACTCTTGTTATCTGGTATTGTCATTCCAAATTATATGTAAAAAAAAACATTGAATCGATCCATGGCTCAAAGTGGGGTTTTTTAGTTCAATATGTAGAAATTTATAAAATGTCGAACCCACTATATAAAACGTTTTTTAAATAAAAGGCAGAGCTTTCGACGTGGAAACAAGTCATCTTCAGTGCAAAAATACATACATTGAAATAATTAACAAATTAACATGGTAAAACTCATTCAATTAACAAGGTGTAAAGATAAGGAAATAAGTGTGTTATATCTAGGTTCACAATATACCTAGGTTCTAGGAAATTATTCTAAGGCTGCCGTTTTTTGGGTCTTTTTATACGTCATAGATAATAACGCCACGAACCCAAAACATTATACCATATCTGAGGTGACTATGAAAATTAGCGAAATAGACCATTTTTAAGATCTCCGGCTTTAAGTAATGTTTCAAAATTCTAAGCGCATACACGGCTTTATTTAGTTTTTTCTTTAAATGTAAGATGTGGGGTGACCAGTCGAACGTTTCATCTATATAGAGTCCTAGGAGTCTTGTTTCGCGTTGTAGTTTTATATTGCTATTATCCAGAGCTATTTCGGTGGGATATATTCTATTGTCTCTTTTAGTCTTAAATATGATAAATTCGTATTTTCTTTATTTAAAACTAGTTTATTTTCATTGAACCAAGATGTTATTATTCTAATTGTAGAGTTAATGTTAGGTTCAATGTCATGTACATTTGTGTTTAATGTTAATGTGATGGTGTCATCTGCATAACTGTTCAACTTCGTAGTTTTGTTTAGCTGCATATTGGGCAGATCATTTACATAAAGAGTGAACAAGAGGGGTCCTAGGACACACCCTTGAGAGATTACAATGTTTGTTGTGGTTGACTGTGATCTAAGCCTTCCTTCTGCTTTGTATATTTCGACTATTTGCTTTCTATTTGATAAGTAGGAGGAAACACAATTTAATGGGATACCTCTAATTCCATACTTTTGTAGTTTTTTTTTTCAATATCTTGTGGTCCACTGTCTCATATGCCGCTTCTTTAATAAATTCGAAGCATGCTGTACTGTATTTCGGCCTTTTATAAATCCGTGTTGATGATTGTTTAATATGTTGAATTTTTTTGGTAAGTGTTAAGATTCTTTTGCAGATTAACTTTTCAATTATTATGGAGAAGGATGTTTGCAAGCTGATTGGTCTGAAATTTTCAATTGTGTCAATATTACCTTTTTTATGTATAGGTACAACTTTAGAAAATTTGAGACACTTGGGAAAGATTTCTTCTTGTAAGGAGTTATTAATTAAGTGTACGAGTGGTTCTATAATTTCAGACGTAACACGTTTTATTACTGACCGAGGTAGCTCACCAATCCCCGCGCTTTTTGTGTTTTTTAGATCCTTTATAATAATTTTCAGTTCTTCTTCGTTGGTTGGATGTAAAAATATTGATATGTCAATATTTTGTCAAATTTGTTATATTGTCATTATGAATGTTATTTTCTAAGTGTGTTGTCATTTTTCTAAGTTGCTCAACGAAAAAACAGTTTATGGAATTGGGGTTGTGACTCGGTCCAAAAGTATGTGTTGATTTTGATTTAGTTTTAAGGTTTGATGTAGATTTTATTATGTTATCGCTGTCAGTAATACTACGTTCGTAATATTTCTTATTGGCATCCTGAATTGTAAAGCTAGCTTTGACATCGTGTATACGTCCAGCGAAACTAGATTTTTACGTACAATGTTGCGGGTACGATGCGGTAAAGTGACCAGTAAATTTTAACCTTTCAGGGACACTTACAAAATAAATTAAGTATAAGACAATAAAATCTAATTAAAAAAAAAACGATACTTTACACCACATTTGTCACGATAATGAAGAAAATAAGAGTGAATTTTTAAATTTGACTGTATGTCTGACTTTTGTAAAAATGACATAACCAGACTAATAAATTTTAATTAGTAAAAGTGTCAAAGTTTGTGAGTATCAACATTAAAAAATTAAATAATTTCCAATATTGTAATTAATCTAAATCTATTTGTTTCTTAAATAATAATTGTCGGCAAAAAAATCTTATACAAATCTCGTGCGGAAATGATTTTACAATGATCCAGCAAATGGGGAACTCGCCTTTCGGGCTCGTTCCCCAAACGAGCTGTTGCATTGTAAAATCAATGTCTCTAATGTAAATAACTATTTTTTCTTGTCGTAGTAACTTTTTATATCGTCTCAGTAGTATATTTCGTTTTAGTCAGTGTTCGTCTTTGATAGTATGCATTATAACTCTATACGTTTACGCATTTTTTCGAGTCATTTGAAAAGATCTTTCTCTTTTTTTTGTTTATCGGTTATTGTTTTTAGCGTAAAGCAAGTGTTAAAATGTCTTTTGAACGTTTGTGTGAACATATCCCATTGTTTATCGACATCAGAATTTTGAGTGGCGAGAACTTCCTCCCACCCTTCTTTTTGTGTAGCCTCCTTGAAATTTCCCATTTGATTTTCGGTGTAAGTTCTGATCGTTCTTATTGTGGGTTGCGTTTTTTCGTGTTTGAAAATAATATATTGAGCAAGGTAGTCGGATGTATGATATTTTAATGTTTGAGTTAAGTAGGGCGTCTCTTTGCTGATAGGTAGGTTATCTATGCATGAGCTAAAGTTGGGATGGCTTGTTTCCTCAAATGTCAGGCTCATATTGAATTGATCTATTCTTAAAAATATTTACGATAAAATCACCTGCAATTATGCATTTTTACTTTTCTTTTTGTAGCTTATTTAATAGGTTATAGAGTTTTTGTAAAAATTATTTAAAATTTGTTAGGGGTGCCCTATATATACCTACTAAGACGATGTCGTTCATATTTAGGTTTAACTCAATCGCCGTACATTAAAATAAGTGACTTTTGGCAAGAGAGTTGATATCTTCCCTGTTGTTGTAACTTTTGGTTCATTTACAATATATGGCTACACCGCCGTGTTTCCGTTCAGTTCGGCAGAAATATGAGGCTAGTTAGAAGTTGTTAATTTTAATTGTTTCGATTTGTTCTGAACTTTTCCAGTGCTCGGTCACTACTAGGAGTTGGCATTCGTTATTTTTGTTTAACATATACTCAATTTTGTCTGAGAAGTTTCCTATTGACTGATTGTTTATGTTTATTAGTCCGACACGAGTACTGGTATTTTTATTAATGTGATTGTAATTCAATTCCTGTTTCTTTATCTTACTGTTGGCCGAGTGATTGCCTGTGTAAAATTTGCCTGACGGTTTCTATCTAAGCGGTTGAAATTCAGCCTCTCGTGCAAAATCCATTCCGGCCAGAAATCAGAGCTATATACTTCATCTTTCAGAGAGAGATCCACTCCGACTTTGAAGCTATTATTGTTAGCATTCTATACTTTTGGTATGATATTTTCAACTATGAAACCTGATTCATCATGACCAGTTTTTTGTGATAGATATTTACGTACGATGTCCTCTGAGACATGGTCCCTTGCCCTAGCAATGTACAGCCATATTTTCTTGGTCTCAACTTTCCTCCCAACAAAAGCAGTGTTAATATCTTCTTCACTAACCTTAGCTTTACCAAGCGATGCACGGTGTCTTCTCCTTCTTCTTTTTTCGAGGAACCCTTGGTTTTCGGGGTCTATAATTTCTGTATTTGGGTCCACCTGGTCCCTGTTGTCCCTAATGGTATTATTTTCTTCCGATCTGTTTTGGGGTTCGTGTTGTTTGTTTATAGTTTTTATGTTTGAGCGCGTATCCTTGTAGATTATTTCCTTTTCTGTCTTATCTTATCTTACTTTTCTGTCTTATCTTAACGGGTACCTGGCTCTCTTTAAATTCAATCTATTTAGTTAATTCTGTAATTAATAATGACAGAGGGTCCATCTGTTTTTTAATATGTGATTCTACAGCAATCATTACCGTGTCCGATAATCTCTCGTTTTTTTGCTTCAATTCTCTATTTTTTTCTGCCAAGTGACGATTTTCTTCATGTAGTGATTCCATATGTTTTTTTATTATTCCAGATATAAGGTTTCATAAACGTCGCTCTGGATGAAGGCGGTCAAGATGTCGGTAAGTTTTTCTGTGGGTATATTAGATCTAAGTTCCCTTGACATGTTGCATGTATTTATTACTACAATCTTTAGTATGTGTTATAATATATCTAATGACAGGCTTAATATATCTAATGTTATAATATATCTAATGACAGCTTTCTTTAATTCGTATAACTGTTCAATTTGATTCTCTGTCAAATATATCTTACCTAAATACTCGATAAAACTATTTGTATGTCGTCGAAAGCAGGGACAAAAATAATTTAAAAATAATTTGAGTAGAGGCTTAATTCAAAAGCCTAGAATGATTACAAAATAAAATCAAACAGAAAGTTATTATAAAATAAATTTAAAGAGGAGCCACGTGACGACAACCCCGACATGTTGGTATAAAATGGTGGTGTAGATTGAAAAAGAAAAGATTTTTAAGTAGGATGGTTTTTATGCATTTAAGCAATGAAAGTCTGCGGCGTATAAAACGTAAAAATTGGGGAGAATTTTGAAAATTTGGCTGCAAACATGGTAGTCTAATTACAAAACAATAACTTAAAAAAACTGTAAAGCTTTCCCAAAGTCTACAAAGTTAAAAACCTTAAAGACATTAAGAAAGTGAACAACTCCAAAACCATCTATGCAGGATGACAAGAGAAAAAACCTTTTGTCACACTCTCTCCTTAGTCCTCCCGCACCAACAGTCCCAAAAACGCTAAAACTTTACTGACTAACTTTTTTTACTGACTAACTTTTGAGCTATCAATAAAGAATACCAAAGTAATTAAAATGAAAAGAAATTAAATGAAATCGAAAAATAACTTTTAAAACATTTTTAAATCTTTCCCAAAGTCTACAAAGTGAAAAACTTTAGACTTTAAGAAAGTAAATATCTCTAAAACCATCAATGCAGGATGACAAAAGAGAAAACCCTTTGTCACACTTTTTCTTTTGTCATCCTGCACCGACAGTCCCAAAGCCGCTAAAGCTTTAAAACGTTTAAGGTATCGGTACTAAAACGGTAAATAAAATAGAAAATTAACTTAAAAAAAAACTTTCAAGCTTTCCCAAAGTCTACAAAGTTAAAAAAAAACTTTTTAAAGACTCTAAGAAAGTGAACAACTCCAAAAACCATCAATGCAGGACGACAAAAGAGAAAACCCTTTGTCGCCCATTCTCTTTTGTCATCCTGCACCGACACTCGCAAGGCCTAGTGGCCTTGCGACTGTAGAAAAGCCTTACAACATTTGAACTATCAATAAAAAATAACAAAATAGAAGCTAAATAAAATAGAATTAAAAGCTGAGGACAAGATAAATCAGACTGTGTCAATGAAACTTATAATTCTAATAAAGCTGTGATGAAAGGATTTGAAAGCTTAGTGACCTCGTTCAGGACGGCCAGCTTAGGGTTTAGGCTTTGTAGATCTCAAGTGCCTCAAGGTGATTAAGCTTACAGGATTTGTGGTACAAATGTAGGAGTTTGGTGCCCTGTAAGGAGGAGGCGGTCTGCTAAAGCGGAGTTGGAAGAGGTAATGCCTGAATTCCTTTGTTTGTGGAACTGGTTAATATGTTCTTTAATACTAAGGGATATAGCCCTGCCAGTTTGGCCAACATACAGGGAGTCATAATTATCGCATGAGAGGAAGTAAACCCGCGCATGTGAAAGTGGAGGTAAACTATCTTTTGTACGGACCAAGAAACGAGATAATGTGCCTGTCGTAAGGAAAGTAGGTGAGAGGTTGTGGGAAGAGAAAAGACGTGCTAAGTCAATGGAGGGTTGACCGACAAACTTCAGAGGCCACACGCTGGGTATTTTCAATGCGGGAAGAAAGTTTATGTTGTGACTAAATTTTTGATGTAAAGGCTTTCTATAAGATTGATGGGGAAGTTATTATATAAAGCGATCTGAACAATGACACCCAATTCCTTTTCGAAGGACTCAGGGCTAAGGGTGAACTTGAAGAGTCTGTGAAAAAGGGCGTTAAAAGATGCAAACTTGTGGGAGTAAGGATGTAATGAAAAGAAAGGGATAATGCTGTCGGTAGAGGTGGGTTTCCTATAAACTTCAAATACCAGAGAGGAGTATCCAATCATGTATGATTAATACATCGAGGAACGGGATCTTATTATCAACCTCTCTCTCGTATGTGAAGTTTATATGGATGGAATTTATTATAGAGAGGAAATTTTCAAGATGTGTGTGATTGCCTTCGAAAAGGGAGAGGATGTCATCCACATAACGATGCCAAAAAAGAATATGAAGTGCTGCTAAAATAGTGTCTAAAATTTTGTTGTTCCAGGTTGTTCATAAAAAGTTCAGCAAGGAGAGAGCTCAGGGGTGAGCCCATTGCTAAGCATGAAACTTGTGACCAAATTTGATTATTAAAAATTAAGAAATTTTGGTCTAAAGCAAGTTCCGTCATCATGATTAAGTCATTGACGACAGTAAGGGGTAACTTAGAATCAAGAAACAATTTATCTGATAGAATCCGTATACAGTCGTTAGGGGGTGGAAGGGAAAAGATTAGACACGTCAAATGAAACGAGAAAGGAATTAGGTGCAGTATGGACCCTCTGAAGCTTGTCGGCTAGTTGGTTTTTGACAGCGTAAGGATTGGTGAACTTAAGAAAATCAAGAAATACCTTATTAAGCCATGTAGCTAAGAAATAACAAGGAGTATTGGTATAAGAGACCACAGGCCTAACGGAGTAGTTGACTTTGTGGATTTAGGGTAAGCCATAGAGTCTGGGAATGACCGGGTTCATGGGACACAATTTGAATCTACAAATGTCAAAGTGTTTGAAGGTGCGTTCTGAAGAGGTGAGGACTCAATCTCACGAAACCGCCACCGTTTCGGAGCTCCTCCACCTTCTCAGCGTAATTGGTTTTATTCAAAATGACAAGACAGTTGCCTTTGTCTGCTTTGGAAAAAATAAGGTTTTCATCAATTCTTTTCTTGTAGATGACTTTGAGAAGGTTCGAGGTGGGTGAATTCCCGTGGGCGGCGCCCATCAGTAAGATAGAATTCACACGAGGAATCAAAAAATCCTGGAGAGGAAGCTCAACTTTAGAAATAATGGTTTCACAGTCAACAGCCAGAAGATGTAAATCATCATGATTAGTAGATGTATTAGGAGCAAATTTAAGACCCTTCTCAAGTAAGCTCGAGTGAAATTTAAAAGGTTGAAAGTTAGTGATAGGTCTATTGGAGTTTGGTGAAACTTTAAATATAGTGTTGTTTATATACTCGGGAAGGGGGGGGGGGGGGGGGTGAAGGGACTTGGTAAAGGGTTTAGTAGAAACAAAGTCAGAGCGATGTGATTTTGAGGGTGGAAGAGGCAATGTGTTGGGCAAGACCTCCACATTGGTACTCGGGTCTGAGAATCTGGCAAGTTGAGGAAGTTGCGAATCTGGAGATTTAAATAAATGGCTTGGGTTGGAATATTGAGTGTGACGTGAATTGAAATTAGGATGATGCGAGCCTGAAGGGCAAAAAAGGGGATGCCTATAATCACCTTGAGTGGAGACATAACTGTAATGTTGTTTGTTATGCAACAACCTGTAAATCTTACTCTCCAACCTGGCATGTAAAGTCGTAGAACTTGCACGGACTGAATTCCTGGCATTGTCATCCAAATCAGTTTGGCCGCTGTCTTGGCAATCTCAGCTGGCAGGCTGAAGGAAGAAGTTTTCATGGAGATGAACTTCGGGACGACCTAAGTCGAATGCAAGATTGCATGATGCTCTGCCTTTTATTTAATAAACGTTTTATATAGTGGATTCGACATTTTATTAATTTCTACATATCCAATTATATGTGTTTGTCCTTCTCTGTTCGGCATTCCGGCTTAATCTTTTGTGACTATTCTTATCTTCATTTAAATCTTAACTAAGTTATCTTGTCTAATCATCTTATCTATTTCTTCTTCACTTGCTATTCTCTCTAATTTTAAATATTTAGTCTTACTTTAATGTTTGGATAGTCCTCCTTTAAAACATTTTTGTAAAATGCATTTGCTATTAACTGATGGCCTTTCTAATTTGGCCTATCTGACCTTTAGCAATATACGAAAGTTTCACTTTTCTGTAATAGGATCTAGGGTAGAAGAATAAAATGATGTTTTTTATAATAAAGTTTTAAAATTTATTAAAGGTAGTTTTAAAAAATGTACAATTACTGTTAAATGTCTACACAAAAAAATGTATTTACATTAAATAAAGAAATTTGCTCTGAGGATTAGTCTGTGTTTAGAGTAGATTTGGCCTCGCATATCTTACAGGAAGAGTCGGAAATAGTTAACTGTTTTCTAGACAGACCTTGTTTTAATAGAAAACATGCAAAACATTCCATTCTAATTTATAAACAAAATAATTTTCTATGCATAAACCGAATTAATTTTAACAAAATACAATTAACAGTTCTCCAGCCAGACCTTGTTGCAATAGTATACAAAAACATTCCACTCTAATTTATAAATGAAAACAAATTCTATGCCTTAACAGAAATAATTTTTAAAAAATACAATCAACAGTTTTCCTACCAGACCTTGTTTCAGCAGGAACATGTACATGCTAATTTATTAACAAAATAATTTTCTATGCCTAAACAGCATTGATTTTAAAAAATACAATTACAATTATTAAAACAATTACCTCATTTACAATATGTAACAATTTTTAAGTTGACATTAGGATTAACTACTACCTTGCAAAATAATTTAATTCCAAAATGGCATATTTTGGCATATTAAATCGAACGAATCCTTCTTTGGATTGTTAGTTTATATAGTGTAAAAAATGTAATAATATATCACGACAATTTTTTTAAAGTAGGAAGAATAATGTTACAATTCAATTGTAAAAGTTATCAAAAAATTACAAAAACCTATAATAAAATCAAAGCTCTATTCATTATAAATTATGGGTAACATCACACATTAAATCAAATCAAAGTAGAATATATAAACAAATATGGTTACATACAGTCTCGTTGTGAAGCCTAATGATGAAATTATACAGGCTATCATTAAAACCTGATTTTAGTTAATACTAGTTTTTATTAGTTATAACTGGTAGTTGAATTTGTTCGGAAAGTAATTTCGTTTCTTCTCCTTTGTCTCATTAGTATTATTTTTAACATCCACTTCATATGCATCAACAATGCATTTCAAGGTTTATTTATAAAGAAATGATTATGACTAGTAGTATTTTTATGTATCAAAATTGGTAAATAAAAAAGACTTTGCGACTACGAGATTAAATTTCTCGAATTCGTTAAGGACCAAGTAAAATAAACTTGTTTTTGGTCGCTTCAAACTGGGTCGTTTCAAATCTTGATTATTCGGTTCCACTGGTTCTCAAAGAAACTTATTATCGTCTCAAATGTAAGGAAAAATATTTGTTTCTAAAGCTGTCGGTGAAATTTCATCGTAACTAATGATGAATACTTAATTGTATAACAATGTTGAAAGCAAGCAATCTCGGAACAGAATATGTGAGCCGGTTCAAACCACTTCGATATCCGATAAAATAACTTATAGTGTTAGATGTTAGAACTGATAGTACTTTGATATAATAGGAAAGTTATAAAATAACTGGTGCTCTGCTTGGTGCTCTGTTTGGTGGAATTGTTTTTTGAACTTCTACCAAACCACTGCACAATTAATTTAGTAAAGTACATACTCCCTTGCACACATTGAGTGTAATTCTGTTTGATTTCATCAAACGGAAGAGGCGAAAATTAATTAAAAGAAAATGTTTCCCCATTGATATTGGAAATATATTGGATAAATATTTGGCTTCTGGCAAATTATCATTGATATGAGGTCTTATCAATGATAATTTTCCAGAAGCTATTATAGGCTTTGATTACTACCGCACTTACTAAATCCAAATATTTATCCAATATATTTCCAATTCAAATATTTATCCATATTCATTAGACCTTGCAACCGCCGATTATTACTCTTTGCGACATATATCGAAATCTTTACAGAAGGAAAAATGTAAGAATTTTAAAAATTATTTGGTTCAGTGTTTTGCAAACAAATATTTAAAGCTTTAAAATGTATTAAGTTAAAAATGTATTAAGCAATTGCAAAATGTATTAAGCTAAAATCAATAATATATAATATTATAAAATAAATATTTAAATATAAAATATCATAAGAAACTTTATTTTCAAGAAAAATTACGTTAATAAAACCCTAGGTACTTTGAACTTATTATAACTAGAAACTTTCAGAAACATGAAAGCCCGAATGTTTCTCAATATAAATCAATAATGTTTATAAAAATAAGATTTCAAGGAAAACTATTTTTTTAATAATCAACCAAACAATTTTTAACATCCATGACCAGCAAATACCCGAAAAACCATGATTAATATACAATAAAATGAAATTTTTATACACCATAAAAACTATCATTTTCACGAAAAAAAAAACTTTTCCAAGAAGCAGTTTGTAATTTGAACTAGTAGTTTGAATTAATTAGAACTAGAAACTTGAATAATATTTTTATAGCTTTTTCACTGTAAGCTCAAATATTTCTTAATATTATTCAATATTGTCTATTAACTAAACATTTCAATTAAAACTAGTTTTATATAAGAATCAACAAAACTAGTCTGAAGAGCCATAATTTGGAACGAAATTACTTTCCGAACAACCCAGTAAGTTAAACTAGTTAACATTTTCAAAAACTTGAAGAATGTTTGGATTGGTTTACTATACATTTTCATTGTAACACTGAAGCAACAAAAACTAGTTTTAAGGACTATGATAAGTAAATACCCGAAAAAACATATACATATATATATATATATATATATATATATATATATATATATATATATATTGTTTTCAACGCGGAATCTCCGAGAAAACAATACAACACAGGTATCTATCCGCGAAAACCTCAAATACAACACACATATATATATATATATATATATATATATATATATATATATATATATATATATATATATATATATATATATATATATATGTTTATCTGGTCTATGCCTTATAATTAGCCCCATTTTATTACAACCAGCATGGGCTTACGATAGATATAGATTTTCACTAGTCATGACATGTTTTATCAAATAAACAAATTCTCTGAAAAAATTGCTTTTCAGTTAAAATTTAACTTGATCGGATTTTAACCACAGATTTCTATAGCTTTTACAATTGCTTTGGTTATATCTAGTTCTAGCAAAAAACAATTTTTTCATACTGTTTCTACAAGAATCACAATACATCACAATTAACACTTAGTCTATATAAAATAAAAATTTATATTACAATTCATATTATATAAAAAATGTTTATTCACGAAATGAAATAAATATATAAGTTCTTCATACGCCATATAATCTCTGCATTATAGTCAATATAGTCTTGTCTGTCTAGTCCTGTCTGCCCTGTGTCTACTAGATGTAGCAGGAAAACTCCTAGAGCAACTACTGCTACAAAGAATAAGGCAGGAATTAGAGACAGGTGAGAACCTGTCAGAGAAGCAACATAGGTTCAGGGAGGGAAAGTCGACAATAGATGCTATAGATAAGGTCGTCGAAGTGGCGAGAAAAGCGCAAGAATGCTCACAAAGAACGAAAAAGCTATGTGCACTTATAACACTCGACGTTAGAAATGCCTTTAATTCTGCGTCATGGCAAAACATCTTGGAGGAACACTGGCAAGAAAGGACATGCCACCGTATCTACTGCGATTAATCAGGAGCTATTTGAGAAATAGAAAAATCATTCTGCAAGCAGAGAACTCAAAAGAAGAGCGTCGAGGTCAGCAAATGTGTTCCACAGGGCTCGGTTCTGGGCCCGACACTGTGGAACATCCTGTACGATTGAGTCCTCAGACTCAAACTGCCGGAGTGAGTGGAGATCGTGGGCTTTGCTGACGACCTAGCTCTGGTAGTGACTGGGAAAACAGAAAGGGGAATAATGCTTAGATCAAATGCAGCTATAGATCAAGTTGGTAATGGGATGGAAGCAAAGAGACTAGAATTGGCTCCAGAGAAGACAGAGGCAGTGCTGCTAACAGAATTCAGAAAAATCGGTCCCATTATTTTCCTTATAAAGGGAGAAAAGATAGTCCCGAAAGAATGAATAAAATACCTGGGTATAACGATCGAGAAATGTCTATCATTTAAAAACCACGTCATCGCAATCGCAGATAAAGCGCTCAAAACCGCTGCAGCATTAGACAAACTATCACATCGTCGGTGGCCCCAAAAACAGCACGCGAAGGCTACTATGCTTGGTGGTACATTCGACCATGCTCTACGCAGCTCCGGTATGGGCAATTGCCATGGAGAAGAAATCGATCAGGCACAAGTTATCGCCAATTTAACGGAAAATGGCACTGAGAGTGTCCAGTGCATACCAGTCTCAATGGAGGCCGCACTTGTAATCGCTGGTATAGTACCAATAGAGCTTATGTTGCGAGAGAGAGAGGAACTGTACCGAATTAGAACAAGCGACGACTACACAATGAGCGATAAAAAGAAAGCCGCCAGGGCGCAAACGTATAAGGCATGGCAAAAAGAGTGGCAGGTATCGAACAGGGGACAATGAACCAGGATCCTTATACCTGACGTCCAGCGATGGGTGTCACGAAAGCATGGTGAAACGAATTTCCACCTTACACAAGTACTAAGCGGTAATGGTTGTTTTAGGGATTACCTGTCTCTGTAAATACTGCGGCCTTTAAGATAGCCTTCGACACACCACCTTCGACTGTCATAGATGGATACCAGAGAGAGAAACGTGGAAAAAGAAAACTCACCTGAAACTAGAGCCCATAGGCCTAACTGACGATGTGATTAAGTAGGAGAACATCTGGGTAATAACAACCGATATGATAACAAACATCATGAACTTGAAAGAAAGAGCAGGACGAGAAGAAACGACTCCAAGTCGAGAGCAACAAGAAACTGAACCTGAACCCCTAATCACTAGACGTGGAAGGGATGTAAGGCGAAACTAATATACCGACATCTTGACGTTATGCGTGAAGCGGTTCCAAGATGCTCGAGGAGTTCAGGGGGCCACTTGACAAGTTAACCGTTTGATGCTTGCTACGTCCCGTAAAAAAAAGTTCTGTCTGCCAAGTCTTGTCTGTCTAGTCTTATGTGTGTAGTTTAATCTATCTAGTCTTGTCTGTCAAGTCTAGCCGGTCTAGCCTTGTCTGTCTAATCCTGCCTGTCTAGTCTTGTCTGTCTACTATTGTCTGTCTAGTCTTGTCTGTCTAGTCTTGTCTGTCTAGTCATGTCTGTCTAGTCTTGTCTGTCTAGTCTTGTCTGTCTAGTCTTGTCTGTCTAGTCTTGTCTGTCCAGTCTTGTCTGTCTAGTCTTGTCTGTCTAGTCTTGTCTGTCTAGTCTTGTCTGTCTAGTATTGTCTGTCTAGTCTTGTCTGTCTACTCTTGTCTGTCTAGTCTTGTCTGTCTAGTCTTGTCTGTCTAGTCTGGTCTGTCTAGTCTTGTCTGTCTAGTCTTGTCTGTCTAGTCTTGTCTGTCTAGTCTTGTCTGTCTAGTCTTGTCTGTCTAGTCTTGTCTGTCTAGTCTTGTCTGTCTAGTCTGTCTAGTCTTGTCTGTCTAGTCTTGTCTGTCTAGTCTTGTCTGTCTAGTCTTGTCTGTCTAGTCTTGTCTGTCTAGTTTTGTCTGTCTAGTCTTGTCTGTCTAGTCTTGTCTGTCTAGTCTTGTCTGTCTAGTCTTGTCTGTCTAATCTTGTCTGTCTAGTCTTGTCTGTCTAGTCTTGTCTGTCTAGTCTTGTCTGTCTAGTCTTGTCTGTCTAGTCTTGTCTGTCTAGTCTTGTCTGTCTAGTCTTGTCTGTCTAGTCTTGTCTGTCTAGTCTTGTCTGTCTAGTCGTGTCTGTCTAGTCTTGTCTGTCTAGTCTTGTCTGTCTAGTCTTGTCTGTCTAGTCTTGTCTGTCTAGTCTTGTCTGTCTAGTCTTGTCTGTCTAGTCTTGTCTGTCTAGTCTTGTCTGTCTAGTCTTGTCTGTCTAGTCTTGTCTGTCTAGTCTTGTCTGTCTAGTCTTGTCTGTCTAGTCTTGTCCGTCTAGTCTTGTCCGTCTAGTCTTGTCCGTCTAGTCTTGTCTGTCTAGTCTTGTCTGTCTAGTCTTGTCTGTCTAGTCTTGTCTGCCTAGTCTTGTCTGTCTAGTCTTGTCTCTCTAGTTTTGTCTGTCTAGTCTTGTCTGTCTAGTCTTGTCTGTCTAGTCTTGTATGTCTAGTCTTGTCTGTCTAGTCTTGTCTGTCTAGTCTTGTCTGTCTAGTCTTGTCTGTCTAGTCTTGTCTGTCTAGTCTGGTCTGTCTAGTCTTGTCTGTCTAGTCTTGTCTGTCTAGTCTTGTCTGTCTAGTCTTGTCTGTCTAGTCTTGTCTGTCTAGTCTTGTCTGTCTAGTCTTGTCTGTCTAGTCTTGTCTGTCTAGTCTTGTCTGTCTAGTCTTGTCTGTCTAGTCTTGTCTGTCTAGTCTTGTCTGTCTAGTCTTGTCTGTATAGTCTTGTCTGTCTAGTCTTGTCTGTCTAGTCTTGTCTGTCTAGTCTTGTCTGTCTAGTCTTGTCTGTCTAGTCTTGTCTGTCTAGTCTTGTCTGTCTAGTCTTGTCTGTCTAGTCTTGTCTGTCTAGTCTTGTCTGTCTAGTCTTGTCTGTCTAGTCTTGTCTGTCTAGTCTTGTCTGTCTAGTCTTGTCTGTCTAGTCTTGTCTGTCTAGTCTTGTCTGTCTAGTCTTGTCTGTCTACTCTTGTCTGTCTAGTCTTGTCTGTCTAGTCTTGTCTGTCTAGTCTTGTCTGTCTAGTCTTGTCTGTCTAGTCTTGTCTGTCTAGTCTTGTCTGTCTAGTCTTGTCTGTCTAGTCTTGTCTGTCTAGTCTTGTCTGTCTAGTCTTGTCTGTCTAGTCTTGTCTGTCTAGTCTTGTCTGTCTAGTCTTGTCTGTCTAGTCTTGTCTGTCTAGTCTTGTCTGTCTAGTCTTGTCTGTCTAGTCTTGTCTGTCTAGTCTTGTCTGTCTAGTCTTGTCTGTCTAGTCTTGTCTGTCTAGTCTTGTCTGTCTAGTCTTGTCTGTCTAGTCTTGTCTGTCTAGTCTTGTCTGTCTAGTCTTGTCTGTCTGAAGTGGACCAGGCTTTCACCTCAATGAAATAGTCATATATGGCTGCTACCTATCTCCAAACGATAGCATACATAACCTTTAGCTATCACTAGCCGCGCTCTGCCAGGAAATAAGAGGGAAAAAACTAAGGTTAGTAGGGGGGGGGGGGACTTTAATGCAAAATCCCCATACTGGGGGTGTTCAATTGCCGATAATAGAAGAGACATTTTGTTTGACTGGGTAGCAGAGCTAGATTTATATGTGAGCAACGTAGGGAATTCGCCCAGCTTTGAACGCATTAGGGAGTAGCTCTTCCGTATTAGACGTAACCCTTACCTCTGGTGAAATGGCAGGGAATATTAGAAATTGGCAAGTCCTAACGCGAGAAACGAGTTAAGCGATCACAAGTACCTCTACTAATATAGCTAGGTGATCACCGTACATTGTCGACCTAGAGAAAGCCACATAGGGTATGGCACATAAAAAACATGAACGTAGACAGATTTGTGAACAGACTTGAGGAGGAAATAAAAAATACAAGTAAACGTGCACCAGACGAGTTTATCTCAGTTTTAGAGAGGACCTTTAACGCCACTTCCACCCCAAGATAAAAGTCTACGAAACGAAAACAAGCATACTGGTGAAGCGATAAAATCGCAAATATGAGTGCCGCGTGGCACCGCAAGGAACGCTTACCAGCGAGAACGCTAAACAAATCCGGAGTCCGTTGAAAAATATAGAAACCTTTATTCTATATTAAAAAAGAGGTACGCATAGAGATACATAAATATGGCCATAGACCACTTGTGGGGTATTGGCCGCTCCATTCTGGAGCTCTTTGATCCTTTTGTTGCGGTGGATCAGTCCGCGTACTATTACTATTTTCTGTACTATTTTCTTCCATTCCTTCCTGTCTTTCACCTTCTTCTTCCATTCTGTGACTTCCATTATTCTCATATCTTCGTGTATTTGGTCCTGCCATCTTATTTTCGGCCTTCCTCTTGGTCTACTGAGTGGTGGTTTCCAGTTTGTGATTCTCTTCGTTATGGAGTCTTGGGTTGTTCTTTGAATATGGCCATACCAGCTGAGCCTTCGTGCTTTTATGAATTTCACTATGTCTTCCTCTTCTAGGATATTTTTTATTTCTTCATTTCTTAGTGGTCTGTGTTCTTGCCCTTGTGTTTTCTTTGGGCCCAGTGTTCTTCTTATAATTCTTCTTTCCAGTATTCTCTATCTTTCTTCGTCTCTCTTGGTTAAGAACATTGTCTCTGCTGCGTATATTATTACTGCTCTAATGCTGGTTTTGTAGATTTTTATTTTCGTGCTTTTGCTGAGGTTTTTGTCCTTGAGCAACTTATGGTATTTCCTGAAAGCCATTTTTCCTGCCTTTATTCTTTCGCTAATTTCGATACTTCTGTCGTTGCTTCCGTTTACTGTGACTCCTAGGTATTTGTAACCCGTTTACTTTGGTTTCTTTTCATTGATAGTCAATCCTCTTAAACGTGCCTCTTTGATGATTGTTACTATAGTTTTGTCTAGGTTCTTTTTGCTTGTTGCTATCAGTGCAAGGTCATCTGCGTAACCAATTATTTGTGTTTCGTTTTGCATTAATGATTTGTTGTTTCCTACTTTACTTATTATGCTTTCTAGCGCGATGTTAAATAGTACTGTTGATAGTCCGTCTCTCTGTCTTACTCCTTATGCTCACCTTATTTGTTTTGCCGTCTCCTGTGATTACCTCTGCTGTTGAGTTGTTCATAGTCATTTTTGTTAGGTTTATCAGCTTGTTCGGTATTCTCATTTCCTCCATTTCTTTTATTAGTTGTTGTCTTTTTACGCTGTCAAACGCTTGTTTTAAGTCTATAAATAGGATATGTAGTTCCATTCCGAATTCGTAGCTTTTTTCTATGATTTGTGACAATACGTGAATGGCGTCTATTGTCGATTTTCCTCTTCTGAACCCGTTCTGGTATGGGCCTATCTTGGATTCCGTGTGCTGTGTTAGCCTATTCCTTATCAGTTCTGTTAGTATTTTGTAGGTTGTGTTTAGTAAAATTATAGGTCTGTAATTCACACATTGCGTTGTGTCTCCGTTCTTGTATATTGGTGCTATTTGTCCGTTCTTCCATTCCGTGGGCATTTTTTCTTCCTTCCATATTTTGTTTATTAGGCCATGTATTCTCTGGATTAGCACTGCTCCTCCCTTTTTTATCAGTTCGTTGTTTATTTCATCTGGTCCTGCTGTTTTGTGTAGTTTTAGCTTTTTTATCGTTTGCGTGAGTTGTTCGTAGTTAGGTGGTTCTTCGTCTTCCGTACTGGTTACTTCTACCTCATCATCTATTTGTGTTTCCTGGTATATTTTCGTGAAGTGTTCTTCCCATTCCTGTTTCCTGATTTTAGTGGCATTTCTTTTGTCGTTCTGTCGTTTGACATATTCGTATAACCTGTTGTTCTTGCTGTTTGCTTCTATTTGCTGTAGTTTTTTGTCTAACCAGCTTCTTTTTTTCTTTTTGTAGTGTTTCTTTGCTTCGTGTAGTGCTAATCTATATTCTTGAAGGTCTTTTTCTTTTTGTGTATTTATCCATGTTTTCCATTTTTGATTTTTTGTTTAGCTTTTCTCCTGGCACTCTTCGTCGAACCATTGTTTTGTCGATTTGTTTTTTTCCCGATCTAGTATCTGCTCCGTCGTTTCTAATATGATGTTCTTTATTCTGCTCCAGTCTTCTTCTATTGTTGTTGTTTTTCCATCCGCGAGTTTGTGCTCAATTGCAGAACTACATTCCTTTTCCTGTCTTTTCATTATCTAGCTTCTTTAGGTTCCATTTCCTTCCACTTTCTGCCTTTTTGTTATTCCGGATTATAATTTCTTTCATCTTTGCTATAACCAGCACATGGTATGTGTCCGCGTTGGCTCCTCTGTACGATCTAACGTCTTGTATTGTTTTCTTCCATTTCTTTGAAATGAGCATGTGGTCTATTTGGTTTCCACCCGTTCTTCCTGGTATCATCCATGTTATTTTATGTTCTCTCTTGTGTTTGAATGTTATGCTTGCTACAAATGTGTTTCTTGCTGCTGCTAGGTTGCATATTCGTGAGCCGCTAGGCTCGCTACACACGTGCCGTGTGGATGTATCCGGCACACTCCCGGCACCGGGTTGAACACCTTACACACATGCCGGATGGATTTGTTCGGAACCGGCCCGATGGCCCACGAGGCCGAGCTACGAACAGTGTATTTATTTGACTTCAGTAAAAAATGGATCGCGAAAGAGTTATTTGTATGTGGTTACTTTATCGGCGGTTACTTCGCAAGAAAAAAAAACAAGGAAAACATTGGGTGCACCCACTCGACAAGTGAAGACGGTCGACTGCCGAGCCGGCATGTGTGCAAGTTTCAATACAGTTCCATAGCCCACCACAGCCGAGCCGGTACCCGGCAGCCGGATGGCCAGTGGGGGCCGGCCGGTGATAACCCGACAAAATGAGTCGGGCCGGCGCCGGATGGACTCACGCGGCACGTGTGAACTCCTTCATGCCAGACTATGCAACACCACCCCCTCCACCCGGTGCCGGGCCTGCGCCGGATACATCCACACGGTACGTGTGTAGCGAGCCTTATCGTTTGTTTTCTCGGGTATTGATCCTTTTCTGGCAACGTCTCGTTTTGTTCTTCTTTCTCAATTTTCCCATTAAAGTCGCCGATTATAATTAGAATATCGTTTCTGGGTATTTCCTCGCAAATTTCTTCGAGCTTGTCATAGAATTCCTGTTTAGTGTCTTCTTCTGTTTCTTCCGTGGGAGCAAATACGTTGACTATCGTTATGTTGGCTTGCTTGTTTTCTATTCTTCTATATGCTATTCTGCCGTTCACTGCTTTGAATTGGATTATTTTCCTTCTCGCATAGTTGTTGACCATAAATGCGGTGCCATTTCTTCTTTTCCTTTTTGTTGATGGCTTTTGTTTTTTCTTTCTCTTCTCTTGTCGTCCATTTGGCCATTTCTTGTCGTCATCTGTGTGTCCCTTCCTCCGGACCGAGATCTTCGGGCTAAAAGAGAACACTGGCTGGAACTGTGCAATAAAATAGACACAAATGTTTGGGGTCATGCCTACGCAATTGCTACGCGAGAATTGAAAGTGAGACACCCAAACCTGCAACTGGAGATGGAGCAGGTGTTGGAAGTAGTAAAGGTGCTCTTTCCAACGCACGAGGAGTTACGGTGGAAACCACCTTAAACTACTGAATTAATGAAATTAATGGAATTCTCTAGAGAAGAACTGTTTAGAGCCAGCAAGCGACTTCGAAATGGCAGATCACCAGGCCCAGACAACATCTCTCCAGAAATTATTAAAATCGTGGTAAGCAGCCAACCAGACTTCACCTTAGAAGTAATGAATATAATAATGGCAACCGGTAGTTTTTCAGAAAATTGAAAAAAAGCTAACCTTGTTCTGCAAGACAAAGAGAAAAACCCATACACGAGCCTGCTTCCTAGCAACCCATATGTCCATTCGATGTCGCAGGAACGCTACTTGTGCAGCTGTTGCTCGCCAGAATCAAGTCAGAACTGAGTAAAGGAAAAAATCTTTCAGACAGGCAATATGGGTTTAGGGAAGGAAGGTCGACAGTGGATGCTGTGATGAGGATCATCAGAATAGCGGAAGAAGCCTCAGCTGGAACCAAAAGAACACTGAGGATTAGTGCGTTGATTATTCTTGACGTCCAAAACGCGTTCAATTCGGCAGCATGGAGAAACATAATGGAGGAACTAACAGAAGATTTCCCCCATACCTACTTCGCAGTTACTTTTCAAACAGAAAAATCAAACTCTAAGCAGGCTTAGTCCACAAGGCTCAGTCCTGGGTCCTACACTGTGGAACATCTTGTACGACGGGGCGCTGAGGCAAGACTTACTGCGGGTGCAGAAATAAAAGGATTCGCCGACGACTTAGCCACTGTTGCAACGGGAAAGACAGAAAACGACATAATGAGATGCGCCAACACCGCCATCAAGCAAGTGAATGAATTGTTGGAGGGGAAATGTTTAAAACTAACCCCACATAAAACAGAAGTCGTCCTCCTAACAGGAAACAGGACCGTAGGGTCAATAAATTTCAAAAGAACTAATAGAAGGCTCCTCTGCTCAGTTGTCCATCAGGGCAATCGACAAGGCAAATTTGAGAAATATGCTTGCCTCCGTACATAGGAAAATGGTAATAAAAGTGAGCAGTGCATACAGAACTATCTCGAGGAACGACGTGCTAGTTATCGCCAGTATTGCCCCTGCTAAATGCCTAGTGCAGAAAAGAGTTATCTGTAGACAACCGGAAACCGGACAAATAGGGCAAATTCTGCAGAGAAGCAAAGTACCATTTGTTTGAAACATGGCAAAATAACTGAAGCGCGTCTGAATCAGGAGCATAGAGGAGACTATTAATACGTAACGTGAAAGTATGGGCAACTCGCCAGCACGGAGATGTCAATTACCATCTAACCCAAGCTCTCAGCGGCCGCGGACGTTCCAGTGAGTACCTGTATAGAATCGGCAGGGTCCCGGACGACCTTTGCATGTATTGTGGGAGCGCAGACACGGCGCAACCCACAGTGTTTGAATCCCAAAGATGGTTACCAGAAAGAGACAAGTGGATGAAAGAGACGAACCTAGCGGTAGAAGTAAACACGTTAGTAGCTGCAAGGCTTACATCCGAAAAACACTGGACATCCACGGAGAACATGATCAGGGACATTATAACGCGAAAAGAAATGGACGAAAGGACGCAAAAGACTAAAAATCAATGAAAAGCGGACTTCCAGAATCCCTAAACACTCAAAGTGAAAGGGGAATGAACATTGCAGAGCAGATGCTAATTGCACGGCAGCGATATCTTGAGGTTATGCATATAGATGGTCGCAATTCAGGATGGCCACTTGTCAAGTGAACAGAAAGTGCTTGCTACGTCCTCATTAAAAAAAGTCTTGTCTGTCTGTTCTTGTCTATCTAGTGTTGTCTGTCTAGTTTTTTAAGTGGTCTTGTCTGCCTAGTGTGTGTCTAGTTTTGTCTGTCTAGGCTTTTCTGTCTAGTCTTTCCTTTCCACTCTTGTCTGTCTAGTCTGATCTGTTTACTGTTAATAAATAATAATTAAGTAATAGACTGATAATAGAATATTATGATATTAGTGCATATTTGGCATAACGTATGCATTATCTGGAAAACATTATCACGTCATTTGATAAATAAACATTGTGTGTACATTTAATACATTTCATTTGCATGTTAACAATGTATATTTAATAAAAATATGTATTCGCTATTTAAATCCAAACTAATCTCCGGTAAAATAACAATTAAAAATTAGATATTTTGTTTCAAGTGAACAATTATTGAATATAACACATAATTCGCATTTCACTTCGGGCAATAATGGTCGATTTTAAAAGATTTGAATGAAAAACACAAAAAGTCACAGCTGAGTCAATTGTTATAATTAAATTTCATTATTTACTTTATTATATAACATTATTTACAATATACTTTTACTTCAATTGTAAGAAGATCTTTAGATAGATTTACTTCAGTTTTAAGTAAATCTATACATTTTCAAGGTAATCTGCATATTATGCGACAATGGACCTATGCCGTAACATATACAGTATAGAAGTAATAGATAGTATAAACATTACTATTTAACAAATATATTTTACATAGACTATTAAGGCATAGAGATGTAAGTACATAGGGTTAACTACAAAAACAATAGTCTATAAAGTTTAGAGGGACAGAAATAAGATTTAAGACTAGTCTGAAGATAAGTGAGATATTTAATTTGCGTTTAATGAATTAAATTTTTCTTTAATTTTGCTTATGTATCCTAGTTATCGATGCATAAATATACTATATGTCGATAAATAGGAGAGAGTGTTATTTATAGTTAGTGTATCTTAGATCGAGCAGATGTTGTGTGTTTCTTTGGAGTTATATATAAAATGCTAACCACTATCTGTCTGCTTATCTGATTTTTTAATATCTGCCTAATCTTCAGTTTTTTGTAAATTTATTTATATATTGTTTTTAATTTTGGCATTGTCGTAAATATTTGATATCCTTCACTCACTTTTATATCCTTGATAACATTCTTAACCATGTAATATATCCTTCGATACTTGTTTTGCAATAGGAACATTTAATAAATTTAGAGGAAGTAAAAAAAAATAAAAAAATTCCAGTTTTCAATGTGGGTCGTTAGTGAACAGTCTGTGACAAATATCGAACGCGCTGAGGGTGACGAGGCCGGTAATGAGAAGCATCCTAAAATCATTTTCTATTCGGAGGGCATTTGCGCCGTTGCCCAAATTACAAAACGAAGTCTCGCAACAGGTGGTGCAAGCTCTCAGTTTCGTCCTTTCGCCAATTGTCACGCAAACGGGCTCGCAGATTTTCGTACAGTTCCTTTGCAAGAGCCAAAGTTTCGGCTGACCAGTCGTGTCCTCCGTACTCGTCGACATCGTTATGGTTTTAACCTGTAATTCACGTTATTTTTTAAGTTCTTGATTAAATTATATTTTGTTAATTAAGGTCGTTTGATCGTGTCAGAATTAATTAGATTCATTAGCGGAAAACAATGTGCATGTTTAACCTCCACCCTTTGTGGGTTAAAGGCCGATCCATAACTGATCTACACCGCCGTAGTTCCTGACTACACTAAATCAATATTCCAGAATAAGTAACTACCACTCAATATTTTAATATCTAACTAGCTTTATCAGTATATTTATGACTGAACTTTATAGACCATATTAAATTAGACAAAATCTCACACGAAAAAGCACTAAACAATTTAAAACTAACAAGAGTATTTAAATCTAAACAAAAGCAGCAAGACCTTGTAGTAGATAGCGATTTGATACTGTTGGTGACAACAAAGATAATTTTTATTATTAGTAGTAGTATAAACAACAATAAAAATGACTTTGCAAGACTTACAATATTTAAATACTATAAGATACTGCAATAAAAAATAAAAAGGTCTGGGCAATACTTAAGATCTATTGTAAATAACGCAGCATAAGACTGAACAAAACTAGGCAATATAACTTAAAAGACTAAATCAGTGGTGCGCAAACTATATTCATATTCTTTATTAACCATTTTTATACATAATGTATTTATGGCAAGTCAAATAATAATAATAAAACAGAGTTACAATAATAAAACAGAGTTAAACAGAGAACGTATACATAAGTGTAAATGGACGAAGACATTAATGTAAAACAGACATTACATACAGTCGTAAAACAATCCTTTAGAAGTAAAATTTAAAGTTTAAGGGAAAAGAAACCATTGATTGAGTAACAGCAACTTTCTATAAGCAAGCTTTTGATTTTGCTTTTAAAAACTCGAATCGGAAGGGCCTTTAAAGAATGAGGGTAGCTTATTATAAAGTTTTAATTTTAATTTAGGTGATTTTTTTTTCAGATTTAGCTAGCCTGAACTGTGGTATGACCAGAGAGTCCTTGTATCTAGTATAGTAGGCAGTGAACAGATGCATGAGTGACATTAATGCTCGACTTGGAGTGAATCTCAAGCAAGGAGTTATAAATAAATAATGACGGTAATGACATGATTTGAATGAACTTTAGAAAGAGTGGCTTACAGTGATCTAAATATCCCGCTCTTGACACTATCCTGACTGCTTTTTTTTGCAGTTTAAATACTTTAATCGCCGCGACAGATTTTCCCCACAATACTATACCATAGGAAATCAGGGAGTGGAATAATGCAAAGTATGCAGAACGTAAGTTGAAGGCATCGAAATTAGCAAGTGCTAGTTTTCTTCTTAGGAGAAAGATAGCCGAGGAAAGCTTGGGTATTATCGAGTTTATATGGGCTTCCCAGGTAAGGGAGTCATCCACTGTTATTCCCAAAAGTACGGCAGAAAAACCAGAGGTTACACGGTTGTTACTGGAAATCACCAAGGATTGAGTTTTGCTAGAATTTAGTTTTAATAAATTGGAGCCAAACCACGATTCCGCGCGGGTCAAAGCCAGCTTGGTGGTTTCCATGGCCCGCTCTAAGTCTGACTCCTGACAGTACAGTGTGGTATCGTCCGCAAAGAGAACACTATAGGCTTCATATACATGGGCAGGTAGTTAATATAAATCAAAAATAACAGTGGCCCAAGGATAGATCCTTGGGGTACACCAAACATAACCGGAAGATAGTTCGAAACACTGTCTCCAATGCGAACACATTGAAATCTACCAGAAAGATATGAAGAAAGCAGACTTAGATAAACACCACGCAGACCATAATACTCCGCTTTTTGAAGTTAAATTTTGTGTGACACCACATCAAATGCTTTCGAAAGATCACACAGCGCAAGTCAAGTGAATTTCCCACTCTCCAGTACCCCAACAACATCTTCTACTATCTTAAGCAGTGCCTTAATAGTGGAACAGCCAGACTAAAGCCATATTGCGCGCTAGAAAAAATTTTATTCTGTTCTAAGAACAGTGTGAATCTATCTTTAATAATTGACTCCATAAGTTTTCCCATCACTGGTATAATCGATATAGGACGATAGTTGCTTATATCATCTCTGTTCCCTTTAGGGAACAGAGATAGGGAACTACTTTAGCTTTTTTAAAAACGCTCGGAAATATGCCATGTTCAAGACATCGATTGAATAGATCACAGAGTGGTTTGGCCAATATATCACTGGAGTACTTGATAATTTTACTGTTCATGTTGTGAACATCAAGGCTTGCAGAGTTAGATAACTTATCTATATACTTTTTGACTTCACTAGGCAGAATGGGATTTAAAAATATGGTTGACACGTTAGCTGGACATTTATTTAATATATGCATAGCCGTGGGAGTACGTATGTTCGCAGAGATTTCGTTAGCTATGTTTGAGCCAATGTTTGAAAAGTATTTATTAAAGTCATTACAGCTTAGAATGTGACTAATTTCGCTTTGTTTTATATAACACGTCATTTATCAACTTCCACGCATCTCTTGCAACATTATCAGTAGTACTTAAAAAAACTTCGCGAACATTTTGTCTGGTTTTATTTATATTTTTTCTGTAGAGACTCCGGTACATAGAAAATAGCTTTTTATTTTGAGGAGAAGCAGATACGTCTGCAATTAATCTCAGAATACTTAATTTTTCGCGCATTTCACGTAATTCATCAGTAAACCAAGTAAAGGGTTGACCTTTAGAGTAACATCTCTGTACAGGAAAATGTTTTTGAAATCAATTTCAGTTTTAACAATTTCGATCATTTTGTGCGCTGCAGATTCCGGCTCTTCCAAGCTAATAAAAGACCAATTGGCATTTTTTAGATGGTCATACAATTGCATCAATCGTTCCTGTGTAAATTTCCTATGGTACAGCACTTTCGGCATTTTGGTTACGTCTTCGAAATGCTAAGCAGACTCTCCAGACCTCCGAGTTTATTGCCTCTGATGTATTGAAATGATTTTATCAGTAAAGCTTATGTTAAAATCTCCTAATATTACAATATTACTAAATTGATAAAAATGCGCCTCAATGGCCGATTCGAGACTATTTAGAAAATTGTTGTAATCACCGAGACATGATCTGTAAAGTGCAATAACTAGACAGTCAAGATTTTTCACCACGGCACTGCAAAATTCTCCATCCAGCTCTGTAGAAAACCTGGAGAGGTCAAAGGGTGTACAATTAATTTCCATGTCATTCCGGATAAATATGGCGACACCATGTTGGTATTTCGTGCGACAGAATGCTGATAGTAGACTATAAATGATTAGAGTGGTCATTTGTATCTCAATCGTTCTTTAGCCAGTGTTCTGAGATTGCTATCGTTTCATACTTGCTATTGTCAAGAAAAAGGGAGAGTTCATCGGCTTTCTTGCTAAGACTTTGTGTATTTAGATGAAATATTCTAAAATATGCATCGCGTACGCCGTCCTTGGAGACAAAGAAATTGCCTACTTCTATATATTTGGTTTTGGAGACTTTCTCGGAGGAAAATTTCCAATGGGTTTTTCTCGTGCGAAAAATTTATTTGCATAAATACCATCGGGCCAGTATTCTGGGTTTCGTATTTCGTCAAAAAGTTCAGGTGGAACACCAATTTTAAAGGATCCTTTATTTGATTCAAGTTTTTCGCAAGTAAATTTCTTGTTGGAAGTGGTATAATCTTCTGTTAAGCTTGCAAGAATGTCTTCCGGTGTTGTATCTGTGTCAAAGTTCGAAACAAACACCCAGGACAGCTTTTCTTGTGCTTATAATTTGGATTTCGCCCCCGAAGTTATTTTCTTATTCGAGGAGACAAATTTGCCTTTCCCGGAAGCATGAACTTGGTGGGGTTTATTATTACTAGAGACAGGGCGGCAGGATTTGCAATTACTGGATCATTTATAGGAGGTTTCTTCTTTGAATTTGTCACTTTATTATTTTCCGTTGCATTATTATATTTTAATGGAGGCGCGGCAACATCGCTTTTCCCTCGGTCATGCGAAGGTTTTGTGTTGTCAGGTATAACCACAAAATTTGGGTTATTTACATCTTTGTGAAATAGTGAGATAATCAGCTCTAGATTTGAAATTGTTCTTTCTAGCTCCTTAATTATCCGTTTAGAACATTCTAGCTCGTTTGAAGTTACTTTAAGGTCGGTTTTAAAGGTAAGTTCACTTACTTTGTTATCGTAAATGACGGCGGAGTAAAGTTGTGGTGATGAGACTTCGTCTGCTAGATTGTGTTCCTTCTCGTCCTCTATGATAGTTCTTAGGGCTTCACTAACTTTTAGTTTGTTTTTTTTGTTAGAATAATCAAATTTAGGGGAATAATCAATTTTATAAGGAGCTTCTTTGTTGGATTGCCCTGGATTAAAGTAACGTAAACAGTGTAATTCAAAAACAGTTCTGCAAACATCTACACAAAATTTTAAACAAATCCCAAATTAGTTTTTGAGAAAATTAAGTTTGAAACTTTCAATGTTTGCAAATTTGATTTTCAAGGTGGAATTTACCTATTTTACCTATATATAAAAAAACTGCAATATTCACTGAAATAAATATTAAAATATTGGGAAAATTTGCTAAATATTCCGGAACACTTCTACAAACATCTCCACAAAATATGAAACAAATCCACAAATTAGATTTTGAGAAAATTTAAAATTTAAAAAGTTTAAAAATATCAAGGTTTTTTTAATATTGATATTTATTTGACTTACACACGAAATTCTCTAAATTTTTTATGAGTTCGACGACCCAAAAAAATTCTCTATAGACCCCTTTGGGGGTCGCGACCCACGGTTTGCGCACCACTAGACTAGACGATACCACGATATGATACTATGATAAACTTTCGGGTAAAATATAAAAACAAACATCCAAAGACTGACTACAAGAAAAGACAGGAAATAACAGGAATGTCTGAATAATACATACTATGAGCAGAACCGAAAAAATTCAAATAAATAATGTTAATAATGTTCTATATACTCAAAACTAATATAAAACTGAATAACTTTGAAAGTTTTAAACGGTTTCAAGGACGGTGCAAGACTATATAGGTTAAACGAAAATAAATATGACTACAGAAGATATATTGGATCACATAAGAGTCTTTTTTTTTGATCATCAACACGCCATGAAAATAGCGTTTGCAAGATGTCTTAGAAAGATGTCGCGGATATAAAATTACATTCATGAAACTTTATGTGTATCCATATTCAAACAATTTTGTGCCGGATAACTTTGTTTCGCTGAGAAAGCTCGTTGTTCTGGCGCAACATCTTTTTGATGTTCTAAAATGTATTCAATCAAATTTCGTTCCTCAAACGAAAAGTTTACTCGCTTTAAGCCTACTAAAACGCAAAAAGGATTTTTAAAATCCGAAACTAGAAATAACTGATCTTAGATATATTCGTTAACGATTATCAAATTTAAAATATTTTTATATTTGAAAAATCGTTTAATAATGTATTAAAAAAAACGACTTATTTAGTAATGGTGTAATGATAGTAATGGGGGCAAAGAAATAGACCTTAGGACTGTCTAATCTTATTACGGAACTTGAGTATCTAAAATCCAACAACTATTATTTGTTGTGGGTTAAACCAATTATATTAAAGGGTTTATTGTATTACCTATTTATGTTTACCTAGTTTGAATATTCAGACAATTGGGTATATGCATGTATTTATTTTATATTTTTAATTCAGTGTTTACATCGTTATAACTGTAAAAAATATAAATACCGTTTAAAAATCCTTTAATTAAGTTAAAAAAAAATGAAATAGAGAAAAATGTTCTGTTTAAACGCCATCATTCTCGCGCGCTCTGTTGTTGACGTCAAAAACTATGTCCAGTGACAGTCCAGTCCATTGTTTACTACATGTGTTCTCATTCTTAACCCTTAAATGCATTTTATTGCATATTTTCAAGAACCATTTTTCTAGAGTATAAAAAATAGTAATCTCCGTAATAGTAACGTAAAGCAAAGGTTTCAAGAAGCTATGAGAGAATGAAGAAAGGGAGAAGGGATCAACGCGCACGTGCTGGAAGCGAAAACAGAACTGCAAAAAATAGAGAAGAAGAAAAGGGAGCTTTGGGAAGAAAAGGAGAAGCAGCGGGTACGGGAAATCAAGACGGAAGCTCAGCTGTAGAAATACGTGAGAGAGAATAGGGAAAGGAAGGAAAGATTACCCAAGAGCATTGCGATAGAAGAATGGCAAAACCACTTCATGATGATGCTAGGAGGGGTGGAGATGCGGTCAGGAAGAGAAAAGCAGGAAGAGCTCGCCAAGGATATCACAGTGACGGAGGTGGAGGATGTTATTAATTCCCTAAAGCCAAGAAAATCGGGAGGTTTGGATGGACTCGGAAATGAAGCGTGGAAAGAAGCACCTGGAATCTGTAAGGAGAAGTTTATGGAGGATTTGAGAAGGATAGGGAGGGGAGACAAAAGGATACTAGTCAGCTGGAAAGTGGGGATAATTCAACCGGTGTTTAAGAGTGAAACGAGGGACGCGCTAGAAAATTATAGAGATATAACTTTGATGAACTCCTCATACAAAATATTTGCTAAAATCCTGGATTGTCGCTTGAGGAAGGAAATCAATGAAAGGAAGCTTCTGCCGAAAATACAAGCGGGGTTCAGAGAAGGAAGGAGCAGGGTGGAACACCCAGTGATCTTAAGAGTGGTGACTCGGTGAACAGGAGGAGATTGGATGCATGTTTGGGCAAGTTAGGTATCTCAGAGAGTGTAAGAAGGAACATAAGGGATTTGAACGAGGAAACGGTCTGTAAAGTAGTAGCGAATGAATGGGAATCGGACTATTTTGAGGTGAATAAGGGCCTGAGACAAGGCTGCCCTGTGAGTGCCACGCTCTTTAATCTGTATGTGGAGGATATGGAGAAGGTTCTACAGGCCGGTCAAGCTGGAGGAGTGGTGATTGGGAAAAAGAAGGTGTGGAGAACATGGTGGTATTTGCAAAGTCAGCTAGTGAGATGAAGGACGTGATTGAAAGGCTCTGTAGGTATTTCGAAAAGAGGGATTTAAGGGTTAATGTTGGTAAAACAAAATGGATTCAGTTTAAAAGGGGTGGGCGATATAAGAAAAAAAGGTTTGAATTGCAGGGTACTGAAATAGAGGAAGTTAGTAAATTTAAGTATTTGGGTTATGTCTTTGGGACTGGATACAGTAATAAAGAGCACATAGAGTATGTTACAAAGAAGGCATGGGTGGCGGCGGGTCGTATCTGGGAGGTTTGGAAAAGAAACATTGACGGAAACTTTAGAGCAGCAGAGACCATATGGATGGTATGTGTGCGAAGCGTGTTACTGTATGGATGCGAGGTCTGGGGAACGAAAGAGTTTAGTTTTTTAGTTTAAAGTTTTGAAATTTGATAGGTCGACGCCTGGTCACATTGTGCTTCAGGAAGTGAGTGCCTGTAAGGTGGCGGTAATTGCTGCGGAAAGAGTGACAAAGTTCGAGTATAGGGTGGATGGGTTAGGGGATGAAAGGATAATAAAGGAAATCTTTCGAGTAGTGAATAAAGAGGGGTTAAGTGGTAGAGGAGAGAGTGGCTGGGAGCTGAATAAAAGGAAACTGTATGAGAGAGGCGTTTTATCATCCGAGGGGTTGGAAACGGAAAAAAGTGCGGGTGCTCAGTGAAAACGGATGCTAAGAGAGAGGTTATTAGAAGTGCACTGCCAAGAGCGCGAATCCAAAATAGAGGCTAGGAAATATCACCAAGGCTATAGTCAGATACATGTGCACGGCCGTGTTCCTGGTTATTTGAGGGCTAGTAAAGGGTCGGACGACCAGTCCGTGTTGGCGAGATTTAGGTGTGGTAATGAAGAGCGTGGCAGGAGACATTGGATGAATGAGGAAAGTAGAAGGTGTTTCGTGTGTGAGTTGATGGAGGATATGTGGAGTTATTGTTTGGAAGAATGCACGAGGGCGGAGTGGAATGAACAAGAGAGAAGGCGAGGAAATAATTGGAGTGAGTGCATGGACGAGAACGGGAAGGGACTGTCGTTTTTATTCAGAGTGAAAAGATGGAAAGAGCGGATGCGACGGGGTAGTTTTTTTAGTCTTGCGGTTTAGTTTTTTTTTTTAGTTTATGAGTTTATGTCCGATGTACAGGTGTTGATGTATAGGTTTATAGGGTGGTAAAATTTATTTTTTCTTTTTAATAGGGTTTTTGTTTTAGTTTCACAACATTTTTTTTTGCTTGTTGTGTATATTTTGTATGGTAGTGTAAAGTATTTTAATTATGCCAATAAAGGTTATTACTACTAGTAATCTCCATTTTTATGCTTGCGGTTACAGTTGACGAGTTTCAGAATACTATTTATCAAGTTACCATTGGAATTTTTTTTTTAGTTTGTATTTTATGCACTTGCTTGTAAAATAATCTATCATTCAACTGAAGTGACATTTAGCAGTTATGACAAGAAAGTGCTTATTTGCTTTTAACTGTATTTAAAGAAAATTGAGTTAAACTTGTTTCTACATACAAAAGTTAAGCTATTATTGATACAATTTATAAAAACCATCAGAACTGTTATATAAAAGTTGTAATCATCAAAATGATAGTTGTTGCTGATTTGCAACATTTTGCGCTCAGAGAACAATTTCATTCCACTAAACAAATAAGTAAATATATTCTTACTGACCAGGAATTGGCAGAAATTGTAGAAAATTTATCAGACTTTAGTGAGAATGGCTTTGATATGTCAGATGATTGTGATTTTGTAGTTTAGTGACCATGAAGAAATAGAGGCAGAGATACGGATAGATGATAGTAATACGAAGAATGGTGTAGAAGAAGATGAAGACCATATAGAAATTAAAGCAGAGATACAGATACCGGCGATGAACTATGAAGCAGAACAAGGGCAATCAACAAAAAGAAAAGTATGTTGGATTCACTAAGGTATCCTTCAAAATCAGGGCTAGGGAACCTATTTTCTGCCAAGGACAATTTCGTAATTTATAACATCCTTCGCGGACCAGACAAATAATCAGTTTTTCATCAACATGATTTCATCAACAAAAAAAAAATATTTTATATATATATATATATATATATATATATATATATATATATATATATATATATATATATTGCGTCTAACCGTTATGTCTAACCGTTATAAGTATGCGTCTAACCGTTGACCCGCACGGACGCATATATCTCTTGAGAATGGCGAATGTTAGTTCGCCGAAACGTCGAGAATCCGGTTCTTTTCAGAACCAACCCTCAACATCAACGCGGAATCCCCGAGAAAACAATACAACACAGGTATCTATCCGCGAAAACCTCAAATATAACATATATATATATATATATATATATATATATATATATATATATATATATATATAAATATATTAATAAATAAATAATAAACAAATAAAATAAAACAAACATAAAATATATCAATTTTTAAACATAATTAACTCATCCAAATCCTAATGTGATGGCTAGAACTGCCTTTCTTTGCTGAGTCGTGTGATATTAGCTGATATTGATGATGTGGCTACTCGCAACTGATTTTCCAGGTTTGCGTCGGTCAATCTGGAACGCAGTCGATTCTTTGCGATCGTAAATTTAGAAAAGAACTGCTCGCAACAGTAATTTTTCCAAATACAAATGCATATTTCAATGCATGTCTCCTTAAAATGGGAAATTCATCATTACGTACGTAACGTTTATAGAACTCAAGCAGTGGGAGATTGTTGTATCTAGCTTTCAGCTCAAAATTAGTGTTCAAAATTAGTGTTCGAGATTATCAGGCACATCAGCTGGTTCCACATTGAACGGTGAAGCAAATATGTTCAATTCAATTTGCTTACTTTTCACGTCCTTGAATCTTTCATTAAATGCCTCAATTAGTTTCGCACATTCACCAGCATACTCATGACATATACTAAGTGTCGTAGAAGGCCTTTTTCCTTCCAGCGTAAGGAAATGCACCGTGTTATTCCTTTTGGAATTGCACTTCCCACAGCTTTAATTTAGCATCAAATGATTTTACGTTTGAAAGCAGGGAGTTGAGAAGCTGGTTGGGACCCTGCAGCTTGACGTATTCACGTACACCGTACTCAGAGTCAAGGTCATTCAGAAATTCCTTAAATTGGCGGCTATTAAGCCCTCTGCTTTTGATAAAATTAATACATGACTACTGTTCACATCACATTGTCGAGCCGCAACGACTGTGCACAGTGACTTTCTTGATGTGGCAAATAATTAAATCATTTGAGTCAAGACTGAGACGATTAATTTCTTTCTTACATTACAAATGCAATTAACCCTTTCTGCGACCCAACCATGGCTGGAGCGCCATATGTTGTAAGGCCACTTAACTTCCAAGTAGAATTCACAGTTAGCGCAAACTTCTGTCACAGAAATTCCCTAGTGAGTGTCGCATCTCTCTTTAGATACTTGTCTCTGAAATACGTCAACACGATGTCTGTCAGCAGTCGGCGTATTATCACTGCAACATGAAAGTATTCACTCGCGGGCCAGATCAAATGACTTCGCGGGCCGGATATTCCCCACCACTGTTCTAAATGAAGAACAACTGAAGTTCCATGGAGTAATCATCCACCATTCCATTTCAATCAATGCAGTAATCATCCACCTGTTGTGATGGCATTGGAAACACCTTACAATTTTTTCAGTACTTTGGCAATGATAAGATGTTACAACAAATTACGGATGAAAGCAACTTGTATGTTATTCCAATGATGTAAATTATCCAGCAAATTTCACTTCCTGTGATATTGGGCAGTATATAGTTGATATGATATTACATGTCTTTAGTCTCTAGGCCAAATGTTAGATCATATTGGAGCAAAGAACTTGGGTATGATCATATTACAAATGTTATGCCCTTAAATATATTTGCGAAAATTCGACGATTTATACATTTCAACGAGAACTCTAAACATCTACCTAGTGATGATCCTGAACACGATAGACTATATAAAATCCGACCTTTTGTTGACAATTTGCTTTAAATAAATTTTGTTTAAAAAAATATATTATTAGTTGTTAAAATATTCAAGGAATCTGGGAAGAATAATAGAAACAATCATATATACAATAATTTTTTTTAAGTCGCATAGCAACTTATTACCGAAACCTTTAGCAACCTTTCCGAATCTCTATAATATTCTTAAGTCATTTTAAGATTATAAAACAAATCTCACGATAAAGACAACGTTTCATGTCTCATGTCTTTCAACATGATATTTGTTTTATAGTCTTAAGAATATTATAGAGATTTGGAAAGGTTGAATATATTTATATATTTATCTACGACCACTATTATAATTGCCCAATATTACAGTACAGTTCGTGGATTATGTAAATACATCTTACAACATACGTATTTAATAGTCCGCGATTAATGTTATTTAATGATTCAATAACACACTAGTGCGTTTGGTTTACGATTCGTTGAGAGCTGCTACTATCGTGTGCTACTATCGTTAGCATTACTATCGTAATATAGGCAACCCAATACATTCCGTTATTTGTCAAAAAAATATTAAACGTCAAACTAATACATAAACACTATATATTTTTTTCAATTAAAACAATTAAAATAATGTCCAGTGATAGCGAAATAGAAAATGCTACTCCGCCCGATTAATAATTTGCTACCGATTAAATCTCGGCATCGAAACGAGGATGCATATAGAAAATTTATGGATTGGAGAATGAAGCAAAATGTTAAATAGTTTTCAGAAAATGTTGTATTATCATACTTTGATGAGTTATCTCAAACAATGAAACCATCTTCACTTTGGGCAATTTATTCAATGGTTCGGACAACAATTAATATAAAGCACGACATCGACATTTCAAAACATTCAAAGTTAATAGCTTTACAAAAGAGAAAATCTAATGGATTTAAAAGCAAGAAATCAAAAATTTTAACCATTCAAGAAATTTACAGTTTCCTCAATAATTCGCCGGATAACAAATATTTATTGAGGCAGGAATTCATTACTTTTTTTTCCTATAATGCTTTCTAATGAACATAACGACATTTTTTTTAAATTTTAGGTTATTCTTATCATTGGCATTAGTGGTGCTTGCAGAAAACAAGAACTACTAAATATCAAACCCTGCCATATAGAAGACACCGGAACATCTCTGATCGTTAAAATTCCTGATTGTAAAACAAAAACTCAAAGATTTTTTGTGGTACCGCAAGAATTTTACCAAACCTGTAAAAAATATATTAACCTACGCCCACAAAAAATACAATGGTCAGCCTTTTTTTCTAAATTATCAAAATGAGAAATGCACTAAGCAATGTGTTGAAATAAATAAAATTGGCTCTATTCCTAAACAAATGGCTAATTATCTTTATTTGCCGGAAGCAAATCTTTATACAGGACATTGTTTCAGACTTTCGTCAGCCACCATTCTTGTCGATTCCGGTGGTGATTTATTGTCACTAAAAAGGCATAGTGGCTGGCGTTCGTCTGCAGTAGCAGAAAGCTATATAGACTGCTCCATGAAAAATCAAAATGATACTGCTACACAAATTTCTACTGCGAAAAACAGTAATTTAACTTCCACAAATGAAAGTACATCATGCGACTTACATCAGGCGAATATGACTTCAAGTACCTACTCATAATTCAACCAATCTTATCACTAATGATGTCGATAACAATCCGACACAAATATTCAACAATTGTTCAGTTATTATAAACTATAATAAAAAAAAAAAATAATTATAAATATATCTTAAGATCCTATCATTTTTATTATATTGTAGTTTATTCTTGGGAAAAGGAATTTATTTTAATAAAACAACTGATGTCGATATTTTGCCAACGTTTCGGTCTCTTTCATTCTGACCTTCTTTAGGCCTTATATCTATTTAGTAGGTATTAATGAAATTAAACATAGAAAATATAAATAAGTAAGTAAATATAAATTATTTCATTTGACATTGACACTCCTTACATTGTGTTGCCTATATCGATGAATCACTATATCAGTTACATTAAACATATTTTTCTTATTAAATAGAAAAAAAATAGTGTGGTTGTCGATAGTACATAATTCGAGTTGTAAAGCAATTACGTACTCGCGGAGTTGAAAAAAATTGTTCCGCTCGTACGTAATATGCTTCTTACAACTATACGTAATTTAAGCTGTGTTCCGCTGTAATAAGTTGGTATGATTATATCTGTAATTAGTTTAGTTTCGCCCTATATTCAATTAAAAAAGTCGCTTGTTGCAAATATGCAACGTTGTGCAAAAACGAAATAATTTTAATTAAAAAAAAATCTTAATAAAATCCTTATTATTTATTCATGGAACATCTTAAAACAATTATTTTTTTTACTTAAACACAACAGTATTCCACATTTTTCACACATGCTGGCCGTAAAGCCTTTACAATTTGATAATTTACACCTAGTACGCTTTTCTGCGAATATAGGAAATTGTCCCACCTGATCAATACGTATATCTTTTGGGGGAACATGTTCTGCATTGGGTTTATGTTCATTTCTATCAATTAGTTGTTGAATATTGCTAGGTCGGCCTCGTTTAGGAGTTAATGGAGTCGCAACATTGCATAAAAAGTTTGCCATTTCAGACCAAAATTTTGATTGCGACAACGTTTCTGTCTTTTTGCCATTTGCTATCATAACTCGCTTATACAAACGCCATGCATTTACTATTGGAGATCTGGAGATCTAGTGAATGTAATCCGGTAGCGTCCGGAACCCATGAAACTATCCATCAAATCTAAACCTCCCATATGTTTATTATACTCTTGTATAATAAATAGGCAATTTATTTCGTTTTTTTTTCATTTTAATCGTTAATTAAGTTTCTTGCATCTTTTTTCACAAATCGATTAACTTGCGCAAGTGGTTCTTTCCCGCAAAAGTAAACAAAAGAGTTACATACTTGTTATACTTCCAAAGCAATGAGGTAACATCTATGTTATAATTGTAGTCTTATATTCAATTGAAAGTCCGAGTTTTTCAGTTATTTTTCTGATGTTAATTTGCAATTTGGTATTCGGTTACATCTGACTGTACCGAGACACTGAATGCCGTTTTTCGCAAGATAAACCATCAACTCCAAAGAAGTATAATAACTGTCAAAGTACAATTTGTAATTGCACATGTGTGGTATAATTCTTGTCAAACTGACTACAATATTGGCAGATGCCCCCAAATTGCATTTATTGAATAGTTCAGCCTGGGCTACATATTTTCTTGACTAGAATATATTTAAAAACGGTAGGCAAATCCAAAATCTCCTGCAAGTACAAAAAGTTTGAATCCTCATTTGAGCGGCTTCAAGGGCATATATTGTTTCATGAAATGGCGGACTTTAGTCGAACATATTAGCTCATCAACAGAAAGAGCTGATTCAAGTGGAATATTAGAAAAAAATTATTGAGATGAGTTTTATAACAATTTGCTCTGCTTATGCATACTCTGCACTCGCAGTGCGATCGCGCTGTTTTTTAGAAATATGTATTCCGTAAATTGCATAGTGCGATGTAACTAGTTCACGTTGACAAGGGAATGACGTTTCTCTGTAACAGGCAGGTGGTTTATGCAACTTCATTATTTAATGTAGGTGAATCTGTAATTAGAATGTGGAAAACAGCGAATTTAATGAAAACTGGACTTATGATTATTTTTTGATTAATAAAGTGTATTTAAACTTAATTTGCGTCGTACCTACGACACGAAACACGTGTTTGAGTTGAAAATGAGCATGATAAATTTAAATTGCAATTTATGGTAGACAAAATAAAGTTGATTCTTTGCAAAAACCATTCCACTCAAACCTAGTTTGTTCTAATAAAATTTTCTATGCAAGCAACCTTGTAGTGAATAGGCCACCGATCAATTTTCGAAAAAACTTGTAGGTTCACTGAATATTAGACAGTTAAAATTATGGCAAATATATAATAAGTTTTTATTAAGTAAAAACATGACATTCTTAATTTGAAAGAAAAGAAAATGATTTAAAAAGAAAAAAAATAGAATAAAGTAAAGATTAAAGTAGCTTGACAGTCCTGGTATCCTGTTATATGAAATGTATAAGTATTGTTATTTTTGAAATTGTAATTAATATGAAACACAAAGGAGAAATGCGAGAATAAAATAATTGTTTCTTTTTGCATCGGTTGAAGAGCAACTTTTCAATTATTGCATATTCCAATTTCAATATAAATAACATTTAAAACCTCAATTTCTTCATTTCTATCAGTTCAATAATGCCCTGTAATATTTATCCACAAAGGAAACCTCTTTGTCCCTTGCGGCAAATTCCCCAATCCTCTGTGCATTTGTAATGAATGGCAGTAATATTTTCTTTAGCGCAAAATCAATAATCTCTCTGGTTAATAAACAACAATTATTTGACTTTTTACATGATACAAGTAGGCTTGAAATTGGTAAATTTATAATAATTACATGTAATGAAAACCCTTAGTATTATCACCATTACCTTTTGTATTACCATTTTAAATTTCGGTAGTGACTTGTTCTACTGCGATCTTTATAGATATATTGTACCGCATGTAATGTTAGCCTTAAAACCATTACATGGCGTCCCCAGCGACCGGAGAAATATTTAACACCATTTACACAGTAAGTTTATCGGTATCTTCTAAATCTATCAAGAGGGTTGTTTGAAAAGAAAATAGGAAAGTAGTCGAATTGTATTCCAATACGAAAATAATAAAATAGCGGTCGGGTAAGACACTCATTGACCAATTGAACAATGAACCCATGAATTAAACAATGTGTGTCTTGACTCAAGACACACATTGTTCTCCAAATTATAAATATACTACAAGGTTGTAACATAGTTTGTTACTTATTGACGAACATTATACGGCATTGTTGATACAAAGAATGTTGTACAAGCTTGTTATAATATATTTCTAAATCAACTAGTGACACAATTTCTTCACTAGCGCAGGAAATTTGATATAAGCTTGTGGTATTATGAGAATATACACGTTTGTGACTTAATATGTTTAATATATATTGGTAAACTATATTACGATTGATGTCCGTTTGCTAAGGTAGATTTGTATGAATTACAGACTTCTTCATTTATAGAAATTATACATATGCTAAGAAGCTACTTTTCAAAAATAATCGCTAATGTTAAGGCAATTATCCCAGCGAGACACAAGCTACTTGTAAAATATTCTCTATGTAAAAGGTGTACTCCAAATTTCTAAAAACTGCCCTACTGCATCTTGAAGTTTGTCGTCATCTTCAAACTTTTTACCCGACAAATAAGTTTTCAACGACCCAAACAAATAAAAGCCATATCTGGACTGTGGAAAATGACTTGTTAACTGCGTTTCTGACCTCTTAGCCTTTGTTTAATTTGAGATGTGCAGCCTTGCAATGTCGTGTCCTTTCGTTTTTACAATTTTAAAAACTATTTACACAGTATGCTTATTAGTATCTTCTAAATTTAATGTCTAAATTTTGTTTGAAAAGGAAATAGGAAGGTCGTCGAGTTTATTCGTCGTATTCCAATAGGAAAATAATAAAATAGCGGTCGGTTAAGACGCTACATTGTTCTCCAAATTATAAATATAATACAAGAATGTGACATAGTTTGTTACTATTGACGAACATTATACGGCATTGTGATGCCCTGGCCAACGGCGATCTCAAAAAAATATGGACCGATGACAAAAGCGACATTTTCGGGATGGATGGGACGAATTTCATGTGAATTGGTATCGTATATTGTATGGTTTTACCAATTCAAAATTTATCATTTATATCAATAACCTGCTAAGTTCATGTCTCTCTCACAAAATGTCAAAATTAAAAACATCTAACCCAAACACCACATGGGTTTTCAAGTGAGTGATTTACAAAATATTGTTCATGGTAGCATAGCTGTGCTGATGAGAGATAGATCTCGAAACGCGTCCACAGATGGCTATCCACTCAAGGAATCGGAAAGACATGATCTTAAAACTCAATGTTATTTTTATGGTTTTTGTTGAGTGCCACGAAGGTGGACTGAAAGCTATAGAATAACGGACAAATTTCATAAGAGATTTGTTTTTGGTAGTCCTAAAAAGACTCATTAGTATTATAGAGTTCCGGAAAGGTTGAGTATATTTATATATTCAAGCTTTGTTCCGTCTTTATTAAGTTTATCTGATTATCTATAATGTTGTATGGTTTTACCAATTCAAAATTTATCATTTATATCAATAACCTGCTAAGTTCATGTCTCTCTCACAAAATGTCAAAATTAAAAACATCTAACCCAAACACCACATGGGTTTTCAAGTGAGTGATTTACAAAATATTGTTCATGGTAGCATAGCTGTGCTGATGAGAGATAGATCTCGAAACGCGTCCACAGATGGCTATCCACTCAAGGTATCGGAAAGACATGATCTTAAAACTCAATGTTATTTTTATGGTTTTTGTTGAGTGCCACGAAGGTGGACTGAAAGCTATAGAATAACGGACAAATTTCATAAGAGATTTGTTTTTGGTAGTCCTAAAAAGACTCATTAGTATTATAGAGTTCCGGAAAGGTTGAGTATATTTATATATTCAAGCTTTGTTCCGTCTTTATTAAGTTTCTCGACAATTTTGTTTATTGACGTACCCATTCATCCAGAAATGGGCAATTCAGCGAACACACGTCATTGTCTATAGTCTTTTACCTGCAGATCATGTGTCAGTTGAATATTGTATGGGTGCAGGCCCAAGTTACGAAGCAAAATTTGCCAAGTTGTGGTCTGCGAAAGGCCGAGTTCATGTGAGCTACGCGACATCGACTATCTTGGATTCTTCTGTACACTCTCACGAACAGCGGCGATTTTTTGGCAGATTTTGCGATTCGTCGTCGCACTGGTGTTGGTTTATTGTTTACTGAACCAGTGGACTCAAATTTATGCACCACACTGCGAATATCCCTCTAGGCAGGACGATGGTGGCGACCGTAAAATGGGCGCAGCGCACCGAACGTTGCCCTAACAGAACACCCATTTTGATAAAACAATTAGGTAAGGTAAGTTCGGCCAAGTGCGCGTAACAGTACATTTTCGAATGAAGCTGTTATTACCCTTATTACCAATTATTTGGATTTAAAATTTTAAATGTAAAGACATTAAACATTGTTCTTCTTGGATCGAGAAACAAAAATATGAAAATATAAATGGAATAACAATATTTTTTTTTTTTTGTTAAATGTGTACAGGGCGCGCACTTCACCGGCAAAGTGGGGCAAGTGCGAGTTCGGCTCAGTTCCCCCTTATATTATTATGTTTATACGGGTGGGGTAAGTGCGTATAATCAGCATTTCACCGTGAAATAAATCCCCCAAAAATTTAAAAATTTGATGTGGGCTTAAAATGAACTTGGGAAAGGACAATAGCTGGCCATAGGCTTTGCACTATTGATTGGCCAACCAAGTTAATTAAAAAAGATAGACTTGTTTCCTTTTTTTTTCTTCTTTTTGTTTCGAATGGGCCTACTTTGGACCACGCTTGTTCAACTGTTGGGCTTTGATCTTTGCCCAGTATTGTCGCATCTTCTGCCGGTGTAACTCCTTTCTCTCTTCTTTCCAGGGGGTACCTTTCCTTCGGGGTTTTTCCTGAAATCCACGGACTTCCTTCAGGGCGCGTCTCACAGTCTGTCTGTTTTGGAGATCTGTTATTCTCGATTTTTTAATATCCTTCTCGGTTCCTGTCAACCAAGTGGTACGAACCTTCTTGTTTTGCCAGAAGGTGAACAGACGGTTGGTTAGTTGGTTTGGAGGCAGTCTTGCAACGTGGCCATAGAAAGCTACCCTTCTTTTCCTTGCACAGTCAAAGAGCATCTCAATATGTTCATAGAGCTCAGAGTTATGCCGCCTTCGGAATTCCCCATCTTCCTTTACCAAGCCTAGGATCTTCCTGAGGATCCTCCTCTCTCTGATTTCCAATTTCTCTACCAGACCTCTTCGGTTCAAGGAAAGACATTCCATGGCATATAGGGCTTCTGGTCGTGAGACTGATGTGTAGTGCTTAAGTTTCAGGTTGCATAGCAGTCATTTCTTGTTGTAAGTGTTCTTAGTCAGTCGATAGGTTAGTTCTAACTTGTTGACTCTCTTGGACAATGATGCTCTTTCTGATTAGTTTGGTTTCAATCCATTCGCCGAGATACCTAAATTTGTCAGTCCTCTTGATGTTTCTCTGCTCTAGTAACATCTCTCTGTTTGCGTCTCTAATGTTGGTGAAGAAATCTGTTTTCTCCGGGGACACTTGAAGACCCACTTCGGCAGCCTGTTTTCTGAGGCAATTTACCTGCATTGTTGCTATCTCAAGAGAATCAGCAGACAGTGGCATGTCATCTGCAAAGGCCAGGCAATCTACAACCAGTCCATCGTTCTTACGTCCCAGGATACCACTCTGAGCACCCAAATTGATCAGTTCCTTACGCCATTCTCTCATAACTTTTTCAGGGACACAGTTGAAGAGAAGTGGGGAAAGTCTATCTCCTTGTCTCACTCCAGTTTTTATTTAGAAGCTTTCTGAAATCTCGCCATACCCCCCATACCCCCATCTCTCCATTGTTTTTAGTCCATCCGCAAGTTGAATTTCCTTATCCATAGGAATGTACGTCCCTCGACCTTTATTCTGGCTTTTCTTCCCTCTGTGTCCTTTCAAATGGTCCCTTAAAGCTGTTTCTGGAATTCCATAATGCTTTGCTGCCCCTCTAATTGTTTTCTCACATACTCATTTTGATTTCTCACAACATCCAGGGCTGTATGTAGAGTTCTGGGGGTGTAAGATTGACCCCTTTCAGTTTTTATCACATAAGAACTATCCATTTCTCTGAATGTAAAGAAATACTTAAGAAATCATTGCATGAGTACTCATATCAGAATTTTTGGGGCAAGTGTCTGACGGAAGGTGCACTTACCCCCGCTCAAACACGCATTTACCCCACAGACAGAAAAATGTCGGGGCAAGTGCGAGCCTACCTCTTAAATTAAAGTAGAGAGAGTTTTAGACGTAAACAGGTTTAGACTCACTAATTTTAAAACAATTATGGTATAGTAAATCAAAATTTACATAATAAAGACAACTGATTGAGGAAATAATTTAGGATAAAAAATACCTACCTAACTGTTCTGATGGTCCTCAAACACTGTGTACCCCTATCATGTCTGCACTTTTTGTTTTCTTGCTCAGGCGTACGAATCAATTACATAGCTCCCACAATAACAAAATTTTCTACGAATGTAAAACTTTAACGCCAAGTTTAAAATAATACTTTGAGTCCTGGAGCTCAAACTCGCACTTACCCCGTGCGCGCACTTACCTTAACTTACCTTATATATATATATATATATATATATATATATATATATATATATATATATATATATATATATATATATATATATACATATATATATATATATACATATATATATATATATATATATATATATATATATATATATGTATATATATATATATAAGGTAAGTTCGGTTTTGCCAAAATTAAGCGGCATCAAAAATGAAAATTGCATTAATTTTTTAATTTATTTAAATTAAATATTCAAAACGTGCTACACTGCGGCGCAAAAAAGTCTTTTTGCAAATCATCAATCAACATATTTATTAAAAATGATAGCTCTAAGGTGCCGAAACTAGGTTAATATCTTTTTATCATATTTCTCCAATATTTGCTGGCTCATCTCATTTGATCGATATACTGACTCCTTGAGCTTGCCCCAAATATGTTTATCAGGTGGCGTCAGATCAAGTGAATGGGAAGGGTAGTGGGTCTCGGTGGCATGACAAATTATTGTTGACACAGCGAGTTGCGTTACCCCGTTGAAATTGTTACCTGTGCACCTGCGGGTTTCTTGCGCAGTTTAATAATGTTCTGTCTGTAACGCTCATAATAACAATTACTAGTTACTTATCCTCATCCTCTATAAAAAAAGAATCAACGATCCTGTTAAGTCTCGTTGAGTATTCATTATTGAAGAAATGTCAGCGTTATCGAAATCTAAACCGGCAAATGTAGAATTGCCCTCGATTTGTCTTGCCTTGTTTAGGAAATTAAATTTCACTTTGAGGACAATGATATATTTATTTATCAACTATTATTATCTATAGTTATAATGATCCACTGATAAAGACGAGTACTGTCAGAGCTGGAAATTCCCCTTTCCAAATACATTGTTCTGCATGTTTAAATTAATTTGATAATTGATTACTTGTTTGTGATTAATTCCTTAAATTTTGGATTCAGCAGTTATTCTTTTTGTCTAGAAAGTGTTTTTCCGGTTGTACCACTGATTCTATTTTAGGGTAGATACGCACATAATTAAAGTTTACATATGTTTATGTTTTCTAAATAATTAATATTCGCAAGTATATAATTATTTTATAGTACAATAATTATTATTAAGTAATCAATCTAAACGGATCTACTTAATAATAAATCACAACACAATACAAAAACAAATAAATCTAACACAATAATACATTTTTCATCTTCAGGAGATTGTTTATTGTTACCAGAAATTTGTATTATATTATTTATGTTGCAATGTCATGTAATCCTCCTGTCCCTGCCATTAATGATATAGTGCATTTGAGTTTGATCAATTTGTTCAATTATAAAACACTTTAAGGACTAAATGTTATACCTTCAAAACAAACATAAGTTTTAGCTACATAGCTAATTAGTATACATCCATATCTCGACCTCGGAAGCCAATTCCACAGACAATTCGCAAGAACCATTATCAATCGACGACGATGAAATAGTAATAACACTTGACTCTAACAAAAATTAGCACTTTGAAGCTTAATAATTCACAAACGGGTCACTTAATCGAGAATCGAAATATTGTTTTCACAACCCTAATATTTTTGAAAGACCTATCCAACAACACCCCACACCAAGGGGTAGATGAGAAAAAAAAAAGCCCCCACTTTACGTGTAGAGGAGGTTTTCTTCTATCAGTTTGTCGGCGTGACTAATATAAATATATATATATATATATATATATATATATATATATATATATATATATATATATATTCATGCCAAATTACAGCTTAATATTTATAATACTGTCTAAACTGCGGGCAGACGGACGGACGGACGGATATATCGAAACTGTAAGGGTTCCTTGTTGATAACAACGGAACCCTAAAAACGAACCATATAATGAATAACGCAAATTCATCCCTGGTATCTGCAAATTTTTCCACCAAACCTTGATCTGCATTGGAAATAGGCTTTAATATAAATTCATATCATTAAATATAATTAAGTATGAATAAATATCATTAAACACCATTAAATCGTGAAATATTATTGATATGAAATATCATGAAATGTTATTACATATCATTATATTAAAGCTAGTAAAATAAAATAGCTTTTAAAATAATAAAGAAAAATCATTGCTCAAAAAATTATAATAAAATACACAAATCAATTATTCTTATATAGTACTTATAGTACTATAGTGTATATATAAATATATATATATATATATATATACATATATATATATATATATATATATATATATATATATATATATATATATATATATATATATATATATATATATATATATATATTATAGTAAATAAACGAATTGTGATAAAACAAATATTTCAATCGGAATCGACGGGTTTTCAGAAACCAGACACACGAAACAGTACCAGTGCGACCCAATTTCTAAACAATTGCTTATATTGCCCTTGTACTTGGGCCGCTTTTTTAATTTTGTCGATAAACTGTTCCAATTCACAGTTCATTTCCGATTCATTTCCGAAAAATGAATAATGCTCCTATTATTTAAAATTTTTCCTCAGCTATGAGACAATTTTAACAGTCCTGGAAAGTTGGCAACCGAATTAGCAAGAATATAATCGAGGGGTCATTCACTCCCTGAAATATTGCAGATGTATTCGTTATTATTTTGAATCTGGTAATTAGGTACTGGTAATTAGGTCGAATCCGGGTGCAAGAAAGCACCCGGATTCGACCTAATTACCAGTACAATCCTCAAAAAATAACGGAGAAAAGCCTTGATCAAGCTCACTAATTTATTCAATGCCGCAATACGTCTAAAGCATATACCAACCATATGAAAGGTCGCGGAAGTAATTGTGCTACCAAAACCTGACAAAAATCACAATGATGTGGAGTCGTATCGGCCAATCGCATTACTGCCGATCATGTCCGTACTCTTTGAGAAGCTGATCATGAAACGTTAAATAGCTCAAGCGAAACTTTAAATCAAGCTAATAATAAACAAATATGAGCAGCCCATCAGTTTTTATTTCAACCAACGTCATCGAAAAATCGCTACAAGTCGTTTGCTCTACTGAGTTTTTCACCGTCGCACAACACCGTCGACGTTTGTTCGGGTATAGCAGGAAGGCCTACTGCATAAACTTAAATCCACCCTGCCTGAACCGTACTACAAACTACTAAAATCATACTTTTAATAATTAAATATGAGGAATGAGGACGCGTTCTCCGATGTTCGGAACATCAGTGCTTGTGTCCCTCAGGAAGTGTACTTGGCCAGGTGCTATATCTACTTGCTTATACAAACAATATACCCAATATTGATAACACGATAACTGCCACCTTTGCGGATGACACTGCACTGATGGCAACTTGAAAAACTGTAGAGCAATCATTAGAAATACTCCAACTTGCTGTAAATAATATGAAGCAAAGTCTACATACATCAACTTTACCAATAAAGAAATTGAAAGCAGACCCCTCATTATTAATGACATAACTATCCAGCCAGCCAACACAGCAAAATACCTGGACATGATGCTTGATGCAAAACTCCGATGGAAGGAGCAGATAAAGAAAAAACAAGAGGAACTTCAATTGAAAACACGAAAAATGTATTGCCTACTAGGACATCGCTCTGAACTAACAATGCACAACAAGCTAACCCTGTACAAACAGGTGTTACGCAAAATCTGGACATACAAAACATCAACATAATCCAACGCTATCAAAACAAAATGTTACATGCCATCGCCAATGCCCCATGGTATGTGCGCAACAGTGACTTACACCGTGAACTCGATGTAGAAACAGTCGATGCCATCATTACAAGATATGCTATCTCGCACAAAACACCTCCAGCATCACATCAACGAGGAAGCATCTATGCTCCTAAACGTACAGAATGACATCAGAGGACTTAAACGGACCAAACCACATGAGCTGTGTAGAATAGACCCGCCTAACAACTGAGAGATCCAGTGGGAGCAACTCATAATAATTCTACATTAATAATTCATTTGTTATAGCAAAACAGATCGTTAGTCTATAAGAACTAGTTTTTGTAAATATTGTAAATAAAAACCAAATGTTAAAAATGAGAAAGATATACTTGAAAGGTATACTTCACCGATTATTATTATTATTATTGGCTTATAGCATTACACACAAAAAATATAACAAGTATAAAAATACACTATGACAATCGATAATATATAGACAAGTGATTTCATAAATTAATTTCCAGTTTGTTCAACCACTGCACATACTGAACTGAAGCCTTCATGAACTCATCCATGGATCCGGAGAACGATCTTCTTTCACACTCCATAAAAATGTGATGAATTGTCTGTTCCACATCACCACAATCACAACTAGGGGAAGATTTTAAGCCCCACTTATGAAACAATGATGCACAACGACCATGGCCAGTTCGAACCCTGTTGATAGCAACCCAAATTTTCCTTGGTAGGTCAAAGCCAGAAGGAGGATGGTTTGCATTAAATGAGGGCTGCCACTCATGAGGAACTTTGATGCACCATTCACTTCCCCATTCTTTAGTGGCACTGAAGTTACTTAAAATGAACTATTGAGCTGTTTGAATGGGTGGAGACCTGGACTTCAAACGATGAAATCCTCCAATTACATCACCATGAATAGGAAGAGACTGGTTCTCTGTTATTTTGTAGAACTCTCGGGCTAAGTTCTTCATTCTTCTAAGTCTTGGAGGTTCGATGTGGCTTAATACAGGCAACCAGAAGACAGCAGCAGATTTAACTGTGCCAGTAATAATTCGCATAGTCTGATTCAGAACAACATCAATCTTCCGAACATGTGAGCTGTTCATCCAGACGGTAGAACAGTATTCCGCTGCAGAATAAACCAGCCCTATAGCTGAAGTACGGAGCGTGGGAGCGGAAGCTCTCCAAGTAGAACTACCGAGTTTGTGAAGAATGTTGTTCCTCGTTCTCAGTTTAGCAGCACTGTCAGTTAGATGTATACGGAAAGACAAAATTCTATCCAGAGTAACTTCAAGGTACTTGGGATGAGAGTTGTAAGGTAAATAAGTCCCATTGAGTGACAAATTTAGGGTAGTTTTTGACTGCCTGTTATTCAAATGAAAGAAACAGGTCTCTGTTTTGCTCGAACTTCAAATTTTCTAAAATATGCACTCAAAATGCTCAGATCAGTGTTAATATTTCTCTCTATCTCATCCACAGAGGAATGTTGAAAAGCAAGTGCTAGATCATCGGCATATGCAAACTGGCGGGAGGATATAGCTGGTATATCCGCGATGTACAAATTAAACAACAGTGGTGAAAGCACAGATCCTTGAGGGAGCCCATTATTGAGAACTTTCAGATTGGTAAACTTATTATTCATTAGCACTTGTAGCTTCCTATTGGATAGCATATTGTTTAACAACTGTGTCAATAACTTGCATCCTGTTAGTTTAAGGAACTTGTATACAATAAGTTCTATACTTTTTATAACTTTCTAATGATCTTCTGGGACATAGTTTGCCAGTATTCCGTAAAGTGCTCCATAACTTCCTACACAGCCAATATAGCCCTATTCTTCTTGAAACAGGTATTTAGATTCCAATCATTAGATCTCCTGCACTTCCACGCTGGAATTTTAATAAAGCTGACTGGAGAAAATATTCAAGTGATCTTGACAGTATCGTAAGATGGATCCCACCTTGTGCTAATAATTACTGTAGGTTTATGAAAGCCATACTTCCAACAGCCAAGAAGCACATTCCTAGAGGAATGAGGAAATAATATATTCCAGGTTGGAATGAGGCTTGTGAAAAGCTCTACACTGAATATCAGAAGAATTGAGGAAATGATATTGCTAATGACCTTCATAATTTAGATGAAGCCAGACGGAGTAGATGAAATGAAACTATGCAGACCATGGATTTCAAGCATTCCAGTAGAAAAGCGTAGAACCTATTGAAGAAGCTGGATAGACTGCCTCATAATCCTTAGCCCGAACCAGCAATTACACCGAACCAAGTTGCTAGTCGTATTGCTGAACTGTCGAAAGTGAAACCTGATGTACACCATAAGAGGTTAATCAGACAAGAACTGTCCTTTATGAAAAGAAATTGCACTTCAACATCTTTTGCTCCTTTCACTAAAGACGAGCTTTTGGTTGCCCTAAAGGGGATGAAAAATGGAAAAGCCCCAGGTATGGATGAAAAACATTCTGAATTTCTCACACATAGTGGAAAGAATGCAAGGAAGTGGATGTCACAGTTCTTTTCTAACATTGTACTTACTGGGATACTTCCCCCAGAATTCAAGTGTACTAAGATTATAGCCTTCCTTAAACCAGGAAAGCTTGCTGATCGTCCTGAAAGTTACAGGCCAATTGCTTTATTAAGTGTCTGTTATAAGCTACTTGAACGACTCATTTATAACAGGATCAGTCCTCAAGTTTTCAACATCCTTCCAGTTGAACAGGCGGGTTTCAGACCGCATCGAAGTTGTGAAGACCAAGTTTTGGCTCTGACAACCTACATCGAGTCAGGCTTCGTAAAACGATTGAAAAATGGAGCTGTGTTTGTAGACCTCGCAGCTGCATACGATACGGTTTGGAGAGATGGAGTTGTATACTTCACCGATGCGATGAAATGAAAAAGAAAAAAAATTGGCGAAATCTAATTTTTCGAAAATCTTTGCCTTATAACATTTTTCTGAAAAATTAAAAATCGGAAAGATATGTGAAAAATTTGACTTTACCGATGCGACGATTTGAAAAAGAAAAAAAGTTCAGTTCTGCTTGCAATTTTGAGTGCTATTCAAATCCGTGAATATAACTGTTTTTGAATGTTTCAATATTAAAATTTTTTGGGAAATCACAAGTTTTGCAGAACTTTCTGCAAAATTGGTCAAGATTTCCAGAACTACTGTGGAGGTGCAAATATATGTCAACAATGCAGTTTTTCTCGAAAGTTGTTCGCTCATTACACTGGCCTACACACATTTTGGTGCCGAAGATTTTAGACTTGATTCTAAGTATGTCTTGTGAGCTGATACAAGAAAACCAGTCGAATTTTTTGTATCAGCTCTAGTTATAAGATAGAAGAAAAAACACATTTTTACAAAAATAGAAATTTATTTTGGAATTATACATCAAGAAATTGTCTTTTAAGTGATTTTTTTTAGTGTAATTGTCTTGGGCACGCATAAGACCCCAGCAATAATCGGCCATCATATGAATGTCCCATCTGCCTTGGTACCTCTCCTCCATTGTTTTTATATCTTGATGGAAGCGTTCTCCTTGTTCTTCGCTAAGATCTCCTAAATTATGTCGAAAGTGATCTATATGATTATGGAGGTAGTGCACTTTTATGCTCATATTACAGCCTACATTTTTAAAGTTAAGAAGCATATCCTCGACTAGGGGTCCGATGTTACTGGAGTAATATCCTTTAATTTGAAGTGATTTGAAACGGTATAGTTATAATTGACGATTTCGCATATTGGAATATCCTCGACTAACTCTTTATAGTTATCAGCCTTGTAGTTTCCAAGGAAGTTTTGTGCAACCGCTACAAAAGATTTCCACGCAAGTTGTTCTTTTCTAGTCATAGAAGTTTCAAAATGTGTAGAGCATTTAATTAGTTGACGTATTTGAGGCCCATCAAAAATTCCTGCTTTTAATTTCTCAGTACTCAATCCAGGAAATTTCTGAGAAATGAACTTAAAACATCGACCATTTTGGTCCAGAGCTTTAACAAATTGCTTCATGAGCCCTAACTTTATGTGCAAAGGTGGAAGAATGATTTTTTCTCGGGAAACCAAAGGCTGATTTATGACATTTCTTTCACCAACGATAAGATTTCTGGCAGGCCAATTTTTTTGGGTCCAATGACTTGATTTAGCTCGACTGTCCCATAAACAAATAAAACAAGGGTATTTTGTATAACCACTCTGTTGACCCAACAAAAAATTAACCATCTTCAAGTCGACACAAATTACCAAATTATGTTCAAAATATTTTATTTTCTGTAAAAGAACTGAAATTACCTCATATTCTTCTTTCATAGATGTAGAATGGGCAAGTGGAATAGAAGCATTCTTATTGCCATTATGTAAAAGGACTGTTTTGAGACTTCTTTTACTGCTGTCAATAAAGAGACGCCAATCACTTGCATGATAAATCTTCAAGGCCATGAAAGTCAGCAAGCCGTTTACATCATTACAAATTTTCATCAGAAGAAAAAAAATGCAAAAAGTTTTGTTCTCTCGTGCGATATGAAGTAGTTCGTACACCAGTTTTTCCTTTTAATCTTGATGCTAGCAACTCAGCACGCTCTTTTAAAAGATCTAAGTCTCTGATGAGATCATTCAGCTCACCTTGTGAAAATGTTTTAGGATTTGATGATTCTGCACAGTATTCAATATCATCATCTTCTTCAGAAGCTTCTATTTGATCCTCTTCAGAGTCCTGTACTGCCTGATGCAAAACTGGTATTGGAGCAGTGTCCGAATGAGGAATAGGTCTTATAGCTGAAGAAATATTGGCATACTTCCACTTGTGGCGATTGTTTTTGTTGATGCGCACAACTTTCGTCATACAAAAATAACAGTCGTCATGATGATTTTTTTGTTCACGCCAAATCATTGGTACTCCAAACTTCAAAGATTTTCGCGTTCCTTTTTCCCATTGTCGCAAATGTTCAATACATATTTTACAAACACTATGAGGCACCCACACTTTATCTTGGTTGCGAATTTCAATACCGAAGTACGAAAAATACAAGCGAATTACAGTGTCAGTAATAGATTTTCGCTGATCTTTCAATATGTATTCACCACAAATGTAACAAAACATATCAGGATCGTTCGCACAACATCTTAACTTACTTGCCATGATAAAATAATAATATAAATATCATAGGAGTTATTGAAAAGTTCACTGTTTTCAAATAATGCCGGAAAAGAATTAAAATGAGGGTAGTAGGTAAACCAGAGCTGTCAGCTGACATTAACCAACGGAAATATAGTTCATGCCAACTACCTTACCGACCACAGTTACAAACAGAGCTGCACCAAAACAAAATATTTTTTTTGTAGGCCAGTATTATTGGTATTTTCCATTTCTTCCGTCAAATTCTGCAGAACTATTAAAAAAATTCGCACAAAGTACACTAGAACTATTCCATATCTAACAGGAACTCTGAACAAATATTATAATTTTGCAAATTCGGTTGCCAGCTTCACGGCACTAATTTTAAAAACAGTGCAATGTTAATATAACAATTAATTACGTATAATTAAGTTCAATTGGCAAATAAATCCGCAAAATTACATATTTTTAGAATTATTTCTGAAAGTTGTGAAAAAATCTGAGTTGTTTAATGAAGTAAATGTTAGTGAGTTTACCTAGTAAATTAAAGAATTAGTGTTGCTAAATAATTGAAATTAATAAAAGAAGTGATATTGTAAATTGTGTTGTATATAATAAATACAACATATGTTTCACTATGTTGTATTTGTACAATAAACTTGAAATTTAAGAACAATTCATGTTTTAATCTTCAATATCCGTTTGAAAGGTTATTAAACAACGAAATTTTCTACGAATCAATAAGATAAAGTAAGAATGAAATTCAGCAGATAAAGAAAATACCTGACAAATTCGCTGATCATTTCCGCATTTGGAATGAATAGCAGAAGTGTTGTCTTTGAGATCGAGACAACGATCTCCATGCCCAATCGTGTCGCATTTATAACAGTAGAGATCGGAGAGCTTTTCCGACGCTGCTTTGGTCCGATGTTCGCTTTCGCCTGAGCCTGCAATCAATAAAACGCGCATATCGCCCTTAGCAACCACGACACAGCCATCATACAAATCTATATTATTTTTTATGGATTCAAAAAAAATTATTAAAAAAACGTTTCTTTATTATTATTTAAAAAAATAAGTAATATAAACGTATTTAACATATAAATAATTTTAAAATACTTACAGAAATTCAATAAAATCACAATCGTTAACAAAAATTTAATCCATCGCATTTTCACTGCCGAATTTTAAACAAAGTATTAAAATCTAATTTTAAAAACGTTCTTACTAAACATAAACAAGTTTTAAACGTGCGGAACTATTTATTTTCATGTGATAAATTTCAGCCATTTTGATCATCACTGCGCAGGATTCCGACTGCTTTTCTTTGCGGCCACTTGGTGGCATATCGTCATCGTTAAAACTCTAAAAATAAACTTATTTTATTTCCCCATTAAATAAATTCTTTTTTATATTCCCCACACAAAATGACACAAAATATATATGTACCTTGGTACTACTAGGATTTCGAGTTAAGTCTACCATTAAATTCAGAATTCAATTATTAAATAGAATAAGAAAAGGAGCAATGTCCTTCCTGCTACAGGAGGATATTGTCCCATTTTTGCTATAGTAGGACATTGGCCCTTTCTCTAATTACACAATATATTATTAGTTTAGTAGTTAGTTCAATGGTAAACATAATTCGAAATCCTAAAAAAAGTCTCTTTTTCTTCAGATATAAGTTTTGAGATTTTAGTACACAAAATGATTTAAGCTCGTTCATATTTTCTTAGTATGCATTTTACGTCAAATCCAATGAAATGTATTATTATTTAAACTCACAACACTTCATGGTCGTGTTTAATTAACACCAATTATTTTATAATACTTCCTCATATAGACAGACATATATATAAGGACATATAGAGAATAAAGTTTATTTGCATATATACACTGCTCAAAACAATTAGTAGGTCACTAATTTGTGCTTCCATAAAATTCAAACGGGAAAACTACATGCAAATGCAATTAAGAACCTCTGAAAGTCGCTCTATTTAATTGTTTTAATTGACACATAGGGAATTATCAGCATCGCATACTTCCGGAGTATCCGTAATAATTCACTAACTAGCTAACAAAACTAAAGTGAAATAATGTATCCCAAATTTGATTAAACGAGCTTGGAAGGCCTTGTTCAGATCAATATACCGACAGAAATGTTTGCAACTGACATTTTGACTTAAGGTAAGTGAAAATTGGACATCTCAACGAATTTGTTCGTGCCATAACATTAATTGAAAATGGCAAAAGCCAATCGCAAAAGCCAGACAAGTTTCAATAAACTTCAATGTAAGCCTGTCTGTTATTCAGCTATCTTGGAACAGGCACGGATACAGGTCAAATACTAGGCGCGGTGTAAAAGGTCGCAAAAGTTAACACCAAGACAAATTTTTACTGATTTTGAGTGTTCGCAATAGAGTTAGAGGCCGAAAACCCTCTTTGACACGATGCCACAGAAAAGCAAGGATAAATTTTACTCGTGAATATGTCGCTTTGGAGATTCGACATTGGAATTCTGTGCTTTTACGGACGAATCAAGGTTCCGTATTACTCGTTGTGATGGCCGAGTACGTGCTTACAGACGCGCAGGAGATCGCTACGCAGCTGTTACTGTCCAGGAAGTCCAAATATTTGGAGGTGGTTCAGTTATGGTTTGGGGTGGGATTAGTTAGTATCGACAGTAGATCCAACCTTGTTGTAATTCCAGGAAATAAAGGCTAATCTCTACGTTGACATGGTGTTAGGGCAGGTGTTCCCAAAGTGCGGCCCGCGGGCCAATTGCGGCCTGCGGGCCAAATGCGGCCAGCAAAACCCGTGAATTTGACCCGCGATATCGATACGATATATTACTTTATTATTCAAAAATAAATAAGTAAATAGTAAAATAAATAATAAATATTACAAAGAAGATACAATAAAATATTTTAAAATTTTCAAAAAATTCATACAGAGCTATAACCATAAGCATTTGTATTAATAAAATATTGTTTAATTTATATTTAAAAAAATATTTTAGTATGTCTAGTCTAGTTATTACACATTTATACCGAAATATAATATTGTAGTCTCAAATAGATACAGAACTGTTTTAATCATTTAAGACAGTGGACATCAGGTATCAGAGAAATTTTCGGGGTCGCCTAATTCAAATCAAAAATTTATTTGCCAGTAAAATATTGAAAATATATTATTTATAAAAATAGAACTATATTTTTTACGAAAACAATTGTCTGTTTTAATACCTAATCAGAGCCGTAGCAATATTTTTGGTGCACTTGGGAAATATTTAAAGTAGATTTATAAATTAAATTAACGAAATCCACATATGTAATTTAGGAATCAATTTTATTGCGAGTCAATTCTGCATCACATATTCAAATTTAAGAGAAAACTAAGACTAAACTACTTAACTAAACAATTATTAAATTACTATTTTACAACCGCGTTTGTAAACCTGATGTGATGCCAATATTTTTTATAGTATTATGGCAGGCAGCACTTGTAAGGGTCTTCGCACACAAAAATAAGTACGGCACACAAATTTAGATAATTTTTCATTCTGGTTCATCGACTTTAATTTCATAAGGAAATCTTTAAGTTGTTTCGATCGAATATTTTGTAGCTATATGTGTTTTTGTATTATATTATTGTTCCAATTGTGTTTTATAATGTGTTTTATAGTGAACTTGTAATTAGTTTTCTATTTTTTGACCCAGATTTTTTTATTAATATATTGCAATTTATTAAATACGGATTTAAATTTTGCCTTGTTAATGGAGAATTAGCAAATGAAAATTTGAATCCTGCTAAATTAATAAGACATTTGGAAGGTTAACATAAAGAATTTGCAAATAAATCTCAAACCTTTTTGAAACGACGGGCTAAAAGTATAAAAAATCAAACTGTATTAAACATATAAAACAATTCCTCAGAAGCGTTTACGGGCATTCTTAGAAGTTTCATATTTAATAGGAAAAAATTTTAAACTACATACAATTGGAGCATCCCTCATTCTTCCTTCAGCAATTAAAATGACATTAATTATGCAGAGACAAAAATATGGTAACGATTTAAAAACAATACTATAATCAAGAGATATGCAGGAAAGGGAGAGCTAAAGGGGGGATAATAATGGGAGTGAAAAGGGTTTGGAAGAAGAAAACAGAACCGAAGCAAAAGAAGAAAGAGGGATTATGGAAAGAACGGTGAAAATTAGACAGAGAAAATGGAGAATTATAACAATATACAGCAGAAGTATGAAAGAAACGAAGAGAATGATAGAAGAGCGAGTAAAACAGCAAGACGAGGGAACTCTGGTGATTGGGGGGGGACTTTAACGCAAGAATTGGAGAAAAAGGAATACGTCTAGAAGAAGAACAAACAACAATAGAAAGAAGACCAACAAAAGACGCAACAGAAAACGCCGAAGGGAGACTACTGATTAGTCTAGTAGAAGAAAGAGGGTGGGACATACTTAATGGAAACAGTATAGGAGATGAGAAAGGAGAGTACTCATATATCGGACCAAGAGGGGAGACAGTTATTGACTATGTTATGGTGAATGAAGAAGCATGGGATGAAATAGAACAATTCAAGGTGGGAGAAAGAGTCGAGTCGGATCATATGCCATTGGAAGTGAAGACAAAAGGAAGAGAGAAAAATAGAAGAAGTTAGAAGGATGTTAGAAGAAAAATTGTGAAGAATATCTGGACGGAAGAAGCAATAGAAAATTATAGAATAAGACTTAGGGAGGCTAGATGCGAAGAGGAAGGGATAAACAAAAAAGTGAAAGAACTGGGTGATCACGTAAAAAATGCAACAGAAAAAAAAGTGATAGAGACAAGAGTGAAGGTGGGGTCTTGGAAAAACGAGTGGTGGGATAAAGAATGCAGGGAAAGGAAGCAATCAGTAAGAAATAAATTAAGAAATTGGAAAAGAGGAAAAGCACGTAATGAGGAGTACAAGAGAGCACGCAAGAGGTACAAATTAGTATGCAAGGAGAAGAAGCAAAAGAAATGGATGGAAGAAGAACTAAAGATGAAAGGCATAAAGACGGAAGAAGAGGTATGGAAATACATAAATAGGGAAAGAAAGAAAAAAGTAGAAAGAGTGAGTAATAGAATTACTATGGAGGAATGGAGATAGTACTTCAGTCAGCTGCTGGGTGGTGATGAAATCAGACAGGAAAAGAAAAAGAGTCAACACCGGGTGGGAGAAATAGAAGAGATAACAAAAGAAGAATTAGAACAACAACTGAGTAAACTGAAAAAGAAAAAGGCACCGGGGAGGGACGGTATACAGAATGAATCGTGGATATATGGAACTGAAAGGGAAGCTGACAGGCTGTTGGAGATAATGAATGGAGTGTGGAAGGGAGAGGGCTTCCCACGGGAGTGGAAAGAGGGGATAATATGCCCCATATATAAGAAAGGAGAAAGGGAAACAGCAAGCAATTACAGGGAGATCACCATGCTCAATACGGCATATAAGATATATGCAATGATTGTGGAAGAGAGATTGACGATGGAATTGAAGGAGCGGGGTGTGATACCAGACGGACAGGCGGGATTTAGGAAAGGGAGAGGGACCATGGATAATGTATACATCTTGAATCACATAGTAGGGAATAAGATAAAAAAGAGGGGCGGCAAGATGTATGCATTATTTGTGGACCTGAAGGCGGCCTTTGATAATGTGGCAAGAGAGGCACTGTGGGAATGCCTGAGAAAGAAAAGGATAAAGGAGCATCTGATATCAAACTTAGAAGAGATTTATGAACAAACAATAAGTAGAGTGAAAGTTGGTGAAAGGGTGAGCGAAGGTTTTAATACGCACAAGGGAGTGAGACAAGGCTGCCCACTAAGCCCCAGCCTGTTTGCAGCATTTATTGGAGACATAGAGGAGATGTTCAGCAAGGCGCAGACGGGTGGGGTTGTGGTGGGCAAAGAAAAAGTGTGGTCCCTAGTCTACGCGGATGATTTGGTGGTGCTAGCGAGAGTCGAGAAAGGGATGAAAGAAATGATAAGAAACGTGGAGAAATATATGAGGAGGAAAAATCTGACAGTGAATGGGGAGAAGTCCAAGATGATGGTGTTTAGAAAAGGGGGTGGCAGGAAATTTAATTTAATGAGAGAAATACTGAAACAGCACACGTGAGAGAGTTAGTAAAGAAAGCCAATAAAATACTAGGAGCGGTATGGGGAATAGGAGAGAGAAAATTTGGACACGACTATAGAAGGAGAGTGATGATGTTTGATAGCCTGGTGAAAAGTGTGATGATGTATGGAGCGGAAATATGGGGATGGAGAGAGCAAGAAGGGCTGGAAAGGGTGCAAGAAAAATATTTGAAATTGGTGCTAGGGCTAGGTAGAGAGACCCCGGGGTATATAGTGATGGAGGAAACAAAGAGAGATGGAATAAGAATAGAAGTAAGAAAGACAGCAATAAGTTTTGAGGAGAGAGTGATAGAGAGAGGAGAGTGCAGAATTCTGCAAGAGTGCCTCAAAGAAAAAAGGAAAAAAATAGGAAAGGGAATGTGGAAAGAGAGTAATCTAGAAAGATATATATTTCGTATCTAGAAAGAAACGGGTATGCAGGAGCGGAGATAGAAAGAATGAGAGAGAGAGAGGTAGAGTAATGACAGAGGAATTGGTCCAGCGAGATAGAGATGTGCAAAGGCAAGAAAGGAGAGCAAGAATTAGGGAGTCTAGGTACAATGGGAAATATGAAAAAATAATAACGGAAGAACTGCCAAAGTACCTAGGAAGAGAAAGTAGAAAAGAGAGAGTGAAAATGGCAAGATTCAGATGTGGAAATGAAGAGAGAGATAATAAATTTTGGATGGAAGATAGGAATAGAGTATGCAGGATGTGTGGAGAAAACAAGGAGTCAATAGAACACTTGCTGAACGAATGTTCAGAAATGAGAGAAACAGACGAGTGTAGAGAAGAGATTTTAAACGAGGATGGAAGAGGGATAGATTGGATGAAGAAAGTCGAGGAGAGAAGAAGAGCAATATGTGGGGAGGGAAGCTGGCAATCGGGGTTTAGGGATAGGAATTTAGTGACTTTCTTTTTTTTTGTTTTTAGTTTGAGCAGCATATGTTTCTTTTTTTTTAATGTTTATTTTTCTTTTTCTCTTTTTATTATTATTCTTATTTATATTATGTTCGATGTAGTTTTAGTATAGATGTAAATTTTGGATTCAATTTATAAACCCGTAAGGGCAATAAATATACATAATACCTATCTTAACTCCAAATTATCTGCGCGTCCCTTGCCCCTCATACCTCGGCGCAGTACAGCTGCATTCTCTCGCCGGTTCGAGTATACTGACATTACTAAAATATCGCAATTAATTGTTTATGTGAGATACGTTTTTGAAGAAGACATATCGGAAGATTTTTTATGTTGTAAAAAGTTAGAAGGAAGGACAAACGGAGAGAAAATATTTGAAATTAATAATACATATTTTGAGGAAAATGACCTTACCTGGACCCACTGTGTTGCGGCTTGCACTGATGGTGCTGCAGCATTAACAGGTTGTAATAAAGGACTAAGAGGGTTAATAAAGAAAATTGCTCCTCATATAGTATTTAACCATTGCATGATACATAGGCAAGCTCTAATTGAAAAAATGAAGAATTGCACAAGATATTACAGGGTGTCTGCAATTTATTACATTAAAAGCAACAGTCTAAACAATCTCTTTTCAATACTCTGTAATGAGATAGGTGATCTGTATATGAGACATTTACTACATACCGAATTCAGATGGCCCTCACGAGGCGAAATATTGTGACTTTCTAAAAATTGCGATATTTAGAAAGAAATTAATACTTTGGCAAGGAGTATTAAAAAAACAACACAAATATGTTCCCGTCCTTTTCAGAATTTACTAAAGAAAATAATATAGATAGATACTTGTTATTTAAGAAAACCATTTTCCGTCATTTGATCATTTGAAAATTGAGAGAAAACTTAACGAAAAGGATCGAAAAATTTCCAGATAATGATTTATGTTTATGATGATATTTATAATGATTTTATAAACATAATAATGATTTATGAAAAAGGATAGTTAATTGAGGTTTCAAGCGACGAAACACTGAGCATTCAATTCAAGTCTCAGATTTTCCAAAAATGTTGCTTATCGATTGGAAACGAATATGTAGATTTGAAAAGAAAGGCAATCAATATTTTAATTCAGTTTGTTATGTTCATTCTTTTTCATAGAAGCAATTATGAACTAGTTAAAAGCCCATACTCAAACTCAATTCTTATGATGTAAATTTTTTTTTAAATATTTTTCTTTATAAAAATATTTATACTTATAGGTATGCATAAATAAAGCCATCGTTTCCTAAAATTATGTGTTGTATTCAAACCTCTATTAAGGCAGAAAAAATATACTTATTATGTTTTTAAAAGAGTGTCGATGAGTCATCAAATTTTAATTTCTAAATAAAAATATACCTCTTCATCCTAATACTAGACCACTAATATCTGCGCATACATGTGATTCTTTTTCTGAAGTTTTATGATGTCACAACTTTTATAGCATTTTTATGATGGGTTATAAGTTTTCTGCGCTATTTAAAAAGGCTGTATTTTAACCAATGACGTCACCTACATTCCTTTAAAAACACCCTGTAAATACAAATCACAGAAATAATTTCATTTTACCTACGTTAACAATTAAAAAACTGTCGATCCGGTGGTCGCTACAAAATTTTAACCAAAATGGGGGGTCGCCCATGAAAAAAGTTTGCGCACCACTGATTTAAGACATGCAATTTGAATTACAGGAAAATATCGATGCTAAGAATTCTTGTCGGAACAATCCTTAATTGATTTTTATAAAGGATTCATGCGTGAATTATCCGAAAATACGAAAACATGCTCAACAAATGTTTTCATTATTTGGGAGCACAAATATTTGCGAAAAAAATGTTTCAATTATGAGCATAAATCAGTAGAAATTAAGATCAAAATTTAGTGATAATCATTTACAAGCAGTATCAAGAATACAATCGACGGACATATCAGGGGGACGATCCCATTAATCACGTGATGTTTTTTAACAACTTTTTTTGTTTTAATAAATATATAATTAACGATTTATATTTATATTATATTTAGTATACTAATAAAATAAAAATAAGAAATTGTTAAATATATTTAAAACAAATAAAATCGTAGTTATTGTTTTGATTTTATTCCGTTTTTCTTTGGCCCGCTAAAAAAATCGGTAATATTGAATTGGCCCGCATAAGAAAAACTTTGAGAACCCCTGTGTTAGTGGAACATAATAACGCAAGAATACATACTGCGAACCACTTTAGAATTTCTACAAGAACTGGATATTCACACAATGGTGTGGGCTGTGGTAAGTCCTGATTTAAATCCCATAGAGCAGGGGTCGGCAACCTTTTTCTGACGGTGTGCCATTTTTTAAAAACAAATTTTAAGCGGGCCTCAAAGTCAAATGTTTTCGAATGTAATATGTAGCTTAAATAGTTTTTTTAAAGAATATAAATATTATTAGGAATCAATATAAAATAGAAAGAAAAATAGTGACAATTTTATTTACATGCTATAATAACATCGAAGAACAAAAATGGAGTGACATTTTTTATAAAAGAAAATAAAACTCCAAATATTAATAAAAAACAATTTATTTTATTCAAACGAAAATAAAATTAAAGTTTAATGCGATTTTTGTTCTTGAATGTTTCTTGATAGTTCATTTATATCGGGTTAGGTTTGAAATACTGAGATTCTCAAAAGGCTTTGCAAATGTCCATCGGTCAACCTCGTTCTATATTTCGATTTTATTAAATTCATTCTTGAAAAAGTTTGTTCGCCTAAATAAGTGCTCGAAAAAATGGTAATCATTGATTTCGCAAAATTTCTTAAATTATGAAATTTATTATCTGATAGACCTAAATAAAAAGAAATTAAATTATTTTCATCAAAATTATTTTTATATACATTGATTGTAGGTCAATTAACTCTACTTGTAAATTTTCTGGTACATTTAAAATATCAAACATTATAGAATTTTCAAATATTAATATATCAATTTTATTTGCATAAAAATCTTGGAAGCGATAACGAAAATTGTTGACAAATAATTTTTGTGAATCAACATAAATATTATTTGAAAGTCATTGTTAGTTAAAAACGATTGCAAACTAGGAGAATGAGAATAATTATTTTTTTCAGGTTGAGAAATGAACAATTTTATTTTAAACTGAAAACTTTTAATTTCCGTAATTAACTCATTGATTAACACTGCAAGACAAAGGATGCCTTGCAGTTTTATATTTAATTTATTGAGTTAAGTTTTAATATGTATCAACAAGAAGAGCTAACTTGCTATTTTTGTGTGGGGGTCGTTTGGCTGCACTGCGACCAACTTGATCTATTGTGCTTGACCCTACTACAATTACTCTCCCAGGAATTCTACTTCGTGAACGAAGTCTAAGATATTCCTGAGAGGCTTGCTACTCAGATCCAAGGTGGTCAATCTTGCGACCCCGAAGTGGGCAAGCCTTATCTGTGCTAGAGCTACACATGTGCACATTATGTGTTCAGCGGTTTCTTCATCTGATTCACATAATCTACAAGCAACATCCTCTGCCTTTCCCATTTTGTGTAGGTGATATCTCACCGGACAATGTCCTGTGAGTATGCCTACCAAAGTTTTGATTTCTCTTCTAGAGAAGCTTAGCATCTGCTGCGTTATTGCGGCACAATAGTTTATGAACATTTTAGCTTGCCGCCGTCCTGGCGTGTTCTTCCCAGATATGCCCTGGTGACCCGGTGACTACATTAGCGTGAGTCTGTTACCTTTCACCAGTAGTTTTAGGCTTTGTTTACAGTTCTAGGTTACTTTGGAATTAAAGATGTGGGCTTTTAAATTCCTTAGAGCTACCTAGCTGTCCGTTAGGATGTAGATTTGCACTCCTTTAAGACGTTTCTTTAGGCAAATTTGTGCGCATCTTTCAATGGCTATAATTTCAGCCTGTATTACCGTGGGAGCCTGGCCCAATGCCGTGCACTCCCTGTGACTCCAGCTGTATATGCCAATACCTGTACTCTTAGCAGTTTCTTATGCGTCGGTGTACCACATGGACGTTTTTCATGTTTTCGATTCTTTGAACACTGCTTTGGCGGTCATTGATGACCACTTCAACGGCTGTGTCAAAGACGTATTCTGTAGACATTGCGTCCCAGGGCTGCTTCAGAAATTTCTCTCCGATTTGTTCCCTTATTTTCATGTGTCTCTGAATAGGCGATATACACCTCAGTCTCAGAGCACTAAGAAGACCTTCTTTTTCTACCTGTTTGTGCAGTGGAAGTAGGTCCAACAGAACTTCCATTGCTGTGGTTGGAGTAGATTGCATCGCTCCTGTTATACCCAACCACGCAAGCCGTTGAAGCTTCTGTAGCATGTTTTGGGTCTTTATTTTCTTTGTTTTGTACCACCATACGAGTGAACCGTAGGTGATAATCGGTCTTACCACTGCTGTGTAAGACCATAGGACCATTTTGGATTTTAGTCCCATGTTTTCCCAAAAAGCTTACGGCAGATCCAAATGGCCGCTGTGGATTTTGAGAGCGTTTTGTTCAGATGCGAATTCCAAGTGAGTTTCTTATTCAAGGTTACCCCTAGATATTTCACCTAAAACGAAAACTCTAACGTCTGACCTTCAATATTCGGTGCTTTCAAGTTCCGCTTCCTCTTTCTGGCAAAGGGGACCATAACTGTTTTGCTCTGGTTGACATTAAGGCCCTCCTTCTTGCTCCAACAGTTGATGGTGTTAAATGCACTCTGTGAAAGGTTCATGATTGTATTACCACACTTACCCCTTATTATGATGGCAACATCCCCGTTCTTTGTTAACACATCTAGGAGATCATCAACGACAAGGCACCACAGCAGAGGCGATAACGCCCCCCCCTTGTGGGCACCATTTCTCTGTGGTTACCGTTCTCCTTGATCCCCCCAGTGCTGCGGTCATTTTACGATTGGTCAGCATGTCTTGAATCCACTCAATGATAGGGTCTTCGATCACATTCTTGGTGGCTGCATTCTTTATTGATAAACGAGTTGTGTTGTCAAACGCTCGCTCTATATCTATAAAAATACCTACTGCAATTTCTTCGCAGTCCAGTTTCTTGAAGAGGTCCGAACCGTATGTGATTGTCCACAATTTTATCCATTGTTTCCAGGAGGAAGGAAGTGAGGTCTTGAGGCCTGCGCCCTGTCTTAGGGAAGCTAAGTTGCTTATTATCCATTTAAAATTCGAAAACTCTGGTACATTGTTTCCTTTTTCTGTCAAAAACATTTCAATCTCGTCTTTCAACTCGAAAAATCGTTTGAAATCTCTCCCACGCCTAAGCCATTACTTCAGAAAAGTACACAAAATCTTCATATTTTGCATCTATTTCGTTCGAAAAAAAATATCTAGCTTGGTGGGCCGCACAAAAACCTGCAATTTGAACTTGCAAAAAGCTTGAGCTTGTTTGAGATATGCTCGACAGACGTGTTCGTGGTCGCCCGCATCCTCCTCAGACCATCCAGAAGCTAACGGCAGCTCGTATTGAAGAATGGGATACCATACCACAAGAAGACCTACGAAGGCGTTTGCGAAGCATGCCAAGACGGTGTTATGCCGTTATTCGTGCTATGAGAGCACATGCTCGTTAAGTTACCACTTTATGTACAAAAGGTTACATTAACAATTAATTTAAATACGTGTTGCACTTTGGTTTTGGTAGTTGTTGTAAATTATTACGGGTACTTTAAAACTACGTTATGCTGACACTTCCATATGTGCCAATTAAAACAATTATCTAGAGCAGTGTTTCCCAACCTTTTTTGTGCCATGCCCCACCTAAGCCTTTCTAAAATTCTTATGCCCCTCCCCCCATGTAACATATACATAATCTTTAACATTAAAGAATTGTATTGTTCGCTTAAGAAATTTAGTTGATACGTTTTAGGAAGAAATCTTCCCAGTGATTTCTTCCTAAAACGTATCAACTAATTGTGATGAAACAAGAAAATTTCCAAAACATATAATGAAAAACTGAAATTCAAATTCGAAATAACTTGAATAAAGATTTTTCTATATTAATTTATTATTTTAATGTAGTGAGATCCTTGCGCTTGAAGCTTGCTGTACACAGATTTAATGTAAAGGTAGACTTCCGAGCAAAGCGGCACTGGCGTCACTAACGCAGCGATACTGATGCGGCGACATAGCGATAGTATTATGCACCAATGAAATGTATGAGGCGCCATTGGAGCGCAGCGACACTGAAGCTGAGCACGTCAATGTCGCTGCGCTCGAATGGCGCCTCATATATTTCCATAGTGCATAATACTATCACTATGTTGCGGCGGTTTTGACCTTGCGTTAATGACGCCAGAGCCGCTTTGCTCGGAAGCCGACCTTTAGGTTCCAATTTGGTTAGCTTCAGTCTCAAGTGATGGACATAATCGAATGATTTCGATAATCGAATGATTAGTAATCGAGTGATTTCAATAATCGAATGATTTCATAATCGAACGAGTTACTCTAAAAAATATTTTTATCAGTTATTATTGCATGTACCTGTAATATTACCTGTAGAATGCAATTTATGTAAATTACGCCAGCTTCGTTAATAATTTGACGCATTTTCGGACAGTTTTCGCGGAAGTTAACGCGTATAGCGAGAATATAGCATTTTTGCAACACTCTATTACAATCGTAGTAATTTATAACTGTAATATAAAAATATTATAAATACATGTGCCTCTAAAGAGAGGTTTCAACATTTCGAGCGGCTGTTTCTCCTAAACAAACATTTGGGCATTTTATAAACATAAGCATTGAGATGAAGAAAAATGTAAAGAAATCTTTGATAATCGTATTCCATCGTTAGCATATTTTATGGCAGTAAAATAAATAAATTAAAATAATATTGGATTCTAAATATGATCTATAAGACCATAAATACCAAATTTGAATATATTTATATTAGTTCTCGTTGATAAGGGAAAGGACGACTTAGTTTCACTGTCAGTCTCAGCTCAATATTCAGTCGTCGAGTGTTGTCTTGTGCCAAGTGTGTCCAAAAAGCTTTTTCAATGCCGAGGCGAAGTGTTAAACGATCTTTGGTCTGGGATTACTTCGACAAAAAAGCGTCGGAACAGTTTTGTGTAACAAGTGCAAAAAACAAAAAATATTTTGGTAATACCAATAATTTCAGCCAACATCTTAAAAGATTGCATTCTTCTCTCTTAATAAACCCTTCTGGCAACCGGGAAAGTTCAAACGATGATGCTGATGACCCAGGTGAATTGATTCAGAAGACACTTGTATCGTTGCCATCAACATCGTCAATTGTTGATACCGTCGCTCGTTTTACTTCGCCGCTTCTTATTTGATAAAATTGATAAAATTTTAGTCGAAATGATAGTTTCTGATTTTCAGCCTATATCCATCATCGAGAATAAAGGCTTCTTAAAATTCACAAAGAAGTTGAACCCGCTTTATGAACCCCCGAGCCGGCGAAAAATTTTGTCTTCTCTGATTCCAAACATGTATACATCGATATTGACCAAAGTTAAAAACGAGTTAGCTGTACCTTCACATTTGGTGATAACAACGGATATATGGACATCATGTTCTACTAAATCGTTTTTAGCGGTTACTGCCCATTATATAAAAGAAAACGAAATGATGAGCTCATTGTTGGAAACAAGACTATTATTTGAACGTCATTCAGCAGAAAATGTTGCCTGTGTCCTCCGAGGAATTTTGAAAGAATGGAAGATTTTTGATAAAGTCGTCAGTATTGCCACAGACAATGCTTCAAATATGAAAAATGCAGTTAGCGAGCACCTTAATAAGTATCATCACCCATGTGTGGCACATACTCTCAATCTGAGTATAATGGACGTCCAAAGGAACGACGATGTCCAGCAATTGCTCGAAAAGTGCAAGAAAATCGTGGCTCACTTTAAAAGAAGTACAGTAGCGTCTGTCGAATTCGTGAAAATGCAGCGCCAAATGAATCTTCCACTACTTCAAGTCAAACAAGAAGTTTTAACGAGATGGAATTCGTGTTTGTTTATGATCGAGAGACTGCAAAATAATAAAGTTCCATTATCGGCTGCAATGTCCAATCTTTCGGGCATGCCTCCTCTGTTACCGTCTGATGATTGGGTCGTGCTTAAAGAGTTTACATCTATACTTAAACCCATGGAAGCAGTGACAACGGAGTTATCAGGAGAAAAATATATAACGATATCAATGATCATTCTTCTAATTCACGGTCTACAACACGCCCTCAAAAGCATAAAACCCACAACTCTCATAGCAAAAGATGTGGAAAACCTACGAGATATCATCTCGAGGAGATTTGGTTCGTTAGAAAAATTAAAAATTAGTGCTAAAGCGACATTTTTGGACCTACGATTCAAGAAACTGGGCTTTGGTAAAGAAGTAAATACCGAACAAACACAAAATTGGATAACTGAGGATATTGAGAACCTGATGGTTGCGGAAGCTAACCAGAATCCACAGAATCTAGATCTTAGAATGTCTGCAGTTCAACAATCAACAGGTAAAATATATAATTTGGGTTTTCTAATATTCATTGTATTTTTAGGGTAAGATGAAAATAAAATTCAATCAAGTTTGCTATGGGAACATTTTGAAATGAAAACAAAATGAGATCATCTAGTTACGACTCCCTCTACTTCGGCATCATTCAAGTTAAGCAATACTTGGAACTACCGCTAATAGAAAGGAAACTGAATCCCTTATAATTTTGGGAATCAAAGAAAGAAACTTTTCCAGAATTGTACCAACTTTCAAATAAGTATTTGTGTGTGCCAGCAACGTCAGTACTATCTGAACGGGTATTCTCAAAAGCCGGCGAACTGACAAAAGATAGAAGGAGCAGGTTGAATAGTACAAATATACACCAAATTATGTTCCTAAACAGTAATTCTCCATTTTTATTTTTAATAAATACTCATATTTTGTTGTTTAAATCAATTTTGTTACTTTATTACCAACCTAGTTTTTGTCAAAAAATTCTAAAACTAAAACTTGTTAAAAACTTTTAAAATAGTGTGACCCATCACTGATTAAAATATTCTGCTTCAAAAACTAGAACTTGTTTTCTCAATCTCAAACAAAAAACTTGTAACAAAGGTATTAGTCGTGGCGCCTGCAGATTCCGAATACTAAAGTCATTCGATTGCTCATCTCGGCACTGCCGACGACTACTAAAGCTATATTCCGCTTTCCCAGTCCGAATGATCATTCGTAACTCGATACGAAATAATTAGACTATGCGCATCTCGGCACTGCCGACGACTACTAACGCCCAACTCCAAATTCCCAGTCCGAATGATCATTCATAACTAGATACGAATGCACGAACTCCAGCCGAATTCTAAAATATTTCGATTATGTGCATCTCGGCACAGCCGACGACTACTAATGGCTGATTCCGATTCTCAACTCCGAGTGATCATTCGTAACTCATGCGCATGATTAATAATCGACTATTCGAATGATCCAGAATAATTCGAATGATTCAGTTCTAGTCCGAATGATCTTTCATCACTCGTCCGCACGTGTAGTAATCGAGAACTCGAATGATTTAGAATAATCGAATGGTCGATAATTGTCACTAGATTATGTCCATCTCTAGTCTCAAGTCCCTCCGTTGTGTTATATCCAGACGATTTCTTTTTTTAGTAAATCCACATTCCAATCCCACATGATGATGGAAACGGTAACAATAGTTTTCTGGCACATTTGGTTGAATTTGGGTATTTGATTTCTGTTTCCTCACAATGCCATGCTATCGCTCCTTTTACATTAATTAAAGTTTTAACTGACTCGCCATTTGCAATTCTGCGAGTTCTTCTTGCATATTTTGGAGCCAATGTATCTGGTGAAACAATGAAAATTTTTGTTGTTAATATATTTCTAACATATTGAGTAATGTTAAAGGGCAATGAAACCAAATATCTTCGCTTTTGCATCGACAAGAGTTTTATTTGTTTCTTGAAGTTACTTTCTTAATATATTTAGTTCTTCAAATATATCGGCCAAATAAATCACAAATGCTTTACCATCGACTGTTAACAGGTTCGTCATTTCAGGTTTGTCACTTAAAACATCACTAAGAGTATCAAACAGTCCATAAATCTTTTCAAGCAGTTCCCTTTAGAGAGCCATCTTACTTCAGTGTGAAGTAAAAGTCTCCCATGTTTGTTCTTCATTTTGTTCTTCACAAAATAGCTTGAAGAGACGCTCACATTTGGCATTAGCTTTTATAGCATTGCTGCACTTTATTACTGATTCTAGTACTTTATTTAGATCAGGCGAGATGTTTTTAACCACCAACTTTTCCCTATAAATAACACAATGCACAAGAATCATTTCTGGATTCTCATTTTTCATCAATTCTAAGCAGCCATTTTTCTTGTCCATCATATTAGGAGCACCATATGCAGCACAAAATGTAATATTTTTCATTAGTATATTATTGACATCTTGACAGTAGTTTTTTGGTGCTTCTTAATCTTTGACAGAACAACATTTCTTCAGCAAAATGCCCATTATCAATATATCTTACGTAAGTTATTAATACTGCCTCACTGTCTCTCAAGTTGATTCATCCATTTGCACTGAGTGAATTTTCTTTTTTCAGCTTTTCAACAAGTTGTTTCTCAATATCTTCACTCATTTCGTTTATACTTCTGCTAACAGTTTTGTTACTGAATACTAATCTGCGAAGAATACTAATCATATGACATGTGCCACTGTCATATGATTAGTATTCTTCGCAGCAAATTTCACAGCATTCATTTGGTGTTCACCGAAACTCTATAGAAGTTGCGTTTACAATATAGAAGTTACGGGCCATTCAGATGCGAAAAACTGCGTTGTTTAGAGAGATTTAAAAGCATCTGGGGGTTCCGAGGTTAAATTGACGACGTCAAAAACCCAGTTGATTTTTGCTTTTTTAGAATTCCCTTTTTTCTTCTAATTTTGGTACCGAAATCTAGCATTGTATTTAAATGGCCAGGAGCAAAAGGGTTAATCTCGTGTAAAGTCTATTTTCCAATTGTCCCCCTTAAAAATCAAATTAGATCAAATCTAGAGCGTCTTTCAGATGTTCTCAATTTTATTTGCATGTAATTTTACGTCCGAATTTTAAGGCAGAGACAGAAATTAATGACCTGCTAATTGCTTGGAGCAGTGTATTTCTAGAAATCAATGTTAATATGTTGGTAAATTTACAAAAAATCAATAAAGTTTTCTAAAGATATTAAAAAAAGATAACTTAAAATATGTAGTTTACGTAGGTCCAAATCCAATTTATTACAGAAGCGTGCAATATAGGGAAAATTATTTCACCACGGCTAATAATTTAGTTTCTCTGTGTGCTAATCTTGACAGTAAACATTGATTTATTATTCCGTCGGCGCGGCGCGGCGGTGAGAAATTAAACAATAAACACACATATTAACTCAAAATGTGTGTTTGCAATTTAATTGTTAATAATACATGAGTTCCTTCAAAATGGTAATATTTTCAAATTTCAAACCAGTGGAACTGATTTTTTTTGTTGCTTTAACAATAACTTCATTAAACTTTTTTTACAACTATTATATAATTATAATTATGTGGTATACGGCGGGATGTGGTATACGGCGGGATGGTTTCTTTTATGTGGTTATGATACTGCTAATGTTTGCATAACACAAGTTCAAATCCACCATTTCAAAGTTTAAAATCGTCATTTTCTTCTGATTGCCTTACAATGAACTACATGCTCTCATAGTCCAATTAATATAGCAATAAAACATGATAACTGATAGCCCGAAATGAGAACACGAACAAAATCTAACCTGCTTCGCTACAAATTCGACTACAAAATTGGGCACGACAATTACTATGAAATATATGATTAGTAATTACCTACATATTCGCTTATTTTGAATTATCATTTTCAATTTACAAAACATTTATAAAACCCATAAATTGTGATACTGTGAATTAGCATTTGGTATGGAATCTGGGATTAATGTAATAACCATTGCTGATTGGGATGATTATTATAGGAAAATAAATAGATTAGTTAATAGTTTTTTTCATAGAGATTTAATATAATTATTTCTTGTGAATATTTACTAGTAGTACGTTTTGTTGCCACAAATCAAGCATTGGACATTTTAGGAAAGGCAAAATTGAAATTTGAAAGGACGTAATTAAACATTGCAGGGATAAAATTAAACTTTCAATGGACGAATTAAAGGCGAGTTTAATGTTCTGACCTGTTTACAATCCAGTCAACATGAATTTTGTGCCCCAGGTTAGGGTATGCAATTACGATATCGGTTTATCGATTACGGTTTATCGACATTCTTCTGAACAAAACTTTACTTCATAAAAAAGTTTGGTTTTAAAGTACCTAATTTGTTTCAAGATTAATTACTACCAACTTGACCGACAGAAAATTACTAGATAAAAAGATAATATATAGGATATTTAATTCTCTACAAGTTTTATTTTGAAACTTTTTCTTTTAAATTTGCGTTTAAAGTTATTTTCTAATTTTTGAAAAATATAAAAAGAACAAATATAAGACACTTTGTTCGTGGTTGATTAAAATCAAATTGACGGACGCCACTAGATAAAAATTCTTATATCAAATTTAATTATCTACAAGTTTTGTTTTAAATAATTTTCAAACTTTCGTTTAGTTTTCGTATTATTTGTGATTTCTGGAACAAAAAATGTAAAACAAAATAGTATATATTTTAAAACTAGGGCGGAAAGTTGTTAATATCACGCGAGAAAGTGCGCATAGGGAGGGCAATTGACAATACCGCCCGTGTTACAAACAATATTTTTTAATACTCATGCGAGGGGATGTATCTTATAAGTTTGGGATCCAGGGGCCATAAAAAATAGAATAAAAAATTAAGAATTTGCTTCTTCAATTGTCTCTGGTGCCTTGAATTCGTCATAAGAACTCTCCTCAGTTTTGGGTATCACCATAGAATTTACACTCATTTTAAAACGTTTTATTTAATTTTAATTATTATTTTGTAAAGAAATTGACACTTCACGTCACTTTTTTAATATCGAGGTCTTGATTGTTTTTTTGGAACGAGTTCCTTTAGGGAGGGCTCGGTATGAGTGATTCGGCAGAAAACGTATAGGCCGCGTAAGTTTCTTTCTCTTTCTCTCAGTTTACATTCTCTATACCGCGCGCTCTTTCTTTCGTTATACGCCGCGTTCCTTTCTTTCGTTATACGGCGGGATGGTTTCTTTCTCTTTCTCTCAGTGTATATTTCTATACCGCGCGATCTCTCTTTCTTTCTCTTTCTCTCAGTGTATTTACTATAATGCGTGCTCTCTATTTTTTTCGCAGAATGACAGACGAGCGTGGTTTACAACTTTAAAACTAACATGAAAATAAACAAGAAAAAAAAATTGTTCAAACATATTTGTTTGTTGATGTATTAAATCATTCGAGAGTTATATTATTAGTGTATATTATACTCATTATTTGAATTAGGTTTCGAGAAATGGAAACTCAAGAAAATATACAAAATACTGAAAAAAGTAAGTTAATTAAAAAAAATTGTATAATTTGACAATTTTGCAATTGCTAACTGTTTACACATGTTTATCGTACATTTAATTCGAGTAATTGATATTTACTATATTTATATATGTATGTCGTAGTCATATAGTGAAAAATAAGTCAGATTGTGTAAAACTGAGCCATTGCATGATTTGTTGGCAGTTCGAGTAGTTCATCTAATTCGTGTAGCTCATGTAATCGCCAATCTTATGAGGCACTTGTTTAACTGGGATTTAAACTCACTATTTTACCTACTTACTGATTCGATTTTAAAAAAAATGCCAAATTGCTGTCATTTGATAGTATAAAGCAACTTGTCTTAATGAGCACATCTATTAATAAAGAGATAAATAAAGAAACATACTTGAGATGGTTTCACGAACTAGCTAGTCATATCTCAAATAGAATACATGAACTGTTGGCAGATCATAAAATAACTCAGTTTTACACAATCTAATGGATTTCACTATATGACTACGATATATACATTATAGAGAGACAATAGTGAAATCACAAGCTCAGCATCGAAAAGAGTATCGACAGAGAAAAAAAGCAAAAAGAAATAAAAGGAATTATACGAAATAGAGATTTAGAAAAGTAGCTTACAATTTTATAATGTAAAACAATTGCTTACTGTTGACATGGGTTTATCGTACATGTGAATCAAGTATTTGCTTTTTTTTAATTTTACTATAATTAAATTTTATATAGACACCTATATTTATATATTCAAGCTGTGTTCCTCTATAATAAGTTGGTACTTTGTAGTGAGTTTGAATATGGGGATTAAGATTGTATATTCATAATTTCCAGAACATTCAATCAAAATATTTGCGTGCACTTTCATTATTTTAATAATAATTCAAAAAAGAAGTTGTTCGATTCTGTTAAATGTGCGAGGAACTTCGTTCCTGACCGCAGGGGGGTCCCCTGACCACATACGTTTTTATTTTATTTTATTTTTGTTTATTTGTTTTTTTAATGTAACCTAGCGATATTGAATATTTGCGTGCGTTACCTAGGTTACATAGAAAGACAATGCGAGGTGACATTTCTCGTATTAAAAAACGTGCGTCAGGAGGAACTTCGCTCGCATGAGTAATAAAAATAATGTTTTAACATTGTTCAAGGTTGATTATTATTAACTTAGCAGGTAAAAAATTAATACATACTAAGTAAAAAATAAAAAGATGTAAATGTTTCATATGAAACATTTGTTTCATATGAAATATTTTTCAAATTTCAATTAGTTTTTGAGTTATTTTCGAATTTATGAAACAAGAAAAATTTAATATAAAAAAAAAACATTGTTTTACTTTGACATCGAAGAAATCATTAAATAACAAAGTTTCATACAAAAATGTAATTCTCTTATATTCTAGTATAAAAAACTTAATTCTAGTTTTCTTAGAAGCATTTTTATTATTTCGCCTAGGTTCCGAATTATTTTCGCATTTTTGTAAGACAAATTTAAATCAAAATCTGTATTATTACTACCAGTACTACAAAAGCAAACTTTAAAGGGGATATGAATATTTTTCCAAAATTTTGTTGCAAGATGAATAACAAAATCACAAAATAAATTCAGGCTCAAAGAAACATTCTTTTGTAGATTTATGTTACAAATAAATAAATGATTTTTTCGTCTTATGTTTTGAGAATTGAATGTCAAATATTAACAGGTTGCATCAGAAAATGAAACTTAGATAAGTTAAAAAGTATGGACAAAGAAGAGGTGGAAAGTTGATGGATGAAGAGATAATGAATCTTAAGCTGCAACAAGATGAGGAAGATGTTGAAATGGAAGGAAAAATGTAACACAATTAAAATGGGAGTAATAAAAACAGCTGAGCAGAAGATTCGATACAAGAAAGGAAAAATATCAAAAAGCCTCGGATAAATCAGGTAATGATAGCAAAGATGGACGAGAGAAGAAGGTACAAAAACATCTGTATAGATGAAGGAAAGTGAACATATCAAAAGCTAAAGATGGGATAAGTTAAAAAAAACTGATATAACTAGGAAAAAGTGGCTGGAAAACCTTTGTAATGAAATGGAAGAACTGGAAAGATTAGTCAGGCATAACATAGTTTACAACAAAATAAAAGAGAATACCTGAGGTAGAACATCAAGAGCAGTTTAAAGTAATGAAGAAGAAGTTCAATAATTACCCAGAATCCATAGTTTCGGAATGTTGGTAAGGTAATAAAGGCGTAAATATTGGAGGAAGAGGAGAGTGGACGAAAAATAACGATACGGAACTCATCAGAGGCACGGGGCCTCGTGTAAATCGGAATTAGTACAGTTTAAATCATTTAACGAGGACCAATTGGAGGGCAAGTCTGGTGCCAGCAGTCGCGGTAATTCCAGCTCCACTAGCGTATATTCAAGCTGTGGCGAGGTGGGCCGGCACGTTTACTTTGAACAAATTTTAGTTTGTTTTGAGTTTGTTTACTTTGAACAATTTTGAGCAGGGTAGAATTTTGCCTGAACGCTGTGTGCATGGAATAATGGAATAGGACCTCGGTTCTAATTTGTTGGTTTGTGGAACTCCCGAGGTAATGATTAATAGGAACGGACGGGGGCATACGTATTGCGACGTTAGAGGTGAATTTAGAAGCGAAAGCATTTGCCAAGAACGCTTTCATTGATCAAGAACGAAAGTTAGAAGTTCTAAGGTGATCAGATACTGCCCTAGTTTCCCATAACCATAAATATATTAAATCTAACCATAAACGATGCCAACCGGCGATCCGCCGATGTTCCTCCGATGACACGGCGGGCAGCTTCCGGGAAACCAAAGCTTTTGGGTTCCGGGGGAAGTATGGTTGCAAAGCTGAAACTTAAAGGAATTGACGGAAGGGTACCACCAGGAGTGGAGCCTGCGGCTTAATTTGACTCAACACGGGAAACCTCAACAGGCCCGGACACTTGTAGGATTGACAGATTGAGTGCTCTTTCTTGATTCCGTGGGTGGTGATGCATGACCCTACTTTGTTGGTGGAGCGATTTGTCTGGTTAATTCCGATAACGAACGAGACTCTAGTCTATTAACTAGGTGTACTATCGACATCGATTTTTGAGTTTATCCGTACAGTTTGCTGATGACTCCTGTTCGCAAAAGTACAGAAAATCAGAATTATTATTTAATTAAAAAATATATATATATAATTAATATTTTCATAAATCAGAAAAAGACGAAGGTTATGAGGTTCGGGGAAGCTGAAGATATGCATACCACTGTAACGAATGAGAGAGATCTGGAGTGAAATAAAAACATGAACAGGAATGGCCAAAGAAGATTTTATAAAAAAAGGTAGGATGTTGTGTAGCAAGCTCGATCTACAACTAAGAAAAAGAATAGCAAAGATCGTTGTATGGGATGTTATGTTGTACGCATATGAGATATGGACAATTTTAAAGAAGGATAGGAAAAGAATAGAGGCTATGGATATGTGGATGTGGAGAAAAATGCTAGGAATAAAGTGGACAGACAAGATCAGAAATGAGCAGGTTTTGGAAAGAATAGGGGAAGTAAGATCTTTATATGAGATTTTTAAAAGAAAGAGCTGGTGGCTTGGGCATGTGTTGAGATGTTTGCCGAGAGAGGTAATCGAGGGAACTCTGCAGGATATAGGGAATAGAGGTGGAAGAAGAGTGAAAATGGTAGACGATATGAACGAAGGAAAATGAATAGAGTTGGGTGGAGGAGGCAGAATGGAACCTGCACATAGCAGAAAACCAATGATAATAATCCGCGTGAAAGTTTTAATATCATAATTTATTATACAAGGTGGGCCATATAACGTCCATTTGAGTGACGACAAAAATTTAATGAAATAAATTGATTTAGTTCGAAGTGCTGACACATTGGCGAAAAATTCATAGGTTATAGCTTTTATGTCCTCAAAGATATAAATGGTTTTTCAACTGGGAACATGTTCTTTTTTTATGAAGCCGTTGTTGTTTATTTTCAGACGAATCTAACGACCTATGATATCATGACCTTGAAATTATTTGACAAGTGTAACCATCCAAAGTAACATGTTATAACCGAAAATGGTATTGTACCAAACAGAAAGAGTTGAAATGATTCTGATTTATGGTGAGACAAACAGAAACTCTTTGATAGCGCTTGGACATTATGCACAACGTTAACCTGTCAGAAATCATCTTTCCCGTGGATAAGATATGTGAATTGGCAAAACCTTCATACGTTATAGATAATCATACAAACTTAAAACAAAGGGTGAATATATAAATACATTTAGCTTTTCCGGAGCTCTATAACAATTATTGAGTCTTTTTAGGACAACCAAAACAAATCTTACATGAAATTTGTAAGTTATTTTATAGCTTTCAGTCCACCTTCGTGGCACTCAACAAAAACCATAAAAATAACATTGTTTTTTAGATCATTTCTTTCCGATACCTTAAGTGGATAGCCATCTGTGGATGCGTTTAGAGATTTATCTCTCATCAGGACAGCTTTGAGCCGTCGATATTTCGATAGAATTATTTATTTATTCCATGAAACGGGCAGGGTCAATCCAACCAAAAGGAAGCGTAGCAATTTTTAAAACAAACGAAGAAACAGAGATTTCCGTTCTGGACGCAGTAGTTCATGATCTGTAATTGAGTAGCCGGCAAATTGATTGATTTAAGAGAAATTTAAGACGTAATAAATTACACGCTTACTATATTTCCTTATTTCAGCACCTTAGTGGTGTTGATTTTGGAAGTAGGGTTCAGTTCTACGAATGGGCTCTGCGTAGTTAATGAATCCGAATTTATTCGACCATGTTTTGTTTACTGACGAATCAACTTTTACTAACCCTGGACAGTGGAATATGCATAAACTGAACTACTGGTCAATCGAAAATCGGAAGTTGTTTCGGCAAATTGTACACCAGTGTCCTTGGAATGTTAATGTGTGCTCTGGCATAATTGAGAAGTTTTAGTCCATTTTTCATTGACGGCAATTTGAATGGACGGAATTGCATCTATTTTCTTACCACTTGGGGAATTGCTGACCCGTTAGTTCATAGATGCCGACTGTGATATCAATGTGTATTTGTCCAGCTCATTGGTCAGTTATATCAGAAGAAGTGTAAGTAATCCTGTAATTTGTTCGTTCGCCGAATTTAACGCCAATTGATTTCCTCATATTGGGAGAATCGAGTTTACCATGATGTTCCGACGACGCCAGCTAATATACAAGTATAAATTACGAGCCTGGGCCATCACACCAGAATATGTTAGAAACTCAAGAGAATCATAGTCGTCCTCAAAAATGTGTCGAGGTTAATAGCTATCACTTCGATCAGTAATTACAATCAATTTTCTCCGCAAAAAGTTCAATTACATTATTCGGATATTCTTATTATCAATACCATTAGGATTGCCCGTTTTTACAGGATTCGTCTGAATATCAGCCGTCTTCTCAAAAAAATACATTGGAACAACCAATGATGACTTTCAAAACGCACCTTGTTACAAACTTATTAAAGCGGAAATTAGCTTGAACAGGACCTATAGAGAAACAATATATTTACATAATATTCAACCTGTTCGTAGCTCTATAATATTAAGTCTTACTAAGACTTTGAACAAATCTCATGTTGAAACAACTACTTACTGGCTAATATCACACAGGGTATAGAATTGAACCCGTCATTTCGAAAAGGGCACGAGTCACACTTTTTTGAAATATGACTTTTTTACTCCATTTTATTTACTGAAACGTTTTACATATTTCATGGAAAAAGAGTACATGAGTATACACCACAAGCCAACTTAGAAAGCAATGTAAAGGGCACGAGTCCTGGACTTATGTCTCTTTCAAGTGAAACGAAACGCATCTGTCAGATATAACATAACATCACTTTATCGTGAGCTTGCAGAAAATGCTTTTAGACCTAGAAAAAGAGTCTCTGGTGGCAGGAATAGTGAAAATTAGTGAAAATAGTGAAAACTAAAAACATAAAACTAAAAAGGTCAAAATTGCTGGAAAATTAGGATTAACTAACTAAAATTGTTGGACAAATGTCTTTTTCGAAATGATAATTTGATCATTTCGAAAAAGGCATAAGTCCAAAAATTTTAATTCAAAATATCTTGATGAAAATTGTTCTTGTTTAATAAATAAATATTCCAAAAAGCGTGTATGTTTTTTATTTAACAACCTCTATATTCAGTTTCTTCAGCATCAATGACTTTTTTAACAAAAAACATATTTTTGTTGATTCTGAAAAGTTTTCATTCATTGACTCTTGCCCTTTTCGAAATGACGGGTTCAATTGTACAACAGTAAATTGAATATTATTACTAGTTCAAGTCCATTTTCGTCTCACTAACAGAACTAGAGAAATTACATTATTTTTAAGATCATTTCATCATATCTTTCTACACAAATGTCAAATCGAAACCTAATCTCGCCAGTCATGCACGAGGTGTTCAAGCTAATGTAAGTGTATTCCAATTTATAATTCAAAATAGCAAAGCTGCATTGATGAGAGATAGATCTCGAAACGCGTCTGCAGATGGCTATTCACTTAATTTGAATACAAATAAATGTTCTTAAAAACGCTTTCCAAAACACTGGATCAACGAGGTGCAATATACATCACTACAAGAAAACATAAGAACGACGGCAAAGAGGGGTAAATGGACGAAGATCGCTACCTCCGCTATGATATAATAAAACGTCAGCATGGAATCACGACACTCAGCCATGAAGTAATCGACTAGAGAGAGAGAGAGAGAGAGATCTTAAAAACAATGCTACTTCTCTAGTTCTGTTATTGTCACGAAAATCGACTGGGACTAGTAATAACATGCTAATCTCTATTGTATAATTCAATATTCTTTGTGATATTCGCCAGGAAGTAATCGTTTCAACATGAGATTTGTTCATAGTCTCAATAAGACTTAATATTATAGAGCTACGAACAGGTTGAATATATTTTGAAATTCAAGCTATTTTTAGCTTTAATAATTTGTATATATATATATATATATATATATATATATATATATATATATATATATATATATATATATATATATATATATGATTGTATCTATAATTAATATGGTTTCACCAATATTCAAATTCAAGTAGTTTATTTCATAAAACATATTTCATTAACTAAGCAAACATTTGAACAGCTTTTATAATTACGAATAATATATAATCGCAGGTCATTGATATTCACTAAATTAAATATGTCACTTCCTTCTTGATAGATTTTTGTTCGTTCATAAAATTCCTGTACAGAGTACGGTTGTACATCGACGAGGATTCGATGAAGTTCCGTCTTAAGGTGTTTTGTCGTTGGGAGTAATTTAATATACTTTGGTAACATATTGTACAGCTCCATGATACTGTAGGCTGGTAACTTTTCCGGCATAGTTAACTTGTGTTTTGGTTTCCTGAAATTGATGTGATAATTTCGTGTTTCCTTGGGATTTTTAAAATTAAATTCTTCGAAAAGATTTTTATTTTTTGCTAAAAATACTATTGATTCGTACCCGTAAGTGCCAGTTAGCATCCTGGCTGTTCTAAACTTTCCCTGCAGGATTGTCGATAGTTTAGGGAAAATATAGTTCTTAGGGATGTTTCTGTCTCTTGAACACATCAATTGCTTGTACCCCCTCCCCCAGAACATAATGTCCATCCTAAGGTAGCTATGAAAGTTCGCGTAATACACTGCTTTCAGTGTCTCAATATTCAGCAACTGCTTTAATATTCTCAAGGCATATACCCCTTTATTTAGTTTTTTATCAAGTTGTGCTACTTGCGTTGCCCATCCTAGCGTGTCGTCGAAATGGATACCAAGCAGTTACACTCTTCTGAAGCTCAAAATTAATATTTTGAATTGGATCATCGATGTTGTATGTTCTTTTATCACGGTCGGTTTAAAATATTATGGTCATTGGCTTTTCACTATTTAGGATCAATCTGTTCTCATCACACCAGGTTTTCATTGTCTCTATTGAGGTGTGGACGTTTGTCGCTAGTGTTTCTTCTGACCTATTTCCAATAATAATACTTGTGTCATCTGCATAGTTCAATGTCATATTTGGTGTGTGTTGTAGATTTAATTCAGGAAGGTCGTTACTGTATAGTATTAAAAGCAAGGGGCCAAGGTGCTACCCTGTGGTATTCCCATATTTATAGTGCTTGGTGTCGATCTCTCCTTTCCATGTTATTTGGATTCTATTTTGTAGGTAGTGTGTAATTAGATCTAGAGCAACACTCCTAATTCCGTAACTGTATGCTATTTTTATTAGAATACCATGATCCGCTGTGTCGTATGCCGTATATATTCAATTAGCACTTTGTTACTTTTATGACATTGACAGAAATGATTTTGTCACCACTTTACCAGCCAATCAATAAAATTACCTCTGATCACTTTTTCGTCACTCTAGGGGCAATAAAGATATTTGAGGTGGTCTCGTTAAATGGTTCACCCTACGTATGGTCATATCAAATTTTGATACCCCCATACACATGTTGGATATATGAGGCCTTGTACCATCTTACTGATACCAAATATCGTTTATTGATAATTGGAATTAAGCGATGCCATCCATTAACAACATTTGTAGAATCTCCATATAATGTTCACTATTCACAATTAATGCGTTTCCCATTTCTCTTAAAAAAAATACGGGCCTTATAGTCCAGCTGATTATATTCCACACCATACAGTATATAGTTACCTCTTGAGAATGCAGTTCTCCTTCGAATGTAAATGTGCTTCGTCAGTTATAATTATTTTGTTGGCAAAATTATATTTCCTATGCCCAAAATCCATCGACAGATTTCTAAATGTGAGTATCGATCTATTGGAAGATGGTTTTGGATGTTTTGCCATTTGTAATGTCGAAAGAGCAAATTTTTAATTCAAATTGTTCATACCGACTCATGTGAAATTCCTATTTGCTGCTATAAACGTCGCACGGAATGATAGGAATTTTCAATTCAATTCTGTTCCTAACTTGCGAACAAGTATTCACTTCTGTTTCAGTTTTCTGTGCCCAAAATCCATCGACTGATTTCTAAATATGTGTATCGATCTATTGGAAGATGGTTTTGGATTTTTTGCCATTTGTAAGGTCGAAAGAGTAAATTTTTAATTCAAATTGTTCATACCGACTCATGTGAAATTCCTACTTGCTGCTATAAACGTAGCACGGAATGATGGGAATTTTCAATTTAATTCTGTTCAAGTATTTATTCACTTCTGTTTCAGTTTTCTGTAACAGTTTTCAGTTTTTTTTTCAGCAGCTTTTTTATTCTGCAAATTTAGCATCCTTAAAAGAACCTACTCTATGATATTTTTCGACCCAATTTTCAATTGCCCTTCAATTGACGGCGTTGGAAAATTAAACTGTTGTCGACACCATTTCTGAGTTTGAATATTGAAATTCGTTCAGACAAAATGGCAATCGGCTATCACTCCATTAAAAGAAAAAACGAATATAAGTTCTCACGTATTTTTGCTTTAATTAAGTAAATACAGAACACTCTTAATTTGTCACCCTTTTTTTGGCCCAACTAATTACCGACAATTAACGACAATTTTCACCGCAGCCTTCACCGACTATTTTTTCACGGTTAATTCAGAGGCGGACATTTTACCGCTAGAGTACATATTTTGATGATCAATTAAAATTTCTTATTGCTACAATACATATTTTGTCTTTATCTAAAATGTTTGCCGTGCATTCTTTTCCTTCCTTTTTATTTGGTGATAGTGTGCTAATTGTCTCGCCAGCCATCCAAATTTCGTCGAGCTGAAAACCTAATTGTTTCCTTCTATATAAAAAAAACTATTGTATAGAAAATTGATTATTTATTTGTATGAGTAGTTCTTTCTCTCAGATTTCTTTAAAATTTATGTTTCCAATTTTGTCATTACTCTTGGGTCAAGCGAAGTATATACATTCCACAGAAAATTAAAGCAATAAAAACGTACCTCAAAAAATACAGCCAGTAACAGTAATTTCCTGCGGGAAATAGATTGGGAAAAAAACGTTTTATTTTTCTTAATATGATTTACTGCCTTATCTCAACTCCGCTACTGAAGCAAAGCATTTATTAATTAGATGGAATGTCAAGCATAATAGACACGGAATAGACTGTATCCGCAGCAAGAACTTAATTTCCTCGACGTGTATCATCTAACTAGTTTACTATATATGCCTATTGATTATACGCTCGGTTCTATTAATACGCGATGCTAACTTCAAATGGAAAATATTCGACAATAACAACGGTTCATTAAAAGTTTAATTACAATCGTCATTAAAGATTTTTTTTACAAATTTACCGTTCAAGTAAATGGGCATGAACTTTATGTTTTGGGCATTTCAGGAAAATTTCCGGTAACTATATTTCAATCCCGAAAAAAAATTATTGTTAAACTGCTAATGGAGTTTAACTAAAGAAAATTGAAACTATGTCTGTTGTACTTCGTAGAGAATAAACAATTTTTAATCGCACAATAATACAATTTTAATCGAAGTATATTTTGTAATAAAATAATTAAGAAATTGTAAAAATTAGGTTTATTAAAATATTATTTTTGACAAAAACAAGTTTGGTGGAAGTATATGTGGAATTAATTCAACTTTTCTATTCCAGTTTTTCTTATAATAATTTCCATTTAATTTTGTCTTTTTACTTTATACTAATTAGCTTATTCAAGCTAATTGTATCTCTCTAGTTGGTCTACTGGAGGATAAGATGAAGCAAGGGAAAGATATAAATGGCAACCTAAGAGCGAAAACATTAGTTTACAATATTGTGTATGGTGTGTGTTGTGTTACTGCATCTAGAGAGAAATTTAAAATTCCTAGCTTATGAGACGGCAGCAGACAGAAGAGATAGAGCATATAGAGAATCGCTATATAATGATAATAAAGACATGAATACAGTTTAAAAATGAAAGAAATAATGTTGTTAAATTGATAGATGATAATAAAGGAAACCCCACAAATAAGTGGAAAACATTCAAAGAGGTTATTAAGGGTAACCCAGAGAGAGGGCTTAAGTACTATCGAAAATATAGACTTTGAATTGGTGGATGGAACGGTCGAGGTTACTACAGCGAAGAAATTTAATGATTATTAGATAAAGAGCATTAGTGATATAGTAAAGTCTATAAACGGGAACGGGTGTGGGAGTCCGAAAAGAAAAATACTAGCTGAGGATAATACTGGAAATATGGAAAAGGTAGAAATAATTAGTAGAAAAGAACTAGTGGAAATAGTCTTCTGAATACCCAATAAGAAAGTTACGGGTGAAGGAATATCGAGTGAGATCTTAAAAAAGAATTATGCGCGGTAAAAGACGAATTTCTAGATATAATAGATATATCAGTAAGAGAAGGACATTGTCCTAATGAGTGGAAAACGTCTACGGTCAAATAAAAGCAAAAAGAGCAAGTTATTATAGGCATATTAACATGCTGCCAATATATGAAAACGTAATTGGAATTGGCAGTAAAGAATCAAATTGAGAATTACTTGGAAATCATAACAGAACATGTGAACATAATGATATTATAACATAACTTTAATCGGGCTTTAGAAAACAATATTCATGTCAAACAGCAATCCAAACAGTCATCGACGTGTGGTGCTAGAAGTAGGATGTAGAAAACTAACTTCTGAACCACTTTATATTCGTAACAATTATATCTATCAACAAATATTACAGTAAGAAATAAGACATTTGACCAGTAACACTAAAGTCCGGAAAAACTCAAGATCACCCAATTCTCAGATACGTGAACGAGTAAACTCTCTCGAGAAGCTCTATCCGCGCGATGCACAAAACTCTGTCTGTCTCTCTATGCGGTTGGAAAACAATTTTTTCCTAGATGCAAGTAGGGTTGCCACTATTGTAGGTTGTAAGTTGATATCCCACATCACTCCCGTGTTTAAGGTTTTCGTCTATTTATTTTTACCATCCTTCGGTTGTCCTTAATTAAATTTTTGAAAGTTTTGTTCCCTTTCTCTAAAACTTTGTAAAGTCCTGTATATGTTGGCTGTAAAGCTGTACGTAAGGCGTCCTGTCGTAAGAATACCTGTTCAGATGTACGTAAGTTTTTATACACAAATGTCTTGTTTGGTGTGTGGTGTTCTGCTGGTGTTGGTTTCAAATTATTTGCGAAAGATTTGAATCGTGAGATATAGTCTGCAATGTCCGGTAGAACTTGCTCCTTCGCTTCAAAAAATTCACCAGGCAAGGGTTTCACTCTTCGGCTACGGAAGCTTGGAATTCCTCATTCCATGCATTGCGTATACCCAACAACACAACAGGTAGGGAATCCGTGTAGTGTTGGTTATCATGGCACATGATAGCAGCTTTAAGTTGTCTGTTAAATCTTTCTATTCTGCTATTTTCTGCTAGGTGGTAAGCGGTTGAACTTTTGTGTTGAAATCCAATAAGTTTGGTAAGTGACTTGAATAGATTGGATCCAAATTATTTTCAACGATCGGTGGTAATACTGGACAAGCGAAATCCTTGCGAGAGAGCCTTAGCTGTTGTTTCAGCGATAATGTCGGTAATAGATATTACTTCAGGCCATCGTCAAAACCTGTCGATTGCTGTGAGGCAATACTTAAATTCGTTTGGCATTGGCAATGGTCCCACAAAATCGATGTGGACATGCATAAATCTAGGTGAACGTAAGGTGTAGGTACTCGGTGCATCTTTTCTCGTAGACAAGACAGTTATGTTAGGCTCTATTCGCGAAAATCATTTGGAGCTCCTGGCCATACGAATCGGTTAGTAACCACTATGATCGATGCATTTGATCTGGGATGGCTGTAAGAATGCATTGATTCAAATGCTTGGTATCTCATTGATTTTACGACGAAGGGCCTCGGAGAAGGTGTACTCATGTCACGCAAGGGTACACGATTCGTTGTCTTTCCCAATAATATGCTGGACATTGTTGGAAAAGTGAGAATAATAATCTAGGCATCGAAACTGCCTGGGAGAATATTTATCTTGATTCGTTTCGAAGACATGCGTAAGTCGATGATCTGTGAAAATCGTGATTAGTCTGACTTCTAACATGTGACGAAAGTATTTGATATATGATGTATTTGTATATGCCAAAAGTTCTCTATCGTAAGGGCTATACTTAATTTGTGTAGGGCTAAGTTTTTGGAAGAAAAACACTAGTGGTTGCCAATCATTACCATGCCTCTGTTGGAGTACGCTACTGATAGCCTTACCTGAGGCGTCGGTTACTAAAGCTAGTTCGCGGCTGCAATCTGGGTGTGCCAACAGAGCTGGCTCATTGAGTCCAGTTTTATACTTTTCAACAGCGTCACGCTGCTCTATACGTTGTGAACCTTTGGCAGAACTTTTAAGTTTCCTGGTCAGCGGAGTGAGGTAAGAATTGATGTTAAAAGTTGTACATGTCGAAAAATCTACGCAACTCACTGATTGTTTTGAGTTCTGGCAACTTCTTGATGACTTTTATTTTGTCAAACCTTGTTTGGATTCCAGCGGCAGAAACATAGTATCCTATAAAGTTTATGTCAGGAACTTCAAGTATACACTTTGACGTGTTGTGTACTACTCCGTACCGCTGCAGTTTCTTGAAAATTACATGTAAATGGTGTACATGATCTACTTTTGTAGCAGAATAGATCAAAAGGTCGTTAATAAATCTCTGGTGACTTGATCTATAAATCTTTGAAATGTTTGTCCTGTATTTCTGTGCCTAAATGTCATGGTGAGAAATTTGTACAGTCCAAACGGAGTTGCGATGGCTGTTGTGAGGTGGATAAACTGGTATCTGATTGTACGCTTTTATTACGCCGATTTTCGAAAAGATGGTGCATCCAGAAATATCTAGGTTAAAGTCGTGTATGCTTTATAGAATACTTGTCTGGGATTGTCATGGCGTTAAGAGAACGGTAGTCGACGGATGGACGCCACCCGTTGTCTTTCTTTGGTGCTAAATGAAGGGACGAAGACCAAGGGCTATCGAAAGGACGCGCTGTACCAGTCTTGATGAAAAATTCGTTCTTAGCTATCTGTAACTTATCAGCTGGTAAACGGTGAGATCGAATAGATATAGGTGGACTTGGAGGCATTTTTATACAGTATGCTGTCATGTGTACATGGGCTAGGTGTTTTAGCTCGTCTTATATTATCAGGATACTGCTTCAGAATTGGCAAATAATATACATTTTCGTTGTTGCTGCTAGTCTTGATAGACGAGACTTTTTCATTTGGCTTTACGCGATTTGCGTCGGTGACTAATGAAGTTGTATTGTTTATCAAACGTGAGTTTCTGTAGTCGACAAGAATGTTAAAGATAGAAAATCTTCTCCTATAATAGTTCCCCTGGTAACGTCAGCTATTACCAATCTCAATGAAAAATCTCAACGGAGACCAAGATTGAGAGATAAATTAGCTATACCGTAAGTAGGTATTAGAAATCCGTTAGCTGCGAAAACGTCATATCCAGTTTTTCGGTGTTTGTCCTTGGTTGCAGAGGGCAGAAAACGCAAAGATCTGATCCGGTATCCACGAGGAATATCATCTTTGTCTTGCGATCTGTGACGAAGAGGCGGTAGTTTCGTGACAGTCGCTCGCCGCTACTTACCGATGTCTTGCAAGTTTACCTTTGTCTTGTTTTGATAGACGAGACTTTTTCCTATGGCTTTACGCGATTTGCGTCAGTGACTAATAAAGTTGTGTTGTTTATCAAACGTGAGTTTCTGCAGTCGACAAAAATATTAAACTCAAATGTTGTACTCACATGGCGGCGTACATGTCTGGGCCTTGTCCTTAAAACGTTGGTGATACCAGTAAATACGCTAATTTGATAGGGAACGGTATCTGAATGAATTCCTACTGTGAGAGATTGACTGTGTCCGCGGTTTCAATCTGACTTCAGTGGTAAGAGCTGCAACTTGACGAGTGAGTCATGCCATGTTCTTCATCATCTGCTCCATAAGGAGTGAGTTCTCAACGCTAAGATGTTGAGTGCTGGTACTGGCTATTTGAGGTGAAGAAGATTTCACGCACTTTATCTGCCAACTCCTCCAGAAGTCTTCTGGTACAGCTTCCAGTGTTTGTAGATGACAACAGTAGTTTGATGCAACAGTAATTGCAGCACTTTTGTGCAAGCTGACAACTTTGAAGCTGCCAACCGCTTTATAAGCTCTGTCTTCAATGTCTCGAATCTATTTTCATTTGGGAGGAGAAATTATTAAATCGAGTACCTCGGCTGCAATCTAGTTTCCCAATTGGGATATAACGCAATATACTTTGGTCTTGTCTGCCGTTACATCAGACATGATAAATTGCGCTTCCAGTTGTGCAAACCAACCATGGGGACGACCTGGTCAATATTCTGTACTTCAGTACTCGGCTCTCAGACGGCGCCAACGAGGGTCTAGGGGTATGCACACATGTGCAGCCCAACACACACAAGCGTTTTAGTGTCGGTTTCGCATTCATACAATCCACTAGTGGTTTAATTTTTATAATTTATGAAAATAATTTTTTTATAATTTAATTTTATTTTATTTGTGGTCATGGATGTGGACATGGATTTACTAATTTCAATAGTTCAAGAAAGGCCGGTGATTTGGGACAAAACTTGTGAAAGATATAATAAGGACAGAAATAAAACATTTCAATCGTGGAAGGAAATATGTGCAACTAAATAGTGATTTTGAACAACTGGCTGACAATGAGAAAGATAAATTTGGTAAGTTACTTAACATTTCATTTATTATTAAATAATTTTTTTCTTCAGTTATTTAAATAAGTAAATCAGATTTTTGGATGCTGCCATTTTACAGCGTTAACTACAGTTAAAAAGTAGTCACTTAGGGCATCTCTCACATTTAGTGCTGCTAATCCTGCCCTTGTTCTTTCCCCTGTGTATGTCGGAATATCTTCTAGTCCTGTGATCGACAAGGTATTCTCTGTTTCATAGCCATCTCTGTCACGTACGAAATTATGTAAAACTACACAGGCCTTTACAATGTCTGTAGCCTTTACAATGTCTGTAGCATAGTCGGGATCTAAGTTAATAGCTCGATGGAAGATTCTCCATTTGTTGCTTAATATTCCGAAAGCGCATTCCACGTACCTACGAGCCCTACATAGGCGATAATTAAAAAATCTTTTTTTGATCGTCAAGTGATGTTCACCATACGGTTTAAAACACGGTTTGAAACACGTCTTCTCCAACTAGGAAATAAGGTACTTTCGGACTGTTCGATCCTGGGAGGGGCTTTTCCTCTGGCAAATCCAGTTAATTTTTAATTATTGATGTCCACAATGAACAGTTATTAAATACGTTAAAATCACAGTCCTTTCCGTAGGCTCCAATGTCAACATACACAAAACGGTAGTCGGCGTCGGCAACAGCCATCAGGACGATAATCCTTTGTAGTTAATATACATTGAGTTGAGAGGGTGGACTACTCTTATATGTTTACCATCCACTACTCCGATGCAATGCGGAAAATTTGCTTTCCTCTCGAATTTAAATGCAGTTGATTCCCATATTTCTTTGTTTGGAAAGGGAATACACTCCAGATAGTACAACATACTTCCTTTACAATTTTGCTGATAGTCGAAATCCCATAGAGGTAACTGTAGTATAAATCCGTAAAAGTGCAACCGCTTGTCAGATATCTGAAACAAACAATCCAATGACGTTTTTTTTGCAGGTAAAGATGTCACGAAGAAGTGGAAAAATGTCAGAGATTCCTACAGAAAATCACAAAACAAAATTAAAGAAACTAACAAATCAGGGTCTGGAGCACAAATTTTTGCAACAGTTGCAGTTGCTTGATAAAATATTTCAACACCGGACCACCGAAGATAGTCTGTCTGCAAATGTCAACAATTCCGAGAATGTGGAGATAAATGAAAATGATAATCCTTCTGAACAAGTTATGGACGTATCAAACAACCAGGCCTCAAGTGGTCAGTCTAGCAAAGAACCTAGAAGTACTCAGGCTCAGATAGTGACTGAACAGAATTTAAAAAACCTAGACAAAATAATAGAAAATTGGACGTCGAATTGGAAATGATAGGAGCTGCTAGGGAAAAAACGAATAGGCACCAGTCATTCTTCAATGGAATATTGCCTTCCGTTGAAGATTTTGACGAATTTCTAGTACTTGAATTCTAAATAGACGTTCTTAAGAAATTAAAGCTATCAAACTGCGGAAGCAAAGAGTTGAAGCAGCTACAAATCCTGTGTATTTAGCCCATGATACGCCAAGTACGTCATTAAGTGTTACTCATAAATTAACTGAGCATAATGTAATTTTTATGCATCAAGCTACACCTCACTACACTACATCCCAATCCCACAGTTCCCAATTTTTGTCACAATCTCCAGTCATCATATACAACATCTCTCCGGTATCAGACGTCAGTTCATATGTAGAAACTTTCGATTTTTCCAAGTCATGTGTATAAATTATATATTTTATCATAAATTATGTTCATAAACTATTTTGATTAAAAGTGTGACATTTTTTAAATTTTACTTACCTTAATGTAACTGCCAACATTTCAGCTGGGTCAATATACATTCCCTCATAAATGTATCTTGATGTTGAATAAAATCCCTTAGCCGTAGGGTCAGTTCATCAAAGGATGTTACTGACATCTTGAAGTAATTAAAAAAATTTGTCACTGTTTATCCTTAGATCCTGAAAAAGTGTGTAAAACGAACAATACTCCTTGCTTTTCATAAGAAGAGGTTGGATCCAATTAATTCTATTCTGCCTTTTTCGTTTTATTCGCCTTAAAAGAACCATCATGGCTATAACACGCCTACGGTTCATGCTGAACTGATGGATTTGACCGCAATCAAACCTTATAGCAACCTGACGAGTATGAACATATCGGCGAGGTTACCGCGACCGCCTCAACCGCGCCGAATCTGAACTGCGCCGCGTAAAACCTCGCAGGTGTGAAACTAGCCAAATGCTGCTGTTTGAAAGACGAAGCGGTGTTCCGGTGTGTAACTTGGAAAACGTACGTAATGGTCGGCGTCGTTTGATTGTTTTTTTATATATTTGCGCACTGTTGTTCTAATTAGTTTTCACTCGGGCATTGTTATTGTGCTTAAACGGGCACTATTATTGTTCTTTGTCGGTGTCACCGCTGTGGTGGTAGAAGCAGGATGTAGAAAACTAGCCTCTAAACCCCTTAACGATTTATATTCCTAACAATTATATCTATCAACAAATAAAACATTTCACAAGTAACACTTAAGTCAACAACAACTCAAGATCACCCAATTCTCAAATACGTCAACGTAGACTCTAGAAAACTTCTCTAGTCGCACAGCACACAACACAATGACTCTCTCACTAGGCGGTTGGAAAACTCTTTCTTTCCTCGGTGCAAGTCGACAGGGTCACTATTGTAGATTGTAAGTTGATATCCCACAGACGAATGGTAATTGGAAATAAGTGAAAGATAAGAGTACTATTTATGGATCTGAAGCGGGCATTTAAAATAATAGATAGAAAAATTTTATTAGAGGAGTTATACAAATTTGGAGTTATAAGAAAGGCTTTAGAATGGTTTCGAACAGTAGGGAAAGATCCTATGTTCTAGACCACTCCACCTTATGGGGATTTACATGTAACCCTCCACCTTATGGGAAATTACATGTAATCCCTCCACCTTATGGGAATTACAAGTAAAATTTAGCCTACCCCTCCGTATGGGGAATCCTATAGAAAATAGTTCTGAACGTAGCCGAGCGTGAATCTGTAGATGGCGCCAGCGCATGGGAGAGGGGGTACCGGAGGGAAAGAGGGATTTAGACCGGACAAGAGCGGACAATACCGAACACGAATAGACTAAGCGGGAAAATTCAAAATGGATTGCGGGGAGGGAGTGTAGAAACACTGTCATCTTCTTGGAATTAATCTGTGTGTTTATCTTAGAGTTTGACATAGTTTTTGGTCATTGAACCCATGCAAAGAATCGTAGGAAAGTTAAAACCGTAGAGTCAGCATTTGCCTGTTTGAACTTATCTGTAAACGTGACTGTCAGTTTCTTGTAATTGTTCTATGTTTATTCTAGAAACGTGACCGCAGAAATAAACACTGCCAGTTTCCTAGAATTATTGTGTTTATCCTATTAAGAGTTTGACCTAGTTTTTGCCCCGTGCAAGGAATCGTGAGAAAGTTAAAAGCATTTTGCTATTCCAACTTGTCTGGGTGATTCGGAGAAATTTATAAGTTATTTAAACTCATCTGTATCCTCTATCGTATTAATTATTTAAATATTTAATATAAATAAAAACATATTTCTGTTATTAGGGTTTAATTTTGAGTGAGAAATTGTATTCTTTCTTTTAAGTTTACGTAATCAGTTTAGTATTTGAACTTGAAGATTTTAAATGTGTATCAAGAAAATAATATTATTTTAAAAACTACGACAGTGAATGTTTATGTAACCGCACGCTTAGGACCGGGCGCTTGATAAATAAACAATCGTGTCCAGTTTAAAAATTACAACCGCTGTATTAACTACCGCAATAAGAAATGCGGTCTAATTAATTTAGTATTTGATCTTGTAAATGCATGCGAGTATGACATATCTAAATCGTGAGTTTGAACTTATTCGAAATATTCTGAGAAAATTGGATGAGTCATACATGCATAGAATCGTGGGAAGGTTAAAACCGTTGTTGAAAACCACCGAGTCAGCATTTTCCTATTCCAACCTGTCTGGATGAGTCATTGAACACGTGATACATCCGGCGCATTTTGATTGGCTTATTGAGTCTACATACTGAATATTTACCCTAAACCTCCAAGAAAATAAAGTTGGAGCCTTAGAAAATCAACAATACCCAACAAGGTTAAAGTTTGCGGGAGATCCTTCGATTACAGAAACACCTTCAAGCAACAGTGAAGCTGGTCCAGCAGAACATCCTCCAAGCTTGTGTCAGCTATAGAATTTATGGTTCAAGGATTGATGTAGATAGCTTTATTAGTATATTGAACAGCCGTTGTACGAGAAGCCCCATTCTATCCATCTACTTTCCGTCCACTTTCCATCCACTTTCCGTCCACTGTCCACTTTTTCTGTCCACCGTCCACTTTTTCCGTCCACCGTCCACTGGACACGATTGTTTATTTATCAAGCGCCCGGTCCTAAGCGTGCGGTTACACAAACATTCACTGTCGTAGTTGTTAAAATAATGTTATTTTCTTGATAAACATTTAAAATTTTCAAGTTCAAATACTAAACTGATTACGTAAACTTAAAAGAAAGAATACAATTTCTCACTCAAAATTAAACCCTAATAACAGAAATATTTTTTTATTTATATTAAATATTTAAATAATTAATACGATAGAGGATACAGATGAGTTTAAATAACTTATAAATTTCTCCGAATCACCGAGACAAGTTGGAATAGGAAAATGCTGACTCGGCGGTTTTAACTTTCTCACGATTCTTTGCACGGGGCAAAAACTAGGTCAAACACTTAATAGGATAAACACAATAATTCTAGGAAACTGACAGTGTTTATTTCTACGGTCACGTTTCTGGAATAAACATAGAACAATTTCAAGAAACTGACAGTCACGTTTACAGATAAGTTGAAACTGGCAAATGCCGACTCTACGGTTTTAACTTTCCTACGATTCTTTGCATGGGTTCAATGACCAAAAACTAGGTCAAGCTCTAAGATAAACACACAGATTAATTCCAAGAAGATGACAGTGTTTCTACACTCGCCACCCCGCAATTCATTTTGAATTTTCCCGCTTAGTCTATTCGTGTTCGGTATTATCCCCTCTTGTCCGGTCTAAATCCCTCTTTCCCTCCGGTACCCCCTCTCCCTAGCGCTGACGCCATCTACAGATATACGCTCGGCTACGTGCAGAACTATTTTCTATAGGATTCCCCATACGGAGGGGTAGGCTAAATTTTACAAGTAATTCCCATAAGCTGGAGGGATTTAATGTAATTTCTCATAAGGTGGAGGGTTACATGTAAATCCCCATAAGGAGGAGTGGTCTAGAACATAGGATCTTTCCCTACTTCGAACCTATTTAAGTAATAGATCAAAATTTTTACGTTTTAATGATGAGGCGTAGAAGTTAGGTACAATGAAATAGGGGGCACCACACAGGTCTGTCCTGTTGCCGCTGCTATTTATTTTTTTGATGTATGTCCAAAGAGGTGCAATATTGAAATGTTTGCGAATCACTCATTGATATGTCACCGCAGAAAGCTGTGCGGATATAACAAGAAAATTGAGTATCGTGTTTGCCATTGTAGAAGGGTGGATGAATAGCGACAAATTGAAAGTGCTAGCAAAACAAAGTACATGACAATTAGAAGTATTAGGAAAGCGTTATGGGGAAGCATAAAGCTAAAATGCCGTGATGGAAATGAAATAGAAAGGCTGCAAAGAATAAAATATCTGGATAAATTCAAGTTTAGTGAGCACTATGAACACATGCTGAAAAAAATATGAAAGTTTGTTAGGTGGGGTAGGGCAGTACTTCTCTTATACGGTTTTAAAGGCAATTATGGCACCGCACTTCGAATATTGTTCAACATTGATAATAAATATGGGTGCAACAGAGCTAAACAAACAGCAGATAGCGTAAATCGTGCAATGAGGGTGCAGTAGGTATACCAAAGTAAACGATATGCTGCATGTGTTGCAGTTCATGTTTGTGAGACACAAGCTGCACTACAGTGTATGCATTTTTATATTCAAAATAATAAAAATCCTGCTACCGAGCCAATTAAAAAACGAGGACGAAAAGAGTTGTTGATAGTAGTGGAAGGAAGACATGACAAGCTGGCAATTTTATGATAATAGCGCATAGAACAGCAAGTACACAAAATTTATATTTTATGAAGGTACAAATGTATATAATCTTTCAGTAAAAATAAAGCGGTGTTTAAAGATTGAAAAGCTAAAAAATATGTTAACACTATACAGACGGCGTGATTACAAAGGTGAACATCGTCTGAGGCCGGCCTCTATTTTTAAGGATTATTAAAAGTTTGATTATTACAATTATTACTGTGAAAAATACAAAATTAGAAAAATATAACAGTATTTTTAAAGGAAATTTTGAAAAGTTTCAAATTTACCGGTTCAAAATATTTTTCCTGTTTTTCCAAGGGTTATTTCGAGGAATTTTCTGTTCCTTTGATTAGGGTCCAAATCTCAAATCCGACCGTTAGGTTTTTTCCCAAACACTAACTTCCCAGTTTCGCGATTTGACTTCCAAAACGCCTACAAAAAATCGATATTCTGCAGATAACTTCTGCAGTTCTACAAGGGTCGTTCCAAGACGTAGTTATCAAAAAACAGGAACTAAGAATTTTCCGGAATTTCTTCAGTGGGGAGTCCACGGCGATGGGGTGTGCAAAATGTAAACCTCAATTTTTTCGAAAATTGAAGGAAAACTGTTCCAACAACTTTCTCAGTTGTCCAAGGTATGGTCCATGTTCCATATGAAACGATATTCCTAAAATCTAGTAGAAACTACACTTTTTCCTTAGTTTGGTCCAAAATCAAGGAAAAACTTTACAATGACGCCTTCTGTTCCTCATGGTCTGATACAAACTGCAAGTAGAGGTCCTCGAAAAATTCCTTCAGTTCCCATAGTCTGATTCATAGCCAAACAGTTTTCCCGAAAAATCGAGGAAAAGATCTTCCACAAAATAAAAGATTTTTATTTCAAACATTTCAAAACGAAAATTTCTCAAAATCCCGGTAAACCAAACACATATTTTTCCTTCTAACGATTTGAGGAGAAAACTGAAAACAGACGATAGTCTTCCAGTCGGCTTGCTTCCGGGAAAGGAAACTGAAGGAGGAAACTGAAAACTGCCGAAAGTCCTTCAGTCGACCCTTTTCCGGGAAAGGTTTTAAATAAAATATAACGTATTAAAACGACTACAGACTACTAACTCTGTTGTGTTAAGTGAATATATTTAATGTAGGCATTAAATGTAGGCATAATATAGGCATAACATAAACCAAATAGCCGCGAAAGCTAGTAAAGATCTCTCTAGTAAAATTTCCTTGCACTATAAACTGTTATTATAAACCATTTAAATATTTTTGTTAAACTTGTTATTTGTTGCCACGACTAGCTAATCATGTCTGTCTAATATTATTTACTTATCTTATCAATCCCGTCTATCCAGCCAGTTTTTGTTTAATTATTTTATGAATTTGATCTTGTATGTAATGTTTACTGATTTCCTAATAAAATTATTGATCGGTTGCAACTATAGACAATTTAATCTTTAATGGTCCGATTATGACGAAGCACAGTGATCGGAAATCCGATAAAGTTTATGTTTTCGTAATTTTTAGTTTTGTTATCGATATCGATATGAGAGTCGAAAAAGGCTCTCGTGATTGTACCTGATTCTGGGTATAAATTCAAAGTATTTCCGTGTCTCACTTCATGTTCGAGAGTTCATCAAAGAGTGCTCTATATTACTGATTTATTTTAATATTAATAATATCTTGCAAAAAATCGATAAATAATCGATAAAATTGGAAAGGAATTTGTTTTCCCAATTGCCTTCACCTAGAACAAAAAAGAAGCTGCATAAAGCGGATAAGATTTTTTGATTTTAACTGCTCCTTTAATTTTCATACGAATTTTATAATCTTAAATATATCTTCATGATATGAAGATATATCTTATGAAGATATATCTTCATAAAAATTTTAAGATGTTGGAGGAGAAAACTGAAGTGAATAACAACTTCATTCACTTATTTTTAGTCCTGTTGATACGCTTTCCTCACTTTAATTCGCAGGGATTTTCAATAAAATTGCTTGTCCGTATTCAAAATTAAATTTACAAATTAATAATATATAATCTGAAAATTACTAGTTTTCGAAAAGTTCCGCAAAAAAATGAAGTCGTTTTTTCTGGAAGCTATCGAATATTTCCAGAAATTGCATCTCCAGTTTCCGAATACGATACATCTGATGATAATTTGACCAATGTCTTTATATTTCATTTTAATACAATTGCTACTATTTTCTTTTCCTATTTTTGTTATTTATTAGAACCTTAACTCAAAGGACCGAATTCAACAATTTGCCATTTTGAATTTCGAAACTTTTAATTCGGTTTCATGATCGGCGACTTTCAAAACCCTTAATTCTCGAGTTTCAGCAAAATTTAATGATTTTTTTTAAAAATCATCCGCTATATAGCATCCGCCATTTTAAATTTGGATATTTTGAATTCAGTTTCGTGGTCGGCGACTTTAAAACCCTGTAAATCTCGAGTTTCTGCAAAATTGTACACCTTTTTCGAAAATGCATCCGCTACATTGCATCCGCTCTTTTTGATTTTGGAATTTTGAATTCAGTTTCGTGATCGACCTTAAAAACCTTATTGGGATTTTTACCACTGTGCGAAGATATTTTATTATGAAATTTTAATATTAATTTTTCATTAGTTTTTAGTTATCATTAATATATTATTTTCAAACGACAAATTTTTCAAAAATAGAGCCTTGTTTCATTTCGTCTCACGTTGGGTCATTTTTTTTCTATAAATAAATAAATTATTTATAAAAAAATATAAATAAATTAATTAAAAACAAAATATCTTAAATATGTTCATTCATGATTCTATTCATTCTACAGCGACCGCTACTACGTGGTAATCCATACTTACACTTAATTGATAAATTCACCATGTTTTAACAACAATATGTAAAAATATTATATATCTTGTGATTCATAGTTATATAAACTTAGACACTTATCAAGAGATTCGAATTTCGACTGATGAAAGTTATTTTCAATTGATAATGACCTTGAACTGAAAAATGGCTTTCAACAGTCGAAACTCGTGTCGTGATAAGTGTCTAAATTGATATAACTGTGAATAACAGGTTATACAGTGTGGAAACTTTAACTGGATTAAAATTCATAACTTCGACATGGGCGATTTTTGCAAAAAATCCCAAAACACGTTACGCATTGCTTCTTCTTGCCCTCATTTCTATGTATAGGCTAATTGTTGATCTGTTTCCGGAAAGGCCCAGTCATTTTCGACCTTTTTTTAAATGGAAAGGTATGTCAAGTGACACTTCGTTTGAAAGATCTCCTCGCAAGGAATACAACCGACTATTTATTTATTGAATATTTTCAAAGCCCACGTGATAAAAAAAGGAAAACCAATTTTAAATTGAACTCGTTTCGGCGTAAAGTTGTTTGCTTTTGTCAGGTGTTTTGATGCTTTGTAACCACGTTGCTTGGTTGCTAGGGATAATAATTGTCATCAAAGCAGTCACATACGCTCGTCAAGTTGTTAAACTAGTTTATCGACCACTATTGTAAATGCACATTATTGTACGGTTCGTGGACTATGTAAATACATCATACCACAAAAGTATGTAACAATCCGCGATTAATGTAATAATTCAAAATCACCCATGAACGTTTGGTTTACGATTCGTTAATTGGTTGAGAGATGCACGTTGATCTTATTTTTAAATATAGTACTCCGTGATTTCCAAACAATCATTAAACGTCACATTATTCACATAGAAGCTGTCATTCATTTCGTTTTTTCACGTTTAAATCTAACGAAAACTACAAATAAGTACTAAATAAAAAGGTATGTAATTATTATGAATGTATATTTTTTATTTCTATCAAGTTAAATAAGGTCGAAGGTGTTATCGAACATATTTCTCTTATTAATCAGAAACAAATTAGTGTGGTTGTAGATAAGGTATAGTACATAATTCGAGTTGTAAGGCAATTATGTACTCGCGAAATTACGCGCCCCCGCAACGCGGGTCGCGCGTAACTTTTCCGCTCTTACGTAATATGCTTCTTACAACTCTCATTACGTAATATACTATTCTGAAATGCTATATTTAACTTAAAATCTCCGTATCGAGATTCTGATAATGATCGGTTATGGTAACAAAAGACGAAGTCAGCTTGAGGTTGCTCAGTTATTTTGAGAACAGCATCCGGATATACCATTAGCCAAGGTACCATATGCAAAATTGAGACACAATACAACAATTTGAGTCATGTCAGGGTTGTGCTCAGGCAGCTAAATCCCAAGGTTAAATCAGATACCCGGTTAAACGTATTATTAACTCTTCAAGAAAATCCGGTGACTCCAGCAAGGCTACTGGCCCGTGACAACAAGATCAGTCATACTACTGTCCTGAAAATTCTTAGGTCAGCCAACCTGTATTCTTACAAGATGCAGGCAGGCACTCCAAGAATTAATGGAGGATGACACGGACAGACCAAATTGAATTATGATGAACCTGATCGACAATAACCAGATTTAATTAGCATCAATTTTTTTTCCGGCGAAAGTACTTTTACCTTACATGTTGACATTAATCGTCAAAATTGTCGTTATAGGGCTGACCATAAACCTCATTGGATGCGAGAACCTCATACTCAGCTCCCTCAAAAAGTCAATGTATGGGCTGGAATAATAGGTAATTAGATTGTAGGACCAGTATTCTTCGCTGATACTCTTGATGGAGCAACATATCTTACGTTTCTTCAAGACGACCTCATGCCGGCGATAGCCACTTTATTTCCAAATCCATTAGATCTGGATTTACCTGATGAACGATTATGGTATCAACAGGGCGGAGCTCCACCCCATTATGTTGTGATCGTTCGTAGATATTTAGACCAATTTTCCATATAGATGGATTGGAAGAAGAGGAATGGCCGGCGAGATCTCCGGATCTTAGTCCCCTTGACTTTTTTTTTTGGGGATATCTCAAGAATAAGATATTTTTTACAAAACCGAACGACGTTGAGGACCTTAAGCAACGTATTAGGCATAAAATACGGCAAGTCACACCAGAAATGTTACAAAACATTAGAGATGCATGTTATCTTCGATTTGCCAAGAATGAAACGGTACCCATTTTGAACATTTGTTGCATTAAATAATATTCAAGTTTTAAAATTGATATTTTATCACGTGGGCTTTGAAAATATTCAAGAAATAAATAGTTTTCTTCCTTTCAATTCAAAGAGGTATCACTTGACATACCTTTCCATTTGAAAAAAGGTCGGAGGTTGCTGGGCACTACTACAATACGTAACGTGTTTCGGGATTTTTCTTCAAAACTCGCCTATATCGAAGTTATGAATTTTATTCCTGTTAAAGTTTCCACACTGTATATATATTTTTTCTATTTTACCTCTATAATAAAGTATTTAAGCCCTCATATGAGTTCGTTAATAGCTTGTCGGTTGCGATACAATTTTCTAAATAAGTATCGGCATTTTTTTAATTTAGAAATGGCATAAAAGGGCGTAAAATAGAAAAAATAGTATGAAAGAACTCGTTTATAAGACATTTCTCGCACTAGTTCATTAGATCTAAACATGGACGCGTGCTAAGAAATTGCTCTTAATGAACTCGTTCCAGAGGCGGATCCAGACTCAATTTTCAGTAGGGGCAACTAAGAGAAACATAGGTTTAGGGAAGATGCCGATTGCGAGCGTAGCGACCCCAAAGTAACCTGCCGCAGGTGAACAGTTTTAAAAATTTCAAGGTCACGTGTTAAACAGGTAACTCAAAATAAACTTTAACTCTCTAATATTAAATTACACTTTTAAATAAAGTTTTATTGAAAAATAAAATTGCTGTGGCTGTTACTTTTTTAATAATAAGAAAAAAGAACAAAGCTTTTTTTATACAGAACCACTTATTTTAAACTCTAGTGATATTTCAAAACATTTTCATTTATAAATAAATCAACAAAATATAATATACTTGTACATAATAATCCAAACTAATTCAAATAACAAAATCAATTCGCCGTTTACTTGCGTTGGTAAATTTTTCGATGACATTATCAACATGTATATCTTGATGTATATTTCAAAGACATAACCCATTCAAGCCATCTTCCGTCATTCTTGTGCGCAACTAAGTTTTTAATCTTGCAAAGACGAAAAAGATTTTTAAGCAGTTGCAACACTTATTGGTAGGCTTGCAAAAATGACCAGCGATGCATGAATGATTGGGAAAATACCCTGGTCGCATTTATCAATGACTTCCACCACATCAGTTGGATAAGGATTCTCTATTCTTTCCCAATTTTAAGACCAAAACTCCCATTCTCCCTGCAACATTAGCTCATCCTGAAATTGTTGATATCCCAAAAGTGAATGATATTTTTTGGCTAATAACTTTTGCCACAATAAATTTGAAGTATTTTCTTTGTTTGTAAATACATTGGGCAGGAGGTTATTTAGCTCATAACATTCCAATGACTATTAAGAACAACGTGATTTTATATCAACAATTTTATGTTCTACAAGTGGAATATACAAAGATTTTCTATAATAGTCTTCTGGGTTATCAACTGGATAATTTTCTTTATTTCGTTGTCTCTCACAAGACGAGGCAAATGTATTTCAGCATCAATTTCGGAAGCTAAAGCGTTTGAATATATAAGAGCAAATGTGTTTTCACAGTTTTTTCTCTTATTCTCTAATATATCATTTCATCTATCATTTGAGACGCCTTGCTTAAACACATCTAAGGCGACTGTAATAATATACTCAACGGTGCAGTCGTTTTCAATATATCAGTAATAGCTACAAGAGCTATAATAAAGTTAGATTGAGATGAATGTCTGTACAGAATGTCTGTAACTACTTAAGCAAATATAACGGTAAAACTATATTTTCCAATCCCATCGCAATTGTTAATATCTAAGGCTAAACCATTTATTAATTTCACAACAATTTCTCCAAAAACTTTTCCTTTTAGCTTTGCTTCTGAACTGGCTGTGTCATGCTTCTAGATGTGCATCCAGTTCAACCACAAATGTAATAAAGTTTTCCCTAATAACATTTTTATACACATAGCGACAACTCACAGACATTTGTTCGATATGAGACATATTTAGATCGTAGTTTCATCAAAAATCACACTAAAAATTTAGCATTGTTAATTCGAGATTTAATTGTTTCCTGAATTTCATTTCGCAGTATTTAATCAATTCATTCTGAGTAGATGAAGTATTTTTTAAATGATCTTGCAAAATATTATCTCCCAATTGAACTCGAAATTTAAGATCCAGAAGTAAAGTTCTCTAAAATTTCCTTTATTTCCATCAAATTTTGAATCTGTCATCGACCCGTCATCCCAATGACCACGTAAAGGAATATTTTGTTTTCTCAAAATATAATTGATTCAATTATGGGTTTTAAGTTTTAAGTCTTGCACGGTTTTCTTCAATTTGCTTCAATCGCATTTGGTTTAATTGATTTGGTATTTTTTTTGTCAGGACAATGATAAGTTTGAAGAAAACATTTACCTTTCAGAACATTATCTATATAGTACTTATTTTTTTCATGATGCAATAGAATATTGTTATTGCCAGATCCTGTGATTTTCTTAAAATGTTTAATGCCTCTGTAACTATAAGGTTTACAGTATTTGTTGAACCACATACCCCCTCCCCCCCTGGCTACGCCCATGAATTTATATGTTTATGTTAATTATTTTGTAAATATTAAAAATAAAAAATAAAAAATTAAGTTATTATATTTTCAGTCCGGGCAATTGCCCTCATTGCCCCTTGCTGCACTGACTCGTTCTTTAATACACTATTAAATAAGTGTGGTTAAAACATAGTGAATTTATCAATTCAGTGTATGTTCATTCAAATTGCAATCAATATTATATATAGATTAAATACAGTTTTCAATTAAAAACTTTCCTTTGAAATATTTGCATTTATATAATCTCTGTATTTATTTTTTCCGCAGAAACGTTTGTAGAAAAAATAAAACCCACCACAATATATTTTTATCGTTGAAAAATAATTTTACTGTTGCATAATTCATGATGCGGACCACATTTCCATGCTTATCATCAATTATGTTTCAGTTGACATTCTTCATGATATTTTCAGATGTTTCGTCTTTTATTTAAATTACTCGAGCCTATTATTTATGCACTTGAATATATATATATATATATATATATATATATATATATATATATATATATATATATACATATATAAACAACACGTTTTATTGTGATGACAAATTTCATTATACCCGGATTTAAAACGGATGCATGTAAAATGTTAAAGCGAAGCCAATAATCTTCTAAAATTGATTGATTCGGCAAATAATTTATATCTAAACACCAATAAAACGAATTGAATTTCTTGTCAAGACAAGAGAAAACGCCAAGTCGAGAACTAAATTTTACAATTTGAGTAGAATCTTAAAACTTAATGACAAATAAAAACTTACATAACATAGAATACACTTATAAAATTCGTTCCAACCATGTATGTGACATTTATGTGCAAATTGAGACCGATTTGCAACTAATTTAACTGCCCATTTAACTTGATTATATAGAGTCTTCAAATAATAGGTTTCATTTTCCATAGCCCGCTATTTTAACAGTTGTCATGAGTAAATCTGCAACTAATTGAGAGATGACAAGTAAAAACTGCGCCATTAATTAAAAAAAGAAACAATACAGGTTGATCAAGTAACGATCAAGTTAGTGATGTAAAGAACCGAACTCGTATACGTCTCTTAAAAACAACTGAGAATATTGCTGTTGTAGCCCATAGCATTGAGGAAACCCAGGTTTGTCCACTTCTCGTCGATCTTTGGAAATGGGCATTCCACAAACGACATTACACCGTATTTCGCATAATTCAATTAACACAAGAACTCACGCCCACCAATCATCAACAACGTCGTGTCTTTGCTGATCGGGTCCTTGAAATGCATCAAACTGATCGGGAATTTTATCGAAAAATCATCTTGAGTGGTGAGGCCCATTTTCATCTCGGAAGCTACGTTAACAAGCCGAATTTTCGCATATGAGGCTCGAAAAATCCAAGGTTTATTTTTGTAAAGCCCCTCCATTCTCAACGTGTGACTATTTGCGGAGGATTTTTGGTCTGGCGTGGTCATTGGGCCTTACTTTCTCGTTCGATGCTGTAGCAACTTTTTCGGTGAATGGATTGCGCCATCTAACGATGACTAATGGTTTTGTATGGCCGGAATTGGAAGATATTGTTGTGGATGACGTTTATTTTCAACAAAGCCGCGCTATGTGTCACACAAGTAACGATACCATCGCTTTTTTGCCTAAAAAGTATCCTGATTTCTAGAAGAGGTCTCAATTGGCCACCGAGATCTACTGATTTAAGACCTCTAGACTTTTTTTGGGACTACGTGATAGATGAGGTCTATGCTAATGAATCTCAATCAATTTAAGACCTCAAAGATGGAATTCGTAATGTTATCACATACAGCTGCAGATGTGCGAATTGCTGATGTAAAATTTAATGAGAAGAATATGAACCTGCGTAGCTGTGGCGGCCATTTGGCTAATATTGTTTCCCATTATTAAGGAAATAATAAATGAAATGATCTCCGAAGAAGCGCGGGCCACCAAAAAAACAATAAATAATCATCCTGAATCTGAAAACAGGGCGGTTCAGGAAAATGTAAACAGTGACAACTGGAGACTCAACGTTACCAAAGACGGAAATCTAACTTTATCCGCGGTTGCAACGACGATGTTACACAGATTAAGGCGGCAGTAAGATATCATCATTTACATGTATGTCAGCTTGCCCCCAATTTAACAACCGAGGAGTGAGTGCTATATCTGAAAAGAAAGAAAATTGATAACGTTGCATGTACTAAACTTACATCTAAACACCCCGAGAATTATTCATCATTTAAAGTGTCGGTATCAACAGATTATTATGAAGTCGCAATGAAACCCGAAACAAGGCCTAGAAACACTTGCATTAACCGTTTTTTAGAACGACTTATATTATGACCAATCATAAAACACTAATTCTAAAAAACGCTAACCGCACTATATCAGCGAAAGTTCGAACTGCAAATAACTGAATTACATTAATAAACCAAAATACACATCTGTCGGGAACTCAATAGATAGAATAGAGTATATGTTAGAACTCTACAAACATTGCAGATTCTTGGCTCTTACGGACCACTGGAAGAGCCTAGCACAACTTCGGCAAACTACAATTTTAAATTAAACTACAATTTTATTAAAACTACCGTTTTAATCTGGCGTCTTGCTTCTCTCAACCAGCTGGAGCTCACGGAGGCTCCGAAATCTATTGTAAGAACGGGACTAGTTATAAGACTAGACAAGATTTAAACAGATTGGCAGAAATGCATGTATTTGAATGTTTGGCAATTGAAATAGTTGTAAATGGTAAAGTAATAATAATTATTAGCATCTACCGAGCCCTATTAACAAGTTTTAAATTATTTCTACGGAAGCTGCATGCTCTGTTGTCAGTACTAGCCAAGGACAATAACCAATATGTCATAGCGGGTGACTTTAATGTAAACTGCCTCAAACTCACTAACACAAGCCAACAATTAATATCCTTGCTGGAATCGTTCAACACGGCCCTCGGGGCAACTGAGGCTAGCCATCTTGAGACTGGAACATGTATTGACAACATAATACTTAATGTCACAACGGGATATAGTATCAGAACAAGAAATTATTAAGAAATTATATTAGCTAGGCTGTTCGACAAACAAAATATGGAACACCACAGAGAATTATTGGATAATGCAACGTGGGATGAAGTTTTTGAAGCGGGAATATAGATAATATCAACGAGCAATGGAATGCTTCATGGGCATACTTCTCAGTAACTTAAATGAAGGAAGCCTTTCCTAAAGTGCTTGTCCACAGCAGTATATTATCACAAAGGGTTTTTAATAACCCATACCTACAGAAAATGAAAATGGACCTTCAGCTACTCCAGACAATGTATAATAACCAACGCAGAAATTACACTAGGCTATTGAGAGACAAAAAGAGAAAAAAGTTTAGAAGGGAAATAGAAACATCCGCCAATTGGCAAAAAACAACTTGGGATATAGTTAGAGGAGTTACCGATAGTAAGAAGAAAAAAGATACATATGCCATTCAGGGTGAGGATCCCTTAGTTAGTGCTACTAATATCAATAGTTTCTTCACAAACAGACTTAAAATCCTGACAGACTCTCAAACTGGTGTGCGGTACAAGGACAAGATAGAGGTAAACTATATCACGGTATTTTTGTTGCCAATCAGTAGAGAAGAGCTTTCATGAAGAAGAGGAGAGAGAATATTATTATTAACTTAAAAAATACCAAAAGTGCGGGCTTAGACGAAATCTCTTCCATCGCTTTAAAAAAATTTGCTACCTTCGATTCTAAATCCATTGCAATATGTAATAAACAATGCGTTAGAAACGGGTAAATTCCAGGAAAACTTAAAATTGGCGATTATAACACATATACACAAGGATGTTGATAAATGTGCATTAGAAAACTACAGGCCAATAAGCGTTTTACCAGTTTTTTCCGAGCGAAATCTTCGAACGAAGATTTTCGAGCGAATCATTTACTCAAGAATAGTGTCGTTTATAAATAAATATAAAATAATAAGTCCTCAACAACATAGATTTATAACGGGCAGAGGCATTGAAACTGCGTGTTTTCAGTTCACTAAAGCAGCAATTGATAGTATTGAATCTAGAAACATTGCGGTAGGACTGCTTATGGACCTATCAAAGGCCTATGATTTAGTGAAGCACAATCTATTACTCATTAAACTTGCTAAATACGGGATAAGAGTAGTTGCGCTGGAGTTAATAAAATTCTTTCTAACTAACAGGACACAAGTTGTTAGAATCCAAACTCCGCACGGATTTGTGCATTCCGCGCCGAGTATGATTAACTTGGGTATTCCACAAGGGAGCAGCACCATAGGACCGCTATTATTCTTATTATTTATAAATGATTTACATTTAATAGATATTGAGTTTACCATTGTGTAGGGTACAATGGTAAACTATGCGGATGACACATCCCTCCTGCTAATAAATAAGACCATTGCAGACATCACAACTAATACAAACAAAGTCATCGATTCCTTAACGACATGGTTTGCGACAAATGGCCTAAGAGTAAACACAGAAAAAAACCCATACAATATTTTTTAAAACTAATCGTAATAGATTTACATTGAGCCGGAGACATTGACAATAGTAAACAAACAGATTGCAGTTCAAATGTCTGTAAAACTACTATGTGTTTATGTAGACCAGTGTTTAGTCTGGACATCACATATAAACTTTCTGACAGGTAAGCTAAATAAGGCAGTTTTCGCTATGAGGTCCCTCCAGCGATATTTAGTTAACGATGTCCTTCGGATAGTTTATTACGCCAATTTCTACAGTATTCATTTCGGATGTATATATCTGTATTTAGTTATATGTATTTACTCACTTAAAAAATGAAATAAAATTGTTTTAATTATTTTTTGCATGGCATACCCTCGTCTTTACAATTGAATAAACATCCGACGATTTCGCTTAAAAATATTCATATCAAAATGAAATCTCTTATTGGAAGCCCCGATATAATAGTAGTGATAAATATTACTTAGAGCAACTTACTGATTATCTAACGAAAGAAAAAAAAAGTTTTTATATTTTGCGTCTGTAATGAACTCATAACAGCACTCATATGCGTACGGTTATGGCTATCCGATTGTTGTTATGAGTTAAGTTTTTTTTCACACTCACACTCACACCAGGGACATTATATATAGTGCTACTATTACTGTTGCTATCAAATTGAAACTTTGAGGCACTAGAAGAACATCCAGGTAATTTGATATTAGCTTACACAGACACAAGTATTTTCACACAGACCCTTTGCAACAGCGGAAGAATTCGACCATCCACCATGGATTTTAATTGTCAACAAATCACCACCATTGTTGGTCAAATGTGTCGCACTACTTCTTCGAAAAGAATGTCCAGTATAAATATCGGAGTTTGGCCATTTGAGAAATGTGGCGATGTCTTCTGATATCCTCCCCATAATATTAATACCAATTGGACTATTAATACAATGACCGTTACGAAAAATCTCTTATGCGTAACATTATTAGGACGTAAGTTTATTTTTAAATATTTTTTAATATTTTTAAATTAATTCAATCCAATGGAGATCTGTAATTGCGAACATTCTTGAATTTTTTGTTTTAGATACAGACACAATGATGGAATGTATTCTATATGTATTCTATATCGTCGTCAGACAAATCCGTTAATTCCTGAAACCTAAGCGTACCATTAATAAAACATTGTAACCCATTACCAAAACGATCTAAAATGAATAAAAAATTTACCCATCTTTTTCATCTGCGTCCCTTATAAATTTATAAATATCTTCATCTTTTAAAATTTTCGACTTTTTAGGTGCATAGCATTGATATACCCATTTCAATATGGCTTGCAATTTATAATATTTGGATATATATATATATATATATATATATATATATATATATATATATATAGATAAACAGGGCTTCAACATAGAATATATCGTCCATAAACTTGATGGTTTATACTTCTTACATTGTAGTTCGAAGGAAGCAAGTAAAGCGTTTACCAAAACAACTGTAACCTTATTTACATGAATAATTCGTTTATTTATTCTTTTTTTATAATGATACTATATAAAATTTACTATTTTCTTTTTCATATCGTGGAAGTGGTATACAATATCAGGTGAAGTACAAGATACTTAGTCACACATTTTAATTTTTAAATTAAATTAATTTCAAGCGTTAGTGAAATGTAAAGTCATCAACCAGTCAGCAAGTTAACAGTCAACAAGTCAGTGTCACCCACCATCATAAAATTATTTAAATATGTATGGGCGAATTTTTTATTTAGAATTGGCATGAAATGGCACAAAGGGCGCAAAATAGATAAAAAAACACTTTATAAAACTCGTTCGTAAGGTGTTTTTCAGCGCGTGTCCATTAGAAAACTCCTCCTACGCTCGTCGTTTTCTAAGCTTGGACGAGTGCTGAAATATCAAGCTTCTGAACTCGCCTTTTAATTTACTATTTATTATAAGCAAGCAAATGCCATGGGTAACAAATAAATAACTCTGGAATAACATAAATAGGCGATCTAGTACACATTGCAACAAAACGTGGAGAGATAAAGATTATTTCTTGACCTTAATACACTTCAGGTTCCATGTAACCCACAACATTCAGAATTAGGCAGACAGCAGCAGAAGAATAATAAAATATATTGAAAAAAAACTTTATTAAAACCACGTTTTTTATTACAATGCACTAACATGGAGAAATATTTTTTCCGGGTTGATATTTCTGACAAAATAAAAGCGTGTAGCAAGCGCTCACGAAGATAAGTTAATATAATTTAGCGCTGCGCGCTCTTATCTAGTCAGCAATATCAACCCGAAAAATAATATTTTCTCCTTTTTGGTCCATTGTAATAAAAAACCTGTTTTTTTTAAAGTTTTCTTTATATATTTTATTATGTTCTGATTTTTAGTCTTGTGTGTGTGTGAAATTTTGCAAAGGATTATAAACATATTTTGGATAGGGATTCTGCATACAAATGTTAATATTTATAAACAAAACAAGACTCTGAGATTTAGAGCCGGTCCCAACATATGCACACATACTCATATAGACACTCACACACTCTCTAAATTTTGTATAAACATTTATATTAAAGTTACATCTACAAAATACATATATAATTACATTTAATAAGAACTACATTTTATATGGAATTAAAGTAAAACTCATTGTCTAAAGTATTAAAATATTGCATTTCTGTCATTCATTTCCGAGCTATGTTTAAAGTTTCAAGTATGTAGCTTATCGGGAAGTTAGTTTAAAATCGATTTATTAAAATCACTAAGAAAGTTGAAATCAGACAAAGGTGAGAAGAGACCCGTTGACAACAGACAATGTTTAGAACAGACAAAGTTGAGAAGTGACAGACAAGAAAGCGAGCTAATAAAAACTGGTAAAAGGAAGAAGATTTAATAATTATACGTATCTATAATTTTCATGTAATTGTACATATTTAGTATTCAGGGTATTTACGGTTTTGTGATTATATTTTAAACGGGCGATTATAGAGTCTTAACGGCGAGTTCTAACGGGCGTTCTAACGGGCCTATAGAGTCCTAACGGGCGAGTCTTAACAAAAATTGCATAATAAGAGAGATATTACTGTTAACATTCTTAAATTCAAGCCATAAATTATCAGTGATTTTTGTACTAAGTAGGCTGATGATGGTTTACTACACTCTGATTTGAAATAAATTCTTCCTAATAAATCCTAATAATGGAAGTAAAAATGGTCCATCCCACCAACAGTGAATATGTTGACTTGTTATTAATTTATGGAGAAATACTCCAGAATTCTACTACTGTAAGTCGATTGTACTCTGAGCGGTTTTCTAACAGCCCACCACCTATTCCACAGAAATTGACCGCTTTAGTAATCCGTTCGCGAGAAACTGGTGAAGTGCAAATACTTCGATGGACGATGCCGACATCAACGAATATCGGTTGCCGAACATGAAATCTAAAATCTTGTCGAAGTAGGTTCTTCTAGTATTATTCGACAAATATCTCGCCAAGTTGATGTCTCAAATCGAATTGTCTGGCGAACACTGCGCGAGAGTTAATTGTATTCGTCCCCTATACTAAAAGTGCATCATCCTTTGCGTTTACAATTTAGCCGATGGTTTCTACAAAAACATGCAGAAATTTCAAACTTTCCCTCCATTGTATTGGCGACTGATGAAGCAAAGTTTACCCGTAACGTCATATTTAGGCTGTTGAAAATCCACAAACTGTTCGTCGTAATCATTTCTAGCACAGATTTTCGATAAACATTTGGAACGGAGAACTAATTGGCCCCCATGTGTTGCGAAATAGATTGACTGAAAATGATTATTATGATTATATTTTGCAAAATCAGTTCTGTAGAACTATTGGAAGAAGTTCCTTTGAAAGTACGTCGACAAATGTAGCTTTTATAAGATGACGCACCGCCGCATTTTAATCGTTTAGTTCGCCAACATTTAGATAATGTTCTTGAAAATAAGTGGATTGGTTGAGATGGTCCTGTTCCAAAGGCTCCTCGGTCACCGGACCTTAATCCCCTTAGTTGCTATTTATGGAGCATTATGAATACCAGGGTATACACCAACAATATAATAATAACCTTTATTGGCATAATTAAAATAATTTAAACTTCCATACAAAATATACATAAGCAAAAAAAAACAATAACAAATAATAAAAAAGTTGAGAAACTAAAACCTCATTAAAAAGAAAAAAGAAATTTTACCACCCTATAAACCTATACAAAAAAAAAAACTAAACCGCAACACTCAAAATAGTACCCCGTCTCATCCGCACTTTCCATCTTTTCACTCTGACTAAGAACCTTCCCGCTCTCGTCCATACACTAACTCCAATCCTTTCCTCGCCTTCGCTCGTGTTCATTCCACTCCGCCATGCATTCTTCCAACCAATGACTCCACATATCCTCCTTCAACCCACACACCAAACACCTTCTACTTTCCTCATTTATCCAATGTCTCCTTCCACGCTCTTCATTACCACACATAAATCTCGCCAACACGGACTGGTCGTCCGACCCTTTCAAATAAACTGGAACACGGCCGTGCACTTGTATCTGACTGTAGCCTTGGTAATATTTGCTAGCCTCCATTTTGGATTCGCGCTCTTGGCAGTCCACTTCTTATAACCTCTCACTTAGTATCCGTTTCCACTGAGCACCCGCACTTTTTTTTCCGATTCCAACCCCTCGGATGATAGCCCGCCTCTCTCATACAGTTTCATTTTATTCAGCCCCCAACCACTCTCTCTCTTGTACCACTTAACCCATCTTTATTCACTACTCGAAAGATTTCCTTTATTATCCTTTCATCCCCTAACCCATCCACCCTATACACGAACTTTATCACTCTTTCCGCAGCAATTGCCGCCACCTTACAAGCACTCACTTCCTGAAGCACAATGTGACCAGGCGTCGACCTATCCAGTTTCAACACTTTCTTATAAAACTTTAGCTGCACCCTTTCGATCTTGTCTTCCTCTTTCGTTCCCCAGACCTCGCATCCATACACTAACCCGCTTCGCACATATGCCTTCCATATGGTCTCTGCTGCTCTAAAGTTTTCGTCAAAGTTTCTTTTCCAAACCTCCCAGATACGACCCGCTGCCACCCATTCCTTCTTTGTGACATACTCTATGTGCTCTTTATTACTGTATCCAGTCCCAAAGACATACCCCAAATACTTAATTTTACTAACTTCCTCTATTTCAGTACCCTGCCATTCAAGCCTTTCTTTCTTTTATCGCCCACCCCTTTTAAACCGAATCCATTTTGTTTTACCAACATTCACCCTCAAATCCCTCTTTTCGAAATACCTATGAAGCCTTTCAATCACGTCCTTCATCTCACTAGCCGACTTTGCAAATACCATCATGTCATCCGTATATGCCAAGCTCCACACCTTCTTTGTCCCAATCACCATTCCTCCAGCTTGCCCGGCCTGTAGAACCTTCTCCATATCCGCCACATACAGATTGAAGAGCGTGGGACTCAAAGGGCAGCCTGGTCTCAGGCCCTTCCTCACCTCAAAATAGTCCGATTCCCATTCATTCGCTACTACCCTACAGACCGTTTCCTCGTACATATCCCTGATGTTCCTTCTTACACTCTCTGAGATACCTAGCTTGCCCAAACACTCGTCCAGCCTCCTCCTGTTCACCGAGTCATATGCGGCTTTCAAGTCAATGAAAAGAGCAAACAGGCATCCCTTTCTTATTTCTTGGTCTATGATGACTCTTAAAGTCACCAGGTGTTCCACCGTGCTCTTTCCTTCTCTGAACCCCGCTTGTATTTCCGGCAAAAGCTTCCTTTCATTGATTTCCTTCCTCAAACGACAATCCAGGATTTTAGTAAATATTTTGTATGAGGAGTTCATCAAAGTTATACCTCTATAGTTTTCTAGCGCGTCCCGCGTTCCACTTTTAAACACCGGTTGAATTATCCCCACTTTCCAGCTGACTGGTATCCTTTTATCTCCCCTCCCTATCCTTCTCAATTTCTTCGTAAACTTCTCCTTACAGACTCCAGATGCTTCTTTCCACGCTTCATTTCCGAGCCCATCCAAACCTCCCGATTTTCTTGGCTTTAGGGAATTAATAACATCCTCCACCTCCGCCACGGTGGTATCCTCGGCGAGCTCTTCCTGCTTTCTCTGTCGATCTCCTGAACTATCTTCTCTTCCTTCCCGCATCTCCACCCCTCCTAGCATCATCATGAAGTGGTTTTGCCATTATTCTATCGCAATGCTCTTGGGTAATCTTTCCTTCCTTTTCCTATTCTCTCTCATGTATTTGCACAGCTCAGCTTCGGTCTTGATTTCCCGTACCCGCTGGTTCTCGTTTTCCTCCCAAAGCTCCCTTTCTTCTGCTCTATTTTTTGCAGTTCTGTTTTCGCTTCCAGCAAGTGAACTTTGAGCCCTTCTCCCTTTCTCCATTTTCTCATAGCTTCTCGAAACCTTTGCTTTGCGTTCCGCACTTCCCAGTCGTACCATGCTTGGCCTGGAAACGCTTCTTTGATTTTCTTTTTCACAAGTGCTGACTCCTTTTTCTTTGCCATCATGCCTGTATCCTCTATGGTGTTCTTCTGTCGCCTCCTTATCCCATCTGGCCACCCATTTCTTCGCCTTAACATCTTCCTGTCTTTGCTGCTTCAACGACACCATCGACACTAACTATTTCCATCAGTTTTATTTGCCGTTTTGCCGCATCATTTGTAATTATTAGGTCAATAACTGAGGTACCCATTCCACCAATAAACGTAAATTCTCCCTCCCAGTCGCCCTCAATACACCCATTCAAAATATCCCATTGGTTCTCTACCACCCACCCAGCCAAAAATTTCCTTCTGCATTTTTAATTTTCTTTTTAGAATTCCTTCTTATTACTTCACCCGTCTTATCCAGCGTATTGACCTGCTCTTCTCCTATACTTATATTCCAATCACCTCCTAGCAGCAAGTTTGTCGTTACCTTATCTTCTAAATTCCTCTTTATGCCCTCTTTAATTTTTTACAGTCCCTTATTATTATAAACGGTTGCTATCTGCCACCACTCCCCCTCCAGTTCTACCTCCCTAAAAACTAGACCATCCGCCTCTTCTAGAATTCTCTCCGATTCCTTGATGCCTCTTCTGAGCCCTGTTATTATTCCCCCCTTTGCCCTTCCGTAGTCACTCTCTCTCCGTGCCGGTTGTATCCTCCACTTGTACTCCTTGGGGAGTCTCTCTTTAAAGGCTTCCCATTTCTTCTCTTAAACCCAGGTCGCCACTAACCCAACTAATTCGAATTTCCTCAAGAATTCTATAAAAGACCGTCCACCTTATCCAATTTCTTCCTGAGCCCTACTACATTCCATTTTAATTATGTCAATAAAGGTTATTATTATATTCACCAACAAAATAATTGATTTAGATCAGTGGCGCGCAAACTATTTTAATTTGCGAGCCAACATTTTCTGTAAAATTTTGTCGCGATCCCTGGATAGAAGTAACGTAAACAATAGGTTTGTTCCAACAGCGATCATTTCGATTAGCAAATCGTCCGACGCATGCGCAAAAGGCTTTGGACGTTCCAACAAGTCCAAACCGCATTTGGTCGACAAAAATTTGTCGACGGTAAGGTGTTCCAACAGTTTCCCTGACGGGTTAGGAATTAGTCAAAACGGTTAGCTGTCCGGAGTATGAACCGGCGCGCAGTTGGAAGCATGCGCAATGAATGTTTCTTAAACTTGTCACTTGTCATTTAAAAATCTGAATTTAACTGTTACTAAGTTTAGTTAGGTTAGGTATTTTTCTTGTTATTTTTAACCTATATCATGTGGAGCGATTTTGAATCTGATGAGGACTTCTGGGGAGGAATCTGATGAGAACTGATGAGGAGTCTTTCTTCCAAATCGATTCAAGTGACAATAGTGATAATTAGGGATGGGTGCCAAGGAGAAAAAATGAAAATTATTTAGGTACTATATTATAGCATAATATAGCAGTTGTAAGACAAAATTGTCTTCCATAGTTATTTATTTACATTTGTTATATGTAATGGTTTATCCACCTTTGTATTCTAGAAGAAACTGTTCAACTATATGATGATGAAGTATTCATGGAACATTTCCGTGTTAGTCGAGGAATTTTTGATAGGATTGGTGATTTGTATGAAAGAAGTGATACTTATAAATACCAGCATGGTAATTTTGGGAAAATAACTGGAAAACATCAAGTATGCACACACTCAATATTAAGATTTCAAATCAGTATGGTTGTACTATAAAAATATTGTTTTTATTTATTTTTGGTTCTCATTTTTCTTTGGTTTGCTGGTCTTTAGACTTGAAGCCTTAGAGATGTGGCTGATAGATTTGATTACAGCATAAGCTCTCTACACAGAATTATTAGTAAATTAACTTTTTTTATAAGTAATATGTCCGCTAATATTATAAAGTGGCCCAGTGATAATGAAAAACTCCTTATCGAACAAACATTTCGAACTAACGGATTCCCCAGAATAATTGGAGCAATAGATGGTTCCCATATAAAAATTGATAGACCCGAGAGTGACCCAGATTCATTTATTAAAAGAAAGGGATTTTATTCTGTTCAGGTACATTTAATATATCTACTGTAATTAACATTATTTACACATATACATTTGTTTAACATTATATAAGTAACATTATTATTAGTAATACTTTTCCTCTTTATAGATGCAAGCTGTTTGCGATGATAAAAGAAAAATAATAGATATATTTGTGGGATACCCTGGGTCAGATCATGATAGCAGGGTATAGGATAGCAATTTAGAAATTCCTCACTTTACAGAGAACTCTCACAAAAATGTGGGAATTATTTCATTCTTGGAGATAGTGGTTATCCACTGAGAACAAATCTTTTAACGCCATATAAAGATAGGGAAAATTTAAAACATTGTCATTTTAATTACAATGCAATGTTATGTAAAAACATATTTGTAATAGAACATTGTTTCGGTATGCTGAAACAAAAATTTCGACAAATTTATCATTTGAAACTGAGAAAAATGCGTAATATTCAGCATTTTATTATAGCATGTTGTGTTTTGCAAAATATATTGAAATTGATGATGACTTTATTATTCTTGTAGAACATTTAAATTTGCAACAACTTCCAGATGTTGATATGGAAGATGAAGGAAATGCAAATGCTATTGGAGATGCAGTGGCAACATTTATTATAAAGTGTTACCTGTGTGGGGACTTTAAAGGTCAAGGGCTTAAGAAAAGTTTTAATATATTACATATTTTTATCAATTTATTCCTCTCTCTCAAAATGTCATTTCTCGTATTCATTATTTTAATCTTCTCCTGCTCCTGGTCCAGACGACTTTGTTTATATTTGGAATTCGCCCTATCAATCACTTCCCTTTGGGAAATTCTTCTTTTTTTTTCTATTAGTTGTTGGGATAGTTGAAGTTGTACAAGACATTGTTGTTTCACCACTCTCCATATTGGTAGTATTGTTTGTAACAGTGTTTTGGGGAGTCAAGGGCTCTCTTCCAGTACCTAATAAAATCTCTGGGTGAATGGATTTCTTTTTATGAAATATATTGTCCATTTCGTATTTGTAGGCAAAAGACTTTCTCCCTCTCCCAGTTGATTTCTGATTCTCTAAAAAATGTTTTATAATTTCTCTCCAAAACCCTCCACCGGTTTTCACAATTTTCTAAAGTAACAGATACATTGCAACTTGTGCTAATATGTTTTGCTATGTGAGACCACATTTGTTTCAGATTTTTAATCTTTAATGATCCAACCTGTAACAGTAATTATGCGAAATTTCTATCTACACACAAAAACAAACTCTCATAGCTGATTTCTATATGATTTATATAAATCTAATAATAATTTGTTTGATTGTCTGTCCCTCCTGCTTTGTTTCATCATTCTCAACACTTACAATCAAAAAGTCATCCATTTTAGTAACTTGGTACTGCAAGACGGTTAAATTTTAACTGATTTTAATTTAATATTTTCAAAAACAGGAAAACTCTATGCCCTCTCCCACTTACTTGCACTTATTATTGATACTTCCAATCCATCCAACAGTCCAATCCCTGTGCACGTAGTCGGTAAATAAAACATAACCACCCTAACTAAATGAGTTACGACCCCAATAAATATTGTTAAATAAATATAATTATATAGAGTCTAGACATAAATATACCAAAAAAGGGGAGATGTTGGGTAACATTTCTAAATAAACTTATAACTAAACTCATTTACCAAAATGTTTTCAAGAAAAAAAAAATTACAACAAGTAACAAATGTTCCTTTTTAATTAATTTAAATTGAAACGGCGCAGCGGGTTAATAAAATTGAAACAACTTCATATTTATTTTTGAAATGCCAAGTCTTAAAATCGTTCCAACAGTAAAAAATCCAAATCGGTAGCAAAATTGGCTCTAGTCGCGCATGCGTACAGAGCAGTTGGGAGCTAGTTGCTAATCGGTTTCTATTTCGCTGTTGGAACAAACCTATTGTACTTCCCAAAGAGTTCTACCAACATCTCCACAAAATTTGAAACAAATTAGTTTTTACCCAGATTAGTTTTTGCGAAAATTACGTTTGAATATTTTAATAACAATAAATTACTATGTTTCAATTCACTCTTGACTTATACCATAAATTAATATAATTATAAGTTCAAAGAAAGTCACGTGGTGTCTGAAAACAGCTGGCCGGGTTTTAATAAGATTAATAATATCAAATGTCGCCATTTTCCGATGAACACCGACAGAGTAAGTTTTAGTCTGTTTTTAATTTTAATTTTATATTGAAACTAATGAAAAATACATTGTGATGCAGCCAAAGAAACGGGTGTATGGATGTTCACTATTATTAATTTTATCAGGTTACAGTGTTTCTAGCAACCCAGTTTCCGGCATGAAAATGCAGGTCAGTTTGTACTTATTTATATTAATATATGTTATAAGTCAAGAGTGAATTGAAATATAGTAATTTATTAGTTTATCTATTTTTATTGAAAATTTAAATGTTTACAAATATGATTTTTAAGGTGGAATTTACAAAATAAATATTAAAATATTGGGAAAATTTGCTAAATATTCCGGAACAGTTCTACCAACATCTCCACAAAATTTGAAAAAAATCCGCGAATTAGGTTTTGAGAAAATTAAGTTTGAAAATATCAATGTTTTTTTAATTCTTTGTTTTTTAATATTGACATTTCACTATTTGCTGCTACCCTTATATACTGCTAATACTTTACTTACTGCTATTTATAGCTACTGCCAATTATATACTATAAATTATATACTGCTAATATATGAAATACATACATTTTTTATGAATTCGACGACCTAAAAAAATTCTCTACCGACCTCTCTGGGGGTCGCGACCCATAGTTTGCGCACTACTGATTTAGATGATACTTGTAACCGAGTTGAGGCAGGTGCGGCGACAATTCGACAGCAAGACCAAAGCCTAGTAAATTTTGCGAATTCATGGATAAGTCGAGTGAGACTTTACGTTAAACAACATGGCGATACCTTTGAACAACTAATGTAAAATTGATTCCATAAAAAAAATTAAATAATGTTTTATTTGTTAATATGTTTAATCGCCATTAAAAAAACAACAACATATTTAAAACAGTAATATATGTCTTAGTATGCAACTTTTGTTCAATATTTTGACATTTTTACATTAATGCCAATCTTTTAAGATGTTTAATCACCCCTTAAAGATAAAATCACAAGAGCATAAGTACTGGCGGAATTGTTAAACTTATTGGAAAAAACCGCTTGAATTTATTAGTATTAACAAAGATGAACTGCCAACATTGTTAATTATTAATAATAATTAGTCATAATTCCAAAGGGTAAAATAGTTCAATATTTTGGCTTATAATTTCCATTTACTAAAATTATCTCGAACCAAATCAGGCTAGGGTTATAAATTTCCAGCACAATTTCCTAAAAACTTAATTTCCCCTTTCCCTCTTGGCTAACCAAAAATAATTATTACAAATCAAAAATATATATTTTGGGTCATCTCAAGTATATTTATCGTAGTTATATTTTTTTGTTATTTGCTTTATAATAAAAGCACGAGTTTAGTGTATTGTGTAGCAAATGTTTTCAGAGAATAATACATAGTTATGTCATTCTTGAACATTTTATTTAATGTTGGTTATTATCATCCCTATTATTTATCATTTTTTATATATATTATTGGGAATGGGATATAAAGTTTTTTTATAATCTAATAATTTATTTGCCTTACTAGTTTCGGTGTACAACTAACACCTTAATCATAGGCTCTAAATTATTTGTTTTAAATTAAAAATTATTATGTTTTATGTTTATATGCTTTTATAAATGATTATATAAATTTTAATGAAGTGTGGTTTAAATAAATAAACAAATTAACTAGTAAGGCAAATAAATTATTAAATTATAAAAGAACTTTTCATATCCCATTCCCAATAATATATAAAAAATGATTTTATTTAATACGTTGAGATTTAGTTTTTAAAGTTATTCTATAGTTTTTAAAAATATAGATATATTATTGACCAAAGAACAAAGATGGACTAAACATCATTTCGTCATCAATTACTTTATAGGAAGTTACATTTGTTAGTTTACTTGCATACACCAACACTTACGCTGTCTACATTGAACTTCGGGTTTCCTACAGCTTCTCCAATTTAAAACGCATTATTGCTGTCGGTCAGACTTTGGTCAGTGTCCCAGAAGATTGTTGAAACGAATCTAGTTGCACTCGTTAGACGATTCCAAATTGTTGAACTAATGATTGAAACAAATCTATAAGTTAGATATGTGATAATATGGCGTACTGAACATGAACCACACATTAGAAGATTCTAGAATAGTCGTAATTCTAAAACAATCACTAAGATTGTTCATTCACTGAAAAACTACAATTATCAATATCACACAGAATAATAATCTGAGACACTTTCTAGCAAAAGGAACAATTGTTAAGATTAGAATTGGGTATTTGTATGAGCGAGAGAAAATGATTTTCACTTCATGTAGACTGCAATTTCAATATATACTACTAAATTACAATGTATATTACAAAATTTACTTTTTGCTTTATGTATCTTTCCCATCCACCAGGCTTTAGGTTTCCAAGTCGCTAGTAGTTTAAGTTCTTGGGCTTTGTTCAGTTGCCTTATTTCGCAGCAGTACAGCGCGATGCTTTTAAATAATATAGAGTTGTAAATATCTTTCTAAATTTCTTTGTATACGCTCTTTGACAATAGCATCGAATTGAGGGCTTCTATAGCCGTCTTCGCTTTCACCATTCTATGTGCTACCTTCTTCTTGCATATGCCGTTATTAATAATTTTTGTACCCAGATATATGAAGTCTTCGCTTCGGTAATTGGTGTGCCTATTCCTTAACATTTCTTTCTCATCTTGTGCAATGCTTGGTCCAGGTATATTTTAAACAGTGTTGGTGAGATACAACAGCTTTGACGTACTCCTTCGATATGGGGAAGTTTATTGAGAGAGTCCGTCCTATCTTTACTCTTGAATTTTGGTATAATTGTTTAATTGCCTCAATTTCTCTTATGCTTACTGATGTTTTTCCCAGTCCACATGGCTTTTTTTGGGAGAAATTGTCGTATGCTTTTGTTAGATCGACAAACACCAGATTAGGAATTTCAGTTCGGTTTTTATTCGCAAAGAATTAGGCATGCCGAACTCCGAGTTCGATCCGAATGAGGCAACCGCATAAGGCCCTCACCATTTTTGTAACGCACGTCCGGCTTCGTTCTTAATTAAGAAGCTTGATTCCGAACGCAACTGGAAGCCACACTTGCACCAGACTAGGAAATTCAGTTCGGTTTTTATTAGGAACAAATTAGGAATGCCGAACTCCGTGTTTGATTCAAGTTAGGCAACCGTATAAGGCCCTGGTCACATTTGTAACGCACATCCGGTTTCGTTTCTAATCAGGAAGCCTAATTCGAAACAAATTCGTAAGCCACACTTGTATACATCAACTGTAACTAATGTATTTAATTACAATTGTACGATCAAAATGTAGTACTTACTTACTGTTCTTGTTGACAGTTTGCTTTCTAAATTTCACAAAACTAAAGGACATTCATTTAATGCAATTATAAAGGAATCATAAAACATATGAATAGTAACTTAAACAATCATTTGCTAAATGAAGGATACGAAAAGGTAAGCACAGTTATACATTTCGAGAGAGCCATAAAAACTTTAACTCAAAGCAAATATTTTTATTAATACTAAAACTTTAATAGTAACGTAACACAATTTAAATGAGTCGGTGCCACTTGCCACAGAACTATTTGTCAGTTAATATTCACTAGGTAAATTAGTTTCTATTAATTTAAAAAAATAGTTTATAACACTTAAAAAAAATATTGTATTGTTCTTTGTCTTCATAATTTGTATCTTCTTTTTTTATTTTCCCAACACAGAGGACGACACACTATTATCTTCTGATCCCTTACACAAGGGATCATCTGCCGACTTAGATTACATTTTTAGGTTATGTTCTTTAAGGTTGGTGTTTCCGACGAAACTTTTATTGTTAATGAGAAACAAGTTTAAACAAAAACGCAGCTTAAAAGTAAATCTTAAAAAAACCCTGATGAACATGTTTGTGCACTATAAAGTATTTGAAATAATAATATGTAACTGAAGCTATAACTTGGTCAAGTTTGGAAATAGCCTTTTGGAAAGAGTAAAGGTAGAGTACACACTGGTCCGACGTATGCAACGTATGCGATGCAACGTGGGAGAATTGGTGTGCACACTCGTCCAGCGTATGCAATGTGCAACGTAAATATTGCATCAGACGCTTTTGTGATTTCTCAGAAGGTGCACTAGTGCGACTGTCAGTCATGTTTTCTGATTCTGATAGCGAGTTTGAGGAAGATTTATTGAATTTAATATTTTTAAATGAATATTTCCGCGTCACAAAAACAAAAGTTAAGAAGAGAAGAAGGGTTCATGAGATAAATAAAGAAAGAGAAAAAGTTAGAATACCATACATTAATGGAGAAACTGGAATCTGATGAAGGATTCTTCATGTGAAACGATTCTTTATGTACTTTCGCATGTCTAAAATACAGTTTGAGGAGATTCATAGTATTATTGAATGTGATATAAAAAAGAACACTCGACACGTCTTTGGAAACCAATTAGTACTAGAGAAAGACTAGTAGTTTGTCTACGGTATGTATAATCTATTTAATTCATTGCAGTTATCTGTATAACATATATGGTTGATAGGTATGGTATATAAGTAATACAACTGGAAATGTTTGTAATTGAATGTTTTTATTCCATATCGACATTTTCATAATAAATGCGAATATATGCGAATAGAGTATTTGGCATACCTACAAAATACGATGGGGAAGAGTGTAATGTGTGGGTTTGTGAAAAGTACTAGAAGCAGAATTTCCAATATTGTGGCTATGGCTGCTTATCTGATTATTAATATTAATTGGTGTTCTCAATATATTTTCTTGTGACTTCAGATGTTTGAGTTCTGCTTCACTTATAACTTTAAACAAATCTATTTTAATTTCAATTTGATCCAGGTTTGGAAGTTTTTTCACCGACTTACTTAAGGGGTTATACGCACTTAGAAGGCCGAAAAAAGACGTTTTGTTATAAATTTTTTTTGAGAAGGTATTTTATTTTACAAAAACAAAAAGTATTGATACAGTTAGGCAACATCTTGTGGCAACATCTAAGTTTATAATGGCACAAGTGATTTGTAAAAATATTGAAATATTGGTGTGCTCCTGCAGACGATCTCCTGAAGGTCTTCCAAAAAAGGTGTTCGGCGGTGGCCACGATTTCTCTGGTATAGTTCATGTGAATTCAAAAAACCAAAAAGATTCTTTTAGTGGACAGATAAAACTAGGTATTGATCGAAGGAATAATCGAAATTTTTATTTTTGACACAATGGCGGCATTGTAAAAAAAAATCGAATTTTCGACCAAAATTGCCAGGTAAAATTATTTAAAAAAATAGAAATAATTATCCGAAATCTTATTCCTTCGATTAATTCCTGAGGAATATATCTGAGAAGGTTGTGTTAAAATTTCAAAGCGATCGGTTGAGCTGTTTTTTAGAAATCTTGGCCACTTACTTGGGAAACATAGTTTTGAGAAAAACGCGTTTAAAGTTTCGGAAGAAGTTTACACATAGATAATGTTTTATTTTTTTTTACTTAAATGGTGTCATCTATTCTAGGGCCATAAGATGGACCCTCTGTATCACTAGCAGCTTCTAATACTTCGAGTTGATGCTGTCTACGAGCCATTCTTCCCTCTCGCGTACTCCCATGCGCTCTCAAGGCAGAGATCGCGACGCGCTCTGCCTCTCTCCTCTTCCTCGACATAGGCATGGGCATTGGGCCCAATTGGTAGTCCCATTGCATGCATATAATATAAAATTGAAGTTGTGCCTTCATTAAAGATCCCGGCAGCGATGTAGGCTGCTTTATAACAGTCCGAGAGCCGTTACCTCGTATATCGAATATGCGTATATCTCGGAAAATACTTGTCGGATCGATTTGAAATTTTCAGGGAACATTATAAGTTAAATATACATTCCGAAAATGCAACAAAAAAAAATCGATTTTTTTGAAAATTACAAGTGCGTATAACCCCTTAAAATTAAAAAAGTATCTAAATCATCCAGTTATAGTTTTTTTTTGCCTTATTTCTTGAGAGCTTTTCATCATTTCCATCACATCAGCCAAATAATTATCACTACCAAAACTTGCCCCTCTTTTGTATTACGCATTCGATGTAGAAGAACTGGGGCGTGATAGATTGATGTCAGGGGATGTTGGACTTTCACCATTTGGAATACTTTCTGGGGATACAAGGGAGAAATTTTTATTTATTACTGTAGTATCAAGGTTTCCTGTAGTATGGCGGCCCTCCAAATATGGTTCAAAAATGACATTTGCTCTTCAAACCGCCAAGACGCAATTATTTTACCAGCTTGTCCACTCTTTTTTTGACACCGTTCCATAGCATTATTATAGCAATTACGTAATTTATTCCTATTATCTTTACACTCCTCAACTGCAAAAATAAAGTAGTATTAATCGTCCTATATATTAAAAACTATTATAATATTATATATTTCAATCAATAGATTCCTTGCAACGGGCAATTCATTTCGGAGTATCAGATTCAGCTATCGCATGGGATTTTCTATCACGTTTGATTGTGAAGGAGGTTTTTGAAGCGATATGGAAACATCTTGGCCCTGTCGTGATGCTGCAACCAACATAAGTAATGTGGAAACAAATAGCGACTGGTTTCAAACACTTTTGGAACTTTCCAAATTGTATAAGTGCTCTGGACGGTAAACATAACGGACGGTAAAAGTAAAGTGCCTAATTAAGGGAGCCTCAGATTATTGGAATTATAAAGGTCAAAATTCCATTGTTGTTCTGGCTTTGGTAGATGCTCAGTACAAATTTGTAGTAATAGATGTGGGTTCCTATGGAAGGAATAGTGACGGAGGCATTTTCGAAAAATCGACACTAGGTAAACTACTAGATGAGAAGAAACTAAACATACCAGACGATCAAACTCTTATAGTCGGTGATGAAGCGTTTCCGTTTAAACATTATTTACTTAGGCCTTACAGCAAAAATGTTTTGCTTAATAATGAACCGTATAAAATTTTCAATTACAGATTGTCTCGTGCCAGAAAGATTGTAGAAAACGCATTTGGAATATTAAGAGCAAGATGGCGGGTATTTCAAGGGCCTTTGCAGATACAACCAGAAATGATAGATAAAGTAATTCTAGCAGCATGCTGCCTTCATAACTATTTGGGCACAACGTTTGAGTTACAAGATGAAATATCTACAGAACCTACTTGTTCGGATGTACAACAATCATTATTTGTATTGGACGGCCTTAGAAGGAACCACACGCAATATGCCTACAGCATTAGAGAAAAATTCTAAGAATATTTTGTTTCTCATGATGGTTCGGTGCCATGGCAATTAAGTACGGTGAGAAGACGACTCCAGAATACCCAAAACTAAAATTATTAAGTTGCTATTTTCAAAATAATAAATGGCATTTAATGAATAAAATGTATGTGTTTTATTTACCTGTCATACCACGCATATTCATAATTTTCAATTATTTAGTATGAAACACACACCGCCAAAATACTTAATTTAACTTATAAAAGTTTGAGATATCCACAGATTCACATACTTAATATAACTCGATACAGAACAATTATACAAATATTTTACAAGAAAAATACTTATAGTAGAAAATAGGTTATTTTATATTATTATATAGGTTAATTAAATATTTTATTTAATAGGTTAATCCAACCTACCAGGCTTGCTATGCAGTTTTGCTATTTCTTCTCATGCTGCATTGCTAATGTAGCATCACGATATTCAATGCATTTAATATTATAAATGACATCGTATTGCTTTACTAAATCTATCAGCTGTTCATCTCCCATTTTGACAACAGAACGCTTGCATGAAAGGTCTATTTGTTTCTGACCTTCTACGCGTAAGTTCTAGAAACACACCGATCAAACGTGTGGATAGCGTACGAACATCCCCTCTACCTTCCCACGCCGATCTGGACATCCCAGATCGACATTGCGTGTGTGGCGTGTGATTGGGTTGCCTACGATAAGTGTGTTTCTAAGACATAGTTTTTCACAGTCCAGATATCGTAATGCTTTGCATACGTTGCGTACGTGGGACCAGTGTGTCTCTACCGTAATGAAACTAATGAAACAGTTCGGTAACAGTTTGGAAAGCCTCATTAGGTGGAAGTTGGGATTTCCACAGTTTTACCTAAGTTTGGCTTTCTTAATTAGGACGGGATAAGGTTTGAATGAGGCTTGCCACAGTTTAGAAAGGGTTCGGAGAGCGTCATTAGGTGGAAGTAAGGATTTGCAAAGACTTGCCTAACTTAGGCTTTCCTAACTAGGACAGACAAGTGGGAAGTTAGGGAGAAGGTTCGAATGAGGCTTGCGACAGTTTGTTAACAGTTCTGAAGGCCTCATTAAGTGGAAGTTGGGTTTTCCAAAGATTTACCTAAGTTGGGCTTTCCTAATTAGAACGGGGTAAGGTTTGAATGAGGGTAGCCACAGTTCGGAAAAACTGCGGAAGGCCTCATTAGTGGGAAGTTAGGATTTTCAAAAAAATTTCTGAACTAGACTTTCTTAATTAGGACGGTACAAGATTCAAATGAGGCTTACCACAGTTCGGAAACAGTTCGGAAGCCTTATTAGGTTATTTACCGAATAGATCTTTCGGCATGCCTAACTATTTTCCTAGTTGGGCAGTATTGGTGGCCATTTTTTTCTACAATACCTGGATCATCGCAAATATATGATAGTATATAGTGCAAAAATAATCGAATAGCACGATTCAATGGTATTGTAAGTAATACTATTAATAATTGTAAAAATGACAATTTTTTTATATTCGTTACGGCCAACTATGGACCACGTTTGACAGTTTTTACATTATTTTTTGTCCTTACTCTCTACCAATAACTCTTCATCCTCGCTCCTACTTCCTTCTTCTGTTCCTCCGTGTAAGATCTTCCTTTTCTCACTGACAATTCCCCTGTATCATGCAAACCTGCAAACTCCTTAATTACTCGCCTAAATCTCTCTCTGTCCATTATGTCTTCTTTTTTCACCCTCAACCGATCCAAGTCCAATCTCACTTCCCGAAACCATTTCGGCTCCGTCTTCCTCTTCCTGAAAAATTCAAAAATCCTCTTCGTCAGTCTGGTACTGTTCATCCTCACTAAGTCTTCTCAAAAGAAATTTGAAGCCCAGTCTTCTTGGCTATCATCTGGAGTTCTGCAGTAGTGAGTGTCACAACATCGTCGGCGAATGCCAAACAATCCGTTCTTATACTTTCTTTTCCTCTCCCTAACCTGAAAGCCTCTTTATCCAAATTTCCCTTTGTCCATTCTCGAATAACTTTTTCTAAGACGCAGTTGAAAAATATTGGCGAAAGCCCGTCGCCTTGTCGTACGCCAGTTTTGATTTCGAAAGGCTCTGACAACTCCTCCCGGAACTTTATTTTGGAGAAAGTATTGCTAATCGTCTGTTGAATTAAATTCCTCGTCTTGTTCTCCACTCCAAATTCTTCGAGAATTGCCAATAAAGTTTTTCGGTCAATAGAGTCATAGGCCTTAGACGGCGACATATTTATTCTGTCCCGACATCCTGTACTTTATGATATTCCGCAGGTTGAAGATTTGATCCGCGCAAGATCTTCCTTTCCGGAAACCTGCTTTGTATTCACCCATTCAGAATCCAATAAACCTTCTATTCTTGTTAGTAACGCTTTCGATAAAATCTTGTACTGAAACTGAAACCAGAGAGATGCCTCTATAATTATTATCGTCCATCTTGTCACCTTTTTTATGAAAGGGATGGATTAAAGCCTTTTGCCAGTCAGCAGGGATTCTCTCAGTTATCCATATATTCTCAAGTAACCGAGTGAAAGATTTTACGATACCCGCAGATCCGAGTTGTAGGAGTTCAGCGACGATTCCATCTGCAGCAGCAGCTTTGTTTGCCTTAAGTCCTTGAATAATCCGGAAAATTTCGACTTCGTCAGGAGGCAATGAATTGGGAGATGATACTTCTGGTGGTTCCATTTTCAGGTTTTCTTGCGGACCATCACAGTTAAGCAGTGAGTCGAAATATCTGGCAAGGATGTCACAGTTTTGCTTATCGGTCATTCCTATCGTCCCTTCTTCATTAGTAAAGCACATTCCTGGTGATTTGAACGTCCGATAAAAGTTCCGTGTATTGTTCATTTGGAAATCTTCCTGCGTTTTCTTTAGTTGATCTTGTTCATATTGTCTCTTAGTCCTTCTGAAAGTCCGGACTGTATGTTTCGTCTGATTTCGGAAGACCTTATCATTAGATCGTCATCTCGTTTCGTTGAGCTCCATTCTTTCCATGCCTCTTTCCTGCGTTTCAGTGCGTCGTCACATCCTGCATTCCACCAATTTTATCTTATTCGCTTTGTCTGAGCAATCGTTCTTCCAGCAGTACCTTGGATCTTGTCTCGGATTACATCCCAAAATCGTGACGCAAGGCATTTCAGTTCATCTCGGTAACTTTCCCTTGCCGCATTAATAAATTTTAATTTTCCGTCATTCATCATATCGCGGGATATTTTCTCTCCGTGTTCTTTTCCTGGTTGGTAAAAACTTCAGTTTAATTCTGGTCGGAGTCTAATTCTGCTCCCCTTACTACTTTCACATTCATAACTTCTCTCTTTCCCATCGTAGAAATGGCGACGTGGTCGATCTGAAATTCTCCCAGTAGAGGATTGGGGGATCGCCATGTCTTTTGTTTGCTGGGTAAATGCTTATGGAAAGTTGTTGACATGAGCAGTAGAGTAAAGGTTCGACAAAGTTCTAAGAGCCTCTCGCCATTTCTATTGGTACGTTTAAGTGCGGGATATTCTCCTACTATCGTCCGATATTTTCTCTCCTTCCCGATCTGCGCATTGAAGTCACCCATTAGTACCTTGATGTTCTTCTTTAGTGTCCGAGACATCTGATCTTCTAGCTCTTCCCAGAACTGTTAGACTTTGTCTGGATTCTTGCGATTATCTTCGTTGATCGGGCTGTGAGCATTTATGAGAGTGTAGGTCTCGTTGCCGCACCCTAAGTGCAGAAGTGACAGTCTTGGTGATGAACTTTCAAAGCCTATCAAAGACTCTATTAACACTTATGTCAATACCCAGTCGTTACTACGTTGTTCAATACCCAGGTACCCGTGTACCCGCATGGGTTTTTCATTCAATAAAATAATTTTAATACCCGCAGACTTTCAGATTACAACTCGGGATTACCCATAGAGTATTCCACTACCAGAAAAACCTTATTTCTATAAATAAAACCGCCGGGTGGGCAAAGTATGGGATCAAAATATGGTGGATAAGCGACGCCAAAAATTCATATCCATTGAAAGGTCAAATTTACACTGGCAAAATAATAACTGGCCGTGAAATAAATCAAGGCGAAAGAGAGTAAAAGATTTAGCTGCAAAATATAAAGGATCCGGAAGAAATATTACAATGGATAATTTTTTTACTACTTTACGTTAGCAAAGCATTTATTGTATGGAACCTAACAATTGCAGGAACATTAAAAAAAAATACATTCTAGTAGATATGCTAGAATCTAAAGATCGTGAAGAATTATCTTCTCTATTTGGGTTTCATGAAAAAGTTACTCTATGCTCTAAGTTCATAAAAAATAGAAAGTTGTTATACTTCTATCTACGATGCACTCAGATTTGCAGCGAAGACGAAAAAAGAAACCAGAAATTGTTCAGTATTATAATAATCCAAAAATTGGTGTGGTTATAATGTTGTGGGTTCATGTCATATTTGTTACCAGGATGTCTATAAAAAACGGAGAAAAACCGCGAAAATCGTCTAAAGAATGTAACAAACCAGTTTGCGATGAACTTTCAAAAGCAATTTGCATGTTGCATGTTGCCAATAATAAATTGAATATAAATATATTATTTGTATAATTTATAATTAGTTTTATAACAAAATTAATTACAAGTTAAATAAATCCGTTTATTTCTATATTAAGTAATATTTTTTATAGCTAGAAATAAGTTTAATTATTTATTTATATATGGGTACCCCGGGTATTGAACAACGGGGTATTTGACCTTAAGTCCAAAAAGTTTATATATTTTTTGGCACATATTAATATTTATGTATATGAATCGATGTCAATAGACACAAATAAAGAGGATCTGAAAGGATTTGATGATTTTTCGTTAAATAAAAAAGATATGTAAGTAGGAACATGCAAAAGGGTACCCGGGTACCCGGGTATTGACATAAGTGTTAAGCACTTGTCTACTATAAAATCAATCACGTCCTTCATCTCACTAGCCGACTTTGCAAATACCACCATGTCATCCGCATATGCCAAGCTCCACACCTTCTTTTTCCCAATCACCACTCCTCCAGCTTGCCCGGCCTGTAGAACCTTTTCCATATCCGCCACATACATTTTTCGTTAAATAAAAAAGATACGTAAGTAAGAACATGCAAAAGGGTACCCGGGTACCCGGGTATTGACATAAGTGTTAAGCACTTGTCTACTATAAACGCTGTTCCAAGAAGCGGTAGGGATTTTGTATTAGCTACTCTGATCGCTGGTTTCCCTTTGTATATCCTGTATTGTCCACTATCAAATCGGTACTCATCTCTGTACCGTGTTTCCTGAACCTTTATATCACGTTCTCCCATAGTTTTCCCGATGGTGACTCCGACTTCCCCTCGCGAAGTTGTACTCTCCACAACCCTTCGGCCCGCTTGCGTCACTGGTCGTGACAGGAAAATTATGTAAAAATGACATTAATATTATTAGAATAATTATAACAATTTCTACTAATTAAGTTAGGTTAGGTTATTCATTAGAAGCAGATAATCACAAATATGTCAATTATTTATAAAATATATAAAAATAAGTATATTTTATTGCTTTCTACTTCTTTTATAGCTTTCAATTTTTTGGTGCGCAGAGCGAATTACAATAATGATAATAATAATAATAACCTTTATTGACATAATTAAAATAATTTACATTTCCATACATACAAAATAAAAAAAAATAATAAAAATAATAAAAAAGTTGTGAAACTAAAACCCCATTAAAAAGAAAAAAGAAATTTTACCACCCTATAAACCTATACTTCCACACCTGTACATCGGACATAAGCTCACAAACTAAAAAACTAAAAAACAAAAAAAAAACTAAACCGCAACACTCAAAAAACTAACCCGTCGCATCCGCTCTTTCCATCTTTTCACTCTGTGTAAAAACGACAGTCCCTTCCCGCTCTCGTACATACACTCCCTCCAATCCTTTCATCGCCTTCTCTCCTGGTCATTCCACTTCGCCATCGTGCATTCTTCCAACCAATGACTCCACATATCTTCCTTCAACCCACACACCAAACACCTTCTACTTTCCTCCTTCATCCAATGTCTCCTTCCACGCTCTTCATTGCCACACCTAAATCTCGCCAACACTGACTGGTCGTCCGACCCTTTACTTGTCCTCAAATAACCAGGAACACGGCCGTGCACTTGTATCTGACTGTAGCCTTGGTGATATTTACTAGCCTCTATTTTCGATTGGCGCTCTTTCTCATAACCTCTCTTTTAGCATCCGTTTCCACTGAGCACCCGCACTTTTTTCCGTTTCCAACCCCTCGGATGATAACCCGCCTCTCTCATACAGTTTCCTTTTATTCAACCCCCAACCGCTCTCTCTTCTATCACTTAACCCCTCTTTATTCACTACTCGAAAGATTTCCTTTATTATCCTTTCATCTCCTAACCCATCCACCCTATACTCGAACTTTATCACTCTTTCCGCAGCTATTACCGCCACCTTACAAGCACTCACTTCCCGAAGCACAATGTGACCAGGCGTCGACCTATCAAGTTTCAACACTTTCTTATAAAACTTTAGCTGCACCCTTTCGATCTCGTCTTCCTCTTTCGTTCCCCAGACCTCGCATCCATACAGTAACACGCTTCGCACACATGCCTTGCATATGGTCTCTTCTGCTCTAAAGTTTCCATCAAAGTTCCTTTTCGAAACCTCCCAGCTACGACCCGCCGCCTCCCATGCCTTCTTTGTAACATACTCTATGTGTTCTTTATTACTGTATCCAGTTCCAAAGACATACCTTAAATACTTAAACTAACAAATACTTACTAACTTCCTCTATTTCAGTACCCTGCCATTCAAACCTTTCTTTCTTATATCGCCCATTCTTTTTGAACCGAAACCATTTTGTTTTACCAACATTCACCCTTAAATACTTTTTTTCGGAATACCTACAGAGCCTTTTAATCAAGTCCTTCATCTCACTAGCCGACTTTGCAAATACCACCATGTCATCCGCATATGCCAAGCTCTAAACCTTCTTTTTCCCAATCACCACTCCTCTAGCTTGCCCGGCCTGTAGAACCTTTTCCATATCCGCTACATACAGATTGAAAATCGTGGGACTCAAAGGGCAGCCTTATCTCAGGCCCTTCCTCACCTCAAAATAGTCGGATTCCCATTCATTCGCTACTACCTTACAGACCGTTTCCTCGTACAAATTCCTGATGTTCCTTCTTAAACTCTCTGAGATACCTAGCTTGCCCAAACACTCGTCCAGTCTCCTTCTGTTCACCGAGTCATATGCGGCTTTCAAATCAATGAAAAGAGCAAACAGGCATCCCTTTCTTATTCCTTGGTCTATGATGACTCTCAAGGTCACCAGGTGTTCCACCGTGCTCCTTCCTTCTCTGAACCCTGCTTGTATTTCCGGCAAAAGCTTCCTTTCATTGATTTCCTTCCTCAAGCGACAATCCAGGATTTTAGCAAATATTTTGTATGAGGAGTTCATCTAAGTTACACCTCTATAATCTTTCGTGCGCAGAGCGAATTACAAGTGAATGTAAATTATCGCCGGCTCGTTATTTAATTTAAATTAAACTTGAGAATATTGATACTATCGTTTAATATTTATTAAATATATTGGTAAGTTAGTTAGTTGGGGGATGATTTATCACTTTTTGGTCCCGTTGGATAAAAATAAAAAAAATATATAAATACTAGGCAGTGTTCTCATCTGCCTGATTATCGGTTCCGAAAAGAAGACTACGCCCTAGTAGTAATTGAAGCGGGCACTAGTCATTCGATCCGGCAGTCCTTCATTCGCTGAAGAACGGGAACTTCAGCTCAAGGATTATAGGTCGTTAAATGGGCTTTTAGCTTCGTTGATGAATTTTAACCCAACCACCGGACTTGTTATTTAATAACAAGTAGAAAGGAATCCCGGTAATCCGGAATACATGTAAATTTGAAAAAAAAATGAGTAGTCGGGTGACTGAATTGTAAACCTATTCACCCGATCAGGTCAACCGTATTGGGAGCATGCAGAGTATATAGTGGGAACAATGTATCGACTGCAGCGTACGCTGCGAACAAAGTAAACGTTAAAAGAGTACCAGTTGTGATGAAATCAATGAAAATGTATATGAAAAATGGGGCATAATAGCTGTTGTGTCGCAAATTGTAAAAATACGGGCAGAAATGGTAGTTTACAGATATTCAACTGCTAGATGGAAATTAGAAAAAAAATATTGTTTATTAAATTATTTATTAAATTTATAAAGGACAAAATATTTGCATACATTTACTGTTGCTAAAGAGGACAGACTTTTGATTTTCTTAATGAAATTAAAAAGTAGACCAACATTTTCAGAATTCAGTGTTTAATTTGGTGTTCACAGAACAACCATTTCAAGAATTTTTCACTCAATTCTACAGGAGTTAGCTGCAGCAACTGCTAACTTAGTTTTATGGCCAACGATAGTTGTAGCTCAAACAACAATGCCAATTTTTTTATCCAAAGTACACTATAATACTCGAGTTATTATTTATTACACAATTTGAAATAGAAGTTCTATATACTGTTAATAATCGAATTTATTGTTATTCCCTATAAAGAGCTTTACTGCGAAAGTACTTATTGGAATTTCTCCTGGAGGTTTTATTTGTTTAAAATCTGGGATAGCTGGTGGAAGATTCACAACTAACAATTGAATCAGTATTATTAGATAACTTCGAAGAAGGTAATATTGTTGGTTAGCTGATAAAGGATTCCTAGAAATATAGGAGCCTTCTTCATAGCGCATTTCATTCTCTACTGGTATATCTCTATAAATAATATTTGGCGAATGTTAGTAAACTGCACTGGTCTCGATAATGCTACATCGTTTCCAAGTGTTAAAGTTTTAGGAAAGTACGAAAGTAAGTAAGTAAAGTTTAAACTGATAATTTATCCAGTTATATTACAACTAGTCAGTCGTCTATTAACCCTGATTATCAGCTTTACTACTGAATGCAAGACTGAACTACTGTACTCAATATATTTGTAATAGCTGTTATTATAATTGAAAATAGGAGTTTATCACTGCGATATCTTCAAATCTGTCAGTAGCTGGAATTACACGGAAATCTTCTGTTACTCTTTGGCACACCACGCTCTATATGCGTGGTGTGAGCCGTTCGTTGCGTCAAAGCAAGTAACGGGAACGGTCAAGACCAATTTTTGTCGGGGGCTGAAGGCCAACAGAAGGCCCACAGCTCACATTTTGTGGATGAAATGTAGCCTCATGGAGCAATTGTGGGTTTGTTGCTGTCCAATAAATAACGCGAATTCTGCTTAATGACAAAGCCATTCAGCCAAAAATGAGCTTCTTCGCTTAAAGAAATTTTTCGATAAAATTCAGGATTTTCTCCAAGCTTTTTCAGAACAAAATCGGATAAGTTTAAGCGCTTTAAATGATCGAGAGGTTTCAGTTCTTGGGTTAATTTGATCTTGTAAGGGTGTAGCTACTCCAATTTTTGGTCGCAATAATCGTTCCACCAAACAAGCTATGCATGTGATGGTGAATAAATTTAAATCAACATATTCACTATTCATTATTGGCCGTAATAAATAAGTACTGAAAATATTGCAGTCGTAAGAACATCAGTTCAAAATGAACCAAACAAGTGGATTCCACGCCGTTCACAAGAATTGGGAATTTGTCAGTCCACATTATGGCGAATTATAGTGATCTTTACGCAAAATTCGCCATAATGTGGACTGACAAATGCCTGATCAGTTCAGCTTGGCAGCCTTTCCTTCCTTTCATCTTCATCTTTCATACTGCCTTTCCAATCCTTTTAACGTATGCAGCTTAGCTTCCATGGCCGCTTAGTATCTGTGATAGGTAGTAATTCACTTCGCCCTGGGTTCGGTTGTACCATGGCTCAATATCTGGGATAGGCGTTCTTGTCCAGCTCCCCTCCTTGGCGCCGTTCCAGCGTTCCTTCACATGAGTGCTCTTCTGTGGAGAGCCCTCTCTTCTCTGTTTGCGCCATGATTGGAGGCCCGCTCCTCTGCCATTAAGTCAATTGGCGGGACTGCCGCTATGACATGAGATCCGCCTTCAGTAAGCGCAGCATAAGCATATTAGCATGCTGCATTGTGTCTTGATCTAATTTAGTTACATCCGAATTATCCAAAATTCTATTATACTAATTCGCAATTTGTCCAAATTCTCCACTGGAGCAGCGTAAATTAATGACTTCAGATAGCCCCATAAAAAATAATCTAGGGAGTTTAAGAATGGGGATCGAGCAGGCCATGCATGTGGCTAACCTGGACCAGCGATTTCCATATGTTGCTGTTAGAAAATGACGAGCAACCAAACTGATATATGGTGGCGCACGATCGTGCATAAATAAGATTGCGTTTCTTGTTGCCAATGGTACATCCTGCAGAAACTCGGGCGCTGGTTCTTCTAAAAAGTTGCGATACATCTCGCTAGTAAGTCTTGCTAGAAGAAATACCGGTCAAAGTAGATGTAGAAATTAATCTTCACATACCTCACGCGGATTTTTATTTGCCCACTCATGGTTGTTATGAAAATTCCTTATTGCATTTCTTGAGAAACTGGCTTCATCGGTGAAAAAAATCTGTGTCAGGAATGGAAGGATTAGAACTAATGTTTGCAAAAGCCATTGACATAATGCAATACGTGGATGATAATCAACAGGTAGTAGAGCCTGAACACGTTAATGTAGTCTGGATACAACAAATTGCTCTTAAGAATTTTCCATACTGTCCAATGACTTACATTCAAAGGCGTAATTTGTGGAGTAGATGGAGTTTTATCTTCCTCTATCATGTCCAGCACATGTTGTTCCAGTTGTACTGTTCTTACTGTCATTAATATTCATGGCTCTCCATTCATTCCAAAGTGCATGTTTCACGAAGACATCGATCGGTCGATGTCAAGGATATTACGGCTAGGAAACCGTTCAATGTACAATCGTTTAGCTTTTAATGAATTGCCATCAGCAAGTCCATACATAAAATGCATGTCAGTCATTTCGACGTTCGTATACATGGTAGAGGACTTCACTAACTATTGTAAACACGTGTAGACACACAATGTAAATAACTCCGAACGATACACGTAATGTCCACTGACGAGACGAACTTAAATGAAATCCACTTGTACGGTAATAGATTAAACAACCGTTATCGTGAACATTTTTTTGTACTTGTTAAACTCATTGGCGTACGTCATACATTTATTTATGATTTAAACAAATGTCGAATATTTTTTTCGCAAATTTTGTTCCCCCAGTATCTTTGAAACAAAGGGGGTCTTCAAAAATCATCATACGACAAAATATTCTTAGAATAGGCCAAGGAATTACCCCTTGAATTTTTGCCGCATGTTTACCACACCCTGTATATATATATATATATATATATATATATATATATATATATATATATATATATATATATATATATATATATCGCCTCTTATTAAAAAGGCGCCACGATATAACTCTGTTATTACTAATCCGATTTCACATAAGACAGGTGTATAAATACTACAAAAGAGTGTTACTTTTGATTTTTTAAATGTCATTTAATATGTGCATTATAAAGTAGAAATATTTCCCAAGAATATTTTGAAACAAATTGAAATACCCCATAGAATTCAGAAAAAAAAATCTCTACCAAATACTAATAAAAAAAATAAGTATTGCCATTTAAAAAAAAGTTTACTTTCCCTAGACAAAAATGACGTATTAAAAAAATCAAAACTAATTCACGTTTGTAGTATTTATACACCTGTATTTCTGAAATCTTATTATTAATAAGGTTATAGCCTGGAGCGTTTTTTATAAGACAGGGTGTATATAGGCATTCTATTTTTATTCACCTTTTCGACTCTCCTTCGAGTTTCGACCTTCGTTCACTCAATTTCAAACAGATAAAATTATGGCAAATAAGTCATTACTTCTTTTTATTTTTATTAAGTAAAACAGGACACTCTTAATTTGTCACCCTTTTTTATATAAAACTTATTTTTAATTAATTTCTTCTGCTAAAATCAAATCAAATAGTTTATTTATTTATTATCTTGTGATGTACAAAGTTATACATATAAGATAGATATATGATAATCCATATGGAAAGTATCATTTAACATGTTATTTGACGTAATATATACTTCGTAGAGTCGAGTGCTCCGACATTTATGAGAAATTGCTTTTAAAAAAATCTTTAGGCATTTTTCATTTAAAAAAGATTTCGTTTTTTTTTTCTAAAAGCCGTTTATGTTTTTTGCTCTTTTGTTCTATTAATTAATATTTTAATTATTATTCTATTTTGATTCTATTTTTTTCCTTTTCCTCAGGATTGAATCATTTTCTAAATAAATATTTTTCGTGGAATCCGTTTCATTATAAATTCACAATATTATATTATTCTGGCTGAATGGAATTTTTGCCTCCCCTCAACAGCAAAAATCAATGCTGAAAAATGAAACGATTGAAGACGAAGCGAGGAGACGAAGGAGAAGATTGCGGTTGAAAATATAATAAAAAAAACGCAGATATTTCTAACTGCATAACACAAAAATTTCTCATTAATATCCTTTTATTTTTTTCAATTAATATTTTATTCTGTAAAATAATTTCGCGTAAATACAATATTTTCAGTCGTTGCTGATAAAGTGCCATCAGTTTACGTTTTTTTTTCTTACTTAAACTGTTCGTGCTTCAAATCCTATTGTATTAATATTTCAACAATATTTATACTCTATTCTCCGTAGACATCAGTGCTTACGGGCGAGACCTCAATGATATCCGATAAGGACGAAGAAAAAATAAACGGCTCGTTTCTTCTCTGACTTCTTAATCGATACCCATACCTTATTTTCTGGTAACCGTATGCATATCATTATATTTGTCCTCATCCGTCCTTCTTCCGAAACTCTAATGCTAAGGGTACACCGAAACCCATTTTGTCGGCCGATGGCGGACAGAACTACCCAGACGAGTAACTCGGACGTGTATGTGCTTACATTGCAACAGTGTTACCACTTGTGGCGACAACCATAACCGTATGGAAAAATCTCAATTATTGTAATTTTTTTAATATTTTTGGTCTATTATAAACACAAGTTATTAATTTTTCAATATCCATAGTCGTTTAGGTAGATAACAACAAAATTTAACTATAAATACACTCGATTTGCACTGTAGACGCCGGCAGACTGGCGAGAAATTTTCAAAGAAAGTTCGGATCATCGTTATGATCGGCCGTTTTCGGGCGTCATCGGACGATGACAGTCGTGTTTGCGGACGCGCTCTCTTTCTTTTACAAGTGTTTGATTCATTCGCCGTTGTCGCCCGAGCAAACTTCGGCCGATAACGGATTAGGTGTACGCGTGCCATAACACTTCCTACTGAAGACCTCTCCTAATCCATCATCGATATCAATGTCTAAAATGCGATTTGTCTACGCAAACATCAATAGTTACGCCAGCAAACGGTCGTTGATTGAAAACTTTGTTGAAGTTAATAAATCAGACGGTCGTCTGTCTGTTGAGACTAAGACGAGCCAAAACTCTACTACTTCGTACAAAAACTGTAATACAATACAGACACATGGACATTTACTGATAAATAGGACCAGGAGCGATGCATTACTACACATCAATCCCAAATTTCATCCCGGCAAAGTACTTCTTTAAGTAACCCATCAACGACTGCATCCACTTCATCAATCCATTTCATAATAACAGATTGCATATTCCCTTGTCTATATCTGCCCCCATTTCGTTGTTGAGTAGAATATCTTGAAAAGTCTTGAATCTTGAATAGCCTGAGTATGAATATTCGCTCATCATCGGGGGCTTTAACTGCAACAAACCCCAAATCCGCACACTCATTTCTTTCCTTGGAAACTCAAATTTTACACGCAGGCAAACCAATCCTACCTTTCTGACCTAGTCCTCCAGGCCAACAACCTTACCAAAAATATCGTAGATACATTATTTTCAATACTCTTATATTATTCCCCACTACCGGTGGGGATACGGTATTTACATTGTAAATACCTCGCAATATCGGACGATATAGACGTAGAAGGAATGCAATTATCGGGCTCCGTTGTGGAGGGCGCAACGTAGTTGTGCCCACCCATCCGTCGGTGGACACACCTGTTGATTTTGGACAACTCTCTGGACCCCGTTAATCAGCGGAAACAAATGAGACACATAAATTAATGAAATCGAAACTGGAAGCGTACTGGAATAACGTCGCAGCCGAAATGGAAGAATCAGCTGCGAGGCACGAGTACCGGACGTTGTAAAAGACAATACGACAATTCTACGCGGTAAAATAAGATCAACAAACGACAACATAAAAAAATCGGACAGAACCTTCGTGACCTCTCCTCTCGAGCGCCTGCATCGGTGGAGAGAATACTTCCATCAACTGTATAACCACGATTTACCACAAGGTCCATCGCCCGAACTTCCGATTATGAAGCAGCCTAGGAATCAGTTCCCCGACACCGAACCGACAATTGTCGAGGTGAAGACGGCAATAAAATCGCTAAAAACGGTAAAGCACCAGGAGGAGATTAAGTAATGGCGGAGATGATAAAGAGATCGTTTTGCGTATTCCGAAGAAAAGAGATAGTCGAGAATGCGAGAACTACCGTGGTATTAGCCTCCTTTCAATCGCCGGTAAACTATTTATGAAAATCATATAATCTAGGCTAAAGAAACATCGAGAGCAAACGAGCTGGGAAGAACAAGTTGGATTTAGACCACATCGAGGATGCATCGATCAGATATTCGCTCTTCGTTAGCTAACGGAAGAAATAATTCAATTTGACAAACGAACTTTCATCGTCTTCATCAACTTCAAATCTGCCTTTGACTGCATCGACTAGGCCAGTTGATAGTCGATGTTCCTAATCGAGTTTATGGAGAGCCCTGGAGGCCGAACACGTACCGCTGAAATTGAAAATCATTCAACTTCTTCAGGCATCGTACGACGGCTCAGCCAGCAGTGTTCGTATACGAAATGAATTATCCGACGAGTTTCCGATTCAAACTGAAGTACCAGAAGGAGACATCGCCTCGCCACTACTTTTTAACGTTGTGGTTGAAGCGATTATGCGGAAAGCATTCGATCGATGAACGACACGGAGTCCGATACGGCGACGGCGACGACAACTTCATAACCGATCTGATGTTCGCCGACGACAGCGCCGTCTGTGCTCACATAGATGCCGAAGCCACAGACATTTTGAATCCACAGACATTTCAATGACATTTCCTGCATCCATCATCGCCAAAGTGTTCACAACAGACGGTTAGTAAGCGAGGGTTTACCTCGATGAAACCCAAATCGAACAAATACCACAGTTCAAGTATTTGGGATCTCTTGTGACAGAGAAGGAATTGGCGTCGACGGCCGATGTTCATAGCCGGATCGGTCAAGCAACCGCAATATTCGCCTTCATTAAGTGGTGCATGTGAAAGCGGACGAATATCACCATCAAAACCAAAATACGCCTATACCGAACATTAATCCTTCCTATTCTTCTTTATGGATCGGAAACGTCGACACAGCTCACACTGGACCTAAACAATCTCGAGGTCTTCCAAATGTGATGCTTCAGACAAATACTCCGTGTCTCTATCCGCAACCGAAACAAGGCGATCAGAGAAAGCTGCGATCAACAGACACCGATCAAAGAAGAAATGCAAAAAAGAAGATTGCGTTGGTTTCGCCACGTCTGCCGGATGAATGACACCCGGATTCCATGCAAACTCTTTTGGCGGAAGTGATCACCAGACTGGAGAACATAACGAAACGCGCCAAAGAAGACATGATTGTAACAAGTGGATGAAGATCTGAGAAACCAAAGACTGGATACCCATCAAGCCAAGGACATTGCAATGGATCGGAAAGAGTGGAAACGTATCATGAATGGAGCAAGAAATCCTGCGACACCGACAGCAGCTTATTGGTTGCGAGGACGACCCCCTCCTCAATCGCCGGCTACGGATAAAAAAAAGAAACCGGTCATTGTACCCAATCTAAAGAAAACCCTCATTCCCAATGTTAACCTTGATATCCAAAACTTAATTTCTTCTATAAACTCTAACGACCTGAACTTGACATCATTGCCGAATTTCAAAATACATTAACGGACTCATTCATAAAACATTCACCTTCAATGTCATCCAAATTCTACCGCCAACAACTTCCTCCCTTCCTCCTAAAACTCATCAAAGTTAGGCAATTGCTGTTATACAAAAGCAATTATACAAAGGCTTATTTTACAGAGTTACAGAATATTAAATTATACAGAGACTCCAGACAGACCGAAAATCCCGACATCAAAACCAAAATAAACACACTAACACAGACATTCATCAACTCATTGAACAGTTCCGCTCCCATAGATGGCTCTTTGTTTGCCAGGAGATAGAAAAAGATCAGGAAAAAACCTACTGCAACAAGATCAAAAATTTATCGATATATAAACTGACCCTACATATTTCAGGCCTGTCTTTCAACAGTCTAACCTATTCCAGCGACTCAGACAAGGTTCTACTTTTGGCAGAATACTTAATACTAGAATATAAAAATACATCTTTACTTTCTGGCTCTCCCGACTTTGATAAACATAGATTTGACAGAATAAATCACTGGTTTATCGAGGTCTATAAAGCTGGCTGCTCCACCTTTTTTAAATTCAAATTTGATAAGACCAGAATTATGTGCTCTTTATGTGCTAATTATGTGCCGCAATCGCAATTTTTGTGCTCGAAAAAAATTGGGATACCGATACGAAATAAGCACTACAATTATGTGCTTTTAAATCTATGTGCTTTTAAATTACCCTGCAAAAAATTCGCTAACTCAACCCCTTGTTCGAAAAACTCACCCCGAACTGAATGAGCCATAAGAAGCAAAATCTATAATAATCGAGGAAACAAGTTTCAACCAACGCGATATTGTTGCAATAATTATGTGTTCTCCATGTATGTATGCTATTTACGATTATTGTGCTCGCACCCTTGTACCAAAAATTCACCCCGAACGGTATTAGCCATATGAGGTGAAATCTATAATAATAGAGCACACAAGTTTTAACCAACGCGATATTGTTGCAATAATTATGTGTTCTCCAGATATAATATTTGCAATTTTTGTGCTCGCACTCTTGTACGAGAAATTCACCCCGAAATATATGACCCATAAGTGGTGAAATCTTTAATAATCGGGCACAGAAATTTAAACTGATATTAAATTGTTGCAATAATTATGTGCTCTTCAGATATGATATTCGCGATTTTTGTGCTTGCACCCTTGTACAAAAAACTCATCTTGAACTGTATTAGCCTTAAGAGATTAAATATTTAATAAACGAGAACAGAAATTTTAAATGACTCAAAATTGTTGCAATTATTATGTGCTCTCTAGATATGCTATTTGCGATTTTTGTGCTCGCGCCCTTGCACGATAAATTTACCCCAAACTGCACTAAAAATGAGTCGATACGGATTTCAAACTTGCAGATTATCCCCAAAGTCTGAAACTTAGTTTTTTGCCGCAATCGCAATGTGTGTACTTTATTGTTAAAAATGTCAACACTTATGGCTACTGTATGAGCCATAAGTGTTGAAATTTTTTTCAGGGTGAATTTTTCGTACAAAGGTGCGGGCCCAAAAATTGTGAAAAGCATATCTGGGGAGCATGTAATTATTGCAAAAATTTCGCGTTGGCTAAAATTTGTTTGGTCGATTTTTATAGATTTCACATCTTATGGCTCATGCAGATCGGAATTTGTACAAGGGTGAGCACAAAAATCACTAATAGCATATCCGGAGAGGACATTATTATTGCAACAATTTCGATTCGGTTAAAATTTATGTGCTCTATTATTATATATTTCACCTCTTATAGCGTATACCGTTCGGGGTGATTTTTTCGTAAAAGAGTGCAAAAGCACAAAAATCACAAGAAGCCAAAAAAATTGCTAATAGCATATCTAGAGAGCACATAATTTTTGCAACTATTTCGCACCGCACACTGGGACGGATTACGAATTTACGGCGACCAAAATTAGAATTTTACAATGTCTCACAATTAAGCCAAAACCACTTAAAATGTATTGTTAGATAACCCATTCATAATACTATAAACAAATAATTGCGAAAAACCATTGGTTGTGGGAACGTGTTAAACATCGCTCTTGTCCCTTAGGTACCAAAAAGGAACTAGTTGCGCTGGATTTTTAACAAAGTAACTACGTCTGTTTTGTGTTTGTGTTCAAAAATTGTGAACTTTTTAAATATTGAGAATATAGCTTCAAGTATGTATTTACATATAATAATATCAACTTTGCAGAAAGTTTTAATCAGTACGGTTAAAAAAAATGTTTTATAAACGACTATCGTAAATTAAAATTTTTTTGTAATGAACTGCAATAAATTGATTTTTAAAAAAAGTACCGCATAGTTGCATTAAATTAAATATTTTGTTAAACAAAACAAACATTGTCAATTTTTGATAAGCAAAAATCCCGTCCACATCGTTCCACCTTACTGAGAATTGCACCTTTCTTTCAAGCTAGTCGTGAAGACCACAAATTTGCAAGAGAGAACGTTGAATAGAAATGAACTATTTTTTGTATTAAGAGATGAAAGTTTTCTTCGTCAAAGTGTAATGAACGATTAGTACAATACGTGTTGGATAAGTTTTGTGTCAACGACCCAACTGACATTTTATTAAAACGAATAAAAGGTACAATCAAAGTGTTTGTGACGAAACTCTTGTCTAAATGGCGTGAATGTAGATATATATTTATATATATATATATATATATATATATATATATATATATATATATATATATATATATATATATCTACATATATATAATATATATATATATATATATATATATATATATATATATATATATATATATATATATATATATATATATATATCTACATATATATAATATATATATATATATATATATATATATATATATATATATATATATATATGTATATATTGTATCTTTTATAGATATATTATAGTATATATTGTATCTTTGATTATCATGCAAATTGTCTCAGTACTGAGTTGATTATCCCAGGAATATATCCACCTACAAAGGTAGTTCTATAGAATCTACAATCCACTGTTTCTAATAAGAGTCGAGGCAGGCCAAGAAAAATTTTTGAAGACAGTTCTGATCGCAGCAAACAGAGAAAAATGAAGCCTCTTGTTGCATGTCTAAGTTCTGAAAACCTATGTTCGGCTACAAAAACAAGTCTGGTGAAATCGGGCAAAAGAAGTGCGGCGGAGGTGCTGGAACTTGCAATAACTGCAACTCCTAAAAGGTTGAGAAGGATGAAAAAGGCTCACTATTAATTTCTAAGCATGTAAAGCCATACAGTGCTGATGCAGTTTTAGGTCTCATAATTGACCTTCATCTGACAAGAGACGATTATTTGACGATGCGGCTAGGTGCTGATACTAGAGGAGCTGATATATATCCCTCGTATCACGTGGTGTCGGAGCCAAAAAAAAATATGTTATCCATTGCATATTAGTGTATCTGAAAACGAAGCTGTGGTGCTGCTACAGGATCTTTTAGATCATACTGTGCGAAGACTTGCACAAGTTCAGTCGGGTGTTATTATTCAAAACATGGATCAAACTAACAACTGTGTTGAAATTAGTTGCAAGTGGGGTCTAGATGGCAGTGGATGGCACAGTATATATAAGCAAAACTGCTAATAATAATTTTTATGTGGACTCAAATATAATTTTATGTACAATTGTGCCTCTGGAATTATACGAAAATCTTGAAAATAGTACAAAAATATTTTGGAAAAATTATCCACTAGATTCCTCCACTCCTTCTTCCACTAGATACAATACAGACCACAACAAGGACGCCGTCCAATTCCTTTTAGGTTAAAAAAAGAAAATGACAAAAATATTAAAGACGAATACGACGAAGTTAAACAGCAAATACAAAATTTGCAGCCAACTAAAGTCATCCCGGGAGACAGAACAATTCAGTTTAAACATGTGCCCATTTGTACGATGTTAGACGGCAAATCAGTTAACGTTTTAACTGAAACAAAAAGCACACAGGCATGTGTGCAAAGCAACCCTCATAATCATGAACAATATAGGAAAGTTGAAAGAAAGAGACTTTGGTGAAAGGTTATATAAATTTGGCCTTTCTGTATTGCATGCGTACCTACGAAGCTTCGAATACTTTCTGCATATAGATTCTGAAGTGAGTTCCCGAATCACAGGTTTAGATAGAGATTTGATTGAAATAATGTCCAATATTCTAACAGTTATATCGTGTGGACATTACTTCAAAGAGAAAGAATTTGAAATGTATTGTTTTAAGACCGCGGAGTTAGCTACCACACTTTATAGATGGTATAGAATGAGTGCGAGTGTCTATAAATTATTAATGGATGGGGCTGACATAAAAAAGTCACTTCCATTGCCTGTAGGCCTCCTCTCAGAAGATGTTATAGAGGCTAGTCATAAAACTTACAAATAGCTTAGACAATACCACTCCAGGAAAACGTCAAGAATTAAAACGAATACGGATATTTTGAACTGGTTACTTATATCTTCAGATCCTCTAATCACCAGTTATAGGAAAAAACCCATAAAGAAAAAAGTAGGTACTGGTTTCCCTAATGGCAATCCCTAAATCAGGACAAAATAAATGCATTCCCAGCAGTAACCGTCTGATCTCCCTTATCAAAATCCTCGAACGTATCCTTAAAACCCGATTATGGAATTCCGTTTAAATATATGTGTCGCTCATTGTAAAAGAAAATTAACTCCATGTATATTATCCATACATAACGAGCTTTTTGCGAATAAAAGTGTAGGAAAAAAAAATATGGATTCAGTCAATGTTTTCTAATTTTTATTGTTTAATACAAATCAAAGATATAATAATTTGAAGTAACTTAGAAAATCAAAATGAAACCAATTTAATAAATGAACTTAAACTTTTTTTTTCTGGAGTTACATCACTGTTATAGTGACATGTGAATAGTGTTTTAATCATTTATAATTTCGTCATCAGATGAACGCTCATCAGCATTACGTGTGCTTTAACGAATTGGAATATCTATGGGAAGATTTTTGTAGTAATGGTGGTAAATTGACGGAATGTATGGTGGGAGATCAAGGGTATCTTTCTTGTTTGTGTTAGTAAATAGTCTTCTTGATGGATAGAGTGGGTCTTGTCAAATATTGTACAAGTGGGCCGATGCTCCTTGCTTTTTTTTCATAAATCTACTTTATAAAAGGTTGTGTTAGGATTTACTGTTTTTCTTTAAATTGGAATTGTAAAAGATAATTTCTTTCAAACCTCAGTTATCTAATATTTAGCCAATTAAAGTCATAACCGTAGGTTGTTTTCTCTGTTTGTAATATAATTTCAGAAGACAGTGCATAAGAACAGAACATAAAAATTCGGTATTTTTCATTTCGGTAACAACAAAATAAGGTTTTTTACGTTTAGCTGTTTGTATAATATCCACCCATAGGTCTGGGCTATAAATTTTTCCCCGGCGGCGATTACCGCTCTCTTTTATTCCAAATTCCCCATCATTTGGAAGATAAAAGTGTCCTGATACCAAGAACTTGTGGTTTATGGTGTCAACACTAGTATCAGGGACATGTACAATGAATGTACAAAAAATACCAAGAGGGAAAGAGGTCTTGATATTCCGGTTTTGTCCTTAACAAGACATACTGCTATGTCTTGAGAACCTCTTCCACCTTCAACTTCGTCCCAGACATTTATGTATCCTGTGTAATTATTTAAGCAATGTATTCCCAGATTATATAAATAAAGATTTCTTTTATAGTATGTTACTTAGGTAGTTAATTTTGGGTAGGCTAAAGCTTTCTACAGATCAAAAGCTTGTATTCTTCTCATCAACCTTTTTCGTCAATCATTTTGAAGGTTTTTTCTTGCAGAATCTGCTTTTCGTTGATGAAGTGGTTCTCAAACCCAATCTTGACGTTTCATCATCAGCTCCTTGTATATTTAAATTAAAGTCATCACAAGCCTTGCATGTGTCTTGCCGCGGTGTCTTAAAATGGAGATTAAACTTAGTGTTGAATATTTCAATGTAATACTTTATTTTCTTAGGTTCAGTCATTTCAAACTTACATTTTTCTTTATTAAGGTCGTATATTTTATGGAATCACTAAAATCCTGTAAATTTATCAAAATAAGCTATTGAAACAGTTATTAAAAATATTTTCTATCAAATTTATTACATAACGTATCATCACGTTTCAAACATTGGTCGCAATAAAAATGAATCAATTCTGGACTTACTTCACTTTTAAAGTGACTCTTGACTTACTTCACTTTTATAATGAATATTTAGTATCAGTTCCTTGTAAAAACAAGTAACGCTTTTTTTGGAATTTTAATGCAATTTTAGAAGTTGCTATTTTATAATGAAAGATATGTCTAAATGAGATACCATTAAGCAAAAAAATAAGTTTTAAAAAAACATGGAGTTACACCACTTTTACAATGAACGACACATATAATGAGGTGGTCAAGTGGGTCTCTAGTGGAGAGGTATATAAAACAACTATGTAGGCTTAACAACATATGTATGGACATGACTAAGACCTTGTAAAAGTACGTCTTGACACTTCGAAGGGTGGTAGCAGAGAGAGCGAAGTCTCGTCTGCGACCACCTGACTTGACTCTTATATCTTCAAAGACAATACACTCTGGAGGAAGACAAACAAAGAATAATACAGGTTACAATTTCGGTAACAACAAAATAAGGTTTTTTACGTTTAGCTGTTTGTATAATATGGTGAATTCCACTACATTTCCTCCCTCTTACAAAAAGATACAATATACGGAATAAAATACAAACATTAAAATAATAATTTACTAAAATAAACAGACTAGAATAACGATTATAAATATAATACAAAAAACAATAAACATACAAAACACTATATTAAAAATAATGAATTTGACACAGGTTGTCCGCAAATCTGACTGGGTGTCTAACAATTCTACCCGAACGTGTTCTAACTTCATTAGGGTCACGACTACTGTGGAAAGATGGACTGATGATCTTAGCGGTAACGGTTAAAAAACTGTGACTGCTGGCCTGTAAAAATCAAAATCCACTGATCGATCATCACGTAGACCACTCACAGTAGCATTCTTAAGTGAACTTAACTTAATTTGCTTATAATTAACCTTCCTTATATCTCCTCCATCTGACAACTTTACTAAATGCGTCATTGGACTGACTTTAAATTATATGACTGCATTTAACCATTTCTATTGACTTTTTAAATGTTTTAGGGAAACTAACACATTAGTTCCTTCTTAAAAACTATTGATTACCTATCCCTACCACGACGTTTAAAAACTTTATCTTTTTAGACATTAATGACAAAGGGGTACGAGGGACGTAAGACAACAAACTAGCCATTGGCGAAACACGTGTTACGGACGATGGCGTTAATCTGTAACTAATCAGAGAATCTGTAAGACGTTGCTGAATAGTAAGGTGTTTACCATCTTCTGATAACAGCGATTTGACTAACAACTTTGTAAATGTTTGAACTGACCTTTGAAAAACGAATCCTGACCTAAGAAAATCTAAATGGACTCTTTGGACACCAAGGCTTTCTTGCTATGGGCCAATTGGCTGGTGCCTACGCTAAGCCAAACACTAAACGACTATACCTATATAAATCATTCGACGTATTACTTGTTTAAAGCTCTCTACTACTTTCTTAATACCCAACTGTAAATAGGCATTCGTTAAATCTATTCTAAAGAATTTTTTACAACCTACAAATATATTAAAAACATCTTCCGGTCTTGGAGTTGGATACTCACCAATTAAATCACCTCAAGTGAGGATTTACTGCAAGCTTGAAGTCAACACACACAAGAAGTTTCCCGTACTTCTTAGGAACACAGACAATGGGTGAGGCCCATCGACTGGTTTTGACCTTAGTAATAATTCCCTGTGATTCCAATCGAGACAATTCCTGAGAAACTTCTGATCTTAAGGCATATAGTACCTCGTGCGCATAGTTATATACTGGTGTGTTAACTTTTTTTGGAGTGATATCTACAACTGTATTCTGAATTTGCAATTCATTGACTTTAATAGAAAAAGTTCTTGGAAACTTACGTTTTAGACTTTCAATGATTTCTTCCTGTTGTGAAGACGCAACAATAGTATCAACCTTAGGTGTGTGACTTTCTTCCAAAACCACACTCCATTAAGGGTATAGAACATCTAACCAATTTCGACCAAAAATAGCTGAACACACACACACATTCTTCTGACATGTAAAACATTTCCAACTCCTTGCAGGGGATACAGTTGCCAAAAGAGAGCGAAATCAGAGAGAGCGAAGTCTCGTCTGCGACCACCTGACTCGACTCTTATCTCTTCAAAGACAATACACTCTGGAGGAGGACAAGCGAACAATAATACAGGTTACAGTACACTACACGTTTCAGACCACATCTACAAGAATTATCTCGGTTTCAAGACCTTTTATTTCACTATCCATCCTCTGCTTATTCTAACCCTTCTTGGACATCTCCTTCTTGAACATTAACAAAGCATTTGACCATGATTATCTAATCCATATAATTAAAACTTTTTCCAATAGATTCTCAAATGTGAAAATCAACTGCATCTCATCTCCTGCATTTTCCCCTCTGCAAGATTTTCCTCAAGGCTCTCCAATTTCCCCTCTCCTATGCAATATATACTGTCGTGAAAATCACAACTACGACCAACTAGACAAATCCAATAACAAATTATCATTCTACATATTACAATTCGTTGACGACGCTGCACTGATTTGCCACAAGACCCTCAAATTTACTATCGACCTACTCCAAAATCTTACCAACAACACCCTCACATGGTTTAACCTGTAGAGATTATCCCAAAATGCATCCAAAAGTCAACTCCTCATCCCAAGCCACAAAATTTAACCTAACACTAAATATCTTGGACTTACTATAAACACTTTTTAATATCTTGGACTTACTCTAAATAGAAATTCATTATCGACGCCAAATTACGTAAGTCCCAGATAATTAAACATTGCAAAAACTTTGGAGCCTTAACGAGCGGCAACTAGGGCATTTCCACAAAAAAAATCGAAAATCTATAAATCACTCGTCGTCCCATTCTTGACTATTGATATGTACTTACTGCTACCAATGTAACTTCTACCAATAATTCATGTAGACGTACCCTTGAGGTCTCAGAATTAATCACATTACGTCTCATCCCCAAACTAGACATCTCAACAACCCTTTTAACAGCCCCTTCAAGGTATTCCTCTTTAGACAAACCCGGGTCCTTCCACTTGCTGAAATATGACAGACTTGAGATTTTACAAACAATCCCATGACGTTCAGCATCACTGACAAATTTTGTTTAAAACGACCAATTAAACACTAATAAACAATATCCCTTTAAAATTTTTCTTGAATCCTTAAACGACAGACTCATACATATATAAATATATATATATATATATATATATATATATATATATATATATATATATATATATATATATATATGTATGAGTCTGTCGTTTAAGGATTCAAGAAAAATTTTAAAGGGATATTGTTTATTAGGGTTAATTGGTCGTTTTAAACAAAATTTGTCAGTGATGCTGAACGTCATGGGATTGTTTGCAAAATCTCAAGTCTGTCATATTTCAGCAAGTGGAAGGACCCGGGTTTGTCTTATATATATATATATATATATATATATATATATATATATATGTGTATATATATATATTTACATATATATATATATATATACATATATATATTATATATATACATATATATATATATATATATATATATACATATATATATATATATATATATATATATATATATATATATATATATATATATATATATATATATATATTCCACAAAGAAAATCGAAAATCTTTAAATCTCTCGTCGTCCCATTCTTGATTATTGATATGTTACTTACTGCTACCAATGTAACTTCTACCAATAATTCATGTAGACGTACCCTTGAGGTCGCAGAATGAATCACATTACGTCTCATCCCCAAATGAGACATCTCAACAACCCTTTTAAACACCCCTTCTAGGTATTCCTCTTTAGACAAACTTATGTCCTTCCACTTGCTAAAATATGATAGACTTGAGATTTTAAAAACAATCCCATGACGTTCAGCATCACTGACGAACTTTGTTTAAGACGACCAATTATACGCTAATAGACAATAGCCCTTCTTGAATTCTTCTTGAATTCTTAAACGACGACAGACTCATTTTCATTTCCGCTTGAAAGACCGCGGGTCGATATCCAATTGTTGTATTTGTATATATTAATAAGAATAACAAGAAAGATGTTTTATTATTATCATTACAATATTTTCAATAGTTGCATTTAAGGCTAAATAAAAACATCGCAATTTAAATATAGTTTTGTTTGTAACAAATATTTTAAACTGTGCATGTCAAACCTTGGAACAAGCGATTAATTTTATAATCAATGGTTTCGATCTTTTTACATTAGTCTTGTTGACGTGCGAACTGATGCCTATTATCCTTTTTTTATTCCTATTTAACTCGTTTTTCTTTTGAGCGACATTACCATAATTAAATATGGATCCGCCGTGCATTTGAAATAAGCTTTAATCGGATGCCGCAGGATTTTAAACGGAGATATAATAATTCAGTTTACCTATAGAAAATTTCTTTCAGAAAACAAATCTTATATCATAAGATCTACATCAATAATGCAATTTACAATTTGTTCTATATTACTAACTCCAAGATCAAGTAAAAGTTACAGATCGATCAAACTATTTATGGTTTTCACAGAATGATGAGGAGAAAAGAGGAGAGAAAAGAATGGAATATTATTTCTGGTGCTATGTTAATCTAAAACTGCTGCTTGCAATGCTTTTTAATGAAGAGGGGATTATTCCGTATTTTTGATAAAAATAACAAGAAGTTATTAAAAACAGTTGTTATGTTATATGAGAAATAAACCTTTCAGTTACTTTCATCATATAAAATGAACATGTTTCAGGAAAATAAAAATTATACTTTATATAAACACAACGCAAACTGAAACAAATTTATCCCCTCCGTTTTAGAATGCTGTTTGTCAAGGACTCAAAAGGTTTTTCCCTTTGTCCATTGCACACACATTTACTGTTCTTTTTATCCTCATAAACCCACGGGCGAATTTAATTGTAAATGTAAATATTTCAGCGGTACGTATCGTGGCCACGGGTGCTTCTAGTCGCAAATGGCGCGTTTATTTTTTAATTGAATAGCTAATCCGTGCACTGCTGACATTTTCATGCAGAATTTGTTATATAAAACACATTACATTATGTGAACACATGTTCTGATATTTTAACACATGTGTTGGATAATGATAGTTCGTGATTCAATCACATTGCAGTAACAGGAAAAAATATATTAAGAGAGAAATATTACGCTACAGACTAGACAAGACTAGATAAACAGGAATAGACAGACACTGGATTTAAAAATTCACAATATTTTAACCACACTTAATATGTAAAAATATTATATAACTTGTTATTCGCAGTTATATAAATTTATACAATTAACACGACTCGCGTTTCGACTGTCGAATATTCATTTCACAGAAAACATGACCGACTAATCTGAATGGCATGTACGTTTCAATTGCTAAACGTAATATGGACTTGTTCGTGTTGTATGTACATTTTGAGATGAGCGTTGATTATGATGAGTGTTATTGTATTGAGCGTCGGTATTATGTATTGAAATATGCGTGTTATGTATTAAGCTAGCTAGTCGGAATACTACTAATAATAATATTAATAATAATAATAATAATGCTTTATTGTCAATTATAAATACATAATTTCTGTAGACTAAACACAGGCAAAATAAATAAATCAATTAAAACTAAAACAACACATAACAAAACGAAATACATACATACATAAATACATCGTAAAAAAATGAAGAAAAAAATAAAATCCTAAAAAATTCGTAAAGAATTTTTACTCGTTGAATGAGGCAACTGAGACTAATATGGGTATGTGCGTTTCAAAAACTAGCGATCACCGAAGAATTCTGCAGTAGTGTAGAAGGGTCGTTCTAGAAAAAATTCATTTCAGTTCTGATCTAGGTAAGGGTAGATAAATATCCTGATCTAAGTTCCTTGTACTGTGTTTGTGTTGTGGTCTCTCCGGTAAAGTACGAATATGTTTATGCATTAAGCTAACGGATTCCAGGATAAATAATGAAGGAAGAGTTACAATTTTGATATTTTTAAAGTATGAGTTCTACTACTCAAACCAAACATATAGCTCCCTTTTGTAACTTAGATAGATTCAAGTTGGAGAAGGTTGGAATGTCCCCAGAACGGTAAGCCATATCGAAGATGAGATTCGAAAAGAGCGATATAAGAAGATCTGGATGTTTGGAGATTTAGCTCCCTGGAAATAGACTTCATTGCAAAGCAAGCAGAAGACAGTTTCTTGGCTGAGAGCTCCACATGCGAGGACCATTTGAGTGATTTGTCGGTGATGAGGCCCAGAAATCTAATATGTATTGAGGTGGTCAAGTGGGTGTCCAGTGAAGAGGTATATAAAACAACTATTTAGGCTTAACAACGTATATATTAACAAGACTCAGACCGTGTACGAGTACGTCCTGACACTACGATGGGTGAGAGCAGAGAGAGCTAAGTCTCGTATGCGATCACCTGACTTGACTGTTATCTCTTAAAATACAATATACTCTGGAGGAGGACAAACGAACAGTAAGACAGATTACAGTACACTACATTTCTTCCCATAATACATAAAATACATAAAATACAACATTAAAATAACAATTGATTACAATAAACTGACTAAAATAATAATTATAAAAATAATACATAAAACAATAAATACAAAAAACTATATTAAAAATAACGAATTTGACACATTTTGTCCGCAAATCTGACTGGGGATCTAACAATTCTACCCGAACGCGTTTTAATTTTACTTGGATCCGGACTACTGTGGCAAGATGGAGCAATTGATGATCTTAGCGGTAACGGTTGATCAACTGTGACTGCTGGCCTGTAAAAATCAAAATCCACTGTTCTATCATCACGTGGACCACTCGCAGTAGCATCCCTAAGTGAACTTAACTTAATTTGTTTATAGTGAACCTTCCTTATATCTCCTCCATCGGACAACTTTACTAAATACGTCATTGGACTAACTTTCATTTTTATCACTGCCTTTAACCATTCCTCTTGGCTTTTTAAATGTCTTAGGAAAACTAACACATTAGTTCCTTCTTTGAAAACTATTGACGACCTATCCCTACTATGACGTTTAAAAACAATATCCTCTTTAGACATTAGTGACAAAGGGGTACGCGGGACGTAAGACAACAAACTAGCCATTGGCGAAACACCTGTTACGGACGATGGCATTAATCTGTAACTAAACAGACAAACTGTAAGACATTGCTGAATAATAAGGTGTTCACCTTCTGATAACAGCGATTTTACTAACAACTTTTTAAATGTTTGGTCCGACCTTTCGGCCAGCCCATTAGACTCTGGGTTGTATGGCGCTGTATATAACAATTTGATACCTTTGCTGTCACAAAATTTTTTAAATTTGAAAGATGAAAATGGAGGACCATTATCACAAACAATAGTATAAGAATAAGCAAATCGCGACATAACTTCTTCTAGTTTACATTTTAAATCGAAGAAATTAGTTGATGACATTACAAAACACTCTACGCATTTTGAGTAAGCATCACACATTATTAAATAACGATTTACACGCCAATCAAACAAATCTAAATGGACTCTTTCCCAGGACTTTCTTGCTTTGGGCCAGGACTTTTGGGCCGGAAAAAATCTATTTTTTTTTTAATTGGACTTTTGAACTGATTGACATATGGAACACTAAGATATTACTCTCTCGATATCTTCATTTAAATTTAACCACTAAACATACGACCTAGCTAATAATTTAGTTCTGACCATACCTGCATGACGATGATTTAATAATTTAAGTACTCTATCTTGTAAGAAACGTGGTATAACCACTCTATTACCAAAAAAAAGACATCCATCGCGCACTGTCAAAATTTCTCTTAATTTATGATAACGTTTATAAAAATCTTCCATTGGAAACGGAGACCAACTGTTTAAGATTAATTCTTTGACCTTGCAAAGAGATCTTTATCTGTATGTGATTGAATTTCCGAAAACGGAACAATTGGAGTAGACAAATAGATAAAATCACAATCTTATTTGGCAAATCTAGATGATGCCAAAATTGGAACTTTCCTATACTGAGCAAATAAGAATTTTAATGGCTCATGATCACTATAAAAAGTGAACGGTCTTCCAAATAAATATTTGTGGAACTTTTGTACACCAAATATGACTGCTAAACCTTCTTTATAAAGTTATTATAAAGACTATAATTCCTCTGAGCTGATGTTAATGACGCAGGCTCAAAAGCTATTGGACACTCTACTCCGTCGATTTAATGACTTGAAACAGCACCTACTCCGTAAACGCTGGCAAGTACAGTTAAACTAACTGGTTTTGATGGATCAAACAAAACTAAAAGTGCATTTTCAGACAACTCTTCTTTACTTTTTCCGAAAGCACTCTCCATAACCGAATTCCATTCCCACTGAACATCCTTTCTTAACAACTCATGTAAGGGTTCTAACAAAGAAGGACACATAAATTGTCTATAAAAACTTAACATAGACAAATACGACTTTAGCTGTGTGACATTTTGTGGAGGGGGTGCAGACATAATTTTATCTACCTTAGACTTTGAGGGACTTTCCTCGACTTGACAAAACAAAACCTAAAAATTCCAACGAATCTACAAAAAATTCGCTCTTAGTAACATTAATCAAAATCCTTAAACTGTCATGTACAGGCCTATGCAGATGAGATCAAACTTTTTACAAGCGTCACTTCGCCAAATGATGTTATGTTTCTTTAACATAACATCAACAAATTAGTATCCTGGTGTGAAACTCATAAACTGTACCTTAATGTTGATAAATGCTGCTCCATGTCATATTCCCGGAAATCTAACCATTTCACAACATCATACACAGTGAATGGATTACAACTTAAATGCTGCGTGGAGATAAGGCATTTGGGCATCTTATTCACCTGTGATTTAAATTTTACTAGACATATAACTAATATTGCAATGTCTGCTTCCAAAATGTTAGGTTTTATTATGAGAATTTGTGCATCTTTCAGAGACATTGACCTCATAAAGTTATTGTATTTTGCATATGTAATAAGCAAACTCGAGTATGGGTGTCTTATTTGGTATCCATATTACATGAATCAGATAATGCCACTGGACCGTATTCACCGCAGATTCTTAAAGTATTTATCGTACAGAGTAGATAGTGTCTATCCCGATCGCGGTGTGGATCAAAATATTCTCTTGGAACAACATGGTATCACTTTGCTGGTCGCCAGAAGAGAAGAGCTTACTGCTAAGTTTTTATGGAAGATTCTTCATAATAAAGTGGATGCTTCATTTCTGTTGTCAAAAATAAACTTCCATATAACTAGGTCAAGTTCTAGGAATATTAACACATTTTACATCCCAGGGACTCGTACCAATTGTCTTCGGCGGGCACCAGTAACTGTAATGTGTTAGAATGCGATGGCACGCTATAAAGATATTTTTTTTGACAAGTTATAACTTAACCGAATATATTTTCATTATTTATATATTGTTAAATTTATTGTTGTCTTGTAAATGGGGTTTCCTGTTGGGCAATAAAGTATATTATTATTATTATTATTAATTTTTACATTAAACTCTTCTAAACGGGTCAATACCCTAAACAAGACTTTCTCACATTCTTTTTTACTAGTACCACCAATCAGAATATCATAAAGATAAGCTGCACACTTATCGATAACTTTCAAGATGGTATCCATGACTAACTGAAAATTGGCTGGAGCCGACGCTAAGCCAAACACCAAAATATTATACCTATATAAACCATTCGACGCATTGTTAAAAGGTTAGGTTAGGTTAGGTTTAAGTGGCAGCTAATGCTCACATAGGCCTCAGATGGGCCCGTTGTGTTACCACGGTACTTGCAGTACAACCCTCCTCAGGGGATTTTGTCAAACCATTTCGAGCCGTGGATGAACCTCAAGAGAGTCTGCGCATCTAGTGATGCGAGGTCAGAGAGATCATCCAAGAAAGGTCGGCCTAAGAAGAGCAATCGTGTTGCGGTCAGAGAGGGGCATTGGCATAGGTAATGCTGAACACTCTCCTCTTCCTCCTCGTCCAGGCAGCCTCTGCAGTAGTCCCGCTTCGCTATGCCCAGTCTCTCTAATTGTTAAAAGCTCTCTACTACTTTTCTTAACACCTAACTATAAATATGCATTCGTTAAATCTATTCTACAGAATTTTTTACAACCCACAAATTTATTAAAAATATTCTCCGGTCTTGGAATTGGATACTGATCAATTTTCAAGTAAGGATTTACTGTACGCTTGAAGTTAACACACACAAGAAGTTTACCTTTCTTCTTAGGAACATAGACAATAGGTGAGGCCCATCGACTGCTTTTGACCTTAGTAATAATTCTTTGAGATTTGAATTAAAACAATTCCTGAGAAACTTCTGATCTTAAGGCATGCGGTACCTCGTACGCACGGTGATATACTGGTGTGGTATCCTCTTTAAGAGTGATATCTACAACCGTATTCTGAATTGGTAACTCATTGTCTCTAATAGAAAAAGTTCTTGGAAACTTACGTTTTAGACTTTCAATAATTTCCTCCTGTTGTGAAGACGCAACAACAGTATCAACATTAGGTGTGTGACTTTTTTCCAAAATGACACTCCATGAGGGGTATAGAACATCTAACCGAACTCGACCTAAAATAGCTGATCACGACAAATGCTTAACTACAATTATTGGCAACTCCTTGTTGGCTACTTTAACAACAATATATCCACAAACATTCAACTCTTCTTTGTTTGCGGCTCTCAACATCCCAGTAAAAGTTTCTAACGGTTTATGACTAAATTTGGACAAGTAACAATTTTCACTAATATTTGTGGTTGAACTACCCAAATCTAACAAAAAATTAAGACTAATTTTATGGACTAAAATACTGGTTATTAGAGGATTAGCAAAAAAATATGACGTTGCAGAACAAGATGATAAAATTAAATTCTGAAATTGCTTACAACAAAATCTAGAAATACGTCTTTTTTTCTGACATTTCCAACTCCTTGCTGGGTAATCGGCTGGTTGATGACTTTTCCAACACTCGTTGCATCTTCTGCTTGCTGAGTCCTGACGTCTTCGTTGAGTTGAGTAATACGTTTTTGAAGAACAGCAACCTGAACTTTTACGGCTACCAGATGGTGAACCACCGCCGGATCTTCTATGGCTACTAGAAGTTCTACCAGATGGCGAAAAACTGCCGGAACTTCTCTGGCTACTGGGAATTCTAAAACTTGAACGGGTACTCACTCTTGGCGAACTTGGGTTGCCTTCCGCCTTGAAGGTTTCCTCTGGAATATTGTATGGACAATACGGAGCTTTACGAAGCTGTCTGGTCCCTAGCATTATATCTTCTTCATCCAGGTTTCTTCAAACGGTAAATTAATGTCCTCTGTCAGAAGTCTTCTTTGGATTGATTAACTGTTAAGACCCAACACAAACCTGTCTCTTAATGCTTTTAAATCTTAAATACTTTTAATTGCTGAAATGAAATCAGACAGTGACTCACTTGGTAGTTGGTCTCTTCTGTGAAATTTAAAACGTTCTGTGATAGACAGTTTCTTCGGTGCAAATTTATGGAGTAACACACTTATACAGTCTTGATATGAACACCCCTGTAAGTCTCTAGGACACAAAGATTCTACTAAAAGTTTAAATTTAATTAAAAGTTTAAAAAGTTTAAAGTTTAAAAAAAGTTTAAATTTGTCTAGACCTATAGACATACACAATTGACGCACTATTTCTTACTCTGAAAAATTTGCACAATTTAAGAACATGGACGACGTTCCACAAAAAGATCAAACTCTTTTAATTAAAACTCTTCCATTGCTGGATTAAACACGGGAAATATCATTGCTTCAGATCTACTAATTGCTACTTTACTTTTGTCTTCAGCCATTATAACAAAAGAAGAAATCAATTACAGTGAAATTAATAACTTACTACAACAACATAACTAAAATAATTTTTAATAATATTTTTAATATAAATAATAATTTTTAATCTTAAAAAAATCTTTTTTAAAACAAATTACTAACCAAAATAATGTAAACTTAAACTCCATTAATTAGACTAGTTTTAACATTATAATAAAACTTAATTTACTAACTCAAAAATCAATTTCAAAACTACAAACTTAAATTAAATTAATAAACGCAAAAATATTTTCAAGATAATAAATAAAATACTGTACTTAAAATACTACTGATAATAATGCCGCTAAAAAAATCTACGCCGCACTCGTGATCTCTTAACTTTTTCTTAACACGCATTATAGAAAAAGTTTTATTCACTATATATTTTAAATATATCGACTTATATTATTAATTAATTATTTGTTAGAACAACTATGTATGACACTCAACTTACTTTATGACTATATGTCTATATATGACTATACTATACTATGACTATTTTTTTTCACTTCCTGTAGACATCAATAAATGTCAGTACGATCAAATGGCAATCGAAACTTACATCTTTATCCATCCTCTTTTAACGATAATTTTTAATCCTCGTCGCCAAATAATATGTATTGAAGTGGTCAAGTGTGTGTCCAGTGAAGAGGTACATAAAACAACTATTTAGGTTTAACAATGTATATATTAACCAGACTAAGACCTTGTACGAGTACGTCTTGACACTACGATGGACCAGAACAGAGAGAGCGAAGTCTCGTCTGTGAGCACCTGAATTAACTGTTATCTTCTTAAAATACTTATCTTTCTTAAAATACAATATACTCTAGAGGAGGACAAACGAACAATATGACAGATTACAGTACACTACAAAATCTAACAGAGTCAACAGAATTAATGACGTTGTTGTTAAGTGTAAGAGGCGGGAGTGTACCTTTATAAGATAGAACTACAGTTTTCTTGGTACTTAATTCTAGATAGTTAGAATCGTACCATCGACTTAATATACGCAAGGTCATTTAAAATAGTAGAGTGCAGAAGTGGCAGGTTAGGCTTGAACCATGTGATACTAGTATCATCTGCATGAGACATTTTTTTCCGCTGATATTTAGATTAGTTATATCGTTGATGAATATTACGAAGAGTATTGGACCTAGAACGGAACCTTGAGGGCACCAACATCCACTGCCCTGCAGGAGTAAGAGTAGTCATTTATACTGGCGAACTGTCTTCTATTGTCAAGATAGGATTTGAACCATTCCTGCGGAGTAACCCGAATTCCATAAAAATTTCATGACATTTTTTTAGTAAAATCTCATGGTTCACACAATCAAAGACTTTGTCAATATCACAAAAAACTGTTGCTGTGAAAAGCCTGTTGTTAACACATTAAAGGCGGGTGCGGGTATTAGTTACCCGTATCACCGACTGCTGTCTATCAGCGGGCCGGGTTTTAGTACCCGTTTAAAAGTACGTGCGTTAATAGCGGGACAAGATATTATTACCTGCTTAAAAAGGGCATATGGCCATAAAGGAGTAATGAATTTAGTATTTATTTTCGAGATTATTGATTATTTTGCATATTTCATCCGGATATCGCCCTGCAATTTCTCAAGGTCACCAGGTGTTCCACCGTGCTCCTTCCTTCACTAAACCCCGCTTGTATTTCCGGCAAAAGCTTCCTTTCATTGATTTCCTTCCTCAAGCGACAATCCAGGATTTTAGCAAATATTTTATATGAGGAGTTCATTAAAGTTATACCTCTATAATTTTCTAGCGCGTCCCTCGTTCCACTCTTAAACACCGGTTGAATTATCCCCACCTTCCAGCTGACTGGTATCCTTTTGTCTCCTCTCCCTATCCTTCTTAATTCCTCCGTAAACTTCTCCTTACAGATTCCAGGTGCTTCTTTCCACGCTTCCTTTCCGAGCCCATCCAAACCTCCCAATTTTCTTGGCTTTAGGGAATCAATAACATCCTCCACCTCCGTCACGGTGATATCCTCGGCGAGCTCTTCCTGCTTTCTCTGTCGATCTCCTGAACTATCATCTCTTTCTGACCGCATCTCCACCCCTCCTAGAATCCTCATGAAGTGGTTTTGCCATTCTTCTATCGCAATGCTCTTGGGTAATCTTTCCTTCCTTTTCCTATTCTCTCTCACGTATTTCCACAGCCCAGCTTCCGTCTTGATTTCCCGTACCCGCTGCTTCTCCTTCTCCTCCCAATGCTCCTTTTTCTTCTTTTCCATTTTTTGCAATTCTGTTTTCGCTTCCAGCACGTGCACTTTGAACCCTTCTCCCTTTCTCCATTCTCTCATAGCTTCTTGAAACCTTTGCTTTGCGTTCCGCACTTCCCCGTCGTACCATGCTATACCCTCTATGGCGTTCCACTCTACCTCCCCCTTTGTCGTTACCATATCTTCTAAATTCCTCTTTATACTCTTTATTTTTTCCAGTCCCTTATTATTATAAACGGTTGCTATCTGCCACCACTCCCCCTCCAGTTCTACCTCCCTAAAAACTAGACCCTCCACCTCTTCTAGAATTCTCTTCGATTCCTTGATGCCTCTTCTGATCCCTGTTATTATTCCCCCCTTTGCTCTTCCGTAGTCACTCTCTCTCCGTGCCGGTTGTATCCTCCAATTGTACTCCTTGGGGAGTCTTTACAGGCTTCCCATTCCTTGTCTCGAACCCAGGTCTCCACTAACCCAACTATTTCGAATTTCCTCAAGAATTCTATAAAAGACCCGTCCACCTTATACAATTTCTTCCTGAGCCCTACTACATTCCAAAACATTAGCTTTACTTTTTCCTTTTCCGTTCCGTCGTTGTGTAACTGTCCCATCTTTCTTTGGTCGTTTACTCGTTTTTTGCTACCTTGTCCCATGGTACCCAATTCCCATCTATTTCCATTCTTTGATATCCTTTGGTATACTTTAATCTGGTGGCCCCTTTCCTTGAGTACCTTTGCCTTGCTTAACAGTTCTTTCTGGATTCCTTGTTCCTTAGGGGAGAAATCATCTTGAATGAATACGTTTGTACCTCTAAGCTTGCGTTTGTTTCTCATTATGTCCTCTTTTACCTCCCAACTTTCTAATTTTAACTTTATCGGGCCTTTACTTTCTCTATTATCCCTAATCGAGCCAAGCCTGTATGCATTCCCGAAACCTTCGTTTAAACCTAGCTTTTCCCGAAATATGTTCTTTGCCTTTTCCCGCCAATCTTCTCCTTCAATTCCTTAAATAACAATGTTATTTCTTAATTCCCTCCTTAATCTCCTCTCTTCCGTATATTTTAGTTTAGCCAGCTCCTCTCTCATTGTCTGACGTTCCTCCTCCCACTTGCTCTCGGTTCTTCTCTTCTCCTCCTTGACTGCCTCCGCTTCCTCCTCCAGTTTCGATAACTTATTCTTTATTTCCATATTCTCATCTCTTATTAACCTCAACTCTGCTAACAATTCCTTTCTGCAGTCCTTTTCTACTTCTTCCTCCTCCTTTTGTCTCTTCACCACCCTTTCCAATTTTTCCTCCAATCTTCTGTTTTCTCGTCGCATTTCCTCCAACTTCCTGTCTACCGTCGTGAACTCCTTTTTAATTTATATTAATTCCTGCAATATTCTCTCAAAATGATCACTCTGACCTGCACTGCACTCCCCTCAACCTTTATGTGATATCTCCTCTTTTTTCGACCTCTTAGCCGTCTGTTTTGGTGATCGGTTAAGTTTAGCACATCTTTCAAACGGGTTCATCGACTCACTGCCCGCTCTCGGTCTGCTCTCGCATTCGTCCATTCCCGCGAAGACACCTCCCGCTGTTGAAGCCGGTCTTAGCTACAAATTCCGCTATCCCTCACCAGATGCGCTTTGAAACTTTGCCTGGGCACTTACCCTGTCGCGCCGCAACCACGCAAACACAACTCATCACCACGTGCGTAAAGTTTTTAACACGCTTGCTGCGATAACGACTTACTTGCAACGAAGGTTTTCCCGACGACAATAACTGCCTGAACAAAATAGACAAACCACCCGCAGCCTTTCACTTCCCTCACGCTTAAAACACCCGCAATAGCAATTATTTTACCGAGCACTCTCACACACGTCCAGCACCCACGATTGGTTTTCTATAATTGATATATACTATTATATACTATATATTAATTGAATAATTTTATTTGCAATGGATTACGATAGTGATGTCTATGCAAATGATTTGTCTCAAATTTCAAGCGATGCAGAGATTCCCGACTTTGAGAGCGAAAGTGACGAGGAAGAATTGATTCGACCAAGAAGAAACAAAGCCTTGCCAATACCTTCTAGCGACGAAGAAAGTGATGGTGAAATATTCGACTGGTCGGAAAGTGATAATGTGCCAATTATCGAAGACATTTCTTAGGACAAAGTGGGGTTTTCGTGATGCCAAATAATTCAGAAAATGTAATTGATGTGGTTCAGTTATTTATTGGAGACGGTTAATTTGAATATATGGCGACAGAAATAAACCGCTACCATGCACAGAATGAACATTTATTTAGAGATCGTGTGAAGTCCGTAAAGTGGAAAGATGTATCTGTGATAGAACTAAAAAAAATGCTCGGATTGCTTCTACTAATGGGAAGAGTTCGTAATGATACGAGGGATGAATACTGGTCGACAGATGAAACAATCGAAACTCCAATGTTTCCTCAAATAATGAGCAGGGATCGATTTAGGTAAATATGGTATTCATGGCATTTTTCCAATAACGATGACAAAGATGATAGAGATCGCTTTAAAAAAATCCGCCCTATTATTTCATTCATATTACCCAAATTTCAAGAGGTTTATAAACCACAGAGAGAATTGCCCTTAGATGAAAGCATCATGCCATGGAGAGGTCGTCTAGCATTCAAAGTCTACAATGCTTCAAAAATAACGAAATATGGTATTCTCATAAGAATGGTTTGTGAAGCGAAAACCGGCTACATATGTAATTTCCGAATATACTGTGGTGAAGGAAATCGACTGCAACATACAATTTTTAATCTTCTTCAGCCATATGTAAACTTATGGCATCACATATACATGGACAATTATTACAATAGTGTGGACACTTGTGAAATACTTCTACAATATAGATTTCGGAGTTGTGGCACTATTCGCATAAACAGAGGCCTTCTTCTCTGTTAAAAAAACGCGAAATTGAATAGGGGGGAATCTATGTTTCGTCGGCGACAAAACATTTTGTTACAATGTTGGCAATCAAAAAGGCCTGTGCGTATGATTTCGACTATACATTCAGCTAATATTGTAGAAAGCCATAATATTGATTGGGCAACAAAAGAAAAAATCTGGAAACCAATATGCGTAGTGGATTACAATAAATTTATGAAAGGTGTAGATCGCGCCGATCAATATTTAAAGAGAGCTGTGACGTTTATTGTCAACTGTGCACTATTTAATGCTTTTAGAGTGTATACAACATTAAATCCTCATTGTAATAAAAAATACAAAATATTTTTACATAATGTGGCAAAAGAGTGGATAAGCGAACTGACTCCGGAAAATGTGAATGAAGAGCATCCTGTTCCTGGTACATAGCTACTCCCAGAAGGGATGACCCTCCAGGAAGGTTGTCAAAGGATACCAGAAAGTATAAATTAATTAAACAAATTACAGGCGGCATAAAACTTAAACCCCAGAGACAGTGCCGCGTTTGTGCCGCGCATAAGAAGAAAAGTTTGACATGTCATATGTGCCAATTTTGCGAAGTGCCTCTTTAGAAGGGAGATTGTTTTTTTTTTAATTCCACACTTTAGAAAAATATTAGTGACTGGTTTTATTACATAAGTTAAAAAACGACAAAACATTTTATTTGTTTATAAATTTTTTGCCCTTCCGTCAACAGTCAACAACTTTACGTACACCGGCGCATCTACCATTACGAATCCATCCGGAGCATCCACCATCAGGATCAGCGATCCTGACTCAACCTCCTAAAATTTGTCTTCAAAATTTTGAAAATATAGCCAGTTTTACCTTCACAAACTTTGCTTTTCAAAAATTTGTATTGTAGCTTACAAAGAACCTAAATCATCCCCTATTTTACCCCCTTCAGGGATGATATTGCAAAAAAACGATGAAATACGTATTTTTTTTTAAATCTTTTTTTAAAAGCCAAAATATTAATTTTCATCTCCCTAACTTCAAAAATGATCGGTTTCTTCATACATCCCCATTTCATCCCTTTCAGGTTTTTTTTACAAAAAATATCTCAGGGTGCAATCAGAAGTCCTTTCTCAGGGTGCAATCGTTCAAATACCCAACTTTTGATAAAAAAAGGCCTCGAAAATTACACCCGCTACGCAGCACAGTTTCATATCTTAGGATACCCGCTCAAAATTTGTTAAGATTGTGGTAGATATCACTAAGAACAGAGCATATGGCATCACTCGAACTTTTACTGGATAAGATAACTGGTAGGCAAATATATACTGATAGGCAAACAGTTTATGAACGGCATAAAATCGGTAAAAACATATCCCGGTGCAGACGTGGCATCTGATCAAAAGTAATGAGACTAAATGTAAAGCTGAAAGCCAGGAAAACACTAAAACCTATAGACAAAACTATCGACTACTCGCAGTTAAGGGACACAGCAGTACAGAAGAGAGAATCAGACAGTATAAACGAGGACCTGGGTAAGCTCAATGCAGCCACAACAAGAGACACCGGAAATATTAACGAAGTATGGAACAATGTCAAAGAGGTATTTTGCAGAGCACAGAGAAAAATTGATGGCTCTAATAACAATACAAAGAGAAAGAATGGATGACAACTGAAATTCTTGCATTAATTGATGAACGGCGATCATACAAAAATAGGCTCGAAGAAGACTATCAAAACAAACAAAAGGCGACAATTAGAAATATACGTCAAGCAAAAGAACAGCATCTAAGGGAAGAATGTGGCGAAATCGAGGACCTGCAAAAGAGATATGTCACATTTTTTTATGCACAGTTTCAATGTGCATAAAAATATATGTGCAAGAACAGGAACAAAAACCAGAAGAACAACAATACTAAAACATTCCAATGGAAATATAGTATTAGATTTGAAAAACTACAAATTTGTTAACAACAAGTCATGAAACTATTTAATGACAACAGACCTGATAGTTATAATTAAAGCACTTCAATTATAACGGCCTTGAAATTCTAAATAGCGAGCTCAAACATGCCATAAGGATCACCAAAACAGGTAAGGCCGCGGGACCAGATGGAATCTATAGCGAGATGCTCAAGCTGGTTGATGACTCAAATCAACATTCTAACCGAGCTAATGAACATAATCTACAAAACGGGCATTTTACCGACCGAGTGGCTAGAGTAAACTTTCGTCACCATACCGAAGAAACCACATGCATTCGACTGTAATGAACATGGGATGATAAGCTTGATGAGTCACGTACTGTAGGTGTTCCTTAGCATCGTCCATTTAAGAATCTATCGAAAGTGTGAGTCGGTAATAAGCGATACACAATTTGGTTTCCGCTACCGCTTTGGAACTAGAGAAGCTTTACATGCATTTGGAATATTGGTTCAGCAGTGTCGTGATGTCAATAAAAACATATATGGTTCTTTCATTGTCTATAGCAAGGCTTTCGACAATGTCAGACATGAAAAGCTAATGAACATCTTGGCGAATCTGAACATCGACCGCCGCGTTATTCAGATTGTGTCGAATTTATACTGGGGTCAGACAGCTATAGTCAGGATTAAAACCGAACAGACAAAGGACATACAGATTCGAAAAGGTGTGAGGTAATGATGTGTTCTTTCCCCTAAGTTGTTCAACATATATTCCGAAGTTATATTCAAATTATTTAAGATATTCATGAATCATAGTAAACCTAGACGCACGATGTTCAACATATCAGCAAAAAGTAGAGTTTACGGACTAGAACTGAATACGGTAAAGACAAAGGCCATGCTGATTTCAAAAACCAGCACGTTGACGGGGAACACACGGAACAGGTCTCCAAACACAAATAGCTTGGAATCTGGATAAATGACGAGTCGACAAACCGCCAAGAGGTCTTAGCACGCACCGAACAGGCAAGAGCAGTTGTTGAGTCTTGCCCCGGGAACGGGGTGGCGTTCCCCTACTTTCAACCCTAAGTATGGGTACTTATTAATATTGAGACAGGGGTGGGAGTTAGTAGTTAGTAAGAAGTAATTAAGTGAGTAATAAGTATTAAGTACGAGAACTACGAGTTGTATATAATTACTGATTTATAATAAATAAGTTTTACATAGTGTACATAGTCTTTAATAATTCTTACCACCTTCCAACAGCAGTATTCATTAAAATGAAAAAGATGCTGACCTCTCCGGGTCTGAGCATAGAACTGTGGTTAAGAATACGTCTTTCCGATTCTGCTATACGGGATGGGAGGTTCAACCTTGACCCAGGAAACAACAAAAAAGATAATGCTCTTAGAAATGTGTCTATCGTCGTATGCTGCGAATATAGTGGGTGGTAAAAGTGACGAACATAGAGGTACTTCGCATATTGAACAAAGAAACTGAGATACTCTTCACCATAAGGAAACGAAAGTTACAATACTTAAGCCATATCTCCAGACACGAAAAATATGGATTGCAACAGCTCATAATCCAAGGAAAGATCCAAGGTAAGCGAAGTGCTGGTTGACGTCGCATATCTCGGCTGTGCAACTTGAGAGATTGGTTTGGAGTGTCATCGGACCAAGAAAAAGAAGAAAAAGAACCAAGAAAAAGAAGTAAAAGAATACTGATTAGGCGTAAATTGGGTCCAAAAACGGGGCGGTAATGTTTTGAGCATCCATCCTGTTCAGAAACAAGACTAGATAAGTGTAGACTGTTACTTGTGGTAGAGATGAGCATGGGACAAGTTTCTCGTCCCAGATCCCACCCCGTGGGACGTATTCCTGTCACTGTCCCATCCCATCACATTTTTGTCCCACTGTCCCATCCCACAAACGTAAAATTTTCGTCCCATCCCATCCCATTCATCCCACCCCATCCCGGTTGCGCGGCCCGTCCCATTCATTCCATTTTCCCCATACAGCAGATTTTCTTCAATGTTTTCAGTTTTTCAGTTTTTCGTCGCAAAATGTATCGGAAGATTTTTCAGGAACTCCATGTAGTTCCTGTAGTCTTATCCCAGAAATCTCAAGAGCTGGACATGTACTAAAATTTTGCGTATTGGCACGATAAACGTTAATTTTAGATTATTGTCTGTTTTCAATCTAATCGTTAAAATCGTTAAAAATAAAGCTACACCATTTTCAAGGATAAAATAGGACTTTTCTTTTTCACAAAAGAAAAATACCAGTCGAACTGCGCAAGCGCGATTCGGTAACCGACAAACTGCCGCGCTGAGTCGTGAAAAACTTAACTGAAGCCTACACAAAAAAGATTCTTCTTATTCTTCTTATCAGCCTGTTCTCATCCACTCCTTAATGTATGCCTCTTCCATATTTTTCCATTCCTGCCTGTCCATAGCAGCCCTCATCCAGTTTTTCCCAGCAATCTTCTGGATGTCATCACGCCATCTTTTTGAGGTCTGCCAGCACTTCTTTTGCACTCTCTTGGCCGTCAAGCTGTTAATGTATATGTCCATCTTTCTGTGCCCTGTCTTGCAATATAGCCAGGCCATCTCTATTTTAGCTGCGCTACTCTTTCGCTAACATCTGTTAATTGCGTTCTTCTTCTGATTTCCTCATTTGGAACTTTATTTCGTAAACTAATCCCCAGCATAGCCCTTTCCATCGCTCGTTAAGTGACTTGAAGTTTATTAACTGCTTTGTATGTTAGCGGGATTGTTTCCAAAGGTGAAGACTGGTAGAACACACGAGTCGAAAACTTTTCTTTTAATATTTATGGGGGTGTCCCTAGATCTAACAATGAATCCGAGTTTGGCAAAAGCTGCCCAGCTGAGACCTACTCTTCTAGGAATTTCGGCCACTTGGTTTTCTTTTCCTCTCTGTATTTTATCTCTAGCTTGTGGTTTACCGGTAAATCGGTACTACCTCTGAATAAACCATTTAACTTTAAGACTGTTGCTTACTTTTGTTTACATTAAACAGTGCCCTTCACACTATGTGCGATTAGGGGTTCGATTTCTTTCCTGTCACCTTCGCTCATCATTTTACTCTTTGTAAATAAAATAATTATTTGTTATTATTGCTGCAACTCTTATATTTGTAACACCCCCCAATAAATTGGAGTCTATGACATGACTTTTCATGCTTATGGGATCGAGTTTAACTCGAGTATTGCTTTTCCTCTCAATATGTATTAAACCTCATACTAAAGTCTTTATCTAGAAAGAAAAGGTGTGTTATCCAGATAGATAGAGTGACTTTCTTCCAGTCATTTACTTGCCAGATCGATTAGTTTTGTGCTCCAAAGATTACTATCCGCCCAGTTTTTGGAACCAATTTATGCCTAATTAGTATTCGGACCAGCTAGCTCAATACATAACACGCATATTTCAGTACATAATACGCTTTTTTTGCAACCAATGAGGGTCAAGGACTGTATGTCCTAAAAACACTTCGGCCTTGTGGCCTATTGTATATCCCCGCAATGTTCTGTTCATGCGAATAAATCCAGCCCCTGTGTTAATTCTACGAGTATATGCTCCATGTTTTTCACGGGGATCTCATTTGCTCTAATTCTAAGCACGTGTCTCCTTTTTTTTGCACGTGCTGGAGGTGAAAATCTGCAAACAGACACCACCCGACCCGTGCCGAGTGGTAGCGTGGGGCTGCCCCCCAAAAGGGGCGACCCACTAAAAAAACTATTCAGACCACCCAGCCAAAACAGGAGAGAACGTGATGGAATCCAAAATTTGGCATAACTTCATCATTAAAGCATTCATCCATTAACTCGTTGTGCCGGGCGCGCCCTTAATCGCCGTTCCCCCTTCACATCAGAGTTTACAATAAATTTGTGCGCCCCCTTCGCAATAAGCGGGGGGGCTGGCGATGGCACGCTCGGCTCGCGCGTAGCAACCCCTAGTCCCGCCTTACGCTCGTCCCTATCATCCTTTTCTTTTCTCCTCATTATATAACCTATCATTCCAGTCAGCATGCCCCATTCATACTCACTACGGAGCATGATTCTTACCATACTCTCCTTGTTTACATTCTCTCTCACCTTGCATTCTGCGACGCACCTCATTCTCTCCCATCTCGTACACTCGAAGATGGTATGCTCCGCAGTGTCCTCAGTCGCTCCACAGTACGTACAGGGCGCCTCAACCAATTTCCCGATGCGCACCAGGTAAGGACCAAAGCATCCATACCCCGTAAGCGCCTGGGTTAGGTGATAATTCACCTACCCGTGCCCACGGTTGACCCATTCATCGATAGTCGGAATCAGTTGCCTGGTCCAGGCTCCCTTTTCCGACCCCTGCCATAGCTCTAGCCATACACGCATTGCTTTTTTCCTTTCATTTCTCTGGTCATTACCTCCCCAAACTCTGACCCTTTAATGCGCCAGAAGGTCTAACGGGATAACTCCAGCAACGTCTACCACAGCGTCGCCAGAAACAGTCCTGTATGCGCTGTACACATACGCAGCAGCATACATATTTGCACTTTCATCAGTCTCGCTCTATAACATTTAATCCTGTACGCATTTGTCCATGCCGGCACCCCATAGAGGAGAATGGAATGCACGACCGCATTCATAGCCCTCTTCTTGGAGGCCAAAGGCTTTCACACATGCTGTAGCCTTGCTCACCACCCGGGTGACCCGATCGGACACCCTGACATTTCGCTGAAGCTCTACCCCAAGGTATCTTACAGATTCCCGAGCCCGTACGTCAACTGTCCCCAATCGCACGATCAGTTCACGCAGCTTTCTTCTCCCAATTAGCAGGACCGCCTCGGTTTTGTGGGGAGTCAAAGCCCTTTTTCCCCCATCCACCGATCAATCCTGCTAATTGCCTCATTCATAATCGCTTTCAGACTTTCTTCCGTTCTTGCGACAGCGACCACCGCTAAGTCATCAGCGTACCCTACGAGTGTAACCCCCTCTGGCAGCCCCAATTTCAAAACCTTATCATAAAATATGTTCCACAGTATCGGCCCAAGAACCGAACCCTGTGGAACACCCGCACTCATTTTGAAGATTTTACCTTCCACAATCACTATCTCCCTATCATTCAAGTAGCTCCCCACCATCTTTCGAAGGTAGGGAGCTACCCCCTTTAGTTCCAAAGCCTCCATGATTCCGCCCCATGGGACCAAATTGAAAGCATGTTGCACGTCCAGGGTTACAAGGACGCAGTAGCTACGGGTACGCCACGGACCCGTATTTGCTAACCTTGTTCTCTCTATCACACGCATCATTGCGTTCACCGTAGTGCGGCCGCCTCTGAACCCATACTGTTCCTCTGAACACCCCCCTGTCCTCTCAAGATCCTCATTTATCCTAGCTCAGATCATACTGTCAAGCATCTTCGATATCCCATTCAGTAGGCAGATTGGCCTGTAATAACCAGTCTCGTTCTCTTCCACTCTTTGGGGAAACTGCCATTCATCAACAATTCATTCGTCATGCTCAAGCACATGTCCTCACACACATGCCCAAACACCTTGCACGCTTCGGGTGGAACACCATCAGGTCCCGGCGCTTTTCCCTCCTTCATCCGGCCAACTGCACTCTGCAGCTCGGCCGGAGTGAAAAGGGGCGCCGATATCCATCCCACCGGTTCCAGCCAGTTCATTCGCTCATGTACTGGGAACAGCTTCTTGACTTCCGCCATTAGGCTATCCCCCCGGAGAGTATTAACCCTTTGCGCAATTTTTCTGAAGACGATCTTATAGCCGTCACCCCAGATGTTATTATTCACCTCTTCGCAGAGCACTCTCAAAGTTTCTTGCTTGGAGTTCGCGATGGCTCTGCGAAGTTCCCTGCGCGCCAAGTTATACCTCCTTCTGCACTCCTCACGCACTTCCTCATTTGCTCGCCTATTACTCTTCACCATGCATCTCCTTTCAAGCAAACAGGTTTTACGCTTTTCAGCTACCTGCTCATTCTACCAGTAAACTGGCTTCCTGCCTTTGACGCCCCTCTGTTTTCTCCGAAACACCTCATCACAGGCCCCGAGAAGAACTGCTTCGCAAGAGCTCCACAATCCATTTTCGGGGCCTGTCCTTTCAGCCAGCTCTTTCATGACGTCTCCCAATATTTCTAGTAGACTATTGTCCACTCTCCATCCATTCGTTCCAATTGCAACCGGTCCCTCAGAAACATCCTCTCGTACGTCGAAGAGAATATCCTGGTGATCACTCAGATTCTCTCCCTCTCTGACACGCCACTCTTTCACTCTGCCTGCAATCCGCGAGGTGCTAAAAGTGATGTCTATGAAAGACATCACTCGAAGCTCGTGTCTCCTACGTGCAATTGCTTCACAATTGAAGATTATAGGAGAGGTAGTTTCCTCCTCTTCATAGCATAGTCTGCACAATGGTTCATCTCTCCAGATCCCCATTTTGTGCAGATGTTATTGTAGAGGGCAGTGGCCTATAAGTACGGCCACAATTGTAATTTGCTTCCTTCAGTTGCAAGAGTTCAGCAGTTAAAGAAGCCGGTCGATTTTTTTAGCATTCGTTTGCTGTGTTTTTGCCCCTTTGTTTAATTCATATTGTAGCCGGTATGTATGTATACTGTAGCCGGTGCCTAGCTACGAAGCACCGGCTACAGTGGAATACAGTGGAACCCATTTACAGATTATATTACGAACTATGGTTTTGGTAATGTTGGAGTCTCTGCTAGCACTGATGTTTGCTTTTTTAGCACCATGCCGTGCTAAACTTGTCCGCCATTTCGTTTCATACAAGTTCCTACTGTATATCAGTCCAGCCTACCTTGACACGTGATTGTTTTCTTATCTTATGTCCCAAGTAGTAGCATTTTAAATGGTAGATAAAATGATAGCCTATTCGGCATACATAATACGCTTAATATATAACACTCATCATCATCAACGCTCGTCTCGTAGTGTTCATACAAGTCGAACACGTGTATGTGCTTAGTATTTTGTTAGTACAGTCATTCAGATTAGTCGATCATTTGTTCTGTAAAATGTAAATAATTTGAAGGGATTTGAAAAGAGCTTAATACTTTAAAAGTATCATCATTTAACTTCCATTTTTTTGTAAGTTTATCCACTTTAAATATCTGTTTAATGAATCCAGATACGAAAACAAAAAAGGTCATATTGCATAAAATTGATCAAGGACTAGCTGGGAATACTGACAGCAAACCTAAAGCGAAACTGAAGATTTAAGAAAGAAATCAAAAACATCCGATTGGATTTCTGCTAGTAGGCATCACTTTTTATGTACCTTCTCAGAAACTGTGATGAGCTGATGCAAATGAATGTATGCCTAGGGTTTACTGCTTGAAGCAGGTGGAAGTGCAATTTTAACTCGATAAACGTCTTCTGAAGTTCTTGAAAGAAACAGGATGTGAAGACAAGATTAAAATTTAGGATGCAATTTCAAATCAAAATTAAAGAGTAACTTTTTTTTTAATCCGTAGCCGGCGAATGAGGAGGGGATAGCCCTCGCAGCCAATACACTGCTGTCGGTGCCGCAGGATTTCTTTCTCCATTCACGATATATTTCCACTCTTTCCAATTGATTACGTTGTCCTTGGCTTGATGGATATCCATTCGCTGGTTACTCAGATCTTCTTCCACTTGTTTCAACTATGTCTTCTTTGGCGCGTTTTTTGGTAGTCTCCAGTCTCGTGGTCGCTCCCGCCAAAGGAGTTTGCTTGGAAGTCGGGTGTTGTTCATCCGGCAGAAGTGGGCAAGCCAACATCGTTTACACGGAGTATTTGTCTAAAGCATTGCATTTGGAAGACTTCGAGCTTAGTTTAGGTCCAGTTTGAGCAGTGTCCACGTTACCGATCCATAAAGAAGAATGGAAAGGATTAACGTTCGGTATAGGCGTATTTTGGTTTTGATGGTGATATTCGTTTAGATTGGTGATAATATATTGACCGATCCGGCTATGAACATCGGCCGTCGACGCCAATTCTTTCTCTGTCACAAGCGATCCCAAATACTTGAACTGTGGTACCTTTTCGATTTGGGTTTCATCGAGGTAAACCCTCACTTCCGATCCGTCCGTTGTGAGCATTTTGGTTTTATCCGCATTGATCTTTAATCCGTATGACTGGACGATGCGGTAAAAAATATCAGTTGTCGTACAAAATATCAGTTGCTTCAGCATCCGTGTCGGCGCAGACGGCGCTGAGTAACTAGTGTGTGTAATAGTGTGTAATACTCGTTCGACCTGTTTCAATCAACTATTATAAGACAGTGGAAAGTTCAGTTCTTTAAGTCCCTTCCTTTAGTTCACATAAACTATCAGAGAACTGGTAAATTGACTTTCCCAAGTAAGTGCATCTTGGGTAGTGGAGTATCATCCCAAAGATTCGCAGAACGATTCTTAAAGAACTAGTTCACCTGAAACGACAGTATTGCCTATAATTAGTTCAGACGGTTGCTGTAGTTTAAACCAGCGTTTCTCAAACTTTTAATAATAACATAATTTTCGAGAAATAAGAGAACGACCCGTAGGTTTGGATAGAAAATGGGACATTTGAAAACCAAGAAAATTTGTCGGCAACCATTTTTGGCAGTTTTTTTTCATTTCTTAGTTAGTTTTCTTTCTTTGAGTTTTCTTTGTATTTTTATCAAAAATGTTCCATTTTGTGACCCAATACAACCCATAGTTTGAGAACAGCTAGTTTACACTACAGCGTGTCATCAGTATCACCTATTATAGAGCAAGTTGTGCTAGTTCCAATTAGAGAACGTCATTATAGAGAACGTTCGACAGTAGATTATATTATAAAGCTCAAAGAGGCCATTACTGTAAATAACATGGGATCGGATTTCTTTATTAAATGGAAATATTATATTATGACCGCACAAATTTCTACCTTAGATAAACCATCTAAAACGTTTTATAATACCATTAAAATACTTTCCGATTAAAAGTAAGCATGCAAATAGTATCTACAGTGTTTGAGATAAATCAACTGTAAATTTTTCCATTAAAAGGCTTTTCCACTAAAAACAGTTAATTAGTATGACATAAAAATATAATACGGTTCAAATTCCGCATTCATCAATTTCCCATCAGCATTCGTAGCATCGATCGATAAGCAACTTGTTCTATAAAATTTCAAGAGCCGAACCCACAAATTGCGCTAATTAATAAATTACCTTAACAGGAACAATTTCTTTATTCGGCTCTAACTGACTATTAATTACGTAAATTAATCAAAGGAAATATGCTGCAGGTAAATTTCTTGTTATACCCGAAGCTTTAAATGGTAAATTTATTCCCGTATGAAATAATTACCGCGATTTCCTACGCAATACAACAGCTTTGACATATACACGATAGCTTAGTCAATCATTTCATCTTATTTCAATAAATTTTCTGATATATGCAGATATATTTTAATTCTGTTTAATTTATTTGATAATCTAGTCCAATCGATACCACAAATAATAAATGTATTAAATTTTTCGCTTAAAATTGTTTAATATCCTAGGGAGGATCACTGGGGCTATTTGATATAATTAATATATTTGCTCACAGTTCAACCAGTCTCTTTGACAGTAGTATCAACTTTAACCCAATGTTGTATTTTAAGTTTTCGCTTACATAAATATTGATTATATTAAATATGCGTATGATAAAAAACTGATCTGATCTAGAACTGATCCACTGCTGGATATAAGCCTCTTACAAATTTTCGCATATAACCATGGAAAGTAGGTGCGAGTTCCGGCTCACAGACTACTTCACGTCGTCAATCCACCTCTTTTGTGGTCTTCCTATATTACCTTTTGTTAATCCTGTCCGTCATTTTACTAGACGTATTGTCCTCATATTGGTATTCTGCCGTGCCACATGTCCAACCTAACGCCACTTAAGTTCAGCTACATGCTCAATGATGTCTTTTACCTTCGTTCTCTTTCAATTTCTGCTCATTTTGTTTGAATTTTGAGACATGTAGGTACGTTTCGATCATTAAGAATATGTCTCTATGTAGAGTATATATATATATATATATATATATATATATATATATATATATATATATATATATATATATATATATATATATATATATATATATATATACAGGGGCAGAATACGGGTAATATGATCACACAATATATATACTCAAAACTGCTTTCTACCCGCTAGGGTGTAAGCTATTTCCTATCTATTTTACATTATTTTTAATTAATACCTTCCATTTCTTTCGGTCCTTCGCCATCTTCTTTGCTTCATTCACCTGTAACCCTCTTTTTTCTATCAATCCTCGCACCATCTCGTCCCATGATTTCCTTGGTCTCCCTCGTCTCTTTTCTTTTGGCATTCTGCTTTCCCATACTCTTTTCACTTGAGCCTTCTCGTTCATTCTTTGTAGGTGACCCCACCATCCCAATTGTCTCTCTTCTATGAACTCTTCTATTCCTTTAAGTTCCAGTTCTTTTCTTATATCTTCACTTCTTATTTTGTCCATTATATTTACTCCATATACTTTCTTTAAGTACTTCATTTCTGTGGCTCTTATTTTACTTATTTCTCGCTGCGTTAAAACCCACGATTCGCATCCATATGTTAGGGTTGGTCTGCATATTGCTTTATATATTTTTATTTTTGTTGTTCTCGTTATTTCTTTTTTGTATAGAATTATCTTATTTAGGGCATGATATGACTTGTTTGCGTTTCTTATTCGTGTATTGATGTCTGCTTCTTGGCTTCCTTTTTCATCTATTGTCACTCCTAGGTACTTGTATTCTTTTACTTGTTTTATTTGTTTTTGATTGAGACGAATGTTTGTTTGTATTGGATATCACTGCACTTTTTGTTTTTTCTGCGTTCATTTTCATTCCGTTCTTGGTCAGTTCGTCTTGCCATATCTTTAGTTTGTCTTCTAATTCCTTCTCGGATCCCGAAATTACTGCTATATCGTCTGTGAACGCACACATACTCACATATACCCTCCCCATGTTCCTATATCCAATGTGTAGGGCTTTTGTTTTCTTTTGTACTTCTTAAATTATTTCGTCAATAAACGCAAGAAATAGTAATGAGCTGAGGCTCCCTCCTTGTGTAACTCCCTGTTTCGTTTCAAATTCTTTTGATTTTTTGTTTTTACTAATAACCATATTCCTTGTTTTGCTATATATACATTTACAAATTTGTTTCAGTTTGTGGTCAACACCTTTTTTAACCAAGCTTTCCCACATTTTTTGCCTGGGTACCAAATCAAATGCCTTTACCATATCTATAAATGCTATATATAGTTTTTTGCCCGTTGTTTTGGCTCTGTTTATTAGAGTTTTTGGTGTGAAAATATGGTCTTGGGTACTTTTTCCAGGTCGGAAACCCGCTTGTGCTTCATCTATTTGGTTTTCAATTTGTTTCCTTAGTCCTTTCTCCACTACATTTTCAAACATTTTCATTAGTGTCCCTATCAGTGATATCCCTCTATAGTTGGTACATTCCTTCTTGTCTCCTGTTTTGTAAATTGGAAGAATTAGCCCAATCTCCCATTATTGTGGTATTACCTCTTGCATCCATATTTGATTAAATAGTCTTGTCAGGTAGTCTATTGCTTCTTTCCCCATATATTTTACCATTTCCGTTGTTATTTTATCGATTCCTGGGGCTTTTCTATTTTTCATTCCTCTAATCGCCTCTTCTATCTCTGCTTTGTCTATTGTGGTTTCTTCCTGCTCTCTCTTGGCAATTTGTTCACTTGTGTCTTCCTCTTCGGCCAAAACATAGCCCCTATTTAGTAATTCAGTAAAGTAGTTTCGCCATCTCTCCATTACTTCCTCTTCTTTCATAATCAATTCTCCCTTATCGTTTTTTATTGTTATAGTTTCATCCCTACGGTTGTTTCGTAGGTTCTTTATTGTTCGGTAGAATACTTTCTGATTCTCCTTAAAGTTATCTTCCATTTTCTGTCCGAATGCTTCCCAGGACTTTTGTTTTGCTCTTATAATTATGTTTTTCGTTTTCTGTCTTTCTTGTTTATAGATGTTATAGCTTTCTTCCGTCTTCTCGTTTAGGTATTTCTTCCATTTTCGCTTCATTTCTTTAACCTGCTCTCTAAACTCTTCATTCCACCAAGCAGTTTGTTTTTTGTATTGGTTTTGTTTACTTGTCCCACAAATTCTTCTGGCCGCTTGACTTATAATTGTTTTAAATGTTCTCCACATTGCTTCTACGTTCTTGTCGTCTTTCATTCCCACAGTCTGGATTGATTTGGTCACTTCTTTCAGAAATTCTTCTGCAATTTTTGCATCTTTTAATTTATAGGTGTTAGTTGTTTCGTCATACTTTTTCTTATTATATTTTTTATATTTTCCTTTGTTGTTATTATATAATCTAGTATAGATTTTTTCTCCCTGTTTGGTTGAACTCTGGTATACATATGGATGTCGTTATGTTTGTAGAATGTGTTCATTATTATCAGATCATGCAGCATGCAAAAATCCAATAGTCTTTTTCCATTGTTGTTACGCTTGTCTTCACCATATTGTCCAATAGTTTCTCTGTATACTCCATCTCTCCTCCCTACTCTAGCATTTATGTCTCCTAGTATGTATGTCGTCCCTTCGGTTCCCAAATTTCCATTCATTTTTTCCCAATATTCGTCTTTCTTTTCTTTTAGTTCGTCTTCATCTGGGCCGTATGTTATTACCACTGACGCCATCTGATTTCCTATTTTCAGTTCAATTGTCATTTATCATTCATTTATTGTTTTCCATCTCTTTATAAGTTCTCTTTCTTCTCTGTGTACAATACATGCGACACTTGCTCTTGCTCTTTCTTTCTCTTCCACTCCACTCCATATGTAAAGGTGTCCGTTTTTTATCTCTTTTGCTCCATTTCCTTTCATTTTAGTGTCTGTAATTCCTAGCAATTTTAGGTTTGCCTTTTCAAATTCATCTACTACTTCGACTTCTTTTCCCTTTATACCTCTCACATTCCATGTTCCAATTCTTATTTTTGCCTTCTTTGGTTCTTTATTTTGATTTTTGTTAAATTTCTGTCTTTGTTATTACTTTGTTTTTTAATATTCAATTCCTTATTCATTGCCTTTGTCTTCTTTAGTTCATGGTCTATTATGTTACTTAGTTTCTTTGATATAATCTATTTTCTTTTTCTGACCATTTCCATAAAGTTTCATTGATCCATAATTTTTGGTAGCCTACTTTAGTTCTATTGCCTCTTCCCTTTTCCACTTTTGCTTTCTCTCTTATTGCTTTTTGGATTCTTTGTTCTTGGATTGTTAGGTCATCATCTATGTAGATGTTAATGATCTTCTCTCTCACTTTGTTCCTATTCCTCAATATTGCGATCTTTGATTCCATAGAGTCGAGTTTAGCTACTACAATGTTCATGTTAGTCTTTTTCAGTTCGAATGCTTTGTTTACTTTTACCTCTACCTGTATGTCTACCTTAAGCATATTTTCAATATCTTCTTTATTGTTTTTGCTGCTCTCTAGTCCTTTAATTATTATATTTTGCTTTTTCTTTGATCTTTCTCTTCTTTCCATATCCATCTCTAGCCGTTCCAATCTTCCAATTATTTGGTTTCTCTCTTCTTTCCATACTTCTTTCTTTACTTTCAATTCGTTTCTCAGCTGGATTATTTCATCCGACATTTGTTTTTGGGCTTCAATCATTTGTTTCAACATTTCTTTCATTTCCTTCATATCGTCTTTTCCCACTTTGTTTTCTATGATCTCAATTTTATTAGTAACTTTTGTTGGTTTTATCAAACTAGTTGGTTCTCCACTGGAGTCTAAGTCTATCCTGTTTCTTTTCGTTGACATTTATTTATTATTTTTATTTTTATGATCACACAAAAGAAAGTCAAATTCTTCTCGAGACAATTTTTACAAAGGTCACACAAAATATGCAATGGAAGAAACATTTTACTTACATAGTAAGTTATTTAAAGCTTATTTGAGGATCTAAAACCATTGGAAAGACAATAAGGTTGTCGTTTGCACTAAATCATGTACAACATTGGTTGTATAACAAATGTCCAACGAGCATTCTAATTGAACGTGTTTGAAATTTATTAAGAAAATGTCGGGTATAAAATGACCGATGCAGCAATAGGACACATTTATTTAAAAATATTTCGTATAAAAACCGGCAAATTGCAGTGGAAAGGATTATAATGAAACAAATTCAGGATTAAAATGAAACAACCCAATTTAAAAAGTGAATCAATTTTAAATTGACTGAACCAGCAACTATTGACTTAAAACAAACATTATAGAGAAAGAAAAATATGAAAATATTAACGATAAGAACATCTACGTACATGTATGGTTACAACAATATTTATGCGTAGCTTATACCCCGGAAGGCTGAAAGATATAGCTAATCAATTGCTACCTTTCACAAGTAAAAATTAAACATTTTCGTTCATTTTTTCATATTTTTCATACTTTATAATCGTTTTTTCCAATTCAACAGCTATTGTTTGCTGATAGTACCGATGAACTAGCACCTATTTTTAACAGAAAGGACCTAATACTTAAATTTACTATAAAGACCGAAGATTCTAATAATGGCATTCTTTTCCTGGACCAAAGTTATCAAAGGAGATGACCTCTAAATAATAGCATCTTGGTATATGAAACCAGGAGCACAGGGACGGCTCATCCATTATATGTCTTAGCATCCAAACAAACACAAAGAAACTGGTATTAGGAATTAAAAACAGCCATTCCTCCCTAACGAACAATAATTTGAAAATATTATTTCTATTATTCGTTAACAGTGGTTATCCACCCAGTTTACTAAATAAACTTTTATTCAGCTGGAGTTACGCAGGAGTTATCGGAGTTAGCGGAGTTATCATATAAAACCTCACAAAAATCCTGCACAGGAAGTCCTTTCAGTTCAATGCTTCTCATTACCCTAGACACATACAATATTTCCCAAGTTTCATTCCCCACTCTATTTCACAGGTTTCAAAAAGTAGTTCAGAAAATATAGGAAGGTACAATTGGCTTACAGATATATTAAAAAAAGACTCTCTAAAAAGACCACCAAGATGATTTTTACTATACTACAATAAGGATGAGACACTCAGCGAACTTGTTCTGGGTGTAACTCTTTCTCAGTCATTTCCCAAGGCCCACGACTTTGTACATCTGTCTCTTAATGATGTCCCTTAAGAACGAAAAGCTCGATCTTCACGCTCAGTGGTGCTTCTTGGACGTCCTGATCCAAGTCTACGTCGATTCTCCCCAGCTGCAGACCATCTAGACCAGTAGCGTACTATCACCGATACACTACGGCCTACCCTTTCAGCAATAGCACGAACTGAAAAACCCGCTACTTGCATACCAATAATGCGACCCCTTTTTTCTTCAGTTTATTTCCATTATAAAATTCTGTAAATATCATAAAAATCGTCCAATAAATACTTGGTGTAGCAGTAAGGTGACCAGATTTTTTAAACGCGAAAGCAGTACATTTAAGATATGGAGACTTTTAAAATGGCGGCGCAGACGAATTTTTGAACTCTCTAGGTCAAACGTTTCAGAATTGAAAGTTATCATTCACAACAAAAATTTGACAGTTTTTAACCCTCTAATGCCCATTTTTTGTCTGTGCCAAAAAATTACAGTAGGTTAATTTAAGATCACTGATACCAAATTTACATAAAATTTAACCTAAAATGTAAAGAGTGCCCTTTAGACCCAGTTTTAGTATGCCTGCCTTGAGGCAGACCTGGGCAGTTAGTGCTAAAAATATAGGTATAAAGATGGATGAAGTAATTAATAACAATTATTATTTTATTTTTTTCATGTTTTTATTATTTAAAAATTATATTATTTTTTATGAAATGTTGCAAAACAATTTTTTGATTCAGTGCAGCATAAAGTTTGCACTTTGAGCACATACATTGCGTTTCAGATTTGCTGCCAGGTAATTTACATTGGCGTTTTCCTGAACGGTCTAACCACTTGGGAAACTGGTCAAATCCATCAAAGCTGATGTCAACAGCAGGTAAATAAGTTTTCCTCTGTTGTTTGACGGAAAGCTCTGGCTCCAGGCCTGACGATGGTGGCCTTCCAACAGATCTCGGTGTAGAATCCCCTGGTTGAGACTTGCACAGCATAGCAGCCACTTCTTTTCGAAATTAGGGGTAGTTCTATGTTTACCCTTGGTAAATGCCTGTTTATTCTTTTGTATAACAAATAGGCATTTACCATGGGCACGTCCAATATATGATAAAACATTCTGCTAGTCCACTTACGCGTCTTCATTCTAATGTGATAACGACCTAAAAGTCCATCCATCAAGTCCACACCACCCATATGTGCATTATACTCATGAATGATATTTGGACAATCAACTTCAATTCTCTTTTTTTGTGAACGATCGTATCGTGATGCTTTTTTTGGTGTATTATTTGCTTCATTCAGGAATGGAAGTACTCCTACATATGTCGAAGCCAGGCGTATATTCTGTAGAAAATCCACGTCGCTCCTTTTTAAGTTCCTTATCTGAAGGAAGCTTACAATTTAAAATACGATTTGCTCGTAACGTTCCCAATAAATATATCCCTCTGCTGTTGAGATACACCATCAATGGCAAAGTAGTGTAAAAGTTATCGAAATAAACGATGTGGTTTTTATGATTGGGGATTACTTGCGACAATCTAGAAACTACATTCGCAGCTGCACCTAAATCTGGTGCTCCGTTTGGAGTCATGGGAGTTATGTTATCCTTTGCACCAGAATACAGTTCAAATCCATAAGAATACCCATAAGAATCGCAAAGCACAAATAACATCATACCCCACTTATGTGGTTTAGCCGGCATATATTGCCGAAGATGGGACACCATTTTCGTAGAGCACATTTGTTCATCTACACATAGGCGTTGACTGAAGTGATCCAAAATTGGTCGAATCTTGAAAATTGGATCAAATTCTGGACCATCTCGTGCTAATACTTGACTGTTGTCGTTAAAATGCAAGTAGCGACGTATCTCTTCGAAACGGTTTCTCGGCATTGTCTCTCGAATTGGGTCGAATGAATTTTCGCCCCAATATTCCCGAGTATTCGGGTACTTGTAAATCGACATGAAAACGAGGATTCCTATGTATTTTTGCATTTCTCTTGTCGTGGTTACAAATTTCTTAGAAATATTTTTTTGGCGGGCATGTAGATTTATTTCATCAGTAATACGCAGGTATAAATTATCACCGATGAAATATTGGAAACACTGAAATGTTGTTTTTAGTGCGTAAAAATGCTCTGGCAGTTGTTCACTTCCTATAAATTCTATTTGGTTTTTATGAAACTGAAGATTATTCCTGCGCCATAAAATGTTTTTGAAGTCTTGACTTCTTGCGTCTATATCCCTAGAAGATCCAATAAACGTGGTTGAGGTACCAGGTTCATCTTCAATAAACTGCTGATTGTCGGATCGAGACGCACCGGGCTGGATATCTTGAAATCGTTGGCATTCCGATCGAGAGGGACCAGGTTCAACTTCATGTCCTGTTGTAGAAATAGAGGTACCAGGTTCATCTTCAATAAACTGCTGATTGTCGGATCGAGACGGACCGGGCTGGATATCTTGAAATCGTTGGCATTCCGATCCAGAGGGACCAGGTTCAACTTCATGTCCTGTTGTAGAAATAGAGGTACCAGGTTCAATGTCCATCGCGAGACCACGTTCGATAGCTTCGTCATGATCACTATCTAAAACATTTTCCTTAGAATTACGGCCAATTGGATCAAAATCAGGATCATCTAAGTCATCATCGTCAGAAAAGTTGTCTTCATCAGATTCTAACTCTTCTACTTCTATTAAATCTAATAAATTATTGATTTCGTCTTGCCACATCAGTGATGGGGTGTAAAATTTTCGTCGATCCATGTCTGAAATTACACAGTATGCAAATATTATTTATTGAAAAATACAAAACAGTTAGTCTGTTTATCACACATAATAAATTACTACTACATGCTCAGGTTCGCCTGCAGACGGGCATCCCAAACGGGTCAAATGTCGCCTTCAATCGAGCTGTTTCATTCAAACATATATATTTATTGCTATCTAAATAAAGTAAAAACTCACCTGTATTTTTTTTTATTCAATTAGAAGCACTTCAACTATTTTTATTTTATATTTAAAGTTGTAACACAAGTGAACGATCGTATTCCTCGAACTTTTACACTGAATTCGTTTGTTTTCACAAACGCACGTGTTTCTTATCCCGGCCGGCGACTGTAAATTGTTTTGTATATGTTTTGTATAAGTGTGCGAGGGTTTTGCGCCACAATTTTGACTTATGGAATTTCTACTTGAATTTTTACACCTGCCTTGGGGCAGCCTTGGGTATTAGAGGGATTTAATGAAGTATTAGCTATTGCACGTGAATTATAAATTATAACCTGTATATAACTCTTCCGTATTTTTTTCTAATTTCTAATGGCCACTTATTGAAATGACCACGTCTCATTCCAAAAACCTATTTCCAGATTATTTAAACGCCAAAGCAATACATTGGACGAGACGGATGGAGGTGTAATGGTTACGCATATGCTTTACAAAAAAAAATGAATCTTTTCAGTCATTTTTATTTTTTATAATTATAGTTTTCATTTGAATGATTTTTTTTTAAAAATGTATCATTTTCTTTTAAAAGATTACAAAATTCTTCAAAAGTATACCGGAGATTCACCTTCACTGACGTCACTGCTGATAAGGTTTCTATGTTTAATCTTGATTTGTTACTGCACAGAAATCATTAATGATAGAAAATACTCGTTTAACTGTCACATTACTACCCGGCAAACACATTGCAAATTCAACAAGTAATGCAAAGTTTTTTGTGTGAATATGTTCATCTTTCAAATATTTTTATATTTCGATCCAACGCAAACCATTCATCTATTTTTTTCTTGGAACAATACATGTTTACTCGCCTAACTTCATCGAACAGTTCATTATCATCGATAACAATTTTGAGGTTTTCTTTCACATAATGACCCGTCTTCAAAATTTCCTCCCAGTTTATATAATTTTTTAATAATACCCATCCAAAAATGTGTAGCTCTTCGAAACAATCAGTCCATTTTTTTACATATTCAAATGAATTTTTATAAAAATATTTAATTTCTTTAACAAATTTCGCTTTGCTTCCAGGGTTTGTCTCTTCGATTGAATCGAGTTTCTGCGTTACCTTCAATGGAATAAATTCACTATTGTATCTAGCGTCTATTTGCTCCATCATATTATTTAGGATAGTTTTCAACTCGGGAGCTGACACTTTAGACTTTCAATTTCTTTAACAGTGATGTGAAATGCAACAGCTTGACTTTGAATGAAATGCAATCTAACTTCGGATAACGCGTTTTCGAAAAACATTTTTAATAGTTTGGGACACTGGTCTAAAAGGCTAGGGCTCAAATATTTTGATTACGCGTTCAACAGCAGGTGTTCGTTTTGCAATTTTTACGCTAGCCATATCGTTGTGGAATATCCCAACATTTTTCTGTACTCTATTTCTGCTTCCTCGCAAAAATCTTTAAGATTGTGACTCTTAATGTGTATCTGTAAAAGTATAGATAAAGCTGAGGGATTATGGATTCAACATCAATGCTCATTTGACTAGAAGCAGTATTAATTGCATTGGATAAAATATGAGCGTTGCAGCCAATTCCAATGATATTATTATTTAATAATTGCATACATTTTTTTACCATTCCTTTTGAGCCCTCCAAAATTAGTGTTAGTATTATCTGCAGATAGTGCGATTTTTTTTTCTCTAACCAATGTCGGTCCAGGGGGGTTGGCCCTTAAAACACTTCGGCCCATTGGCCTATTGTATTTCCCCACATTGTTTTGTTCATGCAAATAGATTCAGTCCCTCTATTAGGTCCAGGATTCTATGTGCCATGTTTATCACGGGGACTCTCTCAGCTGTAATATCAAGATAGTGCGATTAGTTTTTCTTTCAAATTATGGTAAGTTATTATTTTAAGAATGTGCTCGGAAAGGAGTGATATGATATTTCTCCTAGCACAGAATCTAAATTTAATAGTTTAACATTTACTCCAGTTTCGAAGGAAAATATATTTATTTATTTTATTTATTTACATTTCAGGGGAAGCTAACGGTTGCCGAATTATAAGCTTTCACAGATTATAAAACAAAGGAACTTAGTACAGATTATTAATATAAAGTATTAAGCGTCTACAAACATACGTATATGCATAAATAGTGAAGCCACATTAACAATATCCAGAACAAAGTGGTAAATAATGTAAATAGTGATACAAAAAATAAAAGAAATAAGTAAACAAAATAAAGAACGATGTGGTTAATTAAGTTAACATTAAGCTGTCTTTTAAGCTGGTTTAAATTTAAACTACAGAAGTCGAAATGCTGGAAATGATTATTGTACGTTGTCATTAATCTTATTAAAGGAGAATTGTCATATGAGTTAGACTTAATAGGAGGGATATAAATCAAATTATTATTTCTAGTAGTTCTCCTTGGAAAAAAAATCCAGGTTTGTAATAAATAATTCAGTTTTAATGAGATTGTTCAGTACTTTGTGAAGAAAAATCATATCTGCATTTGTTCTTCTCTGTTCAAGAGTTAGCAAACGGAAATTTTGTAAGATATCGCCATAGTTAGTGTATGCTATATTAAATTTAAAGCAGAGTAGGTAACAAATTATAGTTTGCAAATTTTGTTTCAATAATTCGAAGTTAAAATAGTGCTTGAATTTTTCAATATTTTCAATTATCTTAATAGTTGTTAAAATGAATTATTTTTATTTATAATAACAGAACAAATTTTGAAAATTTATAATTAGTATTTATTTAGTAAAATAAAGTTATTAAATGACTTCGTTATTTTTTATTTATAAGGTGACATAAAAAGATCTGGCAACATCAGTGTTATGAGTAGACTGGTTGTAAAGGGATCAGAATTTTATTAGCCCAAGATGTTGTATGAAAACCTCGAATTACCAAAAGACAAAAAATATAGATAATCTATGGAAAAATCTGAAGCGTATTCTATCAAATAGTTAAATTTTAATTTTTCTGTTTACACAAAAATTTATAGAATAAAACTTTTCAAGGAATACTAATACAATACAACTTTTTTTCGTATGTTGCAAGAATTTAAATTGTTCAAATTTTTAAAACATTCGATTTTAAAACTGACAATAATGGGATCCACAGACGTTCAAAAGTTCAAAATGTTTCCATTTCTTTCTTTTCTCTCATCTGTTATCGCGACGTTGCCAATCTATCATGCGAATTACTGTCCACCAACAAGATTCAAAATACAAAATTTAACTTTAATTATTTAAAAAATTAACTCGAGAATATTACATTGTTTTAATGTTATCGTGTTTAAATATTATCTAAGTTTAATGTATATAGTTTTTTATTCCTTAAAGTTGGGAAATTAATATCGAAAAAAAATAAATAAAGACGAGGCGGAAACTTGTCGGCCATAGGAGCCTGTGTATGAAACTTGAAAAAACATTTTTGTTTTTTTTTTCCGGATAAACTAAACGGTAGATCACTTTCAAATTTTGAGAGGACACAAATAAAGTATTGATCTGCATGTGTTAAAAGTTTCAAAGCTTAAACTTGAAATAAATATTTGACATGGGATTCGCTCGAACCTTCGCATTTTGTTCGCCCACAATTAAACTTTTTTTCAAAAAGATTGCGCACTATATTTGAAGTGTAATCCATACTATGGAAACTATGATTATGGCATATTGTATGAAATGCAAATATTCCCTCAGATATTGCTATTTTTTTTTTCATGTGATGAAAAAGTTATATTTTTCAGTAGTCAGTCACCATTGACGACGAAACTGCTGCATTTATCTGAGTGTTATGTTTATCACTTTTGCAATGTTTTGTTATTGCCGCTTTGCCACTATTAGCAATACTGAATTCTGAGCAACAAAATGTGCATTATCAACAGTGTCATCATTCTTGCTGGCTTGAATGATAAATGGAAACTCTTTCTTTAAATTATTGCTAAAATGATTTTTTCGTCTTTTGTTGTCTGACATTATAAATACGGTCTACATATTAAAAGAAAATATTTTTATTTTATAACCCTTCCGTAATTTCTAATTGCCACTTACCTATTTTCAGCTAGGGTTAGCAGGTTAGTCTATAAAAAAAATACACAAAGAAATATTCTACTGAGTATCACTATCAATAAAATTACTTCAGAACGGAATCTATTGGGATTCTCTGTATTCTGCTTGTCTTGCTCACATCACACCGCATCTATTCCGCTCCAACACATTCATTCTACAATCCGTCTGACTTTGTCATACGAACTAACGAACCGCTTGGCGAAAGCCGTCGTGACAATATGAACGTGAACAGTGATTCGGCATTCGCTTTGAAAATGTATAAAATTATAGTTATAATTATTTATTTTTACAATATTGTGCAAAGCAGTACAAGCAGTACATCTTATAGAAAGGCAGTACAAATGCAGTACCTAAAAGTTGGACAGTACAGACTATCACAAAGAAGTACTGTACTGCCGAAAGCAGTACGTCTGGTCACCTTAAAGTTGCAGACACTGATCATAGATAGATTGACTCTTCTGTACCATAAAGGCATGTCTACGCCATTAACACATTAACACATGGTACATATTGGTGTTAAAAATCCCAATTATAAAATGTCTAGAATGGTGCGAGATTTATAAGAGTCATCAATCAAGTACCACTGTCAACTCATCTAAGTGCGTTGATCCTGCTATTCTGTCAAGGGTCTCTTATTCAACATGTTATTCTCATTTTGAGTCCCTCAATTTCAGACTTCATTGTTGATCGTCTCTTTGTGCTTTTTTTTAAATATCGGTCATTTCCAAAAACAGTATTTTCAGTTGATTGTTTTTCCGTGTAAATATTTAGACCTTTCCATAATCAAATTTGTGATAAAATTGTAGCGCGTGTTTGGCTAACGTGTAGTTAATATAATTCAAATTTTGAGTCTCTAGTCTATATATACAGTCAAACTTCCTTAACTCAAACTTCTGTAACTCCAATTTTTCTATAACTCGAATATTTTTAGAAATTCATACGTTTAGATAGCATTTTACATAGAAATTAACTTCCATAACTCAAATTTTCCTCAACTCAAATTTTTCCATAAATCATAGTAAAAATTTGTACAATGGAAAAATTTTACATACAAAATAATCTCTATAACTCCAATTTATTAACCGCCGCGTATTTTCCCAAACTTATAGTGCCGGATATTGCCTACCATAAACCGTCGATAGTGTCGATAGGCTAATCCTCGGGCAGTTTACGAAACAATTTATTTTTGATATTTTATGATCACCAAAAACTCGGATAAAGCAAAACTAAGAATTTACCAGCGGGTGTGCTTTAGGAAGATTACGACAGGATATTATTCTCCCGAGAATCGGTAATCCAAAAAGAGGCGATATAATCGAAGATCACCCACAATGTGCTATATATTATGGAAAACAATTAAAAATTTCTGACATTTTCAAAAAATAATATAAAAATTAAAATTATTTTTAATTAATTATAATTATATAACATCATATTAATAATGTATACATATTTCTTTTTTGTTTTTTGTTTATATATATTCATATATATTCATAATAATATATAAATATATATTCATAAATATATTTACTTTGAATAAATTGTGTGTAGTGTATTTTACTCATTTTATAGTTATGCATTTCTATAACTCGATTTTTTTTTATGAACTATGGCAATTTGACTTAGGGAATTTCGATTGTATATATATATATATATATATATATATATATATATATATATATATAAATATATATATATATATATATATATATATATATAAATATATATATATATATATATATATATATATATATATAAATATATATATATATATATATATATATATATATATATATAAAGAAAAATATTAATAATAAATATATAATTTTCTTTTATTTATTTATTTATATTGTTTAGACCCACAGGGATCACATAAAGCAAATTATGACCTGTTGCTTTTGACCTGTTGTTTATTTTTCTTGTTCTCCCAAAATTGTTTCATCATCTCGCTATGTTTAGCTGGACGTTCATTTGTCCATTTTGCTCTTGTTATTTTGGATTTTTCTAATGATATAATTTCCCAGCTGTAGATTTTATGTCTAAAAAAATTTCGATGTCTGTCGGTGAGATGTTGGCGTTTTTAGATTAATTTTGACCTGTTTTACCCAGACTGTCGTCGTTTTCATTTTCTGTATGTACTTCAAAACTCTCCCTGTTAGTCGGTTGTCATCTACATGCCCGTAGAATTTCAGTCGTTGTTTGCGAAAATCGGTTTCGAGGTTGGAGTATTTTTCTATGACAGTGTGTGATTGTAGACGATATCATTCGTCTGTTAGTTTTGGGCCAAGGATTTTTCGGATAATTTTTCTTTCAGCCTTCTTGATGTTCTCTATGTCTCCTTTATAATTAAGGTTTAATGTCTCGCTGGCGTAGAGTATTTCGGGTTTGATAACAGTCGTGTAGTGTCGGATTTTGGTGCTAATATTTATGCATTTTTTATTATAGATGCTTGCAACTTTTCCATATGCTTTCCGCATTTTGAGTACCAGTGCTTTATCTGCTAATCTTTCTGTTCCTGTAGGTTCAATAATTTCGCCCAAGTATTTGAAGTGACTAACATTGTTTACCGTGCCGTATTTTGTAATAAAATTTTCTGTTTTGATGTGTTTTGTGGCCATGAATTCGGTTTTCGAAAAGGAGATTTGTAGTCCAGCTTTCTCAGCACATGCTTTTAGGACTTCGATCTGATGGATTGCTGTTTGTTCATTTTCGGAAAGATCGCGAAATCATCAGCGAAGGCTAGGCATGTGACGTTGATGTTATCCTGTTGTTTTCCTAGTCTTATGGGTCTCCAAATTTTTCGATTTACCAGTTCTTGTTCCCATGTTTTGATAACTTTATCTAAAACGATGTTAAGGAGTAACGGAGTGAGACTATCGCCCTGCCGGACACCAGTCTTGATGGGGAAAGGTTTTGAGATTTCTCCGTTGAATTTGATTTTGGAAGTTGTGTTTGTTAGTATTTGTTGGATGAGCCGTTGCGTTTTCGGATCCAGATTGTTTTCTTCAAGTACATTAAACAGGGATTGTCGGTCGCTGGAGTCATAAGTTTTCCTGAAGTCAATAAATGTGCAGATGGTTGGGAGATTTCGTGTAGCTCGAATTTTTAGTATAGATTTCAGGTTGAAAATTTGCTCGGCGCATGATTTGTGTGGTCTGAAACCTGCTTGATATTCCCCAATTCGGGGTTCGAGTTGTTCTTGTGTGCGTTGTAAGAGGCAAGCGGATAAGATTTTGTAGGGAACGGAAAGGTGGTAGATTCCTCTACCTCTAGTTATTCGCATCTGATTTGTCTTCTTTTTTGTGGAGTGGGTGGATGAGTGCGCATTTCCAATCCTCTTGGAGTTCTTCACTTTGCCAAATTTCCTGAATTAAGTTTGTAATTTCCTGTAATGATCCTGGTCCAAGAGTTTTCAGTAGTTCTGAGGTTATTCCATCTTCTCCTGATGTCTTTCCATTTTCAGCTCAGTTTTGTGATACGGTGTCGGATTTCTTCTAGTGTCGGTGGATCAGCGTCGGGTTTATTGAAGATGTGTGTGGAAATCGTTCGGATGGTTCGGGGCAATTAAGGAGATCTGAAAAGTAGTTCGACAGTTCTTCGCAGTTTTCTTGGTTGGTGGGTGCAAGTTTTCCATCTTTTTTCTTGAAGGTCAAATTCTGTGGTGAGTAACCTTTAATTTTATTTGCAAAAGCTTTATAAAAATTTCTTCTGTTGTAGTTTCTAAAGTTATCCTCAATTGTTGTGAGCTGTTCTGTTATGTATTGCCGTTTGGTTTTCCTGATGGTTCTGTTTGTCTCTTTGCGGATGTAGAGAAAGTGTTTACCGGCGATTTGTTGTATTTTTGAAAGGTGAGTCGGCGATTGATGATGGCTTGATCGCAGTTGGAATCCCACGATGGGTGTTTTGACTTTTTCTTAAGTGGGATTAATTCCTTAGCTTTTATGATTATTTTGTTGCAGAAGTCGGTCCAGTTATTTGTCGGATCTTTTTCTCATTCTTCTGTGATCTTTGTTTCTTGATTTTTTGATGTGTCAAACTTTTGGATGTACGGTTTATTTTTGTACACTCTATTCGGAGAGAATTTTACCTTAACACGGGTGAGGTAGTAGTCTGAATCGATGATCGCACCACTTCGGACTTGAATGTCGTGTATGATTCTGTAGTGGGCGTAGGAGATGGCAACGTGATCGATCTGGTATTCACCAAGATGTTGCTTTGGACATCGCCATGTTTTCTGTTTTTGTGTGGCTTTTCTGAAGTGGGTATACATAACTTTGAGATTGAATTGTTGCCGAATGTCAATCAGACATATGCCGTTTGTGTTAGTGTTTTGGTGTGCAGAATTTTTACCGATGATTTTACGATAAGTTTTTTCTTTCCCAAGTTGGGCATTGAAGTCTCCCATTAGGATTTTCACGTCGTCTTGCTGAATTTTGCTCATGGTTTTTTCAAGTTTGTTCTAAAATTTTTCGGCGGTTTTTTTTTTTATTATCAATGTTCGTGGGGGCATGTGCCTTTATGAGCGTATATATTTTATTTGCGCTCTGAATGCGTTTGGTCATGAGTCGATTGTTGCTGGCTGTGATTTTTTTGACGGCGTTGATGACGGATTTGTGTACGAGAAAAGCCATGTCGAAGATTGGTGCCCGTTTCGCAACCTTCTGTTATGTTTTGCTCTTGAAGATGCGGTAGTTTCCATAGTCCATGGTGTCATTGTCAGTCAGTCGTGTTTATTGAAGAGTAAGGATGAGAATTTTTTGTCGGTCGATTTCTTGAGTGAGATCATGTAATTTTCCTGTCTGGATTAGAGTATTGATGTTTAATGTTCCGATGAATGTCTTCTTCTTGTAGGGAAGTTTACCAGATACTCTCTGCTGTGCTAGTCTGGACTCCCCAGAATCCGATAGTCCAGCTGCCGTCTGCCGACGGGTGGATTGTATACCACCTGGGGTAAAGTTGAATTTGCTTGCACAGATCATGTTTGCTTGTATTTCACTGGTTTGGCCTGGTTAATACCAGGACCAGATAGGACCAGAGGTTGTTGAGGCCTTTTGAACATATTATTTTTAGCCGAGCTTACTGAGCTAACAGACGCTGACCAGAGTACCGGTGATTTTTACTCAGACGTGTCTGAATTTTGAGTTTGTCTTAGTGTTTGCTGTTTTAAACAATGGTGTTATGGTCCATCAGGGCTTCAACCCTCTTTACCGATAACTTAGGTCGAAAAAAGAGGGAGAGGAAAAAATATGTTTTTGTCAATTTGACATTAAAAAACAAACTTAATTTTCTTTAATATTACTCTGCTTAAAAACAGCATCATAGTTGTCCGAGACAACGGACAACGGATAACCTAGACAACGGATACTACGGATTTGTTTTTTTATTTATGTTATTATTTTCTTAAACTAGTTAAGTGAATTGGGAATCGACATTACAATTAAAAACATTAATTGTCGTTACTTTTCTTATAGGTAAGATTTTGTTATTAGAATTTATAATATTGTTTTTAAAAAATTTATAATATTTTTCAAAAATAAATACTTTTCTTATAGAGCAACTCAAGAGTGTTTTAAATTGACTCTGTCGACCCAATCAGTAGAAAATACCATTATAAAAAGACAATTTGTGTTAGAAAATGGAAAAGAAATTTACCTTCGAAGTAAAGGCATCAACAAACAAAAAGTCAAACCATATTGTTATAACCTCAATTGTCACACAAGATGACAAAATTTTCCTGATTCCTGAGAAGTAAAGCAGCTTCAATTCACAAACTTATCTACGCCTCTAAAGCTTATGTTACAGTAAAAAATACATTGAAAAAAGGACATCAAACTAGAAGTGTATGGATAAAAAAGACAGACCATATCCTAAAAACATATGAGGATGAGGATGGAAACATGGTTTTTCAAGTCCAATTTTTAGAGGAAATTGCACAAGAAAAACTGACTATTGCCAATGAAGGTAATTCAGAAGATCCAATAGTGAAGGTTTTAGAAAAAATAGTTGAAAATCGGCACAAAAAAGAAAAACAACGTATAAAAAAGTAAGCAGATAGGTTGGTTATTATAATCACTATTGTTTATCATTTTTTTATATATTATTAGGAATGGGATATAAAAAGTTCTTTTAAAAGTAATTTTATGGGTATAAATTAATAATTTATTTGCCTTACTAGTTTCGGTGTAAAAACTAACACCTTAATCATATAGGCTCTAAATTGTTTCTTTTACATTAAAAATTATTATGTTTTATGATGTTATAAATGATTATATAAATTTTGAATGAAATTTGATGTTTAAATAAATAAACAAACTAACAACAATTATTAACTTTTGTTAATTTGTTTATTTATTTAAACATCAAATTTCATTCAAAATTTATATAATCATTTATATCATCATAAAACATAAAACATAATAATTTTTAATTAAAAAGAAACAATTTAGAGCCTATGATTAGGGTGATAGTTTTTACACCGAAACTAGTAAGGCAAATAAATTATTAATTTATAAAAGAACTTTTTATATCCCATTCCTAATAATATATAAAAAATGGTTAGCAGATAGGTTTGTACTTGAAAAATTTAATGTACTTGAAACATTATAAGCGCATATTAAGAAAAAATACCATTAAATAGGAACCCCAAAAGAATTGATTTTTTGATCATCGATACAGTTCATTTACATGATCAAATTCTGTAAATTTCATTTCAAATCCTACAATAAATACTTATAAATCAATTCTTTTGGTTCCTATTTAATGGTATTTTTTCTTAATATGCGCTATGCGCTAATATGCGCTAATATGCGCATTTTTCTTAATAATATAATTTTTCCATTAAATTTTTCAAGTACAAACCTATCTGCTAACCATTTTTTTTATATATTATTAGGAATGGGATATAAAAAGTTCTTATATATATATATTTATATATATATATATATATATATATATATATATATATATATATATATATATATATATATATATATATATATATTATATATATATATATATATATATATATATATATATATATATATATATATATATATATATATATACGTTTTACTCGGAATATGAATAAACTTAATGAACATTACAAATCATAAATTACATGGAAAACTAAGTAATTTGGTTAAATATGCATTATACAAATTCATTTCGATCTTTTGAAGTTAGAATGAAATTTAAAGCGTTCACGAGGAAATATTTATGAAACAAGGAAATATTTATGAAACAATGAAATATTTATGAAACAAGGAAATATTTATGAAAACATTAGTAATTTATATACAAACAGAATACCGTGCAGATTTCTTAGCTTGGAAATTTAACATTTTTTTAATGTAATATTTATAAAATATCTATTTGTATTTTTCTTTTTGCGTTAGAAAATCAAGAATCAAGAAGAAGATTATATTTATTAGTGTATATAAGTATAATTGAAAGTCCGATTGAAAGAATTTCAAATACTGGTAATTTTTCGTAGATTAAATATCAATATCTAGTGTGTAATAAGTCATAACGAAAGCAATTAAAGTATCTTCAATTAAAGATAAATCAGAAACAAAATATTTTTGTACTTATTTTAAAATCGGTCAAAATTTTGTTATTTGTTTTGAAAATTTGCAATTCTCCTCGTATAAATATTTGTTGCGTTAAAACTTCGATGGATTTCAAATAGTAAATTAGAACCTAAAGAAGGAGGGGACTAAAAATAAGAAATGGAAAAAGGAAGTGATGGAAAAACGAAATGAAATGAAAAAGGAGAATGAGAAAACTAAAGAGCGGATGAATAAAATCGAAGAGGAGCTGGTATACATTAAAAAACCAAGCTAGGATAAGGCCGCATAGGTGATAAAAGGTGTAGGGTTGCAGAAAACTATGGAGAACATCGACAAAGTCGAAGGGGACAAAGATTAAAGGGAAAAGAAAAATAATATAGTAATTAAGTGGATCAAAGAAGCTGATACATGGGAAGACGAATTCAAAAACTTAATTATAGAGAAGCTTAACGTAGTCCCAACATATACCATAATATACCATAATAACCATAAAAACCCATAATAACCATCTGACGTAAATTCTTTTTTAAACAGGCATATTAAGTTTCCCCGAAACCCACCCCTACATTACTACAAAAACGATAAAGGCGTAAAAAAGCACTTAAATAATGTAAAAGGCTGTTTTATTATGACCACCAAAGTTTCCCTTTAATCGCTAATGTTTGCCTCTAGATTTTAAATGCGCTATAAAAGTTATATTATTATACTTTGATATTGCATAGAATACCAGACTAGAAAATATCCGTATCAATTTCTTAAAATATCGATGGGAAGCGAGGTACCATCTGTCCATGAAGTCAAGTTTGTCAATTTGAGATCTAGAAATATGATGCATGAGATGATCTTGCATAAAATTATAATAAATGTTTTGGATGGTCCACTACATACTCGCTGGGCTACAAGCATATACCATACAAATAATTACTGAATGTTGATGAAAAATTAGCCAACACGAAACAAATAAGCAGCTCTTAACAAATTGTACTTTCTAAATGCCTTTTATTTACTTGTCTAAGTTTCTAAGTCTAAGTTTCCTCAAAGGGATCAAAATCCGATTGCAATTCTAATGCATCGGCTATTCATAGAAATATTAGCATATATATACAATAGTATATTGTATTTGGGGTAGCTTGGTATACTGATACTTATAAACATTAATAATACCCCACCTACTAATCTAATAACTATCTAAGTATTATGTAATTTTCCATTTAAATAATAATTGCTTATATTATATAATTTCCCATTTGGAACACCTATTCTAATCCTACTTTCATTAAAACTAACTGCTTCTATTTTTGAGATCTTCTGCCGATCAACAAAACAAGACGTTTTTTTTTATTGGGCCAACTATGGACAGCAAAGAACTTAAGAATTATTGGTTTTTCTTCATTTCTCCTCCCAGAACCTCTTCATGCGTTCGCTTCGTTTCTTTCACTCCTTATCGGAAGTGATCCGTTTGGGCCTACCCACTGTTTTTTTTTCTCCTGAAATGCTTTTATACTGTCTACACTCCTTCAATACTCTCTTCTGTTGTAGGCCATCTGTAGTGTGATTACAACTTCTGCCGCATCCCTTTTCACTTTATCTACCCATTTAGATGTGGTCTTTAGCCCCATGATGTAGTTGAAGATCCTTTTGGACAGTCTGCATTCATCCATTCTTAATAAGTGTCCGTAGAACTTCAACCTCCACTTCCTCATTGTGTCCGTGATCTTCTCAGTGTATTTGTAGAAATCTTCGTTTTTTCTCATCCTCCCAGTCTCATCAGTAGTTTTATGTGGAGTACTTTCCGCAGATTCCTCCTTTCTTTCTTTTCGAGTTCTTGATATCTCTCACTTGGTATCGATCACTTCTTATTTAAAATAAGATACTTCGAGGCGTACAATCCTTCAGGTTATAGTACCGATTTATAATGTCTAATTTTGACCTTGTAGGATAATGCCCGTTTGTTGTACTTGTTCTGCGCTGGCTTGCAGGCCAGGTCTAGTTTTCTGGCTCTTCCTTTATTTGCCTCCTTATCAAGTCCGTTGCGTTGGTTCCCAGATATTTCCCCCAGAAACTTCTCTGCTCTATTTATCTTCCCATGATTTATCTCCATGTTCCTCTCACTTTGGTGCTTGTTCTCCATATGTTCTGCCTTTTCATAATAGATTTGAAGACCAGTTTTTACTGCGATTTCATGAAGACACTCGAGCATCTTTCGAACATCTCTCGGTTATTGGTTAAGATAGCAAGGTCATGGCCAAAAGCTACAAAACATTTGATTTCCTGTTTTTTCCCTTACCCTGCCTAGGCATATTCCTCTTATTCTTACCAAATTCAGGGCCTCTTCTCAGATTTTCATTATTTTTTCCATTACGATGTTAAATAGCATTTATGATAATCCATCTCCCTGTCTGAGTCCCATCATAATTTGAAACGGATCAGAAATTTCCCCAAAGAAATTGATTGTTGAGATGGTATTCGTCCATGTTTTTTTGATGATTTCTCTCGTTTTTTTCAACTCCAAAGTCTTTCAAGGTACTAAATAATGATTGTCAATGGAGTCGCATGTCTTTTTAAAGTCGACAAAGATGACCACAGTGTTCTGGCACCTTAGAACTTTTGTTCACAGAGTGCTTTTTGGATTGAATATCTGTTCGGCGCTTGATCTTCCTTATCGGAAACCAGCTTGGTATTCTCCAATGAGGTGATCAGCCTGTTCTATCACTATGCTCAACAGAACTATAGATAGTATCTTATAAACGATTGGAAGTAGAGAGATAGATCTCTCTGCAATTATTTGAATTCGTTAGATTACCTTTATGAAATGGATGTATGAGCGCACACTTATGAGTGATCTGTCCCGTTTACCATATTTATTCTATAAGGTGATGGATTCTTTTGCAGCGATCTCTCCTCCGATCTTCCACATTTTTTGTCACTATGCCATCTTCCTCTGGTGCTTTGTTATACTTGAGCTCTTTGATTATCAGTTTTATCTTGACTTGGTGGTTTGGAATCTGGGTTTTCATGGATTTGGTTCTTGATGTCTAGTTTTTCTAGAGGTTCTTCGCAGTTTAGCAGCACTAGTTCGCCACGAGCTCGCAGTTTTTTTGTAACTAGTATGTTATTAGTTTATGCGCGCACATTTCCGCTCATTTGGGATCTGTCCCGTTTTCCATATTTCTTCTATAAGGCGATGGATTCTTTTTGCAGCGATCTCTCTTCCGATCTTCCACATTTCTGCCAGAATGCCATCTTCCTCTGGTGCCTTGTTATACTTGAGCTCTTTGATTATCAGTTTTATCTCATCTAGACTTGTTGGTTTGGAATCTGGGTTTTCATGGATTTGGTTCTTGATGTTTTTCTGGAGGTTTCTCGCAGTTTAGCAGCAGTAGTTCGCCACGAGCTCCAGTTTTTTTTTGTAAATAGTATGTTATTCATAACTATGCTACCATCTAGGCGCTTAAAGCAAAGAGTTGGTATTTGATACCTATGTTGCTCCTCTTTGAGGGTTCGATAAAACTCGTATTGTTATTCCTTAGAAATTCTTCTTCCAGTTTTTCTACCCTAGATGTGTCATATCTTCTCTTTTGAGCTCATATGGCCTTGCTAGCTTCTTTACTTTTATTCCTGAAGTCTTCCAATTTCCCATCGGTTTATTGGAATACCACCTCCTCCATGAATTTAACCTCCTTTCAAGTGCTTCATCACATGTTTTATTCCACCGCCTGTGCTTCCTTTTTCTTGGGGGTTTCGCAAACCTTGAGACGTATGTTCTATTTATTTTTTTAAATGGTGCATTTGCTATTGCAATTCAAGAACCTCTTTCTTCTAAACTACAAAAGATATCAGAACGATTTTTTTTTCGTTATTGTTATGTTTGTAGCACATAGACATGAGCTATTTTAAATTTACATAATTTTTAACAACATTTTTAATAACAGTACATTTTTACTACACATAGTACTATGTAAGTACAATGCAATGTAGTACAAAACATGTTCTACAATTTTAGTCAGTTTGAATTTTGAAATTCCTTCAATTCTGTGTGTTGTCAACATAACATAACAATTTTATAGTCCGGTATGTTTTAATTTACAATTCAAGAAAAGGTTTTTTTTTTGAGGGTAGAAAAAACTCTAAAAACAACTTAAAAGTACACAGGGTGAGTTGAGTCAAATGAAGATAAGCAAATGGGTTCGTGTTCGAAAATATTGCCAAATATATCCACATACGAAGAGTTTAACATTCCAAAAATGTTTAAAATTGTTGACGTTGAGGAAATTAATAAAACTCTAACGTATTTTGGTGTGTGTGTAAACATTGTCTTGGTAAACTAAATGTATCTGTTGTAACTAGAAATGGTTTAAGAGCAACAATAAAAATTGCGTGTGAGATTATTGTCACGAAACCCTAAAAGTATGCAATTCTAATAATATTTTAGACAACAGTTTTTTACTTTGGAGAACATAAATATAGGAATGGTTTATACACTACGCACATTTGGAAAAGGTTACGCTGCAGTTTGGTGCAATGATGAACTCGCCCATGCCTCTAGTTAAGTTCTTCAAACATATAAAAGTAAGTTCCTCTGCTGCACAAACACTGTGTGAAGAATCTATGAGGTTTTTAAATGAAGGTTCCACGAATCTTTCAATGTTCCTCCATAAATGGGATTGTAGTGGCTGCTAGTATCGGCATTGGCAAGATTGTCGATATTGAGTTATTGTCCAAATTTTGTACTTGCCTACATGAAACCAAAAACTTAGATACAAAGAAGTGTAAATAAAGCAAATTTATATTGAATTAGTAGGGCAATGAATTGTGTTCAATTAATATTTTATGCTAAGACAATATTCTAGAGGTTATTACCAAAATATCAAGTAAGGTATGCTATTGTAAGTATCTAGAAGATGGACACTCTATAGGATTTTTAAAAGTCTAAGAAAGTAATCCGTATAGCAGTGGCCTCAAAATATAAAAATTAGAATGTCTGGGCCATGCCCAAAAAAGGATGGAATCCCGTTTTAGAAAGTTAAAATCCACCTTTCTGAAGAAAAAATTGTGTGAAGATAAACCGCTAGGTGGTCGCGAAAGGGAACAGGGGCTCGGATATAGGTAATATTCAAAAATATTATGCTTCTGAAAAAAAGTGTATGGGGAGAATATTTTCATTTGTGTCCGGATGACAATAATCCCAAGCATCAACTTTGTTTCCCAATTTGGTGAAAATAAAGGAAAGTCATAAAAAAACTGTGAAGAGTACCACAATGCCAACCTTATGCACCTACCTGAAATTATAATGAACAAACTGAAACCAATTTTTAGGGATCTGGCCCATCAACGTTACTAGAAAAATGTCTACATGGTAAAAGGCAAAATGTAAATAAAAGTATAATTGAAGTTATAAATTTATTGAAGATAAAATTATAAATCATAGGTCAGAAAAAATCATGCCAGAGGATTCTAAAACGAATAAGGGGGAAAGAAAAAGAGTTCTCCAAAAATTGGATGAGGAGTTTGCGGGCACGGAGGAAGAGGGTCCTGTTTATGACGCTGCTGGTTCCAGCGCGCTGGTTCATTTAAGAAAAGATAATAAAAAACTTTAGAATAGAAATACAAAAATACGCTGTTTAATACGCTTGTAAAATTTTTTTTTTTTTCATTTTTTTGGAAGTGATCCCTTTACATACCTTCGCTATTTACCACCAAGGGATTATTGTTCATTTTCATTTCTAAATATTTTATTTCTACTCATGCATTCTTTATATCATTTAGTCCTAGGCGAATTTCAATTAAATAGGGTAAATATTTTATGGATTTCTTCCTTTTTTTTAAACAATAATTCACAATTAACGTATTTATTGTTTTAAATAAGAAATAAATCTCATAAACAATACATTTACTTGAATAGTTTCAGCATTTTTTTTATATATTTTTTAAATTTTTTATAATAATTTTAAAAGCTCTAAAAATTAAATATATATTTATTAATTTGCATTGCGCTTGAAAGTTTTTTATCACTATAGTATGTAAATAGATTTACTATTTAAAATGAATATTAATGATTGTTATGTTACGTGAAAGGGAGGGGGCCGCGAAAAAAATTTAGGAATTTTATTGAAACCATTGGTTTAGACTTTACATTGTAGAGTCTGAGGTTTAGAGTTTAGACCCTTGCCGAGTTATGGGTAGATTAAATGGGTGCAGTTATAGATAGTTGTGGGTAGATCGTATATTATGATTTATAAATTCATTTACATTAGTCTCATTACATATGCTGTAAAGTACTTCCACAGTCAAGATATTTAATTTAGTCTACCAAACTATAATTACTTTCAGAAGTTATTGTTATGACATCTGTGATATATTTTAAGTTGTAGAAGTTTTCGAGAATTTACTAATTTATGAGCAACTAAACTGCACCTAACTGCACAAATCTAAAGTTTGAATATAAACTATTTAAGCTAATCTAAAGTTGTAATAAAACCTAAATCATTATTTACGTAGGCAACATCAAAAGCAATTTTGAAGTGCCCGTCGTTAACATATTTTATGATTTTTGTTAAGGCCCAACATTTGTTATTAGGGCTCGGATAAATATGCATTAATAATTACAAAATATGTACATTTAATATGGACAAAAGGATCTAAAATATGGAAAAAATATGGAGTTAAAAATAGTAATAACTTTAAAGTATAGTTTAATAAGAACACAGTTTAATTTGAAAAATAAATAAGAACAATTTTATTCGCCGTCCGTTTCATTAACCTTAATGAAATTATTCCATTACACAATCACATTCTTTTTCAAATTTTCAAAATAAAAACACTTTCTGTTTGGTCGAAATAATGCTTTGTACTGGCTGAATGATATTTCAACATCACAGGATGTCACTGGAGCATAGTTAAATTTGCACAATTTTGCAAGTAAGTGGGGCACGTATAGATTGTGTTCTAATCTTCTGCCGAGCATTCTCTTAATTTTTTTAGAGTATCAAATCCTTTATATTTTTCCAAAACATAACTTTTTTTTTTCTTAACCCCATCAGCAACGAGGCCTTCTGCTTCAGGCACTTTTTTCTGTTGTATTAATAATCTTCAGGTTGTCATTCAGTGATGTTTAAGGATTTTCTAGTGCCTTTATCTGGTGTGATAAGAAACAATAATTGATTTTTATGTAGACCAAATCGTTACGCATAGTCTTATCTTCAAGAAGTTCTTTTGAGACCAAAATACTAGTAGCCTCGTCTTCTAATTCATAAATAATTGTTTCGATTTCATTAAAATGCCGAGTGTAGTATTCAACTGCTGTCAGCCATGTACCCCAACGTGTCAGCACTGGCTCCGGCAGCAAAGGAAGTTCGGGATACATCTTTAAATTTGGAGATCCTGTTTGGTGCTTTTTTTTAATTTTTAAGGCATATGCTGCTTTAACCATATAAGGAGTAGCATCCGTAAGTAGCATGGAAACTTGTTCATGTTTAATTCCATTAGTCTACAAAACACCCATAGCATCATTAAAAAGCTTCGCTGATGTTTGGTGGTTGCATTAAGGAAGTTATTCACACGGCAATAAAAAGGATTGACTGGATTTGTCTTCAAATAGACGACCAATAATCACGTTGCCTATGCAACTTGCAAATGCCTATGCAAATGCAAATGGGGCTATCTTGAATATCTTCACGAATCAAAGCTAAACATAATCATATATTTTTCATAAATACCACATACAACATAATCTTCATAAATACCACTTACATAATTTTAAAGTGTGTATTCATCAGGAATATGTTTGCTCGTGTACTTTTCTAAGAAATTTTTATAAACAGGATTGTTTAATTTCTATAAAGGTATGTCTGCACACATCATAGCACAACACAATTCTTTCGAGAAAGTAGAACTTTTCGAGCAGCTTGTCATTGCATTGGGAAAAAGTTGTAGCTTAAATATATTCTTCCTTGCAGTAATTAGCTTTTGTAAAAAGGTTTTGTTTTGCAGAAGATCCGTGTTGCGATATTAAAAACCGTTGCTCAGTCGATACAGATTTTTCACAGACATTACAAAACAGTACTTTCCGATCTATACTGAACGATTGATTTGGAAAATCTTCGATATATTTTTCCAATTTTAACCGCAATTGTTGTTTATTCTTACGCACGACTGTCGCTGTTGCACTCAGTCTGTGGTGGGGAATGCAGAATGAAACAAACGATATCGTAGCAAGCGCGATGTCAACGTGGCGCAAACGCCAAATTTGTATATTGCTGTTCCCTCATAAATTAATAAAAATATGGATGATTTTAATATTTTTCTGAAAAATATGGACTTACCTTTGGAATATGAAAAAATACGGAAAATAAAGATTAATATTTCTGGTTCCAAATATCATAATTTGTGTGGAAAACAAAATAAAGGCCGAAAACAATTTGAATTAAGAATATGTATTTACCCATTAATCAGGGCCTCAGTTATTACAACTAATATCATTACACTATCATTTACGTTAAATAATCGTTGTATTGAGGTTCTAGCAAGATCAAATATTTTCTATTTAAAAATTTTACAATCAAAGTCATCATATGATCCATTAAGGAAATCAGGATCTTTGAAAGCTCTGGGTCTCAGCGCTGGGTTTCGACGCTCTTTCAATCAAATTTCAAATTTTTGAAGTAGAACATTCGCGATAGGAGTGTTTAGATTTCCCAGCTTATTCACTGTAAATTCTAATATTTTTTCATAGTAAGCAGGATCGGCATCTTCTTTACACAATTATTGCTCTGCGACTTCAAGTGTAGCAAGCGCATTACATAATTCTTTAATCTTGTCTAATTCCTGCTGATTGAGATCAAAGTGATGATCTAGTTGATGCATTGCAATTTCAACTTCTTCCCTCATCTCATAAAAACGTTGCAACATTTTTAACCGTTACGGTCATTCTACAGGCCGGAGCGGCCCAGCGCACTTTTAACTAATCATTACATATGGTTAGAATAATATTTCAAGAAAACGCTTTTTGGTAATCTCCTATTGCTATGGAAAGATATAAAATTAGTTTTTAAAAAATCATTGTTTTAAAAATTTCACAAATTTTACATTTTTACAAAAAAACTCCGCTAGACTCCTACAGGCCGCAGCGGCATGGAGAGACCAGACCGCGTGTCATCAGAGCAAGGATTAAGCTTAAAAACCAAGACAAGCGTTTCCAAGAATAGGTTAATCACCAACTAATCAAGACGCAATTTTTATGATAAATATTAAGGAAATATGCGAACGCTTTCGGAAATTGGATTATAATAATTATATAAGAAGATAATAACCACTTTTCCAGTGAAACTATCAAACAAATTATCCTAAGGGATATTTTATAATCTAAGCCGACAATTTGAAATGAAGATATAAATACTGTCGAGTTCTACAGAATGGACAGTAATAGTAATAGTTACATCACAGTCACAGTGAACCGCAGCAAACAAAACAAAGAGAAGAATACGTTCCAGTTTCATATCGCAGTTAGGAAATAGGTACATATATTATTATATTGTTATTATTACAATGAAATATTATATATTTTATATACTTACATTGTTTAAATTAAATATAGGAAATTTTTCAGATATTTATAAAAATATGTCTAAACTATTGAATGATGAAAGCATTCGTTTGCTATCAGATATCCAAGATTCAGACGAAGAGGTATCCCATATAATCTGTTTTAATTTATAAACATTTATTATAGAAATAGAATGAAAGAAAATCAAAAATCTAAGATGTAACTGAAAAATAATTCTATAATAACATTGCCATTACATTAAATAGTTACGGGCCGCGTAGGCCGGTAGGCGTATGATGGCTGACTACTTGGTAGTATGACCTTAACGGTTAAAAGAGAATTCCATCGGGTTTTACAGTCCAGCAAAAGATTCTTCGCTTTACTTTCAAGTCTGTGATTGCAAATTTGTATCATTACGAATAGGGGACTTTCGGAACATTTGAACAATTTTCTGAAGCTCAGGAATAAATATTGTTTGGTTGACCTTGTACTCGGTGGGTTCTTCAACGGAATCATAATTTTCATCTTCATAGTCATAGTTGCTTCATAGTCAGAGTCACATACTTCAATTTGTTCATTTTCTTGGTCAGTCTGTTCTTCTGGACTAATTTCTGAACACCTATACAGATCATGACAGACTGCAAAATGAATGCAAATGCCATGCAAACAATATGGAATGGACTAGTATAACGGCCATACTTCAACATTATGTTTGCACCATCAGTGATTGAGGCTACCACGTCATTATCCAATGAAATATCATATTCGCTGAGCCTTTCTTTTACAATCGGAATTACTCTTTCTGCATTTACGCTTTCCATAACTCTAATTAGACCAGGAGATTGGAATATGGTGGAGAATATTTAGATTCATGAGGACTTTCAGGTCGTCTGCAAAAAATAAATGTGGCACGGAGAAAACGCACTCAGGTTGTTAAAGAAAATGTTACATAACAAGGGCCCAAGGATAGATCCCTGAGGAACCCCTGAAGTGGCTACAAATTCAGCTGATGCATAACCGCAGTGAAAAGGCTATTAGGCTATAGATATTAGTGCTAGAAAGGACAATAAGGCTATTGAGTTATCATTTAAGTTAAACGAATGAAGTTTTTGATAATTAGAAGCTTTCGAGAAGCCAGTACAAATAGAGTCGTCCTGGCCCCTGTTTCCCATTACTAATGAACACTTGAAGTTGGTGACCGTGAAGCATACTTTCATGAATCCATGTTGATTCGGGGAGGACAGATGCTTAATGCGAGGGCAGATGGAGTTGTAAACGATGTACAGTAGGGAAAGACAGTACTCACACTCTTGTAGTGTATTAAAGCTGATTAAAGCTAATTAAAAACTGATGAAGAACCGATAAAAGCTGATTAAAAGCTGATTCAATCTGATTAAAATCTGTTTAAAGTTGATTAAAAGCTGATTAAAAAATTATTAATGCTGATTAAAAGCTGTTTAAAGCTCATTAAAAGCTGATTTAAAGTTGGAGACCGGAAGTGGAGGTGGAGGGTCCAGAACGAATAATATTTCCCTGTTGTGGTTGCGGCAGTTTTAGGACATACTATCTTTCCCTACTATGGACTCAAATATGTTAGAAAAGTTGGAGAGGATGAATATCTGGTGATAGTTCCTAATGTCCGAGCCAGTGGATGGGACAGATCTTAGTAGATTTTCAAATCGTTATAAACTTAGGTTGTACAGTTTCGTAAGATGTGGAGCAAAGATGTGCGCACAATCACGAAGTAAGAATGCCGGGATTAGATCAGCACTTCTGGCCAAGTTACATTTTGAATTTTTGAGGGTAAATAGCGCTCCATCTTCGGAAATGTTCGCACGCCTAATCAAAGGATATTCAGACCAGCAATACCCGATTTACATGTACTTATAGACGAAGGAATATAAACTTCTTTCAAGCAGTTCGCAAAGCCGTTAAGAATAGATTGAGGGGTGCCAAAAGAAACTTGGTCACAAAACATTTGACCAGGTATACGGCTTTGGCGCTTCTTTGATTGAACCAGACCAGAAACACTTTGTTATTGGCTGCGGCCTTGATAAAGTTCGAATAGGCAAAGCTTATCTGCAACTTCACGTTGGATCTGATAGATTTAAATCTCGAATAGTCGAGGGCTGATTTAGATCTCTTATACATAAGTTGAAAACAGCGTTTCTTAGGAGAGCATGTCTTTCGTCTGAAGTTCTACAATAATAAAAGGGGCAAACCACAAGGGGCAGGTAGAGAGAGAAGAGGAACAAACTTATCAAAGGTGGAATATACTACTTGTATATTCTTGAATATACTTGTCTACTGTGGACAAACGGACAGTGCAGCGCACAAGGTCTTCGAATGTGAAAGGCGGATTCCGGAGAGGGACGACTAGACAGCGAAGACAAAATCAGAACTAGGAGTAAAGTCACTGTTGGGGGTAATGTTAAAGTCCGAAGACAACTGGACTGCAACGGTTGATATGATAAAAAGTATTATCAGTATGAAAGAGACAGAACAACCTGTCTAATTTAATAAATCTACGGTTTCGTGTTGATGTGCATTCATCGAAACTAATTGAAAACCGACTATTGTCCTCTTTGATTTCTCTGATCATTTTAATGATTTTGCTCTGCACAGTTTGAAAATGTCATAAATAATTTTTTTGTTTGACTTGGACTACTAGGAAAGGACCACACTAAATGCTTTAAAAGCTTGTCTTATCCATAAACTATTGTCAAGCTGATGAAATGTCATACCATTGACAGCAACCAATTTTGCTATAAGTTCTTCAAATTCTTCTTCATTTTCTTTTGTTCTACATTTTTGTGAAATAGACATCTTCAAATATTCGACATCTTCAAATACTCAATTTGGTCTCATTCTCGTTATCAAATTTAGAACATTTGATGTTTTGCCTTTATATGGCTTATCAAACTTTTTTTTCTTGGACCCGAAACCTTCAGGATTGATGAACAAATATTGTATTTTGCTGTTTCGTGTGATTTGTTAAATAGAAAATGTTTCCATACACCAGTTTTGCGCTTCAAGCTCACGTCTTCAAAAATATTCATTTTAGGGATTTTAAAATAAAAAAAAGATATACACATATTAAACAAAAAGATACACATATTATAATAATTAAAACTGCAACTTACTACAAACACTTGAACAAGGAAACTTTCATAAAAACTTTAATATTATGAAAATGATAATAGCATCGACAATCCGGCCGAAATTGCGAGATTTAACCTGTTCTTAAAAAATGCGCTAGAACTTGTAATCAAAAATATAGATTCGACAACCATAAATAATAATCTCATCTCAAATATTAGCAACGGCATGTTTATGAAAGAGATGTCTGAATTGGAAATTCGCAACATTTGCAATTCTTTAAAAAAACAAAGCAAGTGCTGGTCCAGATGTTTTGCCATGTAATCTTATGAAATAAGTCAGTAGCGAGCTAATACGCCCAGCAGAAACTTTAATTGTTCCCTTAAAAACGTAAATAAAAACTTATCCTGATGTGTTAAAAACTTCAATGATAATTCCAATTTTTAAAAAGGGAGATAAATCCTCGAAATATAATTATGTACGGGTTGCCATAATATCAGACATTGCCAAGATAATGGAACATTGTATGGAAAATAAAATTATCCTTTCTCAGAAAAATCAAAATAATTCCTAGTCAGCAACTTGGATTTTGCAAAAATAAATCAACGATAAAGGCTATAGAACAAGTCTACAATAAGATAATAAATGCAATTGATAGAGGAAACTGCCCTGTGGGCATTTTCTGTGACTTTTCGATATCCTTCGACTGTGTTGACCATAATAAGTTAATAGAAAACTTGAAATATATGGGATCCGAGGAGTAACAGGTCGGTGGTTCCAATCCTACTTATCAAATCGGAAACAATATGTAAATCTTGGAAAGGCCACATTGGATATAATATCTACGTCGTTGGGGGTTCCACAAGGAACTGTCTTAGCCCCGATTTTGTTTTCCATTAATACGGTGGACTTAACCAATTTCATAGGTGTCGATAACTGCACCTTATACGCGGATGATACCAGTGTAATTGTCTCTGGTTCAACTCTTCAGGAAACTGAGATGGCTGCCAAATCGATAATTCAAAAGATGAATCTATGGTTTGCTGCTAATAACCTTCACGTAAAAACGCAGAAAACAAAATATCAACTTCCAAACAACAAGAAGTAGATAAAACGGCGACATAGACCTAGTTATAAACAAAACAAACATAGCAAGAACAAAAAACGTAAAGTTCCTAGGAGTACACCTCGATGAATACCTCTCTTGGAAAATAATGACATATTATTTGCAAAATCAACGGGAAAGTGCTTTTACTAAGGTGAGTGAGTGACCTATTAGACAAGTCTGTGTTAATAAATGTGTACTGTGTTAATAAATGATGTCATCACATCATTTAAAAGAGTATTCATCGCCCAGAAGGATTATCCGAGTACTTGCAGGAATTAAAAGAAGAAGTTTGTGCAAACCTGAATTTGTAAAATTAAAAGTTCTAACAGTGCCGTGTATATATTTGTGGGAAGTGGCATACTCTATCCACAAAAATAAACATATATTTCCAAGAAATGAAGACATCCATAAACGAAAAACAAGAAATGCCGAAAATGTACGGCCTATGAAGAGCAACCTTACTTTATGTAGCGCTGCCCCGAATCGCTTAGGAATTCGGATCTTCAACAAGATTCCATTGGAAATAAAAAGAAAATGTGGTACAAGGTGTTTAGAAAAAAATCAAAAGATTATTTAATACAAAAATATTAGTATTCAATTGAAAAATTTCTGGAGGGTTGATAGATGTCTAGTCGCTCTAAACTTATGTTAGCTATTTAATGTTTTATATGATGGATGTATTTTGTTCCTTGTATTTCGTATCTGAGTTTTGTATTTTGTACTTTGTACGTATTTTGCAATTTGTATTTTATGTTTTATATTTTATATTCTAGATTTTGCATTTTACATTTTACTTTTTACATTCTACACTTTACATTTCTTATCATAACATTAAATTTTACATAATATACATTTGTCATTTTATATTTAATATTTTAGGTCGTTCATTCTTTGCTGAGTGTATTTGAACTTTTATTTCTTTAACACGACACGTCTTATTTGTACATCATACATGAAAAGACTCTATATATATATATATATATATATATATATATATATATATATATATATATATATATATATATATATATATATTTTGAACTGGTGTCTTGGAGTGAACTTTGTCTAGGTGTCTCCACTTTGTTTGGGGGTGACAGTATTTATATCTCCTTTCAGGTATGAAAAATCATTTTTTGGGTATTGTTTCTATAATCCAGTCACAAAACATTCATTAAGATATTTCTAAATCGAAACAAAACTATAAAAAACCCAATACGAGATTTACAAACAGCTCGAGGGATTATAGAAGCAAACCCCATCCTAAAATATCCATTATAAATTCCTAACGCAATTTGGAACCCCTATAGTAAAAGACCTTAAGTTTACTCAATGGAAATAACGACAGCTTTGTTACAGCTTTATTACAAAGTTCTAGCTTAGATTATAAATAAATACATTTTTTACTTATAAACACATTTTTTCATTTCGTCAGCAAGAGTAAGTAGTTGGTTCTAAATTAAGGAATATAATTGGTATTCTAACGTATTAGGGGAATTGTGCTTAGGATGACATACTTTTTGTTTGGAACCCAATATTTGATTATTCAAAGGCGATAAAAAATAAATCTAAGGGTACACATTAAGAACGTTTATTTACGAAGCACACATAATTATCTTGACGCTAAAAAAAATTACAGAATTGAAATTAAATAACAAAAACATCAATCATGCACATGTGGGTAAGTTGACACACGTCTGTCTAAGTTGACATACCTAATTATCAATGCAGAATTTCACAATTTTCATTCACATTTGAATAACTTAGTTCTGGCTAGCACCATCGCTTACATACCTGGCAACATACCCAATGCTGTCCTGGCTTCGATTTGCTATATAATTCGTTGCAATAAAGGCATACATCATCGAAGTCATCCCGAAGGATAGCAAGCTTCACTTGCTTTCAAGTTCTAATGCTCTGGCGATTTTCGATATCTAATGCTCTGGCGAGTCAATAGAACAGGACTTTAAAGTATTCTTACACGTCGAGAACTTCAGGGTAAGTTGACATACCATGTCAACTTAAGCCGGCGGTTGCTATATCATCTTACCCTACGAGTAAGTAATATTTGCCGCCTTTTGTGGCTTAAAGCTTTGAGGTTACTTAAATTATTCCTCGATATTCCTAGCCCATATTAATCGCAGTTCATAACAAAGTAGTCAATACAACAAAAAAAGTACCTGATACAAATTTATGGGCAGAAACACTTTCATTACAAAAATATTTTTGGGTGGCGAAATCAAAACATTGTACACAACATCCAAACAACGCAAGCGGGCGGTCACTAAAGTTTTGAGTGGTGGCACTGTATGTGAGCCGACATGTAAACTTCATCTACGTACTTGTGGCATGTATAGTATAACAGATGTAAGCACGGTGTCATCTTACCTAACTATGTCATCTTAAGCACAATTCCCCTACTTAAATAACTAATTCCCGGAGTTTCCATTAAAAATTCCTCGGGTTTCGGGTTATTAAAATCTTTTCTCGTCGAAAACCCTATGTGTGGGCAGATAAAAATGCGCATGAGGTATGTTAAAATCGATTTCAACATCGGTTCTGTTTGAATGTTTTGGGTTGGAATTGTGATTGACTATCAAATTGGACCGGTATTTCTACCAGCAAGACCTACTGTCGAGATGTATATGGAAGAAACACTGTCCGAGTTTCTCCAGGATGTACCATTGGCGACAAGAATTGCAATGTGGTTTATGCACGATGGCACACCACCACATTTCAGTTTGGTTGCTCCTGACTTTTTAACAGCAAGATAGAGAGATCGCTGGATTGATCGACGTGAGGCACACGCATGGCCTGCTCGGTTCCTGGTCTCTAGATTATTTCTAACAGCAAGATAGAGAGATCGCTGGATTGATCGACGTGAGGCACACGCATGGCCTGCTCGGTTCCTGGTCTCTAGATTATTTCTTAAGAAGCTAATGACTTCAGAGTCATTAGTTCACGGTACTTCAGTGGAGAATTTGGACGAATTGTGAAATCGGATAATTGCTTGGCGTAACTCGATTAGAAACAACCCTGTTGTGTTTGAAAAATTCAGCACTCAATGATGAGAAGATTGAATGCTTATATCCAGGCTGGATTAAGTCATTTCGGACATTTATTGTAGATTGAGCAACTTTACCCGAACTTTTTGATAATAAAATGTTGTTATGCAAATTTTGTTTACCCTATGTCTTTGTCGCTTTGCCGCTGTGTCCCTTTGTCGAAACAAAGGGTTTTCAGGAATCATCAAAAGAAAAATTAAGTAAAAGTTCATCATCACAGAAAAAATCACAAAATATTCTTAGAACAGGCCAAGGAATAACCCCTCGAATTTTTCAGCATGTTTCCTAACACCCTATATAGAGCAAAAGTTGATTAAATTAAGATATTGGAATCAATTTATTCATTAAAATAATATTGCTGTTATTTAATGTACATTTTCTTTCATTTAAATAATAATTTAATATTTAATAAATCGCATAAGTCTTGTAAGTAAACCAACTTTAAATATATATATATATATATATATATATATATATATATATATATATATATATATATATATATATATATATATATATATATTTAGTTGGAAACATCATTTCGTAATACATGTAGTTTGAGACTTTTGAGAGACATAATTCAAAGATCCAGTGGTGATTTTTTATGACTGAGGTTTCACTGTTAAGTCGCTAGAGATTTAGTGGGGAGTGTTAAACCTCTGGGAACTTGTAAAAGTCACGCCCGCCAAAACAAACATTTCACCGCCACGTTTACTTTAAGATATGCACAGACAAACTCATTTTGAAAGGAAATATATTGTTAATACAGATTTGTGATATTACACAAAATTGGTCAATTAGGAACTATCTATGTAGACCTGAATTTCACACATGTTTTTCACTCGCGACACAATTTGTTTTTAGCAGGAAATTATATTTTATTTTCAAACTTGATAAAATAACCAAGACTAGCTTGTTAAGCTGTCTGGGATAAAAGTAATAAATTTTATGCCGGCTTTTAATAAGGCAACGCGTTTGCGATTTAATATTTTTAACGAATTTTTAAAGACCACGATTTGTAATTTTCCCTTAAATTATTAGATTTCACGAGTGAAAATTTAATTTGGGCTTCTTTCCACACATTCTAACAGTAAATATTATTTATTAATATAAAGCAATAACAAATTTCTAATTCAAATCTATAATTTAAACGAAGTTCTAATAAATTTCTAATAAAAATTAATATACCGTGTTTAATATCAAAATTAAATTAATTGTGAGTAAATACAATATCCGTAATATACAGAATGAGTACCTAAACCCAAAACTTGCGGCCTTTATTTGCGAAATATTTTGATATTCAAGCTGACAGGAATAAGTGCGTAGTATATTTAATTGAACATACAGCAATCTGAGGCTAAACTACACATCATTTATAGCGGCTAGATGGGTATAAGCTAGGGGTTGAGTATGCATAGCAAACTGGGAAAACTTCAACAGATAATTTAAACTAGTTATACGTTCTAAAAATGACAGCAGAAATTAATTTTTATCAAGAAATCGACACAAGGTAAGTTCATGGCAAATAAAAGTATTTTTAGATTTGCTATTTATTATAATTGAGGATTATCAAACTACTTAAATATTTTAGATTTGAAAATGAATTATTGAAAAAAAATTATTTTCATCTATGGCCAATTCACGAAATTTGGTTTTAAATCCAAACTTGGCAACACTCTAGAATTATGTTTTAATTTACTTAGAACATACTTTGGTTAGGTTAGTCAACGAAAGGTTAAACAACATATGACAAAAAAATTAAAATTACAACCAGAAGAAAATATATTGAAAGTTATTATTATTAACAAATTTGGTTATTCGACTGGGGTTTAGATTATACTGCACTTAGAGGTACGGGCATTTGAGAAAATATTTCCTTTGGATTTCACTGCGACAGTAAAATTATGATCACACATAATTCGGCAACCTTACCCTTCATCCGCTTCATAGGATATGCTTAAGCAGCGGCGCTTATAGAGAGGCATAGATAGGCATAGGCGCACTAGGCGCGCGCCTAGGGCCTCCTATTTTAGGGGACCAGAAATTTCTAACTAAGCAAGGTCAAACCAAGTTTTGGCGGTTGAAGACAACACGCGGCAAAATTTGACAAAATGTGGTGAATAAATTGGCACTTTGCGATGGTTAATAGTGAAAAAAATATTCCGAAAAAAAGTACCATTGCATTGTTGTTATTTTTTGTATTGTTATTAAAAATTGATCGCATCACTGTTTTTACTAAAGGACACCACATAATCTTACAGAGGATTCAAACCCAAAGAATGTAGTTCATGACCCTTCCCCCGCGACGACCAAGTTTAGAAAACGTCAAGCGTAGCAAGGAGTTTTCTAATGGACAAGAAACATCTAATGTCACTATAAACGTTCTTAATGATAGTACCATTTATGGACAGAATTTAAATTAAATGTGTTATATCGTTTATTACCATTAATTAATTAAATTTGTGTATTCACAATTTCCACACATCACATAACCTCAAAACTATCTCGTCGAAAAATTGACACTGACAGTTCTGAAGTTCAGTGCCAACCTTGCAAAAATTAACTCATAACAGCATTCGGCGAGCCCTAAATGCACGCTTGAATGCTGCTATGAGTCCATTACAGACGAGAAATAAAAAAAAAGTCAACAATTCGCGATTGAAATGTTTACGTTTCATTGATTAATTTATTAAAAGTCATGATTGACATTTATCAAATTATTACTTTTTTTTATAAATTTAAGTAAATTATCAATTTATATTGTAGGTAAAACTTTGTACCTTGTACTTTGTAAAACCCAATCTAACCTAACCTAACAGTTGTTATTTTTGAATGTGGTTTTACTATACTCTCGCATATTGAGAATTGGGACTTCCTAGACTAGGGCCACATAGTCACCTTGTGCCTAGGGTCACAAGTAATGTAAACGCGCCGCTGTGATTAAGAACATCATAACGGCACACGCGTACTTATTGCCACATTTATTTAATATAGTGAAGCATGCAAACAACGATAGCAAATAAATTTAATTATTAACAAAATATAATTGTACGTTCCGACCAAATTACATTCACTGTTCAAGAAATAAATATATAGGTAGAACTCTCTAGGACTCGCCAGGACTTCTCGTCACCGTATATTTTGACACATGAGTGCATGAGGTTATTACTACATTTATTAAAAACAATACCTGGTTATTGTTATCTCTTTGAAATTTCGTTCGCAAATTAGTGATTGGTGGGGATTATTTACAAAAACATAACACATTTACAAAAGATTTAGTTTTGTCAGGTAGCAAATGAGCTGAATTTGATGATCATCAAATGTCTGAACAGATCTTCATAAACTATAGCTAAGAACCTTCTCGATCACGTCAGCTTTTAAATACAAGTTTCGATATATGGAACTAGGGTTACCAACTGGTCTCTTTTAACATGTTAGAACATGTGCTTTTTTTAACTAAGTATTTTAGTTCTCTTTCTTTTTCTATCAGCAAAAACAAAATATATCGCAAATAAATTTATATGTGGCTCCATATTGTATAAAATTGTAATTCAGTGTCCCGATTTTCATGTCTATTAGTTTCAAGCGATGGAAGTAAACGTGTTTCAATTAAAATGTTTCCAGTCGTAATTTAATATATTGAAAAAAATAATGGTATCATAATAAAAATAATTGATTTACTGCAGCCCGATGAGACAGCTGATATTATAAGTGCACATTTGCATATCTGTTTAAAAAAATATAATATTTTAGAAAAATGTGCTTTTTCTGTGGACTATAGAGTGTGGGAACTTTATCAGATCTTAAAGTCGTATTGTTGATCGTTAGACAATCCTACCCATATTTTAAAATAATTTTTTAAATATTATTTTAGTGAAGCCTACTTTGCAGATATACCAGATATCCAGGATTTTCGATATCACTAATGTACAGGCAATCAATATATTTAAAAAAAAATGTTCTGTTTTTTTTTGCACTGAACAGTAGACAACACTATACGGACCTAGACAAATATTTGTGTCACATAGCTTGCAGATAAATTTTTTCAAGCAGGAAATGAGCTGATGCTCATTAAAGGCATGGAAAGATCTTCATAAATTATAGCTGAGAACCTGCTCGATCACGTCAGCTTAAAAAAAACAGCACCAAAATCGGTCCATTCGTTTAGGAGCTAAGTTTGTGGAATAACAGCCACATATACAGACAGACGGACAGCCGGACAGACCGAGAGATAGACAGACGGACAGACTGACAAACAGACATGTCCAACATATCACATCCATCTTTTTGCGTCGGGGGCTAAAAATATATTCACTCACCTGAAAAATAATAAATTTATCAATTGCTTAGTATGACTTGATATATTGACGGTTCAATAATGCAAAGTTTCTACCTTTTTTAAATTTATTTTACAAACGAGATCAAAAATCATGTTGTGTGTTTTTGGAAACGGGTCATATATAATCAAATAAAATATATCAATTCTGTAACATAAATTTCTTCGTGTATTCTATATTTCAGCATCACAACGAACGTAAGAAAATTTTTATTCTTGCTTAGAACAGCAATATTTACCTCCCATTTCTTACAAACTTCCGCTGATTATTCATACATGCTTTACAGGTGATAAAAGTATGCTCTAAGCAAATAAATTTCTTGCAAGTAAAAAAGTTGTATTTTGTCTTCCTATTCTTCTTTGTATCGCAGTAGAAACATCTTCCGTGTATAGTTCTTCTTGTTTATTCTTGCCCTGCCATATTGAATATTTCTCTGATTCTAAGTTTGACCAAATCCAAGACTATGTATTTCCGTCTAATAGTTTGATCATTGGTGTTATTGGATTTGTATATAACGAAAGCATTAATTGCTGCTATGTTCAATGTTTCATAGAATATGACCATGGGACAGCGGCGCGTGATTCTATCGCAATCATACGTTGCGCAGAGCTTATCAAAGGTATCAACCCCACCTTTGTAATCTGTTATCATATCTGGCTTACCAGTTGCAATATTGAGAGCATCATCATGATGCATAGATGAAAGTACATAAACATTCTTATTATTTTTTGGTATGTAGGACGCCAACTTCAAGTGTTCTTGGAGAGCAAGCATGCTCGTTTGAGCTGGTCTCTTTACTTTCATCTCCTGTAAATAAATCCTTGAGGTTCAGGGATTTATTTAGAATAGATGGGATTACTATTACTTTTCATTTTGCCAGCTATGTAAATAAGACCATTGAGAACCATTATACATTACATTTGATAAGACCATTAAGAGTTCCATTAAATGTATTAGTTGTGTAGTTCTATTTGTTTTGACATACTATTTTTGAATGATATAGATATTTTTTCGGAAAAGAATAAATTCCGTACCACGATGACTGTACTCTTTTCCTTGGCTTCTCCATTCACTTCAGGTAATAGCTTCATCAAATTCTGTTTACGATTTCGAATATTACGATTCTCTATATGCTTTTTTCAACGAATTTCACCGTCCTTGCCTCTTAGGAAAACATCATACCTATTTATATTTGTTTTCAGGTTCCCCATCAACCTTAATTGACGAATTATACTAAGAATTCTCTTGGTCAGCAATCAGGTGGTATTCTTTACTTTCAGATCCTTCTGATGCTTTAGTCTCCATATATTCCACATCTGGACAAGCCTCGCATGTCTATTTTCTTAATAACCCATATTTCACTAAAATTCAAAATGAATAATATTTTTATATCATTTCATATAGATATTTTAATTTATGGTATTCTTTGGAATTATCAAAAAGAAGTTGTAATTATGTTACCTACATTATTTTAATATACCACAAACTCCAAAGTAGCAAATTTAGAGCACACAATACTATTCTTGGCCGAGCTAGGTAACATCAGTCTGTGCTAAGCAATGACAAATGAGCATTGGTTGCCAGAACCAGAAAGCTATAAGCGGCGACAGCGCGATAAGTGAAAGACACCGGGTTTTACAGCCATTAGTTTGAGCGGTCAGACACACACCGAATGTTAGTCCCGGAAGGTTAAGTTGACTCAATTCTCTGTTGCATGTTATATGAAAAATATAAACTACAAAAATAATTCAAGAACAGCTCTAAAATGCGGATAAGGATTCCAATAGAATTCGAGAAAAAAAGATTGTTGAATGCTTTGGCACAGATACACGTGTGCTTAATGCACCTTTCGTTGAATAAATAACAAAATCTGAGAATAGACCTTTTTACGGTTAGTTAAGCGCAAGCGCATCCGCGAAGTTTGAAAGGCGGGAATATGAAAGTTTCGGGCACAGATTTAGTTATACGTCAAAAAGTTTCATACATAGCACTTTTTGACGTAGACATGGCGGAAATTGACGCATGAGCATAAACAAATTTCAACTATGAAAAGGTCTATTGAAACTAATTCGAGATTCTAATTACTCTCGGCACTACACCTCTGATTATTGTTTACAGAAAAGAATATGGCTAAGTAAAGATGGTCATGGTATGTTTCTACTTTTACTCTTAGCTTACTATAGAAGAGAAATTCATACTCTTAACCAATAAGCTCTTTATTTGCCAATGGATTTCTTGCCCCATTCTTCTTCTTTTTCTTGTATAGAATAGGCCTACTTTGGACCACGCTTCTTCAACTCTTTGGCTTCGATCTTTGCCCAGTATTGTCGCTTCTTCTGCCGGTGTCACTCCTTTCTTTCTTCTGTCCAGGGGGTACCTTTCCTTAGGGTTTTTCCTAAAATCCACGGACTTCCTTCGGGGTGCGTCTCACAGACTGTCTGTTTTGGAGATCTGTTATTCCCAGTTCTTTAAAACCTTCTTGTTTTTTCAGAAGGTAAACAGACGGTTGGTTTGGAGGCAATCTTGCAACGTGACCATAGAGAGCTACCCTCCTTTTCCTTGCTCACCTTCAGAGAGCTTCTCAATATGAACGTATAGCTCAGAGTTGTGTCGCCTTCGGGATCAGATCCGATTTCCAATCGGGTGGTAATATCTCTGTTTACCAGATGTCCTGGATGATCTCGGTTAGCTTGCGCATGGAATTGCTTCCAGCACCTTTCCAGAGTTCAGCAACGATAGAGTCCTCTCCAGCTGCCTTATTATTCTTAAGAAGTTGAATGATCTGGACAACTTCTTATATAAGTCTTCTCAGAATTTATCAGTTCTGTCTGGATTGCCTCTGTTGTCCTGTTTGATTGGGGCATGTACATTGACTATATTGTAGCCCTTGTTCGCACATTTGAGAGAGAGGACGCATACACGACTGCTCGGGGGGTACAGTTGGTGATTGAATCCAGTATACTGTGACTGATTATTAAGATTAAGTCATGTACCTAAGTGGGGTACGTTCTTCATTACCCGCTGACCCACTTTTCCTTTGAGGATTCTGTAGCCTTGGGACTCGAAGGCATGTTTGTCCTTAAATTTGGTTTCCTGTACTGCTGTCAGTAGTATGTTGTGTCGTATAAGTGAATTACTCAGATGTTCCAGTTTATCCACTTTTAGCAATGAGTTAGCATTAAATGTTGTGAAGAAGCTTTGCCGTCTTGATCTGAGTTTACGTCCGGTGATTTCAGGATACCCCGATTCACCCTTAAAGCATGTTTGTGCCGACTCCTCAAGAACCGAAGGTCCGCTAACGTCACCATAAGTGACGGTGGATTGGTTACCACCTGGGGTAGCGAATTAAGCACTATATTTTAGCACTTATATTCTTCGTGGGCCAGTAGCGAGCCACTGCCCAAGTTGACAGCTTGGGAGGCTTATTATTCGGGGTTGTCACCCCTAGACAGGTCGCCTTCACTATGGCTATGGAGCCCTGTCCACCCCGACTCTTCCCACATGTTATTATATTACTAGGTGCAGATCTATTTTAGATTTTTCTTTTATTCATAATTTCTGGTAGGTTTCTTTTAGAAAATGTCAAATTATTAAACGTTACATTTAGAAATCCTTCTCAAAATAAAAATCACCAATTCACATTGTTTTTACACATTTTTTTTTACACCAACACCATCCAATGTTTTTCCAATTTGTTTTTCACTATAAACTTTTCTCCCTATGGACTTTTCTTGCCCCATTCATTATACTTCTACGTTTCACTTTTGTCTATTAGATGCGAGTTTTCGGGTTTTGTAGATGGTCAGCCACTAGTCCTTAAAATCCTCCACAATCTGTTTGAGTCAGTATTCTTCGGTGCTGCTCATTGTATCATCTGGCAAGTAGGTCGCTCTTAACAGTCACTTTTGCTCAGTCTAATCCAACTGAACACTATTTTGTTGATTTTTTCAAGTTTTATAATCTATGTTTTTGTAATTGTTCAGTAATAGACAGTGTTCAGTAATAGACAGAAAATTTTCTCACAACGATGGTGGTTGTAAAGACACACTGTGATTCCATAAAGTTGAACTTTAACATAAGCACAAACCATGAGAATAAGAAACGCCAGTTTAGCCTTTTAAAACTGTTACTGAACATATACCAACAGAAAAAGAAAAATCAGATAGGCCATCTGAAGGGGTGAAGGAACGCGAACCAACTGAAGGAGAAAAACCTGTTGAACCATATGAATCTATAAATGAACAAGAACAAACCGACGAAAAGAAGCCAATGGAACCATCTAAAACTGTGACTGAACGGAAACCAACCGACGAAGAAAAACCAGTGGAAGCATCTGAAGTGATGGAACTCTAGGAGAGTTCAAAATCTCTGAATCTATGACTTAACACAAACAAACGGAAGTAGAGAAGCCGAAAGAACCTTTTAAATTGTGACTAAACGGGAATAAACTGAAGAAGAAAAGCCATTTGAAGCATCTGAAGATGTGGCGTCTCATTACGATGGTGGTTGTGAAAACGTATTGTGATTCCATAAAGTTGAACGTTAGCATGAGATAACAGTTTAGCCATTTGAAGCTGTTACTGATGATATACCAACAGAAAAAGAAAAATCAGATGAACCATCTGAAGGCGTGACTGAACACAAACAAACTGATGGAGAAGAACCTCTTGAACCATCTAAATCAAGAACAAGCAGAAGAAGACAAGCCAATGAAACCATCTACAACTGCGACTGAACTGGAACCAACCGATGAAGAAAAACCAGTTGAAGCATCTGAAGTGATGGAACTAGAGGAGAGTTGAAAATCTCCAACTGAAGGAGAGAAACTACACGACTCATCTGAAACCATAGCAGAGAACTAACTAACTGAAGCAGAGAAACCGATGAAACCTTCTGATGCTGCGATTAAACATGAACCAATTGGAGGAGAGCTGCACCATGTGAAGCTGTAACTGACTACGAACCAACTGAAGCAGAGAAACCAGTAAAAGCTTCAGAAGCTGGGACTGAATACGCTCGAACAGAGGACGCTGACCAAACCGTGAACTGTGCATCAGTTTTAACCATTATGGTGCAATGTCATCTAGGAACATTAAATCAGTCAAAATATTGTTCAGCTTTCTTTATAATAGCATCAATGCCCTGAATTAAAATCAAAGGCAAAGCAATATGAGCTTATCGAGCTCTAATTTCTAGGGGAAATTCCTGGACATATCCTTTGAATCCGTACACTGAGCCATGTTCCGATACTTGAAGAAGTATATTCAGTAGGACATGCTAATTCTCCGATGTTTTTCAAAGGAGAGGCCAATAAATAAAGTCAGATTCGTATTTGAAGTAGAAGAATGATTTACTTTCTACAACTGAGCCTTTGCTCCGATCAGCAAATATTTTATTTTGTGCATTCCCAATGCGTATATTTCTGCCTGGCTAGTTTGTTGCATGTCTTCGCCTCTCTTCGCCTTGATGAACACTTTGCCGACGGTAGAAAAAGAGTGATACCGCAATAATTCTTGCAATCTCAGCTGTGAGCTTTGTTCAGGATTAACAGTATGATTTTTCCACGGTGTTAAGATGCATTTTGTATATGATATACATATCAACAGGATCTAGAGTAGTCACCACAAGATATCTCTTCAGGTTCGGTAATTGTTTCGATAGTGACTTATAATACACAAAAACTTTGGTGCTTTTCCATTTTCCATCGATCTTATGACACTTTTCATTTCTTTGTGCACTGGCTTAGTGTCAAGGAATAGGTTGAGTGGTGCTGGTTCTGTTGGTGGTTCCTCGACTGAATCATATTTGTATAGTTTGCATGGTTGTACTGTTTATTGATAGAATTATTTTGGCCCAAGTATACCTGCACTTAAGAATTGAAAATTAAATATTTACAACGCATTTCAACGATTAATCATTATGAATGATAGAGTGAAATACAGTGTAGCTATATAATTAAACACGTTTAAATAAATACCGTCTTAAATTATGTAAGTTTCATTTGGCCTGAAATGTACGTTGAATAAATGGTCGGCTAAATATCTCTTCACGCAAATATCCTAAAGGAAACACTGGAAAAATGCCTATAAACCCAAATTAATATGAAATTTCAATTTCTTAGAAGGTTTATTATAGAAGTAGGAAAAGATATGAATACATACTTTTAAAAGTCCAGAATCGTCAAAAAATGTGTGACAATAAAAAATAACAATATCATTGAAGTGTTTGCATACGTATAATTTTTTCAGTGTTTTCATACGTATTATAGTTTCATAATATTCAATTTAATACGCATATTCATAATTTGAAATAGGATATATGCATGTATTTATTTCATATTTTAAATTTAATTTATTTTCACTGTTTACACCATTATAACATAGTAAAAATTTAATGTTTTAAAATGCTGTAGTTACGGTTTAAAAAAATATTTAAAATAGAGAATAACTTTGAGCTATTTAAACGCCATCATTTTCGCTCGCTCCATTGATGACGTCAAATACTATGTCCAGTGCCAATGCAGTTCATTGTTTACTACAGTTGTTCTCATTCTTAACTTAGCATAAAAAAATCTCAGAAGCCAGTTTATAAATATTAGATTATGCCTGTATGCAAAAACACTATCGGAAGTACACAAGCTAAAGTGCAGTCCCCATCGGGACTGCAAAAATACGTATAGATTCATGCTGATACGTATAGAATGCTGTAAGGTTATCAAAAGAGATTAAGTATCTGCAACAACTTGTTTACATTTTTGTGATGATCACTTTAATGAAAGTATGACGTATTTCCATACCCAATATGATTTCAGTTAATCAGAAGTAAGTTTTTTATTGAAAGTCCATCACACAAGCAGGATATAACTCTAAGTCCTGTTTACAAAGTTTTGTGATTTTGTCTATTGTTTTTATACCTACTTTAATATTTGTTTTCATATTAAAAATTTAGAAACGTTGTACGATGTAAGCTATCTTTTAAACTAACAACTTCGCTCAATTTTAGTATGTGCATGATATGTGCATGATATGTGAGTATTGGCAAAAAAAAACATACTGAAACAATTCTATGCATCTCGTCCCGCGAACAGATAATAGTGAGCATTCTTAATGAACACACACGCTGAGAACATTTTCAAACAAAACTTGTAAACAAATTATTTTCGCGACACAATTAACCATGCGATAGCTTATAAACAAAGTTTTTAAAATTGGAAATTAAAAAGAAAAAGTTTTAATAATTAACTTGCATAAAAAACTTACATTACGAAAAAAGATGAAGCTTTATGTTTTGTGGCCCAAATTAACATTTCCATAAAATGACTGGACGTGATAAAATCGTGGTAAGTGTTTTTTTGTTATTGATTGAGCACGCTATTATTTAAATAGTTTGAGTTTGCTACACTACATTAGTAGAAAAGCAAAGTTTAATTTTGTTGCTCAAACACTTTATGTTAAATATTTGATCAATCCATTAGAATAATCACCATAGCCTTAATAATGGATACCCAATTCCAAAAATCCGAAACACTCCAATTAATCTACCCCAAAACGAAACCTATAACACCACAAATTATAGCTCAATTACATATTTAGGCAAAATTTCAGATAATACAAGCAAGATAATGATACAGATTTCAGATGAAACAATAATATTTATATAATTAATAAAAATATTGCCTTTAAAACAAACAACTCCATTTAAAAACATATAAAGAATAATAAGCACAAAACAGATAAAAAATCAAACTCGGGGGTTAATAGGCTAACTTGTGAAGTTTGTGTAAAAGTCTACATAGAACAAATAGGGAGGTCGTTTGGTATCATGAATGAAAGAACAAAAAATATTCTATTGATTCTACTTTCGCCAATCATTGCATAGAATGCAATCACAAATTTAATAATAAATTTGATATATTACATACCGAAATAAAAAGTAGAAAATTTATTAGAAAATTTAAAAATCAACAAACATAATAAAAAAGACATCATCTTAGATCACCAAATAGATTCTGCCCTACTAAATCTAAATCTGTAATAACCATTACCCCATTCATAGTATTTACCTTGTGTATATTCTCATTTGCAACTAATATATGCTTATTTTCTTAAGACAAAAGACGTCACTTTCCACAGGTATACATGGTACACTTAATATATTTAATTTTAAAAAGTGTTGTTTGCATGATTGTGATATTTTATTGCCCAATGCTCTTATTATTCTTTTCTGGGCAACAAGTATTTAATTTGTTAGAGAAGATGAGCCCCAAACTAATATACCATATGCCATTGTTGAGGCTTCTTCAGCGTGATATACATTCAGAAGTGTGATTTCATTAAAAAGTTCGCGTAGGCTACGTAGCATGTAAGCCGATTATAGGCTTTTTATAATTGCCTCTGTCATAATTTTCCATTTCAGATTTTCCTCCATGTGTACTCCTAGGTATTTTATGTTGTCCGTTCTTTCTATTTTATTGTTATTGATAACTAGATCTACGTTTCTAACGTGATGTTTTCTACTTGATTGAAACATGATGTATTTTGTTTTTGTAGAATTAATAAATACATTGTTTGCTGCGCACCATTGATATAATTTGTGTAATATCTGCTTGGTTGTACTTTCGTTTGTCGTCTGCGTACATGATACAGTTATCTGCTCCAATATAGTGGATAAGGTCAACTGTGTATAACGCAAATAGTAGTGGGGCTAATATGGTTTCTTGTGGTACGGCGACTGATGTTTGTTTGTTGTACTCGATCTAGTATTCCCTATTTTGACAAATTGATTTCGGTTAGCTAGATATGATTGGAACCAGCGTTGTGTTTTGCCTCTAAATCCATATCGATCTAGTTTCTCTAGTAGTGTATTGTGAGCAACACAGTCAAACGCCTTCGAAAAATCACAGAAAATTCCCACTGCGCAGTTTCCTTTGTCTATTTTATTTATTAATTTTATGTATACATTTTCTATTGCTATTATTGTTGATTTGTCTTTACGAAAGCCATGTTATTGATTCGAAATTAATTTATATAGTGAGTCCCAGAAGTCTTGGAATGCACTCTTGCCATGAATTTGAAGACGTAGGTCATTTCTTAATTCCAGATATAAAATTAATCAAATTATCAAATGTAATTTTTAAGTAGCTGTCAGTGGTCTTGAGGTTATGTCGCATTGTTTTTAGTGTTAAGTTCAACAATTTCATTAGTTATAAATAAAACGCCGTCTCATAAATTTCTTCTTCCTTCTTCTAAATAGGCGAATCGCCTGTTCTTCGTCGATTTTGCCCGGTCCTTTTTTTTATTGTACGTTGAGGTTGTCGTTCCACTGTTTTCGTGGTCTCCCGGTACTCCTTTTCCCTGACGGCGATTTGTCTCTTGAGATTTTTACAATTCGGTCATCTGACAATCTGCTAATGTGTTCGTTCCACTCGGTTTTTCTTCCCAACACCCAATCGTTGACATTGTTAATATTGCATATTCGTCTAATGTTTTCACTTCTCTCCCGGTCTCTCAATGTTTTGCCGGTTATTTTGCGAATTACTTTCATCTCTGTTGTTTCTAAGATCTGCTTAGTTTTACACGTTTCAGGTCTTGTTTCTGCTGTATATGTTAATATAGGTCTTATAGCTGCCTTATAGATGCGGGTTTTGGTTACTGTTTGTAGGTGTTTGTTTGTCCATATCGTGTCGTTCAGTTGGGCCGCTGTTCTTGCTGCTTTTGACGCCTGGTTTCTGACTTCGTTTTCAATGTCTCCAAAGCTTGATATTTCTATGCCCAAGTACTTAAATTGCATTACTTGCTGGATGATTTCATCGTCTACCGCTAACTTACATCTGATTGGTGTTTTTGATGTAGTCATGCATTTTGTTTTTGATGTTGCTATTGTCATTCCTAGCTTTTTTGCCGTGATGTTAAATTGAAATAGTAATCTCTGAAGATCATCTTCATTTTCCGCCACCAGTACCGCGTCTTCGGCATAACATAATATCTTTACTTGTTGTTCTTCTCATAAATTTAACACTGATTTATTTTATAGTGTTGTTAATTATAAAATGAACCAAGAACAAACATTACAACAGACGTTGATTGTGTTGTTCATTTGCACGAATACACAAATTAATTAACTGTTTTATGTTATTTCAACCGGTCTTACTTGGTTTATTTAACTTAAAAATGTTCACAAAAGAGCAGAAAACTTTTATTGTAGAATAACGACGCTTGGAAAATGGTGAATGGGAATACAGTTCCTATGGCTGTATTTAATAGGAATCAGTTTTGAAGGCAGGTATTACGATCAGTTGATTGCTTTCGAAGTACTGGTAACATTAACAACAAATCAAGAAGTGGAAGGCCTCGTATTAATAATGAGAATAATATAAACAACATCAGAAATGCAGTCCAAGATGAACCTACCACTTTAATTTAAGTCGTACTACCACTCACAGCATTATTCGTTAAGATCTTCACATGAAACCATATAAGTTGCAAATGTACCAAGAACTTTTACCACTCGATTATAATAAAAGACTGGCCTACTGTCGGTGGATCAATGAAAATATGAACGACGAACTGTTAAATTTAACATTTTTCACTGATGAAGCCTGGTTTCATCTAAACGAATACATACATTCCCAAAACATGCGCATGTGGAGTGTTGACAACCCACTTTTTTTTAGAGAGACCCCACTGCATCCAATAAAAGGTGGTGTGTGGTTTGCAATGTCAAGACGCATATTGGGCCAATATTTTTTTATGGTAATTTAAACGCTGCCACTTATAGAGCCGCTATTTTGCAACAATTTATTAACGAACTTAATGATGATGAACTCCAAAATGGCTTCTTTCAACAAGATTCTGCTAGACCGTACATTGCCCATGAAACATTAAATTATCTTCATGAATTCTTCGATGACAGGCTAATAAGCAAAGACCGATTTCCACGGGAAAAGTGTCTGATTTGAATGAGCAGTTCACAATATCTAGAATTGATGGTGTCAATTCTGGTAGAAGTTCTTTTATGATGTTGCATGGTAGATTGTCTGATCCTGCACTGTTTTTGTTTTTTAATCTCTTAAATACGGGAGTAATTTCTGAGTCGGTCATTTCTGCCAAAAACATGCTATTATATAATTTGGGGATATGGTCATAAATAATGTTTGTCGGTGTTGTTTTTCGTAATTTGTATCGGTGCATTTTTGAAAAATTCGTTGAACTTTGTTGCTATATCTTCCTCATTTGAGATGATTTGGTTGTTACCTATTAATGTGATTGGCTCTTCAAGGATTTGTTTGTTCTTTAACTTGTTAATGATACGCCATAGTTCTTTTTGTTTATTTGTGGCGTTATTGATTCTATCATTATAAAATTTTCTTTTTGTTTAAATTATCAATTATCTGCTCTTATGTTTTTTATTCGCGTTCTGGTAGTCACTTTTTTGGTCTGAGAATTTTTTTTGTATGGAGTATAGCTTATAAAGTTCTTTGCTAGATTTTTTAATTTCTTCCGTTATCCGTGGTTTTGAAATAATTTTAACTTTTTTGATTGGGAATGCTTTATAAAAATGTTTTTGCAGATTTCTGGTGAATTCTGTTGATTTCTCATTGCAGTCGTCTTTAGTTAAGTTGCTTTCCCAAGATACTTCCTGGAAGGCTATGTTAAATTTAGATTTGTTCGTTTCGCAAAAGATTCTTTTGAATTCATATTGTGTTCTGTCTGTATGTTTCCGCCAAGGAGAATGAATCTGTGGTCTTATAATATTGTATCATTAAATATCATATCCATTGGATCTCACGTATTTCTATTTCTTTATCTATTGACATTAGGTTTGAAATTTCTTTACATTTAATTATTTTTTTGTTGGCCCAGATTACTACCCCGCCCCTGGTGGCAACTGAGCGCTGGAATGACCTTATAAGTGAATAGTCAGTCATCTATTCTTAGTTGTGTGGACGTGATGTCATTTAGCCATGTCTCGGTTAAACATATAAAATCCGGTTTCAAATCAAAGGTTAAAATTTCGATTTGGTTGGTTTTTTTCTTTTAAGCTTTGGATATTCATGTATAATAATAAGTTTATTATCATGTTATTATCATGTATTAATAATAAGTGTTATTATCATGTATTAATAATAAGTTTTCAAAATTTATTAATTTGAATTTGATTTTTTTCTGAAATTATTTGTATATTGGGCTTATTTAATATGTAGTCGTAGGTTTTATTATCTTTGGGAAAAAAACCTTTGAAGTGTACGTATTTGGGCAATATTTCAGGGTATTTTATTTCAGATAATTGTTCAAAAGGAATCGTAATTTTAAAAGATGATTATGCTTCTGGAAATTTCGAATTCAGTTTCATGCATTGTACGTTGGTGAACCCTTTATAACTTAGGTATTTTATTACTTCTTTTACTGTTAGTGTTGGGTCTAATTTGCTTACATGCAGATAGGCAAATCTTTGTGCTGCTTTCATTTCGGTGGTTTCTGAATTTGTTCCTATTAATATATTTGACTTCCTGTTAAATCCTTTTCGTTTCTGTATTTCATTATTCTGTATTATTCTGTATTTTATTATGCTGTATGTCATTATTCTGTATTTTGAGCTTGAATCTTGAGTTTGTCTCTGCTCGTTTGTATTATCATCTCTCACCTTTATTAGATCTTCGTTTTTCGAATTGTATTTCTATAATCTCTGCTCTATTTGATATCATGTTTGAGTTTGATAGATTGGGCGGGGATGCTGGAGAGGTTTTTTCCGTCAGTCTTGCATTTTGGGTTTGCAAAGTTTTATTTGTAGGTTGCATTCTTATAGTTCTTCGTGCATTATTTCTGGTATAATCTCTGTAAGCAATGTCTTCATTACGTTTTCAATTTCATTCTCCCAAACCTTCAAAATAATTTCTTTGAAACCTGGGCTTTTTAGATACCTAATCACGCGATCTCAGTCGAGTTCTCAGATGAGCTGATGGAACGTTATCTTCTTGGCATTTTGCTAGTTTTTTCAAAATTATAGTTATCCGGAGTAGGACAGAAGTTAGTTTAAAGAGTTAGTTTTATATACATTAAATACATTTATATACATTAAATACAAAATTCAAACAAGAACCCGACTAAGAATTTCAGTTCGTTTTTTATTAGAAACGAATTAGGCATGCCGAACTCCGTGCTCGTTCCAAATGAGGCAACCGCATTAGGCCGTTATCAGTCATCACAATAGTAACACACGACCGGCTTCGTTCCTAATTAGGAAGCTTGATTCGGAACAAATGTGGAAGCCACTCTCATATGCGTCAACTGTAACTAAATGTGCCCCAAATTTTCCTTTTGTCTCTGGTACAAATGCAAATATATTTAATTACAATTGTATGAACAAAATATAGACGACAGGCTTGCCGAATCGAGTTCATTGGATGGTCTTCAAAATACTGCAAAATAGTGGCAACGGTATTGTCAGAATTGACCCTTTTAACAATTTTCCTTCCCCTTCGAGAAGAAAATGCCTCGCTATTTGCTCGTAAATTGCGTTCCAATCTTGCAAATATTTTTAAGCTTGGAATAACACGTTCGGAATATCTCTAGGCGTATAACTGAACTGCTCGTCTAGGTATCTTTTGAGATTCCGAAAAAACTAATATCATGTCGACTTTTTCGTTGTGCGTGATAAACTGTGATAAACTGATAGATCCCGTATATAAGTGGATGATGCGTTCCACAAGTATGCGCGAGAGGTTGCCTAAGCTCTCGGAGAGTACGGCACCTAAAGAAGATAACTAATTTTACAAATGAAAACTTAAGATTATATATACAACCGTATATTGATAATGTATATTGGTTAAATGCGTTTTTTATTTATTTTTTTAATTGTGAATACCGGTAGTTGAGAGGATCTAATGTATTTCTAATAGAATTAGGGATAATAGGGGGTTAATGCGGGATTTTTTTAACGGGAAAAGATAGCAAATTTTCTTTACAAAATATGTTCAGAAAAATAAGCTTTTTTAAGATAAGCAAAAATGTAGGTATGGTTCTGGGAAAACAAAATTCGATGACGCCATTACTCCAGTTTCCAAATATGGAAAAATATGTAAATTTGGTTTAAATGTTCCTTACTAAATCCCATTTAAGAACCTCTTTCCAGATTGTTTCTATCGTTTTTCGTTTTCTTATAATAGAGCTGAGACATCGAGTTTTGCTCACCCTGTACATTGAACATTTTCAAACATGTCCAACTTTTAAATCAACCAATTGGTTTTATTGGTCTATTGTTATGTATTGACCGATCACAGTATTGTCATAATTTAGTATATTTATTTAATACAGTTGTTTTTGTATTTCCTACTGAAATAATAAACTTTTTTTAATACTTTTAGATTATATTACTATTAGATTATTACTTTATTTGTAAATTAAATGAAATCTTGAGCATTTTTAAATGAAATCTGACACTCTTTGGATAAAAATAAAATATTCTCAATAAATTATTTTGAGTAATATAGTTATGATCTTCTTTAGTCTTCCAATTAAAACGATTTTAAACGGACTCTTTAATATAGCACGGTGGAAGTTGACTGCAGGAAAGTTATGATTGAAAAACTTTCTGCTTAACGAGCTTTAAATAAAAGCTGAAAAAAACAACACGAAAACACGAGAAATTGAAGATGAATTTAAACTCGATATCCAAATAAATTTCTACATTGAAAAAGCTTCTATTCTAAATTAAAACAATTTTTATATTATTTACGTTCATTTCAAAGAATGAAAAAATATTTATTGGAAATATCACTAGTTTTCTTTTTCAATATTTGTTTACATAAAAAGAAACGTTTTTTATATCCAAGCTGATATTACATGAGCATAGGAAAAATGCAAATCAGTTTCATTATATATTTTTTATTACTCATGCGCGGAAAGTACCTCTTGACATAAATTATTTAATACGAGAAATGTCAAGTCTTGTTGTATTTCCACATAACCTGGGTAACTCACGCAAATATTCAATATCGCTAGGTTACATTAAAAAAAAACAAATAAATAAAATGAACAACAATCAAGACCCCGATATAAAAAAGTAACGTGGTCAGAATTTTTTGTCAGTACAAAATAATAATACAAATTATAGAAAACGTTATAAAATGAGTGTAAATTCTATCTATGTTGATACCGGAGACTGAGGAGAGTCTTATGACGAATCCACACCACTGCGCACCGGAGACAATTGAAAAAGCAAATTCTTCATTTTAGATTCCATATTTTTTTGGATGGCCCCTGGATCCCAAACTTAAGAGATACATCCGCTCGCATGAGTAATAAAAGATATTGTTTGCAACACGGGTGGTATTCTCAATTGTCCTCTCGAGCGAATGTGCGCACTCACTTCGTTGGTTCGCCCAATTTCGCTCTCGCTTGGTATTGACAACTTACCTCCCAAGTTACAAAATATATTAATATAGTTGTATTTCAAAAACAATAACAACCTGAATCTGAAGCTAATACAACGCATGGCTGAATGCTATGTATGGTCGGTATTGCTGTACGGAGTAGAGACGTTGACTCTTAAGGTCAGGACGATGAACCAACTGAAGGCATTCGAAAAGAGCCTCAACAGAAGAATGCTTCTTATTCACACAACATGTTACAAACGAGAATGTACTACGAAGAGCAAACATCGAATGGCAACTTTTGACGACCATAAAATGCCGAAAGACATCATATCTTGAACATATTTTAATATGTGATAAATATCGTCTATTACAGCTCATACTAAAGGACAAAATTGAGATGCGCCGTGGAGTTGGAAGAAATAAACAGTCGTGGCTCAGGAATATTTTTGACTGGACCGGGAAAAGAAGGGTTGGTGAACATTTTCGCTTGGCGGAGGACCGTACAGCTTTTGCCCTGGTGATCGCCAACGTCAGGGAGACCGGAAAAGCCACATGAAAGAAGAAGAAGTTGTATTTCCAATTAGTAAAAACGTAATTACAACTAAAATCCTACGATAAATAAACTTGCATGCATAGAAATCGGCCCACTTTAAACTTTTGACTTTAACTATTTTTTATTTAGAAACTATTTATGAAATGAAATAAAACAATATGCGATTTGAAGGACGATTTATCATGCTTATTTATAAGTTTAAATTTATCAAGGATGCTTATATAGGCGTAGCAATCGGTAAACGAAAACGAACATACTTTTTGTGATGGTTATAACGAGAATAACAAACTTGTGAAAGATTGTAATTATTGCATTTGAAATTTGCACATTATCCATTTTTTAAAATTTTATTTATTTTCAAGAGTGTTGGTTTCATGCATACTGCACCGCAAAAAGCTGTCCAAGTTTTCGTTCTAATCGAAAACGTACTTAAACAGCGAGCTGTTGCCGAACGTCTTATTTGTTTATTCATAAGCATAACTTATATGGCCAGCACTCCGTCCAGATGGACACTGTGCTAGTTTAACGATTACAATAAAAGTTTACAATATAATGATAAAGTAGTTTTAAACTCTAAATGTCATGATCTATTCTTTTAATTTTGCGCAGTTTGCATTAATTTTTTCAAGCAAGGCTGATGTTGCCGCTTTAGATTTTCCTACGTTAATTTGTAAGCAACTAATCCGATATTCGTTCTAGTTTTTGTTTGTAATTTTAGCCAATTTACTTAGTTTTGATTATTTACTTCTGATTATTTGACGTAGTTGGTCCCTGTTTTCTTAGTCTCATATTTCCTTTCTCCCGTCCTTTTGATTACATCTTGACGTAAACCTTTTTGGGCTTCGGTTCAGGTTCCGATGTGTCCTCGGAGTTGGATGATGTTCTAACCGGTAGTCCGCCTTGATACAAAATAGCTGTTGCTCGACAACTGGAAAAGTGTACCAACGTTATAAGGTCACTTGATCCTTTCATAGACGACCAGACAGAAGTACAGGGAGAAGGAGAGTATTTATAACTGCTCGGGGGATGACCGATTTATTATGTCAACATCATTAAGAAATCGTTACCTTCATGCGGTTCCACTGCAAAAACAGCAGTTAAGTGCTAAGAGTGGCTATTAGTCAGTGAACAATAAGACAAATACTGCAGGAAAGTAAGTTGACTCCTAAGACACCTTCAGTGTGTCAAAAACTTACTCCAGCTCAGTGTCAAGCACGCCTGCGTTTTGCCAAGAATCATTTAAATGGAATGTTGGAACAATGGGGGTATGTGGGGAAGCTAAACAAGCTTGGCAAAGATAATATAGTAACGCTATACTAGGAACCAGGATGCACTAGTATAGACGGAAACGAAGAGGCCGATCACCTAGCAAAAAAGGGATCCAGTAGCCCCTTTATAGGTCCGGAACCCTTTTGCGGCATGAGTGTGAACACCATCCACAAAAGTTTAGATGAAGAAACAAGTGGAAAATGGATGAAAACCTGGAAAGAACTTCCAGGGCCAAGACAGTCCAAAGTGGATACTGGGATCTTTTAACCAGAAAAGAACAAAAGCTTGCCTGAAATTAAGCAGGAACAAGCTTAGAATTCTGACAGGAGTCCTGGCGGGACACTGCAGACTTAGGAAACATCTCAAGGCCCCAGGCCTAGAGGAGAATGACGGATGCAGATTCTGTGGTTCAGCAGAGGAAATCCCATACATCTGCTCAAAGACTGCGGAGCATTACTCCGCAAGAGACAGATCTACCTTGGGGCTCACTGCTTGAACACAGAGGAGCTGCAGGCCTTGAATTCCACCCAGATCCTGAAATTCCTAAAGGAATCAGGATTAGAGGAGGCTCTCTAGATTGGTAAGTACACCAACCCTTGGAGGAGGAAAGTGGGGTACAATAGATCTATAAAGGTCGCAGTACAAGTCGTCACCACTATATCTACAATCTACATGGGGGTATGTTCTATTCCAAGAACGAGAGAGCGATTTGCAGAATGCTGCATTGCAGAGCGGCCTGCTTATGAAGGTGGTCCCTGCTTGATTTGGGGTGTAATTTCTATGGAAGCATGAACCGACCCTACTTTTACAATTAGGGGCGCCCGTAATCAAGGGAGAGGAGGTTTAACGGATGCTTAGTATATCGCGGAGATTTTGGAAGTTCATGTGGTACCTTACTTCAACTACATTGGAGAAGAATTTGTCTTGAATTTTTTAATTTATGCATCACAATGCGAAGCTACGCACTGCAAAAATCGTGCCAAATCGTGCAAAAAGATTACAGAAATCGGTTATCGGCTTATGAAGTGGCCAGCATGCAGTCATGCAAAACTTTTATGGGATGATTATGCTTCGTGCCAAAACCTTGATCTTAGTTTATTGTTGCAAAAGCTTATTTTTGCAGTAGAAGTAGCAGTATATATATATATATATATATATATATATATATATATATATATATATATATATATATATATATATATATTTATTTATTTGTACACAAAATATACAATTTTAAGAATATAATGTAAGGAAGTACAAGAAAAAAATAAGGAAGTACAAGATGTACATTGTGTACAGGATTAGCACCTAAGTGACTTAACACTTGTGTTGTGCTGCAAAACAAAATTAATTACTCTAATTTAATATTTCTATACAGAAAGTAATGGTATAACATTGTGTTATAACACCCGTTAGTTTATCTATAGTTGTTCTAATATTGTGATAAATTTAAAATAATTTATAAATTTAAAGATGAATTTAGTTTTAATCTCGCGAAAAGGTTTTAAAATTTGTTATATATTTTACTTTTAACGGTAGGATATTGCAAATTTTGGGTAACGTTAAAAAACGATGACAAACATTCTTGTTGAGTCTTGGAGTGTTTACTAATTCTTTAGTTGTGCTTCTAGTAACATAAACTGTGGGAAAAGAATTTTGTAGTATTTTATTTTTGAATGCGTACATACATACACTATGCAAATATAATGTTCGGATATTACCAATATATTCCGTATATATAAGGTTAGTATGAAAAGATCTTTTTTTTTCAAAATTACTTTCAGTATATAGTTTTGTATTGTGTTCAGTTTTTGCAAGGAATTTTTATACATTGCACCCCACATCAGAATACCGTAACGAAAAAGTGATTCAACCAGAGATTTATAAATCAATATATGTAGATTTCTTGATACAAAGTGTCGTAGTTGGTAAAATAAGTATATATTAATTTTCTCACCTTTCTTGTTAGATAATTAATATGATTGTTTCAATTTAAATTTTGGTCGATAATTATGCCTAAATAATTGACCTCGTTAATTTCCGCTTTCATACCTGGGACTTTAATACTGCAAAAATTTGGTCTGTTTGTTTTTGTTATAAAGAAGGCTAGATAGTCTAACTAACGTTAAGTGAAAGACGATATTTACACATCCATTTATTAATTATATCCATGGTTGACTGGACATATTTTTTTGTTTCCGACCATGTATTTCTACTGAAGAAAATCACTGTATCATCAGCGTAAGATATAATTCTCGCCTTTACTTTTAACTCGAGTAATGAATTTATATATGTTTGAAAAAGTATTGGACCTAGTACAGTTCCTTGGGGGCCCACATTTTTATAATTGTAGTGTCACTTACTGTATCATTTATTTTCACGCATTGTTCCCGATCAGTTACTGCACCACGTATGCCATAACGCTCCAATACGTTCAGAAGTATTGTACGATCAACAGTGTCAAATGCCTTTGCCAAGTCTAGAAATACTGCTATGCATTTTTTGTTTTCAATAAGTCCTTCTGTAATACCTTTGATGACATTGCACATGGTATCGGTACGAAAACCGGCACGAAACCCATATTGGTAATTATGTATGATTTTATTTTTATCAAAATTAATCCTTCGGTTATCCACGCTTTTATTTTTATGTTTTTTTTTGCCATAATTTTGTGATTTTGTAATTATCGATAATGTCATTAAATTTGTTCAAGAAGAGATCAGTCCCGAGTTGAGGATCACTTACATTTATTATTACATCCCAGCTTTCTTTCTCTTACAGGTTCTCTAACTTTTTATAATCGATATTTTTTTTTTCTATTATACTGAATTTTTGGTTTGCTTGATGTGTAATCTATATTTAGAGAGACTGCATAATGGTCAGTAATATTGTATTTAAGTATATATGAATTAAAAGTTAAATTTTGATTAGTTTTGGGTTTTTTAAGGAAAATGTGATCAATGCGTGATTCAGTTTCAGGAGTAATTCTTGTAGGATTCCATATGTATGGCACAAATCCATAATTTGCTAGCATAGAGAGGTATTTATTAACGTATACATTTTCAAATAATAAATTAATGTTGATGTCACCAATATATTATTGATCAGTATATTGTTTTTTTTTGGGAAACTTACAGGGTTATGTAGAACCCAGAAACTTTCTTAATGTAATTCAATGTCAGTCGTGGTGTTTCCCAGAGAAGTAGTTGTTTTAAAAAAAGTTTTCTATAGAAAGATAAGTTATACAAATGATGTCAACTTTGTTGACGATATGTATACAATAATTTCCTAGAAATTATAATCTTTGAAGAAAAAATACAAATGTAACTATTTAATATTAACAATTTCAAAAACTCGAAACTAAAATCATTCAATTATTGTTACTCGATTATGCGCATCACGACACTGTCCAATAAAAAACTGATAATGTGATTCGAATGCTTACCGAGTACTAAAATCATTCGATTATTTTTACTCGATTATGCGCCGATGACTATTGACGCTCGATTCCGATTTCCAAGTCCGAGTGATCATCCGTAACTCATGCACCCGAGGGATAATCAAGTATTCGTATGATCCAGAATAATCAAGTCATTCAGCTGCAGTTCGAGTGATAATTCGTCTACAGGAGTAATAATCGAGTACTCTATTAGAATAATCGAATGATCGATTATTGTCACTAGATTATGCTCTTCCCTAGTGACCAGTTGTGCTGGCAGTTTAATAATAATAAATTTAATACAAAAAAGTTCTTTTATTTTGTTTTTGTATACAGTAAATCCCCAAATACCGTCATCATAACAATAACAGGATTTTTACACTTTTCATAAAAGCTCAAATTCAATGTGATAATCCCATTTCGAAGCTTTTGTTTTTTGTTTTTTTTGTAAAAAGAGACTAAATATCGCCTAAAAGCATTAAATATTTTTTTGATTTAACGATTTTTCTCTTTCAGTAATACAATTACGTTGAAACCTATTTATTTCAAAATACGAGACTTAAACTGCATTTACGAGGTAGAATAAAAAAAAATCAAATAGCTAATTGATTTATATTACAAATTTTATAAGATAATTAATTTTTATAGAAGAATAAAAACTGTTTCTGCTAAGTATTAATTTTAATGTGCAATTTTAAGCTTGAAAACATATCTGGTATTATTACAATTTAATGAATACTATTAGGGAAATAAATTTGCTTGATTTTTGGAATTACTTTACGTATATTGTACGTATATTACTTTACGTAAATAAATTGCGTTCATAGAAATTGGCCCACTGTAAACTTTTCATTCACTTTGGCATTGAACCATTTATGAGATATAAAAAAACGGCCAAGTGCGAGTTGTGACTCGCGCACCGAGGGTTCCGTACAAACTTGTAAGTAAGGTATCTTTTTTTTTGTGGAGGACGTAGCAAGGACATTCAGTAAACTTGTTAAGGCGTTGCTAGTAAACAAACAAAACTCGTCTCAATTATCATATATATAGTTAACTATTGTAGCTCTCAAAAGCTGTGTTTGTCCAAAATTGGTTGAATTATAAATTGAAAAAGCTATAGCATGAAACAAGCAACTGCCATCGCCGGGCATAAATATTACATCGTGTACGATAATGTTGTCGTTAACGGTTATTGAATAAATATTAACGCTAACGCGTTATAACGCTAATTTATTGAGTAAGTAAGGATATGCAGGATTACGAAGTTATTGAATGCAAAACAAAATTTCGTGTTTCTGCCGCTCACTACAAAAGGGGCGACCTGGGCCGACCTCCCGCCCTTGTACTTGCCCCGCGACGCCTTGCTCGTGCGCGTCTCGTTTTATTCTAAATACAAGAGGTCACTGAGTAGTTAGTTAGGTACTTGAACTTAATCTTACTTACTTTTATGATATGAAATTAGTGACGAGAGACCTATTTCAAATTCCAAGCCAAAACTAAAATATTTTAAAAGTTACCAAAAGAAAGCGAATGACGATTATAATAAATCGATTATGATAAATCTTTATTTTACTATTACCCTTATTCAGTAACTTACATTAAGAATTAACTGAATTACGCGATTATTTTTAAACTTATAAAAAGAAAACGAACAGACGATTATGATAAAACTTTATTTTAGTATTACACTTATTTACTAACTTATATTAAGATCTAACTATTTCTTGATCTAAGACGCGAAGTAGACGCGAATGTGAACGGTCGTGCGTGCGAACACAAAGATTAGTTTTCCAAAAATTATAATTAATAATATGGTAATATCGTAATATTGTTAATAAATATTACCATTATTTTTGTTAAATAAATATTAATATTATTAATTTCCATAAAACCTAAATCATGCCCCGAGACCTAAGGTCAAACACCACTTTGGAGAAAAGTTACCTTGAAAATCCGGAATTTGTGGACGTTATATCGGGGATAATTAGAAAGGAAATAGAACCTCTGGCTGGTGTCATAACACAACTCACAAAACAGCTTCAAATTCTAACAGAAAAGAACGAGGAACTATTAAAAATTGTCCATGCCGCCGAAAACGAAAAAAGTAATATGCAGAGACAAGCAAAAAACTGCAAAGATTTAGAACTCAATGTACTTGAGCCGAACCCGAATATTGTTAAAGAACTGGAAATAGATATAAATAAAAGTGAATGTTCCACCACAAAAAACAAGAGAAGTAACTTAAAAATAAATGGAGATAAGGAACCAAATAAATTGGATAGAAATACACAGCCGGAATCAAAATATGAAAGTGAAGCTAGAGGACCAACAATACAGGCAAATGAAGAATCTTGGAAGTTTCAAAACAATAGGAAAAGGAGAAGCAACAAATCAAATAAGATATATGGTAATCTAGAAAATACAGAAATAAAAGCTTCTAATAAATACGCCCATCTATATATATATCGAAACTTGATCCTACTGTGAGCGAGGAAGATTTAACAAATCTAATTAACAAAAACATCCCGTCTGTGAAATGTACAAAGTTAGAATCTAAACGTCCCGATGTTTATGCCGCCTTCAAGGTATCCGCTCCATTTGAATGTCTAGATGAGCTAAAAATATACCATCATCAACCGCTTCTTTTTCGTATATCCAGAGAAGACGAAGTCAACCAAGTACAATGCAAGTGGGGAAGACAGAAGACACCAGAATTTTACGAGAACAAGCCAAAGAAGAGACGACTCCTAGATAAACAGACAGCGTTTGCCATCATTAACCAAAACAGCCAGTCCATTGGTAACTCTGTTGACAGAATTGAAGAGATGATAGAACAAAATCAACAGTGCAAAATTCTCATCATTACGGAACACTGGAAAAGTAAACAACAACTACACACATACATCATTAATAATTTTAATTTAAGATCATGTTTTTGCCGCAAGGAAGGCACACACGGAGGGGTTGCACTATATTCCAACAAACATTTACCCAGTGAACCAAGAATGGACATTAATGATATGGCAGAAACATTCATATTCGAGTGCGCAGCACTAGAAACGACAGTCAACAACGAATCTGTGATAATTATTGGTGTCTATAGAACGCCACTTTCAAATACCGAGAAATTTTTTAACAAATTACATCTACTTCTAACAAAAATTACCAAAGAGACCAAGAAATTTGTAATAGCGGGAGACTTCAATATAGACATAATTAGTAAATCTAGAAAAAGTGAGCAGTTTGTGGAAATGTTGGAATCCTTCAATGCTAGAATAACTCAAAAAGCTGTAAGCCATCCGTCATCAGGGACATGCATAGATAACATTATTACAAATATAGAATGGCTCTATACTACAAATACATTTAATAATTACATCTCAGACCACTGCGCCCAACAAATCACATTTAATATTCCCAAAGCAAAAACTAATTCCTATTACACGTATAGAAACTTCTCTATAGAAAACAGAGAAAAATTTAAAGAGTTTTTAAATACACAAACATGGGACAATGTATATAAAATAATGGAATCAGACGTAGATAAACAATGGGAATGCTTTATGGATATATTTATCATGGCCTTCAATGAATATTTCCCTAAAAAAACTTCAAAAACTAAAGAAAAGTGCAAAACAGTGTTTAACAACATAGAGATAAAGAGTATTAAAGCAGAATTAGAACTAATGCAAATGCTAACTAACTTTGACAATAGTTTTAAAAAACACTACAACAGAACACATAGAAAATACAAAAGCAAACTAAAACAAGAAAAAAGTAAATATTTTGCAAATATAATAGAAGAAAGTGACAACAAGAGTAAAGCAACTTGGCAGGTAGTTAGGCAAGTTGCCAATATAAAAAGCAAAAACAGTGAGGACTTCAATAACCCTGTGTTAAAGGACTCAAAGATGTCAGTTGATAGTATAAATAAATTCTATGCTGAGAGGGCGCAACATTTATTAAGAAATTTAAGTCACTTTGAACACCAGGATAATATACCTAGAAATCCAAAAACGCTATTCCTTGACCCAATAACAACGGAAGAAATATGTACCACGATTATGAATCAAAAGAACAAAATAAGTACTGGATATGACGAAATATCTATGATAATAATAAAAGACGTCAGGAATGAAATTTCAAAACCAATAGAACATGTACTAAATAATAGCTTACTACATGGAATATACCCGAATCGAATGAAAGTCTCAATGATAAGACCGATACACAAAAACGGAGAAAAAGAAAATATCGAGAATTATAGACCCATTAGCCTACAGACATCCTTCTCCAAATTATTCGAGAAAAAAATTGTGCAAAGAATAATATCTTTTGTAGAAAAGAACAAAATTATATGCGACGAGCAACATGGTTTTACGAAAGACAGATCTGTGGAAACAGCATGTTTCGAGTTTATTAGTAAAATATATCAAAATCTAGAAATGCACAACATACCAAATGGTATCTTACTGGACCTGTCGAAGGCCTATGATACTGTTGACCATGAAATTTTATTAAAAAAACTCGAAAAGTACGGAATGAGGGGAAAAGTGGCGGACCTCATCAAATCCTATCTGTCAAATAGGAGGCAGATGACGCAGATAAACACACTAGAAGGTAAAATAACATCGACAACTAGAGTCATAAATACTGGGATACCTCAGGGTAGTGTTCTGGGGCCAATACTGTTCATTATATATATCAACGACCTACCGACAGTAATAAACAGAACCCTACATACGATTATAAATTACGCAGATGACACGACGATCCTGACAACTAACAAAACTATATCTGACATAACGACAAATTTAGTGACAACTATGACTAACTTGACGGACTGGTTCACAAAAAATAAATTAATGTTAAATACAGAAAAAACAAAATTGATTATACTGAAGACAAAACGAAATTTACAAAGAGACCCAAACGATGTAATTATAAATAACGAAAGGACCGAATACAAAACATACGTGCGATTACTAGGACTGACAATTGACAGAAACCTTGACTAGACTCAACAAATACACGAACTAGCAACTAAACTCAGCAGAACAGTGTTCGCCCTTAGAATACTTCAAAAATATTTAACTAGAGAGGTTCTCAAGACCGTGTATTATGCCAATTTCCAAAGCCAGGCAAGATTCTGTATAATGTTCTGGGGAGGCGGCAGTAATATTAACAAAATATTTAAAATACAGAAGCAGGCATTGAGAATCATACAGAACTTAAAATACAATGAAACCTGCAGAGGCAAATTTAAATCAGCGCAAATATTAACCACAACAGCATTATATATATACGAAACTTTATTATTCACATTCAAATATAAACACTTATTCGAAAATCACAGAAATCACTTTAGAGATATAGATAGAAGAAATTGGAACTATACAATACCAATCCATAGTCTAACTATGACGGAAAAGGGACCTCCATATATAAACATCAAATTATACAATTCGCTGCCGAAGGAAATAAAATGCACAATGAATTTAAATAAAGTTAAAAAAGATATACGCAAACTATTAATTAATATGGAACCATATGATATGACCGAATATTTTGAAAAAATAAAATTGTTATAGAAAGTAAACTAGTATTAATATTATGTAGTATCATGTTGACAATCTTACTTATGTTTGTATGTGTGTATAAATATGTAAATATGTATATATATATATTACAACCTTAGATAGTGATGAATAAAGATTTTGATTTTGATTTTTTTTGATTTTAATATAAAGTAATATATTAACTATTTCTAGATCTATTTCGATACTCTTAACATTCAGTTGTTCAATTGACTGCTTTTGAGCAATTGACTACCAAAAAATATAGGAGGAGGAGGACCTAACTGTATGCAACCCCTATCATTCTGCTGCCTGACAATACATTACGCAACACATTAGTATAGTTTCATAAGTTTCTAATAATAAATTAGCATTTTTCTTATAATTAAACTACATATTTACGGTTTTCAGATTTCTACCTTTAAATGTGCTGTAAGACACCGCTTCTTGCCAAATTTCATGATTCTAGGTCAACGGGAAGTACCCTATAGGTTTTGAGTCCCTTGTGAAATCACAAAATATGCGACATAAACATTCATATCTTTTGATTGCGTTGACTTACAGGTTTGATTTTGTCACAGCTGAAAGAGACCGCAGACCCAAGTATTTGATACAAATTTCTACTTATTACCTCTACGCGTTCCTGAGAAAAAAGACAGACAGACGGACAGACAGACAGACAGACAAACAGACAGAAAGACAGACAGACAGACAGACAGACGGACAACAAAGTGATTCTATAAGGGTTCCGTTTTCGGTACGGAACCCTTAAAATATATATAAAAAAAATTGAAAGTTGTTGAGTCGCGGTGGTTGTTTGTCAATGGACAAACGTTCGCGTGATCAAACCTAAGGCGGTTAATTCAGGGTTGCCAATAGATTTGATCGGCACTGGAAAATATATGTTTGGACAAATAAAACTTGCACGCCTCGATAAACATGTATTTATTATTTAACTCTATTCTTAGCACTTGTGACGACGTGTACTGTCGGAGTTTGGAATCTCCTTTGGGTTTTTGTGGCAAGAGGGTTACAACTGAACTGAGTGTGATTATATTTTGTTACAAAGAGGAAAACTAAATCCCACCTCTCATTTGCCTGCCCCCACTGAACCAAGAAGAATTCCAACCCGAAGTGCACGTGGTAATTTCTATGGCTAATCTTAAAACTACCCAAAATTTAAATACTTATTCTAAGCAAACTTAAACATAAACATTGGATTGTATTTTCAATTGTTTACGACCAACAAGCATCCAAAAACCATTAGTAATCGTAAACATCACAAGGATTAGTGATTGAAAGACAAATGGTCTTTCAGATGTGTAGCGGCCATAAACAGCTCCAAACACATTCAACAAATACCCACTACCCTACCGACCATATGTTGGGAATCTACTGGCCGGTTTTAGATAAAATTGATGTAATTATTAATTACCTACTTTTAGAAATACACTAAACAAGAAAATAGTTTTAAGACGAAAATAAAAATAATATTGTGGGATCTTAACATACTCCCCGCCTTGAAAGTCTCGACTTTCAATTGTACAGACCTTTGGCGCAGTTCCCCTTTGCGCAAGATCTTGATGGTCTCGACGTGGCGCCTCTTCTCCTCGTCCAGTTCGTATTCCATGTCGCGGATGCGCGTCTCCAGTTTGCTGATGATGCGCTTGCGGCAGACGATGGTGTTGGCCTCGACCTCCTCGAGACGGATGGACAAGTTCTGCACTTCGATCTCACTGTTCCTCGTGCAGGATCTCAACAGTATGTTTGATTTCAGCTTGGACGCGTTGGTAACGTTCGTCGGAAATGAGTTCTTTAGTGATTTCGTCGTAATCGGCGGAGATGGTGGAGAGTTCTTGTTCGATCTTGCTCTTGGAGGAGGCGAGGTTGACGTTGATGAAGGTGAGCTCGTTGATGCGAGAGATTGATTCTTTCTTCGAATTGCAATTCGGCGGCCTTCTTGCCACGGAAGGCAGCTTCATAATTGCCCCTAATTTCTTCAAATTCTACGGTGAGAGCTTGGACGCGTCTGTGGGACACGCTGAATTGGTCCAAGGTGACTTCCAACTGACGCTGGACTTCGTCGTAGTAGGCGGTGATTTCGGTCAATTGAAAGGATTGTTTTGTGATGGTCTTCTGGAAGTCGATGTTGATCTTGTTGGCGGAGTCGAGGGAAATTTCCAACTCGGTGATTTGGATCTGCAACTTCTTCTTGATACGGGTCACCTCAGTTTTCAACTTGGTCTCGGCCTCAACTACGCGGGCGTTCAACCGCTCAATCTCAATGCCGGTAGCCTTATGGATTGCTTCGATTTCTTCGTCCTTCTTATGGAGACGCTTCTCGGCTTCATGGCGTAAACTGTTCAATTCGGAAAACTGCGTTGTTCCTCAGTGTTGTGACCGGCTTCGACTTCCTGGTGCTTCCTCTTGAGTAGGGAGGCGGTTTCTTCGGGCTCGATATGGACATCTTCCAAGAGCTTTCGGAGCTTGAGGAGTTCAATATCACGTTTTTTGATGATTTCGAGCTTACTTTCAGCACCACCTTCGGCTTCTTCAAGGCGTTCGGAGAGTTGGATGACTACCACGCTGAGGTCGGCCTTCTATTTCTCTCAATCTTCGAGTCTTGTGACTCGGATTTATTAGAGATTTTTTCTTTCTTCGTGATATCGTCCAAATGAAGTAATGTGTGATGTCGTCCTGTATACAAGAGACAGTTAAAATTGGACTTACACTCATCCACACAGTGTCCACTTTGTACACAATTCACACATAATTCCTTCTTATTGACCATATCTAGACGTTCTTGAAGGGGCATGAAAAACCTGAACGTCGTGCAGCTGTTGACAATGTGATCTTCTGGAAAAAAGTTACACTGCTTGTTGCTATTAGTATTTCTCTTCTGAGCGTCTGATGCTGAAACGAACGTGTGGGCCGTGCTAGGATGGGCTGGTCTTTTATGGGGTGCGCCTTGATAATTTCGTCTAGATCTCCCTCATTTGACCTCCGTATGACACCAGGATTCCTTTCAAGAATGTTGCATTGTTTAGACAGAAACTGTCTAAAATTATCCCAAGTTGGGGCTCGTGTCTCCTCGCTAAATTCGTTCCACTTATATCTTGTTTGTGTATCAAGTTTTGAATAAATTAGATAAATCAACATGTCTTCGAATAACTCGCCATCCGTTCGTCCAGTAGTTCTGATGGATCTTACTAATTTAGAGGCACTATCGTAAATACTTCTTACAGGTAAAAATGTTGTTCACCTAGCAGTTGGTATTTCAGTCAATTCCGTGAAATATTCACGAATTAACTCTGCATTATTGTCATAACGTTCCTTTAGCGTTTTCCATGCTATTTCATAATCTTCTGGTGATATTTTTAAATATCAATTACATTGATTGCATTGCCTGGTCTTAGAGATGCCTTCAAGTAATAAAACTTTTGGATGGAATTCAGAGTGTTTACCTCATGTATTAGTATCTTGAATGTATTATAGAATGAAGGCCAATCTCTTCGATTTCCAGAGAATCTTAGAAGGTCAATTGGAGGCAGACTTACTTGAATATTTGACTGTGGTTGAACAAATGAACATGGTGGAGCCGTATTGTGTTGTGTTGAATTCCTTTCAATAATTTTGCGTGCACTTGATGTTATTGTGTCGAATCTCATTTCAATCTCAGAATGGGTATCTTTGTAATCGTTGTCTTGGTCTAAATCTTCTGCTGAGGTCAGCCTTCTCTCTCTCAATCTTCGTGTCTTGGGATTTATTAGAGATTTTTTCTTTCTTCGTGATATCGTCCAAATGAAGTAATGTGTGATGTCGTCCGGTGCACAAGAGACAGCTGAAATTGGACTTACACTCATCCACACAGATAACCCGATTTCTGTAATGTCATCTTGCACGATTCTGGCAGTGTGGGGCTTCGCATTGTCATGCATAAATTCAAGATAAATTCTCAAATTTAGTCAAAGTAAGGTACCAAATGAACTGCTAAAATCTCCGCGATATACCAAGCACCCGTTAAACCTCTCCTCTCCCTTGATCACGGGTGCCCCTAATTGTTAAAGCAGGGTCGGTTCATGCTCCCATATAAATTACAACCCAAATCATACAGGAACCACCTTCATAAGCAGTCCGCCCTGCAATGCAGCATTCCGTAAATCGCCAGTTTCTTGTTCTCAGAAAAGAACATACCCCCATTGTTCCAACATTCCATTTAAATGATCCTTTGCAAAACGCAGGCGTGCTTAACAATGAGCTGGGGTAAGTTTTTGACACACTGATATTCATTGACAACTGTATTCGTCTTACTGTTCACTGACTAATAGCCACTCTTAGTACTTAACGGAACTGTTTTTGCAGTGGAACCGCATTAAGGTAACGATTTCTTAATGATGTTGACATAATAAATCTGTCATCCCCCGAGCAGTTATAAACTCTTCTTCTCTATACTTCTGTCTGGTCGTCTATGAAAGGATCCAGTCGCCCTATAACATTGGTACACTTTTCGAACCGCGGTGTGTGTCATATCCAGTTGTCGAGTAACAGCTCGTTGGCTAAGTCCATTTTCGGTTATAACGAAAACTTGGACGGCTTTTGCGGTATAGTATACATTAAACTAACACTCAAACGAACACAAATCAAATTTTTAAAAACGGATATTGTGCAAATATCAAATGCTTATATGCGTTTATAATTAATGCGTTATTCTCGTTATAACCATCACATAAATATGTTCGTTTTCGTTTACCGATTGCTACGCCTATAAACGATAAGCATCCTTGATAAATTTAAACTTATATTAAAGCACATTGTTCCGGCCGAATTGTATCTTTGGTTGCTGGGAAGGTAGGCCGGGATGTGCTGACTTCTGGCGGAGCGTTTCGTGTAGCTCCGGGATATACGACGTATTTTGGATTAATTCGAGACACGCGCAGATATATCATTTTTTTTTTTGACCCAAGAAAAAAGAGATTAATTTCGCGATCGGACTGAAACACGTGAGCCGTCGGTTCTCTTGGTTTTCTTGATCGCCATTGTAGTTTTTGGTTCGCGAAAATTTCGTCGTCATGGCCCTGGGTCTTTCCGATTCGACCTCTTCGAGCTGTTGTGCCGAAAACGGATGAAAATCGGTGGTAAGGTATCCTTTCCCGAAATCCCGTCTTTGTTTTCGTTCTCTCCCTTCCTGGTGCCCCCCTTATTGAGGTGGACGTCCGGACGCGAGCGAGCAGCGGAGGAAACGGTAAGATGAAACCCTATTTTTTTTGTATTATTAATACAGTCCATAAAATATCATACACATATTAAATCGTCTTTCAAATCGCATATCGTTTTATTTCATTTCATAAATAGTTTCTAAATAAAAAATAGTTAAAGTCAAAAGTTTACAGTGCGCCGATTTCTATACACGCCAGTTTATTTGACGTAGGATTTCATTTGTAATTACGTTTTTAGTAACTGGAAATACAATTTCTTCTTCTTCTTCCATGTGCCTTGTCCAGTCTCCCTGACGTTGGCGATCACCATGGCAAAAGTTATACGGACCTCCGCCATGCGAAAATGTTCACCAACCCTTCTTTTTTCCGGTCCAGTCCCGAATATATCTGAGCCACAATTGTTGCTTTCTTCCAACTCCACGGCGCCCCTCAATCTTACACCTTAGTATGAGCTGTAATAGACGATATTTATCACCTCTCAAAATATGTCGAAGATATGATGTCTTTCGGCATTTTATGGTGGTCAAAAGTTGCCTTTCGATGTCTTTATGGTACATTCTCGTTTGTAACATGCTGTGGCCACGGAATACGAAGCATTCTTATGTGAAGCCACATTTCGAATGCCTGCAGTTAGTTCATAATCCTGACCTTCAGAGTCCACGTCTCTACTCCGTACAGCAATATCGACCATACATAGCATTCAACCATGCGTTGTCAGCTTCAGATTCAGATTGTCATTGTTGTTAAAATACAACTATATTAGTATATTTTGTAACTAGGGAGGTAAGTTGTAAATACCAAGCGAGAGCGAAATTGGCGCACCAACGAAGAGAGTGCGCACGCTCGCTCGAGAGGGCAATTGCAATACCGCCCGTGTTGCAAACAATATCTTTTATTACGCATGCGAGGGGATGTATCTCTTAAGTTTGGCATCCAGGGGCCATAAAAAAAATGGAATCTAAAATGAAGAATTTGCTTTTTCAATTTTCTCCGGTGCGCAGTGGTATGAATTCGTCATAAGAACTCTCCTCAGGCTCCGGTATCACCATAGATAGAATTTACACTCATTTTATAACGTTTTCTTTAATTTGTATTATTATTTTGTAATGAAAATAAATTCTAACACTTCACGTTACTTTTTTAATGTCTAGGTTTTGATTGTTGTTCATTTTATTTTAATTTATTCGTTTTTTTTTAATGTAACCTAGCGATATTGAATATTTACCCAGGTTATGTGGAAATACAACGAGACGTGACATTCCTCGTATTAAATAATGTATATCAAGAAGTACTTTTCGTGCGTGAGTAATAAAAAAAATATAATGAAACTGATTTGCATTTATTCCTATGCTTGTAATATCAGCTTGGATATAAAAAGCGTTTCTTTTTATGTAAACAAATATTGAAAAACAAATAGTGATATTTCCAATAAATATTTTTTCATTCTATAAAATGAACGTAAATAATATAAAAAATTGTTTTAATTATTCATTCTAATATCATGTTGCCTTTGTACTTGCATGGAGCTTTTTTAATGTAGAAATTTATTTGTACATCGTGTTTAAATTCATCTTCAATTTCTCGAGTTTTCGTGTTTTTTCAGCTATTATTTAAAGCTCGTTAAGCAGAAAGTTTTTCAATCATAACTTTCCTGCAGTCAACTTCCACCGTGCTATATTAAAGAGTCCGTTTAAAATCGTTTTAATTAGAAGACTAAAGAAGATCATAATTGTATTACTCAAAAAAATTTATTGAGAAAATTTTAATTTTATTTTTATCCAAAGAGTTTCAGATTTCAGTTAAAAATGCTCAAGATTCATTTAATTTAAAAATAAAGTAAAAATCTAAAAGTAATATTATCTAAAATTATATTATTTCAGTAAGAAATACTAAAACAACAGTATTAAATAAATTTACTAAATTATGACTGTGATCGTTCAATACATAACAATAGACCAATAAAACCAATTGGTTGATTTAAACTGGGACATGTTTGAAAATGTTCAATGTACAGGGTGAGCAAAACTCGATGTCTCAGCTCTATTATAAGAAAACGAAAAACGATAGAAAAAATCTGAAAAGAGGTTCTTAAATGGAATTGAGTAAGGGCCATTTTAAGCCAAATTTCCATATTTTAACAAATTTGGAAACTGGAGTAATGACGTCATCGAATTTTGTTTAAGAACCATACCTACATTTTTGCATATTTGAAAAAGCTAATTTTTTAACTTAAGTTTTCTATTAATCTACACACTTATTGCATATGATATTTGAATGATTATTACAAGTATTCTTTTTACAATGTATTCAATATTAGAATAGTGTTCTTTCACTTTTACATAAATAACTTACATACGCCGTTTCTTTTCTGAAGGAAGATATATTTTTTTCCTTCAAACCCTTATTTCCATATATTTGTCTTTCTTTTACATGTTAAAGTTTTGATCATCTTGTGCATAAAATCTGTTTTGTTGTCATCAATAATCACTTTCGGTTTTCTCTTATTTTCCGTGATCGCATAAAAACTTTGGCTGATAAATACCTTATTTTTTTGTACCGTTCCAGTAATATTTGGACCAGAACTCTTCAAATTCAGAGTCAATTGTTGGGTAGTAAAAAAAATGTCACACGTTATGTTATGGAGTGCATAAATCTTGTACGATATTTTCACCCAGGTGGCACGTTGATTTCCCTCTTTTCCTAAATATTCAATTCCTTTTAGTGGGTATCCTATTTCAGAAGCACTTAGCCAAAATATTTTTATTTATTTATTCTTATCCAGCAAATGATACACAAAGTACATAGATACTACATACATTGTATCCTATAGAGATATATAAACAAATATTTGTACATAAGACTGGATTCCAAACACTTGGAATTTACAAAAATTTATACGCATAAAATTGAAACATAGTACATATTGAAACATAAACACACATATCCTATGTCCACCTCATTAAGTACCAAGAAAGTATCAAACACACAAGATTCAATCGTAGATTATATCACAGTGGTTCATAGAGAATTATCAAGGAATTGATCCAATTAATTACATATTTTTTTACAGTTATTTTATTTCCAATCAGGTTTTTTAAATTATTCGGTAATTTATTAAAATTGTTAATAGCCGTATAACGCGCTTTTTTTTTTTGGCTAATGGATTTATTGGTCTTTGGCAAAATAATCAACTTGTTTCTTGTTTTTCCACTATGAATCATATATATTCTTTTACATTCATCATAAAAATAAACCACAGTATTCACTATATAGAGTTTATTAATACTTATTACAGATTTAATCTTTGCTATTCTAATCAATCTATTTTATATAGCGGTATATGTAAGTGGTTTATTTACATTATCGTAGGCACTACTCCAAGCTATTAAACCATAGCTGACAATACTTTCAAATAGGGCATGGTGTATGACTTTCATAGCTTTTGGTTCTAGAATATGACTTAGTTTATGAAACACAAAGATCAAGTATCTAGTCTTTTTTTATTTTTTTTTAATATGGTAGTCCCATCTCATAAAGCAATCAAGATATAGTCCAAGATATTTACAGGAGTCGACTCTCATGATTTCCATATCCTCAATATATAGCTTGATATCAACAGGTATACTATCGCGATAACACCCAAAAGTTATCGAAGTAGTTTTACTAATGTTTAGTGATAGTTGATTAGTTCTAAGCCATATATGAATCTTATTCAACCATACCATAGTTATCGCAGCTACCTCCTCCCAGGATTGACCCTAATTAACCCTATTTTTAAGTAGGATGTTAAAAATATCATTGATATATAATGTGAATAGTAAGGGACCCAAGATAGTTCCTTGGGGAAGTTCTGTTACTAAAATATGTGTTTTGCTATAACAATTATTATACCTCACTAATTGAGTTCTATCAGATAGATAGCTTTTTATCAAATCATAAGCAAGCCCCCTAATCCCATATGCTTCAAGCTTAGAAAGGAGAATTTGATGGTTGACAGTATCAAACGCCTTAGCTAAATCAAGAAAAGCTACTATTGTTGGTTTATTAATGTCAATGTTTTTAATTATGAACTCAGTTACATACACTAACGCATCATTTGTACTTTTATTTTTCATAGCCAAAATTGTTTGTCTGATATTACTTTCTTTAAGTTTAAAAAATTTTTCAGTTTATAATGTAGAAGTTTTTCAAAAACTTTGGCAATATTCGAAATTAATGAAATAGGCCTGTAATTGTTAGTTAAATGCTTATCCTCAGATTTATACACCGGTATAATTTGAGCTTTTTTAAGAAATTCAGGCCATATACCATTGATCAAGCATAGGTTGAAAATATGTTTTGTCGGTTTACTAATGTCTTTAACTAGACATTGCAAGACTCTACTACTTATTCCATCTACTCCCCCAGTTCTATCTTTTAAATCATGCAATGGTATGTTAACGTCCCTTTCACCGTTAGAGCCATTTTGAATCTTGCCTCTAATATTTGTTCTTCCTCATTAGTAACTCAGTTGCCCATTCGAATAATTCTTTCGGCGTTTGGATTGGATTGGTTATTCTTTGAAGACTAGTTCTAGCAGCTAACCTTTTCGAAGTCCCACCCAGGCATCGTAAGCACCTTTTCCGTGAGAAGTTGGAAAAAAGTGCCAAAGTTTTTCTGTATTTGTACTACGAACTTGCCCCATCAGAAAAATATGTAATTTTTTCAATTTTCTTAAAGTTTTTCTTTATAAAATCTACTAAATACTTTTGAAACACATGAAACGCAATTGTATCATGGTGCAAACATTCGGATATAATTACAAATTATATTTACATTGAATTGAAAAATTCACTTTGTTTTTTACCACACTTATATTATGTAAAAATATTATATAACTTATTATTCACAGTTATATAAATTTCTACACATATCACGACTCGAGTTTCGACGTTTGACGGTCATTTTCAAGTGACTTAACAAATTGATAAAGTTGAATATATACCCTTATAGTTTTGGTGGGGCGGGGGGGCGGTGTTTGTCCGAAGATGAGGACTTATCTGTTTGAGATTGGGTGAGATTAAAAAGTTGGGAAAAGATTAGGTCAGTTTGCTCGTTTAGGAGATTAACTGAGGGATTACGGGTTTTTTTGAAAATTTCTAATGACTCTAGGAGATTTAGTTTCGGGCCTTTGTTGCAATTATGCAAGATTTTTAGATTATCTATTTCTGGGAATTTATGATTGAATTCGAGACAATGGTTTGAAAAAGAACTAGTGTCTTTTTTCAGACGAAAAGCGCGAGAATGTTCTGAAAACCGTGTTGAAAAACTTCGTCCTGTCTGCCCTATATACACGCTATTGCATTCGGAACAATGAATTTCGTATACGCCGGATTTTTTAATGGGATCGATTTTGTCTTTGGCATTAAACAATATGTTGGACAACTTAGAGGAGGGTTTAAATGCAACCTGAAGATTTTGCTTTCGAAGGACATTTGCGATGTGTTCGCTTGTTTTGCCAAAATATGTCAGGGAGATGAAAGTTTTGTCGGAATTTGAGGTTTTCGGATAAATTTGGGCCATTGCGAATTGGGTTCGTTTATTATTGATAATGTTTTGGATGAGTTTTGTTGGGAAACCATTCTCTGTAGCGATTGAAATGATGGTACTTAATTCTTTGATTCTCTTTTCTGTGGAAAGGGGGATTGAAAAGGCTCGATGTATCATTGAATGATAGGCCGCTAATTTGTGTGTTATCGTGTGCTATTTGTGTGTTCCAGGGCTTCATAAAGTTCAGATTTTATAAGATGATGACAATTAGCTTTATCAATTAAATTTTGTATGATTTCGAGACACTCTTTAGTAGGTATATTAGAAAACATACTACTGACGTCAAAAGATACGAGTTTGGAGTTTATTAGGGTTGTTATTTGTTTGAGGAGTTCCGAAAGGGCGAGTGAATTTTTTACAGAATATTTTGGGGTAAATTTGGTGTATTTTTTGAAAAGAGTATTCAGTTTAATTGCCAAAACTCTTGCTACACTGTTAATATAGGAGACAACTGGTCTAATGGGAGAATCGGGTTTGTGAGTTTTAATGAAACCATAGAGTCTGGGAGCTGTGGGATTCTGATTTATGATTTTAAATTTCTTTATGAAGACTAGACAGACAAGACTAGACAGACAAGACTAGACAGACAAGACTAGACAGACAAGACTAGACAGACAAGACTAGACAGACAAGACTAGACAGACAAGACTAGACAGACAAGACTAGACAGACAAGACTAGACAGACAAGACTAGACAGACAAGACTAGACAGACAAGACTAGACAGACAAGACTAGACAGACAAGACTAGACAGACAAGACTAGACAGACAAGACTAGACAGACAAGACTAGACAGACAAGACTAGACAGACAAGACTAGACAGACAAGACTAGACAGACAAGACTAGACAGACAAGACTAGACAGACAAGACTAGACAGACAAGACTAGACAGACAAGACTAGACAGACAAGACTAGACAGACAAGACTAGACAGACAAGACTAGACAGACAAGACTAGACAGACAAGACTAGACAGACAAGACTAGACAGACAAGACTAGACAGACAAGACTAGACAGACAAGACTAGACAGACAAGACTAGACAGACAAGACTAGACAGACAAGACTAGACAGACAAGACTAGACAGACAAGACTAGACAGACAAGACTAGACAGACAAGACTAGACAGACAAGACTAGACAGACAAGACTAGACAGACAAGACTAGACAGACAAGACTAGACAGACAAGACTAGACAGACAAGACTAGACAGACAAGACTAGACAGACAAGACTAGACAGACAAGACTAGACAGACAAGACTAGACAGACAAGACTAGACAGACAAGACTAGACAGACAAGACTAGACAGACAAGACTAGACAGACAAGACTAGACAGACAAGACTAGACAGACAAGACTAGACAGACAAGACTAGACAGACAAGACTAGACAGACAAGACTAGACAGACAAGACTAGACAGACAAGACTAGACAGACAAGACTAGACAGACAAGACTAGACAGACAAGACTAGACAGACAAGACTAGACAGACAAGACTAGACAGACAAGAATAGACAGACAAGACTAGACAGACAAGACTAGACAGACAAGACTAGACAGACAAGACTAGACAGACAAGACTAGACAGACAAGACTAGACAGACAAGACTAGACAGACAAGACTAGACAGACAAGACTAGACAGACATGACTAGACAGACAAGACTAGACAGACAAGACTAGACAGACAAGACTAGACAGACAAGACTAGACAGACAAGACTAGACAGACAAGACTAGACAGACAAGACTAGACAGACAAGACTAGACAGACAAGACTAGACAGACAAGACTAGACAGACAAGACTAGACAGACAAGACTAGACAGACAAGACTAGACAGACAAGACTAGACAGACAAGACTAGACAGACAAGACTAGACAGACAAGACTAGACAGACAAGACTAGACAGACAAGACTAGACAGACAAGACTAGACAGACAAGACTAGACAGACAAGACTAGACAGACAAGACTAGACAGACAAGACTAGACAGACAAGACTAGACAGACAAGACTAGACAGACAAGACTAGACAGACAAGACTAGACAGACAAGACTAGACAGACAAGACTAGACAGACAAGACTAGACAGACAAGACTAGACAGAACAAGACTAGACAGACAAGACTAGACAGACAAGACTAGACAGACAAGACTAGACAGACAAGACTAGACAGACAAGACTAGACAGACAAGACTAGACAGACAAGACTAGACAGACAAGACTAGACAGACAAGACTAGACAGACAAGACTAGACAGACAAGACTAGACAGACAAGACTAGACAGACAAGACTAGACAGACAAGACTAGACAGACAAGACTTGACAGACAAGACTAGACAGACAAGACTAGACAGACAAGACTAGACAGACAAGACTAGACAGACAAGACTAGACAGACAAGACTAGCCAGACAAGACTAGACAGACAAGACTAGACAGACAAGACTAGACAGACAAGACTAGACAGACAAGACTAGACAGACAAGTCTAGACAGACAAGACTAGACAGACAAGACTAGACAGACAAGACTAGACAGACAAGACTAGACAGACAAGACTAGACAGACAAGACTAGACAGACAAGACTAGACAGACAAGACTAGACAGACAAGACTAGACAGACAAGACTAGACAGACAAGACTAGACAGACAAGACTAGACAGACAAGACTAGACAGACAAGACTAGACAGACAAGACTAGATAGACAAGACTAGACAGACAAGACTAGACAGACAAGACTAGACAGACAAGACTAGACAGACAAGACTAGACAGACAAGACTAGACAGACAAGACTAGACAGACAAGACTAGACAGACAAGACTAGACAGACAAGACTAGACAGACAAGACTAGACAGACAAGACTAGACAGACAAGACTAGACAGACAAGACTAGACAGACAAGACTAGACAGACAAGACTAGACAGACAAGACTAGACAGACAAGACTAGACAGACAAGACTAGACAGACAAGACTAGACAGACAAGACTAGGCAGACAAGACTAGACAGACAAGACTAGACAGACAAGACTAGACAGACAAGACTAGACAGACAAGACTAGACAGACAAGACTAGACAGACAAGACTAGACAGACAAGACTAGACAGACAAGACTAGACAGACAAGACTAGACAGACAAGACTAGACAGACAAGACTAGACAGACAAGACTAGACAGACAAGACTAGACAGACAAGACTAGACAGACAAGACTAGACAGACAAGACTAGACAGACAAGACTAGACAGACAAGACTAGACAGACAAGACTAGACAGTCAAGACTAGACAGACAAGACTAGACAGACAAGACTAGACAGACAAGACTAGGCAGACAAGACTAGACAGACAATACTAGACAGACAAGACTAGACAGACAAGACTAGACAGACAAGACTAGACAGACAAGACTAGGCAGACAAGACTAGACAGACAAGACTAGACAGACAAGACTAGACAGACAAGACTAGACAGACAAGACTAGACAGACAAGACTAGACAGACAAGACTAGACAGACAAGACTAGACAGACAAGACTAGACAGACAAGACTAGACAGACAAGACTAGACAGACAAGACTAGACAGACAAGACTAGACAGACAAGACTAGACAGACAAGACTAGACAGACAAGACTAGACAGACAAGACTAGACAGACAAGACTAGACAGACAAGACTAGACTAGGATGAGAGAGGGAGAATGATGGAAGGGTGGCTGGCAGAGGAGGACCTGGTGGTTCACAACCGTGGGAATGTGCCAACCTTCGTGCGGGGCGAAAGTATGTCTTTCATAGACATCACTTTTAGCACCTCACGGATTGCAGGCAGAGTGAAAGAGTGGCGTGTCCGAGAGGGAGAGAATCTGAGTGATCACCAGGATATTCTCTTCGACGTACGAGAGGTTGTTTCTGAGGGACCGGTTGCAATTGAAACGAATGGATGGAGAGTGGACAAGAGTCTACTAGAAAGATTGGGAGACGTCATGAAAGAGCTGGCTGAAAGGACAGGCCTCGAAAACGGATTGCGAAGCTCCTGCGAAGCAGTTCTTCACGAGGCCTGTGATGCAGTGTTTCGGAGAAAACGGAGGGGCGTCAGAGGCAGGAAGCCAGTTTACTGGTGGAATGAGCAGGTAGCTGAGAAGCGTAAAACCTGTTTGCGTGTAAGGAGATGCATGGTAAGGAGTAATAGGCGAGCAAATGAGGAAGTGCGTGAGGAGTGCAGAAGGAGGTATAACTTGGCGCGCAGGGAACTTCGCAGAGCCATCGCGAACTCCAAGCAAGAAGCTTGGAGAGTGCTCTGCGAAGAGGTGAATAATAACATCTGGGGTGACGGCTATAAGATCGTCACCAGGAAAATTGCGCAAAGGGTTAATACTCTCCGGGGGGATAGCCTAATGACGGAAGTCAAGAAGCTGTTCCCAGTACATGAGCGAATGAACTGGCTTGAACCTGTGGGATGGAGATCGGCGCCCCATTTTACTTCGGCCGAACTGCAGTGTGCAGTTGGCCGGATGAAGGAGGGAAAAGCGCCGGGTCCTGATGGTGTTCCACCCGAAGCGTGCAAGGTGTTTGGGCATGTGTGCGATGACATGTGCTTGAGCATGATGAATGAATTGTTGATGAATGGCAGTTTCCCCAAAGAGTGGAAGAGAGCGAGACTGGTGATGATTGAAAAAGAGCGAAAGGAAGGAGAGGAAGCCAATTACAGGCCAATCTGCCTACTGAATGGGATAGCGAAGATGTTTGAGAGTATGATCGGAGCTAGGATAAATGAGGATCTCGAGAGGGCAGGGGGTCTTTCAGAGGAACAGTATGGGTTCAGAGGCGGCCGCACTACGGTGAACGCAATGATGCGTGTGATAGAGAGAGCAAGGTTAGCAAATACGGGTCCATGGCGTACCCGTAGCTACTGCGTGCTTGTAACCCTAGACGTGAAAAATGCTTTCAATTCGGTCCCATGGGGCGGAATCATGGAGGCTTTGGAACTAAAGGGGGTAGCTCCCTACCTTCGAAAGATGGTGGGAAGCTACTTGAATGATAGGGAGATAGTGACTGTGGAAGGTAAAATCTTCAAAATGAGTGCGGGTGTTCCACAGGGCTCGGTTCTTGGGCCGATACTGTGGAACATATTTTATGATGAGGTTCTGAGATTGAGGCTGCCAGACGGGGTTACACTCGTAGGGTACGCTGATGACTTAGCGGTGGTCGCTGTCGCAAGAACGGAAGAAAGTCTGAAAGCGATAATGAATGAGGCAATTAGTAGGATTGATCGGTGGATGGGGGAAAAAGGGCTTGCTCTGGCTCCCCACAAAACCGAGGCGGTCCTGCTAATTGGAAGAAGAAAGCTGCGTGAACTGACCGTGCGAATGGGGACAGTTGACGTACCGGCTCGGGAATCTGTAAGATACCTTGGGGTAGAGCTTCAGCGAAATCTCAGGGTGTCCGATCAGGTCACCCGGGTGGTGAGCAAGGCTACAGCATGCGTGAAAGCCCTTGGACGGCTGATGCCCAACATAGGTGGGCCGTTGGCCTCCAAGAGGAGGGTTATGAATGCGATCGTGCACTCCATTCTCCTGTATGGGGTGCCGGCATGGATAAATGCGTTCAGGATTGAATGTTATAGAGCGAGACTGATGAGAGTGCAAAGGTGTATGCTGCTGCGTGTGTGCAGCGCATACAGGATTGTTTCTGGCGACGATGTGGCGGTCGTTGCTGGAGTTATCCCGTTAGACCTTCTGGCGCATGAAAGGGTGAGAGTCTGGGGAGGTAATGACCCTAGAAATGAAAGGGAAAAAACAATGCGTGTATGGTAAGAGTTATGGCAGGGGTCGGAAAAGGGAGCCTGGACCAGGCAACTGATTCCGACTATCGATGAATGGGTCAACCGTGGGCACGGGGAGGTGAATTATCACCTCACCCAGGCGCTTACGGGGCATGGTTGCTTTGGGTCTTACCTGATGCGCATCGGGAAACTGGTTGAGGCGCACTGTAGGTATTGTGGAGCGACTGAGGACACTGCGGAGCATACCATCTTCGAGTGTACGAGATGGGAGAGAATGAGGAGCGCCGCAGAATGCAAGGTGGAAGAGAATATAAACAAGGAGAGTATGGTGAGAATCATGCTCCGCAGTGAGTATGAATGGGGCGTGCTGGCTGGAATGACAGGATATATAATGAGGAGAAAGGAAAAGGATGAAAGGGACGAGCGTAAGGCGGGCGGAGGGGTTGCTACGCGCGAGCCGAGCGTGCCATCGCCAAGCCCCCCTTAGTGCGAAGGGGGCGCACAAATTTATTGTAAACTCTGATGTGAGGGGGGGCACGGCGATTAACGGCGCGCCCGGCACAACGAATGAATGCGGATGAATGCTTTGGATATGAAAGGGGGAGGAACGTGATGAAGTTATGCCAAATTTTTGGATTCCATCACGTTTTCTCCGGTTTTTGGCTGGGGGGGTCTGAATGGTGGGGGTTTTTTAGTGGGTCGCCCCTTTTGGGGGCAGCCCCACACTACCACTCGGCACGCGTCGGGTGGTGTCTGTTTGCAGATTTTCACCTCCAGCACGTGCAACAAAAAAAAAAAAAGACAAGACTAGACAGACAAGACTAGACAGACAAGACTAGACAGACAAGACTAGACAGACAAGACTAGACAGACAAGACTAGACAGACAAGACTAGACAGACAAGACTAGACAGACAAGACTAGACAGACAAGACTAGACAGACAAGACTAGACAGACAAGACTAGACAGACAAGACTAGACAGACAAGACTAGACAGACAAGACTAGACAGACAAGACTAGACAGACAAGACTAGACAGACAAGACTAGACAGACAAGACTAGACAGACAAGACTAGACAGACAAGACTAGACAGACAAGACTAGACAGACAAGACTAGACAGACAAGACTAGACAGACAAGACTAGACAGACAAGACTAGACAGACAAGACTAGACAGACAAGACTAGACAGACAAGACTAGACAGACAAGACTAGACAGACAAGACTAGACAGACAAGACTAGACAGACAAGACTAGACAGACAAGACTAGACAGACAAGACTAGACAGACAAGACTAGACAGACAAGACTAGACAGACAAGACTAGACAGACAAGACTAGACAGACAAGACTAGACAGACAAGACTAGACAGACAAGACTAGACAGACAAGACTAGACAGACAAGACTAGACAGACAAGACTAGACAGACAAGACTAGACAGACAAGACTAGACAGACAAGACTAGACAGACAAGACTAGACAGACAAGACTAGACAGACAAGACTAGACAGACAAGACTAGACAGACAAGACTAGACAGACAAGACTAGACAGACAAGACTAGACAGACAAGACTAGACAGACAAGACTAGACAGACAAGACTAGACAGACAAGACTAGACAGACAAGACTAGACAGACAAGACTAGACAGACAAGACTAGACAGACAAGACTAGACAGACAAGACTAGACAGACAAGACTAGACAGACAAGACTAGACAGACAAGACTAGACAGACAAGACTAGACAGACAAGACTAGACAGACAAGACTAGACAGACAAGACTAGACAGACAAGACTAGACAGACAAGACTAGACAGACAAGACTAGACAGACAAGACTAGACAGACAAGACTAGACAGACAAGACTAGACAGACAAGACTAGACAGACAAGACTAGACAGACAAGACTAGACAGACAAGACTAGACAGACAAGACTAGACAGACAAGACTAGACAGACAAGACTAGACAGACAAGACTAGACAGACAAGACTAGACAGACAAGACTAGACAGACAAGACTAGACAGACAAGACTAGACAGACAAGACTAGACAGACAAGACTAGACAGACAAGACTAGACAGACAAGACTAGACAGACAAGACTAGACAGACAAGACTAGACAGACAAGACTAGACAGACAAGACTAGACAGACAAGACTAGACAGACAAGACTAGACAGACAAGACTAGACAGACAAGACTAGACAGACAAGACTAGACAGACAAGACTAGACAGACAAGACTAGACAGACAAGACTAGACAGACAAGACTAGACAGACAAGACTAGACAGACAAGACTAGACAGACAAGACTAGACAGACAAGACTAGACAGACAAGACTAGACAGACAAGACTAGACAGACAAGACTAGACAGACAAGACTAGACAGACAAGACTAGACAGACAAGACTAGACAGACAAGACTAGACAGACAAGACTAGACAGACAAGACTAGACAGACAAGACTAGACAGACAAGACTAGACAGACAAGACTAGACAGACAAGACTAGACAGACAAGACTAGACAGACAAGACTAGACAGACAAGACTAGACAGACAAGACTAGACAGACAAGACTAGACAGACAAGACTAGACAGACAAGACTAGACAGACAAGACTAGACAGACAAGACTAGACAGACAAGACTAGACAGACAAGACTAGACAGACAAGACTAGACAGACAAGACTAGACAGACAAGACTAGACAGACAAGACTAGACAGACAAGACTAGACAGACAAGACTAGACAGACAAGACTAGACAGACAAGACTAGACAGACAAGACTAGACAGACAAGACTAGACAGACAAGACTAGACAGACAAGACTAGACAGACAAGACTAGACAGACAAGACTAGACAGACAAGACTAGACAGACAAGACTAGACAGACAAGACTAGACAGACAAGACTAGACAGACAAGACTAGACAGACAAGACTAGACAGACAAGACTAGACAGACAAGACTAGACAGACAAGACTAGACAGACAAGACTAGACAGACAAGACTAGACAGACAAGACTAGACAGACAAGACTAGACAGACAAGACTAGACAGACAAGACTAGACAGACAAGACTAGACAGACAAGACTAGACAGACAAGACTAGACAGACAAGACTAGACAGACAAGACTAGACAGACAAGACTAGACAGACAAGACTAGACAGACAAGACTAGACAGACAAGACTAGACAGACAAGACTAGACAGACAAGACTAGACAGACAAGACTAGACAGACAAGACTAGACAGACAAGACTAGACAGACAAGACTAGACAGACAAGACTAGACAGACAAGACTAGACAGACAAGACTAGACAGACAAGACTAGACAGACAAGACTAGACAGACAAGACTAGACAGACAAGACTAGACAGACAAGACTAGACAGACAAGACTAGACAGACAAGACTAGACAGACAAGACTAGACAGACAAGACTAGACAGACAAGACTAGACAGACAAGACTAGACAGACAAGACTAGACAGACAAGACTAGACAGACAAGACTAGACAGACAAGACTAGACAGACAAGACTAGACAGACAAGACTAGACAGACAAGACTAGACAGACAAGACTAGACAGACAAGACTAGACAGACAAGACTAGACAGACAAGACTAGACAGACAAGACTAGACAGACAAGACTAGACAGACAAGACTAGACAGACAAGACTAGACAGACAAGACTAGACAGACAAGACTAGACAGACAAGACTAGACAGACAAGACTAGACAGACAAGACTAGACAGACAAGACTAGACAGACAAGACTAGACAGACAAGACTAGACAGACAAGACTAGACAGACAAGACTAGACAGACAAGACTAGACAGACAAGACTAGACAGACAAGACTAGACAGGCAAGACTAGACAGACAAGACTAGACAGACAAGACTAGACAGACAAGACTAGACAGACAAGACTAGACAGACAAGACTAGACAGACAAGACTAGACAGACAAGACTAGACAGACAAGACTAGACAGACAAGACTAGACAGACAAGACTAGACAGACAATACTAGACAGACAAGACTAGACAGATAAGACTAGACAGACAAGACTAGACAGACAAGACTAGACAGACAAGACTAGACAGACAAGACTAGACAGGCAAGACTAGACAGACAAGACTGAGACGCGTACGAGACGCGAAAGCGAGTAGACGTGCAGCCGAGTGCTCCACATGTTTGTGATTAATAAGTTGGTTTATAAGTTTTTATTTATAAGTTATTTAATTGCAATCCAGGTTAGTACATTTTGGTTTGTTTCTTTCTCTTTGTAGAGATTTACTTTTGCTTTAATAGCGGCGTTTTTTAGTTTTCTTTAACTGTAAGCTAAATAGTTTTGAGTCACAGCACGTGGCGTGAGTTTTTTATATTCTTAAAATTCTTACTCTTTTTCTTTTTACTCCTTATCTCGTGTATACGGAGATAAGGATAATTCAACGCCGCAGACGTTTTTGCATTTACTGCAGCACTTTATCTGCGGCAATTTTTTTTTTTTTTTTTCATCCACCCCCAGGAGGGGAGAATTTTCTGAATTTATTTTTGGTTTTGTGGAGGATTCACCATGGATTTTTTCACAAAACAAAAAGTATGTAGGGGTGTAGGGGAAATGGACAGTCGGGCGAGAAGCCAATCTATTGGGGAAACCAATAAAAAACGGAAAGTGGCAGACCGATCCACGGATGATGTGAACGCATACAAGAGACGGAGTGCTCGATCGCTTTTACAATCGTGCAAGCGATTGGAGCACTTACCAGACACGTTGAGGACTTGGAAAGGGCTATTGCTGGAGGCAGTAGTACCAAGAAGGAAGTTAAAGACGCGGCAGCACGAGTTAAAAAGACAACTAATGTCTTTTCCCGCAACTCCGTGACCACTTTGCTGGAAGAGCACCGTTTCCTGCCCGTTGAAAAGGTGTTATACGACACCGAAGTCCAAACAGTAAGTGTGGCATGCAAGGAAGTCAGCGCCCAAACGGAGGCTGAATGTAGTATCGCCAGTGCGCTGAAGCCGGGCATGAATGTGCAGGAGTACATGTCCCTGGCCAGGGAGAAGTGGTCCGAGGACGTCTTCACTGTGGTGAAGATGGCTAAGGGCTCTCCTCTGGTCAGGGACGAGGATGTACTCCTGTTGGTTGCAGGAGAGAAAGGGGATAACTGTGGACAACTGGGCTGGGGGATGCTCGACCAGCTCCCCCAGGCCAAGCGGGTGGCTGAAGGTTTGAATGTAGGCTCCGTGGCCTACATCAAGAGCGAGAATGTTGTATGCATGGGAGGCGATGAGTCGTTGGACTCCGAGAGGAAGTACCACTTCATCGCCCGCCTGGATGATAATAAGGTCGAAGGCGCCGAAGAAAAGGCGTTCGAGACCTTATTAAGAGTGAAAGATCTTTGTGAGAAGACTGAGAGAAAGAGGTTCGATATCGGTGTGGCTGGTAACCTTAATATGTGGCTGGTACGAAAGATGGCTGAATGCGTGTGGCGTGGCACAGGAGTTGAGATAACCCTGTGCTGGATGAATGCGGAGGGCCAAAAGCCCAGAGTGGAAGGGGCCGGAGGCACCAGAAAGGCAGAAACCTTACTGGTGAGGAGGGCAGAGGGTGTTTCTTACGCCCATATGGTGAATGTCCTTAAGAAGGAAGTTGATATGGATGATATAAATGTAAGGGCGATGAGGAAAACCCACGCTGGGGACCTCATCGTCAGAGTGAATGATGATGGGGAAAAGAAGCGACTGGCAGAGCGAATGGCCCTAGTGACTGAGGCTGTAAGGGATGTCAGGACGGAGGTGGGGCTCAGAAATGTCCTTGTTAGGGGCATGGATGAGGCTACCACCACCGATGAGGTGAAAGGAGCCATTCAGAAGGCCGCTGAATGTAAGGAGTGTGTGGTAAAGTCTCTCCGCACAGTGCGCGGAGGGGCCAGTATGGCAGTTGTCAGTCTTCCAGTAAGAGCGGCACAAACCATACTGGAGAAAGGCAGAATAAAAGTTGGATGGATCATGTGCCGAGTGACCGAAGACAATAAGCCGATCAGGTGCTATAGATGCCTTGGCTTTGGGCACCTGGCGGCAGCGTGCAAGAGAATAGAGCGAAAGAATGCGTGTTTGCGATGCGATGAAAGCGGGCACAAAGCACACGAGTGCACAGCCAAAGAGGCTAAGTGCTTCGTGTGCGGAGTGAGTGGGCATAGGGCGGACTCCATGGACTGCCCTGCGTACAGGAAAATGTGCAGGGAAGGTATGAAAGGGACGTCCCAAAGAAACAGAATATGCTAGTATTGCAGACGAACTCAAATAGGAGTGCGGCTGCAATGGAGCTGGTATGGAAGACGGTGCATGATGAGAGAGTGGATGTGGCCATTGTCTCCGAACCAAATCTTCGGACTATTGGTAACGGAGGCTGGCACGTGGACCAGTGTAAGAATGTTGCTGTTAGGATTTTCCAATCGGAAAATCCTATGGTTAAGTGTGGATGTGGAAATGGATATGTGTGGGTTGAATGGGAAAACTGGGTCCTGTATGGGTGCTACATCTCGCCTAACATAACGTTAGAGCAGTTTGTAGCTTTTCTGGATGAGCTAAGGACCAGTATGAAAAGCTGGTCCAAAAAGATTGTTGTCGGGGGGGATTTCAACGCCAAGTCCGCTTGGTGGGGATCCCCTAGAGAGGATGAGAGAGGGAGAATGATGGAAGAGTGGCTGGCAGAGGAGGACCTGGTGGTTCACAACCGTGGGAATGTGCCAACCTTCGTGCGGGGCGATGTATGTCTTTCATAGACATCACTTTTAGCACCTCACGGATTGCAGGCAGAGTGAAAGAGTGGCGTGTCAGAGAGGGAGAGAATCTGAGTGATCACCAGGATATTCTCTTCGACGTACGAGAGGATGTTTTTGAGGGACCGGTTGCAATTGAAACGAATGGATGAAGAGTGGACAAGAGTCTACTAGAAAGATTGGGAGACGTCATGAAAGAGCTGGCTGAAAGGATAGGCCTCGAAAATGGATTGCGGAGCTGTTCTTTACGAGGCCTGTGATGCGGTGTTTCGGAGAAAACGGAGGGGCGTCAGAGGCAGGAAGCCAGTTTTCTGGTGGAATGAGCAGGTAGCTGAGAAGCGTAAAACCTGTTTGCGTGAAAGGAGATGCATGGTAAAGAGCAATAGGCGAGCAAATGAGGAAGTGCGTGAGGATGCAGAAGGAGGTATAACTTGGCGCGCAGGGAACTTCGCAGAGCCATCGCGAACTCCAAGCAAGAAGCTTGGAGAGTGCTCTGCGAAGAGGTGAATAATAACATCTGGGGTGACGGCTATAAGATCGTCACCAGAAAAAATTGCGCAAAGGGTTAATACTCTCCGGGAGGATAGCCTAATGACGGAAGTCAAGAAGCTGTTCCCAGTACATGAGCGAATGAACTGGCTGGAACCTGTGGGATGGAGATCGGCGCCCCTTTTTACTTCGGCCGAACTGCAGTGTGCAGTTGGCCGGATGAAGGAGGGAAAAGCGCCGGGTCCTGATGGTGTTCCACCCGAAGCGTGCAAGGTGTTTGGGCATGTGTGCGAGGACATGTGCTTGAGCATGATGAATGAATTGTTGATGAATAGCAGTTTCCCCAAAGAGTGGAAGAGAGCGAGATTGGTGATGATTGAAAAAGAGCGAAAGGAAGGAGAGGAAGCCAATTACAGGCCAATCTGCCTACTGAATGGGATAGCGAAGATGTTTGAGAGTATGATCGGAGCTAGGATAAATGAGGATCTCGAGAGGGCAGGGGGTCTTTCAGAGGAACAGTATGGGTTCAGAGGCGGCCGCACTACGGTGAACGCAATGATGCGTGTGATAGAGAGAGCAAGGTTAGCAAATACGGGTCCATGGCGTACCCGTAGCTACTGCGTGCTTGTAACCCTGGACGTGAAAAATGCTTTCAATTCGGTCCCATGGGGCGGAATCATGGAGGCTTTGGAACTAAAGGGGGTAGCTCCCTACCTTCGAAAGATGGTGGGGAGCTACGTGAATGATAGGGAGATAGTGACTGTGGAAGGTAAAATCTTCAAAATGAGTGCGGGTGTTCCACAGGGCTCGGTTCTTGGGCCGATACTGTGGAACATATTTTATGATGAGGTTTTGAGATTGAGGCTGCCAGACGGGGTTACACTCGTAGGGTACGCTGATGACTTAGCGGTGGTCGCTGTCGCAAGAACGGAAGAAAGTCTGAAAGCGATAATGAATGAGGCAATTGGTAGGATTGATCGGTGGATGGGGGAGAAACGGCTTGCTCTGGCTCCCCACAAAACCGAGGCGGTCCTGCTAATTGGAAGAAGAAAGCTGCGTGAATTGACCGTGCGAATGGGGACAGTTGACGTACCGGCTCGGGAATCCGTAAGATACCTTGGGGTAGAGCTCCAGCGAAATCTCAGGGTGCCCGATCAGGTCACCCGGGTGGTGAGCAAGGCTACCGCATGCGTGAAAGCCCTTGGACGGCTGATGCCCAACATACGTGGGCCGTTGGCCTCCAAGAGGAGGGTTATGAATGCGGTCGTGCACTCCATTCTCCTGTATGGGGTGCCGGCATGGATAAATGCGTTCAGGATTGAATGTTATAGAGCGAGACTGATGAGAGTGCAACGGTGTATGCTGCTGCGTGTGTGCAGCGCATACAGGACTGTTTCTGGCGACGCCGTGGCGGTCGTTGCTGGAGTTATCCCGTTAGACCTTCTGGCGCATGAAAGGGTGAGAGTTTGGGGAGGTAATGACCCTAGAAATGAAAGGGAAAAAACAATGCGTGTATGGCAAGAGCTATGGCAGGGGTCGGAAAAGGGAGCCTGGACCAGGCAACTGATTTCGACTATCGATGAATGGGTCAACCGTGGGCACGGGAAGGTGAATTATCACCTCACCCAGGCGCTTACGGGGCATGGATGCTTTAGGTCTTACCTGGTGCGCATCGGGAAACTGGTTGAGGCGCACTGTAGGTACTGTGGAGCGACTGAGGACACTGCGGAGCATACCATCTTCGAGTGTACGAGATGGGAGAGAATGAGGAGAGCCGCAGAATGCAAGGTGGGAGAGAATGTGAACAAGGAGAGTATGGTGAGAATTATGCTCCGCAGTGAGTATGAATGGGGCGTGCTGACTGGAATGATAGGTTATATAATGAGGAGAAAGGAGAAGGATGAAAGGGACGAGCGTAAGGCGGGTCGAGGGGTTGCTACGCGCGAGCCGAGCGTGCCATCGCCGGGCCCCCCTCAGTGCGAAGGGGGCGCACAAATTTATTGTAAACTCTTATGTGAGGGGGGGCACGGCGATTAACGATGCGCCCGGCACAACGAATGAATGGATGAATGCTTTGGATATGAAAGGGGGAGGAACGTGGTGAAGTTATGCAAAATTTTGGATTCCATCACTTCCATCCATGGTTCTCTCTGGTTTTGACTGGGGGGTCTGAATAGTGGGGGTTTTTTAGTGGGTCGCCCCTTTTGGGGGGCAGCCCCACACTACCACTCGACAGACAAGACTAGACAGACAAGCCTAGACAGACAAGACTAGACAGACAAGACTAGACAGACAAGACTAGACAGACAAGACTAGACAGACAAGACTAGACAGACAAGACTAGACAGACAAGACTAGACAGACAAGACTAGACAGACAAGACTAGACAGACAAGACTAGACAGACAAGACTAGACAGACAAGACTAGACAGACAAGACTAGACAGACAAGACTAGACAGACAAGACTAGACAGACAAGACTAGACAGACAAGACTAGACAGACAAGACTAGACAGACAAGACTAGACAGACAAGACTAGACAGACAAGACTAGACAGACAAGACTAGACAGACAAGACTAGACAGACAAGACTAGACAGACAAGACTAGACAGACAAGACTAGACAGACAAGACTAGACAGACAAGACTAGACAGACAAGACTAGACAGACAAGACTAGACAGACAAGACTAGACAGACAAGACTAGACAGACAAGACTAGACAGACAAGACTAGACAGACAAGACTAGACAGACAAGACTAGACAGACAAGACTAGACAGACAAGACTAGACAGACAAGACTAGACAGACAAGACTAGACAGACAAGACTAGACAGACAAGACTAGACAGACAAGACTAGACAGACAAGACTAGACAGACAAGACTAGACAGACAAGACTAGACAGACAAGACTAGACAGACAAGACTAGACAGACAAGACTAGACAGACAAGACTAGACAGACAAGACTAGACAGACAAGACTAGACAGACAAGACTAGACAGACAAGACTAGACAGACAAGACTAGACAGACAAGACTAGACAGACAAGACTAGACAGACAAGACTAGACAGACAAGACTAGACAGACAAGACTAGACAGACAAGACTAGACAGACAAGACTAGACAGACAAGACTAGACAGACAAGACTAGACAGACAAGACTAGACAGACAAGACTAGACAGACAAGACTAGACAGACAAGACCTAGACAGACAAGACTAGACAGACAAGACTAGACAGACAAGACTAGACAGACAAGACTAGACAGACAAGACTAGACAGACAAGACTAGACAGACAAGACTAGACAGACAAGACTAGACAGACAAGACTAGACAGACAAGACTAGACAGACAAGACTAGACAGACAAGACTAGACAGACAAGACTAGACAGACAAGACTAGACAGACAAGACTAGACAGACAAGACTAGACAGACAAGACTAGACAGACAAGACTAGACAGACAAGACTAGACAGACAAGACTAGACAGACAAGACTAGACAGACAAGACTAGACAGACAAGACTAGACAGACAAGACTAGACAGACAAGACTAGACAGACAAGACTAGACAGACAAGACTAGACAGACAAGACTAGACAGACAAGACTAGACAGACAAGACTAGACAGACAAGACTAGACAGACAAGACTAGACAGACAAGACTAGACAGACAAGACTAGACAGACAAGACTAGACAGACAAGACTAGACAGACAAGACTAGACAGACAAGACTAGACAGACAAGACTAGACAGACAAGACTAGACAGACAAGACTAGACAGACAAGACTAGACAGACAAGACTAGACAGACAAGACTAGACAGACAAGACTAGACAGACAAGACTAGACAGACAAGACTAGACAGACAAGACTAGACAGACAAGACTAGACAGACAAGACTAGACAGACAAGACTAGACAGACAAGACTAGACAGACAAGACTAGACAGACAAGACTAGACAGACAAGACTAGACAGACAAGACTAGACAGACAAGACTAGACAGACAAGACTAGACAGACAAGACTAGACAGACAAGACTAGACAGACAAGACTAGACAGACAAGACTAGACAGACAAGACTAGACAGACAAGACTAGACAGACAAGACTAGACAGACAAGACTAGACAGACAAGACTAGACAGACAAGACTAGACAGACAAGACTAGACAGACAAGACTAGACAGACAAGACTAGACAGACAAGACTAGACAGACAAGACTAGACAGACAAGACTAGACAGACAAGACTAGACAGACAAGACTAGACAGACAAGACTAGACAGACAAGACTAGACAGACAAGACTAGACAGACAAGACTAGACAGACAAGACTAGACAGACAAGACTAGACAGACAAGACTAGACAGACAAGACTAGACAGACAAGACTAGACAGACAAGACTAGACAGACAAGACTAGACAGACAAGACTAGACAGACAAGACTAGACAGACAAGACTAGACAGACAAGACTAGACAGACAAGACTAGACAGACAAGACTAGACAGACAAGACTAGACAGACAAGACTAGACAGACAAGACTAGACAGACAAGACTAGACAGACAAGACTAGACAGACAAGACTAGACAGACAAGACTAGACAGACAAGACTAGACAGACAAGACTAGACAGACAAGACTAGACAGACAAGACTAGACAGACAAGACTAGACAGACAAGACTAGACAGACAAGACTAGACAGACAAGACTAGACAGACAAGACTAGACAGACAAGACTAGACAGACAAGACTAGACAGACAAGACTAGACAGACAAGACTAGACAGACAAGACTAGACAGACAAGACTAGACAGACAAGACTAGACAGACAAGACTAGGACTAGACAGACAAGACCTAGGACAGACAGACTAGGACAGACAAGACTAGACAGACAAGACTAGACAGACAAGACTAGGACAGACAAGACTAGACAGACAAGACTAGACAGACAAGACTAGACCAGACAAGACTAGACAGACAAGACTAGACAGACAAGACTAGACAGACAAGACTAGACAGACAAGACTAGACAGACAAGACTAGACAGACAAGACTAGACAGACAAGACTAGACAGACAAGACTAGACAGACAAGACTAGACAGACAAGACTAGACAGACAAGACTAGACAGACAAGACTAGACAGACAAGACTAGACAGACAAGACTAGACAGACAAGACTAGACAGACAAGACTAGACAGACAAGACTAGACAGACAAGACTAGACAGACAAGACTAGACAGACAAGACTAGACAGACAAGACTAGACAGACAAGACTAGACAGACAAGACTAGACAGACAAGGACTAGACAGACAAGACTAGACAGACAAGACTAGACAGACAAGACTAGACAGACAAGACTAGACAGACAAGACTAGACAGACAAGACTAGACAGACAAGACTAGACAGACAAGACTAGACAGACAAGACCTAGACAGACAAGACTAGACAGACAAGACTAGACAGACAAGACTAGACAGACAAGACTAGACAGACAAGACTAGACAGACAAGACTAGACAGACAAGACTAGACAGACAAGACTAGACCAGACAAGACTAGACAGACAAGACTAGACAGACAAGACTAGACAGACAAGACTAGACAGACAAGACTAGACAGACAAGACTAGACAGACAAGACTAGACAGACAAGACTAGACAGACAAGACTAGACAGACAAGACTAGACAGACAAGACTAGACAGACAAGACTAGACAGACAAGACTAGACAGACAAGACTAGACAGACAAGACTAGACAGACAAGACTAGACAGACAAGACTAGACAGACAAGACTAGACAGACAAGACTAGACAGACAAGACTAGACAGACAAGACTAGACAGACAAGACTAGACAGACAAGACTAGACAGACAAGACTAGACAGACAAGACTAGACAGACAAGACTAGACAGACAAGACTAGACAGACAAGACTACACAGACAAGACTAGACAGACAAGACTAGACAGACAAGACTAGACAGACAAGACTAGGACAGACAAGACTAGACAGACAAGACTAGACAGACAAGACTAGACAGACAAGACTAGACAGACAAGACTAGACAGACAAGACTAGACAGACAAGACTAGACAGACAAGACTAGACAGACAAGACTAGACAGACAAGACTAGACAGACAAGACTAGACAGACAAGACTAGACAGACAAGACTAGACAGACAAGACTAGACAGACAAGACTAGACAGACAAGACTAGACAGACAAGACTAGACAGACAAGACTTTTTTTTTTCTTTTTTTTTCGGGGCGTAGCTGTACTTTATACAGACAAGTGGTCCCCAGGAAACCAACCAGGCTCTCCGGAAACGCTTATCGCATGGCTTCAGAGTGCTGGTTGTTGTCATTTAGTCGCTGTAGTTAGTTTTCACTATACTTGGTCACTCGTCTCTTTCTCTCGTCTGTTTCTTTTGTCGATATTATTGTTCAGATAAGTCTGTGGATCTTGTCCCAATTTTCTTTATTTTCTAACATATAGGCCATGACTGTTCGTGCGTCAAAAGGTGTACCCATATTCTTTACAGCTTCATCCCTATCACTTTCCCATCTGTAGCATTCAAATATTGTGTGGTTTACTGTGTCTATTTCACCACAGTATACACAGGAATTATCCGATGATCTACCAATGTGGTGTAGAAAGTCATTGAAACAACCGTGACCAGTTAGAAATTGCGTAAGATGGTAACTAACTTCTCCGTGTTTCCTGTTGGTCCATACAGTTAAGTCTGTTATGAGTAGCCTAGTCCACTGGCCTTTCTCTGTATGTGACCATCTTTGCTGCCATTCGTTGAGGAGATTCACTCTAGCTTTCTGCCTGCAATTGTTGTGGCCTGCCTTGCTTATGTCTTTTCTTTCTTTTGCGAGCAAATCGATGGGTGCAATAGCGGCGAATACTAATGCTGCCTCTCCAGATACTGTACGGTATGCACTGCATATACGAAGTGCAATTTTACGTTGTACTGATTCCAATTTTTCTGCGCAGCTTCTTGTATTCATTTTTTCTGCCCAGAGTGGAGCTCCATATAACATAGCAGATTGTGCTACCATACCTAAGAGTTTACGCTTGGAGCTTCTGGGTCCCCCAACGTTTGGCATTATTTTTTCCATTGCTCCCAGTGTCTTTAATCCTTTTCCTGCAGCATCTGTGAGATGTGCAGAGAACGTAAGTCCTCTATCTATTAAAATGCCCAGGTATTTTATTTGTTGTTTTGGGATTATTTCCGTGGTTCCCACTTTAAATTTGATTGGCATAAGTTTCCTTTGTCCTGTCAAAAGGAATGCCTCGGTTTTTTCGGGTGCTAGCTTCAGTTTCCTCGTTGTAATCCACTGGGTTACCATACAGATTACGTGGTTTGCAGTACGCATTATTCCTTGTTTATTTTTTGCGGTTACGACCAAGGCTAAGTCGTCCGCGAAACCAATTAGCGTGGCGCCTTCAGGCAGCTTCATTTTTAAAATATCGTCGTATAAGACGTTCCATAGCGTGGGACCTAATATAGAGCCCTGTGGGACACCACAGCTTACCTCTACTTCTACCGTCTCATTTAGGGCCTGTAGTACTAGTTTTCTGTTGGTAAGGTAAGTTCTTAACATTCGTAGTAGGTAAGGTGCTATACGTCTTCTTGTAAGTTCGCCCATTAGTTGTTCCCAGTTGGCAGTGTTGAATGCATTTTGCACATCAAAAGTTATTAGTGCACACATTTTTTTAGTCCTTTGTGTGCCGGCTTTAGCTTTCTCTGCTATTTTTTTTACTTTCTCTATTGCACCCATGGTAGATCTACCTTTACGGAACCCAAATTGCTTATCGGATAAACCCAGTCCGGCGTCAAGCTCCTTCTGTAATCTCCTCAGTAGTAGACTTTCTAACAGTTTACCCGACACATCTAGAAGGCATAGGGGCCTATAAGATGAAGGTTCTCCAACTGGCTTATCTCCCTTCCTAATAAAGACCAGTCTGGAACGCTTCCACTTGTCTGCGTTTCCAGTTAAAGTTTCCAGCAGTTAGGAGAGCATTCATTACTTCCAGAGTGAACATAGGTTCTTGCTGGGCGATGGTCTTAACTACTTCTGGTGGCACACCGTCTAGTCCCGGGGATTTTCCATCTCGGATGCGATTTGCCGCATTAGCTAGTTCCTCCTGGTTGAACAATGGAATTTCAACAACTTTAGGTTGTTGCCAAAGAAAGGGTTTTTGGCGTGGGAAAAGGACTTCGACTACCTGTAGCATTCCCTCCATCGTCATTTGCACGTTTGGATGTTGGATTTTGAGCCTTCTTTTGCACGTTTGAAACGCGTCTCCCCAAATATCGTCGTCGAGATCTTCACACAGTTTTCTCCAGTGATCCCGCTTAGCTTTGTTGATTAGGTATCGAAGATCCTTTTTAGCTTTCTTGTAAAGCGAATGAAGTGATTTCAAGACTTTGTCGGCCACTCCTTTTTTAGTACGGTGTCGCTGATATTTTCTTCTGGCTGTGATACATTCAGCCCGCATGCTGGCGATTTCGTTGTTCCACCAATATACTAGTTTTCTCCTTGATGGTCCTCTATTCTTTTTTAAGGTTTCGTCACACGCCTTTTTCATGACTTCTACGAGCGTATCCGCGTTTCTTTTGTGCGTCCGTGCTATTTGCATTGCCAGGCTGCTTTTCATTTTTTCTTTATTGAATGCCTTTAGACTCCAGCCGTTAGTTCTTACATGGCTTATCTGCTTTATGGCTTCTTCTATTTTGAATAGGATGTAGCGATGGTCGCTTAAACTCTCCCTCTCGAGCACACTCCAATCTATGATCATGTTAGATAAGTCGACTGTCGTAAAAGTAAGGTCTATTATGGATTGAGCGTTTCCCCTGACGAGCGTATGCGTAGCTCCTTAATTTTGAACGACGAGTTCTAATTCGGCTGCCCAGTCCATAACTAGATCACCTCTCTTGTCTACCTTTGGAGAACCCCAGTAGGGAGACTTGGCGTTGAAATCACCAGCAATTAGTGCCTTTTTACTTTGACCCCTTATTTCTTGATTTAATGCTTCTAGCGATTCATTCAGCTTCTCTATATTTTCATTTGGTGAGAAGTAGCAGCAGTATATAATATATTTCTGCAGCTCTATCCATACGAAACCAGGACCACTTCCTGTTTTAATCACCGGTATCTTGCGATTTAAAACTCTGATGGCTGCGTCCTTTCTATTGTCCGTGAACCAGTCTACGTTCTCGATCAACTTCTTATTGGGTTCACTTACCAGTAATATGTCCGCTTTAAGTTCTAATGCCGTTGCGATTAAGAGGTCGTATGCTGCACGGCATCTCATAGCATTTATTTGTATGAACTGTATAGTCATTTCTGTGCCTTACTTTTACGCCTAGCCTCCGATAGCGCCTTCTGGAAAATCGGGCACATTCCCGAATCTGCTCTGTGGCCCTTTACGTTGCATATGGGGCAATATGGCCTTCACGCCCGCATTTAAGACAAAGGTTTTGCCTGTCTGGGCCCTCGCATTCGTTGGCGAAGTGGCCAAAATTCCAACACCTGTGACATTTAATTATATTAATTCTTTCTCTTATCCTGCACTGAATTATGCCCACTTTTATTCTACCGATTTTTAGTAGCTTTTCTGCTACTTCTTTGTTGGCTGAAATGGTTGCAGCTTGGCTGTCTCCATATGCCGGTCTAAGGTTTAGGACCTTTGTTTGACAGTTGTCTTCTCCGACAAAGTTTTGTATTGCCTGTAGTATTTCTTCTTGGGTAGTTATCGCGTCTAGATCCTTTATGTGTAGTAGCACATCGTCTCTTTTTACTCGTACCTGAGCTGCAGGGCATTTGCTTTTTATTTCGTCCCTTAGGCCTTGGGCTTTACCGCTTTCCACCTCTAGAAGTAATTCGCCCGTTTTAGCTTTCCTGGCTCCCGTAATAACCGTTCCAGGTGAGTCGAGGTCAACATTTGATCTCACCATTTTTAGGAGGTCTGCATAAGTACTGCCGTCGGCTTTAACCATGACCGCCTCGGTTTTTTTGCTCTTTCTTCCTCCTTGGTTTGTTTTTCCCTTTACTTCAGTAGTTGGTTTGCCTTTTTTGACCACTTCCGTCCAGTCTGTGTTGTTCTTCCCTTGCTCCTGCTGCTGTTTTGCGATTTGCGGTTTGATTGGACAGTATACCCTTATCTCTATATCAGTCCTGGAAAATATAAATTCTAGCGCTTTCTTCGTAATTAGCCAGTCAGATTCTCTGGGTCGGTGAAAAGCTAGCTTCTTTCGACCATTTTGGTCACTTGTCTGCTTTAGTTTTTGAAGACACGTATACAGATCTTTTTTATCTGTCTCATCCGTTTGAGCCTTCCTGGTAACCATTTGGTGTACATAGCGTTCTTCTGTTTTGATTTCTCCGTTTTCATCTGGTATGCCGATGGTGTGTTTTAGATAGACAACTCTACCCGGCTTTGGTGCCTGTCTTAGCATTTCCTCCGGTCTTGCATAGGCCTCCGTCAATGCCCTTGGTACTCCCTGATCAGGATGCAGATTCTCGTCGACGCACCACACGATATCCCATTCCGAGGCTGTCGCGAGCGCATGTCCGTGTCCTTCTTTCACTTTTGTAAAGATGTGACGCGGCCAGTCTTTATCGGCGATCTCCAAGAATTCTTCGTATGTCTTGCCATTTGATATTTTGTCAAGCAGTGCGTCTTCCTCTTCAGATATGCTTGTTTGCGTGCTTGCATTACAGGTCATTGGCCCTTGCTTTTGTTCGTTTCTTTTTTCCTGCAGATGAGTATGGGTCAATTGCCCGCTGACCCATATTCTCTCTAGAGATCCCGTTAGGTTCCATATCTCCTCAGTGACTTTTTTTATTTCATTTTTCGTACTTCGACTTTCTTTGACTATCTTTCTTAATTCTTGCGACCTTGCGATTATCTTACGGGTAATTACTTCAAGATCTTTACTCGGGTCTATTGCTGGACTTTTTTCCCAGATGTCTTGTCTGTTTCTCTTAGCCTGCTGCTCCTCTGTAGAGGAGATGCTGGGTTTACAGGTCAAAGAGATGGATCTTTCCCTGAATGTTTTATTTGGTGGCGTCCTTTGTACGCCATCCTTTCTCGCAAAGGGATTTTCCACGTCCGAGTTTTCGGATTTATCTCCCATATCGTGCAAGTTTCCTCCCTTCGGTCCGGAACCAGTGTTTTTAATTCAGAATTTATTTTCTGTATATTAATAGGCCAGGATATATCCGAATAACTAGCGGTTTAATGTTTTAATTTTTTTTCCTATAAGACCACTAGATTTTCCTGATAAGACCACTAAAAAGTTGAGAAGATAAAGTTTCTTCGTTCAGAAATATTTTTAAAAAGATTTTTCTGCCGCTCGGAATCGAACCGGCACCGCCGGCGTCGAAGTGCCCCACCTTATGCTATGAGCCACACGACTTACAAATAGTAAATTTTTAAAATGCTCGACAAAAATAGAAAATATATGTATATATACAATTTTTTCAGCAATAAGAAAAAAAAACACCAAAACTAAAAAATCAATTGTTATTTCTTAACTTATCAATTATATCCAGTCATATCTCTAACTATATACACAATATTATCCCACAAAGTCACAAAAGTAATGTAACACACACACACACGAGTCCTATCTCTTAAAAACAAAATTTTATCGCCACGAGGTTATAACCAAAAAATTATCATAAAAGCGAGTCCTGTATCTTTTATTTAATTTCACTATTAACGAGTCCTATCTCCTAGCACTATTTTATGTTGTTCTATTCACGTAAAGCAACACAAGCTAATAGCACTATTTTTTATATTTGTTTTTGTTTTTATCACTATGAATTTGCCACTAAGAACTTTACGCGTCACCGCGCGACCTTCTCCGTCCGTCAGAAAGACAAGACTAGACAGACAAGACTAGACAGACAAGACTAGACAGACAAGACTAGACAGACAAGACTAGACAGACAAGACTAGACAGACAAGACTAGACAGACAAGACTAGACAGACAAGACTAGACAGACAAGACTAGACAGACAAGACTAGACAGACAAGACTAGACAGACAAGACTAGACAGACAAGACTAGACAGACAAGACTAGACAGACAAGACTAGACAGACAAGACTAGACAGACAAGACTAGACAGACAAGACTAGACAGACAAGACTAGACAGACAAGACTAGACAGACAAGACTAGACAGACAAGACTAGACAGACAAGACTAGACAGACAAGACTAGACAGACAAGACTAGACAGACAAGACTAGACAGACAAGACTAGACAGACAAGACTAGACAGACAAGACTAGACTGACAAGACTAGACAGACAAGACTAGACAGACAAGACTAGACAGACAAGACTAGACAGACAAGACTAGACAGACAAGACTAGACAGACAAGACTAGACAGACAAGACTAGACAGACAAGACTAGACAGACAAGACTAGACAGACAAGACTAGACAGACAAGACTAGACAGACAAGACTAGACAGACAAGACTAGACAGACAAGACTAGACAGACAAGACTAGACAGACAAGACTAGACAGACAAGACTAGACAGACAAGACTAGACAGACAAGACTAGACAGACAAGACTAGACAGACAAGACTAGACAGACAAGACTAGACAGACAAGACTAGACAGACAAGACTAGACAGACAAGACTAGACAGACAAGACTAGACAGACAAGACTAGACAGACAAGACTAGACAGACAAGACTAGACAGACAAGACTAGACAGACAAGACTAGACAGACAAGACTAGACAGACAAGACTAGACAGACAAGACTAGACAGACAAGACTAGACAGACAAGACTAGACAGACAAGACTAGACAGACAAGACTAGACAGACAAGACTAGACAGACAAGACTAGACAGACAAGACTAGACAGACAAGACTAGACAGACAAGACTAGACAGACAAGACTAGACAGACAAGACTAGACAGACAAGACTAGACAGACAAGACTAGACAGACAAGACTAGACAGACAAGACTAGACAGACAAGACTAGACAGACAAGACTAGACAGACAAGACTAGACAGACAAGACTAGACAGACAAGACTAGACAGACAAGACTAGACAGACAAGACTAGACAGACAAGACTAGACAGACAAGACTAGACAGACAAGACTAGACAGACAAGACTAGACAGACAAAACACTGTACCATGTATGCTGATGATACAAGTATTATAATATCGGAGGATTCCCTGGTGGAAAACGAAATCAAAGCAAATGTTATCCTAGACAGACTTTATACATGGTTTTGTGCAAATAAATTGTTCTTAAATCCAGAAAAAACTAACTACATAATTTTTCAATGTAGTCGAAGGAAACCCTCTGAAGATCTTCTTTTGCAAATCGGAAACTACCAATTACATCGAAAACAAGTGGTTAAATTTTTAGGAATATTTTTAGAAGAACACCTAACGTGGAAACTTACAACAGACTACATCGTACGCAAACTAAACAGCAAAGCATACCTTTTGAGAAAGGTCCGGGATACAGTTGGCAAAGATGCCCTTTTAAATGTGTACCATGCCGAGATCCACTCGGTTTTATCGTATGGCATTCTGCTATGGGGAATTTCCTCACATACAAATACAGTCCTTTTAGCTCAAAAGAGGATTATAAGAGCAATAACTGGTATAACAATTACCACATCATGTAGGCCATTTTTTCGGAAACTGGAAATTCTAACTGTGACGTCCGTCTATATATGGGAAATAGCATGCTATGTGTTTAAAAACATACAATTATTTGATATCGGGGAGGATCGCCATACTTACGACACAAGAAATCGTCAAAAACTACGATCCATAAGAAGTAATCTCAATCTATACCAAGGGACGCCAAATAGAATAGGTATACACATTTTCAATCAAATACCTTTGGATATCAAGAATCACGGAACTTACAAATCTTTTAGGAAACAACTAAAAAGGCATTTGATAGAAAAGTGTTATTACACGTTAAGTGAATTTTTTGAAAATGAACAATAACAATATTTTCACATGTATTTATATTTTATACTTTTGTTTATCTATATGTTTGCATTAATCTAAATCAATTGTTTTTTCTTTGTTTTTCTTTCTTTCTTTATGACTTGTCTAATATGTAATGTATTTATATCTAGAGATAAATAAAATTTTTGATTTTGATTTTTTGATTTTGACTAGACAGACAAGACTAGACAGACAAGACTAGACAGACAAGACTAGACAGACAAGACTAGACAGACAAGACTAGACAGACAAGACTAGACAGACAAGGCTAGACAGACAAGACTAGACAGACAAGACTAGACAGACAAGACTAGACAGACAAGACTAGGCAGACAAGACTAGACAGACAAGACTAGACAGACAAGACTAGACAGACAAGACTAGACAGACAAGACTAGACAGACAAGACTAGACAGACAAGACTAGACAGACAAGACTAGACAGACAAGACTAGACAGACAAGACTAGACAGACAAAACACTGTACCATGTATGCTGATGATACAAGTATTATAATATCGGAGGATTCCCTGGTGGAAAACGAAATCAAAGCAAATGTTATCCTAGACAGACTTTATACATGGTTTTGTGCAAATAAATTGTTCTTAAATCCAGAAAAAACTAACTACATAATTTTTCAATGTAGTCGAAGGAAACCCTCTGAAGATCTTCTTTTGCAAATCGGAAACTACCAATTACATCGAAAACAAGTGGTTAAATTTTTAGGAATATTTTTAGAAGAACACCTAACGTGGAAACTTACAACAGACTACATCGTACGCAAACTAAACAGCAAAGCATACCTTTTGAGAAAGGTCCGGGATACAGTTGGCAAAGATGCCCTTTTAAATGTGTACCATGCCGAGATCCACTCGGTTTTATCGTATGGCATTCTGCTATGGGGAATTTCCTCACATACAAATACAGTCCTTTTAGCTCAAAAGAGGATTATAAGAGCAATAACTGGTATAACAATTACCACATCATGTAGGCCATTTTTTCGGAAACTGGAAATTCTAACTGTGACGTCCGTCTATATATGGGAAATAGCATGCTATGTGTTTAAAAACATACAATTATTTGATATCGGGGAGGATCGCCATACTTACGACACAAGAAATCGTCAAAAACTACGATCCATAAGAAGTAATCTCAATCTATACCAAGGGACGCCAAATAGAATAGGTATACACATTTTCAATCAAATACCTTTGGATATCAAGAATCACGGAACTTACAAATCTTTTAGGAAACAACTAAAAAGGCATTTGATAGAAAAGTGTTATTACACGTTAAGTGAATTTTTTGAAAATGAACAATAACAATATTTTCACATGTATTTATATTTTATACTTTTGTTCATCTATATGCTTGCATTAATCTAAATCAATTGTTTTTCTTTGTTTTTCTTTCTTTCTTTATGACTTGTCTAATATGTAATGTATTTATATCTAGAGATAAATAAAATTTTTGATTTTGATTTTTTGATTTTGACTAGACAGACAAGACTAGACAGACAAGACTAGACAGACAAGACTAGACAGACAAGACTAGACAGACAAGACTAGACAGACAAGACTAGACAGACAAGGCTAGACAGACAAGACTAGACAGACAAGACTAGACAGACAAGACTAGACAGACAAGACTAGGCAGACAAGACTAGACAGACAAGACTAGACAGACAAGACTAGACAGACAAGACTAGACAGACAAGACTAGACAGACAAGACTAGACAGACAAGACTAGACAGACAAGACTAGACAGACAAGACTAGACAGACAAGACCAGACAGACAAGACTAGACAGACAAGACTAGACAGACAAGACTAGACAGACAAGACTAGACAGACAAGACTAGACAGACAAGACTAGACAGACAAGACTAGACAGACAAGACTAGACAGACAAGGCTAGACAGACAAGACTAGACAGACAAGACTAGACAGACAAGACTAGATAGACAAGACTAGATAGACAAGACTAGACAGACAAGACTAGACAGACAAGACTAGACAGACAAGACTAGACAGACAAGACTAGACAGACAAGACTAGACAGACAAGACTAGACAGACAAGACTAGACAGACAAGACTAGACAGACAAGACTAGACAGACAAGACTAGACAGACAAGACTAGACAGACAAGACTAGACAGACAAGACTAGACAGACAAGACTAGACAGACAAGACTATACAGACAAGACTAGACAGACAAGACTAGACAGACAAGACTAGACAGACAAGACTAGACAGACAAGACTAGACAGACAAGACTAGACAGACAAGACTAGACAGACAAGACTAGGCAGACAAGACTAGACAGACAAGACTAGACAGACAAGACTAGACAGACAAGACTAGACAGACAAGACTAGACAGACAAGACTAGACAGACAAGACTAGACAGACAAGACTAGACAGACAAGACTAGACAGACAAGACTAGACAGACAAGACTTTTTTTTTTTTTTTTTTTTTTTTTTTTTTTTTTTTTTTTTGCACGTGCTGGAGGTGAAAATCTGCAAACAGACACCACCCGACCCGTGTCGAGTGGTAGTGTGGGGCTGCCCCCCAAAAGGGGCGACCCACTAAAAAACCCCCACCATTCAGACCCCCCAGTCAAAACCAGAGAGAACGTGATGGAATCCAAAATTTGGCATAACTTCACCACGTTCCTCCCCCTTTCATATCCAAAGCATTCATCCATTCATTCGTTGTGCCGGGCGCGTCGTTAATCGCCGTGCCCCCCCTCACATCAGAGTATACAATAAATTTGTGCGCCCCCTTCGCACTAAGGGGGGCCCGGCGATGGCACGCTCGGCTCGCGCGTAGCAACCCCTCGACCCGCCTTACGCTCGTCCCTTTCATCCTTCTCCTTTCTCCTCATTATATAACCTATCATTCCAGTCAGCACGCCCCATTCATACTCACTGCGGAGCATGATTCTCACCATACTCTCCTTGTTCACATTCTCTCCCACCTTGCATTCTGCGGCGCTCCTCATTCTCTCCCATCTCGTACACTCGAAGATGGTATGCTCCGCAGTGTCCTCAGTCGCTCCACAGTACCTACAGTGCGCCTCAACCAGTTTCCCGATGCGCACCAGGTAAGACCCAAAGCATCCATGCCCCGTAAGCGCCTGGGTGAGGTGATAATTCACCTCACCGTGCCCACGGTTGACCCATTCATCGATAGTCGGAATCAGTTGCCTGGTCCAGGCTCCCTTTTCCGACCCCTGCCATAGCTCTTGCCATACACGCATTGTTTTTTCCCTTTCATTTCTAGGGTCATTACCTCCCCAAACTCTCACCCTTTCATGCGCTAGAAGGTCTAACGGGATAACTCCAGCAACGACCGCCACGGCGTCGCCAGAAACAGTCCTGTATGCGCTGCACACACGCAGCAGCATACACCTTTGCACTCTCATCAGTCTTGCTCTATAACATTCAATCCTGAACGCATTTATCCATGCCGGCACCCCATACAGGAGAATGGAGTGCACGACCGCATTCATAACCCTCCTCTTGGAGGCCAACGGCCCACCTATGTTGGGCATCAGCCGTCCAAGGGCTCTCACACATGCTGTAGCCTTGCTCACCACCCGGGTGACCTGATCGGACACCCTGAGATTTCGCTGGAGCTCTACCCCAAGGTATCTTACAGATTCCCGAGCCGGTACGTCAACTGTCCCCATTCGCACGGTCAATTCACGCAGCTTTCTTCTCCCAATTAGCAGGACCGCCTCGGTTTTGTGGGGAGCCAGAGCAAGCCCTTTTTCCCCCATCCACCGATCAATCCTACCAATTGCCTCATTTATTATCGCTTTCAGACTTTCTTCCGTTCTTGCGACAGCGACCACCGCTAAGTCATCAGCGTACCCTACGAGTGTAACCCCGTCTGGCAGCCTCAATCTCAAAACCTCATCATAAAATATGTTCCACAGTATCGGCCCAAGAACCGAACCCTGTGGAACACCCGCACTCATTTTGAAGATTTTACCTTCCACAGTCACTATCTCCCTATCATTCAAGTAGCTCCCCACCATCTTTCGAAGGTAGGGAGCTACCCCCTTTAGTTCCAAAGCCTCCATGATTCCGCCCCATGGGACCGAATTGAAGGCATTTTTCACGTCCAGGGTTACAAGCACGCAGTAGCTACGGGTACGCCATGGACCCGTATTTGCTAACCTTGCTCTCTCTATCACACGCATCATTGCGTTCACCGTAGTGCGGCCGCCTCTGAACCCATACTGTTCCTCTGAAAGACCCCCTACCCTCTCGAGATCCTCATTTATCCTAGCTCCGATCATACTCTCAAACATCTTCGCTATCCCATTCAGTAGGCAGATTGGCCTGTAATTGGCTTCCTCTCCTTCCTTTCGCTCTTTTTCAATCATCACCAGTCTCGCTCTCTTCCACTCTTTGGGGAAACTGCCATTCATCAGCAATTCATTCATCATGCTCAAGCACATGTCCTCACACACATGCCCAAACACCTTGCACGCTTCCGGTGGAACACCATCAGGACCCGGCGCTTTTCCCTCCTTCATCCGGCCAACTGCACTCTGCAGCTCGGCCGGAGTGAAAAGGGGCGCCGATCTCCATCCCACGGGTTCCAGCCAGTTCATTCGCTCATGTACTGGGAACAGCTTCTTGACTTCCGTCATTAGGCTATCCCCCCGGAGAGTATTAACCCTGTGCGCAATTTTTCTGGTGACGATCTTATAGCCGTCACCCCAGATGTTATTATTCACCTCTTCGCAGAGCACTCTCCAAGCTTCTTGCTTGGAGTTCGCGATGGCTCTGCGAAGTTCCCTGCGCGCCAAGTTATACCTCCTTCTGCACTCCTCACGCACTTCCTCATTTGCTCGCCTATTGCTCTTCACCATGCATCTCCTTTCACGCAAACAGGTTTTACGCTTTTCAGCTACCTGCTCATTCCACCAGTAAACTGGCTTCCTGCCTCTGACGCCCCTCCGTTTTCTCCGAAACACCACATCACAGGCCCCGTGAAGAACTGCTTCGCAGGAGCTCCGCAATCCATTTTCGGGGCCTGTCCTTTCAGACAGCTCTTTCATGACGTCTCCCAATCTTTCTAGTAGACTCTTGTCCACTCTCCATCCATTCGTTCTACAAGCAACCGGTCCCTCAGAAACATCCTTTCGTACGTCGAAGAGAATATCCTGGTGATCACTCAGATTCTCTCCCTCTCTGACACGCCACTCTTTCACTCTGCCTGCAATCCGTGAGGTGCTAAAAGTGATGTCTATGAAAGACATACTTTCACCCCGCACGAAGGTTGGCACATTCCCACTGTTGTGAACCACCAGGTCCTCCTCTGCCAGCCACTCTTCCATCATTCTCCCTCTCTCATCCTCTCTAGGGGATCCCCACCAAGCGGACTTAGCGTTGAAATCCCCCCCGACAACAATCTCTTTGGACCAGCTTTTCATACTGGCCCTTAGCTCATCCATAAAAGCTACAAACTGCTCTAACGTTATGTTAGGCGAGATGTAGCACCCATACAGGACCCAGTTTTCCCATTCAATCCACACATATCCATTTCCACATCCACACTTAACCATAGGATTTTCCGATTGGAAAATCCTCACAGCAACATTCTTACACTGGTCCACGTGCCAGCCTCCGTTACCAATAGTCCGAAGATTTGGTTCGGAGACAATGGCCACATCCACTCTCTCATCATGCACCGTCTTCCATACCAGCTCCATTGCAGCCGCACTCCTATTTGAGTTCGTCTGCAATACTAGCATAATCTGTTTCTTTGGGACGTCCCTTTCATACTTTCCCTGCACAGTTTCCTGTACGCAGGACAGTTCATGGAGTCCGCCCTGTGCCCACTCACTCCGCACACGAAGCACTTAGCCTCTTTGGCCGTGCACTCGTGTGCTTTGTGCCCACTTTCATCGCATCGCAAACACGCATTCTTTCTCTCAATTCCCTTGCATGCTGCCGCCAGGTGCCCGAAGCCAAGGCATCTGTAGCACCTGATCGGCTTATTGTCTTCGGTCACTCGGCACATGATCCATCCAACTTTTATTCTTCCTTTCTCCAGTATGGTTTGTGCCGCTCTTACTGAAAGAGTGACTACTGCCATACTGGCCCCTCCGCGCACTGTGCGGAGAGACTTTACCACACACTCCTTACATTCAGCTGCCTTCTGAATGGCTCCTTTCACCTCATCGGTGGTGGTAGCCTCATCCATGCCCCTAACAAGGACATTTCTGAGCCCCACCTCCGTCCTGACATCCCTTACAGCCTCAGTCACTAGGGCCATTCGCTCTGCCAGTCGCTTCTTTTCCCCATCATCATTCACTCTGACGATGAGGTCCCCAGCGTGGGTTTTCCTCATCGCCCTTACATTTATGTCATCCATATCAACTTCCTTCTTAAGGACATTCACCATATGGGCGTAAGAAACACCCTCTGCCCTCCTCACCAGTAAGGTTTCTGCCTTTCTGGTGCCTCCGGCCCCTTCCACTCTGGGCTTTTGGCCCTCCGCATTCATCCAGCACAGGGTTATCTCAACTCCTGTGCCACGCCACACGCATTCAGCCATCTTTCGTACCAGCCACATATTAAGGTTACCAGCCACACCGATAGCGAACCTCTTTCTCTCAGTCTTCTCACAAAGACCTTTCATTCTTAATAAGGTCTCGAACGCCTTTTCTTCGGCGCCTTCGACCTTATTGTCATCCAGACGGGCGATGAAGTGGTACTTCCTCTCGGAGTCCAACGACTCATCGCCTCCCATGCATACAACATTCTCGCTCTTGATGTAGGCCACGGAGCCTACATTCAAGCCTTCAGCCACCCGCTTGGCCTGGGGGAGCTGGTCGAGCATCCCCCAGCCCAGTTGTCCACAGTTATCCCCTTTCTCTCCTGCAACCAACAGGAGTACATCCTCGTCCCTGACCAGAGGAGAGCCCTTAGCCATCTTCACCACAGTGAAGGCGTCCTCGGACCACCTCTCCCTGGCCAGGGACATGTACTCCTGCACATTCATGCCCGGCTTCAGCGCACTGGCGATACTACATTCAGCCTCCGTTTGGGTGCTGACTTCCTTGCATGCCACACTTACTGTTTGGACTTCGGTGTCGTATAACACCTTTTCAACGGGCAGGAAACGGTGCTCTTCCAGCCAAGTTGTCACGGAGTTGCGGGAAAAGACATTAGTTGTCTTTTTAACTCGTGCTGCCGCGTCTTTAACTTCCTTCTTGGTGCTACTGCCTCCAGCAATAGCCCTTTCCAAGTCCTCAACTTGTCTGGTAAGTGCTCCAATCGCTTCCACGATTGTAAAAGCGATCGAGCACTCCGTCTTTTTGTACGCGTCCACATCGTCCGTGGATCGGTCTGCCACTTTCCGTTTTTTATTGGCTTCCCCAATAGATTGGCTTCTCGCCCGACTGTCCATTTCCCCTACACCCCTACATACTTTTTGTTTTGTGAAAAAATCCATAGTGAATCCTCCACAAAACCAAAAATAAATTCAGAAAATTCTCCCCTCCTGGGGGTGGATGAAAAAATTTGCCGCAGATAAAGTGCTGCAGTAAATGCAAAAACGTCTGCGGCGTTGAATTATCCTTATCTCCGTATACACGAGATAAGGAGTGAAAAGAAAAAGAGTAAGAATTTTAAGAATATAAAAAACTCACGCCACGTGCTGTGACTCAAAACTATTTAGCTTACAATTAAAGAAAACTAAAAAACGCCGCTATTAAAGCAAAAGTAAATCTCTACAAAGAGAAAGAAACAAACCAGAATGCACTAACCTGGATTGCAATTAATAACTTATAAATAAAAACTTATAAACCAACTTATTAATCACAAACATGTGGAGCACTCGGCTGCACGTCTACTCGCTTCCGCGTCTCGTACGCGTCTGACAGACAAGACTAGACAGACAAGACTAGACAGACAAGACTAGACAGACAAGACTAGACAGACAAGACTAGACAGACAAGACTAGACAGACAAGACTAGACAGACAAGACTAGACAGACAAGACTAGACAGACAAGACTAGACAGACAAGACTAGACAGACAAGACTAGACAGACAAGACTAGACAGACAAGACTAGACAGACAAGACTAGACAGACAAGACTAGACAGACAAGACTAGACAGACAAGACTAGACAGACAAGACTAGACAGACAAGACTAGACAGACAAGACTAGACAGACAAGGCTAGACAGACAAGACTAGACAGACAAGACTAGACAGACAAGACTAGACAGACAAGACTAGACAGACAAGACTAGACAGACAAGACTAGGCAGACAAGACTAGACAGACAAGACTAGACAGACAAGACTAGACAGACAAGACTAGACAGACAAGACTAGACAGACAAGACTAGACAGACAAGACTAGACAGACAAGACTAGACAGACAAGACTAGACAGACAAGACTAGACAGACAAGACTAGACAGACAAGACTAGACAGACAAGACTAGACAGACAAGACTAGACAGACAAGACTAGACAGACAAGACTAGACAGACAAGACTAGACAGACAAAACTAGACAGACAAGACTAGACAGACAAGACTAGACAGACAAGACTAGACAGACAAGACTATACAGACAAGACTAGACAGACAAGACTAGACAGACAAGACTAGACAGACAAGACTAGACAGACAAGACTAGACAGACAAGACTAGACAGACAAGACTAGACAGACAAGACTAGGCAGACAAGACTAGACAGACAAGACTAGACAGACAAGACTAGACAGACAAGACTAGACAGACAAGACTAGACAGACAAGACTAGACAGACAAGACTAGACAGACAAGACTAGACAGACAAGACTAGACAGACAAGACTAGACAGACAAGACTAGACAGACAAGACTAGACAGACAAGACTAGACAGACAAGACTAGACAGACAAGACTAGACAGACAAGACTAGACAGACAAGACTAGACAGACAAGACTAGACAGACAAGACTAGACAGACAAGACTAGACAGACAAGTCTAGACAGACAAGTCTAGACAGACAAGTCTAGACAGACAAGACTAGACAGACAAGACTAGACAGACAAGACTAGACAGACAAGACTAGACAGACAAGACTAGACAGACAAGACTAGACAGACAAGACTAGACAGACAAGACTAGACAGACAAGACTAGACAGACAAGGCTAGACAGACAAGACTAGACAGACAAGACTAGACAGACAAGACTAGACAGACAAGACTAGGCAGACAAGACTAGGCAGACAAGACTAGACAGACAAGACTAGACAGACAAGACTAGACAGACAAGACTAGACAGACAAGACTAGACATACAAGACTAGACAGACAAGACTAGACAGACAAGACTAGACAGACAAGACTAGACAGACAAGACTAGACAGACAAGACTAGACAGACAAGACTAGACAGACAAGACTAGACAGACAAGACTAGACAGACAAGACTAGACAGACAAGACTAGAGAGACAAGACTAGACAGACAAGACTAGACAGACAAAACTAGACAGACAAGACTAGACAGACAAGACTAGACAGACAAGACTAGACAGACAAGACTAGACAGACAAGACTAGACAGACAAGGCTAGACAGACAAGACTAGACAGACAAGACTAGACAGACAAGACTAGACAGACAAGACTAGACAGACAAGACTAGACAGACAAGACTAGACAGACAAGACTAGACAGACAAGACTAGACAGACAAGACTAGACAGACAAGACTAGACAGACAAGACTAGACAGACAAGACTAGACAGACAAGACTAGACAGACAAGACTAGACAGACAAGACTAGACAGACAAGACTAGACAGACAAGACTAGACAGACAAGACTAGACAGACAAGACTAGACAGACAAGACTAGACAGACAAGACTAGACAGACAAGAATAGACAGACAAGACTATACAGACAAGACTAGACAGACAAGACTAGACAGACAAGACTAGACAGACAAGACTAGACAGACAAGACTAGACAGACAAGACTAGACAGACAAGACTAGACAGACAAGACTAGACAGACAAGACTAGACAGACAAGACTAGACAGACAAGACTAGGCAGACAAGACTAGACAGACAAGACTAGACAGACAAGACTAGACAGACAAGACTAGACAGACAAGACTAGACAGACAAGACTAGACAGACAAGACTAGACAGACAAGACTAGACAGACAAGACTAGACAGACAAGACTAGACAGACAAGACTAGACAGACAAGACTAGACAGACAAGACTAGACAGACAAGACTAGACAGACAAGACTAGACAGACAAGACTAGACAGACAAGACTAGACAGACAAGACTAGACAGACAAGACTAGACAGACAAGACTAGACAGACAAGACTAGACAGACAAGACTAGACAGACAAGACTAGACAGACAAGACTAGACAGACAAGACTAGACAGACAAGACTAGACAGACAAGACTAGACAGAGAAGACTAGACAGACAAGACTAGACTGACAAGACTAGACAGACAAGACTAGACAGACAAGACTAGACAGACAAGACTAGACAGGCAAGACTAGACAGACAAGACTAGACAGACAAGACTAGACAGACAAGACTAGACAGACAAGACTAGACATACAAGACTAGACAGACAAGACTAGACAGACAAGACTAGACAGACAAGACTAGACAGACAAGACTAGACAGACAAGACTAGACAGACAAGACTAGACAGACAAGACTAGACAGACAAGACTAGACAGACAAGACTAGACAGACAAGACTAGACAGACAAGACTATTTAATATGAATTAATTTTGAGAAGAAATAATAATAATTTAAAAATGCCAAGAGATCTAAGATCAAACAGTACATCCGATAAATGTCATGAACAGGTTATTACGTACATGAATAGTACTGAGTTTGCAGATATTATTAGGCAAATAATACAGAAAGAAGTTGTGCCACTAAAAAAGCAGATTAGTGAACTTAACAACGAAGTACAACTCCTTAAATCTGAAAATAAACAGCTAATTGATATAATAAACACAAGGCAATCAAATCCCTCGGAGCGAAATTATAATATTATTGAAAAGGAGGCAACATCAGAGATGGAAGAAGTCGAAATCATCGCCGATAAAGCCGCCGCAGATAAATCCACCGCTGATAAACCCAGCGATGATAAATCTTTACCTTGGAGCGACACTCCAAGTCGCACCGAGCAGAAAAAACCAAAACAAAACAATAGATCGACCGAAAACGCAGAACCAATTCAAAATAAAACAAACAACGAGAACTGGCAAACGCAACATAAACCCAACAATAAGAGAAGAACATCGCGTAATAATGGCATTGTAATAGGCTCCAACGCAGAAAATAAAGGAATTAGGGCAGTAACCAGATACGCCTATTTACATGTATCCAGATTAGAACCGCAAACCACGGAAGATGATGTAATGGAATATCTGAGAAGTAAAAATTTGGAATCGGCTGTTTGCAAAAAAATGATATCAAATAGGCCAGAAGAATATGCTTCATTTAAAGTGACGGTTCCATTAGATAAGCTAGATGAAGCAAAAAACCCTAATTTGTGGCCACGAAATACCTATATAAACCGTTTTTTCCTTTTTCTAGAACAGAACAACACACAAAAATAATACCCAATGCAGCAAATATAAATATGTTAATATATCTAAATATTCAATCTATCCGCAATAAAATATGCCAGTTAGAAGTAACAACTGAAGATGAAAAGCCCTTCTTCATCTGTCTGGCTGAAACATGGGCATCAACAGAAATCATTACCTCGCTCCATATAAGTAATTACCAGTTGGTCAGTCATTTCAGCAGAGTCAACTCAACGGGTGGTGGTGTGGCAATATTCGCTAGCGTCCCCGCACTTACAAATGGTTATGTTGAAAAACTAGATCTAGAAAACTCAGCTATAGAAAAGATAATAGAGGTATGTGGAATAGAGATGAATATAAAAGGTATACATTTGTTAATAATAAATATATATAGGCCACCTTTAGGATGTATAGGTACTTTCATGGCATCATTAGATAATATCTTACAGAAATATGCAAGAAATAATATGCAAGTCATCTTAGTTGGAGACTTCAATATTAATTTTGCAATCAGCACAAAAGAAACACACAACCTCACCAACCTATTAGAGGCATATGGCATGGGTGAATATATAAAGGAATACACAAGAATAACGACATACTCCAAAACTAGAATCGACAATATCTTTGCTACACAAGGTCTTGAACTAAAGACCTCAGCAGAAGATACCCCTATGTCTGATCATAGACTATTAAAATTGAGCACTATCAACAAAAAAATAGGAGGACAAAACCACATACTAATAAGGAATTTCTCGCTAACAAATAAAACGCGTTTTGCCGAACATCTCAGAAGAGAAACATGGGACGACGTCTTCCAAAATACCAGCTGCAACAGCAAGGCAATTGGCTTTATCAAATGCATCCAATATCATTTCTTCAACTGCTTTCCAATGATAAAAACCAAAATTAAAATAAAAACATGGGTTACTGAAGACGTGAGAAGATCTGCTACACAACTAAAAGACATGTTTGTACTACAAAAAAAATATCCAGAATTAAGAAGTCACTATACGAAACAAAAAGGTATACATTATAATTTAATCACGTCCACTAAACATTCTTTTTTTAGCCGAAGGATACTAGAAGCTCCAAATAGGGCTAAAGCCGTGTGGAATATCATACAAGAGCAGACGAATAAATCCAAACCATCCGGGATCATTCAAATAACAGACAACAATAATAAGGTTACAGCACCTGAAGACATAGCCAACAGTTTTAACAGCTATTTCGAGCAAGCGCCCAAAGCAATTGTAGAAAATATTACTCCAACAAAGATATCGAATGACCATATGGAATTTAAAGAAAAAACTATGTACTTACAAGAATTCACTGAAAACGAAATACTGGATATAATAATATCATTAAAAAATAAAACAACTAGAGGACCAGATGAAGTTCCTGGGAATATAATCAAGGAGTTCAAACATTTATTAGTAGAACCTATTACAAATATAATTAACGCCTCATTCACCGAAGAACAATTTCCAGAGGTATTAAAAATAGGTAAAATCATCCCAGTTTTCAAGAAAGGTGATAAAATGGAAATGCAGAATTATAGACCAATCGTCATCATACCGATTCTAGCAAAAATAATCGAATATGCTTTGTTAATAAGAATGACTGCTTTTATTAGAAAATATAATCTAATTCCAAAGCAACAGCATGGGTTTTGCAAAGGCAAATCTACTACAACCGCCTTGGTAGAATTTCACAGCAAACTAATTTACGAGGTAGATAATGGGAAATATCCCATTGGAATATTCTGTGACCTCACCAAGGCCTTCGACTGTGTTTCCCATAACAGATTAATAAATAAACTACATAACTATGGAATCAGAGGGAAAGTTTCGAGATGGATTCAATCTTACCTTTCAAATCGAAAACAGTACGTTTCTGTGAGGAGTGGTAATGTAGTTGGCCAGTCGGACATTTTAACTACAAATATTGGGGTCCCCCAAGGAAGCATTCTGGCACCAACGTTGTTTCTATTATACACTGCTGATCTGATAAACTATGTGAAAGGGCCGCATTGCACATTATACGCCGATGACACAAGCTTCATTGTGTCGGGGAACAACATCGTCCAGAATACGGATCAGGCGAAGCTACTATTAGAATCTCTAAATAAATGGTTCTCCGCAAATACTCTACACCTCAACAAAAGCAAAACGGAGTACATAGTGTTCAAAACAGCAAGAAGTACGTATGTCACAGATCTAGACCTAAAAATACAAAACTACAAAATCAATAGAACCAAACATGCCAAGTTTCTGGGTATTTATTTAGAGGAGCACCTTCGCTGGGAAACTACGACACAGAATATCTGTTCGGCACTACATAAGAAGGCTTATCAAACAACTATTCTGAGGAAACTACTAAACAGAGAAGATCTTCTAAAGTGGTATTATGCAGAAGTGCAGTCTTTGCTGTCCTACGGCATTATTCAATGGGGAGCTTCGTCACAAATAAAATACATTCAAATTGCACAGAAAAGAGTTATTCGAAATATCATAGGGTTAAAATGTACAGAATCATGTAAACCTCACTTCAAAAAAATCAGAATTCTAACAGTTGTTAGTCTATATATCTTCGAAACCACTATGTACATACACAAATCGCGAAGTAAGTTCCAAAAAAATGAAGACAAACATAATTACAATACGAGAAGTAAACATCTTCTCTGTACAGTAAAAGAAACTTAGCCCTCTGTAGCCAAGGTGTAGAAAATAAAGGGATCCATATATACAATAAGCTTCCCGCAGACCTTAGAAATGAAACCTCCGATAAAAAATTTCGTAAGAAATTAAAAGTTTTATTAGAGTCAAATCCAGTATATTCTGTTGATGAATTTTTGTTGTTGTTGTAATTTGTATTAATTATTTTTATACTATTTATCTTTATACAATTGTTGACACATCCTATAGATACTATGTATCTCATTTGGGAAATAAAGATTTTGAATTTGAATTTGAATTTGAATTTGACTAGACAGACAAGACTAGACAGACAAGACTAGACAGGCAAGACTAGACAGACAAGACTAGACCGACAAGACTAGACAGACAAGACTAGACAGACAAGACTAGACAGACAAGACTAGACAGACAAGACTAGACAGACAAGACTAGACAGACAAGACTAGACAGACAAGACTAGACAGACAAGACTAGACAGACAAGACTAGACAGACAAGACTAGACAGACAAGACTAGACAGACAAGACTAGACAGACAAGACTAGACAGACAAGACTAGACAGACAAGACTAGACAGACAAGACTAGACAGACAAGACTAGACAGACAAGACTAGACAGACAAGACTAAACAGACAAGACTAGACAGACAAGACTAGACAGACAAGACTAGACAGACAAGACTAGACAGACAAGACTAGACAGACAAGACTAGACAGACAAGACTAGACAGACAAGACTAGACAGACAAGACTAGACAGACAAGACTAGACTGACAAGACTAGACAGACAAGACTAGACAGACAAGACAAGACAGACAAGACTAGACAGACAAGACTTGACAGACAAGACTAGACAGACAAGACTAGACAGACAAGACTAGACAGACAAGACTAGACAGACAAGACTAGACAGACAAGACTAGACAGACAAGACTAGACAGACAAGACTAGACAGACAAGACTAGACAGACAAGACTAGACAGACAAGACTAGACAGACAAGACTAGACAGACAAGACTAGACAGACAAGACTAGACAGACAAGACTAGACAGACAAGACTAGACAGACAAGACTAGACAGACAAGACTAGACAGACAAGACTAGACAGACAAGACTAGACAGACAAGACTAGACAGACAAGACTAGACAGACAAGACTAGACAGACAAGACTAGACAGACAAGACTAGACAGACAAGACTAGACAGACAAGACTAGACAGACAAGACTAGACAGACAAGACTAGACAGACAAGACTAGACAGACAAGACTAGACAGACAAGACTAGACAGACAAGACTAGACAGACAAGACTAGACAGACAAGACTAGACAGACAAGACTAGACAGACAAGACTAGACAGACAAGACTAGACAGACAAGACTAGACAGACAAGACTAGACAGACAAGACTAGACAGACAAGACTAGACAGACAAGACTAGACAGACAAGACTAGACAGACAAGACTAGACAGACAAGACTAGACAGACAAGACTAGACAGACAAGACTAGACAGACAAGACTAGACAGACAAGACTAGACAGACAAGACTAGACAGACAAGACTAGACAGACAAGACTAGACAGACAAGACTAGACAGACAAGACTAGACAGACAAGACTAGACAGACAAGACTAGACAGACAAGACTAGACAGACAAGACTAGACAGACAAGACTAGACAGACAAGACTAGACAGACAAGACTAGACAGACAAGACTAGACAGACAAGACTAGACAGACAAGACTAGACAGACAAGACTAGACAGACAAGACTAGACAGACAAGACTAGACAGACAAGACTAGACACATTGACGAAGATCCATCGTCATACCGACCGATATGCCTCTTGGACAACATAGGGAAACTTTTAGAAAGACTAATACTTAGGAGACTTGAGACATATATCGAAAACAACGGAGGACTATCCCAATGGCAGTATGGTTTTCGAAAAGGTCGATCAACCGTGGACGCTATTGCTGAAGTAATTAGAGCAGCAGAAAAGGTCAAAAATGGAACACGGCAATCGAAAGGTTATTGTGCATTAGTGACCCTTGACGTTAAAAACGCCTTTAATTCAGCAAGGTGGGATGTAATCATGAAGGCATTAGCATCAAGACAGACACCAGAATACTTGAGAAAGATGATAGGCAGCTACTTGAGCGACCGACGGTTGATATACCACACGGACGAAGGTGAAGTTGAGTATGAGGTAACGGCGGGTGTCCCACAAGGATCGGTCTTGGCACCATTCTTGTGGAACATTATGTACGATGGCTTGCTAAACCTAGACTTGCCTAGAACAGCGCAAATAGTTGGGTTCGCAGATGACGCCGCGGTGGTAGTGACTGCAAAGGAAATAAGTACACTAGAACTAGCAACTAACGAAACCCTTCGGCGGGCAAATAATTGGTTAAAAGAGCAGGGTCTAACAATGGCAGTTCATAAAACAGAAGCGATACTTATCACGGATAAGAGACTATTCACCCCACCGAAACTCGTTCTGGAAGGGCAAAATATCCCTTTATCGAAGTCATTGAGGTACCTTGGCGTCCAACTCGATAGCGGTCTGAGATACACAGACCATATAGCCAAAACATCGAAAAAGGCAGCGTCTACAGTGACAGCTTTGGTAAGGTTGATGCCGAACATTGGAGGACCGAGGGAATTAAAACGGAAACTTCTCAACAATGTGGTACACTCAAAAATTCTCTACGCGGCGGAAATATGGGCGGGCGTAACGAAAAAGATTGGAGCGAGAAAAATACCTACAGGAGTACAAAGAAGAAGTGCTCTAAGAGTAATTTCTGCCTACAGAACGGTTTCGGAGGCCGCGGCGCTGGTACTTGCAAGCACACCCCCAATAGACTTACTGATTCGCGAGAAACAAGAAGTCTACGAAGACCTGCAACAACACAGGGCGAAAAAAGAAGTAAAACACGAAAGAGCAGCCGCTAAGGAGAGAGCACGTAAGAGACTCATGGACCGATGGCAGACAAGATGGGATAACGACACTAGTGGCAAGTGGACATACAGACTTATCCCTAACGTAACAGCATGGTATGAAAGGTCACACGGACATATGAGTTACCATCTTACACAGGCACTCACTGGTCATGGATGCTTCAACGCATACCTCGAACGGTTTAAAAAAAGAGACACGGCGGAGTGTTTTTATTGCGGTCATATCCCAGACGACGCACAACACACTATCTTCATGTGTACAGAATCAGAGAACGAAAGAACTCGACTCGCGGAGACACTAGGCGGTACAAAACTAGAAGAACAGAACATCATGGAAGTTATGTTAGAAAGTGAGCATAACTGGGATGCAGTACAAGCTTACATAACCGAAATCATGTTGGGAAAAGAACAAATGGAGAGAGAATGGAAGGCGATTATAATATCACACGAAACACAAAGAAGCTAACATGGACGACTAGATATGTGACGAAAAGACCGAAAAATGGTTTATCACACGACTGCATAACTAATACGACAGAAGACGAAAGACGCTATCAAAACGAGTAAAGGACATTAAAAAAAACAGTAAGGAAACAATTGGTACAAACACCACCACCCACCTGAAGTAATGCTCACGCAGTTCCGGGTGGAGTGTAGTGTAGAGACAGAGGAGGGGGTTTAGTGGGTATGCTGGTCACGAAGAACTCGATCCGAGAGCCCCACACTACACGGGTTTGAATATCCGGTGTGCAACAATGCATAACCCCTCCTCTCTGAAAAAAAAAAAAAAAAAAAAAGACAAGACTAGACAGACAAGACTAGACAGACAAGACTAGACAGACAAGACTAGACAGACAAGACTAGACAGACAAGACTAGACAGACAAGACTAGACAGACAAGACTAGACAGACAAGACTAGACAGACAAGACTAGACAGACAAGACTAGACAGACAAGACTAGACAGACAAGACTAGACAGACAAGACTAGACAGACAAGACTAGACAGACAAGACTAGACAGACAAGACTAGACCGACAAGACTAGACAGACAAGACTAGACAGACAAGATTAGACAGACAAGACTAGACAGACAAGACTAGACAGACAAGACTAGACAGACAAGACTAGACAGACAAGACTAAAGAGACAAGACTAGACAGACAAGACTAGACAGACAAGACTAGACAGACAAGACTAGACAGACAAGACTAGACAGACAAGACTAGACAGACAAGACTAGACAGACAAGACTAGACAGACAAGACTAGACTGACAAGACTAGACAGACAAGACTAGACAGACAAGACAAGACAGACAAGACTAGACAGACAAGACTAGACAGACAAGACTAGACAGACAAGACTAGACAGACAAGACTAGACAGACAAGACTAGACAGACAAGACTAGACAGACAAGACTAGACAGACAAGACTAGACAGACAAGACTAGACAGACAAGACTAGACAGACAAGACTAGACAGACAAGACTAGACAGACAAGACTAGACAGACAAGACTAGACAGACAAGACTAGACAGACAAGACTAGACAGACAAGACTAGACAGACAAGACTAGACTGACAAGACTAGACAGACAAGACTAGACAGACAAGACTAGACAGACAAGACTAGACAGACAAGACTAGACAGACAAGACTAGACAGACAAGACTAGACAGACAAGACTAGACAGACAAGACTAGACAGACAAGACTAGACAGACAAGACTAGACAGACAAGACTAGACAGACAAGAGTAGACAGACAAGACTAGACAGACAAGACTAGACAGTCAAGACTAGACAGACAAGACTAGACAGACAAGACTAGAGAGACAAGACTAGACAGACAAGACTAGACAGACAAAATTAGACAGACAAGACTAGACAGACAAGACTAGACAGACAAGACTAGACAGACAAGACTAGACAGACAAGACTAGACAGACAAGACTTTTTTTTAATTTTTTTTTTATTTGAAATAAAAAACCTGGACACCCTAGGACCGCTTATAGCATTACATTCAGGGTGTCAGATGTCAAAACATTTAAAAAAAATATATGCTTGTTGGTTCGTTCAGTTCAAGGTGGGGTATGGAGGTACGATTTCGGTTGTGTCCCTCTTTTTCCAGGTCCTTTCGTCAGCTTCCTTTTCTGATAAGATTTTGTTAATCATTCTGTTGATGATGTCCCAATCTTCTTGGGATTGTAGCATCTGTTGGATTATATTTCTTGCGTTGAGGTTCGGTATTGCTGCTTCCCCGCGTTCTTTGTCCCATCTCGGGCAATCGTAGGCTGTGTGGGTTACGCTGTCTTCTTGCCCGCAATACACGCAGTCTGAATCCGGTGCCCTCCCAATGTTTTGTAGAAATTCCTTGAAACACCCGTGACCCGTTAGCAGCTGGGTTAAGTGATAATTTAGTTCTCCATGTGGTCGTCGGTACCAGTTGTCTATGTTGGGGATTAGTATCCTTGTTCACTCGCCTTTCGTTGTCGTGTTCCAAGCTTCCTGCCATTCCCTAATCAGCTCTTCATTTGCTTTGTTCCTTGTTGATATGTCTTTGGCGGCATCATATAGGTATTTTCTCTGTTTGATCTGGAGTTCAATTGGCAGAATGCCCGCGATTACTAGGGCAGCATCTCTTGATACGGTTCTATAAGCGCCGCATACCCGTAGCGCTAGCTTTCTCTGGTAGGCTGCTAGTTTTTCGATGTTGCTTCTGTTTACGGCCTCGGCCCAGATTAGAGCACCGTATAACATTGCAGACAGGGCAACTGTGCTGAGCAGCCTACGTTTGCTGCTCCTCGGACCTCCCGCATTGGGCATGAGTTTTTCGAGTGCAGACGTGGTTTTCATTGCCCGCTCTGCAGCCATTTTAAAGTGTTCTCTGAACGAGAGACTCTTGTCGATAATTACCCCTAGGTATTTGATGTGGGGTTTAGGTTTAATTTCGGTATCCAACACTTAGAATGATACCTGAGCCAGTTTCCTGTATCCGGTCAGCAGAATTGATTCGGTCTTTTCTGGTGCTATATGCAGTGCTTTTGATTCCATCCAGCAGATAATTTGTTCTATCGCCTGTTTGGCCCTTTGCATGACTCCTTTTTCCGTTTTTCCGACGATGGTTAGTGCGAGGTCGTCGGGGATGCCTATCAGCTTAGTTCCTTCAGGAAGTTTCAGCCGAAGAACCCCATCGTAAAGTATATTCCACAGGGTATGAGGGTAGACCGCTAGTGACCTTATAGGGTAGCGTATCGTGCTCGGCTTGGAGTCGGACACTGCGGTCCTGGAAGTAGTTGCGAACAATTCGTAGAAAGTAGGGAGATATTTTTCTTCTCGTTAACTCTTCAAGGATGTGTTGCCAGACTGCCGAGTTGAACGCGTTCCGGATATCTATCGTTACTAGTGCATATATTTTCCTGGTTCTTTTGGTGCCTGCTTTGGCGTTTTTTGCGATGTTCACAACGTGGTTTATGGCATCTATAGTTGATCTGCCCTCACGGAAGCCGAATTGACTATCCGAGAGGTTTATGCCGTTCTTAAGTTCTTTTTTAGGGCGGCTTAGGAGTAGTTGTTCTAGCAGTTTCCCAGCTGCGTCTAGTACACATATTGGTCGGTAGGAAGAAGGTTCTCCTATTGGCTTGTTGCCTTTCAGTATGAGGACTAGCTTTGCCTGTTTCCATCTATTTGGAAAGGTGCCAGTGCGTAAGTTTTCGTTTAGAATTTCAAGCACGAGTTCTGGAGAGGTTTTTGCCATTAGCTTGATGGCTTCTGGAGGCAGGCCATCTGATCCTGGCGCTCTGTTGTTTTTTAGGCGCTTGCATGCCGCGTTTAGCTCTTCCTCAGTGAACAGCGGAATTTTTGTAACTTGCGGTTGTTCCCACGTTAGTATAGGATGAGTAGGGAATAGCTCTTTGGCAATCTCGAGGATTTTGCTCATTGAAAGTTGTTGGTTGGTCTGGCGGATGCACAGGTTCCTCGTAACTATGTAGGCATCCCCCCAGGTGTCTTCGTCGATGCTTTTGCACAGCTTTTCCCAATGTGTTTTTTTTTTGGAAAGGTTTATTTCTCTGCGTAATTCCTTTTTTGCGTCGTGGTATGAGCGTTTCATCTCTTCTAGACTTTCATCGTGTTTTGTCTTTCGGATGCAGCGAAGGTACCTTCTTCTTATAGATATACACGTTTTCCTATTGGTTGCTATGGCTTCGGTCCACCAGTAGACGCTTTTCCTCCTGTTGTTCTTGTTCCTTCCGGCTATGGGTGCTTCGCATGCTTTGGTTACTGCTGCTATTAGTGTATCAACTGTGTTGGCTTGAGCATTGTTTAGCGATTTAGTTAGGTATTCGGCGACTTTTTCTTCGTTGTTTTTTTGTGATTTTGATAATTTTCGTATATTGTCGGTTGTTCATCTTGCTTTTAGGATGTTCTTCCATATAGATTTCAATATAGCGGTGGTCGCTTAGCGATTGTGTCGAGAACCTTCCATACCGGAATTAGGTGTGCAATGTCGCATGAGGCAAAAGTGATATCTATAATGGAACTCGATTTTCCCCTGTCGAATGTAGCCTTGTTTCCCTTATTTTGCAGGTAGAGGTCCAGTTCTGCGGCCCATTCCATTATGATGTCACCCCTACGGTCTATGTTTGTGCAGCCCCAGTACGGCGACTTGGCGTTAAAGTCCCCTCCAATTATTTTTCCATTTTTCTGACTTCGTATGTGCCGGCTGAGTAAATTAAGTGAGGTTGAGAGCTTATTGATTTCGTCATTGGGAGAAAAATAGCAGCTATATATGATGCATTTTTGTAGTTCTATCCATGTATATCCAGGTCCACTACCTGTATCTACGACGCTTAGTTTTCGGTTGATAATTCTTATGGCTGTGTCACTACTTGGGTCGGTGTACCAGTTTGAGTTACTTACAAGTTTTTTGTTAGGTTCACTTATCAGTAGTATGTCTGTTTGTTGTTCTGTAGCGGTAGCATGTAGAATGTAGAATGTCGTGTGCTGCCCGGCATCTCATCAGGTTCATTTGTAGGATTTTCAAGGTCATTTTTGTGGACTTGGGTGTCATCTCGTTCGCTTCGCCTCCGCGAGAGCTGGAAATCCGAGCGCGTTCCGGGATCGTTCTGGTTTCTCGCATTTGGTGGCTCTTTTATTGTTGTGTTGGTATCTTTTTCTTCAGCTGCAGGTACCGCAGCTTGGACTTTCGGGCCCGATTGCGGGTTCTTTCTTGCTGCCTTTAGCTTGTTCACTTCGGCTCTGTATATTTCGCAGCTCATTTTGCCCGCTTGGTGCCCCTTCTTTAGACACACGTAGCATTTTGCGTTGTTGGTGCATTCTCGCGAAGTGTGACCCTTTGTGTGCATTTCATGCAGTGCCCTGTCATGTCTTTTCTTGGCTGCGTGCATTCTTTTTTGCGGTATCCATAGCCCAGGCAATTGAAGCATTTGGTGGGCTCTACTACTTCATGGACTCGGCAAGAGGCCCATCCTACTCTTAATTTTCTTATCTGGCCAAATTGGCGGGCTGATCTGATGTCTATACTGACGACTGCGACAAGTGAAAAGCCGTCCCTTCTAATTTTCAAGCTATGAACTTTAGCATAGTGTTGCATCTTGGGTCCTTCTACTGCGTTCTTTATTGCATTCTCCACTTCCTCCATGGTCGCTGTTTCCTCTATGTCTCTGATTATAAAGGTTTGCATGCGTTGCTCTGTTTCAAGGGCTGAGACGGTACCATGTAGGTTCTCTGTTACCTGTTTTTTGAAGACGTCGATTGCGCCCTCCTTTCTCGCTCTTACAGTCAGTTTCACGTTTCCATTTGCTGTTCTTCTCACGGCATTTACGCTTATGCCAATTGCGTAAGTGTCGAGCGCCATCTTCATCCTCGCGACAGCGTCAGCGGAGGTGCAGCCTGACCCTTCCTTCAGTTTTATTGTTATGTTCTTAGTTTGTTGTTTCCGGGCGTAGACTGCTGTCGTTTCAACTTGGTGGTTTCTGTTCGTAATTTGAGCGTAGGTCTTTTTGGATGTTTGAATTTGAATTGTGTGACCACTATTCAGGAAAATGCATTCTATCATTTTCCTTAGCGAGCCAGAGTATATTGCATTGGTGGGTACAATCACGATTTTTTTGTTGGTAGAATTATCTACGGTCGCTTTCAGTTTCTTGGGGGAGTCAAAGCGATGGTTCCAGGTCATGTTCTTGCGGCAGTTATCGCATTCGTATTTTATGCCTTCCAAGTTTAAGGTGTTAGTGTAGTGTTCCCTATTGTTAGTGGATAGGTCCTCACCATCGGTACACACACAGGTGGTGCTCTTCAGGAGTGTTAAGGATCCGTAGGAGGTCTTCCCATGGTGTATTGCGTCTCTCAGCTGCCTCCTGTTTTCAAGGAGCCTTTTTATTACAGGATTGTCATCGTCAGTTTGCATATCTAGGAGATAAACTTGATCGTACTCTTCGTCGGGTGTAGGGGTGTTTGCGTGTGACACTATTGTGGTGGCATAGGCAGTTTCCTTCCATTCCTTCTTTTCCACAATCATAAATTCATCGAAGGTTTTTATTTTGGGTACCTCTGGCAGCGTTTTCCCAGCAATTCGTTCCTGTGTAGTGTTGGGATCGTCCTTATTGCAGCTAGGAGTCTGTGTGCTGGCGCAGCATGTACGTTTGGGTTCCAGCTGATCGGTTTCAACTTGAATGTCTGCGTCGTAAGTTGGTATTTCATTTTTTTCCCACTTATGGGCTTCAAACCATTCTTGGGCTGAGTCTCTGTTGACTTTTTCGATTTGTCTTTTCAGCTTGTCTATCAGAGTCTTAATCTCCCTCTTTGTGCTTGGGCTTTCTTCGACGACCTTGACGAGCTGGGCTGTGTGCAGTACTATCGAGTGTACAGCTTCAATGATATTGAAGGCAGTCGGGCACTCCTTCTTTTTTATTGTCTCTATTGAGTCCCTATCAGATTCGATTGAAGTGTCTGCCACTTGCCTTTTTTTCATTAGAGAATCGCTCATAGAGTAGCATCGCTGTCTTTGGCTAGTAGTGTTCAGGCTACTGTGCGGCAGTCTAAAGTTGTCCGTTTCTCTATCTCTACTTCTGTCTCGACTTCCAGTAGTGATTACTTGCGCTCCGGCCTGGTCGCCTACCAAGAGTGCTTTGTCTTTCGCGAAAGGTGCCCCCCCCCCCCGCATTCCGTGGAGCAGCGTCTGAGTAATCAGACGACCGGATTTCCTCCTGTGGAGGACCGGCCCGGGGATATCTACTTTTCCTATCGCTTTCCATCGCTCCGTGAGGAGATTTGCCAGATGGTGGGGCTGCCACCTGAGACCTACTGGCTGGCCTATGTCCGGTGTAATGCTGGTTCGTCGTACGCGTTTTTTATTCCTGGAGGTTGTCTCCTCCTGGCTCTATTTGGTCCACGGTGGCTATTTTATTTCGCCACTACTCGCTGGTAAACCAGTGAGGGTTTCCCCCCAACCGCCACCCGGGGGACGCGCCCAGTAGGAGTTTGGCTTCTCCCCTGAGAGAGACAAGACTAGACAGACAAGACTAGACAGACAGGACTAGATAAACAAGATTAGACCGACAATACTAGACAGGCAAGACTAGGCAGACAAGACTAGACAGACCAGACTAGACATAGAAGGGTAGACAGACAATAGTACAGTTAGAATTGTTAATATGTTAAATAGGTAATATGTTATTCCAAAATTAATAAAATTAGTCAACTATTGATGATACACGGATTTGCATCATGTATGTACAATAAAAACAACTAACAATAAGTTTATTTAATCAATGAATTTAAATATTTGATTTTTGTTTTATATTTGTTGAAATTATTAAATTTCTTAATATGAATGTTGGAATTTTATATATCATATAAAACGCTAGAGTTGGTTCCATAGAGTTAGAATCGTATGCTAATTGAATTCGATTGGAATTGAAGAATTCATTGCTGTCTGTCACAGCTGATAAATCCAATCTGCTGCCGGAAGCGAACACGGTACTTTCTCTTTGATTGCACATCTTCCTTACAAAATGTTACTTTCATATATGAAATACAGAACGATTTCCATGTAATTCCAATTCATGAAAAATACCGAGAAAGGATAATAAGAAATGGAAATTAAATTTAAATTATATAAACCGATTCAAATGAGCTTGAAATAATTAATACATCTGTCTATCATTGTTTGTCTATCCTTACATTTGTATTACCGCTTTCTGAATTAACATCCAGGAAAGTTATTTTAATCCATTGATAATATGAGTATTTATGTTTATTTAGTCAAAGGTTAACTCACCTAGTGCCGACCGCCGTATTTATAAACTAGCCTGCATAATATTGTTGTAGCAATATATTCATTCCATTCCAATAATTTTATTTAGTTTATTTTAAATTTAGTAATTAAACTAAATATGTTTTATACCCGATGTGCAAGAACTTCACCGACAAACTTGCAGTGCAGATTCTATGATCTAAAATAAACATAAAACTCTTAATACATATTTCAGTCAAAAGAGTCAAAGTAAAAGTTCAGTATCAGACTCAAAAAAACGTTACTAACGCTTTACAAAAAAAAAATTACCAGTAACACAAGCAATGGGGTGGAATTTATTGATAAAATTTATAAACATAAAAAGGCCTATGTACAACTTACAACGTTTTTTCAAAATTTTGCCCTCCGTGTTCAATGCACATCCTACACCGCTGCAATGAAGAAAGACGAACGCATTCAAAAACGTCGGGCATGTTTCTAACTGTTTGACACGATTCAGTTACATGTTTCAGTAGCTCCTCAAGTGCTCTGACTAGAGTTTCGTGCACCATAGTTTTCAGATGACCCCTTAAAAAAAATCAAGGTGATTCAGATTCGGGGGCATGGTATCGGACCGTTCCTGCCTATCGAGTTATCTGGATACCTCGCATCGAGACATACACGGGCCTGGCGACTAAAATGTGCTGGTGTACCGTCATGCATAAACCTCATTTCATGTCTCAAGAAGAACTCATTTTACAGAAAATGTATGTGGGCGGCTTCCCCCGTTAAGCGACCAAGCAACACATATGGACCTATCAAATAGTTGCCAACTATCCGACACCAAACTTTATATAACTTTAAACATAAATTGAAAATCTGTGTTCACAATCTCTAGCATGTATTGAGTAAGGATTTTCTGCAGCCCATAAGCAAAGTTCCCTGTAAGCTGCGCGGGTGAGCGGCCACGCACTAATTTTTGGTCTGATGCAACTAGAACAACAAACATTACATTCTGGGCTGCGATGCCAACGCACATCATACGGTGTGGGGCAGCACGGATACAAATAATAGAGGTAAGCAATTACTCGAATACTTATGTACTAACGATGTGGTGATCGTTAATAAGGGCTGTAAACCCACCTTTGTAAGCGCAATCAGACAGGAGGTTTTAGATTTGACTCTAGCTGATGCTTTTACAACAGTGTTAATCATAGATTGGCGAGTTCTCGACGAGCCATTAATTTCAGACCACCAAAAGATTGAGTTCCACTTAGGCGAGGTACACAATGTGGTAATTGAGCGCAGGAACCCTAGGTGTAATGATTGGGAACTCTACAAGGAGATCCTGAGACAGGAAACCGAAGGTCTCCGCCTCATAACAAACACAACAGACGAGCTGGAAGCAACATCGTCTCATCTAAAAGGCGTTCTAGCACACGCCTATGAGACTAGCAGTCCTCTCAAAATATGCAAAAAACAAGGGCTGTTCCTTGGTGGAACAAAGCGCTAGGGCGTCTGAGAAAGACGGCCAGGAAAGCCTTCAACGGTGCGAAAAGAACAGGCAACTGGGAAGCCTACAGAGTAGTACTTACTGATTAGAACAAAGAATTGAGAAGGTCGAAAAGGAATACTTGGCGTGACTTCTGTGAGGACATTGATGAGCCCCAACGGCAAGGCTGCAAAAGGTTTTGGTAAAGGACCAGTCAAATAAAATGGGACTTATTAAGACACCGAGTGGTAAGTATACCAAAGATTTAGAGGAAAGTCTAAGCGTTTTACTGCAGACGCACTTTCCTGGCTCTAAATCAACCATAACTGGTGAAGGGATAACGCGGATGAAGCGCCCAAGCAAAATCTGCAAAAACATGGCAACAACCATGTTTACTGTTCAAAAAGTTGCATGGGCTGTGAACAGTTTTAAGCTATTTAAGGCTGCCGGACCCGATGGCAGCTTCCCGGCAGTGCTGCAGAAAGGGATCGAAACCATAGCCTCCTGCATTGCTGAGATATTTAAGGCTGGCTTTCGACTGCCGTACATACCGCTGGAATGGAAAGAAGCCAAGGTGATATTCATCCCTAAGGCAGGGCCGCAAGACCTGGCAAATTCCTACCGACCAATTAGCCTCACTTCCTTCCTCCTGAAAATAATGTAAAAATTGTGGACAATCACATACGGTGCTGTGGATAAGAAGTCTCTTAAAAGAAGTCCTCTCCATAAGCGCCAATACGCTTATCAGCCAGGCAAATCCACAGTGGACGCTCTACACGAGATAACGAACACATTGGAAGCAGCACTGGACTGCAAATAAATTATAGTAGGTATCTTTATATATATAGAGGGAGCGTTTGACAACACAACCCGTTCATCAATAAAGAATGCAGCCACCAACAAAGGGATCGAAGATCTTATCATTCAGTGGATTCAAGACATGCTGACCAATGGTAAAATTACCGCCGCACTGGGGGGATCAACGAGGACGGTAGCCACAGAGAGAGGCTGCCCAGAAAGGGAGGGGATGTTTTCGCATCTGCTGTGGTGCCTGGTCGTTGATGATCTCCTAGATGTGCTAACAAAGAACGGGTATAAGGCGGTTGGTTATGCAGATATTGCCATCGTAATAAGGTGTAAGTTTGGTAGTACAATCATGAACCTTGCACAGAGTGCACTTAACACTGTTAAATCAACTGTTGGGCCAAAAAGGAGGGCCTTAGTGTCAACCCGAGCAAGACAGTAATGGTCCCATTTACCAGAAAGAGGAAGCTGCATGTATAAAGCTCCGAGCATTGATGGTCAGACGCTAGAGTTCTCCGAGGAGGCAAAATATCTAGGGGTAACCTTGGATAAGAAACTCACTTGGAATTCGCATCTGAACAAAACGCTCTCAAAAGCCACAGTGGCCTTTTGAATATGCCGTAAGCTTTTTGGGAAAACATGGGGACTAAAACACAAAATGGTCCTATGGTCTTACACAGCAGTGGTAAGATCGATTATCACCTACGGTTCACTCGTATAGTGGTACAAAACAAAGGAAATAAAGACCCAAGACATGCTACAAAAGCTTCAACGGCTTGGATATAACAGGAACGATGCAATCTACTCCAACCACAGCAATGGAAGTTCTGTTGGACCTACTTCCACTGCATAAACAGGTAGAAAAAAAGGTCTTCTCAGTGCTCTGACACTAAGGTGTACAATGTCTACAGAATACGACTTTAACACAGCCGTTGAAGTGGTCATCAATGACCGCCAAATCAGTGTTCAAAGAATCGAAAACCTGAAAGACAAAGCGTCCATGTGGTACACCGACGCATCAAAAACTACTAAGGGTACAGGAATTGGCAAATACAGCCGGAGTCACAGGGAGTCCACGGCATTGGGCCAGGCTCTCACGGTAATATAGGCTGAAATTATAGCCATTGAAAGATGCGCACAAATCTTCCTAAAGAAACGTCTTAAAGGAGTGCAAATCTACATCCTAACGGACAGCCAGATAGCTCTAAGGAATTTAAAAGCCCACAACATTAATTCCAAGTTAACCTGGAACAGTAAACAAACCCTAAAGCAACTGGTGAAAGGTAACAGACTCACGCTAATGTGGTCACCGGGTCACCAGGGCATATATGGGATTGAAATAGCCGAACTCTCCAAAAGCGGGGTCGAGGCTCTCTTCTTGGGTCCGGAGCCAACTTGTGGGCTTACAAGGCCCACTTAAGGCAGGAGGCTAGGAAATGGGAAGAAGAGCAAAAGCAAACCCACTGGAACAACACTCCAGGACAGAGGCAATTTAAAATGCTCATAAACTATTCGGCCGCAATAACGCAGCAGATGCTAAGCTTCTCTAGAAGAGAAATCAGAACTTTGGTACGCATACTCACAGAACATTGTCCGGTGAGATATCACCTACACAAAATGGGAAAGGCAGAGGAAGTTGCCTGTATATTATGTGAATCAGATGAAGAAACCGCTGAACACATAATGTGCACATATGTAGCACTAGCACACATAAGGCGTGCCCACTTCGGGGTCGCAAGAGTGACCACCTTTGAGCTGAGTAGCAGGCCTCTCAGGAATAGACTTTATCTTTTTTAGACTTCGTCTTAGACTTCGTTCACGAAGTTAAATTCCTTGGAGAGTAATTGTAGTAGGGTCAAGCACAATAGATCAAGTTGGTCGCAGTGCAGAAAGGCTCTACAGCCAAACGACCCCCACACAAAAAAGTAGGGTGAAAACAATTTGTTATTTATGTTATTTACTTTTATGTTATTATTATTTTTATGTACTGATAAGATACTAAATATGTATTTAAATCTAAAAAAATATTACACAATAAATAGCAAAGAAGGGATATTTACAAGAAAAAAATAAAATATATAGACAAAATTAAATAACAAAAAGGAGATATAAAAATATATTATCGGTCCGAAAAAAGTAAGTTCGAGGGCCACATGCGGCCCGCGGGCCTCGTTTTGGACAGGTCTGTTCTAGATCATTATTTTATGGCTCGCTCACCTAAAAAATGTTTACTTCAATAGCTGAAAAAGTAATTTCATTAATGCTTTGGCAAGGGAAGCAGTAGACAGAGGTAAAATAATAGGGAGCGGAGACCGGAACATCCTTCCTGCCAAGATCCTCTAGCTAAAGGACGAAATGGTTTGCAAGTACCATTTCGAGAAAAACTACACAGCAATGCGTAGCAGTAAAGCCAATTTGGGCTACGAATACCATATTGTGCAAAGGGCTATCAAGTGGTATACATATGCTTTTTGATGCTTTGAGTGGTATACAGATGCAGATGCAAAGAAGGTACTCGTGTAAACTTGTACCATATACTTCTAATACAAGGGAATCTTCCCAATTATCTTCCAAGCATAGTTACATGCAATCGAAATATGCGCACAATTTAACCTCGACATGAACTATCACAAAAAAACGGATTGCTATCCTGTCCGGTAGTCAAGCAGCCATCAAGGCTAGTACCTCATAGAGCATCAGATCCAAACTGGTATGGGACTGTGTGGGAAAGCTAAACAGGCTTGGCAGAGAAAATAATGTAATGCTATACTGATTACCAGGACACACTGGTATAGAAGGAAATGAAGAAGCCGATAACCTATCAAACAATGGATCTAGTAATTCCTTTATAGGTCCGAAAACTTTTTGTAGTAGGAATATGGTGTTTATACATCCACAAAAGTTTAGATGAAGAAATAAGTAAACATTGACTGAAAACCTGGAAAGAACTTCCAGGGGTTAGACAATCCAAAGTAATGCTGTGAGCTTCTAACCAGAAACGAACAAAAGCTTGCTAGAAACTAAACAGGAACAAGCGTCGAATTCTGACAGGAGTCCTAACGGGACACTGCAGACTTAGAAAACATCTCAAACCCCTAGGCCTAGAGGTAAATGACTGAAGCTGATATGATAGCTGAAGAAACCCCCAAATAACTGCGTAAGGACTGCGGAGCATTGCTCCGTAGAAGACAAATGTACCTCGGAGCCTACTGCTTGAACTATGAGAAGTTGCAATCCTTGAGTCCCACCCAGATGCTGAAATTCCTAAAGGAATCAGGTCTAGTGAAGGCACTCTAAAGGGTTAAGTATGCCAACGCTTAGATGAAGCGGGTAGGGTACAATAGATCTATAAAGCAGTACAAGTCACCTCCGAAATCCACAATCTAGGTAAAAAATTACGTTTTCACCTTGAGTCCAAAGACATCAAAATAGTTTGAAAATTTCGTTCTAAACAAATAATGAAACTATTTGATAAATAGCACTAGCGGCAATTTTTTTTTAGAAAAAAACTCTATTGAAATAAGTCTATTTACTCTTGTACGACATATTGTTTTAAACTTAAATTCAATTCAATTTAAATTATTGGAGGCAATAAATTAAAAACTTGGAACTCATTGATCCGATTAAAATACTTTAGAAAGATTGTGAAATTAAATCATCTCAAATTAATCTCAAAACTAATTTTCAAAAACCAAAACAGGATTCCTAATCTATAAGTCTAAACTAAACTGACTTAGCCTTGTCAGCTAGGTCTAAATAGTCTTGTTTGTCTATTATTTCTCGGTCCTATCTGTCTAGTTATACCTCCGTTTGTTTAGCCTATTTAGGATTACTTGTCTAGTTTTGGGGTCTAGTTTTGTTAGTCTAATCTTGTTTTTCTAAAATGATTTTCTATGTCGAGTGTTCTGAGACTGATCGTTCCAATTTAAAAGTACCTTGTCGAATTTTATCGTGTAGAAATTTTTACAGTGTAGTTTGTCTATATTATCGTGTCAGTTCAATTCTGTCTATCTAATCTTGTCAGTCGCATGTCTAATTTTGTGTATTTGGTCTTATCTGTCTAGTCTTCCCAGACAAATGTTGTCTCTCGAGTCTCCAAATACATTAAATTACATATTTAATATATTTGTGTAATCGATAAACGTTGTTAAGTATGGAATCTGTCGTCAAACATTGACGGTTTATATTATTTAAAAGTCTCATATTTATTGATCGAATCCTGCCATAAATTTGATTTCTTAAAGATGAAATAATGGATTCTATATACACGAGAAATAGTCTAAACGAAACTATAGAATGTAGAAAATACAGCATAATTGCTCGAGAAAATTCTTGTTAAGAAAATGTTTAATTTACGGAAAACTTAATTGAATTTCAAGAATACTTGTGTACTTGTAAAATTTAATTATAACTAGAGAAAGAAAATTGTACATGGTTCTAGTAAATAAAATGATGTTTTTAATATTAAACTGATATAACCAAAAGGTGAGCTAAGATAATAATGGAGAACCACAAAATAGGGAGGACAAAGTGCCATTGTACAGATAATACAGTGCATAAAGAGGACCACAATGATGAATTAATTGAAACAACGTGATTTCAGAAATTTGAATTTTTCTGGGTGGAAGCCATACATAAGAATAATGAAGCTCAGTTTATTTGCCATTGCAAAAATAACACTGGTGCTAACTACGGCCACCCGCGCACTAGTTGCTGCACTAGTGGCTGTCGGCAGCAACACATGATATTGTATGGGGCCCGCGCACCCGCGCACTAGACGGTCACAAACTCCTGGCTGCGGCAGCAAACATTGAGCGCAGCCAGAGCGAATGTTACAAATGTAAGTGGCTGCTGTCAGTCTCCACGCACTTGTCGTAGCAGCCAGACGTATTTTGTGTTCTTAGATGGATCAGATATCGTCAGTATACCCAGAATCTTTCCAAAATTTTTGGTAACACGTCTACAGGGCATCCCAAGAATTCTGATATATTTAGATACCATTAAAATCCAAGGGTCTTCCCAAAAGAAACAAGACGAGAGACTTGAAAAGAGAAAAAAATGTTGAGAGCACTTTTCGAAACCTTTGACATCCCAGATACAGTCGTGTCCGACAACGGAACTGCCTTTAACTCAGAGGAAATTATTTTGATCTAAAAAAAAAAAATGGAATAAAAACATTATACAGCACCATATAATCCGCAAGCAATTGGCCAAGCAGAATGAATGGTACAGTCTGCTCAACGTTCTCTGAAAAAATTGAAAAGGCGAATGGGAAGTCAAGCTAGCCCGTATATTACTGAAGCAACACTCCACACCATCCACTACAACTAGAGCATCACCAGCAGAGCTCATGTTAGGCAGGAAAATTCACACCCCAATGGACAAATTGTCACCTGAGAACCGAGAAGAAAACAGTTACACATACGAGTCAGTTAAAATTCGAAAACTACAACTGGTAGTTAAAGTACTATGTAAGAAACTTTAGAACGAAATTAATCAACTCGTACATCTTCCCGACGAGAAAAGAGACGAGGTCACAAAGACAACAGACCCATAACTCATACCCATAAAAGAAAAAATCATCGAGACACAACTACGACGATTCCGAGCAACAATAATTAGAGCAAGAAGTCATTCCCAGGAGAGAAGAGGATGAAAGAAAAGTCGGAGTCAGAACAAACTGTAATCGATAGAAGAAGAAGGCCAAAACGCCAATGTGTCACGAATGGTAAAAAACGATACAAAAACAATATTTTGAATGCCAGCGTCGTCGAATGACTTTCTTAAAGGTATTACCCCAGGTGAAGAAACATCAAGGAGGAGAGGGATGTCATTTATGTGATCCGCATTACCCACTGAGTACTTCTAGAGCTGACCACCGGGCGCTGTGACTGATCTTCAGTCGGTATTTCAGTACAGACATAATGTAAACATATGCAACCTATAAATTAATGCCATCAATAAATACCTAGTATTGTTAAACTACAAGTATAATTATTTAAAGATACAACAAACATTTAAAACAAGATAAAGATCCTTTGGTGTTTTTTAATATACCTTTTTACAATTAAAAAATGTATGTGCGTCCGTTATGTTTAAAAGGCGGGAATATGAAAGTTTCGGGCACATTTTGTTATTTTCAGCGGTTATATGTAAAAAAATTGCCCAAAAACATGGCGGAAATTGACGCATGTGCACAAAAAAATTCAACTATTAAAAGGTATATTACAAAATTCCCACATATATAACAAGAAGTTTTACACCACGTTTAACCATTTTAATCTGTGAATAAGAAGCACATTCCTTAAATACTGCAATGTTATATTTATTGGAAGAAAACCCCCAGTGCACAATTTTTGGTTTTCTTCCAATAAATATAATATTTATCAGAATTAGCTACCTAATAACATTTGATTTTATATATTGCCATCTGAAAAGTATTTAAATACACTACACTAAAAAACACTTTAAAAATTAGCGGGTCACTAATTTCTGCCTTCATAAAATTCAAACGGGAAATTACAGGCAACTAAAATTAAGAACACCAGAAAACCGCTAAATTTAATTGTTTTATTTGACACATAGGGAATTGTCAGCATTGCATACTTCCGGAGTATCCGTAATAATTAACAAGAACTACCAAAACTAAAGTGAAATAATGTATTCCAAATGTGATTCAAAGAGCTAGGAAGGTCTTGTTCAGATCAATATACAGTCAAAAATGCTTGCAACTGACCGTTTGTCTTAATCTAATTGTAAGAGAAAATGAGAAATGGAAGCTGGATATTGATCTGAAATGGCGATAGCCTTCGACAAATTTCAAGGAACTGCATCGTAAATGTGTCTGTTATTCAGAGCTTGTGGAACAGGTACTTGGATACAGGTCAATATACTAGGCGCGGTGGGCAAGGTAGCAAAAAACGATTTTCAACATTTCACACTTTTTAGAGTTTGAAATTTGGCGCCTAGGCTGGTATGGACGGCGCACGGCCGGCCCTGTACAGTCATATTTGTTCGTTGTGTTTGACGTTACACACGTACTGAATACTCTATAAGTACAACAAAATACCAAATCTAAATAAGAATAAAAGGTTTATAATGTCAGGAGATAAGAAGAAGAGAAAATCATGTTCACGATCACGAAATGAGATAGGAAGAAACAAAAAACGGATCGAAGACTGGAAAAATTTTAAAAACAGATCGGTAACCTCAAAAACATCGTTTGTAAACTGGGGGAATTAAATAACACCACTGATAAAAATCAGAATGGAAATGCAGGTATCGCATAAAAAGAATTTAGTCTCTTTACGAGACGATTAAAAAATGATTAAGTGTGCTCATTCACACTTAAATATGTTTTTTATTTTTTCTTTGTACAAAAGCAACATGTACAAAAACTGTCTATATGACAAACTGTCCATACGACAAACTGTATCTATGTCAAACTGTTTACACAACAAACTGTACAAACGACAAACTGTTTCCATACGAAACATAAAAAGCATTTACCTTCCATACGAGACACTTACTGAAAAAATGCTTAAGTGTGTTGATTCATTCACTTAAGTATGTTTTTATACAAAAACAACATGTACAAAAACTGTATATACGACAAATTGTTCAGACGACAAACTGTTTATACAACAAACTGTCTGTATAACAATGATATATGAGTTTCCACACGAAACCAGTATCACATATAAAGTATTTAGTCTCCATATAAGACATTTACTTAAAAAATTCCATATGAAACCAGTATCACATAAAGAGTATTTAGCCTCTATACGGGACACTTACTTAAAAAATGCTTAAGTGTGGTGATTCATTCAAACTTAAGTATATTTTTTTGTACAAAAACCACATGTACAAAACTGTCTATATGACAAACTGTCCATTCGACAAACTGTCTATATGACAAACTTTTTATACGACAAACTGTCTATACGACCATACGGTTTGTACAACAAAAAAGATATATGTTTCCATATGAAACCGGTATCACATATAACGTATTTAACCTCCATATAAGATAATGACTTAAAAAATCTTTAAGTGTGGTGATTCATTCACAATTAAGTATGTCTTTGTACAGAAATAACATACAAAAAGCTGTCTATACGACAAACTGTTTATATGAAAAATTGCCCATATAACAAACTGTCAATACGACATACTGTCCAAACGACAAACTGTCTGTACGACAAACTGTCCATACAACAAAGTGTCCATACGACTAACAGTCCATACGACAAACTGTCCATTAGACGATTTTTGATTTTTCTTAGAAGAAAATCTGGATAAAATGTTGATTCAGGTAATCTCATCCAACAATCACCAAAAGCAAGGAATAGCTCTTGCGGAAGAAGCAGAATCAACTTATGCTAGGAGAGCATTCTGACTCTAAAAAGGAAATTCCAATAAAAACAAAACCTCAATGAAAGAGGTACAATACGACAAAAGCATCGAGTTAGTCATCAAATCACCAGCAGCCCCCTAAGCAAGAAGATGAGGTAAAGGAGTCAGCAGGCTGTCTAAATTAATTTACGCAAAACTGGGAATAAATTAACTAGGATAAATTTATTCTAGATTATCTGAAGGGCTATAAAATATCTTTCAGAGAAATCCAAATCAAACAAAGCCACTAACAGACCAAAATTGGGCTAAAAATGGTATTATAAAAAGTATGCATGAAATAAATAAGATCTTAGCTAAAACTATAATAGAGCCTTGTCAAAATGAAGATAATGAATTCATTTCCTCTTTGTTCTTAGTTGACAAGATAGCTCCAGTAGATTTTTTATTAATTCAAAAATTCTAAACACATTTATCGATACCATACATTTAAAAAATGGAACATTTTAAGTCCACCAAACAATTAATATCTATTGGATCATATACGTGTTCGATAGATCTAAAAGATATATACATACTACTTTATTCGTCTTTTCAAAATTTTAATTTAAGAGACAGCTCATCCAGTTTTCATGCCTTCCCCTTGGTTTATGCACAAGTCCTTTTATTTATACAAAAATTATGAAAAACACCTAGTCAGAAATACAAATACTTTGGTTTTATTATAAATTCAGTAGATTTTAGACTTGTATTGACAGACGGCAGCTTGCCCAGGAGTGGCATATGGATCCATCTACTGTGAAAGACTAGAAAGGCAAAAGTATTTGGCCTTAATTTTAAGTGACAACGGCTACGACGGTAGAAATTATGTTAATAAACTAATAATGGAAGAACTGTAATGGTGGAAAATACACCAACAGGTTCTAATCTAATTAGAACACTTCAGTTTAATTCTGACACTGTTTTAGCTCTTACTTGGTGAAATTTTGACATAATGTAATGTTAGATTTTAATGTAATGTGAGAAAAAATACTTGTAGACATTTCACATATAATTTATTAATGTCATCTTTATTAATGTAATCTGTCATTCATGTATATATATATATATATATATATATATATATATATATATATATATATATATATATATATATGAATGACAGATTACATTAATAACGATGACATTAATAAATTATATGTGAAAAATGTACAAGTATTTTTTCTCAAACATTACATTATGTCAAAATTTCACCAAGTAAGAGCTAAAACAGTGTCAGAATTAAACTCATGCACGGAACAAATTTGGAATCTGAAGACAATCTTACAAATACGATCTTGTAGAAACACCGTGGTTACCATTGTTGATTTCAAAAAAGCCTATGACTCCGTCGACAGACCAACTCTCTTCAGCATTCTGGAGGAATTCAAAGTTGATAGAAAAACCAGGACATAAATTCTCATTAATACTACATCAAAGGTTAAGTTTGTTGGAGCAATTTCTCAACCTTTTGAAGTACATACGGGTGTTCGACAGGGAGATGGACTTTCACCCATCCTGTTTAATATGGTCCTGGAAAAAATAATCAGAACTTGGGAAAAAGAGATTAAGGGAATACACATTGGTAAGAGAAGAGATTATAGAGCTAATATCAAATGTTTGGCGTTTGCTGATGATCTTGCAATATTATCGAATACTAGAGAAGAAGCAAAGCATGCACTTGAAAAATTACACGAAATTTCACAAAAGGCTGGTCTCCTGATATCTTATGAAAAAACGCAGTATATAGAACGATCCCCGTCCGACAATCTACCCATCAAGATACAATATGGTTCTGTATCCAGAGTTTCCCAGTTTAAATACTTAGGAGAAATCATCCAACCGTCCGGCCTAAATATAATAGCAAATCAAGAACGAGTAAAAAAATTACAGAGAGCCTACCGACTTACTTGGAATCATTTTAACAAAAAATCAATATCTCTTAATGCAAAATTACAACACTACAAAACAGTCGTTCTTCCTGAAGCACTTTATGCCGCAGAAAGAACATTAATTCATGGTCACTCAAAAATAAAAGAAATAGAGAAACAAGAACGTAAAATTCTCCGAAAATTTTTGATCGTCAGAAATATATAAAACCGTAGAACCTATCACTGACACTTTCAGAAAGAGACGAGCTAAATGTTTTGGTCACATATACAGAATGGACCAGAACAGAATTACGAAACAAATTTTCAAAATTACCTTTAACAGTAAAAATAGGTCGAAATGGATATAGGAAACTGAAGAAGACCTCAAGCAGCTAAACATCACGATGCACGACATGAATGATCAGGTTAAATTTAGAAACACCATAATGCACCATAAATTTGATAAAGAACTGCTCCCAAAAATACCAGGAAAAAATTGGACGGACGAACGGAAGAAAGAACATAGTGCACGAATGAAGAGGATTTGGGAAGAACGTCGCCGCATGACTGAGTTGACATGATTTTTGTTCAAGTTTACACGCTCTCTTTAAAGGGATTTACGATAGTAATAGTAATCATTAATAAATTATATGTGAAAAGTGTACAAGTATTTTTTCTCAAACATTACATTAGTTCAGTATAAATTTGAGATATCTTCAGATGCATCTCTGAACGGGTGGACTCCGTCGACAGACCAACTCTCTTCAGCATTCTGGAGGAATTCAAAGTTGATAGAAAAACCAGGATATTAATTCAACAAATTCTCATTAATACTATATCAAAGGTTAAGTTTGGTGGAGCAATTTCTCAACCTTTTGAAATACATACGGGTGTTCGACAGGTAGATGGACTTACACCCATCCTTTTTAATATGGTCCTATAAAAAATAATCAGAACTTGGGAAAAAGAGATTGAGGGAATACACATTGGTAAGAGAAGAGATTATAGAGCTAATATCAAATGTTTGGCGTTTGCTGATGATCTTGCAATATTATCGAATACCAGAGAAGAAGCAAAGCATGCACTTGAAAAATTACACGAAATTTCATAAAAGGCTGGTCTCCTGATATCTTATGAAAAAACACAGTATATAGAACGATCCCCGTCCGACAATCTACCCATGAAGACAAAATATGGTTCTGTATCCAGAGTTTCCCAGTTTAAATACTTAGGAGAAATCATCCAACCGTCCGGCCTAAATATAATATCAAATCAAGAACGAGTAAAAAAATTACAGAGAGCCTACCGACTTTCTTGGAATCAGTATAACAAAAAATCAATATCTCTTAATGCAAAACTACAACACTACAAAACAGTCGTTCTTCCTGAAGCACTTTTTTGGGCCGGTGTATAAAGAGGGAATATGGATTAAGAGACCATCGTCAGAAATATATAAAACCGTAGAACCTATCACTGACACTTTCAGAAAGAGACGAGCTAAATTTTTTGGTCACATATACAGAATGGACCAGAACAGAATTACGAAACAAATTTTCAAAATTACCTTTAACAGTAAAAATAGGTCGAAATGGATACAGGAAACTGAAGAAGACCTCAAGCAGCTAAACATCACGATACACGACATGAATGATCGGGTTAAATTTAGAAACACCATAATGCACCATACATTTGATAAAGAACTGCTCCCAAAGATACCAGGAAAAAAGTGGACGGACGAACGGAAGAAGAAAGAACATAGTGCACGAATGAAGAGGATTTGGGAAGAACGTCGCCGCATGACTGAGTTGACATGATTTTTGTTCAAGTTTACACGCTCTCTTTAAAGGGATTTACGATAGTAATAGTAATAATATATATATATATATATATATATATATATATATATATATATATATATATATATATATGTATGTGTGTGTTGTATTGTTTTGTCGGGGATTCCGCGTTGATGCTGAGGGTTGGCTCTGAAAAGAATCGGATTCTCGACGTTTCGGCGAACTAACATTCGCCATTCTCAAGAGATATATGCGTCCGTGCGGGTCAACCGTTAGACGCATACTGACGGTTAGACGGTTGACCCGCACGGACGCATATATCTCTTGAGAATGGCGAATGTTGGTTCGCCGAAACGTCGAGAATCCGGTTCTTTTCAGAGCCAACCCTCAGCATCAACGCCGAATCCCCGAGAAAACAATAAAACACAGGTATCTATCCGCGAAAACCTCAAATACAATATATATATATATATATATATATATATATATATATATATATATATATATATATATATGTAGTTTGTATTTTGCTGTATCACTATGATCTGAAGATTCTATGATAATAGCGAAACTATAGTCATCATTAATAAATTATATGTGAAAAGTGTACAAGTATTTTTTCTCAAACATTACATTACTTCAGTATAAATTTGAGATATCTTCAGATGCATCTCTGAACGGGTGGAGTGCACACTGTAATGATGTAAACGCTCATGGTTTCTGGACGAAAGAGGAAAGAAAGTTTATCATAAACTATCTACAACCATTAGCAGCATTCTTTGCTGTAAGATATTTCTAGGGCCTAGATCATCTTGCATCGAAAACTCAACTACAAAAATCGTTTGAAATTTAAAAAAAGTTTGAAATTTAAGCATCATCTTCGAAAAAGACGTTTCGTATAATCACAATCGAACTTCGCACGCCTTCGGCGGCTCGTTTGATCGTTCAATTTCAAACTATGATGTAAGCTGCGGTTACATTAACCATTAATTCCGTTTACATTAACAATTAATTTAAATTCGTTTTGCACTTATTTTTGCAATTATTACGGGTACTTTAAAAGTACATGATGCTGACACTTCCATATGTGCCAATTAAAACAATTAAATAGAGCGTTTTTCAGATGTTCTTAATTTTATTTGCATGTATTTTCCAGATTAAATTTCATCGAGGCAGAATTTTTTGTAATTAGTGACCCGCTAATTGTTTTGAACAGTGTAATTAAAATTATAATTTTAAAAAAATGATAAATTGGTGAGTGACACGACTATATATTTTTTTCGGAATCAGTATGCCAAATTGCACGGGAATTATTCACAATTATTGAAAAAGTTTTTTTCATCGTTGGCCTGTGTAATAAATTAAACACGAATGTCAACAAGGAAGGTATTATTGAGTTAATTCAACCTCACTAAGAGTCCTTTATCGAATGAAAACACAATGAATCTATTATTTATGAATGAAATTCAGAATTTATTAGAAGAAATAGAAAAATAAACTTATTTTAAGATCCTTACAATAACAAATATGAACAAAGGCATGGAGAAATATGTTCCTACTGGAGACTATCTCAAATAAGAAGAGTATATAAAATACAGTAGCTAACAAACTTTATATTAAAGAAGGAAAAAATAAATATAACAAATAAAATCACGTGATAAAATTATCAAGAAAATACAAGAAACTAATTAATAAATAATTGTATAATGAGTATTTTAAATATTGCCAATATTATAAAACAATCAAAATTTATTTAGAAAATACTTGCTTCGCATTACTCTGCTCTCATATATTTCAAATTCATTCAGATTTCAGTAACCAATTAAATAAGAAAGTCGAGAGCCACCTGAATTCAACTATATTTTAAATTTTTTCCCCAGTTTTAACAGAACGTTATTGACAATCGGTTTTTGCAACAGGTGTGATAATGTCCAAGTTAAAAGCTACACATACACTATATTATTTACAGACTACTTAGAACCTTGACTAGTTTATAGGATTTGATTAAAATTTTAAGTTATAATTTATTTTCTGAAGAATTGTGATGCTCTCCAAATTTCTAACATGCTTCCTATAAAACTTTATTAATAATAAATTGTTTCTGTTACAGATATTATACTAAAACAAACATTTGTTTATTATAATATAATATTTATTGTTTTATTGACAACATTGTATTTGTTTCTAGAATTATGTATTTCATATATTATTTGAACAAACGCGATTTAATTGCCACAATACATATATTATTTACTGCGTTTCTGTTGATTTCATTTGTTGAACTGTTTTGATAGAATTTAAATTAATTTCACATCATTAGTGCCTGAAATAATATTTCAAAATACAGAAACAATATTGATTTACATCAAGGCTGCAATATTTAGTTTTCACATTTTCTCAAATTATCTATTTGTATTTTTTGTTTATTTGATTAGACAAATTCCTTATACTAAACTGCTATCATATTATATGACGTCATGTGACGTGATATGACGCTATGTAGATGTGACACAAATAAATTGACATAAGTAAATCTAAAATAAGTACAATTTAAGGAAATCTTAAATTGTCCTCAGTTTCAGTGGACTAAGTAAGTAATGTTCAAGTAAGTGTAGTGCAATTCATAATTCAAAACAGCAAGGCTGCACTGGTGAGAGATACATTTTGAAACGCGTCTGCAGGCGGCTATTCACTTCACTAGTTAAATAGAAATATACACTAAGTAAGTTATGATCCCGGGTTTTTTTTAGGCAAAGTTATTTTTAGGTAAAGTTATTTTAATTGCCTTTTGAGATACAACAATATCTATAGGTAAAGTTACAATAAATACTTGTAACTACTAGCTAATAGTACTACTAGCTAATAGTTTTGAAATTTACATTTAAAAAAATCATCAAAGGGAATTTGTAGTAATAGAAATTCTTTTACTTTTGATTTGAATTTCTTATGATGTTTCATCGCGCAGGCTGTTAGGTAGGTTGTTATATAGCTTCACTCCTTGGTTTTCCAATCCTCTGCTGCATATGGTTAGATTTGTTTTGAGGGGTATAAAAGATCTTTCCATCTCGTATTATAATTATGGTTGTCCTTATTTTTCTGGAAATTTTGTTTAACCTTATGTATATATGCAGTCGTTTCTAGAACATACAAACTAACTAATGTTAAGATTCTTAGGTTCCGGAAGTGTGGTTTGCAGGAATCCGTAATTTTTAAACCTAATAGGTTCCTGATAATTCTCTTTTGTGCTACCAGTATTACTTCTATTTGCGAAGAAGCACCCCATAAAATTATTCCATATGTTAATACGCTTTGTACTTCAGCAAAATACCAACTGCGAAGATCTTCCTTGTTTAACAGTTTATGTATATGTTTGATTAAAAATGCCTTATTGTGCAGTATTGAGTTGATGATTTGTATATGGGTTGTCTATCTTAGATGTTCCTCTAGATGTATGCCTAGGAATTTTATATCTTTAGCCCTTTCCATTTGGTGATTTTTAATAACAATTTTAATATTTCCGTCGTAGACACTTCCTGTGGACAGGAAAATTATATATTCCGTGTTGTTCTTATTAAAATGGAGTTTATTTGCTGAGAACCATGTATTAACTGAATCTAAGAGTCTGTTTGCTTCCTCAACATTGTTGTTTTTGTCTTTCCCAGTCACCATGAAGCTTGTGTCATCCGCATATAAAGTCCAATATCGTCTTCTTATGTAGTTAATTAAGTCTGCCGTGTATAGGAAAAATAATGTTGGTGCCAATACGCTTCCTTGTGGTACCCCTATATGTGTACATATTGTCTGTGATTGTCCAGTTTTATTTCCAATATTTACTGATACATACTGTTTCCGGGTTTCCAGGTAGGATTGTATCCAAAGCCCGCTTTTCTTCTGATTCCATAACTGTTTAGTTTGTCTAATTGAATATCATGAGAAACACAGTCAAAAGCTTTTGTTAGGTCTCAGAATATTCCTATGGGGTGATTGCCTATATCAACTTCCTGTAATATTTTACTGTGGAATTCTATCAAAGCTGCTGAGGTGGATTTGCCTTTGCAAAAACCATTTTGTTGAGTAGGAATCAGATTATATCTTTCGATAAATGGAGTTATTCAGGTTTGCATACAGTATTCTAAAATTTTCGCTAATACCGATATGAATGCAATTGGTCTGTAGTTTTGAGTATCCGTGGTTGCTCCTTTTTTGTGCACTGGTATAATTTTTGATATTTTTAGCACTTCTGGAATTTTTTTCTCAGCTAGACTAGCATTGATTATATGACTAATTGGTGCTATGAGCTCATACCTGAATTCTTTTACGATGTTGCACGGGATTCCATCTGGTCCACTTGTTGTTTTGTTTTTTAATGACGCGATAATAGCCAGAACTTTCTTTTCTGTAAAATCCTGTATGTATATTGTACTTTGATTGAACTCTATATGATTGTTCGAAATAGTTGTCGGATTAATATTTCTTGCAATTGATTTTGGAGCTTGTTCAAAGTAGTTATTAAAAATATCTGCGATTTCCTTAGGTACAGTGATCAAGGCATTAGTCCGGATATTTTTAATTTATTTGTTTGTTCATTGATAATATTCGAAATGGCTTTCGACTTGTTCTTTGCCTTCATTATCTTACGGTTGAATTTTTTTTGTTCTGTTAATGTAATTAAATTGTGATGTTTTTGTTTTAAACATTGATTCCTTAAAGCCGGATACTTTCTTTGTATCAAAAACATGTCTTTTAGTTTATCTGCTGAGATTTATACTTCTTCTGTAACCCATATTTTCCTGTCTACATTAACTTTTATCGTAGGAAAATTTGAGAGGAAATGATATTGAACTACTTTGATGAAGGCAACAGCCTTTGTTGTCAATGTTTGTGTTATTATATTTGTCAGACCATGTTTCATCACGTAACTGGTTAGCAAAACGAACTTTGTTGGCTGTTGAGAAGTTTCTTATGAATTTATAGTGGTTTTTAGTTTTTTTCTTTGTTATGCAACTCAATCTTAACATACAGTGATCTGACATAGGGGTATCTTCCACCGAAGTCATTAATTGCAGTCCCGAAGTGGCAAATATATTATCTATATGTGTTTTGCTAGTAGATGTTATCCTTGTATATTGTTTTATGTGTTCATCCATTCCATAAGCTTCCAGGAGGTTGGCAATGTTATGTTTTTCTTTTATGTTCAATGCGAAGTTTATATTGAAGTCACCAACTAAAATTATTTGTTTATCATTTCTTGCCAGTTTATGTAGGATACTGTCTAGTATTGTCAGGAAAGTGATGAAACATCCTGTTGAAAGGTGTAGAGGCTAAAATAATAAAAGGCGTGTTGAAACTGAGGAAACTAAATTATTTAATATAACGAAAATAAAATACTATTCTCCATACAGGTTAATACAACACGTGAAACTGTTGGCGAATTACAAACGATGAAAGAGAGAGAGAGAGAGACCGCTGTCACTCGACCTTTTATACGGTGCGTATGTCTAGCATGAAGTTGGCAGCTTCAAATATACAATGTGTTCCCAACATTACTCCTCAATTGTATATGGAAGTTTAATAATAGCTTGGTTATCTTCATAGATCTGGAGTGGTAGATTGAATTCCGGTTTGAGTTCGGTAAGGAGTTGTCGTAGCCACATTAGATCTGCTGCGGCTGAACAGAATGATACATATTCTGCTTCCGTAGAGGACAGGGCTACGCAGGTTTGCCGTTTGGTGGTCCATCTGACTGTATTTCCAAAAACCCGTAGTAAGAAACCTGATGTTGATTTTCGATCGATGTCGCTTCCCCAATCGGCGTCAGCAAAGCATGTCACGATTTCATCTCAATCCTTGCGATAACACAGTCCATGGTTCATAGTTCTTTGTAAATATCTGAGGATTCTTTTGAGTCCTTTCCATAGTGCATTGGTTGACTTTTGTTGGTGTCGACTATAGTAGTGGACAGCCACGTTCAAATCTGGCCTCGGTGTCAAAGATGGATAACAAAAGACTCGGATCAAAACTCGTATACAAAAGACATCCAATGAGTTCACGGTATGGTATATGCGGCAGTAGTTCTTCATGTTTGTCGTCTACTGTTGGCTTGAGTTCAATTGGTGTCTTAACTGGGTTGCAGTTTTCCATATTAAACCTTTTAAGAAGATTGCAAAGGTAGACTGGTTGGCTCATGTGGAGTTCTTCGGCAGTCCTTCTTATGTTGATTCCTAACAAGGAATGAAGTTCTCCTAAGTCTGATATATCAAATTTCTTCATTAGTAAGGTCTTCAGATTATCGATCTGGTTTCTAGAATTTCCTGCAATGATTAGATCATCTACATATACAAGTAGGAATAGTTTTGAGTCCTTTGAGTGGTTATAGTAGAAGCATTTGTCAGCTTTTGATCTATGTAGACCCATATGGATAACAAACTCATTAAATATTTCGTTCCACTCTCGGGGAGATTGTTTCAAACCATATATGGTTTTATTTAATTTACAGATAAGACCATCCTTGTGGTCGTATCCAGAAGGTGGTGTCATGTAAATTTCCTCCTTAAGATTACCACAGAGAAAGGCATTTTTGACGTCCATTTGATCAGTTAAAAGCCCTTCCTGCTTTATGATTGACATTAATGTTCGAAATATCGTTAGCCTCGCCACTGGAGCATAAGTCTCATTGTAATCGTAGCCTTTACGTTGACCACAACCTTTAGCTACAAGACGAGCTTTATTTCTTTCGATGTTTCCATGACCATCACGTTAAATTTTAAAAATCCATCTTGAGGTGATCAGTTTCTTCTCTGGAGGTTTCTTTACTAATTTCCAAGTACTATTTTTGTCTAAAGCTTTGAGTTCTTCCTGGACTGCATCCATCTAGTGTTGCTTGTCTTCACATTTTGATATGTCTTCAAAGTTGTTCGGAACAGCATCTACGTACGTTTCTGCATGGAATGCTATAATTGAAAAATCATCCAAATAACGATGTCTAGACTTGATCCTTGTGCTTCTGCGAGGATCCATATCGTCGAAATCTTCTAGAGTTCCCTCAAATAATTGTTGATATTCTTCCTCCTCTTTGTCTTGCTCCTTTTCTTCCGGTGTATCCTCCGTTGCATCTTGACCAAGTTCTTGGCTGGCATCTTCCCGATCGATGTCAATGATCCAATCGTTGCTTGTCGTCCCCTCGAAATTGAATCTTGACTCATCGAAGATGACGTCCTTCCCGTTGATTAACTTTCGTTCTTCCGGACATCATAGAACGTATCCGTTCGAACAGTAACCAACCATGTGACACTTAAGAGTTCTTGATTGAAATTTCTCTCTAATTAATTCCTTGGGTATTCGAAGAAAGGCAATGCATCCGAAAACCCGTAATTTCCTCAGGTCCGGTTTTTTATTGAACCACACCTCTGCTGGGATTCTTCCATCCAAGGCGGAAGAAGGGCTCCGATTCATGATGTAAACTACACAGAGTACGGCCTCGGTCCAGAAGCCTTTTCCAAGTTTGGAATGTAGCAACATGCATCTTGCATGCTCTACAATGGTTCGGGTTCATCCTTTCTGCCACACCGTTTTGTTCTGGTGTATATCTTATAGTGAATTCAAACTGAATTCCTTTCATTTCAAAGAAATCATTGATTTCCTTTGAAATATACTCACGTCCGTTGTCACATCAAAATCGACTAATTTTCAAATTAAAACGAGCAGTTGCCATGGCTTCATAAAGCTTGAAGTGGTGCAGTACTTCTGTCTTCGATTACAGGGTATAGGCCGCTGTGAAGTGAGTGTAGTCGTCGATGAAGGTGAGGATAAACTTCTTTCCAGCGTGTGAAACCGGACTAATTGGTCCAATAAGGTCGCTGTGAGTAAGTTCCAAGGGCCTTTGTGCCCTCCTTCGTTTTCTAAGCATATGTTCCTTTTGTTTGCTTCCCTTTAATGCAGATGCGACATTTGGTTGTTGATTTCTCATTCTTGTTGATTTTCATTCCCTCTGCTGGATGCTGAAGTCGTTCCACACTGTTGAAATTCAAGTATCCTAGTCGTTGATGCCATAGATCCAGGCTTCTTTCCAGTTTACAGATTTGGGCTTCTTGTTGTTTCATTGACAGCTTTAATTCGTACAGTTGGCTCGATTTCCTGCTGGCGACTGCAATTTCTCTTTTATTTTTGGAAATGATGCGCATTTCTTCCTTGAAGTTGACTTCCATTCCATTTAATTTTAATTTACGAACTGACAACAAATTGTGCTAGAGTCCTGGAACAACTAGAACATTTTTAATTATAATAGAATGTGTTTTATCTTTAACATTAACATATCCTTTGGTTTTTGCTTCTAAAAATGCCCCTGACTTTGCTATTTTAATTTTGATTGGAAATTGCAGCTTTTTTAAATTTCTCACTAATGATTCCGAGTTGATGAGATGTTCAGTCGCTCCTGAATCCAGAATCCAAATGCTGCTTGTGTGTGAAAAGTCAGGTGTTTCGGATACTAAGGAGAAGTGTGATGTGTCTGCATCATTTTCATCTTCGTCTTCATCAGTTGCCAGATGAGCAGAGTTTCGATTTGACTGGCTCTGCCTTTTCTCTTTCCTACAGTCTATCCTTTTGTGTCCCCATTTCCCACAACCATGACACTGAAAATTAAACTTGTTGTTCGTGTTATCATTGTAACCAGGCTTCTGAATGTTTGTCTTTATATTTAGTAAGTGACGAGTGGCTTGGGATGAGAATGCATTGGAGGAGGCAACATAGTAATTTCTATTTTTACTATAATCTTTCCGTTTAGATTCCTCGTCAAGCAATCTATTCTTGACGAAACTCAACGTGAGATCTTTGGCAGACCACGTTTCAAGGGCAGTTACAACATTGTTGTACACGTTAGGCATAGTTAATAACAAATGACAAATAACATCTGATTCTTCCAGGGTAACACCTGTGTTTTTTAAATCTCTAATCGTTTTATCAAATTTTGGATAATGGTCAAATAAGAATTCAGTTGCGACATTATATTTTTAAGTAAGGAGTGACTTACGTAATAGCAGTTGACTAGCCAAACCTTTTCGTTCGAATACATCGCATAAGGAGTTCCACAAGTCAAAGGCGGTTTCCTTGTCTTTTGCATACTCTAGGTGGCTGTCAGCAATCCTTTGGATGATTTGAGATTTGCACTTCCTATAATTTTTCTCATTTACGCCCTGTTGTTGTAGCTTTTGTTCCTTCACCACTGTGTTGTCGCCTTGATTAATTGATGCCATTTCCGTGTGTTTTATTTGAGTATATATAAGTAGGTCCAATTCCGTTAATAGTGTCTCTAATCTAAGCTTCCAATTCCCGAAGTTACTTCCGTCAAAGAGTGGGATTCTATATTTTTCTACTTCTTCCGTCATTATAATTTTTTAGGTTATGACGTGCACGTGCTTCCAGTTTTTTAAATAATTAAAAATACCGTTACTCAGTTTCCTACTGGGCCCATAACCTGTTGAAAGGTCTGGAGGTGTGGAAATAATAAAACGCGTGTTGAAACTGAGGAAACTAAATTATTTAATATAAAGAAAATAAAATACTATTCTTGATATAGGTTAATACAATACGTGAAACTGTTAAGCTGGCGAATTACAAACGATGAAAGAGAGAGAGACCGCTGTCACTCGACCTTTTATACGATGCGTCTGTCTAGCATGAAGTTAGCAGCTTCAAATATACAATGTGTTCCCAACACATCCTAATGGAGATCTATATATATATATATATATATATATATATATATATATATATATATTTAATATTATAGTGCGGATGCCTTTTATATTTGCTTCTATCCCGCATATCTCTATTGTCTTTTCAATAGAGAAGTTTCTTAATTCCATTTTTTCTACCTGATTATTTATAAATGCATGGACACTAGCGAATATAGCTACACCCCCTCCTGTATGTATTCCTGACTGTATTCTGACTGTATTCTGTTAAAGTAGCGGACTAGCTGGTAGTTTTTTATATTAAATGAGAAGGGGTTTTTCTTCTTCGGTTGAAATTTCTAGCTGGCACATTTTATTTCGTAGGGATTAAATATTTAGAAATAATAGTATATTTGTATTAGGTTTATTAGTTATTATTTCCTTGTTTTTGCCTGCTTTATATGCAGGAAAAACGGTTAACATAAGTATTCACTGGCCATAGTTCAGGATTTTTCACCTCATCTAACTTATCGAATGGTACTGATACTTTAAAGGAAGAATATAGATCTGGTTCATGGGAAAGTAGTTTCCTACAAAATACAGTTGTGAAATTTTTATTTTTTAAATATTCGCTTATATCACCTTCCGTTATTTGTGGCTCTAGTTCAGATATGTTTGGATGAGCGAATCTGGTTACTGCATTGAGTTTTTCGTGATCAGTGCTTGTGCCTATTAAAACATTGTTACGTGTTCTTCTTTTGTAGGTATTATCTGTTTGCCTTTTCTCCTTGTTTGGTTTGTTTTGATTTGACTAGCAAAATCTGGTCGATCCACTTTTTGGTTGAGATTTTTTAAGCGCAGCTGGCATTGCCTTATCTCTCCGCGTTAATTCTTTGTCGGCGCTTAAATCTATAGCGACTTTCTCCTCTGGTATTGATTCTTCTTCTCAAACGCCAATTTGTTCTACCGTTTTTGGTTTTTCTTCTTCTTTCTTTGCTTGACTGCTTAATAATTATAATAGTTAACTTCTGATTTTCACTTTTAAAACGTTGTATTTCTTCAGACAGATCTGAAATCTGCTTTTAAGGGGCACAACTTCATTTTTTATGATATTGCTAATAATATCTGCGAAAGCAGAGCTCTTCATATAATCAATAAAGTGTTCATAAGTTTTTCAGTTGATGTTCTTAAATCTCTTGGCATTTTGTGATTTAAAACGAATTCTTATAGTTTGCAAAATAGATTGTCGCGGTGGTACTCTCGCGCACAATCTCTCCCCTCAACACTCGACTACTGAGTTCCGTTTTCCGCGTTTTCAATCGAAAATTAAGGGAGAAGTAATTTTTGTGTGTCAAGTTGACAGTTGTTCATTTATTTTAAAGTACAAATACAAGCAAGGCTGTCTACAAATATACGATACATTTTATCAATGCTATTTCTTGCTAAATTACCCTTTTTTATGTTAAAAACTTGAAGGACTGTAGAGTATGTGCCCTCAAGACTAAACTGATAATATCTGACCCACGAAACTTGTTATGCAAGACTACCCAAAGCAGCAAACAAACAAAACTAAAATAAGAGACTGTTGAGTATTCGCTTTGTTTAGTTAGAATATATAGTTGGTTGGGAATTATAATCAATATTGAGATTTAGGGTCGGAAATCGCATCCAGAGCTCTGCTTTCTTGTGACTTCAAAGTAATTATAAATCGCAGAGTTCTAGTTTATTTAATTAATCGTTTCATTGCAGATCTTAAGATGATATTAAGGATTTATAAAAACGCTCCAATATTTATGCGACTAGTATGCAACGTTCTGTTTCAGCATTCATTCCTAGATAATTTGTAGGAATGTACCAACACAGTTCTAAAAAGCAACATAAAGAGAATATTCTAGAGAAACAATAGAGAGAAAAGAAAAGATAGACAACCAAAATACTAAGAACAACCGCGGATAGGATGGTCGTTTCTACGTGGTAATTCATACTTACACTGAATTGTTACACTGAAAAAAAATCGCTATGTTTTAACCACACTTAAGTTTCAAGTGTGGTTAAAACATAGATAATAGTCAATTCAGTGTAAGATCAACGGGCTAGACATACTCTAGAACAGACAAGAGTAAACAGATGAAATTCGGGAGAAAAGTCTAAATAGGAAAGGTTATACAGACAATAGCTGAAAGACAAACAAGGCTATACAGAGAAGACGAGACTGATAAAAGTAAGCATGAAATTATAAATCAAGAGACTAGAGAGGTAAAGCCAGATTAGAGAGACAAGACTAGGCAAACAAAACTAGACAGATAAAATGAGCATTGCCTTTCATCTTAGAATTATAAGCATATATGGACAAGATTAAAGAGACAAGATCAAAATGCTATATTGTTGCAAAACTTGATTGATATAAAACCGTCAAGACTAGAAAGACGATACTAAAGTAACATTACTAGACAGACAAAGCTAAATAGGCTAAATAGGCTAGTAGGCTAATATGCTAGAGGGATTAGACCAGACACACAAGATTCGGCAGATAAGTCTGCAAGATCTAGAGAGACAAGCGTGACTAGACAATCTTAATATAAAACAGAATATATTATTAGTGAAACCATACTAACTATAGGTAATCACATAAACTTATTAAATGTGAAATATAGCGTGGTATTAGCATCGGAAGTAGTTTTTACAATATGAGATTTGTTTTGTAGCCTTAATAAGGTGTAATATTATAGAGCTACGAACAATTTGCATGATACATGGATGGAAGAAATCTGCCGTGAAATGAAGGAGCTACATAACAAGCACGATGCCTTCAATATGCATAAAAATCTAAAAGAACTTACAGGACATACGAGAAAAAAATGCTAATGGTCACAAGAAACATAAACGGAGACATTCAGCTAACAGAGGAAGATAAAGAGCGAACCTGAGAAGAATACGTGACAAACCTGTTTGCAGCGGAACGAGAGGATTCAAAGGAGGAAGATGGACAGGCGGATCATTTAGGTATTCCTAAATCGGAAGTGGAATATGCGATTAAGACAGCAAAAAACAACAAAGCTGTAGGACCCGACAACATTCCCGATAGAAATGTGGAAAACATTGGTCGACAGAAACTTGACCAGCCTTCCAAAATTTCTGAATAGAATATATGAAACAGGTGAAATTCCAAGAGAGTGGCTTAAATCAGTGTTTATTCCGCTCCCTAAAAAAAACAATCCTAAGTCATGTGACGAATATAGGATGATCAGCCTGATGAGCCATACGTTGAAAATCCTCTTAAAAATTTTCCAACAGAGATTATACCGCAAATGTGAAAAACAATTGGATGGGAGTTTGGTTTCAGAGAGGGATTAGGAACTAGAGAGGCTCTGTTCGCTCTAAAAGTAATGTTACAGAAGTGTAGAGGGTAAAATAAAAATGTATTCGTCTGATTTATCGACTTCCAAAAGGCCTTTAATAGAGTCCAACACGACAAACTTATCGAGAACCTAAACAGTATTAATCTGGATCAAAGCGACATACGAGTAATAAAAAAGTTATACTTTAACCAAACAGCAATAGTGCGGGTTGAAGATATGGAGACGGAGGAAATCAAAATCCAGAAGGGCAACCGACAAAGCTCCGTGCTGTCCCCGCAACTGTTCAATTTGTACTACCAGTTTCTGTTTCGAAGGGCGATCGAGGACAGAAGAGAAGGGGTAAATATTGAAGGGGCACTAATTAATAATCTTAGATTCGCAAACGATACTGCAATAATGGCGGAAAGTGGACAAGAGTTACAAACACTATTAGAGAGAGTTTACCAAGCGTGCGAGGAAGTAGGACTCACCATTAACATATTAAAAACGAAATTCATGGTAATAAGTAAAAACCCAAATATTTACCCTGTTATCACACTAAATGGAAATCAAGTAGAGCGTGTCCAAAAATACAAATATCTTGGAACAGTCGTCAATGACCTACTAGCTCCAGATGGAGAAATGAAGATCAGGATAGAAAGACATTTATAGCATACTGTTCAATGTTCACAAATAGAAGTTTGTACCTGCGAATTCGATTAGGGTTCATGGAGTGATATGTGTGGTCAGCGTTACTGTACGGAGTGGAAACCTGGACCTTAAAAGCCCAAGCTATCAAGAAGCTTGAAGGTTCCGAGATGTGGACATATATTCGCATGCTAAAGATACCCTGGACACATAGAATAACGAACGAAGATTTACTAAGGCGCATCGGACATGAAAGGAAACTATTAAAAATTATCAAGATACGTTAAACAGCATATATAGGTCATATTCTGCGCAACGACAAATATATACTGCTACAAAACATAATGTAGGGAAGAATAGAGGGAAAGAAGAGAATAGGAAGAAAGAAAAAATCATGGCTCTGTAATATAAGAGAGTGGACAGGAATGAATGTTGAAGAACTGTTCCATGTGGCAAGAGACAGAGACGCATTCAGAAAAGTGGTCGCCATGCTTCAATGAGAAGACGGCATCAGAAGAAGAAGACAAACAAGTTGAATATATTTATATATTCAGGCTATATTTCGCAATTAATAAGTTTATATGATTATCTATAAATAATTAGTATCCAAAACATTATCAAAACATTATCAATAATAATCCAAAACATTATCAATAATAAACGAACCCAATTCGCAATGGCCCAAATTTATCCGAAAACCTCAAATTCAGACAAAACTTTCATCTCCCTGACATATTTTGGCAAAACAAGCGAACACATCGCAAATGTCCTTCGAAAGCAAAATCTTCAGGTAGCATTTAAACCCTCCTCTAAGTTGTCCAACATATTGTTTAATGCCAAAGACAAAATCGATCACATTAAAAAATCCGGCGTATACGAAATTCATTGTTCCGAATGCAATAGCGTGTACATAGGGCAGACAGGAAGAAGTTTTTCAACACGGTTTTCAGAACATTCTCGCGCTTTTCGTCTGAAAAAAGACACTAGTTCTTTTTCAAACCATTGTCTCGAATTCAATCATAAATTCCCAGAAATAGATAATCTAAAAATCTTGCATAATTGCAACAAAGGCCCGAAACTAAATCTCCTAGAGTCATTAGAAATTTTCAAAAAAACCCGTAATCCCTCAGTTAATCTCCTAAACGAGCAAACTGACCTAATCTTTTCCCAACTTTTTAATCTCACCCAATCTCAAACAGATAAGTCCTCATCTTCGGACAAACACCGCCCTCCCACCCCACCAAAACTATAAGGGTATATATTCAACTTTATCAATTTGTTAAGTCACTTGAAAATGACCGTCAAACGTCGAAACTCGAGTAGTGATATGTGTAGAAATTTATATAACTGTGAATAATAAGTTATATAATATTTTTACATAATATAAGTGTGGTAAAAAACAAAGTGAATTTTTCAATTCAATGTAAGTATGGATTACCACGTAGTAACTGTCGCAACCATCCTATTCATAAAATCAGCCTGTACGGCAACCCAGACAAAATTGTACAACAAATTGATGAAAAAATACCGTTTCGTTTCACAGGATATCTGGTTCAATTCAGAATGCCTTCGGTCCAAAGTCGTACCCAACTATGTAAATATTAAAACCCGCTCCACGTCTTCGGCCGCAATAGCAGCCATAAAATCTGCCCAAAACAGTTGGATTAGATCCGAAATAAAAAATCTTCATCGGAGGAGAGATGTTATTCAACATTATCTCAAGATATTGCATTCAGAGTTGACATTTAAATTACATCCAGTAGAATTCACGATCTTTGATGACTTTGTTCGTGACAATGTAAGTAGGGTCAACCACCTAAAATATTTAAATTTAAAAAAGAAACTATCCGTTCTCGTAAAGAACAAAAAGTCCGAACCTCAAAAAGTAATGTCAAAACCGAATCTAGTGTCTAAATTCATCAACTTCTCAAAAGTTATCTTCAGTCCTATTGAACAATCTTTTCTTTCCCAAAACCCCAACTACACCCCATTCATCAATAACAAATCCGATAAATCCACAATAATTGTAGAGTCAGAAATCGCGCTAAAAAAAGTGCAAGAACCTCTTATACCCCGAGCCAAAATAGCCGATCATATAAAATCGTACGCCCGTAATTCTACCACAGACTCCGCAGTGATCAAATCGATAAAAACAAAAATTGAGTCCAATTCTTTAGTCCTTACAAAAGCCGATAAATCCAATTCGATAGTCGTCCTGGAAAGAGAACAGTACATTAATAAAATGAACTCTTTCATTTCAACAGAAAAACTAACTCCCTTGAAAAAGGATCCTACACAAAAATTCCAATTTCAAATTAGAAGTCTCTTGAAAAATATTACAACTTTGTTCTCCGAATTTGAGAAATTTAAAATCATAAATCAGAATCCCACAGCTCCCAGACTCTATGGTTTCATTAAAACTCACAAACCCGATTCTCCCATTAGACCAGTTGTCTCCTATATTAACAGTGCAGCAAGAGTTTTGGCAATTAAACTGAATACTCTTTTCAAAAAATACACCAAATTCACCCCAAAATATTCTGTAAAAAATTCACTCGCCCTTTCAGAACTCCTCAAACAAATAACAACCCCAATAAACTCCAAACTCGTATCTTTTGACGTCAGTAGTATGTTTTCTAATATACCTACTAAAGAGTGTCTCGAAATCATACAAAATTTAATTGATAAAGCTAATTGTCATCATCTTATAAAATCTGAACTTTATGAAGCCCTGGAAACATGTGTTAATCAAAATTACTTCAAATTTAATAACACTTACTATCAGCAAACATCAGGTCTAGCAATGGGATCGCCATTAAGTCCCCTTTTAGCCGATCTATTCATGTCAACTATCGAAGAAAAAATCTTCAAACTAGATTTCTCCAAAAAACATATTTCATTTTGGTATAGATATGTCGATGACGTAATAGCGTGTTTTAGTGGTACAACACGTCAATTAGACCAATTTCTCAACCTAATAAACAACGTTCATCCCAAAATTAAATTCACCATCGAGGTAGAAACAGACAACAAAATAAACTTCTTAGACCTTACTCTGATTCACAAAAACAACAAAATAGAATTTGATATATACAGAAAACCCACCAATGTTAACTCTACAATCCCGTATTCATCATTTCACCCGATAACACATAAATTAGCGGCCTATCATTCAATGATACATCGAGCCTTTTCAATCCCCCTTTCCACAGAAAAGAGAATCAAAGAATTAAGTACCATCATTTCAATCGCTACAGAGAATGGTTTCCCAACAAAACTCATCCAAAACATTATCAATAATAAACGAACCCAATTCGCAATGGCCCAAATTTATCCGAAAACCTCAAATTCAGACAAAACTTTCATCTCCCTGACATATTTTGGCAAAACAAGCGAACACATCGCAAATGTCCTTCGAAAGCAAAATCTTCAGGTAGCATTTAAACCCTCCTCTAAGTTGTCCAACATATTGTTTAATGCCAAAGACAAAATCGATCACATTAAAAAATCCGGCGTATACGAAATTCATTGTTCCGAATGCAATAGCGTGTACATAGGGCAGACAGGAAGAAGTTTTTCAACACGGTTTTCAGAACATTCTCGCGCTTTTCGTCTGAAAAAAGACACTAGTTCTTTTTCAAACCATTGTCTCGAATTCAATCATAAATTCCCAGAAATAGATAATCTAAAAATCTTGCATAATTGCAACAAAGGCCCGAAACTAAATCTCCTAGAGTCATTAGAAATTTTCAAAAAAACCCGTAATCCCTCAGTTAATCTCCTAAACGAGCAAACTGACCTAATCTTTTCCCAACTTTTTAATCTCACCCAATCTCAAACAGATAAGTCCTCATCTTCGGACAAACACCGCCCTCCCACCCCACCAAAACTATAAGGGTATATATTCAACTTTATCAATTTGTTAAGTCACTTGAAAATGACCGTCAAACGTCGAAACTCGAGTAGTGATATGTGTAGAAATTTATATAACTGTGAATAATAAGTTATATAATATTTTTACATAATATAAGTGTGGTAAAAAACAAAGTGAATTTTTCAATTCAATGTAAGTATGGATTACCACGTAGTAACTGTCGCAACCATCCTATTCATAAAATAATTAGTATGGTTCCACAAATAGTAAATTGTCATTTAAAATAACCTACTAAGTTCAAATCTTTCTCCACAAACGTCAAATAAAAACCTAACGTAGCTAGTCATGCACGAGGTGTTCAAGTAAGTGTAGTGCAATTTATAATTCAAAACAGCAAGGCTGCACTGGTGAGAGATACATTTTGAAACGCGTCTGCAGGCGGCTATTCGCTTCACTAGTTAAATAGAAATGTACACTGCCGAGAATAAAATTAGGGTAACTCGGTAATTTGAAGTTATTTTAGAATTTGATTGTTTTTTACTTGTTTTTTCGGTTGTAACATTTTACTTAATTGACATTTTTACTTAATTAATTGATTGCTTGAATAAAAAAAAAGTGTTTTGTTGTTCAAAGTTTATTGAAAGTAATGAAAATTAACAATTTTAAATTGATGCGCTAAGTAATGAAAATTAACACTTTTAGTTTGATATGCCTTTGTTGAAACAAAGGAAAGTTTAAGGACTTCAGTAACGAGTATTCCCTCCTCTGGCAGGGACAACAGCTTGCAAACGACGAGACATGCTGTGGATCAGATTTTGGAACACATTCTGCGGAAGATTGTCCCATTCTTGCACCAGTATGTCGCTAAGCTCTCTAGAATGTAAACTTTCTCCCATCTCATCCCAAATATGCTCAATTGGATTTAAATCTGGACTGCGAGCTGGCCAAACAAATCGCGTGTTCACTCGTTACGATTCTCTGTAGCTATACGAGCAGTGTGGGTCCGCGCGTTATCATGCATAAATGATGCGTAGTCTCCAAGAATAACTATGAACGGTAAAACAAGGTATTCTAGAACCTCTGTCAGATACCTATGCGAAGTCAATATCCCATTCTCGATAAAGGCTAACTCCGTGCGAGTGTCAAAAGATATGCCTCCCCAGAGCATTACTGATTCTCCATCAAATGGAAGTCGCTCGGTAATACACGCCACGCTCTTACATGTCTATCTGATCCCGTAAGACAAAATCGCGATTCAGCGAAAAATCCGCTATTGTCCAAGCCAAGTGTTCTCGTGCAAAATTAAACCTCGCAATCCGGTATGCACGGGAAAGCGGCGGTCCAGTAGCTCAAGTTCGAGAAGATAATCTACAAGCATGAAGCCACCTCCCAACTGCCCACTCACTTATGTTTATGTTTCTCACTTCTTGCAGATGATTTTGAAGGGAAATTGCCGTGACCGCTCGGTTTCTCAAAGCACTAGAAACCGCTCATCTCTAGCTGTTGTACTCTTGCCTCGGCCTGAACCAGGTCTTTGAACAGACCAGTCTCTTTGGACCGCCGCCATACTCGTTGCACACTCGAGAGACTTACACCAAAGTTTCTCACAGTTTCGCGCTGACCGCGGCCGTCTTCTAAAGCCGTCACAAATCGTGCCGCAACAACAGGATTTATGCTGATTGCAAAACAATAACAAGGACAACTATACAAAAACAATTTACAACAGACAGATGATACCACAGAAAGTAAAGCCATGCTGTCCTTAAACTTTCTTTTTTTTTCAACAAAAGCATATCAAATTAAACTTCATTACTTAGCATATCATATTAAAATTGTTCATTTTCATTACTTTCAATAAACTTCGAATTGTTACATCCGAAAAATCACGTAAAAAACTAAAAATTTGTAAAATAACTTCAAATTACGGAGTGACCCTAATTTTATGCTCGGCAGTGTATCATGTTAAAAACAATGTAATTTATCTGGTACTCGTTTAGTGGCACCAAACTGGACTGGGGTTACTAATAACATACAAATATCTGTTGCATAATTCAATATCATGCGTGGTAGCAAGGGAAATAGTTACTTTAATATGAGATTTGTTTTGTAGTCTTAATAAGACGTAATATTATAGAGATACGAACAGGTTGAACATATTTATATATTCAGGCTATATTTTGCCTTAATAAGGAATAAGGTTTAAAAGCAGAATAGACTAGGCCAATACTTGATGAAATCTAGTAAAAAGGTTATATAGAACAAGTCGGAAAAAAGTAGAAAGGCGATAGTAGACTGATGAGACTAAGCATAAAAGATCAAACAACAAATTAAACAAGACAAGACTAAGAGGATAAAGCTACGTAGACGAAATTAATGATACAAACCAGACTACACAGACGAGGCTACAGCAAAATCGATAAATAGACAAACGGCAATAGACCGACATGACTAGATCGAAAGGACTAGAAAAATAAAACTAAAAAGGCTTTTTTTCTAGACGTAGCTGACAGCTGAGAGTTGACAGACAAGTGGCCCTACGAATATCCAATTACGTCGGAACCGCAGGTAGCGCATATCTTCAGCATGGTTGTAGTTATATAGAAGTCTAATCACATAGAGAAAACAAAAAAGGATACAAAACCAGAGCTATAGCCCTAGGTTACTTATTTATTTCATTTTAATCCAGTGTAATTTCAAAGTAAACTTCGTTGTTTCAAAGAGAAACGGAGATTAATCTGACTGAATATATTCCAATTTATTGAATCAACTCTTTAATAATATCATCTGGTTTTAAGATTTATTTTCTTGTAAATTATTTTAAGCAATATCATATAAATTTTGTAGAATAATCAGAGCTTAAATAAAATTAAAACCAAAATTATACCTAACCGTTTTTATTAATTTAACTACTTTTTACAATCTTCTTTAAAAATATTTCTTATATTCTTCAAATCTTCATTAATGATATGCAAATTTTACTTTCTGGCAAACGGTTTATTGAAGGTTGATTAAATATTGATCTGTCATTAATCTTTCTTGAACATTAAACATTTGAGTTACGACTAGCTACGACTTCTATTCCTCCTGTTCATTTAAACTAGCATGCCCGTTAACAAATCGAAACCGAGCGGTATCGTATTTCCAGGAACCCGTTCATTTCAACCCGAACAACATATCACAATAACAATGTTCAATAATTGTTATCGCGATATGTTGTTCGTGAATTTTCCGACTTATAGAGAAAATCAATATTAGTTTTGTCGGAAAGCTTTTATTCCCGATTTTTCGGCGAAGCTTTTATTTGTCGTAGACAAATGGGTACAATAGTCGTCTCAGGCAGGTTTCATTTATCTATTCATTAGATCTAATAATTATTCTCCTAGGCAACTAGAACAATTCCAACAATTGAGCCATTGTTGAAAAATAACAATAGAAGTATTTTAATCAAAGTGTAGTACAATATACCTGAAAATAAGCTACGTACAAAGCAGTGACTTTATCACAAGCAATTAGTTATTTTAAAATATTTCTGTATTGCGAATAGAGTATTATGTTGTATTATGTTCGAAAGGAAACAGAGAAATACAAATGAAATCTGCGAATGAACGATTAAACAAGTATCAAAATCTATATACGCAGGCGAAGAAAACATTTATTCGTTCTGATGGAACAATGACATGACCTCGATAAGATCTGAAAATTTGATTAACTTAAAATCTGCCATAAAACATAGTGGTGTATGTGTGATGACTAGACATCGAATTATATGCATTTGCATGTTTGCATATGCAAATGCATAAAACGCTATTTTTATAGCATTATTGCATATTTTAGTACTTTTTCGTTTATAGTGCTTATTTCAGTAGTTAAATGTGTTTTGTATTAGGCGGGAACGGTGGCAGGTCACAGCTAGTGACGTGCTATGTGGGCACCTCACATTCGGCAACCCTACTATGGTGTCCTTTGCTTCGTGGCGGCTTGAGCGTCTGCTCGTTTTCCGCCGTCTTTGTCTTGTTTTTCGGTTTGTCTTTTGTGGTCGGCAACTTGACTACTGGCTTGCTCTAGTCAATAAATTTATTTCCTCTACAAAGAAAGTGTTTTTAAAAGCACCATCTCGCGTACAAAAATATAAAGAATGACTACCAAACCTAGCACTACCTCCAGAACCAATACTAACGCGGTGATGAACATGGTTGAAAGCTGTATTGTTTTATGTTTAGAATTCCAAGGCCATAAAATCAATTTGACAGTTCAGAAGCCATTGACCTTTTTAGGGTTAGTTAAGCGCATGGGCATCCTCCAAGTTTGAGAGGCAGGAATATAAAAGTTTCAGGCACATATTTATTTATACGTCAAAAAGTTCGGGCACTTTTTGACGTATAACATGGCTGAAATTGACACATGCGCACAAGAAAATTTCAACTATGAAAAGATCTATTAATTCAAGCCAGCTGGCATTTTAGGATCCTTTAACCCCTTAACATACAATGACGTCTCTAAGACGTCATGTATATGTGATAAGATCACATGTATATGAACACGTCAATGCTGTTCTCTTAATAAACCCGGGCCTTGAAGGAATAAAGAAGGTAAATGCATTTATATAAGGCGCCAGCCAAACTCTGCCTGAAGAGGTTTTTGCAAGTGACGCCAAATTTCAAGTTCTGTCCAGTAACGTCAGTTGGCGTAAAGTGGTCATTTTCGGCCTACAAATTAATATTAAGTGACAAGCGTCACAAGTTTGCTCTACAAAATCTCGAATAGTATATCAAAAGACGAGTTTGGTAATCATGATTTTTCAGCACGCGTTCTAAACTTGGAAAAATCAAAATCGCGCTTACTGAACTCGTCCTTTAATATAGTTTTTCTATTTTGCGTCTGTATTGGACTCATAACAGCACAAATATGCGTGCGGTTATGGCTCGCCGAGTGCTGTTATTACCATTAATTAATTAAATTTGTGTATATGTAAATCAAATTTCAAGTTCTGTCCAGTAACGTCAGTTGACGTAAAGTGGTCATTTTCAGCCTACAAATTAATATTAAGTGACAAACGTCAGAAGTTTGCTTCAGAAAATCTAGAATAGTATATTAAAGGACTCCTCGCTACGCTCGTCGTTTTCTAAACTTGGACGCGTGCTTATAAATCGCGTTTACTGAACTCGTCCTTTAATACACTTTTTCTACTTTGCTTCTGTAATGGACTCATAACAGCACTAATATGCGTGCGGTTATGGCTCCCCGAGTGCTGTTATTACCATTAAATAATTAAATTTGTGTATTCGCGATTTCCACACATCACATAACCTCAAAACTATCTCGCCGAAAATTTTACACTGACAGCTCTAAATTTCAGTGCCAACCTTGAAAAACTTAACTCATAACAGCACTCGGTGAGCTATAACCGCACGCAAATGAGTACTGTTATGAGTCCATTACAGAATCAAAATAGAAAAAAAATATTTAATTGTATATTCTCACAAGAACTACAACTGTATATTGATTTACAATAAGTAAATTACAATAATAAATAGTATTTTGATATTTCACCTATTTTTGCTGCATATTTCGCCCATTTTGAGTGCATATTTGCATGCATATTTTGGCAAGTTGATGCAGAAATAGTTACTTCTGTAAAAAATATTGTTAAATATTTTTTTTTATTATAATGAACTGATAAAATCAAATTACACACTCAATTGAAAAATTCACTATGATTTTGCGGCACTTAAGTGTGGTGAAAACAGTGAATTTTTCATTTTAGTACATCATAAAATTGGTTATTAGTTGATACATATTTTAGATCAATTACTTTAGCAAAATAGTTGTCTTTAATGAAATGATATTTAGTATCTATGTTTACACCTTTAGTGAAAGTTTATATTTTTAATAACACTGATTTCGCTCTGATTATCTCTATTAATACACACTGGTTGTTGGTCAAATTCGCATAGATCACATAGTAGATGCTTAATCCAAATTGCCTCCTTTGTAGCAACACATGCTGCCATAAATTCTGCTTCAGTTGTCGATAAGCCAACTGTGTGTTGATTTTGGCTAGACCATGTTCCAGCAGCTCCATTTTTAATGAAGATATATCCCGTAGTTGAACGTCTAGTTGTGACATCAATTGGCATAATCAGCATCACTATAGCCAGTCAACTCGGGGGATTTAGTTTCTGATAAGTAACATAAACCAAAATTGATAGGATCTTTGAGTTTGTTTGCAAATCATATGTTACAGATTGCAGTAGAGACATCGATTTAGAAAATAGAAGTCCATCATCGACTTATATACAGAGATAACACTCTATTCCTTTAATATTTGTCACATATACACATTAATCTGCTACTATTTGTAAAACCAAATTTCTAAAGCACTGAATTGAAAGTAGTGTTCCAGCACCGTTGTGACTGTTTGAGGCCATACAATGACTTTATCAAATTACATGCTTTATTTGGTTCACATTGACTAGACCTCTAGGGGAATACATAAATATGTCTTTCTCCAGTTCCCCATACAAGAAGGCTGTTTTAATATCAAGTTGAAGATTTTTGTAAACATTTTGGGTAGCTAGAGATAATACTATACGGATAGAATCATACCTGACTGTGGGCGAGAACATTTCTTTATAATCTATTATTATTATTATTAGCATTTATTGTTCATTATAAATATAATACAGTAGACATAATGTACAGTAGACATATATTTAAATAATAATGAACAAAAGAGCTCGTTTATTCATTATAAGGTTATAATGTCCTAAATAGTCTTCCACGAGCCCCGATTTACTGAAAAAAATACGTTTTTTTTGTTTGTGTTCCATTCATATAACATTTTACTATATTTAGCTTTTGGTGAGAAATACTTAGTGAACAAATTTGCATATATTCCAACTTTGAGTTTCTTACAAATCAAGAGAAAGGTTTAGATCGATCATAGAGTTGATTAGCACGTTGGGTTTACTTTCTTTAGCGTCCTTTTAAACGCTTTATTGCCCGCTAGCCGAAGAGTGTCGTTTAGTCCGTTGATTTTTTTTGTTATTTGATATGTGAAACAGGATTTAAAGAGCTGTTTCTTGTGAAGTGGTGGTGTTAGTAAGCCTTTGCTGCGGACATTGAGATTATGTACGTCTGTTCTGTATGTTATTTTATTATACAGGTATGATGGCTGTTTGTTTATTATAATATTCTTGAAGCAACATGACCTGACTTTCCACCGTTTTCCAAAATGTTTTTATTCTACTTAGGGATTTCAGTCCATAGACAAACCGTATGCACTTTATTTATTATTATTTTGAACCCTTTGTATCCGCTGTTTATTTTCAAATCCGATATAACTACCATATACTGTATCTGCATACGTGAAAAGTGAAATGATATAACTTTCCACTAGCCTTTCTCTAAGGTGTTTCGTAAGGAAACTCGCAGAGTACAGTAGTTTTAACCGGAGGTAGGCTGTGTTGGCCGTTTTCGATACATGAGATGAGAATTTTAGATCCTCATCTAAAATAACACCGGGATTCCTGACCTCCTTTTTTATTGCTAACTTTTCTCCTGCTATGTATATTTCCATGCTAAGTTTAATTTGTTGACTCTGTTTGCCGGCCAAGATTATAATTTGAGTTTTTGATGGATTGATGCTTAGTGAGTGGTGTTTAGAAAATTCAATTATTGAGCTCAAGTCGTCCGTAATGTCTTTTTCTACTTGAAGAGTATTAGTTAGCGAGAAGGTATATAGTAACTGGGTGTTATCTGCGTATTAGTGGAATTTGCATCGTTTGACATATTTACCGGGGCTAATGGTGTAAAGGCAAAATAACAGAGGAGAGCGAACCGATCCTTGGGGGCACCACTAAGAGTAATGCCAGGTTCCCACAGACTATCGCCAACTTGCACTATCTGTTGTCTATTGGTTATATAATTCCTGAAGAACAGAATGGACTGCGTGGAGAGCCCTACATAGTGCAGTACATAGTGCAGTATCTATAGCTTGTACTTGTGTATACCCCTTTAAGTGAGGACTAGGTGGTTGATCTTTGACTCTAAAACCCCATTTTGAGCCGATGATATTTGCATTTTCAAGTTTATTTATCCAAGTACCATTCCTTCGATGGGCTTCAAGTTCCTCTTTAATTGGCTCCATTTGTAAGCATTACCAAAGCTGATTGCTTCTTCGTATGTTTCAGGGATTTTCTCATGTAACAAGCCTTCATCACAACATATGTAACTTTGTTCATTAGTTTTCTTTCTAGGTATTAAGGTTATGTTGCTTCCAGGAGGAGTCACAATTTCAACAACTGGTAAATAGTCATCTGAATCTGATTTATTTCTGACAGTACTATAACTATCTGAGTTGTATGATTCTTCTCTGCTATTTTCATTACTTTGGTTTGACATTAAACTTTCATTATTTTTACAATTCACGTCTAATGTTTTATTTTCTGTTTCAGGCAATAATTCCAGTGCAGCGTACTCTCCCTTCGCAGTGGACTCAGGAAATATAGCATCCCTGTTCTTGATAACAGTTCTAGTATTTGGTTTTGTGAACCTGTAGTCTTTTGAGTTTTTGCAGTTGCCAATAAAGATCATCTTTAATGCTTTTGGATTCCACTTCTTGCGTCTTTCTTTTGGCTTTCTTCTGTGAATCATCGCTTCGCATCCGAATACTTTCATGTGACTGACATTAGGTTTATGACCTGACCGTACCTCTTCAGGAGTTTTGAATGATAGGGAACTAGTTGGAGATCTGTTTGTTATATATGCAGCAGTTTTTATGGCTTCAGAACAGTTAAACTTTGGCAAGCCAGCATTCAGTGTTATGCATATTTGTTTTGGATAATATGGTATTGATGTCTGATGTCTTATTCCAGCATCTTTCAGATAGTCAGAGAATGGTTTATTGACATATTTTAGACCATTTCTGCCAACCCTCTGTATATTGTCAAAACATTAGTTTTTTTTCTTTAGTAAGTATACCAACACTTTTTTATAATGGTTAACCAAAAATTTAGAAAGTATTTAGCCCCACAGTGACACAAAGACAGTGACTAGTGTCTTTCCACGGGGCCACACAAGTCTGAATGCACCAGGTCCAATGGTTTTGTGGAATGTGACACTTCACTCTTGAATCTTGACTGCTTGCCTTCTTTGCATATGATACAAGTCATATTGTTGCATTTACCAAATAATCTTAATCCGTCTGTGCTTCCTTTAATTTTCTTTACACTTTCAAAGTTCAGAAGTCTATTCGTTGGTGCCGTTGAATATAGCATATTGTTTAACATCGGACATGGAAAAAATGCAGAATACTGCCTTTGAATGAAACGTAGAGTTGCGGACTTTTTACCTGGTGTAACTGTTGTTAATCGTCATTGGCACGGTTTAACTAAGTTTGCAAAGCAAAAATAAAGCTTCTACATTGCTCATTAGATTACAGTATTGTCGACTTCATACATTAAGTTGAGCGATGATGGTAAGGAGGGAAATTTTAATACTATTTCAATAATTTTGATGAAATACTGTCTGATGCTAAACTATGTTCGCTGTCCGATATGTTCGTTAACCAATCATCGAGTTACAATAAATTTTACGAGAATTCGATTAATTCGTTCTGGAGATTCTAAAAAATTAATTAAAAAATGCCCATTTCTGGCAAAAATAATACACATTGAATGCATTGTCTTGTATATTAATCAGACCTTCTTCTTTTTTGTTTATGGGCGTTAAAGAATATGTCCAATGTAGATTAATTTTCGCTCTTCTGCAGGATTTTCCGGATATAATTAATAGCATTGTCGTTGTGGAGATCCCCAACCCTATTGACATTTACATGGTTTGGATGCCATTCTAAGACCGTCGCCCTATCCTGCTCCCACTTCTTGAAAATATATTTAATAGCAGATGTTGGCATTGGTTCTATTTCGTCTTCCTGTTTTTCAGAAGTATACGAATTTTGCATTTTCTTCTCAATGAAATCTTCATCTTCTATTATGAGCTCCATTATGTCATCCTCGTTCGCCCCCCAATTCCAGATCTCTCGCAGTTGTCGCAATTTCACCCATAATTTTAAGAGTATCTCCCTGACCACCTCCATGTCCTTGAACGAAAAATGAACACAGCTCTCGCCAGCATAAATCAAAATTTCTTCTCTCCAAAAAGTCTTTGTTGCGGAGAATTGGCATGCTTCAAAAAATCGACGAAACAGCGCGCGAGTGTACACTTTGGAATCGTAGAAACTGAACAGTCAGCCAGGGAAAGTGTTATTAATTAATTAAATAAGTATAATTAAAAATGTTGAAAAAGGGACGAATACGTCCCTGTAGGTCTAGAACGCAGGCCCTGTGCGAGCCAATGGGCTCACGCCAACAATCTACGATCGCGCAAACGCACGAGGAGTTTAAATTCATATATCGTATAAGCAGTGTAGAAACAAAATACAATCAATAAATATCAATAACCGAATGTATAGAGTTGAAATAAAAGTACAAGTGATAAATACATCAACTGTGCTCTTTTAACGATAATATTCACATTTTGGTGCCGAAACCAGGGAAGATAACGTATAAAATGTGTGTGTTATAAACAGAACCATAACGAAGAAAATGGATTTGTCATTAAGAAAAACGTACCGCAAACAACTAACGCTAATAATTAAAGAAGCAGAGGAGCTGATGAAGGAAGAAGATATTGATGTGGACAATATTCCAGTAGTTATTGCAAGGGTAAAGGCTATTCGTGATCAGCTTGGAGTTGTCAATGACAAATTACCGCCAGTATTCGATGATGATCAACTAGAGAATGAGTGCGATAAAATTGAGAGTATAACGACAATGCAGTGAATGTAATCGCAAGATTAGAACAAAGAATGGGTTAAAATGTGCTTTAAGACATGACATGTATAGGCAACCCACCGTACGCATTATACGCATGCGCATTGGTGGGTTTTTTAACGGAAAGTGGCATAAAACTTCCAGTGGCGTGTAAATCGTTGGATACGCATTATTAAGGTGACGACGACGAATTCATATAACAAGTTTATTTATTTTACAAATCTATTTAAGGATAAACGAAACATAACGCATTATTTAAGGTTAGTACGAAGAATTTATTTGTGTGTTATTCAATATAGGACAAAGTGGCAAGGGCCGTTGGTTTAACCCTGGTTAGATTAGGTTGCCCGCCTCGAAGCGGGAAGATAAATCAGGACATCATACGCGCGGCAGCGCGAACTCTTGATCCAATATAGGACAAAGTTTCAAGGACCGTTGGTTTTATCTTGGTTAGATTAGGTTGTCCGTCGCGAAACGGGAAGATAAATCAAGACAACATACGCGCGGCAGCGCGAACTCTCGATCCAATATAGGACAAAGTGGCAAGGACCGTTGGATTTAACTTGGTTAGATTCGGTTGCCTACCGCGAAGCGGAAAGATAAATCAAGACAACATACCCGCGGGAGCGCGAACTCTCGATCCAATATAAGCCAAAGTTTCAATGACCGTTGGTTTAACCCCTGTTAGATTAGGTTGTCTGCCGCGAAGCGGACATATAAATCAAGACAACATACGCGCGTGAGCGCGAACTCTCTATCCATTATAAACCAAAGTGTCAATGACCGTTGGTTTAACCCCAGTTAGATTAGGTCACGTTGACAATGTTTACAACTATTTCAAGAAAAACACTAATATTTTTTGAACCTGATAACTTAGAAGCTTCATTTTTGCTTTCCGACCTTTGCGACCTTTCCGTTAACCCGTGCCAAGGACGATTAATAACAGTTACACCAGGTAAAAAGTCCGTAACACTAAATTTCAATAAACCCCTAAACTTCAATTATTCCTGAAAGTTCTTCAAGTCTATCAACAAACGGCCAATTAGACAATGTTTACTTGAAAGTGCCTGTGCGTACATTGTAACGAATAAATCGCAAGAAGAAACATTAGCTCGAATGGTTATAGATGGTGGTAGCCAACTCACATTCATAATAGAAAATTTATCGCGTCAGTTCAATTCGCCTATTGCAGGTACACATAAAATAGCCATACAAGCTTTAGGAAATAAAACACGATCACCGGCTAGATTATTTAACAGAGTCAAAATAGTGTTAAAAGGACAATACAGTGATGGACTTATCGAGATGGAAGCAATAGAGGTCCCTGAAATCTGTATCGATTCTTTAGAGACGTCTTGTTTGAAGCACCCTGTAGTTAGAGAATTTTCTAGGAGCCATCAGATAGCAGACATGAATCAGAAACAGCGAGTTATAAACGAAATGTCATTATTGATTGTAGCGGATAACTACCGGAAAATAATCACGGGCGAAACGTACCAATTAACTGAAGATTTAATGGCGGTAAATTCAAAATTTGGATGGACGTTACTCGGTTCCGTTTGTGGTAATAATACTTATGAGTTTATGACAAATCTGATCCTAGTGTTTTATACGTACAAACCTTTGGTGAATAATTTAATATAAAGAACTTTTGGACTTTAGAGACTATCGGTATAAACTCAAGTGAAAAAGTGAATAACGGGTTTACAGAAGACTTTATAAAAGAAAAAAATTAATTTAAAGACGGTCATACGAAGTATCGGTACCGAGGAAAAGTAAACAATTATTGGACTTCAACTATTCGGAAACATTAACGCGTGTGAAAAATTTTACCAATAAACTATTTCGAAACGGTAAGCTGCACGAATATGATTGCGCGAACCGCGAATACATAAATAACGATTGTGCGGAAATCATGTTAAATAGTTTGGGTGACGTTAAAACTTATTATATGCCTCACAGACCCAATATACCGAGAAGACAAGGATACGACCAAGTTACGTGTGGTTTATGATGCTTCAGCGCACGGACCTACATTTGAGTCGTTAAACGAACCATTGTCAGTGGGTGCGAATTTAGTTAAGAACTTGGTAGAAATTTGACTAAAATTTTGAATCGGCGCATTCGGCTTAATTGCGGACATTCAAAAAGCGTTTCTACAAATATCGCTGAATAAACGAGATTGCGATTCAAATAGATTTTTATGGTACAAAAATCCTATTGATAAAAACATCGAATCAACGTCAGAGTTACCAGAATTAACCACCTATCGTATGAAGAGAGTAACATTTGGAGTTACAACTAGTCCGTTCCTGTTAGCAGGAAGAAGCATTTGAATTGTTGAAGAAGCATTTTGGTGAACAGCCTGCAGCGTTCAGAAAAACTACAGATACTTTAGATAAATGTTTCTACGTAGATGATCTAGTCCTTGCAGTAAATACTTCCGAGGAGGCTATTAATATCTATAGTGAGTCCAAGAAAGTACTTAAAGCAGCAAACACGAATCTAAGAAAATTTAGCTCTAACAATGTGAAATTAAATGAACACTTTAACGAAAAGGAAGAATCCGCTGTTAAGAGTAAACCAAAAAGGGTATTAGGAGTTTTATGGTATACTACGACTGATGAAATGTCTGTTGATATATTACATTTTATACGTAACGTGCATTTTGTTGAATGCCTTACAAAAAGAAGTGTACTTCAAACTATTGCGAGAATTTTCGACCCGTGAGGTGTGCTTGGACCTTACACTGTGAGAGTAAAAACTGTACTGCAATGTATATGGACACAAGGTTAACATTGGGATGCTCACTTGCCCGAAAATTTGAAGTCCGAATGAAAAAATGTTATGCAGAATTACCAGATTTGGCACATTTACATTTTCCACGCATAGCTTTAAATAACAGTAACGAGGAAGTGGAATAACATGTATTTGCTGATGCGAGCTCGCAAGCTTATGGAACTGTAGGATATTTGCAATGCCTGAAAACAAATACCTGTAAATTTTTTATCGCGAAAAATCGAGTTGCTCCTTTAAATAAAAGGGGGGACAAACAGTTAAGTTAGATGTTAAATTAGAGGTACGTCTAGAAAACTTTTACTTGCAGCAGAAATATGGTTGAGTGGACCAACTTGGTTACAAGAAGATCAACAAAAGTGGCCACTAAATGACATTGATAACAATGAAGAAAAACAGGTTAACGCCTTGTTTAACCTAAGTGACATAAAAGACAATTGCAATGTCAAGATTGAACCTCTGTTTAATTTAGAAAAGTTTGAAAAACTAAAAAGAATGTTGGATGTTACAGCGTATATCCTAAGATTTATTCAACTATGTAAAACTAAGAAGAAAACAACAGGTCCATTGCAAGTCAATGAACTGAAAAAGGCTTAAATCTATTGGTTAAAATACGTACAACGTAGTGAATTTGACAAGGAAATGGAAGCACTATCTAATTCGGAAAAAATAAGTCATCGGTCAGCAATCCTGACACTTAATCCATTCTTAGATGATGATGAAATTATGAGATTAGGTGGTAGGTTACAGGAAGCTTGCTTACCATATGAGACAAGGCATCCAGTCATTTTGCCACAGAAATCACCGTACACAAGAGTTATCAACAGATGACATGAAAGAGTAATGCATTCTGGAGTAAATGCAACCTTAAATGAATTAAGAAAAGGTTATACGTGGCAGACAAAGAGTAAAATCCATAATTTCCAAATGCAGAAAATGTAAACGACTGAAAAGTAAGTCAGGAAATGAACCATTCGCACCATTTCCCAAGAACAGATTAACAATGGCAAAACCATTCAAGTTTACCGGAGTAGACTTCGCAGGACCCTTGTATGTAACAAATGCAAACAAGTAAAGGTCTACGTGATGCTGCTAACCTGTCACAGTAGTAGTAGTTACAGCTATGCATTTGGAAATGGTACCGGATTTAACGACCGAGGGTTGTATCAGGGCATTGCGCAAGTTTATTGCGAGAAGAGGAGTCCCGAATGTAATTTATTCAGACAACGCGAAGACATTACGAACAACGTCCCAAGAGATTCAAAAGCTATTCCATATTTTAACAACGGATAAGGTACAAGATTTATCGAAGGAACATCGAATAGAATGGCGCTTCATAGTGGAACGAGCAGCTTGGTGGGGCGTTTTCTGGGAGCACCTAGTGAAGACAAAGAAAGATGCTCTAAAACTAACACTTGGAAGAGCAAGCATCAACTATGATGAATTACAGACAATTTTGACTGAAGTTGAGGCTACAGTCAATTCAAGGCCTTTGACTTTCTTTGATGAAGACCCATCGCATTTACTAATATTATCGCCTGCGCACTTCCTCATTGGAATTAATAAAGGGGGATTTAGTATGGACTTAACAAATCCTGAAATAAGAAGAAACCGTATTCTCCAGCAATGGAAGGATCGTGAATCGAAGACATCAAAGTTTTGTAAGCGATGGCATAGAGATTACTTACAACAATTGCGATCTGTACACCACACACCCAAAGTAAAGACCAAAGAAACAAAAAAAAGGAGATGTGGCGTTTTTACACGATCAGAATTTGCCAATACTCCAATGGAAACTTGTAAGGGTAACGGATTTATTTCAAGGTAGAGACGGCATGACGAGAGCCTGCGAAGTCCAGACGAGTAACGGGACGAAGCTACGAAGACCAGTCCAACTTCTTTATCCACTGGAAGTGGATGATATTCTGCCGGGGGAGGATGTTGAAAATGGGGCGAATACGGCCCTGTAGGACTAGAACGCAGACCTGTGCGAGCCAATGGGCTCACGCCAACATTCTACGATCATGCAAACGCACGATGAGTTTAAATTCATATATAGTATAAGCAGTGTAAAAACAAAATACAATCAATAAAAATCAATAACCGAATGTATAGAGTTGAACTAAAAGTACAAGTGTTAAATACATACAACAGTGTTCTTTTAACGATAATATTCACAAATAATATCAGTTTCTCTAAACTCAACAATATATAAATATATAAGGAAAAGTATATTAGGAAATTATCTTCAAGTGCTTTCAATGGCAAATCATTGGTATCATGGTAGTCCTTAAAGCTCGGGACACAAACTTCAAACAGCCATTCTTTGAAAAGAACCTGCGTGACCCATGCCATCTGATTCGGTCTCCATATCACTTCTTATTTACCATCTCAGAATGGTAAATGAGAAGTAGTTTAAACTTCATATCACCACTAGTGTTAGCTCCCAAAGTAAAGTCAATTGGTCTTTGGGTTTATGTACTTTAGGTTTGTTTTATGTACCATAAACACTTTTCTCATCTTCCGTGATGTAAGTGAAGTAGCTTCAGTTATTTCATAAATAAACTATACAGTAATATATAATAATACAGTAATAATACAAATGAGAGATAGAACCATAGAATACAGACTAATTTTATCCTAAAATAAATCTTTTTAGTTCATTGTTTCATAATATCATTTTTATTATTAGCTTTTCTTCTTTCGTCTTTTTTTTCACATATTTCATCACACTATTTTCGCTGTAAATGTTCTTACGTTCCAAAAGCATGAAAATGTGACAGGAAAACAGAAGTATTTAAACAATTCAATTTCAAGACCGCAGACGGCAACAGCCAGACACCCCGTTGTGAAGGTTCTCAGTTATTCTATATCTAAAGGCAAACTTAGTTCCCAGTGGAGTGTCACGCATGCCTCAACTAAAGTAGTATTGGGAATTGTTGAAAAGGATCGTTGGGAACTGTTATCTATAGCGGCTGAGGGCATAACTTATGTAATCACACAATTTTTATTACTTTAAAATCAAAACGCAATTTGCTTAACATCGGCGCAAATAGCGTTTAAATAAATATCCGAATATTCTAAAGGAAAGTATAGTGTTATATATAAAGGCTGAAGACACAACACTATAATTTTATTAGTTTTAAATTAATATGTTACTTTCCCAACACCAACACAAATATCTAGTAATATAATTTATCAATATAAATAAAAAATATTCTAGGGAAAGATTACTACTTTCACTGACTGTTCAATCATTATTATATTGCCTTTATGAAGTGTAGATTTTTAAAAAATTTTATATCGTGTGTATATAGATTGCACAGTAGATAATTAAATTGTTTGTAATAAAGAAATCATCACTATTGATGTGGTAATATTAGAGGAATAAACGATATTAGAGAAATCATCGTCTTTTAGTGGATAAAACGTTTTATCAAAATTAGAAGTTTGTTTTACGATAACCATAGGAAAATTTCGGGAAACGTTGAAGTAATGTGCGACAGAGCCTAAAATATTACTATTGTGCGAAACAGCTTGTACTAATCACTCTTTATTTTACACCGTTTAATTTTACACCGTTTTCTGGAACTTGAAAGTTTGTTTAAATGCGTTGTGACAAATGCATCATAAAGATTTGTATATGTTCCATTTCAAGATTTAGTTGATACTATGCTTCTTCCAAAAGGACATTACGTGGCATCTTTTACAAGGAATACACCCTCAGAACCTAATATCTATAACCATGATTTTTATGAAAATGTCATGAGTAATGAAGTGAATTTTAATTTAACTAGTTATGTTAATAAACCAAAGAGTCGGTTCTAAGGAAACGAAAAACTATAGATTATTGTTCATTTTTTATATGAGAAGTTGTCAATGTGCGATTCTTGTAAAGATAGATGTAGAGTTAATGTAGCTGTTATTGAAGAACGATGATAAATTGGTTGCTTTGTCCTTGCTCAAACATGTGGTTTGAACAGTATGGTTCCACACAGCATACAACCAACGCAATAATGCAGTTACTCTATCAACTATTCTCAAGTTACAGTACGTGGTTGTATCAAACACTACACTGTACTAGAACAAGCTCTAGGTGAAATAAATGTAGCAATCATCACGGCATTTGAATCCAGCTGCCCTGTAAAGCCCGTGAAGGGCATAAGGATAAAAAATGGTGAAAGAAAATGTGTCTACATTAGGAGCAAAAGTACGCAGGCTTTTCAATAAAGCAAAGCAATACAGAAATTGACTAGAATACTCAAAGGTGTTCACCCCTGGTGACAGCTAGATAATATGTATTGAGGTGGTGAAGTGGGTGTCCAGTGGAGAGGTATATAAAACAACTGAGAGGTATATAAAACAACTATATAAGTTTAACAACGTATATATTGACAAGACTAAGACCTTGTACGAGTACGTCTTGACACTACGATGGGTGAGAGCAGAGAAAGCGTCGTCTCGTCTGCGATCACCTGACTCGACTGTTATCACTAAAAATACAATGCACTCTGGAGGAGGACAAACGAACAATATTAAAGGTTACGGTACACTACACTAGATTGCACAAAGCACTAGCGAAGGATAGAGTAGAAATGACAGCCACTCTTACGAGACCAGATAAGAGCTATACGGAAGACGAAGAGCTGAGACCTCTCCTACTACTAGAAACCCATTTCCGGGATGTAGAAAACACCAGGAGACCGACAGTTTTATGCATCCACGGAGACCAAGTCGGGCTGACTGGAAGAGGGCCGCGTCCATATGTATGGAAAACCGGATCAGATGGGCTATCGGCACTTTCCAGTCATTCAAGGCCCTAGGTGTGGACAGAGTAGTTCTCGTTTTCCTACAGAAGACAAGGAGAGAATTATCGCCGTCTCTTTAGAAGTAGTTTAGCCCTCATATACATACCGGAGCTATAGAGATGGGCTAAGGTGATATACATAGCAAAGTAGGGGAAGAAAGACTCCACACAACCGAAGTCATTTAGATCCATTAGTCTCTCATGTTAAAGAGAAATAGAGAAGGTAATTGACAAATACTTTAGGACAACAGTGTTGATAGGTGCACCGCTACGCAACTGTCAACATGCATACAAAGCAGGAAAATCAACAGAGACCGCCCTATATGAGCTGACAAATGAAATAGAAGCAGCACAAGGCGCAAAGGAAGTGGCGAAGTGTGTCTCCTTAGACCAGCGATCGGGGAACTTTATTAACCATTACCCCAAAATATTTTTGCGAAAGTTAATATTAATATTTTCACAATCTTCCAAAAACAAAGCTAACTTTGAAAAATAAGCTATCTTGTTCTGTTCTGCTTTCTGTCTCCAATATTGAAGCTTCAATCCAAACGCTGACACTATTTCTCTGGCTCTTTTTTCACTATATTTATATTCTCAAAAATGTCAGCTAAATATGCGAGACGTGCAACCCACGAGGTGTTTTTAAACTTATCTGCGAAGTTCTAGTTCTGTTTTGAGAGCCCATACTCGATTTAGAACATTTCCGCGAGAGAGCCATCTCACTTCTGTGTGATAAAGTAGGTCCTATATTCAGCTTTGCCGTCCTGGCATAATTCACGAAATAGTCGCGTGTTTAGTGTCCTTTGATAGCATTAACAATCTTGATGACATGATGCATGACGGCTTCCAGTGTAGGTTCCAAATATTTCACAAGAAGTGCCTGGCGATCATACAGTGAGTAACTTCAATATTTGGATTTTTTTTTTCACAAAAGCCAAAAAACCATTAATATGACCCAGCATAGCTGGAGCTCCATCAACAGACACAGCAATACAGTTTTCCCACTTTAAATTAATGCTTTCAGTATTGAAATAGTCATTTACCTTATTATACACATCAATTCCACTAGATCTCAACTCGAGAGGAGAACAAAACAACAATTCCTCTTCAATTGCATCTGTACCTTTGTAGCGAACATACACCATTAGCTGTGAATTGCTACTAACATCTGTAGTCTCATCAAGCTGAATAGCAAAATATTTTGCCTGTTTTAGTGAGAAAATAACCAGTTCCTTCACATTTTCCGCCAAGATAGAAATTCTTTCCTTTACAATTCTTGCAGACAAGGGCACTGAATTCAGTTTCTTCGCCTCTTTCTGACCACACATGGTCTCTGCCATTTTCACAGCTGCTGGTTTAACCAAATCTTCACCAATAGTATATGATTTCTTGTTTCGGGCAATCATCCAGGCTACTTTAAAGCTAGCCTTTGATGCTGAACGCTGATCAAAGGTACCTAACAAGTTGCTGTCCAATCTTTGCCTTTGAACAGACATTTCTAAATTTACAGTATTCTCGCGGTTTGGAAGACAGATTGTAAATGCAAATTATCCAAATGTTTCTTCAATTGACTTTTTTTGAAAGATTCTGAAGTCAGTACTTTCAAACATACAACACACTGTGGTTTCATTGTACCTTTGTCTTCTATTTTTGTGAAACCATAATTAAAGAATTCTTTCTGGTATGTTCTTTTGACGACGTGTGAGCATTGCGACGGTCTCTATAATACTGTATGCACGTGCATGTGCACGATTGCGCGTTCACGCCGATCACCAGTCCAGTCCAATCCAGTCGCACCCAATGACTTGTTTTAGTAGTCGTGGGGAGTCAGGTGACCCGGTCCGTATATCTCGCTGAATTGTTTAAGTTTTAAGATTCGTTTGTACAAATACTAACACGGTTATGAATTATCAAATTAAAAAGGAGTTCTTATTACCCCCCGAAATTTCATTTTACCCCATTTGGGGTAATTTACCCCGGTTCCCCGACCACTGCCTTAGACATTGAAGGAGCCTTTGACAACACCTCGCACCAGTCTGCCAAGTCGGCCCTTGAAAGAAGGAATATCGACAGCATTACCTCAAAGTGGATGGGAGAAATGCTGAGAACTAGATCGGCGGGGGGACAATTTGAAAAAAAACACCATTAACATCTCCACAACTCGAAGGTGACCTGGAATAGATAGGGAGGTGGAATGGATAGGGAGGTGTGTTATTATCACTGATGTGGGAGCCTGGTAGTTGTTGAATTGCTGGCTAGGCTGCAAACGACCTTGACAATAAATGTCAAATGTCGTGTGACTGAAACTCAACCCCAGCAAAACCACGGTGATACTATTAACTAGGCGGAGAAGGTTAAATTGCCTACAGCCTATACTGTTAGACGGGAGGGCAGTAGAATACAAACAGGAGATAAAGTATCTGGGTATGACACTAGATAATACACTCCTATGGAACAGGCACGCGGCAGGAAAGAAGAAGTGGTAGGAAAAGTTATACGCGATCTGATGGTGTGAAGAAATCTGGCAGGGAAAATGTGGGGTTGTAACCCCACAATACTGCGATGGATGTACACCATGAAAGTGAGACCTGCGATCACTTACGGGGCAGTTGCGTGGGGAAGTAGAACCAAGCTGGTCTCTATGAAGAAGCTGCTTCAGAGGATTCAAAAACTGGCGTGTGTCTGCATCACAAGGGGCGATTGGGTCCGACAGCAGCAATGGAACTGGTGCTGGATCTGACACCGTTGCACCTTGTCATGGAGGGAGCCGCCTGATCGGCGATTAGAGAAAAACTACACAGCAATGTGTATTAGTAAAGCCGATTACAGCGACGAATCCTTAGCATACCACATAAAACAAAGTGCTATCATGTGGTATATCGATGGTTCGAGGACAAAGGAAGATACTGGTGCAGGAGGGTTTGGACTTCGAACCAAATACTTTGAATTCACGGGAACCTGCCCAAGTATCTTACGAGCAGAGGTACATTCAATCGAGAGTTGAGCGTAATTTTACCTCAACAGGAAGTATCGCAAAAACAAATTGCTATCCTGTCAGATAGCCAAGAACCCATCAAGGCTATTAACTCATACACCATCAGATCCAAACGGGCATGGGATTGTGTGGGAAAGCTAAACAAGCTCGGCAGATAAAATAAAGTAACGCTATACTGGGTACCAGGACACACAGGTATAGATGGAAACAAGGAAGCTGATCAGTGATCACCTAGCAAATAAGGGATCCAGTAATCTCTTTCCGAAACTCTTTTGCGGTACGAGTATTTCCACAAAAGTTTAGATGACGAAATAAGAGAACAATGGATGAAAACCTAGGAAGACCTTCCAGGGCTAAGACAATCGAAAGAAATGCTGGGATCTTTTAACCAGAAAAATACAAAGGCTGCCTTGTACTAAACACGAACAAGCATAGAATTGTGACAGGAGCCCAGACGAGACACTGTAGACTTAGAAAACATAAGAAACCCCGATTCATCTGCTCAAACACTGCGGAGCACTGCTAGAGCGCTGCTCTTGCTCCGCAAAAGACAGATGTGCCTTGGGGCGCACTGCTTGAACGCAGAGGAGTTGCAGTCATTGAATCTCACCCAAATCCTGAAATTTCTAAAGAAATCAGGACTAGAGGAGGTGCTCTAAATGGGTAAGTAGACCAACGATTAGAAAAAGAGGGTCGCAGTACCTTTCACCACCGATATCTACAAATCTGCAATCGACAACTTTTCTCAGAGAGAAATATCTCCAGAAATAGTGATGTCGATTGACAGCCGGTCATCTATTGGTAATTGGTGAAATGTTGATGTCGATAATGATCGATTCTTTTTATAGGGATATTTAAAGAACTAGATGTCTGCTAATAAACTGCCAAAAATGCAGCAATTCAAATAAAATAGTAACGATAAAGACATATTTTCTTTAAGTTACAAATTTATTGTATAAATACAACATATTTCAAATTACAATAAGCATTTGGGTGGAGTAGACAAATGCGTTTAGGCTTTGGCAAATTTACGTACGTATAAACGTATAAAGAAGTGCTGGTGGCCTATATTTGCATATTTTGTAGATGTTTCAGTAGCAAACGCCTGGTTACTAGCACGATAGAATGACTGCACAAAAGACACTGGATCCTTATTCGCTCTTGACGCTTTATAGCAAGAAGCTTACTTGGTACACATGCGACTTCGCCACATCAAGGACGCATGCCAGCAAAACCAACGTCTACAATGAAATACGACAACAGAGATCATTGGCTTGTACCTATACGGAACTGTGGTGTGCAAACCAAAAATTTCAGTGTCAGAAATGTGATGTAGGCCTTCGCCCCTAATGCCACATTGCATACCACCTCATAAACTAAATATATTTCATTTCTTTTGATTTCTATAAAACATTTCGTCATAAAATCCGTATTTTTATTCTTATCTAATTTTAACGCCAACTGTGCCCGCCATGCATAGTGTCCGATTTTTCGGACGGGCTATAAGATCTTAACTATCATAAAAAAAATATTTTCTGTTATTAAATCATCAAAGACACTCTAAATGATAATATATTATAGTTACCGTAATGAGAAACAGGCAAATAAAGTTTATGCTCTAATGGATTAAGGAGGAATTATGTGGAGCAAATTTACACAGGTAAATGTCGTTTATCGATTGGTTGAACCACTTGCTTTAAGTATTTTGAAGTGGATAAAACAACAGACTCTCATGGTCGATTCTATTGCTAAACTGTTAATTGTTTGTCTTGGTGCTGAAGAAGCTGGCAAATCATATTTAACCAGTTAGGTGTGGCGCGAGTTTTTGAAAGCGCGCATATATATGTGTCGCGAAAATCGAGTAATGACGAGTATACTCGTCGATCACAGAGTAAGTGTCGCTATTAAAGTATTCAATAAAAAAAATGGGTTTATTGTATAAAATTGCCAATATGATTACTAATATTTATTCATTTGGTTTAAAGAAATATATATATATATATATATATATATATATATATATATATATATATATATATATATATATATATATATATATATATATATATATATATATATATATATATATATATATATATATCATATACTACTACATATTAAAAATAAAAATATTAAACGAAAAATCTAAACACACTGATTTACTTCCTTCCTTCTTTATCGCAAAATATTTTCTACCTGACTTGGCACTAAGAAAGTTCTGGAGTAGGTTCTGTAGGGTTGATCGCTGTCTCCTTACCAAAAAGAATCCTTGCCTTTTCCACCTCGTGGACGAAACAGTTAGTAATAAAATAACTCTACTTTAGGCAGCACAGCATCAAGCTATTTGTCTAATGTCAGGACATGGTTCTAACATCAAACAATTGGTACCACTCGATAGTTATGTAATTTCATGCCATTAGCCATCATTGGGTTAGTTTTAGGGGTTAGTTTTTAGTTAGTTAGTTATCAGCGCCTAGTCAAATTCACGCATTTGTCCCATGGCCGAGCCCTATCATAAATCAGCTTTCCGACTTTTGCTTCTGCCCCTTTTACGAGAATATCCAAAAAACGTTATCTTTGCACATAAATAAATTCATTATGCGAACTTGTACGCTGTTTTAGCCGGTGCATATGCGGACGCATCTCAACGCATCTGGGGAGTTCATTTCAAATTTTTTACATTTTTTATTTGTTTGGTATAGTCCGACCTGGCCTCAAAATACTCTCAACATCTTTCTCAATAATATAAAATTTAAATGATCAGTACATTTTGTACATTTTACGCATGACGAGTATACTCGTCATGACAGAAAATCTTGCAACTTCTCTACGACGAGTATACTCGTCAGTCAAAGTTAACTGGTTAATAAATTTTAAGCAGTTAGATAAAACCGATAATTGTAAAATAGCTCGATTTATTTGTGAATGCTTAACAATTTTGTTCTACCTACTCCAATAGTACATGAAAAAGTAATATTTGAAAGTCAATATGATTGAGACGCTATTTTAAGACGCCGCCCCTTACATTTGTACAGCGTCAGCAAATAAAAAAACATTTTTCCTAATTTAATTCATACCACTTGTTTGGCACATGATATTAACAGAGTTGCCGCAGAAATCAGAAACCATTTCCCTCTTTTAAATGTATAAATCGGAAAACGTTTTTTTGAAGCGCCATTTCGGATTCAATTGAATGTATAAGGATTCATTTCCGGGTTTACCGTTGCCTCCACAAGCAGTAATTACTAGGTGGGGTGCATCATTGAATCAGTAAATTTGATAAGCATATGCCATAGAGCATAGATAATTATCAGCTGGAGATTTGATTTTTAAAAGCTTCTTAAAAAAGCTAAGACTCTATATGGAATAAAAATGATGGATTTAAAATTCTATCTAAAGTGTCTAAAATTTTGAATGGGGAATTTGTTGATGACCTTGAATTAGATCCATGGATTGTAAGAAATTTGAAATATGCGTCCAATAGTTCCGTCCGTGTTGAACGATCATTTTCCACGTTTAAACATTTGTTAGATATCAAACGACATTCGTTTAAAGTAGAAAATTGGAAGAAACACATAATCCTCTTTGTTTTCATAATAAAAAATACACATTTAATATGTATATAAATATATTACTGCGATATTAATTAATAATTAATAATCTATAATAATTATTACTTATTATAGATGATAGGTATTAGGCTAGTGCCTTTTAATCTCATTATAGAAGAATATTAAAATTGTGAATAGATAGGTTAAATTCTTCGGAATAAATCCTAATAAGGAAAGTAGAAATCGTCCATCGCACCAACAATGAAAACGTTGCCGTGTTGTTAACTTATGGAGAAGTACTTCAGAATTCTGCTGCTGCAGCTCGATTGTAAGCTGAGGAGTTTCCTAACAGGCCAACACCTATTTCACAAAAAATTACGTCTCTAGTAATCACGAGAAATTGGTTCACCGGCAAACACGTCAAAGTTAGGATCGTCGATTTGGCCGACACCAACGAATTTTGGATGCCAGAAGAAATCTTAAATGTTGTCGTAAATGTCTCAAATCGATTTTTCTGGCTAACACTGTGGGAGAGTCAATAGAAGTCGTATGAAGTTGGCCCCCGAATTTTTGGCCCCCCCGAAAATTGAAATTTTTTTAGAGTTCTGGCAAGATTTCGAATAGTTCTAGAGTTCTTGCTTGAAAATTGCAATAGTTCTGGGGAATTTCCACAACTTCGAAAAACAACTTTGGGGCCAAATTCACGCAGCCCCCTCTTATTCAGGAAAAAGTATTGTAATATTTCAGGATGTAATATTCCAGTTCTTTATATTGAGTTCTAGAGTTCTCAATCGATAATGCATATAGTGCTACATTTTTTATTTTTTTTATTTTTAAATTTTTGAAAAATTAAAAAAAAATCTGATCATGGTTTCCGATTGTACTAAGGCAGATAAACAAAAAATGCTTATTAGACAGTTTTGTAAAATCAATATTTATAAATTTATGTATAAAAACCTTTCGGCGAAGATAAAAAAAATAAAATAAAAGAGTTCTGATAAGGTACTGAGTAGCCCCAGGAGAGTTCTAAACAAATAACCAATACAATGCAACTGCAACTGCAGAGAGTTCAAAATAAAGCTCTACGAATAATCCTAAATGCCCCTTGGTTTATCAGAAACAAGCAGATACATCAGGAATTAAAGGTACCCACCATCAAGGAGTATTTTACAAAAACAACAGTAATTTTTTTTTTTAATCCACCAATGCCCTAGTGCCATCTTCTACCAACTCGGACAACGTAACAACCACCCCAGGCTCAAAGGAAAACTCCCACAGGACATCACCGATCCAGACTCAAAAAACAGCGAACGTGATAACAGTAATAGTGATTTAAACAGTGACAAATTACAAACATTAGAACTCTCAGCGGACAAAGCCGGCTTACGCTAAGTAAAAAAGTCAAAATAATTAAATGTTGACACTACTGTGAACGACAGATTAATTCTGTCGAACCGGTATACTTATAATAAAAAAACAACATAAGTAACGTCTATTCATCAACAAACTAATTGACTAATGCCTATTGATCGACAGACTTTACTGATGCCTTTGAAAATAGAAAATCACTTAGTTGTTCTACTATTACTGAGACTTGACATAAATTTATTTGTGCTATAATATGATATTATTTATATGAAAGATGAAAGTGTTTGGAATTACTGAGGCGGGTGAAAAAAATGGTAATAGCATGTTTTTAAATTGTATGTATGTTTATTTTATTGAATTTAGTCTTTAGGTAAATAAATAAAAGTAGGTAAAGTAGATAAATAAATAAATACTAGAAAGCTAAAGAAGTTATAGACATAGTCTTGTTTATCCAAGATTAAGCCGGAATAGGCAAGATTAGACAAGATCGGACAAAGCTAAACAAGACTAGAAGTGGCAAAAGGCAAGGCAAAAGTGCATTAAACAAGACTAGACACGACTAAAGACAACTTAATAATATAAGATCGGATAAGATTAGAATAGACAAAACGAAGGAACCAGATCAGGCAAGCCATTATATAAGACAAAGTTTGACAAAACCTCTTTCAGTCCTTGTTCTTGATAATATAAAATCTCACTGTCAAAGTTCCCTCTAAGCTGCACTGGTGCGCGGCCGCGCAGTAATTTTTAGAAAGTTGCGCAGTCGCTTTTGTATTCCGCCCACAAAGGGCTTGTGCATCTTGGTAAAAAAATTTAGTGTCAAACAATTTTTTGAAATTGGACATTTATATATCAAACGAAATCTCTATTTTTTACATCAATTACGTCATCGAGCGTTTTGCTTTATGTTAACACATTGCGTGCGAGAAACGATTCAAGTCCTCATATACTTCATTAGAAAACGGGTGACAACAAAACATCGCCCGCGTTTCGACGTGGATTGGGGCGAAATTACTGGCATACAAAAACAGCACACACCACAGAACACTACACCTACTCTGTCTGACCTACAAAACAGAATTTGGAGGTATTTTGAAGTTAACACATACAGACAGTGCTTCCATTTTGAAAAAAATCATTCTTTTTACAAGAAGTTTAATCTAGACATTCAAAAATGGTGTAAAAAATGTATACATCGGGCGCAGCAAAAATCATATGCTAGGACTGAAAAATGGAGTACACTTCTCAAAAAGGAAATCTTACCTCATCTTAAGGCCGGTCTAGACGCTACATTTTGTACAACGTTGTCTGCGCAGTTCAACACGTTGCTGATAAAACGTTGCGTCTGGATAGGAAAACTGCGCAGTTTTGAGAACTGCCCCCTGCAAAGATAAGCCCCCCATTCACGATCAGTCAAACTGATCAGTTGAACTGACGTACATCCAAAAACTGACCGTGAGTGGGAAATCCTAACGTAAAATTTTGAACTGACGGCAACCCACGGATTTACCTGGCGCACCATAAAGGGCGGCTCACACGCAACGGAAAACCCGAAGGCATGCCTTGAGGCGCCAGGCTTTGAGGAAAACCTCTATGTGTGTATGGAGAATTTTGTTGAGGTATTCCTGCGGACCCGACGCCTTGAGGCGGGAAATATCAATACAGAATCTCATTCGTTTTGCCTCTCATCTCTGCGCCCGAAGGCGGATCGGTCTGTGTGGCGGGGTGGGAGGTCTGGCGATCCGAGTGATTCGATTCTTGTGTTTGTTTCAATCATATAGTTTTCTTTTGAAGTTAGAATCTCGTAAAATCATGGCCCGTACTAAACAAAATAAAGAAGAATTTATAGCTCTATTCAGAGATTTGCCGTGCTTGAGGCAAACTACATCAAAAGAATACCATGACCGGACAAAATAGGAAGAAAGAAGTTGAGCCTCTAGCTAACAGAGATTGCTTAATAAAAAAAATTAATAATATGCGTTTTCGTAAAGAATTAAAGAAGATCAAAGAATCTATAAGAACCGACCAAAATTGTGGTATTTTGAACATTTACGTTTTTTAAATGACCCAGAAACTGCTCGAGCCTCTCGCTCCAATATAGAAGAATCTGAGAATGAGGTAAGTAAAAATAACTGATGCTTATTATAGAAATCAATGATACTTATTATTATATACTTATTTTTTTAGTAATTACAACCAGTAGATACCTAAATGGAAAATTAATAACATTCATTCAACTACACCTGTATTTTGGGATAAACACATTTTCCTCCGAATAAGATAGTTATTAGTTAATTAGGAACATTAATTAATGGCAGCCTAAAAATTTATATTTACTGCCTAGACAAACAGTTTACTATTGTAAAAATTGTTAATTAATTTCCGTTAATGTAGTTCATTTACCAAGGTACTGCACCTTCCTTTACGAAGTAATTTGTGGTATTTACAACGTTTCTGCGTTCTAAGCGTTCCATAGAAGCAACAGGTGGTTGAAGTCCCGTAGTCACGGTTCCTTCGTCAGTATTTTCACGATCAAACCATTCTGGAGGTGCATACCGATTCGGCACGCATTTCAGTAAAAAATATGCAAACAACAACACGCCATGACTATAGAATCAATGTTATTCAATTCCAAATTTATAGCTGTATGAAATATACGGAATCGAGATGCCAAAATTCCAAATTCGTTCTCAACTATACGCCTTGCTCGCGATGTGCGATAGTTGAATATTTTTCTTTCCTGGGAAGATGCATCTGCTAGCCGAAAAGGTTTTATCATGTCTGGTCTCAAAGGAAAGGCATCGTCGGCTACAAAACATATGCTAAATTTGTAGTAGTGTTTCGGACATTATCTTCAGCCGGGATATTTAATTGATTTGTTTCAAGTTTTTCAAAGAAAGTTGTATTTTGTAGCACTCCTCCATCTGAGATTCTGCCGTTGGTTCCAAAATCACATAGAATAAACTGATAATCGTCGTCGAAATATACTAATCGAGTAAGGTACCGTCACTGAACTCGAAAAGGGTCAAAAGTCAAGATTTCTTGAAAATTAAGAAAAATTGTCAAAAAAATGCGGTTTACGTCTTGAATTTTTTCCAATGAATTGCACAAAAAATTAGGTTTTTTTTGACGAGCCTTACCAAGTTCCGCCCCCGCAGGGGGCGGCTGTAGGTGCGTTTTAAATTTTTCACTTTTTCCGTAAAAACTCCGTTCCTCTTGGGCGTCGAAACGGGAAATGGTCATTTTCTGTTGTAAAACCGAACAGGCCTTCGACCCGTGTCCGTCTGCCGCTCGCAAGTCCCACATGGCGTTCTCCAGGTGCCAAAAACAGGAGATCGTTTCTAGCACCTTTGAGGAGCAATTTTGGTCCGCGGCTCGATTTTTTTACTGCGTTCTTTTGCCGCGTCGATTTCACGTTTTTTGACGTCATGCGGAAAAGTACGCGACCGTCGGTTCAACCGGTGCGGCGGAAAATGTAAGCGAAAAAAGACCGTTTTTTTCATCACATCTGTGGACGCCGTTCTCTTGATTGAAGAGCGCCGTGTCTCCAAACCGGTTCGTTCGATGCGAGATATTTACCCGCAACCGGCGATGGAAGAATCTGGTACCTTCGGCATCCTGTTCCCACTCTGGGTCAATTTTAACACAAAAATCGAAAAAACGCGATGTTTTTTTCACCTAATTTGCGTGGATCCCTCTCCCGGGATACCCAACAGTCGGATCGGGACCGGAACGGCACCAATCGATTCGGCATAGTGTCTTTAAGTTTGTTTTGGAGTTTAATTGCGATTGCCTGCCGGATGGCGCCGGGAGGCCCGAAAAACCATGTTTTGCAGAAGTACGCGAGAATCCTCTGGGATTCGCTAAATTAAATAGCAGGGCGTCGCGGTGGTGGTTTCTGAATATAGAACGAAAGGGTCTATAAGGCGATAGGAACGGTGCATCGCTCGATCGCATTTGGGGGTCTCGACGCCCGTCCAAACTCGAAACGAATTTTTCAAAATTGAGCAAATTGAAACCTTTAATATTCGGTGAAATGTTTTAGAATTGTATTGCTCTTTTCAGGAATTATAGCCCCACGTGTCTACTTTCGAACGACACCAGTCTCGGCGCATTACACCTCCGGGGACGTTCCGCAGGCCCCAATTCGCGAAGTCACTTTTTTTTCACCTCTTCAAACGGAAACGCTTAAAAGAAAATTTACATTTCCAGTCCAACAAGTGCATGCCCGGTGAAAAGGCCAACAGTATGGCGTTTGAATTTCTCAAATCCATCAACGGCTTCGCACTCCAGGTCAAAAATACTACGACCATTGCTTGCCGCTGAATCGCCAATTTACACTTACAGCTGATCATTCTGACACTATTTTTGCTCAGGTTATGTGGAAATGTCATTGTTGAAGTTTATCCGTTTATGATTATTTGTGTGCTTGTGAAAAGATAAAATTAAAGAAAAGAATTTAAATCAAAATTCTGATTTTTCGCTCAATGTTAGGTTGAAATTCAAATAAAATTCAAAGAGATATCTTGAAATCTCTAAATTGCAGATTTCGGCGACTCTGGGTCTTGATTAGCAACACATAGCAACGTCAAAATTCGCATTTTGTCACAAATTTCTACAAGAAAACGAAGTTTTTTCACTTTTCTTTTAGCAGATTCTTAAAATTCAGACCATTTTACATCAGAAACAGTTGCTTCCGTTCACATTAGAATTTAATAATTTATTTCATAAACCGCAATATTTACGAGTTTTTTTGAGAATAATTGAAGCTTTTAAATTGAATTTAGATTCCAACGGTACAACACGCGTCTTCCTCGGATGTATAGCAACAGAGTTATTGGCGAAAAACTTGCAGTATTAGCATTTTACTGCGGAAGGAACAGCCTTTCAATATTTATCGACATTTTCGATTCAAATTCGAATACAACTCATCAAGTTCTATTAAAATATGCTGCATGAATTTTCTGTTGCTGACGGTCCAGACGTGGCCGACGTTTGAAATCTCCCTCCAACTGTTTACTTGATTTTCAAACATGTGCGCTTTTTATTTCCCTACATTTCTGAAAAATTCTTCTAGCATGAATCGATATGGTAAACTTTCCTCTACCAGCGGAGCAAATTTAATCATTCCTTTGCAAACTGTTTTACCAGGATTTTTTTTAAATTCAATTCATTTGCCAGGATTCGGGATGGCTAGCAACGGTTGCATAGTCAACTCCGCCCCACAGAAGTTTCCTTCCATTTTCCGTGGTGAATGGTGTCCGGGAAAATTTTATTTCTCAGATTTGTTAAAGTTGGAAAATTCTACATTAGAAACAATTGAATATTCTTGCAAATTCACACTCTTACTTGAGTAAAAGTAAGCTCGGCCATATTTGATTAGAGTTTTTACTGATTTTATAAAAGAAAACTATTGTTTTACAAATAAAGGATGTTTTCTGATTGGACATTCTGAAAAATCGGCTAATTTAACATGGGGGACGATGTAAGTGTTTGGGTCATCTGGTGATTTAAAATCCATTTTCCAAACGGTGCGAATTACGACTTTCCTACAAGAATAGTTACAAATTGCACATTTAATTTGGAATCTAAAACTGTATTCCGCGACTTCCTAGCATGTATAACAAAAGAGTTATTGTTGAAAAACGATCACTTCTACCACTTGACGGCTGAAGAAAAAGCCATCTCTAAATTTATCCGGTTTTTCTTTTTGAAATCGAATAGTGCTCATTGAGGCCTATTGAAATGTGCTGCATGAACTTAAAAATGTCGTCTACTTTTCTGCTTCGTCTTCGAAAAATCATATGCCTCATTTCCTTGGGTTTGGAAGAAATAGCGCACTTTCTTTTAACAAACGCATAAAGTTTTATGTAGTTTACATAGGTTTTATATAGAGTGTACATGTTTCTATTGAAATTGACATATTTGTGGTCGATAGACTTGACACAGGACTTTTTTAATAAAGAAATTCTTGCAAATATATTTTTTTGTCTAATTTTCCGGAGTCTAAGAAACATGCATTTAGCGCTATTTTGTAGAGCAGATTTTCATCTAAAGGTTGTGTCATTTTCATTTTTCCAAAGCGAACCGTTTTGGCGGAAGAGCCCATTTAAACCCATGTAAATTGAAAAACGAAATTCAGAGAAGGGGAATTCACGAAATTCCCTTCGATAAATTTTGGGATTTTATATTTTTTGCTTCTACGACTAAACCAAAGGTTTTTACAAAATTTGCAAAGAATACTTTTTTGTAGACACCGACGTCTTACATACGGATATGCCGGTTATTATTTTCCATCTTGAGGCGTTGACGAGATATTTCCATAAAATTGTTGACGAGAAAATCATTCTTCACGACGTCCCCATTGGTGTGGGAGCGTTCTAATTTTGTCAACTCATACCTCTGGTGGATACCCATATTCAGTATAAGTTTCATTGAAATCCTTCAAGGATTAATTTATTTTTTCGCAATTTTTGAATATTTTGAAATTTTCGCGTTCGGTTTTGATCGGAATTCCTGTTTGACATGTCTGGATTTGTTGAAAAATTATTTTTGTAAGTTTTACACAACGTGGAACGATAAAATTTCACACATTTGTAGAGAATTAGTCAGTCTATGATATCTCTTAGTTAGTTTTGCAAAATATTTTATCTGGCGGCGGCCGCCGCCCCACAAACTCGAACATAACAGAAATTAATAAATTCAAATAACTATAAAGTGTAAACTGCAAGAGATATATTTATTTGTTAGAAATTTCTTTCAGATCTATATAGATTATACGTATTTCTATTGAAATTGACGTTTTGGTATCTTTGTGGCCGATAGCCTGGGCACATAATTTTGTCTAATAAAGAAATATTTATTGAAAACTTGCAAGTATATTTTTTTGTCCAATTTTCCGGAGTCTAAGAAACACGCATTTAGAGCTATCTTATAGATCACATTTTCATCTAAATGTTATGTCATTTTAATTTTTCCAATGCGAGCCGTTTTGGCGGAAGAGCCATTTAAACCTATGTAAATTGAGAAACGAAATTCACCTTCTAAAAAATTTTCAATTCTATATTTTTTACTTTTGCGACAAAGCTGAAGGTTTTTACATAATTTTCAAAGAATACTTTTTTGTAGACACCGACGTCTTACATACGGATATCCCGGTTATAATTTTCCACCTTCAGGAGTTGACGAGTAATTTGCAAATAAGGTTTTATGCAAAAATAATTCCTCACGCCGTCCCCATTGGAGTGGGATTGTTCAAATTTTATCAGCAGTTACTTCTGGTGGATACCCACATTCAGTAAAAGTTTAATTTAAATCCATCAAGGATTAATGTATTTTTTTGCAATTTTTGAATATTTTGAAATTTTCGCGTTCGTTTTTGATCGGAATTCGTGATTGACAGTTTACACTTTATGTGTGGATTTGTTGAAAAAAATATTTTAGTAAGTTTCACACAACGTGGAACAACAAAATTTGACACATTTGTAGAGAATTAGTCAGTCTATGATATCCCCCAGTTAGTTTTGAAAAATATTTTATCTGGCGGCGGCCGCCGCTCTTCAAACTCGAACGTAACAGAAATTAATAAATTCAAATAACTATAAAATGAAAACTGCAAGAGATGTATTAAAATTTCTTTCAGATCTATATAGATTTTACATTTTTCTATTGAGATTGACGTTTTGGTATTTTCATGGCCGATAGCCTGGACACATAATTGTTTTAATAAAGAAATATTCATTGAAAACTTGAAAATATATTTTTTTGTCCAATTTTCCGGAGTCTAAGAAATAAGCATTTAGCTCTATTTTATAGAGCACATTTTCATCTAAATGTTGTGTCATTTTCATCTTTCCAAAGCGAACCGTTTGGCCGAAATTTTTTTTTATAAATGAAAAAAATCAAAAACGAAATTCAGAGAAGGGGAAAATTATTTTAGTAAGTTTCACACAACGTGGAACAATAAAATTTCACACATTTGTAGAGAATTAGTCAGTCTATGATATGCCTCAGTTAGTTTTGCAAAATATTTTATCTCGTGGCAGTCGCCGCCCCTCAAACTCAAAGTCGCACACGAGGTAAGACATTCAAATAACTATAGTTTGAAAACTTGGACAGTTGTATTCAAAATTCTTTCAGTTCGGCGTAGCTTATAGATCTTTCTATTGAAATTTGGTATTCTCGTGGCCGATAGCCTTGACACAGAATTTATTTTTTCTGACCAAGACCACATACCCGCGGCAGCGCGTATGTGGTCTTGATATATCTGGTCTTGACTAATCTGGTTTTGATTCACCCCATCAGATCAGATAAATCAAGACCACATACGAAGCACTGATACTAATGGATTCAAATAGCAACAACTCGAAAACTGCATTAGATATAATAAAAACTCTTTCAGGTCTATTAAGATCATAGATATTTCTATTGAAACAATTTGACCATTTTGGTATTTTCATGGCCGATAACCTTGACACTGGATTTTTTAAATAAAGAAATACATGAAAATTAAATCAAAGTTGACATTAACGTCAGTTGAGTAATTTATTGGTTATTATTTTTTTTGGTGAAACTTTTAGTAACATAAGTGTTGCTAATTGTCTAAAAGCAAACTTACTATAATTGGAGGAGTGATATTGGAAATCAAGAGTTGCCAACCTTCATAAAAGGAGGTTACTATATATGATGAGGTGAAGGCTTGCAATTTTGACGAAAAAAAAGACAACAATGTAACTTTAACAAATAGTTGGTGAGATTATATTTGAGTATGTTGGTAACTCAAAAACACAAGATACCAACTTGATTAAAACAATATGTTGGTTATGTTGAACGTCAAAGTTGACAACATTAATATCACTTAATCAATTTAAAGGTTATGAAAGTTTTAGTGAGATTTTCAGTAACTTTTTACTCCACAGCTGATTTTTTATCGTCCATGTTGTACACCTTAGTAACTAATATCACATCGTTAGATATAGTAACCTTTTTATGAACGTTGGGAACTTTTCATTTCTAATATCACTCCTTAAATTAAAGTCACTTTGATATCAGACAATTGGTAACATTATATGATTATGTATACCTCAAAAGTGTTTGATTGTATTATTTTAAAAACCTGACAGCATTAAAATCATTTGAGACGGATGAATTATTAGTTAATATTTTGTGCAGTAGGAGTTGTACATCTTGCAACTCATACAACCTTAGCTGATGCGCTTTCTACAAGAATCGCGCAGCTCGCAATTCTGATTACTCTTTCATATACAAATGTCAAAATTCATTATACAATTTCACCCTCATCAATTATTCCACCTTTAGCAACTATTCCATCCTTTTCAACTGTTCCATCCACAAAAACTATTCTATTCCGAAAAATACGATCCACATGTACTAGTTTGCATCAACTTTTGCCATTAAAACCAAACTGTGTTAACCTTTATAGTTATAATACCGAGAGCCATTTCCAATCGGAGGAATTATGTTCACGTGTTTTCCATCAATATTTCCAAGGCAATGCGGAAAATTCCATTTCTCCTCAAAGTCTTTCGCTATATTTTTCCAGTCCTCGGAGTTTTTTGGAAACTGAAAAGGATTAATTATAAGTAATAACTAGTAACAGAATATCATATTAATTTCTAGGAAGAAAATGAACCGAGTTCCGAGAGTACTGAAAAAACTAACGACGCTTTCGATACAAATGATGTACGAACTCCAACACCAGAAGACGATACTCCGCATGGGAGTAGTTCTCTGACTTCAGTATCTCGACCCCGTCCAACACCACCAAAAAGGTTGATTTCTTCGCAGCAACACTTACGCAGCAACACTTACAAGTGAAGTGCTAAGATCTGTAAATGAACATTTCAAGCGACCTCCGGATGACAGATACGACAATTTTGGAAAAAATGTTGCAAATGTTTTACACGATGTCTTGGCGCCACAACGAATCTGGGCAGAGAAATTTATAAATGACGTGCTGTTTCATGCTCAAATGGGCACTCTGACAAGTTCCCATCAGTTAACTCAAGTGCCATAATTCCCATTGCCGCAACACTACGAGGGCCCTTCTACAGTTCAAAGTGCCTCTCGCAAGTCTACTGCCGTTCCAAATTTTGCAGCTCGTAATTCATATTGCAACTACAATCTAACGACAATGCCACAACAAGAAGAAACACTGCCACAGAAACCCCCCGTGTATCATCAGCTCATCCAATCCACTGGAGCAATCAATGAACTGTTGCCATTAAACGATTCAACTGAAGGGATTACGGTATCCCACTTTGTTTCCGCATTCCACCCTGAAGATGGTCAATATTTAGCAACTATCAGTTTTAAACATTTCTATACTTGTACTTTCTTTGAAATAAAATAATGTTTGAATAATAAATGAGCTTTACTTTAGAGGCGAGATTTCAGAAAGCTTCGAAATAAAAACTGGAGTGAGACAAGGAGATGGACTTTCCCCACTTCTCTTCAACTGTGTCCTTGAAAAGGTTATGAGAGAATGGCGCAAGGAACTGAACAATTTGGATGCTCAGAGTGGTATCTGCCTGGGACGTAAGAACGATGGACTGGTTGTAGATTGCCTGGCTTTTGCAGATGACATTGCACTGTTTGCTGATTCTCTTGAGATGGCAACAATGCAGGTAAACTGTCTCAGAAAACAGGCTGCCAAAGTGGGTCTTCAAGTGTCGCTGGAAAAAACAGAATTCTTCACCAACATTAGAGAAGCAAACAGAGAGATGTTACTAGAACAGGGAAACATCAAGAGGACTGAGAAATTTAAGTATCTCGGCGAATGGATTGAACCCAACTTATCAGAAAGAGAATCATTATCCAAGAGAGTCAGCAAGTTAGAACTAGCCTATCGGCTGACTAAGAACACTAACAATAAGAAATGCCTGTCACGCAACCTGAAACTTAAGCACTACACATCAGTCTTACGACCAGAAGCCCTATATGCCATGGAGCGTCTTTCCTTGAACCGAAGGGGTCTAATAGAGAAATTGGAAATCACAGAGAGGAGAATCCTCAGGAAGATTCTAGGCCCGGTAAAGGAAGATGGGGAATTCCGAAGACGGCATAACTATGAGCTCTACGAACATATTGAGATGCTCTCTGACTGTGCAAGGAAAAAAGGGTAGCTTTCTATGGCCACATTACAAGATGGCCTCCAAACCGACTAACCAACCGTCTGTTCACCTTCTGGCAAAACAAGAAGCTTCGTACCACTTGGTTGACAGAGACCGAGAAGGATATTAAAGAACTGGGAATAACAGATCTCAAAAACAGACAGTCTGTGAAACGCACCCTAAAGGAAGTCCGTGGATTTCAGGAAAAACCTCGAAGGAAAGGTACCCCCTGGACAGAAGAGACAATGGTGTTACACCGGCAGAAGATGCGACTATACTGGGCAAAGGTCAAAGCCCAACAGTTGAACAAGCGTGGTCCAAAGTAGGCCTATTCGAAAGAAGAAGAAGAAATGAGCTTTACTTAGATTCATTTAATCGTCTCGTAGTACTTTGTAAACAGCTTTACAAGTTTCTGGTACTTACAAACTGAGAGCCTGTGGTGATATCGCAGTAGAAATCGCAGTAGAAAGTTCAAATCTTCGTAGCATCTTCCAGTAGCCAGAAATCGTAGTGTTGCACTCAATCTTTCATGAGGTGAAATTGCGGTCCTCATTATGGTGTACTTTTTCTGAATTATCGGTGTCACCAATGTTAAGAGACTAAGGTATGTGTCCTCATCCATCCGCAAATAATTGTGTCAATCTTTCGGACTGAACCTCAGTTCTTTTAATAAATTTACATGGTAGTAAACTTTCCTTTTCTGTAACCAGTCTTTAGTCCATAACTTTTGCTTCACTTTTTTTTCATTACTTTTGATAGCTAACAGTAAACCAACAACAGCAAGAGCATCATCTGTTGAATTCATTGCGTGAACACACAAACTTGAGTGCATCCAGGCTGGCCTTAAAAGGCTGGCCTTCGGTTTTTCCGTCGCGTGTGGAGCCCCCCTTTTTTTAGGCTCGCCTCAAGGCCTGGCGCCTCAAGGCATGCCTTCGGGTTTTCCGTTGCGTGTGGGGTACCCTTAAATCCGCTGGCTTCAGTTTGACAATATGACAATATTTTTAACTTATATTTCTTTTTTAACAACATGTTTATTTTTTTGTTATTCTATTGATTAAACAACTACAAGCAGCAGCCGTTATAAGCAGAATATCCTCTTTGGAATCCGAATCCATTTTTTTAAGTTACGCGGTGAGAAATTTTCTAGCCAAATACAGCACGTGACAATCGAGAAATTAAGGGCGGTTTTAAACCAGTGAGTGGGGAAATCATTTTGAACTGATCAATTTTAACCGATCAGTTCTAAACGTCAGTTCAACTGATCAGTTTAAACTGACCGTGAATGGCGGGCTATAACTGAGCTAGAGCATAGATATCCATGAACTGCGCAAGTCGGCGTATGTTGACGGTAGCACCGTTTTCCGATTCATTTTGTTCCTCAGTTTCTTTGTACGTGTTTGTTTAATATATTATTATTAATATATTATATATCTATAAAGAGCAATTTTGTTCTTATTAATAAATTATATCTCTATGTTAAGACCCAACAATTTTATTTTATTTTATTTGGTATTGAAACCATTTTTTAAATTTTGTTTCTAAAAGTAGATTACAGTAAGATTATGCTAAACAGTTTCTTAACAATACAGCATGCCAAAATTGACCAGAGTAGTAGCTCCTCCATGACGATGTCACTAAAACTGTGTGAAATATACGATATAGCTTTACGGTGTGGACGCTCTACAAACTGCAACGTTTTCATTCTGTCTTAAGACTGCGCAGACAAAACCTTGTGCAAAAAGAGCGTCTGGACCGGCCTTTACTGAACAACATTGCGTTGTGCACTGGGAAGATTTGGGTTTGGATGATGCATGGAAACATGTATCTCTTGCAAGATATTGAGACCTTCCTTAGGGCAGTTTACACTATGTTCAGTAGATCAGGAATTAAAAAAGGCAAATTTGAAGAATTGGCTGTTATCATGGATCGAAATTTGGTAACATTTAAACCATTAAACGAGATGCGTTGGCAAAACAACAAGATACGTGGTTTTTCAGTAGATACTAATTAAAAATTACGAAAAAATAATAGATTTTTATAATGAACTAATTAGTAAACATTGTTTGCAAATTTGAATGTTAAAAATATTTTAACTAAGGAAGGAAATGATGTTGACAATAATGACAATGCTTCCATAATCTGTTTCGTTGAAGGATTGTGTAATCACTTAGAAATAAGATTTCCTGATGAAGGGGTAAAAACTTGTGATTTTTTGATATACCTACTTTGATAATATCAAATAAAATAAATAATTTTGCTACCGGAAAAGTCAATGTGGAGCAATCTTCCTTATAAGCTGCGCGGATGCGCAGTAGTTTTTCTGACTTTTTAAAATCTGCGCAGATAAATTTAGTTTCCGAGCACTTAAATTACGGGACGTTGATTTTATCTTCGAAATTGGCGAAATTGATAGATTATTTAAAAAGACATATTATTCAAAACAACAGAGAGAAGCTGTGAATAAACAACAAACATTGAAAAAATGTTTATTTCAAAAATGTAAAAATGTTAATGGAAACACTTAGGGAACGTCACGGCAAAAAAGGAAAAACAAGTCAAAATTGCATTAAACGGTCAAAAAACGGTCAAAATCTGATTTTGAGAAAGTTAATGAATCAATCGAAAATGTATCTAATATTAACGAATAACCAATACGTAACAATGAATTCCGTTCCTAAAATCCGTAAGCATATTGAAAAATTAAGTTGCCACAAAATTGGCGAAGTTAAAATTATGCTTTTGAATTCACCAAATGTATAAACAATATCCTGGAAAAAATGTTTTTAACGAAATCAAAATTCAACTTTCTATACTCTAATTGTAGACGACAGCACCGATATTTCAGTACAACAAGTACTAATTTTGGATTTTAAATATCGTGATAATGATAAATTACAAAACTTGTTGGTATTTTGAAAGTCGAATATTGTGACAGCAAGTCAATTGTAACAAAAAAAAAATAATTTAATTAATAATTAAAAAAGTTATTTTTTCACGAGAGAGAAATTGGACGCACGAACCAAGTGAATGCGCACATTCGCTCGAGAGGTCAATTGACAATACCGCTTGTGTTGCAAATAATATTTTTTATTACTCATGCGAGGGGACGTATCTTACAAGTTTGGGATAAAGTAGCCATCCAAAAAATAGAATCATAATTGAAGAATTTGCTTTTTCAATTGTCTCTGGTGATGTGGATTCGTTATAAGAACTCTCATCAGTCTCCGGTATCACCATAGAATTTACACTCTTTTTAAAACTTTTTCTTATTTTTATTTTGTAATGAAACAAAATTTCTGTAACTTTCGTGTCACTTTTTAAATATTGAGGTCTTGCTTGTGTTTATTTTATTCATTTAATTGTTATTTTTTTAATGTAACTTAGTGATATTGAATATTTGTGTGCGCTACCCAAATTATGTGGTAATACAACCAAAAATGGCATTTCTCGCACTAAAAAACGTGCTCCAAGATAGTACTTTTAACGCATGAGTAATAAAAATATTATAATGTTTACTGGAGATAATGTCATGGTTGGAAAGAAAAATGTACATGTTATGCAGAACATAAAGAAATTATTCAGAACTGTTTACACATGTTTCACCGATCGAGTATGAAAAGCAAAAATTTGAAGATTTAGCTCCAGAAACTGCACATGATGCCATATAATTTAAACTAATCAATGAAGTAAATTAGTTTTCGAAATATTTCGCAGTTGGAAAGATGATTTCCCGATGACGATCAAAAAACAATGGTAAGCACTTGATAATGAGATTATTATAAATTCAGGAAAAAAATTAAATTTTGGAAAACAGAATATAATGAATTTTTCCGAAAAATATTCTATAATTATACAAATTTAAAACAAACGGAATACAGCCTAAATATAGAAATATATTCAGCCTTTCCGGAGCTCTATAACAATTACTGAGTCTTTATTACTTACTACTTTCTAACTTGTAACTCACAATTTTAATATGAGATTTGTTTTGGTAGTCCTAAAAAGACTCAGTAATTTTTATAGAGCTCCGGAAAGGCTGACTATGTATATATATTCAGACTGTGTTCCGTTTTGTTTTAAATTTGTATGATTATCTATACGTAGGATGGTTTCACCAATTCTATTCTATATTTATGATTAATTAAAATATTGACATTAATTAAAATATTGACATAATAATAATAATGATAAAATATGAGATGAATATTCTGAAATGAAATTTAGAATATTGAAGAAGAGTAGACTTGGATTGTTCAAAACATTCGACTATACGTTAACTTTCTTATTAACCCATTCATAATTTTCTAATCTTGCTCTGCTTTATAATATTATGGGTATCTTCCAAGGTTCCAGTGTCGATTACGAACGGGGATTTTCAGTCATGAATTCCATTAAAAGACAAGATCGCAGCAGACAGCAATATCAACATCTAGGTGATCTAATGAGAATAAAATTACATTTATTAAATGGGCAAATAATAAAAACAGAGTTTAAAAACAGTGGGTTAGTACGAAAAACAGAAGACAAAAAAAATATTCATTGGAAATGTTCAAAACTATTACTTTGCTATTTGCTATATGATTTGAATAAATAAAAGTAAAAAAAAATTGCGCAATTCATTTTTAATTTATTAATTTTTTGCTCACACTCGACTTTGGACCACGCAGCACTAACAAAAATTAGAGGGAACACTGATGTGGAGTACCTGTGGAGTAAGTAAATAATCACACTTGTTAAGTACTGAAAACCGTAATAAAATATGTGAAGAATATTCTGAACTTAAATCTCCAATTTCACAAAAAAATACAGAAGCTCTAAAAGCATTTAGTGAAAGTATAGAATATGTACTACAAAATTCGAAGTTAAAAATATATCGATACTTTATGATATCATGGGAACTTTTCAAACTTATAATGAGAAATGATTCAGCATAATGAATCGAATTAAATCAAAACTTAGGAAAAGATCAATTGTCGATTATTTGATTTGTTAATCATGAATGATTTGATGAGGATTAAAATATATACTATAATTTAGTCAGTTATATACTACAATAATTCTTGAAAATTTCGCAACATAATAAGCGACGACATGTCGTCGAATATCGACGACAATAAATCTCATAACTTGCCATGTGACGTCATGTTTCGATTCGTCATGTTTCGCAAATTTGAATTTTGTTCTCTTATTTCGCACTTTTGTTTAAAGTTTCGTAGAATTAAATACAAAGTAACTGAGAAAAAAAAGGTTTAGGTGTAATGTCAAGAACCAGAAAGTATCGAGGGTAAAAAGCTCAAGTAAATCACTTGCATATTACCTATTGCATGCTTTAAACTGACTCAACATGTGGTTTAAACAATACGGACCAAATCGTATACAGCCAACGCAATAAAGCAGTTTCTCTCTCAACTATTTTCAAGCAGAATTATCTCCGGAAATATTGATGTCGATTGATAGCCGGTCATCGATTGGGGATTGGGGAAATGCTTATATCGATTGACAGTCACCTAATTTAACCCTTAATTTAACATTTAATTATTATATATATATATATATATATATATATATATATATATATATATATATATATATATATATATATATATATATATATATATGTAATTAGATTATTAGTGTGCTAATAAACCACAATTACTGCAGCAATTCAAATAAAAGAGATTTTGGTGTAAATGACAATACAAGATCAACTGGTCGACATTATATTCGATAAATAATAACCAACCCTTGAATAATAATACTTGTATTCTCGATACATGTAACACCCGATAAACCATAATTGGAAGATTGGAAATCAACGGATCAATCGAAAGATTCAAGAGTCGAAACTCGGGTCGCCTTAAGTATTTAAACGTATATAACTGCGCAAGTTGCGAGTGTTAGAATAATATTTGATTAAGCATGGAGTAATTGCCCATTGAAAGCTCATCTAGATATTTGCTTGTGGCATACAAATATTTTAAAGATTTAAAAAACATTTTCTTAAACATTTTTTAGTTTAGAAAATTTTATAAAAGGAATGAAAACGGATTCTTTAGAGATATTTTGTTACATTGTGTAGAAAATATTCGCCGTCGGAGAAAATAATGTCGAAGTGTTCTGTGGGTTACAGTAGCGTGTGTATGGTTTTAGGGAGCGCCGGTCCAGAGGCTGTTGCAGGGAGAATTCGCTATCCTGGGCAGTATCTCCTGATACGCTGGCAGCGCCGCACAACGTCACCCTACGCACGGCGTCGCGTTTCGCGAGTTTTCTCTCCTGGTAAAATAAAATAATACAAAATTAGCAGAAAAAATAACAGCCGAAATACTTCCGAGATTTTTATATTCTGCGTTGAAAAAACAAAGTTTCACTTTGATTGGTAAGTAAAAACAGTTTAAATTATAATTACATCAAAATATTTAAGTTTCTGTATCATTCTTTTCATGTGTATATACAAAAACTTTTTTCTGGTACGAAATTAATTAGTTTCTGAATTTTCGTATGAAATTAAAATTATCACAGTCGAAAAGCAAACCAAACATTAAATGGAGCAATCTTGACATGATTTAATAATCTACTTCGACCGTTTACATTACAAATTTAGCGTAGCGTTCTGCTCAACTAAATAATTATCATCATCTCGTATGCAATTTATTTAATAATCCGAATTTATTTCTTAATTAAAAAACTTGCTTGGTAACATTTCATTACCAAATGTAATTAAAAATCTATCTAATTCAAATTTAGCCCTCGCAACAAGAATGTATTTTCGTTTGATCTTTTGCATGGAAACGACATAAAATAGACGAAGAGGAAAAGAAATGTTTAATTAAAATTTTGATCAAACAATTAAACTCAAAAACAGAAAAATGCTAAATTGATCAGTCAATGTAGTCCTAAATCTAATAGAATGTGTAAATATAATTTGCACTTTAATTTGAAACTTTAGCTCTAAATAGGCATATGAAACATATTTCAGTAAAAAAATTAGATATTGGCGAAAATCTATCAAACCGACGATATTCTTCTTATAGTCCAAAATAATTAGTAACAATAATCTAAATGTATCGAAGCTTTAGCTATATATGTCTAATAATTAAAAAATACAAAAACACAAAACTAGAACCAAAAATAGTAGGCAGATGAAAAAAAACTTGTTATATACTCTTTTAGTTCGTTTCCTTTATCTTTAGTTTTGCTTAATCTATCTTTAGTCGTATCTGTTTAATATTTCCCGTCTAACTTGCTTCTTTTTCTTCCCGTGGTACTACAGTCCCACTGGACCTTGACCTCCTTCAATTTCTGCCTCCAGATCAGTCTATTTCTGGCCGCCACCTGCCAATTCTGCAGGATTAGCATCTCTTTTGCATTCTTCTCGATGTAGTCCTTCCATCTGGTTCTCGGTCACCCTCTATTGCGTTTAATTATGCTTACCCAATATTGCCTATATCAGCTTAGTTATATTTATTTCCCAGTGTAGTATTGTCTAACTATCTGGTTTCTGCATTCAGGTATCTTGTTTTTATATCCATCAGTTTGATCTTCTCTCTAACGTCTCCTTGTGTAAATTCTATGGACTAAATTGACAAAACTAGACATTCAAATTTTGTCAAATTAATGTAGTTTTGTTTGCCATTCTGTATAGCCTTGTTTGTCCAGTCTGAATATCCTTGTTTGTCTAGTCTAAATAACCTTGTTTTCCTACTCTCATATCCTTGTTTGCCTACTCCTATAATTTTCTTGTGTCTTGAAATTGTATGCTCAGTACTATTTGTCTGAACATACTTCATTCTTGATTTATCTAAAGTTATTTCTCTGCCCTTGTTCTTTGTCTACACTAGTTTGTTCTGTATTATCTGTTTTATGCTATCTGTATTCTCTTTTTGCTAGCCTCGTTGCTGTATAATCGTCACTTGCTGTATAATATTGTCGGAATGCCCTTGTCTATCTAATCTTGTATGTATAGTCTAGATATGTATAATCTATAGTTGTATCTATAGTCTAGTGACGGAAAATAGTACACTTTAAAAATTACAGTTTCAAATAGTAGCAGCTGCCTTACGAATACAAATTTGTAAAGATTGCAGTAGCATACTGTAATTTTTAAAACATATTTACTAATAATATCTGAAATTGTAATTTTAACAAAAAGCAATTTGTAGTTTTTACAGTTTCAAATTTGTAAGGCCGCTGCCACTATTTGAAAGTGTAATTTTTAAAGTGTACTTTTTTCCGTTTTAGTGCCCTTTTGTTTAGTATTTTCTGTATTCTCTAATATCTAGAATTATCTTTTCTAATCTGTCCTATTGCATCTTCTCTGTCAGCCTTGTCTATCCATAAATATGCTTAACCTTGTCTATTTAGTTTTATCAACCTAATCTTATTCATTTACTTTTATATTCCAAGTCTTATACTGTATGTCCTGTGTAACTTTTCTAATCATGTCTATTTACTCTACTTCGACTAGAGTTGTTTCTCTAATCCTGCCCTCTACATCTATATTCTACTCTGTCTACAATTGCCCATATAATATTTTCTATTTTTCTTGATTTTGACTTGGATGCTTAGTCTTAAATATGACTAAGCCTAGTCTATTTAATCTTTCATTTCAAGTCATATTGGGTACGCAATACGAAACGGACGTTTTTCTAATGAACGGTACACTATTTTAGGGTTTACCATTTTTTTATTAGCAGAAATAAGTGCAGCTTAAGTCACCTATGTACGAAAAATATTATCATTAAGATGGTGTCCATTTTCATGCTGACTAATGTAGAGACACTCTCTGAAGTTAGCTTACACTCTCTCCAATAGTTGATGATCGATTTACTTTGATGTTTTGCTCTATCGCATGTCGCAGTTCGGCCAGTGTATGAGATTTGGTTTCATACACACGAGACTTTAGATACCTCCACAAGAAAAAATCACACATGATTGAAAGTTCTGGAGAGCGAGGGGGCCAACGCGAATCACTAAATCTGGAGATAATGCGCTAGGGCAACTTTTTGATGTAGCGGCTCCCCTGCAACACATATCGATAAACCACGGCCCCCTATTTTTTTAGAATCGTCTTAAGTAAAAAAAATCTAAATTTTCTCTATGGGTAATACAATGCATATGTTTCGCATTTGGGCAAACTTTTTTTACCTCAGATATAAATCCTGAAATCTTGCTGATCATTGCTGCTGCACCATCAGTGCATACACGCATTTTTTCCATGCTAATTCATTTTTCAAAAAAAAAGCATTTACAGTTTTAAAAATATCAACACCTTTTGTAGTACCAGAAAGATTTCCACAAAACATTTTCATGAAGCTATAAATTGTATTGATAATTGTATTAATATTTATTAAAGACCAAAAATTTAGTATCATTTGTGTTATCAGTAGATTCGCCGAGCTGAATGGCAAAATTTCTGCTTTGTTTTATGCGTAAATGTAAGGTTAAATTAATATTCTCCGCATTGCAAACTATTCTTCTTTTAATTGTAACATTGGACCCAGGATTTTTTTAAGGGGTTCGGCTACTTCTAAACTATGAACTGTTTCACAATTTTTTATCGCTGCTAGTAAAACACGATATTCGCCAATGGTATGAGGTTCTTTGCTTTTGCGATAAATAAAGCAATTTCAAAAGAGGCCTTCACTAATTTGTCATTAAGTTTCGTATGTTTAGAAAGAAAGTTAGTTTGACATTTTAAAGCTCTAGCCTTTCTTTTAAAGAACTCAATTGGTTTATTTTTACGAATTTGGCCTTTGAAATTTGAAACATTAAAACTTGAATTTGCTTTTGTTAAAATTACAGTTTCCGATATTATTAGTAAATAAGTTTTAAAAATTACAGTGTGCCACTGTAATCTTTACAAATTTGTATTCTTAAGGCCGCTGCTACTATTTAAACTGTAATTTTTAAAGTGTACTTTTTCCCGTGTGGTATTTAAATGTCTAAAAAGTTTTCCTGGTCTCACAGCATCAATTGCCAATGTGTTTAAACAAATTATATACAGCGGTTTGTCTTCATTTTCGCCAGAGAATACAAAACCACTGTTTAAATACGCAGTATTTTATATTTAGTGGTTTATTATTAGTGGAAAAATTAACGTTACGCGCCAACTAAAACGGTTTAAAATGCTAAAAAAATGAAATAAGTACGGCTATATAAGCAGTTTCTAAATTATAATAATTTTAAAATTCTAATATTTTAACAAAGTTTATATGATATATTTATTTGTTATATTCGCGGCTCTTCGCGGCCCCCTTGCGGGTAGGCCCCGGCCTCTTAGGGGGCCGCGGCCCACTCCTTTAGGAAACACTGCGCTAGGGAACAGTTTTCTAACAGCAGCCACAGACACTCGGGCAGTATAGGCGGTAGCTCCATTCTGTTCGAACCAAACATTTCGCATATTGTTTCGTCGTCCTCTCAGCTCAGTTCTCAAGAAGTTGTTCACCATATTCACGTAACGATTAGCTGTCACGGTTATAGTGTTCCTGTCTTCCTCAAAAAATTAGAGCCCCATGACACCAAACTTTACGATGCCGCACCACACCGCAACTTTGAGGCTGTGTAGTGGTGTTTCATGTAGAGTTTGTGGATTTTCAGACGCCCAGAATTGGAAGTTTTGACGATTCACAACACTGACAATGTTGAAAATGAGCCTCATTGCTCAATATCACAATCGAATTAGGCTCATCTTCCAAAAGTTGGAGCATCGCTTCAGCAAAAGCTGCACGTTGTGGATAGTCGGCCTCCTTGGTACACAACTGCCATTTCATAGAGGTGAAAACGTAAATCTTGGTGAATTCGCCGTGCTGAAGTGTTGGATATTCGTAGAGTGGCAGAATGCTGTTGAGCTGAACGCCTTGGGCTACGTAACATACCCTGCTTTACACGTTCCACGTTCTCCGAAGTTGGAACTGTGCGACGTGGTCCAGGTGGCTTCCTTTTCATTAAACTGCCTCCACCACGAAGGGCATTAACCCATCGCAGAATGGTGTTCCGGCTCGGCATGTCTCCATAGCGAGAAACGTTAAACCTTCGACGAAAGAGCGTTAAACTACCGTGACTGATTCGCCGCTCCTCACAAAACTGTTATACGCTAATACGCTATGCTGTACCGTTTACAGAAGCATGATTAAAACTCAACAATAACCATTCACAAATTGCAATGTCAGGGGAGTTTGCCGACGGCCCCGGCTCTCCTCTCCGACCCATTCCGATTTAGTACTATCTATCCCAAAGTCGTCCGTTTCCCATGGCGCACGATGCGTCTGTCGATTCTCCTCGACATACTTTTAACTATCGAGTGAGTTAAGAGTATCTGTTTAATCTTAAATAGTTTGTCCAGCCTTGTTTGTGTAATCACCTTTTCTAATAACGTGCTGTCTCCCAAAGGCAGTCGGTTTGGAGGCAATCTTTCAACGTGGTCATAGAAAGCTACCCATCTTTTCCTTGCACAGTCAGAGAGCATCTCAATATGTTCGTAGAGCTCAGAGTTATGCTGCCTCCGGAATTCCCTTTCTTCCTTTACCTGGCCTAGGATCTTCCTGCGGATTCTCCTCTCTCTGATTTCCAAATTTTTTACCAGACCTCTTCGGTTCAAGGAGAGACACTCCATGGCATATAGGGCTTCTGGTCGTAAGATTGATATGTAGTATTTAAGTTTCAGGTTGCGTGACAGGCATTTCTTGTTGTAAGTGTTCTGAGTCAGTCGATAGGCTAGATCCAACTTTTTGACTCTCTTGGATAATGATGCTCTTTCTTATAAGTTGGGTTCAATCCATTTGCCGAGATACTTAAATTTCTCAGTCCTCTTGATGTTTCCCTGACAACCAGTCCTTCGTTCTTACGTCCTAGGCAGATACCACTCTGAGCACCCAAATTGATCAGTTCCTTGCGCAATTCTCCCATAACTTTTTCAAGGACACAGTTGAAGAGAAGTGGGGAAAGTCCATCTCCTTGGCTCACACCAGTTTTTATTTCGATGCTTTCTGAAATCTCGCCTCTAAATTTAACCTAGACTCATCCTAGAAACAGCCAACCAACACCCATTTGGTCAAAGTTTCTAGGATAAGTCTGCGGGTTTTGTTGTCTAGTCCTAGTTCCTGGAGTACTTTGTTAAGCGTTCTTCTATCAATGGAATCGTAGGCCTTCCTAAAATCAACAAAGGTGACGACTACCTTGCGGTTTCTCATCTTGGAGTATGCAAGTACAGTTTTAAGATTGAGGATCTATTCAACACAGAATCGGGTCTTCCTGAAGCCCCCCCAACGGTATTCTTCTAGCTAACTATCCAGCTGATTTTCTGCCCTACTTTGAAACGCCTTCGAGAGAATCTTGTATGTTACTGGGCCCTCTTTTTCAGTTAGGGTCCAAGTGCTGTCAGAGATCCAGTCTTTGCGTTTTGACTATCGTTTTCTGAGCTTATTTTGCTATTTCTGTTAAAACCTTAGCGATTGATTAAAATTTTCTCATACTTTGGTGTTCAGTTTTGTTTTGCTAGATCTTCTCGGAAAATTTGCTTGACCTCGGGTGATTTGAATCTATCCGTATTGTATTTAGTGTTGTCGGTCTTGTGTCTTTGTTCATCGTATTTTCGCTAGCTTGAGCCGGACACTTGCCGCGACAAGGTAGTGGTCGCTCGCCATCGGCTCCTCGTTTGTTTCGAACGTCTAATAGGGAAGTTATTCATTTTCTTGAGATCATAATGTGGTCAATTTGATTTGCTCTGCTTTGTCCTGGAGCTATCATGTTACTTTGTGTATTGATTTGTGGGGAAATATAGTACCTCCAATGACTAGGTTGGATGTTGCACAATAGTGGATTAATCTTTTTCGTTATCATTCGTTTTGCCAGATGCATGTTTACCCATTGTGTTTTCAACATTTGTGTTGTCTGCACCTACCTTACATAAATCACAATTAGTAAGTCCCCTGCACTTACCTTCCTTGCAACTTGTTCTAGCTGTTCATAGAAAATATCTTTGTCATTGTCCACTTAAATAAAATTAAATTAATTTAGATCAGCAGTTCTAAATCTACGATTCAAATTGGACTAATCTAGTAAAAATCGTCTTAAACCACTCACACAGCTTACAAAATCTGATCTAATATAATAAATGCACATGTGGACGTGGTACTTGTTCTAAAAAAGGCAAATCCAGGGAGTTTCTCCCAACAAGACGGATGGGCGTGATTTAACTAAAACTATTTTTCAATAAATGGGCATGGTTTGTACCTATCTAGTCCACTCGCAATTATTCTAACCTATGAGAAATAATTATGTGTCTTACTTGGACGGTGTCCTTCAGGATGGAACGCAAAACTACAAAGTGCTTCTTCATGAGCTGGATGTCTTTCAGGGTGGAGTCTCCGTACTGGCCATTCCTGATTGGATTCTCGAACCGGTTCTTGAACTCCATCACAGTTCCCAGCAGATTGGGCTTCACGAACTGCACCATCGAATAATCTGCAGCGACAAAGAAACAAAATCTAGATTCTATATAGATTCTATATAGAAGAGAAATTCCACGGTAGTTGTTTAGATCAGTAAAATCTCCATTTTTGTGAAGTGGATGGATCAAAGCAGAATTTCTATCGGGTGATAATGTCTCTGTTTCCCAGATGTCGTAATAATATCTTGCCTATCTATTCTATCTTATTTTATCTCTGCGAGTTTGTTTGAACGAACCTACAGTCCGTGTCGTGTCTAGATTAGACTAACGCATCTGTAGAATCTGTTAAATTTGTACCATTAATCCACACAGTGATTGCTTCTTATAACACTTACGAAAGTATGTAGTAATTTTATTTATTTAATATTAACTTTTAATTTCCTTTATTTGAACATATAGAGGCCTCAATTACTTAATTCAAAATGGGGGATACATACTCAGCATGACAAATTTGGTATACTTTAGTTAACTTTAGCTAATTGACTACTATTTACTATGCAGTGCCTCCACGGATTTTTTTGAACTTATAACTTATAACATCATTGTATTAAATGCTCTAAAACGTTGCATTCCTTGAGCAACTAATTGTTTATACAATTCCACATAAAGAGGCTAGTCTACCCATATTGGATCCAAGTGTATCTTAATTCGGGCCCAGAATAGATTATGTTCAGCTGAATCCAGGTGAATCTAAAGGGCAACCGAACTCCAAGTCAATTTTATATAGGTAGTACGTGTCACATTCCTTTTATCCCAATATGTTTTAAGTTCGTTTTAATACACTAGTGCTCTTCATTACCTAATTATACCATATTAAAACACATATTTTGCTGTTCAGTTTTTCTCTTTACAACACTGATTTTGCCGTTACAATACATGTTTTGCCGTTACAACATACATTTTCCGTTACAACACATATTTTGCCATTACAACACATATTTTGCATTCCATTGCTGTATTTACCATATAAATACATATTTTGTCGATAAACTATAAATGTTGTCGGTGAATTACCTACTTTGTTCTTAAACATCGTCCACATATTTTGTCGATATTTTATGTCGTTCAATTACATGAATTTATCGATAAAAGACCTAGTGCCGTTTGAAAGACATTACTCATTGAAATTTGTGTTAAAACCCAACAGAGATTTGTCAGGGGGTTATATAAACGTGTTGTAATTAATAATTGTAGAAAATCGTTGTTTGCAATTTGTTGAGCACATGCCCTGAGAGTTAATATCCATTGTGGCCTAAACTTCTAAACCAACAGCACTAAATACTAATTATAAATAATAAACCCAGATCGTGAAACTGACACAAACAATAATGAGCATGTACGAGGAAACAAAGGTGCGCCTCACCCAATCTCAGTTTAATGGCCAACATATTCGCGGACTATCCAATCGCGAATTATACAATGAAAATTCGTGCAATTAAGGCTCTATGATATCGTATATGAGCGATTTACTCGACAATAGTTGGGTTGCTCGTTCAATTATATAGATTCGAATATTATTATAACAATTAATATTAATATCAATTTCTATCTACTTATAATAAATTAACTATTATTACAAATCGTTTATACGAAAATGCTGGCCTAATTTGACATGAAATGAAAGACAAAGTCGACTTAGAAGTGAGGCAAAACTAGATATACGAAACCATACAAACAATACTCGAGAGAACAAATTTCACAAATTGAAGTGGACCAGATTAGACAAAACTTTACGGACTAGACAGGCAAGATTAGCTGAACAAAACTAGACAAACAAGAATCGACACACTTAGCTAGACAAACAAAACTAGACTTTTTTTGAGGTATAGATGGCACCTTTCGGTTAACCATGGTTAAGCCCCCTGAAACTAATCCGAACACTCCGGATCCGCTTTTCGCATTACTACAGGGTGTTGAATGATATGTTCTTAAACTTTTACTGTCTACTGCCCTCTTCTGCACTACGTCCGATTATAGGTTAGGTTAGGTTTTTTTAGTTTTATTTTTCTCTCATCACTTTCCTCTTACGTAATTGTTTTTTCGATCATTTTGTGGATAGTATCTCATTCTTCCTACAATCCTAATAGCTGCGCCATCAAATTTTGTTTATCGAGTTTGTCACTCTCAAACATTTCCATCTCGTTGTCCCATCTGGGACACACAAATAGAGCATGGTAACACTATCGACCAACACACTGTATACGTGATCTGCATCGGATGCTCTCCCGATGTTGTGGAGGTAATCTCGGAAACAACCGTGGCCCGTGAGGACCTAGTTGAGATATGAAACTTCCCCGTGTCGTCGAGTAATCCATCTTGTCCACTGACCTTTTATGAAGTTATTCCACTTTTCTTGCCACTCGTGAGTGAGTTTGGTACCGGCCTCCTTTCTAGATGTTTTATATTTTCCTGCCTCATATCGATAATTTCTATACCTCGGCTGCAGTTTGATAGGAACAACCTGCAATTACCAAAACTGACTCGTAAGGCCATTTTCTTCTGAAATACCTCTCATTGGTATATTTTTAATTTGTTAAGGGAGTAGTTGATTCCTTCTAGGCTACTCCTCGTCCCCCACCACATAGTTGGACAATGAAGTTATAGCCGCAGACAGTCAAATAATTTATGTAAAATATGCAATCAACAATCTCCAACAAGGCCAAAGTATACAGGAAATCTCCGATCACAGAAACGCCTCCAAGCAACAGTGAAGCTGGTCCAGCAGAACATCATCCAAGCTTGTGTTAGTCAGCTATAGAACTGATGGTTCACGGGATTGATGTAGATAGCTTTGTTAGAAAATTGAACAGCCGTTGTACGAGAATCCGCACAACCCTTCACCTGGAATCTTATGATTGCTGAAGTTGTATATGGAATCTACCCTCACGCACGACTCATATACCTGAATTGAATACCTGTACAGGTTCAATGACTCGTCAAAACGAGGTCAAATTCTTAAATCCATCCACTTTCCATCCACTCTATCCACTTTCAATCCACTTTCCATCCACTTTCCATCCACTGTCCATCCACTTTTCATCCACTTTCCATCCACTTTCCATCCACTTCATCCACTTTCGATCAACTCCATCCACTTTTCATCCAAATTCCAACTACATTCCATCCACTTTCCATCCACAAAAGCTGTTTAAAAGCTGTTTAAATCTAATTAAAGCTGTTTAAGAGCTGATTAAAGCTGATTGAAGCTGATCAAAAGCTGATTCAAAGCTGATTAAAAACTGATTAAAGAGGATTGAATGTGGATGGAAAGTGAATGGAGTTGATGAAAAGTGGATGGAAAGTGGATGGAGTGGATGAAAAGTGGATGGAAAGTGGTTGGAAAGTGGATGGAAAGTTGATGAAAAGCGGATGGAAAGTGGATGCAAAGTGGATGGAAAGTGTATGGAGGGATGCAAAGTGGATGGAAAGTAAACGGATTTAAGAGTTTGACCTCGTTTTGATGAGTCATTGAACCCGTACATGTATGGAATCGCGCGTGAGCGTAGATTTCATATACAACTTCAAGAATCATAAGATTCCAAGGGAAGGGTTGTGCGGATTCTCGTACAACCGTGAACCATCAATTCTATAGCTGACCACTCTGTTCTTAAACTGAAACAAGCTTGGATGATGTTCTGCTGGACCGGCTTCACTGTTGCTTGGAGGCGTTTCTGTGATCGAAGATCTCCAGCATACTTTAGCCTGCATTAGTTGATTGCATATTTTACAGAAATTATTTGACTGTCTGCTGCAACTTTATCTTCTTGGAGGTGTACGGTGAATATTCAGTATTTAGATTCCTCTTCTTCCCACCATTTTTAGTACAATTTTGGTGTGGCGTGAGTTGTGGTGGGGGCGAGGAGTGACGAGTGGCCTAGAAGGAATCATCTTTCCCTACTTAAGGGCCTGCGCCATTTGGTACCTTTATAAAGCATAGCATAGTAGGTATGAGCTTTACTTTAGGTATGACCAGTACTTTGGAGCCTGTGTTTACTGCATATAGGTCCCCCACATTGGGCGTTGGTTTTTCGAGTGCCACAGAAGTTTACATGTCAGTTTACAGTCCTTTGATTTAAAGTCCATACCCACCACTTTAAAAGCCATAGGAGCCAACTTACTATATCCCGTTTACAGGACCGCTTCGGACAATTCGGGTAGCTTCAGTCTCAGGACACGTCGTAGACTAAGTTCCACAGGGTTGGTTCCATTATGGAGTTATATTTCGCTTTAATAAGTTGATATTATTGTATCTATAATTAGTATATTTTTACCCCAATATTCAAGTAGACAGATAAGACTATAGAGACATTATCATATGCTCATATAAGACCAGAAAGGCAAAACCGGACAGAAAAGACCAGACAACAAAATTACACAGACAGGTTTTTTTTAAATAAGTCTCAAGTTTGTAATATGTATTGAGGTGGTGTCCAGTGGAGAGGTATATAAAACAACTATATAGGCTTAACAACATATATATTAACAGGGCGGAGACCTTGGAAAAGTACGTCTTGACACTTCGAAGGGTGGGAGCAGAGAGGCTGAAGTCTCGTTTGCAATTAAAGTCTCTCACAATTAAATACAATATACTCTGGAGGAGGACAAACGAACAATAATAAAAGTTACAGTACACTACAGTTTGAAATATGTCAATTAATTAATAATTCAATAATCGAATAATGTTATTTAATTATATTTGTTTAATTTTAGAAATTCTGTTGTACTTTCCGTAGGACATGATATTATATTACTTTTTAACATAGTAACTTTTTAACATAGGTAGTCATTTCAAAAAGTTTGTAGACGATTCCTAAACTGTTAAGTACTTAAAACATGTTAGAAGAAGATACATCAAGAAATAGTTTCCAAAAGTTTGGAGCCCCAAATACCCCAATTCAACTTTTCTGAATAAAGGCGAACAAAAACTTTCTATAACTTTGCAAATATTATTTTATGTTTTTGTAAAAATATTGAGGCAAAAATCCTAGACAGAATAGTTAAAATATTTATTAGTGTAAAGAAAATCAATGTGCATTTCTATAGATTATTGCTCATTTATATATGAAATTGTAAAAATTAAAATGAAAGAATTACGATTGAGTGTAGCATGAAACTTATTAACTATGGATTAAAAAATGACTTAAAACATAAGACCTAAATAATCCCTCATTATGCCATAAAATCCTTTCATCCCCTTGCATTTCGTTACAACTAGCTGAATAATTTTAATAATCTCGACTCGACGAGTTCTCTCATTTTAAATAAAAGTTGGCGAGGGAGAGATACGAAATTAATGAGCCTACGCGATTTCTTTCCAGAAGAAAGGAAAAATCCTAGAATTGTGAACGAATTCTGTTTCATATTTGATTCGAGATCAAATGCACATAAAAGTTACATACGTTCCTATTTTATTTCTCTCTGGAAATATTTTTGCCGACGGGAAAATAAAATGAGAAACATTAATTCTACGATCTTCGACCCTTTTTGTTCTTTGGCGCACTAAAATGTATATAAATAATAATCAAAAACTGGGCAAATAAATGTTTATTAAAAATATGATATTATTTTTACATTACGCAAGAACAATGTTACTAATATTGAACAGTATTGACGAACTTAACTTGATTAGAAAATCAACATATAAGACTAGTCCACATATACCTATTAAATTCAGGTTAACCAAATTTGTTAGTCAAGGCGTATTGGTAAGTTGTAAACTTAATAGTTGAGTTTTAGATTAACATGATAAATAAATACTTAAAGAGAGTGTAAATGAATCGTTAGTTGAGGATCGAAGAGTTTTGTTAATCCATGTATTATCAACGATATAATGTGGTTTGGTTAAATAAGATTATAATAATAATAAGGTTAAATAAGAAGAGAGAAATAGATTTGTTATGTCAATACAGAAGTCATAGCGTATTGACATAACACTACATAAGGTCGAAGCTTCAAAATGATGAGGAACCTTTTGTACTTTTTTGTACTTGAGGTGTACTTTTTGATTCCTTCATGATTTGAGATATTGACATCAAGAGTTATTTGTAAAAATATTTTCTGATACTGTAATTGTAATTATCTAAAAATAGGCGCCACATTTAAAAAGATTTCCATCACTGGACTAGGTAGACAAATCTAGACAAATAAGATAATATACAAAACGGACCAGTCTGGGCATAGAGGGCAAAACAAATAAGACCATACAAACTAAAGTAGATACTGTAGTGAACACTTAAGAAAATTCAAGCAAAGTGGACAGATTAGATAAGACAAACAAGTTTATACATACTAAAATAGACAGATAAGACAACATACAAGACTCGACATGACCAGAGAAACAGTATTAGACTAAGCAGACTAAACAGACTGTGTAGACAAACTATAGAGACTAGACGGTCTAGAAATATTAGACATTATAGACGTATTAGACATATAAGAAAGACGGCGAAATATACAGGGTCGACATAGTTGACAAACTGGATGGACTACACTTCTAAGCCAACCTCTTGACCGGCTAAACTAGACCAACTTGGGTATTGTCTACCAAACTAAATTTAAGGAAAACTGAATTGGTATTTGTTTTTTAAATTAAATTAATTTTTTTTTATTATTTATAATATACATTATACATTATTTATTTGTACATTAGGGATTACAAGGCAGTCCGTAGGACTGATAACATAACCCTAATCCATTTATTCTAAAAGCAATTTAAACAGTGGTATAATTACTAGCATTGTATTTAACCATTAATAATACCCCATATAAATTAATTAACTACACTATTATGTTTGACACCCTCTTTCGTACCTTCGTACGATATTTCGTACCTTCCTGTATTTTTTATTTTGTTTGTTAAATTGTTGAATGTTTGCAAGGCCTCATACATTGGTAAGAATCTGATCACGTTTGTTCTGGGTTGGTTTGGTCTAAAATTATCTGCTGTTCTTGTATTGTGATAATGCATGTCACTATTTCGTGTCAATGTTATGTTATTTTTGTGAGTATTATTTCGAATTTTCCATATAAGGTTGCATTCTTCAAGAAATTTCAAAAAATAATCTTCAATAATCTTCAAGAATTATACAATACACTTCTTGGTGTGTATCTATCAAATTTGAAGATTGTTTTAAGTGATTTGTTCTGCGTACGCTGAATTTTGTATATTAATGATAAATTTGCACTGCTCCAGATGGTCAGAAGGTATCTAAAGTGTGACTCAATGTGCGATTTATAAATGAGAGTTTTTGTTGCCACTGGTAAATCCACATTTGTCCTCCTAATTGTACCTGTCATGGCACTGACCCTAACTTTTAATATATGAGAATCCCATCGTAGTTTATTGTTTACATAAAGGCCAATAGACTTATAGTTGTTAGTAATCTTTAAGTTAGCATTATTTACTTTTAAATTAACCTGTTGTTTATTTTTGTTATTTTGCACAAAAACCATATATTCCGTTTTGTTGTTGTTTATATTTAGAGCATTCACACATGCCAGGTCCATATTTATAATAGATTCTAACACTTTAAGGTCATCACCTTCATAATTTAAAACTGTATCGTCAGCAAAAGCAAAATATCGCGACATCAATCCTTCAAATTCAAGGTGTCTCACATACATTGTATAAAATAGTGGTCCCAAAACCGAACCTTGTGGAACACCCCGCAGACTGATCAATTTTGAACTCAGGGTTTTATTGGCGTAACAAAATTGAGGCCGGCTTCTTAAATAGCTTTCTATTATAGACTTGACTTTGCCTCTTACACCTAGTTTATCTAATTTTTCAATTAGAAGTTGGTGTTGCACCCTGTCAAATGCTCTGCTAAAGTCCACAAACACTGCTATCACATACTTTCTCTTGTCAAGCCTAGTTGCTATATGTTCTATGAAATCAGTGGCTACTGAACAGATGTTACTATGTTGCCGAAATCCATATTGATGTTTGTCATAGCCATTGGATTTTTTTAAGAATGAGATTTATCTTTTTTGTAGTGCATCGGGGAAGATTCCCGTAACCATAATTTTGTTAGTTAGGTATACCAAAGTCGGTACCAATATTGGTTTTAGGCTTTTAATATCATCAGAATTTATACCATCAGTGCCTGGGCTGAGTGGGATTTTAGGTTATTTATAATGTTAGTGATTTCCTTTTCATCAGTTGGCACCAAAAATATGCTTGTAGCGTTAGATATCATCTTGCTTCTGAATACCATGTATCCAGGCGTTGTAGGTTCACCGATTTTTACATAATGTTCATTAAGTGTATTTGATATATCTTTTTTGTCCGTAACTATTATGTTATCTTTTTAATTTCAGTAATAATATCATTTGCATTATTTTTTCGTAGTAAGTTATTTATTAGGCTCCACATTTTCTACCATTACCTTCCGTTTTTTCAAATTGTTTACCATAGTATTGACGTTTTTTATTTCTAATTAGATTGTTTGTTTGGTTTTTTTCTTTCTTAGTTCTTCCCTTGCAACCTCATCATCAGGACTTTGTATTGCGCTATTGTAGATTTTCTTTTCCTTTTTAGTTCCGATATTATGTCTGCACTTATCCATTTTTTATTATATTTTGCCGTTTTAATTATAAATTCACTTTTTTGTTTACAGTCTATTACTATTTTAATTAGAACCTCAAATGAGCCAATTTCATTACTATTAACAACTTCTGAGAAGCATTTTAAAAATTTAGACCTATTCACAATTTTTTTTCCATTACATTGTTGTTTACAATATTAACCTTAGCATTGCATTTGTAAAATTTACAATTCGTTAATACATGGTCGATTATCGTTCTTGTCTTGGTTCTTTACAAGTGGCATTATCAACATTGATATCATTTAAAAATTCATATTCGTTACTTTGTACTACAGTTTTATAAGTTTCTGAATTAACGGTATTTTTAAGCAAGTCTAGATTTGGGCATCAAGATTTGTTATAAAACTGTTTGCGCTAGATTCTGGTCGTTTATATAAAGCTATTATTGTGTAGGTATTGTTAAATTGTATTACTATGTTATTGAAATTGAAGTCAGTATTAATGTTAATCACCTTAAATATAATATCATTTCTTACATATATTGCAAGACCTCCACCTTTGGAGTTTCTACAAGAATGAATCACACTATAATGCTTTATGTTGCAGTATTTTGTTTCACTCTCATAAAACCATGTTTCTGTTAACACAATGACATGGATAGAAAACTTGTACGTTTTCAAGAGGCATTCTAGATTATCCAGTTTATTCCTAAGACTACGTATATTTATGTAAATTATATTCCAATTATTTGATGTATCCATCTCTATTAAAACTATAAACTGAAATCTGTTAAACAATTAAATTGAATTAACAATTACATGAGTATAGATAAACACGAATAAAGTATTAAAATAATTATGTTATAAATTAACTTATGCCAAACCCCAGTGTATTCGTTCTTCATCTATCCTAAACTTTCCTTTCCTAAAGCATTTAAATGTGACAGATATAACAATTAAACACTAAAAAGACTAAAAGATTTTAGAACAGATCTGATTCGGTATAAACTTAGTGTTTCGTCTAGTAGAGTTCGTCGGCCGTGTCCACATGTTCCAAATCATCCGGTTCAAGCGTGGTGCCTTCTGCCAAGATGCTGCGGTCTATTTTGGTGATCCCTTCCTCCGTTCGTGCAAATATATGTCCCTCCTTGCTCCAAAATTCCCGAATTTCCGTTCCTTTGCCCGAATTTCCGTTGTGCAGCCTTGAGCAGGTCCAGTCTGTTTTTGGTTTGTTTAAAGAAAAACTTTAAATAATAAATGATATAACTGTATATGAGAAAACTAAAAATGGAAATGAAAATCAGCTGGATAGTCAACTGGTAGAATACCATGGAAGCTTCAGGAAGACCCGATCCTGTGTTGAACAGATCCCCAATCTTAAAACTGCACTTGCATACTCTAAGGTGAGAACCCGCATGTTTGTTGATTTTAGGAAGGCCTACGATTCCATTGATAGAGATACGCTTAACAAAGTACTACAGGAACTATAACTAGACAACAAAACCTGCAGACTCATCCTAAAAACCTTGCCCAACACCCATTCCAAGGTTAAATTTAGAGGCGAGATCTCAGCGAGCTTCGAAATAAAAACTGGACTGAGACAAGGAGATGGACTTTCCCCACTTCTCTTCAACTGTGTCCTTGAAAAGGTTATCAGAGAATAGCGCAAGGAACTAATCAACTTGGGTGTTCAGAGCGGTATCTGCCTGGGACGTAAGAATGATGCACTGATTGTAGATTACCTGGCCTTTGAAGATGACATGGCACTCATTGCTACTCTTAAGATGGCAAAAATACAGGTAAATTGCCTCAGAAAACAGGCTGCCAAAGTGGGTCCTCAAGTGTCGATGGAGAAAACAGAATTGTTCACCAACATCACAAGCAAACGGAGTGATGTTACTAGAGCAGGGAAACATCAAGGGGATTGAGAAATTTAAGTACCTCGGCGACTGGATTGAACCCAACTTATCAGAAAGAGCATTAGAACTAGCCTATCCACTGACTAAAAACACCTACAATAATAAATGCCATCGCAAAACCTGAAACTTAAGCACTACACATCAGTCTTACGACCAGAAGCCCTATATGCCATGGAGTGTCTTTCCTTGAACAGAAGAGGTCTGGTAGAGAAATTGGAAATCAGAGAGAGGAGAATCCTCAGGAAGATCCTAGGCCCGGTAAAGGAAGATGGGAAATTTTGAGGACGACATAACTCCGAGCTCTGTGACTGTACAAGGAAAAGAAGGGTAGCTTTCTATGGCCACGTTGCAAGATTGCCATCGAACCGACAAACCAACCGTCTGGTTAACTTCTAGCAAAACAGATAGTCTGGGAGACGCACCCTGAAGGAAGTCCGTGGATTTTAAGAAAAACCCCGAAGGAAAGGTACTTACTGGACAGAAGAGAGAAAGAAGTTACACCGGCAGAAGGTGCGACAATACTGGGAAAAGATCAAAGCCCAACAGTTGAACAAGCGTGGTATAAAGTAGGCCTATTCGAAACAAAAAGAAGAAGAAATGACATTACTTCTCTAAATGTGATTTAAGAAATCTTTATTTTAAATACTCTGAATTTAATTTAACTATGTTTTTACAAATAATGTTTGTGAAAATATTATATAACTTGTGAAGTTATATATCTAAACACACGTAACTACACACGACTCGAGTTTCGACAGTTGAAGGTCATTTTAATGACAAAGTCAAGGTTCAAGGTCATTTTCACTTGAAAATGACCATCAAAAGTCGAAACTCGCATCGTGTAAAGTGTGTAGATTTATATAAGTTTAGAAGTTATTTAATATTTTCACAAAAATTAGTTGTAGAGCAAGTATGGATTATAACGTAGTAAAGGTGGCAACCATCATTTTCATTCATTTTAAAAGATTATGTTTCTTTATATTAAATGCTATATAGATTGTAGATTTCGATGGTGACTGTACTGCCACCTTTATAGATCTATTTTAGACCAACCTCTTCCTATAATCGTTGGTATACTTACCCATTTAGAGCGCCTCCTCTAGTTCCGATTCCTTTAAGAATTTTACGATCTGGGTGGGATTCAAGGATTGTAAATCCTCCTCATTCAAGCAGTCGTCCCCGAGGTTAATCTGTCCGTCATGGAACAATGCTCCGCAGTCCCTGAGTAAATGTGTGGGGTTTCATATGCTGAGCTACAGAATCTGCAACTGTCATCCTCCTCTTGGCCTAGAGTCTTGAGGTGTTTTCTAAGTATAAAGTGTCACGTCAGGGCTCCAGTCAGAATTTGAAGCTTGTTCCTGTTTAGATTCAGGCAAGCTTTTGTTCATTTCTGGTTATAAGATCCCAGCAAACTTTGGATTGTCTTAGCCCTGCGAGTTCTTTCCAGGTATTCATCCATTGCTTCCTTACTTCTTCATCTAAACTTTTATGGATTCATTCTCATAGCACAAAAAGTTTCCGGATATCGTTACTTTATTTCCTCTACAAAGCTTGTTTAGCTATCCCACACAGTCCCATACCCGTTGGGATCTGATGGTGTATGAGCTAATAGCCTTGGTGGCTGCTTCACTATCTGACAGGATTACAATTCGTTTTTTGAGATAGTTCTTGTCAAGTTTAAATTATACGCATCTTTCGATTGTATTTACCTCTGCTTGGAAGATACTTGGATAGATTCCCATGGATTCCCATGGATGAAGTATTTGATACGAGGTCCAAACACTCCTGCAGCAGTACCTTCCTTACTCTTCGAACCGTTTGTATAACACTTGATGGCACTTTGCTCAATGTGGTATGCTGAGGATTCGTCGCTCCAATCGGATTTACTGCTACACATAGCTGTGTAGTTTTTCTCGAAACGGTATTTATATACCATTTTATCCTTTAGTACTTCCATCCAGGGAATTTTGGCAGCGAGGTTATTCCGGTATCTGCTACCGATTATTTTACCTCTGCATATTCCTACCTTGCTGAACCTTACAATTTCCGATCCCCTACACCAGAAGCTGCAACGGAGTCAGATCCAGCAGCAGTTCCATTGCTGCTGTCGGGCATAACTCTGCATCAACGCCCCCGTTATGCAGACACATGCCAGCCTTTGAATATTCTTAAGCTTCTTCTACATAGAGACCAGCTTGGTTCTACTTCCCTACGCAACGGCCCCGTATGTGATTGCATGTCTCACTATCATGGCTGGATTGCTGTATTACGACATCCATCGCAGGATAGTGCGGTCACAACCCTAAGTTTTAAAGCCGCAGAGATGAGACATCTGAACATGCCCATACGGGGTAGAGTAGGACATACACCCTGCAGTAATGCGAAGCGGGCCCGGTGTTATGTGTTCTTTATTATTATTATATAATAAATATATTTTAGTTTTCATAAAAAAAAAACTATATTTTCCCTACAAGATTTCTGCACAACGCCAACGTTAGAACGCGCTGTTTAATCTACAAGCCGAGTTATCAATATTAAAACAGAAGATTTTTTTCTGTAATTGATGTTAAAATAGACCTCTCATGGGTAAAAGAGACATTTTAGCTCCAGTCTGCAACTTAGAGCTTACAACATCTAATTCGCAAGGCTATCGTTCGTTAAATTCGTTATTTTGCAAGGCTATCGTCTCTTAAATTTTGCAAGGCTATCGTCCGTTAAGTTGTCTAGCCATAAAAACATATTAGAATATATTATATAGTCTATAACCCGAGTTATCGGTCCTCAAACTAGCGATATTTTCTTAAACAAATTAGACTGTTAAGTTTTAATCTATAACTTTTGTGATAGACTAGTTTTAAGACTTTTTTTTAGTTTTAGACTTTAGTAACTAGACTTGGCAAGACTATCAAAAATGAATTTATCTATTCAGAATTGAAAACTAGAAGGTTCTATCTAGTCTACAAGCCGAGTTATCAATATTCAAACTGAAGATTTGTATTTTGTTATCGATGCTCAAATAGACCTTTTATGGATAAAATAGACGTTTCAGCTTTAGTCTCTAACTTAGAAACTACAACATCTAGACTAACGAAATTTCGCAAGGCTAACGTCCATTAAGTCGTCTAGCTATAAATCGATATTAGAATGTATTACATAGTCTATAAATCGAGTTATTGTTTCTTAAATTTGCGACATTTTTTGAAACAAATTAGATTATTAAGTTTTAATCTATATTTTTCGTGTTAGACTAGTTAGACTAACTAGATCTGGCTAGGTTATCGCCAATGAATTTATTTAATCATAATTTCAAACTAGAAGGTTCTATCTAGTCTATAAGCCGAATTATCAATATTCAAACAGAAGAGTTTTTTCTGTAATCGTTGTTAAAATAGACCTATCATGGGTAAAAGATACGTTTATCTACTCACACTCCAAAATGAATACATCAATAAACACATTATTTTATATGAAGGATGCCCTTATTATAATCGTGTGTAAAAGTATCAAAATCGTGCGTAAAAATCAAATGGAGTTTCATTATTAAATGATTTATGTTTGTTGTTACTATGGCAACCTAACCATAATCTAACCTAGATTAAATCTTGGCTAACCTAGATTACGTCGAAGTAGGGCAAGATGGTTCCTTCTAGGCCCTCCACCTCCATTAACCTTAATACTTCCGGTTTTAACGTCCGTTTCCGGTTTCCAACTTCCGGTTTTTCAAGCATGAGAGTGTGAGGTCTATGTAGCCCCACGTGCGAGGTCTATGTAACCCCACGCTGGGTGTGAGGGCTATGTAGTTCCACGTGTGAGGTCTATGTAACCCCACGCTGGGTGTGAAGTCTGGTATCGACCGTTTCCCACTTCCTGTTTTCCTCAACCGGTTTCTAACTTCCGGTCTCGATTATCAGGTTTCCCACTTCCAGTTTCTCATTTCCGGTTTCCCACATCCGGCCGCCGCATTGCCGGTTTCTGCACTGTGCCCGGGAAAATTCAAAATTCGGCGCAGGCGGGAAAATTCTAAATCGAAACCGGAAGTCGACACCGGAAGTGTCACGGTCAAGGTCAGTGGAGGTGGTAGAGGAGTCAGTGGAGGGCCTAGAAAGAAAAATCTTTCCCTACTCATTTTTTTCCGCGGAGGCGCTGAACGTTCTAACCTTGTTGTGTCAGTGATTTGAAGTATGTTGTCTGTCAAAATTACAATTTTTGCAATATTATCGGTAAGAAACAATTATTTTTTTGTAGATTCATCAACAGTATTTTAACATGCTTCGTAGATATAATAATGTATGACACACGTGTGTGAAGAAAGGCTTTGTGCACTCATTGCGATTAAACCACTCGCCTTCGGCTCGTGCTTTAAACTTCGCAATTCATGCACAAAAGCCCTTCTTTACACAGTTGTACCATAAACTACTATTTAGCTCCAGTTCGTAACTTAGATCTTACAACATCTAGACTAACTAAATTCCGTAAGGCTATCGTCCGTTAAGTCATCTAGCTATAAATTGATATTAGAATATATTACATAGTCTATAAACCGAGTTATTGTTTCTTAAACTTGCGACAAATTAGACTTGTAGTAAGTTTTATTGCATATCTTTCGTGTTAGACTAGTTAGACCTACTTAATTTGGAAGGAGGATGCGCTCAGCGCGCCTGGTTATTGGATTATGCTATCTAGTTTTATACCCAGATATTTTATCTCCAGTTTGTATTCTGCTGCCCTACCATTTAACAATATGGGCTGTAGGTTATTTAGTCTTCTCTTATATTCTATAGAGTAGATAGACAAAACTTTAGATACAGGATTCAAGACTTGGTGGACAAGCCTAGACTAATAAGACTAAAAACACAAGAACAAACACTCAAGACTGGTCAACTAGACTAAACCGACATACACCGAAATGGTATGTGTACATCCATCTCAGGATTGTGGGGTCAGAACTCTACGTTTTCTCCACAAGATTTCTGCACACCATTATAGCTCGTTTGGCTCTTCCTACCACTTCCTCAACGTGCCTGTCCAATACAATTTTGCTATCTAGTTTTATACACAGATATTTTATCTCAACTTTATTTACTTATTTGCTGTCCTCCCATTTAACAATATGGACTGTAGGTTGTTCAGTCTTCTCTTAGATTCTATGGTGAACAAGACTGGACTAATAAGACTAAAAACACAAGACTAAACAGTTAAGACCAGGCAATTAGAATAAACTAAAATACTTTCAAAACCCGAAAGAGGCAGATTTTGTTCCATTTTTTTTTTCTAAGTGCGTATATAAAAATATTTGAATTTTTTTTATTTCAGTTTGCGAATAAAATAAATATTTTACTCGGATTCGGATATGAGGACATAAATTTCAGTTTTCAAAACCATTTCAGTAAACATTATAACAGTAAATAAAATAACACTTTATTGTTTCATAATATTTTTGAATCAATAAAACTTGTTATGCAATATTTAGTAACATTGTGAAATTTGTGGGTGAAACATAAAAATAAACGAATTCGATTTTGAGAATTGTTTTGTATTTTTTCAATTTTTTCATAATTATTTAAACCTTTGAAGAAAAATCATTTTAAAAAAAAACCTAATTAACTTATACCCGAAATTCTGCACTAATTAATTTAAGTAATTTTAATAAATATCCATTAATTATTTTAAATCGAATATTGGAAATTTATTATAAAGGAAATTGGGTTGTAAATGTTCCTGATTGAGGATTTCCACAAAACCTATTGATTGATTTAGAAGGAGTTTATTTCCGCAAATAAATCTTTAAATAAAGAGAGCTTTTCTCGTATATCCTGGACGTCGCAAAAAGGAAAACTAATACTACTTTATCCCATTCAATGAAAATTGAATCTTCTGTCTACATGAAATACATACACGACAAGCTATAAAAAGAAACCTTATACAGAAAAAATATCTTAACCAGAGGCGTACAACGAGAAACTTGTTCAATTAAAGTAAACAAAATAGAACGCATAGAAATGTCGAGACAAAACAAAACATATATAGTTAGTCAAAGAGAAGATGAAATAAAATAGATAGACTAAATGGATGGAAACAAACCAGATAAGATCAGATAAGATCAGACAAGATAAGAAAAGTCCAGACCAGAGAAGACCAGACAAGACCAGACAAGACCAGACAAGACCAGACAAGACCGGACAAGACCAACCAAAACCAGACAAGACTAGACAAACCATACAAGATCAAACAAGAACAGACAGAACCAGACAAGACCGGACAAGACCAGGCAAGACCAGACAAAACTAGATAAGACCAGACAAGACTAGACAAGACCAGACCAGACCAAACGAAACCAGTTAGGACGAGGCTAGTCGAGAAAACACCAGACAAGATCAGACAATACTAGACAAGACCAAACAAGTCCAGACAAGACCTGACAAGACCCGATAAGACCAGTCAAGTATATTTCAGTCGAGAGGATGTTTGCTTTAGTATTATATAAATATAGTTTATATTCTTGTTTGACTGACAGAATTTATCAGAAACACAATAGATATAATCAGCATGGGAATAGTATTATATGATTGCTAAATTGTGCATATGCCTAATTAGTGTGCATATTCAAAATTTAGAAGCAAATTTAACGAGCATATGACTTAATAATAGGCAGTAATATTTTCGGATTAAGGTTTTATGATTTTAAGTATTATTTTGGAGTTAAAGATATCATATGCTATAATTTATCATAAAATATCTGTAAATAAAAGGAGCTTCTCATGTATAGGCTGGACGTCGCCGCCGGGAACAGAAGTACTAATACTACTTTAAGGTACGGAGCAGTGACGGATCAGGGTGGGGGGGGGGGGTGTTCTAAAGGGCTTAAGCCCCCCCAAAAGCATCAAGGAGTTCTTCCGTGGCAAATCAAAGTGAACTCATCGGAAAATATATGTTCATAGTTCTTCTTCTTTTTGGCGCAACAGCTTAATTGGGACCTAGGTCTCCTCCCTTTACGTATACTTGTGTTTGGTGTCTATGTGTTAGACACAAGTGTAGGGGACCCTTACGTTTTTTAACGGGGGCGAAGAGCCACATTTGAGGGAGGTATTCTTGGCAAATTGCTGTGATGACTTTGCCAGAGTCATGCATTAGAGGACGGTGGCTTATTATAATACGTGTCCCGGGATCCAACCGCTAGCACCTTACATGCACTGTTCCGCGCATAAACTGAACCCTAGCTGTCGTGAAGGCATGGGTTGCCTGGTGTTCGCAATATAAGGGTAAGAGTAAATAATGTTACCAGTTTTGTGCGAGAATCAGCAAAACTGATTGGAACTTTTCAAACAATTTATCCTTAAAAAAACACCTACAGACGAAAAGAGTCAAGTTGCAATGGCTTAGTGATACACGCTGGGTTGAAAGGCATGATGCGCTCCTTCAATTCAAAGAGTTCTTTGACCAGGGTTGGCAAATATCATGATATTTATATAAATATCCGATATATATATATATATATATATATATATATATATATATATATATATATATATATAATAATATATCAAAATTTGGATATTTATTTATATTTTTAATTTTTTAAATTAGTTCCTGTGTTTTCTATTACCTATATTATAAATATTCAAAATAACTTTATGGTAAATTTAATAAAATGTTACCAACATGTAAAGTTGCTGTGGCGATAACAAGCTTTAGTGCTACTATCTCCAATACATATATAATATATAGGAATGTAAAATGTAGGTAAATAATAAACTAGTAAGTTTACTAGCTACTATCCTTATCTTATTATATTCCTTGATATTCCATTAACCAGGTTTATATCCTCATATAAACTTGGCTAATGGAATATCTTGGTCCGAATCGGAATCTTCATTCTCATCTTTTCTAGAGTGAGAATTCCTCTAAATGTTGCTGTCCCTCCTGCCAAACCCAGTCAATATCACGTTTTTTAGATTCGTCTTCGTCTGCCTTGCGCAAGTATTTCAACAAAAATATTAGTTTTTCAGCTTTTTCATTCCCAAGCTTGTTTCGCTGTTTTGAGTGGACCAATCCGTAGGTTGAAAATTGTCTTTCCAATCCTGCCGTAGTAGCAACTGCTGTAAATAATTGGACACACAAATTTACAAACGTGCATTTATCGGGTCCCTCCGATTCATGAACAGTTACTGATTTCCACCAGAGCATCGGATGTGTGCTTTTGAAATGAGTGACAAATAGATACTTGGGAAATGGTTTTTCTTCTGCCATAACTTTCATCGTAAACGGAACAAACTCAGGATTAATTTTGAAGAAATATTGAAAAGCTTGATCCTTTTGGTTATTACTTAACCGCTTTCCCAAAAAGCGATGATCTAAAATAATTGCTGAGCAATGTGCAGGTCCAAGAGCAATGTCCTATCTTTTAATAAAGTGTTTTTTGACTTTTAATAAACAACGGTTGGTCTTCCAAATCTTTTTACAAATGATTCCATATCTCTACAGCAACAGATATTGTTGTGTTATCTGTTTGCATTCTATCAACCGCGATCGATATGGGATGTAGTCTAGATATCAAGTCTTTTGCATTTGTGACTATCTGTTGGGTATCTGTTGGACTATATGTCCAGATCAATTTCTTCTCGATGGTCTTGACACAACTGAATAAGCCTACCCCTGTTTCTCATATATGACGAAATCGCGTCGTTCATGGTATTACTCCTAACTTCCTGAGGCATAATAAGCTTTGTCCCTTCGGTTTCTTTATAAAGTCCCGCAGGTATATGTTTGTTCCTAAATTATTTTATGCCTTTCAATATATGTTCTGTAACAGTGGGGATATCTAAGTCTTTAGCTAACAAGTTGAGCTGATGAGCAGAGCAACCATATTCAATTAAGTCTGGCAAGCCTTCAACAAGTTCTTTTCTCATTTTTGTAACATTTGATGCGTTATCTGTCACAAAACTACGTACCTTAGCGCCAAGCTGTGTTTCAGCCCGTGAAATTCCCTCCAAAGCTAATTCTTTTAAGTATTCAGAGTTATGCGACTTGACAGAAGTATCTACTGTATCGACTAAGATCGATTCTCCATTTTGTGTAATGATAGAACAGAATACGAGAGGTTTGTTTCGAATATTACTCCATCCATCCGACGTTATTGAAACTGTACTTCCTTCCACGGTTTGTTTGCATTCTTGTATTACGTCCATGTATACTCGATCCAAAATAGGACCCCCGATTTGACGTCTGGATGGTGGTTTGTATCCTGCTCTGAGAACACCACACAATTTTTTAAACTCTTCGTTTTCCACATGAACAAATGGAGTATTAGTTGCATAAAAATACTTTCCGATTTGTTGGTCAATCTTTCTTGCATATGCTTCAGAAGTTTTATGTTAAGAGCACATACAAACTTAACCTCTTAGGTGGTAGTTCATTAAAGCTTTCTCTAGATTCAGTTTCTGTTTCTAGAATATAAAACATATTTCAGTTTTAGTTTTATGTTTTACACAAGGTTTACTTAATGATCAGTTTAATATGCAATTTAAAATAATAAAAGACAACAAATACAAAGACAAAATTAAAAATAAAACGATATATTTTTTAGGTTAGGTGGGAAATAGGAAAAACTTACGACAAAAGTTAAAAAAAATTTGTAATGATCATTAACTTAAATATAAATTTATTTTCTCTATTTCTTAAAATATTAATGTCATGATATCCAATTTCCCATCTTGCACTAAGCTGGCAACGTACCTTCGATTATAGCTTCTCCTGATTGTGTAACCAATCCCTTTAATTTAGAAGTTGAGGGTTGGTTTTCAATTCTACAAGATGCGATATGCTTTTCCATTCTGCTGGGAATTCCTTGTAGTTCCTTAAAACACCTTTTACATCTAGCCCAGTTCCCAGAATTACTGGGCTTGTTAATTAACTGAAAATGAAACCAAATTGGATTTTTTGTTTTTGGCATTGTAAATTTTTTATTTGATAAAACAAGCAGCAAAATATTTCTCTGTTCAATCAGAAATCGGAATTAAATAGAAATGTCAGCTGCAAAGAATAAAAGAAGAGGTCGTTCGGCTTCCACGTATTGGAAAGAGGAGTGATTACCACATTGTAAGCAGCATATTACGCTGTTGCCGACGCAGCGTGCCACGTGGCCATATAAATAATATATATATATATATATATATATATATATATATATATATATATATATATATATATAATATATATGTATATATATTTATATATATATATATATATATATATATATATATATATATATATATATATATATATCAGGATATTTATCGCTGATATATCCTGCCAACCCTGTCTTTGACCCTATCGTACAGTTCCTTAAAGAAATCGACAGAACTTCTCCGTCATTGTTCCCGTCACTGCTCCGTCAAGTTTTCTGGCTTCTATTCAACGATTCGACTTTGTCTTATCTTAACGGTAAATGCCGCAGTATTTGAAATCACTGTTTCGCCTTGAGGGCAACTGTAGGCTGTTACATTAGATCCTAACCTTTGTTATTAGATGACAAAAAGTGTAGTAAGAACGAAACGAGTCGCTTTTCAAGAGCAGAGCACTTTTTGATTCTCGATCTGTTTCACCTTCTACCAAGTGCCTTCGTAAACACAGAAAATCTGAACTGGATAGTAGCAGCTGCACGCGTTTATAGTGACGATTTACCTCATCCTCTCTTGTTATCGGGAGAAATATCTCTTTGGAAGGAGCTATGGAGTGGTAGACAACATCTCCCCCAAACAACAGCTGAAGCGCATCAAGAGACAAATGAGTTTTTTCCAAATATATATTGTTTTTTACAAATTCTCGCTACATTACCAGTAACCACTTGTAGTGTGGAGCGCAGCTTCTCTTCGCTTAAACTAATAAAATCGTACCTTCGTACCACAACGACCCAAGACAGGTTAACCGGTTTGGCTTACATGTATATTCACCAATATATCTCTGCTAATCTACAACCTACCGAAGTCATTGAGAAGAATGAATGAATCGAAGAATTTGCGAAAAGTTATCCGAGTAGACTTATTATGCCTTAAGCAAAATAAAATGTATGTTTTTTACTGTTTTTTTTGTTAGTCTTTACTTTACCTACCCTCAGCGGGGTCAAGTTAATTCTAACTATAAAATGCCTATTCGTAACATATTTTAGTTAATAATTTGTACTTGATTAATATGAAGGTTAGATCGTGTAATCAAATGTCTTTTGGACATATAGTAAAGTGACAATAACGTGTTTATTAACGTGGATTGATGTATCATTCGCAAGTCCTACCAATCTATTGCACAATATTATGCTGACTGGACAGAAGATGCATTACCCAGCTCACCTTTTAATTAAATTCAAGATAAATACGGAATGTATAAACGCATCTAGTTATATTTTACGTTAAAAATCCATATTTTTTTAATGGACTCAACATAAAACTTTCATTGCTTACGAAACATTACGAAACTTGAAGATCAAAGAAATCCAGAAAAAAAAACATGCATCAAGTAAAATCATGAATATTCTCACTAATATTTATATATAAATATGGAGTAGACAAACTTTTATTACACCATGTTAACGGTAAACATATTAACTTATGTATTCATTTTGTTTGAATCCTTCCCTTGGGTGGAGACATGAAATTGGATTCCCCCATAGCACAGAATTGAATGAATGTTGGACATGCGTTAACCACAGTTTAATCGACATCGATATATACAGATAATGGAGAACCTATATAGGTATGTTAGTCACTCCATCGGTTTTATCCACTGCAACTATATCGGGCCAAATTCATAATAAACGGCGGTTTCAAATTAAAGGTGCGCCGTGCCAATAATTAAAATTTACGAAGCTGAAATTTACAGTATGAAACAGTTTTTCGTGGTTTTATTTCTAAATATTGTTGACCATAAACTATTTTCTCTTTAATTATGTACAAATGCTAGTTTTTGTTTTTTTTTTATTATTCTCTAAAATAGATATTTCCAAGAAGTATGTACTGCCAGAAAGACACACTAGATACTCTCTTTAAATCTACTGTTGGGCTATTTGCACTTTAATAAAGATAATGATATAATGGTAGCATTCCATTCAAGACCTAGACGGGGTCTATTTTGCCTCAACAAATACGCTGCCTCGGCAATAGTGGAAACACACACATATTGAATTCAAAATGTTGCAATTGCCGCTTGGCATTCATTCGACAAATGGTGCATTAGCTCTTTAACCTTCCCTTCGTAATGGAAAAAAAAAACAAACTATAAACAAAAAAATCTTCAAGTAAGAAATTTAACACCAAAACCACAGAGACCAATAACTCTTGTAATAAGATACCGACAATAAATAGTAGTTGCTTATATTTACTTGCAACCTGACCCGGCGCAATATTTAGCGAGGCCCTGTGCAAAATAATGAAGTGGGGCCTTCTTTAATATTCATACTCATGGTAGGGTACTTGAAAGGTAAAAATTTAATTTATAACATTTTTAAACACTTTAATTTCCATAAATTGGTTCAATATATAAATAGTTAATATTTCAGTTCAAAATTTTAATATCAATAAATTACATAACTATAAAATTTAAATGAGACATGCACTGCACGAAATTCTTTATCAGTTACAATTTTGAAATGATACTGAATTTTGAATTCACCTCTCTGTTGATGCAGCCGTAACCTCAGTCAGTTAGTTAATCCTCAAACGGTTCAGTGCGCATTGGACCAGACAAGACCACACAAGACCAGACAAGAGCAGATAAGACGAGATAATATCAGACACGAGCAGACAAGACAGGACAATACCAGACTAGACCAGACAAACAAAATATCCAGAAACTCAAAGTACGATGAAATTCAATTTAAAAAACTGATAAAAACTGATCAAAATCAACCCTACACGCTAGCTAATATATTTGGGAGGGCCCCGAAATCTCTTCTGTGTATACCCCCATCCCACCAAAATATATCTTCTCCGTGTGCCAAGGAGTAACAAAAGATATTCCGGGACCCTTCCGAATATGTTAGCTAGCGTGTACGGTTGACTACGATCAGTCTTTATCAGTTTTTTAAATAAGTCCAGACAAGACTAGACAAGACCAGACAAGACCAGACAAGACCAGACAAGACCGGACAAGACCAGACAAGACCAGACACGACCAGACAAGACCAGACAAGACCAGACAAGACCAGACAAGACCAGACAAGACCAGACAAGACCAGACAAGACCAGACAAGACCAGACAAGACCAGACAAGACCAGACAAGACCAGACAAGACCAGACAAGACCGGACAAGATCAGACAAGACCAGACAAGACCATACTAGACCAGACAAGACCAGACAAGACCAGACAAGACCAGACAAGACTAAACAAGACCGGACAAGACAAGACAAGGAAGACCATACATAAGGTGACCAGACGTACTCATTTCGGCAGTACTTCTTTGAGATAGTATATACTGTCCAATTTTTAGGTACTGCATTTGTACTGCCTTTCTTATAAGATGTACAGCTTGTACTACTTTGCATGATATTGTAAAAATAGTTTTAATTGTGATTTTATGCTTTTTCAAAACGAATGCCGAATGACTGTTATCACTTTCGCCAAGCAGTTCGTTAGTTAGTATGACAAAGTCACATGGATGGTGGAATTAATGTGTTGGAGCGGAATAGATGCGGTGTTGTATGAGCAGGACAAGCAGACCACGGGGAATCTCAACAGATTCCGTTCTCAAGTAATTTTATTAATAGTGAAAACAATAAGTCGGACAGACAGTTTTCTTTTATTTTCAATGATCAGTTGTTCAATCATTTCGCTTTACAATGATCAGTTGTTTTTTCTTGTGTTGATGGTTTCATTGATAGAGAATGATGATAGCAAAAATGATGATACTGTCGTAAAATGCACTATTTGTTGCTAAGAATTCAGGTTTGCTAATACTGGCAAAACGGCAAAAACAAAACATGAGTGATAAACATAGACTCATCTTAATGCAGCAAATTAATCGTCACAAGTGTTGACTACTTGAAAAATATAACTTTTTCATTAGATGAAAAAATGCGCAGAAATCCTAAATTGCAATAAAAATTGTTTTCTCCTTGAATATTAATGTTTAAGTATCTTCGGCGTCTCAAATTGGTCCACTCATCCAGCGTAATACTATTTTTTGTCCATTTGCTTCAAATTCTTGAATCTTTAAAACATAACATCTGAAGGAAACATAACTTGTTCTGCAAAATCTGAGAAAACATTTGCATATCATACAATATGCCATAACCTTAGTTTCGTAATATGGATTGTACGTCAAATAGTGTGCAAACTCTTTGAAAAAGAAATTAAATGGGGGTGAATAAAATGCGAAGCAATTGTAGATAATGTACTAATAATAATGTATTAATCACGCATTCGAATTTTTGAAACAATATTTGGAAAATGCAAAAGTAAATGTTAAACTATTAAATTTAGATTCTGTACCAGGAGAAACTTCAGCACTCTTCTCAGAGCACTTAAAATAATAACTTACCATAATTTGAAAGAAAAATAATGTGCATAAAATATGAATAGAAGAGTGAGTCACCAATTTAAAAGACTTTTCTGAGGAAGCAGAAATAGAATAAAAAAATATGTTGATATTCCACAACGAGCTGGCTTTCGTTAACACCTGCTGTGGATCGTGTGATCAAAATGTTTGAGCCTTTCCGCTCGTACTTTAGTTTATACCAGGGTTCCAAAATATTAAAAGAATTTTTCGAAAACGAGTTATCTGAAGTTACATTGCATTTCATTCATAGTTAACCTGTTATAGTTCATATCACTAGTAAAGAAATTGAAAGCTTTAAAGTATCAGATCTTCCGAGGTCAAAATTGTCTTAAATAATGTGTTGGAGCAAATAGTCGCTAGATATAATACTGGATTTGTTCCATTAAAGTTTAAACGCAGAAACTCGATACAATCGAAGAGTCAAACCCTGGAAGCGATGCGAAAATTATTAAAGAAATTAAATGTTTTTATAAAAATTCCTTTGAATATGTAAAAAATGGACAGATTGTCTAGAAGAGCTACACATTTTTGGATCGATATTATTAAAATATAATATAAATTGGGAAGGGATTATGAAGACGGTTCATTATGTAAAAGAAAACCATAAAATTGTTATCGATGATAATGAACTCTTCTATGAAGTAATTGAAAACATGTATTGTTTCACAGAAAAAATAAATGCATGGAAGAAAAATAACACATGTGTTAGTTTGCTTTGTAAAGAAACATACAAATATTTTAAAGGTGTGTTGACAAGACCAGACAAGACCAGAAAATACTAGACAAGACCAGACATGAGCAGACAAGACTAGACAAAACCAAACAAGACCTCAACAAGACCAGACAAGTCCAAATAAGACCAGACAAAGCCAGACAACACCTGACAAGACCGGTTAAGACCGGACAAGATCAGACAAAATCAGACGATGCCTCACTTTAACCTTCTTGCGAACTAGTTCGTCTCTGTCGGATCATTGTTTCTATTGCTGAAAGTTCAATTTACAGAAAACGTGAACGTTATATATTACTCGAGATGGTTATTCAAACGATTATGCTGTAGATCTGGTGGGAAAATGAAAGGGTTATATCAGTCGAGAGGATGTTTGCTTTGAGGTTTATATGAATATAGTTTATATTTTCGTTTGACTGACAGAAGTTTTCAGAAACACAACAAATATAATCATCAAGCGAATAGTATTATGTGATTGCTAAATTTTGCATATCCCCAATTCTTATGTATATGTCAAAATTTAGAAGCAAATTTAACGAGCATATGACATAATAATAGGCAGTAATAACTTATATAAATGATTTATAATTTGAAGTAATATTCTGGAGTTAAAGATATTTTATGCTATAATTTAGCTTAAGATATCTTTAAATAAAGCTAGCTTCTCATGTATATCCTGGGCGACTTGAAAATAAGTACTAATACAACTTTGAGGAATAAACAAAACACAAATAAATGTTATTAAGACAAGACATGTAACAGAAGACCAGCAAATGCAATAACAACCAGATAGAATTTACGTTCCAAGGTATAATGATCGGTTTTAAATATATTTCCTAATACCTATATGAGATCGTTCCAATTTTGTCTAAATATAGGGTTTCTGGTTCGGATATATCCGAAACGCAAAACCGTGGTTTCCTGTGCAAAAACCGAAACGGCATAACCGTCACAGAGAACCGCGGTTTTCGGTTTTATCTAAATATAAATAAAAATAAAATATACTGAATTTGTGCTCTTTAAAACATTGCAAACTGTTGTTGCAATAATGGCAACCATCGACGGTATATCTGTTTGAGAAATTTCAAAATGTACATTTGCTCGGAAAGCAATAGCTGGCCGGTTTCCCAACCAAATCTTGCCAAAATGTCCTTCAGATGTTATGTTTTAAAGATTCAAGAATTAAAAGCAAATGGACAAAAATTAATATTACGCTGGATGAGTGGACCAATTTGAGACGCCGAAGATACTTAAACATTAATATTCAAGGAGAAAACAATTTTTATTTCAATTTAGGATTTCTACGCATTGAAGAAACTTGTTCTGCAAATAATTTCTTAATAAGTGTTGAAAAACATTTAGATTCATTTAGTATCAGTTTGATTTTACGTCGATTTTATGGTATTACGTCGAACGTGTAATTTTTTTTCGTTTATCTCGGATAAAATCAGTTTCCTACAACGAAACGTAAGAGCTCTTTTTGAAAAGGACAAGGCACAAGATGTAATAGGATTCTTGGAAAAGAAATTAATTGGTTCTGATATAAGCAAAGCTTCAATGAAAAATATCATGCAACGTTTCAAAACCCGTTGAAATCTGGAATTAACATAATTGGCTAGATGCTCATTAGATCCTTCAATAAGGTTGAAGTCAAAGATGAATGTTCGGCAAATTCAGAAGAATTAGAAGAAGTGACAAAAATACTTATATGCAAACAAATCGCTATCCTAATTCTATGAAACCGGAGTTTCTAAAAATAGCACTTGTAAAACCTAACCTAACCTACTCCAAAGGTTCATTTTCCCTAAGCGCCAACTTTTGTACGAAACTAAGATCTCGTTTAATTATCAGACACTACAACCAAAAGTTCTTAAAAACCGAAACCGAAACCGCGGTTTTTAATTTTCAAAAACCGAAAACTGGGGTTTTGAAAAATTGCGGATATTCAGAAACCCTATCTGGGCAGTAATCTCTTTATAATAATTTAGCATTCATAGTAATATTGTTCTACCGTTTAATGAGTTTAAAACTAAGACTCTACCTTGTGATAACGTTGGAATATTTTTAATAAATATAATATAGATTGATGGTCAAAGAGTAAAAACTTTTGGGACCGCTACTAAAATTAATTTATTTTATTAGGATTATCTCTCCCGTTATTGGCTATTCGTCACATAAACGTGTATTAGTTATTTTATGTGAGAATTTTACTAATGTATAGTTAAGATTGTCTAATCAAATGTCTTTTGGTCATCTAGTGAAGTATCAAGTATCATGTTTATTAACGCGGATTGATATATCAGTCGCAATCCTACCAACCTATTGCACAATATTATGTCGACTGGACAGAGATTGCATTACCCAGCTCAGCTTTTAATTCAATTGAAGATAATTAGGAATATATTAACGCATCTAGTTATATTTTACATTAAAAATCCATATTTTTTTAATATCCTCAACAATTCACTTATATTGCTATTGCTTAACATTGCGAAACTTTAAGTTCAAGGAAATGCAGAAAAAAAAAGAATCAAGTAAAATCATGAATATTCTCACAAATATTTATTTATAAATATGGAGTAGACAAGGCTTTTATTAAACTATGTTCACAGTAAACTTATTAATAAATGTATTCATTTTGTTTGAATCTCTCCCTTGGGTAGAGACATGCAATTGGATTCCCCATAGCACAGAATTGAATAAAAGAAAATTGGAAATGCGTTCACCACATCTTAATCGACATCGATATATACAGATAGTGTAGAACCTATATATGTGTATCAGTTACTGCATCGGTTTTATACAATTTTATTTTATTTATATATTTATTATAAATTTAGCTTGATATAGGAATTCATAATAAACATATAAATAAATTAAAATCTATTTAGAAAGCTAAAATTTACTCTTTAATTTGTTTAATTATATACAAATGCTGGTTTTCGTTTTTTTTTTATTATCCTCTAAAATAGATATTTCCAAGAAGTATGTACTACCAGAAAAACAAACTAGGTACTTTTCTAAATTTACTGTTGAACTTTAGATAAATAAATAAACATAATGTTTTAATGGTAGCATTCCATTCAAGACCCCTAGACGGGCCTAGACCTAGTCTATTTTCCCTCACACTGCCTCTGCAATAGTGGAGACACACAGATTGAATACAAAGTCTTGCAATTACCGCTTGGCATGTATTCGTAAAATGAGGCACTAGCTCTTTAGCCTTTCCTTCGACATGGAAAAACAACAAACTATAAACAAAAAAATCTTCAAGTAAGAAATTTAACACAAAACCACAGAGACCAATAACTCACAATTTCAATGTAATATCAACCAGACAATGTAATCAGATACCAACAACAAGTTGCTTATATCTAATTAGTTGCTTATATCTACTTGCAACAAGTGGCGGCGCAATAATTAGCTAGGCCCTGTGCAAAAGAATGAAGCGGGTTTTTCTTTCATACTAACATGCTTGATACTTGAAAAGTAAAAACTAAACATTTTTAAATACTTTAGTTTTCTTAAATTGGTTCATTATATAATAAATAGTTAATATTTCAGTTCATATATTTAAAATCAATAAATTACATAATTATAAAATTTAATCAGTTGCAATCTTGAAATTACCTCATTTTACCCTAATTTTGAATTAACCTCTCTGCTGGTGCAGCCGTAACCTTCAGTTAGTTAGTTAACCCTCAAACGGTACAGTGCGGGTTGAGCCGGCTCCACACATTGGCTCACACGGCCAGGTAAATGTGTGTTCCAGCATTTGCTGTTCTTTCACACACCACAACTGGGTGTCTATATATTGGCTCACAAGTGCTAACTTCTCAGTTCACAAGTTGTAGAGCACAAGTTGTAATGGTAACATGTCTGGTGATCTTGACCTTGAACTAGCGGTTGCTGCTTTTTATATAGCATCTGCTGCATACAATGTACGGCTAATGTGTGGAGGGAGAACTTGTCATGTGGGAACATGCGTCAATTCCTTTGAAGCGGGACAGAAAACCGAAAACCCTATGGCCAGCCGCCAATGCATGTGTCAACCTCCACCAGCCAATTCACAAGCGCCAACTTCTTCATCCTTTCATTGGCCATTTGAGGTATGCCACATCACATGGCCAATGTGTGGAGCCGGCTTTGGACCAGACAAGACCACACAAGACCAGCCAAGACCAGATAAGGTGAGACAATATCAGACATGACCAGACAAGACCATACAAGAGCATATAAGACTAGACAAGAACAGACAAGGCCACACAAAGCCAGGCAATACCAGACAAGACCAGACGAGAAAAGACATGACCAGACAAGACCAGACAAGACCAGACAAGAAGACAAGACCAGACAAGACCAGACAAGACCTGACAAGACCAGACAAGACCAGACAAGACCAGACAAGACCAGACAAGACCAGACAATACCAGGCAAGACCAGAGAAGACCAGTCAAGACCAGACAACACCAGAGAAGAAAAGACACGACCAAACATGACCAAACAATACCAGACAATAATTATTTCAGTCGGGAGGACGTCTGCATTAAAATTTATATGAAAATAGTTTATATTCTCGTTTAACTGACATAATTATACAGAAACACAACAGATATAATCATCATGGGAATAGTATTTTGTGATTGCTAAATTGTGCATATCCCCAATTCTTGTGTACATGTAAAAATTTAGAAGCAAATTTAAGCATAAGATACAATAATAGGCAGTGATAACTTTAGATAAAGATTATATGATTATTTTAAGTAGTATTTGGAGTTAAAGATATCTTAGGCTATAATTAACATAAGATATCTTTAAATAAAGGGATATTCTCATGTATTTCCTCGACGTCGTGAAAGGAGATCAGACAAGATCGGAGAAGACTAATCAAAACCATAGAACAGGGGTTCCCAAAGTTTTTCTTAGGTGGGCCAATTTAATATTACCGAATTTTTTGGCGGGCCAAATAATGAAAATATTTTTTGAGCTTGTTTTGGTATTTTCGGATAATGCACGCATGATAATCCATTATAAAAATCAATTAAGGAATTCTTCCGATAAGAATTCTTAGCATCGATATTTTCATGTAATTCTATCAATTCAAATTGCATGTCTTCAGAAACGTCACGCGGATTGCAAGAAAATTGATCTGAAAATAATATGTAGTTGTCCGCGTGACTCTTAAAATCATGGAAACGTTTGTCAAAATCTTCTAAAAAACTGTAAACTATATGATTTTGTAATACCTGATTTTTCTAATATCTGATTTTGTAATAATTGATACCTCGATATTTTCCTTTACTAATATTCCACATCTTCCAAAAATGACAAAGTTACCAATTTGAAGCTGTTCTTGTAATAAATTAAATTTTCTTTCCGTGGAATTTACATATCTAAGTAGATCATATATAAGTTTACCATTACCTTGCAGTTTTAAATTTAATTCGTTCATAACACCACTTACGTCTACTAGAAATGTCAAGTCTCATAGCCAGTTAACATCTTGTAATGAAGCAATATCACGATTTTTTTCAGTTAAAAACTCTGTAATTTCTTTTCTTAATTTAAAAAACCTTTTTAATGTTCGTCCTCTAGATAGCCTGAAAATCTGACCTCTGAAAAATATATAACGTCTTCAAATGGAGATTTAGACTCTTCTAAAAGAGTTTTACATTGATGGTGATTGATGATTTTTGATAAAATTAACTGTCTTAATAATATCATTCATGACATAATTTATTTTCAACACCTGAGCTATAAGATTTTCCTGATGAATAATCTAGTGATAATGATGCAATCTATTGGAATTGAGTCCTTCAACTTGTTTTTTTTTAATGTATAAAGCTTTGCTAGGCCCATCATACATGGAGCACCGTCTTTAGTTACTCCTACTAAATTGTGCCAATTAAAATTGTATCGAATAGAAAGCATGTTCTACCGCGGAAAATATATCACAATCCCTTATACGATTTTCTTTTAAACATTCTATTAACAATAACTGTTCAAAAATCATAAAATTTTCTCCACGAATAAATATTAACAGTTGTGCTGAATCCCATTTATCAGTACTTTTCGTCCAAAGCAATGGAAAAGGCAGTAAACGATTTTGAAATTTCTTGTAATTGATGTAAAATATTCTCATCAATATCTTCAATTTTACGAGTAGTAGTCATTTTCGAGCAACTAATATCATTGAATAACGACTTTTTATCTGGGCACACTATGTCCACAACTTTCAACATACAATTTTTAAAAAATTCTCCTAAAAATGCTTTACTTTGTTTGGAAATATCTTGCTCAACAACATAGCGAGCCAAAACGGAGGATTCATTTTGTTTGAAAAGATTTTTTAAAACAAATTTCTGACTACTAAAGTACTTTTGTAGGGACTTTTGTGTGTTGCATTACATGCGCCAGAAATGATTAACAGTTCTGTATCTATTTGAGACTACTGTATTATATTTCTGCACAAATGTGTAATAAATAGACATACTGCAATATTTTTTTAAATATAAACTAAACCATATTTTATTGCATCTTATTTGTAATACTTATTATTTATTTTACTATTTACTTATTTATTTTTTAATAAAAGTATAATGTATCGTATCGAAATGGTGGGCCGAATTCACAGGCTTTGCGGGCAGCAATTGGCCCGCGGGCCGCACATTGGAAACCCCTGCCATAGAAGGTCAATCAAATGCAACAGTAGATATAATTTCTTAGTTTTTAATTTAAAGTTCTTAGGTGTGATTTTCCATGTTTTACATAAACTTCCTATTACCTATACGAGATGGTTCCATTTAGGTAAAAATAGAAAACATTGATGGTCCGAGAGTGAAAACTTGTGGTACAGCTACTGTAATTGATTGATTTTATTAGGATATAGATTTATCTCTTCCGTAAATTCTCACTTTGAAATTCTTATTCTTCAGATAGACGTGTATTAGTTATTTTAGGTAAGAATTTGAACTTGATTAATGTGTAGGTTAGATTGTCTAATCAAATGACTTTTGAACATCTAGTAAAGTAACAATAATATGTTTATTAACTTGGATTGATATAACAGTCGCAATCCTACCAACCTATTACACAATGTTATGCCGACTGGACAGAGGGTGCATTACCCAGCTCAGCTTTCAATTGAATTGAAGATAAATATGGAATGTATTAACGTATCTATTTATATTTTACGTTAAGAATCCAATGTTTTAACTATGTTCAATAAATACTTTGCTTACATTGCTATTGCTTAACATTAGGAAACTTCAAGTTCAAAGAAATGCAGAAACAAAATACACCAAGTAAAATCATGAATATTCTCACGAATATCTTAACCCTTTCACCGCCATTCCGGGAGATGTGACCCGGGGCCCTGAATTTATACAGCGCCGTCCCGGGAGATGTAACCCGGGGTTTCTTTTTTTTTAATAACGCCATCTAGTTTTGCGCTGGATTAACAAACGAGTAACGAGCCGTCACTGTACTTAATAGTCCAGTCATTTAAGCTTAAATTAGGTAAGAATCTCGGAATTCGAGATACCCAGCTGTAAGTCTGTAAATATTTGTATATTGACACCCTAAAAGTTGTCTCAAAACCTACATATGGTAATAAAAACCTACCATATGTAGGTTTTGAGACAACTTTTAGGGTGTCAATACACAAGTATTTGCAGACTTACAGCTGGGTATCTCTAATTCCGAGGTGAACTTACTATAATGACTGGACTATAAAGGGAAGAGAAATCGCGATTTTTTGTAAATTTTTTTAAAAAATTCTTAAATATTACGGAACGATTGGAAATCTCTCTCTTATCCGATCGGGTATTTTTAAAAAATAATTTCACCGACTTGCCGTCTCCTGGAACGGCTGGGTGAATTTTTCCAGGTTTTTCACTTTTTTGCACACAACTTGGACAGTTTTGGACATCACCTCACTTTTCGACATTTTTGCAAAATGCGAAAAACTTACTTTTCTTTGCAAAATATTCTTCATATTTCTACGCCTAAATAACGCGAACGGAAGTCTTATCGAAAATCGCTGCACGTGGGGCAGTTCTTCTGTTCTTTGGCTACAAGAATCTGATGCACGGCTGCCGCCAGGGGGCGGACGCCGCCGCAGGCGGCGTTTTAGTCGGGCGACTTGGAATCGCAGAAAATGTGAATAACGTCGCTGACAAAAGTGTCGCAGCCACGAGAATGGTGTCGGTGGACGCGTCTCAAAGCTTTCTACCGGAATCATTTCGTGAATTTCATTTTTCCTAGGTATTTTTGCCATGACCTCCATAAAAGTGGTAATTTTTGTAATGCAAACATTTGGTGTCCCTGTAGGGAAGCATTCGGTCTGAATCTAGGTCTCGACCGGATCGCAAATTTCTATCAATTTTGAGACGACTGACGTGTGGCGTTTCGCGAATTTCACCTGTGGTACCACGCCACGTGGGTTTTTAAAAAGGTCACATTAGGCTTTTTTATGCGGCAGATCAGATGCGGCAGTGTTTTAACGCGCGTCTTCCATGCTTTAACTGCAAATGTCCGTCCGCATGTTGCGCAGTTCCAGGTTTCGTCTTCCGTCCTGTCGCGCCCCTCCAGAGGGCAAACCCCACCGAAATCGACATCGAGGTTTTTGCAAGCGGCCCGACGGAAGCGGAGGCGACAGCGCAAGACGGGATTGTACATTTTTCTCGTGTAGAAAGTCGAGCGGTGCCATTTCCGCGAGTCAACTCCCGGTTCCTAGGCTCGAACGCACCAGACCGAAACCTAAAATCAAGAATTTTGAACCTTTGAGGCGCATTTTTTGTTGGATCTCAAAAATTTTTCCGGATCGTTTGACTGCCGCCGCGTCACGTTTTTAGAGCCCTCATTTGCCGTCCTGCGACGTCCCGTTCACCTGGTGCAAGAGAAAATGCAACTTTTTTTTACCGATTTTGCAATCACTTCCAAGGACGCCCTACGCTTATTCAAAGGGTGCCAGGTTACCGTTTGGATTCGTTCTCTTCAGAACGCTTTCCCGCAACTATTCCGGCAAGAATTTTTAAACTGCGACGACTTTATGCGAATCTGCGGCAGTTTAGAGTGCGCAAAAAGTGAAAAAAAACGGATGCGTTTTGGCGGTACGTCCGAACAAATTGACGGATCGGAACGGAACCGGCGCCGCTCGATCGGACATAGAACCTTTTAGTTTGTTTGCGAGTTTAATCTCGATTGCGTTGAAGATGGCGTTGCGACGCTATAAAAACGAAAAATGTCAGGACGTCCAGAAAAACTCGAATTCAAAAAACTTGAATGTCGATTTGGGGCACCAGGATGTCGCGTTTTTTAAATTCCAAGTTGACCGGCACGTGGGCCCCACTGCGTCGCTGCGATCTTGGAGTCGCCCGCCACAATTCGAAACGTATCGGCTCTCCTTCGCTGGAAGGTGCGGTCAGTCTGCTCGCTACAGCTTCGCCGTTTCTGGGCGCAATGACTCGAAATTGCACGCTTTCGATTCGGAACGGACGCCCGCGCCTCTTTTACATTTATGGTTTCGCGATCCAAGCCGTCCGATCCGGAAATATTTTCATAATTGTGTAGGGTGCACTGTAAAAGTGCATCTTCAAGTCTGCGTTCAACGTGCCGCGGCGAGCTCGCGAGTTTTAGACGAAGTTCTTTAGACTGAACCTATGGCTTTAAACTGAACCTATGGCTTTGCAGCTGCGTCGCGGCGCCCGGCGTTATGGAGGAGCAAAGGGTTAAAAGGGAGCTCTATTTTCCGCTTTTGAACAAAAGGTGAAAGGGGGAACATCAATGTGAAAGGGGTGGCATAACTACCGGAATTTTTATAAATATTAGCGCTGTGTTTTATTCCTTAAAATTGTCATGGCAGTGAAAGGGTTAATATATGAAACACAGTCGGGTTTGAATTTTGGCTTTTAAAAACCCAAGAACCGACCGATTTTTATGATTTTTGATTTATTGCATTTGCCTCCACCCCTGCCATTGTAGTTACTATTAAAATATTGTAAAAAAGGTAATAATAATGAAAATAATTAATTTTCTCATTTTGTCTGGAACGTCACATATCATCGACGTCACAGTCGAAGCTACACAGTCGCTTTTCATTTCCCATTCATAAATGTCATCCACGTGTTATACATCTGGCGGTGCATCTAGAAAATGGTCAACGAGTTTATTTCAACGCATTAAATGTTGATTGACATGCTGTAACACCTCCAGTGACAACATTGAGAAGTTTGTTTTTTATTTACCAAAGCTCCAATGTTCATGAACCGACATCCTTTGTATCACTTCGAACTGTCAAAGCTGCAGTGTGCCCAACATATCGTGCTGCATGTCAACAGCTCAATTTGCTTAAAAACGAAATTCATTGCGACATTACAATAGCTGACTCAGTTTTTACTGCATCTCCAAATCAGATACGCACATTATTTGTTATCATTATTTCGATCGATGTTTCCGATCGAATCCAATTGAACTGTGGAACAAGTACAAGGATGACATGTCAGAAGACATTTTACATCGAATTCGTCTCACTTCAGAAACACATAACCAGGCTTTGCTTTTGATAGAAGACATGTGTTACCTCGCAGTTTGTTAGTAAAGTTAGAAATGCCAACGCCAAATCGTGCTACGAACGACGCTTTCAATCGAGAATTGGAACATGGACGTGAATACGACCGAGATGCATTGAACGAATCAGTTTGAATGAGTCTACCACTATGGAACTCAAAACAGAAGGATGTGTACGATAAGTTAATGAAGGCAATTGATGATGGAAATGGTGGCTTATTTTTCCTCAATGCGCTCGGTGGAAAAACATTCCTCAGGTGATGGATTTTAGCCACTGTTCGTGCGAGATCCGAAATTGCCGTAGCAGTTGCTTCTTCAGGTCTAGCGACCACGTTGCTACAAGGATGCAGAACCGCTCAATCAGCATTTAAACTACCCTAAAACCTTTAAACGACTGAAACACCCAGATGCAAAAAATCGAACCATATACCTATATTCAGCTGACCTATATTCAGCTGACAACAAAGGTGCGAGTTGCATTGCTAAACGTTCCATTTGACGAAGATTTCTCCAAGCAATTGTTATCAATCGGTAATGGCCGTCTGCACGTCGGCGAAACGAACGGATTGATTTCGTTTGCGCATATTTTTTGCAACTTCGTCTCAACTAAGAACGAGCCCACCAACAAAGTGTTCGCGAACATTATTGTTAATCACAAAAATTACTATTGATTGAGTGAACGAGCAATTCGACTTTTGAGGTTTGGGCTTTTTTTATACGTCGTACCTTATACGAGGGAGAGGTCAGACACGATTTTATTCCCATCTATTATATAATCGTGTACGACTTTGTTACCAGATATCGATACGCGTAACATTTGACTGACTTTATTTCAGCTAATAAGATATTTTTTAATGATGATAATGGCGATACGAAGTTTGCCGGGTCAGCTAGTTTATTTATAAATATGGAGTAGACAAGACTTTTATTAAACAATGTTCAGGGTAAATTTATTAACATTTGTATTCATTTTGTTTGAATCCTTCCCTTGGGTGGAGAGATGAAATTGGATTCCCCATAGCACAGAATTGAATGAAAGTTTGAAATGCGTTTACCACAGCTTAATCGACATCGATATATACAGATAGTGGAGAACCTATATATGTGTGTCAGTCACTCCATCGGTTTTATCCACTGGAACTATATCGGGCTAAATTCATAATAAACGGCGGTTTCAAATTAACGGTGCGCCGAGCCGATAATTAAAATTTATTTAGATTGCTGAAAATTACAGTGTGAAACAGTTTTTTTTTTTTTTAAATTTTATTTCAAAGCATTGTTTACCTTAAATTGTTTTTATCTTTAATTATTACTATTTTTACTAGTAGTATTTTTTAATTGTCTTTTTTAAGTGCATATTTCTGAGAAGTAGATACAATCACAAACATACACTAGGTGTTTTTTTTAAATTATAATTGTCATATTTGTACTTTAATGACATAATGTTGTAATGGTAGCATTCCTTTCAAGACCCAGACGGGGGTTATTTACATCACGCACGCACTACATTTGCAATAATGGAGATACACAGATTAAATTCTCAGTTTTGCAACTTGTCCCGCTCGGCATTCATTCTAAAAATGATGCATTAACTAAGAAGAAAAAAAAAGATGCATTCATTAAAGTATAGACAGAAAAATCTTCAAGTAAGAAATTTAACACTATACCACAGACACCAATAACTCTTATAATCAGATACTAACAATAAGTAGTAGTTGCATAGTTGCACCGTTACTTGCAACCAAAATAGGGAAGCGGCCCCTTATCTCATACTCCTTATCTCATACATATCATACATATGTATGATACAAGAAAGGTAAAAAATACAAATTTTTAAATACTTTAATTTCTATAAATTGGATCATTATATAATCAGTCAATATTTCAGATGAATTAATTTTAAAAACAATATATTACATAATTATAAAATTTAAAGTAGACTTGGAGTTCTGAAAAAACGAAATTTCAATCAGATTCAATTTTGACCTCTCTGCTGATGCAACCGTAACATTGTTAGCTACTCATTGTTAGCTAATAACCCTCAAATGTTAAGGTTCTAGTTGGATTCGACCCAACGGTTCATTTTCCTACTCTTCCATTTCTCCTACACTTCTCCTACTGTTTTATCTCTTTACTGGAGATCGAACCTGCTACGAACCCGACCAGGCATTCGTGCGATAGCTATTGTAGTGACTGTACCTCTCATGTAACGGACTTTTGCCTCCTACTTTCAGTTTTCTCGTGAGCTATTTTATTTCGCGGTCTCTCCGACCCGACCATACCAAATAGCTACGACTAAAAATAATTATCTCAGTTTTGTCTACAAAATGGCTTCCCAACAACTAGTAGTTGAGTTTCGTAGTCAGTAGGATGCTTTATACCAAGAGGACACCGACTCCGACCTGGAAGCATCTGTTTCAGAAAGATGGATGGATGGTCTTATGAACAGAAGATGATTTCGACTATGATGAGGAGAATGAGAGCTCCAAAAGTGATAGAGATGAAACAGATGATAGAGATTTGGAATAAGGGAAGGCCGAGGGAACAATTTGGACCGATAAGCCTTTGCGCTCAAAAAACTCACGAAGAACGTGATTTCTCACTTGCCTATACCTAAAGGGATTTCACGAGGGATAACAGACGAAAAAAAATATTTTCAATTTTTATGACTGGTAATATGATATCGTTCGTCATACTAATAACGAAATAGAGCACACGAAGCTCAAGTACCATGACCACCTCTAATTAGTTTTAGATCCAACAGATGTGACTGAAATAAAATATCTGATAAGATAATAGCTCTGAGAGAAAAGATCTCATTGATCTCTCTTTCATGAATTGTGTCTGGAAAGGTTTTGGTTTGTGCCAAGATGACATGTTTTCCGAGATTTATGAAGCTCCTATCTTTCGTTGTGCTATATCCCAGAAACGATTTTCATTCCTTCTTCGAAATTTGAGATTTGATGATAAGGGTACTAGGAAGTCGAGAAAGACTGTAAAAACTTCGCTGCTTTTAGAGAAATATAAGATACTTTTGTAAAGCACGGTTTGCAGTCTTGTAGCCCTTCAGAGTACTTGACGGTGTATGAAACATTACTTAGTTTCCATGGTCGGTGTCCCTTTAAGGTGTTTATTACCATCAAAACTAGGAATGTAACATTGATTGAAAAAATCGATTTCTTAAAAATCGATTTTTTGCTATTCATAATTAATTGATTTACGAAAAATCGATTTTAATTAGAAGAAATAATCGATTTTAAAATCGATTATTTCTATTATTCGAAAAAAATGCCTGATTTCCTATATAGTTGAAAACATTATTGTTGAAAAACATTATTTTTCGACGCCGCTCCTGATAATACAAATGATTCAGAATTAGCCGCTTCTGGATCATAATCATTCCTGGTATTCAAGTTCAAACATCTGTTGATATAATTTATTGTTTGTGACAAAGACACTGCCTCATCTAAATCAAGGATCCAAAAATGTCGCAACCGAAAAAAGGTGCATGTTTTTGAATTATTTCGAATCTTCTATTTGCTTCTCTTTGCAAGGAATTTTCAATTGGTTTGCAAAATCACTCGTTTGCGTTATTGTGTCTAACAGAGTTCTCAAACATTTGATAATATGTATGGCTTTGCTAGCTGTAACATAATTTTTCGCACTCATTTCTTCGGTGACATTTTGAAAAAGCTTTAAATTTTTTTCGATTTCTTTCATCATAATTTCGTTTGCAGTGAGCATTTGGGGCTCGTTTGGGTGATTTATCAAAACAATTCCTATAGTGCTGCTTATTAACACGAAACGTTCTATCATATGTAATTGCGAGTTCCATCTTGTGGATACGTCCCCTATCAAATATTTCAATTTTCCTTCGGAAACATTTTGAAGTATTTGCGCTTGTTGCAATTCTTCAGCGCCAACACCACTTTGGTGGAACTAAATCACGATTTTGCGGACTCCATCCAGAAAATGTTTTATATCACTTGTATTTACATAATTTTCAACCACCAAGTTCAGTGCTTGTGCTAAGAAGCACCGAACATGTGTTGCTCGACTAAAAGAAATTTCAATAGCTTTAACTATGCCGCCGCCATTGTCAGTAGTAACGCTTACATTTTTTTCGTGGGACAAACCCCAATCTTAACCAATTTTATTAATCGTTTCTGACAAATGGGCTCTCCTATATGGTGATAGTTTAACTATTGTGAGACTGTCGTTTTCAACTAATCGTAATTTTTGTACGATAAGGGTTTCTTTTCTTCATATATAGTATCTATGAGATCTGTGATAGTTTAACAGTACGAAACCTTGTACAAAGGATCTACAGTCTTCATTATTTTTTTGAAACCTACACCTTCTACCATAATGTAGGGTACACTGTCCTGGCATATCATTTCTGGTATTTTCTGAGTTATTTCCTAATTTTTATCTCCATCTGAGGCGTATGCTGAAATTTTCGAAAAAGAAGCTACAATGCTTGATCACTTGAACATTGAACTTGAACATTGTTTGCCTTTGTTACGTTTCGTTCAAAATCTGACAAAGTTTTTCTCGTAATTATTCTAGAAATTTATAAGCCATAAAAAGAGAATTTCGTAGTGTGACCTACGAAGACAAATATTCAGAAGATGTTTAGCGAAGTTTCAGGCCCGCAAATTGCTCACTAAATTAAAAGATGTTTTAGTTAATTTTCGGTTTCAAATAACCGCAATACTTATTCCTATTCTATTAATTTTATTCTATTAATTTTTAAAAACGTATTCATGTCAATTCTACCATGACACATTTGCTTTTAATTTAAATGTTTTGGTTATAAAACGTATAACTCAAGCAAGTAAACCAAACTTTACAGATTTCAGAATTTTGCTGTCAAAAGAACCATTATAAAATATATTAATTTGTGATACCTGGTTTGCTGTAGAACAGTGAGAGTTATCGCTTTATATATTTTTTGTAGTATTACTACATGTTTTAAATTATTTCGGTCAGTTTTTGCATTGTGCTATGGTATTACCCTTCTTCATTATAAAATACTTCTGGCAGCCACTTTTAGGTGTTTAACAAGACAATTTTAATGTTAAATAATTATTGACATTCTCCAAAGAAAGAAAACTGTAGAAAAGAAACGAAACTCTTTTACTTACATACATACAAATGCCGCCGTCTTTTGATCGACTTATTCATGTTGGTGAACCTAATTGCGAATTTTCATCCGTCGAAAAAATCGAGTAATCGCGTGTAATTTACATAATCGATTTATTAAAAATCGATTATTATTATTAAAAAAATCGACTTTTCAAAATCGATTAAGTATATAAAAAAAATAATCGATTATTATGAAAATCGATTCTTTTTTTCACATCTCTAATCAAAACCTGAAATTATGGTCAAAAAATATTTTCAGTGTGTGACTCCAGGTCGTTTTATTTTATTTCTGGAATCCCATATATTGGAAAAGAACAAACGGAACCCAATTATTAGAAAAGAAGGGTGATTTATCCAAACCGACTCAATATGTTCTTAGACTCACTGAATCAGTCACAACTGTCACTGACTAAATCAGTCGAATTGTAACAACTGATAATTGGTTTACTTCATCTGAGTTGTCAGCTAAACTATCTGAGAGAAAACTTACATAAGGCCTAAGCCACACTACGACTAAATCGCCGCGGTTCATAAACGCGTGTTTTTGTGACTCAAGTAAGCTAATAGAAGCGGCCTCACTTGCGGTTTTTTCCCGCGACTGATTTTTCACATAGCGTACTGTGTGTTTCACTAGCGGTTTCGCGCTTTTCGGTAGTGCGGCCTCGGCCTTAGTCTGTACACTACGTAAAAAAGGCGAGAGATACCATTATCTATATTATCAGCAGCTATAGGAGCTGAGCCATGGAGCTGTAAAGTTCGTCTATCAAGACAACAAAATGTTGATTTCATTCAACCCTAAAAAGGATAACAAGGTACTCCTAATGTCATCAATGCATCACCAAGGAACAATAAGCGATAAATCAAGCAAGCCAGAGATTGTAAAAACATAACTAAGAAATAAACTAATTTATAACTTAACAAAAAGTGAAGTGGACGTGTTAGACAAACTTTGCACAGACAAGACTACCAAATGGAAAACCAGAAAATGGCCATTGAAATACTTCTTCGCAATGCTAGAAATCGCAGCTGTGAACTGTCTAGTTTTAAAAAGGTAAACCAATCCATAACTCAACGTGGTTTTTTTGGTTAAGTTTGTAAAGATTATCAAGTCGAACCCACTATAGATATAGTGGGTTTGACTTTAGAATTTTTTTTAAATGTCTAGTATTAATCAAATGTTATACGGAAGAATTTTATTGTTCTGTAACAATGTGAATCTTAAATTTAAAATATTTTTTGCAGGCAAATGAGATTTTTTTGGAAAATGTTAATTGAAAATAGTTAATAATAATATTTATTTTTCTTATCTCTAAATTCTGTTCATTTATCTATGCGAGTACTATAAATGTAAGATGAAAATATACGCACTCTTTGATGAAAATAAAATGTTAAAAAGAAGAAACTATTCATAAAGTCTTTAGATTTAATGTATTCTAAAGATTTAATTATTTTTTCTCTATGGGATCCGGAAAAAATCCTTGAAGGATTTCCATTCTCCAAGTTTTAAAATACCTTTTATCGCATTAAACATGGTATTAACATCTGTTTTGTTTTGTTTCAATGTTTCCAAGAGATTGGAGAAGGAATAAATAAATTTAAAACTCTGCAGCAATATAATCATCCTGAGATTAAAGCGTTATTTATAAAAATCTATTTTTATATCGAATCGTTATAAATAAGTTTTTTTACGCTTGATATATAATCTGTACCGTTACCTGGGGGTAAAAATCAATATTTGTTTTAATAAATCAATAACAGCTTACATTTACATGTTTTGTAAATTTATTACATTCAGGTTTACAAATAAATTGAACTTATTAGTTTTATATTTTAATTTAATAAGCTGTTTCAATAGGCTGGGCATTTAACACATTCTGAGAGTTGAGTTGATATTAGACAATGTTTAGTGAAAGAGTCACACAAAAAGTTTATGGGAAAAATCAATTACCCAATGAACTCATTTGATTCAAAATTCATTGATTTTTGTTATGGGATAACACATTCAAAATAATATTTAAATATACAAGCCAAATATTATTATATTATACTTGACTGTACTCTCGATATTAGTCTTCAAGAACAAATATCGGTAATTTTTTAGTGTCTGTAAGAATTTTGAGGAAGTATTGAAATGCCTGAACATTTTTTAAAATAACGGTACTTCTGGTAAGGGAATTTACGAAAAAAAGAGATCACTTTTAAATGTATTAAATATTAAATTATTACTGTGTGTATTACTGTGATACTGAGGGCAATGTTATGATAATGTGACGAATATGATAGGTATGGTTGAGGCGTTTACATTTTAAATAAAAATGAAAATTCAATTTATACTCCTTGCACTTTTATGATTATATTTTATTGTATGGGGATAAGAAAATATACCGTCTTGATGAATATTTTATATTAAAACTTTCTATATGTATTCGAATCATTCGCTGCTTTGTTCGCGATTTTTGAATGAATCGCATGTAATAACAGTGGTCATATGTTGTTTGGGTAATGATTTATTACAACTGCCGCAGATAATAGTTGACAACTCGATTCTTTTCTATCATCGATAAAATTCTCGCTTGTATTTTAATAGGAAACATTTTATGTCACAAGCTAGGAAGGCCACCTTCAAAAAATCTCTTCTGTGCTTGTTGCATTATAAAGCAGTTGACTATTGATTCCCGCTATGTTTATTAGTTGAAAGAATATAGCCAATGGCCATCTCCTTGTGCTTCTAAATACAAAATAGATGCTACAAATTTTATCGACAGTGTCAACTCCGCCTATGGTGGCGTTATATGTTAATATTATGTATAGGTTTCTTCGACATTGGATTTATAGCTCCATTCTCGTTGATTGTTTAAATCAATACCACATATATTTTACTTTGTTGCATTTTTTTGGAAACTAAATAATGATCTGTTTTATGTAGTAAAAATTGCGGCGGTATTTCGCGATTATTTTCTGCAAAAACAGAAATATTTTTTCAACAAATTTCATAAAGTTATTAACACTAACTTTACTGATTTTGCTTTTCAGCGATTTTGAATAACTAGTCATTCTATCTTGAAATAAAGGGATTGTTATTTTCATCCTCTTCTTCGAAATCATCGGACTCATTATCTTCAATTTCTGATTTAGAGTCAGATTCGATTTCCAATGTGTATTCGTCAGAAGATTTGTTATCTTGTTTTATTTTATACTTAAAATTTATTGAAAATGTTAGAGACTCAAAACACCCTTTATTCCATAAACAATGGAGAACCCAAATATGTAGACCAATGTTGAAATCCTATCTTGATTATACTTGCATACCTACACGTGTGGTGTATTTTGTACACAAAACTGAAGCGCAGGAACGAAAAAAAAAGTACGAAAATCAGCAGTTTAACGGGCAGTTAGGCAAACAAAATTAAGTGAGCATTTAGTAGACACATTGGGCGTAGGTTACGTGGAGTGGCATAGTTGGGGGGTAACCACACCGTGATGCGACAGCATTTATTTAAATATTGGTGTACTTTTTACACTAGCGCGGGTAGTTAAAGGTTAACGTCAAACTTACTCACTGTACGATATAAGATGAAAATCCGAATTCGTACAAATAAGATGTAGACAATTATAATAATATGTTTAAAAGTTTTCTGGCTATTAAAAGATTTGAAACATTTCACATCTTTTCATATATAAATTACGTAAGGAGCAAATACATGTACCTGTCGCAAACGAAGTTTTTTTGTTATAAAACTCCTGACATCAGACCATAGTGACATGAAAGAAAATTTTAAAATATATTTGATTTACCTATATTATTGTTAAACCGTTTTACAATCCACTACAAAATGGTTTAAATTATTTAAGGAACTCGAATTTCGTCGGGCCTTATCTGGCTTTCTTTACAAAACAAATTGTGCACGAGATGACAGAAGAATAATTAAAAGGATTTAGCAAATTAGTTTTATCACACAATACTGATATTGATGAAATAGATCTTTATAACGAATTATTTGTATTACGACTGATTGTCCTAGAGGAATATACTCCTGTTAATATACTGGAATGTATAATGGCAAATAAATTAAGGGATGATTACTCAAATTCAACAATTGCTAACGAAATTTTATAAACCCTCGAACGGTACAGTGGTGCTAGACGAAATATACGGTACGGACGGGTCTCGAGTAGTAGCATGATGGCTCTTAGTGTATAGTGAGCGTTAACTAACAAATCTGATGGTCCCAATTTCGACCCTGGGATCGAGTGTCGGCCGCATTTGTAGCAGAAGACAAATATGTAATTAATTAACGATTTGTGTGTAATTAATTAACAATTTAAATAACATCTATGTTTCTGAATTTATATAGAGAAAGATGTGGGCAAAATACAATATGCCAAAATGGCCGCAGTGTTAATAACCCGCTCTCCACATTGGACCAAATTTAAAAAAACGGTTGGGTTGGATCCGACGCAATATCATTTTGATAAGGTTTTTGGTAAACATAAATGCAGAATAAGCATTTTAAAAGTTATTGCTAATATAGTGTGCTTGAAAAAGAATTCCCAAGTTTTAAGTATATATTTAATGTTGAAATTAATGAAAAACTATATCAACAAGTAGATACAATAAAAGAGAGCACTTTCAAGTTTTGTTTTAACATTAATGAACTTCAACGTGGGACCCATTTGTTGCCCTGGACATGTCCAGACGATATTCTACTTCTCGCCACGTATTCACCAATATATTAGGTATAAGTGTCTCAACCGCCGTGACGACTCTTTCGCGTAAATGATTAATGTCTCAGATCTTTTCACTGTACACAATAGTCCACAAACTCCGGGCTTCCTAGTGGCCAAGAGATTGGGTCAATTCTGCCTATTCACCTTCCCGGAAAGCGAGTGTCTAGAGCCGGCCGCACGTGCTTACTGTAATGAGATGTAACTCTAAGATGAGACAATTTAAAAAAAATATAAAGTCGAACCCACTATATCTATAGTGGGTTCAACTGACCAAAACAAAAAAAAACCAAACCCTTGAAGAAAAGAAGAGTGCACGTATTGCGAGGGATCTTCGTTTGACAATTGTCGAAGTTTTAGTAAAAGAAGTGGAGCTGTGGGTTTAATAATTTGCGGTCACACCCACAGTCACAGTTGTGTTACATTAGATAAGTTGTGTCATCCCTCAAAAGGTAGAAAGGGCAATGAGTTTTGTGTCAAATGCAATTCATGTATAAGTGGTGAGCATAGAACAGTATTATGCGTTAGGTGACCAACTGATGATTCTTGTGAAGAAACAGAAATGTGATAAACGAAAAATTTCATTTTCTCCCAATATTATTTTTCGTTTTGAAGACTTTCTAATAAGACTAGAATTGTTCATTCAAGTTCATTCAGACAGAAAATTTCATTTTGTGTAGGCACTTTGATTTGGTCGTGAAGGCCACAACTAAGGTGTAATGGTTATATATTATTTCTACAAAAATATATTTTTTTAAGTAATACAGTGCGTTTGAAATAGAAATCCCTAGTTTTATTGTGCCATAGAAATTGTTCAAAGTAATACACACTATTGTAGTTTATGGTGTTTGATTCATCAAATATCCAAGTGTTGCTCCCCTGCAGCTGGCACGCCTGCTTGACCTTTAGACGGCACCAGGGCCCAGTTCGCTTAATTCAGTTCAGGCGTGCAGTGCAGTGCAATAGCTGCTCCCCACCAAGAATCGCAGTGTGTTATTTGGCATTTGCAAACTGAATCTGTTATAACTGTGCAACGTAATTTTAGACGTCAGTGCGGTGTTGAACCTCATACAGCAAAAACTATCCGTGATTGACATTCTTTCAAGGAAACCGGTAGTGTTTTAAAATGGAAATCTCCAGGTGGGCTGAGAATTTCTGAAGATGTTGTTTTGTGAAACAACAGATGATTTCTGAAACAGATCCGTGTTTCGTATGTTCGGCAGGCAAAGAAGCCATTGGCTAGACGTAGTTTATAATTAGGATTGCCTAAAGATACCGTGCATTTGTACCAGAGCATCCAGAGGAATTTATTCTGTATTAACGTGACTCTCCCAAAATTAATTGTTGCGGCTTGGTGAAAGATCGTCATTGGTCCTTTCATTTTTGTAGAACAAACAATAAATGGGGACAATTACTTCGACGTGTTAACAGAGTATGTCTTTCCCCAAATGGATAATATTTAGGCGGAAAAAGGGCTTGTGTTGTTTCCAATAAGATAGCACCCCATCTCATTACAGTAAAAACGTGCGACCAGCTCTAGACACTCGTTTTGCAGGAAGGTGGATAAGCAAAATTGGCCCAATCTCTTGGCCACCATGAAGCCCGGAGTTTGTGGACTGTTGGGTACAGTGAAAAGATCCGAGACATTATTCATTTACGCGAAAGAATCTTCGCGGCAGATGAGACACTTATACCTGCTATGTTGGTGAATACGTGGCGAGAAGTGGAATATCTTCTCGACGTGTGCAGGGCAACAAGTTGATCCCACGTTGAAGTTCAGTAATATTAAAACAAAACTTGTGTGCTCTCTTTTATTGGATCTACTCGTTGATATAGTTTTTCATTAACTACAACATTAAATTTATACTTAAAACTTGGGAATTTTTCAAGCACACTGTATATTAGCAATAACTTTTATTAGACAATAAAATGCTTATTCTGCAATTATGTTTAGAGATAGTACTTCGGATCCAACCCAACCGTTTTTTTTATTTGGTCCAATGTGGAGAGCGGGTTATTAACCCTTCAAACACTGCGGCCAAGTGGCCTATTGTATTTTGCCCACATTTTTCTCTATATAAATCCAGAAACCTAGATGTTATTTAAATTGGCGTTAATTAATTACACATTTGTTTTCTGCTACAAATGCGGCCGACAATCGATCCCGGGGTCGAACTCGGGACCACCAGATTTGTTAGTTAACGGTCTCTATACACTAAGAGCCATCATACTACTACTCGAGACCGTCCGTACCGTATATTTCGTCTCGCACCCCTGTACCGTTCGAGGGTTAATAAAATTTCGTTAGCAATTGTTGCATTTGAGTAATCATCCCTTAATTTATTTGACATTATACATTCCAGTATATTAACAGGAGTATATTTCTCTAGGACAATCAGTCGTAATACAAATAATTCGCTATAGAGATCTATTTCATCAATATCAGTATTGTGTGATAAAACTAATTTGCAAAATCCTTTTAATTATTCTTCTGTCATCTCGTGCACAATTTGTGTTATAAAGAAATCCAGATAAGGCCCGACGAAAATCGAGTTCCTTAAATAATTTAAACCATTTTGTAGTGGATTGTAAAACGGTTTTAACAATAATATAGGTAAATCAAATATATTTTAAAATTTTCTTTCATGCCACTCTGGTCTGATGTCAGGAGTTTTATAACAAAAAACTTCGTTTGCGACAGGTACTTGTATTGATTACACAACAAAAAGGCGCGGTGAAAAAGGCGCGCGACAAAAGGGCGCGGCAAAAAGGGCGCGGCGACAAAAAAGCGCTGCGACAAAAGGGCGCGGCGACAAAAGGGCGCCTGCAAAAAAGGCGCCTGTTACAAAAGGGCGCATATTATAACTAGCTTGAATGTATGTTTCAGGTCAGAAAAGTTTTATTCAAATTTGATACGTCTAAATGCAACAAATAAAGCTTAAAATTAGGCTTAAAAATTATTGCAACAATATTAATTTTTTTTGCTAAATTACAATTATAAGCTGTAAAAATATACCGTGCTGGTTAGTTGCTACTAAAAATAATATTGACGTTTGAAGCTGTTTTACTTATTTTAGCAGTGTCTTTTTAAAAATTAGGTTTAAGAACTATTGCAACAACAATATTCAACTTTTGCAGAATCACAATTATAAACTGCAAAAAATTAAATAATAAAAACCATGCTGATTAGTTGCTGCTTGACGTAGATCTGCGACGACTTCCTTTGCTTGGGTAACGGCTATATTGGCGACGTGATTATGTGCTGTTTCTGTGACGATGCGGATCACCAATTGTATGACAACGTCCCCGACAACTATGTGTCCGATACTCAATACATTTCCAAATAACTTTCTCCTTTATTTCTTTCTCACGACGGAAAAGGAATCCATTATGTTTTAAAAAATTGTTATTCTTTTGACTAGTCACAAATTCAAGCGGCATTATAGACAAAATTATTTGCAATAAGGGCACACAACAACACCAGACATTAATAGGTATTGTAGTACTGCGCCAGATATACAGTAACTCGTTCCAATTCTGTAAACGTTTCAACGTGCTCATCTTTATTGTTACACACGTAATGGCGCCCTTTTGTCGTATGCGCCGTTTTTGCAGGCTCCTTCTTGTATAAGCGCTCTTTTGTCGCCGCGCCCTTGTGTCGCCGCGCCCTTTTTGCCGCGCCCTTTTGTCGCGCGCCCTTTTTGCTGCGCCCTTTTGTCGCGTCACCCTTGTATTTCCTCCTTGCGTAATTTTCAGCTGAAAAGTTTTAAAAAAATTATCCCATAATAGCCAGAAAAGCATTAAATATATTATTATAATTGTCTGCATCTTATTTGTACGAATTCGGATTTTCATCTTATATCCTACAGTGAGTACGTTTCACGTCAACCTTTAACTACCCGTGTTAGTGTAAAAAGTACACCAATATTTAAATAAATGCTGTCCCCTCACGGTGTGGTTACCCCCAACTATGCCACTCCACGTAACTTACCCAATGTCTCTACAAAATGCTCACTTAATGTTGTTTGGGTAACTGCCCGTTGAACTGCTGTTTTTCGTACTTTCGTTCCTGCGCTTCAGTTTTGTATACAAAATACACCACACGTGTAGGTATGCAAGTATAATCAAGATAGGATTTCAACACTGATCTACATATTTGGGTTCTCCATTGTTTATGGAATAAAGGGTGCTTTGAGTCTCTAACATTTTCAATAAATTTTAAGTATAAAATTAAACAAGATAACAAATAAATTGACACAAGCTGAATTGGAGGAGCTGGCCCAAGTAATTTGCGACCCCGATTCGGAAGAAAAGATACAGGACGATGACGTTGATACGTTTTCTGGCAAATACACAGAGGAAAACTAATCTGACTCTAAATCAGAAATTGAAGATAATGAGTCCGATGATTTCGAAGACGTGGATGAAAATAACAATCCCTTTATTTCAAGATAGAATGACTAGTTATTCAAAATCGCTGAAAAGCAAATTCAGTAAAGTTAGTGTTAATAACTTTGTGAAATTTGTTGAAAAAATATTTCTGTTTTTGCAGAAAATAATCGCGAAATACCGCCAGAATTTTTACCACATAAAACAGATCATTATTTAGTTTCCAAAAAAATGTTACATTGGTCTCCCATGCAAGAAAGTAAAATATCTGTGGTATTGGTTTAAACAATCAACGAGAATGGAGCTATAAATCCAATGTTCAAGAAACCTATACATAATATTAACATATAACGCCACCAAAGGCGGAGTTGACACTGTCGATAAAATGTGTAGCATCTATTTTGTATTTAGAAGAACAAGGAGATGGCCATTGGCTATATTCTTTCAACTAATAAACATAGCGGGAATCAATAGTCAACTGCTTTATAATGCAACAAGCACAGAAGGGAATTTTTGAAAGTGGTCTTCCTAGCTTTGATGAAGCTGCATCTTTCTGAACCTGCCACTATGGTCATTGTCAAGTGACATAAAATGTTTCCTAATAAAATAAGAGAGAATTTTATCTGTGATAGAAAAGAATCGAGTTATCAACGATTATCTGCGGTAGTTGTAATAAATCAGTACCCAAACAGTCATATGTTGTTTGGGTCATTGTTATTACATGCGATTCATGCAAAAATCGCGAACGAAGCGGCGAATGAAGCGAATACATATAGAAAGTTTTAATATAAAATATGCATCAAGACGACATATTTTCTTATCCCCATACAAAAAAATATACTCAGTCACATGTGACAAGTGCAAGAAGTATAAATTGGATTTTCATTTAAAATGTAAACGCCTCAACTTCAACCATACCTGTCATATTCGTCCCATTATCATAACATTGCCCTCGACAGTATTAATTTAATATTTAATACATTTAAAAGTTATTTCTTTTTTACGTAAATTCCCTTACCAGCAGCACCGTTATTTTAAAAAATGTTCAGGAATTTCAATACTCAAAATTCTTAAAGAAACTAAAAAAATACCGATATTTGTTCTTGAAGACTAATATCGAGAGTACAGTCAAGTATAATATAATATTATCTGGCTTGTAATATCATATTTAAATATTATTTTGAATGTGTTATCCCATAACAACAATCAATGAATTTTGAATGAAATGAGTTCATCAGGTAATTTTTTTTTCCCCAAAAACTTTTTCTGTTACTCTTTCACTAAACATTGTCCAATATCAATTCAACTCTCAGATTGCGCTAAATGCCCTGTCTATTGAAACAGCTTATTAAATTAAAATATAAAACTAATAATTTCAATTTATTTGTAAACCTGAATGTAATAAATTTACAAAACATGTAAATGTAAACTGTTATTGATTTATTAAAACAAATATTGATTACTACCCCCAGGTAACGGTACAGATTATATATCAAGCGTAAAAAATGTATTTATAACGATTCGATATAAAAATAGATTTTTATAAATAACGCTTTAATCTCAGGATGATTATATTGCTGCAGGGTTTTAAATTTATTTATTCCTTCTCCAATCTCTTGGAAACATTGAAACAAAACAAAACAGATGTTAATACCAAGTTTAATGCGATAAAAAGTATTGTAAAACTTGGAGAAAGGAAATCCTTCAAGAATTTTTTCCGGACCCCATAGAGAGAAAATATTTAGATATTTAGAATACATTGAATCTAAAGACTTTATGAATAGTTTCTTGTTCAACATCTTATTTTCATCAAAGACAGGCAGACATTTATAGTACTCGCATAGATAAATTAACAAAATCTAGAGAGAAGAAAAATAAATATTATTTTTAACTATTTTCAATTAACATTTTCCAAATAAATCTCTTTTTCCTGCAACAAATATTTCAAATTTAAGATTCACATTGTTTCAGAACAATAAAAAGTTTACTTACTTAATTAACTATTAGTTAGTTAACTGGAACTTAAATATAATTGGTGAAAGCATCCTACGTTATAGATAATCTACAAACCTAAAAAAAACGGAACACAGCCTGAATATATATAAATATATATATATATATATATATATATATATATATATATATATATATATATATATATATATATATATATATATATATATATATATATATATATATATATATATATATATATATATTATATATATATATATTATATATATATATATATATATATATATATATATATATATATATATATATATATTCCGCCTTTCCGGAGCTCTATAACAATTACTGAGTCTTTTTAGGACTACCAAAACAAATCTCACTTGAAGTTGTAAGTTATTTTACAGAGAGTCTACTTTCGTGGCTCTCAACAAAAACCATAAAAGTAACGTTGTTTTTAAGATCATGTCTTTCCAATCGATTCGAGATTTATCTCTCATCGGCACAGCTTTGCTTCCATGAACAATAATTTGTAAGCCACTCACTTGATCTCACATGATCTTAAAAACAATGTTATTTTTATGGATTTGTTGAGTGCCATGAAAGTGGACTGAAAGCTGTAAAATAACTTACAAATTTCATATGAGATTTGTTTTGGTAGTCCTAAAAAGACTCAATAATTGTTATAGAGCTCCGGAAAGGCTGAATATATATATATATATATATATATATATATATATATATATATATATATATATATATATATATTCATTCTGTGTTCCGTTTGATTTAAGTTTGTAGATTATCTATAACGTAGGATGGTTTCACCAATTCTATTTAAGTTCTAGTTAACTAACTAATAGTTAATTAACTTAGTAAACTTTTTATTGTTCTGTAACAATGTGAATCGAATCTTAAATTTGAAATATTTGTTGCAATAAAATGAGATTTTTTGGAAAATGTTTTTGAAAATAGTTAATAATACTATTTATTTTTCTTATCTCTAGATTTTGTTTATTTATATATGCGAGTACTATAAATATAAAAAGAAAATATTCGCCTGCTCTTTGATGAAAATAAGATGTTGAAGAAGAAACTATTCATAAAGTCTTTAGATTCAATGTATTCTAAGTATTTTCTCTCTATGCGGTCCGGAAAAAATCCTTGAAGGATTTCCATTCTCCAAGTTTTACAATACTTTTTACTCAATAATTGTTATAGAGCTCCGGAAAGGCTAAATATATTTATATATTCAGGCTGTGTTCCGTTTGTTTTAAGAACTTAAATAGTTATCGCATGTTGTAGGCCACGCGACGATTGATTCACCATTTTAATATTGTATTCGGTTTTATTAATAATTAAACGAACTTACCTAAGTGAAGTTCTATTATAATTATACGAAGTGCTTCGTTCGAAAAGATTAGTACCTGAAATGTTTAAACTACTTGTAGTAACACGCAGGGTTGCCACTTATTCACTATACATGAGAGTAAAAAATGAAAGATCTCTGGATACTCCCTGACGCCCTCTATTTCCGCCTCCGCGTCCTCCATTTCATTTAGTTTAGAGATAGTTTAGCTCTGTTATTTCCGGAACTGTTGGGAACCATATGTGTTCGGGTGGGTGGGTGCTACTAATCTTTTCGGATGAAGCAATTTGTATAATTATAACATAACTTCACTTAGGTAGTTCATTTAATTATTAATTATACTCGTGCTTAGTACTCAAGATTAGTACCTGAAAAGTTTAAACTACCTGTAGATCTTGAGAGTACAGGTTCAGGAAATATCCTCGAAATCAAACAATAGCCTTGAATTAATGTCAGTTTCTTCATAGAGAGGACACAAGAACCTATCTACAGGTTATCACACTCGCTTATGAATTACAATTCTCCTCCAATTGTTTGATTATAGAAGTTTCGGAATATACGAGAGGTACCACTCCCAGTTCTCCTTATTTCGTCTATATTTACTCGTACTAGTATGATTTTGCGCGTATTATGCGCTGAAAAGTGGACACATCTATTCCACTGTCCCTTTGGTGTGAATTTAATCCAATGCAACGACTTAAAGTCTGGGTTAACACAGACCTTGTGTAGAGACCTTGATATTGGGGAATCTTTTGATTATGTAGTGCTCAGAGACGTTGACTGTTACTATTAAGAATAAAGTTTCTCTACAGTTGTTTTAGGGACCCGCATTGGCTACCATAACGATTGCCTCCTCTTGACACATGACTAAACCATCTTTTCAAGCACACATTGTACTGCCTTGGGGAACTATCCGCCATTGATGCTATCAATATTATATTGATTGAATTTAATGGGAGCATCCCCCATAGAAATCCCGTCCTGATAACACTCTGACAGCCAGGGTAACGTGGGGATGCAAGTTGCTGCTGGGTCTCTCCACCATAATAGACTTGTCTTAAACAAGTCAATCTCAGGTTCATTAAATGATTTAACTATTCTCTCGAAAACTGCAGTTGAAAGTCCATTCAAAATTTGGATGAGAGCGCCTAGACTTCTCGTCTGCGCTCGTTATCTGCTCTGCCGTCTGTCATTGAAGCATCGGAAAATTTCTACACAGCAATTCTCATCTATAATTTTACGATCTGGGTGCTCCATGTCCTCTAACTATTAACTGAAATCTGGCAAAATTACCCTTGGAAACAAACGTATACTTATCATAAGCATCAGCATCGTCCCTTAAGTTCAAGAAATTACAACGTTCTAACTGATTTGTGTAAAGCCAGACATATTCCACGGCTGGACAAATCGATATGAATGTACCTACCAAACGTATGAGCTTCCTTATTTAAATTGTATGATTAAAGTGTTTCCTTTGTAATCATATTCTTATATAATGAAATATAATAAATACGATTTGATTTGAATCAAAGATCATTGAATCAATTTTTTCTTGAATAAATAAATAAATAAATAAACAGGACAGTTGATCTGAATACTTAACCGAGATTAACAGCCCCTCATTTGATTGCGCTTATGTGCAGTTTGTTGGCTCCTCAGTGGTTCCTATTGTCTGCAGGCCGGAACCGGAGCCAGCCAGTTTAAACTCCTTGACATTAAGGGTTTGATAGGCTTTTTAACTGCCTTAGGGTTATGGTAAGAATTAGGCTAGACCTTCATTTCTTTGCTAGACCTTGATACTGTCTTAGCTGCCTTCAAAATCTCGAGTAAATCATGTCCAAATAGGTATGTATTAATTTTGCTCTCCCTTAGTTGGTCCTTGGTCTCTTTTCCAGTGAATACAGAGCAAAATTACGTCTAATAGTAGGCTTGGAAAGATGGAGGTCACACAAGACACGACCTGTGTTCATAAGCAGTCTTAGTAATTAAAAAAAAACTTAGTAATACAAGCGAGTGTATTAGCTAATAGCCCCTATTTCCTCAATAACTTCCCCCACCCCCTTTTTAAGAAAGTCTGAAAAAATTGCAGCCCTAATTTCAGAATTCAGTTGTGAAGCTGCAATGTGATTCCAATTTTCCGGTATTAGGTATTTTCCCACAAATACTATGCTATCTTCGTTAGATAGTCCAGAAATTACAACCAGTTCAAACTCGATGGATCTGCATCTAAAAATTTCTAGAATTTCATCATCAAATTGAAGCACCCTCATCTTCATTGTCACCTATGGTTGTGGATCTGTTTTCATCGAGTCATCGAGTACGCATACATATACATGCTCCGGAATATAATAATAATAATAAAAAATGCTTGGAACAGTCCCAGATACTGCGATGTGCATCTATAGAGTATGGTATATGTATCAAGACAGTTCTACAGACTGCTCTGCATATGATTTGTTTTTCCCTTAAAGGGATATGTGGTCGTACTTGTACACATAAATAATATTAATATACATCCATCGTTGGCCCATTTCCTTATATTATATATTAAGACAGTCGCACAAACTGCTCCGGCATATAATAATAATTTGTTTTTCCCCTAAACAAGGCATATGTACTAGTACACATAAATAATATTAATAAACGTCCATCCTTGGCAAATAATGGAACTGATCTTTCAACAGAATCCTTCAAATCAAATCTAACTAGCTCTGTACTATTCCCGTAAATATATGTAATACGTGATTCAAATTAAATTTCAAACTAATAATTTTATAAACTTATTAAAAGCGAAATATGGCCAAAATATATAAATATATTCTACCTGTTCCTAGCTCTATAACATTAAGTCTTATTAAGACTACAAAACAATACAGATGGCTATTCGCTAGAAAGATATGATTTTAAAAACAATATTATTTATATAGTACTCGTTTAGTGCCACGAAAGTGGACTGGGGCCTAGTAATAACATACAAATATCTGTTATATAATTCAATATCCTGCGTGGTATTTGCAAGGGAAGTGTTTTTTTCAACATGAGATTTGTTTGTGGGCCTATTAAGATTTAACATTATAGAGCTACGGACAGGTTGTATATATTTATTTATTCAGGCTATATTTCGCATTTAATAAGTTTATATGATTATCTATAATTAGTATGGTTCCACCAATTGTAACAATTTTATAATTCATTGTCCCTGATAAAATTAGAAAAAAGAGAACAATTCGAGTATATGTAAAATAAGAAATAATTGTAAAAAAAGGGAACATATTCTCTTTAAAAGCGACCTGGCCACCCTCATTACGAGTCTAATACATCCTTCCGCAACTTAACATTTTAACGTAAGAAATTAATAAATTAAATGTTTCTGTAGTTTATTTTATTACAAATTACAGAAATACGGATTTTTCAATGTATTCCATGAAATTAGACGTTGATTTCAACAAATAAATAAATTATTTTTTTAGCACCGACACTATTTTACCCTTACTCCAAATGAAGCATTAAAATGAAGCAAGGAAAAACATCGAAGCCTTTACCGAAAATGTCACTGCATTTATTATTTCATTGATTATGGTAGATAATATTATTTCATTGACTCTATCTACCATAGTATCGTATTTTAAGCCAGTATCCATGATATTGCATATTCCCCGTAGATGCTTTTATGTCATTTAAGTATATGTGTACTGGTTTTTGACTGTTTACCAGATAAATTAATAAGATATTTGCGAAATATTTTACATAACTTATTCATGGTACTTCTGCTTCCGGAAACTTACTATCTCCTAAAACAATTAACGTGTATTGTGTAACGTGTCAATTAAAAGACAAACATGTCACTGACTTTGAAATAATACGACACTGAGACTCGGAGAAGGTATAAAGGGTGTGCCATTTAACGTGACCACCCTAAATATCGGAGATACTTTTTTTACCTTTAGAGTGACGAAAAAATGTTAAAAGGGAATTTTATTGATTTCTAAGGGCTGACACTATAGTTAAAAATACTTTTTGTCAAGGTCATAGTTTATGCGTTCTCAAGGTCATCTTTGGTTTTTCAACCAAACAAATTTTTCAAATGGGAGCATGTTATTTTTTTAACAAAACTTTTTTTAACAAGACTGTGTTAGCCCTTCGAAATCAATAAAATTCCCTTTTAACATTTTTTCGTCACTCTAAAGGGGACGGAGGTATTTGTGGTGGTCACGTTAAATGGCCCACACTATAAATATTCTTTGCATACGGTTAAAAAAATGATTGCTATAGGTGACGATTTTGCGACATCTCCCGATATCAAATTCAAATGGTGACTGGCACGGAGAATATAATTTGGCTTTTCATTTTCATTTGAAATGTAAGCGCAAATACCTAAAACATACCTTTCATATTTACGCCATTATCATAACTACCCTCGCCAGATTAATAATTTAATATTTAATGAATATAAATGAAATTACCGATATTTGTCCTTGAAGACTAATATCGGGAATACAGTCGGGTATCATAGGATAATATTTACCTTGTAATATCATAATTCAATATTATTTTGAATGGGGAGTTTTGCGGAAGAGCCCCATAAGAACAATCAATTTTGAATCATATGAGTTCATAGGGTAAGAATTTTTATTTTTACCCATACACTTTTTCTCTGAACAATATATTGAATTAATTGGCAAAATTCGCTATGTTTTAACCACACTTATAATATGTAAAAATGTTATATAACTTATTATTCAAGGTTATATAAATTTCTACATTTATCACGAGTTATCTCGAGATTCGGCGATTGACGGTCATTTTCAAGTGAAAGTGACTTGAAAATGGTCGAAAATTTCGTCAATTTAAAGTTTGAATTCGCCCTTTTAAAGTCACGTTACTGACGAATCATTGCTGAATCCGCTAAATTTCATGACATTGCGTTCGTATCAATAGCAATTCATATTATTTGAATGACTTATCTACCATATTATTTCATTGAACTTTTTGAGTAGTGGGTCAAATTTTGTTCATTATATTTTTCGTACTAGCTGGTGGGTCTGCAAGGCACTGGCATCACTTGGAAAAGAGGAAGAAACTCAAAGACTTCTTTTTTTGTTCTCACTTTGAAAGGCTTTTACAAAATTCAAGTTTCCTTCTTGTTTTACAACTTCTTCTTTGGAAGTGATGAGCAAAAAATAAAGGTCGAAGTCAAAAAATTTATATCAATGAATAAGTCCATAAAACTTCCTGATGTATTATATAATGATATCCAATAAGAAGATGTGGTATATTTTGCTTAAGATATTGAATAGAACCACTGTTTTTCCCAACCATATTAGGTGCTTCTTCTCTTGTAACAGAAACAATTTTCTTTAGGTCAATATCCATTTCTTTATATGTAATGTCAAATTCTTTAAAAATATCAAGACCGGCACCCTTCCCTTTCAACTTTATTAGTTTCAAAAGCTCTCCTTGTATTATATTTTCTGATTTATATCGAGCATAAACTGTTAATTGTGCAAAACCATTTACGTCATTACTCTCATCTTAAGAAATTGAATACATTGTTGCATGATTTATGTCGTTATATATTTGCGAAAAAATGTCGAAAAAATATTCGATCTTTAATTGAATTCCGACTTATTGGTTTTACTCATTTTACTTAACTCATTTATACGCTTCTTAACACTATGCAACCGCGCGATTACAGAGGTAACATCTTTAGTTTTTCCAAAAGCAAAGATCAAATAGCAAATTTTCCAAAATCGAGTTTTTTCGAGACTCCAAAGTTTCCTCCTGTTGCTCTGGTCAGGATTCAAATGTAATATCCGACCATTAACAGCTCCCAAAACCCAATAGTTTTTTGATTTCGCGATTTCCCGTCCAAGCGCCAATTGGGAAGAGCGAAAAAACCCCAGTCCAAAATTATAGCTTAAGTTTTTCCAATACTCATAAACGAATTCAAAAATTTTCTACATTTTCTTCAGTTCCTCTTCATCTGGTCCAAAACCATCATTTTTCAAAAATCAAGGTAAACTCCAAATCTTCTAACAACTTTATTAATTTCCCAAGGTTTAGTCCATCTCTAGGTATAGTCAAAATCCGAGAAAATATTTACATATGTCTTCCAATGACGTTTTCTGTTCTTCATGGTCTGATCCAAATTGTAGGTAAAGATTTTTCTGAAAATCAAATTTCTTTAGATCCTCCTTGGTCTTGTACAAAGCCCAAGTAAGCATTTTCCCGATAATTGAGAAAAAAAAACTTCAATTTTTCCGCAAAACCAAAGATGATTTTTCGAAGGAAAATCGATTTTCCAATTCCGTTCCTTCCGAAGAATCAAAGACGATACCGAATTTCTTCAAGCGGCTTTATTCGAAGAACTTTTGAAAACTCCGAATACAACATAGTTCCGCACGGAAAGATATGGGCGGAGCAGGAAAGTTTAAATAAATTGAAAGAAGAACAATTTATATTTTTTGGAGAACTTTCACAAACAAATTTAATTACTTATGAACGCTATATAAAAATCTAAATTTTGATATAAAATATTAGTTAATGATATTTGAAACCAAAAATGATAGTAATTAAAAGAAACAGAACTAATTAATTTTGATCAAAAGAAATATAATATGTTAAAAAATGTATATGGGCATTTCGTTCAAAAAGTTTGGGACTCCCGTATTGCAGTCAAAATTATAAAATGATAAATAGGTTGTATCATCGGTCAATAACGGTTGACGTTTCTTAGATTCAATTAAAAGAACGCATTACAACGTCAACTAGGCTTTAATTAATTAATTCAATTAAAAAACTATTATTTTAGTAATTAATATCTTTTTAATTAATTAAAATTAATGAATAAAAGTTCAAACTAAGCGAGGGAAATCCAAATTGGTAAAACACAACACCATAGTTTAAACGAAATGTGACGTCAAATAATATGTCAACAAGTTCGTATTGCTTCGATTCGTATGACATTGTAGGCTGTTGATTAGAAAACATAGTAATAACATGTCTTTTGTGAATTAATTTATTGTTTAAGTATTTTAAGGGTAGTTCTAGCATCCTAGTGAGATTATAAATCATTTAAGACAATGACTGAAAATGGTTTTGTTTTTATACTTTCAATTAAAGTATAACGTACTACTACCTCCACGGACTGCGATGGGTTAATCAAGTCTATGTCTTTAAAATCTGGAAATAAAGTAGCACTGTATTCTAAAAATGATACAAAAACCCTTTCTGAGAGATGTTCGTGACGAGCAATGCAATGGAAAACTTGAAAATTACTGTACCGTACTATACTGTTACAACTGTAATGTTCTGATCTAGGTGATGGGAACAAATTGTGTTCCCGTCACTGTGCGTTGTTACTAGTTAGCAATTTTTTCCACGTTCTAACCTTATTGTTTCGGTGATTTGAAGTATTTTTGTCAAAATTACATTTTTTCAGTATTATCGGTAAGAAATATTAATTTCTTTGTAGATTCAACAATATTTTTTTGATTCAACAATATGTTTCGTAGATAAAATAATGTATGACACAAGTGTGTGAAAGGATTTTGGGCATGAGTTGCGATGTTTGCGAATCGCAATGGGCCCTTCTTCATAAACTTGTATCATAAACTACTATTTTGAGATCAAAAACTTTTTTTGAAAAATATGTTTTTCTTTCTTTATCCGTTGAAAAGACGAGATTAGAAACTGGCGGGATATGCAACTTTTCAAAATGTCTTTTTACATTATATGTACGTGAATTAACATTTTCATTAGTAATTACACACACAGTTTATTCACACACAGTTATTCTATTCAATCACACAATATTCATCAAACCATTCTGTTTAGTATGATCTGGGATTTTTATCGTTTGTATCGCAGCCATATTACAGGGTTACAAGTTGCAACTAAAAATATGTTTAAAATTTATTAATTTGAGAAGAAATTTCTTATAGATATATTTAATATTCATACCTTTGTGGTTTAGAAACTTTAATAAGAGAATAAGAAAAACTGTTGCGTCGTTGAACATTTCTAAAAGTTCTAAAATCAAAGACCGGGTCACTTAAAAAGCCTGTGTGGGTCAGTGTCTGACCCGCGGGTCATAGGTTCGCTATCTATGCTATATACCATAGAATCTAATTTTGAAAGTCTGTATCTGTTCCATATCCATTCCGTGATATATTATATATATATATATATATATATATATATATATATATATATATATATATATATATATATATATATATATATATATATATATATTACGGAGGTGTTTTTATATCATTTGAGTTTATTTGTACTTATTTTTGACTGTTTACTAGGTAAGTTAATAATTTATTTGAGAAATATTATACAAAACGTATTCATCGTACTTGCGTACTTGCTACTGTAAACTTACTATATACTAAATCAGTGGTGCGCAAACCGTGGGCCGCGACAAGCAGAGTTGTCGATAGAGGATCTTTTAAGTCGTCGAATACAAAAAAAAATATGGCTTCTCGTGTGTATCAGATAGCAGTAAAATAGGGTTGTGTCAACACAAACAAATTTAAAAAATGTCTATTTTCTATCCAGGGGTCGCGACAAAATTTTATACAAAATCCTAATAAATATTGATTTACACATATTATATATTATGTTTTTCGACTAATTTTGGGATGCTGAAGTGATTGGCAGAAACTTAAAGTCTATGTGATAAGCCATTCAAAAGTTGAATGACCGTGAAATTTGGGAAAAAATAAAAAAATATTTCTTTAAAATCATCATTTATCAAGTGAAGGATAATTAAAAATTAAAAAAATAACAAGTGAAGATAAAAATTTATTTCAAAGGAAAATTTCAAAGCGTGTCTGGAAGTGTTTACTCTGCCGGTTGTAAGTATATAAATTGCATTTTTCTGCCTACTCCTACTCTGGATTCGCGAGATATGACTTGATATAATAATATAATTACTTGATGTATTTATAAAAACTTGATGTCGCAATCCGTTTTTAGTTATCTGTAGCCGTTCTCGAGATAAGGAGCTATGAATTCGAAATTCTTGAAAATTTTAATACAGATTTTTGCAATACAAATTTGAATCTTTCATAACAATTTACAGATAGATTTACTCGTCTTGTCGCCTTGTTTCAGTGAGCTGAGAATGACTTTGCCGGGGTTTGTAGTTTCAGATAGGCTGGTAAAAAACCTAAGACGCACTATTTCCGTGATCAAAACGATGGATTTTTTTTGCGATTTTTTATGAAAATTTTAAGCTCAAAAATGTTCAAAATGCCTAAGATTTAGGCTCTTTTCCAATTTTTAGCTATTTCCTCTGCGTTATTGCAAGTTTTCCTAAAGAATAATTTACCCCAATTCCTTACGCATCTTTTGAATTTAGATTTGTGAAAATCGGTTGAAAATTGCCCGAGCAGTGAATTAAAATCCTCCAGCGGACCGATGACTGATTCGGTGAGACATTTTAATTGAAAGCATACATTTATTATCATACATGTTTTCCGACTAATTTGGGGACACTGAATAGATTTGTAAAAGTATCTGAATTCTGCGGAAAATGCGAGTAAATTGTATTTCTTTAAAATTATTATGTAGCAATTGAATAGAAAATTAGAAACTGTACCTAGTGTTGTCCCTTCCTGCTGGTTGTAAATATATAGATTTTTACGATTAGTCGCTTCCGTACGTGAGATATGACTTGATATAATTGGCAAGAAGTGATAAATGGGAAATTATTTAATATTTTCAAGGAATTCTAAGTGCATCCGTAGAGAAATGACTTCCCTTTTTAATTATCTGCAACCGTTCTCTAGATATAGACTAATGAAGTAGAAATTCTGGAAAATTTGAATTCAGATTCTTGCAATAAAAATTTGAATCTTTCCCTACAATTTCGAATCGATTTGGTCGACTTGTCGTTTACTTTCAGTGTCCCAAAATGATTTCGCTGGGATTTGTAGTTTCAGAGATGCTCGTAAAAAAACGTAAACGTACTTTTTTCCAGATCAAAACGATGATTCTTGATTGATTTTTTTGGCGATTTTCTCGGAAAATGTTAGGGCCCTGTTTTCAGTATATCCGAAGGAAATGAAAGTGCTGAAGACGATTCTCCAGTTTATTTAGATTTTTCAATTTTTAGCCATTTTTTCTGCATTCCTGCAGAATAATCTAGCCGAATTCCTTAGTCATCTTTCGAGACAAAATTTGTGAAAATCGGTTGAAATTTTTTTGCCCTTGCAAAGAAGTAAAATGTAATAGTTCTCAAGAGCAGAGCTGCGTGAAGTTGGCCCCCCGAAATTGAAAAAATAAACAAAATAAAATGGGATACGTATGACCAAGATTTCATTATGATTGACTACCAAATAGTTTTCTTTGCCCACATTCCGTTCAAAAGATATTATAGAAAAATGATTTCGGGCCTAGCCCTCCAAAATGTATTTTTTCTGTATTTGAGAATAGCATATTAAAAAACATCGCTTGACCATGTTTGCCCATCATTTTTTTCTAAAAAAATTTTTTTTGGGAACCCCAAAATCGACTTTTTTAATATTATTATTATTATTTTATTTTTATTGATTTTTTTTCGTTTGGTGTTGAAGAACTTCGTTTGACCGTGTTTTGACCATCTTTTTTTTTAATACAATATATTTTTAACAGTCCAAATTTTTTTAAATCCCCGATTTTTTTAATGTTTGATATCCATGAACAACATGAGCGATTCCCCAAAAGTAATGGATTGCCGAACTTTTCCGACGATAATCGAATATACTCGAAGTTGCATACCTATTCCCCTGCGATTTTCTATCAAACGGATAATAAGCGATTTTTGATCATTGGTTTTATATCATATTTGACACAAGCAAAAATAGCTTTTGACGTCTGCCCACCAAACTGATTAAATTATATTTCACGAATACCAAAAGAGCTACGTATACAGTGCCGGCACGTGCGCCTGGTCGGACAGGCGATCACATATTTTTAGGGCGGCATATTTTTGTAGCAGCGAATTTTTCGTGAGTTTCCACCGGTTCTTAGTTCTACCTTCTACTTCTAAATAAAAGATGCCATCAAAAGAAATTCCAAAATCACAAAAGAAATCACAAAATATGAGATCAAATAATTTTTTTTTAAATTATTGAATTTTTGGCAAAATTTAATCCATTTATTAGTGAGCATTTACACAGTTTCAAAAAATCACAATTGTTCTCATGATTTGAGCAAAAAAATCCAAATAACATAATAAATTTATTGGGAGAAAAAGTACGTGTTACTATTATTTCCAATATTATTTCCCAAATATTACAGCATTATTTTGGATTGCACTCCAGATGTTAGTAGAATTGAATATATGTATCTTGTTATTCGCGTTCTAAATAAAGATAGTGAAGAATTTGTTCCTAAAGAATATTTCATCAAATTTTTACCTGTAGAATCATCAACTGGGGAGATTTTAACTGATTTAATTTTGCAAGAATTAGATAAATTAAGTCTCAAAATTAAAAATATACGTGGCCAGGTATACGACAATGGTCCAAACATGAAAGGTATGCATTCTGGTGTGCAAAAACGAATCTTAGATAAGAATCCTAAATCCTTTTTCGTAACCTGTTCCTGCCATTCTTTAAATTTAGTTGTAAACGACGCAGACAATAAATCTGGTGAACTAAGTAATTTTTTTCAATTATTCAAAAATTGTTTCTATTCTTTTCTAGTTCTAGCGTAAATTTGTGTCTGATGGAATTTTGTATAAATAGTTTTGGGCAAATAATTTGTAAAAGCTAAAGAAATAGCTAATGAAATGAAAATAAATGCAGATTTTGAAAGCAGGCTTTCAATTAGAATTAGACGTAAAAGCAAATTATTTATTGACGAAGGAACAGATAAACAAATAGAAAATCTGTCTAAAAAAATGACACCAGGGAAAGACATGTAAATTTATTATATTTGGAAGAGGGGGTTAAAGGTTATTATGTATATATTAAAGATATTTGGCGACTTGTAAGAAGTCAAATATCATCGCATCACGATAAAAAATATTTATGTGATGGATGTCTAACCTTTTTTTCAACTGAGTCGTCTTTCAATCAACATAAATTGAATGACTGCAACAAAATATACACTATTATTCCGACAAAAGACATTGTTAAAGACAGGAGAGGTGATATGGTCCCGGGGGATATATTAAAATTCCAAAATTACGATAGAAAAATGCGTTTTGTATACGCAGATTTTGAATCAATATTAAAACCGATTGATACATGCTCAACAAACCTCGACAATAGCTATACCACCCGCACACATATACGTACCGTACAGTTTTGCCTATAATATAAAATGTTCATTTGATGTTTTTTTCAGTAAATTCATCACTTATACCAGAGAACATTGCCTGAAATTATTTTGCTAGAACCTCTATGCGGTAACACCTACTGTTGAACACGTAATCAAAGTTTTTCATTATCTCCTAAATATTTGTACTAATTCTGTTACAGAAAGATTTACACAATTGGAAAATCATAATCAAATTTTTGAATTTTATACGATATTCCATCATTAGCGCAAAAAAAATCAGACGAAATTCTTAAAAATTGTCAGGATTTACACATGTACCTAACAGACGATATAGAACATTTAAATATGTCTAACGAATTACAAATTGGGGCGGCGAACGTTATATTTGCCTTAGGCAGCATATGTTGACTTGCCTGCCCCTTTACATATACACATGAATATTTTTTTGCCTGCATAAGGGATGAAAAGTTGAAACAGATGATCTTAGGTAATGTTATATTTGAGTATTTATATTTTGTTAATTGTGGTCTTAATTTTTTTTAAATGTTGGTATCTAAAGGTTTTTGAAATTAGATAATAGCAGATTAGATTAGGATTACGGTAAAGAGGCCAATAGGTACCAAGATCTGATACCAACGTTCACCTGCAAAGAACAAGACTCTTCGATAGAAGATGAAGAGCAGTGTCTCGACGAAAAGCCTTCTGAAGTTGAGAGGGATCTACGTCTTTTCGTAGAAAGCATTCGGATTTGCGCTGAAAAGGAGACGAAACAATGTTCCAATTTTGATCGACCAAACGCTTATAATCTTCCGGAAATTATTGAACCTCTATTGCAGTTTGCCTGATTCTTTTCCCTCTGGACGAATGTAATGAAAAAATGTGGGGTCACAATACGATGTAGGTAGTTCAGCAAATGTCAAAGCGTACTTTGATAACTTTAAAAACATTGATATGGGCGACGTTGCCGGTCGCGATTATACATTCATCGTCAAACATATAAATTGGAGCGAGCTTCTTGCAAAAGAAAACGTTATAAATTCAATGAGAAAATTATTCAAAAATCTAAAATAACGTGAAATATCTATCAGAGACGAATACTTATTTCAAGAAGAGAATTGGGACGGAAAAAACTCAAAACTCGATGACATTATTGAGGAAAAATTATTAACCAGCACGTACACAAATATAGAAAACTTTTCGGCTCTTTCATCCCCTGGTCGTAACAGTTCGATTCAACAAAGTTCTTTGCAATCAACAAATCAAGATCCCAAAAACTCGTTGGTCTCACCAGAAGATTCACATTTTTCTTCTGTGGATTATACACAGACAACACCGGAAATCAATACTATTCCACAAATCGCAAGAAGGCGAAGAAAAAATCAAGAGGAAAATTGGACAACAAAATAAAAAAAATTAAGAGAAAAAATTTTGACACCGTGTCCAGAAGTACGACTCATTCATTATCGACCAATGAAGAGAGAAAAGAGTAAGATGATTTCAAGAAATGGCGGAATTGTGGGACCACTTTGGATTGGACAAAGATGATAATATACAAGATAAAATAAGCAATGATGCACCGGACAAGATTTTCCTTGTTGATATTCCAGAAAAAAATGCAATCAGGGGAAAAAATTATATTCTGAACGGGGCAATACAATAAATATGTCGAACCACCTGAGAGACAATTGAAAGGAACGAGAGATAACGGGCATTACGTAGAATATTGTCGAAGAATTGCAAATCGGAAGTTCGCAACGAGCTATGCAAGGAAAAACAAATTTTAAATAATTCACAGAAGTGTAAAATAAAAATTTCAATCATTTCTTGCACATAAATTTACGTAAAATAAATGAAATGGAAATTGGAAAATCAAAAATGTAAAATAGAATTTATATATAAGGAGATAACAAGTGATGCTTTCAGTACGGAAAATACAAGGACCTATTAACATTTATGTTGTGTACAATTTTTCACCTCTTATGCAGTAAAAAAAAAAAGCAAATGGGCAAATGTAAAACCTATTTTGGCATACATGAAATATGTTTTCATTAATTTTCAAGGTTTGCCCATTTTTTGTCCTTATCAATTCTTCATGAAATCAATATCTTTCAATTTTTCGCCCCTTATGTAAACAAAACAACTTTTTTTAAGTAAAACACTATAAAAACGATTTTGGGGTTTCAAAATATTTTTAATTGAAAAAAAATGATGGTTAAACATGGTCAAACGATGTTCTTCAACACCAAACGAAACAAAAACAATAAAGATTAAAAAAATTATGAAAAATATTATATTAAATAAAACGATTCTGAAGTTAAAAAAAAAATTAAAAGAAATAGTAGGCAAACATGGTGAAACGAAGTTTTTAAAGATGGCATTATTAATTATAGAAAAAATGCATTTTGGGGGGCTAGGCCCGCAATCATTTTTTTAATAATATCTTTTGAAAGGAATGTGGGTAAACAAAACTATTTAGTGGTCAATCATGGTCAAATCTTGGTCAAACGTATCCCATTTTAATTTTTTAATTTTTTCAATTTTGGGGGGCCATCTTCATGCAGGTCAAGAGCAGTGGTGCCTAAATCCTGGAACGTGTCTTAGTTCTAAATTAACACTAAATTTCAACACTTTTCGTGTATAAGTATCTGGTAGCAGTTAAATTGCTAAATGTCAATATAAGCAAATTTTAAAAAGCAGTACTTTCATCCAGGGGTCTCGAAAAAAAAAACAATTGTGCACAAAATTTTGGGTCGCAAATGAGAATAGTTTGCGCACCTCTATCCGAAATCACTCGTTAATTTGTACAGATGAATAATTACGTGTCAACTAAATGACAAAAATATCAACTAATACGACACTGAGACTGCGTACGTGAATAGACCTACAAACTTCAATTTCGTCGTTTAAAGTTTCATACATCTGCCGAGTAAAAATAACGTAAAATTCAAGTGGTATCAACTCTTTACAACAACGAATTTTACGTTTAACATAATTAATTATGTTAAACATGTGAAAGGACGAATTTTAACTTTAACAGAACTAATTTGTTGAAACCTGTTACTTATATCAACATGTGAATATGAAATAACTTAAACATTTACTATTGATTACAAAACAAATCAGCTTTCTACATTAATATTCCGACAGCGGAAAAGATATAAATTTTTTGCATAACGTTAAAAATTTGATTCTTATAGATGACAATTTTGCGACATCTACTAATATCAAATTCAAATGATGACAAGCTCAAATTGTATAAATTGGCTTTTAATTTTCTTTAAAATTGTAAGCGCAAATACCTAAACCATACCTCTCATATTCGCGCCATTATCATAACTACCCTCTCCAGTTTGACAATATAATATTTAATTATGCATAGGATGGTTGCGACTGTTACTACGTGGTAATTCATATATTGAATTGAAAAATTCACTATGTTTTAACCACACTTATGATATGTAAAAATGTTACATAACTTATTATTCACAGTTCTGCATTTACATTCACTAAAACTCACATTTATATTTAGGTACACTCTACATTTTTATTCACAAAACTAGCGAGCAAGTAGCAATAACATTTTGAGAGAACAAAACGTACAACTGGCCTTTCAACCTTCGTCCAAATTATCCCACGCATTATTTATGTGTATATATGTCAAAGACAAAATCGACTGCCTCAAAAAATCCGGCGTTTAAGAGATTCGTTGTTCAGAATGCAATTGCGTCTACGTAGGCCAGACAGGACGAAACATATCAACTCGTTTTTCCAAACACTTGTGGGTCTTCTGTCCTAAAAAAAGACACAAGCTAATTCTCTAGCCATTGTCTAAAATGTAATCACAAATTTCCCGAAATAGCTAATCTTAAAATCTTGCATAATTGCAACAAGGGTCCGAAACGCAATCTCCTAGAGTCATTAGAAATTAAAAAAAATCGTAATACCTCAGTTAATCTCCTAAACGAGCGAACCGACCTAATCTTTTCCCAAGTTTTTAATCACACACAATCTCCAGCAGATAAGTCCTCATCTACGGGCAGATACAGCACCTCCCCGCCAAAACTATAGAGGCATATATTCGATCTCATCAATTTGTTAAGTCACTTTAAAATGACCGTCAAACGTCGAAACTCGAGTGGTGAACGTAAATGTAGAAATTTATATAACTGTGAATCATAAGATATATAACATTTTTACATATTATAAGTGTGGCTAAAAAACATAGTGAATTGTTCAAATCAATGCATTTAAAAATTGTTATGAATTTTCAAAAATGTTTAAATGTTCCCGATTTTCAATAGGGTACTACCTCCAAATTCATACAGGAAACAAAAATAATAGCGATTTCTTCAGGACTGGGAGATTGGGAGTACAGTCAAATATAATAGTATATTTAGCTTGTAATGCCATATTTCAATATTACTTTGTATGTTTAAACCAGTTGTATTGCAATAAATCAATGTGTTATATGTGATTAATAAATGAATGTGTAACAACAATCAATGAGTTTAGAATCATATGAGTTCATGGGATAAAACATTTGTTTTTCACCCATAAATATTTAATCTGAACAATCTATTGAAGATGTTTCAAAACTAGATCAAATATCAACTAGATACAATTCGCACACCCTTGCCGGTCCTGCCTACAAGTAAATCTTATTGAAACAGTTCAAAGTGAAGCATGGCGGAAGACAAAGTGTCAAGCGAAGTGCTGTGCAATTATTGCACTAAAAAGGTGTTAAAACCGCCATTTTGCATTAAATGCAAGAATTGTTACCATGCGGTGTGTCTTGCACACGAGAAGAAAAAACGCAGCAATGTTTGTGAGCATGAATTTCGCGTATTTCAGTTTGCGGTGGAATCACCGACAATCATAGAAGAAACTAGAAACATCACAGAATATAATGAAAACGGGTTTCTAAAGAAGATGGAAGATAAAAATGATATATAAAAAAAATATGTCTCAACAATGGAGGCATATATAGAGTTATTAAAAGAAAAAAAAAGAGAAAATGAAGAGATAAAGAAACCTGCCTCCGCTCTATTAGAACCTCAACACGAATGTCAACAGCGATTCCACAGTCCTCGCTCCAGAAACCCGCGATAACACTGAAGGGAGCGCTATTTCAACTAGAAGTCAGACCCAGGCAACCAGACAAACCATACAACTACAGGTCCGTACTCCACAAAATTTACCAGAATTGACCACTGCTGGCCAACCAGCTCAAGATGATAACACTGGTCAACACAAGTTTTGTTTCCTTCACTTTTTTTACTGTTATTGGGTATTTCTATGGCCCTGACTATGAAAAAAATACTGGAAGATTTTTAACAGCTCTACCTTTTGAAATATACAGTTTTATTATTTTGACAAAAAAAATACAGAAAAACAATATATTATGTTAACTAAATTTCTATTGAACACTACCAAATGATCTTTTATAAAATTTCCTTGATTGAACGACTTTAGGTAGATCTCGTTGCAAACTCTAGCAGTGGTCTGCCATCATATGTGGGCCCCACCACCCCTGATAACGCTCTTCCATTGTCCGAAGATCCTGATGAAATCTTTCACCCTGCTCCTCACTAAAATTACCCGGATTTGGTGGAAATCAGTCAAAATGCGAGTGCAGGAAGTGGATTTTTATGCTCATGTTGATACCTAGCTGATGTAGTATTGTTGTAAGTAAAGTATTGATGATACGCAGTTTTCACAAAGTCCGATATAGGTTTTCGATATTTTGCAAATATATATTCACCACAAATGTAGTAAAAACAATCGGAGTTAAGCACACAACCATCTTCTTGACGAAGCCATATCGAAAAATACAACAAAACATATTTTAGAGTACAATAAAAAACGGAAATCTAAGTAAAATTAGTAGCTATAACTCAAAAACAAAAGCTGCTAGAGAAAAATTGTTGCCATATTTCAAAAAATACGCGTCAATTTGAGATAGAAACAGAAAAAAAATCAGAGGAAATAAACAATTTTATTTTTTTTGTTGACCAGTGTAATCAAGGGTTTGTCGAACCCAAAAGAAGAAGAAGACAACGAGCCTCTTTCGGAAACGCCGAGGTGACTGAAGAAGATAGAACATCAAGTTTCGTGGGAAGGAAAATGGAACCTAAGAAAATATGGATATATATATATATATATATATATATATGTATATATATATATATATATATATATATATATATATATATATATATATATATATATATCTAGGGCTAGAGACCACGTTACTAAAGACATTATTCTAAACTATCAAGTAAATAAAACAGGACACGATAAAGGTAGTTTTGTCGTGGAAAATATAGTAACCAAAATATATAAAAAAGATAATAAAAGTTTTAAAGTCGGTGTGGATCTTTCACTGAAAGAAAATGTGTATCAAGCGGCTTTCTGGCCAGAAGGAATATTTCACGAGAGACTGAATTTTCGTTTATTGGACCGTAACCACCAAGAGAATTTTCCCCATGGAAGTCAACTCCGACAAAATATATAAAACAACATACACAAAAACATAATAAGACTGATACCGACGTGAGTCTAATAAATTTAAACACGCAGCGCATAGCGCCGGAATAGACGAGATTACTATGCCAACAGTAAAGTATATTGTAGCAGAAATCCTAGAACCCCTTTTTACTTAATAAACAACTCGCTACAAGAGGGTATCTTTCCTAATTGCTTAAAAATAACCAAGATCATTCCAATTTATAAAAAGGGAGACAAAAGCAACATAGATAACTACCGTCCCATTAGCATACTTTCACCATTCTCTAAAATTATTGAAAAATTATTAGCACAACGAATCATAACTTTTATGAATAAATGCCAAATTTTTAGTCAAGGACAACATGGCTTTATCAAAGGGCGTAGTGTTGAGACAGCATGTTTTCAATTTATTAAAGAGGCAATGCAGCAAATAAAGGACCACAATATACCCTGTGGGATACTTTTAGACCTGTCAAAAGCATACGACACTGCAGACCACGGCATCCTACTGGATAAATTATATAGTTATGGAATTAGAGGTACTGTATTAAATCTAATTTTTTCATACCTCACAAACAGGAAACAGATCACAGAAATCTCGACTTTTCAAGGTAAGACTAAATCTAGTCGCACCTCTATAAATATGGGGATTCCTCAAGGCAGCATCCTGGGCCCGCTTTTGTTCATCCTATATATTAATGATCTTACCAACGTTACCCTAGATAATACCGCTTGGATGAATAATTATGCCGACGATACCAGTTTAATATCACCAGCAATTCGGTTGAAGACTTAGAAAACAACATCAAGGACAACATAGCTACTCTGACAACCTGGTTTAGTGAAAACAAGTTACTTCTTAACCAACAAAAAAACACACATAATTTTCTTTAAGACGGAAAGACCCAGGAAAAGACACCCTATGGAGTTAGTTATGGATAATAATATAGTCAAGGTACAATGCAATGTAAGACTACTCGGTCTATATATTGATGACAATTTGGACTGGTCAACACATATACTTAACTTAGCAAAACGACTAAACAAAGCTGTATATGCACTAAGGATCTTAAAACGATATCTTAATATAGACTCTCTAAAAATAATTTACCATGCAACTTTTCATAGCCATTTACGCTTCGGCATAATGTTCTGGGGCAGCGGATCTTTAATAAAGGACGTAGTGAAAATCCCAAAAGCAGCTCTACGAGTTATTTACGATTTACAGTATACTGAAACATGCAGGGATAACTTTAAAAGAGCAAATATACTAACAACGATCGGAACATACGTATTCGAAACATCATTGTTTCTATTCAAAAATAAGAAAGTTTTTGATATATACAAGTCGAACAACACAAAGGATACACGTAACAGATACCTTAATTATATTCCACCTTGTCACAAATTAATTGTTTCGGAAAAAATACACCTATCATCAATATTGAATTATATAATGCACTTCCAAATTATGTTAAATTAATTAAAAAAACCAATATCTTTAAGAAAGAAATTCACATCTACTGATAAATATCGAGCCATATACACTATTGGAGTATTACAGAGGAGTAAAATCCTTCGAAAGATAATTTGACAAATTTCATTTACATTACTAATACTACTGTTATTTTCACCAAAATATAATAGTCCGTACATGTAATGCTTACATAATTAAATAAATATTTTGATTTTAATTTTGAAACAATCTATTAAATAAAATATAAAATTAATAATTTCAATTTAATTGTAAACCTGAATGTAATAAATTTACAAAAAATGTATATGTAAACTGTTCTTGATTTATAAAAAAGTTATTGATTTCTACCCGCAGGTAACGGTACAACCGATTATATATCAAGCGTAAAAGAACTTATTTATAATAAATCGATAAAAAAGATTTTCATAAATAATGGTTTAATCACATCGTGATTATATTGCTGCAGGGTTTTGTATTTACTTATTCCTTCTTCAATCTCTTGGGAGAGATTCAAACAAAACTACCAGATGTTGATACCAAGTTTAATGCGATAAAAAGTATTGTAAAACTTGGAAGAAAGGAAATCATTTGAGAAGATTTGTCGGATTCCATAAGGAGAAAATGTTTTAATAATAATAAACAGTTTCTTGTTAAACTAATCGAATTTTCTTCAAAGAGCAAGGAAATATTTACAGCCTGCATTTATATTACTCACATAGATAAATAAACAAAATCTAGAGGTAAAAAATAAATATTTTCATTAATAATTTTCAATTAATTAATTAATTAATTTTCCAAACAATTTTCCTCCAACACATATCTCAAATTTAACATTGTTTCAGAATAACAAAAATTTTACTCAGTTAATTAACTTTGTGTTAGTTTACTAGAGCTAAAACAACTATCGCAAGCTGTAGGCCACACGACTATTGATTTACCATTTTATTATTTCAGTTGTTTTCAATAAACAATTCTGTGAAACGAGTTACTTTGATATGAATCTGTATACTTGGAAATTCCTGAAACTTTTTAAATTATCCGAAATTTTTATAAACATTGGTTGTACGAGTCGTATATATCCTTCGGCATCTTAATGTATTAGAGTATGTAGTTAGCAAATTAAATATTTATGTGATTAATTTTTTTTAATTCTGTTAATTTTACTGATTTCACAATGTTTTTCATGAAATTCGACGTTAATTCAACTGCAAAATTCACTATTTCAGCTAGCACTGAATTTGGGCACTTAAGCCACTACATATCTTCCACTGCACAGCTAGGTGGTTAGCTACCATACTAGCACCTAGTATGATTTAACTTCAAATTTGCAAACCGTATAATAATCCGTGAACCTCTCAGCTTTTTGTTTTTAATGGAGCAGTTGCCGATTGAACAAAAGATTGCTTGAGAAGATCATTTTATTTGGACCCAATATTCAAATTCCGAGGTAGTTTCGACAACAGTTTAATTTTGCAGCGACTCTAAATTGCCGGATGGGTCCAAAAATGTCGTCGAACGTAAGGATACTAAACTTCCATAGCGAAAAAGAACCGCTAGAACATAAGTAAAACTATGCAAGTTAGGAACAGAATTGTAGAAAATTCCAACCAATCTCGGCGACATTTATCGCAGCAAGTAGCTGTGAGTCGGTTTTTTTCGGTCGGTAAGAACAATTTAAAAAAAACATTCTCTTTCGTACTTAAAATTGGCAATAAATCAAAATCTTCTTCCATTAGACCGAAACTCACGTTTAGAATTCAGTCGATCGATTTAGATCAGATCAGATAAATTTGTCAACAAAATAATTATGAGTGACGAAGCACAATTTTCAATTGCATGCAGAGAGGAACAAACAAAATTTACGTTACTGGTCTGCCCAAAACCAAGTTATATTCGTAGAAGAGCTAACATAAAGAGGTAACTGTTAAGACCCAACAATTTTATTTTTAGTTGGTCTTAAAACCATTTTTTCTTTCTTCTCGTGTGTTTCTAAAAGTAGGTAAATAATAATTACATTAAGATTATCTTAAACCGACCAGTAGATTCCCAACATCTGGTCGGTAGGGTAGTGGGTATTTTTTGAATGCGTTTATATCTGTTTATGGCCGCTACGAATCTGAAAGACCATTTGTAATCACAAATCCTTTGTAAATGCGCTTCGGCGAATGTTTACGATCGCAAATGGTTTTTGGATGCTTGGTGGTCGTAAAAAATTGAAAATACAACGCAATGTTTAAATTAAGGGTTCTTAGTATAAGTATTTTAAATTTTGGGTAGTTGTAAGATTAGCCATAGAAATTACCACGTGCACTTCGGGTTAGAATTCTTCTTGGTTCAGTGGGGGCAGGCAAATGGGAGGTGGGATTGAGTTTTCCAGTTTTTAACAATATTTAATCACACCCAGTTCAATTGTAACCCTCTTGCCATAAACATACCAAGAACATTCCAAACTCCGACAGTGCACGTCGTCACAAGTGCTTGAAATAGAATTAAATATTAAATACATGTTTATCGAGGCGTACAAGTTTTATTTCGCCTAACCATTTAAATGCCAGTGCCGATCGAATCTATTGGCAACCCTGAATTAACCGCCTTAGATTTAATCAGGCGAACGTTTGTCCAAAGAAATAACACAGAAACGAATATGTGTACCGCACAAATAAAAATGGTAGAGGTAACGAAAATAAAAAGCAGTAGTGTCCACTAAAAAATGAAGTTAGAACATATTTTGCCTTAGGTATTATAATGTCTCAAATTAAAGAATCTAAAATCGACATGTATTTTTTGAAACGAAAAATATTAGAGACTCCTATATTTTGGTTATACCTATTAAACATTTTTTGGCCATAACAGGGTTTCTACAGAAGTCAGAATACGAAAGCTTCGATCCGTGGTGGATTTCTTGAATGCCAGATTCCGAGAGTTAGGTTAGGTTAGGTTTGGTAATACTTGGCAGACCGCCGCAAAGTGAATGCCCAACTCGATTACAAACAAAACATTGGGCACATTTTACCGAAAATACACCTGCGACAAATAAAAAGCAGCATCCTTCGAAACGATGTAATGTCTGCAATAAACATAATATAAGGAGTGAAACGACATGGCAATGTAAAACATGACTACTCATTCCGATACTTATTCATAAATACGTTAAGATGTATCTGTACAAAATTATTATTTTATAGTATTATTTAATAAATTATAGCACACTAACACTACATACCAACTTTATTGAATGTTATATAACAATGTAAATCCGAAAATAAAACGCCCTGTTATGAGCTGTAAAAGACCGTTCACTATTGAGCCAAATTAAATGGTATTCTACGGACGCATCAACGCGCATTTCATTCGTGTCAAGGGGTTAATATTTTACTCATGAAATGAAAATATTGCAGAAATTTAAATGTGTCGTTTTTTGCATATTAATAACTGATATTTAAAAATTCTAAAATGAAAATTTGTTAAAAAAAATAATCGTTTTTTTTTACAATTTTATCGATGACATATTTCATACAAAACAAAATATTTTCTGCTATATTTTCTTGCTAGGAGGTTCAAATAATTACATTTTTTGTACACATTTTTAGTTCAATAAATTTTATGATGTAAATAATGTTTGAGGGAACAGAAACAATGTGAAATTTATTTCCGTTTATTATTATTTGGGTCAAATATGTGTAATTATGATTTCTTAGTAAATAAACTTTTAGGTAAAAATAACTCTTAATTAAATTATTACTATAACAATTTTGTTCGAAATAAAGATTCATAAGAAAAACTTTTAAACATTGCCAAAGATGTAGTACAAAACTTACATATTTCATAATTGTAGGATAAAATCGCTCTGGGACATCATAGAAACTTTTAAACTTTTCCACTTAAAGATTCAATTCCGAAAGCTTTCCTCTCAACAGTTTATTATATTTGAAACACAAAAAATATTAACGGTTTTAAAAGTGTTTAATATCATCTATTCAATCAAGCGCCGCCAATTTTTTTTTAAATTTTGAAATGAATACCCTATAAATGCAAAACCATACTTAAATATGAAATGATTGCAACCCGTACCGACTGATCCGACTGTGTTTATCAAAAATCATGTTTTCTTTTCTAATACCTGTTAGTCTTACAAAATTAATAAAAATGCTATAAATGAAGTGAATATCGGGCAGAAGGACCTTGTGGTCGATAGCCCTTTGTATAATGCATAAAGTATACAATAAAATATATTTTCATAGTTCTTCTTCTTTTTGGCGCAACAGCTTAACTGGAACCTAGGTCTCCTCTCATTACGTATAATTGTGTTTGGTGTCTAGGTCTTAGACACAAGGGGCCCTTACGTTTTTTAAGGTGAGCGGCGAGCCATATTTGAAGGAAGTATTCTCGGCAAATTGCTATGATGACTTTGCCAGACTCATGCATAAGAGGACGGTGGCTTATTACAATACGTGTCCCGGGATTCAACCGCTAGGGCCCTACATGCACTGTGCCACCCATAAACTGAACCTAGCTGTCGTGAAGGCAGCTTGTCTAGTGTTCGCAATATGATGGCAATAGTAAATAATGTTACCAGTTTGGCACGAGAGTCAGCAAAAAGATTGGAACTTTTCAAAGAAACTATAAAAAACACCCACAGAGTAAAAAAATCAAGTCTTAGTGATACACGCTGGGTTGGAAGGCATGATGCGCTCCTTCAATTCGAAGAGTTCTTTGACCCTATCGTACAGTTCCTTGAAGAAATCGACAGAACTTCTCCGTCATTGAAAAGTGTAAGTTTTCTGGCTTCTATTCAACAATTCGACTTTGTCTAATCCTAACGGTGACCGCCGCAGTATTTGCAATCACTGTATCGCTTTCACAGCAACTGCAGGTTGTTGCATTAAATCTTGAACTTTGTTATGAGATGGTAGATAGTGTGGTAAGAACGAGACGAGTCGTTTTTCGAGAGCAGAGAACTCTTCGATTCTCGATCTGTTCCACCTTCTACCAAGTGCTACTACTAGCAGCTGCACGGGGTTAAAGTGACGATTTACCTCATCCTCTCTCATTATCGGGAGAAATATCTCTTTGGAAGGAGCTATGGAATGGTAGACAACATCTCCAACAAACAGCAGCTGAAGCGCATCAAGATACAAATGAGTTTTTTCCAAATATAAAAATTTTGTTATAAATTCTCGCTACATTATCAGTAACCACTTATAGTGTGGAGCGCAGCTTCTCTTCGCTTAAACTAATAAAATCGTACCTTAGTACGACAATGATCCAAAACAAGTTAACCGGCTTGGCTTCTATGTATTCCATGTATTTCCCACGAAGACATTGAGGAATTTGAGAAAAGTTATCCGAGGAGACTTGTGTGAGGGAAAATGTATTTTTTAGTGTTTTCTTTGCTAGTCTTTACTTTACCTACCCTCAGCGGGGTCAAGCCCACCCCACCCCTCAAATGACAATCCCGGATCTGCCCCTGCAATAAATATATTTTCTCTCTGAAGTGAATAAAAGAAAAAATGAAATTAGAGAATTATTTATCCTTATGTAAACATATCAAATAACTATAATCAACCAGGTTAACTTCTCTTAAAGGTATGTTTTTTACAGTCCGGATACAAATTCCTGGACACAGCGCATCTGGAATTGTTTTTGTTCTTCTGCAGCCGTGAAATGTCCGTGTAATTGTATTAATTTAATAGCCCTCTCAACTGTGTCATTAATTCATTAATTACCTTCAAACGAATTGTTCTCCCATTACCTTGCACGAAAGCAGCATGATCATTCCAAGAAGACATATCTTCCTGAATAAAACTGTTATCGATCTATAGTCGAGATATAAATTGTTTGCTCTCCTTCGATGCAAAATCATCCAGCGTTTTATCTGAAACAAAAAACGGGTTAATTAACAAAAAAAGCAACATAAAATATAAAAAATAAATGAAAAATGAAATTAGCTTACCAAACAACGCTTCAGACATTTCTTCCTTCGATGGGATATAGCGTTTGCAATATCAGAGATTTTGTCCCAATTTAAATTGGCAATCATTTTTATTTTAGTTTGGTTATCAACTTCATTATCAAACAATGATAAGACCGTCTCTTCACATAAATACCACAGGCGATGGCAAAACTTGCTTATAGCAGGTTTAGAAACTGTTGTGTCAACTTTCTCGTAAACTTTAACGCAAAAACAACAAATCTTGATAAGTTGCCTTGATGTCCACGTGCTTTCGAGCCAAGGTTTTATATACAATTTGGCGATAAATACGCAAACATCTTGTTTGTTTTACATTCTGAATTGAGATTGAAGCAAAGATATTTTTAAAGAGTTGATCGATCTCGCTGTTCATCGTGCCTGATGCATAGCTCAAAGCCGACTTAATTTTTAGTTTTTCTCTGAATCTCCTTCTAAAACCTCTAGACATAGTTCGACCAATTCGCGATAATTGTCTCTTATAAAACGGCTTTGTCTAGTTCCGCTTTATAAAACATTAACAAAGATAATGTAATGTTTGTCTCAGCAACATGTTCTTTTACGAAATCAAGACTTAGTTTAATTGGAACGATGTTTTTAAATTTTTCAATATCTTTTTGAAGGTCGTATAGCTGGGCTGCTAGTAATTTGCATTATCTCGGTTTCGAACACTGATTTTAGGACCAACTCATAAACATGATGACGACAAGCAAAATGCAAAATTTCTCTTTTTAAGGTCCGCTCTAGAAAACACATGCTCCATTGACACGACCAGCATTCGAAGCTGTTGTGTCGCAACATATTATTTGTAGCTTGTCGTTAACTTTCCAATCATTGAGGGCAGTTGAGATGGCTTTAGCTTTATGTTTATCAGAAGAACACTCTAGATTTGGTACTGCGAGATGCTCTTCTCTGTCGTCAAGTGAATCGATAATTGGCAAGCGTTCTTCTTTTGAACTTTGCACATTCAATCCTGGGAATTATTTTCCATCCCAATAGACTGTGCCTACCTCGAGTACATTGTTCTGAAAGTCAGTTTTTATTACCTCTGTCTGGATTTTCTCGTCTGAGAACGAATTCGCTGGATCGAGGATTCGGAAATCATCGCTGCACAGACCAACCGCTTCTACGACCGCATGCAGAATGTAAGCAGAGTCTCTAATGCTTATATGACATGGACCTAAAGCTGCGACAAGTTTAAGTGTTATCAGATTATTTCTACCTCTTTTCATCCTCAAACATCTCTTCAAATTCAAATTCAATTTATTAATCTATAGATGTAATAATTATACATATTAGACAGGTCAAAGTTAGAATACATAAGCACATATAAAAAATTTAAAAATTAAAAAAAATAATATTAGATATCATTAAAAAAATCACTGACAGTATAATAGCATTTATCTAGGAGGTAAGTTTTAAGGCGTATTTGGAAACTTCTATAACTGGCTAACTCCTTAATAGCCAACGGTAACTGGTTATAGATTTGAATACCTATTCGATTAGGAGCACCTTTGCAAATGGTTAGATTTCTTTTCACCGGTCTAAGGTTCAAATAATTTCTGGTATCATATCCATGGTCATCTCTTACTCCAATTACATTCCTATTTTTAAAAATATGACATGCTAACTCCTATATATAAATACATGGAATGGTGAGGATTTTAAGATTTTTAAAGTATGATCTACAAGAGGTGGTTCTTGTAATGCCTGCTATTGTTCGTATTACCCTTTTTGTGCAAGAAATACTCCTTGACTAAGTGAAGCAACTCCCCAGACTAAAATGCCATAAGCCAGAACCGAATGAATTTCGACATGGTATACGCTGAGAAGAACATCTTCACCAACCGTTTGTCTTACTTTTCTTAACAGATACGGCTTAGAGCTCAGCTTATGAATTATTGCATCAGTAGTTGCAGTTCATGTCACGTGTTCCTCTAGGAATATACCTAGACTTTACTTTTTCCTGGCGAGTTAGCTTGCAGTTGCCAATTTTTAGAGGAATGTCATCAGTGGGGTTTCTTCTACTGCATTGAAAAATAACATAGCTTGTTTTTCCAATATTGAGGTGTAAGTTATTGGCACAGAACCATGTGTATAGTTTTATCAGGATAATGTTATGTTGCCGTTGTTGTCTGATAGTTGTGTTGCCGTTGCTTCAAGTGAAAGTTCCGAAACTAGGATACTCGAATAATCCGCATACAGGATGCAGTGATAAGGGTCTATAAAATGTATCATGTCAGCTGTATAGAGAGAAAACAGAATAGGAGCTAAGATACTACCTTGAGGTAACCCTATTTTGAGAACTTTAGTATTGGAGTATCCTGTCCTCCCTCTTGAATTTATTCTCACGTATCTATTTGTCTCAAGTTGTCTTCTATTATTTAAGTAGGACTCGAAGCAACGACCAGCCTTTCCTCTAATTCCATAGGTATATAGTTTGTGCAGGAGATTTTCATGTGCGACGCAGTCAAAGGCTTCTGACAGGTCGCAAAAAAATCATACCGGACATTTCCCTTCGTCTACCTCATTAACGATTTTGTTGTACAATTCACTGATTGCTGTGGAGGTGGATTTTTTTTCAGAATCCATGTTGCTGCATTAATCGCCTTTCCATAGAATATTCAAAGATCTTTGCCAGAACCGATGCGAGCAAAATCGGTCTGTAATTCTTCCTATCAATTCTGTCTCCTTTTTTGAATATAGGTGAAACTACTGCGATTTTTAAAGCATCAGGTACCTTTTCAGAAGCGAACGAGCAATTGATAATATCGGTAATAGGCTCTATTAGCTCACTTTCGAATTTCTTAATGATACTAGCAGACAAGAAGTCTGGGCCCTTGGTTGGTTTATTTTAAATTTTTTTAAAGACATTTCGCTAGGAGAGAAATCTTCAAGATAAATGGATTTTTCGTTTCGAAGAATGTGGCTATTGTCTAAGTAGGTTGACGGTATGTTTTGTATAATCCTTTCAGGTGCGGAGGTCCGCATTAAGGAATTAAAAAGTGAAGCTACTGCTTCTGGGGCTTCTACAAGTCTTTCGTTCTCTAATAGGTAAATGTTTTGTTTACTCCGTACTTTGTTGGACAGTTCATCGACTGTCTTCCAAAGAGTACGTTGTTTGTTAGATGTTTTTTCCAATTTTGTTTCTGAAGTAATTTCTTTTAGTAGAGATAAGGAGATTCAGGTGCGTTTTCTTGTGTGCCAAGTAGATTTCTTTCAAGACCCTGACTTTGTAAAATATACAGGTCCTTTAACTTTCTACTTGATATTTTAAATTTCTTTGGTTATCCAAGAAGTGGGAGTAATTGTTATTTTCTTTAATGGACAATATTTAAAAATGTAAAATTGCATCAGTTGGATAAACGAGTTGACCTTTCGCTCCCAGTCCTTAGTTGAGAAAATATCTTGCCAGGATTCTTTTTGAAGAGCTTGTTTTATGCGAAGTTTGTTGGCTGCACAGAAGTTTCGAGCAAAATAAAAATCTTGGTTAATTTTATTAGGAGATACTACATTGGCAACCAATATGAATCTGTGATCAGAGAGAGTGTTGTCCTCAACAGTGATCGGAGCTGGGCGATTTAGTCTGACAAAAAGATTGTCAATTGTGCTCTGTGAGTTGTTAGTTACCCTAGTGGGAACCTTTACTATGTGATTTAGACCATATGATAGCAGCATGTTGATTAGATTGGTTTTATCTTTGGAATGTTTATCAAAGTGTATATTAAAGTCACCTACAATAAAGATGTCATCATATTTAAGAAACACGTAGTCAAGTAGCTCTTCGAGAATTGTCATGAAAGTGGTGACACACCCCGTAGGAGGTCGATATACAGTTATTATAACGAGAGAATTAGTACCCGACTTCCATACAACCCCACACAACTCCACTTGTTTTTCAATGGATATACTGGAGATTTCTAGAGTGTAGCAGTTATCGAAATATATGTGTTTAAAACAAATTGCAACCCCTCCGCCAATAGACTTCGTTCGTGAATAGGAGGCAATCGATTTATAATTAGGTCGATTTATTATTATTTTACATATCATATAATATTTATGTAAGTCATTAGCTCATCCGACAACCACGTTTCTGCCAGACATAAAAAGTGTGGCGAGTACTCAGATGTTAAAAGCTCCAGTTGAAGGAGCTTGTTTAATACTTTGAGCATTAATGAATAATATCAGATTATTAATAGATTTGGTACTATTTTTGCAGCTTTTTTTCGATGAAGATTGAAGTAAAATTGGCCCTGAATTAGGAAGATTTAGTTGGTTACTCTCAGTTTGTGAGGGTTTGGGAAGAAAAACGATTAACTCTTGTGTATTGCGGCCAGGTTTCCGGTTTTGGCACATCTTCAAGTATATCCATTGGGACAGAGACCTTAAAAGATGAGTATTCTTTGAGAAACTTAGAAGGAAGTTTAGTACACTATATGTGGTCGAACTGTTTACTGTTAAGGTATTTGATTACATCATCCTCGTTGAGTTCTGGATCCAGACGGTAGACATGAAGGTGAGCATAATCCTTCACCGCCGTAATTGCGGAATTCTCGGAGTTTGTGCCAATTATTTTATTTGATCTTCTATTATTCCTGTTCTTTTTATTTTGAAATTGCCACGTATCGTTGTTTAGATTTTGTTCAAGTTGTGTTTCTTTAACGGCGCACTCACGTGTATCGGTTTTATCGTGCACGATTGGATTTTCCTTTCTGCTTCGTATCTTGCGAATTGACCTTATCGGAACAAGATAAGACTTCACCTGTGTTCTTATCTTCTTCGCATTCTTTCGAAGGTCCGGATAAGATTTCACCCGCAGAATTAACCAATTGATCTGAAGTGGCCATTTTTTCTAAAAGCATGGAATTTTGGGTTTGTAGATTTCTTACTTGTTTTAAAGCAGGGAATCTCTAGCAAGCCGGCTTCAGAATTCAGAATCTGTTTTTCGTCTGAATCTTGTGGATGTTCTTGTGGAAGTTATGTGTGGTAGAAGTCGATGCAATATCCAATAAATCTATTTGTCTTAGTTTTCATTCCTTTTCGTCTAATCGTCTTTGTTTACCTCTTTCTCCTTTGTCCGCTAACTTCTTGTCTACACCAGCTACGCTTTTTTGTTTTTTTCAAAAATACTTTGTCTGTCTATTTTTATTTTTTCAAAGGCATCAGCATGTGCATTATGAAATAAGTTATCAAGGTCTCTTTCAAAATTATTAGCACGTATGTTAATTATTTTCACTCTAAGAGTCCAAGCGGCTACTTAATACGGGTTACATATCAATAATACGGGAATATTGGTATCAAATTGAAGTTATTATTGATGTTATTAAACTAAAAGGTTCTAAAAATATATAAAAATTATATATAATAGTATACAACATATATAAATACAATTTCGAATAGTTGAACCTACTATTAATAAACTAGCATTTATTATATCATTTATTAAATAAAACATTTATTACTACAAAGCATTTGTAGCTCTTGTCGTAGCCCGATTTTTTACAGTCACGGACTTCTATTTATTAATTACTATCTAATTTTATGATCCAATACATCGCATGCAATCGCTTTATGTTAAATTATTAATTTGATAAATAGTGGGAAAACGTTGATAATGGATTTGCCGGTAATTACACAATAAATGTTTCGTCGGGTAACCAGTAAGTAAGCGCAAACAAGCCAACGAAAGGAGTTTTTTTTCTTAGTTCTATTTTTAACTCCACGCTCTCAAGAGAGAAAATGAGATTAGTTTACCTTTTACGATCTTCCCAATATATTTGCAAATAAGGATTTTATTGAAAGAGTTTGCATGTAAAAACAATAATAATATAGACTTATTTGACTTGCCTTTTTAGTTAATCTTATCTAGCTTCTTGTCCAAACTTATTATTATATATACTAGGCTTGGTGTGTATTAAAATTGTTTATCCACATACCACCTAGTCTTATTTTTCTAATGTCTGTTTCAATACATTTGCCCAGTTATTGCTTTATATGTTTCTACAATCTTTATTGTTTAATCATCTAATACAAATTTGTGAAATTATTATTTTACCAATTTCTTATTTAAAAAAGAGGCGACTTTTTATAATTACTTTTCCGGTAAGTTATAGAGAGTAATCAGTAACCGGTTTGGAAAAGTTTTCCGTTTTGTTATTTTTAGCTCTTAGCCTGGAAGAGTAAATGGGATTACTTTTTCTTTTACAATGGCTGCAATATATTTAGAACAAAAGTTTCATCGAAAGAATTTCTCCTTTGATTTGATTTATCCCTTTATTTATAGCAGAGAGGAAAATTTGTCCGAACTCTTTTTATCCAAGTAATGTAGGTTTTGAGACTAAACAAAGGTTTTTTTTCTATTTAATCTAGTGTGCCAAATTGAGTGTAGTCTTTACTCCATTATTTGTAGTCACGTTTGTCTATGCATGCCTCCGGAATCAAACACTGTTTATATCTAGCCATATTTATGTAGTACATTAGCTATTTGCGTACTATTGTTTGCCATTCTAGTCTGTTTAGTCTTTCTCTAGGCTAGTTGGTCTAACCATTTCCTTGATCCTTCTGCTTAACCTTGATAATTATTTATTTATATATTTTTACATTAAATTTATAAATCGTATTTGGAAAACACTTCAATATAAAGTAGTAAATAAAAGTAAAAAAGAAAATTTCAATATAAACTCTTAGCTTAAAAGCTGCGACTCGGCCCTAAAAATATCTACTTCCGGTACATTTATAATTCCTCCTCCTTTCATTAAGGGTAAAATTTTTAAATAATAAATTATGGTCTCATATTTTGTTCTCGCTGTGCCTAAATCCTGTTATAAAAAGTTTTTCCTGTATAATGCTTTGTTATAAAAATATTACATAAATCTTATTAATTAAAAGGAGTCTCTTCAGCAAAAAGATAATAAAAAGGGTTTATATGTTTTATAATATTCTTAATCGGTTCGGATTTTCTCTAATTGAGGTTGTCTTGCTCTTTTCGCGAGGATAAAACGAGTAAAAATAAAATTAAAACTAACAATTAAGAAATTTAAAAAGCAATATAGGAAGGACCAAATATACTTAAAAACACCATGAAAATAATCTCATTGAAGACTAAACTAGGCAGTATTTAGTCTAGATATAAAATTATTCAATTTTATAAAATTCTCTAAAATCATCTCTTGAATAATAAAAAAACATATCAATATATTTAATAATTTGTTTAGTTATTGGGAGTGGGGAATTAAAAAGGCTTTTATAATTTTCACATTTATTTTCCTAAATATGCGATAATATCATATCCTATTTCACTGGATAAAATATATTTAATATTTGGTTTCGTTCTAATATACGGTTTTTGTTGTGAGGTAAAACTCTGAAAATGAACGCTAAAACGGAAATTAGGTAATGAAATTTGGTTCATTTTTCAAGCTAATAACGTTTCCAGAATAATACAGATCCTAATAATAGTTTATAAAATACATATTTGCTTGATTAGAGAGAAGAAATAACCACCAGGGGTTTTTCCGCCTTATACTTAATATGAATATTTTACTTAAATCACATTAGAAAAATATCCTTATTTATTTTGATTAGACTACATAGCGTAGACGACCTATATATTTTATTCTTGCTTGTATTCTTACTTTTATTATAACTTGTTATTGACAGTTATATAAATATAAACATTTAACACGGCTCGAGTTACAGTCTGCGTTCAGCTTGCAGCGAGAGTGCCACGCGAAGTGAATAGTTGTGAACTTTAAATAAAAGTATTAAAATATCTTAAACTTATGGGTAATGAATATATTTTACACCAATTAATATAAAATAATCTATAATGTCGAAAAATTTAAGATCCAACACCGCCTCAGATAAAGAGTTTGATAATCTATCCACATTTTTGAGTAGTGATATGTTTCAAAATGTTATGTCTGATATAATAAAAAAAGAACTGCAACCATTACTGGTAGTTATTGCTAACTGATCGTCGCAAGTAGAGGTACTTACAGAAAAAAATCTGATGTTACTACACCTTCAAGAGGCTGCTGACCGGGAAACCCCGGTTATCACAAAGGATGCAACACATAAACGTTGTTCACCATCGAATTCTCGAGATATCGACGATAAAGAACCGACCGAAATAGTAGATGCTGCCGAACAAGGACACGGCAGAAAAAACATCTACAAAACATCTTTAGTAAATAAAACTCAATCTAACAAAACATCCCCGAGTGAGATTAACCAAAGCAAGGAAATTTGGGACACCGGAGTCACCGGAGAAGAGGACCACGAAGATCTAATACATTACATGGAACCAATGATGAGGTAACAGAAATCAAGGCAGAAAACGCGTTACCAACATCTTCACATTTATCGCTTACAACCACAACTTTCTGAACAAGATGTTATCACATATTTATCAAATAAAAACCTGAAACAGGTAATATGCAAAAACGTCAAGGCATCCCGACGAATATTCATCTTTCAAGGTATCGGCAGTACCCTTTGACGATTTCGAAAAGATAAATAATTCAGATATATGGCCACACGATACAGTCTATCAGCACTTTCATGCGATGCTTTGAAGAAGTTTTAGACTCCGTTTTATATAATTATCAAGAGATTCTTGTTGCAGGGGATTTTAATATTCATTTCGAAAAAGATTCTAAAGAAAAAAATGATTTAAGTAATCTTTTAAATGCTTATGGGCTTGACTGCTTGAATGCGTGGACGCCTTTACCGGTTTCTGAATAAAGTTTCAGTTCCCACTAGAATAACAAAAACTTAAAAAATAACTAAAAGTACCATAGACAACATATTTGTGAGGTTTAATCAGCCAATCACAATAACAGTTGAAGATAATAATCTGTCCGATCATCGACTGATACTAGTAGCCTATGTCTTGAATTATATTAAAAATAAGCAAGATTACTTCTATACCCGAGACTTTTCATCAAGCAATAAATATCGCCTGCAACAGATACTGCAAAATGAGTCATGGTCTGAAATATATGCTTCACGAGATTGCGAACAAAAGACCATTGCCTTCTTAAAGTTGCTGCAATTTTACACATGCAAATACTGCCCAATGAAGAAAATTAAAATAACTCCTCTTGGATAACGGAGGAAATTAAAATTACAAGTGCGCGTGTTAAAGACTTATATGTGCTTCAAAAGAAATATCCAGTGCTAAGGGAAATCTGTCTCAAACGAAAGAAAATTCATAGACACCTAGTTGTGACCAAACAAAATTTCTATAAAAACAATTTAGGAAAATCAGCCAACAAGCATCGGACGCTATGAAAAGCAGTGGACGAACTGTCTAACAAATATAGGACTAAACAAGACATTCAAATAAAAAATAACAATATGTGCATAAAAGAACCGAATGTTGTAGCTTCGCTATTTAACCAGTTTTTTATATTAGCCCCTGAGAATATAGGTCAAAATATTCCTTATACGCAAATCGGGAACGAACATATACAACAAAACAACAGGTCAATATATCTGGATGAATTTTCTCCCAACGAAATGTTAATAATGTTGAATAAACTGAAAAACAAAACATCTCATGGCCCGGATCTAATACCTGGCAACATTATCAAAGAGTTCCTAGTGGAACTATTTGAACACATAACAGACATCGTAAACTCCTCTTTCTCCTCTGAAAAAGTGCCAGATGTATTAAAAATATCGACGGTTGTACCAATATTTAAAAAAGGTGATTCATCGGACAGAAATAACTACAGACCGGTATCATTAGTGTCTGTTCTGGCAAAGATACTGGAATATTGCATGGAATATAGAATAATGCCCTTCATCTTAAAACACATGATAATTCCAACTCAACAGCATGGGTTCTGTAAAAACAAATCGACAATTACAGCAATAAATGAGTTTTATAATAAAATCATGAATCAGGTGGACATCTTCATGTCCGGTATGAGTTTTCTGCGACCTTTCAAAAGCCTTCGACTGCGTCAAACATGATATACTCTTAGATAAACTTGAAAGATATGGTATCAGAGGCGAGGCAGGTCGTTGCTTCGAATCATACCTAAGCAATAGAAAACAACATGTAAAAATAGATGCAAAAGAGGGTATGGTTGTATCAAGTGACAGAGTGGTAAAACTATGTGTTCCGCAAGGCAGTATTTTAGCGCCTGTGCTATTCTCCCTTTACACGGCAAACATAATAAATTACTTCGGGCAACAACATTGTACACTCTATGCGGATGATACGAGTATACTTATTTCAGAGAGTGCACTGGCAGAAACCGTAGCACAAACGAACATGACTCTAGACAAACTTCACAAATGGTTCTGTGCTAATAACCTAAATCTCAACATAGATAAAACAAGCTACATCATATTTCAGTGCAGTAGAAGAAATAGCACTGACGATTTGCCACTAAAAATTGGAGATGTTTGGCTAGAAAGACACAAAATAGCAAAATTTTTATTAGTATACCTGGAAGAAAATCTTAATTACTACACTATTACACACTATTAAATAGCAAGTCGTACCTGTTGAGAAAGGTGCGACATACGGTTGGTGAGAAATGTCTCCTCAATGTGTACCATGCCGAGATTCAATCTATTTTATCCTATGGCATACTAGTGTGGAAAGCTTGCTCACAAATTCAAAGAGTGTTCTTAGCCTAAAAAAGAATGATAAGATCTATGATGGGAATAAAAACAACTTCATCCTGTAGGTCTTCTGTTAAAGTTACAAATTTTAACTGTGCCTAGCATTTATATTTGGGAGTTAGCTTGCCATATATATATATATATATATATATATATATATATATATATATATATATATATATATATATATATATATATATATATAAAGAGAAATTTATTTGAAATGAGAGAAGATCGCCACGGATTAACACAAGACATTTTCTAAACCTTATGCCCGCCATACACGTTACGGTCTACCGTACAGGTTACATGCGCAGCTTTGCCTGCGCAGGTCAACTGTACGCAAGAAATTGCACAGGTCTATTCCCACACAGGCTCCTGTCATGTGGACCGTTGTGTGTATGGCGGGCATTAGCCAAACAAAGAGTAATCTAACTATTTGCCAAGGAGCACGTGACAGATTTGGTATACAAATCTATAATTCTATACCAACGAAATTCAAAGAAATTACTAATTATGTATTATTTAGAAGAAAGCTCGAAGCGTTTCTAACTGAAGAATGTTTTTACAATGTAGATGATTTCCTTCAAAAGTAATCTCACAATTAGTGTCATATTTTATTGTGCATTATAACTTGTATGTATTTTTATTTTCTCCTCTTTTTGACGTTATCTTAATGTATATATTGCACTAATCGATAAACAAACTTTGAATTTGAGTTTCGACTGGTGAAGGTCATTTTCAAGTTTGACTTCAAATAATTTATATAATGTATATAAATGTGAATAACAAGTTATATACTATTTTTACATATTAAGTGTAGTTAAAACAGAGTGAATTTTTCAATTCAATGTAAGTATGGATTACCGGGTAGTAACGGTCGCAATCACCCTATTCATGTTTTAATCCTATTGCATGTACCGCTTTTAATTAATTTCCATCTAATATTTGAAATTATTTCTAGACAGTACTCTACATGAAAGACTAATAATACATACTATACAGTAGCGTTTCCCAAACTTTTTTCTTCGTGACCCGGTTATTTTAATATTTTGCTTTCGTGGCCCACTACCTAAAAAAATTTATGAGTTATTGTTAAAATGAAAGAAGATAAACAATGTATAATTTTATTGATGGTAATACAAACAATGCAAAAAGCATTACAAAAACCATTGTTGAAAAGCCTGTTTCATACTGGTATGTCGTCACAAAGGGCATTAGAAATTGTATTGCTTTTTGTGCCAATGCTGGATATTCCTGCTGACAGGAAAGCCAAAAATCCAACAAATGCATTCTATTGAAATTGTCTTTCAACGTTGTGTCATATGACTGTTCAATCATAAATTCAACATCCAAATCAAACAATCAAATTCAACATTCTGTGTAAACAGGTAATATTTAATATTTGTCTGTAATCCTTGCACATGATCCTTGCATGCAGTTGAAATTTCATCTGGCCGGGAACTAAGATTATACTGTTTTTGCAATTCTGTTAGTTCCACAAAAGCATTGCAATTAACTTCTTCCGCACGACGAATCCATAAATTTATTTATTTTGTTACAGCCTCCATCTTCTCTTGTACTTTAAGTACATTGACATTGTTGCCTTGTAATGTCATAAAATTTAAAGATTCATCTGTAGGCACTAGGTGAAACACTATTAAAATAATTATTAATAATAGACACTGTACTAAACTGTCCTGCCTGTTTAACCTATATACGAGGCATTACAATCGTTACATTTTATTTAGTAAATTCCACTTCGTTCATTTCGGTCTATAGAATTTACTTCATTGTTTACTAATTGTTTTTAGTTGTCTTATATACTAATTATACAACTAAAAACATATTAGTAAAGAATAAACTACTACAGAATCTGCATCTATCATCTTCCTCTAGTCCTGGGGTCTTGAGGTGTTTTCTAAGCCTACAGTGTCCCGTCAGGACTCCTTTCAGAATCCTAAGCTTGTTTCTGTTTAGTTTCATGCAAGCTTTTCTTTATTTAAATTACCTTGGATTGTCTTAGCCCTGGAAGTTCTTTCCATATTTTCATCCATTGTTCCATTATTTCTTCATCTGAACTTTTGTGGATGGTATTCCAAGAATGTATAAATGTATAATGTATTTTTGCACACAAATAATTTATTTAATAATGTCGATTTAATTTAAGTTAGTTATAGCTTACATTTTCGTGAAAATAAATAAAAAACAAGCAGCTGAATTTTCTAGAGTTTCAGAGTTTCTTTCCGACCAGGTATTTTTTTTCCTTGGCCCGGTACCGGGTCCCGGCATTTGGGAAACTCTTCTATACACTAGGCCAAAGGGCAAAACTAGACATACCAGAGAAACAGACAAAAATAATCAAACAAGTATATATATATATATCTATATATATATATATATATATATATATATATATATATATATATATATATATAAAACTACTCAACCAGATCTCGATATTACCCACTCTGTCAAAAGTGTTCGAGAAAATATTGCTCAAACGAATGGACACAATAATTGACAGCGACAAGCTCACCCCGAAACATCAGTTTGGATTCAGAAACAGACACTCGACAATAGAGCAAGTTAATAGAGTCTACAACGCCATATCACACTCGATTGAGGAAAAGAAATACTGTTCGGCTGTTTTCCTTAGACACAAAACAAGCATTCGACAAAGTCTGGCACGATGGACTCCTATACAAAATAAAATAAACCCTACCTCAATACTTTTTAATCATGAAATCGTATCTCAACGCGAGAAAATTCCAAGTACGACAAGGACAAGAGTTCTCACAACTCTATTCAATAGAATCAGTCTACCGCAAGGAAGCGTGCTTGGTCCCGTCCTATACACACTCTTCACGGCCGATCTACCCATCGAAGATAATGCAACGGTCGCAACGTATGCTGACGATACAGCAATCCTAGCAGCTGATATAAATCCAGCCGCAGCATCTAATATACTCCAAGTACAGCTAAATAAAATATCCGTCCACATCACGTTTCCACATCACAAGAAAGAGGAACTGCCCACATGTTAAACTCTATGGTCAGCCACTTCCAATCACAGATGACGTCAAATACCTGGGAATCTACTTCGATAGGAGACTCACGTAGACTAAGCACATAAAAACAAAAAGAAAACAAGTCGATCTAACAGTCAGCAAAATGTATTGGCTCATTGGCAAAAAATCTAAGCTATCGATGTATAATAAACTCATCATCTACAAAACGATATTAAAACCGATATGGACATACGGTATACAGCTATGGGGAACAACCAGTAACTCCAACATCGAACTCCAACATACTCCAGAGGTTCCAGTCAAAAACATTGAGAATCATCACCAATTCCCACTGGTACGTGACGAATAAACAAATCCACAAGGACCTCAACATAAATCCGATAAAAAAGGAGATACGGCAATTCAGCGAAAAATATCAGCAGAGGATCACCGACCACCCCAATCAACTGGCTTCCATCCTTCTAAATGAAGACAATAATAAGACGGCTTAAAAGATTCAAACCAAAAGACCTCCCGGAGCGATTCCCAGCCTAAACCGAGTACATGCGTGCGAGTGAATGTGCGAGCGCACAAACAATCGTAAACACCAGGGAAGGTATCACTGGACACCCACCTAGAATTCGCATCAAACCCATCTTAATGTCAACCTAACAGCTGAGTGTTGTAATAACAACAGATTGCCGTTTACTTATTAATAATAAAAAAAAAGATCTCGATAGACCTCCTCCTCGGTAGTGTAGTTAATATACCCGCCTGGCAAGCGGGAGACCCAGGTTCGATTCCGGGTCGGGGAGGGAACAACTAGAGCGGTTTTCACAAAACCATCCATAAGCTATACTCCATGCAAAAAAACTTTCCGGATCTAAAAAGTGACTACAACAACCCAATTGGATAGCCTGCTAAATAATAATATGGAACCAAATTAAATTTGCTTGAATAATAACATTATGTATGACGAAATTTATCAGTTTATGTCATAAATAATTCATTATCATGTACTTGTAACGAAAGTACTAAAGTAACTGCGGATTTTTATTTGTCCATATTCTGCAGTTTAACTAAAACCACAGCAGTTTAAGAACTATGGAGTTATTTTAAATATCAGATTTACGAGAATTGCGCCCTTAAACAGAATAATCAACGCACCATTTAGAACCCAAGAACTTACCCGGACTTAGGATGTTTTACAGAACAGTCGAAAATTGTCGTATCCGGTTAGTTTACTGGTAACAAAACACGGATTATAAAGTTTACCGACCCTTATTAGTTAAATAATTCACAGACTCTACAATTATTATTTCTGTTTACAATAGAAAATATTATACAGTGACGTAAAATCATGAGCCATATTGTTTTGTGTTAATTAACGTTTGTTAATCAAAGTTTCTAGGTTTATAATAATCTAATGTTAGGCAATTGTAAAGTCGGTGAATTTCCCATTCGACTAATTGCGGGACAGTGAACATTCTAGTCGGTGAATTGTTGTCGGTGAACTTTCCTACAACTGAAAACTGTGTATCGGAATCTATTCACTCTTACGAAACAGATAATACTATAGAAAACAAAATATAGAATACTTGATTATTACTTTCAGTTACAGCTGTATTTCATTTTGAAAGTCTTTATTCCTTAACCCCTTATAACAGAACCGAGTTCTGTTCTCCATTTATAGCCCTTAGTTGTAACCCTTAAACATTTTTACATTAAAGGAGTGATAAGTTCAATGGACCGTTTCTTGAAAACGGAGCTGTTTAGTATATTCCTAGACTTTCTTCCCATGGTATCCAATAGATTATATAAAAAAAAATGTGGCCTGTGTCTTGTGCTTGCTACGTGTATCATCGGTTAATTGATTGAAAACAAAATAAATTCAAAACTCTATATTTCAAGTGTGGCATGAACGCTATTTAAAAGCATAGTGCCCCAAAGTGCTAATATAGTCAAACTTATTGTGTCTATATAAAAAAACAATTTAAGGGAATCAAATGTCGAAACAAAAGATGAGATTTTATCCCGGGTAGCACTCCAGGATTAATAGAAATATAAATATTGAAACCTAAAATTGATCAGTTTGCTATACTATAATTTTGGGAAAAAAGAATATCTATCTATCTATCCACATATCCACATAGGTAGTTTAAAAGAACAAGTAGTTCTGCTTTAGCATTTTATTCAATTTTCAGTGAAGTGATGCTAGCTGGAATAACTGGAATTATTTTCAAGTTTCAGTTTACATTATAACAATGAAATGTATTCAGTTTGATTATGAGAGCCGTTGTAGTTTTGTGTTGTGCTCTGAGTGTTTTGTTATTCCGTACATGGTAACTTTATTAACTTGATATCTGTGTTAAAATTTTGATTCTGCTCACTGCATGCAATGCAATATATCTATCTTAAGAGAATTTAAATTTTATGTCGAGTTGTATCGCTCCTCTATTCTTAGATGAAAAAAGAAATTGAACTGAAATTTTCTGGCTCTTCTTCGTCGGAGAACATGCCGACCGGCTAACCCCGGTGTGTTTATCCTGACAGGAAGGTAGCTAATTTATTTGATTTTGTTTATGTACACGAATTTAAATATTCTTTTAAATTTCGCAAACAAAGTAAGTAGAAAATGGCGAAGAAATATGTAATACTTGCTTGAGACGCAAAATATTATTCATAAACTATATTTTTAATTGGCTTAGCTTTTATAAAATATGATTACAGGCGAAAAAAAATAAACTTGTACAGCTTTTTAGTAGGCAAATGCTTTTACTACGCCCCAGAAAAAGCTCCATAATACTGATTTATATTTAAACGCATTTTTTTCTATGCAAGTTCGTTTCAAATTCGCTTCTCAGCATTTTCTGGATATTAATTTTATGTAAATTTCAATGAACTCATAAAAACATAAAACAAAATGGTATAATAAAAACTGTTGAATAAATGGGAGTCCCCAATACGCTTGCGCTTGAGGTTCTGTAGTTCTGTAGCCTGTACTCCTATTGGGTGGAGTAACTTCTATATATGGATTTGTGAGGTGTTTTTGCATCATAATTTGCAATTTTGAGGAAATACAGTAGTATTTTTTGAATAAAACTTTGTTTCCCTGAAATAATTGATTGTTTAACTAAAATAATATTTTATATATAATTTTATTGGAACTTCTATATATAGATGTTCCAATAAAATTATATATAGGTACAATATTATTTTAGTTTCACAATCAATTATTTCAGGGAAACAATGTTTTATTCAAAAAATACTACTGTATTTGCTCAAATTTGCAAATTATGATGCAAAAACACTTCACGATTCCAAAAGATTAATTGGCTAATTTATGATATATTTAGTATACAAGTAATATGTGAATTTATATGGATTAAACAAGGTAGTAAATACTCTCATGCTTAAATACTCTCAGCTCCGTATTATAGGGTAAACATTTATTTCAATTTAATTCATAACACATTTAAAGCAAAACTAAATTTATTTTAACGTTATTTATACGGTTGGTTAATGGCATTTATATGTGTTTATAGAACTGCAGAGTGGTCCCGATTTAAGAGAATTGCATCATCGTGAAACAATCGGTAAATTTTATAGCGCTTTTAATTCGTACAGATTCGACCAACTTAAAGATTTAAATCGAAAAATGTTGGATATTTTTGCATCAAATTATATAATTGAGCAAAAAATGTATACCCTGAACATTCGTCTAGTCTTGGCTGCTTAGTTTATCTAGTCTTGTTTATCTGTCTAGTCTGGTTATTGTAGTTTTTCAGTAAAGTCTGATCTGTCTAGGTTGGTCTGACTAATCTGGTCTCTCTATAACATGCTACTACTATGCATACTACTAACTATGCATTATCTACCTGTTACTATTTCTTATACATATAAACACAATTATTAAAGTATAGAAAAAATTAATGCAGCCCGCGGTCTAATTTACATCCACAATGTAGCCTGTCAGCCATAAGAATTGCCCATCCCTGGTCTATACTATTCTGACTAGTCTGGTTTGTGCTGTCTGGTCTGTCTAGTCGGGTCTGAATACTCTGGTCGGTTTAGTCTGGTCTGTCTAGTGCGGTCTGTTTAGTGTAGTCTCTAGTCTGGTGTGTCTAGTCTGATCTATCATGTCGGGTCTATATAGTCTTGTCTGTGTTGTCTGATCTGTCTAGTCTGGTCTCTGTACTATGGTTAGGTTATTTATATGTTATCTATAGTCTGGTATATATAGGCTTCTCTGTTTAGCCTGCTCTGTTTAGACTGACATGCCCAGTCTGGTCTGTCTCGTCTGGTCCGTTTATTCTGGTCTGTCTAGTATGGTCTGTCTTGTCTGGTTTGTCCAGTCTGATTTGTCTAGCCAGGTCCGCCAAGTCTGGTCTGCCAAGTCTGGTTTGACTAGTCTTGTTTGTCTAGTCTAGTCGTTTCCCCCCTGGGGTGGAAATTGTAGGATTCACCGATAACCTAGCTATAGTTGCAACAGGGAAAACTGAAGAAGAACTAATGAGAAAGGAAAACATGGCCATAAAGCAAGTCGATGAATGGCTAGAGCGAAAAACCTTAGGCTAGCCCCTGAAAAAAACAGAAGCAGGAAAATAGGACCTATACAATTCAAAAATTAAAAAAGTGTACATCATACCGAAACAAAAAGTCAAGTACCTAGGAATGACTATTGACCCGAAACGGTTTTTCAAAGCACACCTAAAGAAAAATTAAAAAGCTCATCGGCCATAGGAAAATTATTGCCTAATACCGGCGGTCCGAAAAGCAGTAAAAGAAGGCTGCTGTGCTCTGTGGTTCACTCGACCATTCTATATGGAGCCCCGGTCTGGGCTAGAGTCATTTAAAAGGCGTAGATAAAACATATGTTCACTTCTGTACAGAGAAAAATGGCCATCTGAGTATGCAGAGCATACAGGACTATCTCCAGTGAAGCTGTGTTGGTGATTGCTGGTCGCCCCATCGCTCCGATAGAGTGCAAAATCCATGAGAGAGTGCAATTATACAAGACAATGAAATTGGCAATTAGGGCAGAAAGAGAAAAAAAAAATAGCAAACAAACAAATGCCTGAAGACTAAGTGAGGCTATACAAGTGAGGCACCAGTATCTCCCTTGGATGGGAGTTGCTTGAAATGCGGCAGTTGTGGCCAAGAAATGCGCTTCGTCGTCCAAAACGAGGATTCGTCTCCAGCTGTTCCAAAGCCAGGACTGCAAACGTGGAACAGGAGTCGTGGTCTCATGGCTTCAATTCTTGTAGCAATTGAATCTTATAAGGGTACAGATGCACGTCTTTCCAAAAAATTGACCAATTTGTGGTCTCAGAAAGACCAAGTTGTGGTGAACTACGAAAAATGGATTGATTTCAGTCTTCATGTAAACTTTCAGCGACAGCTGCAATGTTTTCGGTCGAACGCCTCTAAGCTTTACTCGACCGCAAACAAAACTAGTTTCTTCAAATCTCTTCATCAATCCTTCAATCGTGGTCTTGTTTGGACGATCATTACGACCTTAAACATCACGAAGTCTGACTAAGACAAAACAGGATATTGGACAAGACTATTGATCACAAAACTGAAACCTTGGGTAACACGCAACCTTGGAGAGATAACTTACCATCTCACAAAGGCCCTCAGCGGCCATGGATTCTTCAGGGAGTATCTTCATAGTTTTGACAGAGCAAGTGACGCAATGTGTGTTTACTGTGGCGACGTGGGCAGTGTACGTCATACCGTGTTTGAATGCAGTAGGTGGATATCCGAGAAGGACAGATGGAAGGAGCTGACATGCCTCAACATAGAGATGCAAACATTGGTAGACGTGATGCTAAGATCACCAGAGGACTGGATATACACGAATAAAATGATGCGTGACATCCTGACACAAAAAGAACAAGATGAACGGACAAAAATAAACAACAGAAAAGAAAAACAAAACCATAGAGCCAAATTCCTGAACCCCTAAACAGTCCAGAGAAAGGGGGACGTACGAAAAGAAAAGTAGATGCCAAGAGCAGAGCGACTAAGTCCTTTAGGTTAACGCTGTGTATAGAGGGGTTCCACCCACAGAGGATATACGTGATTCCGGGGGTCTACCTGTCAGGTTAATGATTTGCCTGCTACGACCCCCTCCGCCCCCAAAAAGTCTGGTCTATCTAGTGTGTTTAGTTTGGACTGTCCAGTCTGGTCTGTCTAGTCTGTTCTGTCTAGTCTGGTCTGTCTAGTCTGGTCTGTCTAGTCTGGTCTGTCTAGTCTGGTCTGTCTAGTCTGGTCTGTCTAGTCTGGTCTGTCTAGTCTGGTCTGTCTAGTCTGGTCTGTCTAGTCTGGTCTGTCTAGTCTGGTCTGTCTAGTCTGGTCTGTCTAGTCTGGTCTGTCTAGTCTGGTCTGTCTAGTCTGGTCTGTCTAGTCTGGTCTGTCTAGTCTGGTCTGTCTAGTCTGGTCTGTCTAGTCTGGTCTGTCTAGTCTGGTCTGTCTAGTCTGGTCTGTCTAGTCTGGTCTGTCTAGTCTGGTCTGTCTAGTCTGGTCTGTCTAGTCTGGTCTGTCTAGTCTGGTCTGTCTAGTCTGGTCTGTCTAGTCTGGTCTGTCTAGTCTGGTCTGTCTAGTCTGGTTTGTCTAGTCTGGCCTGTCTAGTCTGGTCTGTCTAGTCTGGTCTGTCTAGTCTGGTCTGTCTAGTCTGGTCTGTCTAGTCTGGTCTGTCTAGTCTGGTCTGTCTAGTCTGGTCTGTCTAGTCTGGTCTGTCTAGTCTGGTCTGTCTAGTCTGGTCTGTCTAGTCTGGTCTGTCTAGTCTGGTCTGTCTAGTCTGGTCTGTCTAGTCTGGTCTGTCTAGTCTGGTCTGTCTAGTCTGGTCTGTCTAGTCTGGTCTGTCTAGTCTGGTCTGTCTAGTCTGGTCTGTCTGGTCTGGTCTGTCTAGTCTGGTCTGTCTAGTCTGGTCTGTCTAGTCTGGTCTGTCTAGTCTGGTCTGTCTAGTCTGGTCTGTCTAGTCTGGTCTGTCTAGTCTGGTCTGTCTAGTCTGGTCTGTCTAGTCTGGTCTGTCCAGTCCAGTCTGTCTAGTTTGGTCTGTCTTGTCTGGTCTATCTCGATATCCACCTGACAAGCGGTAGACCGGGGTGATTCTTTTCGAGGAGGCATTTTCAACCAGAGAGGCATTAACCGACCGGGCTGCACACCCTGAAGGAATGCGAAATACGCTATACCGATGTGGAGCATAGCAAAAGCCAAGTAAAAAGGGTGTTTAAGGAGAGATTTCCCCAAACCACAATAAAAAAGAAAGAAAGTTCGCCCAAACCACAATAAGAAAGAAAAAGAATCTCTATAGTCGGTTCTGTCTAGCATAGTTACTCTAGTCTGTTCTATGTAGTCTAGTCTGTCTAGACTGGCCTGTCTAGTCTGGCCTCTCTAGTCTGGTCTGCTAGTCTGGTCTATCTAGTCTGGTCTGTCTAGTCTGGTCTGTTTAGTCTGGTCTGTCTAGTTTGATTTGTCTAGTCTCGTCTGTCAAGCGGGAGAACGAGGTTCGATTCTCCGTGGAGAAGGCATTTTCCACTAGGGTGGCACTAACCGTCCGGGCTGGCCACCTTGAAGCTATGCTAAATACGCGATACCCGGGTAGCGGACACTAAAAGTCAAGTGGAAAAGAAGGTTTAGTGAGAGGTTCCCCGAAACCACAATAAAAAATGTCTGGTCTGTCTAGTTTGGTCTCTCTTGTCTGGTTTGTCTAGTCTGGTTTGTCTAGTTTAGTCTGCCTAGTCAAATCAAATCAAATCATTTATTTCTCTTGTGATGTACAAAGTTATACACGTAAGATAGATATAAGATAATCCATATAGAAAGCATCATTGAACATATTATTTAACATAATATAATCTAATTATCTTCGTAGAGTCGAGTGCTCCTACATTTATGTGAAATTGCTTTAAAAAAAATCTTTAACTGAGAAAAAGCATTTTTCCATTAAAAAGGTTTATTTTTTTTCTGAAAGCTTTATATGTTTTTTAAATTGATGTTCTTTTAAATTGATCGGAAGTTTGTTAAAAAAATGTATCTTTATGCACCTGGGCGCTCCGCTCCGCTGCATAACGTTAAGTTACTTTTTGTAATCCGTAATTTTCCAGCGTTTCTAGTATTTGCCTTGTGTATATTCTCATCTGCAAGGAATATATTCTTATTTTTGAAGACAAAAGACGTCACTTCTCACAGGTATATACATAGTACGGTTAATATATTTAATTTTGTGAAGTGTGGTTTGCACGATTGTGATATTTGAATGCCCAATATTGCTCTTATTATTCTTTTCTGGGAAAGAAGTATATTATATTTTAGAATTTTTTTTCTATTTGATTGAAAAATTATGTATTTTGTTTTTGTAGGATTAATAAATAGATTGTTTGCTGCGCACCATTTATATAATTTGTCTAATATCTGCTTGGTTGTACTTTCGATTTCTTGTATTGATGAGCCTGTAAAGATTATGCTAGTGTCGTCTGTGTACATGATACAGTTATCTGCTCCAATGCAGTGAATAAGGTCAACTGTGTATAACGCAAATAGTAGTGGGGCTAATATGGTTCCTTGTGGTACCGCGACTAATGTGTTTGTTGTACTCGATCTAGTATTCTCTATTTTTACAAATTGATTTCGGTTTGCTAGATATGATTGGAAACAGCGTTGTGTTTTGTCTCTAAATTAAAGTGACCACACGTCCCGTTTTTGGCGGGAGCGTCTCGCTTTTTGAAGTAAAAATGTCCCGCTTTTAAGAAAATATCTGCATTTCTTATTTTAAATGTACTGTAATATATAATATAAGATTTTCCCAAATATTCCCAGAAAATCTCCTTTTATAATTTCAACCAATGAAATTTTTTAATATTCTCCAATTGAACTGTCCATTCTTCAAGATATTCCAAGCAGTTATTATAAAAATTTCTAACTTCTTTCAGAAAATCAGGTCGTTTAATGGCACCTTGTTCTGAAATTTTCATTGGGTGACATTAAAAATAGGAGATTTTAGGGGAATACGTGTAAAAATCTTTTGAATATATTAATGTAGTGTTATTGGTATTTATCAAAATATTTTGAAAATTGTAGAATACGCGCTAACTAATAAAAAAGCACAGTGTCGGGAACACTATTTGGTCGTTGTCGATGTAATCTAGGTTAACCTAGAACTAATCTAGAATAGGTTATGGTTAGGTTAACTTATATTAGAACCAGACATATCCAGACTGAGAGGCCGAAAACTGATTCCAAATATGAAAAGTTAATTCAATTCTAATAAACGTCAGAAAATTAATTTTCACTACGTCTATGATTTTTGTTTAGAGGCGCAAGTTATTGCCATAGTAACAACAAATAGAAATCGTTTAATAATGAAACTCAATTTGATTTACATTGGACTTTTGCGTACGATTTGGATACTTTACACACGATTAAAATAATGGCATCTTTCACATACAATAATCTATTTATTATTTGTGTTCATTTTGGTGTGTGAGTAGATTTTTTTTTTTGTTAATTATTGGTCTGCTTTCAAAATTAAATTATAATTCTCATTTTATCCCATTTGTCCCACTTTGTCTCAATGAATATGTGGTCACCTTACTCTAAATCCATACCGTTCTAGTTTCTCTAGTAGTGTATTGTGAGCAACACAGTCAAATGCCTTCGACAAATCACAGAAAATTCCCACTGCGCAGTTTCCTTTGTATATTTAATTTATTAATTTTGTCTATATATTTTCTATTGCTGTTATTGTCGATTTGTCTTTGAACCGCCAGAATCACTAGCATCCAGGAACTGCTCTATACACAGCATTATTTCAAGGATTTCGCGGCTCGGCTCTTGGCATCTACTTTTTTTCCGTACGTCCCCCTTTACGTTTAGGGGTTCGGGAATGGGTTTCTCTATGGTTTTGATTTTTTCTTCTGCATTTAATTTTTGTCCATTCGTCTTGTTCTTTTTGTGTAAGTATGTCACGCATCATTGTATCCGTTTATGTACAGTCCTCTGGTGATCTTAGCATCACGTCTACCAGTGTTTGCACCTCTAGGTTGAGGCCTGTCTGCTCCTTCCATCTGCCCCTCTCGGATATCCACCTACTGCATTCAAACACGGTATGAAGTGCACTCTCCACGGTCGCCGCAGTAAACACACATGGCGTCTTGCCTGCCAAAACTATATAGATACTCCCTGAAGCATCCATGGCCGCTGGGGGCCTATGCTAGATGGTAAGTTATCTCTCCATGGTTCCGTCTTACCCAAAGTTTCTGTTTTGGGGTCAATAGTTTTGTTCAATGTCGTGTTTTGGACATGCTCCACGATTTCTGCTAGTCTTCAAGCATTTGGTTGTTTGCTATTTTTTCTTTTTATTCTATTTTTTTTCTGCCATATTTGCCAATTTCATTGTCTTATATAATTGGACTCTTCCATGGATTTTGCGCTCTATCGGGGCGATGCCAGCAATCACCAACACTCACTTACAAGTCCTGTATGCACTGCATACTCTGATGGCCATTTTTCTTTCTACAGAGGTGAGCATCTGTTTTATGTATGCCTTTCAGACCGGGGCTCCATAGAGAATGGTCGAGTGAATGACAGAGCACCGCAGCCTTCTTTTACTGCTTTGCGGACAGCCGGTGTTACGCAATAATTTTCCTAGGTCCGATGTGATTTTTAGATTTTTCTTTAGGTGTGCTAAGACTTTTTCTGGTCAATAGTCATGCCTAGATACTTGACATCTTGTTTCGGTATGATGTCCACTTTTTTAATTTTGAATTTTAAAGGTCCTATTTTCTTGCTTCGGTTTTTCAGGGGCTAGCTTCATGTTTCTTCGCTCTAGCCAAAACAAACTAGATAGACAGATAAACAAGACTAGATAAAATAAACAGACAAGACTAGACGAATATTCAGGGTATATATTTTTGCTTAATTATATAATTTGATGTAAAAATATAAAACATTTTTCGATTTAAATCTTTAAGTTGGTCGAATCTGTACGAATTAAAAGCGCTATAAAATTTACAGATTGTTTCACGACGATGCAATTCTCTTAAATCGCGTCCACTATGTAGTTCTATAAATACATATAAATACCATTAACTAACCGTATAAATAATGTTAAAATAAAGTTAGTTTTGCTTTAAATGTATTATGAACTAAATAGAACGAATTGTTTACCCTCTAATATGGAGCTGATAGTATTTAACTATGAGAGTATTTTCTACCTAGTTTAATCCAATAAATTGACATATTTAATAAAACTTTATTTCATTTTTGATAACAATCAATTATTGCCGGGAAACAATGTTTTATTAAAAAAATACTACTACATTTCCTCAAAATTGCAAATTATGATGCAAAAACACCTCACAATTCCATATAAAAATGTTATTGCGCCCAATAGTACAGACTACAAGTTAGGTCGAGTTAAATCCAACAGAACCTTAAGCGCAAGCGTATTGGGGCTCCCGTTTTATTCCACAGTTTTTATTATACTATTTTGTTTTATGTTTTTATGAGTTCATAGAAATTTACATAAAATTAATACCCAGAAAATGCTGAGAAGCGAATTTGAAACGAACTTGAAAAATACGCCTAGAAAAAATGCGTTTAAATATAAATCAGTATTACGGAGCTTTTTCTGGGGCGTAGTAAAAGCATTTGCCTACTATAAAGCTGTACATTTTTATTTTTTTTTCGTCTGTAATCATATTTTATAAAAGCTAAGCCAATACAAAATATAGTTGATGAATAATATTTTGCATCTTAAACAAATATTACATATTTCTTTCCCATTTTCTACTTTGTTTGCGAAATTTAAAAGATTATTTAAATTCGTGTACATAAACAAAATCAAATAAATTAGCTACCTTCCTGTCAGGATTATCATCACGGGGTTAGCCGTTCGGCTTGTTCTCCGAAGAAGAAGAACCAGAAAATTTCAGTTCAATTTCTTTTTTATATCTAAGAATTGAGGAACGATAGAACTCGACCTGAAATTTAAATTCTCTTAAGATAAATATATTGCTTTGCATGCTGCGAGCAGAATCAAAATTTTAACAGATATATCAAGTTAATAAAGTTACCATGTACGAAATAACAAAGCACTCAGAGCACAACACAAAACTACAACGGCTCTCATAATCAAACATTTCACTGTTATAATATAAACTGAAACTTACTGAAACTGAACTGATAATTCCAGCTTTTCCAGCTGGCCAACTTCACTGGAAATTGAATAAAATACTACAGCTGAACTACTTATTCTTTTAAACTACCTATGTGGATAGATAGATAGATATTCTTTCTTTGATTTTCTTCCCAAAACAAGACCAAACAAGACCACGATTGAAGGATTGATGAAGAGATTTGAAGAAACTAGTTTTGTTTGCGGTCGAGTAAAGCTTAGAGGCGTTCGACCGAAAACATTGCAGCTGTCGCTGAAAGTTTACATGAAGACTGAAATCAATCCATTTTTCGTAGTTCACCACAACTTGGTCTTTCTGAGACCACAAATTGGTCAATTTTTTGGAAAGACGTGCATCTGTACCCTTATAAGATTCAATTGCTACAAGAATTGAAGCCATGAGACCACGACTCCTGTTCCACGTTTGCAGTCCTGGCTTTGGAACAGCTGGAGACGAATCCTCGTTTTGGACGACGAAGCGCATTTCTTGGCCACAACTGCCGCATTTCAAGCAACTCCCATCCAAGGGAGATACTGGTGCCTCACTTGTATAGCCTCACTTAGTCTTCAGGCATTTGTTTGTTTGCTATTTTTTTTTTCTCTTTCTGCCCTAATTGCCAATTTCATTGTCTTGTATAATTGCACTCTCTCATGGATTTTGCACTCTATCGGAGCGATGGGGCGACCAGCAATCACCAACACAGCTTCACTGGAGATAGTCCTGTATGCTCTGCATACTCAGATGGCCATTTTTCTCTGTACAGAAGTGAACATATGTTTTATCTACGCCTTTTAAATGACTCTAGCCCAGACCGGGGCTCCATATAGAATGGTCGAGTGAACCACAGAGCACAGCAGCCTTCTTTTACTGCTTTTCGGACCGCCGGTATTAGGCAATAATTTTCCTATGGCCGATGAGCTTTTTAATTTTTCTTTAGGTGTGCTTTGAAAAACCGTTTCGGGTCAATAGTCATTCCTAGGTACTTGACTTTTTGTTTCGGTATGATGTACACTTTTTTAATTTTTGAATTGTATAGGTCCTATTTTCCTGCTTCTGTTTTTTCAGGGGCTAGCCTAAGGTTTTTCGCTCTAGCCATTCATCGACTTGCTTTATGGCCATGTTTTCCTTTCTCATTAGTTCTTCTTCAGTTTTCCCTGTTGCAACTATAGCTAGGTTATCGGTGAATCCTACAATTTCCACCCCAGGGGGGAAACGACTAGACTAGACAAACAAGACTAGTCAAACCAGACTTGGCAGACCAGACTTGGCGGACCTGGCTAGACAAATCAGACTGGACAAACCAGACAAGACAGACCATACTAGACAGACCAGAATAAACGGACCAGACGAGACAGACCAGACTGGGCATGTCAGTCTAAACAGAGCAGGCTAAACAGAGAAGCCTATATATACCAGACTATAGATAACATATAAATAACCTAACCATAGTACAGAGACCAGACTAGACAGACCAGACAACACAGACAAGACTATATAGACCCGACATGATAGATCAGCCTAGACACACCAGATTAGAGACTACACTAAACAGACCACACTAGACAGACCAGACTAAACCGACCAGAGTATTCAGACCCGACTAGACAGACCAGACAGCACAAACCAGACTAGTCAGAATAGTATAGACCAGGGATGGGCAAATCTTATGGCTGACAGGCCACATTGTGGATGTAAATTAGACCGCGGGCTGCATTAATTTTTTCTATACTTTAATAATTGTGGTTATATGTATAAGAAATAGTAACAGGTAGATAATAAAGTAACTATCGTGCCTTGTGAACATAAAAAGCAGATAACATAACCTGCTTATTATAATAAATAGAAATCATTTTTGAATTAAAATAATTTATAAAATGTTTTCGGGCCCGCATAAAATGTCGCGAACCGCCGGTTGCCCAGGCATGTTATAGACAGACCAGATTAGTCAGACCAACCTAGACAGATCAGACTTTACTGAAAAACTACAATAACCAGACTAGACAGATAAACAAGACTAGATAAACTAAACAGCCAAGACTAGACGAATTTTAAAGGTCCTATTTTCTTGCTTCGGTTTTTCAGGGGCTAGCTTCATGTTTCTTCGCTCTAGCCAAAACAAACTAGATAGACAGATAAACAAGACTAGATAAAATAAACAGACAAGACTAGACGAATATTCAGGGTATACATTTTTGCTCAATTATATAATTTGATGTAATAATATAAAACATTTTTCGATTTAAATCTTTAAGTTGGTCGAATCTGTAGGAATTAAAAGCGCTATAAAATTTACCGATTGTTTCACGATGATGCAATTCTCTTAAATCGGGACCACTCTGCAGTTCTATAAACACATATAAATACCATTAACCAACCGTATAAATAACGTTAAAATAAATTTAGTTTTGCTTTAAATGTGTTATGATTTAAATTGAAATAAATGTTTACCCTATAATACGTAGCTGAGAGTATTTAAGCATGAGAGTATTTACTACATTGTTTAATCCATATAAATTCACATATTAATTGTATACTAAATATATCATAAATTAACCAATTAATTTTTTGGAATCGTGAAGTGTTTTTGCATCATAATTTGCAATTTTGAGCAAATACAGTAGTATTTTTTTAATAAAACATTGTTTCCCTGAAATAATTGATTGTGAAACTAAAATAATATTGTACCTATATATAATTTTATCGGAACATCTATATATAGATGTTCCAATAAAATTATATATAAAATATTATTTTAGTTAAACAATCAATTATTTCAGGGAAACAAAGTTTTATTCAAAAAATACTACTGTATTTCCTCAAAATTGCAAATTATGATGCAAAAACACCTCACAAATCCATATAAAAAAGTTACTCCACCCAATAGGAGCACAGGCTACAGAACTACAGAACCTCAAGCGCAATCGTATTGGGGACTCCCGTTTTATTCAACAGTTTTTATTATACCATTTTGTTTTATGTTTTTATGAGTTCATAGAAATTTACATAATATTAATACCCAGAAAATGATGAGAAGCGAATTTGAAACGAACTTGCATAGAAAAAAATGCGTTTAAATATAAATCAGTATTATGAAGCTTTTTCTGGGGCGTAGTAAAAGCATTTGCCTACTAAAAAGCTGTACATGTTTATTTTTTTTTCGCCTGTAATCATATTTTATAAAAGCTAAGCCAATTAAAAATATAGTTTATGAATAATATTTTGCGTCTTAAGCAAGTATTACATATTTCTTCGCCATTTTCTACTTACTTTGTTTGCGAAATTTAAAAGAATATTTAAATTCGTGTACATAAACAAAATCAAATAAATTAGCTACCTTCCTGTCAGGATAAACACCACGGGGTTAGCCGGTCGGCATGTTCTCCGACGAAGAAGAGCCAGAAAATTTCAGTTCAATTTCTTTTTTACATCTAAGAATAGAGGAGCGATACAACTCGACATGAAATTTAAATTCTATTAAGATGGATATATTGCATTGCATGCAGTGAGCAGAATCAAAATTTTAACACAGATATCAAGTTAATAAAGTTACCATGTACGGAATAACAAAACACTCAGAGCACAACACAAAACTGCAACGGCTCTCATAATCAAACTGAATACATTTCATTGTTATAATGTAAACTGAAACTTGAAAATAATTCCAGTTATTCCAGTTAGCATCACTTCACTGAAAATTGAATAAAATGCTAAAGCAGAACTACTTATTCTTTTAAACTACCTATGTGGATATGTGGATAGATAGATAGATATTCTTTTTTCCCAAAATTATAGTATAGAAAACTGATCAATTTTAGGTTTCAATATTAACATTTTTATTAATCCTGGAAAGCTAGCCGGGATAAAATCTCCTCTTTTCTTACAACTTTTGATTCCCTTAAATTGTTTTTTATATAAACACCATTAGTTTGACTACTTTAGCACTTTGGGGCACTATGCTCTTGAATAGCATGCATGCCACACTTTAAATTTACAGTTTAGAATTTATTTTGTTTACAATCAATTAACCGATGATACACGGTAGAGACGGTAGCAAGCACAAGACACAGCCCACAATGTTTTTTTTATATAATCTATTGGATACCGATTTCAAGAAACGGTCCATTGAACTTATCACTCCTTTAATGTAAAAATGTTTACAAGTAAGTGCTATAAATTGAGAACAGAACTCGGTTCTGGTATGAGGGGTTAAGGAATAAAGACTTTCAAAATGAAATACAGCTGTAACTGAAAATAATAATCAAGTATTCTATATTTTGTTTCCTATATTATTATCTGTTTCGTAAGATTGAATAGATTCCGAGACACAGTTTTCAGTTGTAGGAAAGTTCACCGACAACAATTCACCGACTAGAATGTTCACTGTCACGCAATTAGTCGAATGGGAAATTCACCGACTCTACAATTGCCCAACATTAGATTATTATAAACCTAGAAACTTTGTTAATCATGTTAATTAACACAAAACAATATGGCTCATGATTTTACGTCACTGTATAATATTTTCTATTGTAATCAGAAATCATAATTGTAGAGTCGGTGAATTATTTAACTAATCGAGAGTCGGTAAACTTTCTAATCCATGTTTTGTTACCAGTAAACTATCCGGATTCGACAATTTTCGACTGTTCTGTAAAACATGGTAAGTCCGTGTAAGTTCTCTATGGTGCGTTAAATATTCTGTTAAAAGACGTAATTCTCCTAAATCTGATATTAAAAAAAACTCCAAAGTTCTTAAACTGCAGTGGTTGTGTTAATAAACTGCAGAATCTGGACAAACGAAAATCCGCAGGTACTTTACTACTTCCGTTACAGGTACTTGATAACGAATTATTTGTGACCTAAACGGCTAAATTTCGTCAAATATAGTGTTATTATTCAAAGAAATTTTATTTCTTTCCAATTATTATTTGCCAGACTATCCAAATATTACAAGACACTTTCAGAGCCGAATAATTTCGAAAAATAGTGAAGTCACTGATCGCCAAGGTCTCGCAATCTTTCACCCCTGTACTTTAATTTATAGGATCATTTAAAATCTCAGGTCTACGAGAATAACGATTCGAAACAGAATATTTAACTCACCATTGAGAATATAATTCACATTTACATGATATTGATTTAAAAATAGACATGAATAGACAATAGATGCTTCAGATGGTTCGAAGACAAAGGAAGGTAATGGGGTAGGAATCCATGGGAATCTACCCAAGTATCTTCAAAACAGAGGTGCATGCAATCGAAAGATGCGCACAATTTAACCTCGACAGGAACTATCGCAAAAAAAACTAATTTCTATCCTGTCAGGTAGTAAAGCAGACATCGAAACTTTTAGTTCATACACCATCAGATCCAAACTGGTATTAGACTGTGTGGGAAAGCTAAAGTAGAAAAATTTGGCAGAGAAAATAAAGAAACGTTATATTGTGTACCAGGATACACTGGTATAGAGAGAAATGAAAAAGTCGATCACCTAGCTAACAGGGGATCCTGGTTCCTCTATAGATCCCAAATCCTTTTATAGTATGAACACCATCCACAAAAGTTTAGATAAAGATATAATGAAACAATGAATGAAAACCTGAAGAATAATTGCAGAATATTCTTCAACTGAGCATGAAGGAAAATCTCGCTAAATGCACTACCCCCGGTAGTAACCAATCCACCATCACCTAGGGTGCCGACTATAAACAAACCACACCAAATCATTGGAATAAGTTGGCCAGATCATTCAACTTCTTAAGAATAATAAAGCAGCTGGAGAGGACTCTATCGTTGCTGAACTGTGGAAAGGTGCTGGAAACAATGCCGTGCTCAAGCTAATCGAGATCATAAAGGACATCTGGGAAACAGAGAAATTACCACCCGATTGGACATCTGCTCTGATCCATCCGATTCACAAAAAGGGAGATTTTTCTGATCTAAACAACTACCGTGGAATTTCTCTCGTCCCGGTAACATACAAGATCTCTCTCGAAGACGTTACAAACAAGGGCAGAAATTCAGTTAGATAGTCAACTGGGAAAGTACCAGGGGGGCTCCAGGAAGACCCGATCCTGTGTTGAACAGATCCTCAATCTTAAAATTGTACTTGCATAATCTAAGATGAGAAACCGCAAGGTTGTCGTCACCTTTGTTGATTTTAGGAAGGCCTACAATTCCATTGATAGAGAAACGCTTAAAAAAAGTACTCCAGGAACTAGTACGAGACAACAAAACCCACAGACTCATCCTAGAAACTTTGACCAACACCCATTCCAAGGTTAAATTTAGAGGCGAGATTTCAGAAAGCTTCGAAATAAAAACTGGAGAGAGACAAGGAGATGGACTTTCCCCACTTCTCTTCAACTGTGTCCTTGAAAAGGTTATGAGAGAATGGCGCAAGGAACTGAACAATTTGGGTGCTCAAAGTGGTATCTACCAGGGACGTAACAACTATGGACTGGTTGCAGATTGCTTGGCCTTTGCAGATGACATGGCACTGTTAGCTGATTCTCTTGAGATGGCAACAATGCAGGTAAACTGCCTCAGAAAACAGGCTGCCAAGGTGGGTCTTCAAGTGTAGGTGTAGAAAACAGAATTCTTTACCAACATCAGAGAAGCAAACATAGAGATGTTACTAGAACAGGGAAACATCAAGGGGACTGAGACTAAGTATCTCGGCGGATGTATTGAACCCAACTTATCAGAAAGAGCATCATTATCCAAGAGAGTCAACAAGTTGGAACTAGCCTATCGTCTGCCTAAGAACACTGACAACAAGAAATGCCTGTCACGCAACCTGAAACTTAAGCACTACACATCAGTCTTACGACCAGAAGCCCTGTATACCATGGAGTGCCTTTTCTTGAACCGAAGGGGTCTAGTAGAGAGATTGGAAATCAGAGAGAGGAGAATCTTCAAGAAGATCCTAGGCCCGGTAAAGGAAGATGGGGAATGCCGAAGGCGACATAACTCTGAGCTCTACGAACATATTGAGATGTTCTCTGACTGTGCAAGGAAAAGAAGGGTAGCTTTCTATGGCCACGTTGGAAGATTGCCGCCAAACCGACTAACCAACCGTCTGTTCACCTTCTGGCAAAACAAGAAGCTGCGTACCACTTGGTTGACAGAGACCGAGACGCACCCTGAAGGAAGTCCGGATTTCAGGAAAAACCTCGAAGGAAAGGTACCCCCTGGACAGAAGAGAGAAAGGAGTTACACCGGCAGAAGATGCGACAATACTGGGCAAGGGTAAAATCCCAAGAGTCGAAGAAGCGTGATCCAAGGTAGGCCTATTCGAAAGAAGAAGAAGAAGAAGAATGAAAACCTGGAAAGAACTTCTAGAGCTAAGACAATCGGAAGTAATGCACAAAAGCTTTTCTGAAACTAAAAATAAAAACAGAAAAACCTTGCCTGACACCAAAAAAGAACAAGACGTTGTCTGAAACTATGCAGGAACAAGCTTCGAATTCTGACGGGAGTCTTGACGGAACACTGCAGACTGTTTTGTAGAAAGACTTGAAGACCCTAGGCCTAGAGGAGGATGACAGTTGCAGATTCTGCAGCTCAGCAGAGTAAACCCCCAAACATAGGCTCAAGGATATGGATCCTTGAATACTACCCAGATCCTGAAGTTCCTAAAGGAGTCAGTAGTAGAGGAGGCGTGCTAAATGGGTAAGTATACCAACGATAAGAGAAATAACCCTCTTGCTCTACAATATACCATCTAAATACATACAATCTATCTAAAACACAATATAATACATCTAAAAGTCGCAGTGCAAGTCACCACGGAAATCTATAATCTACAATCTTTCAAAACTTAATATCGTTTTTATACAATCGTATATTATACAATACAAAATAAAAACTACCTGATATTAATTTTCAGTTACATTTTTACCTCATTTTAAACGTCTGACTTTAGAAAACGTTGTATTAGTTGAGACATTTACTTTGCAAACTGAGTCTTAACTGCAGCTACTAAATCTCAATAAATAAGTGTTGAGAATATATTTTATGAAGCCCAAAACATAATAAATTAATAACTATTTTGTTGAAACATGGTTTTGTAATTGTTGTAGGAATTTGCGATATCTCTGGGCAGCGAAATCGGAAAATCTAAAATGAGTATCAAGTATTCAGAGATAATACACAGCTAAACTTAGGACTTCTAGTTTGCCACTAATTTTAATTTTTAGGTCTGGTAACATTACCCGAAAAAAATGCTTTTCTCCAGTTCCAATCTTTCAATATAATTAATTGTTGATTTTTCTAACAAACGATTGTTTGTAGCTTCGACGCGAGCCTTGGATTTACACGTCACAAACGATTTTTATTTCTTCTGTTGATCTAAACATGCAATTAAAGATACAGCTTACGGTGTGCTTACGATCTTATTGTAGAATTAAAAATGTTTACGGAACAAAATCATATTGGACAGTAAATATCCCCTTTTTAGTGAGATTTAGTGACAAATTTAAGAAAAAAAACTTGATTAGGGCTAAATAAAAAAATATTATTTTTAATTAACAATAATGTGTAAACATCGGCATCTTATTGGAAAAATTACTTACCATATTTTTTTGGGTTAAAATTATAAGTCTTAACAGTTTACTGAAACATAAAACTTTATTAATTGTATGTTTGTTTTGATTAGATGATAAAATTCGCAATAAGAAAGTTCTGAATTAATAAATAAACATTTAGGAGATTTTTAACTATTGATACTAAAATTCTACCCTTTCTTTAGATCAAATTTTCCCATAATCGAAAAAATTCTATCAGCTGGAGCAGATTTCCCAGGCAAAGACATTGCAAATTCGACTATTTTAGAAATATTGCTATATGAAATATCACTCTTTCGAAACACCTTAAAAATTGCTTTCCACTTCTCTTAAATAGTATATGATACTTTTTCAGTACTTGAAATATTTAAAAAGGAAGATAAGAACAATAAACAAAACTTAAGATAAATTCAGTGGCTATAAAAACTAAAAATTATGAAATTCTTTATTCAATTATAATTTGGTTTGACATAATGAATGGAGCAAAAGTTGTAGGTAAAATGCTTCAGAATCCTACTCACAGCATTAATTATATATAAACTATATTATAAACTTAAAGTTTCTATACAAAATTTAATTGCTCCTTTTCAAGAAAAACATTCGAATGGCAATTTTAATGCTATTTTGGAATATGCAATCGAATTAGCAAATGAAATGGATATAACCAATAAATTTAACAAACTACATCACGCAGGAGATTAAAAGAAGACTTATTGATTACGAATGTGAAGACGAAACGCCAACTAATCCAATTTTTATTTTTTTTATTTCAATATTTGGCCACTTTGGACCGCGCTAACAACATGTTCACCATATTTATTAATATGTTATTTCTTCTTTCCAGTTTCTTTCTTCCTTTTCTCCCAGCACTTTTTCATCATTTCACTTTGTCTTTTCTTTCTTTCAGGGTCCCATTTCGTGCCGTTCATCTTTGTCTCTCTTACCGGGAAATCGCAGTAGGTTTTTATCTTCTCTCTTACTGTGCTTCTCTCGTAGATGTCCTCTTCCGTTATTCCCATCAATTCTAGGTCTTCTTCTACTTCCGTGATCCATTTCCCTTGGTCTCTTAGGATTTTCCGGGCCATTATGAATCTTTTGAGGATCTTGTCATTACTCATTCGGATTATGTGTCCATAAAAGGAAGTCCAGAATATTTAAATGTTTATTTTAGGAAATATTGCAATTTTTTTTCAAACTCCGTCTTGAAAATCAAATTTGTAAACATTTGCATTTTCAAACTTAATTTTCACAAAAAACTAATTTGGGGATTTGTTTGAAATTTTGTGGAGATGCTGGTAGAACTGTTCCGGAATAGTTAGCAAATTTTCATAATATTTTAATGTTTATTTCAGCAAATATTGCATTTTTTTTAAAACTCCGCCTTGACAAAAATCAAATTTGTAAACATTCACATTTTCAAACTTAATTTTCACAAAAACTAATTTGGGCATTAAAATTTTGTGGAGATGTTGGTAGAACTGTTCCGGAATATTTAGCAAATTTTCACAATATTTTAATGTTTACTTCAGCAAATAAACAATAGTTTTTTGTAAATTCCACCTTGAAAATAAAATTTTTAAACATTAAAATTTTCAAACTTAATTTTCACAAGAACTAATTTGAGGCTTTCTTTCAAATTTTGTGGAGAAGTTGGTAGAACTGTTCCGGAATATTTAGCAAATTTTCACAATATTTTAATATTTATTTCAGAAAATATTGCAATTTTTTTGAAAACTCCGCCTTGACAATCAAATTTATAAACATTGACATTTTCAAACTTAATTTTCACAAAAAACTAATTTGGGGATTTGTTTCAAATTTTGTGGAAATGTTGGTAAAACTGTTCCGGAATATTTAGCAAATTTTCACAATATTTTAATATTTATATCAGCAAATATTGCAATTTTTTGAAAACGCCACCTTGACTATCAAATTTGTAAACATTGCAATTTTCAAACTTAATTTTCACAAAAACTAATTTGGGGATTGGTTTCAAATTTTGTGGAGATGTTGGTAAAACTGTTCCGGAATATTTAGCAAATTTTCCCAACATTTTAATGTTTATTTCAGCAAATATTGCAGTTTTTTGTGAATTCCACCTTGACAATTTGTTAACATTGAAATTTTCCAACTTAATTTTTACTAAAACTAACTTGGGGATTAGTTTCAAATTTTGTAGAGAAGTTGGTAGAACTGTTCCGGAATATTTAGCAAATTTCCAAAATATTTATTCCAGCAAATATTGCAATTTTTTTAAAACTCCGCCTTGACAATCAAATTTGTAAACATTGACATTTTCAAACTTAATTTTCTCAAAAACAAATTTGGGGATTTTTTTCAAATTTTGTAGAGATTTTGGCAGAACTGTTGTAGGCAGTTGATAGTCGTTCTGTTTGTTTACTGCTATATAGTTACTTCTGAGCCTCCAAGACTCGCCCACTTTTACTGGCCTCAGAATTTTCCTTAGAATTCTTCTTTCTCGGTTTTCTATTTTTTCTATACAGCCTACTTGGCCAAGCGCTGAACATTCTGTATTTAATTTATTTAGTTTAAGCACTGTATTTAGATGTCTTATCTTCGCGTTTATGGAGATGGATTTCTTGCTATAAATACCTCTGCATAAAAAGTATGCTCTATTTAACTTTGAGACCCTATTATCATATGCTTCTTTGTCGTTACCATTTGGTGTTATTATTTCTCCTAAATACTTGAATTTCTGGACACGCCCAATTTCTCCGTACCTAGTTTTAATTTTTTTCTGTACCCACTTTTTTTCTGTAGTGAAATACTTTGTCTTTTTAAAAGATATCTATAGGCCAATTTTCTTCTCGATTTCTATAAGAATTTCAGTATTTGTCTTAGCTTCCTCCCCTGAGTTTGCGAATATCACTATATCGTCTGCCAAGCAGTCCACTGTAATGGGTTTTCCTGTGTATTTATCTTTAGTCAGCTTTATGCCTTGGAAGTTTATCCCTCTTACCTTCATTCTCCATTCTCTTATGACATTTTCCAGCGCGCAGTTAAACAGCAATGGTGAAATCCCGTCTCCTTGCCTGACTCCCGTTTTAATTTTGATCCGTCTCGATAGCAGTCCCTTAAATTTCACCTTGGAATATGTGTCGGTAAGAGTTGCTTCTATTAGTTTACGTGTTTTGTTGTGCAATCCCATATCCTTTAGTACCTTGAATAACGCGTTTCTGTCGATGGAATATTGTTACAATTTTTTTCCCGATTGATGTGTAGTGTTTTTGTATCATTTTGAGAGACATTATTTGTTCTATGCATGGCCTTCCTTTTCTGAAGCCTCCTTGGTACTCCCCGATTTGCCCATCTAGTTGTGCCTCTGCCCTTTTTAATATAGCTTTGGATAGTATCGTATACACTACCGGTAGTAGAGAGATTTCTCGATAGTATTAACGTTTTTCTTGTCTCCTTTCTTATGTATTGGTTGTATTATTGCTTCTTTTCACTCTCCTGGGATCTGTTCTACCTCCCAAATCTTCTTGATCATGCTGCAAATGTTTTCTACTATCCTCCAGTTGCATGTTTTTAGCATTTCCGCTGTGATGGAATCCTCCTCTGGTGCTTTGTTGTTTTTGAGGTCTGCAATTATTAGTTTGATTTCATTGATATCCGGTGGCTCCTCAACTCCTGTTTTGGTTGTTATTCAGCTTGGTGGGAAACCTTCAGCTGCATCACAGTTGAGGATTTCCTCCAAGTGTTTTGCTAATATTTCACAGTTTTCTATATTGTTAATTGCTATTTTGCCGTCTGGTTTCGAACAAATGTTCGATGTCTGGTATTTTTGGATTGAGTCCCTAAATTTACTGTAATAGTCTCTGATTTTGTTTTTCTTAAAGCTTTCTTCTATCCTCTCTGTTGTGTCTTTATCAAAATTCCTTTTGGTTCTTCTAATAATTTTAGCCGTGTTTTTCCTGGTTTCTCGGAAGTTCCCAAACTTATTCAAATTATAAATACATAATTGGTTTTTATTTCCCAATTATAGACACTGTTATTAATTCATTAACTGATAGATTTGATCTATTATCTGAAAACGCGCAAAAATTTCAATCTGTATCTGATTTTAAGGAAATTTAAGCATGAGGTGGATACATTAAGAAAATATTCTATTGACCTTGAAATATTTCTCTCTGGCGCGGAAGAAAAAAATGTTGGTGCAATATAATTGTTTAATGATCAAGGTATTCAAGGAAATCAGTAAGAAAGATGATAATTCAGAAGCGTTGAACATTATTCAATCCATACACAGCAATAATTTGGAAACAAAAAAAGGTTTTTGTAAATTTAACGGTTGCATTAAAAATTCATTAAGACTAAAATCAACTATGTTACTAAAACTTTTAATAACCATGTTATTAAAATCAACTATGTCTCAAAAAATATTGGTTGGTCTTGCAATAATATAAATTGAAAACGAAATTTGCGACAAATTAGTCAATATAATTATTAAAAAAATTTGCTATACTGAAAGCAAGAAAAATATATTTATTATAATCACTCAAGTATTTTCTTACTACAAATAAATTAATTACGGCTGCCTTAGCAATCTTTGCATCTGGGCGCTATAAACCCTAGAGCCGCCACTTACGCCAGATATGCCATTAATAATGGAAAACTATATTAAACCGCTACGGCTAAGCTTGCAGGACCATATTCTTCTTATAAAATTTTCTCTAAAAATCACCAAGTCGCACATTTGCGGCTGTATGTCATCGATAACTTCGCGAATTCCATCTTTGAGGTCTTAAAGCGATTGTGGGCCATTGGCATACATTTTATCTTTCACGTAGTCCCAAAGAAAAAAGTCTATAGGTGTTAAATCACAAGATCTCGTTGGCCAATTATGATCGCCTTGAGAGATGACACGAAATACAGGAAACTTTTCACGCAAAAGAAGTATCGATGGAATTGTTACTTGTGTGGCTCGTAGCGCCATCTTGTTGAAAATAAACGTCGTCCACATCAATATCTTTCAATTCCGGTCACACAAAATCATTAATCATCGTTCGATAGCGCAATCCTTTCACCGTTACTGTTGCTCAGCCTCTTTTTCTAAGAAGTAAGGTCCAATGTCCCCGCCAGACCAAAAACCACACCAAACAGTCACACATTGCGTTACAGTCACCAAATGCGACAACTGCTTGTTGAAAATGGGCCTCATCACTCAAGATAATTTTTCTTTGAAATTTCGGGTCAGTTTGATGCATTTCAAGAACCCAACCAGCAAAAGCACGACATTGTTCATGGTCGATAGGCGTGAATTCTTGTGTTAACTGAACTGTAAAAGCCTTAAGACCTAAGTCGTTATGCAAAATATGGTGCAATGTCGTTTGTGGAATGCCCAATTCCAAAGATCGAAGGGAAAAACAAACAGGTGTTTTCCTCAACACTATTGCCTACAACAGCAATATTATCACTTGTTCTTGGGCGACGTGCAAGAGTTCTTCACATCACTAACTTTTCCCAACAGCTTAAACTTTTCCACCAGTTGCACAATTGCTGGCCGAAAAGGTGCTTCGCGACGTCCCAAAAATGATTTAGTTTTTCAATCTGTGAACGAGAAATTTTCAACATTTTTGTAGTAAATTGTAATAATTTCAATGCGTTGTTGAAGCATATATCATTTCATTTTTATTAATGTCGTTGTATTAACTTGTTATCTGTCAGTAGTTACAGGTTGACTCATGACAACTCTTAAAATGGCGGGCTATTGCTAATGAAACCTCTTATTGGAAGACCCTATATTTTTAAAATTATTTTGAGACCCATCTTCGGGCTTCGGCTTTATTATACTTCAAGAATACAAGTAGGGAAAGATAGTTCCTTCTATTCCCACCTCCCCTTATGGGCTCCACCCATGTAATTCCCATAAACCGAGTGGAGCAAAACTGACCCCACCACCTATCATTAGTTCCGAACGCGACCGAGCATGCATGTTTAGATGGCGCGGTAATTATCGAGCGCGGCATATAACGGGAAAATTTGAAATTCTGTTTGAGGATGAAATTGGAGGAGATTTCAGGTTTTAGACTAAGCGGTAAAAATGAAAATGGGTTGGGGGATGGATATTAATGTGTGAAGCTGGTTACCCAATAAGAGTAAATGGGTGCTACAAGGGAAAGTAGTTTTAAAAAAAACGCGGGGTGTATTCAAAATTAGTGCTCAAGCCAAATGAGAGGCGTGCCCGATGAAACTAAACGCATGAGACACGGGTGACGAGACTAGAAACATACCCGGCGAGGGTATAAGCATACCCTACGACACAGGCCCAAAGAGACAAGCCCGATTAAGCATGCCCGGCGAGGCTAGAAACATACCCTACAAAACAAGCCCTAAGACACTAGAAACAAACCCGATAAAACTAGACGCAATTTGAATTAATAAGAAACGCTGCGTAAACAATTTCGTGAGATAAGAAATGAGTTCGATTGCGAACACGTAATACCAGACTATAAATATGAAATATTGAGAAATAATAGAATATTAGCTAAAACCAGACTAGATTTACTAAGATTAGACTAGACCGAACTAGATTTACTAAGATTCTTAGAAAATTATTAGAAAATTATTTTTAATTAAAATTAAATTATTTTTAAATTAAATTATTTTTAAATTAAATTAAATTATTTTTAAATTAATTTAAATTATTTTTAAATTAAATTGTTTTTGAATTAAATTAAATTATTTTTAAATTAAATTATTTATAAATTAATTAAAATTATTTTTAAAATAAAGTAAATTATTTTTAAATTAAATTATTTTAAAATTAAATTTAATTATTTTTAAATTAAATTAATTTTTTTTTTTAAATAAATTATTTTTAAATTAAATTAAATTATTTTTAAATTAATTTAAATTATTTTTAAATTAAACTATTTTTAAATTAAATAAAATTAAATTATTTCTAAATTAAATTAAATTATTTTTTAATTAAATTATTTTTAAATTAAATTATTTTTAAATAAAAATAATTTATCTTTAAATTAAATTATTTTTAAATTAAATAAAATAAAATTATTTTTAAATTAAATAACATTATTTTTAAATTAAATTGTTTTAAAATTAAATTATTTTTAAATTTATATCGTGTAGAGTTCTCTGCATCGATGAGGGTATAAGGTCTATGTAACCCCACGCTAAAGAGAGTGTAAGGTCTATGTAGCCCCACACTAAAGAGAGTGTGAGGTATATGTAGCCCCACGCTCATTAGCTTTAAACAGGTTTCAATCGGGTTCCCTGTAACCCGGACGATCAGTTAGTTGGGTTAGGTTGGGTTATCTCGCGCGCGAGGATAGGTTAGCATTAGTTAGGAACACTTAAATCTCATTGGGATAGGGAGGTTGGGTTAGGTTTAGGTTGGGTTTTATATAACCCAACCTAAATCTAAATAATCTTGTGCCATCTGAAAATTGTTAATTGAAAAGTTTTACAATTTTTTTCACAAAATTAAATTAAATAATGCCAAGTTACATGACAGAAATAGAGGTAAACAGTACAGTGGTCGGTCCTTTAAGAAATTGAACGATACTTTTCTATTTAAATAATAATTCGAATCAGAAATTAAAAAAATTATAGAAAATAAGAAGATACATGTTTGAATCATCCAAAAACATAGTTATCGGTCACATAAATATAGTGGTTGTTCAGTGGAATTATAGTAATTGATCAATGCTTTTAAATAAATAAATATAATTAAAAAATATTTAGAACAGTAGTTTTATAAAGTCCTACGATATGTTTGTCTAATCTTGTCTGTGTAGTCTTGTCTGCCTAGAATTGTATGTGTAGTTCTTGTCTGTCTAGTCTTTCCTGTCTAGTCTTGTCTCTCTACTCTTGTCTGTCTAATTTTGTCTGTCTGGTCTTGTCTGTCTATTCTTGTATCTCTTGTCTTATCTGTCTACTCTTGTCTTTTATAAATTCTTAGGATATAACTATAAATCCACATTTTAATCAATACCATTATGCTTAGCTTCTTATGCTCTTATGTATAAGTTAAAACTGATTGCCACTATCTGTCACATAGTTACTCTAACCCAGTGGTTCTCTTTTTTTGCCGCGGCACCCTTATCGAGCTAAAAAATCTCGCGGCACCCTTGTCGGGCTACAAAAATTTCACGACCCAGCTACCCTAAAAACGGCTTGAAAACTTAGGAAAAAAAACAATACAAATTTTATGCTCAATTGTCTTTAATGGGATGAATGATTGTTTTATTATTCCCTTCAAGTTTATCGGAAGTTTGGCTAATTTCACCCCCAAATCACTTGATGCAGAGAATTTGTTCTTGTACCTGTTTTTAATGTGAGCGTATGTTGAGACTGCAACATTGAGAGAAGTGGCGGTTTCATTTAGTTTTCCAATACGATTTTCTTTTAAGTCTTTCGGCATCCTTTTAGTTGCCAGAAAATGTCGATGGATGATATAGTGGCTGGTGGTGGCATTGTCTGCCTCTTGCTTCATTCTAGAAACGGCTCATTTTACTTATAAGATAACTTTGAAAATTTTCTCGCTAGTGGTGTAAGTTTCAAGCAATTCATTCATACAAAAATTATTGTTCTGTTTGCATTTCGAATGGATTAGGTTGAAAAAACCTAACCCTACAAACACAAGAAAAACAGCCGCAACGTCGGTACTTTCAATCTCGGCAATTGTATGGGGCTTTCAAGATTTTGCTATGAGTGAACTGACAATAAATGAAGCTTCAGTTGCGTTTTCATTTCAATTTTCAAAAATTATTCATTTTCCGCCTGAAGAGATAAAGCGCGGCGAAGATTTCTTCATCTTTATGTACTAAATCAGAATGATTGCATTCCAGATGTCTTTTTAATTTGGATGGAACCAAGCAGCTGTTTGCAACAAATTTATGACTGGTAACGCACTGCCCTTCCGGCGCATGTTCATTCCCAACAGAAACAAAGCCAAACAATGTGAGTTCATATTTCCTAATTATCCCCGGATTATCTTTTGGTCGTTATCGAACTGAGGCAGACAAACTTGAATTGTTTAGACTCGCAAGTGTCTGCTGGGATATTTCGTCTCCTCCGACGATGCTGGTTGTCATTGAATCAGTCGCTTCAGAAGCTTCACGAATGAGTTCATCACCTTTCAGTTTTAAAGACCCACATTTTAGCCAATTCTCCATAATTCTGCAATAAAAGTAGGAACTCAAATTCGTTGTAATATAGTAATATATTTTCAAAATATGACCAATCGCTCTCAACTGACTAACATCTTATTTATTTATTTGTAAAAAGAATACAATGCCGGCTCTCCGCTTTCGCACTGAGCCGTAACTGACTAACAACTGTACTATTTATGCCTATGTCTTGACAAACTAAATCGATTTATTTATGTCACCAATGATTCTCGTATTTTATTGATGGCTCTGTCAATGAAAATAATGTGCTTTTTCCTATCACATAAATATTGAATCATAATAACTAAATAAGCATTAAAAAATATAATGAAACAATATCGCCATTATTTTATATTCTGAAGAAAAATGATTGATTACACATACAGTCACTTTCTCTTTACAATTTTACATATAATGATTGCCCCTAATTTGTTCTGCTTTTATATTTTGTTTAACAAATTCAATAAGCATTGTGGAAATTATTTGCAATATTAACACAATTATTTCCTAATAAATATGCCAACCGCGTGATAAATAGAAAATTAATTGTAAATACTTCCTGTGGAATCATTCAAATGTATTAAAAATGAAACACTTTTGTCTTTTCTTCAAAAATTATATTTATAATATAAATGTATACATTTCGTTACCAAAGTTAACATCATCAGTATAATTAATTTTCAAAATACCAACAAAGCTTATATATACATATTATCTTGATGTTTTTTTTTACAGTGGGGGATTACTTTCTGAGAACAAAACGAACTTCCTTAAAATTAAAAATATTAAAAAACCGTTTAGTTATTGAATGGGGAATACCTAAGGGATTAAGGATCATAAAGAATTGGATAGCATGCTGATGTCTGTGTTGAGTAGATTATTTCTATTTTTATGCCTATAAATGGCTTCTAATGTGTCCAGGTTTTTTTTAATTACTTTCGTTTAGAAGTATTATTTCATTCGGGTTATGTCCGGCTTCCATTTTATGTGAAGCGAGAGATGATCTATTCGGGTCACGGCATTTTATCATGTAGGTATATATGTTCTTTAAATCTGGTTTCAATGTTGCGGTGTTTTTGTCCTATATAGATTTTGTCACAACTCTTAGAAGATATATTATATATGCCAGATTTTTTCATTTTGTCTATCTAGTCAACGGGGCTGTCGAGAATTATTTTTATCTTTAAAGGGTTATGGAAGATCGGTGAAAAATCAAAATTAGTGAACAAATGTTTTAGTTTGTAATAAATTTTTAGGTGGAAGGTGATTTTAATGTATTTCTTCTGAAATTGTTCATTAGTGAGGGATAGTGTGGTAGACTCCTTTAAAGTTTGTTACTTTTGGTGTTTATTACGAATCTTTTTTATTAACATTTTTCGGTAACCATTTTGCTCAGCAATTTCTATAATTTTGTCATATTCTACCTTGAATCTATCTGGGGTTAATGGTACGTTTAGAAGTCTATGGACAAGAGAGTGGAAAACCGCTTGTTTATGGTTTGTTGGTGTTGAGGACGATGAAGGAATATAGGGTATGTTCCGATATACACTGCGAGCACTGTAACGCGTGACGTCAATTTAGTATACTGCGAAGCCGTTCCTTTATAGTTATCTATACTGGTTACTGTTTAAAAAGGAACGCAGTCCAGTATACTGGCAACTGTCAACAAGAAAAAAATATTGTTTGAATGTAGTTATATTTAAAAAATGAATATTCAAGTTAATTTTCAATTGAATTAATCGCATAATAAAAGTAAGTATAGTTTTTATTATGTTATAATAAGGTTATAAATTTAATCGTGATGCAATTGAATATTTACCGATGGATGCACGATTATAAATTTCATCAGTAACTTTCAATTCGTACAAAATATTGGTTTCACACTGCAACAAAGGCAATTTTTTTATATTTTTCATGTCAATAACGGCCATAGCAATATTCAATAATAATAATAATAATAATCAAAGCACTGAGATCACCTTACCTCGAAAGCGCCAGTGCTCACAGCACGAAAATGGCGACTATTTATGACGTCATATATTTCCCTAGGATACTGCGGCAGTATACTGTCAGTCGATAACGGAACGAATTTCTTCCCAGTAAGATCACTGAACAGTGCTCGCAGTGTATATCGGAACATACCCATAGTTATTCGTTTGTGTGTCGAATTCAATAGCTATCGCGATTAATTATTAGGATCATTTTTGACAATTTCGTTCTCTACCGTGAATTTGAGTGACTGGTTGTTAATATAATCTAGAAAATCGTTTACATGGAATTTATTACTAATTATTGCTAATCAATAATATTGAATTTCTAACAAAATTAACAGTTTCCAGAAAATAATAAATTACATGTTTACAGAAATATTGTAAATCAAAATTGTTTATATGCTTATATATTTTTCTGATTCTAAATAATATCAAATTTATATTATCTACATCCAAAATTACTTTACACGTCCATTTAGTTCAGCTGTCTAGTAATTCAATCGCATCGCATTATGTATTTAAATTGTTTATTTTTCCTTGCATTTCACACACAATTATTTTTGAAAAAAGTAACATAGATTGTGGATAATACAACAATGCAACTATGACTTATAATTATTGTCCCATTGAAATGTGACATGCAAGACTAGGCCTAAACAAACTAAATCAGCCGACGAACATGTGTATGTGTACAGCGCGAATCGTGCATTTGAGTTGAACATGAAATAGGACACGCATGAATCGATTGGGTAGACATTTCTTCGAACGATTTCGATAGTATGTAGGTCGATGAAACAAGTCGTCCTATTTATGATAGGTTTGCTCCAAGATATCACAAACTGTCTCCTAGCTAGTTCATGACTACTCTCCAAGTAAGCATGAATATGGCCAAATTTGAGACCGATTAACACATAATTTATTATCGAGACTTGAAGCGGCTTAGATAAAACCGAAATTAATCTTATATAAGAAGCTTTTATAAGAAGATTTTTATGAAAATCATATTGAGTTAAAAATTTATAAAAACTTGTGAAACGTTTAAATTTTCCAAATTTTCTCACTGCATTCTTGATTCTTTTAATAGTTATTTCCTTAAATAAATCCAAATTGACATTTAATTTAATCAAATGCTAAGTCTAATTGAAATGTCCTAGATGGATTAAGGTTAAATTTGTCAGCCGTTCCGGATTTGTGGGGTTGTCTCGTTTGGTTCCAATATCTTTTGTCCCAATAAAAAAACTAATAGAACTAGTGTTATCGGAACTAGTAAAATTCTTGTAATAACGATTTTCGTTTGTATTTTTAATTATAAGATTGTCCAACTTTTTCAGAATTATTTTTCCTATGTTCTAAGAAAATGCGCCAGGACGGTAGTTAGTATAGCTTTTTCAGCCCCGTATCTACGATTTTTTCGAACCCGGACAGAAACTTGATTGTGGCGGCCCCTCTCTCTCCAGCGTTTGAGGTAAATTATTCAAAAAAAACTGACAAATATAAATTTACTCACTCAATGTACTCAATAAATTTGCTCTCTTTATTACCTAGTAGCCAACAACTTTTTCATTTGTGCGACATAAAAGTAAATATAGGAAATATAATTAGGAAAGATAACAAACAATCAAGATATTGCTTCAATCAATGCTAGAGCTATGCACGGCGTGCTTTATTTTCCGCGAAAGAATCTAGTAGATATTCAAAATCCGTCTCAAAGGCAGTTTTATTTTCAATGGCTAGGATCGCGAGGTCAGATAAACCACTGCTTCCCAAACTTTTTGATGTCGCGATTTTGTTTAAGAAAAAAAAAAAATTGCTTTGTGTATAAACACACACACACACATATATATATATATATATATATATATATATATATATATATATATATATATATATATATATATATATATATATATATATATATATATATATATATATTCTATAATTAAATACACTATTATTAGTAAATGAAGAAAATTAAATTGAAGTAAATTTTAAGAAAATTTAAAAAAATCAACAAATAGCGAACCTAAAAATTAAATAATGATTAGCATTATTTATATCAATGTTTATAAATTAAATTTAATGTGATGGATGTGTTTGACTATTATTACACAACAGATTTAGATCTGGCGTTATATATGAAATTGATATTCTAAGATTATTTTCTAATGATTCTGTTGATAGGCATGATTTATGCTTGTTCTTAATTAATAATATAGTTGAAAATGCCGATTCGCAGAGGTACGTTGATGCAAACGGAACCAGAATATTTAATGCTGAGTCAGTTAATGAGGGCAAAACCCCCGCTTTATACAAAATTCTAAAATGTCGCTTTCAGAAAATTCCAAAGCGAGTATTGAATCCGATCTCAAGTCAATTAATTCCTCTTGTAATTTCCAGGGTAGATGGTCAGATTGTAAATTATTACTAAATGGTGTTATTATCCAGTCACGATCTTTAGTTTGACTTAAATTCGGAAAATACTTTTCAAAGAAGTTAATTGATTCTGTTAAATGATTTACGATATTTGTTATTTTCTTCAATAAATTCATACAAAGAAATAAACATGCTCGTGTTTCCTTGTCCAAAGTTCTTGGTCCATATGGCCAATTTTTTTTGAAAGGCTTGTAGCTTATTGTTAAGAATCAGTAAATTAGTACTTTTTCCCTGAGAAAGATGAAGATGAAGAGAAAGATTCAGTTCATTAACCTTTTCGAAAAAATCTGCCAAATACGAAATTAGACACATCATCCCTAAAAACGGGAGCTAAATCTAGTTTCTTTTCTAGAAGAAACATTCGAAGCTCGTCTTTAAATTGAAGATTTTTTTTATGACTCTTCCACGTGACAGCCACCTTACTTCTGTGTGATATAACAGACTTTCATGTTCAGAACCCAGTTCTTTACATAAAATGCGAAATAATCTTGATGAACTCGCATTACATTTTACAAAATTTACAATTGTTGAAACATTTAACAACACATCATATAGTTCGTTTCCCATTCTTCTAAAAACTAAATTTTCTCTATGGATAATACAATGCACATGTTTCGAATTTGGGAAAACTTTTTTAACCTCGAATATAAATCCTGAAATCTTGCCGATCATTGCTGCTTCACCATCAGTGCATACACCAACGCATTTTTTCCATTCTAATTCATTTTTCGAGAAAAAATCATTTACAATTTTAAAAGTATCAACGCCTTTTGTAGTACCAGAAAGATTTCTACAAAACAGCATATCTTCATGAAGCTGTAAATTGTATTGATATTTAATAAAAACCATTAATTTAGCATCATTTGTGTTATCAGTAGATTCGTAGAGCTGAATGGCAAATTTACTGCTTTGCTTTATACGTAAAAGTAAGGTTAAATTAATATTCTCGCCAATACCATCTATTCTTTTTTAATTCTCAGGTCAATAGGCTCAGCTACTTCTAAACTATGAACAGTTTCACAAATTTTTATCGCTGCTGGTCACAAGATCTTCGCCAATGGTATGAGGTTTTTTGGCTTTAGCGATAAGTAAAGCAATTTTTAAATTCACTATGCATGGTATTTAAATGTATAATAAGTTTTCCTGGTCTCATAGCATCATTTTCCAATGTTTTTGAACAAATTATACACAACGGTTTTTCTTCATTTTCGCCCGAGGACACAAAACTAAATTTTAAATACCCAGAGTCATATTTTCTGAATTTTCCGGTACATATCAACTTTGTTTTCTTATCAGCTGGGTTTTATAAATATGATGTTGAAGTTTCTGATGAAATTGATACAAATTAATGAAATACAAATTGATACCGCTTTCTGCTACCACTACATCTCATATATCTTTTTGCCTTTGTTCACATTTATCACCAACACGTTTTAATAACCACTTGCCCATCTTCAGGGTTCTGATTATATTATTATTAAAAACACACAAAAAATAATTGGAACTGTAAAATTCGAACTGGCAAACTGTCATTTAACATATGTGAGTATGCACTTGTGCTGTAGTGCCATCTAGTTGTATTGGAAAAATTGACGTTTCGCGCCAACTTTAACGGTTTGAAATGCTTGATTTAAAAAAAAAATATCAATCAATTAAATATTATAAGCAGTTTCTAAAATATATTCAATTTTAAATTTTAAAACTTTAACGGAGTTTATAAATTAATTGAAGTATGTGCATATTTGACAGTTAAACTTATTTAACGAAGATATATTTATTTGTTATATTAGCGGCTCTTCGCGGCCCCCTTACGTGTAGACCCCGGCCCCCTAGGGGGCCGCGGCCCACCACTTTGGGAAGCACTGAGATAGACGTCCTAATTCATTGTTAAACTCAGATAGTTTTTAATTATTGTCAGTTTGCTTTCACAGCTTGTGAATGTCGGTAATTCGCAGTATATCCTTAAAGCTATACTAACATTAAGAAACGCTTCTTGCAAGTTGAGATTGTTGAGATGTTGTAACCAATGTTCCCTGTAAGCTGCGCGGGTGCGCGAATGCGCAGTAGTATTTGTGACTTTTTTTAAATCTGCGCAGATAAATTTAGTTTCCGCGCACTTAAATTATGAGATGTTGATTCTGTCTTCGAAATTGGCGAAATTGTTAGGTAATTTAAATAGACATATTATTCATAAACAACATATAGAAGCTGTTAATTAACCACAAATATTGAAAAAATGCTAATTTTAAAAATGTTAATGGAAACACCTAAAGAACGTCACGGAACGTTACAAATTTTGATAAAGTTAATGTATCAATCGAAAATGTAATATAAACGAATACGTATCAATGAATTCCGTTCCTAAAATCCACAAGCATATGGAAAAATTAAGTTGCCACAAAATTGGCGAAGTCGAAATTATGCTTTTGAATTCACCGAGTTTATAGACAATATCCTGGCAAAAATGTTTTTAAATTTTTAAATGGATTTTAAATTTCGTGATAATGATGTAAATTATAAAAGTGTATTTGTTGTTATTTTGAAAGTCGAACATTGTCAGCGCAAGTCAATTGTAACAACAAAATATGTTGAACACTATTTGTTATGTTGAACAACTTAAAGATCATCAAAAAAGAAGAAGAGAAAAGTATATATTGCAACTAGGGCGGTAATTTGTCAATTGGTCACGAGAGCGAAATTGATTTGAGCGCAATATCGCTCTCGTGATCAATTGACAACTTACCGCCCTAATTGCAAATAATATTTATTATTACTCATGCGAGGGGATGTATCTTACAAGTTTGGGATCCAGCGGCCATCCAAAAAAATAGAATCAAAAATGAAAAATTTGCTTTTTCGATTGTCATAAGAACTCTCATCAGTCTCCAGTATCATCATATAATTTACATTCACTTTAAAACGTTTTCTTTAATTTTTATTTTGTAATGAAACAACATTTCTGTCACTTTCACGTCACTTTTTTAATATTGAGGTCTTGATTGTTTTTATTTAATTTATTTAATTGTTTTTTTTAATATAACTTAGCGATATATTTGTGTGCATTACTCATGTTATGTGGTAATACAACCAAGAATGGCACTTTTCGCACTAGAAAACGTGCGCCACGATAGTACTTTTAACGCATGAGTTATGAGTAAAAATATTATAATATTTATTGGAGATAATGTCATGATTGAAAAGAAAAATATGTTTGCTGCAAAATGTACCTGTTATGCAGAACAGACAGTTCTGAGTAAACTGTTTACATACACAATGTTTCACCGATCGAGGATGAAAAGCAAAAATTTGAAGATTTAGCTCAAGAAATTGCACATGATTTAAAGTAATCAATGGAGTAAGGTAGTTTTCCAGATATTTCGCAGTTAGTGCAAAAATTACGATGTTCTAATTGGCTATTGTCAAGTTATGGAACGGAATGATACTATCTGTAAATATTGTGCAAGAATTTTGACGAATTCTCAATATCGGGTAGCAATTTTTGCTCGTCAAGACATATTAGAAGAGCTTCCATCTATATACAAATACACACAGAAAAGTTGTTTTCTTAAACTATTATTGATGCACATCAGTGCAAAATCTCAATACCTGGGAGACAAAATCCTTTGGTGCTGTCATGTAAAAAACTATTATCAGAAGATCAAAATAATATTGATACTTCAAATATATATAATGCAATTTGTCCAACGTGTCAGTATGCATTTCGAAAGACGAATTTCCGATGACGACCAAAAACAATGGGAAGCACTTGATAATGAGATTATTATGAATTCAGGATTAAATAAAATTTTGGAAAACAGAACATAATGAACCCTTATTAAAACATAATTCCCTCTCGCCAGAAGAAGGAAGCATCCGTGGTGGAGTGAAGACTGTGACAACGAAGACGTCGACAATAAACAAACCACACCAAACCCGGACTCGCTTCCCCCTTCATTGGAAGAAGTTGGCCAGATCACTCAACTTCTTAAGAATAATAAGGCCGCTGGAGAGGACTCTGTCGTTGCTGAACTGTGGAAAGGTGCTGAAAACAATGCCGTGCGCAAGCTAACCGAGATCATCCAGGACATCTGAGAAACAGAGAAATTACCACCCGACTGGAAATCTGCTCTGATCCATCCGCTTCGCAAAAAGAGAGATTTTACTGATCTAAACAACTACCGTGGAATTCCTCTCGTCCCGGTCACATACAAGATTCTCTCGAAGGCGTTACAAACAAGGGCAGAAAATCAGTTGGATAGTCAACTCGGAGAATACTAGAAGGGCTCCAGGAAGACCCGATCCTGTGTTGAACAGATCTTCAATCTTGAAACTGTACTTGCATACTCCAAGATGAGAAACCGCAAGGTGGTCGTCACCTTTGTTGATTTTAGGAAGACCTACAAGTCTTCCAGGAGTAGTACTCCAGGAGTAGTACTCCAGGAACTAGGTCTAAACAACAAAACCCGCAGACTCATCCAAGAAACCTTGACCAACACCCATTTCAAGGTTAAATTTAGAGGCGAGATTTCAGAAAGTTTCGAAATAAAAACGGGAGTGAGACAAGGAGATGGAATTTCCCCACTTCTATTCAACTGTGTCCTTGAAAAGGTTATGAGAGAATGGCGCAAGGAACTGAACAATTTGGGTGCTCAGAGTGTTATCTATCTGGGACGTAAGAACGATGGACTGGTTGTAGATTGCCTGGCCTTTGCAGGTGACATGGCACTGTTTGCTGATTCTCTTGAGATGGCTACAATGCAGGTAAACTGCCTCAGAAAACAGGCTGCCAAAGTGGGTATTCAAGTGTCGCTGGAGAAAACAGAATTCTTCACCAACATCAGAGAAGCAAATAGAGATATGTTACTAGAACAGCGAAACATCAAGAGGACTGAGAAATTTAAGTATCTCGGCGAATGGATTAAACCCAACTTATCAGGAAGAGCATGATTATCCAAGAGAATCACAAAGTTAGAACTAACCTATCGACTGACTAAGAACACTTACAATAAGAAATGGCTGTCACACAACCTGAAACTTAAGCACTACACATCAGTCTTACGAACAGAAGCCCTGTATGCCATGGAGTGTCTTTCCTTGAACCGAAGAGGTCTAGTAGAGAAATTAGAAATCAGAGAGAGGAGAATCCTCAGGAAGATCCTAGGCCCGGTAAAAGAAGATGGAGAATTCCGTAGGCGGCATATCTCTGAGCTCTACGAACATATTGAGATGCTCTCCGACTGTGCAAGGAAAAGAAGGGTAGACCGACTAACCAACCGTCTGTTCGTCTTCTGGCAAAACAAGAAGGTTCGTACCACTTGGTTGACAGAAACCGAGAATGATATTAAAGAACTGGGATTAACAGATCTCCAAAACAGTCAGTCTGTGAGACGCACCCTGAAGGAAGTCCGTGGATTTAAGGAAAACCCGCTTGGGAAAGGTACCCCCTAGACAGAAGAGAGAAAGGAGTTACACCGGCAGAAGATGCGACAATATTGGGCAAAGGTCAAAGCCCAACAGTTGAACAAGCGTGGTCCAAAGTAGGTCTATTCGAAAGAAGAAAAGAACATAATGAACGTTTCTGAAAAATATTCTATATTTATGATAAATTAAAATATAGACATTGATAAAATATGAGATGAATACCTTCCAAGTTACCTTCCAAGGGTCCAATTCGGATTGCGAACGGGGATTTTCGGTCATGAATTCCATTAAAAGAAAAGATCGCAATAGACAGCAATATGAACACCTAGGTGATCTAATGAGAATAAAATTACATTTATCAAATGGGCAGATAATTAAAACCGAGTTTAAAGCAGTGGGCTATTAAGAAAGACAGAAGACAAAGAAAAATTAATGTTCATTGGAAATATTCAAAACTATTACATTGCTATTTGATATTATAGTTAGAATAAATAAAAGCATAAAAAAATTGCGGAATTTATTAATTTTTTTTTTTTTACTCACACTCGACTTTGAAGACTTTGAAGACCAAAACACTGGATGGTACTGGAACTGAGCGACTGGCATACTATTTGAGAATGAACGACTCTACACATTTCAAGCTATTTTGCGATCTATTTTTCTATAAATCTCTAAGACTAAGCGCATACGCGGTCAGTTTGGCGTGATTAAAATGAACTGAAGCCAGCGGATTTATGGTGCGCCCGGAAAATCCGTAGGTTGCCGTCAGTTAAAAATTTAGGGCTTAAAGATTTCACACTCACGGTCAGTTTTTGGATGTACGTCAGTTCAACTGATCAGTTTAACTGACCGTGAGTGGCGGGCTAGAACTAAACGCGAAACAAATTTGACAGCTAAGGGCTATCCGATAGTATAAAGCTACTTTGTTATCTGTCTTAATTATCATATCTATTAATAAAGATATAAATAAAGAAATATAATTGAAGTGGTTTCATGAACTACACGAACTGTCAGCAGATCATTGGGACTGGTTACACAATGACTTGGTTACACATTTTCATTATATGACTTATTATATTATATGACTACGACATATGCATTATAGACAGGCAATAATGATATCACAAGCTCGGCGTCAAAAAGAGTATCGAATGAGAAAAAAGGAAAAAGAAAAAAAAGAAATGATACAAAATACAGATTTAGAAAAGTAGGTTTAGGTGATTCGAGTGTTTGCTATTTTTTTACTATATTTATATACACAAGTACATGCGGATGGAATAGTTGAATAGGGTGGAAAAGTTGCTGAGGGTGAAACGAAAAGTGTAGATGGAATAGTTGTAAGGGTGGAATAGTATGTAGAATATTGAGGATTTTGTAGTTGTACAAAATAAATATTTAATAATTTTAAATATAAACCCCTTCATTAAAAAAATCCTGTGTCAAGGCTATCGACCGTGAAGATACCAAAATATTAATTTCAATATTAAAATCAAGAACTGATAAAATTTTTCATATATCGAATCCGAATATTTTTTTATATCGAATCCGAAATTTGACGAATTTTGTAAAATTCCAGCCAGCGAGGAAGCAAAATTTACAACCCTTGCAGAAAAGAGTTCTAACTTGCGAACTGCGGTGATAAAAGTTGCTCAAGTTAAAAAACGGGTGAAATATGACGCGCAAAAAATGGGCGACGATTCGCAGGGTTCCGGAGTGCGCACCACAGAAGTGAAACGTGTAAGCATGGTATCGGAATGTCAGCAATTGCCGGCTGAAAAACCTCATTCGCAATCACCTCCCACCTAGGATGCAAAAGGCGAATTTCGTATTGTTTCAATAACTTTGTGAGTTGCGAAGTGTTTGCAACTTTTAACAGCCTAGGATACTAGGTAGTTTTCTCGATCTGCCATTATAGAACAGGAAGTTGTGTCATTTGTACTTTTGTAGATCTTGAATGCGGATTGACATCCTACCGGTTTCCTTTTATCGGCCGTGGAGACCTAGTGGTTTCTGAGAATCGGCAAATCGTCGTACGCAAGATACTGTCGACCGTCATCGAACGGTGAAGAAGAATATGCAAAATTCCACCTACTTTCGGTACGGCAGCCGCAAACGTCCTGCTATGCAAAAACATCCTCCGCACGGCCGAATTAAAAAAAAATGCGAACCTTCTTCGGCCCAGAGAGGAAAAACCTACGAAAACGGATCCGCAAGACGGAAGCCATTCCGTTCAGCGGTCCCAATAGAACGTCATTCTATTGCGAGTTTTTTTTTTCGTTTTTTCGCAATTATCTCGCTATTAAATTGTCAGGGAAGGTTCAAAAATTCGAGATGACAGTTTTGTGCGGAAAAAATCGGCGCTCCGTTGATGCTACTTTCGCCGCGATCGCGATCAGTTTAAGAACGACCTCGCGGCCCAAAACCTGTAATTTTGTTTTCGCACCGCACCCGCGCCGACTCCGGCGACATCACTATATCTCAAACATTAGTCAATTCTCTGGAGTTTTATAAACACTTTACTACTCTTGCCCGGCAAGATTTCTTTCGAAAATCACTCAATACGTCCGTTTTCATTCTCCAAATTCGATTTGACGTATTTTTGTAAATTTAATTTTTTATTCTTGTACTCGAGAATCGGTCTCTTAATGCCATTAATCGGAGATGGCGGTCCAGGATCACATTTGTCTGTCTTGGCCGTCCACTTTCTCTTCTACGACGTTTTTGACCTTCTGTAGACCATGCTTGATAACACCGTACTACAGAGGATTGGTTAAGGCTAGCAATTTCTATGAATGAAAAGCCACCTTCACGTAAACCAATAATGCGACCTCTGTCGAATTCACTCACGAAGGGGAACTTCCGACGTCTGGATCACGGATTTTCTTGAAACTTTATACACTTTTAGTAGTCTATTAGGACTAAGGCAATTAGGACTAAGTAGTAAGGCGTACTATATCGGCATTTTAGAGAAAATTGCAATTTTCTCGCTTCGAAATTTGTTGTGAAGAATATATACATATGCGTCGCGTCGTGTATAAGATGGCGGTAGCCGAGTGGTTAAGTGCAAGCTTCCTAAGCTTCCTAGCTTCGGTGGATATAGTCCTACACATCCATTCTTTTTTTTCAACAGTGGTCATATTTTTTCTTAAATAACAATTTAGTTTAATTATATTTAATAACAATTTAAAGATAATATAATGAATAAATACGTGTATTTGAATGCGTTTTGATTGAATTTCCAATGTTATTTGGCTTGTCAGTTCACGATAATTTTCCCATTGCCGTACTATAGGCATTGTAGATTGTAGATATGGTGGTGACGACCTTTATAGATCTATTGTACCCCACCCTCCTCCTCCAAGCGTCGATGTACTTACCCATTTAGAGCGCCTCCTCTAATCCTGATTCCATTAGGAATTTCAGGATCTGGGTGGGATTCAAGGCCTGCAGCGCTTCTGTGTTCCAGCAGTAAGCCCCAGGGTACATCTGTCTCTTGCGGAGTAGTGCTCCGCACTCTTTGATCAGATGTATGGGGATTTCCTCTGCTGAATCACAGAATCTGCATCCGTCATCCTCCTCTAGGCCTAGGCCCTTGAGATGTTTCCTAAGTCTGCAGTGTCCCGTCAGGACTCCTGTCAGAATTCTAAGCTTGTTCCTGCTTAGTTTCAGGCAAGCTTTTGTTCTCTTCTGGTTAAAAGATCCCAGCATCACTTTGGATTGCCCTAGCCATGGAAGTTCTTTCCAGGTTTTCATCCATTGTTCTCTTGTTTCTTCATCTAAACTTTTGTGGATGGTGTTCACACTCATGCCGCAAAAGGGTTCCTGATCTATAAAGGGGCTACTGGATTTCTTGTTTGCTAGGTGATCGGCTTCTTCGTTTTCGTCTATACCAGCGTGTCCTGGTACACAGTATAGCGTTACTTTATTTTCTTTTCCAAGCTTGTAAAGCTTCTCCACATAGTTCCATACCAATTTGGATCTGATGGTGTATGAGCTAATGGCTTTAATGACAGGATAGCAATTCGTTTTTTTTTTTCGATTATTCCTGTCGAGGTTAAACTGTGCACATCTTTCGATTACGTGTACCTCTGCTTGGAAGATACTTGGGGATATTCCCATGAATTCGAAGTACTTCGTACGAGGTCCAAACACTCCTGCAGTACCTTCCTTTGTTTTATGCTGAGGACTCGTCGCTCCAATCGGCTTTACTACTACACATTGCTGTGTAGTTTTTCTCAAAGTGGTATTTGCATACCATTTCGTCTTTTGGTGCTTCCAGCCAGGAGATCTTGGCAGCGAGGCTGTTTCGGTCTCTGCTCTCGATTATGTTACCTCTGCCTATTCCTTCCTTGCTGAACTTTACAATCGCCGATGTGGCGGCCCTTTCCACCACAAGGTGCAGCGGAGTCAGATCCAGCAGCAGTTCCATTGCTGCTGTCGGACACGACCACATCGCCCCCGTGATGCAGACACACGCCAGTCTTTGAATGTTCTCAAGCTGTTTCCTCATAAAGGCCAGCTTGGTTCTACTTCCCCACGCAACTGCCCCATAAGTGATTGCAGGTCTCACTATCATGGTGTACATCCATCGCAGGATTGTGGGGTTACAACCCCACGTTTTTTCTGCCTGAGTTTGCTATCTAGTGTGATGCCCAGATACCTTATTTCCTGTTTGTATTCTACTGGCCTCCCATCTAACAGTATGGGCTGTAGGCAGTTTAGTTTTCTTCTTCTAGTGAATGGTATCACCGTGGTTTTGCTCGGGTAGAGTCTCAGTCCCACTGTTTGACACAATCTACTAGTTACTTTGAGGCCTCTCTGAACAATTTCGCAGCGCTTTCCCTCAAACTTCCCTCTGGCCATTATGACAATGTCATCGGCGTAACCTTGACATTTAATGTCTAGGTCGTTCAGCGTAATCAGTAATTCATCAACTACCAGGCTCCACCTTAGCGGTGATAGTACAACTCCCTGTGGGTACCCTCGAGTTGTGGAGATCTTAATCGTAATAGATCGTAATGGTTAAAAGGCTGGAAAGTGCCGATAGCCCATCTGATTCGGTTCTCCGTACAGGTAACGCTACTCTCCTCCAGTCAGCCTGACTTGGTTTCCGTGGTTACATCAAGCCCACGGTCTCCCTGTATCCTCTACGTCCCAGAAAATGGGTTTCTAGTAGGAGGAGAGCTCTTTGCTCTTCATCGTCTCTTGAGAGTGGTTGTCATTTCCACTCTATCCTTAGCTACTGCTTTGTGCAGTCCAGCTACCACCGGGGTGGATTCAATGTTTCCACAGAAGGTCCAAAAGTTTTTCCTTTTTGCCCTTCTGATCTCTTTGTTGTAGGTGGTAAGCACCTCGGAGTATTCTAACCAATTTCCGTATTGCTTGGCTTTGTTGAAAAGCCTACGTACTTTTGCTCTTAATGTAGACAAATTTTGGTTCCACCATTTTTCATACTTATGATCCTTCGCGGTTTTTACCGAGCAGCTGGATTAAAATGCCGTGGTAATTGCTACATTTATTTCTCCTACAGCCTGCTCCACTACGGTGCAGTGTTTGATACTACCACGCACTGTCACCTGCTCTAGATTCTCTTTTAGTTGGGAACTAAACATAGGCCACACAGTTTGTCTGGGGTTTCGAATGGGGGTGTTCTCCTCACTCGCTCCTTCCAGCTCAAACTCTATGAACCTATGATCTGACATTGAGGGTTCACTCGAAACTCTCTACTTTTTAATTAGTTTACTTTACCATAGGCAGACAGAAAAAACTACTCAGTGAAAAGTTGTATTCGAACCTTGCCAGGTATGATTTGTTTTTCGCATGAGAACATGCTACAATTATATTTGTTTTTCTATTTCATTTTCAACTTAAAATAATAATATAATGAAATAAAAAATTCATGAGGAACTTTCCGTTCCTGCGGGGGTCCCCTGCCCGCACACGTTTTTTTTTCTATATAAAGAAATGACTATTGTGGATTTATAATTTGAACGATAAATTCAACGATTTGAAGCAAGATAATGATAGTAATTTGTTAAACTGAGGGAAAATTGTGGAAAATTACAGAAATATTTCTGGGAAAATTACATTTTCAGTATTCGACAAACATTCTTGTTGTGAACATGGCTTAACCATGTAAACCCTTTGAATAATGTATACAATCATGTTATAAATTCTAACAAATTATAATTAAAACATAAATAATATCTATTCAGTTAACGATTCTAGATTGTTCTGTCTGCCTTTATTGATACTCTTTATCTAATCTCGTTTTTTTTTGTTATATTACAGCGTCTAATTTGTCTACCTAGCCTTGAATCTATAGTCCTGTCGTATTTGGTTATTATTTGCTTTATTTCAATGAAATTGTATCGATATGTTCTGCACATGACTTTAATCTTTTTAGTCCACATTACATTACATTAACATTTTATTTTTTATTACATGTAATTACATTACATTAAAATTGTATGTATATTTCTATTTGTCTGATTTTATTTATATTGTCTCACTTGCACCATGTTTACATTATTTTACATATTCATTCTTGTTTGTATATTCACTGTGTTAGAAACACTTTATCGGAGTTTTGCTCATTTTGCTTAAGTTTGTTTTATGTGGGGCTTTTATTCTGATGAATTAAACATCAAGCAATTCGAAGTTTATAGGTGACAATTTAATTACTTAATAGTTGCGAGTGTAATAATAGCTTGAGCATAAGTAATTTAAATCTTGGTTAATAATTAAACTGTCGTACTTATAAATCGGCTCACTGTAAACTTTTGACTTTTTAAGAATTTTTTAAGAAACTATTTATGAGATGACTTATGCTTTATTATGAGTTTAAATTTGTCAAAAATGAATGTTTATCATTTTAAGACGTAGCAACCGGTAAACAAAAACGAACGTATTTATGTGATGCTTATAACGAAAATAACAATATTCTGAAAGATGTTCAACTGCAACAATAGCTCCGTGAAGTACGAACAGTGGCTGTTAGTCAGTGCACAGTAAGACAAAGGCTACAGGAAAGTAACTTAAACCCTAAGACACATGAACAAAATTTGCTAAAAACTTACCCCAGCTCATCGTCAACCACGCCTGTGTTTTGCAAGGGATCATTTAAATTGGGCGCTGAAAAATTGGTGGTTTCAGATTATGTTCTCAGATGAGTCCAAAATATGCCTCTATGGTAGCGACCGAAGAAGAAAAGTGTACCGTCGAGCAAGAGAGCGATTTGAAGAATGCTGCATTGATGAGCGGACTACTTATGAAAGTGGTTCCTGCATGATCTGGGGTGCAATTTCTGTGTAACAACGAACTGCTTTCTACACTAGGGTCGCCCGTGGTCACGGGAGAGTAGGTTTAACGGTTGCTAGGTACATCGAGAAGATTTTAGCAGTTCATGTGGTTCCTTACGTCGATTACATTGGAGAACAATTTACCTTTATGCATGACATTGCAAGATTACATTACAGAAATGGGTTTTCGGGTTACGGACTGCTCAGCATGCAGTCCCGACCTACATATGAACATGTATGGGATGAGCTTAAACGAAGAATTCGAGCCATGCTTCGTGCCCCAACCTTTATAGCAGGGCATATTGTTGCATTATAAGATGAGTGGCTTAACATCCTACAAGAAACAATAGCGAACTTGATTAGATCTATGCCTACTCGTATGTGGGACGTTATTAGGCCAAGAGAGGGTCATACCCATAATTAAAAAGAAGTGTTAATTTAGATAATTGTCAATAACCATATTTCTTTTAGTAATAAAAAAAGGGAATTTGTTTCATAAGGTAATTTCATTGTGAAACACAAGAAAACGAAATACATTTTAATAAACTTAAACTAAGCATATTAAATTGTCTTTCTAACGGCATATTTCTTTATTTCATCTCAGAAATAGTTTCTAAAAAAAATAGTTGAAGTCAAAAGGTTACAGTGGGTCCATTTCTATGCACGCAAGTTTATTTAATTAACAGCTTTTGTTCAATTTTGACTTATAAAGTCATGTTTAATTATTGGGATACCGATCAATAAAGCATTGGTTTATTAACTAGAGTAATAAAAATTTTAATCACTAGTGCAATTAAAATTTTATTGGACTATTGCAATCGAAGTATCCATGGCAACGCATCAAAGTAACTCACGCTCCATAAACATAACCTTAAATGTTGAGAATTATGAAATTTTAAACATCATAATTCATTTATAAAAATCTTGCATTCATATTTCAGAAGGTATACTAAGAAGCATTCCAGAAAAATTGTTTGAAACCAATTTATTCGAAAGTAATATTTAAAAATGTTTTTATATAATTCTCTTGATATATGCGGGCGTAATCTATCCGCAATTGCGTCACCATCTAACAAGAATTCTTCTGATATATCCATTTTTAGATAATAAAACACAAATTAATTAAGCACAACTTCTACACAAACTTTTGACCTGCGAATCAACAATTTTATCGTTGTCATGACAACAACAACCACACAATCATGGCCGAACGACTTGCCTCTCGTAAAAAAACCACGGAAAATGGAACTTTTCTTTGAATTTCACTTGTTAAATCAAAAGCAAAATTGAATAAAAGTCTGTATTTCACTCGCGGATAAAATTAAGGTTTAACTTGCTAATTTAACGAAACGATGAAAAGTTTTTGAAAGAGGTCCAAATGATTTGATTTTTTTTGAGATAGTTAAAAGTATTTTTCTCGTTTAAGTCAATATGTTATTTCTTGTACGTTTAAATGATGCAAATATGTTTCTAAAAAGTAACATTAATAGAAATGTTATATTTATTATTTCTATGTCTTGGTTTTAACCCTTTCGCTGCTATGGACTAATATAGCAGTTCAATTCACTTGACTCCCAGGTGCTATGGACTGTTATAGAGGTCCGATGCCACTAGAGAAAAAACAATAAATTGATCGCTTGCAAAGTGTGAAATGTACCCAAAATATAAGCCATCACAAAATACTGCAATTACTGTTATAGTAGTCCAATTGATTTTGCGCCCAGATGTTATGGACTGCTATAGCAGTCTACCGACTTCATGAAATCATGAATTATACAAGGCTAGGACAGACAAGACTAGGACAGACAAGACTAGCACATACAAGACTAGGGCAGACAAGATTAGGACATACAAGACTATGACAGACAAGACTAGGACAAACAAGACTAACACATGCAAGACTAGGCCAGACAAGACTAAGATTGACAAGACTAGGGAAGGCAAGGACAGACAAGACATTGACTTACAAGACTAGAACATACAAGACTAAGACAGACAAGACTGGGACAGGCAAGACTAGGATATAAAAGACGAGGACAGACAAGACTAGGACAAATAAGATTAATTGTAAGACAAATAAGACTAGGGCATACAAGACTACGACAGACAAGACTAGGACAGACAGAACTAGACAGACTAGACTAGACAGACAAGACTAGATAGACAATATTAGACAGACAAGGCTAGAGGGACGAATATACAGAGAAGAATAGAGAGGCAAGACTACATTTCCAAATTATTTTCTCGTTTTCGTTCAATTGTGATATAAAACAAAAGTAATTCGCAAAGTGTGTCCACTCAAATCAACAAAAAACAAAATTTGCTACGAATAGAGATTTTAGTTTTTGAAAATTTGGCAATTTTTGCAAATTATTTTGAAGTTTTCGCCCAATTTTGACATAAAACAAAAGTATTTCGCAAAGTTTGTCCACTCAAATCAACAATAAAAAACAAAATTTGAAACTTAATAAAGACAAAGCTTGAATATATAAATATACTCAACCTTTCCGGAGCTCTATAATACTAATGAGTCTTTTTAGGACTACCAAAAACAAATATCGTATGAAATTTGTCAGTTACTCTATAGCTTTCAGTCCACCTTCGTGGCACTCAACAAAAACCATAAAAATAACATTGTTAATTATTAATTATTGTTCATAGAAGCACATTTGTGCCGATGAAAGATAAATCTCGAAACGCGTCCACAGATGGCTGGCTATCCACTTAAGGTATTGGAAAGACGTGATCTTAAAAACAATGTTATTTTATGGTTTTTGTTGTTTTTAAAGAGTTCTTTCCTGGTCGTCTGATTTCCTAACGTGGGAATTAGTTGTGGCCTCTACGCTTTCCGAATTTGTTGGCTTTGTGTTATTTCTCCTAGGTTCATGTTAAATATATATATATATATATATATATATATATATATATATATATATATATATATATAGGTTCATGAAAATTGAAACCCTGGAAGACTTGAAGTAAAACATTTGATAAACTTTTGGTGAGATTTTGCCAGAAATATGCTAGCGTTCATTGTTGCATCGATCTCCGTCATACATCGAAGCAAACGGAGGTATCTAATCGATGTAATAGTAGTATTAAGTAGTAGTATTAGTATATATAGTAGTAATTATTAAGTATTATTTGTTAATTTGGGATTAAGCAGTTAACTTGTTATTAAACTTTAGAATTTATTGTAATTGAAAATCAGGACGATCTTAATTTTTCATCCTCTAATGTTACAAAATATTACGAAAATCGATTCTAAACGCAAAATAATTTTATTGAGCAGATAAAATTACTGTCCCTTTTTATAAGCGACATGATTTTATAATCACCGTAATAAACTTGGTGTTACTGCTTTACGGCCATTCCATCCCCTTGTCAATATAATCAATAATTCGGGTTGTTCATTTAGTCTTGTAATCAAGTGTTGTGCAAACAAAATGGTTGGTGAAAACATATACTGTCAAGCCAATAACCAAACAATTTCGATATTTGTCAACAAATTGTGTAAATAAACTGAAAATATCAGAGTGGAATTTAGTAATTTTACCATTTAAAATAATACGAAAGGATTATGAAAAATATTTCACATTTTCGCTGTTGAGGTGAGAAAATTCGGTCAACTTTAAAAAAGCTTGTAACAAAGCCTAGGCCATAAAATATATTTTGGAAATAAAGATTTGTTTTTTAAAATATTTTTTTTAGGTAGCAGAAATAAATAATTGTTGCATTTACTTTTGATGGTAATAATTTACGAATTCTTATAATATAATAAAACTAATATTCCCTCTCACCCATAATACATGATAGTTTTCTTATTTTTTCTTGTCCCATATTACTGAATATGTTTCTTTAAAATTATTCCTTTTACAAAAAAGTTAGTATATTTTTATTTAAGAGTAGTTTATTTTTCAAAAACGATAGTTCTACTACTACTCTACTACTATAAGTAGGTACATCAATAAAAATAGTATTTGTGAAAACGGACATTTTTATTTATTTAAACGTGCCATTGTTGATTTGACGATCCTTTGCCATATGTTGTTGCTTGTAATTATTTCCTCTATTGTCTTTGATTGTTTAAATCATACAATCTTGAAGAGACAAAAAGTTTATTTAATGTGCCACGGCATGTGATTAAAAGATTTGATTGATGTAACAAATTTGTTACAATTTTGTTACATTAGATTAGTTGTTACATTAGATTGTTACATTAGATTGTTACATTAGATTAGTTGAATAATAAGCACTTTGTCTAGGCACAAAATCCAAGATATTCATATCGGGGCTATTAGGCGGCTGACATATCAAGCGAATATTAAATTCATCCTTTGCTTTGTGTTGGACAAACTCTGAATCGTTGGTTAAAATATGAGGTCTAGCGTTGTCTTGTTGAATAAAAATCGTTTTACTTTGTTATATGCGATGCACCTCAGGTTACTTATTTTTCGTCCTCCGATTGATATTCCACCATTCCAATCGTCAAGGACTTTTCTCATGATATATTCGCTATATATATATATATATATATATATATATATATATATATATATATATATATGTTGTAAAGGAGGGGCGAGAGTATGCGTCTGACACCGGCCTCTATCTTAAAAACACTGGACGCTGTTTGTCCTGTTCTGACCTTGGCGTTATTATGTTGGTAGAGTCTCTTAATTAAAAATATCAGATGCTTGGAAACACCCATTCCACCCATCACTCTCCACAGAAGTGACCAGTTCTCAGAGTCGACCGCTTTCGTATTGTCCACGAAACACAAATATAATTTTAAGTTGTGTTCCCTCGCCTTTTCAATGATCTGTCGGGCATTGAATAGCTGCTCTAGTGTACCTTTACCTGGTACGAACCCTCTCTGTTTGTCCGATATTTGTTGGAGTAGAAATGTTTTTAAACGTTAATTAATGATGTGGAGTAATACTTTGCTTGCGTGTGAAATGAGAGTGATCCTTTTTTATGGATGGGGATGAATATAGATTCGTACAATTCCATTGGTCATTTGCCCGTTTCCCATATTTTAGAGCATAAAGCGTGCATTGCATCTGTTCCGTAGTGTCCCATGGATTTAAGTATTTCAGCTGTGATGCCGTCTGCCCCAGTTGCCTTCCTTTTTTTGAGTGCTTTTACAGCTTTTTCTACTTCTGATTTTAAAATCCCAAGTTCGTTTCCTTGTAGTGTTACTTGTTCTTCGGATGTTGTCGGGCTAACTATATATATATATATATAAATCCAGTGTTGTCACCATACTTCCGCTATTATAATTGGATCCACTATAACCTTTCCGTTTGTGTCCTTTATAATTTGTGGTCGTGGTTTAAATTCACTAGCTAGATATTGTATGTTATAGGCTAATAATAGTTTATGGTCTGATCCGCACAGAGCACCTGGTTTTGCCTTCACGTTTCTTACTGTTGTTCTCCAACTACTTTCGATTAGAAAATAATCAATTTGGTTTTTATGCTCTCCGTCGGGACTTGTGCATGTCGATAATCTTCGTGGGTGGTGCTTGAAAAGGGTGTTTGCTATAGCCAGGTTATTGTCAACTGCAAAAGGGATCAGACGTTCTCCTCGTTCATTTCTGTTACCTAGTACGTATTTACCAATGAAGTTACCTACATGGTTATCGAGATCTGTCCTACCTACCTTAGCATTGATATACCTAGTCACTATCAGTCTATCTTTCTTTGGTGTTTTTTCTATTATATCCGGTATATTGCCGTATATCTCTTCAACTTCGTCTTCCGTAGCTTCGGTCGCTGGCAAATATACTTGTAGAATGTGACAGTAATTTGGTTTGGAGTGAATGATCAATACTAGTATTCTGTCATTTACTGCTTCGTAAGATTTTACCCATTTGCAGATTTTCTTATTAACGATGAAGGCAACCCCATTGCGTCCGGTTTTTTCTCCTCCGGGTATATATATATAAATATATATATATATATATATATATATATATATATATATATATATATATATATACGGTAATATTTGATGTTTTCAAAATGTCCCTTGTCCCCCCAATGAAATCCGAAATTCCACAGATTTACACGTAGAGTCTTTCTAGTTCTTTTTCTAGTATGTGTAGTTTTCCAGCTTGTAGTAAACCTTCAACATTCCATGTGCCTATATTGATGGGTTTCCGTAATTGAAGGATGTCCTGTCTTCCAGTAGCACATTTCGCACTGCCTGGTTGCTCATATCTCCGTGCCCTGTAGCTAATTTCACACTGGTTGACCCGGAATCAACACAGCGCCGGTCGCTAGCCGGGTCGCATGGCAATCTAACATTATCTTTGTCTCTGTCCATAATAGTATTCTCATGGGAAAATAATCAGGTGGTTTCCCCTTGCCTGCCTGATCCTATGCCGTTGACCTGCCTGATCCTATCCTAATATTAATTGTTGGTTCACCCTTTTTTTATTCATCCATTCATACATCCTTTAGAGACTATTTCTAGCCTCAAGGGCTAGAGGGAGCCCTGAACCAGCTAGGGGGCAGGGGGGAGGCTTATCCCGGCCTACACTCAGTCCTACATCCTTCACCGCGTGGAGGTGTAGATTGGGAATTTCCCTTCATCGGGCTTGAGACCATACAGGCATTTCTCGAAACCCTCCAGTAGTTTGAAGAACCTTGTATAAATTGAAAGATTTTGAAGAAAAAAATTAGGAAATTGAAGAACTTTGTTAAAAAAAAATTAGGAAACCGTAAAACCGTTTTTTTTTTTTTCGAAAACCCGAAAGTCAGTATTTATTTATTTTTTATTTTATAATCTTACATATTGTGGATTTATTTGTACTCAAATAATATATATATATATATATATATATATATATATATATATATATATATATATATATATATATATATATATATATATATATATATATATACATCTATAGTTATCTCTTCGTAAAGAATTTATTCTATCAATATATTTTTTATTCTTTACGTAAATATAATGAAATAATACAAAAATATATTTCATTATTTATTAAATAGTTATAAATGGCAAATAAATATTTAAACTTAATAAAGACGGAACAAAGCTTGAATATATAAATATACTCAACCCTTCCGGAACTCTATAATACTAATGAGTCTTTTTAGGACTACCAAAAACAAATCTCTTATGAAATTTGTCAGTTATTCTATAGCTTTCAGTCCACCTTCGTGGCACTCAACAAAAACCATAAAAATAACATTGATTTTTAAGATCATGTCTTTCCGATACCTTGAGTGGATAGGCATCTGTGGACGCGTTTCGAGATTTATCTCTCATCAGCACAGCTAAATCTCGAAACGCGTCCACATATGGCTATCCACTCAAGGTATCGGAAAGACATGATCTTAAAAATCAATGTTATTTTTATGGTTTTTGTTGAGTGCCACGAAGGTGGACTGAAAGCTATAGAATAACTGACAAATTTCATAAGAGATTTGTTTTTGGTAGTCCTAAAAAGACTCATTAGTATTATAGAGTTCCGGAAGGGTTGAGTATATTTATATATTCAAGCTTTGTTCCGTCTTTATTAAGTTTATCTGATTATCTATAATGTTGTATGGTTTTACCAATTCAAATAAATATTTATTTTATTTGGTTTACAGCTGCACTATTTTTGAAATAAGTTTTAAAAGGTAATACTCAATTTATTTATTCTCATACTTAAAACCGGGTTTTTACCGGTTAACTGCGTTTTCATTTTACGAAAAACCGTTTTTGGAAATTTCATCGGTGTTTTGGATGCCCTAGTGACAACTCATTTAACAAATTAATATGAGATAATCGATATCTCTTTTTTAACTATTCTTTCGTCCATTTTTTCGGATTTTCTATTGATTAAATGTCAACAAGCAACAGCCGTCATAAGTAGAATATCCTCTTCACAATCCGAAACCATTTTTTTAACTTACGCGGTGATGAATGAGATAATCGAGAAATGAAGGCGGGTTTTAAACCAGTGAGTGGGGAAATCAATTTGGCTTACATCCGTTTTAACTGATCAGTTAAAAACGTCAGTTCAACTAATCAGCTTAACTGGCTGTGAGTGGCGGGCTTTAAGGTTTTAAACCGACCACATTTATTGAAATTTACACTGAGAGAAAGAGGAAGAAAGAAAGAGTGCGCGGTATAGAAATATACACTAAGAGAAAGTTGGCATAACGCAAAAAAAAATTACTTTCCCCTCCTCGCATTTTCAGCCGAATCACTCATACTGACCCCTCAGTAAAGGAACTTCGTTCCAAAATAAAATTTGGAAAGCAAAGAAGCAAATAATATGCATAGTGAGAAAGAAAGTACAATAGACTATCACTAATCCGACATATCATATCAAGTCGGATTAGTGCCGGATTAGTGAAAACGCCGCTTTACTGGGTCATACAATTATTAAAATTGTTAGATTTTTCCCATCATCAACACATCATTGTTTGGCGATCATATCTCAGGCGATCAGATCTTTGGCGATCAGCAGATCAATCAGTTAACATTCAACATTATCTTTATTGTCCTCGTTATACGTCCTTGTCATACGTTTTCTTTTCTTACTCTTTTTAGCCAGTGGTGAGCTAGGAAAATACTAACAAAGGGCTCGCTGCCGATGACCGCCACCTGAGGGAGGGGAGCAATTATTTTAATCCTGTATCCCTTCAAACGCTTTAGACTTAAGCATACCCTCGATTTTAGCTTATAACAGCTTATAACAACCAGCGGAATCCTTCAAATAATTAACAGCGTGAATAGACCGAATAAGTAAAGAATTTGCAATAATAGAATAAGCAATAATAGAATAGAATAAGAGAAGAGAATTTGCAAGATTTACACAATATCAATGTTACGACTTTGTAAGGCTTCTGAAAGGTACGCGAATTCCTGTAAGATCCTTAAGAAATTCCCAATTGATTTAATAATCCAGAAGTTTTGTCATTGGATTCAAAATGTTTGCATAAAGCTACCCATATAGATCCCAACACGAAATCGAAAATAGAAAGAAATTATCTTAAACACAATGTTATCCGGTTCTCGTTTAGTGTACTGGGGCTAATAAAAGCGTACTGGTGCTCCGGTTCTCGTTATTAGTGTTCTGGGGTTAATAAAAGTGTACTGAAAGTTTACTGGGGCTAAAAATAACATACAAATTGTCTGTTGTATAATTCAATATTCTACGTGGTATTGCCAAGGGAAGAAGTTGTTTCAACATGGGATTTGTTTGGTAGTCTTAATAAGACTTAATATTATAGAGCTACGTGCAGGTTGAATATATTTATTTATTTAGGCTGCATTTCATCGTTCTATTATGTTTTTTTTTTGTTTTGAGAAAGGATGGTTAATTATTCTTAGTTTATCTAAAAGTATAAACACAAAATATAAAACCTTAAATAAAAACTATAACAAAGCTTGGTCTATGTCAGAGATGGCGAACCTATGACCCGCGGGTCAGACACTGACCCACACAGGCTTTTTAAGTGACCCAGTTATTGATTTTAGAACTTTTAGATATGTTCAATAACGCAACACTTTTATTATTTTCTTTTTAAAGTCTCTCAATCACAAAGGTATGAATATTAAATTAAATTAAATTTTTAAAAAATCAATTAGAAATTTCTTCTCAAATTATTGTATTTCAAATATTTATGTTTATCTACTCGCACACCAAAATGAACACATTAATAAGTAAATTATTGTATTTGAAGGATGCCATTATTATAATCGTGTATATAATGCTGCTTGGAACATGCATTGTTATCTACAAGGTTTGCCGTTTAATACTAAGCCTAGCCTGCCGCTGTTTTACACAGAAGTGCGAAATGTGCGGAATGAAGTTTGAAAATCCGTATGGATTTGCTTCGGTTCCGCCAGCCACCAGCACTGCCATGATCAGACGATCCTTTGAACAGGGCTGGAGCTTTGCTGTTACCAAAACATTCGCCTTAAACAAAGATATGGTTACCAATGTTTCTTCAAGAATAATTCGCGGAGTCACTTCTGGTCACAATTATGGGCGCCAGCCAGGCTGTTTCTTGAACATTATTGAATTTGAACATTAACTTGAACTTATTTCGGAAATGTGCATATTGGTATCAAAGTATTACAGGGCTTAAAAAAGATTTTCCAACGAAAATAATTATTGCTAGTATTATATGTTCGTATAACGAAGCCGATTGGACGAAATTATCCATAATGGCAGCAAATTCGGGAGCTGACGCCCTCGAACTAAATCTTTCCTGCCCGAACAGCATAGGTGAATCCGGAATGGGCTTAGCCTGCGGCCAGAAACCCGAACTGGTCTGGTAAGGAATTTCCCAATGGGTTCGCAAAGCAATAAAGTTCTTCGTCGAACTCACACCGAACATCACCGATATTGTAAAAATCGCCCAAAAGGCCAAAGAAGGCGGAGCCGACGGAGTTTCAGCAATTAACACTGTTTCTGGTCTTATGAATTTTAAAGCTGACGCTACTCCCTGGCCAGCGGTCGGGATCGACAAACGAACGACTTATGGAGGAGTCAGTAGAAATGCTACACGTCGAATAGCTTTGAGAGCAATTGCAGCAATCGGCAACGCTTTACCTGGTTTCCCGATCTTGGGCATCGGCGGTGTTAACTCTGCGGATGTTGCTGTACAATTCTTACAGGCCGGTTCGAGTATTTTGCAGATTTGCAGCGCCAGTCAAAATCAAGATTTTACCCTTGTTGACAACGTACCTGGGTGGGATGAACAAAGCCCTCCTATTTACAAGCATCAACTTGGAAAACCAATTAAAAGCCTGTACAATATTAATGGAAATAAATTGGCACATTTTGGAAAATATCGTGAAAAAAAGGCAGATGCGGAAACTGCACGTGAACAAAAACGGCGAAATCGTTTCGGTAAACGAGAGTGGAAAAGAGAACGAAATTTTGAACAACGTCCAAGTGCCAAAACTTAGAGAAAGTGCCAAAACTTAGACGTTATAGGACTGGCCATGAAGAGAATTGAACCGTATAAAACTCTGGATAACACCAAAAAGTCGTAGCCCTTATAGACATGGCGTGTAACGATTCTGCATACTAGGCGATCAAATTCAACGCCGAAACTCACAAAGTCACTGATGACTGATGATTATCGACTGCATTACTATGATGCCCAAGACAATTCGGTATGTGATCAAAAGAGGAGTGCCAGGTAAAAAGTTTCGTTCGTGCATCCCTTGGAAAACTACTCACCAAGTAATTAGACACATTTACCATATAATTAGACAACTTAAGCATTGCGAATAAACTAAAGAAATGTTATAAATGATAAATATAAAAGTATCCAAATCTTGCATAAAAGTCCAATGAAAATCAAATGCAGTGTCATTATTATACGATTTCTCTTTGTGTTGTTACTATGGCAACAACTCGGGTCACTGACCAAAACACATAAAGAAAATAAATTTTCTGACGTATATTAAAATTGAATTAATTTTTCTTATTTTGAATCTAACCATAATATAATTAAAGATAATCTAACCATAATCTAATCTAGGTTAAATCTAAGTTTACCTAGATTACATCGAAAACGAACAAATAGTGTCCCCGTCACTGTGCGTTTTTTATTAGTTAGCAATTTTTACTATAGAGACGTTGAACGTTCTAACCTTATTGTGATTTGAAGTATTTTGTCTGTCAAAATTACAATTTTATTTTTTATTTTTTTAGGGAGTAATGTTTCTTTCTGTTAGACTTTCCCAAGCACTTGCCAGTGAAAAACTACATCTTTCAAATTCATTTCTTTTAATGACTTAATTACGCTGTCTTGCTTTGTCAACACCTTGTAAAGAAAAGCTTTTTCGAGGTGTATTTTGAGTATCTGAATGACATTCTGCTCCATAGGTTGCAAAAGGGGTATAACGTTTGGCAGATACATGGATGCCGGAACTTTTCAAATCGTCTTCTTCCGGGTGACTTGGGCAAGTTTTTCACTGATGGCACGAATATTATCATAAAACCATTCGTTGAAAACTAAGTGGCTCATTCATTGTCGATCACAAATAAATTCAATTTATGTATGCTACTCGCATTCGAACACGGTATGAACGTTATGCTGTCTTTGGCCAGTTTCCGTCCTGGAGCACTTCCTTCAGTACTAAGCAAAAGTCGCCAAAACAAACCACTGTCATCTGCAGTAAAAAAAAATACTTGCTCGGGAGATAAGCCCCTAGTTCCTCAATGGTTTTCCTTTGTCGGGGACGACCGCAGCAAAATTACATGAAAGTTTTCCACCGCCATACTCAATACACGAATTCCAAAACAGTTTTGAATTTTTTTAACCACTTAACAGTCGAATTTTTTTTCCGAAAACGGTCCTAAAATTGTCGATTTTTTTTACGATTATTTTATTATATTTTATCGATTTGACGACTATTTATTTTATTTTTATGTTTAAAATAAATAAATTTGTGGTTTTAGTAAAGTTAAAGGCAGGGTTTTGATAAAAAATGTATTTTTGTGAAATGTATTTTATTCAAAGTTAAAATTTTTTTTAGTATGATAGATTTTAAAACAAGGTATTAGACAAAGACCAACATCACATTCCTTACAGTAGTACCTTGTTTCTTTTCGAATCTTCTTCCCTGTTCCATCTCTTTTGGAACAACAAACTGCACATCTTTTGGCAGCATTTCCTTTTTTCCTGTGGATGGAACAGATTCTGGAAAATGGCGGTCTGTGAGACGTAGAGGATTTGAAAATGGGTTTTTGAAAAAAAAAATTATAAATCGAAAGATCACATAAGTTTTATAACAAGCATTTCTTGTTGATTTTTTTTCGTTGTAATTAAAAAGTTATAACGAATTGAAAATAAAATTTTGAAATCAGTACCGTAAACAGGCCCACATTTTCCGAACGCATGTGACGTCAAAATTTTAATTTCTAGTCGTCATTACATGCAGTTTATTTATTTAGAGTAGGGCATTTATACACATTTACAAGAATAGAACAAACTTGTTGAATTTACAAACAAACATCAAGATTATCTATATGGTCTATCGCTTCCGGAGCTGCAGTCAGGAAATCATCGGGGCGGCCTTCGTATGTTCGCTAGAGTCATTCCTCTATTATATGTTTGATCGTTTGGACCTCTCAGCAATCGCATCAGGGGAGTGGTAATTTTCCCCATTTGTTTAGGAAGTATGCACATCTGCCGTGTTGGGTCCTGATACGATTTTGTATTCGTTTGTAAGCGTATTGGTTCGGCGGAGGTGAGGCGGTGGAATATCACTTAGTACTGGTAGCCATTGGGTTGGGGTAGATTTTATTACGCCAGCGAGCATCCTCATGGCGTTATTTAATTGTGCGTCAACCTTTTTCACGTGGGCGCTGTTGAGCCACGCTGTGGCTCAGTACTCCGCTGCAGAATAAACAAGGCCTAGAGCTGACGATCTAAGTGTGGAAGCTGAAGCTCCCCATGTCGAGCCACAGAGTTTCTGGATAACATTGTTTCTGGTCTTTAACTTTTCCTCGGTTTTAGTTAGGTGCTCCTTAAAACCTAGTATTCTGTGGAGGGTAACGCCTAGGTATCTTGGATTTTTATTGTGATTAAGCAAGGTGTTTTGAAGGTAGAAGTTAAATTTTCTCTTGGCCATCTTGTTGTTAAAATGAAAACAGGTTACTTCAGATTTGGAAGCGTTATGTTGGAGTCTCTATTTTCGAAATGAATTTCCGATAACTTCTAGGTCCGCAGATAGAATTTCTTCGACTTCTTCTATTGATTTTGTTTGGGTGATTAACGCCCAGTCATCGGCGTAGCCACACTTCGTTGATGTCGTTTTGGGCATGTCTGAAAGAAATAGTAATAATAATAATAATAATAAAGCCGCTTATTCCATATTTCTAGGTACATTTGAAATGTTGTTAGTAGGGTATTAGTAAATCTACTTATTGTATATTGTTAGTATGGTTAGTCTTCTTTCATTGAAATTCAAATATGGACCTCTTTTGGGTAAAGGCCTCCTCCAGCTTTTTCCACAAATCCCTGTCCTTGCCTATATTTATCCAGTCGTTTCCTGACACCTGGATAATGTCATCAGCCCACCGTCTTATAGGTCTGCCAACCTTCCTCTTTCCCTGTGGATCCTTCCATCGTGTGGTTTCTATGGTCCATCTTTTATCCGAGTAGCGTGTGATGTGTCCAGCCCACCTCCACTTTAGTCTGAGTGCATGTGTGAGAGCATCAGTTATTTTTGTTTTTTGTCTGATATGTTTATTCTTCACTTTGTCTATTTTCCTGAGCTTCAACATACTCCTTTCCATAGCAGTTTGGGTACATTTAATTTTTTGTTTGACTTTATTGATATAAACCCAATTCTGGCAGCCGTAAAGTAAGCATGGTAAGAGACATGTATCAAATATTGTCTTTTTTAAATGCAGACTGTAGTTTGCTTTTAAAATTTCTCTGTGACCAGAATTTTTTCACGTAATGTTGATTCCTCGTGTTACTTCTTCTTCATTGCTGGACTTATTGAATGATAACTGCTAAATATAACTGTTGACATATTCTATACTACTTCCTTTTATTACAATAGGTCTTTTTTGGTTGTTGGTCATTATCTTTGTTTTGCTCGCGTTAATTTCTAAACTAATTTCTGAGCTTTCATGATCCAGTGACCTCATCATTTCCTCCAGATCCCTAGAGGTTTCGGCTATTATGACTATGTCGTCAGCGAATCTTAGTTGGTTTAGGTATCGTCCATTGACTTGCACTCCTTTATTAGACCAATCTAATTTTCGAAATATATTTTCAAGCACTGCAATGAAGAGCTTTGGTGACAAAGGGTCTCCTTGCCTGACTCCTCGTTCGATGTTTATTTCATTTCCTCTGACTTCTAGCTTAACCTTGCTCGTACTGTTTGTTTGTATAAATATATTTCAGGATGTTAATATATTTTTTGTCCACTTTTGAATGTCAGTGCGTTCCAGATTGAACAGTGACTGATGCTATCGAAGGCTTTGCTATAGTCTATGAAGGACAGTGACACATACAGAGGTCTATTATACTCTAGCTATTTTTCTATAATTTGCTCCAGTCTGTATGTGGTCCATTGTGCTGAATCCTGATCTGAAGCCTGCTTGTTCTTTTGACTGAAGTTTATCAATGTCTTGTGCTCTTCTTTTTAAAAGTATTGATGAAAACAGTTTATATGTACTTGCTAGAAGACTTATGGGTCTGTAGTTACCTATTTCCAGCGGGTTGCCTTTTTTGAAAAGTAGAATTATGTCCGAATTACACCATTGACTTGGAACGGTTTCTGTATCCAATACCATGTGAAATAGCTGCGATAGGTGTTGAGTTAAGATAGGTGCTCCTATTTTAAGAACTTCATTACTTAGTCCATCTGGGCCAGGGCTCTTTTCAGCATTTAATGTTAATGTTTTATGTGTTCGTAAACTTCAAAGTTTTCAATTGGTTTGATGTTATTAGTTGGGTGTTTGTCTACAATTTCGATCTCGTTGTTGTTTCTTTTTCGGTATAGGTCCTTGTAGAAGTTTGTTGCATGGTTTACAACGACTTTTCTTGATTTTGTTTCTTCTGAGTTATGCTCAAGTTTTTGTATCCATGTTTTGTGTGTAGTTAATTCTTTGTGGGCTTTTTTGATACTTCTAAAGTTGTTGATGTTTCTTGTGATGACTTCTTGTCTATGTTTGCTGTAGTCCTTCGTGATCGATCTATTAGCCTCTTTATAAATTCTACAAAGTTCATTTTTCATATCTTTGCTTTTATTCTTTGTATATATTAACTCAGTGCGTCTTTTAATTAATCGGTTTGTTTCTTCGCTGAATATTTTGTGTTGTACTAGTTTAGTTTCTTTACATGATTTCAAGCTGTTTGTTATGCTTTCTTTCAAGAAGTTGTAGTAGGTTTTGATATTGGTTTTTTCTTCTTTGTTGTTTATGCCTGTTTGTAAATTTGTGATGTAGTTTTTGATTTCGATCTCTGTTTTTGGAATGTTGAGTGATGTTCCAAAGTTTTTTCTGCTTTTTATTGGGAGACTTAACAGTACTGTTGCTCTTAATAGCCTTTGATCAGAAGGAAACTGTGTGCTTAGTACTTCTTAAATAAATCTTTGCTTTTATTCTTTGTATGTATTAACTCAGCGCGTCTTTTAATTGATCGGTTTGTTTCTTCGCTGAATATTTTGTGTTGTACTAGTTTAGTTTCTTTACATGATTTCAAGCTGTGTGTTATGCTTTCTTTCAAGAAGTTTTAGTAGGTTTTGATATTGGTTTTTTCTTCTTTGTTGTTTATGCCTGTTTGTAAATTTGTGATGTAGTTTTTGATTTCGATGTCTGTTTTTGGAATGTTGAGTGATGTTCCAAAGTTTTTTCTGCTCTTTATTGGGAGACTTAACAGTACTGTTGCTCTTAATAGCCTTTGATCAGAAGGAAACTGTGTGCTTAGTACTTCAATATTTGTTATTAGTTTGGGGTTGTTTGTCATTATAAAGTCAATTTCGTTTTTTGTTTTTTGATCAGGTGATATCCACGTTCATCTGAGATTCTCTTTTTTCTTAAAAAATGTGTTCATTATCGACAATTTATATTCAAAAGCATAATTTATAAGAAGGTCTCCTCTGTTGTTATTGACTCCAAAACTTTATTGACCTAAGACTGGATAATGATTTGTTTTAGGACTTCCTATTTTCGCATTGAAGTCTCCCATCGCTATAACTCTTTCCCCAGTTAGTGCATGTGCAGTTTCGATGTCTTTGTAAAACCGATCAATTTCGTCTTCGGGTGATCTCTCCGTAGGTGCATAGGCTTGAATGATTGATATCGGAAAACATTCGAATTTTAATTGTAGAAGTGCTACTCTTTCGGAGATTCCTTTAAAGTTAATTATGTTATTTTTATACTTTTTCTTAATTAGAAACCCCACTCCGTGTAGGCCTTTAGTTTGTCCAATATAACAGAAAATGTAATCCTGATGCTGTTTAATTTTGCAGCCCATTTTTCGAACTTCTGAGGGTCCTAAAACATCACATTTAATGTTTTGTAGAGCGTGTTTCAGTTCTAGGTACTTTTCTGTAGATGACAGTGATCTTACATTATAAGTGCATACTTTCAGGGTTTTTACTATGTTAGTGTCTTTTTAGTTATTAAGTGGAGGGTGACGGTCTAATTCCCCACGATGACCAATCGGGTTGGGGAATGTTTTTAGTGTTCATTAGTTCTTGCATACTCGTTTTGTTCCGGTGGCTGATGACGTTATCCTATGCTTTTCGTTCTGGAGTCGAGGTTTCAGTGGGTACGGCGTTGAGGGAGTTGCTTCTGCAACAAATAAATTAAACAATAATGGCGCAAGTACTGATCCCTGCGGCAGGATATTCTTAAGTTTTCTGGAGGTACTGGTTTCCGGTCCCATTATCACCTGAAATACTCTGTCGTTAAGCATGTTGTCTATTAATTTTGACGTGTTTGCAGGGAATTATGCGTAGGAACTCCATACGGTATCGATGCTGCTGACAGATCGATAAACGCAGTAGAACTCTTTGATTTTCCCTGAAAACCGGCTTCGACATAAGTAGTAAGTGATTGTTCGCTCGCTTCGAACCGCTTGTTCGATTGGGATATCTTAAAGTATAACTGGGCTTACTCTGTTGTAGATCAATCTTTCTAGTAATTTGTACATTGTCGATAACAACGCAATCGGTCGTTAACATTTTGGTTGGTCTGCTGGTTTGCCTGGTTTTGGAATAGCTATGATTTTTGAGCGTTTGAATTCACGAGGGATTTCAATAGTCTGCATGATGTCTGCATCCAAATTTTTGCGTATTTTCCGCAGTTGAGAACGAATTCAGGATGGATTCCATCTAACTCTGGGGCTTGCCCAGGGGAAATATCTTTAAGGTCAGCTGATATTTCGTCGCCGGTGAAAGGACGAGCGTGATCAGTTTCTCTCGATTCAGATTTAAGAGTTTTTAGATGTACTTTTACCTTTCTTGTATGAGCTTTGTCTCTCGGTACTCTGGATGTCGCCACAATGTGAGAGGCCACTGAATTTGGGTTTATGGGAGCTTTTTATTTTTGAGAATGGTTTCCATCTCCAAGTTTTCTAATTAGAGACCATGCTTTCCGACTTGATGTTTGGAAGTTTAGCTTTTCAACAGTTTCAGTCCATTTTTTGTCTTGCAGCATTTAGGCTATGTAGTAGCTGATCTGCGATTTCTTGATCGCCAGTTTCGAGGAGGTTTTGATATAATATCTCGCTATACTGGGACCAGCCAAGGATATACTCTTCCCGGTATCCTCTTGGAATGCACTTCTTAGCCGTACTAATTACTGCTCCGGCAAACCGGGCGTAGTTTTTACTAATAGGTGGTATCCATCCCAAGCATTTACCTAGTTCCGATGAGAATTTTACCCACTCAGCACGCTTTAAGTTCCATATTGGTCTTGGGATAGACCTTATTAATGGGATTTGTGTTCCGATATACGTTATAACTGGGCGATACTGGCTGTGAGAGAATTCCGAGAGTACTTTTCTTGTAGCTGCCAAAGTGTTATTAGAGTCTGTTGAGACAAAGCATAAGTTGGGATAATGTTCCATAGTCCAGGCAGCTGATTTAAATGTGCTTTTGTCTTTAGCATCAAAAATTAGGTTAGGTTAGGTTTTTAAGACACACGTACGTCTTCGGCCCACCCGACCAGCACATCTCCATTAACATCGTTTTCTCGATATTTCCACTGTTCATGGTGGCTGTTAAAGTCGCTTAGGTATGCAGCGGTGTGAGGGTATGTTTTAAGAACATGGAGTGGCCAAGTCCTAGTGGGAGGTTCATAAACATTGGAGATAGTGATGCTTCCAATTGTTATAGTTACGGTCTCTATGTCGTTCTCGGTCTATTTAGAAGCAACAGATGCATTTTCTATGATTTTTTAACATAGGTAGCTGTGCCGTGTGCTCGGTGGTATGTTGCGCCAAACAATTCGTAACATGGTATTTTTACCCTTTTCTGAAGTTCTTGTTCTGATTCGCAATGGGTTTTCTGGATTGTAACCATGTCGATATCGTCATACTGTACTATAGGTACTGGCTTTTAGCGTAGCTTATACCTTCTATATTGATCTGGCAAAGTCGGACTAAGGGTCAAATCTTTCTGGTCAAAGGGTCCTAAGAAGGACCATTTGCTTTGTTTTGAGTCATGATTATTGATTGATCGATTTAGTGAGCCGTTGGTTTAGTGTGTCGCACTGTCAGGAGATCCTTAGATTATCTGACTGCCAATATGTGCTAGCCCATTTAGTTACCCAGGGTGCACCACGAGGAGGCGAACTAGCTTTACACCCCTAAATGCAGTTGACACAGTGTTTTAAGTTTTCATGAAGCAAATCTTGTTATTATCGTCAATATATTATGAAATTAAATAGACTTGTCAAATCTTAAAACCCTACTATTGAATTATTAAAGAATTATTGTACCACTCTGATGTCACAAAGATGGTTGTCTTGTTTGGAGTCACATGATTCTTTTTAAAATTATTATCACTTTTAAATTGTTTATAATTAAATGAAACATTTTTTTTTCACAACAAACGTCGTTCGCTTCATCAAATTTATTTATAATAAGGTTTTAAAATACTTAAAAAATCGAAAACATTCTTTCAACAACCCAATTGTATTACAGCCGACTCCGTATTCGTTAGCGACGTTCGTTAGCTTATCGCCTTTCTCAAGTCTATTCAAAATCTCGTTTTTCCTTGTAGTAGAGTCAGTGCTTTATATTTTCTTTTATAATGTGATTATATTTTACACTCACCATTTCCAAATATAAAAGTAAACAAAAATTATGATAAGAAGCAACAATAAAAATTTACTATATATACCTACACAGTAGTAGAATCGCCACAACTCTCGATCTGAAGACCCCTTTCTTTAACATTAGAGAATCTTCTCAACTTCCGCTTTACGCCCGTCTAGAGTCTAAAAACAACACCGCGCTACTGGAAGGTCCGATTAGTCAAGTGCCGTAACTACAAAAAAGTCTACTGTATTCCCATAAATTCTCACCAGTCTAGTTTCTTGTAAACACTAGCGAGTAGTTAAAATAAATGGCAGAAAAAAGTTCACATCAAACATTTTCATTACTGCCGAGAAGTTTATTTTTCTTAAAGGGAAAAGAGTAAAACTTTAAGCACATTGTCCCTATAAAACTGAACATTTATTACACTCCTACCTAAATACCGTTCCAGCCAAAACAACCCTTAACAACCTCCAAGAATATTTTATCCTTCATTAGTGTCTAGATTTATCGATTCTTGCTCCATCTCTTCTCAATATCCTCATCTAATTATTACCACGGTCTCGGCATGTGTCTCCCTAATCTTCCCCATCTTGCCATTATTCCCAAACCATCAGTCATCCCTTATGAAAAATATGATAATGTATTAAAAATTGAAGGCAAATTTCGCTACATTTTAAAATTTAAATTTTATTTAAATTAAAATTTTAATTTCTTTCGGAAAAAAGAAATTAAAACTTATTCTGTAGACTCTATAGAATAAGTTTCAATTTCGCCACTTTTATTTCATCGCTGAAAAAATTATATTATATAAATTTATTTCGAGATTCTATCTTAATATTTATTCATTGTTAAATTAATTCGTGTAACCAATATTTAGTTCCAAACGTTACCATTACTACTATAAACCATTCATTTCATAATATTACTTTCGTCTGGACTAATGTTTACCCTTTAAAAACTGTTCCATCTTCGATATCATATATTGCATTACATCAGGCATGCCAAACACACGGCCCGATCACATATAGAATGCGACTCGCCTAGACGTTTTAATTTTTTTGATAAATGGCGGAAGTATTATATCTAGCACAAATAAAAAATAATTAAAAGTGTAAGTTTAAGTCGTAATACTGTAGCAAACAGTTCATAAAATAGCCGAGAATTTGAGAAATCAGAATAACTTAATAATATCAACATTTCAAGCCTACTCTGTTGCTCAGCCGTTTTTATTCGCGTCTGCGATGTTAAGTTAAAAGTACGTGAAGAACTTCTGGAGCTGATATTTGTGATGCGCTTATGGAAATTTTGAAGAAGTATAAGTTACCATTGGAACAGTTCGTTTGTCTTGCAACTGATGAAAAATAAAAACCTACAATGATCGCTATTACTAAAGTAGTTTTTGCGAGTTTAAAAAAGCATGTAAACAGCATGATAATAATGATTTTGTTGTTTTGATAATAATAAACATTTTCATTGTATTATTCACCAGCAAATACTCTGTTCCAAAGTTTTAAATATCGGACATGTTTTAAAAATAGTCACCGAACGGTGATACGGTATGCTTTCGATGGTTTTCGAGTCATAAAGTGTTAAAACGATTCTTCAAATTGCTGGACAAAATTATAAATTTTCTTCGAAACAAAAAATTATGAATGTGCTGAAATAAAAGAGGGACAATGGATAAAGGACTTGGCTTTCTCTGTTGATATTGCAAGTCTCTTAGTCAACTTAATCTTAAGCTTGAAGGCAAAAATCAAGTTGTTACAACGCTATTTGATAATATTAACGCTGTCAAACAAAAATTGTTACCTACTTTGACAAAAACAAATAGAAAAAGAAAACTTATCTTACATTGAAAGGTGTCAATATCTATTGCTTAAATTAATAAATATATTCGACCTTTCCTCGAAATGTCAAATTAAAAATATCTAACCCATAAAATTATGTTTTGCAAATAGTTATTCATAAAAGCAAAGCTGCACTGATGAGAGATAAATCTCGAAACGCGACTGCAGATGACTAATCACTTAAGTTATCGGAATGATCTTGAAAGACAGTTTTTTTCTGGTTTTGGAAAGCTATTAAATAACCACATGAGCAAATTTCACATGAGATTTGTTTTGGTAGTCCTAAAAAGACTCAATAATGTTATAGAGCTCCGGAAAAGTTTAATATATTTATACATTCAGGCTGTGTTCCGACTTTATTAAGTTTATATGATTATCTATAATGTAGTATGGTTTTACCAATTCCACCTAAATTTAGATTTTCAGAATATGCTCACCAAATTACATTATTAGAAACGGAAACGGAAATCGATCGAAGATTTTTTTTATTTTAAAAAAAGTACAATTTCGTCTTTTTACTTCACCTCTATCTATCGATATTGAAATTGTTGATGAAAACTTACAAATGGAATTAATTGATATCCAATGTGATTCTTTGCTGAAGGAAAAATGTTTGGAAGTTGAAATTCCAGAGTTTTATACGCATTTATCTGTAGATCGGTTTACTAAAATGTATCTTAGGCGGTACTGTTATGTATTTAATATGTTCGGAAGCACTTAATTGTGCGAGCAACTATTTTCTTTAATGAAAAATAACAAAAATTCAGAAAGGTGCGGATTAACCGATCAACATCAAATTTAAAAATTGCTTCAGCTCAAGATATTCAACAAAATATTGATGACTTGCTTTCCAAAAAACGGTATCAAATATCTTCTAAAAAATGGTATTAAACTGTGATTATGTTTATGATAAGTTTTATTTTAGTTTTATTACTAAATATATAATATTTATAGTTTCAGTGTAAAAGATGATAATGAAAACATGATATATAAAATATCTGTCTAGTCTAATAAATACTTAATATAATCATTCTAACAATCGTGTTTTATTAATATTTTGTACAGCAAAACATCCGGCCCTCAACTTAGTACAAAATAGATCATGGCCCGCAATATCATATGAGTTTGACATGCCGCAATTACATAAAAGATGGTAGAAGATCTTTTACGAAATAATTTTATAATTTATCCTTAGGAAATTGTTTTCATGCGCCCCGTTGCTGAAACATCGTAAATTGGCTTTGTTCCATTTATTTATTCAGCTCTTCTAAAAGGCTTTGAAAAGGTTAATTGATAGCGACATCCAAGGCAAGAATTGCCTCCAAGAATGACAATCAATTCTGTGTGCATATTTTTTTAAGCTTTTTGGTTGACATTGGTTCCAGAAAATAATATATATATATATATATATATATATATATATATATATGTATATATATATATATATATATATATATATATATATATATATATACCATGAACGAGATACCATGAACCATAGCCTAAACACGAAAGACTACTCCCTGCGACTCCTCCTAGAATAGCGATGGATTATAACAACCCCCAATATGCAATACCAAACACCTCACCCAACCAGCTATCATAACATCTCAGACACATGTACGACCAATAAGACCAATAAACAAGCGAAGTCAGACAGCTGCATTAAGAACTTATGACTTATGATCTTGACTTATGATCGAGCGCTCAGTCACCGAACACCTACCAGATGCAGAAATAGTCACTGAGTTTGTATATTTAGCGCCTGTCTCTCGTCCGGCACTTTTCCGCACCGCTGCAAATCCGCTAACACGATCATTATTATTCCAATACCGATATCCCTCCTCAACACACTAGGAAAAGGCCTCTCGAAAATAATCGCCCAACGTCTTCGCTGCTTCTACGATAGCCCCCCGACAACCATAGCGAATTCATGAATAAACGATTCATCAAACATTCTATATTTTGTATTTTTCTATATTTTGGGATTTGTGTTGGGTTAAGCTTTGCTATCAAATTTGGGTTTTTCTCAGAGTATCGTGATAGAGGGCTATAGCGGAATCTCCGAAGTTTAATGCGTTAAGTTGCGAGAAGTTGGACGTTAGATTGAACATAGAATATATCAGTGGTGCCCTTGGTGGATGCTAAGCTGAATAACTTTAGCGTTAGTTATTGAGCAATTTTAACGCGGTTTTCAATTTCTGGTCACAAACAACTCAAAGTTTGATTGAGTCTGGGATTTATTGGCGTGGGATTATTATTGAGTAAGATACTACACACGACGATGCCCGGATAATTAAAAAATGGTACAGATAAAATTTGACACATTTGTAGAGAGTTATTATTTATATTGTAGTCAGTCTATGACATCCCTCAGTTAGTTTTGCAAAATATTTTATCTGGCAGCGCTCGCCGTCCCTGATACTCGGACTTTAACAAGAAGTAATAAATTCCAATAACTATAAATTGAAAACTTCTACAGATATATTGAAATTTCTATATGATCTAAATAGATTTTTCATACATTTTTCTATGGAAATTGACGTTGGTATCTTCGTGGTCGATAGCCTTGACACAGGATTTTTTCTAATAAAGAAATACTTATTGAAAACGCCAATATATTTTTGAAATTCTGCTTAGTCTTTCATATACAACTTCACGTTCCACATATATCATGTGGCGCTGAAAGCGCCACAAGGGTCGTTTATGTGAGATACGTTTGTGAAGAAGACATATGGGAAGATTTTTTATGTTGTAAAAAGTTAAAAGGAAGGACAAATGTAGAGAAAATATTTGAAATAATTAATAGATATTTTGAGGAAAATGACCGAACCCACTGTGTTGCGGTTTGCACTGATGGTAATAAAGGACTAACAGGGTTAATAAAGAAACGTGCTCCCCATGTAGTATTCAACCATTGCATGATACAATAAGCTCTAATTGCAAAAGATATTGATGAAGAATTGCACAAGATATAGTCATTCTGCAAATATTACATTCAAATCAACAGTCTAAACAGTCTCTTTCCAATACTCTGTAATGAGATAGGTGTTTATGAGACATTATTACTTCACAGCGAAGTCAGATGACCCTCACGAGGCAAAATATTGCGACGTATTTTCCATTTGAGAAACGAGGTCTACATTTTTTTGTTAGAAAAGAAACATATTTTGGGACGCTCATTAATGAGGATTGGCATGGAGAACTAACTAAGTTACATACATGACTTTTTCGAAAAACTTAACGATTTCAATATGAGTCTGCAGGGAGAGAGTACAAACATTTTAACTTTTAACTTAATATAAGCAGTAAAATTGAAGCTTTTAGAAAGAAGCTGATACTTTGGCAACGAGAATTTAAAAAAAAACAACACAAATATGTTCCCGTCCTTTTCAGAATTTACTAAAGGAAATAATATAGATTCTTGTTATTAAAAAAAAAACATTTTTCGTCATTTGATAAAATTGAGAAAAATTAAAAGGTTCGAAAAATTTCCAGATAATGATTTAAGTTAAATCCATTTTCGTTTGATATTATTCATTCGAATATCCCTTTAGGAAAAGAAGGATAGTTAATTAATGTTTCAAGCGACGAAACACTGAGCTGAGCATTCAATTTAAGTCTCAGATTTGCCAAAAATTGCGATTTCCAATATTAAACCGAACATGAAGCAATTATGAATTAGTTAAAATCCCACACTCACATTCAATTCTTATGGTGTAAAGTTTTTAATAGTATATTTTGTAACTAGGGCGGTAGGTTGTCAATTTGACACGAGAGCGAAATTGGGCGCACATTCGCTCGAGAGGGCAAGTGTTACAACAATATATTTTATTACACATGCGAGAGGATGTATCTTACAAGTTTGGGATCCAGGTGCCATCCTAAAAAAAAAATTGAATCAAAAATGAAGAATTTGCTTTTTCAATTGTCTCCGGTGGTGTGGATTCGTCATAAGAACTATCCTCAGTCTCCGGTATCACCATAAATATCACCATCATTTTAAAACGATTTCTTTAGTTTTTATTTTGTAATGGAAAAAATTCAGTCACTTTCACCTCACTTTTTTAATGATGAGGTCTTGATGATGGTCTATGTTTATTTTATTTGTTTTATTTTTTTTTAATGTTACCTAGCGATATTGAATATTTGCGTGAGTTACCCAAAATACATGAAAATTCAACCAAAAGTGGCATTTCTTCTACTAAAAAATGTGCGCCAGATATTACTTTTAACACATAAGTGAAAAAAAAAAATTCTTTATAAGAATATTTATACTTATATGCACAAATAAAACCATTGTTTCCTAAAATTATGTGTTGTATTCAAACTTCTAATAAAGCAGAAACATACATGGTGTTTTTAAAAGGGTGTTGTTGAGTAATCAAATTTTAATTTCTAATAAAATTTAAAAAGACTGTATTTTAATCAATGACGTCACCTACACTGCTTTAAAAACACCCTGTAGGTAAATACAAATCCCAGAAAGAATTTAATTTTACCCACGTTAACAATTCAAAAATGAGTACTGTCGATCCGGGGGTCGCGACAAAATTGTACACAAAATGGGGGGTCGCCCTTGAAAAAAGTTTGCGCACCACTGGTATATATGATATGTGAATATGTGATTAAGCATAGAAAATAGATTGAGAATAGAATAGGGGCATCGTTTATTCATGAATTCCCTTTGATTGTCGAGGATAGTGTGGTGCCCATTGTAGAAGCAGCGAAGACGTTTCAGGAGCACACAGAATTGGCTGTCATTTTTTAAGGCAACTCTTGTCTTGTAGCCCATTGTAGCCCATCTTGTAGTCATTTTAGCATTTCACCCCGGAATCTAACGGAAAAAGCTGAATTTTGGTGTAGACCTTTTATTTTAGCAGTGCAAATGTTGTCTCAAAAGTCACATATGCCAACATATGAGCGTCCTTAGATATTCAAGGTCAAAGGTCGCAAACATTGTTTTTTTGACAATATCTCGTTTTTTCTGCCTCCTACCGTTTTAGCATTTATTATAATATGAGTTCTAGAGAATAAATTTCATTACAAATTTCAACTAAGACCTTTTTTTATACGTCCAACTGTTTTTGAGATAGAGGACGCAGTGAAGCGCTCAGCCAAACGTACCTTAGCGCAAGGTAAATCCTGAATTCCAAGGTACTAAACTGTTTTTTACATTGCATTGACCTACTTGACGAGTAGTTCATCTGGTGCAGATGGTAAAAGTGTTATTACCGGCGTTAGGGTTTCATTTTTCAGTACCCAACCCTAGGTGTGAATTAGAATAACAATAAAATATATTTAGAATGATTTACTTCATTATTTAATTATGGGTATGTCAAAGGTAAGTAATATTTGATGTCAATTTGATTTAAAAGAAATTAAAAAAAAAAGTATAAGGTATTAAATTGATATGTAGGTAATATTTAACAATTAAGTTAAAAAAACGGTATAATACAGTGGGATTCAGGATTTACCTTGCGTTAAGGTACGTATGGCTGCTCATGAGCGCTCCACACTCTGCGCCCTCTATCTCAAAAACAGTTCGACATATAAAAAAAGGTTTCGGATGAAATTTGTAGAGAATTTTATTCTCTGCAATTTTTATAATAAATGCAAATGCTACAGGAGACAGATTAAACGAGATATTCTCAAAAAACTGATTTGTACGACCTTTGATCATGAATATCTAATGACGCTAAAATAAAGGTCTATACAAAAATTGAGCTTTTTTCCGTTAGATTCCGAGATTGGTCCCTTTTTTTGACTAAAATGACTGGGCTATTGGATGTCCCTATGAATTAACTTTTTCAAAATTTTACATTAGGTTTTTAACAGCGGAATAAGTAAATGGATAACAAATCCAAATCACGCTTCCGCAGCAACAGGATCTATGAAAACAATTCTCTAAGGATAAATTATAAAATCATTTAAGGAAAGGTGGTAGTAATAAGTAATGCAATATACCAGTGTTCTTCAACCGGTGTTCCATGGAACCCTAGGGTTCCACTAAAACATCCAGGGGTTCCGCGAATCAATGCTAAAAAAATCTGAACTTTGACCGGCGCGGCGTTTACAACTAGAGACGATGAGTTGCGCCGCTCTCTGGAACACGCGTGTAAGAAAAACTTAATGCATATTTTGAATTCACTTTGAATTTCAATTTCTTGAAATTTATGTCATCATATATGCACTGATGGAGCTAAAGCTATGGTTGGTATTATAAAGGGCGTAATAGCATGTTTAAAGAAAATAGTTTCAGACATCAAAGCCAGCCATTGCTGTCTTCATCGTCATGTTCTCGCTGTTAAACACACACCAAAAGCATTTTAGAAGTTCTCAATGAGGCCGTTAAGATGGTTAATTTTATCAAAATCCAGACCCCTAAATTCCAGGGTATTTGCCTTATTGTACGATGATCTGGGAAACTCACATAAAAATCTCCTTCTTCATACTGAAGTAAGATGGTTATCCAGTGGAAAGGTTCTAACCAGACTCTGGGAATTGCATGATGAAATTCGAATCTTTTTATCTGAACGTGAATTTTCTGATAAACTTAATGACACTAATTGGCTTCAAAATCTAGCCTACCTTGCAGATATATTTTCGTACATGAACGAAGTTACCTTCTTTACCTTCATCTTTCACTTCAAGGACCGAATACTGCAAAGATCAATAAGGGTCAATAGCAAAGTAAACTCAATCAAATCGAAAATCAAGCTTTGGAAGGAATGCATCACCAAAAGTAATACAGACTGTTTTTCTAATTTAAACGATTTCCTGGCAAACAATAATATCGCATTCGGCCAGAATTTAAAAAATAGTATATTTTACAGCAAGAGATGAAATGGCGTTTCTTTGGTGAGGTGGGAGTTTGCTCACGAGCGCCATCGAGTTAGCAATCACACCGAACCAAAAAAAAAAACACTTTCTCGAGTAGTAAATGCTATTTTTTCTACTGATTTCGGTTGTAAAATCCATAATTCGACTTTAATAAATTCAATTCGAAGCGAACTGTCAATACAAATTTAATTGTTGGTTTGTCGTTTCCATGGTAACATATTGCATTCTCTTAGAAGGTGACACTTTTCAAGTCAAATGTCCTAATTTTATTTCGGTTTTTTAAATAGTTTCAGGCTCGTTTTCCGTTTTTGCATAAAATATTTCATTGAAATTGATGTAATTAATAAGAAAGTCCATGCAAATTTGGTTTGTTTAGTGTTTTAATCGAGAAAATCATAAATTTAAAATGCTCATTTTTGTCTCTAGAATGTTTTAAATATTTTCATCTCTAGAATGAAAAAATGTCACTACTATATCACTACTATATCAGTAAAAAAATCATATTTTGGAACATTTAAGGGGATTGCAAAAGACCTTTTTTCGAATATTTTCCCCCCCATTTGCAATAATTTTAGTTAAATAGAAAATCCTTTTTTCTATTTTGCGTCTGTAATGGAGTCATAACAGCACTAATATGCGTGCGGTTATGGCTCGCTGAATGCGATACAATTTTATCAATATGTATCGGCGATTTTTTTTAATTAGAAATGGCATAAAAGGGCGCAAAATAGAAAAAAATACTATAAAAAACTCGTTCGTAAGGCGTTTTGCAGCGCTTGTCCATTAGAAAACTCCCCGCTTCGCTCATCGTTTTCCAAAATTGGACGCGTGCTGTAAAATCGCACGTACTGAACTCGTCCTTTAATATACTATTTATGAGTGTGGTGATGTGAATACCTAGCCAATTAAGGAAAGAGAGCAATTTCTAGATATATGTACCGACACTGTATTACAATTTACATTTGGACCGGATGGCATTGGCCCGTTTTGGATAAAATTAAGAGAAGAATATACGGAAATTTGCAAACGCGCGGTTAAGGTATTGATGCCTTTCGAAACAACCTATCTATGTGAGACATCCTTTTCCACATACGTCGCTACAAAAACTAAGTATAGAAATCGACTTGATGCCAAAATTGATATGTGTCTCCAATTAACACCGATCCAACCAGATATTGATAAATTATGCAGTCATAAACAAGCACAACGAAGTCGTTGGTTTTTTTTAAGATTGTTTTCTTTTTATTATAAATTCATTTCTTTGTATGTATAGTACAAATATTTTATATTTTATATGAAGTTATAATTTTGTTTGAATAAATGCAAATTTATTTATTATGAGACTTTTACAAAAAATTTATAACAAATGCAGGGACGAACCTTGTTCATAACATATAATGCGATTCCCCCTCCTTAATCAAACTGCTACTAAACAGAGGGTTGCATAAAAAGAAAATTATCAAAAAAGGGTTCCGCGGGATGACACAGGTTGAAGAACAGTGCAATAAACGATATCGAAGATGAAACAGTTTTTAAAGAGTAAACATCTGTTCAGACGAAAGTAATATAATGAAATGAATGGTGGCAATTGATAGTGCCGAGAGTGAAGAAACTAAATATTGTTTGCACGAAATATTTTAACAATGAATGGATATTAAGAAAGAATTTTGAAATATATTTATTGCAGCGATGAAATTAAGGTTGCGAAATTGAACCCAAAAGCCATGCTTGTATCGTCCACTTCTGCTGCCACATCCATTAATTCGCATTCACATAATTTCGCAAGGTGACACGTCTTGAACAAATTCATAACAAAATTTGAACACTGTATGAGCCTCTGGCAAATCCGTGGAAATCAATCAACAAAAATCCCAGCTTATTCATTTTCGTCACAAAAACCTTGCCAAACGTATAGATGACAGACAATACACTATAAAAATTTACGGCTAACTCCTGATCCCTCAACCATCAATAACATACCTTGGCATAAATTGACATAATGTAGACCGTACATTCAGTGCCTAAGCCTTCTTACGCAACATTAGACATTGTCCCAAAAAATGAGGTCAAGACAAAATCTTCTTTACTGCCTCCGCACCCGGATAGGGGGTTGTGCAATAAACACCCTACTCTACACGTACAAAACGTTTGTCCGCCCTGTCCTTGATTATCAAAACTCTACCATTGTTATCTGCAATAAAATATAATTAAAACCAATCCTCAGTTTCGAAACAATCTGTCTACGCTAAATATACAGTTAATATTCTTAGTTTCCCAATCTATTGCTCGACGAGTTATGCAATTTCGACTATGCTATATGGTAGATTGTAGTACAATCTACCTATATGGTACTCGTCTCCACCAACTACACACACTCATTAAAAAGTTGACGTGAGTGTTATTTCGCCGAAACGTCGAGACTTCGATTTCTCAAATGAATCAACCATCAACATCATACCAACCATCCATCCAACCATCAATATCGATTCATATAATCCCTGATAAAACACACCAACAATTTTTTTTTTATCCGCGAAAACTATAAACCTCCTCGGGAAGGAAATTTACTACCTCACCCGTAGTTTCGGGAAACTACAGACCTAGCGCGCACAACTATTATGTGATTTAACATTTATACGCCGCTGCAAAGATACAGACATACCTTCCGTCTGTATGACGCTATCACATCAAAAGCAAACAGCCCGGTCAAACAAAATCTTGCATAACGCAAGCCAAGCGATGGAATGATTTACGACGGAATGAAATCCAATCTAAACTATAGAAACTTGGCATCAGTCAAAATATGTCAAAACCCACATACCATTACTACTACCCAACCGAATAAAATCGAACAGAATACAATACTAATCAGTAATAGACTGGAATGAAAATACCAGCTTGTTAAACGGAGACTAAAACCTGTACAAAATCACTCAACATCAACAAAGTGGTTTACAATCTTTCACACTAACTCCTGGACGAGCCTACCAAAACCAAACTCGCCAATGGGAAGATTTTACTTTTAAGTCACACTCGGGTGTCAGTTTTAGAAACTAAAAATAAAATAAAACCTGCTAATAAGCCAGGTTTTAAAAGTTGAATTTGTTGTCTCTTACAAGGAGTTGCGCAAGTGCAGTAAAATGGTGATCTATCCAAATTTAAAATGCATTTTAATTTATTCCATTTTGGAAAAATGTATACCTATATTTATGGTAATATATATTATTGTATTTTTGGTTAAAATGTGCTTTAAACCATCACTTGAAAGGACATGTATAGGCAACCCACCGTACGCATTAGTGGGTTTTCCAACGGAAATTAAACATAAAACCTCCAGTGGCGCGTAAACCGTTAGGTACGCATTTTTATTAGGGGTTACGAATTACAGGTTTAGTTTACTTTGTTATTTTACTAATCGAAACACACGCATTATTTAAGGTTTTTTTAAGAATTACGCCGCGCCGCGAAGCGGGCAGATAAATTAAGACAATATACGCGCGTCAGCGCGAACTCTCGATCCAGTATAGGACAAAGTGGCAAGGACCGTTGGTTTTACCTTGGTTAGATTAGGTTATCCGCCGCGAAGCGGGAAGATAAATCAAGACAACATACGCGCGGCTGCGCGAACTCTCGGTCCAAAGTAGGACAAAGTGGCAAGTTGGTTTTACCTTGGTTAGATTAGGTTGTCCGCCCCGAAGCGAGAAGATAAATCAAGACAACATACGCGCGGCAGCGCGAACTCTCGGTCCAATGTAGGGCAAAGTGGCAAGGACCGTTGGTTTTACCTTGGTAAGATTAGGTTGTCCGCCGCGAAGCGGGAAGATAAATCAAAACAACATACGCGCGGCAACGCGAACTCTCGATCCAATATAAGACAAAGTGTCAAGGCCTGTTGGTTTAACTCTGTTTAGGTTAGAGTTGTTGGGGTTTATTATCATTTTAAAGAATTTTTATATACCCCCTTCAAATTTATTTTCCCTACGCCTTTGTGTTTTGCCCTCTATGCGCATAATGCGTACGGTGGGTTGCCTATACATGTCATCTCAAGTGATGTTTTAAAGCACATTTTAACCGTATTTTTTAATAGGGATAATAAGTAATGTTGTTAGGTATAATATAATAATAATGTAGTCTTGATTTATATACATTAGTGGCATGTCAATCAATCTAACCTAGATTAAAGCAACAGTCCTTGTCACTGTATCTTATCTTGGTTATGATTTGGCGGGTGAAGGTGCAGAAAACAGATTTTTTTTTTTTAACTTTTGGACTTTTTACCTGGTGTAACTGTTGTTAATCTTAGATAATACAGATATAACTAAGATAGAAAAATGAAGCTTCTAGGTTGCTTGGTTCAATAAATATTCGTGTTTTTGCTGTCCTAAAAATTGATATTTTTAACGTAACAGATGGTGGATGCGACGTAACACTGACTCGACGTTGTCATGTTTATTTTTTTTATAATTGTTTAATTTATGTATTTAATATATTAACATTAATAATTATAGGTTAATACATTAACAATACTGTGAATATTATCGTTAAAAGAACACTTTTGTATGTATTTATTACTTGTACTTTTATTTTGAACTCTATACATTCGGTTATTGATTTTTATTGATTGTATTTTGTTTTTACACTGCTTATACGATATATGAATTTAAACTCCTCGTGCGTTTGCGCCATCGTAGAATGCTGGCGTGAGCCCATTGGCTCGCACAGGGCCTGCGTTCTAGACCTACCGGGACGTACTCGCCCCATTTTCAACAATTACTAATTATAAGTTTAATATAATTATTTAATTTATGTATTTTCAGCCTTGAGCAGCAATATTGACAACAATACCATTGAAATTCTTAAATGGATACACTGTGACATGTAATAATAAAGTTCTGCTGCTTCGGTGTGTGCAACCCAATCTAACCTAGGTTAAACCAACAATCCTTGCCACATTATCCTATTTTGGATCGAGTGTTCGCGGTGCCGCGCGTATGTGGTTTTGAATTATCTGCCGCAACGCGTTGTGCAACTTAATCTAACCTGGGTTAAACCAATAGTCCTTGCCGTATTATCCTATTTTGGATCGACCTCGTGCACCTGAATTAAACAAACCTAATCTACCCTGAGTTAAACCAACGGTCCTTACCACATTATACTATTTTGGATCGCGAGATCCTATTTTGATTTATCTGCCGCTTCGCGGTGTGCAACATTTGTTCGCGCACCTGGGTTATGTGGTCGACAATTTCTTAATTTTGCTGTAAGAAAAATAAAAGTGGCTTCGTCGAGATAATTGCATACGCACACTTTTTGTTACGTGACCAGGAATTTATTAGCCGTTGCGTCGAATATGTAAATTTTTAGGACAACAAAAACACGAATTTACTGAAGCAGCCAACGTAGAAGTTTCATTATTGCTTTCCGATCTTATTTAAACAGTGCCAAAGACGATAAACCACAGTTACACCAGGTAAAAAGTTTCTGCACCTTACCGCTTGATTTATCTACCGCTTCGCGGCCCGTCACCTAATCTAACCTAGATTAAAGCAACAGTCCTGCCCACTGTATCTTATTTTGGATCGAGAAGTCGCGCTGAAATGTTATACCCATTGACATTAACGCATTGATAGACATATCCTTGTTTTAAAAGTTTGAAAATGTTTTTAACCACTGGTTTGTTTAGATATTCACTGTAAAAAAATGACACTGTGGAAAATAGAAAATAAATGCGGTGTAGACTGAGTCTGACCTAAAAGCAAAATCAACTTGCCAGGGGTTCTAACTTCTAGCCATCGCAGCATCTCGTCTTCCTAAAGAAGACATAATCGATGAACTCTGTTAAGTCCCTTTAAAAGACACAATGTCCTTATTGGTCGCCTCCTCCCCACCTACCGTGGAGAGAGAGGGTAGTTTTAGTTTAGTTGAGTAAAAATAAAGAAACCCTCGGGGAGTGCTTTTCAAGACACAAAACTGAACGTTTCGGTGCATTTTCCTTGTTGTTGATATAGTTAAAATAAATGTTAAAAAAAACCACAAGGATTTTAAATTGGTCCTTCGAACAAAGACCACATTCCCGAAGAACACCAAATTCCCGAATCCGTAACACGAGTCATAACAGAGTCAAAACCACCATATCACAACTCCCAGCCACATTAGCCAAGACAATAAAACAGAAAACATGCAAACCAACCAACCAACCAACTAAAACATCAACAATAAATATGAGCGGCGTGAATAATTCAAATCTCTCAAGGCCCTAAGAGAAAGCATCAATATTGTGGTTCTACCAGCTGATAAAGGAAATGTAATGGTGAATAATACTGACTATAAACAAAAAATGACCACAATTTAAGATCATCAGGACATCCGATCCTACAACTTATCATGAAAATACAACCAGAGAAAATCTTGGCATCCACCATTGACAAGGACAAAATGAATTATCTTATACCAAAGAAGAAATCATCACGATACTGGAAGATATATGGTTTATAAGAAATCCATAAAGATAGAGCTCCACTCCGCTCACTCCGCTCTGTTGGTTCACCGTTCCAACTTCAGGTGACAACTGAAAACTTCTAAAAAAAGACTAGCTCCAGCCCGGCCATCTCTTGGTGAGCTTTGATATCATATCTTTATTCACTAAAGTACCGGTCTCTGAGGTATTAAACATCATAAGATCTAAATTAAATCCAGAAAAATATGTATCAGATGTTGCCGAACTTTGTCGAAAGATTACATACTTCACGTACGATGGTCAAATATACAAACAAGTCTTAGGAGCACCAATGAGTTATCACCTTTATCTTTAGTGGTAGCCAACATATTACATATCAAACTTTTATTACTTACACATTTTTAGGTGAAATATAAACCTACTCATTAAACCTACACTTTGTCTAAGATATGTAGACGACGCATTTATAATGTAACCACAGAGCAGATTAGAATTCGACAAATTTCTTATCCATCTTAACTCTCAGCATGAATAAATTAAAGTTACAATGAAGGTAAAATAGATTGAACGACTCCTTTTCTTAGATGTTTTGGTACAGAAGAAACCAGATTGCACCTTAATTCACACAGTATACCGGACACTAAGTCACACAGACACATATCAGATCTTCGCACCATCACTTCAAACAACAAGCATCTCTGATATAACTACAACACTCTCGCCATCCCATCTAAAACACTAGCAACTTAACATATCAAAAGAAATGCAAAACGTATGGGAAGTTCTTTCAGCTAATGAATATCCAAACGGCTTCATATCCAGAACTTTCCGCCGAACAGAGAACCGTAACCAAACAAAACAAGAACCCATCAGAAACCCATCAGCGCACTATACCTTCGGTCTTCTAGTATCGGCTAGGATACAAGAACTTGCAGTCTCAGACAGACAAAAAAAAAGATTAGCCACGCAATGTCACGGATTTATAGAGAAACCATAGACATAAAAGAACGCGACCATAGCCTAAGCACGAGAGACGATTCCCTGCAATTGAAATTATTAGTCCCATTTATCGCGCGCTTTGGATGACGTCGCATAACACATGACATACAGTGCCGGATTTCTCACTAGGCCTACAAGGCCCGGAAATCTTTACATAAGCTCAAAAGCCTGGCTCTTTTCCAAAATGGCGTGAAACAGAATATTGATGACGACTTTTCTTCTTCAAGGCGTCAGTACGCCGATAAAACTAGGTATCTATCACTATAAATTTTTGCCGAACTTTAAACAATGGGGAGAAAAAAAACACGACCTCGAACTTGGCTCTTATTTTCGAAGTGCAAGAGTGCAGTGTTTTCCGTCCCTTGAAAGATGTTTGGCAAATTGTAGTGGCTAGCTAATAAAGAGTATAACGACTGGATAAACGCATTTCAAAGAATTAAGGAACATGATAATTCGGACGAACACACTTGCGACACTATTAGCTAGGAAGAATGCTGGCGGAAGAGTGAACAAGAGTATTTTTCTTCAAACGGAAGAAGAAACAAAATAGTGGCATGAGGTTTTGAGGCGCATTGTGGCTGTTGTGAAGTTACTTTCTGCACGCGGATTGCCGTTTAGAGGTTCCCATGAGAGATTTGGATAAAAAATAGTAGAAACTATGTTATGACCCTACAACTTTTGGCTGAGTTCAATCCTTTTCTGGACTTACACTTAAAACGCCACGGTAACAAAGGAACTGGCACAATATCATATCTTTCCTCAAAAATATGCGATGAAATGATCAATCATTTCAGAATGGCAGAAAAGGTAATAAAAACATTTGTGACTGAGATAAAGCATGCCACATATTTCTCTATCTCTGTGGACTCTGCTGCGGACATTTCTCAGGTAGATCAACTTTCTTTCATAGTGAGATATGTGTCTGAAGGCAGATGTCCTGTCGAGCGATTTTTGAAATCATTCCAAAGTGTGGCCATAAAGCGGAAGACCTGGCTAAAGTCGTCCTAGAGACATTGAAAATCACGACTTGGATATCACCGATTGCCGGGGGCAGTTTTACCACAATGCTAACAATATGTCGGGTGTATATTCTGGTCTTCAAGCGAGAATAAAACAAGTGAACCCTCTGATAGATTTCGTTCCCTGTTCGACTCACTCACTGAATCTTCTTGGGTCCCGTGCGGCCGAGTAGATAGATCAAAAGCTGCTGTATCTTTCTTCGGAATTTTGCAGTCATTGTATTTATTTTCGGCATCAACACACAGATGGGAAATTTTTCAATGAAGTCAAATTCAACAGACGTGAAGAGTCTTTCTCAGACAAGATAGTCTGCTCGAGCTGACGCCTGCCGAAGTCTATGTTGCTTCTGGGATGAAATCATGGCAGTTCTCCAGATAATTTCCAATGATGCAAATGAAAACCATCTACGCGCTCTGAGGCTTCAGGTCTTCTGAATTCAATAGACTCGATGGAAACTTGCTTTTTGGAAACTTCTCTGAACTTACATCTTGGAAAAGTTCAACAAATTAACAATATCTCTTCAATCTGTTAACCATCGATCTGGGTACGATCGTTGAAAGGTACCAGTCTTTGGTAACACAGCTAGAACACTTAAGGAAACCCAGTACCTGTACCTTTGATCATTACGAGTCGAAAGTTATTGAAAAATTCGGTGAAAATAGCTTTGCATGTTACATGCAGAGGAAACGTAGGCGTAAAGTCCAGTTCCACGAAGTAAAAGGAAACGAGACCGAACTCTCGGGCAGGGACAGATTCAGAATTACCATTTTTAACGTCATTATGGATAAAATAATTTAAGTACTATCTTCTTATGAGGAGTTGAGTAAAAAGGTTGACTTTCTTACGAAACTACATCGTTTGGAATCTGAAGACATCCGTAAAGGAGCCAAAAAACTTATAACTTTTTATCCCGGAGATTTGGATAGGACTTTGGAAAACAAGTGTCTGAACCTGCAAGCTCATTTGTGAAGTCCGGGCCTGATGACATTCAGTGTTGCATAGCATATTTCCATAGACAGTTAAGGATTTCCAGTTTGAATTTGCTATTTCGATAATGGAAAAAGCTAAGAAAACCATTTTATAGATGTTGTATAGTACCGGAATGCAAAAAAACTATTATAAGGACAACAGATGTGTACAAAGTGTATGATAAAGTTCCTATCGAGCTGTATAGTCCACCCTACCTACATCTGTGAATATCGAGGCGGATAAATGTCAACGGACACGTCACATACCATATGACCAATGGTGATGCGTTTCACAAATTTGACTTTCGCTCGCATATTTTGGACTTTTTGATTTAAATTTTTGGAATTAAATACAAACTAAATGAGAAAATAATGGTATAGGTGTAATGTCAAGATCATAAAATATCGATAATAAAAAAATCAAGTAAATCAAAATTTCTTACATATTCCCTATTATTAAGGACTGGATTATTGGACCATTTTTCATAGACGGCAATTTGAATGGACGAAAATACGTCGAGGTATTGAACAATTTAGGAAAAGTACTATAAGACATCCCATTAGTACAGCGATGACGAATGTTGTATCAACAAGATGGCTGTCCAGTTCATTTTGCAGTTAGCTCGTGAAGTGATAAACCGAAAATTTCCCAGACGCTCAATGTGCAGTAATCCATTGGCCTGCTCGTTCGTCGGATTTAAAACCACTTGATTTTTTCCTATGGGGAGTTATAAAATATCGTGTTTAACATGATGTTCCGACGACGCCGGCGAACATGCCAGAACAAATTAGAAGAGCCTGTGCCGCTCACACCAGAAAATATTCGAAGTTCAAGAGAATCATTTATCCGACGTCACTTCGAACATTTGTTATAGAAGTAATAAATTTTTTTCAGAAAAAATCTACATCATTCGGATATTTTTATTATCAATAAAATAACTATTTCCCGTTTTTACACGTGTATTATGGTGAAAACCATTTCAAGGTCATGATATCATGGGTCGCTGGATTCGTCTGAATAGAGGCTACAATGTCTTGTTAAAAAAATAATATGTTCCCATTTGAAAAACCATTGATAACCATGAGGACGCATAAACTATGATCTTGACAAAAAAGAATTTTTAACCACTGTGTCAGCCCTTCTATATCAATATCCCTTTCGACATATTTTCGTCACACTAAAGATAACGGAGATATTTGGGGTGGTCACGCTAAATGGCCCACCCTGTATACATTATCATGCTTTATACTTGTTTTTTAGAATACATAATATCTTCTGCTGTTAGCTGTTCTTATCTTTGTCTAGTTATATACAGATGTTATTTGGTTTTACATAATTAGGGTTCCGTACCGAAAACGGAACCTTCATAGGATCACTTTGTTGTCCGTCTGTCTGTCCGTCTGTCCATTTTTCTCAGGAACGCGTAGAGGTAACAAGTTGAAATTTGTATCAAATACTCGGGTCATCGGTCTCTTTCAGCTGTGCAAAAATCAAACTTGTAAGTCAACGCGATCAAAAGATATGACCGTTTATGTCGCATATTTTGCGATTTCACAAGGAAATCAAAATATATAGGGTACTTCCCGTTGACCTAGAATCATGAAATTTGGCAAGAAGCGGTGTCTTACAGCACATGTAAAGGGGAAAATCTGAAAACCGTAAATATGTAGTTAAATTACAAGAAAACTGCGAATTTGCTATTAGAAACTTATGCAAATATACTAATGTGTTGCGTGGTATGGTCAGGCACCAGAAGCATATGGGTTGCATACAGTTAGGTCCTCCTATATTTTTTGGTAGTCAATTGCCCAAAAGCAGTCAATTGAACAACTGAATGTTAACAGTATCGCAATAGATCTAGAAATAGTTAATATATTGCTTTATATTAGATCTAGAAATAGTTTGATGTTAATATAAGCAAGTGAATAAGTGTTATACAAAGTTTTCGGTTAATCTGTGCTATAAGACGTGACATGTATAGGCAACCCACCGTACGCATTATGCGCGTGCGCATTGGGGGCAAAACACAAAGGCGTAGGGAAAATAAATTTGAAGGGGGTATATAAAAATTCTTTAAAATGATAATAAACCCCAACAACTCTAACCTAACCGGAGTTAAACCAACGGTCATTGTCGCTTTGTCCTATATTGAATCGAGAGTTCGCGCTGCCGCGCGTATGTTGTCTTGATTTATCTTCCCGCTTCGCGGTAGGCAACCTAATCTAACCAAGGTAAAACCAACGGTCCTTGCCACTTTGTCCTATATGAGATCGAGAGTTCGCGCTGCCGCGCGTATGTTGTCTTGATTTATCTTCCCGCTTCGCGGCGGGTAACCTAATCTAACCGGGGTTAAACCAACAGTCTAATAATTTTCAATATGTCAAATCAATTCTTTGTACTAACGTTAAATAATGCGTTGTGTTTCGATTTGTTAAATAATAAAGTAAACTAAACTTGTAATGCGAATTCGTAGTCGTAACCTGAAATAAAAATGCGTATCCAACGGTTTACACGCCACTGAAGGTTTTATGTCAATTTCCGTTAGAAAACCCACCAATACGCATGCGCATAATGCGTACGGTGGGTTTCCTATACATGTCATGCCTTATAGCACAGATTAACCCAGTTTTCTTTTTATAAGTTTAAAAATATTCGCGTTATTTAAAAAAAAAGAAATAGTTAAATCTTAATATAAGTTAGTGAATAAGTGTAATACTAAAATAAAGTTTTATCATAATCGCCTGTTCGTTTTCTTTTTATAAGTTTAAAAATAATCGCGTAATTCAGTTAATTCTTAATGTAAGGGATAATATGAATAAGGGTAATAGTAAAATAAAGATTTACCATAATCGATTTATTATAGGGGTAAACAGTACAGTGATCGGTCATTTTAGAAATCGAACAATAAAAACAATAAAAAATCAATTCAAAAAACCAACGTCACTTTTCTATTTAATCAATATATTATATAATATTATATATAATAATTCTAATCAAAAATTTAAAATTTTATAGAAAATAAGAAGATAAATATTTGATTCTTCAAAAAACATGGTTATAGATCATAAGAATGTAGTGATTGTCTAGTGGATTTACAGTAATTAGTCAACGCTTTATAATAAATAAAAGTAATTTGAAAATATGAAGAACTATTATGAACTAGTGATCACTCCAAACAATTATTTAAAAAAAAACAATTTAAACATAAATTTATAATTAATGTTATGATTATTCATTTAATTGCCACCAATATTTTCTAGATCCTGAATCAACTCTATGATTTTTTTGAGCCAGTTTTTTTTTTCTAAAGTTTTTCGTTTTTCTTTTTATTTATCTTTGTCAGTTATTTAATAGCTTTCAGTCCACCTTCGTGACACTCTACAAAAACCATAAATATAACATTGTTTTTAAAATGTCTTTCCATTAAGTTTGAAATTGCCGTGATTAATTTCATAAACATTTTGTGCCCCACGAGGGGTTATTATGTTTTTCATTTTTGGACATACCATAAAATAAGTTTCATCACTATTGGAAACACGAGTCGGATCTTTTAATATGTTTAAATATTTAATTTTTGAGAAATAATCATATATTTCACTCAACCATTTTTTAATATTACTCTCACTTACACAAGAGCTGGCTTTAGTTGCTCTTTCTGGAAATCTTTCAATAAAAATCGGATTCCTTTCAAGAAAGGCTTTATACCACCCATTTCCTAGAACATTGTCACAAAAAGGATTTTACTTTGATCCAAAAACTCTTTGACAATAGCTTGTATATTGATCTTTCTTCTAGGAAATCCTCTTCGTTGACAATCAATTATGCAACGTACTAGGTCCTCTTCTGCATTGCATAATAATACAGGAGACGGACCTGTAGTAGATTTGATGAATGCATCACTAATTCTAAATTGAATTGTTGGTTTGGGAATACCATACTTTTTTGAAGCTGTGCATTGTGACATCCCATTTTAAACTGCATTAATAGCATCTTCAATTTGAATATCCGTATATTTTTTTATAAAACTGGTAAATAACTGGCATATTTCACACGAGATTTGTTTTGGTAGTCCTAAAAAGACTCAGTAATTGTTATAAAGCTCTGGAAAGGTTGAATATATTTATATATTCAGGCTGTGTTCCGATTGTTTTAAGATTGTACCTTTTTTTACGTTTGTCATTTTATGTATAGTAACACTAGCGTATTTAACCTACAAATAAATAACGTCTCTAACGTCAAATTGACTCTAACGTCAAAATAGTAATTGGTCGGATGATCAATCACTATAAAAACTGTTTATCGTGCGATATTTATTGCCTTGTCATATTTTGCACAGTCAGTACTTTATTTTTATCAAAAAACTTTTTATTTCGATAATTTAAACCTATATTCATTTACAAATGCCAAAAATCAGCACAAAAATCATTATTAAATCATGAAAATATCTAGAAATAGTAAGGTTACTTTTTGTACATTTCTGTCTAAAATGAGGTAAATCTCGGACTGCTCATTTTATTAAGTAAATACACACATGAAACTTTAAATTATTACAAAGTTATGGGTTGTATCCAATACAGAAAAGAATATAGAATTTTCTTCTGTTAATAAACAATTATGTCACCAAAAGATTGTCTTATGGTTATATAGTTTTCAAATTATGACCAATCACTACCTACTGACCAACAACTGTACTATTTACCCCTAATCGTCATTCGCTTTCTTTTGGTAACTTTTAAAATATTTTAGTTTTGGCTTGAAATTTGAAATAAGTCTCTCGTCAAGAATTTCATATCATGTAAGTAAGATTTCGTGTTTAAGTACCTAACTAACTACTCAGTGACCTCTTGTATTTAGGATAAAACGAGACGCGCACGAGCAGGGCGACGCGGGGCAAGTACAAGGGCGGGACGTCGGCCCAGGTCGGCCCTTTTGTAGTGAGCGCCAGAAATACGAAATTTTGATTTGCATTCAATAACTTCGTATTCCTGCATATCCTTACTTACTCAATAAATTATGGCTACAGTTCATTTAACCGTTAACGACAACATTATCGTACACGATGTAATATTTATGCCCGGCGATGGCAGTTGCTTGTTTCATGCTATAGATTTTTCAATTTATAATTCAACCAATTTTTCACAAACACAGCTTTTGAGAGCTACAATAGTTAACTATATATATGATAATTGGGGCGAGTTTTGTTTGTTTACTAGCAACGCCTTAACAAGTTAACTGAATGTGTTTGCTACGTCCTCCACAAAAAAAAAGATACCTTACTTACAAGTTTGTACGGAAGTTTTTTTCTTTCATCATTGCTTTTAATCGTTGCCATATTACTTTATAAAACGTGATTTCAGTCTTTAGCTAGGTTTTAGTACTTTAAACTTAAAATGTTCTGTATTATATAATCTATATTATATATTATAATTTTCAAAAACTAGTTTAACTAACCAAAAGGCGGTGGCTCTAACCAAAAGGCGGTTTTATGGTGCCTCGTATAAAAATCGGCATAATTATTTAAATGATTGTTCGGATGTTATCTGAATATTCCAAACAAAACAAGTTTTATCCATTAGTTTTTACGATAGCATTACTTTTAATAGTTTTAATATGTTATCAAATCCGAAATGCATCTATATTCTCGTATAAAAACGCACTTTTAACTAGTGAATAATATTTAAAGGTATTTTCTGCTATTTATGATGGTAGTGTGTGAATTATGAGTCTATAAACACGAACACATTACATTTATTAGAAATAAAATATGTTTTCGTAAAACATTTTGCGTTGAAATATGCTAACAATATTTGCGAGTCAAATAGAATTTTGCAAAAACGTAATTTCATAAACGCAGTCGCTGCGCTGGGAAATGGAACAACAAAAATGTTTTTGCGGACGCTTGCATATTTTAGTAAAGCTCTCTGAGCATTCATATGCTTGCGAGTAATCTCTGGAATTTAATGACTGAACTAAATTCATCAATAAATTACGGCAACGCAAATTAACATACATATTTCACATTCATTACGAAACATATGCCATATTCACATTTAATAATTTACATTTACCAACAATAAATAAAGGGAAATACTAAAAATGTCTGAACAAAGCATAGATAATTCGATATATGAACCTTTCTGATAATATTGACTGAATTTATGAATTGACGTGATTTATCTACTTAATCTAATATTCGATACATCATTTTTTATCCTTTGAAATCACTTAAAATTCGCTTAATTATACAAGACCGGTTTATTTTTTCCTTAAGAATCTAGATATCGAAAACCTTCCCTTGCATGAGAATCCCACTTGTAACATTCTTGTAGCTAGCTATCTGTTCAATAATAAATAAAAGGAATTTCCGCCGTCAAATTCAATACCGAGGAAATTAAATTCGGATTTAGCTAATGTACTATATCAAATTGAATTACGACAAGAACTTCTTAACAATATATTTGGACTATAAAAGATAATTCCGTCAATATATTAGATTTAAGACTATAAAATTCCAGATATTAAATTTATTCGTTTGGACTTCTACAGTAATTATGTTAAACATATACAAAAAGTAGTCGTCAGACCAGACCGGACAAGACCAGACAAAACCGAACAAGATCGGATAAGAACGGACAAAACCGAACACGATCAGAAAAACTTGTTAAGACGGGGCAGGACTGGACAAGACCGCACAAGACCGAACAAGACCGGACAAGAACAGAGAAGGCCCAACTATATTCTACAAGACCCGACAAGTTCCTCAAGACTGGACAAGATCGGACAAGACTGGAAAAAACTAGCCAAAATGGACATTACTAAACAAGAAAACATACAATGTATAACATCAAACATACGATAGGTATTATTTAATTTACAAACGGAATAGTATATTTCATTAGGAGTCGAGAAAATAGGCTTTTCCGGTGCGCGCGTGACAAATTCCCGTGTGAGGCGAAGCCGAAATCATGCAAGCTCCGGCAAAGCATTTCTATGGACGTGTAATGAACGATATTTTTCATTATGCCTCATTGAAAACAAAAAAAAAAGGTAAAAAATTTACCTACACATTTTTAGAAACTTTTATTTTTAAACATGAACGAATACTTACATACTTAGATCTTTAATATTTAGTAAATGAAATATGTATTTATGTTACAATTTGCGTTTTTGTAAATACGCAATCCTTTAATAGCGACTTCATTTTGCAGAATTTTAGTTGATGAAGTCGAAGGTACTATACTATAAGTCATTTTTTTTTAAATGCAGTAAATAGAAACCTGATTTACACTTTGACAAATGTTCAATCAAGTTAACCTTCCTACAAAACCAACTAAGCCAAATCGAAGAGAGCTTTGCTAAGAATAACTCCAGAGATTTTTTTGTAACCTTCAAGCAGACACTAGCAACCTTCAAGCACTTCAGAGACTCCTTCAGTTCACTTCACTTCACTTCAGAGACTCATAAGGCAAACTGGCTTTTATCGACAAAGACAACTGCCACCTTATAGCTAAGTACTTTAAAAATCTACTCAAATGTGATCCACCCAGCGTAGACTTCGACTAAAAATAAACCACACCAAGCCCGGACTCGCTGCCCTCTTTATTGGAAGAAGTTGGCCAGATCATTCAATTTCTAAAGAATAATAAGGCAGCTGGAGAAGACTCTATTGTCGCTGAACTGTGGAAAGGTGCTGGGAGCAATGCCGTGGGCAAGCTAACCGAGATCATCCAGGACATCTGGGAAACAGAGAAATTACCGCCCGATTGGAAATCGGCTCTGATCCATCCGCTTCACAAAAAGGGAGCTTTTACTGTTCCAAACAACTACCGTGGAATTTCTCTCATCCCGGTAACATACAAGATTCTCTCGAGGGCGTTACAAACAAGGACAGAAAATCAACTGGATAGTCAACTGAGAGAATATGAGGGAGGCTTCAGGAAGACCCGATCCTGTGTGGAACAGATCCTCAATCTTAAAAACTGTACTTGCATACTCCAAGATGAGAAACCGCAAGGTGACACCTTTGTTGATTTTAGGAAGGGCTACGCTTCCATTGATAGAGAAACGCTAAACAAAGTACTCCAGGAACTAGGGCTAGACAACAAAACCTAGACTCATCCTAGAAACCTTGATCAACACCCATTCCAAGATTAAATTTCGAGGCGAGATCTCCGAAAGCTTCGAAATAAAAACTGGAGTGAGACAAGGAGATAGACTTTCCCCACTTCTCTTCAACTGTGTTCTTGAAAAGGTTATGAGAGAATGGTGCAAGGAACTGATCAATTTGGATGTTCAAAGTGGAATCTACCTGGGACATAAGAACGCTAGACTGGTTGTAGATTGCCTGGCCTGCTGATTCTCTTGAGATGTCAACAATGCAGGTAAATTGCCTCAGAAAACAGGCTGCCAAAGTGGTTCTTAAATTGTCGCTGGAGAAAAGAGAATTCTTCACCAGCATCAAAGAAGCAAACAGAGAGATGTCTCAACCTGAAACTTAAGCACTAAACATCCGTCTTACGACCAGAAACCCTGTATGTCATGGAGTGTCTTCCTTGAACCAAAGAGACTGGAGAAATTAGAAGTCAGAGAGCGGAGAATCCTCAGAAAGATCCTAGGCCCGGTAAAGGAAGATGGGGAATTCTGAAGGCGACATAACTCTAAGCTCTACGAACAAATTGAGAGGCTCACTGACTGTGCAAGGAAAAGAAGGGTAGCTTTATATGGGCACAAGATTGCCTCCAAGCCCACTAACCAACCGTCTGTTCACCTTCTGGCAAAACATGAAGTTTCGTACCACTTGGTTGACAGAAACCGAGAAGGATATTAAAGAACTGGGAATAACAGATCTCCAGAACAGACAGTCTGTGAGACACTGAAGACCCTGAAGGGAGTCATTGAATAGAGTCACTGAAGTCCCTGTACAGAAGAGAGAAAGGAATTACACCGGCAGAAGATTCGACAATACTGAGCAAAGATCAAAGCCCAACAATTGAACAAGCGTGGTCCAAAGTAGGCTTACTCGAAACAAGAAGAAGAATATTTAATTAACCCTTAAATGCATTTTTTTTATTTCGTATTTTGTTTTGTTGGAAATTAACTGATGAAAAAGGGAAAAATATTTTCTAATAATCATCTATGCTTCATTTTCAAAAATTGTTATCGTTGCAATAATGCATCATTGTGCCCAAATACATTTATGAAATTTTCCGTGAAAATTTTTTAAACAGTGTAGGGTGAGGGTTTCCTAAGGACGGAAATATTCTCCCCCCTGACATTTAATTATAATTTAGGTGAAGCAATATTTATAAATCATGTGACTATTAAGCCAAATAACGCAACAAAGTATATTGAAACAAATAAACCAACAAAAGAAAGATTCTTAACAAATAAGCTAAACAAATAATTAAACAATTCTAAAGATTATAACCAAAACAAGTAATATTCTTAAACAAAACACGTGGCACCAACAAAATGGCAAAATAAGTGGATTCAACAGTCCACAGCACTTAAAGTTAATTAAGGAAAAGAATTACATATATAGGAAAACAATAACCACACTATATAGTAATTGAAAACAAGTATAACGCGAGGGACACCGCGGTCGCACTCGAAAACCAACCGGCAGAAAACATGTGACAAAGCACACCAATATGGCGTGTGAACCAACCGCTGTCTTCCACGGTTCTACTTAGACTCCCTAGACACCACATTTTTTGCATAAAATATTTGTGAACTCATTACATTTTGGAAAATTATACCTGGTTCTCTTCTCTGCGAATAATGGCCAATGCGCAATTAGATCTTATTTTGGAGGTACATGTTGAGCATGACGTCTGCGCCTCTTGAACTGAATATCCGCTTCTAAAGAAGAACTTAGTCTTAAACGTTTAGGTGTGGTTTTGATCATAGCCTTGCTGTAGTGTGAACACTTGTGTGATTGAAGTGAAACACTTCTAAATGTTGGCTGTTGTATTATCTCCTACTGTCTTCCTTTTAGGGCCATATCTCTTTTATAGAGAAACCCTGCATTCACTATACTTAAATCATGTAAATGATAAAAGATACGTAAATACTATTTTCTACTATTTATTTGAACTCTATACCGTCCTATAAAACTGATCAACCTCACCCATATGTAGATTATAGTTCCGAATGGCGTTAGGACATTCAATATTCACACTTTCTCTTAATTTTTGCCCCTCACAATTGAAAGGGAATTCTGAAAACACCTGACAAAACAAAGGTATCGCTTCATATAATGTTTGACTTTAGAAGCAGACATTTGTTCATCAACTGAAATTTCAGGTGCAATGCTGGCGAATTTTATGTAGTCTGTAGCTTATTACTATGTATCTTATGTATCATCCATGATTGGGATGATCTGTGGGTTGATGTTTGTCATTATCATTGGCGCCTTAGACATTGCATTTCTACTCAGATCATAATTTATATCTACGTTCCAATAAGATCTAACACTTGGTAAATGTATCACAGATGTGTAATAACAAATTCATGAATTGCTTTACAGCGCTTACGTACAAATTTATTTGATTGTTAGGTTTGAAATTTAGTAGTATATTTCGCTTTTTCCACATTTCTTTTGGATATTTTTTTATTCGATATCTCTTTCAATGGACATGTTTCTTGCACTTGATAACTTTCATTCTCTTGTATTTCATTACGTCGATAATTTTCTTTGCCCATTTTTTTTCCTGGGCTTCATTTTGATCTTCTTCATAAGATTCTTCTGTATCGCTAGGCACATAGTTTGGATCTGCAATACTATCCGAATCGGAAAAATTGAAAATATGTCTTCACTGTCTGACATATTTTCTCAAATTTCAGCTAATTCTTGATCAGTCAATGTTACAAATCTGCAACAAACTCAAACTGATGTATTCCTACTGGATTATATTTATTTTTTTCATATTTTTACAATAGTTGCATTGAAATTATTTTATTTTGAATATTTTATGTAAGTAGAAACTAGCATTCTGAACAAATACGTTTATATTGATTTTCTATGTTAAATATTTTCAGCAATTTTCCATTTCTACGTTTTAATTATCTATGAAAATTGAATAGATAAATATTTCCATTGCAGTTTATGAATAATCATTAATTGTTAATAAGTTATAAGGTTAATCAAATTAATAAAGTTAGCAGAAAAAACTGCTTCAAATCTGTCAGAGCTAAATAGTCCGTTAAAACTTAATCTTGTTAATTATTTCTGAACCGAATATCTAACCGAGTTAACTTAAAATGAATATATTTGATTTTTAGTGCGTTGACAGCTTTTTCTGCATTCGATATGGTATAGATTATATCTATTTAATCTAAATACACTTATCTGTCCGTTTTTATACGTTCTTTTTAATCAGATAAATCGTTCGTGGGCAAAATCTGATATATTTAGAAATTTATTTTTAGAATAAAAATCATGATTTCGGACGTAAGATTTTCCCTAAATTAATTAAAAACATAAGTAGACCAGACAGACATGAATAATATGGACAAGCCTATATAGACAAGACTAGATAGGACTGAGTAAATAGGACTTAAATAAATAAGTTTGTTTTCCGAATAACAAAATCAAGAAATCAGCATGTTAAGCTGTAATTAATTGTCACTCGATTATGCCCATCTCCAGTATATACACTAACGCCTCGAATTTTAAACCTCAAAATTAGGGTGTGAATTTAAAGGTGTTTTAGATTATTTTCTTTAGTTGGTATAATAATTTATGAGATATATATTAAATATATATTCTATTGTACTTCCTATTGTTGTACATTCCTTCCTTTATGTTTGTGATAGCGCAGTTGAAATTAATTAAATGGTTTTGTTTTTCGTGAATGACTTCTTCTAAAGGTTCAATCTCCAAATATTTCAATTAAACAGTCTTAAATAACTAGCGAAAGAGGACCTTCGAATAATTTAAATTAAATCAGAATTATTTTTATGTATAGGTATATTATTTTACTCGTTAACTTATGATTTACTGTGATTTATTGTGATAAAGGAAATTGTTATATTGCTTAAAACACTGAATATAGTAAAGCCTCTCTAATCCGACCCCACCATAATCCGAACGAACGCCCGCCCACCACTCGCTCGTACAAGTCGCTGTCGCACAGAATATCGCAGTAGCACGCACTGCTGTCTCATTCAGTTTAGGTGCTGCACATATCAATCGTCGAATTCTCTAAGAGCTGGATGACTTTGACCCTGAAGCATTGGCGGATTATCCATAAGGCAAACTAGGCACGTGTCTAAGGGCGCGAGATTACAAAGGGGCGCGCCGGCGCGCTTCAAGTTTTTAAACGAGAAAAAAACTTACATCTTACATATTTTTTAAACTTACATTAAATAAAAAATCATACTTTGTAAAGAGCTTCCGAAACTCATCCGTCTACTTGATTACTCCTACATCGCCCGAACCCGTAATAGAAGTTGGTCAAATAAAATCGACTAGGGCGCTGTCGACATTTAATCCGCCTCTGCCCTGAAGATGAGCTTTCATTGAACATTTTCCGTAACAGAAGCTTTTCAGAAGAGGAGATTAACAATTTCTTATCGAGGAATGACAACATTGATTGTCAGGAGCCCTTAACTGATGAAGACATAGTAAGACAAATACTAAATGAGACTGATAGCGAAAACGTATTAGAGGAAGTATTAGAGGAATCGGAATTAACTGCAAGGATTCCGCATACTCGAGTTGTGTCTACATTAGATGAATGCTGATTAATGGGCGGATCAAGTAGATATTTCACTTTCAAAAAAAATGTTATTGCGTATTGAGGGATCAAGCTATTTATTTGTAATTAACACCATCATCAACACCACTCGTCAAAGTACTAAGCTAGATTTTGTTTTAGTACATTCAAGTTTTATACATACTTAATGATTAAAATTTGTATTTACATTCAATTATAGAAATATTTGTTTCATTTGATAAAACACCTTTCAAAATATCTACTTACTACAATCCGAATCCCTCATTCAGTGGCGTAGCCAGGATCTTCGGTCAGCAGGATATTTCTTACTTAAAAAGTGCCCATTATATAGAGTGACCCATACATGCTTTTTTTATTTTCGGGGTCATGCAGTTATTTATTAGGTAAAATAAAATTCAGTTTTTGATAAATATTTTTTCGTTTTAGACGTCGTTTTAGACATTGCCAAATTACCAAAACAGAAAGTAATACATAAATATTAGGCTTTCTAATTGCACAAACCATAATAATAGTATATTAAAGGACAGAGTTCAGTAAGCGCGATTTTACAGCACGCGTCCAAGGTCTAAAGGAAAAGTGCTGAAAAACGCCTTACGAACGAGTTTTTTTATAGTATTTTTTCTTTTTTGCGCCCTTTTATGCCATTTCTAAATAACAAAATCGCCGATTCATAACGATACATGTTGAGAGCTGAGTGCTGTTATGAGTCCATAACAGACGCAAAATAGAAAAAAAATAAAAATTAAATATAGACTCCAATGTAATAATAATGATTCGATATAATATGTATAAACATGAATAAAATGTAACAAAAAGAATTTCTGAAATAATATAGAAGAAATAAATAAATATGATGTTAATTTTATGCGTCTTTTTTTCATTTTTGCAAAAATATCGAGAACTTTATCATAATCTAAGTGTTGGCTTAAATATCTTTCAAGATAGAATTGGTGAAACCATCCTACGTTATAGATAATCATACAAACTTAAAATAAACGGAACACAGCCTGAATATATAAATATATTCAGCCTTTCCGGAGCTCTATAACAATTATTAGCTATAACTCACATCAAATTTGTAAGTTATTTTACAGATTTCAGTCCATCTACGTGGCACTCAACAAAAACCATAAAAATAACATTATTTTTAAGATCATGTCTTTCCGATACATTAAATGGATAGCCATCCGTGGACGCATTTCGAAATTTATCTTTCATCAGCACAGCGTTGCTTCCATGAACAGTAATTTTTAAACCACTCACTTGAAAACCCATGTGGTGTTTAGGGTTAGATGTTTCTAATTTTGACATTGTGTGAAAGAGATATTAACTAAGCAGGTCATTGATTGAACTGATAAAATAGAATTGGTGAAATCATCCTACGTTATAGATAATCATACAAACTTAAAACAAACGGAACACAGCCTGAATATATAAATATATTCAGCTTTTCCGCAGCTCTATAACAATTATTGAGTTTTTTAGGATTACCGAAACAAATCTCACATGCAATTTGTAAGTTCTTTTACAATTCCAGTCCACCTTCGTGGCACTCAACTAAAACCATAAAAATAACATTGTTTTTAAGATCATGTCTTTACGATACCATAAGTGGATAGCCAACTGTGGACGCGTTTCGAGATTTATCTCTCATCAACACAGCTTTGCTTCCATGAACAATAATTTGTAAACCACTCACTTGAAAACCCATGTGGTGTTAGGGTTAGATGTTTATAATTTTAACATTTTGTGAGAGAGACATGAACTTAGCAGGTTATTTATTGAACTGATAAGATAGAATTGGTGAAACCATCCTACGCATAATCATACAAACTTAAAACAAAAGGAACACAGCCTGAATATATAAATATATTCAGCCTTTCCGGAGCTCTATAACAAATATTGAGACTTTTTAGAACTACCAAAACATATCTCACATGAAATTTGTACGTTATTTTACAGCTTTCAGTCCACCTTCGTGGCACTCAGCATTTGGCAAATTTCATCCCCTAAGTGTGTAAAATAGGGGATGAACTGTTTATCAATGAACGGGACCGATTTTGATGATTTTTTTTGTGCGTTGGTCACTGGATGGTTTACATTCACAATTGGATCACCGTATCCAATTGTGAATGTAAACCATCCAGGGACCAACGCACAAAAAAAACATCAAAATCGGTTCCGTTCATTGATAAACAGTTCATCCCCTATTTTACACACTTAGGTTAAAGTTTTAGGTTAAAGAAAGACCATGCGTTGGGCAGCGTGTATTCCTTCCACCCTAATAACACCGGGTGTTACTATCGTCGCCTTCTACTTCATGAAGTCCGAGGTCCAACATCATTCTTGAATATGAAGATTATTAACGCTGTAATTCATCCTACATATCATGTAAAGTTAGAGGATCAAGTTTATTAGAGGATGACAAACATTGGGATGGTACGATGGAAGACGCTGCTCTTTGAAGTTCCCCATTCAGACTACGTGAACTTTTCTGCATATTATTGCTATTCTGTCAATTGCCTGACGCTTTGAGTTTTTGGGAAAATATACAAGAATAATTTGTCGGAGGATATAAAGCATCAAATAGAAACACATAATGTTCAACTGGTTATGGATGAAATTTATAATAAATGTCTGATTTCTATTGAAGATACAGTGTTGTGTCTGGGAGAGCAATGTTTAGAAAATGATGACTAACCACTTCCAATAAGATTTACAAAATAGAGACTACCTAAATCAAATTAGCCACGACACTAATTTATCGGCTCAAATTGTCTGTAATAACCAACTTTGCTAACAGAAGTACTACAAACCGTGTCTACAAACAAAAAATAGAAAGTCAGCTCAGAAAGGCACTGGTCAAATATTTTTCCTAGATGCTCCTGGGGGCACCGGCAAGACATTTGTCCTCTTCTGACATTGTTGCCACTTTGCTGGATGGAGGTAAAACAGCACACCCTACTTTTAAGCTGCCGCTAAATCTCATGAATGTTGAGACACATATCTGTAATATATCTAAACAGAGTACTACACAGCGCAGGTTCTAAGAGAGACCAAATTAATTTTGTTGGGTGAATGCACAATGGCTCACAAACGGGGTATTGAAGCGCTCAATAGAACATTAAAGGAAATAAAGGGAAATAAGAGCATGATGGACGGCATTACAGTTCTTTTGACAGGAGACTCTCTACAGACTTTACCCGTAATACCCAGAGGCACAAGAGCCAATGAAGTCAAAGCATGTTTAAAGTCTTCGTATTTATGGACAACAATTCAGAAACTCGCTTTAAAAAAAATATGAGGGTCCATTTAAGAGGTGACGCTTCTGCGGGACATTTTTCACAAATGTTATTAAATATAGAATAAATATATGAGACGGAGGAGACGTATGATGGTAAAATTAGTATTCCGCAAAGTCTGGCCACAGTGGTAACATATCTAAGTGAACTGACTAGCTAAGTATACCCCGACACAGAGCACATTAATTTGAAACCCATAGGTTGGTTATTTCAACGTGCCTATAACCTAACCTAACATATATCCTAACCTAACCTAACCTAACCTAACCTAAACCTAACCTAACCTAACCCCGATAAAAGATGGGCCTACTGGCCATAATCTTATTGTCAAAATTGAGGCACCTGCTATGCTATTAAGAAACCTTAAACCTCCGAAGTTATGAAATGGCACCAGACTGATAAAAGTTCTTCATTGAAACAATATCGAGGCTAATGTAATCAGTGGATGTGCGCAAAGGGAAACTGCATTTATACCTCGAACTCTATTAATAACCTCAAAATACACATTTAACTTCAAAAGGTTGCCTCTCGAAGTTTGTTTTGCAATGACCATAAATAAGTCCAAAAAGCATTCATTGTTAGTGGCCGGTATAGACCTAAGAGAAGACTGTTTCACACGGACAGTTCTATGTGGCCTGTTCCAGAGTGAGTTCTGTGAGCAGTTTCGTAATTCTTGCACCGAGAAGCGTTACTGAAAACGTTGTGTATAAAGAGGTTCTGCACTAAATTGAGAAGAACAAAAAAGGCGATGTAGTTTTTAATGACAACACGTATTTATTCCACGCGGACGAAGTCGCGGGCATGAGCTAGTGTAATAACTAGCTGATTTGAATTTTTCAACTTTGAATTTTTTCTTATGACAATTTATTAGTTGATCTTTGGTCTTTTCGTCAAAAAAAACGTTTTTAATTTCTTAACCAATTTTGTAAAAATTGGGGTTTTACATCACAGGATGAAGCCAATTCTGATGCTTCCTGTGCAATTTTTTCAAATGAATCATCGTTTCTTATATCACTTATCGCATTTGCACAAGTAGTTATGTGAGCGTTCGGTTATGTGAGACAATTTCGAAAAATCATTCGAACTATTTAAAATTTTTATCTACTCACTGTCTTATAAATTGCCTCCAAGTTTTTTTAATTGCTTTTAAGCTGGATATTTTACCTTCCCAGGGATTATCTGATAGCCTTTTAAGAGTAAGTTGTAGGGACATATTATTGTAAAGTTCTTGTTCTTCATTAAGGATTTTCAAACGAGGTAAGCTACTGCTCAAAAAAGTATAAATACCTTCAACAGTGCTAAAAAAAATGGCTTCTCCGCAGCTTTAAGCAGATTAATTTATAATTAAATTTAAAATGTATGCACAATAATGTACGTACACAGTACACATCAGTTGGTACAATTGTTTTAATTCTTATTTGGAGACCAATACCATTACCTGACATGTCTTTGGCACAAATCTTGCAATGATTTAATTATCCAATCTTAGAAATTTTCCGTGCAAGAACTCGAAGAATATTACATTTTATGAACCTTTGGAACCGATGTATCTAAGTGAAAGAGAGAATTGGTCTCTCTTAGATATATCTATCGTCGAATCAACAATTTTGTTGTAGTATTTTGCTTATGTGACTTCAGTTATAATAAGTTTCTTGTCCAAAGGGCTGCAATATTTTCGTTTAGGACTGTAGAACTTCAAATAGAATAAGTTTCATTACGTTTACTTTCCCCTAAATAATTTGTAAGATCACGATCATAGTTCGCAGCAATAAACTTAAACATTCCCAAAAAAATTCCATCATTTTCTTAAGTATTTGTTTTCCCTCTGTGCTCTTTGTAGCCTCTTAAGGCTAAACTTTGTCTTGACAAAAAAAGTATAAATTTTAAAATTGATGTAACAATACGCCTATTATTTGCAATTTGAATGTTTTTTTCCTTTGATAATAAATTTGTGACTAAGCACTGATTCAAAATTCTAAATTTTGTAATACACATTGTTTTATATGCATGTTTATGCAGATTCGATTCTTCATGTATCTTTAATTTTTCGGAAATTTTCTTAAAATTTTAAAATCCCTCATTTGCGTCTGACCAGCATTTATTATAGTATTTACTTTTTATGTCGGCAAAGATCCAACAACAGTGTCAAAAACATTTTATACTGCGAGGTCAATAAATTACCCAAGATCGTAAAATACGCCTCTGTGTAATGTTATCATCATAAAAATATTGTTGTTTTGAGAATGTACCTTGAGAATGCATACTTCATTCTTGGTTGACAGGCTCCAGATTCCAAAATTTGTTCCATTAAATCCGGTGTTATAGTAATATCTTTTAATAAATATGGTAAAAAATCGTCTTTAATATTGTATTTGTTTGAATCTTGTAAAACGTATTCTGCATTGTCTTCATTGAAATAATCAGCTTGTTCATCGGGTTTGTTTTCTATATTTCATCGTCACTTATATTGTATTCATTATCAATATTACATTTTTCTCTGTGATGTTCTGCTTCTACCTTTGTCATTTCGATTTCCTTTAAACTTTGTGTCTTCAGAATCTTCATTCATTGCTAGAGATTTTGAAGTTGATGCAGCAAACATTGCCTTTAAGTTATAACAATTTTTGCTGATTATCTGCTATATTTGCTGATAACATTATCAAAAGCATTTTTTTTTTCTTGGGGCCATTGCCAGAAAGGCAATAATTCTTTCTTTTTTGTATGATATATTTAGTAACTTATTTTTGGCATTTATTTAGAAAGGAATGTTTATTATCAAAAAGGCGCCTTTAACCAAATTAAATAATTACCCTCTGACCCGCCACTGACCTCATAAATCCCAACAGGGTATAAATTTTGGGTGTTCCGATTATCGGGGCCCTACAGTATATACCAGAGATGGGCATAATCGAGTGACAATAATCGACGCTCGGACTTGAGCTGAATCATTCTATTATTCTGGATCATTCAATACTCGATTATCCCTCAGGTGCATTAGTTACGAATGATCACTCGGCTTGGAAATCGGTATCGGGCGTTAGTAGTCGTCGACGATGCCGAGATACGCATAATCGGGGAAAAATAATAAAATGCCCATAATCGAATAAAAATAATAGTACTCGGGAAGCATTCAAATTCAATTATGAATGATCATTCGGACATGGAAATCGGAATCGGATGGTAGTAGTAGTCGGCAGTGCCGAGATGCGCATAATCGAGTAACAATCGATTTTAGTAATTCGAGTTTTTGAAGTGGTGTATCACGCTATTTCAAAACTTTGTAACAAGTTTTTTTTATTTTATAACAAAAACTAGGTTGTTGAATAATAAAGCTTATTTAAATCAAATACGAGTATTTATTAACAATTAAAATGCAGAAATATTATTTATGAACATAATTTGGTTTATATTTGTATTATTCAGCCTGCTACAGAAGGAGCAAAAACGGGACCTAACAGAAGATAGAATTATTTTGTCAATTCAGTTCAGATCGTACTGACATTGCTGGCATACACAAATACTTAAGGGAAAGTTGGTACAATTTCGGAAAAATGACTCCCAAAATCGTAAGGGATCCAGTTTAAAGCTTCACACGAAACAAGATAAGGCGAGAATTTCAACTCTTGTATCGGTATCGTTAGTTGTGATAAAAATTACCCTTGCCTCAGTCTCGCTCTCACTCTCGTAACCGTTTGTCTCGTCTCCAAAATAAAATTCCAAAATTGAAATTTAATTTAAAAATTCGTGTATTTTACAGTCTAAAATTATAGAATAAACTCAATTTGATTTTGGACATGTTTTTAACATTTTATCTCTTGATGCTTGAAAAGCAAACGTAGGAGTTTCGTGCACTACAGTACGGTTTGGCTTATTATCTAATCCATAAACTGGCGATTCAATTTCGGATATAAGTAAATTAAAGTCTACTTTTAAATATTTTCGTAACAAATCCGAAAAATATGTATAGGTATAATTATGAAAATATCTCTCATAAAAATGACCGTCATTTTAGTGCATGCAAATGTAATGATAAGAAACCTGTCTGTTTACATACCTTTCTATTTGGTTACTATTACTATATTTGAACTTCGCCCTGATCCACATGAAGATGTAGCAATAACAAACCATAAATGTATGTTTACATCATCGTTTTCCAAACTGGGAGGCACGGACTAGTCTAAGGGGAGGCGAGAATATTAGTCACAATAAGAAATTTTACAAATGAATACTAAAGTTTTATCTGTAAGAAATGGAAGAATAAATGAAAATATATTTTTATTGACGACTTAATTATCAAAAAGAGTTATAGTGTTATATATAATATATTTGTTTCTAAAATTAGCTATGCGAAGATATGGGAGCTAATTACACCTCACTTATGAACTATTGTGAAGTGCGCTAGCTTTCTCGTGCAAAAGTGATTGAAAGGGTACTTGAGCTCAAAGAATAAATACCAATTTTTCTCGATGAAAATTATAATGAAGATTTAAATATGTTGAAACTTACATATTTGGTTGACATTTTTTGAAAATTGAGAAAATTGTTTTTAATAAATCAATGCAAGGACCACAAATGCATTTGCTCATACAAAAAGACATAATGAACGCATTTATAAAAGGATGGAGCTATAGAAATCAAATTTGCAAAAAAATAAGATTGATATGTTTCCACTTTTAAATTTATGCGTCCGCGATAACAAAGAAGCAAACAAAAATCTATTTGTTGAACACTTGGAAGGTTTGTTGATTCAATTTTAGAATTATTTTAATGATCTTGATTTTACAAAGTTTTCGTGGATACAGAAGCTGTTTATCGACGAACAAGATTATGAATTTGGATTACAAGTATTGAAAAAGAAAAATTGATTGAATTATCTTGTAATACTACATTAAAACATAAACTTCAGACTGTATCTCTGGTTCAATTGTGGTTGAATCTTCATACAGAATATAATACTTTGTCAAACAAAGCTTTGAAAGTACTACTACCGTTCGCAACATCATATTTATGCGAAACAGGATTTTCTGCCTTGGCTGCATTGGAATCAAAATATCGAGCTATAATCCATTTTTTCAAAGAATGCAGTACAGGGAAGATGGGGCTTATTTGACATTGTTCTTTGATTGGCTTAAATCGAGGAGAAGTTCACACCGACGGTATTTACTTCTCCATATCTCTCTTTTGACATACATTCGCAGTCACTGGCGTAGAATTTGGTGATATGCAATTAAATGAATATAATACTACTAATAATTTCTAACAATAAATATAATAGAACGTTATAAAATTATACTACGGTTAATAAGTACTATATTATACAGTAATGTTTTTTTATATATAATTCAATATTCATTTCTAAATGTAAAGATAAATAAAATAATTAACTGCAAGTATATTTTTTTCTTACGCCTTTCGTATACATTGTCATACATTGCTGTTAGTTGTCAATGGCTGCCGTGTCAATTCACAATTGTCATCTGATATGTTTGAATCATTTAGATTTTTTGCGTTCTTCTCCATTTATTTGTTTGTATTTTATTACTATTGTTGCCATTTGGTGTATTTAACTTGTATTTTTCTTTTATATTCAAGTATTTTTTTTTCTTTTATACTCAAGTAACTATATTTCAATTTTGCGCCAAATTTTGTAACTTGATTGAACATTTGTCATAGCATAAATCATGTTTTTAGTTACTGCAATCTTAAAAAAATTGACTATACGTGTAGTTTAGTTGTAGAAAAAGAACTACGAGTTGTCACTCCTACGACTAGCTATCAAAAGATTGGATGAAACTGTGCTAATAGACAAGCACATCCATCCCATTATTAAACAACAATTATAAAATATCGTTAAAATTTTGTTTTGTTTTCCATTAGTTTGTTTTCCATTGAGTTGCTCTATAAGAAAAGAATTTATTTATGAACAATACTAAACTAATTTTAAAAACAATATTATAAATTCTAATAACAAAATCTTACCTATAAAAAAAGAAACGACAATTAATGTTTTTAATTGTAACGTCGATTCCCAATTCACTTAACTAATTTTACAAAATTATAACATAAATAAAAAAACAAATAGTATCCGTTGTCTAGGTTATCCGTTGTCCGTTGTCTCGAACTACTATGATGCTACTATTAAGCAGAGTAATATTAAAGAAAATTATATTTTTTTTACGTATATATATATATATATATATATATATATATATATATATATATATATATATATATATATATATATATAATAAAATGTAAGTTGCCCGAGCAAATATTACGGGTGCCCGTGTCAGAGTCAAAGATTGAAGAAATATGAACGAGATCAGAAACGAAACTCTCGCAGGTGCGAGACAATATACGCTCTCGTTCTCGAGACGCGAGACCACACACGGTCTCGCTCCCGCCTAAATAATTTTCAAAACTGTGTCGTCTCGGTCTCGTCTCGCTTTTACGGGACAAGACTAGGCCACATGAGAAGTGTTGGGAATACAACAAAACATTGCATCAGCTTTTAATAGATTTTAAGCAAGTGTATAATAGCATCCTAAGAGTGGAATTGTGGAATACCATGGCAGAACTGGGCGTACCGAAAAAGTTGATCAGTCTCACAAAAGCTCGTGTAGAGGGATCTACAAGTGCAGTAAGACTTGAAGGAAAATTGTCAACCTTCTGTCCAATCAACGGTGGTCTCAAACAAAGAGATGCGTTATCCCCACTTCTCTTTAACATCCCCTTAGAAGGCACCGTACGAAGGGCAAACATAGAAACACTCCTATTTGGAAATCAGGGTCCGCGTATTGTAGTAGCTTTCGCCGATGATTTAGTGATAGTAGGAAATACAACTATCAACGTTAAGGAAGATTTCATTAAACTGGAAAATGCTGCAAAGAAGGTTGGCCTACAATTAAACAAGATAAAACAAAATACATGACTACAACAAGAACAGAACGAAGAGATAGGATAGAACAAAATGTGACAATAGACCACTATAATTTTGAAAGGGTCCATGAGTTTAAATATTTGGGAGCTACAACCACCTCAGATAACAATATAACACAATACATTAACAACAGAATTCAGGCAGCCAATCGCTGCTGTTTTGCACTACAAAAAATCATGAAATCGAAAAATGTAACCCGCCATACGAAAGTAACAATTTATCATGCAATTATAAGACCTATAATGACATATGCATGTGAAACATGGACGATGACAAAACAATATGAGAACCGACTAAAAATCGCAGAACGAAGAATTCTTGGAAGGATATATGGACCAACCAAGGACAATGCCACACAACAATACAGAATTAGAACTAACAGGGAAGTGCAAGAACTATATAACCAACCAGATATAGTAAAAATAATAAAGGCAGAGAGATTGAGATGGGCCGGACATGTGAAGAGAAGATCAACGTGTCGTAAAACTGGTGTGGGAAGAGACCCCGTTAGGAAAGCGGCCGCTAGGAAGGCCAGGGATGCGGTGGAAAGATAATATTGCAGCAAACTTACGGGCCCTAAATGTCCAATACCAGAAGAACTTATGATGGACCTAAGCAAGTGGAGGCAAATTGTAATGTCAGCGAGGACCCACCCCGGGTTGTAAGCTACAGAGGGAGAGTAGGGGATAGAGAGGGAGGGAGAGAGGGAGGGAGAGAGGGAGAGAGACAGAGAGAGAGAGAGAGAGAGAGAGAGACGTTTTCTGGGCGCCTTTTCCAAATCAATGATCATCGGGTAGGTACTCAAATTCCTTTCCGGTCTTTTTCTCTATTAATTGTTGTAGACTACTGATATTGTCTAGGCATAATCTACCCGCCCTAAAACCACACAGTTCTTCAATTTCTTCAAAGTCGTGCTCTATTCTTGTCTAGGATTCGGCCGTAAAGTCTTCCTACATAACTGGTTACCGTTATGCGTCTATAGTTAGAACATATCTTTTTATTGCTTTTTTTTTATATATGGAGCTGAGATTTCCTATTTTGCAATCATTTGGAATGTCGTCCCATTCCAAGAGGCATTTGTTATATACTTCAACCAGTTTGTCTAGCAGTATGTCCGTTCCATGCTTCACCAACTCTATAGGAACACCTCCCGGTCCAGCAGCTTTCCCATTCTTAATGTATTTTAGTGCATTTTCTAGTTCCGTGACATTGATTCCGTTGAATTTACTTAATTTACATAAATTGCACACTACAGGTAATTAAAAGTAACTAACAATAAAAAAATGTAGGGTGAATCGAGGGATCATTCGATTTTGAATACATTCCATTATTAAAATAACTCGAATACTAATCTTCGATTATGCCTATCACTAGTATGTATTACATTCTTATTTTAAGAAAAATATTTTACTATTATATGTTATGTAATTAATGTCCAAAAAGGTTATATTAAAATGTGTAATCCACTGGTGACAAAAGGACAATGAAAGAATAAACTGTTTAAATTTGTTAATAGCTACTTGATTCTTCAGGAAATTTCGCCATCAGGCTGCAAAATAAAATAAGAGAGCAGCAAATAAATAAGGTGAAATTTAAAATATTTTACCACAAGTAAACTTGCCATAAATAAACTGTTACTTGTGGTAAGTTGTAAAAATATTTTATGTTTGACCTAATTTGTTCGAAAAAAAAAATTCCAAAAATTTGTGTCGAAATTTTCTGAATAAATCGCCGATACTAGTAGCTAGTAACAAATGTAAACAGTTTGTTCTTTCATTGTCCTATTGTCACCAGTCACAATCACACATTTGTTTATTTTACTATTTACTTTACGGAAATACAAAAAATCTGAAAAATACGATACTGTTCATGTTATCGCTTCGAGAAATCTCGTATTTATACAATCGCTTTATTTTAATAAAACTAATTGCTTAAACAGTGATCTTATCTAGCTTTTCTTGAGTAAACCCATAATTTGAACACAATTTTATTATAAGCCCATGTTTCTTAGTTTTTTAATGAATAATTTAGATAGAGCCAGACCTAAACTCAAATTACATCGGTACATGATAAATCGGCACATGATATATCGGTACCGGATGACTCAGCACTTCCAACTCGGCACCGGACCACTCGGCACCGGGAAAATTCGGCACCGGATAAGTCGGCACCGGGCAAATCGGCACCAGTCGTCAGAGTATGAATATATAAATTTTCTAGTATAACATGGGTTTTGGTAATACCAAAACCAAAAGAAATCTTCTTGTAATTGAAAAAGTAACACACGCCGCTTGAAAGATGAAGGAAATTGTAAACTATTTATTTAGTCACCTTCTAGCTAGGAATATAGTATTCATTTGAAAACAGCGTTAAATTAAAAACTAGTAATAAAACATAAATAACTTTATCAAAGTTCAGAATTCACATTTCATAATTGTGAGATAATCCTCTCAGGTACTCAACATGTTGTCTCTGTTGTATGAATTTATTTTTTGCAGTATTCGCCTCTTCGCAGCGTCTTTTAGCCCGGGACGTAGCCCTCGTAATCGGCGTCAAAAGTTTTTTTTGCATTTTTCTTAGCTGAGCAACAAATTTGCAAAGCTTTGAATGTGCCCTGCCATACCCTTGTTGTACCTTTTTGTGGCAAGCATCCGCAATGTTATTCGTTCTTTCAGACCCTGCAAGTGTTCGTTGGTACACAGACCAAAGTTCATATGGAAAGAGTGCTGGTCCCCTTGTACCAATAATCCTCAATCGACCTATATAAGTGTTTGAGAACCAACCAATAATAGGCTCTAATTCTGGCGGCAGGAATTCTTCTAAAATGGAAGTGCATGGTCCATATCATTTGCTGGTTCAAATGCCAGTGATGTTATCATTCGTGCTTGAAATGCGAAATCAGAATCGTTCGTATATTGGCCAAGAAGATGCACATCACTAAGATGTTTTCTTAGATTTTGAATTAGATGAAAAAAACATCATTCGATGTTTACACCAGTAAATTCGCCGCATAATGCTTGATGGATACCTATTTCAAAATCTAGGTTAATGGTAGTTCGAGAAAATTCTGGCTATATTTCCTTAATCATTCGGAACAACTTTGAATACCTTCTTTCCATTTTGTTACGAAGCAAACAAAATAAAATAGGAAATACAAACCGGTTTTCATTTCCACGTCGAGCCAGCAATACAAATATTTGACTGAAATGAGGTGGTGTTAATTGAAGGTGCCATAAATAAAAATTTCTTCTATCTGAACACTACATGTTTTATGACATTCCCGGCCGAATATTAATATTCGTTGTTCATCGCCGTAGCAATAATCTCCCAATCGAAATTTTTCAAAAAACTTCGGGGCTATTTTCGTATTCCTTATAATGCCCACCGTACACACAACGGTCCACCAGAGAGGTCTACCTGTGCAGGTTTGAATGCGCAGGTAGACCGCAGCGTGTGTGGGAATAGACCTGTGCAGTTTCTAGCGTATGGTTGACCTGCGCAGGCAAACCTGCACATGTAACCTCTCCGGTAGACCGTATCGTGTATGCCGGGCATTATAAAGAACAGGAATGATTAAATCCTATCGGCTTTGCGGATTTGGTGGCATATTATGGTCATTCTTTTTGGCGCGAGTTTTATTTATCACCCTCGTCAATGTCTCGCGAAAAGTCCTAGTACTGCTCCGGAACAATTTTCGGATACTGTCATGCAGATTTCTTATTGCGGTCTTTCCATATTCTCCTTGGCTTTACGTTTAAGTGCAGTCGTAACTTTTGCAATTTCCACTGAAACAGCACTTCCTGTGTTCTTGCATTGCAACGAATAAAATTCTCCTTTCTACCACACTTCTTCTGACAACGCCAAAACATTTTTGTGCGGTCTTTACTAGGCTTGTCCCGAACGAACATAAGCCCACCGTGGGCATACTGCTTCATCTCTCTTTGGGACACGTAATCGGATGCAGCCATTGCATTTTTAAAATTACAGGAATAAAATAATATGTTCTGAAAATATCTTTTTCCGCTGTACCCTTCATATGTACACCTATTTGAGTTAAAAAAAATATTAAGAATAAATCATTAAAAAAAAGAAACAAAATTAACTATATCTAAATATTATAGAAATAGTATAGATTTATGTAGACACTACTGTTGGAACAGTTTCACGTTTACCAGCATACCAGCAATACCAACACGATAGTGCTAGGCGGGTGACGGAATTTGCTGAAGAAGCGATGCCCGTAACACGCGTCTAGAGTCCATTTTCGTCTGTTGTATGTAAATTTTAACTTCACGTTTTCTACCTCACGTTTTGTAAGCGTCTTATGATTTTTTTAGCAAATCCTCGATTTTGATAGCGGAACTGCATGAAATACAGGTCTTCGGTAAAAAAAACTTAACTCGCTTATAAAAAAATCGAATATACTCGAGAAAAAACGTGTTTCCTGATCTCTGATGTATTGAGAAATAAATACTTTAATTTTATTCACGATTATAAAAAAGTGCATAGATAAGAGGTTTAAAGAAAATTAAAACTACAAGTGCTGCAATGTCTCGGTGCCGACTTATCCGGTGCCGAATTTTCCCGGTCCCTAGTTGTCCGGTGCCGACTTATCCGATGCCGAGTTGTCAGGTGCCGATTTGGAAGTGCCGAGTCGTCCGGGTCCGTAATTTAAACACAATTTTATCATAAGCCCATGTTTCTTGGAATTTTAAATGAATAATTTGGATAGAGCCAGACGAGGAGCCAGACCTAAACTCAAAATAAATACATGATTGAACTTTGGCTTGACCTACAAATTGCTCAAATTACATAAATGTTCCCTGTACTAAACAAAACAAAATAACATGTTTTTTCCATCTGCTTATAAATTTTGATTTAAATAAATTCATGAATTTTCTCACAATAAATTCCACCATTATTGAATATAGGGGTGAAACTAAAATAATTATAGATACATTCATACCAACTTACTAAAGCGGAACATATCTTGAATATTAAATAACCTTTCAACCTTTCCGTAACTGTATAATATTAATAGATAATAATATTATAGAGCTACGGAAGATTATCTAATAATATTATAGAGTTACGGGAAGCTTTCAACCGTTGTTCTAATTAAATAAAATATGTGATGATAAATAATAAAAAGTGCATTAATAATAACACATTTTTTCTGCATTATTGATATTTTAATATGCAGTGCAATTTTATTACAAATTTCTAATTCAATATCTAATCAACTTTTTATAAAAAATAATTTAAATATAAAAACACTGCTTACACATCTCTGTACTCTAATCCTTACTATATCTTACTAAATCCTGTCAAGACTTTCTTTTATAATGGAAAAAATCCCTTTTTATAAGCCTGACATACTTTTGAAGAAATGGCTTGGGTTTATAAGATTTTCTGTGTATGCAAATGAATTGTAAAAGGCACGGAAATCTTTAAGGGAGAGCAAAGGAACGGATATAAACAGAATCGTCTTTCATATGCATCTATTGGTACAATAGTACAGCACAAAGTTTAAAATTGAGTATATATATATATATATATATATATATATATATATATATATATATATATATTATATATATATATATATATATATATATATATATATTATATATATATATATATATATATATATATATATATATATATATATATATATATATATATATATATATATATATATATATATATATATATATATATATATATATATATATATATATATATATAAACTCATACGAATTATTTATATCTCACATAAGTTTTTAAAACATATTTTGTAATCTATTTAGTATTCTAAAAACTCGCCTAGATTTATTCATGTCAAGATCACCGCATTTTCTAATCTTTTGTATATCAATATGTCTCGTTATTCTCTTAAATCCTATTTTAAAACGAAAAAAAAATGTTGATAAGAAGTTAATATTTTTTTTAATGTTAAGAAATACATATGTAAGAAAAATATGTATATTCCCTTCATACAAGGGTGTCATTGCGCACATTCCTTTTCGCGTTATTGGATTTTATTGTCTTGTATTATTTGTAGACGACAAAGCTCTACGTAATATGTATCTATTAACATATACAGATTCCCTCTTGAACCACCCTCTGATGTGAGCAGTGATTTGTATTCATACACTCCTACCCCAGGCTATGTTTAGCGCTAATCAATAAACCCCTCACCTAGTAAAACATCAATCTAATTTTTTTTTATATAAATTTATTTACCTATAGCTAACTAATTTTTGTTTTCTCTTTACATTTTACAGATATTTCACTGAAGGAAGCAAAATGTCCAAGATGAGGAAATCTAGTATTCAATTACAAACCCAAACCTCCGAACCGCTAATCGTTGTTGACGATATCCCGGAGTTTGGACTGGAACGGACTGATGAATACTCCGGTAATGAAAGTTCCGACGGAGAATCTCCGAGTAATTTTATGAATCCTTATTTGCTATCGCCTTGGCGCGATGCAAGGGAAACTCGTAAACATTCTTTACCCACGCCGCAATGTAGTGGAATAACGGCTAGTCAAGTGAGGAGGCTTTCTGAAAGAGGGGAAGGAGGATCCGGTCCAGGGCCTAGACAGACAGAATTTTTGGCTACACTTTCAACAGCACCTGCTCCTGTTCCTGGGGGAAGAAGACATTCTGTCGTAACCATTTCTAAAGTACCTGTTAGTTTGTTTGGGAGGAATAGAAGGGAGTCTGTTGCTGCGTTTCCAAACAGAATTTTACCTTCGAGAAGGCAATCAGTTACAGGACCCCCTTCTACCGAAGCTAGAGGGAGTGTTCATAATCTTCAGTTGGATATTATGGATGATATAGTTCAAGCTAGGAAAGTAAGAATGAAACTTTGGAATACAAGCAGTGAGAAAGTGTGCGAAGTTCAACCTTTGGACGAAGCTGGTGGAGTACAAAAATATACAAGCACAGGAGGTCGACGTTATTCTGATTTTGTAGGTACAACCCTCGCCCCGATCCCAAGCAGTTCCAAACGCAGAGCGTCGGAATTACCTCCGGCTCCTCCTTCTTGTTCTTCATCAACTGCATGTAAGCAAGCCACCGGAATAGTTTGCTCAAATACTGATTTAATTTCTATTTTATCTTCTCTCACTTCATCCGCAACCGAAATCAACCAGTGTGAGAATCCCAAATCCGATAAGAAACCAAGTATCGAGCAGAAAAGGAACAGGATGACGAACAGATCGAATAGTTTCGATGTCTCTATTCTTCACGGGTTTAGTAACATTGTACAGCAGCCCGAAACGAAATCGGCACCAAACGACTGGTTCATAAAACGCCATCAACCAATGTCTTCAAAAACTAAAGACGAACCAAAAAACTATCCGAATATAACATTCACCAACGAGACAAAGGGGAAGAAAGGTAATAAAGTAGTTTGGGATGGACGAAGTGGATCGGTAGTAGATGCCCAACTCTTAGGTAACGCCATTGAGGATTTCTTAAGACGTGGTCCGGATTCCAACGAATCTTCCAACAACGTTTCGCCGACTATTTCTCCCAGCAAGGGTGCGATCCCGAAGAAAAATACCCCTAAAAATAAAAGCGGTTGGTTTTCGCGATCCGACGATGACAATGAGACCCGCGACTCTTCGATTTGCTCAACGCTGAAGGATCTATTTGTCAAATAGCTGTTGTCTGCGTTTCTAGAAAATTTGTAAATTTTGTTAACAAACAGATAGTAATACCCTTTGCCCTTTCATTAAATGTCAAAACAAAATATTGTAAAAAACAAAACGATACCTGTCGTGGTTTACACACTTGTACAACTTCAAATCTACGATTTCTCCAAATATCAAATAAATATTTTTAAATTACGTAGAATTAAAAAAAAAGTACGCCAAGAATAAATAAAACAAAACTGGATAAGTTCAAAAAATACAGAACACTGCGAAGCGAGTCCCAGCAAGACCAGGCACGACCAATTTATATGTGTGAATAATTTTCTATCTAGTAGTTTTGTACCAATAAAAACTTTACCATTAAACAACGACGTAAAGCCATAGAGTTTCACTATTGATATTTTTTGATAATGGTTTGTTTGTTGAAGTTTGGAAACTTATGATAAACTTCGCTTCAAACAAGAAACATGAAATGATTTGGTTTGTTCTCTTAAGAAATTGTGGACCGATTTCCAACTATTTCATGAACTGTTCTGCACAAATTTAGCTAATTTTATATCTGTAGTTCATTTACTGTTGGAACCATAAAGTACATATACACCAAAGAAATATACAGCAAACATACGCCCATTAGTTGAGTTACACAATGTTGAACTTTTCGAAATCATTTTATTTACTTGTGTTAATACCATCATTTTCTTGTGCAATACAACATGTTTTAATTTTAAAACATTTATAGATATTTCAAGTAGATAGATAAAATGAAAGTCACATGTTAGTCAGAAGTTTCAGAAAATAATGAGTTTCTTCATTTTCTAATATAACGAATATTGCCAGATCTTCTTCGTTAAAGTGCATTTCTACACAACAGCCCCGTACGATACTGACATGTGTATTGACGGAACAGTGCGCATGGACGTTCAAAAATAATACCGGAGAGCACGGAACCTGGCAATGCCGGTGCCGTCTCGTCACGGAGATGTGTGTCTGGACCTTTAAACCGAATTCGAATTATATTAAATTAAACAAAAATAATTTAAAATTCTACTTTGATCTATAATGAATTCCAAAGCAACAATTTACAGAAGAAGAAGGTACTTTTAATATTATCTTTGCAAGAAAACTCGATATCAAAAATTCTAAGAAACAAGATTTATTACTTATTCCAATTTGACATTCATATAAAAACATAATAAACATTTATCTAAAATTTGTAGTAGAACTTACCATCTTGTAAAAATGAAAATGTAATATAGATTTTCTTTTTCTTGGGAATTCATATCTTCACTACATTTTCAAACGAATTTGAAAGATTTGTTTAGTAGAACAGTGGTGCGCAAACCGTTGGTCGCCACTCCCAGATAGGTCGATAGAGAAATTTTTGGGTCATCGAATTCATAAAAAATTTAAGGCTTTTCGTGGTGTGTATCAGGTATCAGTAAAATAATGAAATTTTAATATAAAAGAATTTAAAATGTCAAAAAGTTATGACATCGTGAAACCTGCGGAAAATGCGAGATAATGTATTTCCTTAAAATCACAATTTATCAAGTGAATGGGAAATCTCAAAGTGCGCCTGAAAGTGTTTTCCCTACTGGTTGAAAATATACAAATTGCATTTTGCTTCCCGCTTCCGTTCTTGAGATATGACTATATATATTTGGTAAAATCGAGCGAAATTTCTTTTCATTCTATCTAGAATACTTCAGCAATTACAGACAAACGAACTAATACTTAAATTACTTATATAAATTTAATACTTAAATAAATTAACTACTAGAACGTCCACGTTAATTCTTGAATAATCCACAAACTAAATCCCATTTATATTTTTATTAGATTTTGACAGTTGACAGCTCCATTTTAGTAATAGTTTATAATTACAATTTCAAATACAAATTGAAAATGTGAATGTAGATGGTTTGGTAACTCCATAGACTCCCATAGATCGTGTCTATTCGCAATGCTATCTTAAGTTATGTGTGAAAGCCAAAATCTAGATAAGGAAGTACATGCAGAAACAGTTTTTAGTTTTGAAAGCTGGGATGAATACTCTCTAATATCCCATGATAGTAATGGCAACAATAAGCGAGTACCGTGCATATTTCAAAGCTCAAACAACTTAACTCACGAAACCTTGAAGATGAAGTCTACATACTCGGCCCGGTTTAATAAGATATGAAAATTATTACGAGGGCCGGATAAAATCTATTTGAAGGGCGGTTCCGGCGCGCTGGCTCGAGAAAACCGAGATCAAAGTATCGAGTCTCACCAAAATTGATCTAATGCTTTTATAGTCAATTTGAGTGGTTTGTTCTCCTTGTACCTGTAGGTCTCATACACAGTTTTAATCTGCATTTAATTTAAAATAACTTTAATTTAGTTTAAAATTCAGTCAATTTAGATTATTTTTGAAAAGGTTTCGTGCAAGAATCAAAAGGTTTTAATCAGTAGGTTTTTGTTATTTTGCTCAAAATTTTTAATCGTCTCTAGTTGCAAACTGGAATTTTGAAGAAATATATTGCAAAAACTTCAAATTCTCATATACTAGAAAGAAAATTTCTCATAAGAATCTATAAAATTTTGGTAATCCTTCTGGAAAATCAAAACCATACTTTTAATGTGTATTTAACTTAGATTAATTTAAAAAATATTCATTTATTTATTTTATTTTAGATTTACTTTATTTTTGAAAAAGTTTCCAGCAAAAATCCGAAAATACGCTATTTTGCGCGTTCTTATAATCGCTTATTTCAGGATTACGTTTCACCAACAGAAAAAGATTGTCAGTTGTTTATTCTACACAACATTTCGCTACTTTTGATATATTATATGTCAAAACCACGAAATGTCAGAATTTGCCATTTCGAAACAGGGAAGTTAGTTTGGCTCGCTATGCTAAAAAAAAATCGTGATTCCTCTCCTCTCATTTTTACATATTATATATCAAAATACGCAGAATTTTACACAGATTGCGCTCATATAAATCATCATGCAATTTAGTTTACAATAAGTCAAGAAATCTTAAAAAAACTAATCAGTCCTTCTGCGGATCGATGGTATTTTTTAATTAAAAGCTTTCGATGTCTCTATTCTTCACGGGTTTAGTAATATTGTGTAGCAGCCCGAAACGAAATTGGCACCAAACGACTGGCTCATAAAACGCCATCAACCAATGTCTTCAAAAACTAAAGACGAACCAAAAAACTATCCGAATATAACATTCACCAGTAGTTTGGGATGGACGAAGTGGATCGGTAGTAGATGCCCAACTCTTAGGTAACGCCATTGAGGATTTCTTAAGACGAGGCCCGGATTCGAACGAATCTTCCAACAACGTTTCGCCGACTATTTCTCCCAAATTGGCAAATTAAACAACTTAATTAAAAAAAACTAGACGTCTCTGTGATAAGCTGTTGAAAAGTTATGACATCGTGAAATCTGGGAAAAAAGCGGAAACTTTATTTCCTTAAAATCTATATGTGTCAAGTGAATGGAAAATTCAAAGTGCGCCTAAAAGTGTTTTCCCTGCTGGTTGTAAATATACAAATTACATTTTGCTAGCCGCTTCCTTTCGCAAAATATGACTTGATATAATTGCAAAATCGAGCGAAATTTCGCAAAATTTGTTTGCCCGAGCAGAACCGGGGAGTAATTATTGTTTTTACGTAAATCTAATGCGTCCATATGTGAAATGATCTGAAAACGGTGCCGCAATCCCTTTTTTAATTATTCGCAGCCGTTCTCGAGATGCACCTATGAATTCGAAATTCGCTTGCACTAAAATGTCAATATAGACAAAATCAAAAAACGTCTACTTTCCATTCAAGGGTCGAAATAAAATTTTACACAAAATATTTGGTCGCAAATGAAAATAGTTGTCGCACCACTGGTATAGGAGACTATACCACTGGTATAGGGATAATTGCAACACTTTTGATTGCAACACTTTAAATGTTAACACTAAAAATAAATTATCCGCGAGAATTGAAAGGTTTTATGATGTGAAGCATGTTAGATAATCGTTATCCCCCAATCTTAAAAGTTTACACCTATCAAATATAAATTTTAATTATCACGGGACTAAAAGAACAAACTTTTACATTGAAAAGTTTATACGTTACATTGCAGACAATAATATACTTCTTCGTCCTCATAAGACAAGTAATAAATTTCACTTCACTCCCAACTCATTCATATCAACTCTTGTAAGTGACCACATTTCTTTCTTATGCCTCTAAATAAACGAAGTACAATGATCAATATTCCTTTGCTGAATTCTTTTAACTTTGTCTTAGAAATGGAAAAGAAAAAAAACATAATTAAATGATTATAAAGGTTGGACCATCTAATGGCTGGCGAATTTGAATCGACTATATAAAAAACTAATTCATATTTTTATAATTATTATTTATAGAATTGAAAGTAGGAGTTTATCACTTCTATTAGTAATTTTATTCAATTCTATTATTAATTTGGTTCAAACCATGACATCTCATTTTAAACATTATTATTTATTTTCAAAATTATGAGTTTATTAGAAATATTGGACATTTTCATTTGAGAATAAAACACTACATCATTCGAATGACTGCCATGGCTGCCAAGTACCCCATCCGATGCCCCGACATTTTCTATTGTTTGGGCTCAAATCACATGAATGGCAACTTCGCTTTCGTGTTTCAAGATATCAATCGTCTCTGGATATCCTTGTAGAGAGTAGATTGTAGATTTGGTGGTGACGATTTGTACTGCGACCTTGATAGATCTATTGTACCCCACCCTCTTCCTCTAAACGTTGGTATACTTACCCATTTAGAGCGCCTACTAGACCTGATTCCTTTAGGAATTTCAGGATCTGGATGGGATTCAAGGACTGCAACTCCTCTGCGTACAAGCAGTGGGCCCTAAGATACATTTGTCTCTTGCGGAGCAGCATGTATTGGGGTTTGCTCTACTGGACCACAGAATATGCATCTGTCATCTTCCTCTAGGCCTAGAGTCTTGAGGGGTTTTCTACATCTGCACTGTCCCGTCAGGACTCCTGTCAGAATTCTAAGCTTATTCCTGTGTAGTTTCAGGCAAGCTTTTGTTCTTTTCTGGTTAAAAGATCCCAGTATTACTTTGGATTGTCTCAACCCTGGAAGTTCTTACCAGGTTTTCATTAATTGTTCTCTTATTTCTTCATCTAAACTTTTGTGGATGGTGTTCACTCTCATACTGCAAAAGGGCACCGGACCTATAAATGGATTACGGGATCCCTTGTTTGCTAGGTGATTGGCTTCTTCGTTTCCGTCTATACCAGTCCTGTGTAACTTCCGTCTATAACAATCCTGTGTGTCCTGGTAACCAGTGTAGCGTTACTTTATTTTCTCTGCCAAGCTTGTTTAGCTTTCCCACACAGTCCAGTTTGGATTTGATGGTGTATGAGCTAATGGCCTTGATGGCTGCTTGGCTGTCTGACTGTCTGGCTGTCGGATAGCAATTCGTTTTTTGCGTTAATTCCTGTCGATGTCAAATTGCATATACCTCTGCCTGGAAAATACTTGGGAATGTTCCCATGGATTCCCATGGATTTGGTACAAGGTCTAAACACTCCTGCAGCAGTACCTTCCTTTGCCTTCGAACCATCTGTATACCACTTGATAGCATTTTGCTCTATGTGGTATGCTGAGGATTCGTCGTTCCAATCGGCTTTACTACTACATATTGTTGTGTAGTTTCTCGAAATGGTATTTGCTTACCATTTCGTCTTTTGGTTCTTCCAGCCAGGGGATCTTGGCAGCGAGGCTGTTCCGGTCTCTGCTCCTGATTATTTTACCTCTGCCTATTCTTTCCTTGCTAAAAGAATAGGCATTTTCGTGGAAAGGGCCGCCAGCTCGGCCCCACGATACGGTGCAACGGAGTCAGATCTAGCAGCAGTTCCATTCCTGCTATCGGGCACGACCCCATCGCCCCCATGATGCAGGCACACGCCAGTCTTTGTATCTTCTCAAGCTGCTTACTCATAGAGGCCAGCTTGGTTCTAATTCCCCATGCAATGGCCCCGTAAGTGATCGCAGGTCTCCCTATCATAGTGTACATCCATCGCAGGATTATGGGGTTACAGCCCCACGTTTTCCCAGCCAGATTTCTTCACACCATTAGAGAGCTTTTGGCTTTTCCTACCTACCTGCTTCAGCGTATCTATTTAATAAGAGTTTGCTATCTGGTGTTATACGCAGATACCTTACCTTCTGTTTGCATTCTGCTGCCCTCCAATCTAACAGTATGGGAGGTAGGCTATTTCGTTTTCTCTTTCTAGTATCACCTTGGTTTTGCTGTGTGGTATCACCTTGGTTTTGCTCTGGTTGAGTCTTAGTCCCACTCTTTCACACTATCTACTAGTTACTTTCAGGCCTCTCTGTACGATTTCACAGAGCGTTCCTTCAAACTTTCCTTTGGCTATGATGACTATGTCATCGGCGTAACCTTGACATTTGATGTCTAGGTCGTTCAGCCTAGCCAGTAATTCATCAACTACCAGGCTCCACATCAGTGGTGATAGCACACTTCCCTGTGGGCACCCTCGAGTTGTAGAGATCTTGATGGTGTCTCTTCCCACTTGTGCCTCCGCCGTTCTGGTTCTCAGCATTTCTCCCATCTACTTTGAGATAGTGCAGTCGATATTCCTTTTTAAAAAGCCGCTTTAAAGGCTCCCTAAGATATCCTTAAGGGCTCTGTACAAAAAAAAAAACAACGGGGTCAAATCACAGCTCCTAGGCGGCCAATTGGCATCAGCATTGCGGCTGATTATTCGATTTCCAAAAACAGTGCGCAAAACATCGATGGTTACGTTGCCTGCGTAGCAAATGGCCCCGTCTTGTTGAAACCAAATGTCACCCATGTCATACTTTTCAATTTGTGTTAACAAAAATTCGTTTAGCATGGCAAAGTAACTTACGCTACTGACTGAAAAATTGGGTAAATCGGGATACTGCCGATGAAGCCAAGCCAGCCATGGCAGTTATTTGAATGATGTAGTGTCTCATTCTGTAATGAAAATGTCCAATCTTTCTAAGAAACTCCTAATTTTGAAAAAATATTCATTATTTCTTTTATAGGCGATTTAAATTTCAAAAGTTAGATGGCCCACCCAATTTTAGCACTTATGATAAAGTTATTATATTTAATCGGTGTTATATTTCTCTTGTATCAAATATATTTTATAATATTTCGGACGGATTGTTTAAGAGAAAGGTCACAGTTCTTATTGGTTTTATTTTTGGATTGTAGATTTTGCACGAATTTTCCAGACTATTCTCAAAATAATTTTCATAATAGATTTTCATTATATGTTGTTTGGTAATTACAAAATGATAATATTAATTAACACAACATCAAACAATATTTTTTTTTCACAAATATCCTCATTCTTCGTAGAAGAGCTCCTCCAACGTTATTGTGTATCTAGAAGGCTCGAGAAGCTCAACACACAGTCCTGTAAAAATGAAAACGGTTATGAAAAACTATTCATTCAACAATGGTCGATTAATAAATTTAACTTTTAAATTAGCAATGATTTTCCAATGTATTTCCAATGTATTTCCATAGCCAGTTTACACGCTTTGTGGAAGATTCTCAGTATGAACAATTAAATCAGCTAGTGAAACCGGAGAATCAAGTGGACTTTTGCAACAGGAAATCTGGAAACTCAGGAAATAAGTTCTAAATACATATTTTTTTATTTATTGTATTACAAATTAACCGCGAGTAGGATTGTCAACTGTTAAGCACGAAAAAAGATAACATTTTAATAGTATATTCGAAAGATTGGACATTTTCATTTAACAATGAAACACATCATTCAAATGACTGGCTTGACACTACCTACCTAATTCGATCCACCCAATTTTTTAGTCAATAGCGATCGTTACTTGAAATGTGTGACATGGATGACATTTAGTTACAACCGGGCGGGTCCATTGCCACACAGTCAACGTAACCATCGATCTTTTTCTCACTGTTTATGGAAATCGAATTATCAGCCGAAATGCTGTTGCAATTGGCCGCCTAGAAGCTGTGATTTGACCGTATTAGATTGTTTTTATAGGCAGCCAGCCCTTAAGGATAAGTGTTACGCTAACCATCAAGAGACGATTGAAGCCTTGAAACACGATATCGAAGTTGCCATTCATGCGATTGGAGCCCAAACAATCGAAAAGGTACTAAAAAAATGGATTAATCGAATGGGGTACTGTCAAGCCAGCCACAGCAGTCATTTAAATGATGTGTTTCATTGTCTAATGAAAATGTCCAATCTTTCTAATAAACTCATAATTTTGAAAAAATATTATTCTCAGAAGGGTCAAGTTAATATATAACAACGGGATAACAAAAGCACCACAAAAGATAGCGAATATTTTAAAAATATACCCATTTTTCTGATACGCTTCCAATTAAAAAAAAAAAAATTAGTTTAGCTTATATCTCGGTTAATTCGAATCCAATTTTATTGTATAAAATCTAGTTTAAGCGCTTTATTAACCAATTTAAATATTATTATTAATATCTTCGAAGATATAAAAAATTTAAGGAATTGTTATATTGCGTCATAGTCAATTTTCAAACGTTGATTGTTACCTAAGTATCAATACTACTTGGACGTATTAATGTGTCATTTTAAAGTTAATTTAATTTAGTTTATCGTCGATTATTTTAACACATTACAAAATTCCCTTTATTAACCCCCGATACTAAAGAGCAGTGTTAAAAGTTTGACGTGTCTGTGTGTCAGTCTGTCCGTTTATGGAATCGTAGCTAATAAACGAATGGACCGATTTTGAAGCGGTTTCTTTTTAAGCTGACGTGATCGAAGGGGTTCTTAGCTATAATTTATGAAGATCTGTTTATGCGTTTGACGACCATCAGCTCATTTCCCACTTAACAAATTAATCTGAAACCAATTTGACACAAGTGTTTGTCTAGTTCCGTAAATACAAACCTTCCAATCACGTATTTGCGAACGAAATTTTAAAGAGGTAACATTAATCACGTATTTAAAACAAATTATTAAATAAAGAGAAAAGTTCGAACGATAAAATAAAATAAAAAAATTTAATTAACCCCGACACAAAAAAAAACCGGCCGAGTTTTGACTAAAAAAAGTGCGAGTTGTGACTCGCGCACCGAGGGTTCCGTACAAACTTGTAAGGTATCTTTTTTGTGTGGATGGCATAGCAAGCACATTCAGTTAACTTGTTAAGGCGTTGCTAGTAAACAAACAAAACTCGTCCCAATTATCATATATATAGTTTACTATTGTAGCTCTCAAAAGCTGTGTTTGTCCAAAATTGGTTGAATTATAAATTGAAAAAGCTATAGCATGAAACAAGCAACTGCCATCGCCGGACATAAATATTACATCGTGTACGATAATGTTGTCGTTAACGGTTAAATGAACTGTAGCCATAATTTATTGAGTAAGTAAGGATATGCAGGAGTACGAAGTTATTGAATGCAAAACAAAATTTCGTATTTCTGCCGCTCACTACAAAAGTGCCGACCTGGGCCGACCTCCCGCCCTTGTACTTGCCACGCGACGCCTTGCTCGTGGGCGTCTCGTTTTATCCTAAATATAAGAGGTCACTGAGTAGTTAGTTAGGTATTTAAACACGAAATCTTACTTACTTATATGATATGAAATTCTTGACGAGAGACCTATTTCAAATTCCAAGCCAAAACTAAAATATTTTAAAAGTTACCAAAAGAAAGCGAATGACGATTATAATAAATCGATTATGATAAATCTTTATTTTACTATTACCCTTATTCAGTAACTTACATTAAGAATTAACTGAATTACGCGATTATTTTTAAACTTATAAAAAGAAAACGAACAGACGATTATGAAAAACATTATTTTAGTATTATACTTATTCACTAACTTATATTAAGATCTAACTATTTCTTTTTTTTTTAAATAACGCGAATATTTTTAAACTTATAAAAAGAAAACTTTGTTTTAGTATTACACTTATTCACTAGCTTATATTAAGATCTAACTATTTCTAGATCTAATATAAAGTAATATATTAACTATTTCTAGATCTATTTCGATACTCTTAACATTCAGTTGTTCAATTGACTGCTTTTGGGCAATTGACTACCAAAAAATATAGGAGGAGGAGGACTTAACTGTATGCAACCCATATGCTTCTGCTGCCTGACAATACCACGCAACACATTAGTGTATTTTCATAAGTTTCTAATAGTAAATTCGCATTTTTCTTGTAATTAAACTACATATTTACGGTTTTCAGGTTACATTTTTCCCTTTGCATGTGCCGTAAGATACCGCTTCTTGCCAAATTTCATGATTCTAGGTCAACGGAAAGTACCCTATAGGTTTTGATTCCCTTGTGAAATCACAAAATATGCCACATAAAAGTTAATATCTTTTGATCGCGTTCACTTACATTTTTTCACAGCTGAAAGAGACCGCAGACCTGAGTATTTGATACAAATTTCAACTTGTTACCTCTACGCGTTCCTGAGAAAAATGGTCTTGACAGACAGACAGACTATAGGGGTTCCGTTTTCGGTACGGAACCCTAAAAACACTCGAACGTAAAAAAATAAAATAACAGAATTTTTTTTTTTTACTTTTTAGAGTTTTTTTTATTCTTCTCTGGCTCTTTTAATTTCATTAACACATAACCACATAGAAGTACCTATTAATATTTTGATGATGAGCGTCGCGGCGTCGGGGGACTGCTAAGTAAGTCAAATAATAACCAGACTAATAATACCTTGTAAGATAGAGTGATACATCTAAGTTCATACGTACAATTTGAAACTAGTAGGTATTTTGTATTCGTGATACCTATGTAGCTATAACTAATTATTGTAATTATACTTCTTCACATAGCGATCCCCGATGCGGTGACGCTTATACTTCTAATTCGGTCAGAATAGCAAGAAGGAAATTTTGGTTCTTTTTTTTACTTTTTAAAGTTTTTTTTGTCGGGGATTACTTAAAATTTTTAATTTTATTTTAATACAATTATTTTTTGTTATTAATTTATTCTTTATATTTTTTGACATACATAAGAATTTTTTCCTTTTTTATTTTATCTGTGGCAATTACTTAAATTATGAAATTATTAGTTTTAAATTTAATTTTAGTCATGTATTGCATATGTTTGACGGACGGTACAAAGATATTTTTATTTGATTGAAAGATTCTGTCGTAGAACTAGTCCCATTATTTAGCTAGCAGAGTAGTACTGTTATCTAAAATAATGGAATCCCATTTGACTAAATAGCGAATATATTGAAATGTTACGTAAATAGAACAAACTAATCCCTATTAAATAATTTTGTTTAACAAATTTATTGCAATGTTTACTCTACAATGTTTAATGCTCAAACAAAAAGACACAAAAAAACTAAAAAGTCAAATTTCTCTCTTGTTATTTTAACTTCATTAAAAGTACCTTTTAATATTTCAATGATGGGCGTCTCCGCGTCGGCAGACCGCTATGTGAAGAAGTAAAATTAGTTATACCTACATAGATATAACGAATAGAAAATACCTACTAGTTTCAAATTGTACGTATGGACTTAGATGTATAAATCTATCTTACAAGATCTACTAAGTTCCTCCAGACTTTCGATATTGTACAGTAAATTCGGAGTAAATTAATCAAGATTGAAAACTAAACGAGTGGATATTGTTGTTTTGTTACTTACGTACGTTGCTTACACAGACTAGATCCTTGTATTATCCAAACTTTATCAATCTTCTTTTTATTTCTTTGTATTCTAGATTTATTATTTGATTTACTTTCCAGTCCCGCAGTCCCGTGACGGGACGACGCTCACCATCAAAATATTAATTCAATTAAATCAAAATTTAGGTACTTTTAATAAAGTTAAAAGGGCAAGAGAGAAATTTTACTTTTAAGAGTTTTTTTGTGTCGGGGTTACTTAAAATTTTGTATTTTATTTTATCGTTAAGACTTTTTTCTTTTTATTAATAATTAGATTATAAATACGTCATTAATGTTACTTCTTTGAAATTTCGTTCGCAAATACGTGATTGGTGGGGATTGTTTACAATAAAAATAAGTTTATGGATATACGAAACTAGACAAACATTTGTGCTAAATTAGTTCCAGATTAATTTTGTCAAGTTTGAAATGAGCTGATGGTCATTAAATGCGTAAACAGATAAATTATAGCTAAGAACCTCCTCGATTTCGTTAGCTTAAAAAAACACATAAAAATCGGTCCATTCGTTTAGGATCTACGATTCCGTAAACAGCCACTTATACGGACAGACGGACAGACAGACAGGTGACACTTATAACAGCCCTCTTTATGTGTCGGGCGTTAATAAAAAAGAACATGTTTTCGTTTAAAAAGCCCTGTTGTCAACCCTAACCATAAGCTCTTTTTTTAATTATTGTTGGATATGTATTTTTCTCCATAAGACATAAACAACTTGTCTTGTCATATTATTAAAACTGAGATCGACGAGAATTTTCTTCAATAATTCGTAAATAACTATCTATTTGAAACTATCCTTTATTATATGATAGGTTGCTCCAATATCACTCAATTTCGTCATCGTGCAGTCTGTTAATACAATTATTTAACATTTTATTATAATAATAAATAATAGACCCTGGGTGTGCGTTTCACAAATTAGTATTATTTAAACACTTTATGGATTTCGGCATTATTTCTGGAGTAATAAATAAAGATAGACACTTTTTTTTTAATTCGTTGGCTTCATTTTTCCAATTTATTTACAGTAAAGAAAAAATCATGTAGCTTCAGTTATTAAATAGTCATCAACAATGTGCAGCGTTGCGTACGGTGCACCATGACGGTCAACATGACTGCAATCATATCATGTTCACCGTTTCGAGAAACATAGTTCGGGGGATATCGCGGTTAAATTTGGTGTCACTTTTAAATCATTTTGCGGATTAAAATTTATATTTTCGGGGTTTAGTCGATGCCAGCTTCGTCCGTGCTACTTCAATCCTGAAGATGCCTTTCCATTTCTTCAATCCTGCACTATTTTGTTGCTAGTGAAACACGACGTCCAGCAGCTGTCTGTTCTCTGAGAAATACATCCAAAGCTTTTAAAATATTTAATATGCCCGATACTCCATCAATGTATGTACATACAGAAAAATACGAATCAAATGTTCCATATTTTACAGTTCAAAGTTACAGTTTGCTTCTAAGACTATTCTTTTTAGATATCACAATGTAGAAATGGATCATGAACAAACGTATTCTCAGATTTTGAGAGACAATCGAGAACCATGATCAGAGCGGACCAGGCGTGTAGCGCATTACCTTCACGCGCCCTTAAATTTTTCACTATAACTTCTTCATTTTTTGAAATTGGCTTAAAAGACGCGTAAAGGATGCAGTTATATGAATATATGAAAAACACTAGAAGTGCAGAAGATTAAGAAGTCTATTATATCTAATAATAATAGGTATGGGATACGAAAGTTGTGATTAAAACTATTTGTAAGTAATATATTGTGCAACTAGTGCGGAAAGTTGTCAGTTGCCCACGTGAGCGAAATTGGATGCACGAACGAAGTGAGCGCGCGCACATTCGCTCGAGAGGGCAATTGACAATACCGCACGTGTTGCAAATAATATTTTTTATTACTCATGCGAGGCGATGTATCTTACAAGTTTGGGGTCCAGAGGCCATAAGAAAAAAAAGTATAAATGAAGAATTTGCTTTCTCATTTATCTCTGGTGGGGTGGGGATTCGTCATAAGAACTCTTATCTGTCTCCGGTATCACCAATTTACACTCATTTTAAAACGTTTTCTTGAATTTTTACTTTGTAATGAAAAAAATGTCTGTCACTTTCACGTTATTTTTTTTAATATTGAGGTTTCGATAGCGTTTAATTTAGTTATTCAATTATTTTTTAATGAAACTATAATTTAAATTTAATGCGATTTTTATTAAATATTTGCGTGCGCCAAGCATAACTTGCGTGCGCCAAGCGTAACTTGCGTGCGGCAAGTATTCTTGTCGCACGCAAATGAATATTTCCAATGCACATAGGTTATGTGCATTTAATAATTGAATTGGCAAACAGACATTTATCGCACTAAAAAAACGGGCGCCAAACTAGTACTTATCCCACATGCGTGATTAAAATGTTTGAAATTCATTTAATAATCAAATTAAATCAAATTCTTATTGCTTGAAAAACAAAAACGTCACAAATTAGGAATAATAATTCAAATAGTTTTTGGTTTAGTCACAAAATCATCACAACTCTGATAGTAATTGCAACTGTTCTAAATTATTAAATTCTATAAACTAATTATTATTTAAAGAACATATAGAAAGAAACATATAAATAATATTCTTTAGAAGTGCAGACTGTTTCTTGGCACAGGTGGCACTTCACAGATGATTTATTATTTGAACATTTTGATATGACTTTTGAAAAAAAAGATACTAGGACTCATAGTATCTTTTTTTTTGTCTCTTTGGTATGTGTTCCAGAATTTCTACAAGAATATTCGTTTTTCTGCTAGTTATATACTTTGCTCCCAATATTTCTCCCGATTACAATAAATAGTCTCTGCGTTTAATATTACTGTTGTTAGCAATTTTATACAATACCCAAGCATTTATACTTAAGAAAATTTAACAAATTATTAAATCGAATTATTCTTTAAAATCACAAAGGAACAAAAATGACTCAGCGGCAGTTCTAGGTAAATCTTTTTTTTCATAAACTAAACTTGTTATAAAATTGAACATATTTTAAATTTCATTTAAAGTTCACTACATAAAATTAGTAAAAGTCAAAAAGTTTCATCGACCTAAGTTAAAAAGTTAGAAACGATCAAACTTGCGGGTGAGACAAAAATGGGATGACGGCGCTTCTAGTGTTGAGCAAACTCAAATGCTATATACCCATTCTCCGTTCCTTAAAACTCTGTTTCGGAGATAATACTCAATAATAAAGTTTTTTGTTCTTGTATGAAAATTCAATTTCAAAATAGCAACAATAAATCTAACATACGTAATAAATGATTTGCTTGTATGAAGTAAGCCAGTGCTTCTCAAACTATCTAATATAGCTGACCGACATTTTTTTGTTCCAATCTGTTGCGGACCGGTATCATATTCAGTTGCAGTGAACGGTACTTACGTATTAACGCCACCACCGCTATATTTTTAAATGCCGCCAATCTACACCTAAAATTTTTATGATAAATCATAAAATAAAACATTTTAATTAAAATTAAAACATTTTTAAAACTCAAAATACTTTATTTTTTAAACCCGGTTAGATTAGGTTGCCCGCCGCGAAGCGGAAAGATAAATCAATACAACATACGCGCGTCAGTGCGAACTCTCGATCCAATATATAGCGGTAGTGGCGTTAATACGTAAGTACCCAGTGAACTTTTAATGTAACCAGGTCTAGGGACTATTGGGAGCATTTTTATAAAACGAACCCAATTTTTATGTAGTTCGTAATGGATGATAAGAGAAAATTGAGTTTTTCAAGTTGATAATAAATCCAAAAAAGTGACAGCAAAATTAGTATTTTATTTATAAATCACAGTCAAAGTAATAATATTATCAACAAAAACTTAATGGGAAAGATGAGCCTGCATATTTTTGACCAGTTTTTCTATTCATGGTTAAAATTCAGCTGACGAAAGTTTAAAAGCAAGCTTCGAAGATTATAATAAATCACTTGCATCTTTTTGGTTACAAGTTTTTTTTTTTATAAATTCTGCTGGATTATTTACCATCTGTCTAATGACAATACGTAAATTTGCTGTAACATCGTCAACTCTTGTAAGTATTTACCCAGTGGTAAATACCTCTTCATCCTACGACACTCATATTACCATATCAAGCGGTAGACTGCCTTCCAACCTACGAATTCCATGTCCAGTCAGAAGTCGAGTTTTGATAGTATTCAGGTGAACCTTGAGTCTATCAGAGTATGTGCTGGAATGTTCCTCCGTCACTTCTTTCACTAGTTTAATGTTAAGGTCGTGGTAAATGATACTATTTGTTACAAACCATGATGCATTTACTATCATTCTTAAGGTTTTTGAATGAAATCTTCCTAGTATCTATGTGATACAGCGTTCAGCGTGCAACTCAAATATCCGAGTTGCACGCTAAACCCTATAGTTGACTCCTATAGCTCCATACTGGTTTCAGAGTTATATAGTAGAAGCTTGTTTTCCAATGAGTGTTTTGATTTTGGACCGAGTAGCCTTAGTTTAAAGTTGCCTTTTTTTGCCATATGGGCTTTTGCCATGTGAGTCTGATTGAGGTATCTGCCGGTCATTCAATTTTACTGGTGGACAGGTTTGCTTTCTGAGCGAAAAGGTGACGTGGACCGATTTTAACTCATTTTCCACATTTTTAGCCAGTTTTCTACTGCATTAGGATGCAGTTGGATTCGTTTTGCTGCCACAATTGGCTCTGAATTGGATGCCATTATCGCAGTGTCATCTGCATATGTTGTTGTTAAAGTGTGGGCTATGGTGGGCAGATCTGCGGTGTATAGAAGGTAGAGTACTGGGCCAAGTACATTTCCCTGTGGTACACCGGCTTCAACTAATTTTAGATCACTTACCTCGTCCTTGTATTTGACTGCACAATTTTGTATTTAAATAAAACACAGAATATTTGAGATATGGAGCTGAAATTTATACCAGGTGTAGTCACACGTTACAATTATGTATGAAATTCGACGTCGTTCATACGACCACCACACACGACGGCAGCGATCGATTATTTGGATCCAATTTTTAATCACTCCTTCACATATATCAGCCGGAATGTTGGCAATTTCGCGTTCAATATTGTTCCGGAGCTCCTCTAACGTTGTTGGATTATTGGCACAAACCTTCGACTTAAACGAATCCCGTAAGAAAAAATCCAACTGCGTCAAATCGCATGAGCAAGGTGGCCATTTAACTTGACCATTTCTCTAGATTAAACGATTACCAAATTTTCCTTTCAATAAATCAATTGTTTGATCAGTTGTATGGCTTGTGGCGCCATCTTGTTGGAACCCATATCGCTGATGGCAAGTCCATCAAATTCTGGCCAAAAATAGTCTTCCTACATGGCACGATAGCGAATTCCATTGAACATAACATCGACGAAAGAAAAATACGGCCCTATCACACCTCCGATAGAAACACCACACCACAACCTCACTTTTTGTGGATGCAATGTAATCTCATGAAGCACATGTGGGTTTGTTGCTGTCCAATAACGCATATTCTGCTTATTAACAAAGTAATTTGGCCAAAAATGAGCTTCATCGCTAAAGATAGTTTTTCGATTAAATTCAGGATGTTCTCCAAACTTTTGCAGAACAAAATCGAATAAGTTTCAGATCTTGGGTTAATTTGATCTTGTAAGGGTCTAGCTGGAGATCTTTACACAATATTCGTTTTCATATGGACTGAGAAATTCCCAATTCTTGTGAACGGCGTGGGATCGACTTGTTTCATTCATTTTGAACTGTGCGTTGTCTCACAGGCATAGGAACATTCAATAGTTAAGGTAGAGACACACAGGTCCCACATACGCAACGTATGCAACATATTACGATATCTCGACTCTGAAAAACTATACCATAGAAACACACTTATCGTATGCAACGCAATCACACGCCTCACACACAACGTCGTTCTGGAATGTCCAGATCGGCGTGTTTCTAGAACCCATGCGTAGCACGTCAGAAACAAATAGACCTTTGATGCAAGCGTTCCCTTCAAACTGCATTTTAGACATGCGAAAGTACATAAAGAATCGTTCTTCATCAAATTCCAGTTTCTGCATTAATGTATGGTATTTTCCAACTTTTTCTCTTTGTTTATCTAACTAATGAACCCAATATCTGCTCTTCTTAACTTTAGTTTTTATTTGTGTGCCGCGGAAATATTCATTTAAAAATAGTAAACTCAATAAAACATCCTCAAACTCGCTATCAGAATCAGAAAACATGACTGACAGACGCACTAGTGCACCTTCTGAGAAATCACAACAACGTTTGATGCAAAATTTACGTTGCATACGCGGGACGAGTGTGCACACCAATTCTCCCACGTTGCATCGCATACGTTGCGTACGTCGGAGCAGTGTGTTTCACCATCACACGCATAGCTTTCGTCTGGTGGGACGATTAATGCGATTCAAAAATTTTAGCATGCGCTCTTAAACTTGCGACTACCGACTCAGAAATTACGTTTAAACGATTTCCAAACGTTGCTCGTTCGTGAACTTCACCACGATAAAAATATGCCTTAACTGACATTTCAACTTTGACAGATCATAAATGACATTTGTAGGTTATGTTCCGCATTATAAAACAAAATTGTTGTTTCAATGTCTCTATTGAAAAACCCTTTACAATTAACAATCTTCACGACCTCTATAAGCATATCGTTTAAATGTGGCGACACTTTCTTTTGTTTTCCAGACTTTCCCGGTGAATGAAGCAGTGTGTCGACTTGCATTCAGGTTAAGCTTTTTAGATTGTAAAACCAGAATGTCGTCCCATCATTATGGCAACCCAGTCAGAACATACACCTACACATAATTTGAGGTCCAATCCACAATTAACTACGCAATCTGTCACCGCTTTGAGTATTTCTGACCTAGGGGTTTTTGTTTCTTGCCGCATTTAATAAATAGAAACCATTTTAAATAATCTTAATACCACTTCTTGAATTCAGACCATAATTTTGTACTTATAGCACAAATTACAATCAGTTACAAAAGGTTTTACTAAGATAACTTAATAAGATAACTTTTACTACGGTAACTTACCGAATAGAGTTACCTATATAGAAGTTAGCCGAAGTAGAGGGAGTCGTAACTAGATGATCGCATTTTGTCTATATTTCAAAATGTTCCCATAGCAAAATTGATTGAATTTTATTTTCATCTGAACCTAAAAATACAATGCATATTACAAAACCCAAATTCTACGAGATAATTTAATTGAATATATATATATATATATATATATATATATATATATATATATATATATATATATATATATATTTTTTTTTTTTCCTGTAGATTGTTGAACTGCAGACATTCCAAGATCTAGATTCTGTGGATTTTGTTTAGCCGCCGCGACCATCAGGTTCTCAATATCTTCAGTTATCCAATTTTGTGTTTGTTCGGCATTTACTAATTCACCAAAGCCCAGTTTCTTGAATCGAGGGTCAAAAAATGTCGCTTTCGCACTAATTTTTAATTTTTCTAACGAACCAAATCTCATCGAGATGATATCTCGCCGGTTTTTTTTCCACATCTTTTGCAAAAAGAGTTGTGGATTTTATGCTGTTAACGGCGTGATGTAGACCGTGAAATTAGAGGAATAATCATTGATATTGTTATATATTCTTCTCCTGATAACTCCGTTATCAGTGCTTCCATGGGTTTAAGTAAAGACGTACACTCTTTAAGGACGACCCAATCATCAGACGATAACACTGGAGGTATGCCGGAAAGATTGGACATTGCAGCCGATAATGGAACTTTAATATCTTGCAGTCTTTCGATCATAAACAAACAAGAATTCCATCTCGTTGAAACTTTTTGTTTGACTTTAAGTAGTGGAAGATTCATTTGGCGTTGCATTTTCACCAAGACGCTACTGTACTTCTTTTAAAGTGAGCCACGATTTTCTTACACTTTTCGAGCAATTGCTGGACATTGCTGGACATCGTTCCTTAGGACGTCCATGATACTCAGATTGAGAGTATGTGCCACACATGGGTGATGATACTTATTAAGGTGCTCGTTAACTGCATTTTTTATATTTGAAGCATTGTCTGCGACAATACTGAAGACTTTATCAAAAACTTCCATTCTTTCAAAATTCCTCGGAGGACACTGGCAACATTTTCTGGTGAATGATATTCAAATAATTGTCTTGTTTCCAACAAGGAGCTCATCATTTCGTTTTCTTTATGTAATGAGCAGTAACCGCTAAAAACGATTTGGTAGAACATGATGTCCATATATCCGTTGTTGTCGCCAAATATGAAGGTACAGCTAACTAGTTTTTTACTTTGGTCAATATCGATATATACATGTTTGGAATCAGAGAAGACATAATTTTTCGCCGGCTCGGGGGTTCAAAAAGCGGGTTCAACTTCTTTGTATATTTTAAGAAGCCTTTATTCTCGACGATGGATATAGGCTGAAAATCAGAAACTATCATTTCGACTAAAATTTTATCAATTTCGGCCTGTTAATTCTCGGAAATATTACTATCTTTCGTACTACCAAATAATTTGAGTTGACGTTTTCGTTTTGTGGCCGATGGACGTAATGGATGAAGAAGTGGCGACGAAAAACGAGCGACAATCAACAATTGACGATGTTGATGGCAACGATACAAGTGTCTTCTGAATCAATTCGTCTGGGTCATCAGAATCATCGTTTGAACTTTCACGGTTGCCAGAAGGGATTATTTAGAGAGAAGGGTGCAATCTTTTAAGATGTTGGCTGAGATTAGTGGTATTAGCAATATATTTTAATGTTTTTTTACACTTGTTACACAAAACTGTTCCGTCGCCTTTTTTTCGAAGTAATCCCAGACTAAAGATCGTTTAACACTTCGCCTCGGCATTGAAAAAGCTTTTTGGACACACTGGGTACTCGACGACTGAATATTGTGCTGAGACTGACAGTGAAACTAAGTGATCCTTTCCCTTATCAACGAGAACTAATATAAATATATTCAAATTTGGTATTTATGGTCTTATGGATCATATTTAGAATCCAATATTATTTAGATTTATTTATTTTACTGCCATAAAATATGCTTACGATGGAATACGATTATCAAAGATTTCTTTACGTTTTTCTTCATCTCACGTTTGTTTATAAAATGCCCAAATGTTTGTTTAGGAGAAACAGCCGCTCGAAATGTTGGAACCTCTCTATAGAGGCACATGCATTTTTAATATTTTTATATTACAGTTATAAATTACTAGAGGATTGTAATAGAGTGTTGCAAAAATGCAATATTCTCGCTATACACGTTAACTTCCGCGAAAACTGTCCGAAAATGCGTCAAATTATTAACGAAACTGGCTTAATTTACATAAATTGCATTCTACAGGTATTATGAAATCATTCGATTATTGAAATCACTCGATTACTAATAATTCGATTATCGAAATCATTCGATTATGCCCATCACTACTAATAACCTACTATGTAGGTCCTACATTACCGCTATCTATCCCGCTGGTCATGGAACTAAATAATCAGGGCTAGGTTTTTTTGGCGCCCAGGCGAAATTTGTTCGGCGCTCCCAAAAAATATGTTTTACTCTTATAATATATAATTATTCATTTTTACGAGATTTTGTATTACAAAAATATCAGCCTTACTTCAAGATTGTTCCATCAAACCTATAATTATAAACATTGCGATTCAACGGTAAAGACGAACCGGCAGCATTTTGTTCAAGGACTGGTAACAGTCCGCGGACCATGACTTTGAGAAGCGCTGAACTAAGCTATGACTTTTATTAGGATTTGTATTTTACTAAGCTATGACTTTGTATTATGCTTATTTTTTGTTTGTAATATGCTTTTTGCTGCTAACAGTTCTGACGGTTGCAAATCGGTCCAATTGTTGAAAACATTTTTCACATTCACGTCGGATGTTCTCAAACTATTGTTATATGGAACAAACCAAATATTAATCGTTGAAGATTTTGTACATGTGTGATTTATCCTTATAAAATAAAAATCAAACAGATTGGAAATTAAGATCATAATGCACTATTTTTTCCATAAATTTATATATTTGTTGAAAATAAATGTGTCTTAAAATTAATTACTTAAAAATGTTAACATATAACATTGATGGAGTTAAAGTACAATCACGTATATTTAGATTAATTAAAATGTAGAAAGAAAAATAAATATATATAAATGTTTGGTGAAAATGTAGAAGAAAACTTAAAAAAAGACATAACATGTTATGAATTATTTTTTACGAAAAAGAAAGATATTAAGAAGAAAATATAGAATTCGAACTTGTGTTCACTCTGAGTATATTTATTGGGCCTAAAAACATTGGGAATATACGAAAATATTGTAAACAAAAACAAATTACTAATATTTGAATCTCATATCTTTCAGAGTCAGAATTTATTGTATTTTAGTAATAAAAATAATGAAAATAATAAATTTTTAACATAAAAGGAGAGAGTTTATAAAGGCAGAAACAAAAAAATATATTTAAAAATATATATAGTATTATTGTCTGTGTTACTAATTGTTACTATTTAATAAATGGAATTATCTTATATTTTGGTTGTGTTAGTTTATGAAAGCAATAATTCAAGGGATCGATTATTGTAGTATTTTGAGAATTCTTCGCAGGCCGAAGAAATCAGAAAATATAAAATCATTAATTTAAAAGAAACTGTGTAAATATATTTAAGTAAAAATAATAATTTTATGGACCACGATTTCCTCTTACGTTATTTAAACAAATTAATGTATAGACAATCTCAAATATATAAAATATCCATGATGTGTTTAAATGTGAACCAAAAGTTTTGAAGCTACAATTCTAAATAAATTTAAATATTTACTCGAAATAGTAGGAAATGGTGAAAAACACTTCCGTAAAACACTAGATGTTAAATATCATTGTTTTGTGTACCTAAATAACATTACATATATTTGTATATACTTGGTGTACAGGTATCATTTAATGTTTAATTGAAACGAGAAACGTTTCTGTACAAATAAATTATTCAATGTTTTTTGTGATTTTACAATTGTTCTTATTACCTTACCAATTAGACAAAATATGTAGGATTTAATAGACAAGGCAGGTCATATAAAATTAAACTTTCAAGATGAAACTTCAACCCATACTCAAAACATATCTAACTGACTTAACAGAAAGAGTACACAGCAACGTTTAAAAAACTATTTTACAGGTCTAGATCAGATCAGACAGTTAGATAACGCTAAACTACATACGGCTAACTAAACAATAATGATAGAAGACACCAAATAGAAGGCAGGTAAGATTAGACTAGGACACAAGGCTTAATTTGCTGGTTACAACAACGCAGGAACATACAGGAAAATTGTTCGAATACTATTTGTTTCTTGAATTACTTCCTAAGTAATAATATTAAAAACACACAAGGTTAATTTTACTTAATAAATATAATCTGAGTACCTTGTAAAATTGATCGTTTTATTAAACTTTATTAAACCATTCTTAATAAATTAACCTATATATGTTAAAATACCTTAGGCCAGCGGTTTCCAACCTGTGAGGCTGGCCTCACAGGGGAGGCGCGACCATTGCCAGGGAGGCGCCAATTTTTTTTAATAAATTAATTTTTAAACCATAATATCTACAAATAAATAAAACTTCATATCTTAACGTAACAGTGAAAATTCAGTGCATAAATGTTTATTTTTTTTTACATTTATATATATTTAATTCCTATTAAAAAAATTATCTGGAGAGGAGAAATTTAAAAATTTCGCGTTTGCAAACGCTCTGTTTAGGCAATGCACAAAACGACTGCTAGTTGCATGAAAACAATAACCTCAAATTTAAATGTCACCCGTAGCTAAAGTGTCAACTGCATCGTATCGGCAGGGTGTGATATTGTTTTTTTTTATTGTTTTTGACGTGATTTCTTTCTGAAAATAATCGTTAGTATATTTTAAACTTTATTTCGACCTCGATCCGAAATAAAAAAAAAATATCAATAGTATAAACAATTTTTATATACCCCCCTTCAAATTTATTTTTCCTACGCATTTTTTTTGACCAAAATACGCATGCGCATTATGCGTACAGTGAGTTGCCTATAACACTCATAGATAGCAGCTTTACAAAGTTTTTCTGTGCAACAACCTGATACTTTCAAAATATATTTTTCTATATTATTTTCAGAATTAAGAAGATGGACATATTGGTTTGAAAATGAAAATGCACATGGTAATTTTTACGCCACATATATTAATTAATTCAGAAATAATTGTTGTCCAACTCTTTTGTAAAGAATAATACTTTTTATTATAGATTCAACTTTTTGGACTGGTTTGATCTTCACCCACTCTTCTGTAGAAAAACTTATGTTAAAACTAATACATTTATCTTTATTTTCAGTGGCATCAAGTGATTCTTCGTCGTCCGATGATAAAGAAGTGTACTTTTTTTCATTACTCGGGGAAACATTTAAACAACGTTCTTGAATATCGCTGGAAAATATCATTTGTATTTTGCTTAAAATCAAAATATAAAGCTATCGGTGTTTTCAAATATTTTCCAGAAGATAATTTCCAAATTTGGCAGATCTTCGCCCAAACAGGATCACGTCTTGGCTTTATTGCACCATTATCCAAACAGTTATCAAAAATTATCGATCGATTAATAACTTTCACAAATGGGAGAGCCGCCCAAGATGTCATATTGAAAATTAGGTTAATCTGCGTTCAGAGGCTTGAAATGTATATGCAACCCACTGTACGCATAATGCGCATGCGCATTGGGGCTAATGCGCATTCGGGCAAAACACAAATGCGTGGGAAATAAATTTGAAGGGGGTATATAAAAATTGTTTATACTATTGATATTTTTTTTATTTCGGATCGAGAGGTCGCGCTGCCGCGCGATATGTTGTCTTGATTGATCTCCTAATATAACCATAATCTAACCATCCATTTTGTTCAAATCTGTAGCTACGACGGCGTTTTGTACACACCCCTGGAGGTTTTATGACAATTTCCGTTAGTTTTAATTGTGGCACGGAGGGCGCTGAATGGCTCAACGCATATTAACCGAAAATTATAATACATTTTTTACTTATTTATAAATAATTAAAATAAATAAACAAATAACTAGACGTCCACAAAAGACGTTTATTCATTAAATGGCGACAAGACATCATAATAACATTACTATTGTAAATTCGATTGTCTTATAGCAATGACTATATTTAAATAAATTTTAATTTAATAATAACTAATTAGTTTACCTTGTGTTATAAATAAAGAACAAAATTCACTAGTTTGTCTTTTAGAGTTTTTTATTACAAAGAAAAACACTACACACATTAAACACAATTTCTACCATTCTTTCACTCACACATACCAAATACAGACTCACTATGATTCGTTACAGTGTTGCCAATATATATGTAATACCAACACACCTCCTTACATTGGTAGTTTTCCAATTACCGCACCAGGGCGCACAATGCGGCACTGTGCGCAGCATCGAGTGTTCCAACATCAGCAACGCCTCGCACCGACGAGTACAAGGAAAATCTCTGCTCTCGGTGTAATGTGCAAGTGGTGCCAACAAGTAAACATGAAATTTATTAAAAAAATTTAAAAAAAACAAAAAACTTATTTCGGCACTAATAGGTTTCATTCCAAAATTATTATCAGGAATGAAATTTGATCTTTCTAATTCACCTGTAATGGAACAAGCAGTTAATATTGCACTCTATTGTCGCATTTAAAAACTAATCTGTTCCAACAAAGCCTCTGCTGATGCGGCATTTTGCGGCACTGAGTCGCACTGTGCTCCCGTAATTGGAAAACAACGATTTATATTGCAACAAATAAATACAAGTAATGCACCCCATTCACGATCAGTTGAACTCACGTACATCCAAAAACTGACCGTGAGTGTGAAATCCTAACGTAAAATTTTGAACTGACGGCAACCCACGGAATTACTGGGCGCACCATAAATCCGCTGGCTTCAGTTCGTTTTCATCACGCCAAACTGGCCGCGCATGCGCTTAGTCAGTCGTAGTTTAACCGGCACGGCGTCCTGACGTGCAATAACAGAAGAATTTATTGAAAAATAGCTTGAAATATGTACATTCGTCCATTCTTAAATAGTTGTGCCAGTCACACGGTTTCAGTGACAACTCATTTAACAAATTAATATGAGATAACTATTATTTCTTTTGTAACCATTTTTCATTCCGTTTTTTTTTTTTGTTTTTTATTGATTAAACTAATTGCATATGTAGAAAGAATATCCTCTTCAGAATCCGAATCAATTTTTTTAAGTTACGCGGGGAGAAATTTGCTAGCCAGATACAGCACGCGACAATCGAGAACTGAAGGCCGGTTTTAAGCCAGTGAGTGGGGAAATAATTTCGAACTGATCAGTTTTAACTGATCACTTCTAAACATCAGTTCAACTGATCAGTTTAAACTGATCGTGAATGGCGGGCTTAACATAACAAATTTTCATATTAGAACACAGAACAGTCTCATTAATCCTATTTCTACATATTTTCTCTAAACCTTTATATTTAAAATCTCTCTAAATTTAAGGAATTTGACATTTCCCAATGATTTAGTTAATATGTCCGCAACATTATTTTCAGACACTATCTTAACAACTTCAATCATTCTTTCCCTGACATTTTCATGGACATAATAATAATGTACCTTAATGTGTTTCGAATTTTTTGTAATATTTCCATATTTAGCTATGGTGTTGTGATCTCGCGATTTTGGTTTTCTTTCAGTTTCTCACGAGTCGGCAAAGAAAACTAAGTGGACACCCGATTAGTTTTTGTTTATTTAGGATCATTAGTCTGCTTTATCTAAATCATGCGGGCAGACGCTCGAACTTAGGGATCGTGCCGAGACGCCGAGAGGATTTTGTTTTATGAGTTTTGGAAATTTTCCATAAAGATTAGGGGAGGACTCACACCAAGACCGAGGTGATGAGGTAGAGGGGAAGTTAAAAAGGGGCAGTCAGAATTGAGCTAGGAAGAGAGTCATTTGAGTTTTGAAGACGAACCTCCGTATTTTCGTTGAAGTAAATTCCGGGTTTCGACCATAAGTTGCGTAGAATTAAGTGTATTGTTTATTATTTATTATTTTCAAGTTAGTTAGTAATTATTGTAATAAGTTAGCGATTAGTTGTACATATTGTAAGATATTAGCAGATAAGTAGTATTTAATTACATATAAAGGACATATTTGCGTGTAATTAATTCATCCATTGTCCTGATCCTGGAGCAGCACCATACCAAATTACCAGTTCGCAACAATGGCTACTGCGCCTGAATTATCTTCATATATTTTAACAGGTTCACAATTTTTTGCAAATACATCGTTTATTAAGTTTATTAAAAAAAATATTTCTGTTACTGCTTCAGACAGAGCAATATATTCAGCAAATGTAGAAGATTTTGTAATACAATTCTGTTTTTTTAGATTTTTATAAGACAACATTGCCAAACAATCTAATTACATATCCGGTGGTAGATTTCCTATCTATTATATCTCCTGCCCAATCGGAATCAACAAAACAATCTAATATATCAGCATTATCATTTTTATAATATTTTAATTTTAAGCTTTTTGTCAAATATAAATATTTCAACACCCTTAGCATATCTAAAATGTGTCTCATTGCAACAATTCTGAAATCGACTGAGGTAATTAACACAAAAAGAAATATCTGATCTAGTACCAGAGCTAATATATAATAATGCATCTACAAAATTTCTATACTTGACATCTTAATTTAATTCAGATTTTTCTAATTTCAAGTTTATTTCCATAGGTATTTTGTACAATTTTGCATTTTCAATATTGTAACGTTTTGCTAATGACTCAATGTAATGTTCCTGTGTCAAAGTTAAAATTTTGTCTTGTTCATAATTATATTCAATGTCTATACCAATGTAATTTTTCACTATACCTAAATTTTTCATTTTAAATTTATCAGATAATATCAGATAATCTTAATATCATTAATGACATTTTTGTCTTTACAGCATATTAAAAGATCATCAACAAATAATAAATTGTAAATAACTAACAATAAGTCATTTTCTATTCTGAAATATAAACAATAATCATATTTACATCTTAGAAAATCAATGCTAGTCAGAAATTCGTTAAAACATTCGTACCAAGCGCGTGGACTTTCCTTTAGACTAGGGGTCTTCAAACTTTCCAGCCTTAGGGCCATATTGATTACTCCAGTAAGTTCCGAGGGCCAAAACCATATTATCATTGTTGCCGGTGGTAAAAAGTGAAATAGTCCACTGATGAAAAAAAAAGTCCGAAAAAGTACGCAACGTTTAAAAAAGACTGCAAATCGGACTAAAGTCCGCAAAACGGCAACACTGCATATTATTAATTTTCCTGTCATTATCTGTAATTTCTAGATTAGTCGTAGAGTACGAGCCATGAGGAGTAACGTGACACGACATCTGGTGGACACAAGCGGAAATAGGTAGTACCTTATATCGCTAACAGATGGCGCTAATAGCACGTACAAAATAATCTCTTTGGTTCGAGAAAGTTCTGGTGTCTTCCACTTACTTCTAGATGGCAGTAATTGGAATATATAAGAAGGCTAGTGACGCAACCACAAGTCAGTTCCTATGACACTGTTGTGAAATAAAATAGTGCGTACCTCCTTAAAACGTGTTTGTGCGTGTTTAAGTTTAAGACATCTTTGTAACAGTATTTTGATTTGAATTATTGCTTTTGTGTGTGATTTAGTAGTATGGAAAAGGAGCGAAAAATTGATAGTGAATGCAGAAAATTCAAAGATCAGTGGAACATTCAGTATTTCGTAATTGAGTCCAGTAACAAGGCGCTATGTTTGATTTGCAATGAAAGCATAGCCGTTCTCAAGGAATATAACATTAAACGTCATTATGAAACAAAACATTTTCAAAATTACTCAAAATATACAGGAAATTTGCGGACAGAAAAATTCGAAGCTATGAAGCGCGGATTGAAATCGCAGCAATATTCATTTACAAAACTCAAAACTGAACAAGAGGCTGCAACTCGTGCCAGCTTTCGTGTGGCTCTTGAAATTGCAAAACGTGGAAAACCATTCACCGATGGAGAAATGATCAAAGAATGCATAATTGCAGTAGCCGAAGAAATGTGCCCTGAAAAGGTAAATTTATTAAAAACTGTCAGTATGTCAGCAAACACTGTGGCTCGAAGGGTAGAAAACATCGCTGAAAATATATCCTCTCAACTGTTCGACAAAAATGGACATGTTGAGTGGTTTTATTTGGCCTTGGATGCGTCAACAGATGTGTCAGATACTGGTCAGGTGTTGATTTATATTCGAGGAGTAGATAAAAGCTATGAAGTGCATGAAGAACTTCTTGATATGTATAGTATTCATGGCACAACTACTGGTACAGATATTTTTAAAGGAGTTGAAATGGCCATTAATCAAAAAAACCTTCGATGGAAAAACTTGAAATGTATTACAACTGGAGGCAAAACATGAGTGGGAAAGATAAAGGAGTGGTCGCTCTTGTGTCAAAGGCTGTAGAAAATGACGGTGGTTCAAAACCATTAGTCTTACATTGTATCATTCATCAACAGTCTTTGTGCGGAAATTGTTTGGATATATCTGAAGTTCTGAAACCAGTTATATCAACTGTTAATTTTATCAGATCTTTTGGGCTGAATCACCGAAAATTCCGACAATTTATTGAAGAGATTGGAGAAAATGACTTAACTTATCATACTGCCGTACGTTGGCTTAGTTGTGGGAAAGTCCTTCAGCGCTTTTTTGAACTTCGAGCAGTGATCGAAATTTTTTTGAATGAAAAGCATGGCTGTGGAAGTTAGCATTCTATGTTGATTTGACAAAACATGTGAACGAACTGAATTTGAGATTGCAAGGAGAAAACCAGCATCTTCCTGATTTATACACTAATATCAAATCATTCCGGAAGAAATTGATACTGTTTCAATCACAACTACGAAGTAAATGTTTTTCACATTTTAAAACATGTGAAATATTCAGCCACACCACTGAGACTGAGTTTCCTATCGATTTTGCAATCGGAGCTTTGAGTGCTTTGAAAATAAATTTTGATACTCGTTTCTCGGACTTTGATGCCATTGCGAATCAAATTAAGATTTTTCAGAATCCTTTTGATACTGACATTGAAACCCTAGCCCCGGAACTTCAAATGGAAATGATTGATCTACAGTGCAGTGATATAATTAAGAACAAATATCAAAACTCATCTTTGTTGGAATTTTATAAGAGCCTTCCACAGACACAATTTGATAATTTGCATAAATTTGCTCGTGGGCTGTTTTCTGTTTTTGGTACTACTTATTTGTGTGAGAAGACCTTCTCCAAAATGAAGTACACAAAAAATGTTTACATATCGAAATTAACTGATGAGCGAGCATCTTAAATCTCTTTTAATAATTGGTACAAGTAAAATTAGTCAAAACTACAAACTATTGTCAGTGGAAAATCTCAATTACATAAATCTCATTAGTATTTCATATGTCATTATGCCTGTTATAAGTTATGTTTTTATTAAAATGTATAAAATGTTAGTTGGATTCATTTCAATAATTTGTTAGTTATTATATACTGAAGTTAAATTTTCTGCATATTACACATGTCTTTACTCATTACAATTATGTGTTTCTTTATCCAACTTATCACAAAAACAATAACAATAAGCCTACAACAATGTTATGAGTAGTTAGCCCATGACCATATCAATGTAGATGTCATATTCATCCATTTAATGTATTTCTAAAGAATTTTGACAACAATAATACAGTCATAGTTTGGCATTTTAGCTACAGGGCAATAAGTATCATCTACACCAGAGGTTCCCAAAGTTTTCCTTAAGCGGGCCAAAAAAAACGGAATAAAATCAAAACAATAACCACGATTTTTTTGTTTTACATATATTTAACTATTTCTTTTTATTTTTTTTATTAGTATACTAAATTTAATGTAAATTAACTATTTTATTGTATCTTATTTGTAATATTTATTATTTATTTAACTATTTACTTTATTTTTTCATAAAAATATAATAAATCGTATCGATATCGCGGGCCGAATTCACGGGCTTTGCGGGCCGCATTTGGCCCGCGGGACGCACTTTGGGAATCCCTGATCTACACAATCAGTTTGTTGGAATCCCCTAACCACTAACCTAGCTTTATATTCACTTTCACTCTTCCTTTTGTAAATCCATTCCACATCGATTATTCTTTTTTCCTTGAGTGGCTTATCAATGAGTATCTATGTTTTATTTTGCACTAGGCTGTCCATCTCACGGTCCATGGCTGCCTTCCATTTGTTTGAATCCTTACAGGTAATCGTCTCCTGAAAATTTTCTGTGGTCATAGTATCACAGTAGTTTGCACTAATACAATAATAGCTGAATTCATCCTGAAATCGTAGTGGTGGCTTAACTTTTCTTTTTGGTTTCTCTTCTTCTTTGCTTTCATCCATTTTTATATCATCATTACTAATTACTTCATCTGCATTTTTCTCTTCCAGGTATTTTGTAGCATTCCTTTTTCTTACTTCTTCTTCTTCTGTCTTTTCTTCTTTTTCGTCTTCAAAACCATACAGTGTTATATCTTCTTCTATAATATCACAGTGTCTAACTAATTTTACTTTTTGTTGATCAATACTCATCAATAAAATTTGTTGATCAATACTTATATCCAGCATCACTATAACCCAGTAATATTCCTGTTTCTGCCTTCTTGTCCCATTTGGATTTTCTTCTATCGTCTGGAATTCTACAAAAACTCTACTACCATACATTTTTAGATACTTAACTGTTGGTTTCCTTCTAAAAAATATTTCATATGGAGTTTTTCTTTCAATAGTATTAGTTAAGGTTCTATTTTTAAGATATTCAGCTGTTGTAATTATTTCTGGCCAATATTTTCTTTCAACTTTTGCATCTGATAAGATACATCTTTCCACTTCCATTAAAGATCGGTTATACCTTTCCGCAGTTCCGTTAAGTTCATGTACATATGCTGGACAAGGTTTTATTAATATTCCCTTCTCTTTTGCAAACTGAAAAACTCTCGTACTCATATACTCCTCAGCATTGTCCCATCGCAATTCTTTTATCTTCTTATCAGTGAGATTTTGTACTTCATTTACATACTACACTAAGCAATCATATACTTCATCTTTTGTTCGAATACAATAAACTTTGACCAGTTTGCTATAGTCATCTATAAAACTCAAAAAATATTTTTCGCCATGATCTTCTGTTGTTTGATGTGGGCCATTCAAATCTGTATACACAATCTGTAATATATCCTCTGCTCTTCTTCGGTTATTATGAAAAGGTAAGTTATGCATTTTGTTTTCATTACATGCCACACACTTTAAATATTCTGTTTCAATCTCTTTAGGTAGTCCAGCCAATGATTCATTTTTGCACATTATTTTCTAATTGTTAAAATTGATATGTCCCAAAGTACGGTGAAGTTTTTCTTTTGTAGTCATATTGCTTTTACTCACATTTACTTTCAGTTTCTTCATTGACATAACCTTTAATCTTATATAATCTTTCATCTTTAATTGCAACAGCTATAATCTCTCCATATGAGTTATATATTTTTGACCATCACATAAATAGCATTTGTCACTCTTACCTCAGATTTTTTTCCATAAACTTGAAAATAAGTTTTAATATTACCAATTTTTGTAGCTTCTAATATTCTACCACCACCAATTTTAACTATTACAGTTTCCTATACTGTCTCACATGTTTCAAAGTACTCATCAGTATTAATAATATGGTCTGTACAACCGCTGTCCAGTAACCATTGTATTTGACCTTTCTCTGTATTCCTTCCTCACTTGTTATAGTTTTATTAGCAATAGTTGTGTGAAAACTATTTCCATGTTGCTCATGATTATTATTTATTTGTTGCTCATTATGATAATTTCTTCGTCCTCTATGAAAGTTTCTATTATTAAATGATCCACGTCCTCTTCTTCCAGAAAATCCATGACCTCGACCTCTATATGTATATTCAGTACGGGTAAACGACAATTCCTTTGTAAGTGACCAGGTTTTCCACATTTAAAACAATTTAATTTTGACGGCCTGGAATCTGCTCGAAAAACATTTGAACTGTCATTTGATGCCTCATTCGTTTTTTCCTCTGCACTTTTTAATTTTATTTTGCTTTTTAAATAATCAGCCGTTCTCTCATTTTGTGGTAGAACATCTATCAAATCATCAATATGACTAAAGTTCTGTGGCAATGATTTTAACATATAGTTTTTCTTGTTCCGTAATAACCGCACCTGCTAGCTTTAAAAATTTAAAATTTAAATAACCAAGAACTTGCATAGAAACTAGTTGAGCGAAAAGTGTGCAATTTATTGAAAGCAAATTTAATAAGAAAAACTCAAGGCTTCCCTCACAATTAGGGGAAAAACGATTTGTACTTTAAATAGTTAATAACTAATAAAATAATTAATTAATTATATGAGCAATTGCGGATTTTAATTGAACAATTAGTGAGCAATTAAGAGAGGTTTCTCGTTTTTTTAATTATTGCAGTTCCACGCCAACTTTTGGTAGGTGTCTACAGGCGCATAGTAAGAAAATAATAAATCACCTCGCACACTACGTTCCATGTGCCGCGCAATCACTGAATTTGGTTGGAGTACGTGGTTGGATAACTGCGTTGCATACCTGCCGAGGAATCGTATAAATTGATTTTTTATAATATGGCACAATCAACTTTCCCGCGTGTAATGATAGCATTGCAAATGTATAGAAGTCTGATGATATTACGATAACTATATATATAATTTAAAATGAGATGTCATGGTTTGAACCAAATTCAGCCCCTGACACAAATCGGTCTTGACCGTTCCCGTTACTTGCTTTGAAGCAGCGAACGGCTCACACCACGCTACTTCAGCGGGGTGTGCCAAAGAGTAACAGAAGATTTCCGTGTAATTGTAGCTACTGACAGATTTGAAGATATCGTAGTGGTAATCTCCTACTTTCAATTCTATTATATATATAATAATATAATTTTTCGAAATTAAAATTAATAAAAAACTGTCTTGGTCTATTAATGTCTCAGAACCGTTTAAATTCATTGGCGATAATGGTGATTGAAAATGATATATTTTGGAGAAGGTAAGCTTATTTTAAACGATTTTGTATCTAAAACGGCAAAGTGCATGTCGGGCCACGCGCAATGTAGGGTTCAGTAGTTGCCATTTTTACTCGTATGACTTAATACTCAAATGTCTAAAAAATTTCATTACCAATATGATATACAGCTGATGTTGATATTGTCGAGTTTGACGTTCAACATAACCAATAATGTAATGCTGCTATACGGCTGCCGCTCGATTTGTTACATTTTATAAGTTGGTCGACTATTACTCGTAAACTAATAAAGCTTACTTAGCTGTTATACTTTTCCTGTCAACTTAGTTATATAGCGAGCTTATATATACTACTATTGTGATTTTTTCCAGAAACATATTCAGAAACAGCCAATTTAGCTACCTGTGGGGGTGAAACTTGACTCTAACAAAAATATTAGCACTTTAAAGGTTAATATTTCACAAACGGATCTCTGAATCGAAATATCGTTTTCACAAACCTGTAATATTTATGAAAGGCCTATCCAACGACACCCTACATCATGGGGTAGACGAGAAGAAAAAAAAACGCCCCCACTTTTTTTAGGGTAAAAGAGGTACCCTACATAAAATTGGTTCAAGATTTTAGTTTACCACTTTGTCTGCGTGAGTAATCTGTATATCCATGCCAAATTACAGCCCTATATTTCTAATAGTCTCTGAGCTAAACTGCGGACAGACCGACGGACGGACGGACAGACATATCGAAACTATAAGGGTTCCTTGTTGATAACAACGGAAGCCCAAAAAGTTAGAAGAGTTATTCAAACATGTACTTCTGTACATGTACTACAATACTATTTTCGTTTTAAAAACACCAGTCACCTAAAATTGTCATGAAGTTTATTGTAAATGTGTTTAATAAAAAAAACGCATACTTACCTTTCATTTGTTTTATTTGTAGTGGTAGAATACCTTCGTAATGTAGTAAATAGTGTAATTATAAATAGCTTAATAAAAATAGCGTAACAATAAATATTGTTTTCATTCTGGAATTGCATTCTGGAAAAAATTTCTTTTGGAAATTATAAAAGGGCAAAGGAGCCCTGAGAATTTTATTGCCTAAGGGCCCCAGTATGCTTAATCCGGCCCTGGATATAATGGGGGTATTTAAAAAAATCATTAACCTAAATTATTGTTTCAAATCCCATTTACGTACTTATTCAAAGTATGCGAACACGTCTCAACTATTTTCTGTACTGCACGTAGAAGATGTGACTGAATAACTTTAAATTTAATGAATTCTCGTTTCTGCGCAAATGACGACAACGTTCAATGGATTATGCTACGGTTCGTAGAGAAGACGGTCGCCTCGTTCGTATTTTTTTTTTAATCTCTCTCGCACCCCGGGAATTGCTATCTAGCATCCCCAGGAGTGCCCTCATCCCTGGTTAAAAACCACTGGTCTAATATTATCTGTGTAATCATATTTCTCTGGTTAGACAAAATAAGATAACAAAATTTAAATGTCTTCCCTATCTTCAGGCCACTCTTTCCCACTGGGCACTCGGGGCACGTGCCCAGGGCCCCGCGATCGATAGGGCCCCCCTAGCTCCTGTCAGATTACCATACGATAACCGATTTTTTTTTACCGAAAAGCATATTTATTTCGAAAAAAATCAAACGATAATGAATCTGACTGCAAGGACCTATCTCAAAGAACAAGACGTAGAAGCCCATGCCAGAGTTTTTTTGATGGCTCTGCGCCGTCAGCCCAACTGAATGGAAAAGAGAAATTCCTTGTCTAAACCTTTCTTCCCATATTTGATATCTAAAACAGCGTTTATCTATAAGTAAAGTCACAGCGTAAGTCCATATAAGAACATTAATCAACGTTTTAGTTTATTTTTTCGCTGGAAACTCTGAATTCCGACGATTTGAGACAAAGTTGGAAAGCATTTAGTGATCCACTATGAAGACGTTAATGAGAAAGAGTTGGAAATTGAAAGTTTGCATTTAACAGAATACTTGAAAATTGTTCATATTGAAAATGAACGAACTAATAGTAAAAAGAGAACAAAATTGAAGATACATTTCCAAATGTAGAAATCGCATCCCTCCTTCTCCACATTGAAAAGAATAAAAAATGAGTCTGTTTGTCGCGTAGATGTCGCGTATGTCCGTAGAATGAGATATGCCCAAAACATAGATTTTGAAGAAGTGATTAACGATTTTGCCCATCTCAATCTAGAAGGATACGTCTTCAATCAACATATATTTTTAAGCACTAGCCTGTAAATTCTAACATAGTTACTTTTGTAGATTATATTACATTATTCATTTAATGTAACTCTAAAGAAATAAAAATAAATCTAGAACTTTGCTTATCTACTTTATTTACGTATTCTAACAAAATAGTGCTCTGTGAATGTCATAGGGGCCCCCTTTTGCTTGCCATCTTCCCTACAAATATTAAAATTATCGAGAAATCTTCAAATGAATATGTAAAATTTGATATCGCTAACTAAATCTCATGAGCTTTGCTATTTGATCTTATTGTTTAAATATTTCAAATTTCATCGTGTACAGAACGGTTCATTCATTTCGTTCTTCACCCATCATCTCATCTTCATCAAATTCTATGTAAAATTGGAGAACATCATGAAAGAAATGGACAACCTTGTCAACAATACAGAAGAAAGTATGGTTGGTTGTCCTTTGTAGTAACTGTGATAAAGGTAAAAATTCACAAACCATTTGCACCTCCTTGTGGTGATACCAGAAGAAGACCAATGTGTGAATCACCGTCATCCAATCAAACACGAATGTTGCAAACCACCAAATCTTACGTATTCAGAGTTAATTGCACAAGCGAGGTGTGCATATAATAGTCGATATGATAACTTCTACAATAACTTCAATATTGACTGGCATAGTAGAGGGTGCTGAATTTTATGCAGGATTCGTTTCATTTTATGTCATTAACATTCATTGAATTTAAATAAATACATTTAAATAAATATTATTTGAAAGAAATATGAAATTTAATAAATACATAAGAAATTCTAACTTACAATCGATTTGTGTTTTCTAATGAAAATAAAAAGTTGTCGAAGTGACTGAACGAGTGTCGACGAAGTATCGTTTTTCTGTAATGCGTCAATGAAGTGTCGTTAAAGTGTCAAATAAGTATCTTGGAAATTTAAGTAGTCGGCGAAGTGTCGGGGAAGTGTTGACATTACGGCAATAGAAGTAACAGTGATGTGCCGTTGAAGTGTTTTATTGTGAAGTGTCGGGGAAGTGTTGACATTTGTGCAACCTGACAGTTCGTGTGTCACTTTTTGCACTTCGACGACACTTCGTTTGCCTTGGAAATACTTCATTGCAGTTCGACGAAACATCATATTACACTTTATTTTTACCAGGGTTTACACAACAAAACATATTTGTATATAATCAAACAATAACAACCAAAAGTTGCATCACAACTAAATAAATGTTTCTAAAATCCATTAAAAAAAACTGAATACAAATAAATTCAGTCCACAAATTTCTTTTGAATTAATTTCAGAGAAAATCAACATTCTATTCAAAAACAAAACAACAAATCATTTATTTAAACGGACAATCCGCAATCATTACCACTCAATTATTCAACACCCTGTATATTACGTAATCCCCGGAGTAATATCGACCGCCTGCGACTTGATGATAAAATGAATTTTCAACACAAAACGAAAAATAAATTGCCCCCCCACGTTTTAAGACGAATTGCATGCTATAGACAAACATTTCATTTAGTTAGTTTAATTAAGTTAAGTAACCATTACAGAGGATATTATTTACGTATAATTAAGTTGCTTATCAGCAGTTGTAATTTGCATTTAAGAATATATAAATATTAGATTTGTATTTTAATTGCAAGTTTGCATTTTAAGTTATTGATTATGGCTTTATTATTTAATTAAAGCAGTAGATATTATATTTTCAGTTGAATCTACAGAAAATTATATTATTTAGGTCAAATTTATTATTACCCCGGAGATTACACTGTTTTTTTTTCAGTTATTAAATATTTATTATCCCGGAAAAAAAAGGAAAAAAGAACCAAAGAGTTTAATAGCGTCATTTCAATTGCTACAGAGAATGGTTTCCCAACAAAACGCATCCAAAATTTAATCAACAATGAACAAACTCAATTAACAATGGCTCAAATATATCCGAAAACCTCAAATTTAGACAAAATTTCATCTCCCTGACATATTTTGGCAAAACAAGACATATTTTGTCAAATCTTCAAATAGCATTTAAACCCTCCTTAAAGTAAAAGGCAAAATCGACCCCTCAAAAAAAAAACCCGCATATACAAAATTTATTGTTCGGAATGATTAAAGACGAGTCGTTTAGAAGCAAAACAGGATGATATTGAATGCTCTAGTCAGCTACCATTTCAACAGACTAAAAACAGAGAAACATATGCTGGGAAAAAGCAAAAAAGGAGAAACTATGACAGCGACTATTTACAATTGGTTTTTTATTTTACTGCGGAAGAGTCGGAACCTAAACCGCTTTGTGTATGCAACGAAGTTCTTGTCAACAGCAGTTTAAACCCATCATTTCTTCGTAGACATCTTGAAACAAAACATGCGACGCACTGGAATAAACCTTTCGAGTATTTTAAAAGAATATTAACAGATAATAAAATGTCTAGTGTCTCTTCTTTCCTGTCTATAAACGAAGATTGTAAAATAAGAATATATTGTGTTGGAATGTAGCAGGTTTAAAGAGAAAATTAAGAGCGGATTATAAGGATGACTTGTTGGTTTACATGAAGAGCTTCGATATAATTGGAATAGTGGAAACATGGATTGACGAAAAGGATTGGAAGGAGGTGAAGAACGAACTGCCAGAACTTCGCGTGGAAGTGCCAGTATGCAAAAAGAGATTTCAACATGGGGCGACCAAGAGGCGGTTTAATAACCGGAGTAAAGAAGAACATAGAGGAAGAGAATTATAGGGGAGAAGACGGCGAAGGGATTGAAATAAGAAAGATAAAATTAAACGGGGATAAATGGAAATGTTTTATAGTTTATAATAATAAAAGACTAAAAGAACTATTAACGGAAATAGAGACGGAAGCAAACGAGGAAACCTTGTCTAAAGTAATAATTTCGGGGGACTGGAACGTAGGAATAGGGGAGAGCCAGGTTGGAAATCTCGGGGAAGGAGGACATGAAGTAACAAGAAAATCCAAGGACAAAATAATCAACGCGGATGGTAGAAAATGGCTTGACTGGATGACGGAAAGAAAATGGAACACATTAAATGGATGCACGGAGGGGGATTGGAGTGGAGAGACAACGTATGTAGGGGGAAGAGGGATGTCAGGAATAGACTATGTAGTAGCAAACGAGGCAGCAACGAGTGACATACTCAGCATGGAAGTAGGGAACAGGATAGAGTCTGGAAAAACTGTGGTTAGAAGGCAGATGGAGAAGCAGAAAACAGTAGCGATATGGAATAAATAGGCGGTACAAAGATTTAAGAGCAACCTGGAAAACTGTCAGCTGGAATCAATAAAATATGAGGGACCAAATGAAAGAACTTGTGAAGAACAAAAAAGAGACGTGGCAAAGAAAACAAATGGAGGAGGCAAGGAAGCTCAATAGTGAAAGAGAAATATGGAAGTTTATTGCCAAATATGTGGAAAAATCAAACCGGAAAGTTAATGAAATTAAGATAGAAAGATGGAGAGCACATTGTATGCAGTTGCTGGACGGAAAAGAAGATAAGGGAGCAGAGGAGACAGTGGAAGAGGACGGAAAAGAAGAAGAAGGTCATCGACCAGAAATTATGTGGGAGGAAATAGAGCAAGTTCTGGGTGGGCTGAAAAGAAGAAAAGCGACAGGTCCGGAAAGAATTCCAAATGAAGCGTGAAAACTAGCGCCGCTTTCAATACAAAAAAAACTCCACGTAATATACAACAAGATTTTCAAAGGACAGCAAGCAATTCCAGAAAGCTGGAGGAAAGGGGACATCGTACCAATTTTCAAATCAGGAAATAGGGGAGAAGCAGAAAATTACAGAGGCATCACACTCATGGATACATCATATAAGATATATGCAAAAGTAATGGAGATGAAAGTACAGGAAGAAATTGAGGAAAAGGAAGTGATTCCGGAAGTACAAGGGGTATTTAGAAAAGGAAGGGGAACAACGGACCAGCTGGTTACCTTAAAATACGTAATAGAGCAAGAGCTGGCACAGCATGGTGGAAAGGTTTATGCTGTATGCTGCGAAAGATGCTATGGGAAAATTATGGTGGCTAGTGAAGGCAGTTACAGATCTATACGGCAAGACAAGCTGCAGAGTAAGAATAAGTGAAAAAAAAATCCAAAAGATTCTGGGTTAGGAACGGGTTAAAGCAAGGGTGTCCACTTAGCCCTGTCCTATTTATTGTTTGTATATCTGAGTGAGAAAAGGTTTTAAAAAATGGGCAGGCAGGATGAGTGGTAATAGGTAGGATGAAAGTGTGGTCTCTAGCTTACGTGGATGACACAGTTGCTTTAGCAAGAACAAAAGGGGAAATGAAAGAGATGATTGGAAGGATTAAAAGATATTTTGAGAAAAGATTGTTAAGTGTGAATGTAGAGAAGACGAAGTGGATGGTGTTTAGAAAGAAAGTTGGTAAGAAAGAGGAAAGCTTGATGTGGGGGGAAGAGGTTATAGAGCAGGTTAGCAGGTTCAAATACTTGGGATTTATGTTTGGTAGTAATGGGTCCAATAATGAGCACATTAAGTTCGTATGTAAGAAAGCATAGGTGGCTGCTAATAGGTTTTGGAATGCTTGGAGAGATAAATTTGAAGAGAGTTTCGTGGCAAAAATGACAGTGTGGAAAGCGTGTGTTCGGAGTATTTTGTTGTATGGAGCGGAAATATGGGGTGTGAACGAGATGGAACAAGTAGAAAAGGTACAACTTCAGTTAATAAAAAGGGCGTTGAAACTAGACAGGAGTACGCCAGGGTACCTAGTGCTACAAGCCAATGTGTATAAAGTGGCAGTAGAAGCATCAGTGATAGTGGCAAGATACGAAAGGAAAGTGTATAGGGTAGGGAAAGAAAGGATAGTGAAAGAGGTGTTCAGTAGTTTAAGGAAGGAAGGTGCTGGAGGGATTAGACTAACACAATGGGGAAATGAATAGAAAAAAAATGTATGAACAAGCAGGGTGGTCGAAAGAGGAGGTAGAAAGGATGAAAGGGGAAGCCGTAAAGTTTGAAAAATTGTTGGGTGAAAGGAGTAGGGAGATAGAGCTGCAGATAAGACAATGCCGTATAGACGAAAGCAGGTACAATCGGAGTACAACAAGGTACAAGTATACGGCAGACTCCATTTGTACCTAAGCAGAGGGTCCAGCGGTAGCCAATATAGGATAGTCAGGTTTCGGTGCGCCAATGAAGAAAAGAGAGAATTTGTGCACCATATGCGGAGAGGGTACTGACAGGTGGGCACAATGGATGGAAGAGTGCAAAGTGCTAACATGGGAAGAAGGATTATTAGTTATGTTCTGTTTTTCTTTTGTTGTTTTTTATTTATTTTTTTTATTGTTTCCTTTTTTTGTTCTTTGTTTTGTTTTGTTATATTATTAGTCTTATAGTAATTGTTGTAAATATAAAGGTAAATAATAATAGTAAAATGGCACTTGAGGCATCAATTCGTGTAAGTTATAGAATTGCAAGATCTGGAGAGGCAGATACAAAGGCAGAAAATTTTATTGGACCAAGTGCAAAAGATCGTTAAATGTATTCTTGATCTTGATCTTGTTCCCTTAACAAGCAATACGGTGTCGCGCAGAATTAATAATGTGGTGAACGAAGAGATAAAAAATTTATTATTTTGCGACCCAGCTTGACAAGTCGACCGATGTAGCAAAGGCCGAAGTATTGCTTGTCTACGTTAGATATATTTTGACGAATATCGTTTAGGAAGATGTTCTATTTGTAAAACTTTTGAAAGCCTATACAACTGGAGAAGCAATTTTCGAGATGTTCAGTGATTATTTAAAAAAAATGGAATAAACTGATCTTATTGAGTGGGTGTGTGCAGATGGTGCAAAATCAATGCCAATTAAAAAAAAATATTTTTTATTTTTAATAATCAAAGGAAAATTTTCTGGTTTTGTGGCACAGCCTCAGAAGATAAACGAGAAAATTGAATTGACTCATTGCTGTATTCATAGACAAGCATTGGCATGTAAGCGATTTCCTGCAGAATTCACTTATATGCCAATGCATGCGATGAATTGCGATGAATGAAAGCGATTTCCTGCAGAATTCACTTACATGCCAATGCTTCACTTGTAAGTAAGTGATGCTGTAAAAATTGTAAATTTTATAAAATCGCGTGCTACAAATTGCCGTCTATTGGATGCGCTTTGTGTGGACTTTGGAACGTTTCACGTTTTTTATTACTTCACACGGAAGTTAGATGGCTTACCCGTAGCAAAGTCTTGACACGCTTGTTTCAATTAAGATCTGAAGTCCAAGCATTTTTTATTGATCATCCGTTTCATTTCTCCTCTTGTGGCTTCGATAATCTTTGGGTGCAAAATCTTTCATACTTAGCTGACATACTTAGTAAATTAAATAAATTAAATCTTTCACTGTAAGGCCGGGGTGTCACTATTTACGGTAAAAGTACGTAGTATAGCAAATGTACACCTTTTGCGGCATATGTACACATATACCTTCTTGGTTGGTACATGTAAGTTCAACTTACATTTACCAACTATTTCTGGCAGATAACCTAATGATTAGGTCTTAAATAATGAATTTTGAATTACAATAAAAAAAAATTATTATACAACCGGATAAAATTATAACGAATATGTATAATTAATGTAGAACGAACGTATTCTTATAATCTTTTTCAAATAAATTATGTTCAAAATGTATTAATTGTTGTTATGTATAATAAAATAATAAGGCCTACGATTCCACTGATAGAGAAACGCTTAACAAAGTACTACAGGAACTGGGGCTAGACAACAACACCCGCAGACTCATCCTAGAAACCTTGACCAACATCCATTCCAAGGTTAAATTTAGAGGCGAGATCCCAGAAAGCTGCGACATAAAAACTGGACTGAGACAAGGAGATGGAGATGTTACTAGAGATGTTAGAGAGAGATGTTACTAGAGCAGGGAAACAAACATCAAGAGGACTGATAAATTTAAGTATCTAGGCAAATGGATGGAAAACCCAATTAACAGAAAGAGCATCATTATCCATGAGAGTCAACAAGTTAGAACTAGCCTATCGGCTGACTAAGAACAGCTACAACAAGAAATGCCTGTCACGCAACCTGAAACTTGAGCACTATACGTCAGTCTTACGACCAGAAGCCCTGTATGCCATGGAGTGACTTTCCTTGAACCGAAGAGGTCTGGTAGAGAAATTGGAAATCTGAGAGAGGAGAATCCTCAGGTAGATCCTAGACCCGGTAAAGGAAGATGGGGAATTCCGAAGGCGACATAACTCTAAGCTCGTATATGTATATATATATATATATATATATATATATATATATATATATATATATATATTTATATATATATATATATATATATATATATGGTCGTATATTGAGAGGCTCTCTGACTGTGCAAGGAAAAGAAGGGTAGCTTATGACCAAGTTGCAAGATTGCCTCCAAACCGACTAACCAACCGTCTCTTCGCCTTCTGGTAAAACAAGAAGGTTCGTACCACTTGGTTGACAGAAACCGAGAAAGATATTAAAGAACTGGGAATAACAGATCTCCAAAACAGACAGTCCATGAGACGCACCCTGAAGGAAATTGTGAATTTCAGGAAAAGCCCCAAAGGAAAGGTACCCCCTGGACAGAAGTGAGAAAGGAGTTACACTGGCAGAAGATGCGACAATACTGTGCAAAGATCAAAGCCCAACAGTTGAACAAGCGTGATCCAAAGTAGGCCTATTCGAAACAAGAAGAAGAAGAAAATAACATAAATTATTTCAACTACATTTTAACCTTAATATACAAGTATACGTGGTCTGTAAGAAAGGTAGCCGACCTTTATATGGTAAAAAAAAACTGGCATACCTGGAGCGTTGGATACCTAATCAGCCTCAAAGTAGTTTCCTTGGGACTCCACACACTTCTCCCAGCGGTGCCGCCATTGTTGGAAGCATTCCGAAAAAGCCTCTTTCGGAATCGACTTTAGCTCGGCTGTCGTTGCAGCCATAATGGTCTCTCTTGTCTGAAATCACGTTCCTTTCAATGGCCTCTTGACCTTGGGCTTTTTTTGGACTTCTGGCTATTCGAAGTCGCAGGGGGGCATATCAGGAGAGTAAGGAGCCAGTCGAACCAGAGGAGTCTGGTTTTTCGCCAAAATATTGTGAACCAAGTGCGAAAAATGTGCTGGAGCATTGTCGTGATGGAGTCGCCAAATTCTTGATGACCACAACTCCAGTCGCTTGCGCCGCACAACATCACGTAGACTACGTAGGACATCCCTCATTTCACTTGTCGTTATTTTACTTGCATTGAACAACCGACTAGAGCACTATACACTACGTCACTCGAACACTGCTCGACGGCAACTGACGCTATCCACAGGCGGGAAAAAATTCAAGCATGCGTACGAAGGTCCAAGGTCGGCTCATGCAAGCGCGCTTGATTCAAATCCACTAGGTTTTAAAAATAAAAAATAAGCTCGGATATTTTTCTAACATACTACGTATTTTATGTCTGTTTATTACTTTTACCTATATACCTTGAAAAATGTGTACCTTTACCGGTAAAAGTAGATATACGAAACTGATATAAAATTTAAACTCATATTTGCTATATCGATAAATGATGACATTTGCCGATTTTGTACTTTTACAGTAACATTGCCATTTTCAGTGTAAGTACATGATAGAATTGAAGCCATGCTAAAAAAGTTCAATTTTTGGGTCCAATGCCTGAAAGAAAACATAGCAGATACTATTTTAAACTTTTTAGAAAGCCTTGATATTAATATAAAAGATTCTCGTGGGCAGAGTTATAATAATGCATCAAATATGGCTGGAAAGTATTCTGGTGTTCAGTCAAGAATGAAAGAAAAATTTAAATTTGCATATTATGTCCCTTGTCCAGGCTGTAGAATATGTTTCCAAAGCTGTAGCATATTTTCAGTTTTTCCAAAAATTATTAAATTTTTTCTCGGCTTCCACCAAACGATGGAAAATTATGACAAAGCATTTGGGCGCAAATAAAGTCCTGAAGTCTCTCCCGAATACTAGATGGTCTGCACGTGCTAATGCTATTAATGCCTTACAAAATTGTTATTTAAATATTTCTGAAGCTTTGTCCTCAAATGCAAGTGACATCAGTCAACTCGAAGAAACGAAGCCCAAAATCTAGCAAAAAAAATGAAAAATTGTATACTATTCTTTTAACGGAGATATGGAATGATCTTTTGGGAATTATGAATAAAACGAGCTTAAGTTTACAGAATAGCACTATTACCATGGACGTTGCAACGAAACTTTACGCATCTCTGATCGATTATGTCACTAACGCACTAATTAATTCAATAAATTCAATCAGTACGAATCGGTTGCTAAACAAAAAAAAATCCAAGTGCTGACTATAAAGATAAGTCTGATGGAAAACGAATTCGCAGTACACGCGTCACTTTTTTTGAAGGATCATCAGTATCTGTACAGTTGAATGGCAAAAAAAAATTCATGTAGATACGTTTATTGCTATAATCGACACATTATATGCACATTTAAAACGACGTTCGGCAGCATACCAAGAAATTGACAATCGTTTTAGTTTTCTTTGTCAAATAATAACAATCGATTTTGACGAGTTTACAAAAAAATGCAATGAATTTGAAGAATTCTATCACGAAGACATTAATGCATATGCGCTCAAATCAGAATGTTTTAATTTAAGGGAGTATTTAAAGAACATAGCAAAGGAATTAGCGGATATGAGTATCTCAACCTTACATAATTTAATAAAGTCTGATAAATTAGATTAATCTTTTCCAAATGTTGAAGTTGCTACAAGAATATTCCTTTGCTTAATGGTTAACAATTGTAGTGGAGAGCGATCATTTTCACACCTAAAGAAAATAAAAAATGAATTACGAAAACATCTATGTTACAAGAACGATTAAATAAATTGTCAATTATGATATCCTTAAAAAATAGACTTTGAAGATATACTAGAAGATTTTGCACTACAGAAATCCCGAAAGAATCTATCGTAATCGTAACCATTTCAAACCAGCAACATATTTATCTAATTAATAACTAAGACTAAACAATATAATAATATGTATATTTGATTTGTACCAATTAAACATAATAAATATAAGATCATAGCAGAAAAATGTTTTTGTCATTCACTTTTTTTACTTTCCAACAGGGGCACAAATTCCTGTGAGCCGAAGGGCCCCGGCATAGCCTAAGACGACACTGCATGTGGCTAGCTAAAAACACTATAACCTGATAAAAATTAATAATAATGAACATCCAATGACGCGTGTTTGTCCTTTGGCTTCATGTAATTATATTTATATATTTATGTCATGAGTGAATCGAAACGTAGTAATTCATTGATTTATCTTTTTATGGAAAATTTTGTTCTACCAAATTTTATTGTCTTTTCTTATCTGCCAGTATATGGGGTTAGCCATATTCTTTTGGATTTTACAAATGGTTCGCTAGGAGAAAAGGTTGGGAAACACTGTTCTAGTGTCATTAGAAAGTTTCAAACCGAGTCGTAACCCATTCGTTAATCTCCTTAACGAGCAAACCGACTTAATCTCTTCGCAACTTTTTAATCTTGTTCAATCGTCTCCTGGTACCTCCCTAATTGCAGAGAGGCCCCTCCACTGCCAAAAAAAACACTAATTGTTAGTATAATTTATATAATAATAACTGTGAATAAGAAGTTATATAATATTACCACATATTTATAAGTGTGGATAAAACATAGTGAATTTGTCAATTCAGTGTCTTTATGTGTTACTAATCCACAGACAAAGTTACTAAATGACACAAGTTGAATTTCTATATAAAAAATAGACAAGCAGATTTATATATATATATATATATATATATATATATATATATATATATATATATATATATATATATATATATATATATGTATATCTATATATATATGTATATATATATATATATATATATATATATATATATATATATTTATTTATTTGTACACAAAATTAACAATTTTAAGAATATAACAAGTTTAAAGACTGAATTTGGTAAATACAACCAAATAATATATAAAGAAGTACAAGATGTACATTGTGTACGGGATTAGCACCTAAGTAACTTAACACTTGTGTTGTGCTGCAAAGCAAAATTAATAACTCTAATTTTATATTTCTGTACAGAAAGTAATGGTACAAAATTGTGATATAACACCTGGTAGTTTATCTATTGTTGTTCTAAAATTGTGATAAATTTTAAATAATTTTCAAAGATGAATTTTTTTGATTCTCGCGAAAAGGTTTTATATTTTTGTATATGTTTTATTTTTAACGGTAGGATATTGCAAATTTTGGGTAACGTGTAAGTTAAAAAACGATGACAAACATTTTTGTTGAGGCTTGGAGTGTTTAGTAATTCTTTTGTTTTGCTTCTAGTAGCATAAACTGTGGGAGAAGAATTTTGTAGTATTTTATTTTTGAATGCGTACATACATACACTATGAAAATATAATGTTCGGATATTACCAGTTTGTTCCGTATATATAAGGTTAGTATGAAAAGATCTTTTTTTTCAAAATTATTTTCAGTATATAGTTTTGTATTGTGTTCAGTTTTTGCAAAGAATTTTTATACATTGCACCCCACATAAGGATACCGTAACGAAAAAGTGATTCAACCAGAGATTTATAAATCAATATGAGAAGATTTTTTGTTAAAAACTGTCGTAGTTGGTAAAATTTATATATTAATTTCCTTACCCTTTTTTGTTAGATAATTAATATGATTGTCTCATCTTAAATTTTGGTCGATAATTATGCCTAAATATTTGACCTCGTTTATTTCTTTAATTTCTGCTTTCATACCTGGAATTTTAATACTGCAAAAATTTGGTCTGTTTTTTTTTTGTTATAGAGAAGACTAGATAGTGTGTCTTACTAACATTAAGTGAAAGACGATATTTACACATCCATTTATTAATTGTTTCCAAGGTTGATTGGACATAAGTTTTTGTTTCCGGCCATGTATTTCCACTGAAGAAAACCACTGTATCATCAGCGTAAGATATAATTCTCGCCTTTACTTTTAACTCGAGTAATGAATTTATACATTTTTATAATTGTAGTGTCACTTAGTGCCTTTTATCTTCCACGGCACAATAACGTATTTTCAAAAATTCCGCGGCACACCACAAGTAAAGGCTTTAAAAATACAGCAAATACATTGGGAACTGACATAGTGACTTGGCTAAAAATACATGTGTTAAAGCGTAACTGTATTATATTTCAACTACACTGAATTTTATAAAATGACTCCAACGAAGAACTCATTTCTTCCACAAAACGAGAAATAAAAAAATTATTAGCATGCTATGAGGAAATTTTGCGGGAGAAAAAAAAATTTTTGAATCGTCAAACTACTTTGTTAGATTTTATGAAGCCTTCTATATCAAAATAACTTCGGTAGGCAATTTTATATTTCTATAATCTAAGATTTTATTTAACATTTTTTGTCTAAATTATTATTTTCTTTTGCTTCCGGCCCCAATTAAAAATAAGGTATTTATTTGCGAAATTATAACCCGACTTACGCGAATTCGAGTTACCCGGTTAGCGCTCAGTCCGACCTATCGCGTAAGTTCGGGGTATTACTGAATTAAATAACAATAATAGGTGGTACGTATATGTTTTTATTAGATAATAATATAAAATTAAAATTTTTAAGTAACCCCCGGACAAATTTAAAATCAATCGGATCTGTGAAAGTTATTAAGACCCGTTTGTCAAGTAGGAAATGAGCTGATGTGATGGATGATCCAGCGCCTGAACAGATCTTCATAAATTATAGCTCGATCATGTCAGCTTTCAAACAAACAAAAAACGCATCAAATTCGGTGCATTCCTTTAGCAGCTATACACAGCCAGACACACAGATACACAGACAGATACGTCAAACTTATAACACCCCTCTTTTGCGTCGGGGGTTAAAAATACAATAATTTTTATATACAATTTGAATTTTACACCAACACAAAAACACATATATTTTGTTCACATAACTTTGTTCACATAAGTATGTCGTAGAAAAAGGTAGCAAACTTGCAATAGGCTTTGCAGAAATTTGAGGATACTCATTCTGAACGGAAATCCAGAAATCAGCCAATTTCATTTCACTGAAGTGTCTATTTCAATTCTATAAATTCCTCTCGAATTTGAAGGGAAAGTGCTTCTGTTGAATTTTCCGCATCTGCTATAAAAGGATTTCTAATCCAATTATATTGCTCCGCATTAATTGTGAAAAAATAATGATTAAATTTGTCTTGCAACAAATTTAAATGTTGTTGAGTCAGATCCAGAATTATCTTTTTGTTTTCAATCATTGACTTGTTAGTCCTTTGGAACATTTCTAATGATCCTTTTTCATTTTCTTTATCTCTTTCTTTTATCTCTTTCTGCCAAAGTTCAAGCTTATTTTTAAAGCCCACTAACTTGCCGGAACACGTCAGATTATTTTCGGTTCGACCTTGCATTCTTTTATTCAGTTCGTTCAGGTGCTCAAAGATATCAGCCATGTACGCCAGTTTGGACATCCAGTAATTATCATCAAAAAGTTGATAAAGTTCGGGCATATCTTGTCTTGCAAAAACTCGCAAACCTCGTTGCGAAGCTCAAACAATCTAGGCAAAACTTTTCCACGGGATAGCCAACGTACCTCGGTGTAAAACAATAAGGATTCATAATCCGATCCCATTTCTTCACATATTATTTTAAAAATTCGCGAATTTAAGGCTCTTGTTTTAATAATGTTTATGATAGTAATGCATTGATTCATCGTTTGCAATAGTTCCATTGGCAAGTTTTTGGTCATTAATGCTTCGCGATGTATGCAACAGTGTATAATTTCTATATTTGGATTTTGCCGTTTTACGCACGAAATAAAACCTTTTTTCTTGTCCACCATTGCTGCAGCACCATCCGTGCAAATACTAATACAATTACTCCATGACATATCATAAGTTTAAAAAAAATCATCTGTTACTTTGAAAATTTCCTCGCCGGTGCTATTATGGTACCCTCGTCAACTAAACGTACAATAGCTATGAGTTGTGCTCGGTTTTTAATATCCGTCGATTCATCAATTTGTAGTGCAAACTTCTGGGCCGTTTTTAGTTTTGCAATTAGTATTCCTAAAATATCGTTCGACATATCGTTGATACGTTTTTTAACAGTATCAGCTGACAACGGTACTTTTTTTACTTCATTAACTTCTCTAGGCCCAAGCATGGATTTAACAATTTCTATGCATGCTGATTTAATGAGTGTCTCACCAATAGTATGTAGTTTTTTCTGACGTGCAATTAATCTTGCAAGATGGTAACTAGCTTCTAAGGTGTTATCAGAAACTGTGACTAACGATAACAGTGATTGCTTTTGTTTTCGCCTTTGATCGAGCAGTCTAAGAAAAAATGATGTCCTTCTTAACGTAACTAGGATGGTTTGAATTTAAATGGCGAAGCAGTTTACTGGGTACCATTGCTTCGTTAGATAGCATTTCTCCGCAAATGATGCATTCTGCTTTGGGTGGCGTTTCTTTATCACAACACGAAAATCCATATCGAATGTAGTCTTCGTTATACTTTCTTTCCCACATCTTCTGTTTTTTTATAGCACCACTTGTGCTTGGTTCATTTTGGTTTGTCGGTGAATTCGAAAATCTTTTTAAAAACTTATTTTTAATTATATTAAAAACTTTATTAAGTCCATATTTTTTAGAGGTATAACAACAAAATAACCTAAAAATGTGGTATTTGATGGGAGTTCTTCTCGTTCGGATGCAGACTGACTAACATGATCATCAGTTCGGTAGATAGAACAAAATACGTCGAGACACAAAGTGCCGACGCTCGAGCCACGCCCTCCGTAATTTGCCCCACGTGCAACAGCGAAATATGGGTTTATTTTACTAGAGTTTCCGATCTCGATTCGATTTTATTATACGTCGATCTCTTAAAGCCCAATTTTTGTCAGCCAGATCGATCTTAAAATCGCCACGAAATGAAGAGATCGAAAATCGATCACTACTAGTACATTTATAACGATTCATTTTAATATTTCTAACCTACGACAGAATTTTGTTAAGTCGTGAACGATTTATTCGATTCGTGTTTCTGAAATCTTTAGAAGATTGGGATAATAATTAATATTAGCTCAAATCTGTGCTTAAATAAAAAATAAGATATTGGCGAAACACTCAGTTGGAACGACTTAAATGTTTTATTATCGATACGCAAGATTATAAATTTGACTTACCCGAAATAAATGTACTAGTGCCGATTATTTAATAAGAAAATGCTTAGAAAAGCATAACAGCAAGCTGCTTTACTAATGTAATAATAATATCACATTAAACGACGTACATCTCTACGCATAAGTACGCAAACTAACACTCACAGTACTATATGTACAATGTACATTTTTTGATTAACTAAGTACATGTTTTTGTTTTGTATATAATTTCGACTCTGAGGAATTACATATTGGCATTTTTACATATTTATTATTCTTGAGAAAACGCGGCACAGCTAAGATCACCTCGCGGCACAGTAGTGTGCCGCGGCACAGCGGTTGCGGAGCACTGACTTGGTGTATCATTTATTTTCACGCATTGTTCCCGATCAGTTAAGTAACTGCGAAAGACATCTAACACTGCACCACGTATACCATAACGCTCCAATACGTTCAGAAGTATTGTATGATCAACAGTGTCAAATGCCTTTGCCAAGTCTAAAAATACTGCAATGCATTTTTTGTTTTCATTAAGTCCCTCTGTAATACTTTTGATGACATTGCACATGGCATCGGTAGTAAATATACCGGCACGTAACCCATATTGGTAATTATGTATGTTTTTATTTTTAAAACTAACCGATTTTTTAGACATTTTTCAAAGATTTTGCCAAAGCTGTTTATTGTGCTGATAGGTCTGTAATTACTTATTTTAGTTTTGTCGCCAGTTTTATGAATTGGTGTAATTATAGAGATAGAGGATTTGAACTGTGTAGGAACGTGTCCCTTTTCTGTAATCAAATTGAATAAATGTTTGAGGGGTTGCAATATATATAGGTGGCTTTCTTTAATTATTTCGGTACATATACCGTCTATGCCAGGCGAAATGTTGTTTTTTAATGTACATATATGCTCGATCAATTCATTTTCTGTTATTGGATTAAGAAACATGGAATTTGGATGTATGTCAATATTTTCATTGACTGTTAATGAAGTATCTATACCTTTAACCATATTTAGACCGATGTTACTAAAGTAATCATTACAATAATTTGCCATTAATTTATTATCATTAAATGTAACACCATCTTTATCAGCAACCTGTAAGAAATTTTTATTATTATTTCTTTCATTGGTAGCTTCTGATCAGTTGATAGATTTTTTTTAGAACATTTTTATTGTTTTCGATTTGTTTAAGATTTAAGTAATTATTTTTAGTTTTATTCAGTAATTTATTTAGTTTATTTCTATAGTTTTTGTATTTCAATTCCAATTCATATGAGAAGTACTTTATGAGTTGATTTTTTAATTTGTCCCTATTTCTTATTGATTCAATTAATCCTTCGGTTATCCACGGTTTCATTTTTATGTGTTTTTTTTTTTGCCATAATTTTGTGCTTTTGGAATTATCGATAATGTCATTAAATTTGTTAAAGAATAGGTTTTTTCAGTCCCGAGTTTAGGATCACTTTCATTTAATATTACATCCCAGCTTTCTTTCTCTAACAGGTTCTCTAACTTTTTATAATCGATTTTTGTTGTGAATTTTTTTCTATTATATTGAATTTTTGGTTTGATTGATGTGTAATCTATATTTAGAGAGACTGCATAATGGTCAGTAATATTGAATTTAAGTATATATGAATTAAAAGTCAAATTTTGATTAGTTTTAGTTTTTTTAAGGAAAATGTGATCAATGCATGATTCAGTTTCAGGAGTAATTCTTGTAGGATTCAATGTATGGCATAAATCCATAATTTGCTAGCATAGAGAGGTATTTATTAACGTACACATTTTCAAATAATAAATTAATGTTGATGTCACCAATAAGAACATCCATTTTATTTGTCTGTATTTGGACCAGGTATGAATCAAGTTCATCAATAAACGAGATCAAGTTAGTTGGGATAGGCCTGTATAGAGTAATTACTCTACAGGATATATTATTTATCGTTTAATTAATAATACATAGTGAGACACCACATATACTTAGTTTGTAATTTGAAATTTTGTAATTGAGGTTTGACTTTATCAAAATTAAAACTCCATCATTTCTATTAAATATATATATATATATATATATATATATATATATATATATATATATATATATATATATATATGTATATTCATGAATGTCATCCACGTTTTAAATTTGTGCATATAGAAAATGGCCAACGAGTTTATTTAAATGCATCAAATTTGCTCAACGTGCTGCAACACCTCCAGCAACAACATTGACAAATTTCTTTTTTATTTGCCAAAGCGATCCATTTTCACGAACGTCATTCTACTCTCTAATGTTCGTGGGCCGACATCCTTCGAGTCACTTCGAACTGTCAATTTTGCAGTGTGCCCAACATTTCGTGCTGCATGTCAACAGCTCAATTTGCTTGAAAACGAAATTAATTGGGGCATTACAATAGCTGAATCAGTTCTTTCTGCATCTCCAAATCACATACGCACATTATTTGCTATCATTATTTCGACATATTTCCGATCGAATCCAATTGAACTGTGGAACAAGTAAAAGGATAACCTGTCAGAAGACATTTTACATCGAATTCGTGTCACTTCAGGGAATCCCGATCTCGTGGTGAATGAGGAAATACATAACCAGTCCTTGCTTTTGATAGAAAACATACATTACCTCATGTTCGGCAGTTTGTTAGTAAAGTTAGGAATGCCAACGCCAAATCGTCATATGAACGACGCTTTCAATAGGAAATATGCATCCACTTTTTTATTTGCTTAATTCACTTTTTACTTCGTTTTAACATAGTGAAAAATATAAATACTGTTGAAAGTGTTTCAATTTAAAAAAAAATATATAAAATACGATTAAATTTTACCTGATCGAAACGCATCACCATTGGTCATAGTTGTATGACGTGCACGTTGATATTTATCGACCTCGAAATTCACAGATGTAGGTAGGGTGGACTGACTATGCACCTCGAAGGGACTTTATCAAACACTTTATCTGGTGTACTTGTAATAGTGTTTTTGCATTCCGGTACTATACAATATCTACAAAATGGATTTTTAGCTTTTTCCATTATGGTAATATCAAATTCAAATTATGTCTTAACTGTCTATCTGTTCATCCCATTTGTTGCACGCTTTGGATGACGTCGCATAACACATGACATTCAGTGTTGTATACCATATTTGCATAGACAGTTAAGGATTTACAGTTTGAATTTGCTATTTCGATAATGGAAAAAGCTAAAAAACCATTTTATAGATATTGTATAGTACCGGAATGCAAATACACTATTATAAGTACACCAGATAAAGTGTTCAATAAAGTCAATATCGAGGTGTATAGGAGGTGTATGTAGGTAGTAGGGTGGACCACCCTACCTACATCTGTGAATATCGAGGCCGATAAAAATCAACGTGCACGTCACACAACTTGATGACCAATGGTGAAGCGTTTCGCAAATTTGAACTTTGTACTAATAAAAAAAAATTGTACTATTTGATTTAAATTTCTGGAATTAAATACAAACTAAATGAGGAAATAATGGTATAGGTGTAATGTCAAGATCATAAAGTATCGATAAAAAAATCAAGTAAATTTAAATTTTTTGCATATTCCCTATTGAGAATTGGAATGTGAACGTGAATACGACTGATATGTATTGAACCAATTAGTTTGAATGAATGTACCACTGTTGAACTCAAAACAGAAGGATGTGTACGGTAGGTTAATGAGGGCAATTGATGATGGAAATAGTGGCTTATTTTTCCTCGATACGCCCGGTGGAATTGAGAAGACATTCCTCATATCATTGATTTTAGCCACTGTTCGTGCCAGATCCGAAATTGCCGTAGCAGTTGCTTCTTCTGGTATAGCGGCCGCGTTGCTAGAAGGATGCAGAATGGCTCATTCAGCGTTTAAATTACCATTAAACCTTCAAACGACTGAAACACCCACATGCTACATTACGATACAATCGGCAATGGCCAAAGTGTTAATAGATTGTTTAAGCAAGTAAAATTAGCATATGGGATGAATGCACAATAGCGCACAAACGTTCATTGGAAGCACTAAATCGAACCATGAAAGATCTGCACAATGACTCAAGTTGTTTGACTCAAGGAGGCGTAATGATTCTACTGGATGGCGATTTCTGGCAAACACTACCAGTAATTACAAAACTCATCGCTGCCGATGAAATAAATGCTTGCCTCAAATCATCTACTCTATGACGCTATATATTATGCCTGCTCCAGACTCTCGCGGAGTAACTTCGGCGAGGATCCTCGCCGAAGTTGTTCGAGGCGAGGAACTACACGGAGTAGGCATCCACACTCTCGCCTTACTTCGCGAGGACCTCAGTGCCATGACCGACACCGAACAGGTAGTAGCTGCTGCTGCAGCTATTTGTGCTATTAATTATTATTATTATGTTATCTCAATAACTGATCCCAAATAACTGGTTCCCTTTGAAAAACCTCAAGCAATTGTAATTGGAGTTCTTGGAACCAATCGCTCATAATTTACTATTTAAATTACTATTAGTAAATTATTTTTGATATTATTTAAATTACTATTAGTAAAATTTAATAATATTAAATAAAAATATTTTGTTTGTTGTGACGGTTGAAACGCCTCGTGTCCCTTTGACTCGGGCACGAAAAACCGCTTCATGAAGCGAAGTTAGCCAAGGCGAGGCGAGGAAGCACAAGGCGAGGCGAGTAACCTGACCACACTCTCGTTCCTCGCTCAACTCCGTGCTACTTCGCGAGAGTCTGGAGCGAGCATTAAAAACTTCAGTTGACGAGAAACAGGCGAGTTGCATTGCTAAACGTTCCATCTGCCGAGGATTTCTCCAAGCAATTGTTGTCAATCGGTAATGGCCGTCTTCCCGTCGACGAAACGAACAGATTGATTTCGTTTCCGCATAATTTTTGCAATTTCGTCTCAACTAAGGACGAGCTCATCAACAAAGTGATCCCGAACATCATTGATAAACACAAAAATTACAATTGGTTGAATGAACGAGCAATTCTAGCGGCAAAGAACAAAAATGTAAATCACTTAGACATCATAATTCAAAATGAAATCGTTGGTCCACTGAATCCTTTAAAATCTATCAATACTGTTACAAATGAAGACGAGGCGACCAACTATCGAACAGATTTTTTAAACTCATTGAATCTGCCTGGCTTGCCACCGCACAATTTAAAACTGAAGGTTGGCTCGGTAGTCATCATGCTTCGAAATCTGAACCAACCAAAGCTACATAACGGAACGCGTTTGGTGGTGACAAAACTAATGAGCAATGTGATTTACGCGACGATACTTTTCATAAAATTCATAGGTGAGGAAGTTCTCACTTCGAGAATTCAGATGATCCCAACCGATATGCCATTCGAGTTTAAACGAATTCAATTTCCAATTCGTCTTGCATTTGCCATGACGATCAACAAATCACAAGACCAGTACTTGAGTGTTTGTGGTCTGAATCTCGAAAATCAATGTTTCTCTCACGGTCAATTGTACGTAGTATGTTCAGGTGTCGGCAACCATCCGCTTTGTTCATCCTCGCGCCAGACAACAAACCGAAAAATGTCGTATATCGTATATCAAAACTCGATTTCTCGAAGTAATCGACTCGATTTTGGATTTTGGGCATTTTGACAATTTTAATATTGGGCCTTTGAATTTTGAACTTTTGGATTTTGTATTTTTATAGTTTGAACTTTCGATTTTGGGCTTTTGCAATTTTGGATTTTTGGGCTTTTATATTTTGAACTTTTGGATTTTGGACTTTTCAAGTTTTGGATTTTTGACTGGTATTTTGCGTTTTTGGATTTGTCTTTTTTTTTATGCTGCGTACCGTTTGCAAGGGAGAGGACTGACACGATTATATTACCATCTGTTAATATAATCGTGTAAGATTATATTACCAGATATCGCTACGCGAAACATTGGACTGACTTTAATTCAGCTAATAAGTTATTATTTATTGATTATAGATTCTGAGGCGATACGAAGTTTGCCGGGTCAGCTAGTTTTCTAATAACTCCCGACAACTGAATACTAATAATAAAATATGTTAATACTAATGAATAGTATTCATTAGTCGATGATAAATCCATATTTACGTCTTATAGAGATTTGCATTATTTTTATGTTGGATGTAGCATTTGTTGCCTATCGCACATCATTAAATAATCTTATTGTTAGTCTATATTTGCTTATTATTATTATATGCTTATATATTATTAGTCTACAATTTTTAAACCAATAGGGTATTATCATTACAGAAATTTTTCACAAAAATTCAAGAAAATTTATATTTTATTATAGGGGACTCATAGAAATTCATATTACATTTAAGGTGGAGTGGGGTAAATGCGATATAGTTTTTAAATAGATGAATTTTGTAGTGTTCCAAAATTATAATCTTATTAAGAAGAAATTATAATTTTTGTTATAGCATTGCTACAGGGCTGTGAATCGATATTATACCATAAAACCAATTAGCAGATTATTATTTTTTGTAAGAATTTTTTTTTTAAACGTGGTCGATATATCACATTTGCCCCTCGATATGGGGCAAATGTGATAATGGAGTAAATATTGGTTTACGTAATTGCTGCATAAAATAACGGTCAAAGCCATCAAATTTAGACAAAACTGTGCATTCTGGTTTTTTATTTATAAAAAAAGCTGAGTGTAAATTTTTTTTTTAATTTCTGAACGCAAAAGCAAAATAACGAACAATTCTTAAAAGAAAAATTAAGGCAACAATTTCTGAAACAACTAGAAAAATAATAATGTTCGAAAGAACAATATTAAGAAAGAAAGAACAATTAAAAACACAATTTCCTGATCATTGCATAACACATTTGCCCCAATATAATATTTTTAGGGGTAAATGTGACGCAGCCCCAAAACCTAGAAAATAATTAAATCCGGATAAACTAAACATATCACCTTATACTTTACAGTTTTTAACCTATCCCTACTAAATTATCCTTATTCACCCGTTGAGGTAATGCTTTTATGGCACTAGATGCAAATAACCTTCCACTCGTTAACAAAGTATTTATAAAGTAAGGGGTTTCCAGTTCCCATTATTCTAGTGCACTTTTAAGTAGCAACAAAGCAGCCGCGGTGAGAGGTGCTTATTATACAGTATGGTGTATTTAGGGTTAAAATGACCGTTTATAATGACCCGTTCTTGTAATATAGTACATAGTAAGTTATTTTCAAATTACATAATTATTTTATGCTGGTTAAAATAATTATAGGACTTCTATATAAAAATATATAGTTTCTTATTTTAATAATTTTGCTTGCATAATCATTATGCCATCAAAATAATCAACAAAGTAATTCATTATGCCATATTAGACTACCGTACTGATGAACAACTTGCGTAGATAATTAACAGTGAAAAATTTTGGGAAGATACGAAATCGGACATTTTTCATAACCAATCAGGATCACAGGAAAATGGTACAGTCGATGATAAAGCTAAGCTTTGATAATAATAACAGAAGCGGCTGATAAAAGTGACGAAGAAGATGATACAAATGAAATTTGGCGAACACGATACAAACAATGAGTTCACGATACAAACAATGTTTTCTATTTCCAATGATTATCCAGTGAAACAACAACACAGAGAGCATGGTATGGTACAAAATGAGCAAAATATCCTCCCAATAAAAGTAAAGTAAGACGGGAAAATATAATAACTTTCAAGACAGGCAATCTAGGACCTGCACTAACAACTCCACCAGAAAATCCGCTTGGTTATTGATGATACCTAACCATCAGGCGCGTTTTTAAGCTATTCAGCGGCCCGGTGCAGGTATTTGGCGGGGCCCGCTCTCAGAGAAGAGAAACGTACATAGAAGAACCATCACCAAGAGTTCTGTTGGACATTTTTTTTGGCACACGTTGTGGCGCCACGCTGCTAGTTCTGTAAACTCCAAAATAAGATGGCGTTATAAAGCGTTGTATTGCCAGGCATTGTAAAGTAACAAATTTAACAAAAGGCTTTTATTTTATCGTGGTGAGAAATCATTTGTGATACACCTTGCAACTAGCCAAACACCTTAATATTCAGTTGCTCATTACATTGCCTCATCCGGAAGCATTTGCGTTCAAATGCTCCCATAAAAATGGTTCTTCCATAGGTGTCTCTCATCTTTGCGTTTGACTCCGCAGTGGAGTGACCTAGCCAGTAAAGCTATTAAAAATATAGCAAATAATACAAAATTCACTGAAAATTTATTTCTCTTTTAAGAAAACAAAAGTAAGCAATACAGCATAGACAAAATCAACAAAGGTTTAAAAATATGTTTATGTGCGAACGCCTCGCCATAATTTTTTTTATAATTCACTCTAAATTTTGATTATTGAGAGTATCTATTGAAAATAATGCCAAATCAGAAGTTCTAACTTGAGTCATTGTGCTCCTTATGTGTGTTTCTAGTCTACGCAATACTCTAAAAGATCTCTCAGCACTTGCTATACCTATGGGCAGCGTTACAAACAATCGAAAAACTAATTCAAGATTGGAGAAAATATCATACCTTTTCTGTTCAACTAAATGTTCTAGATGACCCAGTACACCTCTATCACAATAAGGGTTATCACATGAAAAATATATGTCCGGAAATTGTATAATTTCATCTATCAAAATAGGGGAAATAAATTTAAATGTAAGTAAATAAAATCTGATTTTGCACTGTTTTTCGTGAAGATTGTATTTAGAAAACCTGAAATAATTCTGTAACATCTTCCAGACCCTTAATTCTGTCAGACATTTCGTTTACCATTGCATCTATTACATTAGTTTTAAAATCGATTACAGGATCTATAACATGATCGTTTATGGTGCCTTCAACGTGAAATTTTTTAACTCTTCGAATTCTTTTTCTTTTTAGATGCATGTGTTCTTCGTCCATATCACATTGAAGTCATTTCGACTTGGAGAGACTTTTTTTTCAAAATTTGATTGAAATAAGCGTCAGTTCTTAATAGTGCAAGTTTATCTTTTAGATTTTTCATGCACGAAACGACTTGAAATAAATCAATATCTTTTTTTCTGCAATATCAATATTTTTGATGTAACATCGATAGTTTGCAGAATATCATTCCAAAAAATTAAAATCATCAAATGTGAAACTATTTAAAATTCCTGAGGCCGTAGCCACTTTATCGTGGTCTTACTTATCTCTACAATTGTTTCTAGAAAACTGATTGACTGAAAAAGAACTGATTTAAAATTTTGTAATAAAGCTCTTGCTGCCTTTGCTCTTGCCGACCACCTTGTGTTGGACAGATCTTTAAGTGTGTGTTGTTTTTCCTTTCTTGAAAATACTTCATCTTCTTCATTTTCCGAGGGAAATTTCGTTTTAAAAGTTTCCTCCTCGGCTTCCTCCGTATTATTGGTTCCTCCCTCACTAATTTCAGTGTTCTGTTTTTGTTATAAACTTATCTAAAGATTCTAAAGACTCGAACTAAGCGCTAAGTGTAGAATTCAACGATGGTGTAGGTGTGAGAAAAACAGGCAAACATTCATTTTCTGACCTTGTGTATTGTAAATCAAGCGTATTGTACATGTGTATTGTAAAGTATTGTCACAGGGGCCCGCCGCATTGGGGCCCGTCGGTGCTACGCACCGATTGCACCTACGTTAAATACAACTCTGCCTCAGAAGATAGTGGACTGCACAAACAAAAAAATTCCAAGTATGCATATGAAATATAAGCAGCTTATACGGCGCAGGCAATCGCGTACTTTATTCAGTCCCTCATGATATAAAACTTGTATCAAGAAAATTCATTGCAGAGCATTCATTGGTCTGCTCTATATATGGGCAATATTTAAATCGAACCATGAAGATCTTCCTTCAAGGTGATGACGATCATGTACAATTCGAGAAAATTTTTGATAAAGTTAAAAATTAAAAAATTGGCAAAAAACCTATCTCTGAAATTTTGGATTTGTTTCTTACTATTTGCAAAGAAAACTATAGGCCTGGGAAATATTTAACCGTTGATGATATCATTCTCATTCCGTTGTTCCGTTGTTGGAAGATGTGGTTTCCGTATGTATATTATTATAAAGTACAGGTTTTATCTGATTGCAACACATGTGTAATGCAGAAGTTTATACTGGCGCAAAACCCTTACGTCCAACTAAAACTTCCAAACCAAATTGTATTACGTCTGGTTGAATAATTGCCAGCAAATTCCAATGGGAACATAACAGCTGATGGTTGGCATTCTGGCTTTGAAACAATAAATTAATTACGTAAAAGCAACTTTAAAAATGTTGGTATACTAACAAAGAACAAGAGTCAAATTCCAGAATTTCAAGCAAACAGCGAACATGGTTTCCCATGTACCAGAACGGTGAAAATATACAGTAATTCTGATATCATGTATGCACCACACTAAAACTGTGAACGTAAATACAAAGAAACCTGATATCATACGTCCCCATAATGAGACTAAACCAGGTGTGGATGCACTCGATGAAAAATGTAATATAAATTCAACTTCTCGCAGAACCACACGGTTTTATTTCATTGTTTATATAGGGTGCGCCATGGGGACGAACGTTTTTGGAATAGGTATTTCTAAACCGAAAAGGGTCGGAGAGAAGAGCCCAGGCCTTCTCCTCTGACCCTGCAATTTGTGAATGGTTAGTTTCTATCATGCCGCTGTTGACGGCGAAGCATCGCGTTTTCGTCTATGACAGTTTTGTGAAGAGCGGCGAGTCAGTCACGGAAGTTCAACTAGAGCTTCACACGAGACGAGATATGGTGAGAGTTTCAAAAATCTCGTCTCGCTCTTGTTTGTTGTGGAAAAAAATTACTCTCGTCTCAGTCTCGCTCTCGCTCTAGGAACCGTTAGTCTCGTCTCGCTCTCGTAACCGTTTGTCTCGTCTCGCTCTCGTTACCATTTGTCTCGTCTCGTCTAATCTCGCCAAATATCGTTCTTGCTAGAACTTATTGTTAAGGTAGTCCAAAACGAGGTAATCATTCATTTTATTGTCTAATAAAACTAATCACTGTCTGTTTACATAAATTTTCTATTTGGTTACTATTAATATCTTCTAATTTTGCTTTGTTCCATCCACATGAAAATGTATCGATAACACACCATAAATGTCTGTTTATATAAACCTTCTATTTTGTTGACGATTTAAAATTAATAATAAAAACGAACATAATTTGAGATTGTCTACGACATCTATTTCATATTACGAAATCTACTCTTTTAATTGTTATATAATGAAATGTAACTTGCCCGAGCCCGCAGTTCAAATTTATGCAAGAAAATATTACGGCTGCCCGTATTAGAATGAAAGATTGAAGAAGAAGTATGAACGGGATCAGAAACAAGACTCGTGTCTCGCAAGAACGAGACCACATGCCCTCTCGCGAGAGCGAGACCACAAACGTTCTCGCTCTCGCGAGAGTGAGGTTTTTTTGACGAGACGAGAAAAATATCGTTCTCGTGTGAAGCCCTAAGTTCAACGTCTCTTTCGCCGAGGGTTTAACGTTCCTCGTTCCATACCGAGCCGGAACACCATTTTGCGATGGGTTAATGCCCTTCATGGTGGAGGCAGTTTGATGATTCTCCAACACTACAAATATTCAACACTTCAGTATGGCGAATTCTCCACCAACTTCTTGAGAACTGAGATGAGAATACGACGAGTTAATCGGCGAAATGTTTGGTTCCAACAGGATGGAGATACGGCCAACACTGCCCGAGTGTCGATGGCTGTTGTTCCATAGTCGCATTAACTCTAGATTCGGTGATTTATATTGGCCCCATCGCTCTCCAGACCTTGCAATGTGTGATTTTTTCTTGTGGGGCCATCTACAGTCTCGTGTCTATGAAACTAAATCTCATACACTGGCCGAACTGCAACAAGCGATAGAGCAAAACATCGCTCAGATCGATCGTCAACTATTGGAGAGAGTGGAAGCTAACTCAGAGAGCGTCTCCACATTTGTCAGCAGTGCCGTCTTAGACTATGCCGGGGCCCTTGGGCCCACAAGAATTTGAGGCCCTGTTGGAAAGTGAAAAAAGTGAATGACAAAAACATTTTTCTGCTATGATCTTATATTTATTATTGTACCTAATTGGTACAAATCAAATATACATATGATATTAATTAGATAAATATGCTGCTGGTTTGAAATGGTTACGATTACGATATTTTCTTTCGGGGTTTCTGTAGTGTAATATCTTCTATTATATCTTCAAAGTTCATTTTTTAAGGACATCATTTTCTATGAACATAATTGACAAATTAGTTAAACGTTCTTGTAACATAGTTGTTCGTAATACATTTTTTATTTTCTTTAGCTGTGGAAATGATCGCTCTCCAATACAATTGGCAACCATTAAGCAAAGGAACATTCTTGTAGCAACTTCAACATTTGGAAAAGTTTCTTCTAATTTATCAGACTTTATTAATTTATGTAAGGTTGAGATACTCAAATCCACCGATTCCTTTGCTATGTTCTTTAAATACTCCCTTAAATGATAACATTCTGATTTGAGCTCATATGCATTAATGTCTTCGTGATAGAATTCTTCAAGTCGTCAGAATCGATTGTTACTAATTGACAAAGAAAACTAAAATGATTGTCTATTTCTTGGTATGCTGTCGAACGATTTTTTAAATGTGCATATAATGTGTCGATTATAGGAATAAACGTATCTACATGAAATTTTTTTGCCATTCAACTGTACAGATTCTGATCCTTCAAAAAAAAGTGACGCGTGTACTGCGACTTCTTTTTCTTTCAGACTTTTCTTTATAGTCAGCATTTGGATTTTTTTGTTTAGCCACCGATCCGTACTGATCGAATTTATTGCGTGCGTTATTGACATAATCGATTAGAGATGCGTAAAGTTTAGTTGCAACGTTCATGGTAATAGTGCTATTCTGTAAACTTGCATAAATAATATTCTGTAAACTTGGCTTTATTCATAATACCCAAAAGATCATTCCATATCTCCGTTAAAAGAATAGTATTCAATTTTTCGTTTTTTTTTTTTGCTAGGCTTTGGACTTCGTTTCTTGTTTCTTCTGGTTGATTCACGTCACTTGAAATTGAGGACAAAGCTTCAGACATATCGAAATAAGCATTTTGTAAAGCATTAATAGCATTAGCAAGTGCAGACCATCTAGTATTCGGGATAGACTTAAGAACTTTATTTGCGCCCAAATGCTCTGTCAAAATTTTCCATCGTTTGGTCGAAGCCGAGAATAAATTGAAAAAAATTTGGACAAATTGAGAATATGCTAAGCTTCGGAAACATATTCAACAGCCTGAACACCAACTAAATTTATGTCCCATGCGCCGCACATGGGACAAAAATTGCAAATTTACATTTTTCTTTTATTCTTGACTGAACACCAGAATACTTTCCAGCCATATTTAATGTATTATCATAACACTGCCCACGACATTCTTTTATATTAATATCTAGGTTTTCAAAAGAGTTTAAAATAGTGTCTGCTATGTATTCTGCATTATGCTTATCCCTAGAGAAAAACTGCAAAAATCTCTCAATAGGCTCTCCGTCTCTTACGTATCAAACGATGAAGGTCAGTTGGTCAAGTTTAGTTTTGCTTCTTGCGACATAATTTATCAATTTTATCATTAATAGCGAGATTTTCATTCTAGGATTGCGATCTTTCTCGAATTAGTTTTAGAATTTTCTATAGCATTAGTTATTGGTTTATCTGTTCTTTTTACTCAAATATCGCGTTTCACCTAGAAAAACCAGGATGAGTGTCCTGTGTAAACTGGTAAGTTGGTTTGCTATTTTCGTTGCAGAAGTGATTGCAGAAGTGATAAGTTCGATTGTAATAAGTTCGAGATTTTGCGTAACAAACTTAAATATTGCATGTAGTATTACGTGTATGATTCTACATCATTTTGCAGACAACATTGATGAGATTTAATTTATTCTGCCAAATGTGAACAGAACATCAAAATTATTATTTTTAAAATTAAGTTGTCAGCCTGAACTCTTCAATCCATATCGTTAGTATTATTCTCTGAAATATCTGAAAAAGCCTGTTATGTTTTCTTATGGTTTCAATTCGACTTTCCCGCGTATTTACAGAGAGCGGTTTTAAAATCAAATTTATAACATGTTTTTTGAACATTGGCTAACGTTTCACGAATACCGAAAAACAATTGTACAGAAACAACTGCATTATTCAAAAAAATTGCCGTTTCAAATGTTTTCTTTGCAGCATAATTAACTACCAAGTTTAAAAAAATGAGCAGAAAGCGGAATAAACGAAGCTCTTGAATTTATCCGAATATTTTTTTGTTGAAGTCGCTTATGGTGTACCATATTTACACCGTTGTCTTATGCGTAAATCCGAAATACCAATCTTCATTAATTTTAAATGATTTATAATAAACTCAACTAAGCCTTGAGCGATAGTATATATTACAAATTGATTGTGTTTTGACATATGTCAAGTTAAACGTGTTGTGTTTCGGCTCCATTAAAATTTTTATAAAGTTGTGGTATTTTACCCGTTAAATATAAAATTTTTGCTTGAAGACCTACATAACAATGGGTCTCAATCGGACAACTCGTAGTAATAACCCAGGCCGCAGACATCCAATGTCCAAAGAAGATCTAGCAAACCAAGTTCATAGATTAGAAGAATCAATGCTACAAAACGTGCAGGAGTTAAAAAACCTGATAACGGATAACTCTGAACGTTCCAGTAAAGTCTTAGATTCTAATGAAATTATGTATAAAATAAATGAGTTTTAAACAAATACAGAAAATGCTATAGAGTTGATAAAAAAAGAGTTGCGCGGAGTAAATCAACGGCTGGCTGCACAGGAGAAAAAAGACGATGAACAGGAACAAAAATTCTTATAAATTTTTTTAATATTCAGCGGTATTCCCCAACATCCAGATCCTGCTAGTCTACGGCAAGATTTGATAAATACCATAAACACAAAATTAAAGTTAAAATATCCCTTGGCCGTGAATGCCATCGGGGACTGTTATCAAATGGGTAAGTTTGTTGAGGGCCGTGCTAGGCCTCGTCCGATATCCATTCGATTAGTGCATAAATGAAAACGCGATGATATTTTTCGATAAAAAAAACTTTTTAAAAACAGTGGTATAGTGGTTTCCGAATTTCTCACTAACAAAAATTTAGAATTATACGTAAAAACGTGCACAAAATACGGAGTAAAGTGCTGTTGGACTTCGGCGGGAAATATTTTTGTAAATATTAAAGGTTAAAAAAAAACGGATTCTAACAGTGAATGATATTTAAATTAAAAAGAAAAATTGTACGCACCACAACAAATATGTATATAATTTTTGTATATAAGGAGTCCTAAAAGCAGCGACTTAAAGCCAAAATTTATATTATTCAACTACATTATTCTCTTTGTAATTTCACCTATTATTTATAACAAAAGATCAAGCCAGATATATGACTGATTTTTTTAAATTAGCTCATTTGAATACAAGAAGTTTGATTGCACACTTTAATGATTTAAGCGAATTACTGCGGTCAAGGAAATTTGACGTGTTAGGTTTGAGTGAAACATATGTTTCACTCAAACCTAACACGTCAAATTTCCCATATGGCTTAATAATTCAATTGTAGATAATGCTGTACATATTAATGGATATGGTTTTATTAGAAACGACAGACAAGGTAGAGGTGGTGGTGTAGGATTTTACATAGCAAATCGTGTACCGTACACTATCATTCCCACGTCTCTAGATATTGAGCAATTGTGGATAAAAATAAAATTATCGAAATTATGCTTAGCTATAGGGGTTGTTTATAGACCTCCGAATGTGAGCTATAATGATTTTTTAACAACATTTGTGATCACAGTTTCTTCTTTGTTTGTCTCTGTGGATCATGTGTTATGTGTGGGCGACTTAAATATCGATCATTTAAAAATTGGAAATACTGATACTGCACTTGACTGTTTCGAGACACTCGGACTTTCTCAAATTAAAAACCAACCCACACGATTAAGAGGAACCTCATCGACACTGATTGATTATATTTTAACATCAAACGTAGATATTATAAATTCAGTTAGCGTGAATTCTGTACCGATTAGTGATCATGAATTAGTCTCATGTATAATAGACATTAAATTAAAAAAAACAAGAACTCAGTTTAGAACAGTCAGAAACTTTAAAAATATTAACAAACAACAATTTTACAGTGATTTACAATCAATACCGTGACGAAATATTTATGATTTAACTGATGTAGATTGTAAAGTTGATTTTCTATGTAAAAATATTCATATTTTACTCGATATACATGCGCCCAGTGGCGGATCACCGCACAGGCGCAAGAAGCGCGCGCTTGGGGCCTCAGAATCTAAGGGGCCTCAAAAATAAAGCCTACTTTTAATTTTTTCGCGTTCTGTAATTCTGTTTTCCCAATACCTGTGTAGTTGTAAGTTCTACCGCATAATTTAAATTTGATTGCGCACTGGTCAGTAAAATTTGCGCGAGTCAGTTTTACACAATACTACCCTTCACAGTCTCAGTTATGAAGTCGAACTGTATGCAACCGGCTTACCAGTCTATTCAATTTTAGCGCTTATTTATGTTTTGTGTTATATGATATATTATACTCAAACCGCCGAGAAAATGCATCTGTACTGCGCCGAGGTATGAGAGGCGAGGGACGCACCGAACTAGGCGCGCCAAATTCAGTCCTTTCAAATCCTTTATTGACTGCATTTCTACTTACACTTTTACTTTTTACTTACCGAATAGTTTATTTTCAAACAGAAACACTTGTACTATTACATTTGTTTAACATTTCTTCTACATGACATTCTATTTATTACATTCCATTATACAAAATCAATACAAGTTACGTTGCGCCAGTTACGTTTTTAAAACACGTGCAGACAACTAAATACCGCGCTCTCGGAATAAAGTGTGGATATGCGCAGAAGAATGCTAAACTCGTCGAGACGAGATACATTCTCGCGCCGGCGCCGGTTTGAGTTTATAGTGGGTTAGTTTTATAATTGTTGTTTTACAATTTACATAAATTGATAATAAATTTCCAATAGCCTGCATTTATCAAGTAAGTAGATATATATATATATATATATATATATATATATATATATATATATATATATATATATATACATATATATTCTATGATATTGTTAATGGTATATTATTATATACTATACTAATATGTGTTTATTGATAATATTAATATGAATTTATTCTAGCCATGAAGAGAAGGTTTCAGAGTGGAGCTGAGAAACGTAAAAAGAAAAAGGAAAAAGAAACTTCTGCACTACAGCAAAGAGATTCACTGGCTAAATTCATAATTATAAATCAATCAGAAGGGAAATACGAAAATGACAAGGAAATAAAAATAGAAACTGAAAGATTAACTACTTGTGCAATAGATGCTAACACTGAAGAACGAAGTAACAATGAAAAACAATCAGAAAGAAAAGAAGTGCGAACGGAAAAAGAAAATGAAATAGAAAAGCAACCTGAAGGATCAACAATTTGTACTATCGATGTCAACAATGATGAAAAAGGTAACAATGAAGGCAAATCCGAACAACAATACAACAAAGTTTCAGCAGACTGTGGAAAAAATGAAAATTATTGTGTTTTTCCCAATGATATCGCTTTGTGGCCATTGCATATATCTGATAAAATGGTACAATACTATTTAATAAATAAACCGTGCAATACTGGAGATATTACTCAGATCGTACTACAGAAATATTTCCGAATCAAATTTTTATTGTTTAAAAGCAAATGGCACCAAAGAAATTCGTCAATGGTTAGTTTTTTCAGGAACAAGTAAATGTGTCTATTGTTATGTTTGCAGACTATTTTCCCAATCACAAACAAAATTTTCAATGGGATTTAACGACTGAAGAAATTTAGCCCGGAGGTTAAAGGAACACGAATCTTCCCAGAATCATTTTAAATCAATGCTAACACTCCAAAAACGATTATCAATTGCTCAACGTATCGATATGCACTTGGAACAGCAAATTGATTCAGAACAAAAGTATTGGCGAGCCGTTTTAGAACGAATTGTTGCCACTGTGAAATTATTGGCGAGTTTAGGAATCGCTTTTCGTGCCCACAGAGAAGATGCAGATTCAAATCGAAGGGGAAATTTCTTATGTTGTATTCAGTATCTTACGGAATTCGATAGTTTTTTGAAAATTCATTTGGAAAAATACAGTAATCTAGGTAGAGGCCGGGTTAATTATTTATCGCACAACGTATGTGATGAATTTATAAGTATAATGGGCAGTGAAGTCAAAAAATATTTAATTTCTGTTCAAGATGCAATTTATTATTCTATTATTGTAGATTCCACTGCCGACATAACTCATATAGATCAATTTACTTTCATCTTAAGATTTGTTGATAATACTGGAAATATAAAAGAAAGATTTTTTGGTTTCCTTAAAATCGAAAATCATGATTCCGAATATTTAGAACGGATTGTATTAGAATTTTTAAAAGATTTATCAGTAGATATAAAAAACTGTAGGGGCCAAACATACGATAATGCAGCTAATATGGCTGGTAAATACAGTGGATTGCAAGCAAGAATAAAACACCATATTGATACAGCAACGTTTGTACCATGCGCTAGCCATACTTTAAATTTAATAGGAAATTGTGCTGCGGAATCCTGTTCGGGCGCATTGCATTATTTTGATTTTGTACAAAATCTGTACGTATATTTCTCATCGTCCACTCGGCGGTGGAATATACTCATGAACAGTATGCCACAAAATAAATTCCAACATATTAAAAGAATAATAGATACTAGATGGGCATCAAGAGCAGACGCAATTTCAGCACTGAAATCTAATTATCAAAATATAAAAGAAGCCCTGATTCAAATTAGTATGTCCGATAATGAAAAACCGATGAGCAAATTTGAGGAAAAAAAAAAAAAATTACAGGAAAAGTTATCAGAATATTTTGATGAATACGAAACAGCCTTATTAACAGTTTTATGGGATAACATACTACAACGAATAAATAGTACCAGTAAATCATTACAAGATATGCAGTACAATTTATTGTTGGGCACAAATCTTATGGAATCTCTTTCCAAATTTATCATGGAAGTCAGAAATAAATTCGATGAAATTGAGAACGGTGCTAATTTATTAACAGAGAATCAAAACTACAAAAAGACCAGAATTAAAAGAAGAAAATTGCAATTTGGCGAAACAACCAACAATGACACACATTTTACTTCAAAACAAAATTTCGTAGTAAACGTGCATAATGTTATTTGTGACGTACTCATTTCAGAAATATCTAGAAGAAGCGTCATTTACAGTGAGGTACTAAAAGATTTTCAATTCTTTTTCAATTTTAAAATGACCGATATGGAGTTTAATGAATGTGTAGCAAGAACATCTGCAAAATATAAGGAATATATTGACATTCGCTATTTCAAAGATGAAATTCTTCATTTCATTTCATTCATAAAGGGAGAAAACGTCACTAATCCTGTTGACATGTATAAAATATTAATTGGGGGGTTACAATCAACATTCCCGAATGTAGAAACAATTTAAAAAAAAAATTCTGACAATATCTATTTGCAACGCCAGTGGTGTACGTTCATTTTCGGTTTGGAAACGTGTCAAAAATTATTTACGAAACTCACTATCACAAACACATTTAACTAATTTATCAATAATGTTTATAGAAAACGATGTAGTTCAGGCTTTAGAATATGACTATATTAATGATAAATTCGCTAAACCTAAAGTGAGAAAAGTTCCACTTTAATTTAATTTTATATTACAAATTTTATATTGTAATCTCTTTTTTGAACATATGTACTTTCATTACAACGTCACTATTTTACAATCAGTAATGTAGGGGGGGGGGGGGGGGGCTCAAAATGTGATTGCGCTTGGGGCTTTCAAAATGCTTGATCCGCCACTGCATGCGCCTTATGTAACTTAGATAGAATAACTAAGCCGTATGCTCCTTGGCTTACGGATACTTTACGAGCTGCTAAAAGGGATAGGGATAGGGCTTTGAGTAAGTTTAATAGAACTAGAGACCTCTTTGATTGGTCACAATACAAAGTTTTGAGAAATGATTTCACACTGGCAATAAGGAGAGAAAAAATCAGAATTCTTTCCAAAATAAGAAACCTAAAGACTTATGGGCCTAAATTTTAGTAATAAAGTTCGAGAACAATTAATGTTACCACCAAACCTGTCAGACCCTAATGCTATAAATGATCATTTTATTAATGCTGTTCCAAAATTAAAACCTAATCAGAATCAAATACATTTTTACAGTAATAATAAAAAACATAAAAATAGTTTCAATTTTAAAAGTGTAACAGAAATAGAAGTTTTAAAAGTTATCTCTACAATAAAAAGTACAGCTACAGGTCTGGATGGAATAAATATTTTGACGTTAAAATTGTGTCTTCCATTTCTGCTTCCATATATAACACATATTATAAATTTTAGCATATCTAATTCTATTTTTCCTAGTATGTGGAAGAAAGCTCGCCTGATACCATTACCTAAAATTAGCAACCCGTCTACTTTCAATGACTTGCGCCCTATTAGTATTCTCCCAACTCTTTCTAGTCTTTGAAAAACTCATTGATACTCAGCTAGAAATATATTTTAACGATAATAAAATACTACCTGATTCACAATCTGGATTTAGGAAGGGTTTTGGGTGTAATACAGCTTTGATGAATATAACAGATGAAATAATAAGTAACCTGGATAAGGGAAAGCTAGCCATTCTAATGTTATTGGATTATTCTAAAGCATTTGATACATTAAATCATGGCATCTTAAAAGCAATGTACAATTATGTGGGGTTAAAAGACCAAGCTACTAATCTTATGGTAAATTATCTGCAGGGTAGAATACAATTAGTGTGTTATAATAAATAAACCTCTGTTTTTTTAAATGTTACTAATGGTATCCCACAGGGCTCAATATTGGTCCCGAGATTATTTACATTCTATACCTCGGATTTTCCATTAGCCTTTCTTTCTTGTAGTAGTCATTTCTATGCTGATGATACTCAAATGTATATATCCTTTTATCCAGACGAATCTTCACAAGCCGTTACCGCCATAAACTTTGACTTGATAAATGTTTTGGAATTTAGTAATGATCATTGTTTAAAATTAAATTATAACAAAACAGTTGCCATGGTATTTGGAGGAAAATTGGAAAAACAACGATTTATTGAGCAATATAGTCATCAAATTAATGTTCAAGGCCACAATATTCATTTTAGTTGTGTGGTGAAAAATTTAGGTCTTTACATTGACAATAATCTAAGGTTTTCAACTCATGTTAATAAATGTATTCAAAAAGCTTATTCTAGTTTAATGCTAATTTATCAAAATAGACATGTGCTTAACACAAATGTTAAATCGTTGTTATTTGATACATTTGTACTATCATACTTTGATTACTGTGATGCCGTTTATGGACCATGTTTAACCGAGACGGATTCAAAACGTATTCAAAAAGTCCAAAATTCTTTCTTGCGTTTCATATTTGGCATACAAAGATCCGATCGTATCACGTATAAAATTAAAGATACCAATTGGTTAAGCATGGGCAAAGACGTTATATGCACAAGATTTGCCACTACCATGCAATAATTAAAAATAAATTTCCCATATACCTCTACAAGAAAATTAGATTTCGTACAGATGTGCATAACATTAATATTAGGTTTAAGGGTATGCTTAGAATACCACAGCATAAAACAATTATTTCAGCACTCTTTCTCGTATAGCATGGCTAATATGTTAAATAAATTTTCTAATAATATTCTTAGTTTGTCCGGACCTAGCTTTAAGAAATTCATTTATAAGAATTGTGTGAGTAACTAATTGTAAATGGTTAATTGACTATATTCAGGAAAATTGTAGCAATTATTTGGCTTGGTTAGCATTTTCTTTCAACAAAAAAAAATCGTTTCTTTTCATTATATAATACAATTTTTTTTAATTTTCTCGTTATGTTATTATTATTTTATTACTTCTATGTTATGTTCTTATTATGTTATTATTTTCATTATTTTGGCTATTTTTAGTTTAATTATTTGGGTTAGTTGAACAGACGTCTTGTCTACTATTATTGTAGGCAGGGCGAACTGAACCTCGCCCAATGGATTGCATGTTTTATTGATATTTTTTTGTTTATTACGAATAAAGGCCTTTATTATAATTATTATTACTATTATATGCCAAAAAAATGTTTGCGATGTTGTATCTTTATTATGATAAACAAATCTAATAATGATGGTTTTTAACTTTTCGGTCCGACTTCTACACGTAATATCGAAAATTATTGAATAATATTTTATTTCTTTGACCATTTCTAAAATTTGATAGATTCTGAAATATTATTAATAATTTCGTTCCAAATTTGATCACTTAAGTAATGAGCAATATTTTTTTTTCGTTGACTTTTGGATGCGACGAAATGCTCTGCCATTAATGAATTAAATTTAGTAATAGTTTCGACGAATTTTCAACAAGTTTTTTACAAGTTACTGTTATCATTCTCTATAAGTTTTACTCTGTAAGTTTTTTGTAATCGTTCCAAAACAGATTGTTAATATTTTTCCGTTTTAATATGAGGCCTTTGAGTTCAATCAATTTTGCGTTTCTGGCTTAACGATATTGTCAATTTATTATATTTTGATGTATGTACCATTTTTTATATGAGCGGAGCTTAATTCGTATTATTATTAGTGTTGCCCAATGGCGGATTTAGGTCAGTTGAGGCCCCGGGCGCAGAAAAAATATTGGGCCCCCCTCAATAAAACGAGAGAGACAAGGAAAGTAAAAATACGTGTTAACCACATTATTAAATAAATATAAAGTATTGTTAATGTTTTATATCCAATAATATTTAAATATAATATATGTGTAATATAATTAATAGCATAATAATAATCACAAAGTGTTGAACTGATAGTTGAACTCTATTAACATATATAGGTGTATAAAAATGATCGAAAGAATAATAAAATTGTACCACTTTTAAATTCGAAATGTGAAAATATTCAAACATTTTTTTCTTGCTTTTCGTTTTACAAACTTATTAGCTATCTCATCACAATCAATAACTTTCAGTAAATCGCTCTCTATATATAAAATAGCCATATTATTAAGTCTTTCCTCTGACATTGAATTTCTTAGATAATTTTTAACTTTAAACAAGAGTGTTCCCCTGATACGTTTGAAATTGGCATTGTTAACAAAATGAATGATTATAATTCATCTTTAAAATTACTTGAATCAATGTCATCTTTGTACATTTCTATTAAATTATTAACGCATTTTTTTTTTCTTTTACATACAAATTAAACACGAAAAAAACTCTAAAAATTACTCATAACATTTTCATATAACGTCTGTTCAGTTCTGCTGTTAAATAATCGCATATAATATAGAGTCCATTATGTAAAAAAAAATCCTTACGATTTTCTGTACATCTTTTCTTGCTATCATCTGCAAATGATTTATCCCTAAGTTCCTTAACATCCGATTCTGTTTCCAAAAAATTATGTCTGATTTTTTCATTAATTAAAATTTCTAGACTTTTTAATAACGACGCTTTACAATCTTTACAATTGTAAAGATTGCATTGTTTGCAATTGTAAAGATTGCATTGATTGTTGCATTGATTCTTTGCAAAAAAATTTATTTTGCAAAATCATTCATTTTTTCAGTAATGAATTATGTGGAGTTGCGTATTTCATCTAATGCCTCATTTTAACGCTTAAACTGCATCATCCCAAATTTGCTGCATTATCGTACGATTGTCCACGACAATATTTTATATCTACTGGCAAATTTTGGAAGGTAGATAAAACTGTCTCTTCTAGATACTCCGATTCCCCATTATCCCCATTATCTGCTTAATAGCGTACTATAGGTAAGTTGATCAACATTGGGTAGAATCCAAAATAATACTATAATATTTTGTGCGATTTCCATACTTTTGTAAGTGCAACTTATTGCAACTACAATTGTCATATTCGCTCAAATACTCTAAACTAGTCAAATAATTGCCTTATATCGAAGATGTTGCACTCTCATTATGGCCTCTAAAAGCAATGCCCAACTTTGCGAAGAATTTTATTGAGGATACAATTCTTCTTTCCAATGATTTTCTTTTTTTAATGTAATTTGCAGATAATGTACACATTGAAGCAACGTGCCCTTTTGACATTTCATGCTCGGACAAAGTTATTCCAATATACATTGAATTGAAAAAATCACTGTTTTACCACACTTATAATATTAAAAAATGTTATATAACTTATTATTCACAGTTATATAGTAGACTTTAAGCCCGAAAACAGTTTGCATGGGTAACAATAAATTGATTTGGGTTTTTCGGAAAAAATAGCCACGTCTTCTTTTTCAGCAATCGAAATTTGTATGTAAAAATGATCTTTACACAAGCCTCTGTAGTAAATGCGATCGTGTTAATCGTAGTTATATCGCCTATATTTTTTGATTTATTTGAAATTAAAAATTCAACCATTTCATTAGATAAAACGTTAGGCCAGACAGCAATATATTTGAATGTAACTTCGAATGGTATATTTTGTGTTTGAGTGTCAATATTATTTTCACTATAAATTAAATATAACTTTTAATTTCTGATATTTTGAATTATTCAGAGTTAATTTGTTGGTCATTTTATTAATTTTTTGTTTAATATTAATATATTTATATTAATTTAATTTTCTTGTTCAATTAAAACATCTTGTAAATAATTTTTTAAATTTCATTTAGATTTTTATCAGTTTTACAGAAAAGATCAGTATTCAAAAAATAATAAAAAATAAGTACTTATTGAGTTTATGAAAATAAGCAAATATAAGTTTTTACGGCCGATTGAAAACTTGTACGTAATTAAAATTGCACATATAAAACCTAGCTTATTGTCATTAGAAAAAAGGGTAAACTTAGGTTTTTGCGGGGCCCCTTAGAGGTCGGGGGCACCGGGCGCGCGCCCGCCCTTAAATCCGTCTCTGGTGTTGCCAATCGTTACAACCGTACTTACTCATTCGTAAGATGCGATTTACATTCACCAAAAAAGTTAATAAAAAACATATGTTTCAGAATAAACTAAATAGCTTCTACATTTTGTTTTAGCGTTTGGTAAAGAACCATATAATTCTGAAGACTTTCGACCAGAATTGTCTATCTATCTATCTAATTGTCTATCTCTGTCTTTTTTAACTTGATAAGGATTATTTTCAGTAGTAATATCCCTAGGACATTGATAATAGACGAGATAATTTTGTGACAATCGAAAGCCCGAAGCCGAAGGCTGAGGGCTGTTACCAAGCAACGAGCTTGAGAAATTTGTCATAAAATTATGAGGCATTTGTCAATGTTCGAGGGATATTCGGCGGAAAATTTTTTGACTAAAAATTTATAACTCAACACAACGAAACATACCCCGTCTTTCTATCTCATATTAACCGCCCAATCTTTTAGTATCAACGCCAATTCTTCTAAGCTTCTATGTTCATTTAATTCATATTCTCGTTCGCAGCATTTTCGCAGCAAATTCCATAAATAATCCCCAAATATATTTGTGACTAAGTTGTATTACGGGGATTTTTTTTTGATTAGCGCATTTATACTTTGAACATTCGCATTGCCAAAACGTGACATTTTGAAATTTATTTGGAATGAAGTTGTCAAATTCAATCGTGTTGTCATAGTGATTGATAATTGCACTGAATGCAATTATCAGTGTAATGTTGACTTGATTGGGTGAAATTGTTTCATATGAGACAAAATGGCAAAATTTGAAAGTTGTTAGAATAGTCAAAAAAATTTCGACTAAACAGTCACAATTTTGATGTTTATAACTTTGGGCCATATGCCTAGATCATTGAAATGATTTGTCGCTCTCAAAGTAGGTAATTAGAAATTATTTTTGTTTCGAAGGTGTCCCGCGTGCCAATCGCCGTGTCGCGCTGGCGCCCCTTTGATGAAGCGCCCGTGTGCGGGGCACAACCTGCACACCAGCACGCGGCGACTAGATATCGGTTGCCCAGTTGATCGTTTTTGTAAAAACCAACACAAAGCTTCTTCTAACATTTATCATTTTTCGGTTTCTATATCACTTTCCGATGTTTACTCCCGTCTTTACTATGTAATTTGCAGGTGCACTTCAAAATTGAATCGGTATTTTTCTTAATATCACTTATGGTGGACGTAACTGCACCCTAATTATGAATCAATAATATTTATTTTATCTTTAAACTATAACACCACTCTATTGCGCTTTGAGATTTTTAATTACATACGTGACAGCGGAGTAACAATTGATAACTAACTAAAACAATAACAAAACGCTTGGGGAAGTAATCGCGCGGGGCGCAGGCGGGTAATGCCAGTTCCGACACGCCCATGCTTGCATAGATTCAACTTGTATAGTTATTGTATATTTGATCGTACTTGTACATTTCATCGCGGTTGGTAGTCCGGATAATCGCGAATCTGTCTAACTAATGGCCACATAATCGAGACTCCGCTGTAGTTAGTAAACGGGTCATTTTGACCCATATGTGGTATTTGCGTTTTATTTATTTGTCCGTAGTAGTTGCAGGTTAAATTACTTAACAAAATTTAGAGAAATAGTGGAAAATATTCAATTCAATCAAGTTATTTTATCACTTTACTTAGTGTGTTAATAACTCCCTGCACTTATCTACTGCTTCCTGGTACTTTTACAATTATTTGAATTCATATACAGTAATTTTAAATGAATCATAATTGAGACCAGAATAATTTATTTTAATATATATTTAATGTAATTATATAAATTATTATTTATTGTAATACCTATGAAACAGAAAAAGCTCCTTCTTAATTTCAATTAACCTAATGTTTGTGAGAAATTTTGAGATTCTGTAAAAAAATAACCATGAATAAATATAGATTTGAATGTAAGAATTTACAGGTAAACTAATTCATTGGTGCTTGCCATAAGGTAAATGTGACTAAGGTAAATGTAATGTTTAAATATAGTTTTGTAAGTATAAAAATATAAATTTTTGTTGGTTTCTAGTATAATAAATTATCCCACACTGTTATCTCAGGCGTTAAATTTACATTTAATAATGAGTCAGTGGTGTTCAATGGGAGGCACTCACTGCAAGTTCAATGGAAATTTCCAGCCCCACTCAAGGTTACATTATCTAATATGGCTAGCTAGCAGAAAAAATAAAACTGGGTAAAAAATAATCTTGAATAGTTAATTTTTTCACATGGTTTATTCTGAATGCCACATGAGAAATAGAAACATTATAAATGCAGATCTTATGCTACACCTAAATAAAACAGCGCCAAATATTTGCAATAATCACATTTCTACTGGAAAACGATACACCAATCATAGGAATGAGTGTTTATTTCTTTTAGTTTATATTTATTAACATCTTAATATGTATAGCCTGATGAAAAATTCTTAAAAGGTGTACCAGAGATTTTTTTGTTTTTAAAATATATGTAGATAAAAAAAACACAAAAATTAGATGTCAAATAACAAAAAAAACTCTTTAAAGTTGACCACAATCGGCAACTACAATCTTTTTGTTGGTTTTGCCGGATTGTGAGCCCCAGCCCTCAATTCTCTTAACAACATCCATGCCTTCAACAACGGATCCAAAAACAACATGCTTGTTGTCCAACCAGGAGGTCTTGACAGTGGTGATGAAGAACTGGGAGCCGTTGGTGTCTGGGCCAGCGTTAGCCATCGACATAATTCCTGGACCAGTGTGCTTCAATGTGAAGTTTTCATCTTGGAATTTACTACCATAGATGGACTTTCCTCCGGTACCATTATGGTTGGTAAAATCGCCACCTTGGCACATAAAGTTAGGGATGACACGATGGAAGATTGAAGATTTGTAACCGAAACCCTTTTCACCAGTGCAAAGAGCACGGAAGTTGTCCGCCGTTCTTGGTACAACATCGCTTCTCAACTAAAACAGACAAAAACATACTATTACACAAAACATATAACACAAAAAATCTTATGAATATTAAATTTTTATTTATATAACAAATCTAGGATCAATAAAAAGAAACTTTATTAAACAGAATTGATAAATTGGTATTAAATAAAATGGTAATAAGTAAAAATATTATATATTATATTATTCACAGTTAAAGGTCATCTTCAAGTGATGATAAATTAATCATTGAATGTATTTATACTACGGGTTTTTGGGGTTAAAACATAGTTAAAACATAGTGAACTTATCAATTCAGTGTAGGTATGGATTACCACGTAATTACGATCGCAACCATCCTATTCAGAAACTTTATTGGAAAGAAATGTTATATTTATTGCATGCACATTGCCCATACACAATTTCGGATTTTATAATCGAATTAAAATTTGGTTGCAAACTTTGTGTAAGGCGTTAAAACTTTTAATTATTTTTTTTATAATTGAGAGAAATCAAATTATCATTTAAGAAAATGAAACTAATTGCCAAAACATTACAATATAATTTAATTCAAAATCTTCATACTAATTGGCATGTAAACAAAAAATACTAATTATTTATTAATCATTTATTCAATATTTACTTTAGAAATGGTGAATGTGAATTTAGGAAACCAAAAATTTCAAAATAATAAATCGATATTGTGCGAAATGCAAATGAAATTATCCTAAATTTTATGCACATTTTCAATTCAACCATAACTCTTCATTCTAGTAGAATCACATTTTCCTGTGGTTCAAGTTAATTTAAGAAATCCTAAATTTACGTTTATATTTTTTTACGACACATGGCATCCAGGTATAAATTACCTTACAGCCTACATATCCATTAAAATTATGATAAAGAGCCAAAGAATTAATGAATTCGTATTTTTCAGTTTATAAATAAAATGAGACCATATTTAGATACATACAATTTTAGACTACTATTTTGTATAGGTGTATTTATTGTTTAATAATCAACTAGAAGTGTAAGAGGTTTTATAAAAATGAATTCAAAGCAAGTGCTTCAGTAAAAAGAGATTGATTAAATATTACAACAATAAACATAATAACACGAAAAATAGCTTGAATATAATTAATAATTCAACCTGTTCGTTAATATACAATATTAAGTCCTACTAGGACAAACGTCACATTGAAACAAATACTTCCCTGAAAATAATACCACGCAGAATATTGAATTACACAATAGACATTTGTATGCTATTACCACTACTACTAGTTAAATAACATTTAAGATCAATTCTTTCCACATAATTAAGTGACTAACCGTCTGCAGACGCGTTTCGAAATTTATCCTTCATCAGTGCAGCTTTGCTTTTATTTATCAATTAAAAATTAATTAAAACACACTTGCTTGATTTTTTTCTACACGTGCATATGCAAAAATGTAAATGTATAAATGTAACTACAAATAGTAAGGTCAATTTTTAATTAAATATAACAACGTTTATTATTTGAAAACATAAAATGAAGTAAAGTTATGCGAGTATTATTATGCTGTATTAAAGCTGTTTTTGTCTACACTTCGATTGCCATATCTTTATCTAAAGTGACCACATTTTCATTGAGTCTAAGCGGGACAAATGGGATGAAATGAGAATTATAATTTAGTTATGAAAGCTGACCAATAATTAAAAATACTATATTATATATAATCACACACCAAATGAACACATTAATACGTTATTGTATGTGAATAATGCCATTATTATAATCATGTGTAAAAGTAACCAAATCGTGCGTAAAAGTTCAATGTAAATCAAATAGTTTCATTATTAAACGATTTCTGTTTGTTGTTACTAGGGCAACAACTTGCATCACTAAACAAAAAACATAGACGTAGTGATTTTCTAACGTGCACTCATTGCGATTAACTTCGCAACTCATGCACAAAAGTCCTTCTTCACACATTTGTATCATAAACTACTATTATTGTATACATTCATATACTTGTCTATAAATATAGAAAAATGTTTATTATTAATTTTTGGTAACTATCAAAATATTTGTAAAAAAACAATAAATTGAACATTATGATTTTTAATTAATTTAAATTTTTTATTTAAAAAAAAATATCATTTTCTTTCACGGTCAAATTTTTGATCCGAGAGAAAACTCTTGATCATTCATTAAAATGTCGTGAAATTTTTCACATGAATTGGTCTAATTATTTTTGACGCTTAATATCGATTTTAAAGTTTAATGTTCAACTGCGTGTTTTCAGTTGTCCATATTTTATTGATACTAGAAATAGTTATTTATAATTATTTACGACAGCTCGTTCGGCCCCATCAGCCGGAGCCTTGTAAAATCATTTTCGCACGAAATTTCTATAACATTTTTTGGCCGACAATTATTATTTAAGAAACAAATAGATTTAGATTATTTACAATATTGGAATTTATTTAATTTTTTAATGTTGGTACTCACAAACAATGACATTTTTACTAATTCAAATTTATTAGGTACATATTATGTCATTTTGCAAAATGTCATACGCATAGTGAAATGCAAAACAAGCACTCTTACTTTCTACATTATCGTGACAAATATGGTGACAATAAAGTAGCGTTTTCTAAATTAGATTTTATTTAGAATTATATAGAAAGGTTAAAATTTACTGGTCTCTTTACCGCATAGTAGCCGTACTTTGCAACATTGTGGGCCTCTTTCACCATCTCCAAGTAAAGCGTTGATTAATTACTTGCAGGTTAGCGTTAATCGGCAATTAAAAGTTACGAGTATCTTTTATCAATTTCACAAACAAAAATAAAGCTCCGAGCAATAACTTATTGGTTAAGGGAATGACGTAACATATCTTATGTCACATTCATTCATAATACTTCAAGGTTACTCGTTACGCGTCATTGGCAGTTGTCAACTGTCATTTGTGGTGTTTTTGTTTTAAAGCGTGTGTTTTTAAATTTGTTTTTTAATCAACATGAATAAAGTGAAAACGGAATCTATAAAAAAAAAAACTGTTTCATCTACGTCCGTAAAATAATCAACACGTAATTAAAATACACGAATCCTAGGTACTCGTTGCGTCGTAAAATCTTCTATTCATCCTATTGATGCTCAATCAACTCAAATAAATCCATTCTTACACAAATCTAGGTTATGTGTTACACAAAATGAGAACGGACAACTGTCAAGTAAACATGCTATTTGCCGAATCTTATGATTAGTGCTACTCGAACGTCGTGAAATCCGCACATGAAGTTACGGATGACTTTAATTGGCGGTTAGCCTACTCTACACTTTACTTGAGGATGGTGAAAGAGGCCCTGTGTGTAAAAATCTAGTTTCACGTATTCACGATGTCAAAGCTAGCTTTACAATTCAGGAGGCCAAAAAACACTGCATTTGTTCCTGGAAGGGAGAGCGCGTATTCTACCATTTTCAGAATATGTTGACTAGAAATATTATTCTGTTTAAAATGAAACAATAACTCCGTCCATTTTTTTGTCTGTTTCTTCATTTGCAGACAATCAACATTTAATTTTTTTGTCATTAACGTATCTTTTTAAAAATAACGCCTCATAAAAAAAATCATTATCGCATATATTATTTACCGGAAAATGATTACTAATATATTCAAAAGATTTTTTCCAGATATTCCCATAAAATCTCCTTTTTTAATGTCACCCAACCGAAATTTCAGAACAAGGTGCCATTAAACGACCGGATTTTCGGAAAGAAGTCAGAAATTTTTATAATAACTGCTTGCTATATCTTGAAGAATGGACAGTTCAATTCGAGGATATTAAAAAATTCCATTGGGTGACACTAAAAACGGAGATTGTATGGGAATATTTTCTAAAAAACGGGACGTTTTTAAAAATCGACGGGACGCGGGGCTGTCCGCCAAAAAGCGAGACTCTCCCGCCGAAATCGGGACGTGTGGTCACTTTATCGTTATCGTAAAATGTTGCAAACTAGAAGTCACATTTAAAGAAAAATAATAAATGAGAAATACAATCAAGTCGCAAAAACTCGGTAACTCGAATTAGTTTTCCAATTCCCTCTACGGGTGTGATTGAACTTTCAGCTGTCAGTTGATAAAACATTTATTGGTTTCTGGGTCTATTTCCATGATTTATTGTGAGCTAAAAATTATTTAAACGTTTATAAACGAAAACACTTTCATAAAATACTTTTTTGACAACGTTTACTGGATTAAATCAAGACTAATCTTTCGTTTACTCGAAGTTTTCGAGAATCGAAATTACTGCAAACCAATTTTGTAATGACGACATTGTCGACACATTTGAAAATCTCGATAACATATTTTCATATAAAATAAATAAATAGATAGAATAAATAAAATAAATAAATAGATAAAATTTATTTTTATTAACGCAACGGTGGGCGCGCCCGGCAGTAATTGCACCGCAGATATATGTTTTCTAGAGTTTTTCTAGATGTTTTCTAGTATTTTGGCCACGTCCACTCTAGTATTCTTCATTAGGGATGTGGACAACTGATAACTCTATCATTGGTATATTTTCTACCATAGATATTCACTTGTTTTTGAGAAACAGCTAAGCATCTCATATTTGCGGTGTGTAAGTAGAAATATGGATTATTGATTTTATTCTATGGCATTGCTTTCTTTTTCACGTGCAGTAGCCTTTGGTTAAACTATAATGAGTAGGAAAGTTTTCATTTATTTACATTTAAATCACTTTTTACCTTAAAATAAATTATGGAAATAGTCCCATAAATCTGTTGTTAATGTTATTAAATCTAATGTTAAAGAGGATGTGGATACGGTCAAGCAAATGATCGCAAATGTTCGTGTGCGTAGCCTGTGCTACTGGTCGAATCACAAGAAGCCCCCCTTTAACAAGTCAAATTTTGAAAATACGCGGCATATGTTTTAAAAAAATTGGGACATGTGTTTGATGAAAGACCCCTTGAAAGGGCGAGCGAAGCTTCAGTCACTCTAAAGATATCAAAGTTATCTTAGAATGGTATAAAACGGACAAAGTTGTTCCATAGGAAGAAGTTAAAGATGGAATTTGTCATACTTGTGGCAAACAAAAGAAGAAAGAATAAGTGCAAAAATTGTAAAGAAAAAATGTCTGTAAAAAACAGTGTCACTATTAAAAAAAGTGTAAACTGTGAACCGCGAATGGAAGTAGAATAATTTTTTATTCAAGTAAACAACTTAATAACATATTAGTTTTCTAGGATTTTAACTTTTATTTTAACTTGTCCATTATACTTCTATATATATTTTAATAAAGAAATGTTTTACAAAGCAGAAAAGTTTATCTTGGTTAAAGAAATTACACGAAATGTCTCAAATTAGAAGTAATAAACAAACAAAAGATAATAAATGCGGTGTAAATAGCGCAACACGATCACTCGCTAGAAAAAAATACATAGCAGACAAATCGCAATTGAATATAAATCTATTAAACTTTAAATCATTTTACAGTAAACTTAATTTGATTAATGACATTTTAATACATGAAAAACAATTTGCAATTTGTTAACGATCACTTAACCGCAAAATATCTATTGATTTATTGTATTGTACAAATAAATTCCGAAAACATCAATAAATCGATATCTCATTAAATTCAATAAAAATAAACCATAAAATATTCCTTCAAATTAGATAAAATGTTATGTAACGACGCGATATGATAAACAATATTTCTTTTCGTTACGATATAGCGATAAAAAGTTTAAATGTTGTTTAATGCATTTTTTGATATTTGATAAACTGACAATTACGACACAATTCTTCGTAATTGAAGATAAGTATTATTACACCTTTTTTTAGATTTTTAACATAAAAATAAAATAAATAATACTTTCGTTATGAAATGAAAAACTATTACGGAATAAAGCAATATGAGGTCTCCTTTGTAATTAAAATAGACGTTGCATTAATTGCAGTTTTAGAAAGTACTTTATAAAAGTACTTTCTAAAACTGCAATTAATGCAACGTCTATTTTAATTACAAAGGAGACCTCATATTGCTTTATTCCGTAATAGTTTTTCATTTCATAACGAAAGTATTATTTATTTTATTTTTATGTTAAAAATCTAAAAAAAGGTGTAATAATACTTATCTTCAATTACGAAGAATTGTGTCGTAATTGTGTGTGCAAATGTGTGTGCAAATGTGTGTACAAATGAACAATGAAATTTATTGACATAAAAAGAAAAGTGATTTTGAGTAGCAAAAGTTGAATGTTTTTTTAATAAAACAAAATTATATTCAGAAAATACACTAAACAAAATAGTGAGTCAAAAATATTATATACCAAATATTTTCGTTAAGAACAAGCAATGAATGGACCTATTTATATAAACCTTGAAACCGATGGTAAGTTTGAACATAATACAGGGTGTTTCAAAAAGAATATACGTATTTCGCGTGCATATGTTTGTTACACTTTAAGACATACGAATGTAAAGCTTTACACACATATTTACGAACCTCTCAAGTTTAGATTACAGATGTTCAGTATGTCCTCCATCAGCGACACGAACAATATCACACTGATACTCAAATTCCTCCCATACTCGTATACTCAAATTCCTCCAATATTTGTACGAGATGAAGTCGATGTGTTTTGTGCGATATCCCGATCATCTGTTCACGGTTAACGGTCAGCAGTATCTCGCTATGTTACAAAACTCGGTGTTTCCGAGGCCGCACGAAGACAACTTCATTTTCCAAAAGACGGGGCGGCACCCCGTCACTGGAGTCGTCAAGTGCGTGAGTACCTGAATGAAACTCTACCGAACCGTTGGATTGGTCAATTCCTGTGTCAAATCAATGTGTTTTGTGCGATATTCCGATCATCTGTTAACGGCCCATTCTTCTTTGATGGAAACACGGTTAACGGAGAGCAGTATCTCGCTATGTTACAAAACTCGTTGTTTTCGAGGCTGCACGAAGACAACTTCATTTTTCAACAAGACAGGGCATCCCCTCACTGGATTCGCCAAGTGCGTGAATATCTGAATGAAATCTACCGAACCGTTGGATTGGTGGTCAAGGAGCTGACTTAGCATGTCGCAGCTGGGCTCCATGGTCACCGAATTTGACACCCTGTGACTTCTTCCTGTCGGGTTTCGTTTATGTTTAAGACAACGTTTATGTACCACCACTCCCACAGAACCTGAAAGAGTTGAAGAACCGGATCCGTACTGCCATAACATCAGTGACGAAGGACATACTTGCCCGAGTATGGGAGGAGTATCGGAGTGATATTGTTCTTGTGGCTGATGGGGGACATATTGAACATCTGTAATCTAAACTTGAGAGGTTCCTAAATATTTAATAAAAATATGCATGCGAAATACGTATTTCTTTTTGAAACACCCTGTATGTTTATTAAAATATAAAAGTAATAGGCAGGGCATATCAAAGGCGGAGGGCAGAAGGGGCAGTTGCCATGGGCATCATAATTTAAGGGGGGAAACCACATTAGGAGGTTGTTTGACACTGATTTCTTAGGATTTTTTTTTGGTGGGAAAAATTAATTAGAATTTAATCAAATTTTGACATCATTTTATCGTACTTCGAATAATTTGTGTGAATCTTTTTGAATAATTTCACCCAAAAATAAGAAAGTTACTGAGATTTCCGCTGATGGTTGTAAGTATAGTTTTAAAATGGCGTACAGTGTAAGCCATTCCGGTTTTCATCTGAAATCAAAAAGGTTTTGATTTTACATTAATAACTTATTTTCTCATGATATGAACCTCAATGCAGGCGAAAAAAATGAAAATTAAAAATTTTGCAGGTGTTGGAACAATTTTTCTTCGATTTTCACGATTCTTTTATCTAAATATGCAACGAAAAATATTCTTAACATCATGATATCATATCACAAGTTGGTTCATATAATTCGTAATTTTATAAAGAATCATACTATCAATTTTCATAATGGTCGGTTCTATACTTTTTGAGCTAGGTTTTTAAGCTGTACGCAAATGTGAAAAAAGTCATTTCGAGATAAACGAGGTAATGCTCCGCTCGAGCCTGTACCCGATGTGCATCGGTTCTATGCTCATAAAATCTGAACGAATGCGAATTTCGATTTGAAATTTTGACAGCGTATTATTGGATAGTTAAGCTAGCGATTTATGCAATAAAAAAAAAACGGATTTTTTGAACCTCCTAATGTGGTTTAGGGGGGAAACCTCATTAGTGGGCCTCATTTTCCAAGATTCCAACCGAATTATAACCGAATTTGCTGATGCTATAAAGTGCGAAAAGCATTTGTTAAGTAGATTTACTTATTAAATAAATATTTAATACCATAACAAAAACCATATCTTTTTCTTTCCCGAAGTATTTACTTTTCAACGGATGTAGGGGGGGCTCCTTTGGAGGGGGCCTCCAAATATGAATTGCCCCGGGCCTCGCATTTTCTCTGAGAGGCTCTGGTTATAGGTAATTAATAATAAACTTATTTACAGAATTTAGAAAATTCTTGTTGTGGTAAATTTATATTACAAATGTAATTTTGTTGAATTATACATATCAACTTTTCTTCTGCATAAAATATGACACTAGGAAAGTGAACGTTGAATATTGGAATATTGAAAAACGTAATACATTGTAATTAAAAGTTACAGATTTATATTCGTCGAACAAAGTATTACAAGTAATGAGATGCTAGCCTTGAAAAGTTATTCTTTTTTTGTTTCGATCCAATATAAACCTATAATAATAGTATTTTGTAGTCTATAATTAGTTTTACGAAGTTTTAGACTTTTCACTAATACACAAAGTATGTATCGGTAAAACATAAAACATCATACGTATGACGAAATAAATGAATTATGAATAGCATTATGTTGTCATAATTAAAAATCTTATATTTGGAATCTGTAACGCTCATATTTTGTGAATTTATTAAAATACGAGTTTTTTCGTTAAGTCTATTATTTATTACGAATAGTATGTACAAATTTGGAAATTATTTTAATATCATAAAATAAATAATTACAGTATTATAGTAATTAGTAAGTACAGTAGGGCCCCGGTCCGCCGGGTCCTAGAGTTTGAATAACTGAAAAGACGGATAATCCACATCACTTTTCACATTTTTTATTATTTGGACAAGTACATCTAGAATAACATTTATTTTGTCGTAAAAATATAAAAACATTGTCTCGAACTAAAATAAAATAAGTGTTTTACATATTAAATACACATTATATAAATAACCTTACACATATATGTACAATGTACTTAAAGTAATTTTCTTTTCCTTCTTATGTAATTCGTATATTCACGCCTTTATGCATTCCTCATTTGTCCAACAATAAGCTGAAAAACTTTAACCATTAGGTTCAGATTGCACAACCAAAATATACGAGTAGTACGTACACTCCATATATTGATCCTTCATGACTTCTTTTGGTGTGACAGTAATTATTATCATCACTGCTAGGCATTTCTTTAGTATTGAAACCTATAATTATGGGTCATTGGATAAGAGTCTAGTGAGGTGGTCCCAAACGAGACTCGCGTCTCTCTGCTTCCCGCCTGTGTCAAAATGTATCTACTCTTCATGCCTGTTCAAGTCATTCAAGTCATTCTAGTCTGTTCAAGTCGTAATTATAATTATTTATACATGTATACCTCTCCACATATGGAATAGACACGCTGAGGCAGCGGTAGGTAAAGCCAAACGCGCCCTAATGGTGTGCAGAAATCTGGCAGGAAAAAACGTGGGGTTATAACCCCACAATCCTGCGATGGATGTACACCATGATAGTGAGACCTGCAATCACTTATGGGGCAGTTGCGTGGGGAAGTAGAATCAAGCTGGCCTCTATGAGCAAACAGCTTGAGAAGATTCAAAGACTGGCATGCGACTGCATCACGGGGGCGATGGGGTCGTGTCCGACAGCAGCATTGGAGCTGCTGCTGAATCTGACTCCGCTGAACCTTGTGGGGGAAAGGGCCGCCAGATCGGCGTTCGTAAGGTTCAGCAAGGAAGGAATGGGCAGAGGTAAAATAATCGGGAGCAGAGACCGAAACAGCCTCGCTGCCAAGATCCCCTGGCTGGAAGTACCAAAAGACGAAATGGTAAAATTGAAATAGTAAAATGGTAAAAAAAAAACTACACATCAATGTGTAGTAGGAAAGCCGATTGGAGCGACGAATCCTCAGCATACCACATAGAGCAAAATGCCATCAAGTGGTATACAGATGGTTCGAAGACAAAGGAAGGTACTGGCGCAGGAGTGTTTGGACCTCGTACCAGGTACTTCGAATCCATGGGAACATCCCCAAGTATCATCATCTATGTGCAGTTTAACCTCGACAGGAATTATCGCAAAAAACCAAGGCATTTGCTCATACACCATCAGATCCAAACTGGTATGGGACTGTGTGGGGATGCTGAACAAGCTTGGCAGCGATAATAAAGTAACGCTATACTGGGTACCAGGACACACTGGTATAGACGGAAACGAAGAAGCCGATCACCTAGCAAACATGGGATCCAGTAGCCCCTTTATAGGTCCGGAACCCTTTTGCGGCATGAGTGTGAACACCATCCACAAAAGCATAGATGAATAAACAAGAGGAAAATGAATAAAAACCTGGAAATAACTTCCAGGGCTAAGGCAATCCAAAGTGATGCTGGGATCTTTTAACCAGAAGAGAACAAAAGCTTGCCTGAAACTAAGCAGGAACAAGCTTAGAATTCTGACAGGAGTCCTGTCGGGACACTGCAGACTTAGGAAACATCTCAAGGCCCTAGGCCTAGAGGAGGATGCCGGATGCAGATTGTGTGGCGCAGCAGAGGAAACCCCCATACATCTGCTCAAAGACTGAGGAGCATTACTCCGCAAGAGACAGATGTACCTTGAGGCTCACTGCTTGAACACAGAGGAGCTGCAGGCCTTGAATCCCGCCCAGATCCTGAAATTCCTCAAGGAGACAGGATTAGAGGAGGCGCTTTAAATGGGTAAGTACACCAACGCTTGGAGGAGGAGGGTGGGGTAATAAATCTATAAAGGTCGCAGTACAAGTCGTCACCACCATATCTACAATCTAATCTACCTCTCCACATTACATATTATTCTTTTCTTACAGGTTTTAATACGCAATAGCATCAGAGCTTATTTCTACATTAGTGTTATTAAGATTCGCATCGCCGATAATCTGGTATCATGGTTTTACTTGGTGATCACATCCTATCCATTCCTGTTTCCATTTCTTCGTCGTCTACTCCTTCCAAACCATTGATTTCTAACGATAAGCGATTTTCAATTGATAATAATTGTTTTTGATCATTGAAATCATCTTCCTTATCAACTTCAGTATGTCCATTATTTTATCAAATACGTTTCTCGTATTATTTTCCTTCACACTATTCCAAGCACAAAGAATAATTCTTCAATTTCAGATATTTCCAAAACCTTAGTCATTAAAATTCATTTTTCTCTAACAATTGGAGCATAAAGTCTTTTCAAGGCTTCGAACACCTTAGTCCATCTTCCGTTTTTAGTATCACTGCAACAGGATATATGACATGATATTTCGTTCAGATAAGTTTCAATGTGAGGTATGAATTTATTGAAATTTTTCTAAAAATTACTCGATCAATCCAAACAGCCAAGCAGTCTTTTGTCAATTGTATCGATCCTTGCGGTCTTACTCTAACAATCGAGAAACAAAGTCTAAAGTTGTTAATAGATGTACACAAATAAGAATTACTTGAAGACTTTCTGTCCTTTTTTTACTTTTTCTGTCCAGTTTCGTCTCTGCATTGTACACCTGCTCGGGTCTGAAGTGGTGTTCTTTTACAATAACTTCAAAATCATAGCGAAATTCTAATATAGCTACATTATCACCTTCTTCCCAAGAATGGGTAATTGCCATATTCTATGACGCTAAACCATCGTATACACGTTTAATTGTCAACTGTTCATAAAACTTTTCAACTTGATTAGCATACATAGGTTACTTAATATAGGAACTCTTTGGGCTCTTTTCTCTAAGAACCTATTAGACATTGCTTAACCTCTTAACTGATTTGAACATACGCGATACGTTCATGTTAGACTGGTCCTACAGTGATGTGAACGTATCTCGTACGTTCGATCCAAAATGTTATGCGGGCTTAGCGCGCGGTATATTTTATTTATTTTATATGTTCTTCGGTTGATAGCAAACTAACACCTTGTTTATTTTTATTATTATTGAAGGTATTCTAGCAATCACGTGTCGCTGACAATAATTTATTCCAGGTATGGATTATAAAGGAACAAAATCCCACTAAGAATTAGTAAATTCCGCGAAGGTTATTTCACGATCGGATATCGGACCGGATACGTTTCTTTGTAAATCCCATAATGGCTATTTTTATGATGGGGTTTGTTTCTATAATTCAATGAACCGTTTGTACATTTCGAAATTTGGCTATTTTACGATCGGATTAAAGAAACAATACCCCTCGAACGACTCCTCGTAACCGAAAGGGGGATAAAAATACGGTCACCCCCGAAATGCAAACTAGTCAAGCGACGAGAGTCACGCTAAAACAGTCAAGTTACACCATTCAAGTTATTTCAATCACGTTACACCAGTGAAGTTACGACAGTCCTAAGAAGTAAGTTCCAGTGCTTCATTCTAGTGCAAGATACCATGTCCGATAGAGATAGCGATGGTGACTATCAACCAACAAGCAATATTTCATCGAGCGATGAAGAGGATATTTTTTTTGACGACATCGAGGCATCTGACGAAAAGTAGTAGATTTTGATGCCGTTCGTCAATTTTTAGAAATTGACGCAATAATCCAACGACGGCACCCCGCGCTTTCATTTTACGAGTACACCAACGTCTGAAAGCTCAGAAGATGACATTGTCGTATATTTTCGATAATATCTTACTGACCACTTGCTGCAAAATATTGCTCAAGAAACATAGGAATTGCTACACCAAGAACCCACTCGCGATTCAAAGAGTTGTCTCCGACTTCTGCTATTGAACTTTTTGCGTTGTTTGCTAACATAATCCTCCAGGGGATTCTTCAAAAGCCAGTTTTGGAGTGTCATTTTCCAGAATTAGTTCCATCCACAGAAAAAAAGGAAAACGCTGCCATAAGATGTGCACTTTGTTGTTCCGAAAGAGATGGAAGAGGGAAGAATATTCGCAAAGAAACAAGGTACTACTGTAAGGAATGTGATGTTAGTCTTTGTGTAACACCTTGTTTTAAAATCTATCTTACTAAAAAAATTTAACTGAATAAAATAAATTTCACAAAAATACAATTTTTTATCAAAACTCTGCCTTCAACTTTACTAAAACCAAATTTATCTATTTTAAACATAAAAATAATCAAAATAATTAATAACAAAAATCGACAATTTTAGGACCGTTTTCAGAAAAAAAAAAACTCGACTGTTAAGTGGTTAAAGATGAAACATATAGATTTTTTTGTTCTATACGCTTTTGATTTGCACCGGTAAGCTGCATTTTCTTAATTAATTGTAAGCTAAGCCGCTTTTACCAGCCACGGATAATCCCCTCGCGGTTTACTGATGATATATTTATGAACAAAAAATCCGACGCCCGGATTAGTAGCGCAAGGTTAATATTACTAATATTAAATTTAAAATCCATTTTATATTACAAAAATTAAATTCTCGTTATTATCGAATATTTGATAATTATTTAATATACCAACAGTTAACAGTTATGGTATACAGTTATAAAGAGAAAATATGAAGAGTAACAAATAAACAAGTAAGTAAATGCAGTACAATGAGAAGTAATAATGAAACGTGAACATACTGCGACATAAAATGACACAAGTCAAAAATGTTTGTGTCCTTGGCAGAGCCGTAACTAAGATTTTTTACGTCTAAGACCAACAATAAAAATAGCGCCTTTTATATATTTCAAATAACACTAGTGATCTAGTTGTTAAACATATGTTCGTAGAAATTACAATAATAAATACTATATACATATATAAGTTTTTTGGTGTAAATTTCGATTACATTTTAATCCAAAACTTTCTCTTTGGCACTTTTTGCACTAAATGTGTCTTTCTTCATGATAACCACAAAGAGGGTATTATTTTACATTGTTTGGTGCAACAAACTAAAAATACTAAATGGTAATTCTTGACTTGCGTCGTTTTTCGTCCGCAACAGCGATACAGAATAATAGCTAAATGATGAAATACATATTTTAATAACCATATTAAATTTAAATATATATATATATATATATATTTTGCGCTAAACACTGATGAGCTGTGAAGGTTGAAATGTTAATTAGATACAAAATCAATTTTACATGGTTACAATTGGCAGATTACATTTGAGGGAATGAAATGTTAAAAGTTCAAATACTATCGTCTACAAAAATTCTAGCGAACGAAGAAGCCGATCTATTATAAGTATACACATTTTTAGTATTTATATTTAATTCTGCAAATTTGCCTTTGCATATTTGAAGGGTAGAGGGGAAAAACCACGCATGTCCACCTAGATTCGTTTTGAAAAAAAAAAAAATTTTAAGTTAGGACACATTATTTTTCCCCACGATATATATTTTATATCAGTTTTATAGTGACTAACGTGCTTTTTGCCCAATCTTATACAGTGGAACGTAAAGTACTCTTCTATGACTAACATATGTGGTTTTTCCCCTGTGCCCTTTTATTCGGTAAAAATTACAGCTTTACTAATTACAGGTTTAGTATTTTGCCTCGTCGCCCTAGCTAGTCGAAATAGTACTAGTAGATAAGCTAAGTAGATAATGATACTAGATAGATAGGCACAAAAACTAAAGTATCCACAATATGAAGCTGTTTTTTTTTTACACACGCTTGAGCGATATTTGTCTTTATTACAACTACAGCTGAAAATCCGGCTTCACATAAATAAGATGTTACAAAGGGAATGAGAATATTTAGAGCTATTCATTTTGTACCGATTTCCAAACCTCCACCAAATCAAAACACGTGAATCTCCGGTTAAGGCTGCAGTCACCAGACAGTTCAATGTGTTGTGCGTGGAAGGGATCTTGTATCAACGCAAATTTTTCGACATTGTCTTCGGGAAAGTATTTCAAAAACCATTCAGTGAGCTTTGATATGTGTAACGTGAAACAGGACTAATAGTCTTGTAAGACAAAAAGCTCATGAGAGCCCGCACATTTATACAATTGCGGGTAACAATCTTGACCGCCATCTTCAATATTTTTTTTTTATCCGCAACTGCAGTATTTTCCTAAACGCTGCAATCTTCTACAATAGTTTCAAAATGTACATTATTGTCTTGCAGAGAAATATTAAAATTATGCAGTTCGTTAAATATATCTCACCAATATTCTAGTTTTAACAAAAAGTCTGGTTCGGCAAAGTATCTGAAGTTTCAATGACCGTTTTCTTGTAAAATAGTGTGGATTTCTTCATGTAATTCGTTTCATGTAATTTCAATTTCGCCTTTATATAGTTTACTAAGTTAATGACACGATCTAATACCTGATTCAATTCAGAGCTCATTGACTTCGACGCAAGCGCTTCCCCATGGATGAGCCCATTGCCACATAGCATGCGGTGCTTTTTTTACGAATATGCGCTTGTATTCCTCCATTCCTGCCAAACATTGATCGAGCACTATCAGTACATACACCGATACACTTTCCTAATCTAAATCATTTTCTGTTATAAACTTGTCAAGAATTTCAAAAAAGTGGTAACCTTCGCGCTTTCGATAATGCTTTAACGGAAAAAATCATCCAGAAAGTATACGTAAGAAATAAGATGTGAATGTTTATTACTATCAGTACCCTCATCAATTTGCGGACTAAATTCCTAGCCTTTCATTTTTTGTATTAATTGGTGATTGAGATCCTCGGCTATGTCATGAATTCTTCGACTAATAGTGTTGTTAAATAAAAGTACCGTGGAAATTAGATTTCCCGCCAATTCTCCCACAATAATATTTACCATGTCGCGAGTAGCCTGTAGAATAAGCTCTTCTGCGATAGTGTAAGGTTTCTTTGGATGCCATCTTGAATATTACTAACACTCCGTTTCTACAGGTACAGGTTTGTTGAGTGAACACGATTTATTGTTTTTGTAAAATTTGCAACTTCCTGTTAAAGAATTAAAAATGAAAAAAAATCACTCGATTTTTCGACCATAGTAGGGTGAATGGCCTCGAGGCGTCGCTTTAGCTTACTTGGGTGCATACTTTCGGATGATAGAATTTTCATACAGAGGACAGTGAGTAGGGTTTGGGAATACCCGGTCTTTTTAGACTCGGCGAGTCCGAGTCGTGTCGAGTCCGAGTCCGATTTTCGGGTCCGAGTCCGGGTCTAATCTGTGTCGCAATTTAAACAAAAACACGAAAGGATTTTTCATGTTCACGCATATGGTAAAGCAAGGGATACTGTGCGAACTTGCCGATTAAGTTAAGTGGGACTTAGATAATTAGATAAACAAGGGATTTTGAGAATATTATGGTAAATATGTAAATAAAACAAAACTCCACAATAGGCTAATATCGAAAGGCAAATGGATGTAATTGTCAAATTGATATTTAGATATGTTCGAATTTTCATACTCGTCCATTTATCAAGTGTAATGCTAAATCGTCGATCTTCTTTACGACGCGGTGTACTAGATAATGCCAAACATTCAAGACCCGAGACTCGTCGAGTCTTAGATCGGGTATCGGGTATTTACCCTTGGACTCGTCGAGTGCGGGTCCGGGTACTCGGACCCGAAAAACCCTAACAGTGAGATCGGGGCACAAGGAAATATTTCATTTTATTCATTTTTTTTTCAATCTTGCCTTATAGTCTTAAGTCATGTTTAATTCTTTGAATACGGATCAATAAAACAGTGGTTTATTCACTAGTGAAATAAAATTTTTATTTCACTAGTAAACAATCCATGACAACGCATCAAAATAACGAACTTGCGGGCTCCGTAAACATAACCTTAGATGTTGATGCTGATAATGTTCTTTTTTGATCGCGTTTGAATTTATTATATATCTTTTTGTATAAATCTTTTGATTTCTGAGGTGAGTAGTAATCTTTCCGCAATTGCGTCACCAGCTAACAATAATTCTTCGGTGTCATAGATTAATTGAACACAATCTAATCAAAATATTGACGTAAGAATCAACAATTTTATCGTTGTCATGACTACAACAATAGCTATTTATTTTTAAATCATGCCCTTACGACATGCTCTCGCAAAAAAACACAGAAAATTAAACTTTTCTTTGAATTTGACTTGTAAATCAAAAGCAAAATTGAATATAAATTTGTATTACACTCGCGGATAAATAACTATTATTGTTATTTTATCAGAAAATTTTATTTTCTAAATATTATTTTGTACATTTCAAACTTTATTAAATAAGGATTAGATTAGATAAGATTTAGATAAGAACCCCACAAAACAAACAGCACATGCAGCGAGCGCGGTTTGAATTGTTTTTTTGTAACATAAGTTTAGTATCCGAAAAATGGATCTTTAATCTCCACAGCGCACCAGGCCGCGCACTTTGTGAACCCCTGCTTGATAGTATATATGGTACGGTAAAAGTACGTAGTTTGGAAAATGTATACATTTACCGGCATATGTATACTTATACCTTCTTGGTTAGTAAATGTAAGTTCAACTTACATTTTCCAACTATTTCCGGCAAATGTGTACATATACCAAATGATGTTGGCAAATGTATAGAGCAGGCATGAGCAACCTGCGGCCCGCGGACCGCATAAAGTATCTGTGCCGGCTTTCCTGCGCAATGAAAATTACTCTACTGCCCCAAATTTTAATAAACGGGACCAATATGGCCGACTTATGTTTTGTCGCTCCTGTACTGGAACAAATAATGGTAATTTGACCATGGTTTCAAAAAAGGTTGCTCATGCCTGGTATAGAGGTTTTTAAAAACACATAATATTTACTTTTTTGGGTAAGATACATTAAGAATTCATAAATAATGAATTTCGAATAAAAATTTAAAAAAAAAAATGTATTATACAAGCGGATAAAGTTATAACGAATAGTTATAACGAAAGTTATAATGTTTTTTAAAATATATTATGTTCAAAATGTTCTATTCGTTTTTTTGTTTAATAAAATAACACAAATTATTTCAAATACATTTTAACCTTGATATACAAGTAGGTATATTTTATTTCTGTTTATTATTTTTAACTTTTACCTATATACGTTGGAAAATGTGTACTTTTACCGATAAAAGTAGATATCTGCAGCTGATCTCAAATTTAAACTCACATTTACCTATCAAATTGGTAGATGCATACATATACCGGTAAATGTTTACATTTACCGATTTTGTACTTTTATCGTAACATATATACAGTTTATTATCTAACAAGAGATGGCAAAGTTATTCTTATAGTATTAAAGGAATACTAAATTTAGGAATCTTTAACATAAAATGTTTATAAAAAAATTAATTATGGAGATTAAATTAATGGAAGTTGTGATTTGTTGGTACGGTCAGTTATGTTAAAAATGTAATAACACATTTTAAACATAACTGACCCTTCTTTTCTATTAATAGTTTTATTGGATTTAGAAAATTATCTAATCATAAATCATTTATGAGGGAAATATTGGAAAACAATATGAGGCATTAGAAAATGAACACATTTTAAACATAACTGACCCTTCTTTTCTATTAATAGGTTTATTGGAATTAGAAAATTATCTAATCATAAATCATTTATGAGGGAAATATTGGAAAACAAAATGAGGCATCAGAAATAGAAATAGAATAGATAAAAATTGTCTCTCGCAATTGTAAAAAGTTTAGCGTACGAATTCAATGGTAAATATAATTTGCTGTTGCTTAAAAAATTATTTTATTTTTGGAAGAAAAAGATTTTGTCCAAGAAAAGTACGTAAAACGTAGTAATAAATGTGACTATTAAAATTGTTGATCAAATCAATTCAAAAAACTGCTGAAAACTTTTACTGCCAAGGACAAGATGGAAAAAATTTACCAGTGAACCAATCTCGTTTTTTTTTAGATAAATAGCTGATACTAATAGTAAATACTAATAAAAAATAACATACTAATAGCTATAGATACTGATAGGTTCAATATTCAGCGCGGAGTGCACAAGGAGAGACCAGCGCGGAGTGCACAAGGAGAGACCAGCGCGAACTGCACAAGGAGAGACAAGATCTCCCCATAATTATTTACTGCTCTTTTAGAACTTACGACCTAAACAGTGGATTGGGGCGAAATGGGTGTTAATATAAACGGTGAGAAACTGAACAATCTTAAGTTTGCATTGACATTGTTCTGATAGCGGACCGGCTGGACGAAGCTAGAAAAATGTTTGAAGGGCTCCAGGCTGCTTCCAATAGCGTCGGACGTAAGATTAACACAAACAAGACTCAATTTATACAATAGATATATAGTATAATACAAAGAATATGACAACTAATGGTACCGAAATTAAACTCTCTTCTCAGTCTTTCTACCCTCTGGAAGGTGTACTATTTTCGGTATGTGTTTGAATTTTTTGTAACACATATAAAACAAACCAAAAAGCCTATTGTAAGAATAAAACTTTGGAGAATCATTCCATTTTTGTCTGTATAGTAGATTTATATTTAATCCTGAACATTTCTTTAATTTTATTTTAATCCGGTATCTAAAACGCAAGCAGCATACTATTTTTCGTTCAAATTTAATGAAAATTAATTATGGATATCATTATTGGTATGAAACGGATTAAAAAATTGTGTAGGATGAGAAGTCAGTTATAAATATTTAAAGTATATATTTTATTACTCATGCGTGCGAACTACTTCCTGACGCACGTTTTTTAATACGACAAATGACACTTCGCCTTGTCTTTCAACATAAGCCGGGTAACGCACGTAAATATTCAATATCGCTAGGTTACATTAAAAAAAAAAACCAACTATATAAAGATAAAATATCACAATCCAAGATATCGATATTAAAATTGACGTGAAGGTGTCAGAATTTTTTTTCATTACAAAATAAAAAAATTAAAGAAAACATTATAAAAAGTGGAGTAGTTCCATGGTGATACCGGAGACCGAGGAGAGTTCTTAAGACGAATCCACACCACCGGAGACTATTGAAAAAGCAAATTCTTCATTTTCGATTCCATTTTTTCTGGATAGCCCCTGGATCCCAAAAGATCCCCTCGCATGAGTAAAAAAAATATTGTTTGTAACACGGGCGGTATTGTCAATTGCCCTCTCGAGCGAATATGAGTGCGTGTGAACAAGTGAGTGTGCGCCAAATTTCGCTCTAGCGTGAAATTGACAACTTTCCGCCCTAGTTGCAAATTATACTATATTAAAAAACAAAATGAACACTTCACGCCACTTTTTTAATATCGAGGTCTTGATTGTGTTCATTTTATTTTCATTTATTAGTTTTTTTTTAATGTAACCTAGCGATATTGAATATTTGCCTGCGTTACCCAGGTTATGTGAAAAGACAATGCGAAAAACGTGCGTCATGAAGTACTTAGCACGCATGAGAAATAAAATATACTATTTCAATATTCCTTTGTTAATATTTTATAAATAGTTATAGTAAAACACAAATAGTTATAATTATTAGAAGGAAAAAGATATATTGGATAATAAAATTAATAATGATGATAAAATAAATGATGATAAAATTAATATTGGAAAGAAAAATTGCAGATGAAAATTAGTACAATCTTACAATTAGTATGAAATGGTATCTATTTAAAATCAGCTATTTAGTATAGAGATATTAAAAAGAAAAAAATGGTAAATCAATGTAAACTATTACTGATATGATATAGCAATGATAATTTAACATAGCAATAGCCAATTTATGAATATATTGTATATTTTAATAAATACGTTAATGTATTGATTATTGAAAAATATCTTGGCCCACACATGGAGGTGGCAAGGAGGCACCAAGATGTATCTTGAAATTTTACTATACAAGCAAACAACCATTTTACACGGTTACAATTAACAGATTTAAGATGATCGAGTGAGTTAATAATACACTTAACCGCAAAATTAACGCACCACTTATACATTCGGATTTATTTCGTTAAATAATATGTGTTTTCCGATTCATCAATTACAAGTATAATAATTATGTTTATTGTTACGCCTTTTGTACGTTTTAGATGTCCCCTTTATTTAATCTCGAAGTCATAACAGCTTTTCATAATTAGTATGTTTTTCCAATAATTAGAACTCGCTTCAAAAATTGGTTTTCGTTTGTTTTATCAATAGTACCTTTAGCATCTTACATTGGGGATGGATTCGTTCTTATGCAGGATAATGCTAAGCCACATGCGGCACATATTGTTACTAAATATTTAAATTATGTTAATATTCAAGTCCTGGAGTCGCCAGCCTGCAGTCCACACCTGAACCCAATAGAGCATCTTTGGCACATAATGGGGCGCCGGTTTAGAAGTCAACATCCACCACCTAACCGCTTAGACGAGCTGCGACAAAGTCTTATCCGCGTATGAGAAGATATCCCTTAAGAAACGATTAGATATCTAATTGAAAGTATGCCACGGCGATGTCAGGCTGTAATAACCTATAGAGGTGGTAACACTATTTATTGGTAAGCCAAAAACGTTTCAAAAGAAGCTGTATTCGTGTCTATAATAATAATTATCATTTTACAAAATTTTGATCAATAAACCATATTTTTTGTTTTCGTTTTTTCTCCACAATTATTTAAGTCAAATTTATTATTATTATCGAAACAATTCTCTTCATGTATTCTATTCTTAATATGTTTTTCAAAATGTATGATAATATTGACGACAATTAAAATAAATCGAAATGTATATGGGGTGCGTTAATTTTGCGGTTAAGTGTATATGTCCCAACGCAAAATTATCTAAAACTTATCTCAACTTATCTATTCAAAATTATCGTCTATAAAAACCAAAGTTTATTCTAAATATGAAACATTGAATATCGGATTTATATTTAGATTAATTTAAAAAGTATGTTATCCAATTATTGATAATTATATTATGTAATAATTATATTATTTAAAATGAAATTCATATCTTTAATAAATATTTTTCGTGGAAACTTGAAATAAATTATTTATGGAGACCATTGCTGGGTTTAAATGTTCAATTTTTCAATCGTATAATATGTAGCGAACGTCGGTGTAAGAATATATTTTGTTAATATTTCACATCTTTCTTTATTAAATCTCAAAGAAAATTAATAAACATTACAATAATATAAAGACTGTAATAATTAATAGATATAATATCTCGGGAGTGAAATAATATATCAAAATATTATCGTCTATGAAAAATGAACGAAAGATGCCTATTGTAAGTATAAAACCTTGAAATGAAAGGTCATTAGTTTTTCGTCTATATAGTTACTTTAATTGGATATCACAATTGTGCAAATTTGGTTTTTCTATAAATTTAGAGTATGTTATCTCAAACGAGAAATATGTTATCTATAATCTATATTTTACGGAAAGATTTAATGGAAATTATGGAGACACTTTAAAGGAATTAATTTATGCAGAATGGACGAAGGTCAGTTATTAATGTTTAAAATATTCGCATTTTATTAATATTTTTTCATTACTGAATTTAAAAAAAATCTGATTGGAATTGATTTAAGAGTGAATTATTGGAGGGAAAAATTAATATAGGAGGCATAGACAAAAAAAAATGAAATAGTAACAATTGGATATCACAATTACTATGTAATGGTGTGTGCTAAATATAATATTTTTCTGTTACAAAAATTGCAAATTGTTGTATTCTAATGGTGACTAATCATTAAAATATATAGATACAAAGATACCGACGCGAACACGCCTTATCAAAAAAAAAATCTGAAGAAATATTACCAATGCACTAATAATCTTGAAGAAAATTACGTAACATAGAAACAAATGTTTTAAAACAGTGGATAAAATCAGTTAACATTGTTTAAAATATGTCCAGTGTTGGGTTACCGGTGACTTGCAACAAGCATGGCAGTCGGCATTTGATAGTAAAATCGGAATGTGCTCAATAAAATCGTCCAGGAATTTCTTACCTCTATAACAATTCTGCCGACCGGTTGGTTATCGGCGGTCATGTCGAAGAAAACTCTTGGTAGACCCATATTTTTGGAAAATTGGCGAATTCCTGAAACGCTGAACTGTGAACTTAGCGTCGATCCACAACTGAATGCGGCTTGGAAAGTGAGAGAGCCTGCCTTGCGGTAAAGAGCGAAGAGTGCCATGACTACGGAAATGACAACACTAATCAATTGACGCGCACACACTACCTAAACTTGAATTGAAATAGAAACTTATCATTATTTCTTTATTTAGAGCCGCTAATGTGGTAACTCTTTTGAAATTTAACTTTTTTAATATTCTCCCGATCAATTTTTATTTAACTTAAAATTATAGTTAAATTTTAAAAATAAACTACACAGCTAACAAATTTAATCTGCAAAATATTACACACATTCAAGAATAATATTCATTATTTATTTATCCATAAAAAGTTAAAGCCATTAAAATTCATTTGAACTATTTATTTATTAATCATAATTCAAAGTAAATAAAACTGAATATAATCATAACAAAATCAACACGATATATATATATATATATATATATATATATATATATATATATATATATATATTTGATATATATGTAATTGAATTCCCCAATAAAATTAGTAGTATTTGATCAATTTTGTAAAAAACTAAATTTTATTTAAAAATCAAATACTTTCTCATTATAGCATTAGCATTAATAATTTGTTATTTTTAACTGGCAAAATAATTAATCCTTTTTTATAATCTTGCGCCAATTTCACTTTTATTTTTATTACCAAATGCTCTTTGACTAGCGTAGTTTATTGATCCGGTCGACCGATTAGTTTTAAATTTCAGTTAAAAAGCACTTTGAATAAATCATTCAGACTTTTTAATAAATTTAATATCTTAGGTGAAAATGTATGTAAATTGTAATAAAATTTAAAAACAAAGTTGTTTTTATTTTTCATATGCATTGCAATGGCAACACAGCACTTCCTGATTTTACAATCACTTCGTTTCCGTTCAAGCTTGGGAATATCAACGGCAGGTGGCAGAACAATAACAATTTTGGATTTCGATAAATAACATATTACATTAAGGGTCGATTTTTCAATCCTCAGTTAAATCGTCGAATAACTGTCTGGAGTGTAATATTATCTGTCTGTTTATCCGACAGGAATAAATATTTTCAATCGTATAATATCTAGCGAATAGCTATCAGTGGTGTATACTAGCGAACTTCACACTTCATCTGCAAGCGAGATGCACAGATACAGTATTCAAGATGTAAGACAAAAATAGCAACAAAACGTCTATTTAACATTTTAACGCCGAAGGCTTAGAACATATACTTAAAAGTATAAGTTCTATGGCCGAAGGCCGGCGTGGTCTAGAGTCTAGACTCTAGAGGCAACGCTCTAGACCAGTGTTTCCCAAACTTTTTTCTTCGTGACCCGGTTATTTTTATATTCTTCCTTCGTGACCCAGTATCTAAATTTTTGTTATTCTTAAAATGAAAGAAGATAAACAATCGCATAAAATTTATTCATCCAATATTCGATTAGAAGTATACAAAACTCAACAAACAATAAATGGATGAAGTTCTACAATAAATAGCTGAAAAAATACAAAAATAAATTAATCAATCCAAAATTCGGTTACTTCGTACAAAATAAATTACTTCATTCAAAAAAGGTTAATTCATCCAAAATAAAATGTAATCATCCAATAATTGATTTTTTCTTACAAACTATGATTTTTCCTTACAATAATCGATTGAATCGTTCAACATATTCGAAATTCACCCAAAAAAGGTTTTTTATTTTACTTAATAAGTGAAAAATGCAAATTTACGAGTGTATTTAATAATCTTCACACTTTTATTATATGCATAAAAATACTGAAAGTAAAAAACTGTTCACCTTATTGATGAGTGGATTAGCTTGGAAATAAATTGCACACCACGCTTGTTCAACTATTGAGCTTTAATCTTTGCCCAGTATTGTCGCATCTTCTGCCGGTGTAGCTTCTTTCCCTCTTCTGTCCAGGGGGTACCTTTCCTTCGGGGTTTTTCCTGAAATCCACGGATTTCCTTCAGTGTTTTCCTGAAATCCACGGACTTCCTTCAGGATGCATCTCACAGAAGACTCTCTGTTTTAGAGATCTGTTATTCCCAGTTCTTTAATATTCTTCTCGGTTTCTGTCAACCCAGTGGTACGAACCTTCTTGATTTACCAGAATGTGAACAGACTGTTGGTTAGTCGGTTTGGAGTCAACCCTGCAACGTGGCCATAGAAAGCTACCCTTCTTTTCCTTGCACAGTCAGAGAGCCTCTCAATATGTTTGTAGAGCTCAGAGTTATGTCGTCTTCGGAATTCCCCATCTTCCTTTACCGGGAATGCCTAGAATCTTCCTGATGATTCTCCTCTCTCTGATTTCCAATTTCTCTACCAGACCTCTTCGGTTCAAGGAAGCTAACGTTCAAACTCTTTGGTTCATGGCATACCGTGCTTCTGGTCGTAAGACTGATGTGTTTGCGCGCTCTCTCTTTCGTTACACGCCGCGTTAGTTAGAAATAAAATTTGAAGGAATCAAGTCCTTGTTTGTAAAATTCGTTTATTGTGAAGATATAATTGTATTTTGTATAAAAAAAATTGTTTGTAAAGAGCAATCAAATTTTGGATGGAACAACCTCTTTTGTACAGTTAAACCTTTTTTTGGGTGAGTTGATTTTATTTTGTACAAATCCAACAATTATTATACTAAACCATTATTATTTGTAAGATTCAAACGATCATTGGGCGTTTTGATTTTATTTTGGACGAAGTAACCTTTTTTGGATTAAGTAATCGTTTTTTGTATGAATTAACCGAATTTTGTATTTTTCCAGATATTATTTGTAAAAAAAATCTATTTATTGTACGCAAAAAATCCAAGCCTTTTATTTTGGACGAAGTAACCGTTTTTTGGATGAAGTAATCTCTTTTTGTATGAATAAACCAAATTTTGTATTTTTCCAGATATTATTTGTAAAAAAACATCTATTTATTGTACGCAAAAAATCTAAGTCATATAAACAATGGCTTTGATTTTTTGCGTACAATAAATAGATGTTTTTTTACAAATAATATCTGGAAAAATACAAAATTCGGTTTATTCGTAGAAAAAACGAATACTTCATTCAAAAAAGGTTACTTCGTTCAAAATAAAATATAAACACCCAATAATCGATTGAATCTTACAAATAATAATGATTTAGTACAATAATTGTTGGATTTGTACAAAATAAAATGAATTCGCCCTAAAAAGGTTTAACTGTACAAAAAAAGGTTGATCCATCCAGAATTTTATTCCTCTTTACAAACAATTTTTTTATACAAAATACAAGTATTTCTTCACAATAAACGAATTTTACAAACAACGACTTGATTCTTTCAAATTTTATTTCTAAAAGTCGGCGAATAACGAAAGCTCTCTCTTTCGCAAACTCATCAGTCTTACGACCAGAAGCACTGTATGTCATGGAGTGTCTTTCCTTGAACCGAAGAGGTCTGCTAGAGACATTGGAAATCAGAGAGAGGAGAATCATCAGGAAGATTCTAGGCCCGATAAAGGAAGATGACAAGAATTCCGAAGACGACAACACTCTGAGCTCTAAGAACATATTGAGAGGCTCTCTAACTGTGCAAGGAAAAGAAGGGTAGCTTTCTATGGCCACGTTGCAAGATTGCCTCCAAACCGACTAACCAACAGTCTGTTCACATTCTGGCAAAACAAAGGGTTCGTACCACTTGGTTCACAGAAACCGAAAAGGATATTAAAGAAGTGGGAATAACAGATCTCCAAAGCAGACAGTCTATGAGATGCACCCTGAAGGTCCGTGGATTTCAGGAAAAACACTGAAGGAAGTCCGTGGATTTCAGGAAAAACCCCGAAGGAAAGGTACCCCCTAGACAGAAGAGAGAAAGGAGCTACACCGGCAAAAGATGCGACGATACTGGGCAAAGATCAAAGCCCAAGAGTTGAACAAGCGTGGTCCAAAGTAGGCCTATTGGAAAGAAGAAGAAAGAGAGAGCACGCGGCGTATAAAGTTTTCTGCCGAATCCCTCATATCGACACCCCCCTAAAGGAACTTCGTTCCAAAAATAGAAAGTAACCGACGACTGTTTAAGCATAAAGCTTTCTTCTTTCTGCCTCCTTGCTTAAAAATGTGAGATAGAAATCCGAGAGAAACGGAAAACGGATGATTTTACAAATATTATAATTCACAGTTATTTATTGTCATATTTGGCCTTTAATAATTTTACAGTGATTACCCTGATACATAATTTATTTCCGAACTAATCCACTCATCAATAAAATAAACAGTTTTTTCCTTTCAGTATTTTTATGCACACCTATGTATACCTATGTACACATATTATATAATAAATGTGTGAAGATTATTAAATACACTCGAAAATTTGCATTTTGCACTTATTAAGTAAAATAAAAAACCTTTTTTGGATGAATCGCGAATATGTTCAACGATTCAATCGATTATTGTAAGGAAAAATCATAGTTTCTTCGAAAAAAACAATTATTGGATGATAACATTTTATTTTGGATGAATTAACCTTTTTTTGGATGAAGTAATTTATTTTGTACGAAGTAACCGAATTTTGGATAAATTAATTTATTTTGTATTTATCCAGCTATTTTTTGTAGAACTTCATCCATTTGTTGTATGTTGAGTTTTGTACACTTCAAATCGAATATTGGATGAATAAATTTTAAGCGATAAACAATGTATCATTTTATTAATGGTAATGGATTTTAGGTGTGAAGAAAAAGTAGACAACTTTATTCTTAAATCTGGTTCTACGACTCTACGTCAAATCGATTTCTAAATTTATTTTTAATATAATTAAGTGTTGAAAAGCCTACTTCACACTTGTATGTCGTCACAAAAGGCATTAGAACTTTTATTGCTTTTTGTGCCAATACTGGAAATTCCTGCTGGCAGGAAAGCCAAATATCCAACAAAAGCATTCTATTGAAATTATCTTTTAGCGTTGTCCCATGACAGTTCAATTATAAATTCAACATCCGAATCTACTAATTCTGTTTTAAATTCTACATTCAGTGTAATAGGGTTTCTTATCCACGAATTTTTGCAGTTGATTGCAGGAAAATATTCTTTAATATTTGCAGATGATCCATGAAAGCATTTGAAATTTCGTCTGGCATAGAACTAAGATTATACTGTTTTTGTAATTCTACGGAATATCTGCATAAAAGCATTGTAATTCCCTTCTTCCGTACGACGTTGCAGCCTCCATCTTCTCTTGTACATTAAATAGATTGATATTGTTGCCTTGTAATGTCAGATTTAAATTATTTAAAAATTCAAAAATGTCGCAAAGATAGGACAACTTAATGAACCAATTTACTTCATCAAACTTTTCTTTAGCTTCAAATATTGCATCTTTAGCCGCGGGGGGATATTGCTCCAAAGATAATAAAACTTATTCTCTCATTCCAAAAAGCCTTTTTAAAACATTTCCTCTGGACAGCCATCGTACATCACAGTGCAAAAAAAGATGTTCGTGCTCGCTACCCATTTCTTAACATAGTGCAGTGAATAATCTGGAATTCAGAGGACGGTGTTTAATAAAATTTACAATTTTTATACACTCTTGCATAACATTTTATAAGAGTAATGGCATTTTTTTAACTAAAGCTTCTCTATGTACCTATGCTACAGTGTACACACAAACATTCTGGGGCTACAGTTTTAATTTTTGAAAAGAGTCCTACACGAATACCAGCCATTGTGCGTGGACCATCGGTTTTCAGGCCCACGCATTTTTTCCAGTCAATACCATTTTGATTAATACAGTGGTACCTCCACATACGAGTTTAATTCGTTCCGCAACCTTGCTCGTATCTTGAATTATTCGTATCTCGAAGCAAATTTCCACATACAAAACAATTGAACTACCATTAATCCGTTCTAACCCCTAAAATGTCACCCCAGTTATTTTTGTTACGTGGTTTTGAATAATATAAACGTATTTATAAATGACAAATATTTATTGTACAAAAACAAAAAAGAGAATGTAAAGAAATAAATTAGATATCCTCACTGGTTTTTGCCTTTTTCGCTACATTTTTCTCGCTTTCACTTGTAGGCCGTTTAGAAATAAACATGTCCAAGGAGGTTTGTTTCTTCCTCCCTCTCAGAATGTTCCGGAAATGAGTTAGGCAAGTGTCATTAAAAAGATCAGATGCACGACCTGTTGCAACTTTTTCTGGGTGTTTCTTTTCCACGAACTGTGAAACTCTCTCCCACATTCCTAAGATCTCCTTTATCCCACTTGTAGAAATAACCTCCTCCTCCTCTGACTCCTCGAAACCAATTTCTTGCATAACCTCCGAATGCTGCTGTGGATGTACCTCTTGTATCTCCTCAGTCGTCAGTTCCTGGGTGTGCTCCTCGACAAGCTGGTTCACGTTCTCTCTTCCACCTCTAGACCCATGGAGTTCCCCAGAGACACAATCTCCTCCTCTACTGACATACCGGGTTCCAATTCTTCGTAGATCCTTTCAGCTACAGCTTCAGGCCACAGATTTTTCCATGCAGAGTTCAAGGTCCTCGTTGCAACTCCCAGCCAGGCGATAACAAATCGATAACAAATCGCGATATTAAACTGGCCGTTCCAGAACTCTCGAAGGGTGAGGTTTGTGGTCTTGGTCACTTCAAAGCAGCACCGAAACAGATGCTTGGTGTATAGCTTCTTAAAATTAGAAATCACCTGCTGATCCATGGGCTGCAGGATAGGAGTGATGTTGGGTGGCAGGTAGAGAACCTTTATAAATTTGAACTCCTCGAGGATGCCATCTTCGAGGTTTGGTGGATGAGCAGGGGAATTGTCGAGGATGAGAAGGGCTTGCACGGGTAGGTTTTTTTCCTGTAGATATTTCTTAACAGAAGGGCCGAAAACCAGGTTTACCCACTCACAAAGAACTTCCTGGTGACCCATGCCTTCGGGTTCGACCTCAACATAACTTGCAGTTTTTCTTTCAAAATCTTATGTGACTTAAATGCTCTGGGGTTTTCCGAATGGTATACGAGCAGAGGCTTGATCTTGCAGTCGCCACTCACATTGGCGCACAGTGCTAGAGTCAATCTGTCCTTCATAGGTTTGTGGCCTGGCATCATCTTCTCCTCTGCCGTTATATATGTTCTATTCTGCATCTTTTTCCTGAACAGCCCTGTCTCATACCAAAATAACATAAATAATATGTTCGAAAGAAAAATGTATACTCTGTGACATAAAAAATGCAACAATAAGAAGTGGTAGGAATTTTTGAACCAAACTTGACAGAAATGTTTAACTAATGAAAGGTAGTAACTAATTACAATTTCATTAAAAATAATCAAGTAGCTATGGTAAATTTGACGTTTTACTTGTTGGTACAATCGAAATTATCGGGTGTATTTCTTGCGAGATTAAGTCAATTTCTATATTGTTTTTGGTTGCAACTCTTTTCTTTTTGAGATATTCCTTGCGTTTTGAGGTTGCAATTATGCCTTGAGTACGGCAACGTGAAAATGATCAACAACTGAGTGAATTCGACAGAGGTCGTATTATTGGCATAGGCCTAGGCCTCACTACGGCTAAATGCGGTTTTTAATCGCGTGATTTTGTGACTCAAGTAAGCTAATACAAGCGGCCTCACTTGCGTTTTTTTCCCGCGACTCATTTTTCCCATAGCGTACTGTGTGTTTCTCCAGCAGTTTCGCGCGGTTATAGCGGTTACTGCTCGCTTGAAAAAAAACCGTAGTGCGGCCTCGGCCTTACATGAAGGTGGTTTTTCATTCAGAAAAATTGCTAATCGTCTTAACCGCAACCAATCCAATAGTACGGTGTTAACAAGCATGGTCTACAGAATGTCAAGAACGTCGTAGAAGAGGAAGTGGACGGCCAAGACAAACAATGGCATTAATGACAGATTAATGGCATTAAAAGACCGATACTCGAGTACAATAATATTAGCCGATGCATGGTTTGGAAACGATGGATGTCCTGTAACCCTTCGTACAGTTTACCGACGAATTAGAGCTTTTTGGCTTGCCTCCACCACATCTTATGCTTCCGCTGACGGATCCTCATCGACAGCAACATTTGGTGTACCTTGCGACTGTATTTGAACCTTAGAACATATACTGATGGAACAGGAATACAAATCATAAAATTGTGTCCAAGAAGTGAGATGCAAAGTCTCATTCTATTTCTTTGGGTCGAAATGCTCATGCGCGGCCTACACGTATTTTTAAATATTGTTTACAATTGCCATCTTGTTAGATGCATGTTATTAATCCAGTTTATTAAGAGTTTATTACTTCTTTTTTGATAATATCAATATCGCTAATCAACAAAATGGGTGTATATTGCTGACAATGCGGCATTCGTAATAAAACCGTTTCGGAAATTCAGGAAAGTTGTAGTAATTATTTGGCTTGGTTAGCATTTTCTCTGTCACAAACTTTCAAATGTCATTATTTTCATTATTTTGGCTATTTTTAGTTTAATTATTTGGGTTAATTGAACAGACGTTTTGTCTACTATTAATGTAGACAGGGCGAACTGAACCTCGCCCAATGGATTGTAGTTTGATTGATTGTGTTTATTACGAATAAAGGCCTTTATTATTATTATTATAAACTTAATAAAGTCGGAACACGGTCAGAATATATAAATATATTCAACCTTTCTGGAGCTCTTAACACTAATGAGTCTTTTTAGGACTACCAAAAACAAATCTCATGTGAAATTTGTCAGTTATTTTATAGCTTTCAGTCCACCTTCGTGGCACTCAACAAAAACCAGAAACATAACATCGTTTGTTAAGCTCATGTATCAACAAGGTATCGGAATGACATGATCTTAAAAAACAATGTTATTTTTCTGGTTTTTGTTGAGTGCCACGAAGGTGGCCTGAAAGCTAAAAAATAACTGACAAATTTCACACGAGATTTATTTTTGGTAGTCCTAAAAAGACTCATTTGTGTTATAGAGCTCTGGAAAGGTTGAATATATTTATATATTCAAGCTGTGTTCCGACTTTATTAAGTTTACAGTAGATTTATTTTTATTTTGTAAAAGTTGTAATATATATTAAGTAAATTTATAATAAAATTGTAATGTAATATTAAATAAAATAAGAGAAGTAGTTTTCTTGTTACAGTGTCAAGTTGTATTGTTATTAAATCGTACTATACTAGCTAGTACTTATACTAATAAAAAAAAACTTATTATCTTTTGATAAATCTCTTATTTTTTATGTAAACTTAAATATTTTGCTTTTAAAAAATAAACACTTTTTTTAACTTTTTTTAATTTTTCTTTAATATATTTTTAACAGATACAAATTATAGAACTAAATAATACACCACATAAAAAATAAAAAGCATCTAATGTTATAAAAATTGTATAAGTAACAATTAAAATATTTCTAAATTAAAGTTCAACCATATTTATCGTTTAAATTAAGGTTAGAAAATAAATGTTTATTTCTTTTGGAGCATGCGCATAGCGAACTAAAGAAATGTTATATCTTTTCTTGTCGCACAGATGTTGGACACAGTTTCGGTACACGTAAGGCCTAGGCCGCACTACGGCTAAACCGCCGCGGTTTTTGATCGCGTGATTTTATGACTCTAGTAAATTATTACAAGCGGCCGCACTTGCGATTTTTTCCTGCGACTGATTTTAAAACCGCGTATTGTTACAAAATGACTCCCGAGTAAAAACCGCGCTAAAATTTGTACTGCATAGAAAATAGTTGGCGCGCACGCATTTCTGTTTAACCGCGAGCGTTTTTTGACAGACAGCCGTGAAGAGCTGGTGAAGAGTGGCAATTCTTACGTTTTTTTAGGTTCAGATACTTGTCTCTGATTGAAAACATGTCGTCGACCGGGTCAGACTGTGTATCAAACGAGCGAAATGAAAGTTTGTCGGAAAAAATCATAATGGAAGTACAAAAAAGAGCAGCTTTATACGACACCACTTTACGTCAGTATAGTGATCGAAGCGAGAAAAATAAACAGACAGGCGCTCCTCTGGTGAAATACATTTGCGAAAGGTTGTATTCATGAAAGTAATGTGAGGACGCACAACTTGCAAAATTTTATCGAAGCTGTCAGCTGACATGCGATAATAATTAAAAAATTTCTCAGGATGTTTTCTTAAATCTTGATATTAAAGAAACCTTTCTTAAATCTACGGCTAGTGAGTGGATGGATCCAATATTTGCGAAATTGCGTTGACGTATTCTTTTTCTATTTCTTAGTATTAGAGCAACAATACATACTGCTCGTTTGAAATCCATTTTCAACTGTGCAAATTGTGGGCGGTTTCGCGATTTTTAATCGTAGTGTGTGTTTCTCGAGCGGTGTCGCGGTTATAGCGGTTACCGCTCGCGGGGAAAAAACCGTAGTGCGGCCTCGGCCTAAGTTATACGGTATTCCTATTCCATTAGTATAAGTTCTATGATTTGAACGTGGAATGGCATAGAGTGGCCCATGACGTAGACGTGGAGTTTTCTGTCGAGAGGCATGTGCACCACATAGTGGGGGTTATGGTATGGGGTGATATTTTTTATTTGATTTTCCAGCAGGCTAACGCTCGTCCCCACATTGCAAGGCATTCTATGGAGTGCTTGGAAGAGGCTAACTTCAATATCTTGCTGTGGACACCCAGATGTCCCGACCTTTCGCCCATCGAAAATGTGTGGGACATGATCAATGGCGGATCCAGAGAGGGGCAATGAGGGCAATTGCCCGGACTGAGAAAATAATAACTTAATTTTGATTTTTTTTTTAATATTTACAAAATGATTAACATAAACATATATATTTATACAATATAAATATTAGAACATATTTCCTATCATGTAAATATCATGTATTTGCTTTGTGCTGCCTCTACAAGTTTTAAAAAGCTAGCAATATATTATTCTGTGCGCTCGCGTAAATTTGGATTCGTCCGCTAACCGCTGCATAGACTTGCGGAGTCGAGAGCGAGAGGCAACACACTGAGCGCCATAAGAAAGAGAGTGAAAGTATCATATTTTTCTGGTATCCTAAATATTTGCAGTTTTTCTGTGTTTCATTTGTACCATCAAATAATCTAATTGTGCGAAAAGTTGATCAGTCTTATAACGTACGTTATCTTTGACACACTCATACTATAGTATTATTACAAGTTTATATTTTTATAAACACTAGTTTCAGAGAATAGTATGATAAAATAAAATATACTTATATAATATGAAATTGCATAGGTACACATTATGTATTAATACTGTTGTAGGATTCTCAAAATAAAATATACCATTTGCCATTAAAATGAGTAAAAGGAAAAGTACAGCTTATAAAAAGTTGTATTCTTATTTCAAAAAAGGAAATTTTGATGTGCGTGACAATGCTGAACAAGAAGAAGCAAATGAAGCAATTCCATTAAATTCACATTTAGTGTCTGCCGATAATTACGAAAATCAAGACAATATTGAAAATAGATCTATTTTAGTCGAAAATGAAAAAAAAAATTAGAACCCGGAGCATCTCATTCTACAGATTTTAGCGATGATTTGCAACCTATCATCTTATGCGATTTATGCCTTTTTATAGGAAAACCGATGGATTACTTTCAAAAGTGCCACTTTCTAGTACATAGTTGCAGTCCTCCTAAAGTATACGTTCTTCCATATTCGATTCAAAACAAAAATTTAAACGGGGCAACAAAGCAAATTAAACTTATTCGGTATTTATCTTGGCATCATGTACAAAAATATAATTGGTTACTATATTCACCATCAAGCCAAGGACTTTTTTGTAAATATTTTGTGTTGTTTATGCACAGAAAAAAACAGGCTATAACAAAACAAATAGTGTAAACCTTATAGTTACAGAGGCATTAAAAGTTTTAAGAAATTTTATAACAATAACAATATTCTATTGCATCATGAAAAAAATAAGTACCATGTAGATAATGTTCTGAAAGGTAAATGTTTTCTTCAAACTTATCATTGTCCTGACAAAGAAATACCAAATCAATTAAACCAAATGCGATTGAAGCAAATTGAAGAAAACCGTGCAAGACTTCGACCCATAACTGAATCAATTATATTTTTGAGAAAACAAAATATTCCTTTACGTGATCATTGAGATGACGGGTCGATGATAGATTTAACACCTAACCACCTGACATACGTCTCTCAGACCCAAGGTAACAGTAATTTTCTCACCTGAGACGTATGGCAGGTGGTTAAGGATTACATTTTGATGGAAATAAAGGAAATTTTAGAGAACTCCTTAAATTTCAAGTTCAATCGGAAGATAATATCCTGCAAGATCATTTAAAAAATACTTCATCTACTCAGAAATAATTGATTAAATACTGCGGAAAAGAATTTCAGGAAACAATTATATCTCTAATTAATAAAGCTAAATTTTTTAGTGTGATTTTTGAGGAAACTACTGTCTAAATATGTTGTTTCATATCGAACAAATCAGTTTTCGCTATGTGTATAAAAATGTTATTAGGGAAGACTTTATTACATTTGTGGTTGAACTGGATACACATCTAGAAGCAGAGCATGACACAGGCACTTCAGAACCAAAGCTAAATGGAAAAGTACTTGGAGAAATTGTTGTGAAATTAATAAATGGTTTAGCCTTAGATATTAAAAATTCTGACGGGATTGGAACAGATAGTTTTAACGTTATATCTGCTGAAGTAGCTGGGGCAGTTACAGACATTCTATAAAGACATTCATCTCAATCTGATTTTATTATAGCTCTTGTAGCAATTATTGATATATTGAAAACGACTGCGCCGTTGAGTAGATTATTTCAGTCGCCTCAGATGTCTTTAAGCAAGGCGTCTCAAATGATAGATGATACATATATTAGAGGATAAGAGAAAAAACTGTGAAAACACATTTGCTCTTATATACTCAAAAGCAACCGCTTTAGCTTCAGAAATTGATGCTGAAATACGTTTGCCTCGTCTTATGAGAGACAACGAAATAGAGAAAATTATACAGCCGATAACCCAGAAGACTATTATAGAAAATCTTTGTATATTCCACTTGTAGAACATAAAATTTTTTATATAAAATCACGTTTTTCTCAACAGTCATTGGAATGTTATGAGCTAAATAACCTCATTCCCAATGTATTTACAAACAAAGAAAATACTTCAGATTTATTGTTGCAAAAGATATTAGCCAAAAAATATCATTCACTTTTGGGATATCAACAATTTCAGGTTGAGCTAATGTTGCAGGAAGAATGGGAGTTTTGGTTTTAAAATTGGGAAAGATTAGTAATGTTCAAACTAATGGGATGGAAGTCATTTATAAATGCGACCAGGCTATTTTACCAATCATTCATGCATTGCTGCTCATTTTTGCAAGCCTACCAATAAGTGTTGCAACTGCTGAAAAATCTTTTTCGTCTTTGCGAAGATTAAAAACTTGATTGCGCACAAGAATGACGGAAGATGGCTTGAATGGATTATGTCTTTGAAATACACTTTAAGATATACATGTTGATAATGTTATCGAAAAATTTACCAAAGCAAGTAAACAGCGAATTGATTTTGTTATTTGAATTAGCTTGGATTATTAGGTACGAGTATATTATATTTTATTTATTTATTTTTAAATGAAAATGTTTTTGAATATCATTACAGTTTAAAATAAAATGTATTAACGTCACTGCAATTTTATTTTCCAATAAAACTTTATTTAATAGTGTAATTTAATATTAGAGTTAAGGTTTATTTTGAGGTACTTGTTTAACACGTGACCTTGAAATTTTGAAAAAGTTACTTTGGGGGCGGGCTACTTTGGGCTCGATACGCTCGCAATCGGCATCTTGCCTAAACCTATGTTTTTGAAGCTTTCCGGCATGACCTACAGTTTGCCTGCAGCCCCGACGGGACCGGGCGTGCAGGGCGTGCGCCGCAGAAGGGCGGCACTTTCAAGGGAGCGGCAAATATAGAAATCTCCTTAATGAACACATTGTCATAAATTTCCTATTGAAATGCAATGAAACGAGCAATTTTTACAATGAAAATGTTAAAACATGGGTACAATTAAATAATATGTTAAAAACTAAAACGACTGTAAATCAGATGCAACTGAGACTTGTAGAGTCAGAAAAAAAGCGTGATGTATTACAAAGAATAATTGCTGTTATAAAGTTTTTATCACATCAACTTTTCGGCTTTCCGAGGTACATCGATTTTTTTTAAGCATGATAACGATAATTGTCTAAAAGCAATAGAAATGGTAGCTTCGTATGATTCAGTTACGCCAGAACATATTCGCAGAATTGAATTGAAACGTGATTCCATAGGGATGGGTATGACTCACTATTTAGGAGATCAAATCCAAAATGAAATCATTGCGTTGTTCGGTAGTAGTCATAGTTAGAACATCTAAATATTAGACTGTACGCCAAATGCAAGCCATACAGAACAAATAACAATAATACTTAGACATGTTTATCTGAATAATGTAAGTAAAAAATAGATATATGCGAACACTTTATTGGTTTTTGTCCAATTACCAGTTCAATAGGCGAGGGTTTATTAAATATTGTATTGAATTTGTTTTCACAATAGGGAATATGCATGAAATTTAAATTTATTTATTTATTTATTTAGACCAGATAATTTACATGATTTACGTTGTAATTCCTACAGAGGTATTTGAAGATACCTGTACATTTGGTTTAAATATTTATTTTCGGAAATTTTATTGAGCGGACATTTGAACTAAACCGTTATTTTTGTAATTATGAATATTTTGTATTTATGTAATTATGTATATCTTTTTAAATAGTTAAAATTAATAATAAAAAATTAATAAATCAATAAGGTACTAAGAAGCGCCAATCAAAGACCTCTCAAAGATCAAAATAAGACTCCAGCCTAGAAACACTAGATTACACAGAACCTCCAAAATGGTAAGATTTGATGTAGAGCGACTCAAGAACAGTCAAGAAGTAAGTCAGAGACTGAACAACACAGACCTAAACAGCTGGGACCAACTGAAGGGGGCTCTTGTCAAGGCGGCCAATGAACTCGTCCCTCTCGCTAGAAAAAGGAAGCATCCGTGGTGGACTGAAAACTGTGACAATGCAATAGCCCAAAGACAGATAGCCTGGGTGAAGTGGAATTCTAAAAAGACCAAGGAAAATTGGCATAAATTTTTGAAACAAAGAAAGGTTACTGCCAAGATAATTCGAGGAACCAAACGAACCTTCACACAAAACCAACTAACCCAAATCGAAGAGATTTTTGCTAAGAATAATTCCAGGGATTTCTTCCAAGGGGCCAAGCCTCCATTTCAGAGACTCACAAGGCAACCTCGCTTATAACCACAAGGACAACTGCCACCTTTTGGCTCAATACTTTAAAAATCTACTCAACTGTGACCTAACCAGCGAAGACTTCGAATAAACAAACCACAACCAACCCGGACTCGCTTCCCCCTTCATTGGAAGAAGTTGGCCAGATCATTTAACTTCTTAAGAATAATAAGGCAGCTGGAGAGGACTCTATCGTAGCTGAACTGTGGAAAGGTGCTGGAAACAATGCCGTGCGCAAGCTAACAGAGATCATCCAGGAAATCTGGGAAACAGAGAAATTATAACCCGATTGGAAATCTGCTTTGATCCATCCGCTTCACAAAAAGGGAGATTTTACTGATCTAAACAACTACCGTGGAATTTCTCTCGTCCCGGTAACATACAAAAATCTCTCGAAGGTTTAAAACTCAAAATTTTTCTCAATTTGAAATCTTTTTTTAAACTTAATTACAGCATTTTTAAGCAGTATTTATATTTTTTACTATGTTATAAGGTGTAAACAGTGAATTAAAAATATAAAAAAAAAACATGCATATTCCCTATTAAATCTTGACAATCACAATTTGCGGGGCCAAGATTATGATAATGTTTCTAACATGCGCGGAAAACATAACGGATTGCAGAAAAAAAAATAGAAATCAATAATCGTGCATTTTACGTTCCATGTTCAGCTCATAGTCTTTGAATTCTGAAAGACTTTGAAGTCTTTGAAATTTGTCAGTCAATGATTCGCCAAATATAACCCACGTTGTTGTAGTCTGGTATGAAATTTTAAACGAAATTAATTTTTTTATTGAAATGATGCAAAGTAAACGATCCCTCGATGAATACTCAAATATGCATTTTGCTAAATAATTTGATCGATAAGTTTACAAATTATCGCACGGCACGGATGAACACTTTTAAATGATTTTACAAAAAGGCACTGAAATTGCACATAAACTAAATGCAGGAACAGACTTTCCACCAATAAATACACTTCGTACAAGATGATAACCAGCACTATGCCACCATGAACAACGCGGTGAAGTCATATTAAATCCTAAAATCAATTACAAAGGAGTTTGTTTTAGAATCTCAGATCAAACATTTATGTCCTTAAAAAATATGTTTGAAGAGTTGAAAATTTTAGAAACTTGTTTGGGATCGTCCATTAATCACGTGAGGCTCGAATAGATGAAACATTACTAGGGATATCACGTGTATTTATTTTTTCATTGAACGCGTGAGTTTTAAACCGAAAAGCGGCGCGTGATTCGCTGCCAGTCCCAGTAGAAGTCTGTGATTTTGACGCCGAATACATGCGTAAATTGTTGCCGCGTATGTTTTGCCTCAAAACAATGTCTAAACTAGGAGACAGTGCTGGATTTACCAGCAGGCTGAGTAGGCTGGAGCCTATGGCGGCAGATTTTAGGAGCGGCAAATTTGGGCCCAACATTTTTTTTGTCGTACAGAAATTTAAAAGATTAATTTTTATATACCTTAATGTAAATGTTATTAGGTCCACACAAACAATTCAACATGTAATATGTTTCATCACATATTGTTAAATTATTTTGTTCTACAATTTAGCGTAGTAGTGGTTGGTGCGAAGCAGGATCGACGGGGCCGAGCTGTTAAGCTGTGTCCACAATGTGCCGATCGGCAAGTACAATCGGCAATGTTGAACGACATGGTCGGCTTTTGCCATTGCCAGTTTAAAAGTGTTTGAATAAATGTTATTTGTTTCATATTCATATTAATTTTTAATTTTAAATTTAATTTATTAGTGATTTTATGAGTGATATCATTGCAGTTGCTGGAAGTCAGCAACATCGTTGTCGTCGCCGCCCAAGAAAGTTTTGAGTTAGGTCCAGTCTTGTCTGAGGCAGAAAAAAGTATAGTACGGGGGAATTTTTGAAGGATTTGGTGCTTGATGATGATGAATTAAACTTACAATACAGAAATCACACTGGCTTTCAAAACTTCTTTAGAATGAAAAATTCCGATTTTGAAAATCTTTCCAGTATGATTGCGCCGAAAATAATTAAAAAAAAGACACGCCAACTTCATTTTTGCCAATTCAGACAATCAGACGAAACTGCGATTTCTATTAGCCCATCGCACAGTGGGACGGAATCCTAAAAAGCTGGCGAAAAATCGAAAAATGAAGTTTCGTTTTTGGGATTGGTGGGGTTTGGGTTAGGTAGAGTAATAGTCCGAGGGTCGAATTGTGAACTGGGGTGGGCATAATCCCTTATACCTGCTGTGGTTTTCCAGCTCAAAAGTGACCGATACTCGAGCCAGACGCGTCGCGCTCCGAGCGAGTTTAACAGTGTTGTAATGAAAACGGCACCAAGCCTACAAAAATAACGTTAAAGCAGATCTGAAAAATGGATTCAAAAGGGGCAGGTATGTATAATATTGTCATGATATCCTAAATTTATAATAATTATGTATTTGAAATGAACAAAGGAATGATTTGTCTGAAAATGAACGTAAAATTGCAACGGAAAATTGTAAAAACATGGAGAAAAGTTATATTGCACACCATTGTTTAGCGGCCGGACATTTTATAGGTTGCAGATTAATCTATTGTTTAATGAAAACAACAAGAAAATCTTGCGATTTTATGCGCCACCGATAATGGTGCCAGTTTTTGAACTTAAAAGCATTTTTTTTATTTTGAATAATTCAAACATAAACTATGGAAAATTAGTTCAGATAAAAGTTGTATGGTTTTAAAAGATCTATCCAGGGGTATACTCACATAGTGGTCCCAGTGCCCCAGATGGACCTGGTGAGGCGCAAATCGATTTTTTTCTAATTACCCTCATTTTTTAAAGCAGATTTATATTCCACGCGTTAAACAATAAATATTTTTTCTAAGCCCTAAGTCCATTTTTGCTAAGCCCTTTCCAAGAGGCTTATTTTTTTTTGTTATTTACGTGTATTTTATCCATTCATTTTACGATGCTTCATTCGTGTGACGTCCTGGCTATCTCGATAGAGTCGTAATAATTCGCTTTCATGAATAATTCAGGAATTATGAATGACTAGAATAATATTGAGGAACAAATTAATAATAACTCGTAAGGTTGAATATGTAATTGCCTATTTATATGTATTAAACTCGCACATTTCAGTATCGGCTGCCATATCTGGTTTATCCAGGAAGGATATTTTTCTCCTCGTCAGGAAGAAACTGAATGATGGTGCAGCTACAGCATACGTGGAAATTGAAAAGGCCATGACCGAAAAATTACAACGTCCTTTCACGCTATCCGTCAACGTGAAATGCCTCATACGAAATTTGTTGATGAAATTCAATAATAAATTTAAATAAATTTTTGGAGAAGTTATTCGAATGGCTGAGTGTGTTCGTTCCCTTGGAAGAAACTCCAGAAGCTTCAAAGAAGTCCAGCAACATGGGTCGGCCTTCTTTAGAATTTTCTGAAGCTAGTGAGCGTACAAAGCGGAGGAAGACAATTGCGTGCAGGGTCAAGCACGGAAGAATTGTCTTATGCGACTGAAATGAAGCTTCGAGCATCTGGCAAATTTGATGATGGAAAAGTTGTCAAAGATGTGACACTAGGAAGCCGATCAAAATCTTTAAGGTATAGAGAATCTATCGGATCGATTTCGGAATCACCTCTTTCTCATGACGATGCTCTGTCGGTTATACTTTTTAAAGTAACAAATATTTTTAAATATTATAAAAGAAACAAATTTATCAAAATCACAGTACCAGAAAGTTCGTAATGCATGCAGAGAAAATTGCTCCACTTTATTTCCGTCATTCAATAAAGTACATCAAGCGAAACTTAAATGTTACCCAACGAAATCAGATATTTCTGTAACGGAATGTAGTGCCGAAGTGAAAGGTTTTGCTGAAGGCTTTGCTAGATCACACAATCGAAAGAATCTTGTTAACTCAAGGGGATGTGATTAACAGTATGTCTTACGAAAAAGTTCGCAACTTGAATTTAATTTGTAAGTGGGGTTGTGATGGCACTTCCGGCCAAAGTATGTAGAAACAAAAAATTACCGATGATGATGGAAGCAAGTCTGATGCAAACATTTTCGTTACTTAACTCGTTCCATTGCAACTTTTATCAGTCGACCAAGAGACTCAAAATTCAGTCATTGTATGGAAAAATCGAAGGCCATCGTCTCCTCGTTTTTGTCGACCAATCAGGATTAAGTTTTTGCACGAAAATATTGAAGCCACTGTTATCGAAATGGAATTCCTTACAAAACTGTCATAAACGCAAAAACTATAAGCGTTTGTTTCAAACTTGCTTTCACCATGATTGACGGTAAAGTTTGCAATGCAGTCACAAAAACTGCATCTGCTCAAAGTTGCTATTTGTGTAGAGCAACTTCAAAAGACTTCAACAATATTGATGCGATACTGAAAAACGAAATCAATAGAGATCATTTACAGTTTGGGTTGTCAACTTTGCATGCAACTTTGCATTCTTCGAGTGTTGTTTGCATGTAGGGTACAAACTTGACATCAAAAAGTTTCAAGCGGGTAGTTCACATGATAAAGAAAGTGTTAAAATCAGAAAAGAAAGCATACAAAAGGTTTCCGTTTACGATTGGGACTGATAGCCGATCAACCGAAGCCCGGTTTTGGTAGCTCGAATGATGGTAATACCGCTCGACGATTTTTTGAAAACACTACCACTTTTGCTTCTATCACAGGGGTCAATGAGGATCTAATCAAACGTTTTCATGTTATACTTCAGGCACTTTCGAGTGGCCACGAAATTAATCCGATTAGATTTCAAGATATGCCCTACAAACAGTTCGCGACTTCGTACACTTGTATCCGTGTTATTGTATGCCAACTTTAGTGCATAAGGTTTTAATCCATGGCACGGAAATAATAAATTCTGCACTATTACCAATCGGACAAATGTCTGAAGATGCTCAAGAGTGTAGTAACAAGTACATTAAGAAGTTCAAAACAGATTTTACCAGAAAATGTTACCGAGTAAAAACCTTTTTTCACGGCTTCTATTATCTTCTGACCCATATATTTCTAGCTTGCGCAAATTACGTTGCAAAAAATTCAAATCATTGCTGCCAGAAGCAGTACAGTTATTAACTGTGTCAAGTATTTTAACAGGTGAGGGAAGCTCAAGCGATTTTCTAGTTGAATCTACCGACTGTGAATCAAGTGATTCTTCTGACGATTACTAAAGTTGTACGTAACCAACCAGATGATGTAATGAATAAACATTTTCGAATTTTATGTTTCCCATAATTTCCTTATTTCATATTAACTCAAAAATTTGATGGTAATTTATATAGTATCTATGTATCATTATAATTTTAATATTTCCGTATTAACCTAATATAAAGCAAATCATTATTTTACTGCAAATTAAACGTTTTTTCCATATAAGTCGTGTATATTGGATCCACTATTTTGTTTTTTCAAATTTATACTTCAAATTCATTATCAGCGACCCCAAAAACCCCCGAGTACAGACTTTCACTTCAATCAAATACGTTTTTGAAGAAATTCTCCGCCATATTGGATCCTCCATTTAGATTTTCTAAATTTTGACCTGAAATTCGTAATCAGCGACCCCGAAAACCCCAGAGTACAGACTTTCACTCAAATCAAATACGTTGTTCAAAAATTTTCCGCCATATTGGATCCGCTATTTTGATTTTCGTAATTTTGACTTCGAATTCGTAATCAGCGACCCCGAAAACCACCGAGTACAGACTTTCATCCCAATCTAATACGGTTTTGAAGAAATTCTCCGCCATATTGGATCCGCCATTTTGTTTTTCGGAATTTTGACTTCGAATTTGTGATCAGCGACCCCGAAAACCCGCAAGGAAAGATTTTCACTCGAATCAAATACTTTTTCGACTTTTGGCATCCTTTTTGGGATTCCGTGCCACTGTGCATCGTGTCGTTTATTTCGATTTTTATAGTCGGGATTTGTAGGATCCCACTGTAATTGTTTATTCGTCACTCCAACTCATGGCGTATAAATAACTAAATAATTAATAAACTAAATAAAAAATAACCAAACCAATACCAAAACAAACACGGAATGACTGAACAGTCGATCAACACGTCCACACTGCTGTTGATAGTTTTGCTCGGTTCGGTTTCCTTTGATACGTACCGACTTGATTTGGGTTGCGTTCGGTTCGGCCCAGCATCTTTCGACAAGGCCGGGTGGCATGTCCATACTTGTTCGGCATTGCCGATCGACAGTGTTGATCGGCACTATTCGGCATAGTGTGGACGTACCTTTAGGGCATATGGCGCGTAATGGCATTGAGTCTGAGAGAGACAGATATAGAGCGGCGATACGAACAAAAAAGACGCCGAAAAGAAAAGCCGCCGGAAAGAAAAGCCGCCTCTGTTGATTGAGTCATGCAATTTCTTATATTTATTAATTTTTCTTCGGTTGTGTGCTATAGATGGAAAAATGAAAAGTTCAGTGATCCGAATAACGGAAATTATTGTATGATTTTGGAACTCTTATTGTTAGCTGAATATCTAAAAAAATTTATTTAAAAATTTAATTTTTATAAATTAGACACAACGCAGGCAAAAGTTAATGACTGAAATTGGGAAAGAGAAAATGTTAAAGAGAGTAAATTTGACACGTTGGTCGGCTAGGGAGAAGTTCTTAAAACTTTGGAATCAATCAAGGATGATTGTACCGAAAAACCTGTAACGCGAAATGAAGCGACGGGTTAAAAAGTTGCTAAAAAACATCACGTGATTAATTGACGACCCCTTTGGCTTTTTCAATAGTTCATTATTTAGTAACCCTAACGAGAATTGATGAAACATTAAATCAGTAAAGATTTACGTCTAAAACTCAAAGACTATTCAAGGAATGAAACCGATATTGAATGTATTGATTTGTACAATGCAACAAAATAAAGCTTTTAAGTTGCATTTTGAAAAAAATCAAACTAGTAATCATACGCTCTTGCAATATCTTCTTATAAATAATTTAATATCCAATGTGTTTTTCCAAACACATCAACAGCATTAAAAATATCTTACTCTACCAGTTCAAGTTGCATCTGGAGAAAGATCTTTTTTTTCTAAGTTAAAGTTGATTTATCTATTATTTCGATAGAATGTGAAGTATTAGATAGTTAGGATTAAAAATAAATAGTATCAGATTTCGCAAGTTTATAAGTATGGAAAATTCAATTTTTGTAAAATCATTCAGGTACCTACATCTAAGTTTTATTATAGCTATTAAAATAAATTGATTGATAAATTAAATTGTTTCTTTTTTTTATGCACTTCCATAACTACCTAACCAACATCAAATTCCTCTCTAATAGCCTAATAAGGCCGCCCCCTCTTTATCCCCCTGCTTATCCTAGCAGGGGGATAAAGAGGTGGCGGCATTGTCAGTTTGCACGCGGGCGGTGAAGCGCCCGCGTATACGACTACTGAGAATGGAGAAGATTTTTTTTTTTGATTCTGGGCCAGTAGAAGACAGTTTGATATTTTCAACAAGACGCAATTTACAATTAGGTACTTGCAAAGTAGCAGCAATGATATGGAAATGATACATATAAAACTTTACCACCCTTGTTTGAAAAATTGTTTACAATATATGGCTTTCGTGAACACACTGCTCTGCAATTAGTTTATACACTCATTCCAAACAATAGTGAGCAATGGTATACACAACTTTTAAAAGGTATTACAGACTTGGAACCAACCTGTAGTTTGTAGATTGTAGATTTGGTGGTGACTTGTACTGCGACCTTCATAGATCTATTGTACACCACCCTATTCCTCTAATCTAATCTCTAGAGCTGGAAGTTTTAGCCCTGGAAGTTCTTTCCAGGTTTTCATCCATTGGTCTCTTATATCTTTATCTAAACTTTTATGGAGAGTGTTCTTTCTCTTAGCGCAAAAGGGTTCCGGACATATAAAGGGATTACTTGATCCCTTATTTGCTAGATGATCGGCTTCTTGGTTTCCGTCTATACCAGTGTGTCCTGGTACCCAGCATAGCGTTACTTTATTTTCTCTGCCGAGCTTTCCCACACAGTCCCATACCCGTTTGGATATGATGAGCTAATGGCCCTGATGGCTGCTTGGTTATCTGAGGATAGCAATTCATTTTTTGCGATAATTCCTGTCGACGTTAAACCTGTACCAACCAACCAACCTGTAACCCTTGTAGTATTCTCATATATTTTGAGTTTGCAATGCTAAATGCCATAAATGTTGGGTTTCCGCAAGCTATTTTCCTAATTTACAAAATAATGATATACAGAAAATAGACTAAGCTTTTGAGGAGATTTAATCAGTTGATAATTTGATTTCCGTAGTAGAAGAAAAAAATGTCTGAAAATAGTGTGATTTGTGGCGGAATCTTTACATAAGCTCAAAAGCCTGGCCCTTGTCCAATATGGCGTGAAACAGAATATTGATGCCGACTTTTCTTTTTCAAGGCGTCAGTACGCAGATAAAACTAGGTATCTATCGCTGTGAGTTTTTGCCGAACATTAAGCAATGGTGAAACACGACCTCGAACTTAGCTCATATTTTCGAAGAGCAAGGGTGCAGTGTTTTGCGCCCCTTGCAAGATGTTTGGCAAATTGGGGTCGCTAGCTAATGAAGGGTACAACGACTGGATAAACGCAGTTCAAAGAATGAAGGAACATGATAATTCGGACAAACACAGGTCAGCACTTGCTACACTATTAGCTAGGAAGAATGCTGGCGGAAGAGTTGACAAGAGTCTTGTTCTTCAAACGGAAGAAGAAACAAAATACTGGCATGAGGTTTTGAGGCGCATTGTGGCTGTTGTGAAGTCACTTTTTGCACGCGGATTGCAGTTTAGAGGTTCCCATGAGAAATTTGGATAAAAAAATAGTGGGAACTATGTTATGACCCTAGAACATTTGGCTGAGTTCGATTCTTTTCTGGACTTACACTTAAAACGCCACGTTAACAAAGCAAGTGGCACATTATATCTTTTCTCAAAAATATGTGATGAAATTATCAATATCATGGCAGAAAAGGTAATAAATACAATAATGACTGAGATAAAGCATTCCAAATATTTCTCTATCTCCGTGGACTCTACTCCGGACATTTCTCAGGTAGATCAACTTTCTTTCATAGTGAGATATGTGTCTGAAGGCGGATGTCCTGTCGAACGATTTTTGAAATTCATTCCAAATTGTGGCCATAAAGTGGAAGACCTGGCTAAAGTCGTCCTAGAGACATTGAAAATCACGACTTGGATATCGCCGATTGCCGGGGGCAGTCTTACGACAATGCTAACAAAATGTCGGGTGTATATTCTGGTCTTCAAGCGAGAATAAAACAAGTGAACCCTCTGATAGATTTCGTTCCCTGTTCGGCTCACTCACTGAATCTTGTTGGATCCTGTGCTTGAGTCTTGTTAAGCACATTTTATAATTTTTTTTTCGGCAGCAACACACAGATGTGAAATTTTTCCGTAGAAACTGTCAAAGTCAAATTCAACAGTCGTGAAGAATCTTTCTCAGACAAGATGGTTTGTTCAAGGTGACGCCTACCGAAGTCTATGTTGCTCCTGGAATGAGATCATGGCAGTTCTCCAGATAATTTCCAATGATGCAAATGAAAACCATCTACGCGCTCTGAGGCTTCAGGTCTTCTGAATTCATTAGACTCGATGGAAACTTGCTTTTTGTCACTTCTCTGGACTGAAATCTCCGAAAGGTTCAACAAAGTAAGCAAACCTCTCCAATCTGCTAACATCGACCTGTATGAGTCTTGAACTGTATCAGTCTTTGGTAACACACCTAGAACACTTAAGGAAACCCAGTACCTGTACCTTTGATCATTACGAGTCGAAAGTTATTGAAAAATTCGGTGAAAATAGCTTTGCATATGACATGCAAAGGAAACGTAAGCGTAAAGTCCAGTTCCACGAAGTAAAAGGAAACGAGACCGAACTCTCTGACAAGGACAGATTCAGAATAACCATTTTTAACGTCATTATGGATAGACTAATTTAAGAACTACGAAGACGCGGATCTGCCTATGAAGAGTTAAGTAAAAAGTTTGACTTTCTTACGAAACTACATCGTTTGGAATCTGAAGACATCCGTGAAGGAGCCAAAAACCTTCTAACTTTTTATCCCGGGGTTTGGATAGGACTTTGGAAAACGAGTGTCTGCACTTGCAAGCTCATTTGTCATCGAATGATGAAGTTATCGTCACTGAAGCAATACAAATACTTATCGGAAAAAGGCTTTTTGGACATTTATCCAAACGTAGGAATTGCGCTCCGAATGCTGTTGTGTACACCAGCGTCAAATTGCTCAGCAGAACGGTCGTTTTCAGCGCTAAAGAATTAAGCGGTAAAGAGTAAAGAATTACTTAATATCTAACATAGGAGAGAAAAGGCTCAATTCACTCTCTGTAATGTACATAGAGCCAGAAATAAAGCAGTCAATTGACTATGATGACTTTTGCACAGAAGGAATTTGTATGTATTTTCTATAAATTTTATAGAATAACGTAAGTATAGTAACATAGATTCTATTATTCTGTTTATTAGTCATTCAAGTCGATTAAAATAGTTATTTACATTAGAGTACGGAAGCATTGATTTTACAATGCAACAGCTCGTTTGGGGAACGAGCCCGAAGGGCGACTTTTCCATTTACTGGAACATTGTAAAATCATTTCCGCACAAAATTTGTATAAGATTTTTTGGCCGACAATTATTTGGCAAAATGTAAAAAGTGCCTAGGGGCCCTGGGTCTCTAAGTCCGGGCCTGGGTATCATCAGGTATCGTCATTGATATATTTTTTTTTACTTAGACCTTTACTCTTGCTCTTCACTTGCAAAGGTAGAAAGAAGTTAAAAAACAAGAACCAAAATTTAAACTTTGTAGAAGCCTTCAAAAGTGAGTTTTTTTCTACAAAAAAAAAGTAGTCTTTACCCTCCTCTTTTCCAAGTGATGTCACTGACCTGGTGACTCACGAGGTAGTACGAGAAATATAATGAACAAAAACTTGACCCACTTTTGACCCACTACTCTAAAAGGTTTGCCATCCCTGGCTTAGTTTTTTTAGGGTTCCGTACCGAAAACGGAACCCTTATAGGATCACTTTGTTGTCCGTCTGTCTGTCTGTCTGTATGTCTGTCTGTCTGTCCGTCTCTATGTCTGTCCGTCTGTCTGTCTGTCAAGACCATTTTTCTCAGGAACACGTAGAGGTAACAAGTTGAAATTTGTATCAAATACTCGGGTCTGCGGTCTCTTTCAGCTGTGAAAAAATCAAACGTGTAAGTCAACGCGATCAAAAGATATGACCGTTTATGACGCATATTTTGCGATTTCACATGGGAATCAAAACCAACGGGAAGTACCCTAGTTGACCTAGAATCGTGAAATTTGGCAAGAAGCGGTGTCTTACAGCAAATGAAAAGGGAAAAATCTGAAAACCGTAAATATGTAGTTTAATTACAAGAAAAATGCGAATTTACTATTAGAAACTTATGAAAATACACTAATGTTGTCGTAGTGGTATTGTCAGGCTCCAGAAGCATATGGGTTGCATACAGTTAGGTCCTCCTCGGTTAGGTCCGAAGGTTAAAAAGTATGTGTTGGCACCAAGCTGTTTATTCTGAATTTTCTTTGTTTATATTCGTTATGCATTTCATCACGTACGCTCTATATTCGTAATATATACAGGGTATATATTATGTCTAAATTTTGCTTGTTTATAACCGACATGCGACATACTCAAGTCCCGTAACAACCTGTATATATTATATTTCGTCTAATTTTTCTTTATAATCTACATATACTTAAATCACGTATGCCCTATATTTTTTGGTAGTCAATTGCCCAAAAGCTGTCAATTGAACAACTGAATGTTAAGAGTATCGAAATAGATCTAGAAATAGTTAATATATTAGTTTATATTAGATCTAGAAATTGTTAGATCTTAATATTAGTTAGTGAATAAATGTAATACTAAAATAAAGTTTTCTTTTTATAAGTTTAAAAATATTCGCGTTATTTAAAAAAAAACCCTGTATACCTTTATACAGAGTATATAGGCAAAATTGAGCAGTAAAAACAAATAGTGGAGTTCCAGAACCCCTAAACACTCATAGTGAATGGGGTATGTATGATAATAAAATATAGGGTAGAATTCCATCGTACGACAGCGACATCTTGAGGTTATGCTTGCAGCGGTACTAAGATGGTCTTGATTTCAGGAGGGCCACTTGTCAAGTTAACTGAATGTGTTTGCTACGTCCTCCACAAAAAAAAGATACCCTACTTACAAGTTTGTACGGAACCCTCGGTGCGCGAGTCACAACTCGCACTTGGCCGGTTTTTATTTTTCTCTTTTTCCGTATATAAAAGAGCTATATATAAAAGTTATATATTCAAAATTAATAAACGAAAGTGCCGTTTATTTTCCTACATATTTACAATGTCGCCAAATAGAAATTACTGAATATAATGTTACAAAAGTTTGTCGAAAATATACCGAAAAATGTAGTGAGATATTAAGTCAAGAATATTTGAAATATAAAATGTATTGTCAACCTAATAACATATATAATCTTGTTTATCTATCCTAGTTTATAGTTTTATTCGATTAACATACTTGAACTAATCTCACGTGTTTAATTGTTTATAGACGATGTAATCCAGCGGTTCTCAAACTTTTTGCGCAGCGACGGCACTCCATGCATACGCTCGCGACACCTAGTTTGAGAACCCTTTGAAGGTTTGAAGAAGTTTGAGAAAATCTAGTCTACCTATAGTGTTATATATAGTGTTATATAAGTTTTATATATAGTGTTATATATAGTGTTATTTCTCTACTCAAGTCATAAGGGTATATGCTGTATTTATTTTATATTTTTAATTCAATGTTTTACACCGTTATAACATATTAAAAAATTGAAATATAGTTTAAAAATGCAGTAATTAATTTAAAAAATATGTATAAAATAGAGAAAAATTTTGAGCTGTTTACACCGCCATTTTCGCGCGCTGTTAACGTCAAATACTATGTCCATTGACAGTCCATTGTTTACTACAGGTGTTCTCTTTCTTAATTTATTTTACCATGAAGAAAGCCCAAAAGCCAGTTTATTAAGTATTGCAATGTGCCAGAATGCAAAAATACTATCAGAAGTGTACCTGATAAAGTGTTTTTTTCCAGTCCAGATAGGTGCAGTCAAAATACGTAAGGAATGGTGTAAGATATTACCCACACAGCACAGGATATTTCGGGGATATCCCGAAGGGCCTAAAGATATTCGATATATCCTATGAACATGATTATTTTAATATCAGGATATCCCAGAGAGATCGCGGAATATCGTATGAAATTTGTGTATATTCTAGGGATATCTAAAGTAGATCATTTTAAATTAAATCAAAATACCCGTATTACATCTTTGTAATGTCGGGACGTAGAGGTACGGATTCGGAAATACAAACGCAAAGGTGATGTATTTACAAACAACGATTTATTAGCTAAGTCACAGTTACTTTTATAATGTGAGGATCTACCAATCCCGCATCCCGGGTCAGTAATATCGGGCGGAAATACGGTGAAGTGTTTTCTCCACGTCGTAGTGTCCGGTGCTTGGTGCGGCATGATATTCACTCAGGATGCGAGGGCGGCCATGGCTGGAAGTCACCAGCTGGGCCTCTTCGTTGTCTCGAGGGAAGTTAATTGTTCTATGATGTGTTTTAACTCGGGGTCCCGGAGTTGTCCTACCGTAGCTCTTGCGGCCGTGGACCGGGATGTCCACTTATGGTACACAGGGAGCAGGCGGCTGCGGAGACGCCCGTGCAGGGGGGGGGGGTCGAGAGAGTAGGTCGGCTAGAGCATTGGCGCGTCCTGATGTGTGTTGAATCTCCAGGTTATATGGCTGCAGCTGTAGAGACCAGCGGGCTAGGCGTCCTGCCCGCGTCCTCGATGAAGTCGGCCCCTAATAGAGTTTACGAGGCAGGGTTCGCCGACAGGCAGACGAAGGTAGTGGTGATGCGGCGGTTGTGGAGCATCACGGTGATAGTCACTGTTGCAGCGCGCATCGTTTTGTTGCTTCCATCTGCGAGTGTGGCGTCCACAATTTCCTGGTTTATCACATGTTTTGTGTGTCTGAGTCGTTCAAATAAATTGGCGCTGGCGATGCTTGCGCCGGCAGCGGTGCCGAGGAAGGCGGTTCTCTAAATTCCCGCTATTTCCGTGGTGACAGCGGGACGAGGTCTTGGGCCCAGCTTGGGGGTGGTGTCCACCGAACAAAACCCTACGGTAGAGGCTCTGGGGTCACTGGTACCGGGAGTGCTATTGCATTTGGGGCAATTTCGTCGGAACACTCCAGGTGTATTCAATCCATAGCAACGAATATCGTTTATTCTTTTCCCGTTTTCTTGGACTCGGCTCGTTGGGTTAGGTTTTTTTCGGCATTCTTGGACCGTGTGGCCCAGGTTTCGGCAGAAGTCGCAGCGGGATCTCGGTTTTTTGTCGGTAGCTTCGGTTTTCACCTGCGTCGTTTTTTTTCTTTCCAATTTTTCCATGGTAACCTCCTCAGCGGCTCGGGCTTTCGTTAGCAAACTTTCGAAATTATCGATATCTTTCCGTTGCAGGCGATCTCTCGTTGTCGGTCTAAGAAGTCCAAAAATTATATCGAGTTGCCATTTATCTTCAAGTTTGTCGGTCAGCCTGGCGAATAGGTCCCTCAGAATTGTGACATATTTGTCGATTGGCATGTTTTCTGCTTGGGGGTTCGTGACGATTTCTTGAAAAATCCGGTAGCTTGGTTTCGCTGGGGCGTATGTTTTTCTTATTAGGTTCATAAGACCATTCCACCATTGGTTGGCTTCTCCGACCAGTAGGAGCGGGGTTCAACAAGAGCATTCTCGTCGGTGATGTTCTCTACTGTTTTGTAGATGGTGGTCGTCGTGATAAATTCTTCTACTTTATCGGCAAACCTAGTGCCCTCAAATCGGGTGGTACAGTGAGTAAAATGTTTGTTGTTTTCTGTTGGCGGACGTTCGTAATTCCGCAGGAGTGCCTGGAATTGCTCCGCTGTAAGTTCTACTGCGGCCATGTTTTGTAGTCGAGGGCTTCTTCTCGGCTGCGTGGTTATTTGGGCCGCACGTTTGGGCGCCAGTTGTAACGTCGGGACGTAGAGGTTCGGGTTCGGAAATACAAACGCAAAGGTGATGTATTTACAAACAACGATTTATTAGCTAAGTCACAGTTACTTTTATAATGTGAGGATCTACCAACGTCTAGTAAGTAAAGCCAGGGTAGTCAAGTTCTAGTTAGGTGTTACTGCAAGCAAGCGCCTAGACGAACTCTCCTCCCTTGCATCATGTGTCCTGTGCTGGTGTGGCGGTTTTGAGCTTTCGCCCAGCTATGCCGCCGCCTTGAAGTTTGATTGTCGTGTTTTTTTTTTAGTCTAAGTTAGTTTAGTCTTTTTGTTGTGTGTGTCGTCTGTGGTTTGTCTTTCGTTGGGTTTGGGCTTCGTTGGCCTTACTTGACTACAGTTGGGTCCTGTTGTCTTAGTGTGGTTCTCGGTTTTCTTGGTTGTTTCTTCTGTGTTTCATCTTCTGTGGTTGTTCTCCAGTGGCCTGTGGTCCTGATATGCTTGGTCTTCTCGTTGATGGTGATGGTTTCTTCTTCTTCTTGGTTCGGTTTACGCTTGGGGGCGGCTTCGGTGGCGAGGTGTGTGTTTATCCGTGTGGTACTTCTCCGTGGGGCGGCTTCATTTTCTCTTTTGGGGGGCGGCTTTGTTTGTCTTCTCGGGGGCGGCTTCAGTTATCTTTTCGGGGGGCGGCATTGTTTGTCTTTTCGGCGGCGGCTTCGGTTTTCTTTTCGGCGGCGGCTTTGGTTTTCTTTTCGGCGGCGGCTTCGTTTGTTTTCTCGGGGGCGGCATCAGTTGTCTTCTTGGGGGCGGCTTCGGTTGTCTTTTCGGCATCGGCTTCGTTTGTCTTCTAGGGGGCGGATTCAGTTGTCTTTTCGGGGGCGGCTTCGTTTGTCTTTTCGGCGGCGGCTTCGTTAGTCTTCTTGGGAGCGGCTTCGTTTGTCTTCTCGGGGACGGCATCAGTTGTCTTTTCGGAGGCGGTTTCCTGGGGTTTCTCGTTGGCGATTCGGGTCTTTTTCAGTTCAATTATGTAGTTCATCATTTGGACGAGGACGCTGTCGTCCACGGTGTCCAAGTAGTCGGGGTCGAAATGCTTTGCCGCGAGGGCTTCATTGGGCGTTGTCGGAATAAACGTGTTCATTGTGTGACAGCGGAGGAACGAGTGGTTGGCTACTAGAGCAACTTCCCTCGTCGAAATGAAGGCTCCTCCCTTGTACGATGTAGCGGTTTATATACCGTAGGTTTGTTTACACAACGGCCGATTACAGCCAGGGTGGTGGAACTCGAGAGGGGGTGGGCCAATAGGGTACGACCCGGGACAGGGTTGATGCGCGACGGGCAGCGCTCCGAGAGGGTACTCGCGGGGCGCTCTGGTACTATTTCCGCAACATCTTTAGATATCGTTTTGTCAAGTAAAGTCTTCCGAGTTAGTTTCTTTAACAAAGAACCGTGGGTGGAGATTCAAGACACTATTAGTTTATTTATTTTATTTTAATTATGTATGCGCTCGAGCTTAGAAATCGTGCCCACAAAACAAGGGAATATTTGTTTATTCCCTTGTTGTCACAAACAACGGACGAAGAGGGTATCAGCAATGATAATACTCTAAGACAGCTATTTTCAACCGGTGGTCCGGCGGACCACCAGTGGTCCGCGGAGAAATTTTACTGGTCCGCAGACAATTTTTTCTATCCGAGAAAAAAATTTACTAATTTTAATTCTATGTAATTTATAATTAGTACGGCACTGAAGAAAAAAAAAAGAAAAATAATTATATATCTTTACATACAAATATTATTGTAAGTAAATTATAATAAAAATGTTACAATTAAATTAAATTAAATTGGTACGTGGCCGAAAATGCAACTAATGTGGCAGCTCAGTGGCGTTGCGCGGGAACACACTATAGAATACATCCCCAAGTTTAACTATTTAAAGAAAATTCCTTATTTTTCATAAGTTGAATTAAATAGAGACATTTTTAATACGTTTAAAATGGAATTTTGTATTGTTAAATTAAGGGAGATGCAAGAGAGTGGCAGAATGATTGAATGGTTGATGGATCTGGTATTGTTAGCGAAAGGTATTGAGTAAGGAAATGATATGAAATTGGTGAAAGCAAAAAGTCTAAAGGATGGGTGGGTATGGCGGTGCGATAAAAGCAAGGCGAAAGTGGGTATGCACAAAAGGGTTACAAGGAGTGTAAGGAAGGGTGGTTGGTTTGAATGTAGTAATTTATCATTAGACCAACGGTCCTTGCCACATTGTTCTATATTGGATCGAGAATTGGCGCTGCCGCACGTATGTTGTCTTGCTTTATCTGTCAGCTTCGCGGCGGGCAACCTAATCTAGCCAGGGTTAAACCAACGGTCCTTGCCACATTGTTCTATATTGGATCGAGAATTCGCGCTGCCGCGCGTATGTTGTCTTGATTTATCTGTCCGCTTCGCGGCGGGCAACCTAATCTAGCCAGGGTTAAACCAACGCTCCTTGCCACATTGTTCTATATTGGATCGAGAATTCGCGCTGCCTCGAATTACGCGATTACCTTACCCACTTTAATATATAAAATATATTTTATTACTCGTCACAAAATATATTCAACTTATTTTCAATACGCCTCTGTCTCCCATTGTAATGCGCATGTCCGAAATTGTAATGCGCATGTAGGAAATTTAAAAAAACCACACCAGTCGGGTTGATATTAGGATTTAACCAAATTATGTAGTAGTAGTTTAATACCTAGTAAAATTTTGTTAAAAAAAATATCACTGGTCCGCGAATTTTTTTTTTAATTTTACTGGTTCTTCAACCTTTCTCATCCCGAGGAACCCTTTTCTGAGAAAAAAATTTATATGGAACCCTCTGTTTAGTAGCACTTTGATTAAGGGGCGGAATCGCATTACATGTTATGAACAAGGTTCGTCCTGCATTTGTTATAAAAATTTTAGTCTCATAATAAATAAATTTGCATTTATACAAACAAAATTATAAATTCCATTTAAAATATTTGTACTATACATACATCGAAATGAAATTGTAATCAAAAGAAAAAAATATTAACAAAATCAATGGCTTGTTTATGACTGCATAATTTATCAATATCTGGATAGATCGGTCTTAATTGGAGACGCATATCATTTTCGGCATCAAGTCGATTTCTAAGAGGATTTCTGACAGAGATAGGTTGTTACGAAAGGCATCATTTTTTTTTTCTATTTCAATTCCTAGCAAAGCTTGATTTTCGATTTGATCGAGTTTACTTTGCTATTTACGTTAAAAACTGTAGTATTTGGTCCTTGAAGTGAAAGATTAACTTCGTTCATTTACGAAAATGTATTTGCAAGGAAGGCTAAGAAGGCTTTAGATAAAAAGATTTGAATTTCATCATGAAATTCCCAGTCTGGTCAGAACCTTTCCCCGGGATCTTACTTCTATATGAAGAAGTACATTTTTATGTAAGCTTCCCAGATTATCGCACAATAGGACAAATACCCTGGTATTTAGGGGTCTGGATTTGATGAAATTAACCATCTTAATGGCTTCATTGAGAACTTTGTGCTATGCTTTTGGTATCCGTTTAACAGCGAGAGCATGACGATCAAGACAGCATGACTGGCTTTGATGTCTGGAACTAGTTTCTTTATACGTGCTATTACGCTCTTTATAATACTAACCATAGCTTTTGCTCCATCAGTGCATATATGATGACATAAATTCCAAGAAATTGAATGTTTTTCAAAATATGCATTAAGTAAATTAAATAGTAAATAAAATATTTCTTCACTTGTTGTTTGAGTTGGCACAGCTTTGCGAAAAAGCATATCGTCCTGAAAATTGGATTCGGATATGTATCTCACGAAAACTAACAAAATTGCTAATTCAGCCACATCTGTAGATTCGTCCATTTGCAGAGTGAATTCATCTTTAGCATTTATCAAACGACTTACTATTTCCTTTTCGCAGTAATCTGACATATCTTTAAATCGTCAATTTTGCTTGTAATTTTTTCACCGATCATGCATTTGATGAAATCTTTTGTACAAAGTTTAAAAAAAAAATCTGCAATCGTATGATCTTCGCCTTCTTTAGCTACGCGCAAACTAATTAAATGAGATGCGTTTAAAACATTTTTATTATCATCACGAACATACCTTTCAAATGCATTCTTTTTTGATGTAGTTCAAGACATTTACTTTTGAAATTTTCGCTTTTACCTTTTAAAGTCGGATGTTTATTTTCCAAATGACGCTTTAACTTTGCAGGAATTACTCTGCTGTTGATGACTACTTGCTCATATACCACACAAAACCCATTTGGCTCGTTTTCATCACCAATCCCTGTAAATCCAAAATTCAAATAATCTTCATCATGCTTCAATATTTTTCGGTTAGTAGATCCTGATTTATTTTCTTCTTCAATATTATCCATCAGCTCCAATGTTGGTGGAAATCTGGTGGAATGGTTCAAGAGAGCAAGAAGATTGTTGTTTGCATTTTGATTCCACTTTCCCAGTTTTAAGCCAATTCTGTATTATATTTCTATAGGATTTTCGGATAAGTTAAAAACTCAATTTATTATAAAATAATTAACTTACTACCGTTTGCCTTTGTAAGAATTTAACAATAAATCTACGACACCAGATATTTAACATTATTTATAAGGGCAATGTGCGTCGTCCTCGTCCAATATAAGCGACTGAGCAAATGAATAGTTCCAATATGAAACTCCAATCGACACACGTGTTCCAGTGAGCGGTGCAACGCATCGTTTCTAGTTGTAGACGCCGCGCCGGCATCGGTTAAGGTTCAGATTTTTTAGCATTGATTCGCGGAACCCCTGAATGTTTTAATGGAACCCTAGGGTTCCATGGAACACCGGTTGAAGAACAGTGCTCTAAGAGAAGAATTAGGGAAACTATTAAATAAAACCATCAAATACGGACTGTCCCAAATGCCTGGAAAACAAGCATCACGATCAATATATATATATATATATATATATATATATATATATATATATATATATTGATGATAGTTTCCCTAATTCTTCTCTTAGAGTATTATCATTGCTGATACCCTCTTCGTCCGTTGTTTGTGACAACAAGGGAATAAACAAATATTCCCTTGTTGTCTGGGCACGATTTCTAAGCTCGAGCGCATACATAACTAAAATAAAATAAATAAACTAAAAAAAGAAAGTAAAGAGGATCCGTCAAACTATAGAGGCATTACTATATTAATCAACATCATGAAAATATCCACCAGCATACTAGCGGAGATCCAGCATGAAACCATCCCCCTAAATGAAGAACAGCAAGGCTAGCCGACGTCATCAATACTCTAAAAGAAAAAGGCGTACAAAACAAACTGATAAGAGTAATAAAGTTACTAAACACCGGAAACTCAACAAAGATACAACTAAAAAACAAACTCACAAAGTCAATCCAAACAAGCACGGAGATCAGGTAGGGCGACAGCCTTAGCCCGATACTTTTTAACACAATCATGGATCAGATCATCAAAGACCAAGGAAATTACAGCTGGATATCGAATACGCAAAAACACAATCAAATGTGTCAGCTACGTAGCGACGAAGTACAACATGAAAATCTCCACCAAGAAAACAAAGAACATGACAATAAGCAAAGAACCCATAAGATGCAAGATTGTAATCAACGATGAAATTATTGAACAAGTGATGTCATTCGATTTCCTAGGAATTCGACTATCCGTTGGTGAAATCTGCAACAAGACATCAAACACCAAGCAAAGAAATCTGCAAAGACATTAGGATGCTTGCGCCACGCTATATGGAAGAACAATATGCTATCAATACCCAGCAAAACTCGGATCTACAAGGCTTGCATACATCCCAGCTTAATGTATGCGGAAGAAACCCGAGCGGACACGTCAATAACCAAACACGCCAAGACACACATATATCAGTAGACACACACTTTGGGATCGAAAACGAATCACCGAAATCATAAATGAATGTGGGCGGAAGACGTTGTACGTTGGTATCGGAAAAGAAGAAGAATGTAGAACGAACAGGTCGCGAGAATGGATGAGCACAGAATTGCGAAAATCGTGCGAGACGGCAAACCAACAAGCAGAAGAACAACGGGCCTCCCAAAAGGTGCTGAGACAGTTGGACTTCTATGTCACAGGAGAAGCGTCAGGATAATACAGGCGATGCTGCCTAAAATAAGAAGAAGAAGAGAAGGAGAAGATGAAGGCCAACACATTTAAAAAATATTTACATAATATACTATTAAATATGTTAATTAAAAATAAAGAATTTGTTTTAATTATTTACCTTTTTTGGGCGGTGTTGCCACCTCTTAGCGCAATGTCCCATAAGGGATATCACATGCATTACATTTTTATATCCTAGGAATATCCGACAATATCCTCAGGTGATCTACAATATACCATGTGGGATGTTCTATACATATTGTGTGGACGGACATATTTGTAACCTAGGGATATTTTAAAGAGCTCCCATAGACATCTCAGGATAATCTAAGGACACCTTTTTAAGTTCGGTAGGTACTATATACATTAGGGTGGAGCACGGATGTATGCAAAAATATTTTTTTCGAGATTTAAAGTTGTAATAGGGGCGGATTGGTACATTATATTAAAGTTAAAATAAAAATAATTTTTGAATTAATTTGATGAATATCTTCTGCCTCCGCACTGACCTCAAAAATTTTAATTTAATGATAAAAGTCTGGTACAGTTATGGCCACATATTAAGCTTAATTTAATGATAAATAGGTGATAAATGAAACGCAATATATAATTCAGATATATATATATATATATATATATATATATATATATATATTAATCACCTTTAATCAAAAATACAACATTTATAAAAATATTATTAAAAAAAAATCAATTAATTTGCTCGAAAATCTCTTTCTGTCTCAAATTTAGGCATTGCATTTCATGATTCCAATTTGGCTCTTATTGCACCGAATCGTGATTTTTTATGCATTGAGAACTGGCAGCCATCGTCGTCAATTTTATGGAATATGGAAGTGGCATGGAAGCTTTAAAACAACACTTCACCCTCACCACCTGATTAAACGATAGACTGAATTTCTTGGTCAGGCAAGTTTTTCATAATCAGTGGTTCACTTAATATTTCTTGCCAATCTATTAAATCAATATATTTTGAAGCATTGAAATTTATAGGCGGCACTACAGACGACGCAATCGCTGCAGCTGTTCTATCTGATACAACATACCTGTCGCAGGTCTTTGATAAAGTTGGAAAATCGACGCAAACTTTTTTTCGGAAAGCTTTTGTTTATGGTGTTAGTGGAATTGTCTGAGCTACTACGACTTACAGACGCTGACGATACCGGAGAAGTACTAAATTCTATAACAGATAACGAAGTATTTACGGCTCTAGTTGGGCGGTTTTCTCATTCCTGTTTTCTCTATAGCTTCTTTTGCAACTTCTTCGTAACACTTAGGTCGATTCCATCTATTATCATGCTTCGAGAGGTTCTTTGATCAATTAAAAATGTATGTTCTTGTTTGGGAACCTTTTTATCCTTGCGACAGATACATTGAGGGAAATCTTTACACTTGCATCCAATATCAAAAAGTACCTTACTACTTTGTCGAAAACTTTCTAACTTTACCGGAAAGAGCCTTTTGACACACTTGAGTAGGTTTTTGCATTTTAAATGGTATGCTTTTAACATCTGTTAACGATCTGTTAACGACAAGGGTCGTTTGTTGGTGTTACTATCGGAATAGATGCAGTTTGCCATATATTTTCAATTCTGGATGTCACTATATCTGCTATTTCTGAAAATCTGGGCTCTTTTGCAGTTCCCATTGCAACTTTAGTTGATGTCTTGTCCATTCATAGTATTTTATTACATCTTCGTAAGTAGGTAGAATATTGTCTTTTATCTCACAAATATCACCAAAAATATGACATTTAAAGACACTTCGAATTGGTAAAACCATACAACATTATAGATAATCAGATAAACTTAATAAAGACGGAACAAAGCTTGAATATATAAATATACTCAACCTTTCCGGAACTCTATAATACTAATGAGTCTTTTTAGGACTACCAAAAACAAATCTCTTATGAAATTTGCCAGTTATTCTATAGTTTTCAGTCCACCTTCGTGGCACTCAACAAAAACCATAAAAATAACATTGAGTTTTAAGATCATGTCTTTCCGATACCTTGAGTGGATAGCCATCTGTGGATCTCGAAACGCGTCCACAGATGGCTATCCACTCAAGGTATCGGAAAGACATGATCTTAAAACTCAATGTTATTTTTATGGTTTTTGTTGAGTGCCACGAAGGTGGACTGAAAACTATAGAATAACTGGCAAATTTCATAAGAGATTTGTTTTTGGTAGTCCTAAAAAGACTCATTAGTATTATAGAGTTCCGGAAAGGTTGAGTATATTTATATATTCAAGCTTTGTTCCGTCTTTATTAAGTTTAAAGACACTTCGTGTTCTTTGCATGTTTTTTACGAGACAAAATTGCGTTAGGTTACTTGTTAAATAACTAGCGCAAGTCTAATTCAAGCCAAAACCAATGGTCCACTGACGACGCGACAAGTGTTCAAATTGTCCCCTCCAGCGCTCCCTTACTCCCCTTATTTGATATTATAAACTAAAGATCATGCGTTTTTTTGGTTTTGTATAGAAAATAAACTGTAGTTATAATAATTTCTGGGAATAAAATACGTCTGTTCATTAAAATTTCAATTAGTCTAAAAACCATATTTCTTGAAAAATTCAATGACGTTGCGGAGGCTATTACTATATTTCAAATCAAATAATATTTTGCATAGATTAATTTGAGTCTGAAAGGCACCTATTTTTCACTATTAAATCACTCACAACCCAAAAAAAATATTTCGCTCCACCCTAATATACATTGGATATCCTCAGTATTACCCTGTGCTATGTGGGTAGAAGAGATGAAATATCTGAAACGACTTATTAACATTGATGTGAAGCTCAGTTTAATGTATTAAGTATGACGTATTTCGATACCTAATATGGTTTCAGTTATCAGAAGTAAGTTTGTATTAAAAATCAATCATACAAGCAGTATGACCTGTATCTAAATCCAGTTTACAAAGATCTGTGATTTTGTCTATTGCTTTTTACTTAAACACATAACAACAAATCATTTAAGAATTCAGCTCTGTTCTTAAATTATATCACAGCAGAAGAGAAATCGAAGAAGAGAAGAGAAGAGAAATCGATATAGAGGAATCGCATCAGACACGATAATTTTGAATTTGTTATACCTACTTAAATATTTTCTTTCTGTATTTACAATATATCTTTAATTACAGATAGAGGAACATACAGAAAATGATGTTCAATACAACATAATGAAACCAGAAGGTGTTAATGTGACACTACGATTAAATAAATGCCTCACATACTCCAATGCCAAAATCGAAATATTTAATGGATATTTGAATGAATTAATGGATATTTTCTCGGCAGATTATCCGAGTGTGCTTTTACAGAACCACTTTCAGTCATTGTCTTAAATAATTTCTAATCTATAAATGTATTTCTATAAATTTCTATAAATGTTTTATATTCAAAAGCCTGCAATGCCATGTTGTAATAAAAACCAGGACTGGACATCTGTGCCATTAGCGCACATTCCAAAACGTGCCCTTTGTTCCACGTTTTGGATAAATGCAATAGTTTTATAGTTTGTCCAGAAACTAAGGGTTTTTATTACCACGCTAAAATCTACCTACCCCAAACATATTAGAAAACGTGCGAAAGCCTATAAAAACCTTCTTATAGAAATTAACCAGAGGACCAGACATTTTCAGGGATTTAGAGAATTTAAGCCTCGATTGTTCACGGGAGGAGTCAAGAAAATTCAATCTCCCCCTTATTTGAATTAGAGGGATAATTTATCCCTCTTACAGATATATTATACTAGGTATGGTATAAATATCATTCCTCAGTTGTCAGTAAGAAGTAAGAGAAAAGAGAGTAGAGGTAAACTATAAGTTCTTAAGTCTTAAGTTATTTCGTTGTATTATTGTTTAATTAAATTGTTAAAACCAACTCGACTATTATTCGACAAATTACGTGTCTTGCAAATCCCGGTGAACATTACATTACAAGATCCCGAGATATTTAGATGTATCTCAGAGTCCGAAGAATTGTTGGCCAGCAGTCCTTCTCTCTCAACATTGAAGTCGGCGGTGGTTCACACCATAACCCCCTTCACAACATTGGTGGCAGCCTCACAACAGCCATAAAGATGTAAGCAATAAGATATTGTTGACATAGTATTTGACGTCACGTTTCGTTTTAACCAATGGTGTTGCGTTTTAAAAAATTACACTTCTATTTATTACTTAGAAGTAATTAAAAAGATATTAATTCGGAATAAAAATATTTGAAGCAAATTTAATTTACATGCTTATTCCCTATGGTGTTAGAATATTTTTATTTCCAAATCTATTAAAGATTTAGCATTTTTTAATTTACCCTGAAATATATTTATCTAATCTAAAAATATTTTTGTATGAAATCGATATTTTTCAATTAATCTTAATTTTTGATATCTATTGATAAGCGTTTAATTCCTTTACCGTCAGTACAATTTTCGTATCGAGATTGTGATGCAGATTACTTTTCACATTTGATTATTTAACAAAATGGGATTGAAAAGAGTCGTATTTTTATTTTTAATCATTATCTTCTTCATAATAACAATTTTGATTTTTATGAGGAAACCAGAATATTACCAAATATTATCGACAAAGATTTCCAATCCAAGTAGAAAATATTCGTATATTCGTGAACTCACGAAATGTAGTGATTCAGAATTCGAAACACGAGTTGTCCAAAAGGGAGAATACTTTGTGATATATAATTATGTGAAAGGAAATAGAAGATTCAAGTGTCATGAATCTATCACCTACACAACTCATGGTGATTACTCATTTATGGATAATATTGTGGAAATTTTGAATGTTTGGCAAGGACCAATTAGTGTGGCTTTGTATACACCAGCAGAAGATTTTATTCCTACCGTAGAACGTATAGCGTATTTAAGGAACTGCCGAAGTCCTTTAATTAAAGAATTCGTAACTTTCCACGTTTATTTTCCTTCCGAACATTTTCCTAAAACGGTATGTATTTTTATTATATTTTCATCATTTTTATCATTCTTATTAAATAAATCTTAGGAATTCAATGTTCCCATGAACGAAGCTTACTCAGATATTTACCTATGTCACCAAGGAGAACCGAATACAAAAGTAAAAGCTGAAGATCTTTATAGACGAAAAAAATCATTAATTTATCCTATAAACATAGGCAGAAATGTGGCCATTGAAGGTTCACAAACTCATTTTATCTTATCCAGTGATATTGAACAATATCCCTCAAAAAATTTTATCTCGAACTTCTTGAATATGATTGGTACTTATGAGGAATATAAAAATAGTAAAACGCCCAAAGTTTTCGTTGTGCCCGTTTTTGAAATCACCAAAGACTCTTCAGTTCCTCAAACTAAATCTGTTTTGGCGAAGATGGTTGAGGAAAAAAAAGCCTTTTGGTTTCATCAAAAACTCTGTCCGGATTGTCATAAAGTAGCAGGCAGCGAAAATTGGCTGCAATCTGGAGAATCTTCTGAAAAGTTTATACATACAACTGCAAAACGAACACAAAATGGATTGAAAAAAAGTGAACCAATTTTTGTAGGAACTGTTAACGATCCATTTTACGATGAGAGATTTTCTTGGGAAGGTTTAAGTGACAAATTATCTCAGGTAAAAATAGACTACATATTATATTTATTATAATGAAAATTTATTTCTTCAGGCTTATGTTATGTGTTTACTCGACTATGAATTTGTCGTTTTACTCAACGAATTTTTGATACATAAACCTGGAATTGCAACTGGTATGGAATCTTTAACTAAATTTGCGACAAAAGTTTCCGAAACTAACGAATTTATAACGAAAGTAGTCAAGCCTGAAATGGAGACTATATATGGATCAAGAGATGGATGTATAATAAAATAACAATATGATACTAGACTACTTCTTTATTTATTTTGTAAATTCGATAATTATATAAGGATATTATGTGTATTTATTGTTGAACTGAATTATTAACCCTAACTTTTATATCTACCTTACCTACCTTACCTACCCTACCTTTTAGAAGCAACACTAGCAAAATCGTATAAGTGGGGTCATGAAATTAGCAGTAACCCCAACTTCTATTTTAAACTAACGGTGAATTCAAACAGTAAAAAGAAATATTTCTTAACTAACACGTATTAAGTTTACATAAAAACAAAATAAAAAACTTTTAAATAAATTAAAATTTTAATGAACTTTCAAAAGAATCTCTGCAAGTACATTCATTTCATTTTAATGCACACATCAATTAGGATGTACTGTGCTCTCTGAAAACATTTTTTTGGAGTTTTGGGCACTGAAGAAGGTGTTTTTGTGTTTTTGTCTTTTCTGGGATACAAATGACTTAGCTCGCGCATGAGGTGCCTAGTTTAGAAATGATTGCCATTGCATGAATGTATGTATGATTCTTTAAATGTCATATGTGTTCCGTGTATTTGGCATATAAATTTATTCAAAAACCAAGGAATTTCTATGAATTCCCCAATAGGGAATATCTTGCACTATGTTCATCCATTCCTTTCTATTTTTCACCTTCTTCTTCTTGGGGGTGAGAGTTGACAACCTGCCCTTTTCTTTTATATAAATATATTATTATATTATATTTCTTCAATGCATATGTTCCTTTCTTGTATGTATTAAAAATTAAATAATGTATTTGTTTATTCACTTTTTTTATTTACTGGGGGCCCCACCTCGATATTTATGCCCGGGGCCTCAGAATCCAAACGACGGCGCTGTGATGTGTGACAGTTCACTGACGGCATTGGCATAACCGTCTTTACCATAAGAGCACACGGGGCACGTGCCCAGGGCCCCCCCTCGGCAGAGGTCCGAAAGGTCGATATATTCGCTTACACTATACAAGACTTTATTTTCTATTTTATGTAGATAGACCGAGAAAAGGTAGGAAGTATGTAGTTCCGCATTTCAACATGTCTAAGTCGACATTATCTATGGTTGACATTATCCCGAAAGTGGCGCGATTTGGTTTTGACCCAACAATTATGTTTTTATTGTGTCTTAAAATTATTTTAATCTTTAGTTTCTTCATTTCTAGGTTCTTAAAATTAGATATTTACATATTATACTAAGATATTAAGAGGAGTAAGCTTTCCTGCTCTTAATAATATATAATTATCTTCACTTTAAATTCATCTTTCTTGCCACCAAGATACCAAAGTAATGGAAGTGTTGATGTGTTCGTTTATTTATTTATTTTCTTATGTCGAAAAGAACATATATAAGAGGTTCACAAAAAAGAAAAAAAGTTGTAGCTCAAAAAGAAATAACCAAGAAACTTCCTAAACTCGATGTGTTTTTCGATTGTTGCGAATTGTTCTCGAATCAAAGTATGAAACCATCTTTACTTAAGACATTTTAAATCCAAGCATCTACATTTGAAAAATAAATCTGTTCACTATTTTAAGACGAAATTAATTGAACCAAAATCTAGTAAACAGGTAATGAAAGGTTTTGTTAGTGTTAATGACAAGTTCTTGCATGCAAGTTATCTTGTAAGTTTAAGAATTGCCAAAACTGGTAGTGCTCATACTAGTGGAGAAAATTTAATATTACGAGCTGCTAAAGATATTGTTTTAACATTATTTGATGAAAAGACAGCTAGTTAACTTGATAATATTCCTTTATCAAATGACTCTGTAAGAGGACGTATTGAGGAAATGGCAGATAATATAAAATAGATTCTTATTTGTAAAATAAACCAAAGTCCCTATTTTGTACTACAATTAGATGAAAGTACAGACATAACGAACTTTGCTCAATTGTTAGTGTTACATTCGATTCGAGGCGGAAGGAAAAATAAATGAGGATATTTTATTTTGCGAACCTCTTGATAACTTTATGTCAGAAAATAATATTTCTTAGAAAAAATGTATTGTTGTGTGTACTGATGGAGCTCGAGTTTTAACTGGCAAACATTCTGGTGTATTATCAATGCTGGTGGTACTCTAGTATATGATTTCCTTTTGGTGGTACGCGATAAACAAAAGGTTGAGAACCGCTGTTCTAGAGGTCTTGCTTTTCGTGGTGATAATGAGATATTGGGGTCTCAAAATAACGGGAATTTATTGGGATGCTTAGAATTGATTAGTGAATTTGATCATTTTCTTGCTGATCATATACGAAGCTGTGGAAATCGTGGAAAAGGAATTACATCATATTTGCTGCAAATATTTGTAATTAAAGTTTATTAATAAAATGGTACAAGTTTTAAAATCAATTGTTAACGAAATAAAACCATCAAAATACTACTCTATAAGCGTGGACCAACTGACGTTCATCGTTAGATACGTAAAAGTCAGAGAGCCAGTTGAGAGATTTTTGTAGTTTTTCTCTATGGATTAGCATAATGCAGAATACATAGCAGATACCATTTTAAACTTTTTTGAAAGCCTTGATATTAATATAAAAGATTATCGTGGGTAATGATAATGCATCAAATATGGCTGGAAAGTATTCAAGTCAAGAATAAAAGAATAATGGAAATTTCCAATTTTTGTCCCATATGCGGCACATTTGCTAAATTTAGTAGGTGTTCAGGCTGTTGAAAGTGTTTCCGAAGCTGTAGCATATTTTCAGTTTATCCAAAAATTATTCAATTTTTTCTCGGCTTCGGCCAAACGATGGAAAGCTATGACAGAGCATTTGGGCGCAAATAAAGTCCTGAAGTCTCTCCTGAATACTAGATTGTCTGCACGTGCTAATGCTATTAATGCCTTACAAAATGTTTATTCAAATATTTCTGAAGCTTTGTCCTCAATTGCAAGTGATATCAATCAACAAGGAGAAACAAGAAACGAAGCCCTAAAAAACAAAGCCTAACAAAAAAAAAATGGAAAAATTTAATGCTATTCATTAAACGGAGAAATGGAATGATCTTTTGGGAATTATGAATAAAACAAGCTTAAGTTTACAGAATAGCACTATTACCATGCACGTTGCAACGAAAGTTTATGCATCTCTGATCGATAATGTCAATAACGCACGCAATAAATTCGATCAGTGCGAATCGGTTGCTGAATAAAAAAATCCAAATAAAGATAAGTCTGAAAGAAAAATAATTCGGAGTACACGCGTCACTCTTTTAAGGATCATCAGATTCTGAACAATTGAATGGCAAAAATATTTTATGTAGATACGTTTATTCCTATAATCGACACATTATATGCACATTTAAAAAATCGTTCGGCAGCATACTAAGAAATTGACAATCATTTTAGTTTTCTTTGTCAATTAATAACAATCGATTCTGCCGACTTGATGAATTCTATCACTAAGACATTAATGCATATGAGCTCAAATCAGAATGTTTTAATTTAAGGGAGTATGTAAAGAACATAGCAAAGGAATCAGCGGATTTGAGTATCTCATCCTTACGTAAATTAATAAAATCTGATAAATTAGAAGAAACATTTCCAAATGTGGAATTTGCTACAAGATGTTCCTTTGCTTAATGGTTACCAATTGTAGTGGAGAGCGATCATTTTCACAGCCAAAGAAAATAAAAAATGATTTACGAAAAAAATGAATTATGAAGAAATTAACTAATTTGTGAATTATGTGCATAGAAAGTGATATGAAGGGCCCAGGCATAGCCTAAGATGGCACTGTTGATGTGGTGGCTTGCCGGGTTTTGGTATCATGACCACTTCTGCTATTTTCCATATATTAAGAACATCAGCTTTAACGTAAACACTGCATTGAACAGGTAGGTTAATTTAACAACACCTTTTCGTGGGAGCTGTTTTAGGATTCCTCCTGTGATTAAGTCGAAACCTGGTGCTTTCCTTGAGTTTAAGTTTGTTTTAATCTCGTTCGAAACTTCTTTCGTGGTAGTTAAAGGCATTCTCTCTTCATCTTGGTTAACTATATCTACAAGCGTAGTGTCTGCTTGTATTTCATTTGCCATAAACATTTCTTCCAGATATTTGGCAAAAAGTTCTGCTTTTTGCATGCCCAGGAACCATTTTCCATTCCTAATGGCGGAGCTTGGTTAATCAAATTTGTTTTTTTAGCTGCCTTCCAGGGAGGGAGTATGCGGTATCACTATGCGCTATTAGACCTTCAAGGTAGCTACAAATCGAATCTTCTTTAATTTTTTGATTTCTCTATTTAGTCGCTGTGTTCTATTATTTGAAATATTTGTATCTAGTGGATACCTAGTTTGTTGCCATACCCTTCTAGCTTTCCTCTTTTCTTTTACCACCTGATTTCATTTGGGTAGTTATTTCCCACTGTTTTCCTGATGGAGGTTTTGGTATTATTCCATGGTTCTCTAATAAAGCAAAAGTATTACATTTGTTGTAAAAAAATAAGAGGAAAGTAAAAAAAAACGAGTACAAGTAATTTTCAAAAAATTAAAATATCAATTTTGAAAACTTAATAAATTTGTATGCTTATTTATAAACATTTGTCATAGCCAGTGGCGGATTTCTAAATAGGCTAACTAGGCTGTAGCCTACGGCGGCAAATTTTCGAAGGCGGCAAATTTTTGTAAGCGGAAAATTTAAAAAATATACAAATTTTTCAAACCGAATTTTGTTGCGGCGGCGAGAGCTGCCCGCCACTATAAACAGAGTATCCACATTAAATCAATCAAAATCGCAAAATTTCTTATCTCTATACTCGAAACATAGCGGTGGCGTGCAGCATTTAATGAAAAAACTGGAGAGCACTCCGCGTGCTCAACAGTTGCGCTTTTCTTGGTCGCTGTGCTAGCATTTGATAATTTTTTAACTATATATTATGCGGCAATATAAATTAGCCTATAGGCGGCAAAGTTGTAAATCCACCACTGGTCATAGCATAGCTATTGATAAAATGTCATTATTTTCCTCAAGTTGTGTAAGATGTGATGCAGGCGACATGGAAGGGCCCTGAAATTGATAATTTATTGGTGATGTGATGTGAATCATTGAACCGCCAGACTCATGATCATTAAAATTATCATCAGGACAGTTAAAAATCGGTGGAGGAGAGTTTATTTGGCTTCCATTGCTGTTGCTACTATAGTTCGACATAGAAGAATGGGATGCAGTCCTTTCTCTACGGTTTTTTAATCCAAATTCGGTAAGAGTATTTTGAATCCTGCACTGGGCTAATAAAGCATTTTCTACCGACAAAGCGTTTTAGTTGCATAGCAACACTCTTCCCAAACATGTCAAATGGAGTATCTTCTGTTTGGCTGACTTGTTCATTTAAAGTTTTCAGATCAGAAATAGCTTGTACAATATCCCTGATCCTCTTCTTAGCCCGCGGATTACTTCCTGTGGGAGCATTCAAGGTGCTTTTGTCCATATTTATTGTACTTGGTTCTTGAGTTTCGGGTGGAGTAGCTTGTGATAGAGTAGAAATAGCCAAGCTACTTTGTTCAGCACTATCAGCGGATCCATTGGTCCAAAAAAAATTAATAAATGTTTCAGGTGCCAAATAGTGAAGATTGGAAAAAAATTGAACAAGATTTCAGAACTAGATGGAATTTCCCTGGCTCCTGCGGTGCAATCGATGTCAAGCACGTAACGATTCAAGCACCTCCTAATTGTGGAAGTGAATATTTTAATTACAAGGGGTCCAACAGTGTTGTTCAGTTGGCTGTTGTTGATCATGACTACTGTTTTCGATACGTAAATATAGAGGCCAACGGAAGGAACTCAGACGGCGGGATTTTTAGAGACAGCTTATTACGAACCGAGCTTTTTACCAGAAGGTGGTTTTTTTGAAAGGAGCTTTTGGATTAAAAACGTATTTATTAAAACCATACAGTAGTACAAATCTTACAAAAAAACAGAAAATATTTAATTATCGATTTTCCAGAGCCCGTCAAATCGTAGAAAATGGATTTGGCATACTGGCAAGTAGGTTTAGAATATTTCAAAAACCCATACCACTTCATGTTAATACAACAGATAAAATTATTGGCGCCTCATGTGCCCTCCATAATTGGTTACGTCTCACAAGTCCAAAGCAATACTTCCCGAAGGGTTGTGTTGACGAAGAAGATATCGATCCAGGAAATATTATTGAAGGAACTTGGAGAAGATAAGTCATATCTGCCTTACCATCCATCACTAGCCATAATAGCAATTATGCATCGCGACTTGCAAGGGAGCTTCGGGGTAAATATGCCGATTTCTTTAGTGGGGAAGGTGCGGTTTCATGGCAAGACAGGATGATTCCATAATGTACAAAACATATTAAATAATTGTAAAATCACAATATGTATAAATAAAAGTATCTTAAGAAATTACTTACATTATCATATGTTTTTCGGTTTATATCCTTGCCGAACACCTCTTCCATTTCATTGAGCCATTTTATGTTGGAAACATATACATTTGTTACGGCTGCACCCGATTTCTTTGACTAATGCACTTTTTTCTACTCCTGGCAATAAGTAGATCTTAAATTTTTTATTTTGTCTTTTACTTCCGTCACCCCAAAGCATTCAATATCTATTTCTCTCGAAATGGATACTGTGGTCCTGTGAACTAAAGTCCCACAGACATGGATTCACTTTATATATTTGAATAAATTTAATTGTTTTTTCATTGTCCCATTTTAACGACATTTTCTTTTCTTTTTTAAAAAACGTAAAACAAAAATTAATTAATAAATAAATAAAGCAATACTTCAGCAAAAGTTTCAATTGTAGTATTTAAAATTAAAACAAACAAACTAGCCACCGTCACCGTACTGACAAAACGAGGAGAATACTGGTTCAGCATGCCGAGTGGGACAGCGAGTCAGTAGCGGTAGGAGTGGGGGTAGCCACTCGGCCTGCACTCGGCCTAGTAAATAGAAAAGGTCCGAATGACTGTCTCGCCATTTTACTGGGCCGAGCACTCGGCCGTGTACTCGGTGACATGTTTACACGTACCGAGTACTCGGCCGTGTACTCGGTGACATGTTTACACGTACCGAGTACTCGGCCGAGTTTACTGTCTCGCCACTCTACTCGTTACGTGTGATCAAGGCATTACCAATAGTAGCAGTTAAACAGCACAAGGCGACGATTTCTTAATGATGTTGACACAATAAAGCGTTCATCCCGAGCCGTTGTAAATCTCCTTCTATACATAACGTTGGAACACTCTTCGAACCGCGGCGCGTGTCACTGCATTTGGCCGCTGCATTTAAATCACTCCACCTTATGGGGATTTACATGTAACACTCCACCTTATGGGAAATTACATGTAATCCCTCCGCCTTATGGGAATTACATGTAAAAATTTAGCCTACCCCTCCGTATGGGGAATCCTATAGAAAATAGTTCTGAACGTAGCCGAGCGTGTATCTGTAGATGGCGCCAGCGCAAGGGCGAGGGGGTACCGGAGGGATAGAGGGATTTAGACCGGACAAGAGCGGACAATACCGAACACGAATAGACTAAGCGGGAAAATTCAAAATGGATTGCGGGGTGGCGAGTGTAGAAACACTGTCATCTTCTTGGAATTAATCTGTGTGTTTATCTTAGAGTTTGACCTAGTTTTTGGTGATTGAACCCATGCAAAGAATCGTAGGAAAGTTAAAACCGTAGAGTCAGCATTTGGCTGTTTCAACATATCTGTAAACGTGACTGTCAGTTTCTTGTAATTGTTCTATGTTTATTCTAGAAACGTGACCGTAGAAATAAACACTGTCAGTTTCCTAGAATTATTGTGTTTATCCTATTAAGAGTTTAACCTAGTTTTTGATCCATACAAAGAATCGTAGGAAAGTTAAAACCGCCTAGTCAGCAATTTCCTGTCCAACTTGTCTGGGTGATTCTGAGAAATTTTTAAGTTATTTTAAACTCATCTGTGACCTCATTCGCATTATTTTAAATTTTAATATAAATAAAAAAGTATTTCTCTTATTAGGGTTAAATTTGGAGTGAGAAATGGTATTCGTACTTACTTTATGGTATTTACGTAATCAGTTTAGTATTTGAACTTGAAGATTTTAAATGTGTATCAAGAAAATAACATTATTTTAACAACTTAGCCAGTGAATGTTTATGTAACCGCACGCTTAGGACCGGGCGCTTTAAAATATATAAACAATCGTGTCCAGTTTAAAAATTACAACCGCTGCATTTAAAAACTACCGCAATAAGAAACGCGGTCTAATTAATTTAGTATTTGATCTTGTACATGCATGCGAGTATGACATATTTAAATCGTAAGATAGGAAACGCTATCAGTTTCATGTTTCATTTTATCTGGATGCTAGTTTGAACTTATTCGATGTATTCTGAGAAATTTGGGTGAGTCATACATGCATAGAATCGTGGGAAGGTTAAAACCGTTGTTGAAAACCACCGAGTCAGCATTTTTCTGTTTCAACCTGTCTCGATGAGTCATTGAACACGTGATACATCCGACGCATTTTGATTGGCTTATTGAGTCTACATACTGAATATTCACCCTAAACCTCCAAGAAGATAAAGTTGGAGCCGTAGACAGTCAACAATACCCAACAAGGTTAAAGTTTGCGGGAGATCCTTCGATTACAGAAACAAACACAACAAAGCAACAGTGAAGCTGGTCCAGCAGAACATCATCCAAGCTTGTGTCAGCTATATAATTGATGGTTCAAGGATTGATGTAGATAGCTTTATTAGTAAATTAAACAGCCGTTGTACGAGAAGCCCCATTCTATCCATCCACTTTCCGTTCACCGTCCACTTTTTCCGTCCACCGTCCACTTTCCGTCCAATTTAATCAGCTTTTAAACAGCTTTTAATCAGCTTTATATTCAGCTTTTAAACAGCTTTTTAATCTGCTTTTAAACAGCTTTTTAATCAGCTTTCAAATAGCTTTATAATCAGCTCTCAAACAGCTTTTAAACAGCTTTTTAATCAGCTTCTTAATCAGCTTTTAAACAGTTTTTTAATCAGCTTTTAAAAAGCTTTCAATCAGCTTTAAATAGCTTCTTCCCTTCAGCTTTAATCTCATTGTATTGTTAAAATAATGTTATTTTCTTGATACACATTTAAAATCTTCAAGTTCAAATACTAAACTGATTACGTAAACTTAAAAGAAGGAATACCAAATAATTTTTTTATTACTATATAATGCTTTTAAATTATACTTTTTTTATTTATATTAAAATTTAAAATATAGCGAATGAGGTCACAGATGAGTTTAAAATAACTTAAAAATTTCTCAGAATCACCCAGACAAGTTGGACAGGAAATTGCTGACTAGGCGGTTTTAACTTTCCTACGATTCTTTGTATGGATCAAAAACTAGGTTAAACTCTTAATAGGATAAACAAAGTAATTCTAGGAAACTGACAGTGTTTATTTCAACGGTCACGTTTCTAGAATAAACTTAGAACAATTACAAGAAACTGACAGTCACGTTTACAGATATGTTGAAACAGGCAAATGCTGACTCTACGGTTTTAACTTTCCTACGATTCTTTGCATGGGTTCAATGACCAAAAACTAGGTCAAACTCTAAGATAAACACACAGATTAATTCCAAGAAGATGACAGTGTTTCTACACTCGCCACCCCGCAATCCATTTTGAATTTTCCCGCTTAGTCTATTCGTGTTCGGTATTGTCCGCTCTTGTCCGGTCTAAATCCCTCTTTCCCTCCGGTACCCCCTCTCCCTTGCGCTGGCGCCATCTACAGATACACGCTCGGCTACGTTCAGAACTATTTTCTATAGGATTCCCCATACGGAGGGGTAGGCTAAATTTTACATGTAATGCCCATAAGGCGGAGGGATTACATGTAATTTCCCATAAGGTAGAGGGTTACATGTAAATCCCCATAAGGTGGAGTGATTTAGAACACATCATCTTTCCCTACTAACTTATACTCTTGAATACTAATAATCAATAAATGAAAAACGAATAATGAGCAAATTTCAATTGCAAAGGCAAAAACTACAATCTTTCAGATGTTTGATATTATCGTTATAACCACCACATAAATACGTTCGTTTTTGTTTACCGGTTGCTACGTCTATAAACGATACGCATTCTTGATAAACTCATATTAAAGTATATTAAATATTTATTTATTTCATCTCATAAATAGTTTCTAAAAAAATAGTTCAAGTTTACAGTGGGCCGATTTCTATGCACGCCAGTATATCCCAGAAATTTTCTTCTACGGGGAACGAAGTGTTTGAAAACATTTGAAAAGGGTACACATGGATTCAAAGTTTAGGAAACATACCATTAGATCAGGGGTTCCCAAAGTTACTCTTAGGCGGGCCAATTATATTACCGATTTTTCAAATTATATTGCCAATTTTTTTGGCGGGCCATATGAATAAAATCAAAACAACCACGATTTTTTTTTGGTTTAAAATACATTTAACTATTTCTTATATTTTTTTTTATTGGTATAGAAAAACTTTTTACACAAATATATGTGCTCTCAAATAATGGAAACATTTGTTGAGCATGTTTTCGTATTTCGGATAATTCACGCATGATAATTCTTTATAAAAATCAATTAAGGAATTGTTCCGATAAGAAATCTTAGCATCGATATTTTCCAGTAATTCTATCAATTCAAATTGCATGTCTTAAATATTAACAGTTCCGTATCTATATGAGACTACTATATTATATTTCTATACAAATGTGTAATAACTAGACTAGATATACTCAAATAATTTTTTAAATAAACTAAACAATATTTTATTAATACAAACGCTTAAAGCTCTGTAAGAATTAAAAAAAAATATTAAAATATATTTTTTTTTGTAATATTTATTATTTATTTTACTATTTACTTATTTATTTTTTAATGAAAATATAATATATCGTATCGATATCGCGGGCCGTATTCACGGGCTTTGCGGGCCGCATTTGGTCCGCGGGTCGCACTTTGGGTAACCCTGCATTAGATAATAGATGTCAGTTTAATACAAAGCTAATGAGCGATTCTATGACATAACCACATGCGACTAAACAACGCATCGAAAACATCACAGTGACATAACAACGTACTACGAAAACATCACACCTTAAATTATCATGATAAAAAATAAAAGATGACAAAATACATGTCGACAATATCACAGCAACATAATGACACGTCGAAAATATAACACTAGGATTATATGACATCATAATCGTTATTATCACCAGATTTTCGTAGCGTATTGCACTCGTAGAGCGTTATGTAGGTGTGATATTTTCGCCGCGTTGTTCAATCGCGCCACGCGCGTTTCTCTATCAGGATATCATAATGGTATAATACAATCTAAAAATAGAATTATTTAAATATACAAAATAAATATTATTTTATAAAATTATATAATAATAATTTTGGTATGTAAATTTTATGACTAATAAGTCAAAGAACAACATTAATGAATAATTCATTTTTTTAATTTTTTATACATTTTGCAATTACATTTTCCATGCAAAATATAATATTATATTTGCCTTATATATGAATTAATTCCCATTGGATTTTGTTTTGATAAAATTTGGATAATTTTGATAAACAAAAAAAAGGCAACAGTGTGCTCATGCGGTCGAAAGGGATTGGTTAGAATTTGTCAGTTACGCTAAAAGTCGCCATAGAGGTTTTACGTAATTTTTTCCAATCCTTAAATGTCTGTATCAAGAGGAAAGGATGAGTAATTTGGGTCCATATGGAGGAGCTAAAAATGCCCCTTGGACACGCAGTGGCAACACGAACAGTAATTTAGTTGGACAAACAAGTTCGTTACAACAACAAATTATGAATCAAAGTGGCATAAACAACATGGACTCGACGGGAATTGTCCCCTTCCAACAACAACAAGTATTAACAAATAATATGTTAAACAACATGAGTATGCAACAACAAAATTTGGGGCTTAGTTTACAACAAATGACAAACCCAGTTAGTTTGGGATCCCAGCTCGCAACAAATCAACTATTTCAACAAGTTGGATCAGTCACTTATCCAAATCCAAGAGCCTTAAATGCAACAGCATTCCAAAATCCATCATTACCATCAGTTCCTCAAACTCAAACTACCAACAATTCAAGTCCCAAACCAAGAGTATTCACAGGCACTGTGACCACAGTCCACGACAATTTTGGTTTTGTAGATGAAGATGTTTTCTTCCAAACTGCAGCATGTGTTAAAGGCTCAAATCCTATAGTCGGAGACAGGGTCCTTGTTGAAGCATCTTACAACTCTCGAATGCCTTTTAAGTGGATTGCAACAAGAATACAAGTACTACCAACTTCAAACCAAGCAGCGCCTTCAAGAAATTCAAAGAATTTCAATACAAATCAATCGACCAATTCTTATAATGCTGTTCCTCCACCAAATGAAAATGGGAATTATGGAAGAAATAGGGCAAAGGCTAATGTTGGTGGACGGGGAAGAGAAAGGTCTAGGGATAAGGAAAGGGATGATGATGACATGGAAAGAAAGAAGAGAAGGGAGGACAGGATGAGAGAAAGGGAGAAAGAGGACAAGAAATCGCCATTGAGACGGAATCGGTCAAGGAGTCCAAAAAGTCGTCGGAGGTCTAGAATTGTTCCTAGATATATGGTTCAAATACCTAAAATTGCATTGGATTTGTAAGTATTTACTAATTAGTTGCATTATTTTATGGTATATAGTAGTTAGTCTATAGCAGGGGTGGGAAAATCTGTAGGCTGTTCGGCCTCATTGCAGATGTGCAAATTTAACCACGTATCACATTAAGTGTGTAAGTAAGATCACATTAAGAAAAAAAAATTCATAGAAGTGGACTGCTTTTAAAATGAAAGAAAAATATGCATTATCTATATAATAAGGTAGATAATAATGTAAATATTAGGTCCGGTAAACATAAGTTTTTTATGTTGGATTACAAGATTAATAGTTAACAATCATTCATTGTGGGTACTATGTATAACATTTGTAATTGCTTTCTCAGAGAAGTAATATTTCGTCAGGACAGCTACTAGGGATTGCAATCCGGAAAACCGGATCCGATAATACGGCGGATCCGACATAACTAAACGTTTACCGGATCCGGTACCAATATACCGGATCGGGTGATACTAATTTTTCGTAAAATAATCGCGCTGTTGCATGAGTAGATACTTTAAATGTGTATTGCGCATGGCGCCACTTGGTTTTTTCAAATCTAAAATTGATTTTGTGATAAATAATGTATAATTAAAATAATTGGCGTATTTGCTGGTGTATAACGCGCACCTTTTTTCAAAAAAAAAAAATGACTAAAACAGCGGTTTCCAAACATGATGTTACTATGCCTCCCTTAAAAATATTTAATCATTTAGCGCCTCCCCCAAATTTTTGTGTAAGTGACGAGATAGCTACTCCTAACTCTTTTACTAAAACTAAACGAAAATTTTGATTTCATTGCAACAAAGGCTTCCTGTTCCGCATAAAGCTTTGTGAAATCAATCAAAATAATTCGAAAATTGAATCAACAAACCATCCAAGTATTCAACAAATAGATTTTTGTTTCCTTCTGTGTTATCTCGGGCGCGTAAATTTAAAAGTGGAACATATCAATTTAATTTTTTTGCAAATTTGATTTGCATAGGTCCGTTTTTTTAATAATTGAGTTCACTTTGACTTTTTGTATAAGCAAATGCATTTGTGGTCCTTGCATAGGTTTATTAAAAACACTCGACTTTCCAAAAATGTCAACCAAATAGTTTAACAATAAAATTATCATCCCTAAACATATTTCCGTCTTTAATATGATTTTCCTCGAAAAAGAGTGCAATTTCTTCTTTGAGTTCAAGTATTCTTTGAATCCCATTAGTACCCCATGAGATAGCCAGCACACTTCAAAGTAGTACAGAAGGTGTAATTAGCTCCCATATCTTCAGACAGCTTTGCGAATAACCCAACTCTTAATGAACTGTTTTTTTATGTAATTTATAATTTTTGTAAAAACGTTGATCCTCGCTTTTTGGTACAAGAGCTGCTCTGTGGAGCATGTAGTGCGTCCAGAGAACCTCGGGTGTTTTTCCTTTTTAATAGAGCCTAATGCAAATATTTCACATTATGTCGTTCTCATTGAAAAACCTGTCTATTATATTAAAAATTTAATTGGATGTGGCTCTACCTGAAATTGGTTTGCAAAATAATATAACTTCAATCTGGGGGCACGGTAGTGCCCCTGCCAAGTCGAGCACAACCGTACTACTTTTTCTCGAAGCGAAACACGGCACTTTTGACCTCCTGTAACGTTGTGTATCGTTGTGTATAAAGCAAGAAGTTTGAATTTTTAGATATCAAGAGACATACTATAACTGGCTATATTGGCGAAATAGTAGTTTACGATTTATCGCCATAGTTTACGATTTATCGCCAGTCAAATTTTCTTAATTTTGTAAGTGACACACACACTCGCCGATCATCAAAATTCTAAGGTACTTCTAGCAATCTTACTAACTCCAAATTTTGAATTTTGACCTTTAAAGGAAGGAAAAAATCAAAAATCCCGTAATTTTATTATCCAATAAATGAAAAATATTGATTATTTAAAAATTTCTCAATTTTGTCACCGATCATCAAAATTTTAAGGTACTTCTAGCAAACTTACAAACTCCAAATTTTGAATTTTAGATAGCCTTTAGCCTATAATGGACGGAAAAAATCAAAAATCCGGAAATTTTATTATCCAATAAATGAAAAATATTGATTATTTCTAAATTTCTTAATTTTGTCACAGATCATCAAAATTCTAAGGTACTTCTAGCAATCTTACAAACTCCAAATTTTGAATTTTAGTTAGCCTTTAGCATATAAAGAAAGAAAAAAATTAAAAATCCCTAAATTTTGTTCCATTAAATGAAAAATAAGGATTATGAAAAAATGTTAACGAACGCTTGTACGTATGGTTGCTAACTTTAAAATAGAGACAGAGGGAATTGGCTTTAAGAAAATCAGTAGCTGACGGACACGGTATATTAGAACACGGTATATTAGAGAAAAAAAAGGAACATGACCTACAAAAAGAAATGAGATCACATCAAAAACATAAAATGTAAAAAATGCCAAGTCTCGTAACGCAGTTCTTTCGCTACGAAAAGTTGTGGGATATCCTGTGAGACCAAGTCAGTTATTTTAGATAGTGTGTATGTAGACGCACCTATTCAACTTCTTTGTTATAAATCAATTACCAATTAATATCATCTAATCAATTACCTATCAACATTTATAGTAACCATATCAATATTAGACACCTTTATTTCTATTATAATTATAATGACTTGGCAATTGCACAGCAATGTAATTATAAAAAAATAATCTACTAATTCGATTACTAAGTAAGTCTAAACAGTAGTAGTAATAATAATAAGTTTATTCAAAGTAAATACACATTTCGAAGGATCAAATACAAAATTGTTTTGCTTAGGTAACAGGTGGTAATAAAAAAAAATATCTTTGGTACCTGTACCAACGAAAAACATTGTATCACAGGCACCAGTAAACCTAAGGACAAAGTAATTTAATTAGTAGAATATGTTGCCGTGCAATTGCCAAGTCATTATAATTATAATAGAAATAAAGGTGTCAATATAAGGGTGTCAAGAAATAAAATATTGATACAGTTACTATAAATGTTGATAGGTAATTGATTAGATTACAATTTATAACAAAGAAGTTGAATAGGTGCTTCTACATCACACTAACTAAAATAACTGACTTGGTCTCACATGATATCCCACAACTTTTTGCAGCGAAAGAACTGTGTTACGAGACTTGGCATGTTTTACATTTTATGTTTTTGATGGGATTATATTAGTCTCTACAACATATCGTACAGTGAATTGCGTTTTTAGCTACATAAGTTGCTTTATCTTCTTGTATGGCGAATTTTGAATTACCTTAAGTAGATCATCAGGTCAGATAAGAAGTAGATCTTCAGATATATATCGTTTCTTCGCCAATCATCGTTCTGACCAACAATATCTGCTGGAAAAACTAAGGTTTCTCTGCTATTGTGTGGGGTTTTTTACACTTCGTGATTCTGTAAGACACTAAATTGATGCTTGTAATGCATTTGATGAAATATGAACGATTTGTTTTAAGTTGGCTTTTGTTTCGCCAACTTATCCAATTTTCTGTGGAAACATTTTTGGGACTCACCAATGTATTCAGAATGCATAGTTTCAGGGTGTCGTTTTAACCCCTTGTCTACCAAAGGTACTCCAAAGTACCAGAAAATTAGTATACCCTTAAATACCACACCTGGAAGTAATGTTAATTTTTATTATTTCGTAAATTATTATTGTTTTTTAATATATATTCTAATGATACAGTTGACAAAAAAATATTAAACTTTATGATTTGATGTATTTTTTTGACTGTTGAAGTACCATTAGACAGATTCATCATGATGTCTGTCATAAATATAAGAATAAGACTTGTTAGCATACTCAAATACCTATTTGTTGTGATCTCAGTAGATTAAGTTTATTATGTTAGATTTAATTCCATCGATCCGGCCGAATAGTATTTTGAGAAATAAGGCAGCGACAGATCAATGAAGATGAGGTTGAGATTTTACATAATTGACATTTGTAGACTCTCACTAGTTTCTTTAGTGTGTGACTATTTGGAGGAATTTTGGAAATCTAAAAATCACAAATTTCACCAAGAAGTTCAAATTTTGAAAATCTAAAAACAATTTGTTAATATTGTAAAAAATGAGACAACGACATATCAATGAAGATGAGGTTGCAATTTTACAAAATTAACATTTGTAGACTCACTCTTTTCCTGACTGTGCAACTATTTGAAGCAATTTTGGAAATTTAAGAACTGCAAATTACTCCAAAAAGTCCTACTTTTGATAGCCTAAAACCGTTTTGTTAATGTTTTGAAACAGCCACAGGATCAATGAAGATGGGGTTGAGATTAGGGTTTTTCGGGTCCGAGTACCCGGACTCGACGAGTCCAAGGGTAAATACCCGGTACCCGATCCCCGATCTAAAACTCGACGAGTCTCGGGTCTTGAATGTTTGGCATTGTCTAGTACACCGCGTAGTAAAGAAGATGGACGATTTAGTATTACACTTGATGAATGGACGAGTATGAAAATTCGAACATATCTAAATATCAATTTGCATGGAATTGACTCTGAAGTGTATAATCTGGGTTTATTGAGAATTTTTAACTCATATACTGCTATACAATTTGTCGAAAAAGTAGAACAATACTTAAAAACATTTAATATAAAATTAAAAAATATATAGTTGGTTTAACCGGCGACGGTGCAAGTGTAATGATGAAATTTGGACGAGAATCTTCTAGTCATTATAATTTCTCTTTGAGTTACACTATACACTTATCTGTTTGTGTTGTAGTATATAAAAGGAAAAATATTACCGGCTTGCAAGATGAATATGACCATAGTCTAGAGCAGGGATGGCGAACTTATGACCCGCGGGTCAGACACTGACCCACACAGGCTTTTTAAGTGACCCATGCATTGATTTTAGAAATGTCCGATGACGCAACACTTCTATTATTTTCTTATTCAAGTTTTTCAACCACAAAAGTATTTTCCACACACATGTCAAAACATAACCTATTTTCGACAGCCCAACATGGTTTCAAACTAATGTAAGTGGTTTCCATTTCATAATATATAGGAGCAAAGCTGCACTGATGAGAGATAGATCTCGAAGCGCGTCTGCAGATGGCTATTCACTATTTTAGTTATTTCCCTGTAATATGGCTGCGGTTAAAAAAAGAAGAACGAACGATACATATCCCCGATCACACCAAACAGTATGGTTTGATAAATATCGTGCGTTTGAAGAGAATAAAAAGACTCTGTGCGTAATTTGTTACGCAAAAGTTACTTCACGTATGTAAAAAGGCATTTTGAAAAGTTGCATCCTAATCTCGGCTTTTCCACAGATGAAGAAAGAAAAACATATTTTTTCATTAAAGAAAAAAGAGAATCATTATGTGTTTTAAAAGCGTTTTTGATTCCAAAATAGTTGTTTATGATACAAGTGTGTGAAGAAAGACTCATTGCGATTAAAAAAAAACTTTGCAAGTCATGCACAAAAGCCCTTCACATACGTGTATCAAACATAATTTTATCTACCTAGCATGTTCAAATACTATTGAATCTACCAAAAAATAATTGTTTCTCACTGATAATTTTTAAAAATTGGAATTTTGAGACACAATAAGGTTAGAACGTTTAGCGTTAGTTATTGAGACATGTAATTGGGAAGTTAACAATTGCCAAAAAAAATCTTTAAAATAGTAATCAGACTTAAAAAATAATAGTTTTTGATACAAGTGTGTGAAGAAGAGCTTATGTGCATGAGTTGCATTGTTTAAAACACGAGCCGAAGGCGAGTGCTTTAATAGCAATGAGTGCACAAAGGCTCTTTTTCACACACTTGTATCGATCGTTTCACAATAACGGGAACACTATTTGGTCGTTGTCAATGTAATCTAGGCTAACCTAGATTAGGTTATGGTTAGGTTATGTTATATTACATTATTTTCACTACGTCTATGTTTTTTGTCCAGTGACGCGAGTTGTTGCCATATAATTGGACTGTATTTAACGAAAAAATCATTTGCGGTAGTTGAGTCAAATTGGGGTGGTCCCGTCACTTACCTTAGGGCTGTTCTCGTCTCCGACCCGTGGTGGAACGTCCTTCCGTCGCCTATTTAAAGGGAGGAAAATAGGAAAAACAATACATATCGGGATATAGATGGAGATATATCCTTAAATTGTGTCGCTCCGGACGCGAAAAGTCGATGCAGCCTCGCTTTCAAGTCTCGCTTTCAGCGCTCTAAGCATACTGCCCGACATATAAATTCGAGACGTGATTGATAAATAATCGCGAGATTTCGGCCCAGGTCAACACACCTGTCCCCTTCTTTCGATAGAGGCCGAAATCGATTTAAATTTCGATTGAAATATGGATTTATTAATAAATTGGCGCGTGCGCCATAGTAACAACAAACAGAAATCCTTTAATGATGAAACTCCATTTGGTTTACATTGGACTTCTACGCACGATTTTGATACTTTTACACACAATTGCAATAATGGCATCTTTCACATACAATAATTTATTTATTAATCTGTCTATTTTGGTGTGCCAAAAATAAACTACAATTACAGCTGCTAGTTGCACAACAAAGACTTGATTAACAAGCGTATAAGAATTGAAAAAGGAAGCAACCGATGCGCTAAAGGAGTGGAGAAGTACGAAGGCAAGTAAGAGTGGCTTTATAGAAATGAGGAGAAGATACAGAGAAAGCTGCGGAGAAAAGAAGAAACAGAAGCGAGAAGAAGAAGAGAGAGAAATAAAAGCAATAAAATCAGAGAAAGAGGTGTGGAATTACTTAAACAGGGAGAGAAAGAAAAAGAAACAGTGAGCGAGGAAATAAAGATGAGAGAGTGGAAAGAACATTTCATGAAATTCCTGGAAGGGAGAAAAGAAGACGAGGAAGCAGAAACAGCAATCGGGGAGACGTAGGCAGGTACAGAAACCACATTAGAAGAGTTAGAGAAGCACGTGAAGAAGCTGAAAAACTAAAAAAGCACCGGGGAGAAATGGAGTGCAGAACGAAGTGTGGGTGTATGGGAGGAAGGAAGTGAAAAGAAAGGCTGGTGGAGCTAATGAATGGGATGTAAAGTGGGCAGGTATTCCCGGCAGACTGGGGAGAAGGTAATATGCCCGACTTACAAAATGGAGAGAAAACCAAAATTGAAAACCTGGAAGGGAGAAAGGAAGACAAGGAAGCAGAATCAGCAATGGGAAAGACGTAGGCAGATCCAGAGGGTACAGAAATCACATTAGAAAAGTTAGAGAAGCAGGGTGAAGAAGCTGAAAGAGAAAAAAGCTATGCTATGCAGAACGAAGTGTGGATGTATGGGACGAAGAGAGTGATAGAGAGGCTGGTGGAGCTAATGAATCGGGTGTGGAGAGGGGAGGGATTCTCGGCAGACTGGGGAAGAGGTAATGTCCGATTTACAAAAAAGGAGAGAAAACTACCGGGGAATAACTCTGTTCAACACAAGGAACTAAGTTGTATGCAGAAATTTTTAATACTATATATGTGACAGATATCAAAAGAATGTTTAAGAGGGAGCAAGCGGGAGGGTGTGTGATAGGTAGAAAGTATGGAGTCTGGTGTTCGTGGATGATGTGGTAGTGGTGGCAAAGAGAGATAGGGAGATGAAATAAATGATGTAAAGCGAGCTAGTACGAAAAATATAATGAACAAAATTTCACCAACTATTCAAAAAGGTTCGCCATTTCTGGTCTATAGTCTAGATAGTATTGATGACGATCAAGATGAAAATTATTATTCTGACGAGAGACACTTAACTTAATCGGCAAGTTCGTACTGTTCCCAAACCCTAGTTGAAATTTTACAAAATTATCATTTGTAGACTCTCACTAGTTTCTTTACTGTGTGACTATTTGTAGGAATTTTGGAAATCTAAAAACCACAAATTTCTCCAAAAAGTTCAAATTTTTAAAATCTGAAACCGTTTTGTTAATATTTTGAAAAATAAGGCAGCGCCTGATCAATGAAGGATGAGGTTGAGATTTAAAAAAATAAACGTTTGTTGACTCACTATTTTCTTGACTGTGCAACTATTTGAAGCAATTTTGGAAATCTAAGAACCACAAATTACTCCAAAAAGTCCCACTTTTGATAACTTAAAACCGTTTTGTTAATATTTTGAAAAATAAAACAGCCACAGATCAATGAAGATGAGGTCGAGATTTTACAAAATTAACATTTGTAGACTTCTTTACTGTGTGACTATTTTGAGGAATTTTGGAAATCTAAAAACCGCAAGTTTCTCCAAAAAGCCCAAATTTTGAAAATCTGAAAGCGTTTTGTTAATATTTTCAAAAATAAGAGCGATGGATCAATGAAGATGAGGTTGAGCTTTAGGGTGCGCCTTATGCACCGGCAAATACGGTTTTTATAGTGAGTTGATTAAACTAAATAGACATCGATAGATATTATATTTCATTAGACAGATTCACCATGATGGTCTGTCAAATACCTAGCATGCTCAAATACCTAATTGTTGTGATCTCAGTAGATTAAGTTAAGTTTATTATATTAGATTAAATTCGAACGGATCCGGCCGGATAGAAAATGACACCGGATTGCAATCCCTACAACAAAACAGCTACACAAAACCAACTCGGCTTTTTTTTGTTTTCTTTATACACTGATATTTTTTTGAATAAAATAATTTATAAAATACAGCGCGGACCGCATAATATGTTGAAGCGGGTCACATGGCGGCCCGCGGGCCGCCATTTGCCCAGACCTGGTCTATAGTAACCATATTAGTCCAGTGTTTCTCAACCGCCAGGCCGCAAACCGGTCCCAGTCCTTGAAGAAATTGGACCAGTCTGCAGAATTTTTTTACCTGTCCGCTTTAAAAAAAATTGTTAAACACAATACAACAAGTGGTCGAACTCTTGCCATCAATTTTTGTCAATTAATGAATTGCTTTTGCGACGAAAATGTGAATGCAAAAGCTACTGACTAACCGACAAAACATGAAATGAATTAAACTGAGTGACAAAAATTACGAAAAGAGTCCAATCACGATTTTTGTTTGGCTAGATAATCCAAAGAATTAGTAATAATTTTAAACGGTTACGGTCGGCTGATTAATATATCGGTAGTAAACGCGTCGCTAAGAAAAACAATAAACGTCAAAAACCGTAAACTGTGCATATTGTGTGTTATAAGAGTGTAATCATTACAACGAAACTAGATGAGAAGGTAGATTCAAGTTGGGACATCAGCCCATATTGAATTTCCAAAGTCCTTGTTTAGTGCTAGTCCTCTCCAGCCTCGAAGTCCTAACTTTGATGCGTCTTCTGTTACTCAGTATTCCCATTTGAGTTTTTGGCCTGCCTCTTTTTCGTCCTCCCTGTATTTGAGCGTCTAATAGCCTCTTTGGTACGCTGTTTTCCGGGCTTTATTTTTAACCGCATTATTTCTCTGGTTACGATGTCGGGCTCTTCGTGCTTTTTTAGTAAGTGTTACAGTTCAAAATTGTATCTACGTCGCCATGTACCGTTGTCGCATATCCCATGAAGATTGTGCGTAAGATTTTCCTCACAAAAATGCTTAGGAGGTTGGCTTATGTTTCCGCGCCATGTGTAGCTAAAGGCAGTATCACGTCTTGTATATGACCATCTTCGTCTTTCTAGTAATGCTAGGGCTTGCTAGTTGTTCTCTTAGTGCGTTGTAGCACCTGTTACTGAGCATTATTCTCCTATTTCAGCCCTATAGTTATTGTTTGCGTTTACGTTGACGCCCATGTACGTGATCTCTTGTACGATTTCGATTTTTTTTTGCTCCGATTGTAAAATGTGATTGATAATGTGCTTCACCGAGATCATGCAGGGCCCTTTGTGACGTGGTTACTGGCATTATTTTTATTTTTTCCCCGTATATTTGTAGGTCGAAGTTGTTGGCCGCCTCCTCGAGGGCTGAATAAGTTCTAGTAATTTCTCTTGTCGTCCTGGTAATTATGTCAACCTCGTCTGCGTAAGCTAGTAGTTGTGCAGATCTAGTTACAATCATCGTCCCTCTACTGTTTGCGTTCGCGTCTCTGTTTGCTTTTTCAAGGCATATGTTAAATAGGAGGTACGCCAGTGCGCCTGCTTGACGTAGCCCGTTGTGTGTTTGTATGTGCTGTGAGATATTGTTTTGTATTTTTATGGTACACTTAATGTTCTTCATTGTCATCATTACCAGTCGCATTGGCTTCGCTGGTATTTCTAGGGCCGTTAGAGCATCATAGCCTTTGGATCGTATAATACTGTCATATACTGTTTTAAAATCGTTCCATGTTCTAATATATCTCTAAGCGCAAATATTTGTTCAATTGTGGATTTTCTGGGACGGAAACCCCCCTGATGAGTTCCCTATGGGTTTTTCGACCTTTGGTAGTAGTCTTCTGTAGAGTATTTTGGAGAGGACTTTATATGCTATGTTTAGCTACGTAATGCCTCTGAAATTCTTACAGTTTAGTGGGTCCCCTTTCTTGTGTATGGGCCATATTTCTCCTTCGTTCCACTCTTCGGGTATTTCTTCCTTTGCCCATATTTCAGAGTATATTATTTGTAGCTGGTTAATCAGCTGATTCCCTCCCTGTTTGAGGAATTCAGCAGGTATTCGGTCGCTGCCAGGCAACTTCCTTTTCGTTCCTCATCTTTTTAAGGGCGTCTATAATTTCTTGCCTGCTAGGTCGTTCCTTCCCTTCTTCGCCCATTCGTTGTCCGATTTCTGGGGTATCGTTTGCGTATGTGTTCGCGTTTAGAAGTTGTTTAAAGTGCTGCTGTCCACCTAGTTAGTATCTCCTTTGTGTCCGTTAGAAGGTTTCCATTAGCGTCCTTATACAGTACGTTTCTGGGTTTGTATCCGTTTCTTTGCTCGTTTATCTGCTTATAGAAAAGTCTGTAGCTGCTGTTTTGCCGGAGTTTTTCTAAATTCGCTATTTGTGCTTGTTCATAAGCTCGTTTTTTTTTTTCTCTGTGTAAATTCTTTTCACGCATTCTTGCTCTTCTGTATTCTTCCACGTTTCCTCTCGTTCTTTTTTGTGTCATCTTCTTATATACTTCATTCTTTTCTGCTGTATGTTTTTCGCATTCCGCGTCGAACCAGTCGTTGGTCTTAGGCTGCCTGTGCAGGCCCAGGACTTCTGAGCCGGCCGATAGGAGTGCTTCCTTGCATTTCTTCCAACTTTCTCCTATTGAAATATTTTCGTCCATGGGCAGCTTTGCCCTTATCTTATCTTCGAAAAGCTTTTGTTTGTCCTCGTTCTGTAGTAGCTGTGTTAAATCTGGGTATCTTTCCTCTGATCTGTTTGATCTATCGCTCTTAATTTCGCTTTTATCAGGAAATGGTCCGAGTCAATATTTGCTCCTCTGCAGGTTTTTACGTTCATAAGGTTGGACCTATGACGAGCGTCTATTATAAGGTTATTGGTTTTGGTAGAAGGTTTTCCCGTCGGGAGATACCCATGTCACTTTGTTTATAGTTTTCTTTTCTAACAGGGTGCTCCTACTACTAGGTCTCTTGAGGCCGCGAAGTATATTACTCTCGTTCCGTTATCATTCCTTTCCACGTGCAGGCTGTTTTTCCCTATTTGTGCTTCGAATTGTTTTTCTCTTCCTTTTTTTGCGTTTATCTCCTATGCATTGGTCTCCTATGATGATTCTTATGTCGCGTTTTGGGGCGTTGTCGAAAATCGCCTCTAGGTTTTCATAAAACTCGTCTTTTTCTTCTGTGCTTTTTTTCTTCCGTGGAGGCGTGTACGTTAACGATGCTCATGTTGAAAAATGTTGTCCCCTTTATGCGTATCATACATAGTCTGGGACTTATTGGATTGAAACCAATTACTTGTTCTTTAATGCGTTTGTTGATTATAAAATCTGTTCCTAATTCGTGCGTGTTGTTATGACAACTGTAGAACACATCGTAATCTTTTTTTCGTATATGCCCTTGTCCTGTCCATCTTACCTCTTGCAGCGCAGTTATGTCTGCCTTATATTTTTCTAGTATGTCTCCTAGTATTTGGAGTGTCCTGCTCCGATACAGAATCCTTACATTCCAGGAGTATAGTGATAAATCATTGTTCCTTCTTCATTGCTTGAGTCGGTGCAGTAAAGTCTGTCCTGTGGTTTCCGTTTAAGTTTTCCTAACAGATTGGTGTTTTCCGGAGTGTTGTTAGCCCGCTGCCAACCTCCTTTTCGGGGGGCCATTTCTTCCGTTCTCGTTAACCCTGCATTTCTCCTCCCTCGATACGGGCTTCCACCGTATCTTGGGAGGTGTCTGGCAGGTTACCAGGGTGCACCATTCGGTGGCGGTGAGAATCGGAATTGAGTAGGAGAGGCTATGCGACGAATCTTGACGATCGCCGTGTGTTTCGCTTTCACTACCTCCTTTTGCACCATCTCTTGTAACACATATGATATTTAAATAAAATTGGCCAATTTTAGTTAGCATAAATTGGAGAGGAGCCTAATTTCTTTTCTGTATAAACACTTAATGATTGGTCACATTATAGCTATTTGATTATTATTATTCTCATGTCAGAAAACATCAAATAAAACACAGATACAAATATTATGACTAGAACATTATATAATATTTGAACAAAACTTGGACCACTTCCACTGCATTCTGTGATACTTCATAAAGTTCATCTTCTGTGCAGGAGATCGGACACAGTCTACACTGAAGCATATGTTTCACAGTCTGGTTTTCTCCACAGTGACACTGGTCTTAGATCTGCCCACTCCTGCTCTTAATCTCTTCAAGGATTTCCATGTTAACCATCCTTGATCATGACTAGGAGGTAAAGTTTCGGCTATCCTTTTCCAGCCCAGGGGAAGAGATTCCTTAGCTTTCCATAATGCTAGCCAGGCTTCTTCACATGTAGTCTTCAATTCTTTGGATGTTCATAGGAAACTCTTCCTAGACTTTAGCCTCTGAGCATGTAGTTCATGCCCATCTAGATAATTAATTGCTTCCTCTTTCCTCTTGTTTGCAGCTATTTCTCGTCGAATAGAGGGTGGTACTATTCCTGCGAGCTGGTAAAGGCACTCAGTTGGTATTGATATTAAGCATCCAGTTATAGTTCTACATGTTTCGTTGAGAACGTCCACCTGTTTAGCATGAGTTGAGTTATACCGAATCAGACAGGCGTACTCTGCAGCGGAATAGCACAATGCCATTGAAAATGTTCAAATGGTGTCAGGTTGACTACCCCATTTTGAACCAGCCAGTTTTCTCTAAAGATTATTCCTGGTGGAAACTTTTGACTTGGTGTTCAGACAGTGTTTCTTGAAGATAAGAGCTCTATCCAATGTCACTCCTAGAAATTTTGAGGTGTAACAGTGTTCCAGTTCTATTCCTGACCATACTACCTTCAATTCACAAAAGGCTTCCCTGTTTCTCAAGTGAAAGGCACATACTTGTATCTTGGAGGGATTTGGTTTCAGCTTGTTTGCCAAATAGTATTTGGACAGACCCGTAAGGGCACTCGTGAGGTTATTCTCCACTGATTCAAAATCTTTACACTGTGCGGCAAGAGCGAGATCGTTAGCGTAGAAAAAGCTCCTGGTGTTGGAAGCTATGGGCTGGTCATTTCTATACACATTGAACAGAAATGGAGAACACTTCCTTAGGGTAGGACATTCTTCTATAGGCTCCATTGGCTATGGTGCACTTGGAAGTCCACAAAATAACTCCGATTCTGCACGAGAGTGACAATGAACCTGGTTAGGCTGCAGTTCTTAGTCAACATGTAGACCTTAGCAAGTAGGAGCTGTTGGTTAACAGTGTCGTAGGCTGCCAATAAATCAACAAATGACACTCCAGTTACCTTAGCTGCTTCGAAACCATCTTCTATAAACTGCATAAGGTTCAGCAACTGTCCAATACAGCTTTTGCCAGAACGAAATCCAGCTTTCAGAATCATTCTTTCTATTAGTTTGTAGAGGTGACTGAGGAGTATAACTGGTTTGAAGTTCTTCGGGTTGTTCCTTTCTTTGCCAGGTTTCAGCAGAGCTATCACACAGCTCTTCTGCCATATCTTTCGGTTTTTATAATTCTTCATACAGTTATTGAAGAGCTGGAGTATCCATTCCTTTGTTTTTAAGCCGAAATGCTTAATTTGTTCTGTCTGAATGTCATCCAAGCCAGCTGATTTTCCATTTTTAGTCTGTTTGATAGCCTTCTCCAATTCTCCCATGTTGAGTGGTATTGTAAGATCGTTACTTTCCTCTTGAATTTTTCTTTGATGTCTGGCCACTTTGTGCTTGTGGATGGGCTTCTCATTCGTCAAAAGCTGATGTTCTATTTGGTGGGCAGTGATGTTGTAATGTACAGAAATCTTTGTCCGATCATTGCTTAGATGTCTTAAAAGTCTCCATGCCTTATGGCTGTCTCTTTTCAGATCCAGTCTTCTTTAGTTCTAGCCCATTGATCCTGTTTTGTTTGTCTAATGACGTAGATGTGTCTGTTTCCAGCTTCTACTGTTGATTCACTGAAAGGGTTTTCTTCAAATAACTTCCTGTATTCTGTGAGTGGGGCAGCTTCAGCTGATGTGAGACCAGGGATAAATGAAGTCCAGCAGCCACAAGGTATAGATAGACCTTTTGGAGCACTTCTTTACAGTTGTGGTGAAGATGTCATAGGATTCTGGTATGGGTTCTATTGAAGACACTTCAATGTCCAACATATCTGCAAATTTCGACTAGTCAGCTTTCTTGAAGTTGTACCTCCTGCGATATGGTACCTTTGAGGTCTAACAGCAGCAAATATTTGGCACATTATTGGCCTGTGCTGTGTATTGGGTATTGGAGAACAGACGGATTTTACACATAGTTCGCTGATTCTGTTACTGCTGAAAATGAGGTCAGGGATGTAACCTTGTTTCCATCTACCACTATTGAATGATGGCATCGTGGATCAGGGTAAGGTGATTTATTTCTGCCCATTCTTGCACTGCTCTTCCATTCTCATCTTCATGATCATATCTCCATATGCAGCTTTGGCTGTTTAAGTCGCCAATCACAATCTGTGTGCTTTTATTTTGGAAATTGGATGGCTTATTGATGATGAAATCAGCGCCAGGTAGTTTATAAAGAGATGAAATCGTACAGTTGGCTGTTTCAAGAGTGAGAACTTCAATGTTGTTTTCCTTCGTGAGTGCCGTAGAGAGGACTAATATCTGGGTGGACAAAGATGGCACTTCCATACTTATCATAAGGTCTTTCTATTGCAAGGACCCTTTACTTTTGGTCTGTGCATTTTATAGCTTCTATGTGTCTCCTGTATGCATATCACATGGCATCCATGCTGGATACAAAGATTTGCAGTAGTTCTTCTTTGACGGATGAAATGCCCTCTATATTTGCAGAGATAATTGTTAACTGTAGCGCCCTGAAAAGGACTCTGTTTATGTTTCTGGTGTGATATTTATTAATTTATCTATAAATTATATAAATTTATAGCTATTTGATTGGGAGATAATTAATGAGTTGAATTGTCTTATTAATATAATAATAAAATTTCTATAATGCATAATGTTCAGGTATCTTTAATACCTAGTAAACTTAAAAACCACTAGTCCATGAATATTTTTTGCAAATTTTACCAGACCAAAAAAGGTTGAAGTTAGCTAAAGATTAATTTAGCTTTTAAATTTTATTTAATTTTTTATTTTTATTGAACCTGTTTTCCTCAGATAACTTTCTTCTTAAATCACCTTTTAATACCCAAATATTTTTGTTATTTTTCAAAATTGTACAAATTGTTCAAAATGAACAATTTGAAAACATATAACAAAATTCCACAATAAATAAATTAAATAAAAAATTAGTTAAGTACCTAAAGACAAATCAGAGTAATTTATGAATTAAACAAAAAAGTATGTAAATAGAAAGGAGCAGACTGGAAAAATTCTTCAAAGTTTTAATATTCTTGTTTATTTTATAATTAAAAACATTTTTACAGAATGTCAGCTGATGTGTTGGAAACCAGACATAGATACTCCAATTTATATATTCCATCTGACTTCTTCTGTAGTCAATTCAGATGGATGGATGCTTTTCCTGCAGACAAACCATTTACTCTAAATAAATCATGTTTATTTCATATTATGCATAAAGACGTTGATCCTGTAATTGAAAATGATGCTGTGCTTGAACCACCTGATGCTGACTACCTATTCTCTGCAAAAGTAAAAATAGAAAACCTTAATTTCAAATTTATTTTTAATTATTTTATTTATTTGAAATACTAGGTGATGTTAATGAGTGTACCTGGAATGGAAGAAATGTACCAAAAATGTTGTGCAATGGCAGAAGATAAAGATAGAAGGGATAGAGATAGTGAAGAAAGGGATTATGTTCATCCTACAAGACTTGTGAATTTCTTAGTTGGGCTTCGTGGGAAAAATGAAACTATGGCTATTGGAGGACCGTGGAGCCCTTCATTAGATGGTGAAAACCCAGACAAAGACCCATCTGTTTTAATTAAGACAGCTATAAGGACTTGCAAGGCTTTGACTGGAATAGATCTGTCCAATTGTACAAAATGGTAAGTAATCTATTATAATTAGATTTTGATGATGATAAAATAATGGTACTAACTTAAAAGGTGTTTTATATGTAACAATACTAAAAGGCAGAATGCAACAAATTTTACTCATCTATATATCATCTTCATACAAATTACATAAGGTGAATAAAACAGTCAAATAAATTTATTTAATTGATTGATTTATACTTTAATAATACTTTTCATAAATAAATGTATGTGTAGCAGAAACATTGTTTTGTGTAATTTTCATCATTTAATTTGAATGTGAAAAATATTCCATTTGATAAAAACTAAATCTATCGGTTTCAATTTAATTACTATATGGAAGAATAGATGTGAAGAATTTTAATTCATTCTTTGAATCATTTATTAATTTGTGACTAACATTAAGAAATAATTAACAATTTGTATACTTGTAAATAGATTCGTTTTTTTAGTTTTGTTTGATTTATTTTTCTATGGTTGATTAGGACATCCAAGTTCCAGAGTGTAGATGGTTGTAAGTAGGAGATGGTGTGCTAAAACTGAAAATTTCAGTTACAATCGAGCTCTTACGTTTATGTTCTGAATAGGTACCGCTTCGTGGAGCTGTACTACCGTCGAGGAGACAGCAGTCATAAGGGCAAACCAGTGGCTGCTAGAGTAGAGACTGTCGTCCTCTTTCTGCCAGATGTTTGGAGCTGTTTAGCCACCAGATTGGAGTGGGACTCTCTTCAACTTAACTACAACAGCCAGCTGGAGCGCAAACTGAAAGCCGACCAGGAAACTGATGAGCCTTCGGTCATCGACGAAAAGGCACCTAAATTATTTATAATATGTACAGATAGGATAGGTATTTGGGCGCTGAGCGACTTTGGAATGGCCTATAATCTCTCTCACCTATATGCAGAGTGATTTGACTTTTGTCAGACATTTTTATATTATTTTTTATTTTTCCTGAGCGAATGTCTTGAATGTTAATGCATTATTGAATGTTTGTGTGCATATTCAGGAACATAACATATTTTTTCCTCTAATGTTTTTAATATTCATTTTCTGTTTTTACTAGGAGGAAGAGCCAGCTACAGATAAAGTTGAACCTACACATCATACTCAGCTTGATCCCAAGAATATGACTGTTATTCAGATGAGAAAGGAATTGGAAGCCAGAAATATAAACAGTAATGGGATTAAGTCGCAGCTTTGTGCAAAGCTTACTAAAGCTTTAAAATCAGAAGCTGCTAAATCTGAAGATACTGCTAAAGAAGATACTGAACAAAATGAGAATGCAGATGATAAGAAAGCAGAGGTAAAATATTCTTACACATTAATACAAAACTGCATGAGAATTGGAGTTATTACATGCAAGAATATTATATTATTTTTATTAATAATTTTAGACAAATTCAATTACAAATCTAGAGATATTGTTATACCAAGTTTTAAATTTATTTCTATTCGCTCCGTGCATAACGGCGCTTAGCACCACCCGTGCCTAAAAAGACAATTCGTCTCCAATAATAGTGTATAAAAACAACAGGCAAAACAAGAAATAATTATTTTAATAAAATATAGGAGTAGAATATTTAACAGCAAAAAAAATCACCTTACTAACCTGAATTAGGTTCAATTATGTCAGGTCATATCTTGTGAATGGAAGCTGCTAGGAACATACGATTAGTATATTTTCAACCAGCATGGAAAACACTTTCATACACACTTTTCAGACAAAAAATTTCCATTATCTTGATAAATAATGATTTTCAGGAAATACATTTTCTCGCATTTTCCGACGATTTGTCATAACCTTTTGAACATGTTTCTATGTCATAACCTTCGAACGGCTTATCACAGAGACTTCTAGTTTTCACCAATCGATTCAGTCTCCCAAAATTAGTTGTAAAACGTATATCATATTCGCAGGAGGCTTTTAATTTGAGAATACCGTCGAAGTGTGAAGTCAAGATTGCGGAAACCGTAAAATGCGAGAAAATATATTTTGCTAAAATCGTTGATTTTTGGAGTTACAGCAAAATATAAAAACGTTTCTGGAAGCATTTTTGCTACAGATTACAAAAATGCAAATTATATTTCACTAGCTCTTTCCGTCTGCTAAATCACTAAGTCACTATCGCCTGCTAAAATTGAAGAAAATTATAAGAAACTTCTGCGCTCGAGTAGAGATCTTGAAAAGTAATGAATTTCCCGCGGATAATTTGAGTGTGTTAATAGGAAAATGACCTTTTGAAAACGATGCCGTAATCCGTTTTTGATTATCTGCAACCGTTTCTGAGACATCAACTTGGCAAATCGAGAATCGTAAAATTTCAGTTTGAAATTTCTCTACGAATTATTGAAGCTTTCCGAACAATTTACACATCGACTTGTTCGTCTTGTCGAGTAGTTTCTGTGTGCCGAAAATGATTTAGTTACTGTTTACCGTTCTTGAGAAAATTGAAAAAATTAAATAAAAAGAAATTTTTCGACCGTTGGAAATTTTTTCTTGAATTTTTTTGAAATTTTGAGTCGATGTGCTGAAAATGATTTTATAGTTTATTTCGCTCCAAAGTTACAAATAAACAAGATATAGCCTATATCTTGGGTATTTTGAGCATTTGAACCGAATAAACTCGAAAATCGTGTTCAGCAGTTGCATTTCCATCGGATAAACTGAAAAAAATCCTTTATTTTGATCTCTCTGAAACAACAAATCCCGGCGAAATCATTTTTGCCACACTGAAACTTGACGACAAGAAGAGAAAATCGATGTGTATATTGTTTGGTTTTCAATTTTTTATTGCAAAATTCTGAATGCAAGCTTTTAAACAAGCTTTTAAAAAACCTAACCCTTAACCACCATACCGCCATACGTCTCAGGTGTGAAAATTACTGCTACTTTGGGTCTGTGAGACGTATGTCAGGTGGTTAGGTGTTAAATACATATCAATATATACAAATAAATGCTGAATAATGACGTAACTGGTCATGAAGTTCTTAAAAGTGTCACCTTTAGCGCTAGTGCTGTTGCGCTCGGAGCGAATAAGGTGTCCGAAAATTCACGCAAGAAGTAATTTTAATAGAAAACACAGGTATTTAATTAAAGATGTAATTTAGTATTTATTCTTAATGTTTAAACATAAAAGGCCTCCACGGCTTTGTTGGCATATACGCACTCTATTGTCGAAATTTCCCATAACCGTTTTGCATACATGTATATTTCGCTGATACAGCGCTCAATTTCTCCTTCCAAGACATGTGTGGTCGTGGGCTTGTTGGCATAAACCTTAAACTTTAAAAAATCAAAAGGCGATAATCGCATGATCTGGACGGCCAATTCTGATCACCAAAACGCGAAATTACAGGACCAGGAAATGACTCATGTAATAATTGAATTGTTTCTTGGGCTGTATGTCATGTGGCACCGTTTTGTTGTAACCAGATGTCGTCCGCATTCATATCATCCAATTTAGGCACAAAAAATCGTGATTAACTATGACTTAACAATGTCGCGATAGCGAACACCATTAACTGTTATTGCCTGACCAACCACATTTTCGAGGAAGAATGAAGAAGTCCGATGATGCATCAAGCTCAAAATCAACACCAAACAGTGACACGTTGTAGATGCATTATTTTACTCAAAAATCACTCGTGGATTTTTTGAACCCCAAATTCGACAATTTTGACGATTAACGAAGCCATCAAGATGATAATGGGCTTGAGAGATTTTATGAAGAACGAGAAGATGATTTTATGTTTATTCCGAGAAGCCCACGACACCACACAGGCCTTGAAAGAGGAAATTGAACGCTGCATCAGCGAAATTCAGCCACATGTATATCAAACCTCTACCAAATATTGCAGCAGCTAGATATACCGACCAAGCTGATAAGAATGATCAAGGCAACAATGGACGAATCAGAAGCTGTAATACGGATCCAATACCAGCTAACAGATCCATTTAAACCCACACTCTTCAACCTCACGTTAGGATTTGTCATAAGACAAATGGGAGTAGGCAGAGACACCTCCTCACCAACAACGTCGTGCAATTAGCGTCATATAGGATGATATCAACATAGTGAGCAGAAGGGTCGATACTTCACAACATACATATACACATTTAAAAGAACACACAGCGTTCTCGAAATAAACATTAGCAAATAAAGACAATGACACAAAGGCGAAGAAACGGGGCAGGCATTCGGCTCCAGGATGACATTGAGACAGTCAACATATTTGTGTATCTGGAAGTAGAGATTAACAGGGACGGGACAGAGGACGGAGAGATATGCCACATAATTCTAGCGGCGAACAGAGATTACTTCGTATTGTCGGGAATACTGAAATCAAATAGCGTCCGAAAAACCAAGCTGCGATTATACAAAAAGACCCATCGCGTGCTACTGCAGTGAAACCTGGATTATGACAGAGAAAACAAAGAGCGCAGTAGACATCTTCGACCGCAAAGTGCTGCGGAGAAAACTGGGACCGATCATGGAAAGCAAACCTACGAAGCCCCAGGGGCAATAACGATCTCTAAGAGATATACAAAGAGCCGCCCATATTCACATTTATAAAGCTGTAACGGGTAGGACACGTGCTGAAGATGGACGTTTTGCGACTCTCAAAGGGAGTGCTAAACGCAAGAATGCAAGGTAAGCGACCGATAGGGAGGCCAAAGTTGGACTGGGAGGGCGAGATGAGAAAAGATGCACACCAAATATTGGGGATAAGAGCTTGGAGAACACCGACGGACAGACTGGAATGGGGGCTAGAATCCAGGAGGCCAAGGCTCGATTTGGGCTGTAGCGCCACATCATGATGATGAATACCAATCAGTCATGGAAAATTTCGACATAAGAATGCGTATGTGGCGGCAAAACCGTGGAGGCCATTTATCCAAAATTCTTTTCCACAAATAAGCTTATACAGCCACAAATATTTGTTGTCACTTGTTGATTTTAAGAAAAAAAATTATGATATATTTAGAAAATATATAAATGTATGGTATAATATACATATATATATATATATATATATATATATATATATATATGGTATAATATATGGAATAATATATATAATATAATGTCATGGTATAATATTTTTTTAAATAATTCTTAGTATGACGAAATACCCTATTTGTCAAATACCCTATTTCGTCATATCCATTTAACAGATTAAAGTATAATCTTTAAAAATATATTATAGAAAAAAATTTCAATCTATTATTAATTTGGTTCAAACCATGACATCTCATTTTAAATATTATAGAAAGTTCAAAAACAAGTTCATCCTTGAGAAAATTGCTCAAGTAAGTAATCTGGTCACCTATAGCAGAGGCTTCATTCAGTATCATAAAATATTGCAATAAAAGTCATAGCTGGTTTTGTTTGTCAAAACATACTATATATTGCACATGGCAGTAACACTGTCGTAAGGCAGAAAATAGTATATTGTGCAACTAATTGCTCACGAGAGCGAAATTGGGATGCTGGGCTCATTTGCTGGAGAGGGCAATTGACAATACCGCACAAGTTGCAGATAATATTTTTTATTACACATGCCAGGGGACGTATCTTACAAGTTCTTTAATTTTTTTTTTGTAATGAAAAAACGTCAGTTTCATGTCACTTTTAATATTGAGGTTTTGATTATGTTTATTTTATTTATTCAATTTTTTTTTTAATTTTTTTTTTTATGTAGCTTATCGATTTTTATTGAATATTTGCGTGCGTTACCCAAGTTACGTGGTAATACAGCCAAAAACAGCTATTTGTTGCACTAAAAAGCGGGCGCCAGGATAGTACTTTTTTGAGTTTGGTTGTTAAGTTATGTGGTAATATAGCCAAAAAACAGCCATTTGTCGCACTAAAAAACGGGCGCCAAGATAGTACTTATCGCGCATGAGTAATAAAAAAATCATTTTTCTTATCTTTGATACATTAAATTCACGTTTTATCAAGGTTTTGTTTGTTTCAATATTTTTGTCACTAGGACATTAATGGCGACTTTTGTCTTTATATGTCTAATGACGACCTATATCTTTATCCATAATTTACTCAAAACAAACAATTATCACTATTGCTGTCCTTGTGTACTTTGTATTCAAATATTGATTTTTAATTATGTTTTAATTAATTTTAAAATATTTGTTTTATAAACATTTTTATGGTTTAAGTCTGATGTCAAATGTAAGATATATAGTAATATCTTAATTTTCAGGTAGATGAAAAGAAATTGGATGAAAAAGAAAGACAACTTTCGGAAAAACGTTACACTCTTCCTGACCAACAGCATGTAATAGTGCATCCATCTCGTACAGCAAAATCTGGAAAATTTGATTGTACAGTGATGTCATTATCTCTTCTTCTTGACTATCGTCCAGAAGATACCAAAGAACACTCTTTTGAAGTTTCTCTATTTGCTGAGCTCTTCAATGAAATGTTAATGAGGGATTTTGGTTTCAATATATATAAAGCTCTCTGTGAATTACCTGAAAAGCCCAAAGAAAAAGATGACAAAAAGAAGAAAGAAGATGATAAAAAGGCAGACGATAAGAAGAAGGAAGATGATAAAAAAGATGATGAGAAAAAGAAGGATGATAAGAAAGAGGATAAAGAAAAAAAAAGTGAGGATAGGAAGAGTGTTGATAAGAAAGGCGATAAGAAGGATAAAAAGGAAGAAAAAAAGTCGGATAGTGAAGATGATGTTTATGAAGAGGACGAAGATAAGGATAAAAAGAAGGAAAAGGATAAAAAAAAGAGGGAACGCCCTAAAATGTTTACAAAAGACAGAAATTTGTTGCTTTCGTTTATTTATTTTGACCAAACTCATTGTGGATACATTTTTGAAAAAGACATAGAGGATCTTCTATATACTTTAGGTTTAAATCTTTCAAGAGCACAAGTTCGTAAACTAGTTGGGAAAGTTATTACAAGAGACTCATTGCATTATAGAAAACTAACTGATAAACCTAAAGATGAAGGTTTTATTGTTATTGATGATTCTGAAAGAGAATGCAATTTGGAGGAACTCGCAAATGGTAATAAAACTCTTCTTCCTATTTTTAGTGTAGGAGGACCTCCGTCCAAAAAACTAAAATTTGATGCTTCTAATGATGATAATAAAACCAATGAAATCAAAGATGGTAAATATAAGTTGTTTGCAATTAAAGATATTTCAAATATTTTTTTTTTAGGATTAATTATGTTTGGTGGAGGTTTGGTTGATATTGAGAAATTAATGGCTCAACTTGAAAGAAGCGATAAGGCCAGATTGGACACTGAAGCCCGAATGATTGATTTGAAATCTGAAAACTCGAAATTAATTGAGAAAAATACCAAATCTACTACTACTATCAAATCGTTAAGTTCTGAATTAAAGGACTATAAAGAAAAGTTAAA